>CM061280.1:3490029-5990029 GCA_030848825.1 Tadarida brasiliensis
TACTGCCTATGGGTGAGAAGGAGTTTGTTTCTAGGACAGAAGGAGTTGGGCCTTTCAGGGAGCAGGGTAGTGGGATGGAGGACTAGCTAGCTAGGGTGTGGTGGCTCAGGGAACAGCTGGGTGCCAGCTAGCAGGTCACATGCAGATTCAACTATTAGCTATTGAGCTGTGCTCTTTGCTGGGCTCTGTGCCAGACATTTAACATGCCTTAGTTCATTTAATCCTCCACAACAGTTTTATGAAGTGTTCATTTGTTCATTGTTTCAACCATCAACTCATCCATCTAACAAGTCTGTATTGAGCACCTACTATGTGCCAAACACAGTTTGAGGCACAGTGGTGATGAAAACAAATTTATTGCCCTAATGGTGCTTACAGTTGAGTGGGAGGAAACAGACAATAAACACATTTTTAAAATAATCACCAATTATGGTATTTGGAAGAAAACTAAGAGTACTGAACGTGAGAATGAAGGGGGTATTGCTGTTTAAGACAGGATGGCCAGGGACTATGTTTCTGAGGAGGTGACATTTAAGAATGAGAAGGAGCCAGTGAAGCAAATGGCTTGGGTTGGAGCACTGAGGTGTGGCGGAACAGCAAGTACAAAGGTCCTAAGGTAGAAATCAGTTTTTTAAAGCAACGTTGAGGAGGCCAGTGTGGTGCAGCTTGTGAGTGAGTGTGGCCTGGAATGAGGCCAGAGAGGCAGACAGAGATCCAACCGCGCAAGCCTTGTGGACCACGGTGAGGACTTTGAAAGACTTATAGCTGGGTTAGCACATGAGCTGTCTCATGTTCAACCAGCTCATTGTGGTTATAGTGTGAAGAAGTCCAGAGAAACAGGGGAACCAGTTAGGAAAGTGTGTGTCCAGGTAGGAGCTGTGATGCTAGGTACAGACAGAGAGATGCAGGGAGACATGCCTAAGATCCTATAACTAATGAATGGCAGAACCTGGATTCAAATCCAGACCTCGCAGTTCATGCTCCTTCCTATGCCCCAGCAATCTCAAAGAAAGAAACCCCAATTTGCTGACTTACAGCCTCAAAACCTAGGAAAAATTTCTAAAGAGAGGAATGACATGATGGTAGAGAGATATATCTCTTCATATACACTTTCATACTTAAATGACTTACTATTCAAATGTTCATAAGCTTCCACTGGAATGTGAACCCCTGGCGGGGGCCTGAGTCATCCAGGATTCCCAGTCCAGAGCCTTGACCTGAATGAATCACAGGAGGATGGGTTCCTGAATGGGAAGATGACCAACTCTCTCAGGTACCATACCAATTCTGGCTGTGCCCAGTTTGGCCCACCCTGGAGAACCCCTTGGCTGAGTGCCCCTAAGTTGTACCACCAAAAAGGGAAGACGCTGCCTACCTAAGTCCCTCTTGAGTAACATGAACCCCCTGAGCCTGTCACCTGGAGGGGCAGCAGAGGTCAAAGACAGTAGCCCTGGCCTTGGAAGCAGATCCAGGCTCAGCACCTCTTCCTCCCTGTAATATGAGCTCAGACAAGGGGCTTAACTTCTGTGTGTCTCAGTTTCCCCGTCTATGAAATGGGGGCAAGGTCATTGTGAAGATTCAATGAGATCCTGCAGAGAACATGCTTGGTATAGAGTACTGCACATAGTAGGTTCTCAAGAAGCTTCCTTCCTTCATCCCAAATGGGTGAAGTGCCTTAGGTATCATTGAGCTTGGGGTTCCTGGGGTGTCCCAAGCCAGTCCATAGCAGCTGAGAGAGGGGAGTATGGAGACCTTTCGTTTCCCTTCCCCACCTGTCTTCTACTTCCCTCCTCTCCCCCATGCCTCTGCCTTACACACCTGGGAGTTGCCTAATTAGAGCTAATTAGCTTCTCCTGCAATAAAACCCCAATGATGGAAAGGTTTTGTGGCTCAGGCCTCTGACAGTAATCATGTTAAGTAGATATTTATTTATCCCTTTAGTAAGCAAGTCAATTAGCTTGTAATATCTGAGAAGCTGATTTGCAGGCCTGGGAGCTGGGTACATGCTCTTAAGAGTCAAAGGCCCCACTTGGGGCTCTTTAGTGTCTTATCCTCCCTGAACCCCAAAGAAGTCAGGTCACAAGATGGCAGGGTTGGAAGAGCCATTGTACACATCTGTACAGATTGGCGACTGAGGCCCAAAGCATGGGTAGGGGCTTGCTTAAGGTCACACAGTGGGTTGCAAATGACTGCCTGAGAAGGTAGAGGATATTAAGGACTCCTCTAAAGGGTGCCTGCTCTGTGCAAGGGGGGTTCGTGGTAAAATGTGATCAATTCAGGTTCAGACAGGGGATGTCAGGGAAAGTTTCATGAAGGAAGCAGAATGTGCGTTTTGACAAGAGGACATTGGGTGGGGAAGGCGCTCCTGGTAGAAGGAATAGTGTGAGCAGAGGCATGGAAGTAGGGAAGTGTAGAGCTTGTTTGAGAAACTGGTTTGGAAGGTGGCCTGGCAGTGTGAGGACAGTAGAGTGGGCAAGAAGGTCTCAAGGAGACTGTGGCTGCATCATTCATTCATTTGTTCATTCATTCATTCAAGCCACACTTATTGCGTGCTACTATGTGTCAAGCACAGTGCCCTGGACATGCTCACAGTTGAATTAGGGAGGCAAATATACTAAAGAAGGAATTTCAACCTAGTACCATAAGAGCTGTGCCAGAAGAGAGGTCTGTATGGAGGAAATGAGAGGTCAATTCCACCTACTGTCCTCAGAAATAGCTTCTCAGAGAGGTTGGCAGAAGCCCAGAGAATTGACCAGGGCTTGAGAGTTATAATTATCTAGCATCTTCTCAGCACTTATGGACTTATACATCACTTTTACACACAGTATGTATGTCTTCAATCCTCCTGATAACTCTGTGGGCAGAGAGTATTAGCCCCATCTTACAGATCACAGAAACTTGGGTTGAGCAATGAAGCAAGAAGTAACATGATAAGGTAGGGAAAGTTCGGCCTTTGGAACTTGTGAAGTCTCAGGTCCAGTTCTAGCTCAACTACTTACTAGCTGGATGAGAGTAAGTAAGAAACTTAACCTCCTGGAGTCTCCATTTCCCTGTCCATGAAGTGGGAGTAATATCTACATTTGATTCATTCAACAAGGAGAACTTGAGTATATAGGAAGTGCTCCACAAATGTTAGTTTACTTAATCCCTGCCCTTAAATGACTTGTCCAAGGTTGTACAATTAGTGAAAACTCAAACCCAGGCCCTTCGACTCTAAAATCTATTCTATCTTCGAGGTTCTCACGGTCTCTTCAGAGGTGAGAGGAAGGCTGGCGGTAAGACTAGACAGGAAAGGTCTTGGCTATATAAGGATAATAACCTTTATTTTCTCACCTTCAAGGGAAGCTAGAAAGGGAAATGCTGAGCTTACTGAAGATTACAGCAAGGAGGATGGAGGCTAGACATTGTGATGATCTTGCTGACAAGATTGTGAGTCACCAACCGGAAGAGCTGTGGCTTTGGGTCCTGGGAGATCTTTAATGACAAGAATAAGCCCAATGAGTCTGAGCTGGGGTGAGGCATCCCCAACTAGAGGAAGAGGGAGCAATGAGATCATCAAGGTTACAGACTGGAAAGAACCCAAATGGGTCATCTGGTCTAGCCCCCTGCCTCTGGGCAGAATTTTTCTAGAACCAGACAGATGAGACTCTCTCCTATTTTTCAAGGTCTCCAGGGGAAGAGATTCCTCAGCCTTCCTTGGCCATTCTAAAACAGGTTCTCACAGTTCACATCCAGAAAGTTCTTTCTTTTGGCTGATTATAATTTCTCCTGTCATTCAGCCTTTAATGGGAAGGCTGCTGGTCCATTTTGGGCCACCTGCCCTACTAAGCAGGAGGAATGATTATGTCCCCTGTTTGCTGATGGGCAGCCACAGACTCCCCAAGGAGGGCAAGGCCTGCATCTAAGACCCTCTATAATGACCCCACTGAGCTCCCCAGGCTCCTCCGCCGTGCATTCATCCAGGTACACAGGTCATCCTCATCCCTCAAAAAAGCTCCACCTGACCCCACCCCATGCCTTTATTGACATTCTTCCTCACACCCCCTACCTCCCAGCCTGCAAGGCATTTCTTCCTGGTTTACAGTTGATTTCAGTCCAACCCATCTTTTAAGACTCATTTGAAGGTCACTTCCTCAGTGAAAACTCCCATAAGTTTTCTAGTGAGAGAGTCATTCTCTCCTCCATTTCCATTTTGTATTTACTTCACTTTGCCTGATGTCAGAAATAGTGTTGGGTTGTGGGCCGAAATTTTCTATGGTCCAACCCAAATTGTTTGTCTGTTTGTTTCTGCTCCCAGACTGTAGAGACTGTATTGGATTAATCTCTGCACACCCTTCCATGCCTGTCACTTCCTCTCCCCCATACCAAAGTGCTTGGAATGATGCCTTTTACATCAAAGCATTGAATTTATTGAGTAGTCCTGATCATAAAATGATAATATTTGGATGGGCCTTTACCAAATTCCATTCATACATTTTGTCTCAGTCAATCTTCATAACCACTCCATGAAGGCCCTCTTGTTTCTCCATTTGTAGAATGGGAAAACTGAGGCACAATGAAGTTACTTGCCTAGGGTCTTGCAGTGATCCAGGATCCCTGACCTTATTAGCTATAGCTAAACGTGGCCTAAACTTTGAGAAAATCCAAAGGCCTCCCCAGGATTTCTGTAACATCCAGGCCCTTTCCTCTTTGCCTCAAGCCTTCTGTGAGGGGAATGACTTAGCTAGAGATGGGAAGATGAGGGTCATGTTTTCTTTCTCTTCCAGTATTTCCCCAAAGTATGATGTTCACATTGCTGGTATCAAGAGGATTTTAAATGGAACCTAAATGAAGACTATACACCAATAGTGATAATTCATCTTACGGTTTATTGGGGAAAAATGCAACCAGTATACCACAAATGATCTCATGGATATTATTGCTCAGTATGACACTGAGGTAAAGTGCTAATGTTTATTTTTCAGAAGTGAGTCCATTTAAAAAGAAACAACAACTAAATAGTGAAACAGGTGAGATGAGACTGTGGCCAAAGTCATCATGGTGGCATGTAAACAACTGACATTTGGGAAACATGTGTTCTTCCTGCTCACATTCCTGGGAAGACCCAGCCACAAGACAGCCCTGGGAAGGCTCACTGGGAGCTAGGGGGAACTGCATGTGTGGCCGAGGGTGGGCAACCTGAGGCAGGAGGACTTGTGGACTCAAATGGATCTGACTTGCTATCCAAGCTTGACCTCTTTCTAGAAATCTCCTTCCTTGCTTGGGGACAGAGTGCAATCTCCAAGTGGGGGCTGGACCTCAATCACTTCTGTAGACCCAGCACCTAGCATAGTGCTTGGCACATAGTAAGCACTTAAAAAATATTATTTAATGCCCAGCCGGTGTGGCTCAGTAGATTGAGCATCATCCCATGGACTGAGAGGTCCTGGTTTGATTCCAGGTCAGGGCACATGCCTGGGTTGTGGGCCCGATCCGCAATAGGGGTCATGCAGGAGACAGCCAATTGATGTTTCTCACTCACATTGATGTTTCTATCTCTCTCTCCCTTCCTCTGTCTCAAAAAAAAAAATCAATAAAAACATATTTAAAAAAATATTAAGTGAATAACTGAACTTTGAATTCCCCATTCCTCATGTAAAGTGAGAAGAGCACTTTCTACTATAAAAGATTGTTGTGAGGATTAAATGAAATATCTCAAAGCATTTTGCATTGAGCCTAGCATATAGTCGGTCCTCAATCAGTGGGGAGGAGGAGCATCATTATTGTTGTAGCTACAGTGAGAAGAGAGTCTGATCTGGGCCTTGGAGGAAGTAAGGCAGGCAAGGAGAGAGCCTGGGGCCTCACTAGGCCTGTGCACACACTTGTCCTCACTCACGCTGAAGGGGACCAGAACCACTCATCTGCTCATACCTTGTGCTGAAGGCTGTAGCTGGATTGACTCTGTAAGAGCTCCCTCCTCAGAGTCTGGTCTAGGCACCAGAGCCAAACTGCCCTAGACATGTGGTTTCCCAGGCACCTGAGGGTCATCCCTGAGGCCCCCTCCCCTGCCAGATCCCCCAGTGGGGTTTGAGTTCCTTTACCACATGGCCTGCTGGGCAGGCCTGGTGGTGGCACCCCCAGAGCAGACGGATGGATTTCAGGCTCTGCTCAGGAGGAGGGGTAAGAGCCCCCCCCCCACATCTGGGAAGGCCAACACCAGCAGGCCTGCCTCAGAGGTCAGAAAACTCCCTGCGGCCCCTGGAGCACAAGAAGGGTCTGTTTCTGTGGATAATGCAACAGGTCTTTCTTGGGGTGTGAGGTCTGGTTGTTTCAGGGCATGCAGAACCTGAGAGGGGCCAGCTCCCATGGAGAAAGGGGCTGTGTGCAACTCTTTACAGGTATCTCTCATTATAAACGAAGGCAGGGATCTAGAATGCTAGAGCTGGTCCAGTGGTTCCCAACCCTGACTGTGTCTGAACTACCCCAGGGACATGTTAAAAATACAGACTTTCAGGCCTGGAACTGTTACTGGACAGGGGACCTGGCCCTGAGTGGGTCTGCTTAGGGCCAGCTGGTAGTGTGTGGGTTCTTGACTTTGTGCAGGAAAACTTCACAACATGAGTCCAGGTGAACTTTAGAGGATGTTTATTAAAGCTGGGGACAATGAAATGAGGAAGAGATTAGCATAGAAGAAGCAACAGGAGAGCCCAGACTGGTCTGCTTTGGCTCATTGGGAAGTCAGAGAAAAGGGGGCCTTGGAGACAGGTTCAGAGGGTTAGCCCAGGACGAGCTACCACTGCCCATTGCTCCCCTGGTTGCAAGTCTTGTGGGGTCCCTTAGAATTTAGGAGATGCACGCCTGTGGGGGAAGAAGAGGGGTAAGGGGAAGGCACGGGCATGCTCCTCAGAGGGAGAATGGGCGGTGGGTCCTTTGTCTTGAGGGTTTTTATCTCGCTCTTGTAGGCAGGAACCTTAGGGGAGGTCTCAAGGGAGAGTTTCAGCAGAATATTCATCAGTTTCCTAGGTGTGCTCCTTCAGGGTTGTGGTCCTCACTGATTGGTCAGTGCCAGGGCAGGGGATCCTTAGTCATTGCAGCTGGTCATGGTGTTGCCCACCTGCTTTTGCTGCTCTTCTGGGTCTGGAGCTGAAATACAGCTGAGGCCTAGATGTTATTTCTAGGGAGGTGACCTTCTGTATCTACTGTAAATTGTTCTGCTAGTTTGTTCAGTTTGTCTCAGTTTCCCTATTCCACGTGTCCTGGCTCACTGACCTGTCTCAGAACTACCAGGAGGTGGGATAGTTCTGGAGCAGTTGTGATTTAGCCAAATTATAAACTACTGCTATATAGTTCACTCTTTTTTTAAAAAAATGAGATATAATTCTCATACCATAAAATTCACCCTTTTTAAATGTGCGATTCCATGGGTTTTAGTAAGTGTAACCATTCCCACTATCTAATTCCAGAGTATTTTTTATCACCCTCAAAATAATCCCCATACCCATTAGTAGTCACTCCTCATCCTCCCTTACCTTCTGCCCCTATCAACTATGAATCCATTTTCTGTCTCTGGATTTGCCTCTTTGGGACCCTGTCATATGAATGGAATCATTGAATATGTGTCCTTTGTAGCTGGCTTCTTTCACTCAGCATCATGTTTAGAGTATTTCATTATCTGGATATATAGTATTTTGTCTATCCAGTTACCATTTGATGGACTTTTGGGTTGTTTCCCCTTTTTGGCTACTATGAATGCTGCTGCTATAAGCCTGCATGTACAAGGTTTTGTGTGGTCATGTGCTTTCATTTCTCTTGGGTATATACCTTGGAGCAGAATTGCTGGGTCAAATGTTCATTCTATGTTTAACTTTTTGAGGAACTGCCAGACTGTTTTCTACAGTGGCTGCACCATTTTACATTCCCACCAGCAATGAACGAACATTCAAGTTTCTCTACATCCTCACCAACACTTGTTACTTTCCAAGTCTTCTTTTTTTTCATTCTAGTCATCCTAATGAGTATGAAGTGATATCTCATTGTGATTTTATTTTGTGTTTCATTCATGACTGTGATGTTGAGCATCTCTCCATGTGCTAATGGCGAGTTGTATATCTTCTTTGGAAAAATGTCTACTTCTCCCAATTTCTCTTGCTCATTTTTAATTGGGTTCTCTGCTTATTCTTGAGTTGTAGGAGTTTTTTACACAGTCTGGATACTAGACTCTAACCAGATTATAATTAGCAAATATTTTCTCCCATTCTGTGGGTAGTCTTTCTTGATATATGGTTCATTCTTAACCCCCTTTTTACAGTGGAAGAGAATGAGAGCTCAGAAAGAAAAGGAGCGTGCTTAAAGTCATACTCAACGAGAGTCAGTAGCTTTCTACTAGTCCATTGTGGGCGCATAGGGAAGTGAGCTGGGAGAGTGGGGCAAAGCAGGGGCATGGATAATTCAAACCTGGGCCTAACCTACCAATTATTTCTCTTTGCCTTTGTAACATGCAATCCAAGTTTTGGTAGATCCAGAGATATGGAAGCAGGAAACTCATGAATCTCAGAGGGAAGGTGGGGGGTGGGGAGAGATTAATCAAATAACTTTTACGTATATGCATTGCCCTTGGACACAGACAATAGTGTGGTGAAGGCCTGGGGTGGTGTGGGGGCTGGGTATAGGGGAATAAAGGGGTAAAAAAGGGACATCTATAATACTGTCTACAATGAAGATAAATTTAAAAAATAGATGGCTTCTTTTGATCATTATGACCTGTTCAAGCAGCTCCTAATATTAGATTCCTTTCATGGTAGCCCACCAACACCTCAAGACAGAAAGTGGTCCCAGGTTGAAATCTTGTCCACACATGATGATGAAGAATCCAAGCCATTGTGCATCTGCAGGCTTTGCTCTGTGGTGCATAATGGTTCACGGAGCCTGAGAGCCGAGAATACCGGCTCCGGGACAATGAGGAGCCCAGCTGGACCATACCATCCTTTTGGGATGTGAACATACTTTTGTGTTCATGAGTACTTTCACATTTCAACTTCAAAGCAACAGTAGACTTATCCTCTTTTACTTCTTCATGTCAAACATCAGCAAGGTAGTGTTAAACCCATGGTGAAAATTAACCAAAATTTCCACAAGAGTATACACACTAGACAATTAGCCAATTTTATGATTTGCCTCTTTGCTTACACTTCAGTTAAGAGAGTTCACTATGATTTTAGGTAAATCCCAATATTTGAGCAAATCCCCCAATTTCTTTGCTGTTGTTTGTGTGATGACTTTCTTGGATAACTTAAAAAGGTGGCAGGTCTTGTAGCATGGCCACATACAAAGTGAAGGTGAATTTGGTTATGCTTTAAAATTATCTGAGAATTTTATGGCATTTGATTGTTTTTTTCTACAGATGTTTATTGAGGACTTTGTGGGTGTAGGCTCATATGCTAGGTGCCAGGGCTACCTTAATTTACCTTTCTGAGCCTCAGTTTCCCCCTTTGTAAATTGTAGGGATGAGTTAAATCAGGCCTTTTTTAAACTTCCTTCTTGGGTGGCAGAATATTTTTTCTGGACAAAATCTTATCTGTCCCTGGCCAGGTGGCTCAGTTGGTTGGAGCGTCGTCCTGTACCCTAAAAGGTGGCGGGTTCAATTCCAGGTCAGGGCACATACCCAGATTGCAAGTTCGATTCCCAGTTGGGGCATATACGGGAGGCAACCGATGGATGTCTCTTTCTCACGTCCCTGTTTCTCTCCCTTCCTCTCTCTAAAAGAAAAAAAAAATCAATAAAAAGAATCTTATCTGGAACTGTAATAAAAATAACAGACCAAGTAGAGCTGTTCTGGGACGGAGGCACCCCTTGAACATGCCACCTCACATTTATACCCAGTGGTTCCAGAGCCCCTGTAATTTCTTAGAGCAGAGATGGAAAGACTGAGCCCAGCAGGGCCCTGTCATTGGCTCTGTGGATCCCTATTGCTGAGACTGCTCTCACTCTTTCTTTCTACCTCCTCCTGACTGGGAAAAACTCTGGCTGGACCCTGTTAGAGGCCACACTATATACTGGAGTTGAGCTCCTCTGCTCCTTCCTCCAGTACCAAGCCTCCTCCTCACCCTGCTCTCTGCATCACTTCAGTTTTCCCGGAGGCCTAAACAGACTCCAGACACAAGAAACCCTGGACCCAATCCGCCTCCCCTCTCTCCCAAGCCAGAGGGACCTCGGAGCCCATTGCCCACGCAGAGGGAGGGTCGGCAGGAGGAGGCCAGAAGGGAATGGGGACTGAGTATCCGAGCTTTCTGGGGCTGATTGTTGGTTCCCTCTCCCCTCCTTGCCTACTTCAGCCAGAGCAGGTTCAGAAGGGGCCCCAAAGGGGAATGAGGTGGGGGGCATTTCATTTGAGATGTGGGTTACACTTACCTCATTTTGCTCTCTACCAGGCTTAAAGAGAAATGCTGGCATTCTGTGGCACACAGCAGAATGAGCAGGGGAGAGGGTAGGAAGCTGGAAGATGGCAGAAGCAGGGAGTAGGAACCAAAGAAAGTGGGTATTGGGGAAGGGTGGGTACATTTTCCTTGTATTTCGAGGGCCTGGTCAACAGCTCATGGGTTTCCAGGCAGGGCCCGAAGGCTAGGGTTTGGGTCTGGGAAGTATAGAGGAGGCCAGAGCCTATTCTGGAGGGGGGTGGGGTGGTGGGAAGGTGGTGGACTGACTTGGAAGACTGGCCCTCAGACCCACACCCTCCCCCCACACCACAAATCCCTCCAGACCTCCAGAAAAAGCAGAGGGTGGCCGGGGAATATTCTGCCATTTTCCAGATGGAGAAAGAAAAGTGAGGCCCAGGAGAGGGAAGACCTAGCCATTGGCAACAGAGCCCAGAGACAGAGCCATTGCCAGCCCAATGGAATGATGGGGGCGGGGCCGAGGTTGAGCTGAGCCGGTTGGGACTCTAACCGCCGCTCTTTATTTAGGTTTGGATCTGCCGCCGCTAAACCAATACAAATGAACTGAGACTCCCGGTTGGGGGCCCTGACGCCAGGTAGGCGAGGACCCACCCTAGGGAAGATTGGCATAGAGCCCAGGAAGCCACTGGGTGGCGCTGTCTCTCCACCCAAGTTATTTAGGCAGGTTTCAGATGCCAGGGCAAAGAAGTCACCCCCATTCATGCCCCATCCTGCCAGGGCCTTAACAAAGGCCGCTTGGGTTAGGGCAGGGAAAACCAGTTTTGACAAAACTCCGTATCTCCCCTGACACGTGGGTGGGGAATGGAGGGTCCAGACTGCAGGGCTCAAGAAATCCAGGTGGAAGGAACAGGCGGATATGTTGGGGTCTCGGGAGGCCGCCTCATTTCTCAACGGCTCTTGGAGCTGAGAAATTTCAGGTATCCTAAGCCTGCAAACGAGGGAGAACAGTTCTCCCCATTTCGTGGGCAAACAGACTGAGGCCCAAAGAGTTAAGGACCTCAAGGTAAGCTGCTTTGGCCACTTAGGAAGCACCCCGTCCCAAAACGTATGTTTCAAAGTGAGCCCCTTTTTTGGCTGAGGCCAAAGCGGCGACGAGGAGAAGTGGGCTTTAGAAATGCTAATGCCCTGCGTGAGTGACAGGCCGCGGACAATGGAGGAGGGCTCTGTGAATGGGGCAGCCAGGCCTGGGAGCCGGGCTCCCCACGTGGGAGCCGTGTGGGGGAGGGGGCGGCCGGGGGAGGCCGTTCCCAGCTGAGGGGATCGGAGACTCGGCTAATTGGAAGGGGCTGGAGCTGCGGGAGCAGGAAGGGGGAGGGGATTACCTGCGGTCGCCGCGGCGGGGGCGGGGCTCCCAGGAGGAGACCTGCCAGGAGCGGGGATGGGGCTCTAAGGGAGCCTTGGGCGTGGGGCCAGGGGTTGCAGGCCCCCTGAGCTGAGGCTGGGGGCAGTTCTCTCTAGGCTGAGGTCAGAGCAAGCCAAGAATTCAGGAAGGGGACAGCAGGTGCCTTGGGAGAGCTGGAAGGGGGACGGAGAAACCATTTCTTCACTTGTTCATTCTGGGTCACAAGGCGGTGAAGAGGCTGCTCTCCAGGCAGACTGCCTGCCATCCGTTGCCCTGCTCCCTAGCTGATCAGCAACGTAGCATCGGGCAAATTGGGGTAAGAGCATCTGCTTCAAAGGATCCTTGGGAAGATTCAAAGAGAGGATGCAGGTAAAGTCCTTAAGAAAGTGCACAAGTACACAGTAGTGGGGAGCTCTCCTTACTAACCATTCAGTAAATGGTAAGTGGGTGTCAACTGTGAGCTTGGCTTGCTTGCTCTGTGGCAAAGAGGTGGGTGCCTGACCCTGTGAGGCTGACTGTGGTGAGGAAGAGAGGAAGGAGCCACCTGAGCCCAGGCTCTGGGCCGAGGAGAACCCCAGGGCCTGGGGTGTGGACAGCAGAGCCTTCGGGCTGTGTTTGAGGTCCCGACCATGCTGGCGCTCAGGGTCTGGGGAAATGGGGATCGCTCTGGGCTGTCAGCTCCCTCCACCCCACCCGGTGGCAGTGGACTCCTGGAGACAAGTGGCATCTCTTAGAGTGGTTGTGAGGTGACGGGTAGGCCTAGGTCCAGGCTGACATCCCGATCAGCACCAGGGGCCCAGCCTCAAAGTCAGGCTTCCCTGGTAGAGTCAGAGTCAGAAAGCCACAGAAGGGGTTCTTGGCAAATTCCAGAATAGTCACAACACAAATGTGCTAAGCAACCCACTGAGGAGTGAAAAGAATATATGACAATATATGGAGTATTTTATTTCTTTCTACATCACTTTTTTATCTTTATTGTTGGGAGTATTACAGATGTCCCCCCTTTTCCCCCCATTGCCCCCCTCCACTCAGTTTCTGCCCCGCCCCAGGCCTTCACCACCCTATTGTCTGTGTCCCTGGGCAATGCATATATGCATGTAAGTTCTTTGGTTAATCTCTTCCCGCCCCCTACCTCCCTTCCCTCTGAGATTTGTCAGTCTCCTTTTAACGGTTTCAACATCCGACATGCAATTTGTGACAATTAGTAAAGTCACACATGTGTTGCAAGAGCAGCACATATACACTCACTCAGTTCCAGACCCTCATGACCGCTGCATGGTGGTGACTAGCACTCTTATTTACACTGTCCAGAGGAACATCCGAGGCCCAGAGACCTCAAGTCACTGGCCCAGTGAAAGAGCAAGGATGTATATTCACAGTCTGCGTCCAGAGTCTGCTTTTTAAACCAGTACGTTGTGTATAAACACCTGCGGACATATTGGGTTGAAATGATAAGAATCCATGATTTCAAAGTGTGGTGACTGCGGCCCTGGTAAGGGCGTCAGCTCTGGAAAGACCTTTAAAGACACTCATGGTGTAAACGGGCATACTGAAGGCCCCAAGACGGGCAGGGCTCTGTCCTGGATCCCACAGCAAGGCACCAGCAATGCTGGGCTACTCATGTGATGTTCTCCCTCCATCCGTTGTTAACATTGCTCAGTGGCTCTCACATTTCCAGCCCCCCCCCATTTCCCCACAACTCCCTTCCTGCCCTCCTGTCTCCCTCACCCCCAACAGGTGCAGGCAAAGCAGCTGCTCCTGGCTTGTGATGGTGGCCTTCCGGACTTGGGCCAGTTTCCTCATGGGAACCCCTTGGCCCAGGCCCAGGACAGCCACCGTCCAGTGGGAAAGAGGGGTGTGAGGGCAGGCCTCACACAACTGGCACGAGGCAGACAGTGGCCAGGAGACAGCTCAGGAAGCAGGCGGCTTTAAACCCCCTGGGGATCTCCATCAGCTGCTCTCAAAAGGCAAGAGACATAGATAGATACAGAGCTATAGAGATATATAGCAAAGAGGTATACAAATACATAGATACAGGTCCGGAGATGCCTAGATAAGTAGATACAGAGATACACAGATACAAAGATAGTATTGATATATCCTTACATAGCTGTAGACATTACTACATACCTACACCAACATTCTTAAGATAGAAGCATGGAAAACACTCTTATGTAAAAGCGTGAATAAAAGCCTTGTTAGAACGCTTGACTCTTTAAAGTCACACAGCAGGATTCTCCCCTTTGGGCTGGAAAGATGTGTCCCCTGCTGAGAACATGAGATCACAGAAACAGCCACTCTCCCAGACTTTGAAGCTGTCTAGTCTCGCACCCCTCTCCACCACCACCAGCAGCGGTCAGCCAGCCTCTCTTGCACATGTCTGCACAGGGGCCCCTCTAAGCCTTGAGAAGCCCAGGCCCTCTGTGAAGAACCTCTGCCTGGAACTGAGCTGAATGTTGCTTCTGGATGGCTTTCACCCACGGGGCCCAGCTCTGCTCCCTGGGAACACCAGAACCCCCGTTGTTCCCTCTGCCCAGTGGCAGAGGTGTGAAAGCAGAGAGCACCTCCCCCAGTCTTCTCCTGGCTTTCTGGCTCCTGGAGCTGCTGGGGCTCCACTGGAAGCCTCTCTCTGCCCAAAGGCAGAGCAGGGGAGAGGCCTGATGGCCTGGGCCAGGTCTCATCTAGGGCCCCTCCAGCCTCAAGGGCATTCCAAGCCCCTGACCCATGTAGTTGGCACAGCTGCCCTTGCCTGTGAAGAAAGGGGTAGGGTTGCTGGGTTAGCGAGGAAATGAGGCTCCTCCTGAAGCCTCAGGGCTGCTAGGGGAGACCAGGGAGCATGAAGGCAGGAGCAGCTCTCAGTCTCCAGCTTCCCCTGCTTCTGGCTTGAGGCCTATCCCCGTCTCCCCTCTCTCTTGTCCCTATCTCTCCTTTCCTCTTTCTCTGTCCCTTTTTCTGTTTCTCATTTTCTCATCCCCCCCTCTCATTTTCTTTTCTCCTAATCTCTTTCCTCCTTTCTTTTCCTCTCTAGGCAGTCTTGGATTTTTCTCTTAGCCTTTTGTCTCTGTCTTTAACCTGGAGAACTCACACAGATATTCTGGAGAGGAGAGCTGGCCAGAGGGCAAACACCCGTGGGTCTGTAGTGATTGCAACAACAATAAACAGATAAACACAGAGAGGCACAGGGGGATAACAGTCCCACTCTGCTTTCACTGACCCTCTGCAGAAGCTCTCATCATTGTCCAACTAGCCTCTACTTACACACCTCTGGGGATGGGGGTCTCACTAGGCCCCGAGACAGCTATTCCCTCGTAGAACAGCTCAACTTGACAGGGAGTCCTTCTCTGAAGCACACTGAAGTCTATATCCCTGTGGCTGCCACCCATGGGTCCTAACTATGGTCCTCGGGGTCCCTTTGCCCTTTGACAGTCCTTCACATGTCTCCCCAAAGAAGTAAAGCCCTTTTCTGCCTATGTCCTTTCAATGTGAGCCCTCAGGAAAGAACTAGAAGCCCTCTAACCCAGAGTAGTTGCACTGTATGCTGGGAGAGGACACCCCCACCCCAACCAGACTGGGGAGACAGTTGGTAGGAGCATCAGGATTATCCCAGGGAGAGGCCACAACTGAAGCCCCACCAGGTCATGTCTGAAAAATTCAGCCTGAGATAAGGGGGTGGGTGGAAACTGGCCCAGCCTGAGGACCTAAGGAAGACAGGAAGGAAGCTAGAAAGCAGGCTGGGGCAGTAGGGAGGCTGGACCATCCCTGCCTGAGATCCAAAGCCCTTGACTAAACATCCCAGGTGCCCATGGAACTGGGCAGAAAGGAGCCAGAGAACAGAGAGGCCTGCCCCAGGGGCACATTTAGGACTGGTTGCCCTATAGAAAGAGAGGCACAGAGTGCTCAGTGCCGGGACTGGGGAGCAGCTGGAGAGTAGGCCAAGGTCTTGAGGTCCTGCCAGCCCGGACTCCTCAGCCTGCACAGAACCAGGCAGGGTCCTGGACTGGCTCGCTAGCTCCACACCTACCCCTCAGCTTTTAGGAGGGCTGTCACCACGCAGCCCCTCGTGAAAGATGCCCCTCAGACACTAGCCTTGGGCGTCCTAACCCCTTGGGGTCACAGGGGTCTCTTCCACACCTCGAATGCTCAAGGGCACATTACTGGCCTCCTGGAACTCTTCCCAGCAGCCAACCAGGAGCTTTCAGGCTGCAGCTGTTGCTCTGGCCTATCCTTAGTGGATTTTGCTCTTTGCTGCCCGTGAGCCGGCGCCCTCCTCCTCCGTGCCAGGCCCTATGCTAATATTTCACTGATGAAAGGGTTAACACCATGTGCCCCACCAGAAGCTCTGCCCCACTTCTGGCATCCCCTCTGTACGCCTCAGGCTGCAGGAGTCCTATTCCCCAAGGCACAGCTTGGCAGAAAGGGGCCTGTTCCGCCTGCCTGGCCACATGGCCCTCCCCTCCCCCTCCCCTTTCTGTTTCTCATGCAAGTGTCAGGAAACAGGATCCAAGGAGAAAGCAGGCACCTGTTCCTGAAGTTCCTGACAGGTCCCCTCTTCTCTGCCCCAGCCCCTGGGCCCCTGGGGCCCGATGGGAAAGAAAGGCCTCAGAGGTGCAGGCCCGCTCCTCCTAGTTGTGTGTTTGGCCCGCAGCACGTGGTCCGCCCTGTCAGCGGAAGAGAAGTAGTGGACTGTAGTAGTTAACAGCACAGACTCCGTGACCAGATGGCCATGGCGCAGTTTTGTTGCCTTGCCCAAGTAATGGGAGCCTCTCTGAGTCTCAGTTTTCGCATCTGTAAAATGGGCGCTACAATAGTGTTCACCTCACGGGGTGCTTTTGAAGATTGCTTGAGTTAATACATGCATTCAGAATAGTGGCTGAGACAGAGTGAACAAAGAAACCAGTCCTTCAATTCTGTCCCCGTCCTGTAGGGCCTGCAGAACTCCTAGCCTCAGGGTTTCCCCAGTTTCTGTCTTGTTCTTCCCCTTGGACAGGTGTGGAAACTCTGCCCTTGGCTCCTGACCTGGCCCCCTCTGTCACTCTTCCTGGGTCCCCTGAGGCTGGGCCCTACTCTGTGATGCTTAGACGCCCCCTGGAGATGCTGGACAGCCCAAGGAGAGCCAGGGCCTGCCTGGGGATGGGCCTTCCTCCACCTGCAGCTCAGCAGGGGCCTCTTCCTCCCGAGTGGGGCAGCTGCTCTGCCTCTTTAAGGCCCTAACTAGGTCATCGCCCAGCTGAACATCCCCCTCACATTCCCCTCACACTAAACAATCTGATCTGATCGCTGGTGATGAGGTCAATTTCACATGGCTTTGTTCCTGCAGTGAGCTTGTCACGACCAATCATTTCCGAGCGAGGAGCCCATAATCCCGCACTGGCTCCCTCGCCCCCAGAGGCCATGGCCCCTTTCTTGCTCTCCAATGTGAGGTCCCTAAGGGCCGGCTCCATATGAGTTTCCTCATGGCCTCTGAGTGCCCCCCTGTTCTTCCTGGCTGGAGCCGGAGCGAATTTGGGGTGGGGTCAATGATGCGGCTGCCAAGAGAGGGCAGAGTGGGTGTGCCAAGCTACCTGGAGAGAGACCAGTCCCCAGAGAGGGTGGTGGGTGGCTGATACAAGAGGGTGGCAGCAGGCATGTATTTCTGGGCCCTGGGCCCATCCCATCCAGCTTGGGGAATGAGCCGCTCCTCTGGGCTGACCCAGGATGGAACCTCATGTCCAGGAGACAGGGGCTTATGAGAGATTCTGAACATAGATACCCCCAAGCCTCCTTGCCTGGGCCCTTGGGTAGCACAGTGGACGCAAGTGGGGCACCCATGCTCACGTGCCAGGAGTGTACTGGCTGGCCTGGAGGCAAAAGCAACTTCTGCGAATGCAGACTTGATTTCATTTGTGGCCTGGCCTCACCACTGCCTAGTCGTGTGCCTCTGGCCAAGTCGTTCTCTCTGCACCTCAGTTTCTCTGAGTGTACCATGAGCCAGCCCAGGCTTCCTTTCAGTGGGGAGCACTCCTGAGCCTCGTGGCAGGAGACCCTGAGTCTTGGGATGAGAGGGGGAGGTGGGGTGGAAGTTCTGCTCCCTCTGTCTCCTCAGAGGGGCTTGCAGGCCCCCCACAGTGTGGGTGTCACTTATGTTTGTTTGTGGTGGGGCTAAAAAGCATCATGCCAGAAGAAGTGAGCTTTTCTTCTTTCCTCTGCATCCTTGTGGCATGATAGGACTCATCCCATCTGCCTGGGCCCCAAGGAATGGACAGTAAGAACTGGAGAGACAGAGCCTGACTGGGCCCTGCCTAGGGGTGCTGGCTCTGAGTGGGGCTGGGGTGGGGAAGGGAGTTGTAGGGCAGCCAGGGCAGTTTGCTGGGCATATTGGCCCCAGGTGGAGCCAGCGGCTAAGAGAGAAAAAAGGAGAAAGCATGCCAGTTGCTGGGCAGGGAGCTCTGGACACCTTATCTGCTGTCTCATTCACTCCTCACACCACCATAGAGGCCATGGGCTATTTCTGCACTTTACAGATGAACATGCTAAGCCTGCTTCCCCTTCAGCTGCAGACTGGCTGAGGGAGGAGAATGAGATGGGCAGAGCAGGGCTCAAGGTCAGGGTTAGAACATAGCAGTAGCAGGAGACTCCACTTTAGGGAACTGATCCCTGGGAAAGTGAGATCCAAAGCCTGGCCTAGCCCAGGCCTGCTGGGTAACGGTGTCAGGGAGAGCACATCCATTTCAGAATCACACCGATCTATCTGGCTTCTATTCCCAGTCTGCCGCTTTCTTGCTGTGTGACTACGGGCAATCCACTTGCCTCTCTGAGCCTAAGTTCCCTCCTCAGTCTAATGGAGGTAAATCAGCTTAACTTCACTGTGCAGTCAGGAGGATTCAGTGAGATGATGGCCACGCGTATCATAGATGCCAAGAAGTGTTCTTTCTTATTCCAGTTCATTAGCATGTTCTGCCATCTTCATCTTGAAATAAATCCCAGATCTGACCACTTGTCCACATCTCCACTGCTACCCCCCACCCCCACCCCCAGGCCACTATCACCTCTTGCCTGCATCACTGCAGAAGCCTCCTCATGGTCTCCCTGCTTCTATTTTTGTCCCCTGCCAACTGCTATTCATACGCAAGTCTGATGATCTGCTACATTCCTAAGTCTATCATGTCATTTTTCTGCTCCAAACCCTCCCAGGGCTTCCCATGGCACTCAGAGTAAAACGTGAAGTCCTTACTCATGGCCTCCAAGCTGACTCCTCTGGCTTCATGTGGGATCTCCTTCCTCTTACTCACTCTCTTCCAATTGCACTCATCTCTTCTATGCCTTGACCTTGCGAAGCTGGTTACTGCCTCAGGGCCTTTGCACTTCCTGTTTCCTCTGTCTGGAGCACTCTTCTCCCAGTTCTTCTCATGGCTGATTCCTTTGTGCCATACAGATCTCAGTTCAGCTGTCAGGTCTTTAGAGGATGCTTCCTCTCTAGAGCTTTGGTGTCTCTAAGTCCTTGTCATCTGGGAATTCTTCCTAATGTCTAACCTATGGCAGTGTTGCCATCAGCCAAACTTGTTTCCCTGTGTGCTGTTCTCATATGTCCCTTCAAAATCTCACTACTCAACTCTGAGGCCCTCAACACTTCCTACTATTGGGTTCTGCTGGATAAGACTTCCAAACAGACTGTGAGTTCCAGGGGAGGGGAAGCTGGGGGGAGGAGAAAATGGTAGTTTATGCGGATGCCTAAGGAATGCCAAGCATATCTCTACACAGGTGTTCTCACCTAGTTCTCACATCATGCCATTTACTTCTTGCAACAGCCCTGTGCGGTAAGAATTGCTATCCCCATTGTACAGATAAAGAAACCGAGGCTCACAGAGGCCAGATGACTTGGTCAAGATCACATAGCTGGTCGTGTGGTGTTTTTCTGATTCCAGAGCCTGTTTTCTATCCCCCACATGTACAGCAGAAGTATTCCAGGGGCCCCTGATGAGCCTCTTCAAGTGCTTGGTGAATACCCTCAGAGTTGTCTGTAGTTGTCTCTTCAAATGGCCTTTGACCTCATCTGCCTCCATGCTACCTGCTGCTTCTGTTTCCTCCACAGAAAGGAGCCCCCAGTCTCAGCTTGGTCTCAGAGGAGGAGACTCCACCGGCCTCACTGTCCTCTGTACTGACCACCCTGAAGCTACTGTTTAATTCCATTGCACTGGGCAAAATGCCCCAGGGCATCTCCTCTGGGCGAGGCTCCAGGCTGGCCACAGAAGGCCAGAGACAGCCCAGACACACTGCTCTCTCTGATACCAAGAGGGGATGACACACAAGTCCCTGGGAGTGTGGTCTTGGCAAGGGTTTCCTTCAGAGTGGGATATAACTGGATTAGGGTTCGAATGGTGAATGGGGATCTATCCCATAGAGATGGCACAGAGGGTGAGGGAACAGCACAAGTCAAGGCCTGGAGGCGGGGAGAGAGGAGTGAATAGAGGAGTGAATGGCTGGGTGTGGCCGGAGCTTAGGGTGTGTGAAGAGAGCAGCTGAGCTAATGGGGGAAGGGGGTACAATTGGGGCCCGGCCTCCCCTCAGCTCCCCAGCCACCTCAGGCTCTGGCAGCCATCCGTTCTGCCCAGTTCCCCTGGACAAAGTAAGCAGGCAGGCCTGCTGGGCCCGTGTGTGCCAAGGTATGACAGCCAGAGGAGCGAGGGGCTGCCAGCTCTCAGGCTTTGGGAGTTGGTCTTGGGCATTTTTACAGACAAAAGATTCCACTGTGATGGGAAGGGCCAGCTCTGGGGCTCAATGGGTCTTGGCAGTTGGGCCAGAATGAAGGGAGAAGCATGAGCCTTGTCTAGAGCAGATAGCTTTCACCCTTGGCAAGAGACAATTACCACTGTTCAGGCCCATTAACAGCTTAATAAATTAGAAAGCAATCATTAGCACTTGGGGGGAAGAGTGTGGTGTGGGAGGGAGGGAGGATAAGGGAGGGTAGGCCAGATGAACCAGGAGCCAAATTCCTTACCTATTGTGGGCCAGAGAGGGGAAAGGGACTGTGGCATTCAAAATGACTTGAGTACCCACTGGAGGCCAGGCTGAGAGATTTCAATTTCTCACAGAATTCTCATGCCAGCCTGTGGGCCAGGTGTTAGTGTCCCCATTGTACAGAAGGGGAAACCAAGGTGCAAAGAAAGCAAGAGACCTGCAGGAGTTTCCCAGGATCACACAGCTGGCTGAGAAGGAGAGGCCCCGAGGAATCCTCCACCACACATGGCAGCTGGAGGGAGCCAGTGGGTTGTAGGTTGGGGGAGAATTGACCTGCCCGTCTGAAACCTTTCTTTTTTAATTTTTTAAATTGATTTTTTTTTTTTTTTTTAGAGAGACAGGAAGGGAGAGGGAGAGATAGAAACATCAATGAGAGAGAAACATCAATCGGCTGCCTCCTGCATGACCCCTACTGGGGATCGAGCCTGCAACCTGGGCATTTGCCCGACCTGGAATCGAACCAGCGACCTCTCAGTGCACAGGACAATACTCAGTCCACTGAGCCACACCGGCCGGGCTGACACCTTTCAATTCTGTCCTTGTGAAGTATAAATGTCTGATATAAGGAAAGACTTGCTCACACATGTTTTGGGTGGCTTCACTGCAAGAAGATAGCAGAGCGCTCAGAAGATCTAATTGCTTATAGAATCTCTGTCGAATTTGGTCTATTGGGAAATATCTCTTCGAAGTGTTTATCACATCCCATGTTATAAATAGCCAAGCTCCGCTCTGCTCTGTGCCATCCCGTGGCTGCCTGGGAGCTGGGCAGGGTTATGGAGAGAGAGGAGCTGTGGAGGAAAACCAGGCCCTCCGGGGAGGACACATGCCCTAGCTGCCCAGGTCTGCAGTCAAGCGGGGAGGGCCCTGGCCTTCATTAAGCACAGAGTCAGAGTAGCCTATTATCTTGGCCGACCTGCACCACATCCTGAGAGGGGGGTGGCTTAGCATTCCCAACCCTCTCGGATCCCTTGGTGTTAAAAGAAGCAGCCCCTTCTTGTCTGTGAACATCTGGTAGACGAGAAGAATTGTAGCAACAAAGAGAAGCTGGAAAACGAGAAAATGTCCTTGGAAATGATATGGAGATACCTATTGACTGACCGGGAGACGCAGGCTCAGGGAGACAGCAGGCACTGGTAGGTGGGGGTGCTGGGTCTGGAACCAGGTCTGTGGGACCCCACGTCTAGGCTTTTTTTCCAGCATGGCAAAGGGCCACCTGCCTGGTGATGGTGGGTGTTGCTCATCCCTCCCTGGGAGGAAGGTGAAGTGACAACTTGGCAAGATATGGCCTTTTCACACACACACACACACACACACACACACACACACACACACACTCCCTTCCATTCTGCAGCTGCAGTGTCTTCTGCTCATGCAGGCCTGATCTGCCCATTTCCACAACCTAGAGAGCCCTGTCACCCATGTCTTCTTACCACCACTCTCGTGGCCCCAGCTCCAGGCCTACCTCCTCAGGAAGTCTTGCCTGAGATTTTTAGCCACCAGTTTCCCGGCCTCCCTGTCTTGGCCTGGACCCCTCACCTACCTGCTGGTATCCTTCATTGCCTGCATTCGTTTCCCGAGAATGCTATAACCGGTTGCCACAAACTTAGTGGCTTAAAACAATACAAATGCATTCTCATCCAGTTCTGAAGGCCAGAAGTCTGCAATCAGTATTACTGGGCTAGGCTAGGAGCCCCCTCTGGAGGCTGTAGAGGAGACTGTTTCTTGTTCCAGCTTCTGGTGGGTGCCAACATTCCCTGGCAGGTGGCTGCATCACTCCAACCTCTGCCTTCGTGATCACATGGCCTTTTCCTCTTTGTGTGTCAAACCTCCCTCTGCCTCTTTCTTATACGGGTAACCCCATAATGTGTTGGTGTTTGGGGGCCACCCAGATGATCCAGGATAATCCTCCTCCTCAAAATCCTTAATTTAATCACATCTGTTAAGACCATTTTTTTTTCCTCCAAATAAGGCAACACTTACAGGTTCTAGATATTAGGACCTGATATCTATGGGGGACCTTATTCAGCTTACTCCATTGCCTTAGGAACCTATCTGGTCTTTTCTCTTGTGAGACTGGAGGCTCCCAGAGGGCAGAGAAAATGACTGACGTCTTTGGATGTTCCCTGCAGCATCCCATCACACTCAGAGCCTCCAACAAGCCTCTAGAAAGGTCAGCTGGCTGAGTGCTGGCCAGGCAGAGTGATTGACATCTTGCCCCTTCTGTCCATGGTTCCAGCATCAACTCCTGGACATACTCGGTGCCTCCTTCAGGCTCCTGGGGCTACAGGACAGTGTGGGGGAAACTGATTCCTCACCTCCAGGCATCTGACAATTCACAGAGACAAGAGCCTGGTGATACCTGTGCAGACGTAGCTGCTTGCTGATCAGGTTTGAGCAATTTCATCGACCTTCAGAGTCTGTTTTCAAAACATTCTTGATGGACAAGGAGGGACTGAACCTTACAAAGTAAACGTGATGGGTAGAAATGTCAGGTCTTACTCTGGGATCCTAAAACCCAATCACCAGGTGCAGGCTGGCCAAGGGGAAACGGGTGAGAGGGCAGGAAGCCCCCAAATAAGTCCAAGGAGCCCTAGGCTGCATCCATAGGGAGCATAGGAATTTCTACAAGGAGGCTGACAGACTGCCCTGGAATATGGGGTCAGCTCTGAGCCCCACATATTAAGAGAGCCCCAGACACACAGGAGTACGGCCATGGAGGCAAAAACAGACAGGGGAGGAAGCTGGAGCCCTGGCCTCATGAGGAACAATTGAAGGAGCTGTGTGGCTTGGAGAAGATTTAGGGGTAATGATGATGGTGATGCTTCAGACCTCTAACGGGCTATTTGAGAGCAGAGGGAGAAGACAGAGTCTAGGTGGCCCCAGGAGGCAGCACAGTCACCAACTGGCAGAAGCCATAGGAAATCAAGTTCAGCCCAATTCAACGAAGAACTTTCTTGGCCCAGGCCTGTGTGGCTCAGTTGGTTGAGCATCCTCCCATGCACCAAGAGGTAGCCAATTCAATTCCCAGTCAGGGCACATGTCTGGGTTGCAGCTTGATCCCCAGTAGGGGGCATGCAGGAGGCAGCCAATTAATGTTTCTTTCTACATTGATCTCTCTCTCTCTCTCTTTCTCCCTCTCCTTTCTTCTTTCTCCCAAATCAATAAAAACTTTTTTTTTTTTTTAAAGCTAGAACGTTCTTGGAGTTAGGGCTATCCTTAGATGATCTCTCCCTTGAGAATGAAAGTGCTCCCCTTCTCTGGAAGTAGGAAGGCAGAGGTTGGTCCAGCATTTGGATGAAATGTGGTAGAAGGGGCTTGAGCATCACGCAGGGATTTAAGCAGACCAGACCAGTCCCCGGAGGCCTGAGAGGGCCTTCTGCCCATAGAGGCTTTCCCCTCTTCTTATGTCTCCTCTGCCACTCCTTTCCTTATGCTCCCAGCCCTACCACCTACAGACTTACTCCCTCCCTTCTCAGAAGACCCAAAGCACCAACCATGGTGTATTGGAGCAAATCATTTAGGCTTTGTCTCCCCCATGAGACTGAAGGCCTTCCACACAGAGAGAAGCCTCGTTCAACTACAGGTCCACTCTTCCCCTTTCCCAGACATCACCCCAAGCCTGGGCCACACTAGCCACCAGGGAAGAAAGAATGGTGCCACGGAAATGGGCAGGGAGAGTGGTCAGCTGCCAGCCAAGGGCCTTTGGGGAGATTCACAGAGTCAAAACAGTTGACGTGCGTCCTGGATGGAGGAGGGGAGAGCGAAGGTGACCTCTGAATGTTTTTTCAGGCCTCAGAAGACTGTCATGAATGCCCACCCAGGCACCTGGTTTTCTCTTTTCTTTTTTGTGCCATTCTGAGAGTTCTCCCAGCCCAGGCTCTGTTCCCAAGGGACTCTCCCCCCCTGCTGGCCCCTCCGGCTCACTTCAAGCCCCCTCCAGATGGGCCCCATTCTCCCTCAACCCCCCAGCTGGGCTCGCCAGCTGGACCTTCTCAGGGAGTGAGGCCCCAGGAAGGTACAGAGCCCACCCAGCAGGCTAGGAGAAGAGCTGCCTGTGGGTGAGAGGACTGTGGGGGGAGGTTCCCCCATCGGCAGTCTGCCGTGAAAATGGATAAATTAAGAATGGGGGTGAAGGTGGGAGTGGCTTTGTTGGCCACAAAAAAAAAAAAAAGTGTCAGGCCTAGAGATCCCAGGCTCAAAATGGTCATTCTAGTCGGCAGCTCCGTTGGTTCCGTGCCCGCTGAAACACTGTGTGCATGTGGTGGTCAGCACCCCACACCGAGAGTCCTGAAGCCTGGAGGTCTGCTTTGGGTTCTGCCCCTGTGCCCTCCCCGCCATGCACCTCACTTGTGCATCTCTTCAAAAATGTTTGCAGTGCCAATTTGTGGAGTGAATGACACTGGACCAGACAGAATCCAGGCCCCAGCATCGCCCCCTGTCCTTACGTGGCGATGGTTTTGGTTTGCTTTCTCATTCACTGCCTCCCCCTGGACTGGAAGCTCCGTAGAAGCAGGATGTCTGTCTCATTCATCACTGTACCTCTAGTGCCCCACCCAGGGCCCTGCACGAGTAAATGCATGATAAAAGCTATGGATAGCCACCCCAGAAAACACATCCTCACAGTCCGGCCTACAATTCTAGCTGATTCTCAGACCCAGAAACACATCTGTCAGGTACCCTTATAGATCCATGGCCCCAGGTTAGGAGACCTAGGGAAGACCCAAGACAGGTGTACACGTTCATGATATTATGCACTGTGTGAAAAAAAAAAAAAAGGTTTCCGAGGGCCTAGTTGGGGATGTGAATGGGATTGATTAGGGGTCTGGAAGGTCTGAGGTGTCTCCAGGTTTGGCTGAGACAAAGCAACTCTCAGTCACGGAGCTACCTGAAGTACCAAGTTCTCTCTGCCTTGGCTGTGGGCTTACCTTATGGTAAAAAGTCAGTGAGAACACAGCATGTCCTTAATGGTTTGACACTTTACTCCAAGCACATAAATGCACCCTCTGGTGAAACCTCAGAATCTTGGGCTTTGGGTCAGTGGCAGTCAGTGGCCATGGGTATGGCAACCTTGATGGAGTCCTGAGCCTGCAGGGATGAGGAACAGTTCCTGGGTCATGGGTCCCCACCAAAGGGCCATCCTTTGGGAAGCTAGGCCTGGGTAGCCAGTGGGCCTTCCTCCACCCTCCTGCCTGACCTCATACCCACTCTCACAGTTCTCTCAGTCCTCACCAGCTTCAACTGGGATTCCAGTCCCTGACCTGCTCGCCTACCACAGCAGCCAGGCAAATGCTTTGGACACTCTCAAGAGCTGTGCCCTAGGAGTGGTTTTGCTGTTACTTTGTTTGAGTGCTGTGTGTAATCCTCTCTTAGTGAGACAGACATCCTCTAGGGGACGCCAAGCCACAGGGAGGCTATTTGCCAGAATGGGGGAAAATGGGGGGCTGGGAGTCAGCTCGGCCTGAGTTAAAAATCCTGCCTCTGCCACTTGGAGCTACGTAACCTTTGGAAAGTCATTTGATTTCTCTGAGCCTCAGCTTGCTCATCTGTAAAATAGGAATCTCAATACATATTCTCTGGGGCTGTTGCAAGGATTTGGTGAGATAATGCAGGTGAGCCATTTAGCACAGGGCCTGACATTGGCTTGCAGTAGCTGAGCTCTCCCTGGTAGTTAATGTTAGCAAGGCCTCCTCCACGCGTGGTCCCTGGCCCAAGAGCGCCAGCCATGCTGGGGAGCTTGTTAGAAATGCCCCATCTTCAGCCCCATCCCAGTCCTGCTGAGTCGGAATCTGCATTTCAATAAGATCCCTGGGTGATGCCTATGCAGGAGAAAGTTTGAGAAGAGCTAGGTTAGTGCCCAGCCTTCAGATGGTCAGATATGAGGAATAGCCACTTCTGGCAGCCTGTATGGGGGCGGGGATAGCTTTCTACATCCTTAACTGAAACCGCTAGTAGTGGTGGTTAGTAGTGAACACAAATTGAGCACTTACTATGTACCATACACTGTTTGGGGTGCATGAGACCAACCCCATGAAGTCAATACTATAAGCATCCCCATTTTACCAATGAGCAAGGCAAGGCACACAAAGTTGAAGTCCTTGGCCCAAAGTTGTGGTTAGTGAGTGATGAAACCACAATGCAAAAAACCAAGCCTCCCGCCTCCAGAGCGCATGCACTGAGGGCGTGCACAGAAAAACTGTATTTAGGGAGCCACGCAGTTGATTCCATGCCACAGGCACCCACGGAATTGCTTCTTCACGTCTGTCTGGTCCAGGACCTGTAAAAGCAGAGGTGCAGAGGACACAAGCTCTGCTCTCAAGGAGTCCCCAGTCCAGTGCAAGAGACAAGCACAGCAATAAATGATGGATCCGTGCTGTGTGGGCAAGGATGAGTACAACGCTGCTGCGGGACACAGAGGAGGGGAACAGGCTGGGTCCTTTCCACTTACAGCTTCCTTTGTAAATCTCCAGGCTCTTAGGCATGATTAAAGTGCCTTCCAGCTCATCCAGTGAGGCTATGATTATAATGAGAAGAATTTTGGCAGCGGGTGGGGGTGGAGGGGATCAGGAGATCCAGATTTGAGCCCTGGATTCGTTTTTCACTTTCCTGGACAGTTGGGTCCCTAGTTTGTCTAGGTCTTCAGGAATGAAGGGTGGTTGTTGTGGCTGGAATTTTAAACTCTAATTGAGGATTCAGGGACCTGTTGCAATTTCTCTGGGATAGGGGCTGCATCTTCCTTGCCCCCTGCTGTATCCCTGGCACCAAGCCCATCTCCTGGTCCCGAGCTGATGCTCCATAATGATTTGGTGAATGAATGTCAAGTGAGCAGTTGTAGGAAGAGGGGCCCAGGGTTACCAAACCCCAGCTCCTCTGATGCCCAGAAGTCCTCTGTCCTCAACAGAATCCAATCAGCCTCCTCTTTCCCTGCAGAGCTCTGCTCACAGTTCTGAGCTGGACTCAGTACTGCTTCCCTCCATCAGGGAAATGGGGCTCTGAAGATGCCTGGCCACTGCTGCCTGGGAGCCATGTGTTCCTGTGTTTGTACAGGGTTCCTCCCCTGGCCCTCTGCCTGCCTGGCTGGGGGCTCCCAAGGGCCAGGGAAAGAAAGAGGTAAAGAGTGAATAAAGGAGAAAGGTCTGTCATGCACAAAGATTGGCCATCAAGCCCAACGGGCAAAAGTGGGGGTGCTGGAGGGCCAGAGGTAGTAGCACCAAGGAGAAGGCTATACATGGGCACAAGCTGGTGGGCAAGCGAGGGGCGGGCTGGGAGTGGGCAGGCAGGAAGCTGCAGCTGGAATGTTGAGGACACATGTTTCCCATTATGCGCTCCTCCCCTCCCGCCTCCTCTCTCTTCTGGGAAGTGGAGGGAGAAGAAAGAGGATGTGATGTCTAGGTGAGCCCCATTATGTGGGGACGTGTTGGCATGAGCTCCCCAGGTAGCCCCCTCTGCAGTCCATGGCACCAGGCCCAAGGCCCTCTTCCGGGCCAGAGCCCCAACCTGCTTACCCAGCTATTCTGTCTCCTTGAGGCTGGGTCAACACCCTTAAGTTCCCTGGCCTGAGATGCCCTCAACCCACTGGCTTTGGGTTAAACACCACTAGGTTTGAATCTCTCCTCCAACACTTTCCGGGCTATGTGACCTTGGTTAAGCCAGTTCTGTGAGCCTTGGTTCCCGCAAATGTGAAGTGCAGAATGACCCCTGCCCTGCCTCCCTCCCCAGGCAGAGTGTAGGGAGGGAGCAGAGACCGTATGCAGAATCCCCCAGCCCTGCTTTTCCATGGGCAGCGACAGAGCTCATGAGTCCCTTGCCTCTTTCTTTCTCTCTATACATCCTGGCCCTGCCTGGCAAGGATGCACCTCACGTGTCAGGCCTGCTATGCAATGCAAGTACCTCTGGCCTCAAAACAGTCTCAGCAGCCTTTTCATAGCACAAAACACAGCCACATATTCACTGTCTACACATACACACATACACACATGCACATGCGTGCACAGGCTAAAGAACAGGAGGTGCCCCAGAATCCTCAAACAGACCCCCAGTGGCAGGGCCTTCATTAAGTACTTGCTGTGTGTCATCTCCCCAACTCTCAGCCATACCTGTAGGAGGGCCTGCCATAACCGTCTCCATGTTGCAGATAAAAATACAGAACAGAATGCCTTGCTCCAAATCCTCCTGCTCCAGAGTGGCCGAGCCATGTCACAACCCACATCAGCTGGGCCCCAAACTCACACTGTTCCTGTGGTTCTACACGGCCATCTCTCAGGCTTGAGGAGGAGACTGGCAGGGACACAGGTCATTACAACTGAACGACCAGGACACAGTCACATGATGGGATACTGTACAGCAATGAAAAAAGAATTTACTGCGCCGTGCAACCACCTGGGTGAAGCTCCCAGACGTTATGTTGGGTAAAAGAGGTCCGATGCAGACAAGAACACATCAAAGCATGCCCACTTACATCGCATGTAAATGAACTTCGAAGAATGGTAGAACCGATTCCTGGACATAGAAGTCAAAGTAGTAGTTACCCTTGGGGCAGGAGGGGGCTCACTGATTGGGAAGAGGCCGGAGAGAGTCTTTCTGGAGTCCTGGCAATGTCTACATCTCCGTCTAGGTGGTGGTCCCCTAGGTTGGTACATATGTAAAAATTCCTGGAGCTGTAACACTTAATATCAGTGCACTTGACTGGATGTAAATTATGCCTCAACAGAAAAAATATTTTTAAAAACCTAGTGTGCCAAGAGTTTCCCCCATGACTTTGCATGACTGGCTCCTTGTCATTCAGGTCACCCTCTAAATGTTACCTCTTCAGAGAGGCATTCCCTGACCCCCCTCTCCCCATCCAATCTACTCTAATCTAGTAACACCCCTCACCTCTGTGCCCCAGTTACTCTCTCTTCTATTAGCTTGTTTCCTTTTATGTCTGGCATGTACCATCTGGCTCTCACTGGCACTTACCAACTCAGTGTTCAGGGACTTCCCATCGGTAACTTGGAATCGCCATGCTGGGAGTATGTACAGCACGGAAGTCAGCAGATGCTGCAGATCAGGGCTCTCCTCCTCCAGGGCTGCTTGTTCAACAGTTACCCGCACACCCTGTGCACCTCACCATCTGAAATTACCTTCTGCACAGATTCGTCTGCTTGGTGTAATCTGTCTCTCCTGCCTATAAGCTCCAGGAGGGCAGGGTCTGCGATTTGTCATCTTTACTCTTGTACTCTGGTGCCCAGAACAGGGTTTGCTATATAGTAGGTGCTCCATAAATGCTGGTGGAATGAATCAGGTCTGATGGTAATGCTGTGGAGGCACAAAAGAAGGAACAGTTCACTTTGTATCAGAATTGGGAACATTTGAGCTGGGGCTTCAGCAGTAAGGAAGAGTTCACCAAGGGGACAAGGGAGACAGGATTTCCCAGGTAGAGGAAACAAAATGGAGGCATGAAAGAGCATGGGAGAGTCTTGGGGGACCCAGTGGCCAGAGTGTTCATATTGTAGGGTGGGTGGGGTGAGGAGTGATGTAGAAAGGTAGGCTGGGGCCACATTAAGAAGGGCCTTAATTTGAATGCGGGGCTGAATTTCCCCCTGGAAGTAGGGAGCCAATAAAATATTTCCATTAAAGAAAGACTCCAATCAAGTCTTTGCTGGCAAGGTGACTGGTGCTGGGTGGTGTAGAAGGTGGTTGAAGGCGAAGGCTGGAGGTCCAGTCGGTTGCCTAGGACCAATGGCTAGTTTTTTGAACCTTCAGTCTTTCTCATTGTTTTTCCCGCCTGTTTCCTCTCCCTCATCCCTCGGTGAAGATGGAAAACAGCTGGCCCATTCCTCAAAGCCCAGTGGCCCTCCAGGCCCTAGGCCTTAGTTTCCATTTATCACACTTTTCCTCAGTCTGGCTTCACTTAGAATGGGCAGCCCATGAGGCCCTGCCAACACTCTTAGAAGGATGGTGCCCAGTGTGGGCACAAGGACTGCCTATGCCTTCCTAGTGTTCTGACAGCCACCCCATGCCCTGTTCTGGGCCCCATCCCACTGAGCCCCAAAGCATCCACAGATACCACCATGGTCGCCACTAGAGGAGGAGGGGTAACGGGCTTTTGTTGTCTGGGGTGTTGCTATGCAGGGCCGGCCACAGGCAGCTCTGAGGTTGGGCTGTGGTCTGGTGTGGGGCTCATGGTTGGCAGCTGAGGCAGGCCACCCCAGCCTGGGCTCCCACTCCAGGCAGGGAGAGCTAAATTAGAGCCTCCAGCCTTCCAATTTAGAGGACCAAAATAAACCCAGAAATATTCCTGCTTGGGCCCCAGTGCTCCAGCCCCCAGGCAGAAGCAAGATTCTGCCCTCAACCCCAAAGTTAAGGAAGTTGAGGAGCTGGGCAGCCAGTGATGACTAAAGTCTGGGCAAACAGGCAGCATGGGAGGGACTGGGTTGGGGCATTTGTCTGTTTCTATAATCAGTCCACTTCAGTCTGATTGGACTCATCACATGTTTGATGTCAGGCACTGGGCTAGCTCAGCCCTAGGATGACCATGGGGAGTAATAGTAGGGCTTCCTCGTCTGGGAGATGACTTACAGACCATCTGGCCACACTTCTTATGTTATGGATGGAAAAATGAGGCCCAGAAAGGAAGAGGGACTCATCCAAGCTCACACAGAAAGTCAGGGTGCAGAGCCAGGACTAGAATTTGGTGCTCTAGTGCAGGATGATCTCCGCCCCAGGCAAGCTCCTGAGGGAACATGCTGCTGGGGCTTCAGATGGCACCATGGGGTGCCTTGCTTGATTCTTGGAATTTAGTTGACATGAAAGAACTGGGGGAGGGCTTCCCAAGGGTAGGAAGTCTTACATGAGCACTCCGTAGGCAGAACCAAGAACCTGAGGTGGCCCAAGAGTTGCCTGGGGACATGGGTGTCCCTCCCTAGTATCAGTTCCCGTGGATACCTCCCCCCAGGGGCATCTGCTGCCTCTCTTTCTGAAGAGGACAGAAGCTGAAGAATAGCTAACATTTATTGAGAGCTTACAACGTGCCAGGCTCTGTGTATCTCATTTGATCCTCGTGACAACCCAGTGAGCTGGGGTCATTATTATCCCCCTTTTAAAGGTAGAAAACTGAAGCACAGAGGTTAAGTGACTTGACTGAGGTGACATAGCTAGTGTTGGAGCCTGGATTTGAACATAGGCAGTCTGGTTCTAGGGTCTGTGCACTCAATCACTATAATAGTGTTGATGATAATGATAATAATGAGTTCATGTTTATGGAGCGCTCACAATGGACCAAACATTATTCAAAGCTTTTCACAGGGACTAGTTCATTGAATCCTCACAACAACTTCCTGAGGTGGGTATTATTATTATCCCCAACTTACAGGTGAGAAAACTGAGGCATACAAAGGTGAAGTAAAGAGCTACTGCTGCTTCTGCAAGACCTTGCCAAGTGCACAAGGAAGAAAACAAAATAGAGGCATGAAAGAGCATGGGAGCACCTGGGGGAACCCAGCAGCTGGAGTGTATTATAGAATGAGGGAGCAACATGGGGTGGCCCTGGAGGTTGCCCCATGCCCATTGAGGGGGGACTTTGCAATGACTCAGATGAGAGAGAATGAGGGGCTTCCTTTAATTGGTCAGGATTTGAGAGCTGGGCTGGTAAGCCAGAAACATCCTAAGAACGCTCCTTGCCTCAGTGTGCCAGGCTGGGCCAGGGCAGGCAGAAGTGGGGGAGCAAGAAGTGCAGGACTTGAGCCACCTCCCCCATGGACAGGAAGGGCCAGAGGATGTCTCTGTAGTGTCTATCTGTCCTCTTCAGGAACTTGCCATCCTGGGAGTCTGATAATTCTCCGAGACCCAGAGAATGTCAAGGCCACAAGAGAGGTCTTTAGTGTGACTGTCCAGTCCCCCACTCTCATGGCAACAATATCAAAGCTGAGGCTCAGAGTGACGAAAGGACTTCTCCAGTGTCACTCAGCTTGGAAATAGTAGAGCTGTGGTTCAACTCCCAGTGCCCAGAGTTCTTTCTCCTCACTGCCCTGCCTCCTTTTGAGCAGGACCTTGGAGTCAGAAGAGACCTGGGGATGAATGATAGAGTTCTCACCTGCGACCGCAGAAGCCACAAGGGGGTGACAATATTTCTAAAATCCCAGAAAAAAGATCTGTCAATCCAAAATTCAATGTCCAGTGAAAATACCCTTCAGGAATGCAGCAGAAGTAAAGACATTTCAGACAAAAGAAAACTAAGAGAATTTGACACCAGCAGATCTGTTCTACAAGAAATTCTAAAAACAGTTCTTCATCTGAGATGGCGAAGACAGAAACTTGGGACAGGAGTGGATTTGCTCCTGTTTGTCATGTGGGCCCCCAGCACCTTCCCACTGTCCTCTTACAGTCCCTCCCAATCTGGATGCCCAGCCCTTTGCCCCCTATGGGGTGAGAGTCCTGGGCCTGGGCCCAGAGGCTGGGCGGAAAGCTAAGGGAATGTGCATGGGGTGTGGGATCTTGGGATGCACAATGGCACTGAATGCCACTCCTGACTTGCTGGGAAACCTCAGGCAGGTTTTTTGTCCTCTCTGAGCTTCCCTCTATCTGGCCAGTGGGGATAATTGCCCTTTTGTGTGGCTGAGACAAGAGGGATGTGTGGATGTGACAAGGCCATCCAGATGTGAGGGGTGGTTAGTATCACTCCTCTGCTGGCCTCCCTCCTTGCCAACCAGCCAAGCATCTGCAGCAGGGGTTGGAGGCAGGCCACTTAGCAACTTGGCTTCCTTTTACTTCCTCCCTGGGGCCTTTGCAGTTCTGGGTTCCAAGGCTTTGATGGAAGGGGTAGGAGCTGCCTCTTCCATTGGAAGCCTAGGCTGCCTCGCCCAGGCCTACCTCTTTCCATAATTCTTTCTGGTCCCAATAGCTCCTTCATGCATGCTATCAAAAGAGAAGGAAGTAGGCCAGAAGTGGGGTCTCTTCTGCCAGGGTTCTCTTGGGGGCACCATCTGATGCTGATGTGCTCAGATGGTAGGTTGGGGGCTTCTCCAGCAGGAGGCTGGGCACTGAGTGCCAAGCTTGAAGACAGGATGAAGAGGTGAGTAGGTGTGACAGCTGCTATGGCTGAGTTACAAGGTGACAAGGACAGGAATGCAGCTGGGCCTGGACACAGAGCCAAGGCTGCCAGAGGAGCCCAGAGATTTTGCTTTTAAAAACAACAACTCATAGCCCTGGTCAGTTTGTCTCAGTGGTTAGAGTGTCGGCCCACGGACCAGAGAGTCCCGGGTTCGGTTCCTGCTAAGGTCACATACCTCAGTTGCAGTTTGTTTCCGGCCCTGGTTGGGGTCGTGTGGGTGGCAGCCACTCGATGTGTCTCTCTCACATAGATGTTTCTCTCTCTCTCTTCCTCCCTCTCTCCCTCCCGCTCTACCTGAAGATAAATGCAAAAATGTCCTCGGGTGAGGATAAAACAACAACAAGAAGAAGAAGTCACTTGCCAATCTTTGGCATTCTTCTTTCCCTCCTCAAGCCTCAAATTTCCCATTTGCACTCTACGTGTATGTGTCTGTGTGCATGTGTGTGTAGGGGAAGGCTGGACTACTAATCTCTAAGGCCTCCTCAAACTCTGACACACTGTGGTTCCATGTGACTGAGTTAAGGCCCGAGGCAGGAGGCCCAGGGGAGGAGAGTGTTCTGAAAGCTATCTGGAGGAGATGATACAATGTGGTCTTCACTAGAACATGTAGTTGTCCCACTGAGGACCTGGGAGTTCCAACTCTGCTCGTTATCATTTTACATAACCTTGAGCAAGTCATATAATGTCCCTGATGTCCCAAGGCAGCTTTGCTTTTCTCCCACAGCCCCCACCTTTGTAGGTCATTGTTATCTCAGTGGGCCATGTGGAAGATAGGAGATCCCCTTTGCACCTGATCAGAGGGTTTGCAGAACAGCTATGAGAGGGGGTCAGCATCAGTAGGCCCCCAGTGTGGTTCCCACAGCCAGCTGGGCCTGGCCCCCTGGACAGCCTGGCTCTTTGACAGGCTGGCACCAGGCTCTCTCAATCCCTGAGGCATTGAGCAAAACTTCTCCCTTCTAACTGATTTTTCTGGGGGCAGTCACAGGTCTAGACCTTACTGTTTCACCAGCAGGTGCCCTCCTCAGCAGATGGCAGAGGGTTTTGGTACCCTACTTTTCCTGTTTACCTTGCAGTGACATCACATGCTAGTGCACAGGGCTTTGAATTAGCCTGGGGTCAGGCTCAAGGTGATTAGGACTAGCGAGGGAGCCAGGGATGTTGGCCCCTCCAGATGTGACCCTAAAGGACACACAGGGAGAGGAAAAAGACGTTGTTTGGAGACACAGCAAGTTTATAAAGCCTGGAAGTTCTTGGGGTGCTGAGAGAAGCCCAAGGGCTTGGTCAATTAGAAAACAAAGTCAGCTTGGGTCTAGGCTGGAGTAGTTGGATGGAGAAGGACAAGGAGAAAGGGGAGTCTGTGAGGGCAGAAGGCCAGAAAGCTCAGAGTTCCCTCTCCTAGTGCCCTAACAGCCAGTAAGTTGCTCCCCATGTAAAGAAGCAGGAACACTTGCCCAGTCGGTGTGGCTCAGTGGTTGAGCATCAGCCCATGCATCAGGAGGTTGCTGGTTCGATTCGGGAGCCCACAACCTCCAGGTTGTGGGCCAAATCCCCAGTGAGGGGCATGCAGCGGGCAGCCAATCCATGTTCTCTCTCATTGATGTTTCTATCTCTCTCTCCCTCTCTCGTCCTCTCTCTCTAAAATCAATAATGAAAACAAATTTAAAAAAAGAAGAAGAAGAAGTAGGAACACTTAAGAAATGATTCCCAATTTCAGCGTTAACTGGCCGGGATCGGGGTGGGGGTAGGGGTGGCGGTGGAGCAGTGCCAGGAGCAGTACACCAGCTCCACTGACCCTTGGCTCTGTAACATTCTTCCCTGCCTCCTGGATGCCTGCCCTTCTCCCGAGGTTGGTTCTCCACTTTCCCCAACCAGACTGTGAGCCATCCTGAAGTCTTCCAGTAGAGCCTGTTTCAGTTTAATTTAGCTGAAGTCAGATTCAACCCACATCTCTGCTGCATACCATCCCTGCCAGGTGAGAGTTAAGAACCAGCGTCCCCACCTAGCTCAAGAACAGACTCAATACACAATGAAGGGTTGTGCCAATTCAGAATCTAGGTTCTTTGGGTAGTGGAGCAACACATTAAGGTGCCCTATTTCCAAGCCCTCAGGCTAAGGCACACAGTAGGTGTCCAGTGATGGATGAATAAATTGCCTTCACTCTCAGCTATCCCATCCATCATGTCCTTGGTGCCAGACTACATCTGTTCCTGCCCACCTGACCTCAGAGAGAAGGAAGAGAAAATCACAGAGTTAGTCATGGGAGGGCAGAGCTGGCCTGGGCCTTACTCTGTAGTTTCCAACTGGTTCAGTTGGGGCAGCCAAAGCCCAGAGAGGTGAAGGGACTGGTCAAAGGTGTTAGCACTTGGCTCTCCTGCCTCCATCATAACACGTCAGGAATTTTTGTTATGTTTGTGTTCTAGAGGTCTCACTCCAAAGCAGTCCCTTCCCAGAATGCACTGGGACTTCAAAGCATGGCAGGATGGCATCTGGGCTCTCCCCACTCCCCTTAGCCCCCGGCACTCCTGGGGCTAGAGGGTAGGAGTGCCTTTGATCAGCCAGGAGTGTTGACTGTCCTTCACTGGGCCTGACAGCAGAGATGAGCCAGAGGCTGGCCCATGCCCTCTGCATGCCGGAGGAGCACACAACATCACTAAAGAGAAAGTCCAGCCTCCAGCCTGGGGCCTCCCGCATCTGGGGCGCGCCACCCAAAGCCTGCACAGCTGGCCAGCAGGGAGGCCCCCAGCTGGGGGATGTTTGTGCTAATCCCCAACAATGGAAGCAGCTTGATAGCTAGGCTGAAGTCTCCAGGGTGGGCTGCCACTTAGTGCTGGGGGCTTTGCTTCCCAGAGACTTTCCATTTCCATACTCCTCCCCTCAAGTCCCTGCCTCCTGCAGCCCACAACCCCAGCTTCTCTCACCATTTATCACCACTTCTTCATATAAGGTTATGGGTATGGGAGAAAGGGCCCTGGACTGGGAGTCTAGAGATTTGCCACTGTCTTGCTGTGTACTTTCAAGTCAGTCCCTTGCCCTCTCTGGACCTCAGTCTGCCTAGCTGCAAGGGGACTGAGGTACATGCAACTGTCATGGCATTGCTACTCTGTGAGTCTCTGAATCAAGGAATGTGATTTGTAACTGACAATGACCGATCCATATCTAAGGGTTGTTTATTCTCTGTCCTGTTGGGCTCAGTTGAGAGGTCTCAGCACTCTATCCCCTGGCTATGTTCCTGAACCCGGTGTTAAAGGAATAAGGAAGTAAGATTTCAGGGTGGCCTTTGATCAGGCTGGGAGAAAAGAACAGAGGGAAATGGAGATTGTGTACTCAAACCAAATATGTCCCCTCTGTCCTTGCAATAAATCCAGGAACAAGGTGTTCTCCATTAAGAACAGGTTTTCTGGGTCCAGAGCTCACACTCTGTTCCAGAGCCTAGTGATGCTCAAGCAAAGTGCCCTTTCTCGGGAGAGAAGATCATGCCATAAGACCTCCCCAGCCAATGAAGGATGGAGGCCTGCGCTTGTCCTCCCAGGTCAATCTACACAACTCCTGGAGGCCCCGGTGCCCAACCACCACCATCACCTGTGCGACTGGGGAAAACCTGTACATCAAGCCCCAAACTGAGACTGCCTGGCAAGGGGGTTCCCCACCAGGCTTTTCTCCCTTGGGGATTCCTCAGGACTTCTGAGTAATGGGCTGGGAGGAAAATAAAGGGGGTAGAAAGCTTCCTGGGGGCGGGTGGTTATAGAACCATCCTTGGGAGCATGCTGTGGATCAGAGACCTATGAGCATGGAGTGCCATTGGGAAAAGGAGAGGGGCTATCATGTGGTGTGTTCACCCTGTGCCCATCATCTCTTTATTCAGCTCTGACAATCCAGAGGAGGACAGATCTTCTTAGCTGCATTTTCTAAGCAAGGAAACTGAGGCATAGTGAGGTCAAAGGGCTTTCCCAGGTGTCCAACAGCTCAGAGTCAGAAGTCACCTCTAGTTTTGTCTTCAAATCCCATGGTCTCTCCTGATCCCCATATGACACTGCTATAGTCCAGAAATAGCAGAGCACGTCCAACAGGAGAGACCATGAGGGCTTCACAGAGGAGATGGCTTAAGGGTAGACATTTGGGATAAATAGATGGGAAGGAGGGGACTATTCCAAGGGTGTGGGGGATGGGATTGTGTATACCAAAGACAAGGGTCAAAGTGTGGAAAGGCACATTGGAAGGACAGCAAGGAGGTCAGATTGGCCAGATGGGGTGGATGGGAGAGCAAAGGACAAAGCTCAGCAGATAGTTTGGGCTCTACCTGTGGGGAGCCTTGAATGTTAGAACAAGGAAATTGGCCTTGGGGATCCATGGGAGGATTTCAAATGAGGAAGGGCCATGGGTTCCTCTGGTGGCAGTGTGGAAGATAGATTGGAAGAGAAAAGATGAGAGCGGAAGCATGAGGCAAAGAAGACCTGAAAGGGGGAAGGTATACTGAGAAAGAAGAAAAGGGGGAGGGAGCCCTGGCCGGTGTGCTCAGTGGTTAGAGCACGGGCCTGCACACTGAAGGGTTGCAGATTCGATTTCCAGTCAAGAGCACATACCTGGGTTGCAGGTTTGATCTCCGGCCCTGATCGGGGTGCATGTGGGAGACAACCAGTCAATATGTCTCTTTCACATCCATGTTTCTCTCTCTCTCCCTCCCCCTCCCTTCCTCCCTTCCACTCACTCCAAAAATCAATGGAAAAAATATCCTCGGGTGAGGATTAACAACAAGAACACACACACACACACACACACACACACACACAAAAAGAAGGTAGATTTAAGAAATTCAAATGGGTGAGGATGGAGACTCTCTAGGTGTTACAGGGCTTAGAGAGGAATGTGAGATGCTGCCCAGGACTGTAGTGCATGGGAGAGCTCCCATGGCAGACAAGGCTCTGGGAAAAGGAGGAGGAGGTTTGAGGTTGGGTGTGGGTGCAGGAGAAGCCCCAGTGCAGTTGTTTCCATGGTGGGTTTGAGGAGCTTGTGGGCCATTCCAGTAAAGGTATGCTATGAGCAGTAGCAAGACAGAAACCAGCTATAAAGAGAGTGGTTTGGGAGTCATCAGCTCATTACTAACTGGGAAACCTTTGGCAAGTTCCCAAACCTCACCAGAGCACAGGAGGTAGATGACCTGAAGTCCTACAGGCACCCTCAGGAATTCCCAAGGCAGGCCCAATCTCTAACTGCCCCCCAGAGGCAATGCAAACGCAGGCCTGCCAGAGGGGAAGGCCTCCTCTTCCTTTCTGGGCTCTTCTTGAAAGAGCAGGGGAGACCTGCTTGCAGGCTCCAGCTCTAGGCCGTGGGCAGACTGGAGGACCCAGTAGCAGCCTCATGTTTCCCCAGTGATCTCAGCCGTTTAGCCCTCCCAGGGTGCAGCACTGGGCAGAACCGGACACTGGACTCACACCTGCTGTGGGGTCCAGGGATGCAGGTGGAGCTACCTGGGCATCCCTGGGCTACCATGCTTGTGCCCAGCAGCTCAGCCAGCCCAGCTCTGCCAAGGGCCCTCACAGAGGCAAGCAGGCGCTGAAGGAGAGTGCACAGGGGCCAGAGCTCCAAGCTCCTTGGGTTCATGTCTTCTTGTTGGCAGGAGGGAACATAGTGGGACAGAAGGACAAGGAAACTTGTGACCGAGGGAGGCTGGGGCTCTTGCACTGAGAACATTGGATGTGGAGTCTGGACAGTGAGCCCCAGCTGATGGGCTGAGCAGGCTTGGACAGATGACCTTTCACCCTTGTTGTCAGAAACAAACTTTATTTGAATCTCTTTTATGTGCCAGGCATACAGAATTTTTTCATCTCTATGATACCTCTCCAAGAGAGACCTTATTATCCCCATTTTACAGATGTAGAAACCAAGGCCCAGAGAGGAGAAGTGACTTACCCAAGCTCATGCAGAAGGAAAGTGGCAGCGCTGGTATTTAAATGCACGTCTGTCTGAATCCAGAGCCCATGAGCTCTCCAATGTGCCCAGTCACCTCCTGCTAAGAAACTAGAGGAGGAGGAGGAACCCATGGTTGCTTCACTAGTGAGCGGCTCAGCCCAAGGGGCAAAACCAGCGATTGTCCTCCCCTCTGCAGCTCAGTGACGGGGAACACCCGTGCTTCTCATCAGCTTCATGTGGACTCCTTCCTACCAGCGGCAGCTTAGGTGGTCATCTTATGTCTCAGAGCCTCAGCTTCCTCCCAGGCAAAATGAGGATAATGTTGCCCTAGCCTGTGATGATGTCATGCAGATCAACCGAAATAACCTGGGAAGGAGCTGAGGTCCCAGGAGAACAGGGAACAGGGAAGAAGTGGTCTGAGAGAGTTTGCCAAAGCCCAGTCTCGTTTCCTTCCAGGGCCTTTCTCGTTCTATTCAACAGTCAGATGCTGGTGATGGTGTATTGGTGGCGGCAGTGGTGATAGTTGGGGTGCCACCTATGAAATGAAACATGTCCCCTTTGATCTAGCAACTCTGCATTAAGAATTAGACAAGTACATGAAGGGTGTTTATTGCCTTCTTGTTTGTATTAGCTCCAAATGGAAAACAACCGAAAAGTCCCACACTAGGGGATTGGTTAAATCATTTATGATTATGGTACATAGAGTGCACACAATAGAATTAGAATACACTTCCAGTAAAGGTGGTCACAGTGCTTTTGTACCAAACCCATTTGGAAGGTTGATCAATACACTGTAAAAACAGACCCCCTCCCAAACAATCCTGCTCAAAACCTGAGATCCTAGTATGCACAGAGGCGCACAGCCGTAATCACTGTTGCAGTCTGCCAGCCCCAGGTCAGAGCGTAGGTGGTCAGGTGTGGGGGGCCCAGAGCTCAGCTCCTGGGAGCTTGCAAGCACACTATGGGGTGGGAGGCCGGAGCCAGGCTCACTATGGAAGTCAGCAGGAGGAGGGAGAGAGCTCTCCCAGTAAGAGGTGGAAATACCAGCTGCTGCTAGGAGTTCTGACTACAAGGCCAGGCCATCGGGAGCTGGGAGGGGCCAGACCCAGCCTCATGACCAAGAAGTGAACCAAGCTCAGAGGGCTCCAGGTTATAGCAGGAGACCCCTGACATCCCCTAGGGCAGAGCCCTGAGCTGCCATTATAAGACCTGATTCTGGGTTTGGAGGTCTAAGGGGCCAGTGGAGACAACCACAAAAGCACTGGACAGGGAGGGAGGGTTAGCACTGAGAGAGAAAGACAATGAAACATAAACACACAAAAAACACCAACTCTCCTTCTGCAAACGAGGCTACAACCAAAAATTCCAAAACACATAAAGAAATCTAGCACTCAGAGAGAGCCAACAAAATCTACAATCAGCAAATAAATTTACTCCAGATGAAGTTTTGGAGAGCAGGCTGACAAATTTTGAAAATAAGCATGTCTAGGATGTTCACAGAGATAAATTAAGGCATGATATTCCTTAAAAGGATGAGATATGATTCAATAAAAGTAGGAAGAGAGATAAGAAAAGAAAATCAATTTGAAATCTTCGAAATAAAAAAAAAATATGATTGTTGAAATAAAAAAGGAAACCTCAATAAATAGGACAGCTCCAACCTGGACCCAGTCATGAAAAGAATTAGTGAATCGGAGGCTAGGACAGAGGGAATCACACCAGCATAGAGACGCAAACTTTGAAAGAGCAGGTAACAAGCACGAAGGCAGATGCCAAGGGGCTCTAGCTTAAGTCTAATAGAAGGTCTGCACAGATAATCAGGAACAAATGAGGAAAAGGCAAAGGCGACACTTGAGAGGTAATAGCTGAATTTTTCATCTCTATGATACCTCTCGAAGAGAGGCCTTATTATCCCCATTTTACAGATGTAGAAACCAAGGCCCAGAGAGGAGAAGTGACTTACCCAAAAAAGTCGTTGGAGAAGTGACTTTTCCAGAACTGAAAAAAGGTGTCAGTTCTCAGGGAGAAGGGGCACTCACTCCAAGGACTGAGCAGAATAAATAAAAATAAGTCTATATCTAGACACTCTGTAGAAAATTAAGGTAAGAGAAGACCTTACAGGCAGCAGCAGAGAGACAGCTGTCCAAAGGAACAAGCCCACCTACCATGCTGCACAGCTGTAACATCATGGCGGGCAGGGTGTTGTTGAGGCTTCCCCGGTAGGCCACCTCTAATGATGGTCAGAGACACAGTTTTGCTAGCTTTGACCTGCACCTCCTTGGCATCTTGCTGACCTGCCACTCCCTTTCCAGTCCTTGTTGTAACCAAGCCCAATGGCTTCTCCTCCCCCAATGTGGTCCAGCCATTTTCCTTTCTTCACTGCTGCCACCTCAAAGAGAGCCACCCAGTGCATCAAGCCTTGCTCTGGATAAAGCAGCCTTTTCTAAGACCACCACCATCTCTCCACACCTGACACATGAGAGCAATGAAGGGCAGGCCGTGTGAGATCAAGAGGGTGTCCCACCTACTTGAGAGTCACATGCATCCAGCTTTGAATCCCTGCATTGTGACTTCCCAACGACATGCCTTTGATTGGGCAAATGATTTTTGGATTGATAAAATGGGGACAATAGTTCATCCCCACAGTGTGGTTGTGCAAAGAAAGAGAATCCTAGAAATTAATGTGTAAGCTGTAATGCGGGAGATGATTGTGACCCTCTCTCCCTGTTGCTAGCTTGCATGGGATCCAGCATCTTTCCCTGTCATTTCAATTATCCTCACTCACAACAACCTTATGGGATGTGTGCTATTATCCTGTTTACAGAGGAGAAAACTGAGGCTCGGGGTGATAGAAGGTCTACCTCCCTGAGAACTAAGTGGAGGAACCAGGACTCACGCTCAGTCTGCTCTTTCATTCAGGGCCTGGTCTTGGCCTGAATTATAGGGTAGCTGGTGGGAGCCCCTATTCCTCAGAGAGAGTGAAGAGATAGTGCCCATCTTCCAGGTGGATGTTTGGGGACAGCTGCAGAGCAAAGGAGTTTGGGAGATTGGGGTGGGGGAGGGTAGGCAACAAAGGGGAGGGATCTTCTGACTGCACTCTAGGCAGGTACCACACTAAGCAAGCTACCTGCCTTGCCAATCTCTGTAAGTTTCAGCCCAGCTCCACTCCACAATCAATGCTCGTGTCATCTAGGCAAGTCATTTACTGCTCTGTGCCTCAGTTTCCTCATTTTTCTGTTAGGGATAATAGCAGTCCCTGCCTCCTGGAGCTCTGGGCAGAACGAAATGAGGTCACGGGTGTATATAAAGAATTTAGCAAGGTGCTCACAGCCAGTGGTGGCCTCTCTGCACCCCTTCCCATCACCTTCCTGTCCTTAACTCAGTTGGGGCCCTGTATAGCACTTGGCCCCAGCAGTGTCTCCCTTGCTCCTTGTTCTAGACTCCCTGGCTATTTGAAAAGGACAGTTTCTGTGGCTGGGATGGCCTTTGATCAGTGAGAGTGGACTAGTCATTCATTCTTTTATCTGCTCATTTATTCCAGTGTTTATTGATCACCTACTATGTGCCAGGTACTGCTCTAGGCACTGGTAATAGAGCAGTGGGCCAAACAAACAAGGGCTCTGCATGCTAGACATGGATATTCAACTTCCACCCAGCTGCCCGGCCCTGGGCCACTGCAGAGAAACTGAGAGGTCACGTAATCTGCCCTCTGTCTCCAATCAACTGTTCCCGCCCAGACTGCTAAACCCGGCTGCCCTCTATCAAGCAATGGCTCTGGAGTCCAACACCTAGGATGCGAGCCTGATGCTGCTGCTCATTCACTTCTAGACCTCAGACAAGTTGTGTAATGGCTCTAAGCCTCCGTTTTCTCATCTATCAAATGGGCAGAAGAACAGCACCTATGTCACAGGGTCGCTACGAGGATGAAATCACATAACACGCAGCGTGCTTGAAACAGTGCCCAGCACATGGTAAGTGCCCAAGGCAGGATAATGGTACTATTCTTGTCATTCTTACTATTGTTATTATTCTCATTACCTGGCCCAGGGTGTCACAGGCCTTTGATTCTGTGCCCAACTTCAGTTTAGAAAGATATGCCTCTTCCTGGCCCTGTGACCAGGCCAATATGGGAGGGCTATATGGCAGCCTCCCAGGAAGCCCTCCTACCATGGCCATTGGGGAAGCCAATCTGAATTTGAAGCCCACTCTCAGGTGTCCCCAGTCACGGTGGAGAGAGCACTGTGGGCTTCCCTCCAATGCCCCCTTCCCCAGAAGGTGTGCTGTGACCACTGCATCCGAAATTGCCAACTCCCCACCACTCTCCCCACCCCCTCCACGGCTTTCTTTTTCTCCACAACACTTATCACCATCTTTCATACCACATATTTTCCTTATTTATTCCTTTTTAAAATTGTGGCCTGCCTCTCCCCTCTAGAATGTAAGCAGGAAGAGACTGTCAACTCTGTAGGGCCTAGTAGGCCCAAGGCCAAGAGATAAGCCAGATACCCGGCCTGCTGGTTAATAACTACAGGACAGTCTCTGCCTTAATCTCAGCCTCAGTTTTTCTAACAGAACCACGAGGTGGGTGGAACGGGTAGTTTCAAAGAGCCTCCTCGGCTCTGACTTAGAACATTCTGTGCTTTTGTGCGGTTCTCACGGCACACAGAGCAGAGCCCTGGCTTTCGCTTAGATCAGCCTGTCATAGGAGGCCGTGACACAGGCCATGTCAGGGCCACAAGCAGAATTCCACCCCTCTTCAACCTGGCCTTCCCCAGCCCCAACCTTTGTCAGGAAGGCCCTGGGCTTATGAGCAGGGTGGCCTGGTCCCCCTTCCAACCTGAGCTCCCTTTCCTGGCTCATGGGGCTTCAGCCTGTGCCCTCCTCCCCTCTGACAATATTGCCACATGCTCCCCTTAAAGGCAACATGGTTGGTCATGATGTGAGCATGTGTTCTCATGAGCTGCCCTCTCTGTTCAAAGGCTGTCTTGTGGTTTACACATGGGGTGAAACAACCCCATAGGACAGTTAGCTTTTTTAGAGAACACCAGCTCCTGGGTGTAAGTCCTGCCTTGAATTCTGTCTTCCCTCCTATTCTGAGCACAAGACATCTGCTAGGGCCCCATATAGGAAAGGCCAGACCTGGAACCTAGCACCCAGCCCCTATCTCAGCCCCACTGCCCTGCCAAGAAAGAGGCCCCATCTGGAGGAGGCAGCTGTCTCCATCCTAGCATGGGGCCCTTCCACTCGCACATTTGACAATATTTCTTAGGTGACTACTGTGTGCCAAGAACTGCCATAGGAGTTGGGGCAGAGGTGGCAGTAATACAGAGGCCTGAGGCATTTTTCAGAGACCCACAGTTGGCACATATATGGTGGTGGGAGCTACGAGCAAGGATAAGGTATCTGAGGAGAGAATATATAGAGTGAGAAGAAAAGGGGCTTGGGATGGAACCTGAGAAACCAAAACCTGTCAGAAGTGGGCAGAGGAAGAGATGGTAGAGAGGAAGTGGTCAGGGGGAGGGGGCTCCTGGGCATCAAGCCAAACAAGAAAGTGGATTTCCAGGAGGGAGGAATGATCAACCATCAAATGAGTCCAGTGAAGGAGATGGGGGCCCGAGCAAGGGCTGGGGTTTTGTGGTTAAAGAACAGTGTTGTTGAGCAGTGCACATGGAAGGCAACCTGTCATGTCAGGGAGCAAAGAGGACACAGTGAAACCAACAAGGGAGGAAAGCAATGTTTATTGAGCACCTACTCCACGTCAGGTCCTCTGCTTGGCATCCTGTTTGTCTCATTGTTTCATTCACTCAGTCAGCAACCTTCCTAGATGTAGGAGCTTCATGAAAAGCAAAGACAAGTAAGACCCTTGCCCTCATGGATCTCATAGTCCCTGGGGAGTTGGGGGGCATGGGAAAGAGGAGCCAGACATGAATCAAAGTATCCGACAAATAAATGTGAAGTGACCACGGGGACATGGTTAGGAAGGAGAGGCATAAAGTGTTACTGAGATCCTATAATCCTGAACTGGAAGTCAGCCAGCAGGAGCAGCGTGGAGAAGGAGGAAGGCAGAATGAGTCAAGGCGAGGATAGAGGCTGGCCAGCAGAGGCTAGATAAGGCTTCACAGGCCATCATGTGGGGTATTGCCTTTACCCTAAAAGCACGGGAAAGCTATGGAAGTGTTTGAAGCAGAGAATGACATGCTCAAAGCTGTGTTTTGGAAATGCCACTCTGGCTGTTATGTGATGAGAGGGCAAGAGACCATTTGAGCTGAGCAATTGGGAAGTGATTTGCCTGAGTCCAGTAAAAGATAGTGGTAGCTTGTACTAGAGTAGAGACAAAGAAGACTGAAGCAAGTGGATGGATTAAAAATATGTTTAGGTATTATTTACAATAGCAAAAGATTACATATAGCTGGTGCTCACAAATAAGTGACTGGTAAAATAAACCATAGTAGATCCAATAGTCCATGTAAACACACTGAGGAAGGTTTCTAAGTATGGAGCAGAAAGATTGACAAGATACATGCTGAAAAATGCCAGGTACGGAAGGGTGTGTATAGCATTGTATATTTGTGGAAGGAAAGCAGAACTAAGAATATGCACTGTATTCATTTTTCCATAAAGATGCAGGGCAAGGCTACCCCACAGTGACTTGGGAAGTAAAATGATCAGGATTGGCTATGGGGTTGGTAATGCAGGAGATTTGGAGAATGACTCTCAGGCTGAGTCACATCTGTGTGACTGGATGTAAGGGGTGCCCTTTGCTATGCACTGTAAGGCAGAGCAGAAAGCAACAGGTCTGGGGAGGAAGCGGATGTGATTGGTTTGGGACAGGCTGAGTGGGAAGTACCTTCAAAGAGTGAGTTGAGAAGAGAGAGACAGGGCAGTACCTGGAGAAGAAAGTAATGTCAAGGAAGGTGGTTTGTTTGTTTTTGGGGAAGAGAACTGAGCACTCAAAAGCAATGGGGAAAGATCCAGTTGAAAGAAGGGGTCACTGGTGGGGTCAGATTCTCCAGGGGAGGCAGAAGGACAGGAGACCGAAAGTCCAAATGGGAGTTTGGTATTAGATAAAAGGAAGTTCCTCTATTATAACAGAAGGTGACTGTCCAGGGAGGGAAATTTCAGGAGTCCATCAGGCTTTGGCCTCCGGCCCAAAGGCTTGTAAGGATCCCTACAGCCTAGAAGCCCCAGCCCCATGCAGATGCCTGAGGTGGGCCCTGTGGATGGGGTGGCTGGGGAACCATGGGTCCTGCTATTATTGACTGACTGACTGCCACACCCCAGGCCTATGCTCACTACTTTAGACATCTCGTCTTCACAGCAGCACTGGGCCCCATGTTATTATTATTAATTCCATTTTAGAGTTGAGCAAAGTGAGGCTCAGGAAGGCTCATGGTCACATCACTAGTAAGTGGCTGATCCAAAATGAAGCCACATCTCTTGACTCCTGGACCATGGAGCTGTGCAGAGGTGCTGGCAGAAGGCCATCTAGGAGAGGGGATTAATGCAGCAACCAGGCCCAGAGGCTCTCAACATATCTGTGTAATCTGAAATCCCTCTAGAGTGGGGTTCTCACCCAGGGGGCCACTTTGCTCCCCCAGGGGACACCTGACAATGCCTGGAGATACATTTCGGTTGCCACACTTGGAGTGGGGGGTTGCTACTAGCACCTAATGGGTAGAAACCAGGGATGATGTTAAATGTGCTTCAGTGCACAGGACAGTCCTGGCAACACAGAGGTGGGGACCCAAGTGCCAAGGTGCAAAAGGCCTGCTTCAGAAGCTCTGGGGCTAAGCAGCTTGTCATCGTCCCCCCACCCCCACTCCACAAATGCAAGCGCCTTCATTGTTCATTGTTGCTACCGCCTTTTACTTCTGTAATCTGCATAGATTGTAAAACATCCCAACAATGCGGGAGTGTTTCAGGCAGTCAGTAAAAGCTGTGCCTGCTCTCTCCAGCCTCACTCCCCAGAGATAATCCTTGTTACTGTAACTTCTAGTGAACAGGTTGGACTCCGGAAGCAGATAAAACGACATTTTCTCCCTCAACTCCCTCTGTGACCTATTTCTCCTCGGCTTCTTGGATGAAATCTCCTGAAGATCCGTAACTTTTTCAGCCATTTTCAAAGATGTAAAAAACCCTCCTCCAATTACTCTCAGGAATGAACTCGTGCAGCCTTGTCACAGATGAAACCCCAAACTTCACTGAAAGTTAAAGTTTTTCCCCTTTCCTCCGCTGGGCCGCCATCGGGGACATGGCTGTGCTGTGTCGTCCCTGCCTACTGCTTGCAGAGTAAGCCTCTGTAAGGCTGCACCAGCACTTACTTAACCAGTTCCCTACTAATGCTCTGAGGTTGCTTCCAGTTTTTTACTCTTATAAGCAATGGTGTGACATCCTTGTACATATGTCTATCTGTGTACACTTATTAAGTGATGTCTTTAGGATAAATTCCCGGGAGTTAAAATACCAAGGCATGCATATTTCAAAGAGTGAAACATATTTCCAGATCATTCTTCACAGCAATTATATCAGCTTATGTTCCCACCAGCAGAGTATGAGAGAGTCCATTAAGAGTCTTGGGCTATCTCTATTTCTATCTGTCTCTTTCTCTCTCTCTCCCTCCACAGTGCCTGGAACATGCAAATAAGGCTAGGCTGACATTAATTATTGAATGAATGGGTGTTGAGAGAGTTAGCTGGGCATCCTGAAGCCCATGAGGAAAGTGCAAACTCTTTCTCCCAACCTTCTTCCTTCTCCTGAAGCCCCCTCCTCAGTCATCGTGTACTCCTCACCCTCCCTTACCCTCACACTTCCATAGATTCTCTTGAATCTGTCATCTTCTCTTTGTCCATGACCAATGCTGGAATTTAGCCCTCATCATCTCTTGCCCACAGTTCCTTGCTGGTCTCCACATCTCCAATTTTGCCATCTCTGAGCCATTCTTGACACCTCAAGAATAAAAGTCCTAAAATACCCTCTGGTCTGCCTCCCCATCCCGAGGCTGGCTGCCCATGACCCACTCCATGGGCTATGCTGTAGTTCATCTTTTCTCTGTTCCTGTCTCATCAAATGGGGGCTTCCCCTTCCCCCACTTTCACTCCAGTCACATGATGCTGCCCCTGCCTCAAGCACTGCAGTCTTTGCTTTTTTGCCCATTTGGTTCTCTCTGTCTGGACCCTCCTCCTCCTCTTTTCCTGTCATCAGGCAGGGAGTGGACATTCATTGCTTTGTGGCTTTGCAGTGTTCATTCCTCTCCCTTCCTTAGACTCCTGTTTCCTTTAAGTGAATTGTCTGTGTATCACTGTGGGTAAGGTTGGTTGAACAGTAAACCTATGTATCAACCTCCTACCATGGAAGCCAAAGGAACATAGCCTTCCTCTCCCCAGCCCACTTTAGCCAGGGGCAGGCATGGGGCTAAGCTTGGTCAATGGACAGTCTTTGAACTTCAAATATGGAATAAGCAGTATAAGAATAGAGGAAACAGCCTTTGTCAATTTCAGTGCAAGCATTCTGATGAAACCATCCTGCTTCCTATACCTTCCCCACCCCTCCCCCAATGCTGCCTTTTCTTATATCTATTTCCCAACCTGGCTCTCTAGCCTTTTTCTTGATCTTGTAAGGTCCCTATAGTCTATCTCCAACCCCACAAATTCCCTTAAAAAATTTTTTTTATTGATTTTTAGAGAGAGGAAGGGAGAGGGAGAGAGACAGAGAGAAACATTGATGTGAGAGCAAAACATCAATTAATTGGCTGCCTCCTGTATACCCTCTACCTGGGATTGAGCCTGAAACCTGGGCATGTTCCCTGACTGGGAATTGAACTGGCAACCTTTCAATGCACGGAATGACACCCATTCAACTGAGCCACACCAGATTGCCAGGACACATATTGCCTTTCCTTTTCATGTAGTCAGAGATGGCTTCTGTTGCTCGGAACCAAAAATTTCAGATAGAAAGCCCAGCTCAAATGTCCCTTCCTTCAAGGTAGATGGGGGGGGGGGGATAGAGAGGTAGAGAGGTAGAGACAGAGAGAGAGAGAGAAAGACCCAGGCTCCTGGTTCTGCACAAGCATACTCTCATAGCACTCCATGCAAAATGCAGTTCACACCAGGGTTTGTTTTTTTTTCTGTCCCTTCCACTACGGAGGTTGGTACCATGGTCCTGTCCTTGTGAGCTCAGAGATAGCTCAGTACATGGTCCAGAATCAAATATTTAAGGCAACAAACATTTAAGGACTAAACTAATAGACTGGTAGTTCCCCCCTCACCCCTATCCAATGGCCTCAGTGGCTTGGACAGACTCTCATTGGGCCACAAAAATGATGCCAGCCCCTGCCTCCCTCATGAGGCTGGCTGGGTATAACATGGGCTAGCTTCTGTTTGGGACCCTCATTCTGTCTGTGCTGTGGGAGATGGGTAGGGAGGAGGAAGGAAAGCAGACAGGAGTGGGGGCAGGAAGGTGGCTGTTGGAACAACTCAGGTAGAAGATGATGGCGAGCTGGATTAAGATGGTTGCTGTGGGAATGGAGAGGGGAAGGGGCCAACTGATGAGATCCAGAACTGAGCACTAAAAGTGACTATGAAACTCAATAGTTTCTGGTGATTCTCAAAACAAAACCTGGCCACTTGAGATGGCTTCCCTCAGAAGGAGGTGGCGAGGGAGCACGTGTGTGTGCACGGGAGCATTGTTAGGGGCGGTATTGCACCGTCTCCAGCATCCCCCTCCTGCCAACAGCCAGGACCACGCGGGGCTGCCTGTCCTGTTTTCTAAAGAGCTTCCCCATGCAGCAGGGGAGAGGGGAGAAGGGGGGCTGGCCACCCACTCCACTCGGCAGAGGTGAGCTAAGGAGCATCAGTCTTCCAGGTCCCCTCCCCCCAGCCACTATAGGCTGCCAGGTGCCTTGTTTGTGATGAAAGCTTTTAAAAACCCATGTGCATGCATCCATTTTTGTTCATTTAACTAATACTCACTGAGCCTGGAGCACGCAATGGTGAGCAAAGCCCGCCATGGACCCTGCTCTCAAGAAGCTCAGAGCTGGCGGGGGAGAAGATGCGTAATCAGGCAATTAGGAACCAGTGTGAGCGGGAGGTAAGTGCTGGTTGCTATGGGAACACAAGGAGAGGCCACAGCTGCTGCTCCTCTCTGAAGAGTGGTGGCAGGCGAAAAAGGAGGCGTGAGGCAGGCCGACCTGCTTGCCAGGCCCAACTCTGCACAGCCTGGCCAACTAGTCCAGGATGAAAGCTTCTGGCACGACAAAACCTGTCACCTCTGTGCCCCTCCATCACCTCACCTGAGAAATGAGGAAGAGGTGTGATGCGCAGGGCACATGAGACCCTGTATGTCTGTGCCTGGCCCCTGTAGGTCTGTGATATGTGGGAGCTGCTAGGATTTTTTTTCAAGGAATATTTGTTGTCTGAAAGTTTTCCGGGCAACTGAATACCAGACATCGAGCTGTGAACAAGATCAACGAGGCCTCTGCCCTCGTGGATGTTACAGTGATTTGAGAGGAGAGACAGATATGGGAAAAAATCACAGCAGAAGTAACTACTATTGTGATGAGTTTCATGATGCTATGAGGGTGGTTCAGAGTAGGAGCTGGCGTACCCTAGGGCACCAGGAAGAAAGACTTCCTGGAAGAGGTGACAGTTCATCTAACAGCAGAAAGAAGAGTAGTCAGCAGACAGGCAGGGAAACTGTGTTCCAGTGTGGTGAGCAGCAAGTGTGAAGATGCTGAATCAACAGGGAGTTTGGGATGGTCTGTGCAGGAAAGGAGGTCAGAGGAACCTGGGGCACAACAGAGATGGGAAAAGGGGAGGCTGAAAAGATAGGCAGGGCACCAATGAATTCAAGCCTCCAGGCTGTGGGAAGGAGTTTGCGTAGGTGCCTACATGACCCCAAAGTCCCAATGTTACTCTGACTCCCACAGCTGATCAACTCACCTCTCACTACCTGAGGCAGGGCTGAGCTCAAGGGGCTTGACTCAGCTGACCTATAGAAGATTCTGGAATATGAGAGCTGTCAGAGCCCTTGCAGGGCATTTAGGCCCAGATTCTCATTGTGTAGATGGAAACACTGATGCCCGAGAGGAAGACTTGCCTGGAGTCCAGCCTAAGAGACCACTTCGTGCCCCACGCCTCCGCAGAAGACCGAAGATGGGTTTTGTTTTGGAGGAGTCGTTTTCTCTTCCTCTCGGGGCAACCAGCAGTATTTACAGCTCTTTCTTGCCTTCTTACACTTCCCCCAGTGTTCTTTTCAAAAGGCACATTTTCCATAACCTCAGCTCCCCATTTGCTCATCCTCCACCCTTCTATTGTGAACGGGATGGGGGTGGGAGGCAGGGCTTGGCTCCTGGGCAGGGCCCAAAACAGCTATTCCCAGGCCAGCAATTCATGTGTTCCAGGCTTACCCCAGCTCCTGCCCATGCCACACCTTCAATCATGTTCTGTGGGCAAAGCCCTCCCACTGACACGGCCACAGCACTTCCCTGCCCAGAAAGGCCCCAGCACACATACACTGGCAGAGTTGGCATGGGTTTCAGCCACCACATAATTCAATCTCTCCATTGCTGGGATAGGAATAGTGAGACCCAGGGAGGGGAAGGGATCCACCCAGGGTCAGGCCCAAGTTGTTAGCTGTGAACTAATTGTGTTCCGGCCTTTTGACTCTGCCTGTCCCTGTCTCCTCACCCGCTATCTGCCTCACCCCCAGCCCACCATCTCCCAGCACCATCAGCTGGCTCCCTTCTCTCCCTGTTGGTGGAAGCACAGAGGCACCAAGGGTTGAGGGGAAACCCTATGGCAAGAGGGTGGCCCAGCGCTTTCTGAGCAGAGGCTGCAGAGGTAGGGTGAGGGGAGCCTGTTTTCTGCCTCTCTAGCTTAGCCAGTGTCCCACCCCAGCTAGCCCTCTCTACTCATTCCCTGCATCGCAGGGCAAGGAGCTCAGCCCTGGATCCAGTGAGCTTCTCTAGGCCCACACCAGGGAACTCCCTACCTGGTAGGCCTGCCTTTGACTTGGAAACTGAGGCCACCACATCCCTCTCGCCTTAGGCCCGGAAGCAACCAGTTTTGCAGTAGACAGTCCTGGCTCCACATTCCGGCTGTGCTACCTGTAGCCGAGTAGCCTTGGACAAAGCCCTTACAATCTCTGAGCCTCCGCCTCCCCATCTGAACCTAAGAATTGCTACCTTACCACCTTGCTGGGAAGATTAAATAAGAGAGCATATGTAAATACCTGGCATACGATAGGTGTTTGACAAATGTTAGTCTCCTCCCCATACTCTGCCCCTCCAGCCCTACACCCAGCAAGCTCTGCCTGATTCCTGCCAGAGATCTTTGAGGGTGAGGCTGGGACCAGATCTTGGCAAGAGTATCCTGGCTCTGGGGAGAAGAGAAGGGAGCTGTGTCCCACAGTAGACAATCCTAGTCCTTGAAACTCAGCAGGAGTCACACAATAGGAAGCCAGGCCAGGGTAAAAGATGTAGGGCGTGGAAGATTGGAGGAAAGGAGGAGGAGGTGGGTGGCTTCAGGGCCTGTGGGAAGTCAGAACAGGGAAGGGAGAGCCAGGTACCATGGAGGTTCATCTCAGTGGTTCAGGCATTGCCAGACAGTTGGAAGAGACAAAGGATGAGGCCTCTGGGATGTAGGCTGCTTGGACTTTTCTTAATGGCAATTCCTCTTAGCTTGTCCTGGAACATAGGATCTCTGTCTCATTGGAACCCACCCAGGTTCTAGCAGGGAATTCAGCCCAGCTTCATCTGGCTCCAGACACCTGTGCCCTCCCATCCATGCTCTGTTCCCACTACCTGAGCCAGGCTCAGAGTTCGCTGCCCTCACCTTTGCCTCCATAAACCAAACCCCTGACACCTCCCCGATAAGGTTCCCTTTGGATACATTTTCCCTTCAACCCAGAGGCCCCAAAACATCTCTGTCTCCAAAGTCAGCAGCATTAATTGCCACAAAGAGGCCTTAATTTTGGGTCCCAGGCTCTGGATACATTTGACTGAAATGTACCCACTGTCTCACCTGGCCCCTGGTGTAGCTAGGAGCACCCAATCAGAGATGCCAAGCAGATGCTTGCAAAGTCTGGGGCCAGGAATGACCCTTAGTCTTCAACTTGGGTAAGGACTGAGTTTGTGGACTTGATCAGAACTGAATCTGTAACTGGGCTCAGTCTGTGACCAGGATGTGGAAGTTTTATTGGTTGTAAGCAACAGAATTCAACTGGCTAACTTGGGTGAAAAGTAAAATATTGGGCTGTTTTTCAGAATCGACGTAAACATGACTCAGCTCCAATCTTCCCGGTTTCCATGTCTCCATTTAAGTTTCAAATCCCTAGGAGACAAGTCTAGTTGGCCCAGCCTGGGTAAAGAATCTCTGCTCCAGGTGAAGTCATTAGCCATGGTGCAGGGCCATACATTGCGGGTGGAAATGGGAAGTGCTCCAGCCTTCAGAGAAAGCAATGTAGCACCATCTATTAAAATTCAAAAGACGTGCATCATGCGACCTAGCAATCCTACTTTTGCGACATGATTCTGTGAAAATGAAGGCCCTGGTACCTAAGGACCAGTATATACACAGACATATATAACAGCATTGTTCATAGTATTTAAAAAACCCTGAAAATCCCAGCTATCTAGTAGTGGGTTGAATAGAGCCGTACCAGTTGTTCTCAGGCAGTGTTATTTTCTCTTTTTTTGGTGTGTGTGGGGGATTTGACCATCTCTCTCTTTATTTTCATTTTTCAATTATAGTTTGCATTCAATATTATTTTGTATCAGTTTCAGGTGTACAGTATAGTGCTTAAACCATATACTTTACGAAGTGCCCCCCCACCAATATTTCCAGTACCCACCTGGCACCATACATAGTTATCACAATTATATTGACTGTATTCCCTATGCTGTACTTTATTTTATTAACTTTTTGCACTCCCTTTTCACAGAATTTATTTTACACCTATTATACAAACAGTATTTTAAACACTGACATGTAAGCTCCCTAATAAGATAAAGCAAAGACAAAAGCATTTATCTTATGACAAATGAGATACACCATCACTTAGTCTTCAAACATTATTGCACTTTAATTTTTATAATTTGACAATGCATTCATGAAACAATCTGCAGACAACTAGTTTTAACAAATTAAAGAACATGTTTAAGCAGACATGACTGTCCTAAATTGTTGATTAGCTAAGAATTTTACAAACATTACTTATATTAGCAGTAACAGTGGAGCTGGAGAGTTATTGTGCCTTCTCCAAGCTGCACAGCGAGAACCACCAATAGTGTAGTGGAACTGTGGCCTATTCCAAGGCCACGGCTCTTGTGGTCTGCAGATGTCAGCCCTCTCATCTTCCTGTTTTGTGGACTGGTTTGGTGATCCACTGGGTATCAGAATTCCTTCTCATAGCCTTATAGATTGGATCAATGAGGAAAGCCTCAAAGACTTTGTATGTGGAATCTTCACCAACCCAGTAAGAATTCACTGTGGACTCACAGTGGGGTCCAGCTCACTCCTTGGCAAGAGACTAAAGGCTTTGAGCAAACTTGAGCTGGTTAACACCATGATGGACAGCCTTGCCAATAGTCACACCCTTAGGAACAGAGTGTTTGCGGCCACCACTGTGCACACAAATCCAATATATGATATAACATTATTTTGCCTTGTATCCCAGCCTGCTTGCTTTATTGGGCCAAGTGGGGCCAGTGCAGGGTAGGGGTAGGGGAGAGGCCGTGGGGCTCAGAGAGCTGGCGGTACTACCAGCAGCATACCTGAGAAGGAAGCGCATTACATCAGACTGCTTCTTTCTCCATACATAGCTCCTAGATGTACTTGTAAGCACCCATCTCGGCTTACCTTTGACATCAAACTGATGGCCAGACAGAAAAGCCCTATGCTGCACTTTACATCCCCATGACTATTTTGTGACTATCATTTTGTATTTCTCAATCACTTCATCTTTTTCACCTTGTCCCCCAAGCCCCGTCTCCTCTGGCAACCATCAGTCTATTCTCTGTATCTATGAGTCTGTTTCTATTCTGTTTGTTTATTTTGTTCCTTAGATTCCACATGTAAGTGAAATCATATGGTGTTTGTCTTTCTCTGTCTGACTTATTTCACTTACCATTGTACCTTCTAGGTCCATCCATGCTGTTGCATTGGTAAGATTTATTCTTTTTTATGGCTGAGTATTATTCCATTGTATTCATATACCACCACATTTTTATCCACTTGTGTATTGATGGGCACTTGGGCTGCTTTCATATCTTGGATTTTGTAAATAATGCTGTAATGAACATAAGGGTGCATATATTCTTTCAAATTAGTGTTTTGAGTTTCCTTGGATATATAACCAGAAGTGGAATTGCTGGGTCATAAGGCAGTTCCATTTTTATGTTTTTGAAGGAACTCCATACTACTTTCCACAGTGGCTGCTCCAATCTGCATTCCCACCAGCAGTGCACAAGGGTTCCCTTTTCTCCACATCCTCACCAACACTTGTTGTTTGTTGATTTACTGATGATAGCCATTCTGACAGGTGTGAAATGATATCTCATTGTGGTTTTAGTTTGCATTTCTCTGATAATTAGAGACGTTGAGCATCTCTTCGTATGTCTATTGGCCACCTGTATATCCTCTTTGGAAAAGTGTCTATTCAGGTCCTCTGCCCATTTTTAAAAATGGATTGTTTGTTTCTTTAGTTTCGCATTGTATGACTTCTTTATAAATTTTGGATATTAACCCTTTATTGGATGTATTATTGGTGAACATCTTTCAATAGGTAGGTCGTCTTTTCATTTTGTTGATAATTTCCTTTGCTGTGCAAACCCTTTTTATTTTGATATAGTCCCATTTGTTTATTTTTTCTTTGGCTTCCCTTCCCAAGGAGATATATCAAAAAATATATTGCTAAGAAAAATGTCAGAGATTTTACTGTCTGTTTTCTTCTAGGAGTTTGATGGTTTCGAGCCTTACATTTAAGTCTTTAATCCATTCTGAGTTTATTCTTGTATATGTTGTACAAAGGTCATCTAGTTTCATTTTAGCATGTATCTGTCCAATTTTCCCAACACCATTTATTGAAGAGACTGTCTTTACCCCATCATATGGTCTTGCTTCTTTTGTTGTAGATTAATTGACCATAATGGCATGGGTTGACGTCTGGGCTGTCTGTTCTGTTCCATTGTTCTATAGATGGCTCTTGTGCCAATACCATGCTGTTTTGATTACTGTGGCCTTGTAGCATAGTTTGATATCAGGTAGCGTGATTTCTCCAACTTTGTTTTTCTTTTAAAATATTGCTGTGGTTATTCTGGGTTTTTTGTGGTTCCATATAAAATTTTGGATTATTTGTTCTAGTTCTGTAAAAAAATGCCACTGGCATTTTTATAAAAATTGCATTGAATCTATAGAATAAATGATGTTAACGCTTTCTCTCCATGAGCAAAGTATATGCTTCCATTTATTTATATCTTCTTCAATTTCTTTCTTCAGTGTCTTATAATTTTCAGAATACAGATCTCTTACCTCCTTGGTTAAATTTATTCCTAGGTATTTCATTTATTTTGATGCAATTGTAAATGGCATTGTTCTCTTAGTCTCTCTTTCTGATAGTTCATTATTGGTGTATAAAAATTCAACCAATTTCTGAATATCTATTTTGTATTCTGCTACTTTACTAAATTCACTTGTCAATTGCAGTAGTATTTTGGTGGAGTCTTTAGAGTTTTCTATATACCATATCATGTCACCTGCAAATAATGATAGTTTTATATCTTCCTATCCAGTTTGGATGCCTTTTATTTCTTCTTGTCTGATTGCTGTGGCTAGGACTTCCAGTACTATGTTGAATAAGAGTGGTGAAAGCGAACATTCCTGTCTTGTTCCTGAGCTTAAGAGAAATGCTTTTAGTTTTTCCCATTGAGTGTTATGTTGGCTGCAGGTTTGCAGGCCTTTACTATGTTGAGGTATGTTCCTTCTGTTCCCACTTCACTGAGTTTTTATCATAAGTGAGTCAAATGCTTTTTCTGCATCTATTGATATGATCAGATGATTTTTATCCTTCATTTTGTTTATGTGGTGTATCACATTAATTGACTTGAGAATATTGTACCAACCTTGCATCCCAGGAATAAATCCTTCTTGATCATGGTGTATGATCTTTTTAATGTATTGCTGGATCCAGTTTGCTAATATTTTGTTGAGGGTTTTATTAGCATCTATGTTCATCAGGGATATTGGCTTATAATGTCAATAATGCTGGCCTCATAAAATGAGTTTAGGAGTTTTCCCTCCTCTTGAGCTTTTGTGAATAATTTGAGAAGTGTAGATGTTAGTTCTTATTTGAATGTTTGGTAAAATTCACCTATGAAGCCACATGGCAAGGAATCAAAGCCTGACAGCACCCACATGATTGAGTTTGGAAGTGGATCTTCTGAGGCCTGCCAAGAGCCATATAAAAGAGCTTGGATGTGGATATCCTGCCCCCATTGAGCCTGCAAGTGAGACTGCAGCCCCAGATGACAGCTTGAGTGCAACCTCATGAGAGACTGTGAGCTAGAGGCACTCAGCTAAGCCATTCATAGATTCCTGACTCTCAGAAACTGTGATATAATATGTGTCTGTTTTATTTAAAATTTAAATTGCTGAGTTTTGGGGCAATTTGTTATGCAGCAATAGATAACTACTACATATTCTTTGATGCAGAAATTCAATTTCCATGTACATACACTAGAGCAGTTTTTGTCCAATCCTTTTCACATCAAAGCATATGTTTAAAATGCTAATATGTATACCAGCTCACTAGGATGAACACAGTCTGTTCTTAGCCAGACAACAGTCTCCAGGGCAGCAGTTGGGTGAAGTCAGATTCATCTTCCTGGAAGGCTAAGGGGATCAATATATCAGAACATCCATTACTTAGTTGGGAAGCTCTGCCCAAGGGAAACTCTTCCATATGGCCACAAGGAACCATGTTCATTAAATCTCCATTTATAGTGGCACAAAACAGAAACAACCCAAGTCCATCAGGAGGGAAAGAGATGAAAGAAATTGGATAATTCATGCAACAGAAGTCCATACAATAATATATTATAGTAATATCATATTGGAGAATTGACACAATAGTATTCAGCACTTAAAATGCATGACCTTAATGTAAATGCATGAAACTGCTAAATTTCTAAAAAAAAAAAAAAAAAAAAAAAAAAGAAAATAATATTTTAAGCTGTGAAGGATATATTTATTATGATACCATTCACAGAATTTAAAATGCATAAAACAATAATGTGTATTGGTTACAGATATCTACATATGTAGAAAAAGAAACACAAATATGGATAAGAAGGAAAAGTCTAAATGTTGCTTCTTTGGGAAAAAGAAGTAAGATGAATAGGATAAAGTGAGGGCTTCAACTGTTATATTTTGCTTCAAAAACAGAAGGATCTGAAGAGCTGAAGAAAATAAAATTTGCTCAATCTGTGTGACAGTTACATGGAAGTGTGCATTTTATACTTGGTACTTTTCTGTATGTTTGAAATATTTTAAGAAATACATATACATTAGATCAAGCTTATTAATCTTATTGATTGTGTTGTTCAATCCGTCTATATCCTAATTTATTAGTCTGTTTGATCTATCTATACCATAACAACTGTGTTTAAGTCTCTGCTATAATTGCAGACTTTTTGATCTGTTTATATTTCTAACAATATTTGCCTCATATATTTTGAAATTACATTATTTGGCATATAAATTTTAGCAACTGTACCTTCTGGGTGGATTGAGCAACCTGTTTTGTTTTCTTTAATGCTTTTTAGTTTGAGTTCTTGATTCTTCTTGTGTTAACGTTACTATGTGTCTCTTATTTCCTTTCTTCCTTCTTCCTTTCTTTTTATTTCTTTTAAAAAATATTTTTCTTACCCTCCCTCCCACCTTCCCTCCCTTTCTACATTTCTTCCTTCCTTTCTGCCAGTATTTAACTGCATATATTTTCCATTCTTATTTTTGCTTTAGGTGAAATTCATATAAACAGCATGTAACCAGAATTCTAAAAATGAAATGCTCAAAATGAGAGTTTGTTTTTTATAGGAGATGTGAACTCATGATGCATACTGATATATTTGGATTTATTCCTGCCCTTTGGCTTTTTTTAATATCCGTTCTTGTTGCCTCTTTCCCCATTTCTGCCCTTTGTTAAACTGGGTTTTTCTCTTGGTTCTGTGTATTGTTTCTTTAATGGTTTGAAAGTCATACATCTTATTTCTATTCTGTTGGTACCCCTAGGTGAACTCGAATTAGGCTTCATGATTGATCATTTCTTTTGGATAGAGTAGCTTGATTTTGTGATTAACAGCAAGAAATTCTACTGTAAACAGTTCAATTTGTCTCAAGCAGGTAAAAAAATTTAAGCTTACTGCAAACCCTCAATATAGTTTCACATTTTTAATACTTCCAGTACAAACCATAACATGTAACATAGGATATATATTAACATAATTACTTTCACATTGGAATTAATCAGAAAGAATTTGCAGATTTCATTTTATTAAAAAAAAAAAAAAAACCAGCACAGAAGGGAATATGGCTAAATGGTTAACATTTGTTAAAGCTGGCTGTTGGTTACATTTCTCGCTGTCCTTTTCTGTATCCTTGGCGAATTCATCATTTAAAATGAAATAAAGCTTTCAGGCCCACCCTGATTTCTCTGCAGCAGCTGCCGCCCCCGCCCCATCAAGGGGCGGCCCCAGCTGTAGCTGCCGTCACTTCCGCCGCCTCAGTCACCGCCCTCCTGCTGTTATCTGGCGGGGGAGGAGCCGGACCCGGAGCGGCGGCTCCGGCGGTCGTGGCGGTCGGAGGTCCGAGAGCACTGCTCCTCCCGAGAGTGTGCGGGTGTCCTGGCTGGTGAGTGAGAGGCCGCGGAGGGCCTGCATCCATCCAGACGGGGCGGTGGGGCGAGTGGCCGGGCACCGGGAGAGGATTTGGAAGAGCTCTAGCGGACAGATCTTGGGGCTCGCCCCTCGGGAAGGGGTGGGGCGTTCGAGGGACCTGACCGCAGTGGGAGGCCTGTGTCCTGCACCGATCGGCCTATTGGGGAGCCCCAGCCTCTGTCCCTCTGCCCCTTTCCCGTGGCGCGGCCCCCCACTCGAATGGCTCCCATCACTGAGAGGGAGTAGTGGTCTCGGCGCTGCCCCACCTCTCCCGGCCTCTCCTCCCTTCCCAGCCCCTTTGCGCAACACTCCGTGGCCTTTCTGCCCTCATTTTGCAGTTGGTTTGCTGAATGGGAAATTGTTGAGATTTTTAGGTAAATATATGGTTGTCAGAAAAAACAATTATTTCCAGGGGAAAACTATACCCATACCCGTTCTTTCCCCCTTCCCTGCCACATTGGTGCGGATCTGCCATTAGAGCTGATAACGGTTGCCCGGCTCTCATTTTGACATTGCAGCCCCCTCCCCCTCTTCCTATCTTCCCCTCACCTTCCTGGTGTCTTCCCTTCCCCCTCCCCGGGTCTCAAGCACGCTGGGACACACACAAGCATGCACACACACACAAGCACACGTGTGCGTGCACACACACACACACACACACAGAAACATTCCATTGAAACCCCCCCCATATTCAAGGGTCCTGTGCGGCCCCTCCCCCACACATGCATGGATACAGGCTCACACACTGTCACACCCTTCAGTGCCTTTCCCCAGACACACACAGCACATACACCTATACCCTCACCCTCCAGGACCGACCACATACATACATAAGGATACCCTCAGAATGCTGGCTCCTCTTTCATAGGCCCCTTACATACAAATGTGCCCCTGCACCAGCCTTCACATACCCCTTCCAAATGCTCCCCTCTCCTGTCCACTAGGTATGTGCACAAACAGCCCTCCTTTGCTGGTCCCTGCATTGCACATACTCACACTCGCAGAAATCCTCCTTCAGGGACACTGACATTTCTTCATTGTTGCCTTCCATTTTGACGAACACACAACACACACTCATGGAGACACACATACAATCACACATGCACATTCTCTTTCTCTCATACTTACACACGCCCCTCTCCTGAAGTCACGCCACCCACACCTGTCATTTCTGTGTGACACGCTTCTTCTCAATGCCACTGTCACCTGTATCTTCCCCCTACAAACAGGCATCTCTCCATTGCATGATTGCTGGTCCCCCTTCCACCTGCCCCTCTCCCTCTTGCAGACACGCATGCACTCAGTGCACACACGGTGATCTGTATTTTCCACCCTATTCCAATTTGCAATTCTCCTGTATGTCCGCAGGGCTCAGAAAAACGCAGACACTCCATAAAAAAAAACCACAGCAGTCTTTCCTCTTCCCATGTTGGCACAATTCCACAGTACTTCACCCACCTACCCAGCATCCAGTCACCCCCCCCCCTATTTTCTGTCAGATTCTCCCCTAAGTCTGGCTTTTCTGCAAACCCAGTTTTGTAATCATTTTGCAAACATGAAAAATGTGTCCCAGGTCTACACCTGACAGTCACTGGAATGCTATTCCAGGCTTTGGAAGAAAGGGAAACTAATTTGAAGGGCCCCTTATTCTTTCTGTTACCTGCCTGCTGAAGTGGAAAGAATCTCCCTGCTCCTTTATTCTGAACTGATTTGATCTTCCCATCTCCAAAGTGTGTGCGGGGAGCAGAAGCCTTTCCACTTGAGCCCCGGCTTTATTGGAAACCGCCCTAAGTCAGAGCAATGGGTCAGGAAGCTAGCAAGCTTCTATGGCCCAAGCCAGCGGAGGGTATCAATCCCATACAGGCAGGAGGTATGGAAGAAAGCATGCTTATGTCAGTTTCAGGCCCTCCACGAGCCAGCAGGAAAGGATTTCCAGCCAGAGAAAGACGACATCTGAAGTCCCAATGCACAGATTAGCCCCCAGTCAAACCACCAAGAGGAGCAGATCGCCATTTTCCACCAATCGCCGTTGTTGGAATGGCAGTGAGAACTCGGGAACCAGCCTGAATGTTGATAATGAGGACTACTCCAGGTACCCGCCAAGAGAGTACAGGGGTCTGGGTAGCAGAAGAGGAATGGCTTATGGACATATTGACTCTTTCGGGGCAGATGATAGCGAGGAGGAGGGGGCTGGGCCTGTGGAGCGCGTATCAGTGAGAGGGAAAACGGGCAAATTTAAAGATGACAAGCTGTATGACCCAGAGAAAGGGGCGAGGTCTTTGGTCGGGGTGCCTCCCCAGTTCCCTAGTTTTAACTGCGATGTGAAAGAGGAGCTTGACAAGCTAGACCCAGCCCCTGCAGCCAGACGGTCTGCTGGCAGGGCTGAGTTCCTGCAGCAAAAGAGCATGGCTGCTCAGACCTCTGCTTCTGACAGCAAGGTGGCCACAAAAGGCGACAGCCTGGAGAGGGAGAGACAGGAGCAGCATTTACCTGCGTGTCCCAGCAGGGCTCCTGTGAGTATATGTGGTGGTGGGGAAAACACCCCAAAGGGTGCAGAGGAGCCAGTGGTGAGGCCCAAAATCCGAAATCTGGCCAGTCCAAACTGCGCGAAACCAAAAATATTTTTTGATACTGATGATGATGATGATATGCCACATAGTACTTCCAGGTGGCGGGACACTGCCAGCGCTGGTGAGCGCCGCTCGGGCGGCCTGGCACGGAGAGGCAGAGGGGAGAGTTCAGGCGGCTACTCGGAGCCGAAGTACCCCGAGGACAAGAGGGAAGCCAGGAACGACCACGTGAAGCCGGAAAAGGTGCCCAGACGGCCATGGACCACGGCCGACCGTGACTTCTGGACATTCAGTGATGACTACTACAAATACTGCGATGAAGACTCTGACAGTGACAAAGAGTGGACTGCCGCTTTGCGTCGCAGGTATCGAGGTTGGGAGAAAAACCTGTCCTCCAGTGGCGAAAGCTGGGAGACTCTGCCAGGGAAGGAAGAGCGTGAACCTGAGCCAGCCAGAGGGAATGCCAGAGGGAATGCCAATGCCAGCCCCAGTGCCAGTGCCATCGCTGGCAGCGGTGAACGCACTGAACTTGAAGAAGTTCGAGGACCGTCTCTTCAGGAAGTGGAGCGGGCATCACCGGAAGAAGAAGTCCCTTGGTCCCAGTACAATGACAATGAGAGCAGCAGTGAGGGGGAGAATGATTCCGGTCAGGAGTTTCTGCAGCCTGGGGTCTTCATGCTGGATGGCAACAACAACCTGGAAGATGACTCCAGCGTGAGCGAAGACCTAGAAGTGGATTGGAGCCTCTTTGATGGGTTTGCAGATGGGTTGGGGGTGGCTGAAGCCATCTCCTACGTGGATCCTCAGTTCCTCACGTACATGGCACTTGAAGAACGCCTGGCCCAGGCGATGGAAACGGCCCTTGCACACTTGGAGTCTCTCGCGGTGGATGTAGAGGTGGCCAATCCACCAGCGAGCAAGGAGAGCATCGACAGCCTTCCTGAGATCCTGGTCACTGAAGACCACAGCGCAGTGGGGCAAGAAATGTGCTGCCCCATATGTTGCAGTGAATATGTGAAGGGGGAGGTGGCAACCGAGCTGCCATGCCACCACTATTTCCACAAGCCGTGCGTGTCCATCTGGCTCCAGAAGTCGGGCACCTGCCCCGTGTGCCGCTGCATGTTCCCTCCCCCACTCTAAGACCCGGGTTCTTGCCTCCTGGTCTCCCAGATTTTCCCCATCTGAAATCCACAATACTGCAGGAGCCCTCTCCAAACTAACCATTGAAATGAAACCAATCAGCCCATTAATCTACTACACCCGTTGATTTCTTGTGATCATTTCCAATGTGAAACAGTTGTGTACAATTGCATTAACAATCAGTGTGTTTTAGAGGTTAGAAAGGGAAAACTAAACTTTTTAAATGCTACTTGAGATTGCAATAAGAACATTACATTTTCTAACCTGAATATTGAAATCAGTTGCATTTGTTTCTTCAGGAGAATATGTCCCTGTTAATCATATCATCGTGTTCATCTGTTAAATATGTCCAAAAGGCATCACCATTTCTGTTGCATGTTGTGGGTTAACATTCCTGTAATTGCAATGCCGTAAAAGCTTATTAAAGTTCTTCTGGTTTTACATGCTATAGTGGAAGTGTTTGGTTTTGTCTAAAACAATGGTACTAAGTGATTTTTTAATGGATCCTTGGCATTTGCATTAAAATAGGGTTTTTGGTGTTCCGAATAGTAGAAAAACTAGTTTCACTGGAAATGCCGACTCTGACAACAGCAAAATTAAGGGTAATTATTTCTAAAAGTAGGAATAAAGTATATGTTTATCAAACTACTATGGGGCAAAGGCTGCGTGGAGAACACCCTGTCAGTCTACGGGAAGGCGAGAAGGCATGGAAAAATGAAAGAACAATGGTAGGATTAGATCCAAACTGGGTGTAGGAGTGAAAGAGTTAAAATCCCCTTTCAGAAAACAGAAACTCCCAGAGGGAATGGGCAAAAAATATAAAGCTGAGTGTGGATTGTCTACCTTAACACAGTGATACAAAAGGGATAGAAAAATATATGCCCGACAAGTGCTGAGTTAAATATAGGGTGTCCCCCAAAAACGTATATACAACTTTGAGTAATTATAAAGCCAGTGTTCATTAAAATACATTTCATTGTCACCCAGGCCGGTTTGGCTCAGCGGTTAAAGCGTCGGCCCGCGGACCGGAGAGACCTGTGTTCGGTTCCCGCTAAGGGCACGTACCTCGGTTGCAGTTTGTCCCCGGCCCCGGTTGGGGTCGTGTGGGTGGCAACCAGTTGATGTGTCTCTCTCACATCGATGTTTCTCTCTCTCTCTCTTTTCCTCCCTCCCTCCCACTCTATCTGATGATAAATGCAAAAAAAAAACAAAAACAAAAAACATCCTCAGGTGAGGATAAAAAATATATAAAAAAAATACATTTCATTGTCAAAATGTAATAGAATCTACAGACACCCTGTATACATTTTTTGGGGACATCCTCCTACACAGTGAACGGGTCTTAGCATTTGGCCATATTGGCTTCAGCTCTCTCTCTCTCTCTCTCTCCAGTAAAGAGAATTTTTTAGGTACAAGTGAAGTTCCTCACCTGTCATATTTACCTTCCTCCACAGAGGTAAGCACTACCCAGGAAATGGTGTGTTTACTTCTTGTGTGTTTTTAGACATACATGTGTGTATGTATATGTGTACATATGTATGTATATGTGTGTGTATAAGTATATATGTATATATATGTATGTGTATGTGTGTATGTAACAAGAGTGTTTCTGTTTTTTAAATGGACATGATTGAATGTGTGTATCATTTTGCAACTTGATTTTTTCACTCAACATTGAGGTTTCGCCATTTTCATACATGTTGATCTAGTTCGTGCATTTTAACTGCTGTATACTAAATATCAAATTGTATGAATTACCACAATTTATTTATCCGTTCCTATTGGTGGATATTTAGGTTCTTCCCAGTGTTTTTTGGCAGTGAACTTACTAACAGATGTCTCTAGGGGTAAGTATATGGAGAAGAAATGTCTGGGTCTTAGGGTTGGAGGTAAAATTTTGGGGTCTTAGAGTCTGAGCATCTTCATCCAAACTAGATATTGCTAAACTGCTTTGCAAAGTGTACTCATTTCTGCTCCTCCCAGCAGTTTTCTCCTCCAGCAGCCTGGATATTGTTAATGTTCAACCTCAGAGGCAATCAGTGACAGGGAAATTAACACAACAATGAAACATATTGTGTCCATGAGAGAGCAATGGTTTTTCTTTGTGATAATATCTAGTTTGGACTATGAAGAGAAGAAATGGGAACACTCCTGCTGTTGGTGTGAATGTAAACCATAGCAGTCATTTCAGAGAACAGTTTGGGGAATAGCTATCTTTCAAAATCTGAAGTGGGGCCTGTCCTTCAGCCTGACTTAAATACTTTGGTAGCGTGGATTAATATTATGCAGCAGTTAAAAACCGTATGTACTGGTATGGAGAGATCTCCAAGAAATAATGTTAAGTAAGAAAAGCATATTGTAGCCCTGGCCAGTTTTGCTCAGTGGTTAGAGCATTGGCCCCTACACCCAAGGGTTGCACATGCGATCCCTGGCCCCTGTCGGGGTTATGTAGGAGGCAACCAATTGATGTGTCTCTCTCACATCAATGTTTCTCTCTCTCATTCTCTCTCTCCCCCCTCCCTTCCACTCTATCTAAAAAAATCAATGGGAAAATATCCTCGGGTGAAGATTTTTTTAAAAAAAGCATATTGTAGAGCAATATGTACAGTCTTTACGTAAAATAAAACCTTACAAAACCAAACTATATATAAAAATGCAAATAAATGTCTAGAAGCTACATACGTAACTGATGGCAGTGGTTACCTCTGGGAAGGGACAGAGGGTTGAGGAAAAAAGTGAGGAAGGGGGCTTTTGATTTTTTTTTTAGTTAAAATAATTCATTTGCTTGATTTTTTTACAGTGTCAGTGTATTTTCATGAATATTAACAAAATTAGTAAAATAAAAAATTTTCCAATTAAAAAAAGAGAGATCAGTATTTTCACTGCCAGTGTGGAAACATGGTTAGAAGCCACAGCCCTTTCTTTCTGCACCTGGTCAGGCTGGTATTTATAACTTCATCCCCCAAGACATTCCGTGTTCCCCCTTGGCCTTCTGCCAGCACCTCAGCTGTCATGAGACTCCAAAGTCTGACCTTAGAGGGCCCTCGTTGGGCGGCGTTGTGGTGGTTTGCCTAATATTAACCTTTGCTGCACCCAACAGGCACTGCACAAGGAGGTGGGTTAGGAGCACCCATGGGTCCTGGTCATCTTCCTGCTCCTTGCATAATGGGAGCCCTAATTACCCTTTGAGTCAGGAACAGTCCATCCAGGCAAGGGGACGCCTCCCCAGTGCCTGCAGCCCCCTGCTGGTGCTGGAGAAGCCTCACTGCAGAGGGTCCTGCTGGAGGTGAGGCTCTCTCAACAAAGGACACCCTCGAGGAACGAGAGGTGGGCCCCAAGCCCTGAGCCGGGATCACCAAGCGTTTCCTCCCGTGCTGCTGTTGTGGTCCGAGCTGACAGTGCTGATGTGCAGGATGTGGCTGTGTCCTTGGCTGCCCAGTTCCCTTGTTCCTGCCAGTTTGGGATTCTTCAGCCTCCCAGAAAATTCCCCAAGCCCCACCCCCCTCATAGCTTTCCAATAAAACTGTTCTGCTTAAATTAACTAGAGTTGGTTTCTGTTGTTTGTAATAAAGCTCTCCAAATGGCATGCTTGCCAATACCATAGGCCACTTTTGTGCCTGTTTTCCTAGTCATGTGATATATCCCAAATGGCCAAGGGTCAGGTGATTTGTGTTTACAACGCAGTGGACCCATTATTAGTACCTGGAGCCATGGTTCTAGAACATCGGGCCATGGGGAGAGGGTGCCTACACACGAAGCGGTAATTTCTTTTTTTTTTTTTTAATTTTTTTCCATCACCATTTACCCCCCCTCTATGCTTTCTTCCACCTGTACCCATCCCCGCAATCACCACACTGTTGTCCATGTCCATGAGTTCTCTCTTTTTTTCTATTTTGAAGCAGTCATTTCTGAGAGTAGGTCATCTGGCGGATTCATCGAAGGTACCACCCACCATACTACACTTAGTGATTCCTGGCTGTGCTATAAATAGCCTCACATTTTGGTCACTGATTTGTAGCATCAACCACTATGTATCTCCAGAGAGCACCCCGGCTTCCTAAGGTGGTGCCCCCAACTGGCTCTACAGCTGCACCCCCATAAGGCCCTTCCAGGATCCAAGGCACTATCTTCTCAGCCCTCTGTTCCAGCTAGATCCTGGGTTTGTTCCTGGATCTCTGACCTGAAATGCCCTTTCCAGCCCTGTCAATTCTACCCATCCTTTCGAAAGTCCTATTCACAGCAAGCTCCTGAAAATAGTATTTTCTGATCGCCCTAGCTCCTTCCCTCTCTGTGTCCCATCTCTATAGTCCCTGAGGTCAGGAGCTAGCTTGTCTGAGTCCATTTCCATAGTCCTTGTGCCCAGTGCTTGGCTCGAGTTCAGCAACACTTGTTAGCAGGAGGAAGAAAGAGTTTCTTGTCCTGGCCGGCATGGTTCAGTGGTTAGAGTGTCTGCCCTGGAACCAAAGGGTTGCAGGTTCGATCCCCAACGCCGGTTGGGGCACGTGTGGGAGGCAGTCAATAGATGTGTCCCTCTCATATCGATGTTTCTCTCTCTCCCCCCGCCCCTAGAAATCAATGGAAAAAATACCCTTGGGTGAGGATTTAAAAAACAGTTCCTTTCCCAAGGTAGGCTCAGGACAGGGGTTGTGTTCAGAGAGCCCAGGAGGAGTCATAGGAGACGGGCCAACCAGATTCATTGGACCCAGCCTAGCCCCACTCCCACCCACAGCCTCTGCAGGCCCTGACAGCCCTCCTGTTCCCCTCCTATCACCCTCTGTCCCCTTTTCTGTTGGTCCTGCTGTGTCCTCAGTGGTTCAGAGGCTGTTCTCAGGTGCTCATTTTGAAGATAGAGGAATCTGACAGCAGCCTCAGCATACCCCTCTTTGGCCTGGATTGAACCTCTGACAAACACAGAGCTGATGGGGTGCTTGTCCATCTGCCACCTGGCCCCAGCCTTTGACGAGGCCTGGCCTGGAGCAAGACAGGTTCTGGAACCCCGAGCAACGCTTTCAGCCTGCCTTGACATTCGCTTCTGCAGAATGGGACTTGGCAGTTAGGCCCATGGGTGCAGGTTGCTGCTGAGCCTTGCATGCCTCCCATCCTATTTCCTCCCTCTGGAATTTTCTATCTCACAGGGGGGTGGTCAAATGTTAGTGAGGCCTCATCACCCCTTACATTGGGATAGGATGTCCCCGGATCCCTTCACATTCAGTGATGTCACTGGATCCACCCATCAGCGCAGAAGGTGAATGAATGATAAGGAGGTTCAGAATGATGGTGGCAGTTCTGAAGAGAGAGCAGATGATGTGCGCTTGGTAGTGGAGGCGGCAGGGGTGTCTCCGCGCCCGGCCCAGCCCCAGTGTGGTGAGGAGTGGGTAGGGGTCTGGTTCTCAGTATAAGAGCCCAGACCGGCTCCACTAGATCCCCTACAGAGGCTCTGGTCACCGGTGGTACAGGCCGCCAGCCTCCCAGCAGCATACCGAGAGACCAGGCGAGAGCAGCCTGAGGGCACCCAGACAAGAGGGCACCAGGCCTTTGGGTGGGAGGAAGGGAAGAAACCAGACACCGGATGGGGGGGGGGTTCTTCCACAGGAGCTGGGGACTAGGAGACTGTAACTGTTTATAGAGTCAGAAGAATGCGGCTGAAGCAGGGTCTGGGAGCCAGCCTGAAGGAAGGAAGGTAGGGACAGGGCTCGAACGCCTGAAGACAAATCTCCAGGCGCCCAGGGGGACCAAATGCAAAGCACTGCTCAGCCCAGGTCAGGCTTGAGTTCAGCAAACACATTGCTGCCCACCGTGCACGCAGAGCTGGGGATCGGAGCCGACTAGTCTTGTACAAGAAATCCAAGGGTGGGCAAAAGTAGGTTTACAGCTGTAATACAAAGAAATAATGCAATCAGTAATAAATAATAATTCAAGAATAAACTGTGTTTTGTGTACCCACAGTTGTAAACCTACTTTTGCCATCCTTTTGTATGTATGGGCCTGCCTGTGATATGTTGGATGGGGCCCTTGAGAGATGAATAAAAGCTTAGTGCTTCCCTCAAATATCTCATAGGCTGGTGTGTGAAACGGGCCTGTAAAGAGAGGACTACAGCCTTCTGTGGACGGCGCTACATGGAGGCAGACACACAGTGACCTGGGAGCAAATATCCTGGCTGGCCGTGCTGGGCAGGGAGGCTGGTCCTTGCAGGCATGCTGGGTGAGGTCACTTGGAAAGCATGAGTAGGCATTAGCTAGGTAAAGAAAGGGAGGGAGGGAGGGGACGCTGGGCCTTTCCAAACACTATCTATCAGTAGGGGTGTCAATTGGTGTGTTGGAAGGGCCCCTTAGTGAAATGCCTTAACATTTAAAATCCGCACATGGTGTGACCAAGCAATTCCACTAGAATTTGTCCTACCTGAGCAGAAGTACCAGGTTGTTTGCACAAGGATATTGACTGTTGCGTTGTTTGTAGTGGCAAAGACTGGAGAGCATTTCAGTGTCCATCACTGGGGCCTGGGTCCATGAATGATGCATAGCCTTCAGGCGCTGCACTGGACAGCCCTCGGCTCGAGGCGCAGAACAGTGGGCACAGTTGCCGCTCATGTTCACAAGACGTACATGCACATGGATACTGCCTGCACCAAGCATGTCTCTGGAAAGATTCACCAGAAACAGGTGCTGAGGTCAGGGGTGAGAGGAGCCTCACTTTTAACTGTATGCCCTTTGTCCCTTGGCAGTTTTGGTTAATTAGATTTTTTTAAACCATATGTAGACATGGGAGAGAGAGAGAGAGAGAGGGGAGAGAGATGAGAGAGGGAGGAGGGCAGAGACCTCAGGTAGAGGGAACTGAATGAACAAAGGTGGGGGTGGGGTATATGAAATAGTATGATAGTAAGGCATGTAAGCATGGCCCCCGGGAACCAGAGACTCTGGCCCAAGCAGGCCAGATAGGAAGAAGAGAAAGCACAGTCCAGCTGGCTGCATGAGGACATGGGGTGGGGACTGAAGGATGGCCCAGTCCCCAGAGCAGGTCTACTACCACCTCAGGTATGTAAAAGAGGCCTCCAGATTGTGTGTGCAAAACAGAGATTATCAGGAAATCTACCATCATGTTAGCTAACAGCACTTCTCTCTCAGTGGGAGATTATAGGGAATTTTAATTTTCTTTGCACTTTGAGGGCATTTCTCAAATTCTCTTCGACAAGCAGGTGGTCATGGAGAAAAAGTGAGAATAAAATTGGGCTGTTACTGGGACACTGACTCAAGCCTCCGAAGGCTGGCTCTTCCCCAGGGAGTCCAGGCGGGCCCTGGCAGCTGCCCTAGTCCTAGTCAGTGTGTGGGCTATTGGAAAGACCGGCCATCGAAATAGTCTTCGTGCTAATTAACTGTGAGTGGTGAGCAAGGCACATACCCTCTTTCCAGCCTCGGTTTGCTTATTTATAAAATGGGACAGAAGAACCCCTATGTGATAGGGCGGTTGGAATGTGCAAAGTAAATAACGGATGGACAGAACCTGCTGTCAGGGGATGGTGGCTGTGAGTTGTTCCCATTTCTCCTGGCTCTTTTTTTTCTGGGCTGGAGCAGCAGGAGTGCAGGGCTCAGAAGAAAACCTACTAGTCCCTGGTGGAAAGACCCCCCTACACACAAACACAAACACAAACACACACACACACACACACACACACACACACACACATCGTTCTCTCTTCAGCAACTTAGCAAGGCTGACTCCGGATGCCTGGGATGGTGTGGAGAAAAATACTTAGCAGGGGGTCCAACATTCCCTTTGGAAGCAGAGTGTGGCAAGAGGGGGAGGAGGAGGAAGCAAAATGTTTGCTATTTTTTTCTGTGCAGTTGACTCTGCCGGCCGAGGTTCTTTGCTCACCGCTGTCTGTGTGCACAGATGGCGGCTGAGCCCCTCTTGGTGAAGGGCTTGGCTTCCTGTGGAGCGTGCCCACCCCTCCAGGCCCGCTGAGGAATGTGGGCTGTCCTGGCTGGATGGGCTCTGTGTCTGCCCTGGCTCCTCCCTGAGCCCCAGTGTGACCCCTCCTCAGGCCTAGATGAAGGAGCTTCTGTGTCATGGGGCCCCGCCTGATTAGACATGGCTTCCACATTGACTCCTCCCTCCCAGGCTGGGCACTAGGGAAAGAAAAGCCCAGGGCTTGCCCGGAGTCCTCCCACCTAGGAGAGGGGCTGCCTGGAGCTCAGCATGGTCCGTGGAGGTCTGCAGTTCCTGCTGGTCCCTGTCCCCAAGTGGAGGAGTCCCAGGGTGCTGGAGTCAGGCCAGTGAGGGGTGGGGGCCTCTGTGGCCCCCGTCTCAGGTTGGCAGCCAAAGCCTAGAACATACGCATGTTCTCATGCATCTGAGGAATCCCAAATTCTGAGCTAGTGTGGGTTCTTCAGGTAGAGCTGGTTCGTGGGATGTAGGTGGGCAGCCGGAGGTGGAAGTGGTGAGGCCCCTGTCACCAGAGGAGTGTGTAACTGGAGTGCTAAAATGTCCCTTCCCCCTCTGCCACCGATGGAAGGTGATTTTTTTTTTTTTTTTGTCTTCTCTGTGTTCAAAGAGCCACTTGACTACTTATTAGCTCTAGGTCTTGAATGGGCCTCAGTTTCCTCCTCAGTAAAATGGGGATGATATCGCCCTGGCCGGTTTGGCTCAGCGGTTGGAGCTCGGCCTGCAGACCAGAGAGTCCGGGGTTCGGTTCCCGCTAGGGGCACGTACCAAAAAAAAAAAAAAATGGGGATGATAACCACGTGGGACTGCTGTGAAGGCGACATGAGGGACTAGTGCAGTGGCAGTTTGTGGGGGCCACTCTCGGAGTGGCATTTCCTTCCTATATTTATTAATTGCTTCCTTTTGTGGAGCACTGGGAAATCCAGAAGTAACCAAGATGGTCTCTGACCTCAGGGAGTCTCAGGATCTTCAGTCCCCGGGGCCTCTAGTCAGGCCTAAACTTGAGCCCTGTTTCTGACCTGGGGTTTTGGCCCGTCCCTGAGACTTGGATACCTAAGGCCCAGGCTTTCTCTTGCTGGCCCAGCCTCTGTGGCCTCAGCCCCTGGCTGGAGCCCACAGCCTGGAGACAGTCCTCCCTGGGCAGCAGGCCAGCCTGCTACCCAACACTTCTGGAAGTGGATTGTGCAATTTTCACAATAACTCTACAAGGAAGGTGCTTTGATCACTAATCTCAAAGGTACCTGCTTTCAGGTCCCAGCTCTGCATTTTACTTGCTCCGTGACCTTGGGCAAGTGCCTTAACCCCTCTGTGTCTCGGTTTTCTCCTCTATAAAAGGGGAGTTCAATTATAGTCACTCCCTTTGAGGGGAGCAGTTAAAGTGCTCATGCCTATCAAGCTCTCAGCATTTGTTAACTGCCATCCTTAGGAAACCTAGGCTCAGAAAGGGAAATGACCTGCTCAAGGTAATCAGGACTCTTGGATTTCCCACAGACTCCTTGACTGGCCGTTGCAAGCACCTTCTGCCAGATCCTTGCCTCCCAGGCAGGCCTCCCTCCAGGCTCCTATAACTCGATCAATTATCAGGCCTTGCTTCATTCTATACTTAAATAATAAAAATAACAAGCCTAATAGAACACTGTGCTCGCACTTTAAAATATTGGACATATTCAATCCTTTGAGCAGCTCTATGAGGTAGGTGCTATAATCTCCTCCATTTTCCCTGTAAGAAAACCGAAACACAGAGAGATTAAGGGCTTTGCCCAAGGCCACACAGCTATAAGTGGTAGAACCAGAATCCAAACCCAGGCAGTCTGGCTCCAGAATCGCTGCTCTTATCCATTATGCTCCAGAGGGAAGAGTTGTGGTCAGCCCCACCCCACCATAGTGAACCTGGCCACATCTGATACAAAAGTCCTTGGGAGCACAAGCCAAGTCCGATTTGTTTACAGCTCAATGGCTAGCACAGCACTTGGCACATGGTAGGTGCTTAATAAATCATTGTTAAATGAGCGAATGAATGAAACTGAAATAGGGTGTCGGCCATGGAGAGGGAGAGAAAAGACAGATTGGAGAGATAAGAAAGAGAACTGACCAGATTAGAGACTGACCCAATTGGGGATATGAGGAAGTCTTGGATGACTCCCAAGATTTGGGCTTTTGGGTGACTGGATGATGAGGTCAGTTACTGAGATAGGAGCCCTATAGGAGGGACGGAATGCAGGGGTGGGAGGGAGGCATTGATGAATTCAGTTTAGGATGTCGAGTATGAGGTGCTTTTGATACATGAAGGGGGATGTCCAGGAGGCTGTAGGATACAAGGCTTGGAGCTTAGAAGAGGGATTTGGGCCTCCTGCCCCCCTCCCATTGCCTCACCTCCTTCAATCATACCCTAAACCGCTAGCCCAGCGGCCTTTACTCTTCCTACTGGGAAGGAAAGGAAGGGATCTTTGATGGTAGGAATGGGGGGTGCTTTTCTAAACCAAACAAATGCACACACAGTGCCTGCTTGTTGAGGATCAGCTAGCCTGGCTCTGGGCACATGCAGGCTGGCTTCCAGGGTGGACCCCCCTCCCACCACCCGCCGGCCCCTGCCGCCTGCTCCCTGCCAAGGTGAGCTCTGACAGGGCGACTTGTCATCTTTTCAACACCTCATTTTTCCCTCCTTACTCACTGCCCGGGGAGAGGTCCTTCCTGTTTGCACACCTCGGGGGCTAGGCCAGGAGGAGGAACAAAAACAGCCTTCATGGGGCAGGGGGAGGGGAGGGCAAAGGGAGAGGGCTGAGGGGAGAGGAAGAGGGGGAAGAGATGGAGGGGAGGAGGAGGGGGACGAGGAGAAGGTTAAGGACCCAACTCCTGCCACCCCTCGGGCAGCCCATCTCACACACACACGCACCTGGGAGGCTGATTCCCAGGTCAACCCAAGAAGGTCAAGATTCCAGCTGGGTTTGGAAACTAGTTACCACATCTTCCCTACCTAGAGTCGCTCAAGCCGGAACACCCTGCTCTGTCCCCACTCCCAGCCAGCCCAGGCCCAGGGCCTTTTTTCGCAGCTCCCTCACCCTTTATCTCCGTGTGTCCAGCTCAGGGGGCCTGCGACCCCTGGCCCCACGCCCAAGGCTCCCTTAGAGCCCCATCCCCGCTCCTGGCAGGTCTCCTCCTGGGAGCCCCGCCCCCGCCGCGGCGACCGCAGGTAATCCCCTCCCCCTTCCTGCTCCCGCAGCTCCAGCCCCTTCCAATTAGCCGAGTCTCGGATCCCCTCAGCTGGGAACGGCCTCCCCCGGCCGCCCCCTCCCCCACTCGGCTCCCACGTGGGGAGCCCGGCTCCCAGGCCTGGCTGCCCCATTCACAGAGCCCTCCTCCATTGTCCGCGGCCTGTCACTCACGCAGGGCATTAGCATTTCTAAAGCCCACTTCTCCTCGTCGCCGCTTTGGCACAGCCTGGGCAGAGGAACTGAGCCCCATAGAACAACAATTACAACTAACCTTCAAGAGCACTTTAGAGTATATAATTCACATTTCTACAGAGCCGTTTCATTTACTCTTCACAACAGCCCTTAGCGGTAGAACACTGACATCCCGAGAAGTTCTGTGAGTTGCTCAAGGTCACAAAGTAATTTCTAAAGCCAGGATTTCAACTCAGGTTTATCTGATGCCAGAGGCCACATTCTTTCCACTACCCCACCTTGCCTCTGTCAGGCTGAGCTTGCTTCTGCGCCGCTGGGCTTTCTTAAGAGGTGAGCATGGTGGTTTGATGCTCCCGGGTAAGGAGTGCTGGATTCAGACTACAGAGGAGGTCCTGGGTGGTACCCTGTATAGGCAGTGACTCCTTCAAGCCAACACCTGGGGAACACAGCCTGGACTAAAATGCAGCACGGGGAAGTGGTGACAGGCTCCAGAGCCAGATGCCAGGTTCATATTCCAGCAACAGGGTGGCCTTAGATAAGTGACTTAACTTCTTTGTGCCTGGGTGTTCTCTTCCATACAATGGGTTGGACTTTAAGTGAGTGAATATGCATAAAGGACAGAGACATTGTAACATTATAACAATAATGTTAACATTATTATGTGCTCAGCCAATGGTCCTCCTGGGGTCAGGAGCAGCATGGTGTGAGCAGAGAAAAGCTTTCTTATCAGACAGCCCAGGACTCAAACCCTGGCTCTGCCATGGGTGACTGTGTGACTTTGGATGAACAATTTACCCTCTCTGAGCCTCAGCTTCCTCAGCGGTAAGATGGAGATAATAATAGTTCTCACTTTCCAGAGCTGTTATGTAGATTAATATTTACCCAAGCGTTTTCTCTAAAGTTAGACTTCCATAGACACTACATTCTTTAAAATTATTATTAATAATTCGGTTCAAGATCCTATTCAAGATCGTTACCTCCTTTGCCTGTTTCTGCCTCACCTCTGACTCAGGGATGCCTCTCACCCCTCCTGGGCTCCAGTTGCTTCCCAGAGTCTGAGCAATCCCTGGACTATAGCAGATGAAACATTTCCTGAGCCTCCCCATTGACACTGAACATGCAGGAGATAGCCAGAGGACACAGGAATTTCCACGTTTGTACCCCGGTTCTCCTCTGGGTGGGGAAATAAGCCCTCACATGTGCTCAGCACTTGGAAGCCTACAAAGTCCGTTCCCACCTGTTAGTTATGGCATCGGGCCCTCCCTCACAACAGCTCTGGGGCACAGCAGGGCTGGGCAGGGCAGGCTCTGCTTAGTCCCTTGCAGACGAGGTGCAGAGGCTCAGAGAAGGGAAGAAACTGCCTACAGCTCCCATAGCCAGGAGCTGAGACCACGTCTGAAACAATGCTCTCAGGGGTAATGTCCTAGCAAAATGTCCTCTTCTCTGTTTCTGGTACCCGTTTACAAGGTTTTGCTCCTCTAAACACATATGTTGGCCCATTGTACCCTCATAAAGTCTTGAATCACCAAAGAAAAATCATTTCATGAACTGGAAGTAGAATACTTATTTTAATTCTATAGACTTGTGACCTTGGTGATAAGAAGGTCAGCTAACTGCAACAATGACTTCAAACAGGCTGTATTTTCTTTAGAAGAATCATTTTAATAGGCCAACCCTGTTCTAGTTGTACTGTAACTAGTCCAAATCACTTGGAAACTCCTTTGTCTCTTCAAATCTCAGGCTCAGAACCCTAACAAAACCCCCTCTAAAGGCTGTAGGGATTCGGTTTAGGCCATGGACTCTGAGCTGGGCCAGGAGGTAGGGGTGTGGGGGTGGTGGATTGCAGAATTCCCAAGGGTGAGTGTAGTTAGTAAGAGCCGATTCAATGTACCTATCCCCCCACCCCCATGGTCTAACCTCCAGAAAGTCAAGCTTGTATCCCAACCTTTTTGGTTGGTATCGGGCACCTAGAACACCAGGGGGTGGTGCGCATGAATGAAGATTGAGATATACTGAGCCAGCCAGGTTCTCTAAAAAGCTGAGAATCGACTGCTTGGGACACCATTGGACTTGCTTCTGCTCAAACGTTTGTTATTGGAAAGATGGCCTGGCTCTATTTGCACAGATTTAGGAGTCTGTCTGTGATAGTCCAAGGCCAACTCCCAGCATCTACTGGTCATGAGGAATGAAGTGCCCAGCTCTACTTAACCAGGGATATTTCCAGAAGAGTCCGTAGAGGCCACCGTTTTAGGTTCTGGAGAAAGGGTGCTCATTGATAACTAGTAGCATGGTGTGTAGGGGAGACAAGGAGGGGTCTGGGTATAGGATATTCAAGCTAGAAGGGTGTTTAGACCAACCCTCTCATTATAACATCCAGACAAGGTGAGGGGTTTACCCAGGACCACCAGTGGCTTAGCATCAGCACCAAGAGTAGACCAGGTCTATGAACCTCCGAGTCAGCATTCTTCCCTGCTCCCCACACAGTGTACCCACCCCACTAGCCGCTTATCTCAGTTATCCTCTGTTTCTGGGCTCCCTCCAGGCCCACACTCTGCCTCCGGATCTGTGCGGTTCAATATGGCAATGCCGCTGTTGGAACTGCGAGGTGCTGGAAGTGTAAAATACATACCGGTCTTGGAAGACTGAGTGTGAAAAAAGAAAGTAAAATATCTCATTAATAATTTTTATTTAAAAAAATATGCTTTTATTGATTTTTTAGAGAGAGAGGAAGGGAGAGGGAAAGGGAGAGGGAAAGATAGAAACATCCATCAGCTGCCTCCTGCACGCCCCCTACTGGGGATTGAGCCGCAATCCAGGCATGTGTCCTGACTGGGAACCAGGACCTCTTGGTACATGGGTCACTGCTCAATCCACTGCGCCACACCAGCTGGGAAATAATTTTGATATTGATTACATGTGGAAACAATACTATGTGAGTGAAATAAAATATATTATTAAAATTCATTTCACCTTTTCTTTTACTTTCTGAACATAGCTACTAGAAAATTGAATGTGTGCCTTGCATTGTATTTCTATTGGTCAGAACTGTGCTAAATCTCCAGCAGAAGTTACCATGTTGTCAGTTCCAAAGAGAGGCTGGGACAGTGCAGGGCAGGGAATGGAGTAGAGTTCCAGCAGATGGCAAGAAGTAAGGCCCAGACTGGCATGCAGGGAGGCCAGAGACCCTAGGGCTTGAGGCTGGGTGGGAGTCAGGCTGGGGGTGGTATCTAGTAAGGAGAATCTGATAGGCAGGGCATGGAGGCAGAGCCACAGGGCATGGGATTGGGAGGCCTGACTGCAATCCTAGGAAGACTGAGAGGGCAGCAGCCCTGGAAGGCAGTGATTGTAAACTTGGGGGCCGAATCTCTATAGTGGTCTGAATCCTAGTTCTGCCACTTGCTGTGTGAACTTGAAGAAGTTACTTAACCTCTCTGTGCCTCAGATTCCCCATCTGTAAAATGAGAGTAATGCTGAAAGTTCCTAAGTCTCACGATACATGTAAAGCTCTTGGAACAGTGTCTGGCACATACTATCTACTCAAATGGTGCTAGTTTCATTATTATCATTACTTGGCAGGGAAGCAAGCCAGGACTGTATTCTTACAGCAAACTTCTGCAGTCTTAGGGTGGGTGCAGGCTGATAGGCTAGGGGTTAGCTGTTCGATCTGGGGTACAAGGCAGAGGCACAAGTTGGCGTGAGACTAGTGGCAGATGATGTTGATCCCCCACCGGGTAAAGCTTCATCGGAGGTTGGGGGTCAACCCTAGGGCCCAGGGTGGTGGCTCTGTGGCTACAACTGTGGGCTGCAGGCCCAGGACACCAGGCAGCTTGGCCCAACTCTGTCTCTACTGCTCTTTCTGGGACCATCCCTAGATGTGAGAGGCTTTGTCCCAGCCCTGCCATGCACAGGGATTCTGAGCCTCAGCTCTGCAAGGGAAAATCACATGGAGACATATAAATCCCTCTGTCTCTAGCTCAAATAACAAGGCCCAGCTCTTGCTGCAAAGCCAGAAGCAGCACTTGACTGCTCCAAATGCTGCCGTTTCTGTCTGTGCTTGTCTCTAGGCTTAGAGAGCTTGTATAGGCAGACACAACACTCCATTGATATTCTCAGTCATGCCCAGGAATGGAGCTCTTCTTCCCCCGATAATGGAGTTGCAGCCTGGGTCTGGCTCTGCAGATAGCCGAATCCTAGAAAGTGTGTCCTGTTCCCCTCCCTCCTCCTCCACCCCCACTGTGTCCGAGGCCCTGCAGAGAGGAAAGCACAAGTGTCAATAGTAGACTCGGAACAAAGGGTGTAGGAAATACTTTTTAATGTCTGGCCTAATCCAGTGAGGCGTGAGACACTGGAACAGGAGACCCAGCAAGGCTGAGATGATCCTGTCTGAGAAAGGGAGTGACTTCTTGTCCCCCCATGGTTGATATTCCCCTCAACTTCAGAAGTGGGAGAGAAGACTTGCCCATCTGTTTGGAATTTACTGTAAGGAAAAAAAAAAAAGAGATGGGGAGGGAGGGAGGGAAAGAGAGAGAGTGAGATTAAGAGAGAGAGGTTGAGAGATTGAGAGGGAGAGAGAGGTGAGAGATAGATAGATAGATAGATAGATAGATAGATAGATAGATAGATATAGAGGGAGAGAGAGAAAGCACATACACTTTCTCATCCCCTTGGCCACCATCTCCCCAAACCTGTTCTTTAACATTGATCCTTGGCAGCGTTGGCATGGACACCAACACAGTCAAGAGTTTCAAAGCCCCCTAGGGCAAGGGCTTTGAATGGACAATGTGCCATCGGCTCCTGCCAGGCTGCGATTCTTTAATGGTAGAGTGAGGCTTTGCCAGCCCTTTAGGCCCAAGTAGCAGAGCAACCATCACCAGATGCTTCTGGAAATAGGATATGTGTGCACACACAGTGTCTGCGCATGTGTATGTGTGTGTCTTCTGGAGCGCATTGTCAGTGAAGCTCTGTCAGGAGCCCAGAGGGCATTCAGAGACAGCCTTAGCCTGGCCTCTGGTGGGCATGGATGGAGATGAGGGCGAGAGCAGACTTGGCAAGGAGGCAGGCAGATCTGAAAGGAGGGAGGAGCTGGGCAGACCACAACAGGGCTGAGCATGACACTCTTGGTGCCTGGGGAAGGCCTAGTTCGTGGCAGGCTGGAAGCTGTGTCACCAGAAACAAGGCCACTGGCCACATCACCTAAGCCCAGGTGCTCACCATTTGACCACACTGTCCACAGCCAACTGTGGGTGTTTGAGGCTGGTCTGGGCGGGGCAGTGGGGGAGGCATTAGTATAAACCTCTTCATAGGGGGCATGATTTCCAAACAAATCCAGAGAGAGCTTTCAGAAGTCACAGAGATGCCAGGAAAGACTATGCCCAGACCCTAGGTTTGAACCAGGGCGAGACAGAACTGAGAGGGGTAGGGAATCTGCTTGCCTACAAAATCAGAACACCAAGAAATGGGGGCAGTGGGAAATGAAAGGAGCATTGGATGGGGAGGCAGGAGGCCTCCCATTTTCAACTTAGTCCAGAGTCTGATCTGCTGCGCGGCCCCTCTCTGGGCCTCACAATCTTTGTCTCTGAGTGAGGGTCGGGCTCCAGGATCTCTAATGCCAGCCCTGATTAAGTCAGGACTCACTGAATCAAGATATATAGAGTCTCTTCATGTCTGCAGACATCTTTGAATCCTTTACATCTGAGACTCAGTGGGACCTCCCAGAGCAATCATCCTTCCAGGCACAGCCCCTCCCCCCAGCAAATGCCCAACCCCAGATAGGAATCTTTATGAACTTATATTTAGGGGAAGGGGTGAGCTGCTACCCCCACCTCTCCCATCTCACCTGCACCTCCGGAAGTCCTTCCTGTGTCTCCCTTTCATCTCTTCTTTATATTAGGGTTCTCCTGAAAGTTGTGTCTCTAGGGTCCCATTTTTAATTTCTTTTGTTTCCCCCAACCAAGGAGAGGAAGAATCTGACTGCACATCTGTTTGGAATTTGGGGGTGGGGGTAGGGAAATGAGGCAGCTTGCTTCTCCTGCGCTCGGTGAGTTCCAGGGTGGGGGGAACCAGTGAGAACCAGGGCCTCCCTGCACCCCTCCCCACCCCCCATGGTCCTTGTCAGCTGCCTTCTCGGCCTTTCTCATCTCCGAGACAAACAAACAATCAGGATGCAGACCTGGAATCTCGTGCTCAGGAGGCAAACAGTGCGGCCGGTCTCCGGCCTTAATGGGCCCCAGCCCTGGCCTGTCTGCTTCTGCCGGCCTGCCTGCCTCCAATGTGTTTCTGATTTGTACTGAGCTAGGGGTTCTGCCATGCTGAATGGGACAGCTGCCTCAGCCCCGCCCTTCGGGGATCCAGGGGTGGGAAGGTTGGGAGAAGCCAGCTTGGTGCAGAGGCCATGGCAGAAACTTCTGAGACATATACACAGACGTGGCCGGGGGAAGGGGGTGGCAGTAAGGATGGATTTCATCTGGTTATAAAAAAACATGCTTCTCATTTAGGGACCCAGGGGTGCCAGTCATCAGATCCTCCTTACCCATTTTTCAGGGGGCAGGCGGAGCAAGAAATGGAGTGGGGATGCTTGGAGACTAGAATGGGCTCTTTTCAAGGAGTCCCACTCCCAAAAGGTGATGGCGACTTTCTGAGGACGGAAAGGGCAGAGGTGAGCAGGAAGACAGTGAAGCTCCAGGAAACCCTGCCTCCAGAAAAGGCATAATAACTGAGCAGCAAAGACCAGGGAAAGCAATGTTTCTGACTCCCCATTCCCATCCCAAATCCTACAGTGGGGCCATTTCAGGTGTCATGGGGCCATTCACACTATACAGTCTCTGCCCCAGGGAGCAAGCATCCATCAAAAAGGTGGTCCCTGGGTCTGGATGGCTTGGCCCTGGGCCACTAAGGGAGGGCATCATGGCATCTCTGCTTGTTTGCCTTGTACACCCACCGTTATGTTGAGATGGGCATCTTCTTGCGCACTTGGGTTAAGTCTCTTGGCACATTTTCCTTTGCCTTTTTATCCTGGTCCTCTGCTTTGAAATAATACCTAATCGTTCTACAACGCTGAGGAGCCAGCTGAGCAGACAAAGAAGTCAGCCACTTTTTGGCCAAAGTAGTTTTCCCAAATCATCTGATAAAATCGATTTTCTTTTATCATTTTCCCCAGGCCCTTAAGCCACTGCTTCTCAGAGATCACTTTATTAATGGGATTAGGGCTAAGACTGGGGTCAGGGTTGAATGGAAACAACTGGCTTTACTATGCAACCAGGGTGTGTGGAGACATCCCTTAGGCCCTGGCCCAACACTTGTCCAACCGATGTCCTCCCAGCCTGGACCCTGTCTAGAGATTGGACCTGGTGGGAATCCAGGCCTGGAGGGTAGTGGGGTGCGAGGCCAGCTGGGCAAAAGATGAAAAGCCGTGGAGACCCTCAGGCTCTGTCCACAGAGGAAACCCCTGTGAGTCATTAGGCCCAGTCAGGGAGGCTGACATGAGAGCTTGTTCTCCGGTGCAGCCCCTTTCCAGACCCCCATTCATGTGAGTGTGGGAGGGTGGGGGAGCAGGACGCCCTCAGGAAGGCAGCCCCTGGGACCCTGTGGCTTTGTGGCTCTTTATTCCTCCTCCTGCTTTTTCTCAAGCCCTAAACATTTCTCACAGGGTCTAGCCAGTTCCAGTTATGCAAGCAGCATTGTGTTAACAAGAAAAATATCCATCGGTGGTGTGTGGAATCCCAGGGCCTTTGTCCCCCACACCACCCAGTACTTCCCTTCTAGCTGCAATGCCAGGTCCTGCTGTGTGGTAGGGGATGAAGACTGTCTTTAAAATCCTTGCCTCTGTCACACAATGGGATTTATATGCTCGGCTTGTGCATGTGCGCAGTGTGGTGTGCGGGGAGGGGTGGGCAGGGGGCCTTTGGGAGGGAGGGGAGGGGCACCTGGCTTGACCTCAGCAATGTCAGTGGGGGGAGGCAAAAGGGACTGTGGCAGACATCTCCCTCTTATATGCACTGTCCCTCTTCACGGCCAGGTGGCCCCTGCTCTGCTTCCCCAGAGAAGTTCACCTCTCCTCTTGATTCTCTCTCCGCCCTTCCTGGTTTCCCCATGGCTCTCCCAGGCCCAGAAGCCAGTGATGGGATCTGAGGCTGAGAGTGCTACTTGCAGAGGCAACAGAGACAGGTGGCAGCTGGGGGAAAGAAACAGCAGGTTGCCCACACCAGGTAAGAAAAGCGAGTGCCAGGCTGGGCTCTGGCTATCAGCGGCCTCCAAGATCTTGGCAAATTCATCCCCCAATCTGAATCTCAGTTTCCCCATCTAAAACGTGGAGGGAGAGGGAAGGTTAGAGTAGATGGCGATGAGGGGCACTACAGCCCAGGCAAATGCTGAGCCAGGGCCCCACCTGCTGTGCACCACTATGCCAGGCCGCCTGGTACTGCTAGCAGTGCCCAGGGCTCAGGTTCTGTTCTCCAGGCAGCAGTCCCTTTAACCCTCCCTCACACAGCCAGCCACATCAAGCCAGCCCTGGCTGTGCGGTGGGCTCGGGCCCAGGCTCCTTCATGATGATAAAAGGAGACAGAGCCCATTCATTCATTAACTCATTCATTCGTCTAGTAATCGTGTGTTGGCACCCACAGTGTTCCAGGCACTGCCCAACCGCATCCACCCCAAGACACTTACCACCCTCAGACCTCTGTGGTCAGAGGCCTCCACCTGGCCTCTCCTCAGCTCAGCTACCCCCCCCCCCCACACACACACTCTAGAGAGGTTGCCCTCCACTTGCACTCCTTCCCACCCCAGCCCAGGCGAATGTCCTGTGGCCCCTGAGCTCCTACTTCCTGGATGGCTGCCTGGCTGCTTATCCAGGACGGGTCCTACCTCTGCCCCAACAGGCCTCCAGGCCTCCACTCCTGGGTTTCTCTTTCACAGGCTCTTTAGTCCTGTCTCCTTTTCTCTCCTGTTCTCTCTAAAGATTCCTCCCTTTGCCTTGCTTTATCTAAGGTGTGGCTGGGCCCCAGGCCTCCCCGTGCAGCCTTCTGGATCCAGCCTACAGTTGTAGGAACACCACACACACATACAGCTCTGTGGCACTGAGCCCCCCACCCCTCCCTGAACCCCTCCCAGCCTGCTCTTCTCTGCGCAGCTGTGGACAGTCACATGGACAGAGAGACCCAGGGGCAGCCAGCAGGGAGGGGCACATGATTCAGTGTGGGGCTGGCTGTGCACTCAGCCAAGGATGGTGGAGGGGCTGCGGGGTGGAGGAGGTGGGGGGTGGGTAGGTGCTGGTGAGTGGCGACGGAGGAGTGCGTGTCAGGGGACAGCCAGCTGGGGTATGTGTCAGAGTGAATGGGCCGGTGTGTGGCTCCATGTGTGACCCTCCCAGCAGCCGTCAGCCTGCATTAGCGCACACATGGGTGAATCTGCATGTGGGCGCAAGAGGCAGCCGGGTAGAGGGGAGCGTGGAAAGAAAAAAAAACACTGGCTGCAGGGGCCAAACCAAGAGGTTTTCTAGTCCTGGCTCTGCTGCCAGGTTTCTAAGGCCCATCCCCCATCTCTGAGCCTCAGTTTCTCCATCTGTAACCCGAGAGGGTTGAACTGGAGGTCTCTAAGGGCAATTGCATCTCTCACATGCTCTGCTTCCTTGATGTCCTGGTACTGGGGCCGACTCGGAAACTCTTCCTTTATGCAGACGGAGGACACCAAAGACAGACACACAGAGTTCTCTCTGAAACTGTCATGAAACTTCCATTACTCTTTTGTACATGGCAGACTCTTTCTTGTACTTCGTCTTGCTAGAACCAGTGGAGGGGCAGAGGTGGAGGAGAGTGGGGCTGCATCTGAGAACCTTCCCCTCAGTAAGGAGGGCTGGAGGCCAAAGGAAGGCACCCAGAGGCGCTTTGTATTCATGAATGCAGAGTTCTGGGAAGACTGCAAGGAGCCCACGCCTGCCGCCTGCAGCAGCGTCACCACCCATGTGTCTCCAGTGGGGCTGTCTCTGGAAGCCAGCAAACACTGTTTGCTTAGGCAGGGGTCGGGAACGTCTGACCGTGGGCACTATAAGGCCCGCGAAATCAAGACCAGCTAACATCACACGCCTCACCAAATTAGCCTGACCAAATATAGCAGGCTAATTCTTAAGTTGATAACTTTGTATGGCCCACATATGATGTTATAAATATCCAAATGGCCCTTGGCAGAAAAAAGGTTTCCCACCTCTGGCGTAGAGGATGGGTGTTATAGATAAATAAAAATAGAAAAGTTTTCTGAAGACACTTCTATTCACACTCTACATAGGATTTAAAATATGCATTTATTATTATTACTATTTCACTGGGAATGGCTTAGGGGGCTGATGGGAACTTATAGGAAGTTAAAATCGCCCGTGCCACCCTTGGTACTATCACTACTAAGCTGGATTTGAATCCCGACCTTACCACTAGCTTCCCTGGATGACCCTGTGCAAGTCACTCCTCTTTCCTGCACCCTGGTTTGCCCCTCTGTACAATGCTGGAGGGGCAAGGGGTAGTTTCCATTGTCCCCCAGGGCCTTCCTAGGGAACCCTCACAGACAACAACTCCATAGTTCTCCCAAGACCTTGAGCTGTGGAGGAGCTGCAGGAGGGGAGGTCAGTTCCATTCATATTCCAATGAAAACAAGAGGCCAGGCAGGGAAGTACACTTTCTAAGTCTTGATTTGAAATCAGAGGGGTGAAGGGACTTGCCCGAGGTCACAGAGCAAGTGGGTGGCAGAGCCAGCCCCAGACCATGGCTTCTGGGTCACAGTCCAGTGCTCCTCCATTGTCCCCCCCCCCCCATACACAACTGATTTATTTCTCTCAGGGGTTCTAGGAAAATGGGTGGGAACTAAGAGAGCTCTCAAGACCCACAGCTGGGTCTGAGAAGGTTAAATTCCCAGCTGGAAGCGTTCATCGAGGCCTCCAGAACCCGGGCAGTCCTTACAACTTGCAAATAAGTACTTCAGGCCACAGGAAATGATCCCAGACCACAAGGCCCGGGATTGCACCAGAACAGTACTGCCTGCGTGTCAGCCAGAGTGTGGGAGAGGCAGCCTGGGGTGGGGAGGGGCAGAGGGCATCCTACAGAGCTTGGTTTTAGGCCTAACTCTGTTATTTTGCTAGCTGAGGATCTCTGGGCAAGTTATCCCCTAGCCCCATTTGTGAAGTGGTAAGAACAGACAGTACCTCATGGGGTTGCGAGAGGAACGGCTGGACTCGCAGATGTGCAGACGCTGCGAACTGCGAAAGCTGCTCAGGTGGGAGGGGCTGTTCTGTTCTTAGAATTGCTGCTTGTACTGTGACCTCTGCAGAACTTCGGAGGTCACCGCCCAGGGCCTTGTTCCAGGGCCACTGCCTCAAGTGTTGGAAGAGTGGGGGAAGCACTTGATCTATTCTGGTGTGTGTGTGTGTGTGTGTGTGTGTGTGTGTGTGTGTGTGAAGGGATGTGCCCTTGGGGGGGGGCGGAGAGTGGGAGCTGGGGGCCTGTGGAGCAGCCTTTCATGTGGGGGCTGAACCGAGGGGTCCTGAGGCAGGGCTGGGGCCTGTGGGCAGGAATGCAATTCCACAAAGCCGCCCCACGTCGCTGAGTCCCGCCATGACCGCAGCAGCGCATGGGGGACCTGGGGGCGGGGGCGGGGCTTCTGGCCTTTTCTCTGGGAAGAATCTCTTTCCAACAGGGTCCGGCTAGAACACAGGATTTCCATTTCAATGCTCCCTGGCAATCTGCCCTCCCCAGAAAAAGCTGCCCTCCCCAGAAATCTGCTAAAGGCTCACGGAAAAGCCTTTAAAAACACACTAATTGCAAACAATTCCTCGGCTTCTCCTGATTTCCCTCCACGCGGCACTGGGGGCGGGACTGGGCTGGAATGGGGAAGGGATAGAGAAGGGGAGGGCTCACTTGCAACTGCAGCTTTACGTGAAAGCCCAGTTGGGGCCCAGCCCAAGCACTGGCCTAAGTGGGCCAAGACATGGTCTCTGTTTCCATCCGGGCGCCCCAAAGGCCTAGCTGGGCCTGGGTGGCTGGGAGAAGCTATGAAAACCTAGAGCAGGTGCCTGGAGAAGGCAGTGGGTCTCCAGGAAGCCTATTGCAAATGGGGCCAGAAGAGGACCTTTAGGGGACACTGTTGCCCTCAGCTGGCTAGGCTTGGACCCCAGGTGCTGGCCCTCCACCCTGTCCTGGCCCCTACTTTGGCTGGGCCAGGTGAGCCAAGCCCCTGTATCTTGTATAAATATGGGGGCCAGAGTTAGATGCCTGACAGATTTATTCCCCAGTTCCTACCTCTGATTCCCCAGGGAGGGATAGGGATGGTGGGTCATAGTTCTGAGCTATCCAAGCCCACCAAAGCTCTTTGCAATGGTTCTCAACAGTTCTGGCCTAATCTGGGAGAGAGCCTGGGGCATCTTGGCTAATGTTTGGCCTGCACACAGCAAGCCCTACAAGCAGGGCCCCAGCCCTGGGAGGGGTCATTCAGTGCCTTTAGGTAGCTGAATAAAAGGAACCCCATTAATCTGTTCTGACTGGCCTCCACTAATGTCTTTGTTCATGGAGTGGATGTGGTGCCTTGGGAGCAGGGGGGCCCTATTTCATGCCTTTTGGTCCTTTGTCCGAAAATAACAATAATCACCCATACTCCTAGAGCATGTCCTCTGTGTCAGAAGCAGTTCAAAGCATTTTTACACATACTCCCTCATTTCATCTTTGCAACCAGCTCTGTGAGGAGGAATCCCAGGCGCAGAGAAGTGAAATGACTTGTTGAGCATCACACAGCTTGACAAGTAAAGGTAAAGATGCTGGGCTTGGAACCCAGGTGGTATGGCTCCAAAGTCTTAATGACTGTGTCTGCCATGGTTAGTGCCTGCCTATGCCAGCCATTCCACATATGTACTTTCACATACAACTCTGTAAGGCAGACACAATCCACGATCGTCTCTGTCATGCATACAAAACAGGAAAGACGTCATGGGGGTTACCTGCATTTCTCAAGGCCCAACAATTGGGAAGGGGCAGAGGTGCTATTTCCAAACCCAGCTCTGCCTGCTTTTTGACACGCTGACTTCATGGAACACCTTTGTCACTGTTCCAAGCATTCCACGTATTCAGATGCAATCTTGTATCTGTTGGGTGTTTAACACGCACCAGGCGTTTGTTTGTCTGATTGTTTTGCCTGTATCATCCCATTCGAGGCCACACCTGCCATGGGAGATTGGGAGTGTCATTCACATTTGCAGATGAGAACTCTGAGTCTTAGAGACCTTCTATTTGTTCTCTCCTCCCTCTGGGGGTGGGGGCTCCCCAAAGCATTGCAACATTCACATACCCGTTCCTTTGGTTAGAATCCTCCCCAGACCTAGTCCCATTCTCCTCAGACTTCCAGCTGGAAGGAAATGGGGCTTGTTGAAGACTTTATGTGGATTAGACCTGGGCATCTGGGGTAAGTCACTGTCCTGAGCCATGACTACCTACCTCATCCAGGTGTGTGAGGCTGGTCAAATGACAACATGGGATGGGACAGCATTCTGTAAAGTCAAGAGGACTGCAAACAGGTAAGTGGGGGTTCCAAGGCCAAGGGACTCATCTCTGGGTTTCCATCCCTAGCATTGTGGCATGACCTCATTGCACACATGTCCAACACATGCGCTAGCAACCACTATTGAAACACACATACCAGCACCAGTAAGCTTCAAACAGATGGGTGGGAGGGGATTGTCCTTGCCCCCAAGTCCTTGCTTCTCCAGGCAGAGCATCCACTCACTCCTTTAATCTTTCCTTGTAGGACAAGGTTTCGAGACTCCCCCCACCCCAAGGCAGTGAGGTCAAGTAGAAAAGATCATGGGGATTGGGAATCATGCAGACCTGAGTTTACATCTATGTTCTATCCATTTCTAGCTGTGTGATCTCGGGAAAGTCCCTTTACCTCTCTGAACCTCCATTTCTTCATTTGCAAAATGGAGATGATATTAGGGCTATCAGGCTGGTCAGAGGTTCAAGTGAAAAGTCCTGGGCTAAGGAATAGAGATGCAAAGACAAATAGACCACAGTGCTTGACAGCAAGTAGCAGGAGAAGAAGGTCAAGCAGATGGTCTCAAGTGCCATGATGGAATTTAGCCAGGGCTCTAGGGGCCAGAAGAGGGCCACTTATCTTCATCTCAGAGGAGGAGGTGGCTTCACAAGGATGGTAATGTCTGAGCTGGTCCTTGGAGGGGGAATAATAGCTAATAACAGCCAACACTTACACAGCACTTAATGTGTGTCAGGCTGTTCTAAGTGCTTTACAAGCATGATCTAATTTACTTCTTTATGAGATGACTACAACCTACTGAGATAAAAAAAAAAAAAACCCAAAAAACTCTTGTTGTCCCCATTTTACAGACAGGGAAAGCAAGGCACAGAGAAGGTAAGTGATTTGCCTATCTTGGCAGTCAGGCTCCTGAGCTCACTCACCACCCCGCCAAGCTGCCTGTGTGAGTAGGAGTTTGCCAACAGAACGACACCAAGAGCACCGTGGTACATGCCAAGGCTAGGAGATGAGGTAGGTGAGCAGGGCCAGACCCTACAGGGCCTTGTGTGCCAGGCTGCGGAACTTTGACTCTGCTCTGGAGACAATGAGGGGGATTTTAATCAGGGAATTGCATGCTCAGATTTGTCTGCAGAAGAGGTCTCTCTGGCTGCGGTATGGAGGCTGGCCAGTGGAAGACGCACTCTGGCGGCAGAGAAATAAATGATAAAGGCCTAAATTAGGACAGTGTTTGTAGGGATGGAATGCTTGGGATGGGTTCCAGAGCTATTAAAGAGGTAGAATTGGCAGGTCATGGTAATTAATTAGATGTGAGGGGTGAGGGAGATGGAGAAGCGAAGGTCTAGCTTGCTAAATGAAACTAATGGAAGTGTGGCCTGTGAAGATGATAAGTCCTGCTTGGGGCAAGGTGGCTTTTAAAGTGTCTTTGGACATGACCACAGGGTAAATATCTATACTGTCTGAAGCTCGGAGGAAGGGTCCAGGCTGAGGAACTATTTGGAATTCACTTGCTGAGAAGAGGTGGTGGAAGCCACAGGAGTGGTTGAGCGTGTCTATGGAGCATCTGTGGGGAGGAGATGCTTGTGAGCAGCACTTTGTGGGGACCCAACATTTAAGGGGTATGCTGAGGAAGAGGGTCCTGGGAGAGGGATTGAGAAAAAATGGTCAAAGGATTAGGAGGAGAACCAAGAAAGCCACGTCTAAATAGAGAGTATAGAATTAGGGAGTAGAGATTTTCCTGAAGCAGGAGGTGGTCAAAATATCAAATGTGGCTGAGTGGTCCACTGAGTTAAGGAGAGAAAAGCATCCATTGACTTTTGTAATTAGATCTCTGAGGTCAGGATGAGAGCTGACGTAGGGATGGGAGCCTGAGAGCAGTAATCTCATTGGGCAAGAGCAGGAGAAGTGGGCGCAGGACTCTGGGAAAAGGAGATACAAACACAGGGTCAGGGGGGAGCCAGGAGCACGTTATGGAAATGTTAGGCTCTTCCCTCTGGGCTCCTTTGCTCCCTGTCCCCTACCCCCCACTTGGGTCTCTGCCCTGGGCATGCTGAGGTTTGTCAGTGCCTTTCAAAGCGCTGGGCCCTCCACCTTTCCTCAGGCTCCCTCAAGTCTCGCATCAGAAACCTCCCTTTGCTTGGCTCTGGAATAAAGCCCTGGGAGAGCCGATGAGACAGCAATTAGACCAGTTGCAACGGCCATCCGCTCACATCTTTGTGCCAGGGCAGGCCTGCTGGCACCCTGCCACTCTTCCTGGGCCAGCCCCACTGTCTGCTCTCCCTTCCATGTGGCCCCCATCGCCACCATCTACGGAGGGGCCTCCAAGGGGCTGGGAGGCTGGAGGTGGCCTTGCTAACCTCTCCAGCCTTTGCCTGAGCTGGACATCAGTGTTTTTAGGAGCCAGGTACAACCCTAAGAACCCCAGGACTGGGCCAGTGGCCACTAGTTTAAGGGCAGGGAAGGTGGACTGGGAGGAAAAGGGCGGGGGCAGGGCTCCCTTCATCGCCCTGGGAGTCATCCATTTCCCAACACCAGCCCCAGCTGTAGCCCACTCTTCTCTTTTCCTGTTTCAAGCTTGTACTCGATGGCAGCCCCCTGCCCTTGACTTCACCCTTGTCAAGCTGCTATATCCTACAACTATCATAAAATGTCCATCTCAACAGTTTTTGGTAGAATGAAGGCTATGAATACCTCAGTCTATGTTGCATGGAAAAGACCCTCCCTCTCCCCTCCCTCACAGTCTCTGGCTCTGTGTTCCTGGGAAACAGAAACGCATCAGAGATCACCCCTGGCCTTACGGAGCTCACCATCTGCTGGGAGACACAGACAGGCTCACCGATAATTCGAATGTCTTATTTAGGTGCTGTGCTGGGAGACTGTTCAGAGTGCAAGGGAGGGAGTGATGGGATTCTCACTAGGCACCTGGAAGACCTGCAAGGTCAGTAAATGTGTGGGTGGTGGGGGCAAAGGAAGCAGTGTGGGAACAGACCTGGAAGCCCACAATGGCCTAGTGTTTTTGAAAGATGGGGCCTGGGTTCTGAGCACCTCTCATGGTACAGATGGGGACACTAAGCTTTGGAAAGAATGTCCTCCCCCAAGATTTTATCCTTATGAGATCGAGTGAAAAAGCAGGGGAAAGCTGCATGAGCCACAGCTTGAAGACTGGGGTCACCAAGTTGACTGTGGGTGCTGAGGGCAGCTGGGCCTGGCAGAGATGGAATATATAGTGGGCCGGGGCCCTCAGTCTTCTCATCTCTAAAATGGGGATAATGGCACATATTTTATAGGCTTGAATCCTTATAAAAAGGCATTGGAAATGTGAAGCTGTGTCCATTGGAAAGACTGTTGTTATTGGGACCCCTCTTTCCAGCCCTCAGGTTAAAAGCTACCACCCACAGGAAGCCTTCCTTGGTTCTTGCCAGCTGGCAGTCATCACCCCTCTTCTGACCCTTCATTGTACCACATCCATGAGTGCCTGGAAGGCAGAGCCCAAGTCTGACTTCCCTCTGCATGGGCAGGGCCTAGCCCTGGATAGTTTCCTGCAGATCAAGACTCAGGTGCACCTGTGTTCTGCCATGCACGCACGTGGCTCATTGTATGAGCATGGGCAGGAGTCCAGGTACCCACACTTGGAGATGCCCCCGTGGGCACAGGTGTTCTCGGGCATGAGCACCAGTGCCCACATTCACATTTACTCCTCTCCTGTGCACAGCTTCCCCATCACATGCGTGTGCCCCCTTCTGGTTTCCCTGCCGTTGTCTTTTGAACTCAATACCACACACTCCAGTTTACAGACAACAAAGTGAGGCTCAGAGAGCTGTCCTGCCGGCAGGAAAGCCTCATGTGGAAGCCCTGGCGGGTACATGCTTTCTCAGGGTGTGCCCTCAGCCTCATTTGTGCACACGAGCCCCCCAGGCTGACCAATTTCTGCTCCACATTGGACACCAGAAGGCTTCAGTTGAACCTTGGGAAGTGCTCACAGAACTGGTCACTTGCTGGGAGGGCAGAGATGCTGGCGGGAGTGGGGTGGGGGGGTGCGGGCAGGGGTGTCAGAGTTGAGGAGGGGAGGAAGGAGGGGAAAACCTGATCAAAACCATGTCACAAAGGAGGGAGGAAGGGAAGAGAGAGAGAGAGAGAGAGAGAGAGAGAGAGAGAGAGAGAGAGAGAGAGGTTTCCATTCACAAAGAAATCATTATGGTTAATTTAATTCATTGTAGCGTTTAATACAGAAAAGCTTTTCTACAGAGACTGGGCATCAGGCCAACATTTATATATAAATGGGTTTTATTTTAAAAGCGAATGCAGTGAGGGGGATAGACTAGGGCTAGCCCTGTCACTGCCTCTCTCCTTCCCTCCCCTCTTTCTTTAGCTACCTTTCTGAGCCTGTGTAGATGAGGAATTGGGTCTCCCACAAAGCAGGAACCCCCTACTCCCCACTCCTGTGGCCCAGAATTTCTCTTATTCTTCTTCCCAAGCCTTGGTTCCTCCACTTTCTCATGATCATAGGGAGACCCTCACCAGCGCCTAACCCAGAGCTGCATTTAGGAATTAAAATCCTGGAATGCTACCCTTAAGATAGCACTTAGAGATCACTTCACCTGCTGTGTCCCCATCCAGGGCAGCCTCTAACTACTACACAGATGAGGACGCTGAAGCTCAGCGAAGAGGCCTGGCCTGGCTGTGGTCATATAGCTTGGTCAGTGGCAATGGGAGAACTCGAACCTGTGTCTTCTGTTTCCCAGTCCTCTACCCTGCCAGCTCCTCAATCTGTGCCCAGCATCTTGGGGGCCTAGCACTGATTCCTTCTGCACCAGAGGCAGCCCAGATCTTCCCTTCCAGGCAGTTCCATGTGCCTCTGAAATGACCCCCCCACTCCCATCACTCCTAGTCCTCCAGCCAGCTAATCAACTAATTCACACTGTGGTGTCTGGCAAATAATCACTTACTCTAAAGTGCTCATGGTGCAATTTCAGACTCTCTGGGCTTGTTGGAGGCTGGAAAAGAGCTGTGGGGATAAGAAGACCCTTTAAGAGGTCATCACATTATATTACAAACCATTTATCTGGCACCCTGTGTTGCCATATATTCATGAAGTGCCATTGGTCTGGGATCACAGCATACTGATGGACATGCTGCCATGGCTTGAGTGGCACCAGCTCTTAAAGGAACGTGTCCAAGGAGGCCCCCAGACTTGCTTGCCCTCATTTTCTTCGCAGCCCTCCAGCTCCAGCAGCAGGGACCCAGACCAGCTGGCCAGCCGCTTTCCTCCTATTTACTGCAGCCTGGCCCTGGGGGTGGAGGAAGGATGTAAGAATGAGGGACCCCAGCACTGACCTGAGCACTCTAGAGGCTTAGCCTCCTCTCCCTCTGCCCCAGCAGGTGCCATGTTCAGCTTTCAGAGCCAGGATCTGTTTCCTCACATGGTAGAACTGCATCCACATGCTCCCACCCTAGAAAATAGAGGTGACATGCCCAGGGCCATGGCAATAGGACATAGTGGAGCTGGAGCTGGATTCAAGTCCAATGATCCTTTGACTGATGAAAGGCCACCCACACCCCCATCCACAGACAGAGGACCAGGTCAGTGTCAGAGCATGGAGCTTCTGATCTGAACAGGAGCACAAAACTTCTCCGGTGGGCCTCCTTAAGCTACCCACCAGGCTGTCCAACTCCCATGGGGAGGGAGCTGGTTTGCCCAGCAGGCTTGGCATCAGGATGAAGAACAGCACTGAAAGAGGGAGCAGAGGCCTGGGCCAGGCCCCCAGAGTATAGCTAGAGAGGCTTGAGGCTGGGTTCTAGGCTTCAAGGAGGCCAGGAGTCCCCCCACAGCCCTCTTGCGTGTCCCCAGGTCTCCCAGTGGCCTGGCTGGTATTTGGGATATTTGGGGTTCAAGCCCAGCGCTGTCCCACATCTGGATCGCATTAGCTTGCCGCGTTCCTTCTTGGCCAGGAAGAATGTGTGCAACACTGGAGGAGTTGCCGGACCCGGGCTTGCCGCTCGGACAGGCTATCAAAGCAGAGTGGCGGGCAGCGGTCCCCTGGGGAGGGGCTTCCCCGGGCTCTCCATCAACGCGCTGCAGCCGGTAGCTCCGGGGTGGAGCAGGGCCCTTTCAGCAGGCGGAGGAGCAAGCCAAGCGGTTGGGCTGCGCCTGGGCAGGCCCGCTGCTTCTGATTAGCGGCTCACCCGCTTCTCCTGCCCCCCTTCCCCTGCAGCCAGAGCAGACGGGAGCCGCCCAGATGCTCCCCCAAATCCAAGGCTGCGGGTGGGGAAGGAGCCCTCCACCCCTACTCAGGGCAGGCGGGAGCTGACCTCTGTAGAGCTCTACCAGCTTCAGAAAGCGGGCACTTGGGTTTTCCATGCCAAATCTTTGTTCGAGTCTCCTTTCTGAAGTGCTCAAGTCATATACAGCCTTAGCCAGAGGCGGGTATTAAAAAATAATACTGAGGCCTGTGCAGTGTTTTATAGCACAGTGCGGTGGTTAAGAGCCAGGACCCCTGGGTTTAAATCCGGGCTCTGCTACTTCTTTGCCCTGTGACTTGGGGCAAGTTAGTGTCTCTGTGCCTTAGATCTTCCTCAAACCCTCTGTAAAATCACAAGAACAATAGGTCCCTAGGTCATAGTATTGCTGTGAGGCTTAAATGAGTTGATACTTGTGAAGTGCTCAGAACAGTGCCTGGCACATAGTGAGCCCACAGTAAATTATTATTGTTACAAAGTTTATTTACATCATTGACTCATTGGAGTCTGGAGCAACCCTATGATGGAAGCTAGAGGGGGAGGGCCTTACCCCAAGTCACACAGCCCACAGGGCAGGCTGGGATGCACCAGGGCTTTTTGTCCTACATTCCCACCGCCCACGTAGCTCCTTGCATTACCCATGCGGCTCCATCAAGTAACAGTGGGAGGCTTCAAGTGAGGCTGAAAGTCTCACTTTTGCCACATGGCCGATGGGCCAAGAGGAACAGGTCAAGAATTTCTAAGTGGTGATTACAGAGAACTGCTAATACCTCAGGGCCAAAGCTTCAAAGCCGGCCTACACTTGCCTAGAGTCCTGAAAAGATACACTCAGGGTCCCTAAAGGGGACTCATTTCCCTAACCGGGCAACTCACCTACTGTGAGTGACAAGCCAGGAGTCCATGATGAAGCCAAGTGTCTGGGGGGTGTGGAGGTAGCAGTGTCACCGAAGTGGGTGACAGCATTGGATAGTCAGCTTCGAGGATGGGTAGGGTAACAAGAGAACACAGGAGCCCACCCTCTGGCCCACAGGATACCCTCTTATCCCTGGGGTAGCCTGGGGTAAGTTCTGCAGCTACCTTCTACTCCCCTGCCTTCCAGGTAGCCCCCCGGCTTTCCTCACTTGCCTCCTTGCTACCTGATAGGGTAGGAGGTAGGCGAAAAATGGGAATGGGAGTTCCTGACCTTCTCCCTCCCAGGCCCTTCCCATAGCCAAAGGATCCGGCCAGCCCTGCAGGGAGCTGGTGGGAGAACCTCCAGGGAATATGACGACAGCTCACCCTGCCTCTGCCCACAAGGCCGCCTGGCACAAAAAGCCTCAACCCCCATTCTAAATTGAGCTCAAAGATTTGCTGAGGATTGAGTTCTGGAGACAAGAGAGGGAAAGGAGGGAGAAGAGAGAGCTTGAGAGGGTGCTGCTGATACGGAGCTCTCAACAGATCCCAGGAAGGAGAGAAGAGCCTGTATCCTGGGTTCAAGTCCAGATTCAACCAGTTAGGGTAGGTGATGACAGTGGATAAGCCACTCCCTGCCTCTGAGCCTCCAGGTCCTCATCTGTATATGGAAGTAACAATGCCTGTGTCTTGGGGCTGAGGTGCGGCTGCGGGAGAGAGATGGTATTTGGGAAGAGCCCAGTGCAGGGCCAGCACCAAGGAGGTGGTCAACAGCCACTCCCCACAGACCCTGTGCAGCCATTGCCCATGCCCTCAGCACAGACAGCTTTGTGGTCCTGCATCCCAGCTTCCCTTGTCACGGTCATTTGTCAGTTTGGGGCTGCCCATCTCCCCATGGCATCCTGATTTCTTTTTGATAAATTATCTTTCTCCATTTTATGTGGTCTTAGTGGGGGATAATCTAAGGCAACTGCTTCAGAGGAGATCAAGGGGGCTGGCATAACTGGAGCTCAGTGTAAGGATGCTCCCTCTTTGAGGAAATGCCACAGTGGGGGGGTGGGTATTGGCCACTGTTGGCTGTGTGGCAGCCAAGGCATCCTGGCCAGCTGTGCTGCTGGTGGAGGGGGGTTAAGACTCAGGTCTCTGGTGGGCAAATAGGGGAGCTTCCCTGGTTCTCGCTCACTCTCAGGTCTGCTTCTGCAGCTCCCATGAGTACTGAGAGCACCCTTCAAGAGTCTCGGTACAGATTCCCTTTCTGCTCAATGGGACCCAGTTTGGTTTCTGTGTTTGCCCTCCAAACCCTCCCTCCTTCCCTCCCAACAGACTATGGGGACTGATACCCTGTCCTCTGATCCACTGGGTACCCTCTCAGGGCCCAGCATGGCACGCGAAGGGCCCACTCACTTGCGCACTTCTGGCCCCTGACTAGGGAATGGAGCTATGCTTTGTCAGAGGTGGGGCAGGTGCCTGCAGCTCTGGGGAGACCCTGCTTGACCAAAGTTGTGGGAGGAAGCCATCTGCTTTGGAGGCAAGGGTCAGGATGGATGACTTCCAGAGGTGTTGGGCATCCTCACTGGGGAGACCTTAGCCACCCTTGGGAAACTCATGTTCAGTCCTAGCAAAGGCTTGGTCCCCAGCATGCACCAGCTAGCTTACTTGTTGCTCTTCCCTGTTCTGCTACTGTGGACTACGAAGATGAAGCACAGTGGAGAAGGGTCAGGCCCCCACCTCAGGCCAGGGCTAGAGAAGCAGTGCAGGGACCCAGGAAAAGTCTGAAGTTTGTCTTATGCATCCGCACACATCCATAAGGATGCATGGAGTGTAGAAGTGGTTTCATTTTTCAAATGGGGTTCTACTCTATAGGCACGCGTGTTTTACAACTTACTTTTAAACCTTAACAGGAGGTGTGGGGCATCGTTCCACGGTGCATGTGTTGATCTATCTTATTCTTTCAAGCAGCCACATTGGATCCCATAGTATAGAATAGTCTTTCAAACCAGTCCCCTAATGATGGCCATACAGTTTGGGTACCATTTTCTATCACCATGCATGTGTGAATCCTTCTGGAGGATGGTTCCCCAGAAAAGGAATGCTGGGTTAAACCCCTATGTTTTCTCTTCTTGCAACTTTGTCCCCCCAACTAGACTATAAGGTCCAGGGACAGGGTCAGGGTCAGGAAGGCGACTGTGCAAACCTTCTGACCTGCAGGTAGGAGGATGTTGATTTTCCACCTGGTCCTCCTGGGAAAATATCTCCAATGTCAGTTCTGGCCTTCGGAGGATGTAGAGCACTGAATCAGGAGCCACCTTCCTTGGCCTCTGGATCAGGCCCACCTGTAGGCACTCTGGTTGAGCCAAAGCAGAAGCAGGCAGCCTCCTTCCCCACATAGAGCTGGCACAGACTCATAGGCAGGGTAGCACCTCCAGCCTCCCCTTCATGTGGCCCTGGGACCTGCCTTGCCTCCAGCCCTGGGGTCCCTCCCCTGTTTGCCCGCCAGAGACCTGGGTCTTAACCCCCCTCCACCAGGGCTGCACATCTCCAGAAGGCATGCCTGGGCATGGTAGGGCAGGGAGTCCAGAGAGATTACAAAGTATAGAGCCCACTGGAGGCACCTGGAAAGGGGTGGGTAGAGTGGTGGCAAAAAGCTGGGGATTTTTCCTTAATAACAACCTGGTGCCCCAATTCATCAGCGGCTCTGCCTGCCTGCAAGCCGGCTTGCATCCCCTCCCTCCTGGAGGAGCCTTCATCTTCAAAGCTTTTTGGGAAACGGTTAATTAACCCCCACAGCCCTACCGCCTGCCCAGAAGGCGGCTGATTCCCTCATCTCCATGGGGCAGGGAAAAGGGAGGGCCGGTGAGACTGAAGCCTAGAGAAAGGGTGTGGAGCTGTGACCCAAGTGATCCCTGAATCCCAGACAAGGAAGCTGTCTTCTCTTTGAATCCCCCCAGCCTCACCCCTCAAACAGCTGGTGGGACCCCCAGAGGCCATGCCATGCAGCCAAGGGGCTGGGACTGAAGAGCTTATTTTGCAATACAGTTTATTGTGAATAAGTCTTATCATCTCTCTGTGCCTCAATTCCCTCATCTTTAAAATAGAGACATTACCAGTATCTAGTTGTCAGAACTATGGGGACAATCTAATGGGAGTTGGGAAGAGCAAACACTCTGGGAACTGTGTGTCCAAATAACAACTGGATTGGGAGAAGTCGGGCATATCTGGGAGCTGTCTCATGGATGGACAAGGCAGGCTGAGTAGGAGAAGGGCCATAAGGGGGCAGTGAGGTGGGTCCCTTGCACTCTGTGAGCAGGGGCTGCTGACCAGAGCTGGAAAGAGAGAGAGAGAGAGGTGCTGGCAGAAAAGAAGGGTGGGAGCCTTGCTCCCTGGCATCTTCTCTTTCCTTGTCTTCACCCACTCTTTTTTTCCTCCAAATTTTACACACACACGAAGGTACCCAAATGAGCAGGAGCAGCCCTGGGGGTTGTCTTGGAACCTCCTATGTGGCTATGTAGACAGTGTGCAGCCACAAAAAGATACCTCCGTCCAGGTGTCCACCCTCAATACTTTATGTGTCCCCCTTTTTTAGGGAAAGTATCACAATTCTGTTCTGGTTATTTCTCTTCATATCCTATTTCCCCTGTAAGACTGGAAGCTTCCTGAAGGCAGTGATGGGGTCTTGTTTCTCCATTTCCCCCGACCAGTGGCACACTGGGAATTACCATGTAGTGTGTGTCCCTCTGGTGCCATGCGGGGGGGGGGGGGGGACGGCTTTAATCTTCACATCCAAGTGTGAAGTCAGCCTCACCTTCCACATTTACACATAAGGAGACTGAGGCTTAGCATGAGGAAGTGACTTGCCCAAGGTCATGCAGCTAAGGTGAAGGGAGTCAGGACTCCAGCCGAAGCCAGTGTTCCTCCACCTTCTCTTGCAGCGTGCTCCTTTTCCTCTGGGAGCTTCCAGGGGCTCCCTGGGCTGGGCGTGCAACCTAGGTAGGGCCAGCACCTCTTCTGGGATGGGGAGAGGAGGGAGGCCCAGAGAGAAAAAATTCTGGCCATTGGTAGCCAAGTCCCCAAGCTGGAGCCAGACCCCATGGGGGTGGGCTGGGAGAGGCTGAGCTGGGGCCAGTTGGTGCTCTAGCCTCCTGTGCCCCACTGAAGCCAAGCCAGGGGCTGGGCCACTGTGGCCAGGCCCTGTGGGTGGAGGAGGAGGCAGCCTGGCGCCTGGTAGGAGGGGCAGCCAGGTGAGCAGCCCTCACCCTGGAGAAGGAGGGGACTGGAAGTCCAGAGCGGGAGGCTTGTTTCTCTGGAAGGGAAACCTTCAAACACTAATTGGTAGTTGCAAGTAATTAAAGTAATTTACTCAGATTATAAAGAAATTTCTTAAGAGTGATTAAGCAACTCTGGCTGTGTATGGTTGTTGGTAATGACTTCCCCAGGGGGATTAGTGCACTTGGCAGGGTGTAATAGGGATGCTCACACCGATGGGTTCTGATTCCTCAGGGTGGGGGGTCATGGAAGTTGGGGGTGCTGGGGACCGACATCAGCCCTGGGTGTGCATGGTGCTCTACGGGCAACGGAAGCCCTCGGCTGCAGGTGTATGTGCGGACATGCTCACTCGTGTGCACAATGTGCACGTGCTGACACACAGAGCCCCAGATCTGGATACATGCGTGTACACTTTCCTCCAGCTGCACAAAGAGACCCTGGCAGTCATGCCTCTGTATACACAGCAACTTGTATAAATCACACACATGGTATTCTTCTGCACACCTGGGCACCCACACACATCAGTGTCAACAGGCACACTCAGACACCACAGAGATTGCCGGACCTGCTTAGAATCAGGCACATACACGATTGTAGGTGTACCAGGGACAGACACATACATACAGGAAGAAATACACCACAGTGCAGGGACACATGTGGATAGACACATGTATACAATCAGACGCAGTTCCAGACGTCTGTGTCAACCCAGACAAATGGAGCCCCAACTTTGCAGACTCACACATGTACAGATCCTCATGCACAACTGCAAATTGACCTAGACATTACCCAGCTATTACACACACACACACACACACACACACACACACACACACACATGCACAACCATACAGAGACAAGAGTTGTGCCCGGCCGGTGTTGCTCAGTGCTTGAACATCTTGAGCATCGACCCATGCACCAAGAGGTCGCCAGCTTGACTCATGGTCAGGGCACATGCCCAGGTTGTGGGCCCGATCCCCAGTGGGGGGCATGCAGGAGGTGGCCAATCGATGTTCTCTCTCATCGATGTTTCTACCTCTCTCTCCCTCTCCCTTCCTCTCTCTCTAAAATCAATAAAGGAAAAAGTTAAAAAAAAAAAGACTTGCACACAAGGTCACACACACACATGTCTGTTCCACAGTGTGCTGAGAGCTGCAGCCCAACTCCTTGGGGTACTTAGAGGACACTGAGTCAGGACTTAGGTGTTCCCAGGAGCACTGCTCTGTGGATCCTTCACCTGGCCACTCCTGTCCAGTTCACGCTAGGTGAACTGGAGGTGGGTTGGAAGTGCACGGGGAAAGAGTATGGGCTGGAGCTGGGACATGGCCGAGATGAGCTCTGAGGAGCCCTCTGGGGCAGTGAGATATAGATAATAGAGCACAGGCTCAGAGTCCCAAGCATCACTTTCTAGCTCTGTGACGTATTCACATATGTCTCCTTTTGCATTTCTGACACTTAGCTCATCTGCAAAATGAGGACAATAATGCTGCCTTTCTCTTGGGCAGGTTGGTCGTGGGGATGAAATAAGCCCACAGGGGAGCCTTTTGCACATAGTAGACTAGCAGCAGATGGGATTTCCTTCTCCTGGGCCTCAAGGGACTGCCTAAGCTGGCCCTTAGTTAGGGGAAAACCTCCTCTGAAACCCCCTTCATTCATTTGTCAGGAACTGGCTCTGCTGTACCCTCTGAGGCTCTCAGGCTCAGCCCATCAGCACTCAGAGTTGGAAAATCTGATCAAAAGCAGCAAGCAGTGAGAGCCCTTTGAGCCCTGGCCTCTGGTTCTGACGTGGCCTCTTGCTCACTGTATAACAGTGGGGAGCTCCTTTCCCTTCTGTACTCCTCAGTTTTCTTCTCTATTTCCAGAGAGGGTCAGGACAGGGGAAAGATGATCTCTAAGCTCCCTCCCAGCCCATCCATTCCAGGTTTCATGTAAATGACCCACTTGAGTCCGGGTGAACATGAATGGTGGAATTGGGATGCCTATTATTTTGCCCTAAGAGGGTCTCTGCTACCCCCAGGGCCTATTGATGGTGAGGAGGGATGGGAGTGGGAGCTGATCGTGAGGGTGTCTTGCTGGGAAATACAGGAGCCCCAAGCTCAAGCATAAAAGAGGAAGAGAATGAAGTTACTAGCAATGTCCAGGAGACCATGGAAGGAAAGGAGTCTGGGAAAGGCCTCTGAGAATGGCCACGCCAACTCCATTTCCATTTCAATGAATGCCAAGGGCAACTGGAACTCTACTCTCTTGACCCTTTGAGGATTCCCCATGGTTGTTATTCTGGTGACCATCCCTCCCCCCACCAACTTGTTTCTCTGCCCAGAGTAGCCATAAAGTCCTTAAAACACAAAAGAGCCTGCGGATTTATTGCAGACACAGTAGGAAGGAGACACACTCTTCCCTGGTGGGCAGGGACAGAGCAGGTGGGGTGGCTGACGCGTAGTAAGAGAGCTGAGCCTACTGCTATGGCTTGTGGAAAGAAGGGAGGCCCTCTCGAAGAAGAAGAAGTGGGCTCTGGAGTGGCCAGACCACAGGCCCTGAGGGTTTCCAGTTCCTCCCTTTCTCCTGCTACCCCCCAAGACCTTAGATCTCCTCACTACATTGTCCTTCATTCGGCCATGTAGATTCTAACACTTAATGAGTCCCCGGGTGCACAGTATCATCCCTGGCATCAGCACATACATTCTATTGTATCAGCCTCTCAATAGCTCTGTGAGGGTGGGGACCAGCCTCCTTGAATCTCAGAAGGCACTACCTTGAAACTGGCAGAAAGTCCCAGATGCCCTGGTGGAGCTACACCTTGAATGAGTCCAGGCCCATTTTTAGTGACTCCTGAGCTTGGGAGCCTGACACCTGCTCTTTTTGGAACCAGAAAGGGCTCTAGTGTAGACACTGCCCCATGCCAGCCCTGGCATCCAGATTGTGATGCCAAGGCCAAGGATGCTTGGGGCCTGAGGACTTCACCAGTGGGGGCCTGGCCTGATACACGCTCTTCCCCCCTTCCCACTCCACCAGCAGCAGAAGCCCAGCTTGTCATTGTTGTCCTTGGACACTGAGGTCTGTAGGGCAGTGGAAAGAACACTGATTTTGGAGCCAAATCAAGGCTCAAATCCTGCTAATACATTTTCTGTCTGTGTGTGACTTTGAACAAGTTGCTCCACCTTTCCGAATGAGCCTCAGCTTCCTTATTGGGTAAAATGGTCACAATAACCACTTTGCCTCAAAGGCTTGCCTTCAGGGATGAAGGAGATCAATAGATACAAAAGCACCTGGCACAGTTGCTCTTCCACAAGGACTAGTCCCCCTGTGGCCACACACAGTCTTTCGAGGGAGCTCCTTGCACAAGGAAGCCCAGATTTCTATCCCAGGACTTCACACGGCCTCTTCCTTCCAGCTTCCTATCTGTGTCTTGCCCAATGTTGCTTATCCTGTGTCATCTTGTTTCCTGAGCTTCTTGGGGTCATTGTATACACCTCGATTCCAAAGAGAAGAACTCTTCGTCCAGATGGAGCTGGAGTAGAAGATGATCTGCTCTTAGAGCTTTCTAGAGGAGGTTGCCCCTAAATCTAGGGCCTCAGGTTTCTGTATCACTTGGCTCTCTAGGTCAGAAACCACAGTCCCTGCAACTGCACTTCTCATCCGCTTCTTCTTATCCTGCTGTCAGGGAGAGAGGAACAGCTGGTTCCCATCCTCCGAATAATAAGCCTGCCGTGCAAATCGGTTTCCAAAATCATTAGGCCACAAAGATTCTATTCAGCTGCGATGTTTGCATTGGCCCCGCCCTCATTTCCCAGAGGCTGGAAGACATTCACTCCCAGAGACACTGGCACAGAGACGCACCCGAGAGACCAAGAGCTTGCAGGTCAGAGGCCTGTATGAATTTTCCCAGAGAAAGAAAGAACCAGTACGACAGTCTCAGAAGAGCCACAAAGGCCCTTCACCTAGAGCTTAGGAGGGGTTTGCAATCTTCACATTTTTTGGAAGGACCCTGAGCAGCTGCCCAACCACAGAAGCAAGAACCTGGCTGGACTGAAGCTTTCCAAGTGCCCAGTCCTGTGCTAAGAGAGGAGAGAAGAGATGAAGGGATGTTCCCTGCTCTTGGGAATCTTGTAGTGTAGTTGAAAGGACAGCACACACCGCCCCATGCACAGAGATGCATACTAAATTAAATAATACACTGTTTCCTAACAACAATGCAAGAGATGTCAGCAGATAACATATGCTCTGCGCTAGATGGAGGGGTTTGGGGAATAAGTGCCAGAGGACCACAGAGCAGGAAGAAAGCACAGTGTCCTTCCTTGGCCAGCTCTGCCACATTTGCCCAAGGCATCAGGGAAGAGCTACTTTCCTCTCTCCCAGCCACAAAGAAAGCATCACCCTTTGGCATTCTGGAACAAGTAACTATTGACCAGTGCCCAACCTGGAGTTTTCCCAGTGAATTGGGTCAAGTGGCAACTTGAGTCTCTTGGTCACCTAGTCTCCTACTTGAGGATGTTTGGGTGCACAGAGTGGGTCAGGTAGTGGGAAAGGCTGTAGTCTCTAAATGAGGTTCAAGGAGGAAAAGGAACTACTAGTCGTGGAACGTCCACTGTGGGCTGGTAATGGTGACAGGTACAGTGTGGAAACATGTCATAGAATTCTCTGCAAACTCTGGATTATTACCCATTTTCTAGATGAGGAAACTAAGGTGCAGCAAAGTGAAGGGACTTGAGCAAGGATTCAATGTGAGGAAGTGGTTGAGCTTGGACTCCAACCTAGATTTGCCTGACTTCAAAAACCCTACTTTTCTCACTCCACCACAAAATGACTGGGGCTGGTCCTTCCCCAAGAAGCCCAGGTTGGTATCACTGACCTGGGGTAGCTAGGCAGGGGTGAATCCCTCCTCATGGGCTCCTGGATCACTTTCTCTCTTCCTAGGGACCTCAGGTTACCAGCTCAGAAGGCCTCAACCTCCTAGGGATTCAGAGGCCAACCCCTCTTGCTCCCAGCTAGGCTTCTAGCCCAGGAAGATGGGTTCTGTCTTGCTGGAGACAGAAAAGAGCGTCATGGCCTCCACGATTCAGCCTCTTGTCCCCTAGCCACTACAGGGCCTTCAGATGCAAGAGAAGTCTAGAGTCTGGCAAAGTGCTCTCCCTAACTGCGTCTCTGTGAGGCCACACCTGGAGATGGACAAGATTGGGAAAAAGGGGCTTGAGAGTATCTAATTTGACTGAGACCAGTCTGAGTCTGAACCCACTCTGGCCTGGAACAGAATCCTGTGCCAAGAGGCCCCCAGAAAAGTCACATACATGGTTTACCTCCCTCCCTCCCTCCAGTGAGACCTAACTGAACAGATGTCACCATGACAAACCTTCGGAACCTGCATGTTTAGATCAGTTCCTGGCCAGGAAGCTGCTTTCAGGGCAAGCTGTGAGCCTGCAGAAAGTGCCTTGGTTCTTTGAATTGCTGTACAGCACATTTTCCACATCACCAAAGATAGCTGCCTGGAGCCCAAACCTTCAGCCATTGCCACCACCATGACCTCCACCAGCATGATTTCTTCTACCCTCATTGTAACCATTGCCACTTCCATCACCATCATCACCAACTTAATACAACCTGACATCACTGTCTTCATCTGCCTCAATATTAACATTTATATCACCACTGTTATCCTCAACAGCCACCAATATTGCCACTCATATAATTTCTACTCACTGTTACCTCCTTCACCACCTTCTCTAGAAATACATTTACTTACTTAAAAGGCTAATTGCCATTGCTTTCCTTTCAGAGAGAACACCAGGAGCCCAAACCCTGGCCTCTAGTCAAAGAATAACATAGACATGTGCATGTGGGATCCAACAAAACCAATGTGTATACCTGTCATGCTATTGACATGTTTGGGAGTGTCTATTCAGGTCAGGGGTCAGAGGCCTGACACAGTTGAGGGAATTCTGGGCCTTGACTGAGTCAAGTGCTGTTCTCGTGGTTGATCTGAACATGGTGTAGCTGGAGGCTCTACTGAAGGCTGAGGGAAGGTCTAGTAAAGAAGGGCCTTTGGGAGGGATGGGCAGGGCCCAGAGGAACCACCTGCTAGAAGTGTAGGCTAGGCCTGGGGGTTGGCGGCCCCTGAAGCCTTGAAGTTTGCTTGCTCCCACGGCTGGCTCCCATGAAGACCTGTGCCCACATGTCCATGGCAAGGAGATGACTCATGCCAGGCTCCAGGGCAAGGTGTGAGAGACGGCCTAGGACATGCCTTCCAAAGACTCTAATAGTGTGTGTGTGTGTGTGTGTGTGTGTGTGTGTGTGTATGTATGTGTGTGTGTGTGTGAGAGAGAGAGAGAGAGAGAGAGAGAGAGAGAGAGAGAGAGAGAGAGAGTTGGAGATAGAGAAATATGTTCCTCTTTCATTCTGAGCAAACCCTGTGTACCAAAGGTAGGGCAATTCCAGCTCCAGGCTAGAGAGGGTAAGGGGCCCCCTAGCTCGTGCCCCTGGGGAAAGCTTTGCAAGCCCGATTCACCTTAGTAATCTCCTTTGCCCAAATGGCAGCACCAGCTTCTGCTCTTTGAGCTGCCTCCATAAATTAAATTATGTCCAAAAGAAGAGGGAGCTGGCTATGGCCATTCTTCCTTTTATGTGAATGGAGAAGGGTCTCGGGGATACTTTTACCCTTCCGGTGACAGCGAGCTCCTTCCTTCTCTTTCCTGGCTGCCAGTTTTATCTCAGGACAAGGCTGACTGTTAAATCACCATCTGTTTACATACTGAAGGGATGTCTGGAATCTGACTCAAAATAATCCTTGGATGGGGAGTGAGTGGGGATAGCGGTGAAACAAGATTAGCCATGAGTTGATAATTGTTGAAGCTGTGTTATGGGTAAATACATGGGAGCTCACAAAACGATTCTGTCTACTTTTACATATATCTGAGATTTTCCATAATAAAAAGTTAAAGCAAAGCAGAACAAAACAAAGCAAAAACCCGCAAACACCATGTATGTATTGAGTTGAAATCATACTTTCCAGTAGTTTCCACCCACAGATGCCAGATTTGCCTCTCGGACCATACAGACCACCTTTGTTCCCTCTGCCCCATGTTGGCCTTCAGCTTTTTGGACAAAAGCATGATCTTTGGAGCCAAGTAGATTTGGGCTATGTGCTGTCTCTGCTACTTCCTAGATGTGTGACCTCCTGGAAGTTACTCCACTTCTCTGAGTCAGAGGAGGGTGACTCCCTCAGGGTCGTTGTGAGGGTTCCACGTCCATAAGCCCTCTGCACAGTATCTAGCACCAAGTAAGCGCCCAATGTGATTGAGCCTCTGCAGAACATTGCTATTTTAGGCCAAGGTTCAGGAGCCCCCACGGACAAGGGTAAACAGCCCCAGTTTCTCTATTTCTCACACGTTGTAGTTCCCCTGCCTGGGTGACCTGCCTTGGCTGTTTATCAATGTGCCTTGGCAAATGTGGGGCCTACAATCAGGCCCCATATTCCAGATGGTCTGGACAGGAGGAGTACAGTGGAGCTATTACCTCCCTGCATCTGGGAACTGTATTTCTATTCATACAGCTCACGATTTCATTAGCTTTTTTAGCCACCACGTCACACTGTTGGCTTCTGTGAAGCTTGTGGTCAACTCAAAGGCTTCGGTCTTTTTCACACATGCGGCTGTAAAGCCCTGTCTACCAGCCTGTATTTGTGCACTCGGGTTTTGAATCTCAAAGTAAGACTTGACATTTACCCTGTTCAATTTTATCTGGCTGGTTTTGCCCCTGGTTCCAGCCTGTCGAGATTTTTTTTGTTTGTTTTTGCTTTTCAATTCAACATCTTAGCTGTGCCTCACAGCTCAGGGTCTTGGGAAATGTGGTAGTGACCAGGTCTTCTGCATTCCCCTCCAGATCACTGATAACCTTGATGTTCAGGATGGGATCGAGGCCCAGGGCCCTGTGGCAGTGTGCTAAAGAATTCCTTCCTGGTTGACATCAATCAAAGCTCTTTAAGTTCATATGACCTTCTCCAGCCCACAGTTCTCTATCTTGTTCACAAGGACAGCACCAGGGTCCTTATCAGAACTTTGCTGAATTCCAGGGACCAACACAGTCCCAAAATAAAGTGAGGCCTAGCTGGCCTAGGCATGTTCTTAGTGAAGCACTACTTTCTCTTTTCCTCGTTTCATTTGGAGGTTTCCCACCAACCAGCAACTTGACAGTTTTCAGAATTTTGTCAAGATTCCAGTCTGAGCTAAGTGGCTGGATATCACCAAAATCTACCTTTCCCCCATTGCTGAACATCAACGCCATGCTTGTAAATCTTGTCTCCATGGGTTTTTAGAGTCATGGTGATGGTTCTGACCTCCTATCTGCAATTGCTTTCTGTACCCTGGACTTGGAGATGAAGTCATTTAAAATGACAAAAATGCATTCAACATCCATACGCTGGCCACTCTGGTGAGCCAGAGCTGAGTGACCTGTGATTCTTCTACTCAACAAACTGCCCATCTAGTCAGAGGAGTTATATATGCCAATAGTCCTATAAAAGGTAGGAGGTGGTGAGTGCCAGAAAAGATGGACAGGTACAGTGTTGAAAGGTTTGGAGGAAAAAGAGCTGATGGGCAGTTGAGAGACAATCAGGGATGGCTCTGTGGAAGAGATCACTTTGAAGCTGGCCCTTAGAGCCTGGGAAGGATTGGGATAGGTGGCGATGAGGTGCAAGACTTTCTAGCCCAGTGGAAGAGCCCAGGTAAAGGGACCTTGCTTGAGGCATGTAACATGAACAGTACGTGATAATCATAATAGCTGCCACTTGTTAAGCTCTTATTATGTGCCAGGGATTGTATTAAGTATTTTACATACATTATCGTGGAATTACAATGCCTCCTATGAGGTAGGTACCATGATCACCTTCATTTTTACCTATGAACTAACAGAGGTTTGGCAAGATTAAATAACTTACAAAGTCACACTAGCATGTCTCCGAGCCGGACCTTTGAGCCAGGGTTGTCTGATTCCAAAACCCATATTCTTAACTAGTACGTCATCCAAGTCTCCATCTCTTAGTGTCTTTTGAGTTTCAGTGCCCTCTTGCTGCTGTTTGCTCTTCCCTTCTGGTCTACAACTGCTTCTGGGAGCCAGGTTGTGGGTGTTCTCCCTGCCCTTCTATTGAATCTTCTGGCCTCAAAGTAGAGATATCAGACACTACTCACTGCTGGGGCCTGTTTGCTGGCCTCGCCACCTCCGTGACACAATTCTCCCATAGCTTGATTCTCTGCCCCACTTTGTAGCCTTGGAGTATGTCCATTCCATTTCTGAGTTTCTTTGGAAAATCCTTTGGTAGTTCTACTTCCAGTACCTCTCCCAGCTCTATCATTTGACTCTAGTGTTCTGGTGCTGCCATCCTTCCTGATCCTTCAAGCCATTCTCCTTTTGAGGGTAGTGGGCCATGAGATCATCTTCCCCAATCCTCCATCCCCAATCTTTTCCCTGGCTTCTCTGAACTCCGCATTCCCAGTGCCCAGGGTTCATGCCATACCCTGCCCTCCCTCGTGATGGGAGCCAGCCCTCAGAGGACTGCTCACCTCCTCCTAAGGCACCCAGCACCATCCCTCCCCAGCCAGGTCCTTCTTGTGGGCCAGGATTAGGTCCAGAGAAGCCACTGGCCTCAGCACTCTCCCTCTGCCCTCTGAGAGGCCTGTGGTCACCAAGGGTCACCAAGGATGGGATAGGAGTTCCCCTTCTAGCAGCAGGAGCCTGGGGCCCACAGCAGACTGACGAGGGATGGCCTACCCCAATCCCTCAATGCGGAGAAGGGACCACAATGGAAGGTTTCTGGTGTGTGTAGGTACATGCACATTTGCACATGCTTGAGTATGTAAACCTCTCATAGGGTGATTCCATTTCCCCTTCTAGCAGATGCCTTTCCTTCTGTCATGGCCACACCCCATCAGTCCTCAGTTAGCATCCTGGTCTCTGTACCTCCAGGGGCTAGAATTTTGAGGTCTCTCCCTAACCAAGAGGCCTCCTTCTGGTCCCATTGGGCACAGCACCCCAGTCCAAACTTCCGGCATCATGCCATCTCCTTGCTTGATTAAGCCCACCCCATCCCCTCTTCTCTCTTTCAAAACAAGGTAGCAAAGCACAACCCAAGAGCCCTCTCTGGCTTTGGAGGTGAGAGAACTGAGTCTGTGACCAGAGAAGTCTCTTTCAAATTGTAGATTGCAAGTCATGTCATCAGTCTAGCGAATCTCGACGAGGATTTTTAAAAAATGAAATAGAGTACATCCCATGTACTAAGGATCAGTATTGTTTTACAAAACTTGTTTGCATTTTATATATACCTAGTTTTACACATACACACACACACATGTATACGTATATAAGTTTGTTTTACTAGGGGTTGCACAAGAGAATAAGCCTCAAAGCACTGTTCTATAGTCTAGCTGTGTGATCTTGAACAAATCACTTCCCTGTCCAGTCCTCATTTTTCTCATGTGGAAAACAGGGATAGTAATCCCTCCTCTCTCCCTCATTCCCAGATGTGAGGCCTGCGTGGCAGGTCTCTGGAAGCACTTTGAAGACTGAGAAGTGCTGTGCACACAGGAGTTCTTACTGTAACTGGTGACCAATTTCCACTGTGCCTGACCACCCCCCCCCCCCATCCTTCTGTTTTCTCTCGAGGGCCTCACGGCCACTTGGTATCCAGTGTAGGCTGTGCCAGGGCATCTCCAGTGTGGGGATTCCGGGCTGCAAGTGGGAAAGCCTAGCATGGCTGCTTTGAAGGGGCTGCCCAGCTGCCCCTGCAACCTCCCTCCCAGCAGGGAGCCAAGAGGGGCAAACAGTAGGTGCTGCTACCCCACCCTCGGGAACAAAAGAAATGGGGCACCTCCCGTTGTTGTTGCACCTGGTCTGGCTTCAGTTCCCCAAATGGTGGGACTTCAGAGGAGGCCCAGAGGGTAACTTCCTGAGGGGCAGAGTGTGTGACCAAAGCAGACAGGGAGGAAGGGAGGAAGCTGCAGAATTTCCACCCCTGTAGGAGGCCGCAAAGACCACAGCCTCTGCACACAGACACACCTGAGTCTGAAGCCCCACCTGAGGGCATCAGCGAATCACTTCATCATGTTAAGCCTCAGTCTCCTCATCTGTAAAATGGTATCATAAGCTCTAACCTTGCAGAGCCATACCAGCAGTGAGCTACCACCTAGAAAGAAACATACCAGACCTTTCTGGGACCCCCTGAGCCCTGCCCATGTTCCCCCATTTTACTCCAGGGGAGAACAGCAGAGATGCTTGCATGTCTAGGTGAGTGTGTGTGAGAGAGGTCTGCATACACATGTACTGGTGGGGGTGGAGTGGAACAATATTTCTAACGCTTCAAGAAGAGCAGCTTCAGTCCCATTTCCTCTATTTTCTCCAGGCAGCATTTTTTCTAACTCAGGGACGTCATTGCCCTCTCTGAGTTTCAATGTCCATAATTGCCTAAGGCAGTTGCCGCAGGCCCTCTTGTCAGGACACTGGGCAGAGCCCAGAAGGGTATGCAAGTGGGAGGCCCAGGCACTGGCCCTTGCTCTCTGTGGGTGGCATCTCTGTGTGGCCTCTTCTCTGAGTTGAAGAAAGGGGCCTATGCCCTGCTCCAGCAGCCCAGGCCTTCCAGCACCTTCCCAGGCCCCTGCTCCCCACAACCCATACCCTTAGGCCACTGAGCAGCCCTGAGGCAGCGCACATAGATGGACAATCAGGCCCAGACCTGGGAAAATGCAGTGTGTGCTCCTAGAGTCAGTCCTATTAGAGATGGAAGAGACCCAAGTTGGTACAGGGCCCATTCTGAGGTGATGGGCAGAAAATGAGCAGCATCCTGCCTACTCCATGGGAGAGGCTAGGGGGAGGTCAGCACCCTCTCAGGAGGGGGCTCCTCCTAAGGTCCTTCTCCAGGGCCCTGCTCCCTGGCCCAGCCTGCCTCTTCCAGCATAGTTCCCAAGGTGGGCGTCTCCACACTAACTGGCCAAGACACTCCATTTCCCACCCCTCCCCTCCTCTTCCTGCTCCAGCTGTGTTTCTCCTCCTCCTCCTCCTCCTCCTCCTCCTCCTCCTCCTCCTCCTCCTCCTCCTCCTTGAAGCCGACTTGGCTGTTGACACCTCAGAGATATTTGTAGATCACTATCTCAGGAGGCTGTTGGCCTGACTCATCCCTGAGCAGAGCCCTGTCTGCTGGCTCCTTTCATCTTCCCCTCACAGCCAATCCCTCCTCTCCCTTAATCATTTTCCCTTTCCCTCTAAATGCCCTGCAGCGATTCTGGCTCCCCACTTCTCTACCTTGCTTGTTCTTCTCTTGAGAATTCTTCAGGGCAACCCCATGTCACTGTCTCCCAGAACAGAGCAAGGGCAAAGCGGCAAAGGGCACTAGAAGCATGTTCAAGACCTTAGATTGACTGCTCACACTCTGCACCAGGGTTTGGACAAATGGCTTTGCTAGGACTCAGTTTCCTCTTCTGGCAAATGGGCAACAGTGATCGTAGCCCTGCCAACATCCTAGGCACGTTGTAAGGAGCAAACTGAGATGGTGTGTGAACAGACCTTTGAGGGCTGATGGAGGTGGTGCACTTGGGTGGTCCTGGTGCTGCTCTGACCTCCATGCCCAGCGCAGCTCAGCTCAGCTCCGCGGCCCCCCTAACCTGCTCACACTTTCTGCCGCTCCTTCTTTGCCTCCAGCTCTCTTCATCCCTCTCTTTTTTGGTCATTCTTCTCTGTCTCCCTTGGTCTCTTCCCTACCAGCTGCACTGCCGGCATGGGCCCATGGCCGCCAACCCCTACAAGGGAAGGATCAGGCAAGCCCAAGGCTGCAGACCAAGGGGCCGTGGGGAGAGTCCGACTCCACCAACAGTGAGCCCCAGAGATGAGAAGGGCCTGGCCACAGGGACTGGCCTCAGGTTTCCCCCCAAGTGCCTGGTCCACAGATGGGCTGTGGATGGAGGGGGTGGATTGGCTGGCATAGAATTTCCATGTTATTTATACAAACCCAAGCAGCCCCTGGTGCTTTCCCTTTCAATCCTTTTCCCTGTTCTCCTGAGAGCGTGTCTTGAGATGGCCTCAGCCCACTCTCCCTTTCTGGGCCTCAGTGTCCCCATCTGTGCAATGAGAGGGGCTGGACTAGGACAAGTACAAGGGTCCTTCAACTCAGACTGTGTTACCCAACAAGTGTCACCTTCTCAGCCAAGTCTGCCCTAGAGGCCCTGCGGGTTTCTCTCCTGAGGGCCAGTTCAGGGTGGTTTCACTGTGATGCCTCGAACCTCAGCAGCCCTGCTTTTCAAGTGAGTACCATACCAGCAGAGCCTAAGACCATCATCCCAGAGAAAGAGAACTATGAGATGGAGGCAGGTAAGGGCTTGGAGAGGGGGACCTCAGGACAGCCAAAGAGCAGACCCTTTCCCTGTAGGCAATGGAGGCAGAAAGTCCTGGGTTTATCTCAGCATCTCTGCCACTGACACCCTGTGTGATCTTAGACAAGTCACTTCCCTCTCTGAGACTAAGTGTCCTCATCCAGAAAATGAGGATAAAAGAGTCTTTCCATGATAGGATAAAGAAAGGACTTTGTGAAAGCACTTAGTAGCATGCCTGGCTCATCAGAGATGCTACAGAAGATTGCTTCTTTCCTTCCCCAGTCTTCCCTAGGCAAACCTTGGGGTACCCTCCTCTTTCCCTGTCTCCCTCCTTCTCTATGCTGGGCCTCACCCCTCTCAAAAGCACAGCTGGCCAGCTGGGGGATGGGTTCACACTCCCAGCTGCTGAAAGCATTTTGAGAGCCACACAGGGGAGAGAAAGGAAGAGATGGCAGGGGAGGGGGCAGAACAGAGACCGAGAGAGGTAGAAAGACACAGATGGGGAGACAGAGAGAGAAGCAGAGAGACAAAGAAAGAGAGAGACAGAGACAAAGAAATGAGATAGAAGAAGACACACTCAGGGACACCGAAAGACGAACAGACCTTAGAGAAAGGACAGGTTTGGAGAAAGACAAACCAAAAGAGAGAAAGGCACAGGCAGAGAAGTAGAGAGAGGGCAACACAGGCACACAGAGCTCTGTGAGAGAGGCAGGCAGAGAATGAGCCGAGGGCCAGAGACAAAGAGAGAAAGAAACAAAGAGAAAGAAAGGGCAATGGAGACCTAGAATGGGAAGGAAGGGAGGAAGGAAGGAAGGAAGGGAGGGAGGGAGGGGGTGGGGGTAGGGGAGGGGAGGGAGTTGTTAGTTCAGGGCCCAGCACAGGGCTGACACAGCACATTCTCTGCACTCTCCTTCTCTCCCTCCCACTGCCGCCGGCCTCCAGCTGCCCCCTCCCCTTTCCTTATCACTGGGCCCTTGGCTAGGAAAAGGGCTCTATCCTCTGCCTGTTCTGCACATTCTTCTAGGCCAAGGTTAGCTCATGCTCCCCAGCCCCATCCCCACCCTTCTCCACCTCCTGTGCAGCCTAGAGCTCAGGTAGGGAGGAAGCAGGTGACCACCCCAGGGAGAGGCTAACATTCCAGCTCCTCAGTAGCCTGAAGAGGAGGGGGAAGGGGGCCACCCAGAGGAGACTGGTGTGCCTCGTTCACTTGCAAGCTCCTGCTGATGCTGTCATCTCTTCAAGTGCTTGTCCGGGTCCCAGGGCTCTGAGATTCTGGGCCAGACCTCAGACTTTGGACTAGGATCACTGTGGAGTCCAGCCCCAGCTGTGACGCTGTAGCAGCCCCTGGGAGCTCAAGGTGGGCAACTCATACTTCCTAAATGGAAGCAGATCCTGTTTGCCCCAAACCAGCATCAATTAAAGCTCTCTAGGCCTGGCCTCTGAAGAAGCTGAGGGGCTCCAGAAAGAGGGGTGACTGTAAAGCCAGGCAAAGTAAATAAAAGTCAGCAAGGCCACCTTGCTCATGGAGCAGGGTTCTCTAGGAAAAGCAACAAGATCTAGCTTCTGGGACTGAGCTTGCTTCCTGGAGAGCTCCTTGCCACTCTGTGAAGTTCAGGCTCTGGCAAGGTGGGTGAGAGGGAGTCAGGAGGACACTAAGACTTGGCAAATGTGTCAATGGCTACTTGGGGTCCTGCTGCTGGGAACACTAGGAATAGGAGTGACTGGGCACCTGCAAGGTCAAGGGGAAGACTGGGCAGAGACAGAGAAGATGAGAGTCCAACGTTGGCCTCTCCCCTCCTTCCTCTTAGACACTTCTGAATGCCTGAGAAGGACTGCTCAGGATTTCTGCCCCTCCTTCCCCACTGAGGAGAATTAGCTGGCTGCGGAGGGGACAAGAGCGCCCATTCTAGCTAGGAGGATCATTTGAAGGAACTGCAGCTATTTATGCTGGAAAAGGGAAAACTGTGCTGAAGGGTGGGAGGCATGGTCTCCATCTTCAGAAATCTGAAAAGCTGTCATGAGACAGAGAATTTACAAAAAATCTTTGATCTGGATAGAGCTCATCAGCTCACACCTCAAGGGGAAGGGGCTGCCCAAAGGCCAGGGATAACTTGAGGGTGGGGCATGGGTCACTGTGCTTTCTCCACAACCTGGAGTCTCCTCCCCATCAATGAGAGTTTATCAAGCAGAGTATGTCCAAAGGGAAAGATACAAGGAGGAGAATTCAGACTGTTAATAGGGAATCACTTTCTACCAACCAAAACAGTCCAGGAAAGAAAAGGTATTGGGGCTTACGGGTGTGCAAGAAGTCCTTGGCAGGGCAGTAGGTGAGAATGGGATGAGAAGGCCTTCAAGGATCCCACTGACCTTAACACTTTGTGAAACAGTCAAGAAATGGACCAGGAATGACAGTACTCCTGTAAACCGCAAAGAGCTAAGTGTCCTCGTTGTGATAATGCCTGGCTCCCCCTCAGGGAGACCTGGGTTCACATCCCCCAGGGTCTGCTTGGAACCTAGAGGAATCTCGCTCAGGCACCTCACCAGTCCTTTCACCAGTCTTCCTTGAGGCTCAGGCCCTGATCTTCTCTGGGTCAGTGTCTGGGGATTTCATTTAAAGAGGCAGAAGTCAAGGTAGACAGAGTTAGCCCAGGGTGGGGCTGGGGTGCTGGGTGTGACAAAGCATGTCCGTAAGCTGCCTGAAGAGGCGGTGAGCAACCTGTCCCTGGAAGTCTTTGAGAAAGTGCTGGTTGACCACTTGGTAAAACGCCGTGGAGGAAGATGTGGGGGCCTGAGAACCCACCATTGGAAGACTTGCAGATCTGTCTGGGCCACGCCAAGCAGGTGTCTCCTGGGCTGGGGCCAACTGGAAAAATACCCAGTGTGCCCAGGCTGGGCCTCTGATCTCAGGGCTGGCAGCTCCAGGAGGCCCCCACCCCAGTTCACCTGCTAAGGCTCACTCTAGTCTGAGCCCAGCCCACCTCATGTCTGGCCAGGTGCGGCAGGGTGGAGTGCCTGCGTGCAGACCTGAAATGAAGACCACATGGCAGTCTGAACCCCACCCATGCAAGAAGGGCCTGGCCAAGTTCGAGTCCAGAGGAGCCTTTCTAGCCTTGAAAGCCTCCCCTCTGAGTAGGGAATGAAGGGGCTGACTGGCCATTCATTTGGAGGCTGGGCAGGCCTTTTTCTAGCTTAGTTTTCTCTTTCTTCCTCTGAACCCTGGCCTGGTGACCTCGGGCCCTTTCTGCCTGGTTGGACTGATCCTCTCTTATCTCCGCCCCCATCAACATTCCTCATTCCAGCTTCCCCATCCCAAGCTGGGACACATACCTGAAGGGCAGATCAAAGGCCCACAGCTGCTCTTGTCAGCTCCCATTAGACCTCAGATGAGAAGGGGAGCCCACCCTGGCAGGCTGCCCTGGCCCCTTCACCCTGCAGTCCCCACCCTGGGCTTTTAGAGGCGAGCTCACCCCAAGGTGGTGCCTGCAGGTGCTGAGAGGACCCTGCCTCTGTGGCCCCTCCCCCTCCTCTGTGAGGAGCAGAGAATGCTTCAGATGCCTGAGTGGGAAGCAGGCCTGGAGCCTGGGACCTGGGCAGACAGCTGTCTGAACAGCACAGACTCTGGTCCCTGGGGAGGGCCTGTCCCTGTCTCAGCTGCCCTGGTGGGGGTTCTGCCAGAGGGGATGAGGGCTGAGAACTCCTCTCTACAACCACAAGGAAGTGCTGGCAGGAGCCTTGCGGAGGCCCGGGCTTACTTACTCTGCCACGTCAGGGGAGCCTTCCAAGCCCCCATGACCCCGCCCCATTACACCTCCAGCTGCACTGTTCATCTCTGAACTTCCCCAACACACGACTTATTTTCCCCACCTCCATGCTTTCGCATTCACTCCCCCACCCCTTAGACTACCCTTCTCCACCTGACAAAATCCTGCCCCAAGGGATCAAAAACACAAAAAGCTACATAGATAGTGCATTCCATTTTCATGTAGAAAGGGTACATGACAATGGCATATTTATTGAGCACTTACTACATTCCAGGCACCATTCTAAGTGCTTTATAACTTCATCTTCATAGCAACTTTATGAATTAGGTGCCATTATTACCATCACCATTTTACATATGAAAAAACTGAGGCCCAGACAGGTACAACATCTAGTTCAGTGACACACGGCTAGTAAGTGGCAGAGCTGGCTCCAACGTGCGTGCTTTGATCCTCACACTTGGCAGCCTCTCATTGGTGGAGCTGCAGCAAGAGAGGAAGCCTGGATTTTTACATGCCTAACTAACAGTGACACTCTCCAGGTGACAGGTAAGGGGAATTTTCAGGAGAGAACATCTTTGCCACGTTCTACTGTGTACATGGCTTTGGAGGCAGGAGAATGTGGTATTAAATGTTTGAATTCTGGAGTCAAAGAAATCTGAGACCAAGTCACAATTTTGCTACTCACTACGTGAATGACCTGGGCCACCTTGCTGTCTCCTTTCAGCCTCCCTTTGGTCATTCATCAACCAGGGGTGATAATATTTATCATTAGGGTGGTTATCTTGATTGACCGAGATGCTGAATGGGCAGCACTTACCTTTACCAGGCCAAGAAGTCTTAATTTTTAGAGTAAAAAGAAAAGACTCGAAGATTGCCACATCCAACAAGGCTCTGGTCAAAAGCCTCCCCTGGGAAGGCTTCCCCCTGCCCCTCCATCTCACCCCACTCCAAATAGCAAAAGACTCTACCGTTCTTCTAGCCTTAGCACGCCAGCTGGTGTTCCCAGTGTCTCTGCAGCAGGGACCACAATGCCCCTTTCTCATTTTTGCTCACTTCACCAGGACACAGTGCAGTGCCAAGGCATCGAGGGGCTTCTGTAAGCTCATTCATCAAACATTTGTTGAGCACCTACTGATGTTTGTTGGATGTTGGGGATGCGTAGGTGAACATGCTGCCCCTGCCTTTGGGGAGCTCATACTTTGGGTGGGAGGCAGACTTGACATTGTTGATCATTACACATTGACAGAGGAAAGTTAGAGGAACATATTCACTCAACCATCCTTAACAAATATGTATTGAGTGCCTACTATGAGCCAAGCTCTATTCTGAGAGGCTTATCTATGATCATTATCCTATTAATAATCCAAACTGAAAGGGTAAGGAGAGGCTTCCTAGAGGCTTGGTGAGACTGGAGGAGAAGGGTGTTCCAACAGTGCCATCACTAGGGTAATTGTGCTGTGGGAATGTGTTTGCACCCTGAGTCCTCACAGGCTTGCTAAAGACACTAAGACTAGAATCTCAGCAACATCCCCTGTAGACCAGTGCTTGAAGGCAGATGTTCCTTTTGCACCCTGCTCACCATACTCCTCTGTCCCAGGAAGTGGGAGTAACATATGCAAGGGCCAGAGGTGAGGGGCGCCTGGTGCATTTTTAGAACTGTGACTCATTCAACCGATCTGGAGCAGGGCAGCCAGGAGTGAGGGGCTGAGAAGAGGAGTTGGGAGAGAGAGCAGGCTGGAGAGGTTACTAGAGGCCAGGCCCTACTCTGTGGCTCCAGGCTGTGTAGTTCATTTTGCAAGCCAAGGAGACTTCCCAGAAGGTTTTTAAATGACGTAATCAGATGTGTGCTTCAGAAAGTTAACTGGGTGTGTGAAGAAGATGAGCTCAGTACGGGTCCTGTTGAATTTGAGGGGACTGCAGGATATTCAGGCAGGGATGGGGCTGGGCTCGGGGGAGAGGGCTGGGTTGGAGGCCTGTGGTGGAGACTATCAGTACACAGATAGGAGCTGGAGCTGAGAGAAGATGAGCTCATGCAAGGAGACTGGATAGCGTGGAAAAATAGGAGGAAAGGCTGAGCTCTGGGCCTTTCAGTATCCAAGAAACAGGAGAGAAGGAGGAGCCAGCAAAGGAAACAGAAGAAGAGCCAGGGAGCTAAGAGGGAAACCAAGAAGGTGTTGGGGGCAGTCAGTGAACATTTGTTAAATGCACTTGGCATAGGAATGCCCAAGGTCAGCTATCAAAATGAACCTCTCACCAGTGAAGAGTTAAAGGCAAAGAATCAGGCAGAGTCTTTATGAATGAAATGTGAGTCATAATGTAGATTCCTGGGCCGTGCCCCAGCGATTCTGATTCAGTCAGTCTGGGTGGGGCCTGGGAATCTTCATTTCCAACCAGCATCAAATGATGCAAAAGAATTGCTGCTGTCTCAAGGGTGATGGTGAAAGGCAGAGGGTAGGGACAATGTGGTGGTGGCCTGTCCCTACAGAGAGAAAGATGGGATGAGCAGTGGCACTCCACCACCCAGTGCACTCACCCTCCTGCCGCTGCCCCTAGAGCTTTCTCTTAGAACCCAGGTGCAGGCCCGGATCCCAGCCAGGAGTAAACTGAGCCTTAGTGTGGAAAATATGGAACCAAGATATCCGGGGAGGGGGTGGGCGGGAAGGGGAATAATGCAAACCATGCAGATCTGGCCGAGAAAGAGCCAGGGAAGGGGGGCCAGGGACTAGTGAACAGCAAATGAGATAGGAGCTTGCAATGTGATATCGTACTCCAATAAAGCCTCTCTCTCCTTCTCTCTCTCTCTCTCTCTCTCTCTCTCTCTCTCTCTCTCTCTCTCTCTCTCTCTCTCTCTCTCTCCCTGCTTGGGGCCAGGCTGCTGCAGAGTGGAATGAAAGCCGAGGATCCCTCATCTGCAGCCTCAGCCTCCTGGGACACATCAGGCGTCCTCATTGTCGCATCCTATTGAGAAGTAAGGGTGCTGAAAATCACAGGGCATTGCTGCTGGGTTGAGCCAGGGCTGGATAACAAGCAATACTCCATTGTTCTATGATGCAGGCAATCTGGGTTATAGTCCCAGCTGTACCACTAATGGGCTGTGTGGTCCTGGATAAGTCACTTAACCTCTCTGGGCTTTCACTGCTGCAGCAGTAGGATGGAGGAGGTAGGGGCTAGATGATATGGGACCTCTAAATTCTACTCTTTAGGAGTATGATGGACCAGTAGATTTGCACCTGTTTTGTCATGACCCCTCTATAGAGACAAAAAGGGAGTTAGCTGGCCCAGCACATATTGAGTACTTACGACTGTGCTGAGAGTTTTATATTCAGTCTTTTGTTTCAGCTTCACAAAAGTCCTGCGAGGAAGGCATTACACCCATTTTACAGATGAGGACGTTGAGGCTTTGGGAAATCGGCAGTTGATTCTGGAGGTTGGGGGAAGAAGAGGCATGGTCTCAGCACCTGCATATGCTACCCCCATCCCCCCAAGGATTCCTGGATCCCATATTTCCAGTCCTAGATGTTAGCACTCTCCTAGCAGATTTTGTCTGACTAATCGGCCCATTGGTCTAAGGAGCAGCCCCTCCCCTCCAAGCCCACAGCTCTATTCTTCTCCATGAGAGTTGGACACATGGCCTACCACGTGGGGAGAGGGGGCACATATGGCTTGATAAGGGGCCGGCCAGGTCTTTGAAATGTCTTTTTGACATGCCCAAGGGAGCCGGCAGCCGTGGGGGGCCCTCGGTGTGAGGTCTGGGCACAGGGGTCCTCTCTGCCAGTCTCCCCTTCACCTTGATCTATCCCAGAAGTCTAGCTCTCTTAATAGGGATCCTCCGAGCCAACCTAATGATTGCCAGGTGGGAGTGGAGGACCAGGGCAGAGGCCTCCAGGACCCCAGCCCGCCCCAGCTCTAATTGGCTTCCCGGCAATCTGGAGATGGCTGCCCTCTCTGAGCTAGGCCTGGCTTCTCTCAAACCAGGATGCTTGCCTGGCCAGCAAGGCCCAGCCAGCCCCTCCATTCCCCTGACAATCCCTTCCCTATGGGCTTTCCACCGAGGGGAAAGAGACCCATGGCCTGGCTTTGGGACATGGGCTCTGGCCCAGGATTCTGGGCAGCCAACAGGATTCTGGGGGGTTGGTTGCCTCTGTAGGGAGCCCCCTACTGAAAGCCACACCTGACAGCCTGGAGATGGGACCTGGGGCTGCCCAAAACCAGGCCCCTTTCCTCCCTTCCCCCTGGGACCCTGCTCTTGAGGCCCTTCCTCCCTCCTCTCTACTTATACAAGTCCCCAGTGTCCTCTGAGACCCAAATAAGGGCCTGAGTCCTACAAACCCACTGGTGACCTTGCCCAAGTCATTGGCCCCTCTTGAGTTCTCAGTGTCTTTTCTACCTGGGACATACCATGACTCTCCAAGCCTATTCTTCTCAAATGACTCCATGGTTGTGACTTCTGTCTGTCACAGGGAATGGGTTGCCTGTCACCTGAAAAAATCAAGTCCCAATTCCTTACCTTGGCATTTAAGTCCTTTGCCATTTGGCCCCGCTTTTCTCCATTGTCTTATAGTGGCTTTGAACTCCTGACTACTCCCAGATCCCGGGCCTTTTCCCATGGCAGTGTTTCGCTCAGGCAGTCCTCTGTTTGCGGCACTCCTCCACTCACTTTCACCTCTCCAGCTCTTTGCATCCTCCCAGGCCAGCCCAAGTGGAAAAATTAAGGGCTCCTTCCTTTGTTTGCGGAGCCATTGTTTGTTCCTGATTACCTCTGTTCCTGCAGTGGCATATTCGAATGAATGTCTCCTAGAGGGTGAGGATAAGTGTTTGTTGAATTGTAAACATAAGAAAGATGTATGATTGACTTCCTTCACATAGGGCCCCCTTCCTTCTGGATATTACACTAAGTGTTTATTTACATACCATAACTGTTTAATGGAAAAGTCCAGGTTATAGAAAGTGCTAATGATCTGAGTTAGAGGATTCAGGCAATGCTACTAACTCACTGTGTGTGTGCGTGTGTGTGAGACCTTGGGTAAGTCACTTTCTCTCTCAGAGTCTCGATGTCTTGTCTAACGGGTAGACAAGTGGTTCAACTCGAAGACTCTAGAGCTGGACTACCTAGGGCAAGCCACACCTTTTCTGTGTACTAGTCCTGTGATCTTGGGCAAGTGATTTCACCTCTTTGAATTGCAGTTTTCTCATCTCCAAAAATGGAGAAAATAATGGTACCTGTTTGTGTCGTGAAAATTAAGCTGGTTAATAAATGCAAAACACTGAGAGCTATGGTAAGCTCTTGATAAGTGCTAGCAACCATTATGATTAATCATATTCTTAACTGTCCAGTGGGGCTCATGGTGCCTGGAAGGTGGGGTGGGAGCAGGAATTAAAGGAATGAGAAGATCCATAAAGCCCTCCAAATGCTGTGAGCTGGACTGCAGGGCACAAATGTGGGTCATCACGTGATAACAGGCAAATGAATTTTCCTCCACAACGGAGGGGTCTAGCAGGCAGGGCGTTAGTGGGTGCAGTTGATCTGTCTGTATGTTCTCAGGGCTTTGCAGTCTCATCATGAAAATGAACCCAGAGGAAACCCCAGGACAGGCACATGTATGGGGCCTCAGCCACTGGTCCAGCAGCTCTCAAGTTCTCGTGGACTTGCCCAACTGTTCCCTCATTTCATCTCTACAACAGCCCTTGGCAGGGGGCAGGGAAGGGAGTAGAAACCTCATTTTTCTGATGAGAAAAGTGGGGCTTACAGGAAAGGGACGGTCACGCAGCTAAAAATGGTCAAGGACTTGAGCCTAGATCTTCTGAGTCCCAGTGCCCAGAGCTGGAAGGACCAATCCTAGAGGAAGAATCTCTCTTATTTCCTCTCCCCCGCCCCGTACCCTCTACGTATGCTGAGTTCCCTCTTGTTCAGCAGATATGCCTGTGCCAAGCCTCGTGCAGGACCCCAGAGACCCAGAGGTGAGAAGGAGCAGGTGGAAACCAGGCTGGGTACCTAGCTAGAGTAGGCACAACATCCAGAGTAGGTGAGGCTGAGTCGTTTTAGCTTCTGGAGAGCTGGGGGTCACAGTGGGGTATCTGCCACCAGCCCCCGAGCTCCTCGGTGATTCCTGGGCATGCAGATGTGAAAAGGGAGAGGCTCTGCCTAGTCAGGTTGCTGGCATGTGCTGAGCCCAGAGCCCAGGTGTCAGAGATCATACAGAGCAGCAGGCATCCTGGGGTAGGGGATCTGAGTCCTCCAATCTCAGCAGTCGAGAGCAAACGCACTCTCAGTCCCGAGTTCTGAACCGCACGGAGGCCTATTCTTTCCACTTGACATTCATTATCTCAATGGTCCTCACACTAACCCTGTGACTTTCGCCGGTGTTGCACAGAAGGCTCAGCGGGAAGGGACCTGCCTCAGGTCACGTAGATGTAAGCGGTGGCCTGTGTGCCTCCCACTCACTGCCTATGCTGAGGCGGCCTCCCATGGCGAGCCCGCCAGAAGCAGAGCGTTCTGCTGCTCTGGGCATCTGAGAGGAGAAAACTGACAGGCCCTCAGGGGACCCCGGCTTGATGCTGGTGCTAAATTGGGAGAGAAATACCTGGTGAGGGCCCTTGCCCGGGGGCACTGAGCAGCCCAGTGGACAATGTCCTGGGCAATGCTTGACAACCCAACAGACACCGTTTACACATGGCTGTTTTCTTCTCGCTTTTCGTCAGATAATGTTTATTTCTCTTCTTGATTATGAAAGGCACACAGGCACGCCTGTTTCTTGAAAGGGCCTTTGATAAGAGCCGAGGGCAGTACATGAAAGGGTTACTCGGCGAGGGCCATTCTGCCAGCGCCTACACGCATGTGGCCCAGGAGGTTTTTTGTTTTGTTTTGTTTTGTTTCAGATGAGGGGAACAACCAGAGGAGTGGGCGCCCACCATGGCCCATAGACTCTTTCCCCCAAATCGCTCTTCTCACAGAGGCGCCTTTATTCCCTCTCTCACCGACCCTCTCTCCCCTTCCACTCAGGGCCAGGGCCCTCCCCAGCCCTTCTCAGGCCCTAGGCACTCTCCCTTTTAGTGGCTTTACCCCACAGCACATCAAATATGTGAAAATGCACCCACATCCCATATTAAATGTAATTTTTGCTATAAATTTTTCAAAGGATTTTTATAATTCCGCTTTTGAAATAATTTGCCTATGAGTAACTTGTTTCATTCCCAATTGGCTATGATTTCTTGGTAATCATCGTGCATACTTGGGAATTCTTGCAAAGTGAGGAAACTTAACCAACAAATTGTTTTCAAATGGAATGAAATTTTCAGGAATACTAAATTTAACAATTAATGAGGTCAATATTATATTATGTTTTGTAGACACATAATAGAACATTTATTAATTCCAATTCTGCTGTTTTCTTTTCATATTTTAGAGCCAATAAATTTTCTTGGGGCTCGCACATTTTCATAGGCCCCTGGAAAGCTTGGAGGCCCTGGGTACTGCGCCGACTTCATGGAGAAAATGGCCCGATTGCAGGACCTCAGGGGTCTCTATCCAGCCTTTGGAGAGAATGGAACAAAACAGCCCCCAGGGGTCTTGAAGAAGGAGGTCGGGTCAAGGGCAATGTGCATTCCTCCGTGTGAGCCCGTTCTCACACATGATCTCTGAGAGCCCTCAGCCTCATGGGAGAGCCAGCTGTGACCGTTACCTCTGTCTCACAGATGAGGACACTCAAGCTCAGAAAGGAGAAGGTACTCGCTTGGAGCTACACAGCCAGCGAGAGGCGAACCAAGGACCCAACAACCCTCTATCCCTGTAGCTTTGAAGAAGTTGGAGGCCCACTGCACATGAAGATGGGTAAATATTAACTCTTGCCCTTATTGTCATTAAACTGTTTCTCTCCATGAAGGAATCTGACATCTCCGCTCTACCACTTACTAGCTGTGTAACTCAGTAATTTATTGAAGCGGCCTGTGCCTCGTTTGTTCACCTGCACAATGGCGATAACAGCACTTACCTCCCAGAGTTGTGCTGAGGAGCAGTGAGTTAGATATGCAGAGCCCCGAGCACAGTGCCTGACATATAGTAACTGTTCGATACGTGTTATCTATAACTAATATTATTGCCATTATGATGATGATGATGATTCTCTGAGCACCAGGACTCAAAGCCCACTGTGTGAACTTCTAAAGAGCAGTCCTGGGGTGTTGAGGAACAAAGAGGGCAGTGCGTGGGGAGCCTGAGATTCAAGCTGCACCTGGGGCTCACATTTGAGTAGGAGAACCTGATCTCTCAGGCTTGGAGGGGCCACAGACACCAACTGCCACCTGCCAGGCCTCTGGGACCGGGCAAGTAAGAGGGGTTCCTTCACACCCAAAGCTGGCTGAACTATTTTTAGCGACCAGAGCAGCTGCTCCCAAGGCCTCCCAGCAAGCCTGGAGGCGGGAGGTGAGAAGAAGGGAAGGGGAAGGCCAGAGGGAATATAAGGGATTACGTTTGTGGCCTGCTGGGCCCCGCCTAGCTGCCTGTGCCTCTCCTCTGGGACCTGCTTCAGCCCAGGGTGTCCACAGCACACTGGCCAAGCCAGCAGGGGAAGGTTTTCCCTCAGTGCAACCTCTGCCCTCAGCCAGGGGAGCCAGAGACATTCACATCCCTCCCAGTTCTCCTCTTCTTCTTGTAGGCACCCCACAAATCTCTTTCCCTTGCCTGCTTCCAGTTGCCCTGAACCAACACTTTTGGGACAGATTGGAAGGACCCCAAGATCTCCTTTTAGGCTACAGAGGTCCTGAAAAAGGGGGGGATGTGGCCCTGGTCAGGACTCCAGTCAGTGGCTGACTTGGAACTTGAACTCAGGGATACTGTCTCCTCATCCAGTGTGTGTGTGTGTGTGTGTGTGTGTGTGTGTGTGTGTGTGTGTGTGTGGTGGCCCTGAGCTGGGTAAGGGGTCCTGCCTGAAGGCAGATGGCTGTAGGGGCAAGTAAGGGAGCACCATATGTCAGTTTCTCCAAGGCCCAATGCTGTGTGGTCAAGTGCATTTTCTGCAGCCCTTGCTGGCTCCCAGGCATGCATGCATGCCCGCGCACACACCCACATGCTTTCCCGACGTTATCTAGGCTAGAGATCGCCATGCTGCATGTGCAACCAGTTTGCCTATCCTCTTCGAATCTAGAGACGGTTGAAGCGATTCTAATTACAGCCTGCATTCCTGCTCTGTCTGAAGGCTTTCCCTTTTTCAAACGGTCTTGATTTTTTTCTTCAGCACTTGGCTCCCTTGCTCCCCCCTGCCTGACTCCCCCAACATACACCTCATTCTCACGCCCTTCATCTCCTCCCCCTTTTCTGGGTTGGATTGTTCAACTTCAGCTTGATTTTCTGCTGTCTGTGGCTTGGCAAGACTTAAGAAAGCCCAGTCTCTGGTGTGTGTGTGTGTGTGTGTGTGTGTGTGTACATGCATGCATGCATGTGTGAGTGTGTACATGATGCTATGGGGAAATATGGGCATGTGTGGTGTGTTGGGCCTGTGTGCATTATTTGTGTGCATGGCATGTATGTGTAAAAGTGCACATGCCTGCATATGTACATGTTTGCAAATACATAATATTTTGCTTACATACTCATGCTTTGTGTGGGGGCTAGGTCTCTGTGTGCATGTAACTGTGTACCTGACAGTATGTAGTCATGGGCACCTGGTTTGACATACTTGGCTTGTTTTGGATTTGACCTCTTCTCCGTCAGCACAGACACTGCCCCCTGCAGGTTATATGAGAGGCCTACAGAGCTTCCTTGGCTAGCTGAAAGGTCTTAACTTAGTTCACCCTTGGCTTCCCCATCTCCAGCCAACAATAGGAAGTCAATCACTCAGGCTCCCCATATTTTCTGGCTTGAACTGATGACCACACTTTCTCTAAGAAACCTTGATCTATCTCATTAGGATTCACATCCCTGTTTACCTCAATCACCACAGAAGCCCAGACCTCCTTAGCCTTTCATTATCCTTCCAACTGTAATCCATACATTGCTCTATACATTGCCTAGATTTGGGCTTCATCTTACATTCTTTCCAAGCTCCTGAAACCCTTACACTCTGCCTTCTGGTACCTGTTTCCCTACCCATACCCTCAGTCTCTTAGAACCATTTCCTTCATTCTTATGCCCTGAAGACACAGCTCCCTCGAGTAGGGGCTCTATTTTTCTCCCACATCCCACATACCTCTAGACAGGGAGGTGGGAATGATGTCTTTCTTGTTTCTCATGGCTGCTTTCAGATAATTTGTTTTCCTACCTTTTTAAAAACAGTTGAGCCCTATGGCTCCTTCCAAGACTGCCTCATCCCCTAGCTCTCCTCAACAGTGTCATCTTTTACCCTTCTTTGCTGGTGCCCTCTATTTACTGAGATGTCAGTAGGTAGCTAACTGCCTCCTCACCACTCTCTAATCCTGCCAGTGTTCTTGGCAATTTCTTCATGAACATAGGTGACCCACCCACCACCTGGCTTCTCTGTTCTTGCACTACCTCACTAACATCCAACAATCTGGAGCTACATCTTATCTCAGTCTTCTATTCCCATGGCCATACCCTTGACCTGCCCATCACTATTAACTGCATCACTTTCAAAATCTTGACTTCAATCAACCCACCCTTTGACTCTACTTCCATTCTTCCTTCTTATTCCCTCTAGTACACTGACGCCAACAATGCTGTGTCCTCACTTAGGCCTCCAACCCACTGACCCTGCTTCTCCATCCTTCTCCACACACTCCTCCAGCTTCCATGTCATTCCTTCTGCTTATCTTCTCACAATGAAACCTCCACCAAAGTATTTCTACACTCAGTGTTGCAGCTTTCTCACAGCCCATTCTCACCTCTCGCTCTACCCTTATCGACTTCCATCTCAGCTGAAATTACTCTTGTCAAAGTCACCAATGACCCACATTGCCAAACCCAATGGTCTGCCTTGCTTTTCTGGAACTCTCAGAAGCATCTACTATAGCTGCCCTCTCTCTCCTGGAGCCAAACTCTCCTGCTTGCTGGCTTTAGTCTAATTTCATTGATCGCTCCTTCTCTGGTTCTTTGCAGACTCCTCCTGTAAGTATTGGAGCACAATCTGGGGTGTTCTCTTTTTCTCTACCTGTACTTTCTCAGTAGATGATCTCATGGAGCCCTATGGGTTTAAATACCATCCATATGCCAATGACTGTCCCAGATTTGTATCTTCAATCCTGAATCCCATGCTTATGCATCTAACAGCCTGGGTTGGTGGGACATCATGGATCCTTTTGTAGCTATGGTATATTTGAGATGCCCACCTAGATGTCCAAATGGAGATACAGAGGAACCATCCATTTGTGGTTATTGGGAAGAGCCTGACATCTGCACTGAAGTCCAGACTGGCATATGTAATTACCTACTTGATATCCACTTCTGTCTGTGGCTGCCAGCCTAGCCTAGGCCACCATCATCTCTCATTGGACCAGTGCTTCACTTTTGCCCCTCAACAGTCCATTCTCCTGGTAGCAGCCAGAGCTATCATTCTAAAACACCAATTCAGTCATATCCTTAAACATGCTTAAAACGCTCTAATGACTGGCTTCTCACCACACAGAATAAAACTCAAACTCCTCTCCATGACCTATAAACCTTACATGATTTGATCCCTTTCTATCTCCCCAACTTCAGCTTATTGCCTCCTCACAGGGATAGCTCCTTCTTGTCCATCAAGTCTCAGTCCAAGTGTTGTCTCCTCATTGAGTCCTTCCTTGATTACTCAACCTACATCACAATTATGTGAGCTTGCCCAACTCTGGCACTATCTTGTTAATGTATGCTTTACTTGGTTATTATCTACCTCTCCTTTCATTGGACTCTAAGGGTCCATGAAAACAGGCACTTTGTGTTGTCCATTACTGTACCTCTAGTGCTTTGAAGGAATGCTTGGCACATCCTTGGTGCCCCATACATGTTCACTGAAAGAACAAATATGCACATACATGCCTTCATTTCATTGAATTTTTGGGAGCGCTTCCTGTGTGGGTAGAGGGCCTGTTTTGTATTGTCAGGTGCATGTGTAAATGGCATGTGGGGTCATTCACAAGCAAGGAGAGGCTTGGGATGGCACAGTACTGGGAAGTTAGTGTTGGCTGGGTGTAACAGGTGGCTGATGGGAGCCTGTTTGTTCTCCATTGATTGCATTAATGCTAGAAATTTGGAATGAGGCAGGTTGGGTAATGGGTTGGTAACATGCAAATTTATCGTTGAGAACCAGAGTGGGGAAGGATGAGAAAGACAGATGGGAGCGAGACAGGCAAAGCCCAGAGCCAGCACAAGAGTGAGCTCCAGGCCGCAAGGGTAAGAGCAAACTTGGGCCGAGAGGGCTATAGCCCTGGCCCTGCCATGTAGGTCCCCTGTGTTCATGTCACTCTTGTCTGGGCCCTGCATTTTCCTGCAGATGCTACCTTTTTCCCCGTGGGGACAGGTTAGGCTGAGGTGTGTGATTTGGGGTGGAAGGAATACTGTGCTCCTTCCTTATTGTCTGGTCTTTGGCCATTTACTTCTCCTCTCTGTGCCTTAGTTTCCCAATCTGTAAAAAGGCCAAGATGATTGCTAGCCCAAAGGGTTGTTGTATTTAAACAAGAGAAGGCATATGATAGTGGCTACCAGGTAACTTGAGGCCCACACAGCAGTCCTTCCTTCTTCCAAGTGCTCTGACCTTGGACCACACTTTTCTTCTTCCCTCTGGCTTTAGCTTTAGAATAATGTAACTTTAGGGGAATAGAGCTGAGTTGGGGCCTCAGGTCAGAGTGGATCACAAGCTGCACATGTGTCAGCACAGACCTCATCGTTTGAAGCCTGATCGGGATGAGAAGGCCTGCAAATAGCTACTGCACAGCAAGTTTGGATTAATGGGCCCTCCTTCCATTACAGGGTAGGCATGGAGAAGCAGGCAAGGAGAGAACTCAGGTGGAAGAGTCCAACCTCCCAGGTTCAAGTCGTGACTCCACCACTTCCCAGCCTTGGGACCATGGGTCAGTCACTTCTTTCTGAGCCTCAGTTTCCCCAGCCTGAAACATGGAGATATTCATGTCACAATGAGGTAGAAGGCATGCAATAGCTGGCCATAGTAGGTGCTCTGTGAATGGTAACTGCCTCCCATTTCTGTAGCTTCCCTGGTACTTGTCAAGTCAGGAATTGAGTTTGTGGCCTTTTTGGACTCCAAGAAGAAGGGCACAGGGACCTGAAATTGACCACCATAAGGAAGCAAAGGGCAGAGTTTAATTCAAGCAACAAGAGGAGGTCAGACCTGGGTGGGTTGGGGAAGGAATCAGAGGCCCAAGGAGAGACCAGACTGGCCCAAGTTCATGGATTCTGGCCGAGTTAGGACTAGAGGCCATGCTGCCTGTGTTCCCAGCTATGTGTGACGGTTTACCAGGCTGCTGTCCTGCATCTCCACCAGCAATAGAAGCAAGAATCATGAGGAATGAAGGCTTGATCTGGGAAAAAATGCCCTGATGGCCCCAGAGTCTTGAAGGAGGTGATTTTCTTTTCTAGTGGGCTAGGAGAAGGGCAAGCAGGACTTTGTGTTTCGGCTGGAGCTTAGGACACTCCTAGGGAACAAGCGCTCAGCTCCCAGTCTTGGCCCAGGCTGCTGCTGTTTCTTGGGCCCCAAGTGCCTCCTCCAGGTGCCCCCTGCTTGGCCTCAGAGGCCTTGGGAGGGGGAGATCAGGGTGACAGCTGCTGGGCCATGGGCTGGCGGACGCCAGTGTGGGGATGGGGGTGGGGGGGTCAGCCTAGAAGAGGGCCAGCGGGCAGGAGCATGAAGAGGAAGTTCACAGTCTGCGGCAAATGGATTTCAAGGCCCCGTTAAGTGGAAAAGCCTCCAGGAACGTGGCAGAGAAAGGGCCCTGTCTTTGGAGACGGGCTGTGGGGCTGGGTGGGGGTGTCTTGGCAGGGGGAAGCTGAGCTGCATTCTTGTGTGTGAAGGGAGGAGGTGGGGGAAGGTGGATGGGGGTAGCCGAGTGAGGCTGGGGCCTTGTGATTGACGTCTGGTTGGGGGTGGGCTCCAGTCACAGCTCCAACTCTGAAATTTAGGGACTACAGGACTCAGTCTTGGTTCTCAGAGGCTGCAGGAACTTGGGCTGACAAGACCTAGGACTGACCTGTGTCTCTCAGTCCCCAGGCCCATCCTTCTAGCCATCTGCCCACAATGGCACTGAGGGCTGGGGTCAGGGGATACAGAGGGAGCTCAGACATGGTTCCTGCCCTCACAGAGCATGTGGTCTGGCAGAATGATCATTCTTGTGGACACAGCACTTTACAGTTTATAAGACACTTGCCTATTTATTCCCATATCACAAACCTGTGAGATAGTCAGGACAGGTTGGAGAAACTGAGGCTTAGAGAAGGGAAGTGATTACACAAGTTGCAGAATGGCAGAGAGGAGAAGTCCTGGCCTCCTTCTGCTCTTGCCTTCCTGGGCAACCCATAAACTCTCAGCTTCCCCTGGGCCCTAGATTTCCCATTTTTATAGGTGGCTCCACTGAGGGAGAGGCTATGTGGGAGAGCTTAGCCCCAGAAACCCTCTTAGCCCAGCAAGGCAAGGTGATCTCTTGGCCAAAGAACATGTCTAGCTGCCTCTTCTTGGCCTGAACAGCATGCAGCCAGCCATGTAGCCCTTCCCTCCTCATACCTCAGTTTCTTTGACACCCGTCTCAGCCCTCAAAAGAGTCATCGTGGAAAGGAGCTATGGAGTCAGACAGGCAGTGGCCAAGGCTGTGTAGGCAGCTTAGCAGAGGAGGAGGAGCCTCAGGCCCCTTTCCCAGCCAGGCCCCCTGCCCTTTGCCTGGCCTGGCCCCAGGCACAGGGCCCAGCCAGCTGTCCCAGGGCAGGCAGGCTAGCTGCATTAGCAAATGTGTTTGCGGTTATGGGCCGCTCCCGAAAGCAGAGAAATGTTGCACGGGGGAAGGAGGGGCGGATTGAAGACAGACCAGGCTCTGGTTCCCAGCCCTAGCTAGGGAAATCAGAACCAGGCTGGACTTCTGCCCCCCACCCCCCACCAACCTTCCTAACTATCCCCTCCCAGTCTCCCTGGCCTGGGGAGGGGGCTGGGGGAGACCAGGCCTCAGCAATGTACAGAGCCCGAGGAAGGTGAACCTTGTGCTGCTGAGGAGGTACTGCATTTGGGTGTCAGTGGGAGAGATCTGGGGTGGGTAGTGGTCAGGAGGGGGGATTCCTGCATCCACCCTCTCATTCCAGATAACTCTCCCTGCGTTCCTCCCTGAGTCCGAGGTGGACAAAGCAGACGAAGGAGACAGACCTCAGCCCACATCATGCAGTCTGCACTCCAGAAGCCATCCAGACTGGGACAGGAAGAAAATCTTCCTGCTCTATCTTTCTTTCCCCGAGCCACCCCCTCCCCCTGCCAGGCTCAAAATGGTGTGGATGGGCAAGAAGGGTGCTAGCTGCCCTACAATCTACCAGGAGCCTGCTAGGGCCCAACCTTATGGACTTCATCCAGAGCCAAGCCAGTCTGTCACAGAAGGAGGGTGGCAGGGAGTGGGGCTCAGGGGAGGAGCAGGAGCTGAAGGTGGGGTACAGTAAGAGTAAGTGGGAAAACTTGGAGAAAGGACAGACAGAACAGGGTGAGGATGGGGCAGGGACAGGTTAGGGTGAGGCACCCTACAGCCCAGTACATTTCAAGATGAGAGTTTTAGTAAAGATGATAACAATAACAACACTAGTAGCTACCCAGCATTCCACACTAACTAGGTACCCAGCACTCAGATCAAGGGATTGAAGCTCAGAGAGGTTTGGTCCTTGCCTAAGGCCACACATCCCAGAAAGAACAAAACAGACATAGGAACCCCAGCTCTTCAGAATCTCCCTCCCTGCAGGGGGAGCAGGCTGGGGCCCCCACATTCCTGGGTGTGTTGGCACTAGCTCTGGCACTTAAGATGTGTCCTTCTATGTAGAATGCCATTTCTTCCCTTGTCAACTTGGCCAACTCCTAGATATTCTTCAAGAGCCAGCTTAGAAGTTCCAGCCCATTAAGCTTGCCAGCTCCCACAGATGTGGCCACTTCGTTGTACTGGAGAGCCCCATCCTTGTCCTTGCCACGTTGCAGGCAGATTTTTCTGCTCCCCTAGATCATCAGCTCCTTAGGGCTGGCACTGGCTCTGAGAAGCCTCTTGGTCACTGTCAGCCTCCTCCTCTGTCATACAGCGAGAATGGTTTATATAGTCTCTGTCTGAAACATGGAGCATTTTAGTGTATTGGTTGTAAGCACAGCCATTGGCATCAGACAGACCAGAGTTCAAAACCCGCTTCTGCCACTGTCTGGACAGGAGGCTCCATGTGGATTAGAAGCATGCCCACTCTGTTCACTGCGGCTCTGTCCACAAGTGCCTGGCACGACATAGGCACTCAGGCATGTGCCTCAGTTTTCCCGTTAAACTAGAGATAAGACCTATATTTTCAAATAGAGCCTATCAAAGCAGGTGCTCCGCAGAGGGAGAGCCCTCAACCTTGTCCTATCCACCCTGAGGCACAGGTGGCCCAACAGAGGGGCTGCCTTCTCCGGAGAGAATCTAGGAAACGAAGAGAAGCTTTCAGCATTCGGCCATCCCTTTGATCTTTGGGCCAGAAGGTCCCACCACATACCACTCAGGCCCCTCTCTCCCATCTCCAGAGCTGCCATGCTGTCTCAGGTCTAACTTGCTTCCTTCCTGTTATAGGAGAAGCCTATCTTTCCCCCCAAAAGCTGACAGCAGCTTGGGAGTTGGGCTCGTTTGTGGCCCAGGTGAGCTGTGCGGCCCTGTGCCCAGCAACGGGGAGCTCCCAGGCTGTGGGGGCAGGGTCCAGGTGAGAAGACAAGCAGAGTCGGCCTAGGGGAGACCTGGCTCCGGAGACCTGCTCTCCCCGGAAGTGAAGAGTGTGACTAAAATGTGCCCAGCCCTTTACAGGGTGCTTGCTTTCTCCCCCAGGGCCCTGACAGGTGCTTTCTTTTACAGATGGAGGAGACTGAAGCCAAGAGAATTGTTGGAACCTTCTTAGGCCTACTGAGCAAGGACGTAGCAGCTTTGGGATTCCAGGCCTCCAGGCCCATGTACTTCTGCTCCCCTCAGCTGTGTCCAGGGGACCAACTGTCAAGGGGGCAGACTCCTTGAGCACTGGGCTCATCCTCTCACCTGGGACACAAATGCCACAGACCCTGCAGGCTGCGTGGGGGACCCTCTGCAGCCAGAGGCTAAGAAGGGCTGATAGGAGAAGGTGTGGCAGTAGATGGATGGCGGTGGGTTCAGAGGCAAGCAATGCAAATGTTTAAGGGAAGAGAGGGATTCATTTATAAAACCAGATTAGAGGAGCAGTACTGCCCTGCTTGGCTAAGGGATGGCTCGAGGGCTGGTTGGTGGGCTGGTGGGCATTTGAAAGGGGTGGCTGCCATCACTGGGGCCCATTGGTCCTGGAGCCTGGGCTGTGGGCCTCCACTGGGTCGGACTGTTGCCCAAGCACCCAGCAGCTTCAGCTCCCAGAGACCCCCCCTTGCCTTCCTCCCCAGTGCTGCGGAATGACAAGGGAAACTCCTCTGGGCAGCCCACAGAAGCTCATGAAGATACCTCATGACAGTTTTGAGAGGAGGGGAATCCTTCCTTCTGATGTATAGATGAGGAACTGAAGGTCTGACAGGTGAGTGACCAGAGCTGGGGCTCTGTCCCACCATAGTCCAGGGTCATTCCACTGCTCCAGACCCTCCAGGACAGGACTCCAGCCATCCTCCGTCTGCGATATGCTAGAAGGTGATTCTACAGAGTCCAGTGGGCATTTCTTTTCTTTCTTTTTTTTTTTTTTTTATCCTCACTGGACGACATTTTTGCATTTCAGATAGAGCAGGAGGGAGAGAGGAGGGAAGAGATAGAGAAACATCAATGTGAGAAAGACACATCGACTGGCTGCCATCCACACAACCCCAACCGGGGCCGGGGACAAACTGCAACTGAGGTACATGCCCTTAGCGGGAACCGAACCCGAGACTCTCTGGTCTGTGGGCTGATGCTCTAACTGCTGAGCCAAACCGGCCAGGGCCAGTGGGCATTTCTTTGCATACTAACCACTGCACTTCTAGGAAATCCTTTCTTATATTTGAGCACAATCCTTCCACCCCTGTATTCTGTTGAGGGAGAGAGGGGATGGGCAGAGAAAGAGAGACAGAGAATGAGAGAGAGAGAAATAGAGAGATAGAGGGGGGGGGGAAGAAAAGGAGGAAGGGGAGGGTAGGAAGGGGTAGATTTATTGCACATCTACAATGTACAGATTCTGCTAGTTTTTTTTTCATCAATTACAGGAGATCAACATTGATTTAAGTGTCATTTAAACCTCAGGACAGTTTTATAATGTAGATCTTACTATCCTGGTCTCAGAGAAGAAACTGAGGTTCAGTGAGGGAGAATGAGTAGACCAAGTCCTGCAAGTGAATGATCAAGCTGGGATCTCAACCCCACATGGGCCCCCTAAGCTGCCAGCCCATATGCCCACATCCATGAAGAGAGAAACGAGGGGCCTCAGTGATTTGGTCAGCAGTTTGGGAGGGGACCCCAGCAAATGCTCAGAGGTAAGGAGCTGGTTAGCTGGCCTGGTAATGGGGAATGGTACAGCTGTCCAGGAATGCTCACAGGAGTGAGAAAAGAGGAAAGTGAGGGAGGGGGAGGTCCAGGTAGGTTTAGGGTCTGCTGCCCAGGTGCCGGACACAGATGCTGCCAGGGGCCTGGCCAACCCCAGCAGGGCCCACCTTTCCTATTTACCACTCAGGACCCCAGGTATGTCCCCCTTGCCACACAGACTCTAGGCAGAGGACCTGTGATTGCAAGACTGTGGGACTGCGTACTCTCCAAAGCTGGCTGCTGGTGCAGTGTGGGGGCCATAGCACCCCAAGCCTTGACTTAGAGAGGATATCTCTGTAGGCCTCCCCCCGCCCCCAGCAGAGGTGGGTGAGGCTAGGAAGAGGAGGAGAAGGTGGGGGAGGGGAGGAGGGGTGGTGTTCTTTTCTTTCTCAGGCAGAAATGAGCTCATGTTTTGTCTAATCTAAATTCTGTCAAGCAAGCGAAAAGGAGAGAGACACAGAGAGAGAGAGAGAGAAAGAGAGAGCTATAGAGTTAATAAAAAATCTGCCAAGCACATGTTCTTTCCAGCTCAGAGACAAACCAAAAGAAAAAAAAAATACCAGGAGAGCTGAAAGGACAGACCAGACGGGGAATGTGTTCTCAGCTCACACAACTTCCTCTTCACTTCAACCAGAGAAAATTCTACCTCAAGTCAAACTCCCTACTTGTCCAGCCGGCCAGCTCCCTGCTCTGTGCCTGTGGGAGGGTGGGAGGGCCTGGCCCCAGAAGAGAGTTGGTTCATCCTTTCATTCTTCTTGCTTTCTCTGTGATTGAGGTGTGTGGGGTCAGGGGCACAGAACAGCGGTGCCTGTCCTTGTCAGCCCCAGGTCCTGGGAGGCAGAGAAGCCATACTACTTAGCATATAGTGGATAGGGGGCCACCTTCGCAGCCGAGGAAAGCCCAGGCAGCCCCCCTCCTGGGAAGCAGGCTGTGATATAAGAGAAACCTGGAGGTCAGAGCTGATGATGCCCTGATTTCCATGGGGCCATCTTTGCTCCGTAAGCCAGCAAGGCTTGGGGAAGGTGAGTTCTCCCTCTGCAGCCTTCCCTCCTTCTCAGCCCCTCCCTGCCCACGCTGCCTCTCTTCTTGTCTGCCTCCCATGTTGAGAAAGGCTGGCTGTGCGGTGTTGGAATGTGGAGCTATTCCTAGGGGGAGACAGGGAAGTGAGGGGAGCTGAATTGGCCACGCTGAGCAAGACGTTTAGCAACCCGAGCAATAATAGGGCTTTCATGGAGATGGCCAACCTTGGGTTCTGAAGCTATTTTCCACCCGCAACCCTCCTTCCTCCCGCCCTGAGCCGCCCCGGCTGAGAATCCTCCTTTGTTGGGCTGAGGCCTGGGGAGAGAGGGGCTGGGCTTTGTGGAGGGGCCCCCAGGCCAGGCTGACTGGGCTCCCTGTTGTCTGGGTAGGGTGCATCTGGGCAGTGGAAAGGACCTAGGGCCAAGGCCAGGGCCAAGAGAGCCAGCCTTTCCTTCCTAGAAGCCCCCAAGGCACGGGCCTTGCCTCTGCTCCTGGGCGCTGAGTAGTGTTTGTGGGTTGGCATTTCTCACATTCCTCAGTGAGAGGATCCTTGAAGGGACACATGGACAAATGGTCACTCTTTGTCAAGCACTTTGGCCAGAGAAGCCTGCCCTAGAGCCACCTTTCACGATAGGGCAATAGGCAGACAGACTTTGGGGGAAGGCTAGGAAGGATCCCAGGCCCTGACTTTGAGAGACTGGGTCTGGGGGCGCACAAAGGCTGTGTGAGGAGCAGGAGCCGGCAGGGTGGGGGTGTCGCTGGGACTGGGGCTTGGCCTGGCCTGGCAGGGTAATGAGATCCAGCTGGGAGGGAGAAGGAGGAGGAAGGGGGTGGGGAGGAGGAGGAGGAGGTCTCCTTTATCTCTCGCTCCATGTTCTCAGGGCCCACGTTTTTTAATTTGTGTTGGATAAACAATATGGGATTGTGTACGCAAAGAAGCTCTAATTATCCCCTGAGGTTGTGTTTCCTTAGAGGAAATGAACTGGGCATGGCATTCGCGTTGGATCGCAGAAACGCACGAGCCCAATAGCTTCCAGATTGCTGCTCAGGCGTGCCATGCTGGGAGCCCCCTCCAGTGGGGCTGCTCTCTCCATACCCCCATCTGGGTCTGGAGCGCAGCCTGTGCCCCGCCTGACCTGGCCCTGGGAGGGCAGAGGAAGGGCTGTTTGCTCTGCAGCTTCACTTCTTCCCGGTGCTAAGCCATCCCCAACCCCCAACAGCCTCACCTCTTTCCCTCTACTGTGGACAAATCAAGAGCCTGGGACACAGGCCTCTGAGACAAGGGCTGGAGATGAAGGGGACTCCTGCTGCCTCTGACCACCTCACCTCTGCCTCTAATCCCCACCACAGTCCTTGCTGAATTGTGTCACTAAGCAGTTCTCATGGTGAGACTAAGGTTCTTGTCCCATCTGCCCCTGAACATCATTGTCCCAAACCACCACTACAAGGGACACTTTCCCATGGAAGCCACCTTTGTGGTGAGTAAGTGCAGGGGTATCACCCTAAGGGCCAGGGACTCTGTTCTTCCCCAAGCTTCTCCAGCATGCTGGGAGGTAAGCGCCACTCCTCTTAAAATGAGCAATCTCTCCACAGAGGCTAAACTCTTCACCTGCCTCTGAAATAGACGGGGAGGCCCAGAGAAATGAAAGGAGTGGCTCCAAGGTTACATGCTGGTGGCAGGCCTGGCATGAGAGCCAGGGCCTGAGATGACCAACCCGTTGAGTGGGACTTGTGAAGGAAAAGGCATGTCACGGAGTGAGCGATAGCTGAAGTGTAGACTCATAATTAAGTAAAATCAAGTCACCCTCCTCAAATGTATTCCCCTTCTTTCTCATTAAGGAATCCAAGGCATTCCCAGAGATCAGGTGGGCACAAGGTCAAGAACGATGAACCGAGTGTCACTGCTACTTGCTGGGTTCTTAGCCCTGAGCCAGTCCTTGCCTTCAAGGAGCTGACTGGCTTGGGGAGGATGGAGAGGTCTACAAAGGTGGGCTCTGGGTGCTGTCAGGACTTGGGGGATGGAATCTTCACCCTCCACCACAGGCAAGGGGGAGGGCAGAGCATACATGCCCTAGGAGGCTTTTCTGGGGGAGCTGTGGAACAGGGCAGGCTGGGGCCAGACAGCAGCCCCTGCTCAGACTCCAGATCAGGCAAGACAGTGGTGCGCTCAGAGGTGGGAGGCGGTTGGCGACCCTGGAACTGGACTGCTCCCACTCCAGTGGAAGGTTCACCCCCATGTATCCCTTTTATCTTTTCATTACATACAAATTAGGAGTGCGATTAACTTTATTAAAAGCAAACAAAGCTGGTCAGAGAATGGGGCCTCCAGACAGAGCTGCGGGGGTTTGGGGAGGAGAAACCTGGGAGCGCAGGGGAGGTTGCGGTTGCAGCATTGGAAAGGGCAGGAGGTGGAAGGCTGGGGGAGGGACTTCCCTGCAGGATTCTCCATCTCCAGAGATCCCACCACTTTTATGGCCATCTACATCCTTCTGAAGTTATGCCAGCACAGTCTAGCCTCCAGACAGAATTCCAGACTTTAAAAGTTAGAAGGAACTATAGAGACCATGGGGTCTACCACTGTCCTCCCCTACAATTATAGATGGGAAACTGAGGCCCAGACAGTGCAAGTGATCAGCCCAAGGCCTCACTGCCTGTGAGTGGTTGAGGGTGATGTGATAAGAGTGGAGGCTTTCTGCTCCTAAACACGCTCAGGGAAGGACATGTGTACTCTGCCTCATGTCCCTACAGTGCATAGAAGGTCTGATCTAAATCCTTCTTGCTGCAAATTAATCCTTTTTTTTGCTCATTCTTTAGTGGAGGTATTGACCCATACTAACCTTATTTTTTTACTCCAAAGTGGTCATGTCCTACCCTCTTGGCCTCCTCTTCTTCTGTGGCTTTTCTCACTCTGAGAGCTCAGATTCCAATGGTTTTTGGGAGCCTTGACCACAATCTCAGACAACACCCGTGACAACCCCAGGCATTTGTTCTCCAACAACTTCAAGTTGTTGGAAAGGATTTTCCTAAGTCCTCATTGTTTCCTCTTGGAAATTATGATCGCTAGGCAAGATAGAGTCCACTTGCTTCATTTGTTTGCTAATTAATTCATTCAGAAAACACTTATTGAGGGCTTACTTTGTGCCCAACAATGTGGTCAGTGTTAAGGATTTGATGATGACAAGACAGATGTGGTCCTTGACTTCATGGAGCTCATAGAGGAGAAACTGAGATTTGGAGGGACACAGCACACCGGTGACACCATTAACATGAGCAACAATGTAGAGATGAAAGAGAAGGACACACACCACACATACACAATGCTTTCTCCCTGAGCCATTCTCCATAAACCCGGGGGGCCATCAAGGAGCAGAGATGGCAGGGACCCTGCCACCTTCCCTTCTGTTCAGTTTCCACAAGGCTTGGCAGTGTCCCAGGGTCGCAGACACCATCTCCAGTGATCCCTGCCTTTCAGCACCTCCAGCATTGCCATCAATATCCTTGATTACTCACCACTCATCTTCAGACATCTAAAAATAAAATGTTTTTTTTTTCTTTCTAAAATCCCTCTTGGCTTTAAATATCAAGGACTCTAATAGTGTAAAATTGGTTCCAGGAGGAATGTTGCAACTTCTCAAGGAAGTACAGTCTTCAAGCACTTGAGAAGCAACTACTAGAAAATACTTACTCTTTATAGAAATGGGTCAGATATGCTTAGCAAACTTCCTCAGCTAAGGAGGTGAGAAATGAGTAGGAGCTGAACCAGCCCTTACCCACCGCAAAATGAACTCTGCTATTGGATTAAACCAAATGAAATAGCCATTTTTCTAGGTCAAAATGGTCAAGTGCTGGCAATTTCATATGGTTCAACCTGATAACTGCCATCGGTTCTGAGCCACTGGTAAAGCAAGTCTTTGCAAGGACTGCCTGGAGCAATGGCCATATTGAATCATTAGAGTGGGCACCCTAAGCCCTGTGCTGCGGCAATCCCAATCCCTGAGTCATTAAAGTAGGTCCCCTGGAGCTTCCTATTGGGAAGTTCTTTTTTGTTGATGGTGGTGATGCATTAGTTCCTTATGACATTGAGTAACGTGAGCACTAACGTTTACACAGCACTTCCCCTGCTCCTGCTCCTGTTCTAAGTACTTTGCTAGTAGTAATCCATGTAATCCTCATAAGTATCCTATGGTATGGGTGCTATGATCATCCCAATTTTATATTGTGGGAAATGAATGCACAGGGGAATTCAACGACTTGCCCAAGGTCTCACTACTAATACATCGTTAAGCTTGGATTAGCATCTGAACCAGGCTGTCTGAACCACTAGGCTGTACCTGCACTTCGAATTTGCTCCTGTATCTGAATCAGAGACCTGTTCCTTCCTGGGCTGAGGCTCAAGGGCAGACTGAGGTCTGCTCTTATCTGTCCCTATATCCAACACGAGGGACAGTGTGTTTCCTAAGGACTGAGATGGGTCAGCAAATGAACAGATGAGGTGGGGACTGAGGGGCTGTATCATTCAGGCTGTGCAAAGCCACAGCTGATTAGTGATTCATGAGAAGAAAGGGATTCTTACATTCCTTCTTGCTTCTCATCAATTCCCTTCCAAAGACACTTGTCAGATATCATGAGGTATGGCAGAAGCCTGGAGTAGCAGGTCCAAGACACCTGGGTTCAAGTGAGCGCCACCATTTCTTAGTTGTGTGGCCTTTAGCATGTTGTTCAAGCTCTCTGAGCTGCAGTTCTCTCATCATGCGCCTGGCAAAGTCCTGGCCCACAGGCAGTGCTTAGTGATGCTGGTCCCCACCCCCATCCTTAGAGCAGAACCCCACCTGTGGCTTCCAGCCCCCCACCACTCCTTCTCCCTTGGCATGTAGCCTCTGGATGCCACAGGGTCCAGTGACCGGTGGCTGGGAATGGACTATGACAATGATGTGAGATCCAGTCAGCTTTATTAAAATTCTCCTTTAATTTTATTCTGCACTAGTCTTGCCCAGGGTCTTAAGGAAGTCTCCCCACTCCTGCGGCCCCCATTTCAAGCTTGCAAAGGTTTCATGTTGGCTGAGTAGAGAATGTGGCAACTCCACTTTGTGTCCCTGGCACGCCACAGAAAGTCAGGAGGATAAAAGGTCCAAGGAAGAAATAAGAAGGGAAAGAAGCACGTCGCAAATATCTGCCCCTGCCCCTGGTCATGGTGCGGTGGGTCTGGAGCTGACGCTAATCGGTGTGGTTTCTCTTCCAGCCCCAAATTTATCCTTGTGTAATTTAGCGTAGGAAAAGCTAATACCGATGTGTCAGGTTGGGTTAATGGAGATTTTTTTTCGAGCTCAGCAAAGGCCCTTTCTCCTGCCACCTCCATTCCTAGGCTACTCACCAAAGGAGGCATCCCACCCACATGCCACAAATAACGCTGCTTCTGAGGGACAAGGATCTTGAGGGGGCCCTGGCAGGACTCTTCTCTTTGTGAAAGCTCTAGAAAAGGAGATGTCCTAGGCACTTTTGTTCACCCGTTTCTATTAACCCACAAAGCCTGCTGGCAGGAAGTAATTACTTGTCCGACATGAACCATTCCTCTTCCTTCTATTGCTCATCCCCACTGGAGTGTTTCCAGACCTTCCACAGGGCCCCATTGCTCAGGGTGGAAGACCTTCCTGGCACTGTTCCTCTGTTTCCCTCTCTGAATTGCAAGGAATTGGGCTAGATGACCTTGGTAGGTCCTGTCATCTCAAAGAGCCCATCACTCTAGGATTCTAGTCTGTGTGTCAATTCTAGGCTGTGTGTCAATCCATCCTGAACTTTATGGGTAGAGGCAATGGTCCCAGGGGCTCCAAGTCCCTAGCACCTCCTCCAACATTGTGTCACCCGATGGCCCCTGGAATCTTGTTTTGGGCATCTGTGATTCTACTTCTGGCTCCGGAATAACTGTTTGGCCAACAGTCCTGTCCCCTCTCCAGACCCTGGTTTCCCCACCTGCAAAAAAGAAAGAGTAGGATTGGACAAGCTGATCTCTAAGGCCACCTTTAGCTGGTGGCTTCCTACCAAAAGGAGGGGCCTCGAGCCTCTTAGTATGCTGCTTTAGCAGCCCCCGCCTTCAGAGGTGGGGGACGAGAGCAATCTAGAGCTAGCTGGCTGGGCTAGGGTTGGTACTAGGAAAAGAGGAGATGAGGGTGGAGGGTAGCTCTCAGTAGGCAGATTTGACAGAAGATAGAAGGTGGGAAGGCAGACAGGGAGGAGGCAGGAAGAAAGAAGAGAAGGAGGTGGGAGGGTGGGAGCAGGAGGCAGGGAAGGGAAAGAATAAACACATAATCAGGGTTACTGAGTTTCCTGTGCAGCTGGAGTCATCTTTTGCTCTTAATAAACTCAGCTGCGGCTTCACCGCCCCCTCCGGATGGGTGGCTGCTGCCCGGATGGGTGGCTGCTGTTCCTAGTACAGCTCGCCTGAGACCTGAATAGGGCAGGAGGTGGCTGCTCAGACCTGGGTCTGATGCCCCTCACTCACAGATGCCCACCAGCAGGACAAGGCTGAGCTCAGCTGGCCTGGGAGCCATGCCTTCCCTTGAGATAAGATGGTGGGGAGGGGTGAATAAAGGCATTGGAGTGAGGACAGGTTGGAGTTCCATTCACAATTCAGCCACTTGTGGGTTGAGGGGCCTTGTTGTTCCCTCGCTGAACCTGCTTTCTCATCTGCAAATGAAACTTATGTCTCTGTGGATACACGCAGTCTTCTGTACCAGGAAAAGGGGAAGATGGCTTTGGAGGCCCCAGCCCATGCCTGACTGAGTGGCCATTCAATAGCTGGTGTTCTTCGCTGTCTCCTGACTCCTGCTTCCCCTCTCCCCATCCCCGGTCCAAGCTGCCTGAAATCTGGTAGCCTCTTTAGCCTAACCCAGCCAGTCTCTGGCCTTGGGAGGGAAAGGGAGAGGGTGGAGGAGCCAGACTGGCTCAAGATGATGAGGGACCCTTGCCCTTGCCACAAATCTCCCCAAATCTTCCTTGAACTTCTCCTCCCAAACTGCCCCTTCATAGCATGCAGATCCTGAGGAGGGGTAAGTGGAGGGGGAAGCAAAGACCACCCTTGCACCAGTGGGAGTCTTTCCCCTCAAGGGGAAAAACCTCAAGGTCAAAATGAGGTTAAATGCCCCTTGATTTCTTAAAAGCACAGCGATTGCGACAATGTCCCTATGGCACCCCCTTAAGACTGTGAGTTCTTGAAGTGAATAGGTATTTAATATAGCACAGAACTTAAATGAGTGTAAACTGCCTCGTATCAAATCCTGACTCTGACTTACCGGCTATATGACCTTGGGAAATGGATTCACTTCTTTGAGCCTTAGGTTCACTATAAAATGGGGTAAGAATCATGCTTACCCAAGGGCATGTGGTGGGGATTAAATAAGTACTTATCTGTACAATACTTGGAAGAGTGCACCCAACATGTGGCCACTATGCTCATTGCTCCTTGCCTCCAACCCTTGCCTCACATAGGCCCGCCCTCAAGAGGAAATCAACACTTTGGGATCTTGACTGAGATAGGGTCAGGAAAAAGAACCACCTAGGACGGGCCAGTGGCCAAACTTGTTCCACAATGCCCCTAGAGTCATAATTCTAAACATAAGTCTGTGCAAGTCACTCCTCTGCTGACAACCTTGACATGGCCCCTTGTCCTCAGAAGTAATTACAACTCCTTCATAGGGCCTCCAAGTACCTGTTCCCATCACCTGGGTCCTACCAAGATCTCATTTCTCATCTTTTGCCACTTCTGCATTTGATGCCAAGGCTCTAGTCACATTAACCATCATTGTTAAAATAAGCCCTCTTCTTTCCTGCTTGTCTGCTCATGATTTTCCATCTCTGGGAAATACCTTTCGCCTGCTTCCATGCCTGTCCAATTCCCACGGACCCTTCTCTGAATATCCCTACTAGAATGAAAGCTTCAGAAAGACATGGACCTCCTCTTGGTCACTGCGGTATCTCCAACACCTATAACTGTCCGTGATACGTAGTAGGTGCTCAATAAATAGTCCCTGAATGTTGACTGCATGGATGATTCAAGTTCAAATGCTACCTCTTCTGTGAAGCAATCCAGGCAGACTTTTACATCGCTGCCAAAGCACACACCCCACTGCCTCACTGCTGTTTCCTTACTTGTCCTATCTCCCCAGTAGCCTGGGTGCCTCTGGAGGCCAGGAACCTCAGTCCAAGCATCTTGGAATCCCCTGCAGTACCTTGCACAGCGTCTGGTACAGGTGCTCTCATCAGAATATATGTGGAGACTTTCAACTCAATGTCCATATCCAAGACCCAGTCCCCATCAATAAAACAGAGTCTGGGGGGTGGAGCCCGAGGTGGGTGTTCTCATGACAGTCCTTCCATCAGATAGCTCTGACTCCACCTTGCCTGTGAGCCTGCGTCTGAGGGGAATGACACTGGCTCAAAGGGACCCCAGAAATGACCTCCAAGGAAGATAGGTCTCCCGCCTGGCTCAGCCTAAAGAAGAACACAGAGAAAGCCATGCTTCCCCCCTCAGGCAGGGAGAATGAGTGATACCTTCACACCGCCACCTGGCATCTCCTTTGTCCTTAGGCCAGGCTCCTGACAGGTCATTTCCATATTAAGCCAGTCAGGCTGCCTTCACAGCAGGCACAGAGGGTCTGAGACTGGAGGGGAAGAGTAGGCCAGCCAAATGGGCACAGAGTCGGTTGGTAACCCCGGGGGTTGGCCTGGCCTGCTCAGTGAGTGCCACCTGGGCACCAGCATCAGCAGCCTAGTACAGCGAAAGACCTTTGACGTAAGAATGACAACTAACATGTGTTACTTTGTGCCAAGTCCCATGTTGAGCAGTTTACATGCATTGTTCCAGTTCTTCCTCTCAACAACCCATATGAGGTAGATATTATTCCCACTTTATAGACCAGTAAACTAAGGTTCCTATGAGTTAAGTTCTTTATTTGGCCATCAAGTGCCAAAGCTCAGATTTGAATCCAAGAGTGAATGCTTAACTACCAACCTAGACTAAAGCTGTGACTAAAAGACCAAGGTCACAGCCACTTCTTTGTCACTCTCTCTGCCTCCTTCCTGAACCTTAGTTTCTCATCCATTGGGCAGTGAGGAGTGGCTGACTTGGATGGTCTTTGAGGGTTTTTCTAGCTGCAACAGCTGTAGGTTCTATGAATCTCTGACAGAGCAAAGAAATAAACTATTCTCAGCCTCCATACTCTGGGCAATGTTTGCTTGGGATGTCCAAGGTGCAGAGCAACACTTGTCTCTGACCCCAGGCTCTGGGAGACAGCAAAGCTACAAAGAGCTCATCTTCATCTCTACTATTTAGGGCCAAGTGTTATTCTAAGCACTTTGCAAACATTTGTCCATTTAGTCCTTGTGAGAACCTGATGACATGGTACTAGCATCATCACCCCCACCTCACAGATGGGACAATAAGATGGTTAAGTAACTTGCCCAAGGCTATACAACTAGTAAGTGACACAGCTAGGATTCAAACCCTGCCTACCTGGCACAGGATTCTGTGTTCTTCAACACTATACTATTTTGTTTCAGCACTTTCCATGAAGGATGGATGAGCAAGAGGAGGGAGAGGTTTCATTCTGCCACCTGGGGTCCCAAAGGTGAGTCATTCCTGGCCCTGGACACCTGGCCTTTCAGCCTTTCCTTTTCCAGTGTCTGCTGAAACAGAGGGAAGGTTAGTCTCCTCTCCCCAGGGCCTGGGCAATGATGTGGATATAGATGGGGAGAAGAGGCCTCCAGGAAGGGCAGAAGCTGACAGTTATGCTCAAGGCCCATAGGCTGGGCCAACAGGAGAGCCTGAGTGTGGGCAAGCCTAACCAACAATGTGGCACTTGACAGGGGCAACTCTTGGCTCAGCGGCTGCTCAGCATGTTTATTAACTATCTGCCACTTGGTGTTGGACTCAGCAAGGGAGTAGGGCCAAGCTTCCCCCCAGGAGTGACTGTAGGAAATGGAAGAAGAGGGAAAAGCTACGCAATTCACTTGGCTCCAGGACAAAGTCCACCAGCCAGTAGATTCTGGCTCCTTAAAGTGAATTTAAGTGGACAGGAGCCCTGCCTGTCCTTCCTATTCCCACCTCTACCACCTGTAGGAGAGGAGGTCAGTCAAGTTCTTAAGGGCCCTGTCTACCCAGGCCTGACCCCAAGGCAAGGCTGAGACCTCTGTCATATACCCTCTTAGCAGCCCATACCCCCTTTCACAGTCCTCATGTCAATCATAATTAAATCATTAGTTGGGTACTAGTCAGTGAATGTCTTTCCCCCTAACTAAATTAAACCCTCCATGAGAGTAGAAATGGTGTCTGTATCCTCTGCCCCTGTGTCTCCAGAACACAGCACTATGGTTGGAATGTAGTAGGTATCCAACAATGTGTTGAAAGAAAGGATGAAGGAGGGCCTCCCAGCTGGCCTGTGCTCTCCCAGCACCTTACAGGTCTCAGGTCTGGGCCCCAGGCCCCACCTCAGGGGCTCAGTGAGCTCATACCTCCTCCCTTCCTCCTGTACACTTCCCCTAGGACAGGCTGATGAATGAACACCAGAGAAGAGGCGTGCCTGCAGGGCTGAAACAGTACCTGATGATGCCAGGACAGGCAAGCACCTCCTGGGCTGCCTGGGTATCTAGCAATACCAACTGGCCAGCCGCCGTGTGTCCCAGAATGGGCAGAGAAGTGGGCCCCCCCCCCTGCGATTTCTCATGAGTTGTTGGCAGGCCAAGATCTCAGGGATTTTGGAGGCCAAGGAGGAGGAAACCTCATTACTATATTATCCATATTGTCCAAGAGTGACGTAGGGACATGTGCCTGAGAGCTTGTGAAGCAGAGGGAGAAACATGGACAGTGATGTTTTACAGGCTGGGTGGTGACATCACAAATGCTCATCTGATTACTCTCTCTTAAATTGGGCACGAACACTGCAAATACTCTTTCATACATATATTATATTTTATAATTTCAAAATGTTGAAACCGTTTGGTATGGTTATTAAACACACACATTCTGGAAGTCAAGACTGTCTGGGTTCATTTTCTATCTCTGCAACTTACTAGATGCGTGACCTGACATTTGCTATTCAACCTCCCTTTACCCCAGTTTCCTCAGAAGGAAAATGGGGTTAATAATAGTACCTACTTTTAAAGACTGTTGGGAAGAAAAATCCTGTGAATGCAGGCGAAGTGCGGAGAACAGGACCTGGCAGAGAGTAGGCATACGATAAGCATTAGCGTTTGTTATGACCCATGTTCTCAAGTTATCAAAGTGTGTGTGGGTATTAGTACAGCCACTCAGGACTTTAGGTCGAGGCGTAAAAAATGACAGCAGGGAATAAACCAAAATGTGAACAGGAATTCCTTTTGGGTAGTGGGTGAGGGGAAATGTATATTTGTCTTCCCAATACTTCCTGTATCTCCTAAGTTTCTTATAATGAGCTTGATGAACTTTTGCAATAAAAACTCAGTCATTTTAAAGGTGCATAGTAGCGCCACCCATGTTAAGTCATCAAGATGTCAAAGCAAAAGCAAACACAGTCCCCAAACATGTGCCAAGGGGAGGCCCCGAGAGGTGCTGGGCCTTATGAAGAACCCCCTGTTCTGCCACTTCAATCTCCCCCTAGTCTGAGGACACTCCCACTGGCTCTCCACTCCCCTGTGGGTGCTCCACCCTCCCTATGCCACAGTGTCCTCGAATCCTGGCAAGGAGGCTGGCAGGAGGGGCTGAGCTCTGGAGGGCGTCTGTGAAGCCAGATTTCATTCCTCCCTCCTCTCCTGTCAGGTCATAGAAGATGGTATTAGTACCACCTCAGTGAACCCCGAGCTGCCACTGAGCTGCTGCCTTCTAGCTCGTGGGTGGAGGAGAGCCACAGACCCAAATGGACCTAGAATAGGAGACGGGGGTGGGGAACAGGATGTGCATATGGGGGGGGCCAGGCCTGAGGGGTTGCCTGGACTGACCCCCCAGGATGCGGCTGACGAGACTGGCGGGAGGGAAAGCAGAAATGACTTTCTGCCCAGTTCATGAATGGAGCCGGGGAAGCAAAAGACACTGGATCTGGGCTGGATCAGGGCCAGGTCTCCGGGACAGAAATAGGCCAGGCCACTGGGTTTCCAGATCACAAACAAGGAGCCACGTGGACTCCAGAGGACAGGAGACAATCCAGACCGAGCCAGGGTCCCACTGCCCTCACTCCGTGACACCTCATCTGGCTTTACCATTACAGGACTCATCACTGATTGATGGTACAGGAGCTATTTGTGTCTATTGGCTGCCCTGCTTCCGGAAAGGATGCTCTTCAAAGGCAAAGACTTTGTCTCCTCTGTTCACTGTAGCAGCACCCTGAGGCCCCAGAACTGTGCCTGGCACATGGCAGGTGCTTGATCAATGTTTTGTGAATGGCCGAGTGAATGAGCACCCTGTGATCTGGGGCTCGTGAGGTAGGCAGGGCAGGCAAGCACTCAAAATTACTCTCATTTCAGCTGATGAGATAGTGGAAGCCCAGAGAAGTTCAAGGACTTGTTTAATGCTACACAGCTAGGAGATGGCAGATTTTAGGGAAAATCCCTTGGTGACAAACTTGAATGTTCTTTTTTCAATATTATGCTGCCTCTTGGAAAGAAATCAAGTGGGTTGGCTGTGTGGCAGGTGCTGCCTGGGCACCCCTGTGGGCAGACAGACTACAAAGACAAAGCACAGTCCTTCAGACGCCCAGGCCGAGTGAGCCCTGGGGTGGCACGGGGGGCTCTCTCCACTGCTGGCAACGCTTACTCAGGAACAGACTTGGGTCTTATTTAAGAATGGATTGTGGTCACATGGGGCCTCTGGGGGCCCTGGCTCTGCCAAGGGAGGTCTGACCCTGTGATTCCTACTGACTGGCCTCAGTATTCCAAGTTATGAAATGGGTAGAGAGCATGGGAATAGTGTTTCTCCTTAAGCTGGTGACCAGACTACATGGGGCCTCCTTTGGTGCCTGGGTTACAGTTCATATTGCAGAAAGGATGCCAGCCAAAGGCCTGACTATGACTGGGAGGCCAGAAAGCATGGGGAGAGACTGGCATGGGTCACTGCCAGGCCCTTCCACACCCCCTGAGACCTGTCTCCCTTCCATGCCACCCCTGAGCAACCCAACCTTCAGGGAGGGTTACCACTCTAGCCTCTGCAGGGCAGACAGCATGAGGTGGGGGGGAAACAGACACACGCCCCTTTTACCATACCATCAAGAATGTCCTGCTTTGTCTGCGCCCCAGGCAATGAGTAAACAGGCTTCAGACCTCTCCTCTCACCCCATGATGCCTGGGCAGTGACACCCTCGTTGAGACAGAAAATTCTTGTTTCTGGGTCTGAAGTAGCTGTCCCACCTCACCAGGTGAAGTATCATCCCCAGGCCTTCTGGAGCAGAGCCTGTCACCTTTCCTCACCCCAATGGAAAGGCTACAGGTCTCTGAGAGTGTACCACTGCTAGGGTGCAGGTTGCACACCCACCCACATGCACACATACACGTGCACACACACACAAACACACACCCTCTAGCCTGGAGCCTGAAACCTCGATTCCCTAAGCCCTATGGGACTTTGGGGTCCCATCACCTTAGACAACTGGCAGAGGGTAGGGCTGCTGGCTGGGGCTGAGTGGGCATTGCCCTTCCTTGTAGGGCCCAGAGGAGAAGATGCAGACCATAAGGGCTTCAAGGATGTGGGTTGAAATGTGGGAAGTGTGATGGCTGGGAGGGAGGCACCCTCACACTGGCTCTTGCCTGATCCAGGTCTGCAAAAGAAAGCTATATCTCATCCAGACTGGCCTGATCAGGCAGGGCTTGCCTGGCAGGCGAAGCTTTCCTTGAGGCCTTAGGGTTCTCTTCCTGGGCTTAGGTAGGTGGCAGTCAGCGAGCCTTTGAAATCTTGGCAGGCAGCCTGGCCTCCAGGGGCCCACCTGGCGGGGAGGGGGTGATTGGAACTTGGGGCTGATGGACAGGTGGTGGCTGGAAGAAGGTGGCATGTTAGGATGGTGCAATTTTCAAGAGTGAAGACAGACCAGAAGGTGAGGGAGGTGGGTGCACAAATAAATCCAGAAGGAGAGGGAGAAAGGGTGGCCAACAGCATCTGGAGCACACTGTGGGTCCCTGGTGTGTCCCACAGTGGCCTTGGGCCCATTGCCCTGTGGCTTTTCAGCCCAGTGAGTAGGCCAGGCATGCTGGGTTGTTGAGACACAGGGGAAACAGAGAACCCAAGGACAAAGGGAAAGAGCCAAAACAGGGCTCCAGGGTCCTTCCTCCCAGCTGGGAACTAGCTCTGCTGACAGGCTGAGATCCCAGCAGTGTTTGAGGACAGATGGGTTACAGGTCTGAGGACATATGTACCGTCTCAGCCCTCAGGGAGGCCCAGTGAGGCCTGAGGTGGCCCAAGCCCCCCTAACCCCAGTTGGCCAAACAAATAGTATTGTTTTTCTTGTGTGCCCAGAATGAAAAAGGCTGGGGTGGGGAGGAGGGAGCAGGGATCTGGGACATGGGCCTCTCTCCCCGGACATACTGGGAAGGCTCAGGTACCCAGCACTGCTTCCTTATGTTTTCCAGCCACTTCTCTTTGCCCTTCTGGCCCTCTGGGCCTTTGCCCTTCTGGGCCTTTTCTCCACGTCTCTGTCTCTGTCTCCCTCAGTCCCTGTCTTTGTTTTTGTCTCAGTTTCTCTGTCTCTCTGCCTGTAGGCCCTGGCCTATTTGTCCCTCTCTCAGTCTTTCAGATTCTGTGTCTCTCTCTGTCTCTATGTCTGTCTCTTGCTCTCTGGTTCTCACTGTTTCCCTGGCCCTGGTCCATCTCCACTTTTCTCTGTCTCCAATTCTCTCTCCCCCACTCTCTCTCTGGGTCTGTCTTTCTGCCTCTTACAGCCTGCCTGCCTCCAACTCTGTGTATATCAGACATACTCTACTCTGTACCTGGGCCTGGTTGGCAGCTCCTGGGAGCTGGGCAGCAACTTCCACTCTCCCTTCAGTGGATAAAATGGAAGCCTCAAAGGCAGGGCTCTGTGGCCCAGCAAGGTCAGTCAGCCCACCTGAGATCAGGGCTGGGATAGTGCCAGCCACAGCTATTAAGGGTATGGGAAGGAGCACAGTCACAAGGATGTAAACCTCATGGCACGTCACCCCATAATTTCCCCCAAGGTTTCCCTGGGCCACCTCCTTCATTCTAGCTCAGTCTCATGAGCTATTCAGGTTGAAGCCAGAACCCCTGACTCAGGGCCAGGCCTTTGTGGGATGAGGAAACTGCCAGTCAGTGACAAGGCCCAACTGTCAGGGAGGTCTCCTGCTTTGGCCAAGAGGGACCCTTGGGCAGTAACCCAAACCTGGCATCTGAATTCTAGATCTCAGCTCTACCACCTACTGACCTTTAGCTGGCAAAGGTGCCCCTCTGAACACTGGTTTCAGGCACACTAAGTCCTGCCCCAAACAGTGGTTCTGAAATGTGAAGGGGATGATATTTGGGAAGAGACAAGCACTGTGCTTGGCACCAGGAGGGGTGAAATGAAAAGGACCCTCCTCCTTTCCCCCTCCCTTCCTTCTTCTCCCCTCATTTAGGGTGAAGACATTAGGATCAACACAAAGACTTTGGGGTATCCTCAAATGAGCAAGGCTCTATTGGCTGTGGTTTCATCCCCCATTCTTCCAGGAGGGTCATTAGCAAGTGGGTGGTGGCTGCAGTGGCAGAGGTGGTGGTGGCAGGGCCAGAGGCTTGGGCCCCACGGGGGTTCAGCTGGGTGGGCAGCTGGGGTGGTCGGGGAGCAGTCCTGCCTCTGAGAATGTGTGATCTCCCCCCTACACACCCCCGAGAGGCTTTGAGTCATAGACAAACAGTTCTGCAGCTCTGCCCCCCTCATCCCCCAGCCACAGACACACTTGGAATTTGCAAAGTTTGGTTTGTGCTATTTTTCATTACTGTGAGTTTCAGAAACGCCCACTGCCAGAGCCAGCCTGGGAAGGTGGATTTCTCTCTTACAGGATTTGAGAGTGTTGGTGCTGGTGGGCTCACGGAAGGTGCCTAGGCCAGTCTTTCCCCTGCATTCCACAGGCTGACAAATGGGACTTACAGGCCTGAGGAGAGGGAGTGACTGGTCATGGAGCCCCTGCAAGTTGGTGACAGAGCTGAGCCTAGACTCCAGGCCTCTTGGTCCCATCGTCTTCCTTGCTCGTGCATTGGCTTGTGTTCTCTTTGTTTTCTCACCCTCTGTCTGTCTGCCATGGTCTTCCTCTCTCCATCCTTGTCCTTCACTATGGAATTCGCTCTTCCTTCCCCAACAAGAGTCTGAACAGTTGAGACTCCCCACTAATTGTTGCTTCCTTCAGCACCCTCTGGCCTGGCCTGCCCTGCCACAGATGAGCTGTGTGCTGGCTGGACCTGTGCCTGGGGGTCCCCTTTTCTGGGGGTCTCCTTCTTGTCCCCTCAACCAGGCGATGTCAGTGTCAGACTGGGCCCCCAGGCAGGCAGCTCCAACCTCCATGGCTCTGGGGTCTTCCGGAAATAGTGTGTCAGCAGGACTTCTTCCCATCTGTCCATCCACCTTGCCAAGCCTAGGGCAGAGCTAGAGCTGACAGTCCCTCTGGGGAGGGGGTGACATTTGCAGGTGCCCCCTACCCTACTCCCAACCTAAGCCTTCCCAGATTGCAGACAGGAATTCATACTGTCGGGGTCTGGCTCCTGAGCAGACTCTTCAGCCTCTGCCCCCAACCTGAGCAGGTTGGAAGGTAAACAGACTGGAGAGAAGTCCTGCCATAGCTCTAAGTGGCAGGGTCAGTGGGTGGGACTTAAGTCCATCTGTCCCCTAGAAAGAAGCCAGGTGGGAGCTCCGGCCTGGAGTTGCACAGTTGGCATCTACAGCACAAGGCCAGATATTCTGATGTCAACCTGACACAGATACCTGGTATCAGAGAGGATGGGCAGTGTCTGCCATCAGGTACCCTGAGGGAGAACCCTGCAGGGGAGGGATGGGCAAAGCATGAGTCTCAGAGTTGACAGATCTCAGTTAAAATTCACATTGGGGTGTCCTTGCTGGGTGACCTTGGCCAAGTTACTTAACCTCTCTAAGCCTCAGTTTCCCTATCTGTAAAGGTCTGCCCCCTCACTGTTCCAGGTTCTAGGAATGCAGTAGCTACTAAGCACACACAATTGGAGGATGCATTCGTGCATGGAGAAAGAGCCCCCACAGAGGCTGGTGTGCCATGAGGAGGTGAGCCAGGGAGCGAGCAGCAACGGAGTTGGGGTTAACTGACCAGAAACTTAGTGCAAGTCAACAGTGGGTCACGATAGCCTGGGGACCATTAACTGACGGCTGGGCACCAGGAGGACCAAGGCATCCCACCTGCTCTGGATTCCCTCTGGAGGTAGGGTGGGTGGGTCATGGGCAAAGGTACATCTGTTTGTAGGAAACAGATCAGGCTACTCAGGAGACTAACTCTTTGGCCCTCCAATGTCCCCAGTATAGTCACCAGCCTGATACAGTGTCCTAGTGCAAATTAGCAAAAAGGGCGTCTGCAGCCCTGCACCAGGGCACATGGCTTGGCGAGTGCAGCATGGGCTGGACTTCAGCTCCCACAGGCTCTCTGGGTTGAGTGCCCTTGTGGCCATCCTCAAGTCCCCACCATTTGCTGACTCAATCTTTTATTCATTCGACAAATGCTTATTGAACTCCTAATGTGTGCCCTCCTTAGGCACTGTTCTAAGTATTGAGGAGGGGCCCCAGGAATTGTGAGTGCTCACGTTGGAGAAGAGGGTGACAGCAGGTCTGTAGGCTTCTCTGACCGAATTCTGTCTGGATCCTGGCTCAGGACCAAGCTTGAATTCAATGGATACTTACTGAGTGTCCACAAAAACCCTGCTCCAGGGTTACCACTGACTGGCTGTGTGCCCTTGTGTGAGTCGTTTTCCCTTTCTGGGCCTCAGTTTCTCCATCTGCAAATGAAGGCACCAGGCTAGATGAGCTGTGAGGACTCTTCTGGCTTCCTGCAGGAAATCCTGCATGGTGGCAGGGGAAAGTGAAGCAGACATTTACCGTGTGGCCCAGGGCTGCTGAGCAGGGGATTCAAGCCTAGGGGAGAATAAGGACTAGAGGATCCTGGAGATGTTTTCAGCCCGAGACTCAGCCAGCTTCCCACCTTTCCTTCCCATCGCTCTCAAGAGTCTTGTTCTGGCCACACTCATCTCACCCCACCCTGCATGTGCCATGGCCTCTCCAGTCCTCATGCCTTCGTTCAGGGTGTGCATTTGGCGTGGAATGCTGTCTCCCATCTCTGCACAGTGAAATCCCACTCATCATAGATGTTGCAGAGGATGTAAGCATGAGGCATGGAGGCAGGGGTTCAGATCTGATGTTTGCCACCTTCTTAACATTTCTACAAAGAAGCTACTGTGGCCCAGAGGATTCCAGAGCCTGAGCGACAGTGGCCCCAGGCAAGTAGCTCTGGGCTCAGGGGATCTTTCTGCTGCCTCCACCCAGTGCTATTCTACCTTTCCTTCTTTGGAGTATTTTGGAGCATGTGCTCTGAAACCAAATTGACCTCTGTTCACAGCCCAGATCTGCCCGCTTCCTAACTATGCAGCATTGGCTCCTTCAGGTCCCGTTTCATGTCAGCCTCAGTTTCATTCTCTGCAAAGTGGGATGCTAAGTCCCATCTCTCCCAGGAAGAAAAGATGGCAGGGAGGGTGAAAAGGCAGAGAGATCATGTCTGCAAAAGCTGCCTGACAAAGCGCAGAGGCCCGGCTCCTGTTGTCTGCCGATATTCTGCTGAGCAAGGCTCTTGCATCCTCCGTTACTCCTGCTTCACAAAGCCAAAGACTTCATTCTTTTCTTTGAAAACGTTTCTGGTGATTTCCTACTAAGAGTTTCTCTAAAAGTCCCTCCTCCTTAATCCTGTTCTTTGTTCCCTCGAGGCACTTTGTGTGCCATCCATCTGCCCGGGGGCCAGCAGCTCTGTGGTGGGAGCACCAGCAGAACCCTCTCATGCACTCAGATGTGGATTACTCTGCCCAGCAAACCCCACTCCAATCAAACTGGGGGCTCCCAGGCTTGAAAAGCCTGGTGTAGGTGCTGGAGGGAACCACCACAATCTTCCCAAGGCCCCTGTGCACCCAGGGGGTGAACTGGGCCCTTGTTGGGGCTCCCCTTCTCATTCCTGTTTCCCAGGCAGGCTGCTCCTGAAACATGGCATGTGTGTTAAGAAATGCCAGACATATTGTGGACATTCAGGAAATATTCATTCAACTGAGGCTTGGTTCTGAGCAAAAATGTCAAGACGTAGCCTTTGGTCAGAAAGCTTTATACTCTGTGGGATCCCAAAGTTTGCCTTCTCTGCCCATCCCATGGCAGCCTGCCCATCCTCCCACTGTCACCTGCCTCTTCACTGGAGGCCCAACAGGAGCTTTTGACAGGGCCTCATAGACAGGGCAGAGAGAGTGGGCTCTGCTCAGGGATAGGTCCCCATGGTGTTCATGGCATCGGTAATGCCGAATGCAGGCTGGGAGGGCAGGAGCCTTGGGCCCGCATGTGGAGTTCAAGAGCTTAGACCCCAGCCTGGTCGAAGACAAAGGGTAAAGCTCTATCATAAGGCTGACTTGGGCTCAGGTCCCAGTGATGCCATTCATTGGCTGGGTGACTAGAGGGCCCTCCCCAGTCTATGAAATGGGGTAATGTACCTGCCTTCCTCACCACACAGGCTGGGAATAATAATGCAAAGAGGTAGCAAAAATGTGTGGAAGTACTGGAGTGTGTTTTGAGCAGTTCGAATTGGAACCCTGAACACCTTTTATAGAAAACAGCAGGGTAAAGAGGAGCGCACAGACCTGGGATCAAATCCTGGCACTGTAATTTCCTGGCTGCATGATCTAGGGCAAGTCACTAAACCTCTTTGAGTCTCTGTCTCCTCATTTGTAGAATGGGGATAACAAGATAGTACCTTCCTCATTGTTGTGAGGGTACCATGAGGTGATGCCTAAAGCATGGCCTTCCTGTGGGAGATAGCAGGGCCCACTTAGGAAGGTGTCAGGAAGTTCCAGAGGCAAAACCAACCTGGCACCAAGGCAGGTGCAAAATGGCGAGCAATTCATCATCTCCAACCAGCAAACACTGCCGAGTCCCTTTGCCCAGCTACGTCCTGAGGTGGGTTCTGAGGATGCCTAGAAGAATATATCTCAGTCCCTGCCCTCCAGGGCCTGTCTCCAGGCTGGGCTAAATCAGCCTCAGAGGGGTCTTGCGCCCTGACAGCCATCTCAGGCCTCATTCTAGCCTTTGTCACCCTGGGCCCACCCCACGGTCTGCTCTTACACAGGAGAAAACTCTCCTCTGTTAGGCACTTGCCACTCCCTTTTCTCCCTGGTTGGAACCCAGGATTTCATTTGCAACAAATGGATGAGGGTGCCCAGAGCTGAGTGGGCCTCAGAGACCACCTTTCCCCTGTTGTGGAGTTCAGGGTCCACTGACATTGGAGACAAGGCCTTTGGCCTGGGGGAGATGATGTTCTAGTAGAGGCGACAGAGGGTCTCTGATGGGGATATGTATGTGCAGGAAATGAAGACAAGAAGGAGCATAAAGGGGCAGGACAGAGATTTGCAGTAGACATTCTTCCCATTTGACACTTGGGGAGACAGAGGAACAGACTGGTCCAAGGTCACCCATCAGGTGCTGGCAGAACCGGGGGGGAAGAACACAGAGATCCATAGCTCAGTTCCCCTCCCTGCACCAAGGTGTCTCTGGGGGGCCCTCACACTCTCACTCTTGCCTTGTTCTGCTTTCCATGTGCCCACGCCACCACAGGGCCCCCGGCCTCTTTGCCCTGCTTTCTCTCAAGCAGTAGAGGCTGCTGGGACAACCTCAGCTCTAGTGAGACAGGGTTCTCTCAGGCCCTGAGCAGTGGGAGTGTGTTGGGGGCCAGGAACTTGCACGGGCAAATGGTGTCTGTGAAAACATTGGCTGCTGAGAGCTCCAGCTGTGGGGCCCAAACATGCCCCCACGGTCCAGATGTTGGCCTCACCCACCTCCCTCCTGCAGCACCAGATTTATAAAGAACCTCACAGCCACGAGATTGTAGGGTTGGAAGGAGGTAGGAAGGGCCACCCGATGCAAGCGACCAGGGAAGCTGGTAGGTTCAGTCCTGGGCCTCCAAGGTTGTCTGGACAGCAGGGGTCACTCCTGGGCTGAGAGTGTCCCAGGGAAGGTGGGGCCACAGCCTCCCTGGTCAAATGTCCCAGGTTTTCTGCCCAGAAACGCGAAATGTGAACTGAGTCCTAGTGGAGAAGCAGCCCGATGACTCGAGGGATCTCCCCAGAGGGAGTGAGCCCTTTTTCCTGCAGGTGTGTGGGCAGCGTCTGCACATGCAGGCGGGTGAGGGGGTGCTGTATGGAGACGAAACTGGAGGCTTTCTTTCCTATTCCCGCCAAGTCTGCAGCCTTTCCTTGCTCCAAGATGCAGGGCACTCCAGTCCACCCCCATCTTTAGCACCAGGAGGGTCTGGAACCTGCTTTCCTCCCCCCTTAACAGAGTGGGCCCAGCCCAAGGTCTTAAGGGAAACACTCCCACCCCCACCAACACTTCTCCTAATGCATCCTCGCTGGCCGGCTGGGAACCGCAGACGGCGCTGTGACAAGAGGGGAGATAAGGGGGCTCTCACATTTCCCCCGGCTGGGCTCCTGGGCCGCCAGCATTCACGCTGGCTGATTTCAACATGAAAGGGCCCCTTGAGAAGGAGAGCCCCCCTCCCTTTCCCCCTTCCCTCTGCTAAGCCCCACTCCGAAGCTAACCACTGTCTGAGCCGCCCTCCCCCTGGAGTACCAGCTCTGCTGCTGGCCTGCCTGCCAAGCCTTCCCCCAACTGCGTCAGCCTCACCTCAGTACCCCGCCCTCCAGGGTGGGAATCCCGGGGAGCAGAGGGGGGCGTGCACTGGGCTGTCCCTCCCAGCACTAAGCTGGAGAGGAGAAAAAGGGGCTTGTGGTCCCAACTGGTGACACAGGGCCCAGGATCTGCTCTGGAGATACAGCCCAGGTAACCCTAGGTCACTACGTTGAACAAATATTTGGGGTGGGGGAGACAGCTCTGAGGAGAGGTGGTCCCCCAACCTGAGATCCAAAGAAGGCCAGAGCATTCTCAGGATCTCTGAGCACCCAAGGGGTCAACTCTCAGGCCTCTTCCCTGTCTCTTTTTAACAGCCTGAGACAAGCACCCTTCAAAAATCTACTGAAACATCTCATGTTTCTGCCACCAGAGGCCTTCCAGGTATGTGCCCTCGATCTATTATGCTGCAACTTTTTAAACCTTTTATTTTGAACTAATTTTAGACACGGAAAAGTTGCGAAAAATAGAACAGAGAGCTCCTGTACATCCCTCACCCAGCTTCCCCCGATATTAACATCTTACATAACCTTAGTACAATGATCAAAACCAAGAAATTAACCTGGTATCATACTATTAACTAAATTACAGATCTTATTTGAATTTCACCAGTTTTGCCACTAATGCCCAGGACCCTCTCCAAGACCCTACATTGCATTGAGTTGCCATGTTTCCTTAGTCTCCTCCGACTCAGGACAATTCCTTAGTCTTTCTTTGTCTTTCATGATCTTGACACTTTTGAAGAGCACTAGTCATCTGTTTTATAGACTGTCTCTCAATTTTGGTTTGCCTAATGTTTTCTTATGACTAGAGCAAGGTTGTGCATTTTGGGCAAAAATACCACAGAAATGATGTTGAGTCCTTCTCAGTTGATCATACCAAGAAGTTCGTCCTGTCGATATATCTTATTACTGGTGATGTTTACCTCAGTTACTTTGTTAAGTTGATGTCTGCAGGGTTTCCCAACCATGGAGTTATCGTATTTCCCTTTGATATATAGTTCAAGTATGTTGGGAAGATACTTTGGGTCTATACATGTCCTGTTTCTCTTAAAATGTTCTGTCTGCTAATTGTAGCATCCACTGGTGGGTCAGCATTTATTACTGTGACACCTTTCTAATAGTCATGTTTTATTTCCCTCTTTCTTTCTAGATCAATTAATTGGAATTTTACTGTAAGGAAAAGATGCCCCATACCCCTTTTTCATTTATGTATTCAATTATTTATTTGTCTTAGTATGGGCCAATGGATATTTATTTTATTCTAGGGTTCAAATTCAATATTATCTTCTCCCTCAAGAGGGTAAGGTATAACTCCCCATTCCTTAAGTATGGGCTGTGTATAGTGCTTTCCTTCCAAAGAGGATAGTGTGGAAGTGGGGGAAAAGTAACATGGAGACACCTGACAGACAGTCAGGTGATCCCAGTTAACACCTTCAGTCCACAGATAATGTGCACCAGTGACATGTGTTGAGAAGGGCACTTCACCTCTGTGATAGCACCCCATACCCATTTCCCACTTTGACCATGAGAAAAACATCATGATTTTTCAAATCCAAACTGAGGGACATTCTACAAAATACCCAACCAGTACTCATGAAAACTGTCAAAGTAATCAGTAGCAAGGGAAGTCTGAGAAACTGTCATAGACAACAGAAGCCTAAGGGGGCATGGCAACTAAATGTAATGTGGTGTCCAGAATAGGACACTGGAATAGATAAGGTCATTAAGTAAAACGAACAAACAAACAAAAACCTAAGTAAACCTGAATCAACTATGGACCTTAGTTATTCATAATGTTTCAATATCAGTCCACTAATTTTAACAAATACACCACACTCATGTGAGGTGTTAACAATAGAAGAAACTTGATACTGGGTGTATGGGAACTCTCTGTATTAACTTTGCACCTCTTCTGTAAATCTAAAACTATTCTAAAATTAAACATATATATTAAAAGTCCAATTTTATCACTATTTATTTTGTGCTCAAATTGTTCCCACTTTGGCTATTAAGTTCTCTTTCAGCTTGGCTCCTGAGTTCTTCTAAACAAACAAACAAACAAACAAACAACCCATGCTTTTCTGAGTACTTCCTTATTTTCTGGCACTATAACATGGTCCAGCAGTATCCTGGACTGTCCCTGTTCCAGGCCTGATCCAGCCATTTCTTCATTGAGTACTGACTCCCTCTATTGGAAAATGGTATTAGAAACCAAGATCTGGTGAGTAGGTGTGCTCACCGCTACTGAGGTGCCATTGCTTCTAGGCTCTCTCAGCTCATAGAGCTAGGGAATATATGTGTGCATACCAACCTATTTTGCTGCAATTTAAAAAATGGTATTTACATTTGTTCTGTCCTCAAGAGATTTATTTCATTTACTGTAACTGCTTCACAATATTCCTTGGCAGGGATGGACCAAAATCTTATTAAACCAGTTCTCATTTGGTGGCTATTCATAATATTACACACTATTTTATATTATAAAAATATTGTAATCCCTGTGCTTAGTCATGTGCCAAGTGTTTCTCCAGGGCAGAGAATGAGATAGAAACTGCTTTGTCAAAACATCTGGGCATCTGAAATGTTGATGGAAGCTACCAATGTGCCCTCCAAGATAGGTGTTTTAATTAACCACCACCATTCAAAGTCACTTTTGTGCCATTTAGGGCCTAGCTTTCTTCAGCTTCCATTTCCCACCACTCTCTCCCACTTCTAGTCTAGCACTAGGTCTCAATGAACTACTTGTCATTATCTTTCATGCTTCCAGGTCTCTGCCTATGCTGTTGTTCTTTCTACCTGGATTGTCCTTCCTCTCATATCAGCATGATAAACTTCTATTCACCCTTCAAAGCCCATCTCAAAGGGTACCTCCTATGTGAAGTCATTCTGAGCTTGCCACCCAGGCAGGCAATTTGTGTCTGTGTTCCCACAGTGACTGCTCTGATTACATCTTGGCAGTTTGGGGAGATAGCTGTGTGTTCCGCTAACTTCTATGATCTTTACAGACTGGCCCAACACAGATTAAGCAAAAAGGAAACCTTTAGGAGTGTCTGCTGAATGAATAGATGGACTTCCTTCCCAATGGCTCCAGATAGCTTGTTTTCTATGGGCCCTTAACTAAGAGTTTGGTCTGAGACCAAAAATTTCTTAAAGTTCGTACTTAAAGCTCACATTCCCTTCCATACCTCATTCCTGTATGTACACACAGAGAGGGGCACACATACATACTCAGGCATCCTCCCAAGTCTGTGTAGAGAGTCTCTGTAATGGTGTGTGTGAGAGTGTCTATGAGTTAGAAAGTTAGGAGAAAGAGAGAGAAGGGAAGAGAGAAAAAAGAAAGGAAGACAGGGAGAGAGAAAGAGGAGAGAGGAGACTGTTCAAAGTGAGAATTTCCCAGGTTACTAAGGGGCCGATGAATCCCTTTAAATGAAGTCTTAGCAGCTGACACCTGAGCAGGACAGAGTAGAGGAGCTATTGCCTCAAAGAAAGAAAGAAAAATATTTGCTGACAATGCAGGCAAATGCCAAGCGAGCTGCTCTGAGAAGGTCAAAGTCACTGGATTCTCACTCAACTCTCCTGTCCCAGGCTTACATGGTGAGGCATCTGGAGTCATCTAGTCAGCTCTCCAGTTGTCCAAAGCAGAGAACTAGGAGCAATTTTTTTATATATCTCTCTCTCCCTCAGCCTCATATCAATTTGATCAGCACAGCAAAGTGTCTCTACTTCCGAAATACCTTGCCAATTCTCCACTTGTCTTCATTCCTACTGCTGCCACTGAGGTCAATTGCTCATCATCTCTCATGGCTACTAGTGCAATAGCCTTCTCACTGGCCTCCCTGCTTCCCATTTTGTCCCTTCCAACCCTGTAGACATCAGGGATCAGATAGTTCATTCTGTAAACCAAATCTGATCTTGTCACACCCCTACTTGAAACTATGTGGCCACAGGCTCAAGTTCAAACTATATTCAAGGTCCTTTTCCATGCAGCCTTCACAGTTCAGAAGCAGATCAGCAAATGTTAAGTCTCAGTGTGTGAGGCATTGGGATTGAGAGAGGAGTCAACACAATTTCAGTTCTCAAAGGGTGCATGCTGCAGTGCTCACCAGCCCCTCATGATAGAGACCTCAACGGCTATTTGAACCTTATGCTACAAGCTTGAGGTCTTATAGTCACTAGTGGGACAAGGATTTGAACCGAGACCTGCTTGGCTCTAAAGATCATGTCCTTTGAACATTCTCATATCAAAAAATGGTATGGGATACCTCGTTATGTCATATTAAGAGATGGAAGTTGAATACAGATTTTGTGTCTGACAGACCTGAGTTCAAGCCTAACTTTTTAACATTTTCAATCCTTTATTCACTTAAAAAAGTATTTTCAGAGCACATACTGTGTGTGTGTGGAGAGAGAGAGAGAGAAAGAGAAAGAGAGAGAGAGAGAGAGAGAGAGAGAGAGAGAGAGAGAGAGAGAGAATAAAGGATACAGAGGTGGTCAGATAGACACAAGTTAAAATCTTGACTTTACCATTTGCAAACCTCATGACCTCTCTGAGCCTGTTTCTACATCTGTAAAATGGAAATAATAACAACATCTATTTCACAGGCTTGCTGTAGGTATTAAATGAGCACATGCCTGTAAGCTACTTAGTACTCTGCCACACACACTAACACTGAGTGCCTATGTTAGAACCAGGCACTGATATATAGGGGTGGTCCAAGTCTGTGTGGTCCTGCCCTTGTCCTTAGGAAGTTGACAGTCTAGTGAAGGAGACAAAAGTCATGGAAATAAACATATAGTCTATGGAACATGCTCTGAAGGGAATAAAACAAAAGTAAGGAGCTATGAGAGAGAAAATCGAGAATGACAAATCTAATTTAGATGAGGTGATGGTGCAGTGCATGATCTTTCTGAGGAAGTGACATCTTAGCTGACACCTGAAGAATGAGGACCTGATTCAGGATGCTGAATCTTTCAAATGACAGCAAGGTAGTTTGCCTGAGGTCCTTCTGAGGGAGCCAGGAGCCGGGCTGCCCCTAGGGCTGAGCAGCTTGTCAAGGGAAGGGAGTCACCATTCACAGCGTGCTCCCTGATGCTGGCCGCTGAGCTGAGCGCACTACATATGTGGGTTCAGCCAATGTACACAACAGTGCTGTGAGCTAAGTACTACCACCATTGCCATGTTAAAAATGAGAATGCTGAGGCTTAGAGAGGTGAACTGATTTGCTCAAGGCTGCAAAACTACCTCTGGTGAAGCAGGGACTTCACCCTCAGCCTGCTCAATTCCACAGCCTGCATTATTTCTCTGCCACAAGGAGTCAGCCAGACCGGGGAGGGGGGAGGGCGGGCCAGGGAGAGAGGAGGCAAAGGGGTGTGGACAGGCAGACTCCTACCACAGGAACAGTGTCCCAGGAGGAATGCAGACAATGCCGGAAACCCCAAAAGCAATTTTCTAACCCTGGGAAAATGGTCTGTAGTTTGGGCTGGCATACTCAGTGTGAGGCTACAAAAGGAGAGCTGTCGGGGCCAGCCCTTCCCCCTGCCCGAGGCACCCTATGTTGGTCATTGAATCTAAGCAAAAGTCAGGTCGAGGAGCCCTTAGAAATCTCTGAGACCCCACTGCTCATTTGAATTCCCTGGGGTTTCAGCCACCCAAGCCTGAGTGGACCCCCAGAGATTCAGATTTCACAGGATTTGGGTAGGGCCTAGGCATCTGGATTTTTCCAGCTCTCCAGTCCATTCGAATGCTCCCATTCAATAAGTCCTCCCTTGCCCCCCGCTCCATACACACCATTTTAAAGTTGGAGAAGCAGAGGCCCAGAAAGGGCACACAAAGCCTGGAAGTCAGACTCTTGTTAGGGCTCAGCCATATGGAAATGCCTTCCCCAGGATGCCAGTGAGGTAGGTGAGAGGGTCCTCAGAGTTGCAGGGAGTGGGAAGACAACAGTCTGACCAAGTGGGAGCTAAAAGCCCAGTAGTGTGCTGGGTCCCCCTATTCCCATCCAAGGCTTTGGACACACCATCACTCCCTCTGCAGCTGGCCAAAGGATAAGGAGCCCTGGGTTTGGGTCCCACCTCTGCCACTAACTCCTTTTGGACCTTGGGCAAGTTTCTTTCCCTCTCTGGGCCTCAGTGTTATCCATCTATGAAATGAGATTAGACTCAAATGTCTTCTAAAATAAGATCTCTTCCAGCTCTGACATACTTTGGTTCTGGAAAAGATAGCATTCAGGAGATCTGGGTGGTGATCCTAACTGCATTTGACATGCCTGAGCCACAACTTCTTACCCTGTAGAATGGGAAACATTGCCACCTTGGCCACGTTGCTTGCTCCTTCTAGGTCCATGTTCTCCCTCCCTTAAACCAAAGTGCACGGGGACAGAGAGTGGTCTCTAATCAGGAGGCCCATGAGTCACTGATGCTTGTTCTAATTGGCTGCTCCAGCTCCACTGAGCCCCAGAACAGGGTCAGATGGAGGGGGGCTTTGGTGCAAGTGGTGCTTGCCAGGATAGAGGGAGATCTTCTGCACCCAGACCCTATCTTTCCACTTCCAGTGGCCATCAGTGGGGGTACGGAGTCTCCAGCTGACAGCCTTCCAAGTCTCCTCATAGTCGCTCTTACAACCCTCAGTGATATGAGAAGAAAAGAAGTTGTTAAGTCAGGGAGCCTGCCTGGGCGCAGGAGCAGAGAGGCTGCAAGGCCTAAAATTTGGAAGGTTGGAGCTCCTTTCTAGCTCCAGTAGGAAGGAGCATGGGGCCAGCCTGTGGGGTGGGAAGGAGTGGGGCATAAGGGGTAGAAACCCTGGAGGATGCCTCTCTGACCTTTCTGGACAGCAGTTACAATAGCTACCTTTTCTCCACGGCCTTCTGTGAGCTGGGTGATCTGTCTATGTGATAGCACTGAATTCCCAACAGCTCTGGGAGCAAGCCACCCTCATTTATTCCCACATTACACATATTGCAGATGAGGATGTTGAGGTACAGAGAGGGGAGGGACTTGCTCAAAGCCACACAGTGAGTGTAGCAGTCTGGACTGGAACCCAGGCAAGCTGACTGTTGAGCCACTGTTATTCCCACCCAAGGACCTCCAGTAAGAGCAAGAACACCAATGTAGTGCTTCCTATGTGCCAGACACTTTTGTATGTGTTTCATATATGTATATATCATATCATCATATCATATCATATCATATCATATCATATCATATCATATCATCTATCTATCTATCTATCTATCTATCTATCTATCTATCTATCTATCTATCTATCTATCTAATCTGTACAATAATACTACCAGGTAGTTACTATGATGAAGTACAGATGAGGAAACTGAGGCTCAGAGTATTCAAGTAACTTGTACTAGAGTCACAAGTTAACACATGGAGGATTCAGGTCTTGCAGTCCGTGCTGCACAGAAGGAAGCTCAATCTACACATATACACATCCCCTTACTCACCCCACACCTTGCACACCTCAGTCTGGGCTCTTGCTCTCCCCCAGGTGGTTGATTACGGTTGTGTGGCTTTGGACAAATGAATCACTTCATCCTTATTTATCTGGGCCTTGGTTTCTCCCTAGAAAATGGGGTGATTGGAGCAAATGATCCATAAGGACCTTCTCTGCTTTGCCATATTATTAATCCTAGACTTAACACCATTCTTCTTTCCTCCACCCTCCCTCTTTTTGTAGGAGTTAGTAGTGGCTCAGGCCTGGGATTTCCAGGGACAAAGGAAATTTAGTACAACCAGGCCTAGCCCAGGAAACAAGTTTACATGATAGAGGGGTGGAATTGTGACCTACCAGACTCAGCCCACATTCACCTTCTTACCTCTCAGCCTATCTCCTGGTATGCGTGTTGGTCTGCCAACCCACCTTCTCAGTCTCCCAGCCTCAGGGCCCAGTTTCCTGAGCCCTTTTATTCCAGCTGCCCAGCAGCCTAGCTCCCCAGCTCTGTCTTCAGCTGTGATTCATTGTTGCACCTGGAACCTGGAGCCAGCAGCTGTCCCGGCCATAGTGACCCCTCCCTTCCCCTGAGCTGCTAACAATGACGGCAGTCACTAACACACAAGAATGTGCTCATTGCCACAAGAGGAACATTCTGGCCACAGCACAAAGAACACTATCTGGCTGAAGAATAACAAAATACAACCCTGGAGCCCAACTTGGCCACATCCTAGACATTTAGTTCTGGACAAGTTCCTCAACTTCTCTGCACTTCAGCTTTCTCATCTCTACAATGAAAAACATGAGTACAATCTCTCTAAGCTGCTGGAAAGATTCAGTGTTATAGTAGATGACCATCTCAGAGCACAGTGCTTCGACTGGAGTAGTAGGAGGTCAATAAATGAGATTTAGTTTTGAATCCCACATCTGTATGATCTTAGGCAAGTCAATGAATCTCAGTTTTTTGAGCTCAGAGAAAAGTATAAAAATTCTTGCCCATTGAGATTTTTATAAGGAAACAATGAGATAATGAATGTAAAATTCCTAGCATGGTGTCTGGCAGATGGTAGAAGATAAAAAATATGTTACCTTGCTCCACCTAGCTCCATGCACATAGATGAAACTATTTGTCCCCAAACATGCGTACATGCATAAAAGTTATGTACCTAATAACAGCAGTATTACACAAATCCTTCCAGAGAATAGAAAAGGAAGGAAACTTTCCAAACTCTTTTTATGAGGCTAGCCAAATAACTAGACAAATATTGATACCAAAGCTACATAAGGGCATTATAAGAAAAGAATGTTTGAGGTCAATCTCTCTTGTAAACATGTATGAAAATTGCAAAATACTAGGAAATAAAATTTAAAAATATATTAAAAGAATAATTCCTTATGACCAAGGGAGGTGTGTGCCAGAATTTCAAGGGTGAAAAATCAATGAGACAAAAGACCTGGTTCTCTGAAAAGATCAATAAAATTGACAAATCTCTAGTAAGACTGACAAAGAAAAAAGAGAGAAGACACATATTACCAATATCAGGAATAAAACAGACATCAAAAGGACAATAAGGGAACACTATGAACAACTCTACACACATAAACTTGACAACTTAAAATGAAATGGATCAATTCCTTGAAAAGCACAGACTACTACAACTTATCCAATATGAAACAGATAATTTAAATAGTCCTATAACTATCAAAGAAATTGAATTTGTATTTAAAAACATACCCAAGAAAAAATCTCTACAGATGGTTTTACTAGAGAATTCTATTAAAAGTTTAAAGAATAATGAACACAAATTCTATATAATAGCTTTCAGAAAAAAGAAAAGGAGAGGAGACTTTCCAACTAATTTTATAAAGCCACTGTTACTCTGACACCAAAAAGAAAGCCACAGACCAATATCCCTCATGAAAGTAGACAGAACAATTCTCAACAAAACATTAACAAATATAATTCAGTAATATATATATAAAAAATTATACACACAACCAATTGGAGTTCATTTCAGGAATACAAGGCTAGTTCAATATTTGGAAATCAGTTGATGTAATCCACCATATTAATAGGCTAAGGAAAAAAAAACAATGAATTTGTCAATTGATATAGGAAAAAAATGTACAAAATCCAACACCCTTTCATGAGAGTGAAATTAGAGAGTGAACTTTTTCAATTTAATAAACACTATCTATGAAATCGTACAGCTGACATTATACTTGATGGCGAAAGACGGAATGGTTTTTCACCCTAGATTGGGCAAAAGGCAAGAATGTCCACTCTCATCACTCTTATTCAAAAATAGTGATGGAAGTTCTAGTCAGTGCAATGAGGAAATAAATGAAAAGAGAAAAGAATATAAAAGAAAAAAGAAAAGGCATACAGATTGGAACAGAAGAAATAAAATGGTTCTCATTTGCAGATGTAATTGCTTACATAGAAAATCCCCACAATATCTACAAAAAAAAAATCTCCTAGGACTAGTAAGTAAGTTCATCAAGGTCACAGGACTCAAGATAAACATAACAAAAATCAATTGTATTTCTAGGTACTAGCAATGAACATGTGAACACCAAAATTTTAAATGCAATGACATTTATAATATCTCTAAAAATAAAAAAAGATATAATTAGGTGCAAATGTAATGAAACATGTACGACTTGCATGCTGAAAATGAAAAGAAATGCTGATGAAAGAAATAAAAAAAAATATGACACATACCCAAGTGTTCATGGAATGGAGGACTCAACATAGTAATGATGTCAGTTCTCTCCAAATTGATACATAGCTTTAATGCAATTCCTATCAAAATTCCAGACAGCTTTCTTTGTAGTAGACAAGATTATTATAAAATTTATATGAAAAGGCAAAGGAACTAGAATAGCTAAAACAATTTTGAAAAAGAAGAATATGCTGTGAGGAATCACTATATCTGATTTTAAGACTTATTCTGTAGCTACCATAATCAAGACTGTGTGGTATTGGCAGGAGAGATATATAGATAAATGGAAGGGAATAGAGAACTGAGAAACAAATCCACACCAAATACATGCAATTGAGTTTTGACAAAGGTGCAAAAGCATCTCATTGGAGGAAGGACAGTCTTTTTAACAAATGGTGCTAGAGCAATTAGACAGATATTCATAGGCAAAAAGATGAACCTCAATGAATCAATCATACATTTAAATATAAAACAAAAGCATAGATTATTTAGAAGAAAATATGAAAAAGAAGAAAACATGAAAAAATCTTCAGGATTCAAATATTGGTGAAGAATTCTTAACTATGACACCAAAAACATGATCTGTAAAAGAAAAATATGGGTAAATTGGACTTTATGAATTAAATAATTTTGCTATTTGATGAAAATTTCCAGACAACCAAAAGCTAAAAGAGTTCATCACTAAAAACCAGTATTACAAGAAATGTTAAAGGGACTTCTTGAAGAAGAAGGAGGAGGGGGAGGAGGAGGAGGAGGAGGGGAAAAGATAAAATGTGAATAATAAAATGGCAATAAGTATATACCTGTCAACAATCACTTTAAGTCTAAGTGGCTTCAATGCTCCAATAAAATAAAAAAAAAGAGGGTAGATGAATGGATAAGAAAACAAGACTCATACATATGCTGTCTACAAGAGACCCACTTCAGAGAAAAATAAATAAAAATACACACACAGACTGCAAGTAAAGGCATGGAAAAAATACTCCATGCAAATGGAAACTAAAAAAGCTGGGGTAACAATACTTATATCAGACAAAATAGACTTTAAAACAAAGGCTATAACAAGAGACAAGGAAAGACCCAGCAATTCCACTTCTAGGTAATTATCCGAAGAATCCCAAAACACTAAATTGAAAAGACATATGCATCCCTATGCTCACTGCAGCATTATTTGCAATAGCCAAGATATGAAAGCAACCTAAGTGTCCATCAATAGACGAATGGATAAAGAAGAGATGGTACATATACAATGGAATATTACTTGGCCATAAAAGGAATGAAATCTTGCCATCTGTAACAACATGGATGGGCCTAGAGGGTATTATTATGCTAACTGAAATAAGTCAGACAGAGAAAGACAAATACCATATGATTTCACTTATATGTGGAATCTAAAACACAAAATAAATGAACAAACAAAACAGAAACAAACTCATAGATACAGAAAATATTTTGATGGTTGCCAGATGGGAGGGAGATTGGGACAATAGGTGAAAAGGGGGAAGGGATTAAAAAGTACAAACTGCCAGTTATAAAAACATTCACGGGGATGTAAAGTACAGCATAGGGAATATAGTCAATAGTATTGTAATAACTATGGATGGTGTCAGATGGATACTAGACTTATCAGGTTGATCACTTTGTAAGTTATATAAATTTCTAATCACTATGTTGTACACCTGAAACTAGTACAACATTAAATGTCAACTGTAATTGAAAAATAAAAATAAAAATACTTAAAAATGGATGAAAAGACAAACTACAAACTGGGAGAAAATATTTGTAGACCATGTATTTGACACAGGACTTGTATCTAGAATATACAAAGAGCTCTTAAGACTCAACAGTAAAACAAAACAAAGGAAGACAAAACAAACAATTTGATTAGAAAATGGGCAGGAGTCATGAGGAGACATTTCACCAAAGAGGATATACAGATGGCAAATAAGCACATGAAAAGTTAGTCAACAACATTAATGCAAATTAATGCAAATTAAAAACAATGAGATATCACTACATAGCTATCCAATGGCTAAAATTAAAAAAAAAAAATTGTGACAATACCAAATGCTAGCAAGGGTGCAGAGAAACTGGATCCTCCATACATTGGTGGTGGGAATGTAAAATGGCACAATCACTCTGTAAAACATTTTGGCAGTTTCCTATAAAACTAAAAATGCAAGTGCCATATGACTGAGCAACTGCACTCTTAGACGTTTCTATCAGAGAATTTAAAACTAGCGTTCACACAAAAATTTGTACATGAATGTTTAAGCAGCTTTCTTTGTAATAGCCCCAAACTGAGAATAGCCCAGATGTCCTTCAACGGGTGAATGGTTAAACAAACTGTGGTACATTCATACCATAGAATACTACTCAGTAACAAAAAGGAACAAACTCCTGACACATGCAACAGCTTGGATGAATCTCCAGAGAATTATGCTCAGTGAAAAAGCCAATCCCATATGGTTACATGCTGTATGATTCTATTATATAGCATTGTTGAAATGAAAAAATTATGGAAATGGAGAACAGATTAGTGGTTGCCAGGGGTTAAGGAGGATGTGGGGTGGGAGGGAAGTGGGTGTGGCTATGAAAGGGCAACAGGAGGGATCCTTGTGGGGATGTTCTGTATCTTGACTGTCTCAATGTCAGTATCCTAGTTGTGATAGTGTACCGTATTTTTGCAAGATGTTTCCATTGGGAGAAACTGGGTCAAGGGTACAGAGGACCTCTCTGTATTATTTCTTACAACTGCGTGTAAATCTACAATCATCACAAAATGAAAACAAAAGTTTAATTTGAAAAATCAGCAAATGGAATTCAACAATATATTAAAAGAGTAATTCATCATGACCAAGTGAATTTTAATCTGGGAATTCAAGGGTGACTTAACAATAAAAAAAATAATCATTGTAATTCACCTAACCTGAAAAAGGAGAGAAATCATAATAGATGCATAAAAAGCATTATACAAAATTCAATACCCATTGATGATAAAACTCTCAACATGCTAGAAACAGGAGGGAGCTTCATCAACCTGATGAAGGGCATCTATAAGAAACCTCTAGCAAACAACATACTTGATAGTGAAATTGAAAGTTTTCATACACCAAGACTGGATGTCCACTCTCACCATTTCTATTCAACGTTGTACTGAAGGTCCTACTCAGTGTAATAAGGCCAGCAAAAGTAATCAAAGATTTGAAAGAAGTAAAATTGCCATTATTTGCATTTGACATCACTATGTATATAGAAAGTCCAGAATAATCTATAGACAAACTGTTAGGATTGATAAGTGAATTTAGAAAGGTCAGTGGATATAAGGTTCATATGCAAAAACCAATTGTATTTCTATATACCAGAAAAAATAGAAAAAGCAAGTTTAAAAATCCCTACCATTTGTAATAGCATAAACATCAAATGCTTAGGGATAAATCTAATGAAAGATGTGGAAAGCCTCTACACTGAAAACTAAAAAGCAAACCAAAAAAAAAAAAGTAAGGAGAGAAATTAAAGAAGACTTAAATAAATTAAGGGATAAAGCATATTCACGGATTAGAAAATTCAATATTATAAAGATGTCAATTCTCCCCGAAATTAATCTACAGAGCCAATGTGATCTCATTTTAAAATCCCAGCTTTTTTATGTGGTGGAAACTGACAAATTGGTTCTAAAATTCAGATGGGAATGCAAAGGGCCAAGAATAGCCCATTTAATCTTGAAGAAGAACATAGCTGGAGGACTCTCACTAACAGATATCAAGACCTAGAAAGCAATTAAGACATTGTGGTATTGGCACAAGAGTATAGAAACTGACAAATGGAAGGAATAGAAAATTCAAAAACAGACCCACACATATACAATCACCCAATTTATGACAAAAATGACACTCTCGTATGTTGAAAACTTTTTAGAAAAATAAATGGTGCTGGGTCAGTTGGATAACCATGTGGAAAAAAATTTATCTTGACCCCTACCTCACATCACACACAGAAATCAGTTCCAGATGGATTGCAGATATAAATGTGAAATGCAAAACAATAAAACTTTCGGAAGAAAAGGTAAGGGAACAACTTTGTACCATTGGAGTAGACAAAGATTTCTTAAATGGGAAAATGCTATGCATGAAGAAAAAAAAAATGATAATTTGCACTATATGAAAATAAAGAATTTCTGTTCATCAAAAGACAACCTACAGAATGGGGGGAAATATTTGCAATAGATAGCTGACAAAAGTCATCATTCAGAATATATTAGGTGATCCAACAGAAAAAATGTGCAAAAGTCTTTGACAGACACTTCACAAAATGAAGAATGTTCAGGTGGCCAACAAACATGAAAAAGTGTTCAATGTCATTAGTAAAAAGGAAAAGGAAAATTAAAACCGCAATGAGATGCCACCATATATGCACCAGAATGGGAAGAATGAAAGAAAAGAGAAATGACCAAGTACTAGTGAAGATGAGGAGCAGCCAAAACTCCCTCGCACTGCTGTGAGTGTACATTAGCACAGCCACTCTGGACAACCCTGGGACAGTTTCTGCCCAAGCTGAACATCGGCTTCCCCTACGACTCAGCAATTCTGTTACCAAAAGACATGCACACAAATGCCTAGAACAGTCCTATGTGTAATAGCCCAAACCTTGAGGTTACCCCGAGGTCTAGAATTTGCAGTCACTTGGGAAGTTGTGTGGAGGTTGAGTTGGAGATGGTGACACAGACGAGAGCAGGAAGAGGATGTGGCAGGAGTCCAGGCGGGAAATGGTGGTCGCAGCAGGAGCAGCACATAGAGATAGAGCCCCATAACTCAGAGATGGATGAGGTCTGGGAGCTGATGGGGAAGCCAGAGCCCAGGCTCAGGCCCTCAAACCAGGCCACCTGGGGGGAGGATGGCTGTTCATTCACTGAGGATAGGAGCCCTGGAGGAGCAGGAGGTGTGCGGTGGGTGTGGAGGATGAGTTTGCTTTGGTTGGCACCAGGATAGAAAGCAATGCAGAGACGTGTGACACACACTAACCTGGACTCCTTTACCTTTGAGTCACTGGAGGGTAGTGTGCAAATGCCATAATGAGAAGAGGGCTGGGCTCAAAGATACGGACCACCTGGTCTTTGGCCTGATCCATGGCTACGTGGAAAGCAGACTGAAGGCCAAGAAGCAAGACCAGGTGCTCTATTCTTTAGCTCGGTTGTCTGTTGTTGCTGGGGCAGTGTTTCTACCGTTCCAGACGCCAGGTCCCAGCTCTGTTCCTGGTGTTCTCTGGTGTGGGTTTTGGCGCCAGTGAGGCAGACCTCCTCCATCTCTGCCTCTTCCCATAAGCCCTGGCTGCTCAAAGATGCACTCGGCTGACTACCCTCTCTCCTGCAGTCCAGACTGCATTTCAGGACCATGCTCCCCAAAGAGCGAATCTGATCTGCCCTCCCTCTTATCCATGCAAGGAGTCAATATTCACAAGATTTTCTAGCTTAGATCTCAGAGGTCACATAAATTAGAGCCTTCGTTGTGCAGATGGGAAAACTGAGGCTCAGAGATAGGAAAGGATTTCTTGAAGATTGTTCAAAGGGACTTAATGGGGGAGTCTGAGCCAGAACTCAGGCCTCCAAATGCCCCAGGCATTGATTTCTTTCTCTCTTTTTGAGAAAGAGAAAGGGAGAAATAGAGAGAAAAGGGAGAAAGATGGCAAAACAGAAAGAACCACTAAATAAAAGAGGCACAGGGAGGCAGAAAAGAGACAGAAACGAACTCGAAGAAAGGGACAAGAGAGAGGGAGGAAGGGAGAAAGAGAGGAAATAGAGACATACAGAAAGAGAAAGAAGGAAAGAGGGGAAGAGAGAGAAAAAGAGAAAAATGGCAAGAAAGGGGCTGGCAAGTAAGTAGAGCAGGCGGGCCTTCATGCTCCTGCAGGGGCTGGCAGGAGCTGAGCCCACAGCCCTGTGGAAGGCAGAGATGGGTGGCCCCAAAAATCCTTACCTGCCAAACCCCATCAACCCTCAGAGGCCCAAACCAGAACTGAGCAGTTGATCTAAACAGAAAACAAACAGAGCAAAATGAAAACATGCTGGCTGCCCACCCCCACCACCCCTGGCTGTGGCTCTGTGCGTTCATTGGCCCCCAGGAGGCCACTGGGAAAGCAAGGCACAGCTTTTGTAACCCTCCTTTCTCTATGCCCCCCCATCCCACAGCCACCCCCCACTAAGAGCCATAGACTCAGCTCTGTTCAAGATGCCATGGTGGGGAGGGGACAGAGCTTGTGGGCCCTGTGGGGCTGGAGGGGGCCTGTGTTCCCCACCCTTGCCTTGGCAGAGAAATAGCAAGGCCTGTGGGGGGCTGACAGAGAGGTGAAGCAGTAGGGGGACAGAGCTTAGCTCCCTCCTCCCCACAGGGCTGGGGGTTCTTAACCAGCCCAAAGCCTGTCCTGGATGTGGTGGGGCTGAGAAGTCAGACAGGGAGGGCAAGAGGAGCAGGGTGGCTGGCCAAGGTCGAAAAGCAGACACACTGAACACTTATCATTAGTGCCATGTGTCACTTTCTGTCCCCACTGGGTTCTGGAGCTGGAAACCATGAAGAGAAAGTTTCCATTTACATTATAACTTAGTAATAATGATACAAGTGATAACTAATATCGGTCTTGTGCTTTGCAGTTACCAACTGCACGCCGACAAACTCACTGAATCCTCATAGCCCTACCTGGGAGTAACTCTATTTTACAGAAGGGGAAACTGAGTCTCTGGAGGTGAATTGACTTGGCACACAGCTGGGAGGCAGTTGAGCCTGGGTAGGTGAGAGCAGGTTGGTGTACTGTGGATGACAAAGTACCTCTGTAAACTCAAGGGCATCCCTCAGCTCTAGAACAGACAGATGCGAGCAGTGTATGTGGGGGGGAGGGGCAGGAGAGGGGATGTGGGGTAGAGGTGACTACGGGCAGGTGGCAGGAGTCCTGGAGCAGGAGCCACCCAAGATCTCTTAAGAACATAGATAGCCTGTCTAGTGATTTCCCTTTTCTTTTTCTTTTTTTTTCTTGTTTTGCATTTATCTTCAGATAGAGCAGGAGGGAGAGAGGGAGGAAGAGAGAGAGAGAAACACTGATGTGAGAGAGACACATCGAGTGGTTGCCACCCACACGACCCCAACCCGGGCCGAGGACAAACTGCAACCGAGATACGTGCCCTTAGCGGGAACCGAACCCGGGACTCTCTGGTCCATGGGCCGATGCTCTAACCGCTGAGCCAGACCGGCCAGGGCTAGTGATTTCCCTTTTCTATGACCCAGTTTCCTCACCTGTATAATGGAGATAATGATAGCATTAAAGAATAAAGATTCAACAGAGTAAATTTGAAGATCTAATTGGCTTAACTGAGTGGTTTATGAATTGGGCAGCATCCTATCTAGCAAGTAGGATGGTGCTCTGACGGGCTGTTGAAAATGACAGGTGTTCATAGGCAGAAACTGGGCAGGACAAGAAAGCTATTAACAAAAGAGAAGAAAGGGTTGTTCCAGGCAAGGTTACCTTTCCTTAGGCGAGGCTTTTTCAGGCAGACTGCTTCAGCTTCCCTTGGGGCATGGAGAGGACACATGACAGATTACCTCATTGGTACTGACCCGAAAATTCCAGATGACCGACTAAGATTGCATTCCTACAGAAGGTTGAAGCTGCAATTAGGTCAGGTATTAAGTCTAGGTTTGGTGTCATGGGCTTTAGCACAAGTGACTCCATTTTGGGCCGGTGGTTTTCCCTTTAATAATAGTAACTACCTCACAGAGTTTGTACAGATTAAATGTGTTATTTCAAGTACAGCAGTTAGGAGAGTGCCTGGCACATGGTAAGCCTCATATATTAGTTCCTGATGTCCTTGTCACTGTTGGTTACTTGCCATGTCTACGCTGAACACTAGGACAGCATCAGTGAGCAAAAGCAGCTGTAGTCCCTGTCCTCATGGAGTTCTGAGTATGGCAGGGAAGGTAGCCATTCATTACAAAGCACACAACAAAAGGAAAACAGTGAGAAGTGCTGTGGAGGAGAGGGCCATAGTGCCACAAGAGTGAAAAGTTATTAAACATATCCTAGCTTGGAAGATACAGAGAGGTTTCCCTGAGGAAGAGATATTTGAGCTGTGTGCCAAAATAGAAGTAGGAGTCAAATAACAGAAAAAGAAGAGAAAATCATCCCAGGCAGAGAGCACAGCATGTGCAAAGGCCCAGTGGCAGAAGGGAGTTTGGTTACAGAATGTGAATGGAGAGACCTGTTCAGATCCTATAATTCATGCCCAGGAGTCTTGCCTTTATTGTAAAAATGAAGGGAACCGCCGGGCTGGTGTGGCTCAGTGGTTGAGCATTGACCCATGCAAACCCATCCACCAAGAGGTTGCCAGTTTGATTCCCAGTCAGGGCACATGCCCAGGTTGTGGGCCTGGTCCCCAGTGGGGGGGGTGCAGGAGGCAACCAATCAATGTTCTCTCTCATTGACATCTCTCTCTCTCTCTCTCTCTCTCTCTCTCTCTCTCTCTCTCTCTCTTTCTCCCTGCTTCTCTCTCTAAAATCAATAAAGAAAAATTATAAAAACAAACAAACAGAAAACAAAGGGAACCTAAGGAAGGATTTTAAGAATGGAGTAATATGATCAGAAAAAGACAGGGCCTAATTCTAGATTCGGAAGGGTCTCCAGTTGGGGGATGGGGAGAAAGGCCACATGGAGCAAGATGGACAGAGACTGCCATTGGCTTTGTCAATGTGTGACCTTGGGCAAGTCCCTTACCTTCTCTAGGCTTTGGTTTCCATCTGTATCCTAAATGGTCTCTAAAGAGTATTTTAAGGGTCATTTTGTTCTTTTCTGTCCGTCCTTGGTCCCTATCCTTCATTAAGAGAACGAGAAGGCAGAGAAGATATTCTGAATAGAGCACAGCCATCTTCTGTCTTCCCCTTCTCCCTGTATCTCTGTAATGCCTGCCTTCCCCACCCCCATTCAGGCTCTGTGGGGAGGAAGGCCATTTGGGGGCCAAGTTCTCTCCTCCTCCTCCTCATCCACCCATGGCTCATCCCTGTCAGCCTCAGGCCATTATGGGATGGGGTCTGCTCAAGCCTGGGACTGGAGGAGGCTCAGGGGACCCCCATAGTGGTTGCTCATTGCGCTGGAAGGCCCAGAACCACAGGCAGCTGAGAGAGGCTGCCCCCGCCAGGATGATGGAGTGAGTGTGACATAAATTTCTCAGGACAGGCAGCAAAAAAACATTTACAGCCCCTCCTTGCCAAGTCTGGTTCCAATCAGGCCCCTGGCCGGCCCGCTCTGCTCCCTGCACCCGCCACACCGGGCTGGCTCCTCCAAAAGCCGGAGTCATTTAGGGCTTTTGTCTTTCTTCCTCCTCTCTTCACTGTTTAAGAAACATGCACAAAGACACACACACACACACACACACACACACGGCCCCCACCCCTGCAGGCCTCTGTGTACCCACATGAGTGTATACATATGTACATATCCATACACACAGATGGTCCCCCGGGGTTCTGTGTCCCCACACACATATACAGACAGATAGACACACACAAACACACACACCCCACACCCACGTTGGAGACCGGGTGGGCTAAGGAAGACCTTAAGATCCACTGTCAGCATGAGTACAGGACAGCGACATCCTCTGAGGTTGGGACCCAGGAAGTGTCTTCCTTCAGTAACCACCCCCAGGCCACTTCTCTCCTGCTCCTCTTCTCAGCCCCCTGGCTGCCATGGCAACAGCCTACCAGCTCTGCCATCCGAGGCACAGGAATGCCTTCCCTGGAGCCAAGTTAGGCTCTGGCCAGGCTGTGAGCAGGCGCTGAGGGAGGCTGAGGCTGACTGAGGGCGTCTCAGAGGGCAGCTCACCCAGGCATAGGGCCTTCAGCTCCCTGGAAGCCCAGCAACCCAGGGGCCTCAGGCGAGCCCTCCTCTAGCTCAGAGTCACCTTTTCTCCCAGGCTCCTTTGGTACTCCGCCCTGTTTCTACCTTCAGCCCAGGCCACCAAAGGCCTCACCCGGCCACCCAAGAAGTATCTGTTACTCTTGATCTGAGCTGAACAAGCTTCTTCTTTCATGGGCCTCTCTTGCCTACCTCTTGTTTACTTGATATCTGACCACTGTCCAGGAGGCCCCAGAAGCCATAGTCTCACACCCACGGAAGACTGGGCGGTGGTAGGAGGGAAGTCACTCCAAGCACAACTTGGGGAGGACTTGGGGGCTAAGGGAATCCAATGACAGCTTTGCTCCTTCTTTCCCCCTAACAATCAGAATAGTGCCCCTTAAGAACTTTAAAGGAGAGGCTGCTTTGCGTGGGAGGGGCTCATTCACCCTCCCTGGGAGGCAGTGTGATACAGGGCAAGACGAGGGCTTGGAGAAGCCAGACCTGGGTTCAAATCCCACATTACCCTGTGCCAGCTGTGTGAACTGGGGAACCGACTCAGTTGGGTTTTTGTCAAGATCCGACGTGCCCAGAACATGGACCATAGTAAATGATTCATGCATGCTCATTCCAGTTGCTTCCCATTAACTCTGTCCACCTAAAGTGGAGTACCCTAGACCCAGAGATGTGGAAGTAGGGTATAGACTGACACCCCTCAGAAGAGGGGGTGGGAGGGAGGGAAGAGATAAACCACAGAACTTATGCACATGTATGCATAACTGATGGACATGGACAACAAAGCTGGGGACAGGGTGGGGGGTTGGGGAGGAGGGTGTCAATGGGGAAAAAAGGAGAAACATCTGTAACAAAAATAAATTAATAAAAAAATAATAAAAATAAGTAAAAATAAATAAAAATAAAAAAAATAAAGTGGAGTACCCTGGGGAGAGGGGCAGAAGGAGGAACGGAACTTCCATCCATTACACTCCAGGTTTTACATTCATTACTTCATTTAACATTGCTTGCATCTGTGTGTGAGGTAGTTACTCTCAGGATCCCAGTTTGGCTCCTGAGATGACATGGAGGGGGTGCATTATACTATGCTGAGGAGACAACAGAGAGTGTTTGGGGATGGGGTGGGGTGGAGGAGGGTACTTTAAACACTGATTTTGAGGGTGTTGCAGCCTGAGGGAAGAGGGCTTGTCAGGCCCCCCAGCTGCCTCCTTCCTCTGGGGACTCAGAGCAGACCAGCTGGCTGCCAGGGCCTGGCCACACACTGGCTCCACAGTATCTTGGAGGACAACTTTATGAGGCAGAAAATCCAGCATCCACCCCGGGGAGCAGCAGCAGCAGCAAAGTAGCTGGCCTGGCTTGGGGTGGAGGAGACCCCCTCCCTCCTGCCCAGATAATTCAGAGCTGAGAACACCTGGCCCAGGCATTTCCCTGGTCTCTCAGGCAGGGAAGCTTCCAAGAAATGCTCCAAGGAGGCAGATTTCAGCTGAGTAAAAGGAAAGGCAGGGCTCTGAAAAGGTGGACCAGTTGCTTGTAGGGGAGTGAGTTGCCTGTCACTGCAGGTATGTGAGCAGAAACAAGCTAGAGAAGGGGTTAGCCATTCACACAGGTCAGGGTTCTTAGTCTGGATGTGGCCCCTAAGAGAGACCCATGACATTCAAGTGCTTCCTGGAATGATGTACAACATTTGGTATGCTCGTGCGCTTTCATAGGAAATGGGCTCATTGCTTTTGTCAGCCTGTTCAAAGGCAGGTGAGTCCCAAGGTCATGCAGATGAAGAAATAGAGCCTTGTGGAGTGGAAAGCCTGTCCGTTCGCTAACCAGAGCTCAACTCCACGCTGTTTTCCATAACACAAAATGCTGGCTTCTTGTGGTGTAGGTGTCTCAGGGGAGCCCAGCGAGAAGGGTTCTCGCATTGCCATTTTCCAGAAAAGGATTCTGGGGCCCAGAAGGGCAGAGCCTTGCTTAGGTTCCACAGCCAGCTCCAGAAGCCAGGACTAGATCCCAGGTCTCCTGCTGACTGTTTTCCCCAAACAACTCCGTTTCTGGAGAGTAACAAGCAGGCATGCCTACACTGGCCTGTGATCTCAAGGCACCCATCACCTCTTCCTGCTGTCCATATTCTGTGGGTCAGCCTCTCCATTCTACCCTCAGCCGCATTTGGGACAGTGACCGGAGCTTGGAGAGGGCATGGGAAGAAGGGGAGGACTGGCAGTCACTCCTCTCCTCCAGAGAACTTTCATTTCTACCTGCACCCTGCTCGCAGCTAGGTGTGAGCCCAGCAAAGCCTGGCACTGACACTCAGACATACCCACAAGTGCAGGTACCCTACATAAGCAGCAGGAGGCTGATCAAGGCCAGGAAAAGGCGGGGCAGTGGTCTCTCCGGAGTGAAAAGCACTCAGGGCTGATGTAAGGAGTTTCGCCTTTCTGTTACAATAGATAACACTAGCATCTCTGTGGAACCCACAGAGACAGATGCCTGAGGACAAATGTCTTCTTCTCCGCCTCTACCCTTTGCTATGTCCCTCAATGGGTCTGACAAGTGAAGCCAGACCACTGTCAGCCTTGGCCATTCCAGGGGTGGACCGTGGAGGTGTACATCTGGAAAGGAGCTAGCCATGTAGGTCTTCCAAGCAAAGGGCCAAGGCTAGGAGATAGGGAGGTAGTAGGCCATTAGCCAGGAGGCTTGTCAGGCGGGGGTGGGGGGACAGGGACAGACTCTGAGTGGGGTGCCTCGACTATACAGACTGAGCAATAGAAGACCAGAAAGACCAGACCCCCGTCCCCAAGGCCTGGAGTACCACAGTTAAAACAGGCTGTGCAGTAAAGCTGTCTCCAGCTGGGCTGAGAAGTCTGTGACTCAGCAGTGTACTTTGATTTTTCTTACAATCCCTGTGCATTTTTGCTCTGATTATAAAAGCCAAATGTACTTATATTGGATAATCCAGAAAATAATGACAAGTCCATAGAAAGAAGAGAATGACTAACTGTGGCAGAGGCAGGACCCAGGATCCTGGGGCTCACTGGGACTCTTTCCACTGAGGACCCCCAATCACCTCCTGGTTTTGTCCTCACCCAACTCTCTCTTTCGGTATAGCACCAGCCACTTCAGCCTTAGCTACACTGAGGGCCTCCTAGTGTTCCTGACCAGCCATCTAACCCATCCATACCTTGATTTTTATAAAATCATCAAATCCCATGTAAGCTACAGGACAAAATACCCTTAATGTCAGTGAGATTGGAGGAGGAACAGGGCCCAGGAGAGTACCCGTGTCCCCAAATTGGCCTTTTGTATGAAGCCCTGCTTCAATGTATCTAGACTTATGGGATGAGATGTCTTAAGCTTTCCATGTTGTGAAATTCTGGGTATATCTTTTAAAATCCCTGTATTGCCAAAATGTCAGAAGAGGGGTTATATGTGTCCATAGAGAGCTTTCTAGGTGTGTGGACAAGAGATGTTGGGTTATCCCAAGCCAGGGGGTGTGAATGAGGAAGGCTGTTATTCAGCCATTGGGTTCAGGGCCTGTTATTCATTTGTTGATAGGTAAATAAATCAAGAAGAGTCCAGGGAAGGCTCAAGCAGGGGTATAGGGCTCTTCATGATCCTTTTTTCAGAGAGAAAGAGAGAGAGAGAGATTCTGCATCCTCAGATTCTTGACTTGAGAGGAGGTGGCTCTGTGTCTGCCTACAAAGAAGTGGAAAGAGGGCATGAGCTTGACCAGGGTAGATGAAACTCCCATTTTATAGATGAGGAGACTGGGGCTCAGTGATGTACGGGAGTTGGCCTCAGGTCTCAAAGCAGGAAGTTGCTGGAACAAGGATTAAAACCTAGATCTCTCTAGACTACAGAGGCCTTGCTCTTTCTTCTACAGGATACACTTAGGAGATGGGATGCTGGGAATGCTCTGAGCGAAGCCCAGGGCAGGCCAGGCCACGTGCCCAGCCCAGGTGCTTCCTTACAAGCTCTTCCTCAGGGGTCTGTGTCTTCCCTTCACAGAATAAGGCTCAGAGGAAATGCCTCACCATTCCCCAAGCATTTTGGGGGCGGCTGAGGATTTGTATCTAGTAGGGGCAAAAGGAGGGCCGTGACCTCAACCCTGAGGAAAGCCCCTCCGAGAGCCGGTCTGGCCCTCTCAGCACCCTCTCCGCGCTTCCCTGAAGCCCTTGCCAAGCCTCTCTGCTGGGGTTTTTCCAGAGGTCCAGGGAAATTTCAGGAGTCAAGGATGTCAACAACTTTCACACGCATAGTCACAGATCCCATAAATGTGCTTATATGGTTACCCTGGGTTACAGTCATTCTTTTGAATATGGGTGTGTGAGGAGGTCTGTGAGTGTGTGCACATTCACACACACTGTAAGTGATAACTGATTCCACAGCCACCCACAGAACCCATATCCTCTCTTCCTGTTTACACTTTAGCAAGTCCCACCCCACGATGCTCCGAGTGTGTGCTGGGGTCACAGCAGTGCTCAGAGACCAGTATCTGCCAAGTCCAGGCCTGGGCATGCCACCCCTCTCTTCCCCTTGATCTCTTTCTCCTGTTTCTCCTCCCTCTGCCTCCTCCCAGACAAAGTTTCCTCCCTCTTCCAAAGACCATCCGAGCTTAGCCACCCCTCACCTCAACACACACATCTCATCATCTTAAGTCCCATCGCCAAAAGAATAAAGCTGAGGACTGAGTCTGCTGGGGTGTGAGTGGTCGTATGCCCAGAGAGGCCAGGAACAAGTGCCCTGTTGGCAGGTAGGTTGTAGGGAAATGGGTGAGAGGAAGCATTTCAGGAGCAGTAGACCAGGCCAAAGAGCTCTGTTGGGTACCATGGGCCCAGGGAAGGTGTGTACTTCCAGAAGATTCCATTAGAGAAGCACAGCTAACAACAGTACAAAGTAGTGGTTGAAAGTAGTCTGGAGCCAGACTGCCATGTGACATGGGACAGTTACTTATCCTGTCTGTATTTCATTCTCTTTATCTGTAAACTTGGGATAATAATAATAACCTACTTCACCAGATAGTTTTGAGGATCAAATGAAATGATACATGTGAAATGCTGGTACGGGGCCTGACACAGGGAAGCACTACATAAAGGTACGCTATTATTTTAGGACCAAACACGTCAGCATTTTCTCCTGCTTCTGCAAACATCACAATAGCCACCAGATCTCCAAATCAGTCCTGGAAGAGGCCTTATGACTTACGCAGCGTCAGTCACCACCCGTCCTCCATCTGTTGTCATTCAGTTTTACCCTCTTCCCAGCACTGCTCGCTGATGGGGCTCCTGGATTGTCCCTGGCATTGGAACTTTCCCCAGCCCGCATCCCTTGGTTCCCAGCCCCGTGCTTTTGCTTTGTTCAGCCTGGGGCCACTCCCTCTCCAAGAAATAAATTCCTGATGTTGACCCCAGGCCAGGGCAAAGCTTACAGTGGCTCAGGAGCACTGTTGGTACATATCTCTTTCCAAATCCACATTCAATGTTGTCATGTTGATACCTTGAATTGAGACACTGTGGGAGTAGTCACACCATGGTAACTGGCAAATACTACAAATCAGGACTTTATTTCCTCCCAGTGCCGGCCAGCTTGTACCAACTGATGCATAGCTCCACATCGCACCCTGGGACCCCTTTCTAGAAGATGGTTACTCTTCTCCCAGACACTAAATCCACCTGTAGCAGCAGACTCCTTGCAGCAGCGTGCCCCATCTGATTACTCTCCAGTGGCTATTTCCTCTTGGAACCTCAGGCCCCACTGTTGACTCACTCCCTGCCCTTTGGCACCAAACTTTGCCCACTTGGAAGTTCCCTTCACTGCCAGCCAGGCCCCTGGCCTTTCCCATTCTCTGCTTGCCCAGTGTCTTCCCCAGGAGCCAGCAGCCTCAGATCCAAGTCCTGAGCAAGCCAGGATGAGGCAAGTGCCGAAGTCTAAAGCGCAGAGTCTGAAATTTAGCCAGTGCTATCGTTTGCTGTGCTGGGGAGTAGTAGGTTTTGGGGAAGTCTGATCCAGGGCAGTAGCTGGCCTTCTGTAGCCGGCTATTTGTGGGCCAGTTCATTGTTGTTCCCACTGCTTATCAGTACTAGGCACATACTAAGGCTTCAATAAATATAGGTTGAATGAATGAATAAACAAATTTGGTCATTCGACAAATGTTTCCTCAAGCTTTTACTGTGTACCAAGTTATTTTGGATTAAAAATAAAAGATATGGCCCCTACCTCAAAGAGCCCTGGTCCTGTGAGCCATGGAGGTGGGTGCTAAGAAAGCTTCGGACTAACTGCAGGATGGCTTGTGAGCCCTGCTGCCGACTGGCATAGGGCAGATGCTCGTGGCTTCCAAGCAAGATAAGGCACTGTGTGGGCCAGGGGAGTCATGGCATTTGTATACACTTACTCAGTGGCTGCTGGCTGAGGTGGCCCTCCAAGGCATCTTGGCCAGAACACAGCCCCGGTCTCACCATGGCCCCACCCCCCACCCCCAAAGAAGTGGAGCTGTTGGCCAGGAGAGAGGATTCAGGCAGGGAATCCCAGCCCCTCCTTGCCTCGAACTCCTCCCACAAGGGCCTGGCATGCTTCTAATATCAAGCAGCAAATTCAGTCAGGCAGATGAGAATTCCTATTATTCTAATATATTTAGAAGAGAGTTTAAGGTGGATTTTGTTCCATGCTGCAGTGCAGGCAGGAGGGAGCCTTGGGAAAGGGCGAGTGAGAGAAAAGAGTTAGAAAGAGGTGGAGTAAAAGACAGACAGAACCAGAGACAGACAGAGACACAGAGTGAAAGAAAGCCAGAGAGAGAGTGGAGGGGGTGGGGGCAGAAAGACTGATTCTGTGTGTTCATAGATCTGTCTTTTACACATGTGCCTGTGACTCCATGTGTGTTTCTGTGTCTGTTTGTTGTTGGAGTAGACAAATCCATTTGGGGATAAATAGGATGATTTTTCCACCTGCAGGAAGCGAGGCAGCCAAAGGCTGATTGGGGCTGCTCTATTCTGCAGCTCCCAGAAGGCCTGGGGCTGGAACTCAGGTTGCTCCTGAGGCCAGGACCCGGGCTCTGCTTAGAAATTGAGATGCAGGCAGGCTGCCAGAAAGGCCGGGGAAGTTCCCTGGAGCCTTAAAGGCCCTACTCTGAAGTAATCCTCAGCAGGAGAGGGGCCCTGGGCCCCCAGATGCCCTGTTAGCTATACCATGTGGCTTCTTACTCACCTTCCCTGGAGGGTCCCCAGTCTTGCTCTCAGAAGCCAGCGCGCAAGGCTCCCAAACCTTCTGGGAAGGTGACTGAGGCAGCAGCCCAAGGCCAACGCCACTGGAGCACGGGCCTCACTGTGCATTTCTTGAGACCAGAACGCAGGAGCACAGCTGTGGGAGTGGGGGAGTGGGGGGTGGCTACCAGGTTGGGAGAAAAGTTTTTTAGTTTGGAGGCTGGGCGATGGATACATTTGGAGGACTTTGTCGGTACAGAAGTGTTTGGCTAAAAGAAAGTTTTCTCTCACTATCAAGATCAGAAAAGGATGGGCTGGAATTCTGTTTCTGAAGAACTTTCCCTAGCTTAGAGTCCTGAGAAAGGACCCAAATGACTGAAGTCATCACTGAAAGGCCCCTGGCCTAGTCCAGGCCCGACTGGCAACCCGGGGTACCAGTGACTCCATCTCTGTGTTTCTGGACAGGTGCGCACCTGTACAGATCAGCATGGTGTTGATCTGCCCTTGGGGCCTCACCAGGAACCAGGTAATTACTTCCACTGTACCTAAAATGGGGTCAACTTTGTAAACCTTTTCTTTAGGGAGGCCAGGGGACCCCTGTCTACTGCCTCTGCCTTGATCCTGGGCCCCACAAGGCAGCCAGTTCACAAGAGGGACAGGTCTACCCCAATTACCTCTTCAACCTATCTTGGTAGCCTCTTTTATTTTCCTTTTTGGAGAAGGGCCAGAAAATTGCCACATAAAGAACTAGAGGATAAGAAAAGTGAGAAGGAGAAAAAGAGAGAAGGAGGAGAAAGACAAAGGCCATATTGTTATCTCTTCCAAAACACTGTAGACACTTCTTCAAATAGAATGGCTTGTGGTCACCTCTAACTCTGAGTATAACCTTGGGGTAGGCTTGGCAGCTTGCAAACAAAGCGTCGGAATCAAGGAGTCTGTCTTTGCACGTACCAGCTACCAGAAGATGACAGGGTGTTCTGTAACTTGCCCCCCCGCCCCATCTACCCCACATCATCATCCTCTGGACTGAGCCTAACCACTACCACTCTCAGGGATGGCATATGTACCAAGGTCAGGTGATCTGGCCACCTCTTGGCGCCTTAAAAATCTTTCAGCTGCCAGCATTCAAGGGCTGGAGATCAGGAGACACTCAATTTTACTTCTGTCTCTGTTGCACCATCAGCAAGCATGTATCAGTGCCTATTGTATGCACTGGACCATCAGAAAGGGGGACTGTAGTGGAGAGGATAGAAAATGCCTAAGAACTGGGAGCTCTTAAGGGAAGCTGTTCTGGGCAGTGGAAAAGTGTGGGTGGTGGGCTTATTGCAGAGGTCACGCTAGGATCTGGGTAGCCATGGCACAGTGGTCATGAGCTACAGCACAGAGCTTGCTCTAGGAGCTAACAAAATGGCCAGAATGTCTCCTGGACAGGGACAATTGGGGGGGCAGCAGAGGAGGTGTGGCATGAATGGCAGAATTGGGGTTCAGAATGCCAGGTCAGTGAGGGGCCCGCATAGTTTGGTCCAGACCGGGTGTCCAGGACTCTGGGCTAGGGCTGCCCTGGAGGCATTGTAACCTCTGATTTTGAGCCCAGGAGGTTCTTCCTATGCAGAAGCATACAGGTCTTCCCAGGAGTGCACGTAAGCAGGAGAGCACACACGTGCAACATACATGCCAATTTCGTATCCACGCACCAGAGAGAGTGTGGGCAACAGACCCTTGCCTGCAGCCTCCACAGTCTGTCAGAGCCAAGAGAGTGCAGGGATGCTGTCAACTGTCCATCCAGCCCAATTCCAAACTTCCATCTCCAAATCCTTGGATCTCAAGATGGTCTCCAGAGTGTGGCCACCCAGGGTCTATTTCCCACCTCAGCGGCCTCTGACAAATCCAGTGTTTCTACCTGGATCTCTGGTCAGTTTTCTGGAGTTCACATTAGACCAAGCTCCCCGGAGACCTGGCCTCATGTGTTCCCTTTACAGCTAACACCCGAAACAAGTGTCTCTCTCTTCAGAGGTCTCCTAGTCACTTTGCCCTCCCTGTCCTTGTCCTCTGTCCTCTCCTCCTCTCTTGTTCTCCAGCCATTCAACCTACAGTCAGATATCCTGCCATCTTTCAGTTTGGTGCTCCAGTTTCTCCCAATAGCTCCCAACACTTTCTTTCTACTCCCCCAGAGTGACCTCTTGGCCTCTGTCCACACTTGCCCCAAGTTTCCCATGTTCAGTTCTTCCAAGATCACCAGTCTCTGTTGTCTCTGTCCTCAGCAAATTAGAGGGGGGGGGGATTTCTCTTCATGTGGGGACAGAGGAGGCCTAAGTTATCTTCATCTGTACCGTCGTCTCCTTCCGTTAGGAGAAAGCCTGGGTCCAGGTGTTAAAGGCCTGGGTGACGTCCCAGCTCTACCACCGCCTGGCTGTGTAGAGTTGGGCAGTCACTGCCCCTCTCCGAGCTCCCTGCTTCTCCAGCTGTCACATGTTGAGATTGGACACAAGCATTTGCCAAAGTCCCTCCAGGTCTGAGTTAATCTCAGTCTATGTTTGCACAGAGGTTGTGCTGGCCCTTCCTTTGGCCCCACACTGACAGTCACTGACACCACTACTTCCCTGTCACTGTGGCCACCCTGGTCCCTGGGGCAAGCCCATGTTACATCAAAGGCCTGAGGCCCAAAGGAGCCTCGTCAGTTCCAGATTCCTGGTCCTCACTCTCCTGTGCACCCCTTCCTTGCCCTGTTCCCCAGTCAATCTGGCTCCTCTTTGTGAACCCTTCCCTTCCTCTGTTCCCTTCCCTGGCCCCCACCCCACAGCGTGCCGCACCCACACCCCCACACCCCAGCAAATGCTGGCCCTGCTCAGGGATGCAGGGGCTCCTCTCCTTCTCCTTTCTGGTGTTTCACCAGCCGGGAATTCCTTTGGAAACAGAGCCTGGAAAGCCTCCCATCCTTGGGAAGTGCTGGCCCCTACCCTGGCGGCCCAGCTGCCAAGCCCAGGCCTGCGGCAGGTGTGTGTGTCGGGTGTCTGGCCCTGGAGATTTATAACCTGCAGCAGAAGGGAGGCGCTGCCTTTGGAAGCGGTTCTTCTGTCCTCAAACAAAGGGCTGTGGCCAGAGCCTCCAGGGGAACAAACAAGTGCAGAGGAAGCAACAGGCCCCACTCACCTCTCTCCCTGGCTGCTGGCCACCCTGTTTCTTTCTGCCTCAGCCTTGGTGGGCACCTGTCTCCCTCTGGCTCGCTTCTTCTCCATGTTTGTTTGTTTGTTTACCTGGTTTCCTCTCTCAGGGTCTCATCCTTTCTACCATCAAAATGTTTTACATTCATCCCCTCTTTCCCTCCTCAGTCCTCCTTCCTAAGCAGCCTCTCTTCACTACTTGTCCTTGCTATTGATAATATTGATAATCTCACCAGAGTGGTCTTTCTAAAATGCAAACTGGATCACATCACTCCGTTCGAAAACCCTTGGAGGGATCTCCACCACCTGCAGAGTCAAGTTCTAGCGAAGTAACTTGGCTCCAGCCTCCCTTCCCGGCACCAGCTCTGAGCCTTTGAAGTCATGCCCTCTACACTGAAGCCATGCAGGGCTCCCTTTGCTCCCCCAAAGAGGGGCTGTTGCTGAATGCCCCACAGGCATCTCGAACTCCCCATGTCCTGAACCGAATGGTCCACCGACCCAGCTACTCCCCCTCCACAGTGTCCTGCCCTTCAGTGGCCTCCTCACTCTCCCTCACACCGGGCATCCATTTGGGGACCAGTTCATGTGAATCCATGATCTCTGCGATCTCCTGACATTCCCCACTACAGCCACCACAGAACAGAACAGGATAGTCTCTTGCCTGACGATTCCAGTGAGATTTCAAACCAGCCTCTAGTGCAATTCTGCTCCTCCTTGAAGCTGACCATGCAGAGGAGCCATTGCTTCCCCGGGCTGGCCTCCCAGTGTTACCATTTGCCCTAAGTCTTTGCTATGCTGAGCTCCTTGCCTTCTCTGGACCTGACTGACAATGTCCTAGTCCCTGCTCAATGCTCTTATGATTACCTCCATGTGGCATGACCTTCCACCTCTCTTCTTGTCCAAGTTCCCTGCAAGGCTCTTTGCAGAAGCTGCTTCCTCCGAGAAGTCTTCCTGGAGCCTCGCTGTTGGAAATACCTGTCTCTCCTCCAAATGTTTGCTGAGCTTTTGGGCCAGGTTTAGTGTCGCAGTTGAGAGCACAGGCCCTAGAGTCAGCTGCTGGCTATGCAGGCCCAGCTCTCACAGTGCCTTGTTCTTAGAACAATGTCTATAACCTCTTAGAGCCTCAGTTTCTTCATCTGTGAAATGGTGATAGTTACAGTTACTGCCTCATAGGACCCTTGTGATCAGGAAATGATTAATTTGTGTGCATTGCTTAGGGAAGTACCTGCCACAGGGTAAGTGCTGTCACGGTGTTATTATTGCTATTGTTAGTAATATGACCTCTTTACTGGTCTGCCAGACTCTCATGGGCGGGAATCAAGTCAGACCCATTTGGTCTTCCATATCGGAGCTGCTCAGAAACATTTGCTGACTGAACTGAGGTGACCCCATTCCCCCCAACACCACCTCAGGCTCCTGCAGAGCCTGAAGGAAGGAGGGAGGCTGAGAGACACAGGAAATGTCCTCCCCTCCTTGATGTTAGTGGGGCCTGGGGAGCAGGTCAGCCTGCTGCAGCTCCCAAGCCTCCCGCCTACCCTCCGAGGTCATTGAATGTGCAGCTGAATGTCCCTGAGCATGGGGGCGATGGAGACAAACTGGAGGGAATCCAGAGGAGTGAAGTCCCTGAGCCCTTGGGAAAGGGCAGGCTCTGCAAAGGAGGGAGATGAAAGCAGTTCCATGTGTGTGGCTTGGCTGAAGGACAGAGCTGGGTGTGGCAGGGGACATGATAACTGGAGACAGGGATTCCAGTGGTGCAAACAAGCTGGAGAGGGCTCCATGGTGGGGCCATTCTGCTGAGGCCAAATGGCTCTTGAAATGCAAGCCTGGAGATTTCTGGAGCCCCTGGCAGGCTTGCAAGCCCCCCACCTACTGGCCTGGACAGAGGACCCTTTGCGCTGGTTCTCAGGGCTGGCAGCTCTGCACGGCTGTGCAGTCCTGCTCCTGGGAGGGAGGCCAGCCCCTCCCCCTGTTTATCTAGAGCTGGCTAAGGCTGGTCCTGGGGTGAGCTCAGCTGAGGGTCTGAGGTCTGAGTCCTTGGCTCTCCCCGTCAGTCCTCACAGCCCCGCTCTGGGAGTGGTGTACAGTACCTGCCAGCCCACCACAAGGCTGTGGGCTCTGGGCCCTCCCTCTCCCTCACCCCGACCCTCCGACTTAAAGCTATTGTTTTCAGACCACTGACCTCTGTCTCTCTCCTCCCGGGTACTAAGGGGCATCTCAGGGGCATGAAGAGGCCGGGAGGAAATATTGGAAATGGCCTCTCCATCCTCCCCTCAGATCCGGGCTGCATCGTCCTTGGGCCAAGATAAATAAAGCAAGCAAGGGAGAGGCCTCTGTATGCTCAGTGCTGATGGCTAAGCTGCCTGATTGTGGGGGTGGTGGGTTGAGTGTCAGTCTACCCAAGGCTGCCTGCAACTCTCCTCCCAAAGGAACATGGTGGAAGGGCAGCCAGGCCAGGTGCCCGGGAGTCAGTGGCATGAGGAACAAAGCAGAATGCCCCTCCAGTGCCCCCTCCCTTGGGACAGAGTTTTCTCGGGGTGCTGAGTCTGAGAGCTCTGCAGGAAGCCTAGGAGAAGAGAGGAGTCTAGAGACGGAGGAGTGACAGAAGGCTGTCCCCTACTAGACCCCCAGCCCCTCCGAGCTGCTGGAGTCTGGCCTGTCCAGGATCCCAGGTCCACTTCCTCAGGTTGGAGAGTCTGAGGGCCCTCAGAGTGGGGAACCTGGAGGACCAAAGGACCAGAAACCCCCCAAATTAGGGTTCCCTGTGGCCTCTGCTGGGCATCTTCCACCCAGACTCCTGAGGGGTATCAAACTGCACCTTTGAGGTCGTAGCTAGGCAGAAAGAACATGAGTCTTGGTCAGACAGAGTTGAGTTCAAATCCAACCTCTCTGCTGTATTATTGATGAGTCCTGGACAAGCCCCTTATTTTACTTGACAGTTAAAGCCTGACTTTCCTGTCACAGAATGGAGAACACCATGCTCACCTCACAGAACTGTTGGCAGGAGTCGATGGGATAATGAGCCGTGGTAGGTGAGAGCTACTTTCCTTTCCTTGAAGTGGATGTGGTCTCAGGCCACTGTTTGGGGCATGAAACTGCAGTGCTCAGGAGAGAGAAGCTCTCGGCTGGTTGTGACTCCTGAGTTAACTCCAAGGAGTCCCTTTGGTTTCTCTAACCCCAAGGTCATACAATAATTATGGGGGTAACAAGGGCCTTGCCACCTGGGCCAGCTGGACTCACCTCACTGACTCTCCAGGTATAGGACTGTTGCCAAAGGAGGTTCTCCCCAAGCAAACCCCCAGTCCTTGGGCTGTCCCTGTTTGCAGCCATCGCTGACATCCCAGCCTCCTGTGGCTCTCCCTGCAGTGCCCAGCAGGCCTCTCTGCTGGCTCTCTGGTAGAGTTTTGGCCTTGCCTGTGGAACTCTTCCTTTGGGTTCCACATTGTTGGGGCCATTCTTGTCTTTTGGACCTCTACCCCGTTCAAAGCTGAAAGCCCACTTCTGTGCCTGCTTTGTCACCTGCTTCATTTAGGAAACCTTTGGAGTGAGGGCTGGCCTGCAAAGGTCCACCCATATGGCAGGAGCAAAGAAAAGAGCCTGGGGTGAAAGCCAGGAAATCTCAGGTCTAGTTTCAACTCCTCTGCTCACTCCTTATGTGGTCTTCACGAGCCACTTCCTCTTTGATCCTCTGTTTTTCCATCTATGAAATGGAGGTCCTGATTCTCGCGCCCGAGGGCTATTGGGATGTGCACACTGTTAATGGAGGTAGGATCCTTGGCAGAATGCTTTGGCTTGACGACCTGGAATTTAACCTTTTGTGCGTAGCTCAGTTCTATGGCAGTGAAGGACACACACAACGTGCAGGAACCCCGATCACAATTATTGTCACTCAGCTGTTTCCATTTGGTTAGATGCCAAGATCACCAGCTCGTTCCGGTTCACTGCTTCACCTCAATTCTTTGTGAAAAAAATGGCTCCACTGGTTCCCAATCTTTACTGTTTGGAAATCTTTTGTGTCTAGCCTAAATCCTTCCTGCTGTGGTTCTACCTCAGGTTTACACACCTTAGACACCTCCTAGCCTGCCTTCTCTTTCCTCTTCCCCTCAACTTTTGCCCTTGACTCAGAGGGTGGGAGTTGCGTTGAGAGCAAAGGTTGGCTATGTGCCTGGCCAGAGTGAACAGACCATAGGGTAGCATCAGTCTTCCAGAAGCCCTTCATCTGCCCCACACCATCAGCCTCACCCTTATCTCACTCTGGCCCACACCGTCCTGGCTGGAATACTTGTGGTCTCTCACTGTGCATTGGAACTAGGGCGCCAGTCTTGACTTTAATCTTCCCTGGCAGCTCTGTGGCATCGATAAGCCCCAAGTTTATGGCAGAGGAAAAATGAAACCCACATCACCCCACCAGGGTCCAGCCCCCACCCAGCGGAGCCAAGGATGTCCTCCAACGGGCATCAAGAGTCCCCAGCTATCCCCTCAAGGCATCTGGAGGTGGGGTGGACCGGTGCTCCCTGGATACCCTCCTCCCTGAAGGCACAGGAGCCCCCTCCCAACCCCCCAGGCCCTGCCTCTCTCCTCTCTCAGCCAGGAGGGCTTCCCCAGCATTTGTGATGGGGGCAGCTCCCTCCTGAGTTTGAGGTGAAAGGGGACGTCTTCTCCAGGAATCTGCAGCCAAATTGCTGAGCTGTTCACAGTGACCTGGAGATGATGTTTGGAAATCTGATTTGTGATAACATAATGTTCCTTTTAAGTAACGCTGGCTGGAGAGGGAAGGAGGAAAAAACGACCAAGAAAAACAACCTTATTGAGGTTTAAAAGGGGACGCTGTCGTGGCCGCCTCCTTAATCTCCCAAATCATTTTCCTCTCTTCCCCCTCCTCCTCCTGCCCCAGACCTGCTTTTGTTTATAACAATCTCTTGGAAAGAAGATTGAAAGTGAAATCTGTTTCCTTGCTTAAATATATATATTTAAAGGGGGAAGAAAGCCCTCTCTCCCCACCCCCCGCCTGCCCCTTGTCTGAGCGCTGTGGGTAATTGGAGGGCTGCCTGTTCTGGGCTAGTCGGTCAGCATGGGCTCTCCAGTGCCCACTCATCACCCCATCACAGAAGGATCATTAAGGCAGGAAAACAGGCTGGGGATGAGATGGGAAACCTGGAGGAGGGGTGCCAGTTATTCACGGACTCCAGGCACTATTTATGTAGTGGCTGGTGGCCAGCAGTTTGCTATCTCCAGAGGAGAATAAATACAGTATGAGGGGACAAAGTTAGACACAAGGCAGGACTTCCACTTTTTCTGTTCAACATGCTGTTCACTTGGCCCAGTGGTGAAAAGAATTGCGAAATTTCAGCTGCATTCCTAGATGAATGAGTGACCCCACTCCCCGCACCTCTCTGGGCTAGGGACCACTTTGTGACAGAGGAAGGGTTAAGATGAAACATCTGTGTCCAAGCAGGAGAGGATGGGGTAGCAGCCAACAGAGTATCCCATTGAGGAGGAGATGCTTGAGTGGAATCCAGTTGAGGGGTGGATATTTAGGAAGGGACCAGAACACCAGTAGACACCACCATAGCCATTGTCCCATCAACACTGCCCCCGCCCTGCCCCAACACACACATGTACTCACACCACTTCCCTCCTCTGCTCTACCAGGACATGTGTCTGACATCTCAGGTGGTACCTCATGCACTACCCACTGTCTGGCCCTCACCCTAGAATTCCAATAGTCCTGGCCCCGCCTGAAGCCAGCCAACAGGCCTAGCAGGGCAGGGCGGGGCAGGCTGAGGGGAGAAGGAGGTGCCAGAGCCCGCCATGCAGCCAGCATGGCTGCCTGCCAGCCCAGGACGGATTCCTCCGACCCGGCATCTCAGGAACACCCACTTCCCTGGGCCCTGGAGCTGGGACCCCTGCCTGCCGGGGGCTGTGCTTCAAGAGAAGGAACAGAGAGGGCTTTTTGGTGTTCTTTTCAGGGGCCTTTGCTCCCCCACCCACCTACTCTATCCAGGGCATGTTATTACTATCAGAAATATCAGACGTTTCAACTCAAATTAAAGTCAGGTTAAATGTCTCCACTGCAGAAATTCCACATGGTTCCAGATGGAGAGGAGGGACTCCCTCTCAGCCTTCTGCCTTCTCTCCCTCCCTCCCTCCCCAAGACTGGAACAAAAGCATCAATTTATAGTATGCTTTCAGACCATTCAAGCCAACCTTCTCAGCTTACAGATGGGGAAACTGAGGCCTAGAATGAAGAATGAGCTTGCCTAAATTCACTCAGCAAGTTAGCGGCAGAGCTAGGACTAGGATCCAGGTGTCTTGCTTTCCATCCCACAGTTTTTGTGGGGGTTTTTTTTCACAGCACACATTTGCAATCCTGTTAGACTTACAATTTCCCTTGACCTTGAAAACGTCAAAATTGCCACCAGAGATGTCGTAGCATCTGTGATGCTGGGACAAAAGCAGGAGGCAGCTTCTCATTAATCTTGGCCTGCAAAAGTCACTTAAAAGTGCTTGACACACATGCCATATAATCACGAGCTACTCCTTACCGTTCTCTGGGTCTCAGTTTTTTCATCTGCAAAATCAGAAATACAAGAGACCATTTTTTTTTTCATCTTTTCAACATCCATTCCTTCTTTTCTAATAACAACACCCAAATTTTTCTGGGAAACCACTCCTTCCACACTGTGAGTCCATGTGAGTCAGTTTCAAGGGTTACCAGATGACCCAGGCCAATCAGAACATTCCATCACACTGGACAGAGTGATCGGTTTATGCAGAGTCATGTGACCCCAGCTGGGCCAATACAAATCCTGAAACTTTTGATAAAAATATAAGGAAAGAGACACTGGGGATTGATCAGCCAGCAGACATAAGCTTAGTGTTTCAGGAGCCCTGTGAGAAGAGTCTGCCTGAGAATGATGCCTACAGAGAGAAATGGGCATCTAAAAGATAGACTGACTTTCTTTGAGCCTGAGATCTAGCATTGCCTGACCAGACCACCCTGGTAATTCTCAGTTTTGTGAACTAACATGATACCCTTTTGGCTTAGACCAGTTTTAGTTGGATTCCTTCCATTTGCAACCAAAAGGGGCCTCACTAACATAAGAGAGATTGGAGATATCCTATACCACCAATGGTAGAGCTGGAAGAGACCTTAAGTGATTGCCCAGTAGAGACTTAGAAAAATGTAATGAATGAATAAAAGGGTCTGGGATAACCATGCCCTTCATGGGCTGGAATAAAACCTCAGCCATTTTGTCAGCTGCATTCCTCCAGCCCCTGCCTAAAGTAAATAATGTGTAGGCTTTGGAGTCAGATAGACCTAGCTTTGAACACTGATTTCTCCATTTCCCATCTATATAATCTGGGGCATTTTTGCTGTCTAAGCCTCAAGTTTAACCCAAGCAGGTGTCAAAGAGCTGATAGGTCTAATCCAAGGAGCATGGGATGAGGCACCATAACAAGATAAGACAAGAACATTAAGACCGCAGACATTTATAGGGCCATTTTCTAAGGACAAAGGGATTGGCAAACATCCTTACAGGCAGCTGGGGCAGGCATGGGCAGAGATACCACATAGGGTTGTGGTGCACAGTTCCCGGGGTGTCATTCACATAGTCTATGATGAGAAGGGAGCACCTGAGAGCTGTGTAGTCCATAACTTCTACAAACTTACACAGTAGCCCTAGGGCTGTGGCATATTGTAATTGACACCCATGTCTTCTTCACTGAAGGCATATTCAGTTTTTCTCTTTATATCTTTAAAGAAGTGGAACTGCAAGAATAATATTACCATGAAGCTATGGTTGCACATGTAGTGCAATTCGTGTCCTGTTATGATCAAGGGACCTGGGAATACCAGAATATTTCCCCAGGCCAAAGCCAGCTCTCTTCACAAGGTTCTCAGGAGACACATATCCACATAGAACAAAGGCAAAGGAAAGCAAAGTAGCACTTTATTGTTAGCTGGGTTTTAGGCCTTAAACCTCAATACAAGATAGTGCGGCCTAGCCCAGAGTCCTGAGGGATCTCTTCCTATCACAAGGCCAAACCTGAATCTCAGATCTTAGCTCACTCCTATTGGCTTCATGGAAGAAAAAAAAAATAAACATGAGCAATGGCTGATTAAAAGCTGCCATTATGCTAGAATATGGCATCATCCACATGGGTGAAAGAGAAGAGGAGCAATCCACACCCTTATTCTGATATGTGGTGCATAGCTACTAGACCCACTTATTGGTCCAATCATATTCCTGATATCGACCAATTATCCTGGTGGGGGCAGGGTATCAAAGAAAGGGATGATAGAAGGATGAGTTTCCCAGACCTGGCCAGTAGATATGAGTGAGACCTGGGTTAAGAAACAGGTATAGGGAGAGTAAAATGGTGGACTGAGTATACCCAACAGACCTTCTCCTATCCTGCATCTCCAGAAATGGTAGATACTATATATTTTGTAAAACTCATTACCATTCTGGAATACACTTGGCCAAGAGACCATGAGGAGGGTAAAATAAAGGTATTTTCTAAGATTCCAGCACTCCACTCCAAAATGTTATCAGTTACAAATTCTGTCTAAAATAACCAACATTACACTAAGGAACACAATAAATTTGAACACAAGAAGTGGACCATAAGAAGCAAAGAAATCAGCCAATCAGTAAAAGAAGACATCAAGACAAGCAGTGATTAGGGTGGCAGCATGGACAGGGGATGTCAAAGAGGAAGCAGAGCTAAGAAAATGCATACTAAGCTTCTTGCCTTGTTTGGAGGGAGATTAGAGATAAGATTAATGCTAAATGTTGACAGACAGAGAATGTGTATGTTTTAGTATGTGTATTAATAATGTACAGGTAAACCTTAGAAGCTTAGAAATATATATTTTTAAACTATTTATAAAACATGTGTAGCCCTGGCCGGTTTGGCTCAGCGGTTGGAGCGTGGGCCTGCGGACCAGAGAGTCTTGGGTTCAGTTCCCGCTAGGGGCACATACCAAAAAAAAAAAAAAGAAAAAAAAAAAACATGTGTAAAACAGAATAACACATAAAAAAGGTTGAAAATAAAAAGATTGAAAAACACACTGAAATGCCAATAAAAAGAATAGGAGCATAGCAATATCAGTGTCAGACAAAACAGAATTAAAAGCAAAAGCACTATAAAATAAAAGATATTTCATTGATAATAGGTACAGGCCATCACAAAGTTATAACTACAAGCCTTCACAACATATGTTTAAAACAGAGATCAGCAAATTCACAACTGTAGTGTAAAAACAGACCTTTTGCAGAAATTGTCACATCAGGTGCTAACTTACTAACATACTAACTAAATAAGGACATATAGGATTTAAATAGTACAATTAGCAAACTTGAACTAACATACAGAAAATACACACACTTTTCAACTGCTCATTCAATACTTACAAAAATGGATGATGTATTAAGCCACAAGGGAAATCTTAACAAATTCCAAATAATGAAAATCATATAAGGCCATATATTAACCTCAGGGATAAAAAAATTACATTTACCAACAAAGCAATGGTTTGAAATCTATTCTATTGGAAGTAAGAGGGGGAAAAAACTACTTCCAGCCTAGTCAAAGACAAAATCAGATTGGAAATCACAAACTAATGCAAAATGAAAAACAATAAGATCTCTATATATCAAAACCAGCAGGGTGTAGCCAAAGTAGTACTCAGAGGAAAATGTGTGGCCTTAAATGTAATTATTAAAAAACAAGAAATATTAAACATTACATTAAGCTTTGTTTGTTTGTTTTTTTTAAAGAACTGTTTTAATGGTAGGTTTAACATTTTTATCTGGATCACAAGCACACATGCACCTGCACAATTCAATACCTTAATAAAAACTCGAGAGCAATACAAAGCCTTGAATAATAGCAGCAACTGGCATGCATTTTTTTTTTAGCATTCTTCTCTCAAAATTGTGGTTTCAATTATTTATAAATAATAATACATGTTTAGGGAAAACACACATAAGCTAAACAAAAGTAAAAGGAAGGAATTAACAAAGATAAAAGCAGAAATCCATGAAAGAAAATACAAAAAAAAACCCACCCTGGTTCTTTTCTAAAGGATCAATGAAATAGCCAAATATTCTCTCTGATGAGAGCGAGAGCGCTACATACCCAGGTTGCTGGTTCAATTCCCAGTCAGGGTGCATAGAGAGGCAACTGATCAATGTTTGTCTCTCACATCAATCTCTCCCTCTCTCTCCCTTTCTATCTCTCTAAAATCAATAAAAACATATTTTAAAAAGAAAGAAAAAGGGAGAAAAGACACAAATAATAATAAGAATAAACCTCAGCTCCAGAAAACATTATTTTATTTTACAAATGAATTTGAAAACCTAGATGAACTTACTTGCTAAGAAATAATAAATTACCAAAACTGTCTAAGAAATAGTATAAAGCTGGTTAGACCAATAACCATAGAAGGACTTGGCAGGGAAGGGTAGTCAGAGACCTACCAGTAAAAGTTGTGGTAAACAGCTTCTAAAATGACCCACAATAATCCCTACCTCTTTATATTCACCCCATAGTTTAATCTCCTTTCCTTCAGTATGGGCTGGACCTTGTGAATTGCTTCTAGTGAATAGAATGTGGCAAAAGTGATGGAGTGTCACTTCCAAGATTAGGTTACAAAAATATTAGATTACTTCTATCTTTCTGGCACTCTCTGGTTCTCCCTTGTTGGCCTTGAAGCAAGTTGCTATGTTGTGAGCTGCCCTATGGAGAGGTTCACATGTCAAGGAACTGAGGGAGTCCTCTGGCCAACATCCAGAGAGGAACTGAGGTCCTTAATCCAATAACCCACAAGTAACTGAATCCTACCAACAGTCACATGAGTGAGCTTGGAAGTAGATCCTCCAGAAGTAGAGTTTTGAGATGACTACAGCCTCAGTCAACACCTTAACTGCAGGTTGTGAGAGATCCTGAGACAGAGGTCTCCAGCTAAACCATGTCTGGTTTCTTGATCCACAGAAACTGTGAAATAATAAACGTCTGTTGTTTTAAGCCACTAAGTTTTGGGGTAATTTGTTATACAGAAATATATAATGAATACAATTATAGACAACAGGCCCAGATGACTTTCATTATTATATAAACTGTTTCTGAGCACAGAAAAAGATAAACAGCAATCCAACTCACTCTACGTAGTTAGCATAACCCTGATACTGAAGGTGGACAAAAACAGGATATGTAAAGAATATTACAAGTTAATCACACCAATGAAAAAGAAAGAAACATTTAGCGAACAAAATTTAATAGCACATTAAGTGAATCATAACCATGTAGAATTTACCTTTAACAAAGCAATAATTTAAAAAAGTATTTAGTACTTATTACTAAGTATTTAGTACTTATTACTAAGATCTGTTTTAGGTTCTATATATTAATATTCTGCATAACAGCCTCATGAGGTAGCTCCTTTGTTTAGAAAACTGAGGATGGCAGAGGTTATGTAAATCCATAGGTAGTAAGTGGTGGAAGAGCAGGGATTTGAACTCACCTTGCTATGCTGATCAATATTAGAAAAATCTGCCCTTGCCAATTTGGCTCAGCAGTTAGAGTGTCAGCCCTTGGACTGAAGTGTCCTGGGTTTGATTCATGTAACTGAGTTGCAGGTTCGTCCCTGGCCCTGAGGTGCGGGAGGCAACCAATGGATGTGTCTCTCTCACATCAATGTTTCTCTCTCTCTCTCTCTCTCTCTCTCTCTCTCTCTCTCTCTCTCTCTCTCTCTCTCTCTCTCTCTCTCTCTCCTTCTCTCTCCTTTTCTCCCTTCCATTCTATCTAAAAATCAATGGAAAAATATCCTCAGATGAGGATAAACAAAAAAAAATTAGAAAAATCTGTCAAGTAATTCACTATATTGTCATATGAAAGGGTAATAATTATACCATTATTTTAATAGATGCTTTTTTAAAAGTTATAAAATTGAATACTCATTTCCTATTTATTCTTTTGTTTAAAAGTATTTATTTATTTATTTTAAATTTAATTTTATTGTTGACAAGTATTACAGATGTCCTCAATTTTCTCCCCTTTGGTTCCCTCCTCCCTGCTTCTGCCCCACCCCAGGCCTTCACCACACTATTGTCTGTGTCCATGGGCTATACATGTATGCATATAAGTTCTTTGGTTAATCTTCCCCCACCCCAATCCCCCTTCCCTCTGAGATCTGTCAGTAAGTTCCATGCATCTATGTCTCTGGACCTATTTTGTTCATCAGTTTATTTTGTTCATTAGATTCCATATGTAAGTTAGGTAGTGTGATATTTGTCTTTCTCTGACTGGCTTATTTTGCTTAGCATAATAATCTCCAGATTCATCCATGCTGTCACAAAGGGTAAGAGCTCCTTCGTTTTTTACAGCTCCATAGTATTCCATTGTGTAAATGTACCACAGCTTTTTATCCACTCATCTACCGATGGGCACTTGGGCTGTTTCCAGATCTTAGCTATTGTAAATAATGCTGCTTTGAACATAGGGGTGCATATATTCTTTCTGATTGGTGTTTTGGGATTCTTAGGCTATAGTCTCCAAAATAGGATTGCTGGGTCAAATGGCAGTTCCATATTTAAATTTTTGAAAAAATTCCATACTGTTTTCCACAGTGACTGCACCAGTCTGCATTCCCACCAGCAGTGTACTAGGGTCCCCTTTTCCCCACACTCTCACCAGCACTTGTTTGTTGATTTATTGAGGGTAGCCATTCTGACAGGTGTGAGGTGATACCTCATTGTAGTTTTAATTTGCATCTCTCTGATGATTAGTGACGAACATTTTTTCATATGTCTCTTGGCCATCTGTATGTCCTCTTTGAAGAAGTGTCTATTCAGGTCCTTTGTTCATTTTTTTTATTGGATTGTCTTCCTTTTGTTGAGTTGTATGAGTTCTTTATATATTTTGGAAATTAATCATTGGAAAACATGTTCTCCCATACAGTGAGTTCCTTTTTTCATTTTGATGATGGTATCTTTTGCTGTGCAGAAGCTTTTTAGTTTATTGTAGTCCCATTTGTTTATTTTTTCTTTTGTTTCTCTTGACCTAGGAGGTGTAGCATTGAAAATTCTGCTACATGAGATGTCTGAGATTTTATTGCTTATGCTTTCTTCTAGGATTTTTATGGTTTCTTGACTTACATTTAAGTCTTTTATCCATTTTGAGTTTATTCTTGTGTGTGGTGTAAGTTGGTGGTCTAGTTTCATTTCTTTTCATGTACCTGCCCATTTTCTCAACACCACTTATTGAAGAGACTGTCTTTACCCCATTGTATGCTCTTACTGCCTTTGTCAAATATGAATTGATCATAATGGCATGGGTCGATTTCTGGGCTCTCTGTTCTGTTTCATTGGTCTATATGCCTGTTCTTGTGTCAGTACCAAGCTGTTTTAATTACAATGACCTTGTAGTATAGTTTGATATCCGGAATTGTGATCCCTCCAACTTTGCTCTTCTTCTCAAGATTGCTGTGGGTATTCAGGGTCTTTTTTGGTTCCATATAAATTTTCGGAATATTTGCTCTAGATCTGTGAAATATGCTGATGGTATATTTCAAAAAACTTTTTTCTTTATTGATTTTAAAGAGAGAGGAAGGGAGAGGAAGAGAGAGATAGAAATATCAATGAGAGAGAACATTGATTGGCCACCTCCTGCATGCCCCCACTGGGGATTTGACCCACAACCTGGGCATGTGCCTTGACCAGGAATCAAACCGGCGACCTCTTGGTGCATGGGTCGAGGCTCAACCACTGAGCCACACTGGGCAGGCACTGATGGCATTTTAATAAGGATTGAGTTGAATCTATAGATTGCTTTGGGTACTATGGACATTTTAATGATGTTAATTCTTCTAATCCATGAACATGGTATATGCTTCCACTTGTTTGTATCTTCCTCTATTTCTCTTTTTAGTGTCCTATAGCTTTCTGAGTACAGGTCTTTTACCTCCTTGGTTAAGTTTATACCAAGGTATTTTTTTGTTGCAATTGTAAATGGTATTTTTTTTTGTTTCTCTTTCTGAGAGTTCATTATTGCTGTATAAAAATACCATTGATTTCTGGATGTTAATTTTGTATCCTCTACATTGCTGAATTCATTTATTAAATCTAGTAGATTATTGGTGGAGTCTTAAGGGTTTTCTATATGTAATATCATATCATCTGCAAATAATGACAGTTTTACTTCCTCCTTTCCAATTTGGATGCCTTTTAGTTTTTCTTCTTGTCTGATCACTATGGCTAAGACTTCCAGTACTATGTTGAATAAGAGTGGTGAAAGCGGACATCCCTGTCTTGTTCCTGTTCTTAAGGGGAATGCTTTTAGCTTTTGCCCATTGAGTATGATGTTGGCTGTAGGTTTGCCATATATGGCCTTTATTATGTTGAGGTTTATTCTCTCTATTCCCACTTTCCTGAAAGTTTTTATCAAAACTGGGTGCTGGATTTTGTCAAATGCTTTTTTTTTTGTTGCATTTATTGATATGATCATGTGGTTTTTATCTTTCATTTTGTTTATGTGATGTATCACATTTATTGATTTGCAAATATTGTACAACAAATGAAGTATGGTATCTTGGGTGGGTTCCTGGAATAGGAAAAGAAGATTTGGGGGTGGGGTAAGAAATTGGGAATAAACTATAGACTTCAGTTAATAATAATGTATTACTATTGGTTCATTAATTGTAACAAATGTACCAGAGCCATTTGTTAAATACTGTTAAAACTAGGGAAAATAAGGTGTGAGGTATATGGAAACTGTACTATCGTTGAAATTTTCTTGTAAATCTAAAATTGTTCTAAAATGAAGATGATTTTAAAAATATCAATAAAAATGGCAACAACCAATTAGAAATAAAATAGATAAATGGGTTCCTTTCACAAAAGCAACAAAACTATAACATATCTAAGAAAAAGCCAAACAAGAAGTGTACCAGACATATGAAAAGAAGACTATAAAATGTTACTGAAGAATATTGAAAGAGACCTAAATAAATGGAGAAACATACATGTTCCTGGTGGGAAAACTCAGTATTGTAACAATATCAATTATTCCCAAGCTAATCTATACATTTAATTATATCACAGTCAAATGTCCATCAGGAGTTTTCATAGAACTTGGCAAATTGATTAGAAAATTCATGTGTTAGAGAAAATGTGCACGGAGAGCTAAGACAATGTTGAAAGGGAAGAAAAATGTAAAAGGGCACTTGGACTTGCTTTATCATATATCAAAATATTTTATACACTCTTCAGAATGAAGCGTGTGTGCTAGAGCTTCTATTCAAAATAGATAACAATGGGTGTAGCACAAATTTAGCAATCAGAATGGACAAGGGCCCTGAATAGCCAATTTGGCCTGAGGCAGGATTACTGGCCTAATAATCAGACCTAGCATAGGGATAGAGATGACAAACAAAGCAACAATAGAGACCAGAAACACATCCATGGGTATGTGGTAATCTGGTATTTAATGAAGGTGGCCTTTCAAATCAGTACGGAAATAATAGTCTATTCAATAAATGGAATTGAGGCAATCGGCTCCTTTTAGGAAAAAAATAGATCTGTTTTTTACACCCCTGAAAAATTTGATTACAGAGAAATTGAAAGCATAAAATGTAAAATATAAAGTTATTATAAAAATATTGCAAAGCATGGTTATAATATTGATGTAGGGAAATCTTCTCTTAAAGAAACCACAAAAAAGCAAAAGCTCTAAATGAAAAGATTGATAGATTTGTTGGTATCAAAATTCTAAAATGTCTTTATTACAATAGGCACCATAAACAAAGTTAAAACACAAGTGACAGACTGAAAGGAATGATTGGCAACATTTATCCATAGTGGTTTTCTTTCTGTTTCTCTATCACCCCCCCCCCTTTTTTTTTTCAATAGGACATCTATCGTTGCTATTCCTGGTGTCTGAAATGCTACATCTGTCTCCAAACCCTCAGGAGGCCTGAATGATTCAAATTTCACCCCCACCCCCTGCCCAGAGAAGCCTTCTCAGTCTAACCAATCCAAAAAAGCCTTGCCCCACCTTTCACAATCCATCTTGTCACCCTCTTCCCTTTTCCTTGGAGCACTTAACGCTTATCAGAAAGGAGTGTGTATGTGTATTGGTTCACTTGTTCTCTGTCTGTCTAGGATGTGTGCTCTCAGGGAGCAAGGACTGGGCTTGGCTTGTTGCCTTCTGTATTCCCAGCACCCAGCACCGTGCCTTGTTCAATAAATGTTTGTTAAACAAATGAGTGCATGAATCTCTCATTTATAAGGAACTCCTAGAAATGAACGCTTAAAAAGGCAAACCACCCAAAAGAAAAATCAGCGAAGGATATATGATCAGGAAATGTACAGAAGAGGAACTATAAATACAGCCAATAAATATGTTAAAAGATATTCAACCTCACCATTAATTAGGTAAATAAAATATAAACAGAGTTTTTATCAATGTACATAGTTTGGAGGGTTTATAACAAAAACCAGACTCGAACAAATTTCTTTTTTACTTCAATGCTCAAGCCTATAAATAACAATAAAAACAGAAGTTCCCTGCCCTAGTACTTTCTACATGCAATTCCCGCTTCTTAGAGGCAAATATTTTCATCCCTTCTAGCTGAAAAATATTTCTCTCCATGCTTCTAAAATAGTATGTACTGCTATGTCTTGATTTTTCAAGTTCAGATCTAATCAACTGCCTTCCCATTCTAAAATAATTTCACTCTCTTCTTATCCACCTGACTCTACACAAACACTTCCCTTCTCATGCATCTGTTTCAGCTCTAGCAATAGTCAGTGTTGACATTAATATAATATGAGCCCTGAGGTGTCTTATGAGTACATGCCCTTTCTTGAATAATTTTTGTGTTTCTTAAAATTAATAATTGTCTCAATTTTTGCATGTGTTTAATTGGCTTTCTGTGTATCTCTGACTAATTCATCGGCAAACTACCTGGCAGAACAGTAAATCTCATCTCAATCTGTCCAAACACCTTGTCCTTGGAAGCACCTCCCCTGGAACCCTTCACGATCCATTCCAGCTGGCCTGTTAGGCTGCCTGTTGTCCAGGGACTTCCCTTTCACCACCATCCTGAAGATCACCTTCACCTTCCTCTTACGTTAGCTTCCCTGTCTCCTTGGCTCCAGATCTGCCTCATTTCAATCTTCCTTGCATTGAATCAGATCCTCTAGTAGCTTCCTGAGAAGGTGTGCATGCAAAGTATATGTTTTGACAACTTATTATTCTGAACATGTTTTGGTTTTATCCTCACACTTGATTGTTAGTTTGAGTATAAAATTCTAAGTTGGAAATTATTCTTCCTAAAAATTTTGAAGACATTAATTCATTATCTTCTAGGTTCCATTGCATGGTAGAGGAGTTTTATACTGTTCTAATCCTTAAGACTTGGTATGCATCTTTTTTTTTTTTTTCCTTTCTGGAAACTTTCAGGATCCCTTTGTCAAACATACTAAAATTTCACAAAGATGTGCCTTGTTATTGGTCTCTTTGCATCTATTGTGTGGGATACCTGATGTGCCCTCTCAATTCAGAAATTTATATCTCTCCATTCTGAGAAATGCAATTAAACTATTTCATTTATAGCTTCTTATTCTCTCTTGTCTCTGTTCTTTCTTTCAGGCACTCCCTTTATTCAGATATTTGGCCTCTTGGAGAGTTCTACTTTTCTCTATTTTTCTTTCTTTGTCTTTTTGTCTACTTGCTGTCAACTTTATCTTCCTAACCATTTATTTAATGTTTTATGTTTCCATAATGATCATTTTTAATTTTTCTTTTTTCTTTTTTGACTGTCTCTTTTTTTTTTAATGAATTCTGATAGATTCTGATAATGCCAAAATATTTGCTACCCCTGTCTACTGGGCCTGTCCATGCAGTAGAATTATAATTCCTGCACTGCGACTTCAGATTGAGACAAGTGACTTGTTTTGGTCAATGCAATGAGAGTAGAAATGACATTTGAGAGTCACTGTGTGATTCCACCATCTTATTTTCCCCTGTGCTATGAGCCTGCTGATACCTCAGATAACAGCTCCTCCTTTACCTCAGATTCTGGAGAGGATAAAACATAGAGCAGAACTTTAATCAACATGCAGATAGTATATGACATAAGCAAAAGATGACCCTTTATTGTTGCAAGCCACTGAGATGTTATGATTGTTTATGTTTAGTTTTCTCCTGCTTTCTGCATTGTGTCTATTTCCTCTGAGTTAATTTTTCTGTTTGTTTTGGTCTCTGTCTTTTACATTAAAATATTTTTTTCAAATGTCTGGTGATCCTTGATTGTCAGCTAATTTTTAAGAGTGAGGGATTAAAAAGCATTTTGGAAGTATGTGTGCAGAGTATAGTGTTTTTCAACTGGTCACAACAGTGTTCTCTGGGCTTTTCATGGAACATTCACATATGAACTCCCCAGGGAGGAAGCCTCCAATCTTTTGTAGGGGAAAGGAGATGATACAGTATCATGGCTGCCAGGGTTCTCAGAACTGAGTGAGGAAAGAATGTGGGAGGCCTCGCTGCTCAGTATATAGATTATCACTTTGTTCTCCTGTTCCCAGGATGCACCCCTGCCTTCAGCTGAGGCTGGCATCTCCACATGCACCTCTGGCATTCTACCAATATGGAAGAAGGCATTTGGAAGTCTAATTTTTTTTATTTGGACTTTCAATCAATCCACTTGTTTTCAGCCCAAATATACCCTCACTTTCCAGGTATCTGGTGAGCTTCGTTCCTAAACATTTCTGAGGTTTTTATGGAACAAATTGGTCTGCTTCTGCACTTCCCCCACTGCCAGCTTGGGTTTCCCTTCTCTCTGGTCCTCTTCCATCTGCTTGCCAGCTTCCAACATTCTGTTGCAGTTGTCTATCTGTCTCTTCTGTTATCCTTTTAGCCCTTTACCTTAATGTGTGTTTGCTTCCAAACTCCCTTTACTGTCAATTTAGTGGGACCTGGGGAAGAAACAGCATTAAATGTATTTATTCAATCTACAATATTTAACTAGAAATCCTGACTGACCAATAAGCAGGAAAGTGCAAAATAAAGTAGTGAGATATAGCTTCTTACCTATATAACTGGCAATTTGCTTGATAAATCTTTGTAAGACCTGCTCCAGATTACATTAATAATGGCTCATGGCATATCAGTGGATAACATAGAAGGAAAATGGTGTGCCCGTGGTCTGATGGAGACCATTCTGCCCTACTCTCGAGTTGGAGGAATAGGGAGGCTTCCATAACAGACTACAGAGAATCAGGTTGTTTCTAAGAAAGGAGGTTAGGGCTAGTTTCAAGATTAAAGGGAGTTTCCACTGAATGGAGTGAGAGTTTCAAAGGAACAAGAGGGTTGGTGGAGAGCCTGGAGAAGATTCAGCAGGAGGGACGACAGAGAGGTTAGGAAGGCATATTGTTGAATGCGAATGAGGCTCCTGTGGGAGGTAGGAGGCTTGTTTCAGGAGGGCAGGGGTAGCAAGAGTGGAGGACAGAAAAGCAGGGTTAAAAGTTGCTTTTGGTTTTCCTTCTGGACTCTGTCTGTCCCTCAATCCTGTCCCCCAGTCAGGACCCTAACTCTGTCCATTTCCATAGACTTGCTTCCCTACTCCCACAATGTGAACATTCTGCCCAAGCAGGAAGGTAAGGCAGCCACCTCTCTTCCTCCCCTCCCTGCCCACCGAACAATGAGATGGGAAAAATTTACACTCACATTCAGTCAACCAAGCTAAGAGGAAAAGGGACCACCTGTGCCTGCATCCATGTTCTGAGGCCTGGGAGTGCTCTTCAGGGGTCTGGCTGAGTAGGCATGTCAGATGTGCCCACCCACCGCTGACCCTCTTCTCTTTCCACATCCTGGCTGAATTCCTGGCTCCCTCCTCTATCTTCCACAGCACACTTTGTTCATTCATTCATTTGTTCATTCACTCATTCATTCAATGCCAGGTAAACACCAGACATTGTTATAGGCACTGGAGGTACAGAGTGAACCAAACAGACAGAGGACCCTGCCTTCCTGGAGCTGATAGGGTGCAGGGTCATGTAGGGCTCTGGAAGCAGGTTGGGGCTCAGAGGAGCTAACAACAATGTTTCTGTACTGGGATACTCTATATGCCCTATTATCACGAAAGAGAAAAGATTGCCACAGCTCATTCTGGATTTAGTGGGGAATCCAGTCCTAAAATGCTAGAGCAGAAAGGGACGATGGTGCCAATTATTTGTCACAACTTCCACCACCACTCTGGTCTGAGCCCCATCACCTCTCACCAGGATTACTGTCATAGCAATGTCCTGGCTGCTCCACCAGCTTTCCTCCTTGACCCTTACCCCTTCAGCCTATTTGCATGACAGCAGCCAAAGTGATCCTGTAAAAATATTTGTTACTACTCTGTTCAAAACCCTGCCCTGGCTCCCGTTTCACTCAGTTAAACCTGACGCCTCACCAAGGACAACGAGGTCCTACCTGCTTTCATGCTCATTTCCTCTTCGAAGGCATCTCCTCCCCCTTCCCCTTTGTTAATCCGTGTGGCCTCTTTTCTATATTTCAACACGCCCAACACCCTCTGCCCCTGGGCTGTCGCACTAGATGTTCCCTCTGCCTGAAAAGCTCTTCCTGGAACTATTCACATGGCTGTTGCTCCACCTTCTTGAGGGGTTTACTTAAATGCCACTTTTGCAGAGGCCTTCCCTGACCACTCTGTTTTAAACTGCACCATCCCACCCCCACATCCACTCTTCCCATTTGTTGTTTCCATTTCCTTGGGAGCACTTATTGCCACAGACTGGCTATATTATCTATCTTCTTTATTGTCAGCCTGCCTTCACGGAAACATAGGCTCCCTGAGTGCAGACATTATTGTCTATTTTGTTCACTGTTGTGTTTTCATTACTTAGTCAAGACACATCAGAGGATCTCCATAAATGTTTGTCGAATGAGTGAATGAATGAATGAATGAATGAACGAACGAACGAACGAACGAACGAATGCATGAATGAATATGGAAGGTCATGTTGGCCAGTGATTTGAAACTTTGTCTGATTCCACCAGGCCCTTTTGTTGCCCTTCTCTCCTGTCTCCCATCTTGGCCGGGAGAACAGCGTTGGGGTGGAACACTGGGCCTGCTCCTGAGTGGGGAGGTCACTCATGCTAGGGAACTCCTCATCAGAAGTCCCAGAGGACTCATGCAGACGATTGCTTCCCAGCTGGACTCTGAATCTTTGAGGTTATTATTTTTCTTATGGAAATAGTTTTATTGCTGATTTTCTTCTAATTATAAAAGTGATTAATGTTTGTAGTCAATAGATTTCAGGAGCCCCATAAATAGGAATGAGTTCCCCTCCCCATCCTTGACCACTTAACATGGAATCTCCCCAAACCCTGCTTACCTGCAGTGTGGCAAAGTTCTTTGACTCCCTTTAACAACTGTATCAGGAATCTCTTTCCATATCAATACCTACAGAGTGACATCATTGTTTTTCATGGCTGCCGTGTATGAATATGCCATAATTCATTTAAGCAGGCCCTGTTTTTCACTATAATGAACAGCCTGGAAAAGAACATCCCGGTATATACATCTTTGCTCTCTTGACCCACTATTTCCTTCACATGAATTCCCAGAAGTGGACTTGCTGGGTCACAAGGGCTCCCTGTTGGAAGACTCCTAATACTATTGTCCAAAGGTGGGAGGACTCCAATTCCAGAGGGATTGCAGCGACCCTCTGCCCTGTGTTTCCCCCACACAACTCCCTTGCCTCGCCCACACTCCATCCACTAACAGAGGCCACAGAGGACAGTGGAAAATCCTCACGCCATACTTCTTATTCTGTACCACATGCTGTTTGGTACTTCCCACATAATAACTCCTTTAATCCTCACAACAATCTCAGGAGGTACCTACTAGTCTTAGCTCCACTTTACAGATGAAGAAACTGAGGCTAAGACAGGTGAAGCAACCTGCCCAAGATCACACAGCTGCAGGGAACAGGTTGGAGATTCATAGCCAGTAGTGGCAGACCAGAACCTAGACTCTTAACCCCTCACTTTGCTATACTGCCTCCAAAAGCAGGGCTTTGGAGGGCGATGGGCCTGGGTTCGAATACGGCTGCCACTTCCTAGCTGTGTGATGTTGCGGCAATCACTTCACCTCTCTGAGCCTCAGCTTCTTCTGTGTAAACCAAGTGTGGTCATTCCTACCTCACCCGGTTAGCAGGAGGCGTCAAGGTGGTAATGTACAACAACAGTCACAGTAAGGAGTCTGCGGTGCTTCCCAAAAGTGAGTTTCCCACCTTCCCCACTCCCTGACCTCTCACATCTCCTCTCCTGGACCCCATGACTGGCAATCCCATGGGAAAGACCAAGCAAGCTGGCCTCTTCCCCGAGGTGTCTGAGCCTTGTGTTCCTGGCTTTCTCACGCCATCTCCTCCACAGCCCAGGAAGTATGCATTGCAGAAACTCTGCCCCCACATCCAGCCAGATAACCCCATGGTGGCAGACAGCAGGGCAAGCTAGCTCACACCCCTGCCCAGCCTCCTGTGCTGGAGGTGGGGTGGGGGGGTTGGCTCCCCTCTCCCTGCTCCCACCTTCCCTGCTCCCTAGTCCATGGGCCCAGCTCGCCTCAGATTCCGGACCTCTGAAATCATTGCTCCAGCCCACCGGACTGGGCCCCCGGCCAGCTCCTCCAGCCCCAGGCTCGCCGGCAGAGTCTTCGCCTTTGCTCCCTGAAGACTAATCACTGTCCTGTCAGCTTGGCCCTCTGCCCCTGTATTATTGTACAGAAATAGCCCTGGCCCAGCTCCCCTCCCTCCTTGGCCCGCCCTGGCCCGAGCTTCTCTACTGTTGGACCCATCGCTTCCTCCTCCTCCCTCTTGTCTCCTCTCCTCTGCTCACCATGGCTGAGGTGGCTGAGGTTTGACCTCTACCTCCTGGAGCCAGGCACAAACTAGATCTGGTCTCCAGGGCAGAGAAGCAGTCTCCCAGCACTCCTCCGGCACCCCTCCCACCCCACGGCTGCCCAGGAGGGGAGATTTGAGGGAATGCCAGTGGTGGGCAGAGCACTTTTCTGTCTCTGGCCTAAGCACAGAGACCTTGCTCTTGGGTGTAGGAAGCAGGAGCCTCTTTTTTCTCATGATGCAATGCCTTACCCACTCGACCGTCTTTTCTCTGCACAACATTGTGGCCATGGTCAGCAGTAGGGAGCCTGCAGAGAGCTGTGGGGTCTGTGGTCCCACCGGAGATCCGAAGGAGGATGCAGCGGCTGGCAAGGAATCCGGGGGCAGGCAATGCCAGGAAGTCTAAGAGGCAGGCGAGAAGGTGGCAGCAGGACCCTAGAAGGGAGGCTGGAGTCAAGACTTTTGGGGGACCAGCAAAGGCAAGGCAGAGCCCAGTCCTCAGGGCTTCAGGGGATTGGACAGGTCACCAAAGCACTAGAAAGAGCAGCTAGGGACCAGAGCAGGGGTGGGCAAGGTTGGGTCTGTTACCAATCAGAGCCCAGAAGCAGGACAGAGATCAGGTCCACCCCAGTTAGCCTCAACTCTCTCAGTCCACGCAAACTGTGGTGGTGGCCACAGTAGGACAGCACTCGTCGGGAGCTCTTGGGGACTCACGGAGCAGCTCCCACAATCAGGCCCAGTTGAAGAACAACAATGTGGGGCTGAGTGGGGGGTTATTCCTGGGGAATAGAGAAGAGGTGCTTTCATATCCAAACTGGCTGGAGTCACCCTAGTGCCCTATTTTATAGATGAGGAGACTGAGGCTTGTAGGGTTGAAATGGCCTACCCAAGATTCTACATATGGGCTTCCTGGAGCTCTGCCCTATTCCTCTGTCCCCCTGAGGTAGGTCCTCTGAGAGACTCACCTACTGGCCCCAGAGCAGGAGATTAAGTGGATGGATGTAGAACGAAACTACTTTCGCTCAAATTTGGTCTCTGCCACTCACTGGGGGAATTTGGGCAAGCTCTTAAAATTCCTTATGCCTTTTCCTCATTTTAAAAACAGATACAGTGATAGTACCTACACCTATAAGGCTTTGTGAGGAATTTTGAGGAATGGGGTTTGAGGACTTTGGGGAGACATCCCCACTCCTCAAACCTGCTCCCAGTGTGGGTGAGGAAATACATTGTTTCCCCCAATCCTTCTAGTAATTTCTCAAATTCATCATTCCTTGCTAACAAGAAAGAGCCAGACCACAGTGGTTTGGAGCCAGGTCAGACCCTCACTGCAGCTTTGAGGGGCTTTTCCCAAGTCTGTAGCATGATCCTCCTTCCATAGGACACCCCTCCTCCACCATCCCCCCTTCTGCTCCAGATTTTTAAGGCAAAACACTTCCCCTCCTGGATCCCCCAGCCCTAAGCCTTGCATCTGTACAGCTGGCAGATGGAGGGCCCCTTGCCCCAGCCTCCATAACCTCCACGTGTCCATCAAAGAGGGAGGAGAAAACCAGGGAGGAGGGAAGGCAGGCTGGGATGGGGTGGGGGAAGAGGGAGAGGGGTAATCTCAGTAAGAGGGGTTTCTATCTTCTCTTTCCCTTCCCCCCTAGCAGCCAGGGGACCTTGCTTTTGTGACTGGGTTTGCAGTTACATCTCCCTTAACCAAAACGGGCATGTGCTTCTGGATTGCTTTGAATCTCAGCTGTACTTCTTCCTAGCTGTGTGCACTGGGCAGGGAACTCAACTTCTCTGAGCCTGAGCTTCGTCATCTCTAAAATGGGCATACTTCTAGTACAGACCTCATTGGCTTGCTGTGGGGCTTTAAATGAGATGATACGTGCTAAGTGGCCAGCACAGTGCCTGTGCACAGAGACTCGATAAACCTTGCTATTATTACTGTTGTTGTTGTTGTCATCGCTGTTACCAGACCTTCCGAAATCTGGAACTGCCAATATGCTTCCTGACACAATTACATGGAGGGGGATGATTATGGAGAGTAGTGGACAGTGCTCCATGAGCTCTCTCTGCCCTGTACTAGCACATTAAAGGATGTGTGACTCATGAGGCCTCCATAGCCTCTGGCCTGAGGAGCACAGAACTAGAGTCCTGCATCAGACATCAGTCAAGGGACTTTGGCCCCTTCCTCTCCAAGGCTAAGGGGTCTGCATCCCTCAGCTGCGCAGCCTTGGCTCCTGCTTAGTTGCCCTCCTGGAAGTTTATGAGCCTTGGCTTGGCTCTGCACAACCCTGCACCATGCAGCCCCGCCCTCCAGAGAACCAGGAGGTGGGGGTGGCTAATCCATGTTCCATTGACTGACACAGCAAACGAGGGCATGGCTGGGGGACTGCTCCATGAGGGAGACCCGCAGGGGACTCGCTCCGAAGGCCCCCAGTTTCCCTCCAGCCTTGAGAAGAGTGGATGGCTTTGCGGCAGAAACCAGAATGCTCTCCACAGCCCAGGCACACCACCTCGTTTGCTTGCCTTCATCTGAGATTCGTCAGGACTCTTTGACCACATTTTGGCTTATTTCCCAGCCTATGTAGATCAGTTTCTCTCTGTCCATTTAGCACTTCAGGGCCAGAACCTCCCCCCATGCTTATGCAGCCCACTGGACTGTGAGCTCCTGGAGGGTCGGGCTCTGGCTGACCTAGGTCTATGGGCCCTGACCTTGATCTAGGGTCTGGCACACATAGGGCTTCTTCTTCTCTCTCTCTGCTTCTAGTCTTGGTAGCTCCACTTTGGAAGCATATCCAGGAGCCCTGCCACCCCCACCCCTCAGCTGGGTCACTGTGGGAATCCCCTGCCTAGTCTCCTGGCTTCTCCTTGTCTCCCCATCACCCCGGGGCAAGTTATTCTCAGATCAGCAGCCCAAAGGATGTCTTAACATGATTCAGTCAGACCATGTCCTTCTCCTGCCTCCAAATCCTGCACTGGCTCCATCTCACTCGGAACAAAAGCTAAAGTGCTTAGAATATCCCCCACTCTCCCCATATTGGTCTGTCCAGCCAGACCCACCTCCTTGTTGCCCCTCAAACACACCAGCACGGCCCGCCTCAGGGCCTGCACACCTGCACTACCCTCTGCCTGAAAAGTTCTTCCTCCAGATTTCTGCACCAGTCATCCCCTCACTTCCTGCAGCCCTTCGCTGAAGTGGCACGGAGACCCCTGACCACCTTCGTGGAAATTGCTCCTTCCTTCACCACGCTGCCCCATGGCCCTTCCCTGCTTTACTTTTGTCCATTGCCCTTTGCACTCTCTGCCTGTTCTCCTTAAGGCTTTTGTTTATCATCTGTCTCCCCTGACTAGGAGGCCAGTTCCATGAGGGCAGGGATTTGTGTCTATGTGTTTGCAACTGTGCTGCCAGCGCCTAACAGTGCCTGGCACATAGAAGCCCCTCAGAGCAGCAGCCCAGGTGACGGGAGCCTGGCTAGCAGCAGGGAAGCCAGGGTAGGCTTTAGGCTCTGACCTTGGCACCTAGCCCCTAACTGCCCTTGCTTCCCCTGTCTATGGCTGAACAAGGGCTTTTTGTGAGTCTTTTCTGGAGAGTTCCATGGCAGGATGGCACTTTAGAGGGCTCTGGCCTCTAAGCAGGATCCCAACTCACAGCTCCCTCAATTGTCTGGCCCACACTTACAGCAAGAGGGGAGCAATTGTCTATCCAAGGATGTGTCTGCACCGAACATTGTTCTTGACCTTCCCTAGTCCTTCCAGACAACAACAAAAAGCCTCCAGCTACCCTTTGGAGTTGGTGCCACCACCCCCGCCTTGATTACAGTTTAAAGGGCAGGGCAGGAATGCCTGGCTCCAGGGCCTCTGCTCACATGACTGGCAAGCACTGTCTGGCCAAGCCAGGGACCCAAAATTACCACCCAGTGTTGGAGTGAGGCCCCTGCCTACTTGCCCCAGGCAGATAAAGCAATGCCAGACTGGACCCAGGGCTCTACCAGGTGGGTCCATGAGCACTGAGAGAGGCAGGGAGGGAGGAAAGGAGAGAGAAAAAGGTCAAAGAGAGAAAGAGGAAAGAGAAGGAAGGTGAGGAAGAAAGGGGTAACATGTTCAAAGGAAGCAGAGACATCTGTTCATAGGATGCCAGACCTATAACGCCAGTGGTTTGCAAACTCCATTCCTTGTAGGCTCCAAGATGCCTCCAGGGCTTCTGGGGCACCAGTGGGAATAGAGTGGGTGGGACTGTCGAGTTCCATTGCCTCTAACCAGAACAAGGCCTCCATTGCCTAACAAGATAGGAAAGAAATGAGGGAGGAAAGAAAAAGAAGGAAGGAAGGAAGGAAGGAAGGAAGGAAGGAAGGAAGGAAGGAAGGAAGGAAGGAAGGGAGAGGGAAGGTGAGGAGAGAAGAAGGGAAGGGAGAGGAGAGGAGGGGGGAAGGAAGGGGAGAAGAATAGAGGGAGGATTTGGGGTGTTTGAGCTACATTAGTGCCCATCTTCTGCCCCCAAACAGGGAGATGAGTGAGGGGCTGGAGAAGGAGGCCTCCTCTCCCCTCCTTTCCAGCCCTGGTCTTTCCCAAGGGACTGTGGACAGCCAGAGAGACAGAAGAAAAGCAGAAGGTGCATTGCTCCTCCTGGGGAGGGGGTTCGGGGAGGTTTGCTGGAGGAGCAAGCTTTACCTGCTTTTTTGAGGAGATCTGCAGGATCTATCGAGGTGCTTCTGGGGGTCCACAAAAAAAGAAGTATTTCCTTCCAGATGATGAAGATGCTGGGGTCCTAATGAAGGACTGTGCTTTTAAAAGGGAAAGAAGAATGAGGAAAGCATGTCAGCTACATGTGTAGCCCAGCGCGCTTGGTAAACAGCTCAGGAGGGGCTGTGCCAGGCCCCACTCCCTCCATTGCCCCTTCCCATACCTGGGCCCAAGGACTTGTACCTGGCGAAGTGTCTTTGGAGAGATACAGCGGCTCTTTCTGGGGCTTTTGGACGGGGAGCTGGGCATTGGCACTGTGTCAAGTCCTGCAGAGGGCAAGGCCTGTGTGGGTTTGGCTGGAGCTGGGGTGGGGGTGAGGAGGGCTGGTGTAGGGGGAGCATACTGGATGAGTGGGGGCTGGCTGGAGTAGGGGCTGAGGAATCCAGACTGGCCCTAGAAGGGAGGTTCCCCAGCCTAGTGGTTGTTGCTCAGCTGGCCGGCAGGCCTGGCCCCTCCAGCGTTGCCATAGTGCTCTGTGGGTCTTCCCAGCAGCCTGCCAGGCGGAATGTGGCCTGGACGGCTTCCCAAGGAATGTAATCAAGATGTAAATGGGGGGCCAGGAGGAGCTGGTCGATAGGGTTGTCACCTCCTTGGGCCTGTGTGGAGTCAGAGTGAGCTGGAACTGGCCTGACCGGGAAAATCTCCTGGTTGGGCTCTGCTCTGAGCCCATGGCTACCGTGCCAGCTTCGTCTCCACAGGCCCTCCTGCCCACCCCTTTCCCTGCACCCAGCGGGGCAGATCTCTCCCCGGGTGTGGGAAGTGGCTGGGGACATCTGGCGGAGGTTGGCAGGGGCCTTATTAGTGGAGTTCAAAGGAAAGCTCTCAGGAGACTCAGCTCTCACAAGTCCCAGAGGTGCAGGCAGGGGGTGCCCCAACCAGGACTGCCAGCTTGGGTTCCTCTGCCTATGTCCGCTGGGACCAGGCACTGGACTGTAGTGCTGGCTGAAGTGGGGCCACTGAGACACACTCAGGCAGCTCTGTGCCCCTTCTGAGAGTGGCACTGCATCAAGTCCTTCTCCCCTAGCAGACACCACTTTTGGATGAAGCTTTAAGAGCCACCTTGAGCCTGAGATGACAGTGACCAAGGTCTCTGCTTCCCCTTCACCCCCAGGCTCTAGGACGGGCAGGGTTCCAGGGTCAAAGTGGCAGTTATGCAGCAGGGACCTTCTAGGATAATCCCAAATCCAATGTGTGGTCCTGTTAGCACCACACATAAAACAAGACAAAAACAAACAACAACAACAAAAAACACACCAAAGTGAGACTTGAATGCCAAGTTTTGGGGAATTCAAATGAAGGCCTTTGTGGCACCCTTGAACTCCCTCTGTGGAGACCCCATCTGAGTTATTTCTATCTTCCAATCTCTGACTTGTCACTTACTAGGCTTCGTGGCTCTTTCCCCCAAGTCAAGCCTTTTCCCCTTTCACACACCATTTTTGTCACTTTTCAACTGAAGAGCGAGGTTAGAAGCTGTTTGCCCCTGAGGCCGCTTCTGGCTATGACACTCCCTGTAGCACATCACATGGGGCCTGCCCGCATGGGCCTCTGACGCCTCATCCTTTCTTCTCCGGGAGATCATGGATTGGAGCCATCAGCTCAGTGACCAGACAGATTTTGACGTAAGTTCTGCCCCCTGCTTCCTAGATTGGTGACCAAGGGGAAGTCACTTCTCTCTGTGTCTCATCCTCAACTCTAGGACAAAGCCTCGAAAGCCATCCGAGTGGTTTGGAGAATGGAATGAAGCCATGTGTGGAGTGTCTGAATCACTGCCTGGCCCAGAGCAGGGACCCAGGAAACATGTTCGGGGAGAAGAGGTGACAAGCTGCCCAGAGGAGTCAGGAGCTGTTCCCTATCACTGAGCACTCTGGGTGCCATGGAGATCGGATCTTAGGACATTACCTCCCACTCTCCTGAGGAATGGGGCAGCCCTGTGTCAGGCCTTGAAAAGGATAACGGCAGGGAGGCCCTTCCTGGGCAGCAGAGTACCCGCGCCTGCCCCCAGGTGGCCTCTAGCCAGTGCCCACAGCCCTGCCTTACCAGGCCTGCGACCAAAAAGGAAATGGCTGGCTCCACGCCTCAGATTTCTGGCCCTCTCATTTTGCTCTGCATGCAGACTGGCCTCGTCATCTCATTACCAGTGCGGGCACAAGCAGTGAAAGGCTCAGAGGGGACTGAGGGCACCACCATGTGCAGACACTTGACTCTCTTCCTCCCACTTCCTTCCTTCTCTCTCTCTTAGCCCCACCCTTCCCCTTTCTTACTCTACCTTTCCCATCTGTCTGACTTTCTTCTCTGTGCTCTGCTTCCCCTTTCTGCGTGATCTCTCTCTGTCTCGACTATTGTCTGTTTGGGTTTTCTTCAGCCTCTGGTCTTCCGTGTCTGGCCCTGGCCTTTCCTTGGAGTGAGTGCATGGAAAGTGGAGCCAGTGCCCAGGGTAGCAGTACGGTGCCAGCCTCTGGACCGTAGTCTGGCACAGTATGAGTCTTAGTGGCCCACGGACGCCAAAGGACAGCATGAGAAAAAGAAACACAGTTTTCTTCCAGGTACTGAGTCCATGTTCAAGAAATGTGAGTTCTATTTCTACCTTCCTTTGGAAGCCTGCCTTTTCTGGTATTTTGGTCCCTGAACTAGGCTGAGGTTTACCTTTAGTCAAAAATCTCAGCTCTGAGCCAAGATGGGGAAAACAGGGCCCTTGCTGTCCCCCTACTAAACTCTTGGCCTCTTTTTGCATGTGACCATCGCCAGACACAGGTGCCAGGCCTCTACTTCATCCATCCTCCTCTCCTTCCTTGGAAGCCCTTGCCCTCCCCTGAAGGTGAAGGACATATGTTAAAAAATTCATCAGTTCTACAAGGCTTTAAGAGGCATCCACTGTGCCAGGACCTGTGGTCAGAAATAACCATGGCCCTGCCTTCATGGAGCTTCCTGGACAGCGAGAGAGACAGACATTGAATAAGAAGTTACAGGATGATCCTTGTGCTTGAGCAAGCCCAGAATGCCCTGGGTTTTTGACAGAGAGGCCTGCCCTAGGCTGGCATTCGGAGGTGGCCTCCTAGAGGAGGTGCTATTCAAGCTGAGGCTGGAAAAGTCAGCAGAGGCCAGACTTGAGAAAAATTCTAAAATCAGTCCTGTGTCCTAATGGTGTCTCACAGGTATCAGTTCATTGAATGTTCTCAACTATCCTAAGAGCAAGGTCTATTATTCCCAGATGAGGACGCTGAGACTCAGGGGAGTCAAATGAACTTGCCCAAGGTAATGGTGCACAGTCACAGTAGGTGCGGAGGCAGGAGCCCAGGCAGTCTGGCTGCATAGCCTGGTCTCTGTGCGAACAGCTCCCGAAACAGGAGGAAACTAGAAGCAATGGAAACCACACAAGGGTTTAAGCAGGGGAGGGGTCTTGTCAGTGATGTGTTGTTAAAAGTACACCCTGGCAATGTGGACAGTGGTCTGTTGGGTGGCAGGAGGGGAAACGGCACCCAGTGAAGAGGCCATTGCAGAGGTCCAGATGAGACCCGATGGTGGCTTGGGCTAGAGTGGTGACAGCGGAATGGGGACCAAGGATATTGATTTGGCAGTTATTTTGGAGGCAGAATGAACATAACTAATGGTAATGTTGGCATAGCACTTTCCAGGTTACCTCAAACTTCCATGGACATTATTTAATTTGATTCACTCAAGGTCCTTGGCAAGTGGCTAAAACAAGGGTCAGTATTATCCCTGCTCTACAAGTAAAAAAAGTGGGGCCCAGACAGGGGCAGTGATTTCTTCAAGATCACAATTACAAATGTGTGTTCCAGCTAATGCATGCATTCCTGACAGCCTGTGTGGGCACCTGCACCCATGCAATCTTGCATGAAAACATGCATGCACCACACAGATGCATGGTCTGTGAGTGCACATGTGCATGCAGGTACGTGCAGGCACGTGTGGACACCTTTTGCAGGTGTGTGCATAGGCATCCTGTGTGTCTGCTGCCCTAGGAGGGCTCCTGGGCTACAAACTGGGCCCTCGGTGGGCTCTAAGGTGTCTGAGTGCACAGGAAGGGCACAGCTATCCATGCCCGCTGATGAAGACATCACGGGAGGGGGCCTGGGAGGTGCAACCACATTTGTATGGAGTTGAGGATGCATGGCCCTTGGGCCTGAATTTGGGGGGCTCTTGGGTTGGTGGGTCCAACATAAAAATAATCCTTAAAGTTATTGAGCACTTACTAAGTGTCAGGCCCTGTACTCAGCCTGTCACAACATTATATCAGTTCATCCCTAAAACCCTCTAAGGGGGCTACACTGATCTCCACTTATAGATGAGAAAACAGAGGCTCAGAGAGGGTGACTAATGTGCCCAAGGTCATGCAGCCCTTAAGCTGTGCGGTCAGAGTTGGACACTCATTCCACCTGACTCTGAAGCTTGTGTTCTTAAACTACTCTGCTCTGCTGCTACACAACACGCAAACCGACACAGACCTCTGAGCACCCGCATCTGCAAACATGCGCGGAGCCACACAGGGAGCTGGCAGTCCAGGGTCACTTGGAAACAGACGCTGGAGCATAGGCACAAGGCTGGAGCCTGGAAGGTTGGGCAGCCCCACTCCCTTCCCCCCATCCAGGGCCTGGGCCCTGACCCTGATGCTCTTGAGATTGGCTTTCTCAGGACTTGCTCAGGTTTCCGGCCTCTGGCCTCCAGGCTCCAGGCTTCAGGCAGCAAGTGAAAATTTATGGCTTGAGAAAGTTCTTGCAAGTCCAATCCCTGCATCCCCCTCGCCGACCTTGCATGGTTTATCAAGATACTGGGTTCCCCCTCCAACTTCTCCGGCTCCTGCCGACTCCCTCCCCTGGCCTTTTGTCTCTGGCCAAGGCAATCCCCCTCAGCTCCCCCTCTCCCTGCCTGCTGACCTTACCTACCTCGGTTGAACCCACCACACAGCCTCAAATTGCAGATAAAATTCCTTCTCCTTTCTTCCCCCTCTCCCAGCCATGAACGCAGAGGAAGGGTCTGTGTGTGAGACTGTCAGCGTGCATGCACCTGCTTGTTGTGCAGGGCTGGGCCAGAGCCACTCAGGGTAGGGATGTGCATGTGGGGTCTAGTAGGGAGGAGACATGGCGAATACGTGGAGGGTGTGCCCTTTCATGTTGGCGGGCACTCGGCCTGGGCCACTGATCGTGAGCACTGATATTTGCAACATAAGTGTGTGTGTGTGTGTGTGTGTGTGTGTGTGTGTGTGTGCACATACACATTTCTTTTATGGCTATGGAACTGTGAGCTTGGCCCTACTTACAGAAAAAGCTGTGAGCTGTAGTCGGAGGTGGTATACTAGAGTGGCCGAAAGAATGGACTTTGGTCTAGACTGCCATTTACTAGCTATGTAACTTTGAACCAATAACTTTGCTTTCCAGTGCCTCAGTTTCCTAATCTGCACTATGGAGGTGATTGTGATAATGCCTGTGCCAAGGCGTTATCACGTGATAAGGGCTGTTGTAAGGAATATAAGAATGGAAATGCCACGGCAGTGTGTTGCACATAGTAGGTGATCCACAGATATTGGCTCTTACTGTGTGGATGAAGAGAGAAAATTCCATTGACTGGGCAGCTGCCCCACACCGGTGTGGGAATTAGCACTTTACCTCGTTATCTCATTTCGCTCCAGCACTTCGAACGGTGCCTGGCCCATAGAAAATGTGTCATAAACATTTGCTAAATGAATGAATGAATGAAGCCTCATTAAACCTTATGAAGCCAGAGTTTTTAAGGTGGGGAAACTGAGACTAAGAAGGCTAAATCCCATGTGGAATTGGCCTTATAGCTGTGGATTTTGATCACAGGAATTTGTTTCCAACTGTTTTGGGTGGATAAGTGACTTTCCCTCTCTACCTGCAGATACGGATACACGTGGAGACAGACACCTATGTGGGTGCACACACACTTATGTGGTCCAGGCTCCCCCAGAAGTGGAGGAGGTTCTACAAAAAATGAGGTGAGGTTTCAGTTGGCGTGGTTGGAGAGAGCTTCTTCTCGGGCAGGGAGGCCAGTGCAGGCGGTGGAACGCTCAGCAGGTCAGGAGCAGAGTTCTCCTGGAACCTGGAATATAATCTCTAACTCCTGGGATTTCACAATTGGAAGGTCCCATGTAATTCACCAAGACCACCCTCCATCAGGTTACTGATGAGAAAACCGAGGCCCAGAGAAAGCAAAGCAGTCAGACCGTAGACCAGGCAGGATTGGGGATCATAGTCCTTGACTGGAGTCTGCCAGGTCCAGAAGTGTCAGAAAAAGCCAGTTGTGAGCCCTGGCTAGAAGGGTAATCCAAGGGAGACAGGGCAAGGTCTGGGCCCTGTCTGCACTGGCTGGAGACCGACTTCATCCCTAGGCCTGGCCCAGAGACCAGGGATGGATCGCGCTGTGGCTTGCCCTTACAGTCCAGGCTGGCTCTTGGAAGGAAGGACAATGGCAGAGGCAAGCAGCCTGAGCAGCTTCTCAGAATGTACCTAGGCTTGCCAGGGTCCCCAGTGGCACTGCCTGGCCCTGGCAGATTGCACAGGCCTGGGGCTGCCCTGGCCCTTCTTTGTTGACTCTCACTCCTGCCAAAGGGAAGCTGTTCTGGATGGAGACACAAGAGAGCGATTTGTCACTGGTTGCCCCTGGCTCCCACTCTGATATGCCAGCCAACAGGATAGCTTACTGCTCAACACTTGCCCCACCTGCAAGGTCACTGGTAGCTCACTCCCTAGAGAGCCCGGAGCTGGGCTCTGGCTGCGTTGTCCCCTGCTGGAGTGTCAAATCTGGAGAGTCTGCTCCCCCAGCTACTTCTCCTCTAGCTTCTTGTACCCATGGAGAGGCCAAGTTGGGAAGTACCTCAAAGATCATTGCTACAGCCACCTCCAGGCCCACTTCCACATCATAGATATAACCAATGACTCAGCCAAGGGCACACAGTCCCTGGCAAATCTAGGACTGGCCTCCGGACCCCAGGCCATGCCCCTCCTGCTCTGAGAGCTCACGACTCCCTGTATTGAAGCCCCAGTGCCAGCCTGAGACCTGCAAACCCACCTCTTACCCCAGGCCTGCCAGAGAGCACAGGGAGGCCCGGGATGACAAGGACCCTGCAGTCCTGGCCCAGCTCCCTCTGAGTGGGACTGCCTCCACCTCCTCTTCCCTGCCAGGCATGGGGGCACCTGGGCTGCTCTGAAGGGATTTGGGTCTGGGCTGGGCCAGGTGGAGTGGGGGTACTGTGGGGAAATGGGAGGCGGTGGGGGGTGGATAATAATAGTTCACAGTACTGAACATTTACTATGTGCCATGCACAGTGGTTTGCATACATGACCTCATGTCAAGGCTCCTAAATGCCCCAAAACATGACCAAATAAGCTGGGGAGTAGGTTCAATCAGGTCTGCCTGGCTCACTGTCTAGAGTTCTTTCCACTATATCATATGTTGTCATATGTAATCATACATTCTGATTACTCTGGCCAATGAGAGATTTGAAATGTCAAATAGTTCATGCCCCTGACCTCCAGCTGGCACACACCTAAATTACCCGATGGAACAGAGACTGAGCCCTGTCATTCCCAGCAGCTGGGACCAGATTGCCACTGTTTCCACAAACAGTGGCAGCACTGTCCCTGCGCGAGTCTCCCAGGAGCCAGCAGAGCCCCAGTCTTCAGGGAGCTCACATTCTGAGACAAGCCACCCCTGAAATAGAGGGCAAGAGGCAAATGCCAACCGATCCCTTGATGGTTCAGTTTTTGACTGTGGGGGCAGCTCCCTGCCAATCAATGTTGATGCCCTTGAAATCATCCCTTCTTCTGACACTTCAGTCCTCTGGGCTACCTGGGCTTCACCCAGGAGGGTTTAAAAGAAGGGAGGAAGGAACTGAGCTGTGAAAAATTGAGAAGATATTTCAGACCTAGAGAATATAAGAAGGAAGAGAGGAGAGGATGTTGCTGGTCCCCAAATCATGGTGGAGGCGAAATGGCTCCAGCCAATGTGACAGGGCAGAGGGCTGGAATTGCATGTGGCTGAAGGCTACCTCCCAAGCAGGACAAAAGCCTACTGAGTCATATTGTTGCAGAAGGGGAGGGCAAGATGGGCTCGGCAGGGCAAGTCTGGGCGGATGGATGAATGGAGGTCTTGAAACTGAGGTGGTATTTCATGTCAGGTCATTGGCACCCATTCTGAATGATTCTTCTCTTTAGAGAATAAGACCCCTGGTAGGGACTAGGGAGCACATGACAAGAGGAAGGAGCTGGTCAGAGTGAGGTCTACCTGCTGGGGTTCAGATCATGGCTCCACCTCTAGCAACAGGCCAGGAAGCTGACATCCATTTCCACAGGGGGATAAGATGAGGCCAAGTCTCATCCTACCCTGAGTGCAGTGCTGCAGAAATTCCTGAGCGTTCTGGTCCGCATTCCAGCCAATCCAGTCCCTTTTTGAACCAGTGTTTCCCCATTTATGAAATGGCAAGAATAACAGCTCCAGTTACTGAGTACTTACCAAACTGCTCAACTTGGAATAAGCCTCCCAACAATCCTCTGAAGTAATTACTACTAGTATTCCATTGAGCAGATGGTGACACTGAGGCACAGAGATGTGACATCACTTTGCCCAAGGTCACCTGGCTAGAAAGTAGTTGAGGCTGAGACTAAATATCTGGGTCCAGAATCTGTGTCCCCAACCACCACTCCACAGTGTCCCTCCTCATAGTAGTCTTGTGAGGATCAACCCAGACAATGAATATGCAGTGTCCAGCTCCATGTCTAGTCCACTGCACATGCTCCGTAAGTGGGTGGTGGCTGTTCTAGTTGATCAACCGGTAACTGTTGACTGAGTGGACTCTGGCAGCCACCAAGATGAGAGGGAAACACAGAAGATGCAGGGAGGCGGGGTCCTGTTTGTAGAGCAGAAACTGAAATGCAGGGAGAGAGGCCCACTCCAGAAAGCCAGGGGCAGGATCCCAGAAAAAGCAGGATTCTCTGAGGGCAGAGGACCTGGCTCAGGTGCTGAGAGATGATGGAAGCTAAGGAGGGCAGCTGAAAGTTGGTGAGACTGGTTCCATATCTGCAGGAGAACCTGAGCTAGCACTAGGCCCACATGACCCAAAGGCATCAGGTAGGTCCTCCAGCCCCTGGGTGGGGAGCAGTGCAACCTGCAGGGAATGGTGTTCCCATTTCTGGAGCTGGGGCCAGTCAGAAAAATTAGTGACAGGTGTGGGTCTCAAGAGAGCTGCTAACAAGGTCTGGAGAGCAGCTGTGGCTGCCTTTCTCTGAGGAGGAGATCAGAAGACAGAGATGGAGCCCTGTGAGGAGCTGTCATATCTACAAGGCCCAGCTCCCGAGATCCTGGCCAAACTCCCTCCCACCCCTTCCTTGACCTACCTCCTGTTTATTGGCTTACTTGGACCTTCCAGCCCTAGTATGTGAGCTCTGTTTACTATCACCATTTTTCAGAATAGGAAACTGAGACCCAAAGTCACACAGTGATAGGGTTGCCAAGCCAGAAATTAAACTGAAGACTTCATCCACACTTCTGCCCAGCCAGGGTCTGCTGTTGCCACCCATTTGTAGCCCACAGCCAGCTGCTCAACCACAGAGAACTCGGAGCATGCACTCCCAGCCCTAGTTCTGGGTTTTTAGCTTGATCCTGATTAAGTTCTTTTGGCTCTCTGGGCCTCCTTCTCCCAGGTTTGCCATGAGAGGAGTTGGGTGCACTTCTCTGCAGCTTCCAGAGGCAGCCACAATGTTCTTCCTGGTAGCTTCATGATCACAGCATGGCCAGTTCCCACCCTTGAGCAACTTGAGTTCATAAAACATGGCTTCCAGTGAAAGGCCAAGGCTGGCCTGGGGCAAGCCCTGTCCCATCACTGTCCTCTGAGGAATACTAGGCAGGTCACTGTCCATCTTGCAGAGCCCTGCCCATGCCCAGCCATGCTGTCCTGTTTTAGCGGCAGCCCCCAGAACTACAGGCCTCACAGACAATGGAGGTGGAAGCAGTCCTTGCACACTGTACAGCACCATGCCAGGAGCATGCACTGGCCCAGTGTGGGCACTGTCACATCCTCGGAACCAGTTGCTCAGCCCACATCCTCCCCTAGCCAAGGGTCATTGTGGTTGGTTCCCTGGATGCTTTGGTCTTGCTCTGTCTGATATTCTGTCCCCTCCCACCTGCACCCACAGGCCCCTGGGTAACCCAAAGGCCTGAGGAAAGGGCATGACAAATCCTGCCAGGCCCAAGTCTAAGGGCTGAGCCAATAATACCAGAGGGGTAGCCATGCTTGCTGTGACCTACAGAACATACACAAGCTGATCCCTCTGCTGAAACCTCTGTTCCTTTCTGGCCCTGTCTTCTCCTGGATAATGCCACCTTACTTTAAGTTCCCAGCTTAGATATCACCTCCTCCAGGAAGCCTCCCTGGGTTGGGTCCTCTCCACTGAACTCCCACAACTCTAACCAAACTGTATTGTAACTGTTTTTTCTGTCTTCCTCCACTAGATTGGGAGCTATATCCCTGGCATCTAACCCAGGGCCTCACACATAATAGATGGAATTATTGGTGAATGAATGAATGAATGAATGAATGAATGAATGAATGAATGGTGCCCCTCTGGGGAACATGGGCTTTTCCTCAAAAGTGGGGAATTCCTGCACTCAGATTTTTTCTGGGTTCCCTCCATACCTCTGATTTTTGGGTATCTGTTTGTCCCATAGGCAACTGGAAGAAGGGTAGGGGAGGGCTAGGGTTTTCACTCAAGGTTCCCTCTTAAAGATCCAACCCTCAAGCAGGCTAGCCTGGTACCCTCATCTCTGCTGTTGTCTTCCTCTGCTTAGAGTCTGACCTCCATTTAGGGCTATTTAGCCCATTTCCCAGCAGGGTTATCTGAGCAGGCCTGAAGGCTGTTGCCCCACCCCCAACCCCCTAGTTTTGCTTCTTGTCATGTGACTCACTTCCTTGTCTCAGGACAACTCCCTCTCCAAGACATCTCCCCAGGCCCCACCTTAGTCTCTAAGGCTCATTCACAGACCTCCTTTGGGACAGCGGTTCTTCAGGGGTGGTCCAGGAAATATTGGTGGTAGTCTGTGGGGCCTTTAAGTGGTCCGTGGGCAGGTCCAAAATTTAAGGCATGCAAAAATGTGTGGTGGGGTGCTTTTTTTTTTTTTTTTAAAAGAAGTGTATTTTCTATGGCAGATTCAAATCCGCATTTTTTTTAAAAAATGGCCAGCTTTTCTGTATAGTCACAATAATAGTTATCTACCCAGTCAAGGGGCCATCAGGCCATTTGGGATTTAGGGATCTGCCAGGATAGACTCCACAGGGCCTCTAAAGAAGCCCTGAAACTAGAATGTAAAGGCTTCTAGACTATTGCCCCCATTTCGTAAGTGGAAAAACTGAGGCTACAGGCAAAGAGCTGGTCCCAACGAGCCTAGTTAACCAGGTGCTATGGTAGGGTTGGTTACAAAGGCATTTGCCAAACATTTTCAACAGATTGACTATGGTGGCCTCAGTAATCCCAGGACTGAAGTAACCAGAGAATAAATATCTCTGCTCCCATCCCAGACCAAAGCCTCTAGAGTAGAGATGGCACATGCCTGCTGCCCTCTCTTTGGCCTCAGCCCCCAGCTCTCCTAACAGCCCTCCAAACTGTGTCCATTTGGGGGACTACCCTCCACCCTCGCTCTAGGCTAACCAGGCAGGCAGGCACGCACGCACGCGTGCGCGCGCGCGCACACACACACACACACACACACACACACACACACACAACCTGCATTCTTGAATAGCTGCCACCACTTCATTGGCCTCAGCCCCAAGAAGGAGTGTGGAATGTGCTTCCCTGAGCCATTAGGGAGTGGGTAGTATGGGGGGGGGGAGTCCTGAAGGGAAGCTGAGAATAAAAAGACAGGCTGTATGGGGAAAGGAGGGATGATCCTAAGGGCCAAAACCTCTGTGGGTGGGCGTCCATAGGCAGCAGCCCCAGGGCCAAGGCCAGGAAGGACGCCCTGGGCCTGGATTCCCTTGTCTGTCCCCTGTATCCATACTCACAGGACAGAAAGTCCAGGTACCAACTTTCTGTGATTACATCCCTAAGACTGTCCCCAAACAGAAATGGGGTAGGCATGGGTAAGGGGAAAGGCTGAAAGCAACTTTAAAAGGCAGAAGGGGGTTGATTTCTGCCTTTTAATGAAATCACTGTCCCAGCATCCTCCTCCCTGATAACTGGAGTCCAGGCCTTCTCAAGCTCATGTTCAAGACACTCTGGGTGTTTCAAGCTATTTGTCACTCACTAATTACAGTTAAAGAGTTGAGGATTGTAATTCATTTCCTGTCTCTTCCTCTTTCGTTTTGTAAAAACCAACTAGAGCAGATTCATGGCTTAGGAGTTCTTCTACTTCCAGATGAGAGGAGTAGACACATTTCTTTTGATTTCTCCTGTCAAATACAGCTAAAAACTCTGGACATTATATATAAAACAAATATAAGAAGTATCTAAAAGGTGAAGAGAATGCAGACTTCTAAGGAACTCAGGACCCAAGGAACAATATGGCAGTGAATTCTTTGGGCGCTGCAGAAGCCAATAAACAGAAATACCAATGGGCAAAGCCAAAAACAAACAAACAAACAAACCAAAAATACAGCCCCAACAAAAGACTGCTCTCTTTCAGACAAAGGACCAGAAAAGGGGCAGTATAGCAAGACAGAAAACATTTAGATAGTAATCAGTCTACTCCAACCTAACACACTATAGCAAAAACTGTGGCTTCACCCCCACCCATAACACTAAAGGCTGAGTGAGGAGCCTAGACTTCCTCCCTCACCAGGTTGTAACAAGGTGCCCAATCCTGTTCCTTCTTCCCTGACTGGGATGGTATCAGAGAAGAATGAGTGGGGAGCCAGAACTTTCATCTTTGCCTGGCAGTAACAAGGCCTTTCCTGCTCCCACTGTTAGTGGAGGTCTAGTGGGGAGCCTAAAATCCTGTTATCTACCTAGCAGTAATGAGGCACTCCTTCCTACCCTGAGTATCAAAGGAGACAGAATAGGAAACCTGGATTTTCACCTCAACCTGGCAGTAAGGAGGTGGTGTCTTCCTCGCTCTGCTGGCACAGTGTTAGAGGACTCCTGCTAAATCAGAAGATCCGGAGACCCAAAGGATAATACACAGAATGTCCAGTTTTCAATAAAAAGTCACCTGTCATATAAAGACCCAGGAAAACATCAACTTAAATGAAAAAATAAAATAAAATAAATGGATGCCATAAACGAGTTGACACAGATATTACAATTATCAACAATGATTTTAAAACAATCATCATAAAAATCACTCCGCAAGGAATTACAAACATGCTTAAACCAAATTTAAAAATAGAAAGTCTTAGCAAAGAATTAAAGGATATAAAAAAGAAACAAACCAAAAATTTTGAGTGGAAAAATAAAAGTGAAATAAGAAATTCAATAGATGGGCTTAAAAACAGTAGAGAGAATAGAGGAAAGAACAGAAACTTAAAGACAGCAATAAAAATTACTCAATCTGAAAAACAGAGAAAATACACTGAAAAAAAGAAGAGATGCTCAGGGACCTATGGAACTCTATACCAAAAGAACCAACATTTATGTCATAGGAATCACATGTCATAGAGGAGAGGAGAATGCAGGTGGGACTGAAAATCCACTCAAAGTAATAATGGCCAAAAGTCTCCCAAATTTGGCAAAAGATATAAATTTACAGATTCAACAAGCTGAGCAAACTCCAAACAGGAAAAAAACAAACCAACAAAAAAATCCACACCAGGACATATCCAGTCAAATTTCTGGAAACTAAAGAGAAAAAAATATCTTGAAAGCAGCAAGAGAGAAATGATACAGTACTTATGGGAGGAAACAACTCAAATGACAGTGAAGTTCTCTTCAGAAACCATGAAAGGCAAAGGAAGTGTCAACATAGTAAAGATATTAATTTTCCCAAATTAAAATATAGGTTTAATGCAGTTCTTATCAAAATATCATCAAGATTTTTATAGATATATGAAAAATTATTTTAAAATCCATATGAAAAGGCCAAGAAACTAGAATAGCTAAAATAATTTTTTTTTAAATAAGAATATAATGGGAGGAATCACTCTACCTGATTTTAAAACTTATAATATAGGGACAGTAATCAAGACTGCGTGGTGTTGGTGGAGGAATAGACACATAGATCAACGGAACAAAATAGAGACCCTAGAAATAGACCTACAAATATACCCAACTGATTTTTGACAAAGATGCAAAGCAATTCAATGGAGGAAAGATAGCTTTTTCAACAAAAGGTGGTAGAGCAACAAGACATTCATAAGCAAAAAAATGAATCTTGACCTAAACCTCACACCTTACACAAAAATTAACTCAAAATGAATCATAGATTTAAATGTAAAACCAGAAAACTTAAAGAAAATAGGAGGTAAGTTGCAGTACTTAAGGCTTGGTAAAGAGTTCTTAGACACAACATGAAAAGTACAATACACTACAGAAAAAAAATGGGTAATTTGGAATTCATAAAAATTAAAATCCTTTGTTCTACAAAAGTACTATAAAGAGGATTAAAAGACAAGTTACACTGTGGGAGAAAAAATTTGAAAACCATGTATCTAACAAAGGACTCATATCTAGACTATAAAGAAGCCTCACAACTGAATAGCAAAAATCAAACAATCCAATTAGAAAATGGGCAAAAGACATAAAGAGATATTTCACTGAAGAAGATATGTATGTATATGGATGGCAAGTAAGCACATGAAAAGATGTCCAACATCAGTAAGCATTAGAAAATATAAAATAAGAACACGATGAAGTATCACTTCACACCTATTAAAACAGCTAAAATAAAAATAAAAATAGTGGCAATGCCACATGCTGACAAGGACAAAGATAGAGTAAATCTTATACATTGCTGGTGGGACTGTACAATGGTACAGCCACTCTGGAAAATAATATGGTGTTTCTTAAAAAATGATTCATACATTTACCATACAACCCATCAATTAAACTCCTGGGTATTGATCCCAGGAAAATGAACACTTGTCCATACAAAAACCTGTGTGTGGTTCAAAGCAGCATTATTTGTAACAGCCAAAAACTAGAAACAATGAAAATGACCCTGAAGAGGTAAGTGGTTAAACAAACTGATACATCCATACCATGAAATACTACTCAGCAATCAGAAGAAACAAACTCTTGATCATGCATGGATGACTTTCCAGGGAATTATGCTGAGTGATAAATCCAATCCCAAAGATCACATGCTGTATGATTCCATTTATATAACATTCTTGAAATGACAAAATTACAGAGTTGGGGAGTAGATTAGTGGTTGCCAGGGGTTAGGGATGGTGGGCTAAAGGGGGATGGGTGTGACTAAAAAGAGGTAGCATGATGGAGATCTTTGTGGTGATGGAACAGTTCTGTGTCTTGACTGTGGTGGTGGTTACACAAATCTACATATGATCAAACAGCACAGAGCTATATGAATACATTGTATCAATGTCAGTTTCCTGGAATTGATATTATACTATAATTATGCAAGATGTAACCATTGGAGAACACTGGATGGAGGGCACATGGAACCTCTGTACTCTTTTTTTCTCGTTATACCATTTTTATTCAGATATGATTTATATACCATAATATTCACCCTTTAAAGTATACAATTCAGTATTTTTAGTATATTCACAATGTTGCACAAATATCATCACCATCTAATTCCAGAACATTTTCATCACCCCAAAATAAAATCAGTACCCATTAGCAGTCACTCCCCATTCCTCCCAAACACCCCAGCCCCTGGCAATCACTAATCTACTTTCTGTCTATCCTGGACATTCATATGAATGGATTTATACAATCTTTGGTCCTCTTGACTGGCTTATTTCAGTTAACATATTTTCAAGGTTTATCCATGTTGCAGCACATATCAGTACTTCATTCCTTTTTGTGACTGAATAATATTCCCTTGTATGTATATATCAAATTTCTTCTATTCATTCATCAGTTGATGGACATAGAGGCTGTTTCTACTTTTTAGCAATTATGAATAATGCAGCTATGGACATTCATGTGCAAGTTTTTGTGTGAACATATGTTTCCAATTTCCATGGGTATCTACACTAGGAGTGGAATTGTTGGATTGTGTGGTAACTTATGTTTAACATTTTGAGAAATGGCCAGGCTATTTTCCAAAGAGGCTGCATCATCTTACATTCCTACCAGCAAGGTATGAGAGTTCAAATTTCTTCATATCCTCACCAACATTTGTTATTATCTGACCTTTTGATTCTAGCCATTCTAGTGGTGTGAAGTGGTATCTTACTGTTTTGATTTGCATTTCACTAATGACTAATGATGTTGAGCATCTTTTCATGTGTTTGTTGGTCATCTATATATATGCTTTGGAGAAATTGGTATTTCAACCCTTTCCCCATTTAAAAATTGTGTTTTCTTTTTATTATTAACTTTTGAATGCTCTTTATACACTGCTGGTCTCTTATTCGATATATGATTTGCAGATATTTTCTCCTATTCTGTGGGTTGTCTTTTCATTTTCTGGATAGTATCCTTTGAAGCACAGAACTCTTTATTTGGATGAAGTCCAATTTGTCTGTGTTGTTTGTTTTTTGTTTTGTTGCTTGTATTGTACTTTTGGTGTCATAGTTAAGAAACCACTGTCTAATACAAAGTCAAAATGTTTTACACCCATGTTTTCTTCTAAGTGTTTTATTGTTTAGCTCTTAAATATAGATCTTTGATCTATTTTGATGTATGTTTTGTATATGGTGTGAGGTAGAGGTTCAAATTCATTTTTTTTTTGCATGAAAAGACTATTCTCTCCCCATTGAATGGTCTTGATACCCTCACTGAAAATCAATTGAACAAAAATGTATGAGTTTATTTCTAGACTCTCGATTTTTTTCTATTCATCTATATGTCTATCTTTATGCCAGTATAACACAAATTTGGTTTAATGTAGTTTTTAAAGCAAGTTTTGAAAGTTTGGGAAGTTTGAAAGAACCAACTTTGTTCTTTTTTAAGGTTGTGCCACAATCAGTCTGTACTGCATAATAACCCAATAAAGTGGACATCCCTATGCCCGTTTAAGAGCTTAGAAACTGAACATCAGAGAGTTCCAATGATTTGTCCAAGGTTGCATAGCTAGAAAAGATCTGACCTGGAAATTCCAGTCTATCTGGGCCTACTTCCCAAGCTTGCTTTTCCATTGCCTTGATTCCTTCATTTATCCAAGAAACCTTTGTGAAACATCTACTAGGCATGGTTGTAGAGTCCAGTGATACTGCAATGAACAAAACAAAACACTATCCCTCATGTAGTTGATATCCCAGGAGAGGGAGACAGACAAATAATAAAATAAATGAATAAACAAATAGTATGCCTAATAGCAATATGTGAAATAAGGAAAATGAAGCAGGACAATGGTCAGAGTATAATGATGGTGATGGGAGGTACTGTTTTAGCTTGGGTGCTCAAGGAAGGCAACATCTGAGCAGAACTCAGAATAAAGTGAGCATTCTGGACACATAGTTGACTGGAGAAAAACTATCGCAGGCATTGAAAACAGTAAGTGCAAAGGCCCTCAGGTGGGAGTGTGCCTGGGTTGTTGGAGGAATAGCAAGGGCAGTGACTGGAAAAGAGCGAATAGGGAGAGAGTAGGAAATGAAGTCAGAGAGGTAGGGTGGTGGTGAAGGCAGATCACATAAGCACTGGTTCTCACCTAAACTCATTGGGGGAGCTTTTGAAAACCCCCAACCCCAATTAAACCAGAACCTCTGGCTGTGAGAACCTGGTATTAGTATTTTTAAAATTTTTCCTAGATGGCTCCAATGTGCAGTCAAGTTTGAAAACCCATGATGTATGTGGTTTCTTATAGAACATTTCAAGGCCTTTGACATTTACTATGGTTGTTGAGAAGCAAAGGGATGGTTTTGAGCAGAGGCATGGCATGATGTGGTGCACGTTTTAACAGGATGCCATCGGCTTCTGCATTGAGAATAGACTGGTGCGAAAGGATGGAAGCAGGGAGATAAGTCCAGGGCCAGTGCAGCAATCCAGGTGAGAGATGTCGGCCTAGACTGTGTCACTTTAGTAATGCAAAATCTGAACATCAAAGATAGGAAAGGACTGGCCCTGGGATTCATGGCCAGTCGTTGGGAGCATGGGAATGCTATCAGGCCTCTTGCCTTCCTATGCAAGCTCTACTGTCCCAAGTTTGCCGTCCTGGGAATCCTTGGAAAGTGAGGCCAGCCATGGGGTCATTCTCAAGCTCCCTTGGTACTGGGAATGGGAGCAGGGCTGGCTCACAGTCGGACTGAGGATGCAGCCTGGGCAAGGTCATGAGTGCTGGCAGATAGGCTGGAATTCTCAGGGTTTCTGCCCTCTGGTTTCCATGAAGGTCACTGGAAGGAAACGGACAGAAGGCACTGATTCAGGATGGCTGCCCCTCCTCAGTCAATGGCAAATTTCATTTTAAGAAACACGAGGGAAGCTGACTCTTGTACTCACCTGCTCAGGCCACTGCTGTAAGTGCTGGAGGTGGAACCAGTGAAGACCTGGGGAAAGACACAGCCACCTGGGCCTTGGGATACAGGAAAAGGTCAAGTCAGTGATGAAATATCTCCCAGGTCAGAAGTAGCTAAGCCTCAGCTCATAAACACCAGGGATTCTTTCTAGTTCCTCAGCACAGAAAGGTAAGAAGTGAGAACTCCCACTGTGTGCCAGAGCGTCTGTGCCCTCTTGTGCCAAAACCTTCTTAAACCCCCGTCAGGTAAAGACTATCTTACCACTGCAGAAACTGAGGCTTAGAGATGCATGGTCCCAGGTCACACAGCTGAAACTTGGCAGGACTAAGGTTTAAACTCAAGTCAGTCTGATGCCCATATCTGTGCTCTTTCCCCTACACCATACCATCTACCCTCAAGAAGCTTTGAGGCTACTCAAGAACATATGTGCACACTCACTGGTAATAAAAGACTGACAAGGCAGCCACAGGAAAGGATAAAGAGATTGCTGGTGGGATTCCAAGGCAGAAGGGATCAAGGAAGCCTTCCTGGAGGAAGTAACACGAGACAGTTTAAGACCTCAAAGGCTGGGTGGGTTGGGCCATGCAGAGAGAGAGAAGACTGCAGGAAACCCAGTAAGCAGAAAGAAGGCTGGAGCTGGGCATAGATATGGCAGGTCCACATACTTATTTTTTAATCTGTTCAACAACTCTGATATGGCCCTTGCTCTGTGACAGGCACTGGTCCAAGGGTTTTACATGGAGTAACGAATTTAATCCTCACAACAATCCCTCAGAGCAGAAAACCAATCTTTGATGAGTCCAGTTTGGCTGAGGCATACAATTTATAAGCAGGAAAATGGAGTTAAAGCTGGAAAAGTGGATTGGAGCTTTATGTAGGAGGCCCTGGATGGCAGGGTAAGGATTTTTTACTTCATTCAGCAGGCCATAGGCAGTCACTGCGGGTTTCTAAGCAAGTGTGCAATAGGATCCAAGGTGTACATTTGAAAGATTCATCTGGAAGCCACTGAGGGGGCTAAGGAAGCAGCACTGGGTGGAGGAGGAGAAGACGTTACCCGGGGCAGTCATGGAAGGCATCGAGAGGTGCTGATGGACCAATGGCATATCTGGGAGGTGGACTCACCAGGATGGCAGGGATGAGGGAGAGGGAGGAGCCCAAGTGGATGGGATTTTGCTCCAACTCAACAGAACTAGAAGTCAATAAACTGAGTCCCGAGCTCAGAACTGCCAGGAACATACAATATGGTCCTGGATACATTTCTGTTACCCACACCTGGCCTTAGTCTCCTCATCCACACCATGGAAGGGCTGAATATGTTTACTGCTAATGGCTCAGCCAGGACTGATGTCCTTTGCCTGTAGTTTTAGATGTTAGGGGAGGGTGCTTATGTCAAACTGTTGTCCAAAGCAGGGCCTCCCAAAATAAAGAGAAGCTGCCCCTTGCTTAGTGGTGAAGACCATGGGCTCCATAGTGGGGCCTCCTTGGGCTAAATCCCCACACAGTAAGCTGTTCAATAACATAGGCTCCTCTTCTGTAAACTGGGAGCAATACAATTCCCTACCTCAGACGGCTGTGGTGAAGACTCAGTGAGATAATGCAGTAGACGAGCTCAGCAGCCACTAGGTATTTACAGTGGCTTCCATCCTCATTAGCTCCCCCTCCTCTGCTGGGTGGGAGTAGAGGGTATGAGAACCAGGCTCAGAGGCACTCATGAACGAAAACCTCCAGGAGGTGATGAATAACTCCCCAGCCCCAAGTTCCAGGAACTGAGCACAGCACCTCACTGTTTAAAGAACTGTCTTCCACCCCAAGCAGCCTAGGAAGTGAAAATGATCATCACCATTTTAGAGACAAGCACTGGCTGGGGTGTCAGGGAGCATGACCTAAGGACCAGCTTTCCCACTAAGTCATGTGTGCTTGAGCAGTCTATCAGAGCACCAGAGCTGTGAGGGCCCTTAGAGAACCACTTGGGAACTCTCATGGTACACCCAGGGAAACTGAGGCCCCAGAGGATATCACCTTGGCCATCCTCAGAGCCACTGGGGACACTGGAGCTTAGGCAAGAGCAGGTGCCACCAGGAGCCCAGGCCTGGCTTTCATTTACCACTGGGCTGGGCGCCATGCAGCTTGCCCAGGGCCATGATTCGGGCCCAAATTGGGGTGTTTGGTTCCTTTCTTTATGTCTCCTCTTGTAACTCCAGCTTAACACTCCCCAGATGGCCATTCCTGCCGGCTCCCTGCCCATGCCGCCATTCAGACGGGAAAACAATCATTTTGCAGCCCCATTAATTAAAGACTAATTGCTGATTGGAAACACATGGACTAGGCCCTGAGCCGGTATCACGTTGTGGGCCCTGGTGAAGGCCTGGACCTAACGAGCCTCTGGCCCCCCAGCGGCTTGCTCGCTCACTGCGTGGCAGCAGAATTGGGCCTGGACTTAGGCTAATGAGGTGTCAGCTGACTATTTGAACCACATTGATGGGGGAGGCTGGTGACTGGACCAGATAGGAGCTGCTCCATGGGGACCATGTCTGTCCCCAACTCTTCCCAGCCACTTATGGAGAGGCTCATCTCCCAGCTAGGTCACCCTACAAGAAGATCAGTCTCCCCTGACCTAGAGTACTCCAGGCCCCCTTTCAGCCACCAAACACCTAGTCTGTGCCAGGCCCTGGAGATATAGAAATGAGTAATAATAGCTGTGTTTATTGAGCACTTGCTTTAAGCTTGGCACCATTCTAAGTGCCTTATATGAACTCTCCTTTTTCTTTCTGACAAAAGGCCTCCGGCAGGTTGGTGCTATGATAGTCCACGTTTTACAGAAGGAAACTGTGGCATAGAGTGGCAAAGGGATTTACTCAAGTGCACACATCTACTAACTGGCAGTACTGGGGTTCCAAGTGGGTACTCTGAGTCCAGAGTCCGGGCTCTCAACCACTGCACCTGCTGGCCCTCCGTCCTGCCTGGGACGAACGTCCCGGCTTGCAGGAGACCATGAAGAAAGGTGCTTTTATTACAGGGTACATGGGAAAGGGCCATGGTGGGGGCTAGCCCAGGAGGTCCTGGGCGGCCAGGGAAGGGCCACCTAACCCAGACAAGGAGAAGGAGAGCAGTCAGGGCTAGCTTCCAGGAGGAAGTAGCACGTGAACTGAGTCCTAAAGAATATAAAGAGCATGCTGTCACTGAAAGGGTGGAGGAGTGAAAGGACAGTCTAAACAGAGGGAGAAGCTGACAGGGAGTTGTTTGGAGAGTTCCCAGCAGGCGAGTGGGTGTGAGTGTGGGGTCACGGGACACAGGCAGCTCTGACCTTTTGGGAATCCCCTCTGGCTGCAACAGAGAGCAGATGGGAAGGGAGGAAGAATGTGAGCAGGAAGACCACGTGGGAGACTGCCGTGGTCCAGATGAGAGGTACGGGGCAAAGCAATAGACATGGAAAGCTGTTTGGGAGGCAGGGTCGAAGGACTTAGAAACAGTAAGCTGTGAAGGGAGAAGGAGGCAGAGAACACTGAGATTTCCCTTCCATATCCCCTGGGCCACCTGCCCATGGCCCAGAAGGCAAGACAGACCCAACCACTTGCCTGCCCTCTTTCTTTCTCTCAATGTGGAGGCAGACCTGGGTGTGTGTTGGGGGGGGGGCAGAGGAATTCCAGCTCTTCTACTACCTGTGTGGCTTTGGGCAAATGGTCTAAACTCTGAACCTCAGTTCACTCATAGTCTGGGTTCACAGGATTGCTGTGAGAACTAGTCAAGTTCCTGCATGCATGTCCCGCACAGGGTACCAGGCAAGGACTAGGAATCTCCAGAGATGAGTAGTCAGCAAATGTTCAATCCCATCTTCCTTTCCCCTGCTTCCCTCCATCACCCTGAGATCCAGTCATACTCAGCCAGTGCACAACCCAGACATGGCCACCTCCCTGTCTTTGTTGCTCCTGCTGCAAATTCCACCCTCCTTCCTGTTCCCATCTCCATCCATCCAAAACCTGCCCATCCTTCTAGTCTCAAATGCAGCCTCTTCCTGGAAGATTTTCCTGATTTAACTCTGGCCAGAAGAAATGCCCCATTCTCTGCCATTCCAGAGCCCTTTACTTATGAACAACATAAATACAGGCTTACCTCCCTTGATAGATGGGGTGGAGGGAGAAAGGCCTGGGTGCATGGGCTGGGGATAAATGACTACAGAGGTAAAGGAAAGCTCGTGTGGTTAGGTAGACAGCCCTGTCGGCCCCACGGCTTCCCTTGGGTTTAACTCTGCCTCAGGAGGCACCAGCCCTGGTGCCCACTCAGGTAAAGCAAGGGATATAGGTGAAGAAATAGAATATCAAGGGAGGTAAGCCTGTATTCCTGTGGGGGAGACAGATAGGTCTATCGACCTTCAGGAAGCCATGGTACAAGTGGGTTGAGGAATGGCAGCTGGCGTGACAACAGAAAGTACTTGGCCTGGGGTGAAATGGCAATCATGTGCCCCATCTCCAAGAGCAGCAGCTCCTAGAATACAGTTGGGTGTTGCTATGCTGGAATTTTTCCAGAGGAGCTCTTGATTTTTATATAAAATCGCTCCATTTTGCAACCATGGGGACTAATCTTAAACTTCCTAGACACAATCTTCGAGCTAAACAGCACATATCACTCTGCTGGGTTTGGCCTGTGGGCTACACTCCACTGGACACTCAGCTCTGTGCTAGGCACTGCTGGGCAAAGAGACACAGAGCTCTCAGGGGGCTTATGTCCCTGTGGGGGAGACAGATAGGTCTATCAACCTTCAGGGGCCATGGCTGGTGTGGTTATGAATGTGGGCCTGGAGTCAGACAGATCTGAGTTCTTGGCCCTGGTGCTGCCACGTACTAGCTGTGTGCCCCTGGGCAAGCTGCTCAACCTCTCTGAGACTCAACTTCTGTCTGTAGGGGGAACAAAAAGGTTTAAAATCTTGATCTCCCGGAATTGTCATGCCTGCCAAATGAGCTCATGGCTGGCGAGTCCTTTGTGAATCACGAGCTGTGCAGGTGTGCAGGGATGTTCCAAGGGGCTGGGATTACAGGGTTGGGGCCACGCCTGGAAAGGGCTGAGCCTCTGGTGTTCATCCAGATGTTCATGTGCATCCAGATGTGCAGCTGAATGGGAAGAGCCCTCTGGGCAAAAGAGGGTGAGGGGCCCTGGCTCAGAGCCAAGTGGCAAGATGTTGTCTGCCGCCTGTTTCTGCCACTACCATGGCGGTGTGGAAGGATTTCCTGACCAAATGCTGGCACAGGTGGAGCTCCAGAGAGAGAAAAGTGCCTGCCTAAGGTGGGGCAGATCCTAGACACCCAGAAATTGCATCTCTGCTGCACAGCCCCTGGCAGCTCACAGCTACTAATAACAACCCACACTTGTACAGTACTTATTATGTGCCAGGCCCTGCTCTAAACACTTTTACATATGTTGGCTCAGTTAACCCTCCTTATGAGCCTGAGCTATATACCGCTATTATCACCGCAGTGAGGCGAAGTAACTTACCCAAGTCAAACTGCAAATAAGCAGCTGAGCCAGGACCTGAAGCTGGCCGGTCTCACTCCCGAGTCTGTGCTACCTGGATTAAATCCCTGGGTGAAATCCCCTCTGTTGAAAAACCTAGGGTGGTTTCTGTTTGCCTGATTACATTCTGACAGACACAGTCCTCATCTGTGCCATGGGGAGAGTGGAAGAGTTGTCAGAGCAATTCAACATGAATAAACTGTCCCATTCTGACGGGCGGCAGCCTATGCCCGAGCCCCGGCCCCCAGGAACACCATCATGCTGGTCTCAGGGGACTGAGCTAGTGTGTGCTTACATCCCTCAGAGTGGTCTCTGCTTCACCTGGGCAAGGCCTGCAGGCCTTGAGGGAGAGGCTACAAGCCAGGCAGGGAGTGACGAGGAGACTGAAAACAAAGCTGAGAACCAGGTGATCTCTGATGTGGGCTGCAGAACTGGGCTGACAGGAGTGCCCAAAGTGGCAGGGCAGGCTGAAGCCAGCCAGATCAGTAGAAGGGCCCAGCGGTTAGCCCTGTGCTCCAGAGCCCCACACACCCATCCTCATATGCATACACACACACACCACACACACACGCACACTCTCCCACCCAGCTGTGGTTACACACACAGACATCAATAAATATGCACACACCCAGAAAGACACACACAAGAGCTCCTACGCACACTGTCCCCCAGCACCCTCATCCAGACAGACACACATGTGAAAACACAGGCACACACATGCGTTAACACCCACAGACATGCGTGTACCTTCTGGGGAGGCTTGGGAGGGATTGTTCCAGCCCAGCCCACAGCGCTCCTCCCTCAGATCTCTCCTTCAGTGTTTGGGGGATGAAGACACTTACTGAGCGGAAAAATGCCTCCAGCAAATGCCACCCACTTGGCGGCAGCTCAGCCTCCTTTCCTGGCCTCTGCCATTCAGGGCACGGGCTGGTGGGAGAGCTCCAAGTTTCTGCTTGGAAGGATGCAGGTGGGGGAGGGGGTGAGGCCCAAGAACATTTTAAAAAATAAGATGAAGTCTAAAGACAATAGTCGACCTTCAGAGTCTGTGAGCTTGGAGGGTTAGGGTGGAAAGCTGGGGAAATGCGGCGCCCATCAGAGGAATTGCTGGGCTGTGAGTCAGGTGCGTTGGCGCCAGTATGAGCTTCACCACAAATTTGCTGTGTGACCTTGGGAAGGCACTCCCATCTCTGAGTTTGGTTTTCCTATCAGCACAGGGGTTAAGAGCACAAAGTATGGAGCTTGAATGCCTCAGTTTGAATTCTGGCCTTGTCTTCCAACAACTCTGTGACCTTGAGCAAGTTATTTAACCTCTCCATGCCTCAGATTCATCACACGTTTAAAGGGAATGATAACAATATCTACCTAATAGGATGGTCGTCATGAAGGTGAGATGTCTTGATGCATGTAAAGCTCTGAGATTAAGTGTCTGCACCATGCAAGTGGCCGTGACTGGGAATCCGAACACCTACCTCACAGGATTGTGGAAGGGGTATATATGTCAGCGACCTAGCAAGGGCTCCACGAGCTCTAGTGATGAATGTGCACGGTCAGCCTTCACCTGGCCCAATGCTACTGGCTGGATTCAGAGGCTGGGGTGGGGCTAGAGGCGTGGCCTGAGCAGAAAGGGCTCCAGGAAACATTTTAGGGCTTCCCCTGCCCCTGCTGATGATCGCTAGCCAGCTCAGGGCTGTGCCTGGCCAACCTTTCTGTGGCCATTCCTCTGCTTGTCAGCAGTAACGATACCTCCCTGGCCCTGCTTACCTGCCTAGCTTTTTACAGAAAAAAAAAAAAAAACCCACCCCAGACCCTCTCCCATTTGATCCATTTGAGCTTGCCTAGATCGCTGTGGTAGCTTCCCACACTGGTTCCCTGCCTCTGCTCTTGCCCCCTACAGACTTCTCCACTGAGAAGCCTGAGAGATCCTGTTACAACATAGGTCAAGACCCTCCCACGGCTCCCCATCTCACTCAGAGTAAAAGCTATTGTCTCTACACTGGCCTCCATACCCTCCTGCAATCCGACCCTCCAGCATCTCCAGCTACTACCCCTTCACTCACTGGACTTCAGCCACAGTGGTCTCCTGGCTGTTCTCCAACCACACTAGGCATGCTCCCACCTCACCATCTTTGCACTGGCTGTTTCTTCTGTCCAGAATGCTCTTCTCTCAGATATCTGCATGGCTAATTCTCTCGCCTCCTTAAAGTCATGGCTCAAATCTCCCCTTCTCAATGAGGCCGGCCCTGACCACCTTTCTCTTTGGCTTTTCTAAAACATGCACCACTTTTTAACATACTATATAATTTACTCTTTATTTTCTTTATTGTTCATCTTCTGCCACACTGTTAGGTAGCTCCATAAGGGATCTTTGATTTGTTCGCTGATATACTCCAGGCACCCAGAACGGTGCCTGGCACACAGTAGTCCTGCAGTGAACCAAACACAGTTTTTGTGAGCTCCCTTGGCTATGGTAACAATGGTGGGCAAGAGGAGTGAGCCTGGAGGTAGGGGGAGCAGTGCAGGCCTTACCCAGAGCAGTAGGGGTGGGGGAGCGCTGAGGAGAAGATGGGATCCATGAGAGCAGGAACCCAGTCCTGCCTGCTTGCTCGTGGCTTCCCAGGGCTTGGCAATGTGCCTAGAAGATTCCAGGCGCAATAACTATTTGTTGATTAAACGATTAAATGCACGAGCCCTTGCAATGGTTGCCAATTTGATTGGATGTGGGGGAAGAGGAATAATCCAAAGATAACACCCTCAGCTTCAGCCTGGGTAACCAAGAAAGTAAGTGGAAAGGTTTCCAAGTGCTGGAATTAGAAACCTAGGGGGAGATTTCACACACATTATACCTTCCGACATCAGTTCAAACATCTCCTATCCAAGGTGTTTCTGCTCCCCTAGATTAAACCAGGTACACCTGATTGACTCTCCCGTGGTCCTCTGAACTTGGCCTTAGGAGCGCTGAACTCACTGGATTTACTGCATCTCCAGGGTCTAGAATAGTGTCCCTCCAATTAGCTCTCGTTGTTCCACCCTCCCTCTCCTCCTGTTCCTCTTTCTCCTCCTTTCCCCTCCTCCCGTCCCCCTCCTTCTCTTTGAACTGCTTCTCCTCTACCTCTTCCCACTCTGGTCATTATACACTGAGTATTCAGGGAACTTCAGCTGATGGTTTGGATTAAACCACAGGAACTGAAGGATGACCTCTCCTGCAGGGCAGGGGTGGGGTGGGAAGCGGGACAATTTATACAAGAATTTGGCCCCGATTCACCTGAAATTGGAGACTCCTGGGTCTGAGCTACAGGCACTTGAAACTGGGTTTAGGGTTCATGAACCTCATGCCACAAAGGTCACAGCCTCCCAACAGATGCATATACCTAATGACACACAGCATGTCCCCACTACGCACCAGCACCATGACATCCAAATTTCCAAGCACACCCATGCCACACTTGCAGCCAAGTGTGATGCATACTCCATAGCACTGCCACTTCAGTGAGATAACACATCCATCATAGCATCCACCAGACCCAAAACCATTGACACAACATGCATCACAGCCACAACATGGGCACACAGGACACAGCAACACCACACACACACATTACCCCCAAAGCATGGCAGCCCTCCAACCTCTGGCACACAACAGACAGAATAAGTGCATAGCACTCATACAGCACGGTGACAGCCCCTCAAACACCCCAGCAGTTTCTGACACAGTGACACATCACATACATCACTACCACCCCGCTCACCAGAGAGAGAGAGAGAAAGAGAGAGAGAGAGAGAGAGAGAGAGAGAGAGAGAAGAAAGAGAAGAGGAAAAGAGCTCTTCTCTCCTCACCTTTTCTCCCCTCCCCATGTCTTGGCCACTGGCCATGCCAGGCCTGCCTTAGGACCCTGGCTCCAGAGCACAGCTGAGCGATTGGGTGCCTTTTCCAAAAGGCTGTGGATTTGGCCTCAGCTGATCAAACACATGCTAGGAGGTCCACGTTTGAACTTCGGCTCCAGGGGTGGCTGGAATGTGGTCCCCACTACTGAACTGCAGGCAGCAGCTGGCTGCCATGGGATGCCCACAGGGAGGGGCCAACTGGACTGACCTTTGTGGGTGGGGGCCAGGCAGGGACCAAGCTCACTTGTGGGGAGGTGTCCAAAGTTCGGGCTGCTTGTGGTGGGAGGGGCACAAGAATTCAGCAGGAGCAGGAGCGGGAGATAGGAGCTGAGTCACAAGGTAAGAGGAGATGCTATGGTGGAAAGACAAGAAGATGGGCAGAGGGAAAAGAAAGGGTGGAAGGAGAGTGTCCAGGTGCCTCTGGCCCACCCTCAATAAAATGAAGGAGGTGGGGATTGGGAGAGAATAAAGGAGGGGCCAGAGCCAGAAGCTGGTATGGGGAGTGGTGGAAATGAGGTTTTCAAAGAAGAATGAGAGGCTGCGGTAGGGGTATACAGGGAACAAAAGACAAAGAAATACACTTGGAAGCTGTATAATCAGTCTGAGTCATGTGGCAGGCATGGGCACCCTTGTTGCCCAGAAGCAGGGATGGAGAATTAGATATTGGTGAAGAAGAATAGGATTCACTGATGAAAGTTCAAAGTGTGAAGAAGTTGGCCATTTCTGTGAGAAAGAAGAGTGGATGCTTGATGAGGAAAACAAGGGTAGAAAGGACATGTGGGAGAAAGAAGAACATGGGTGAGGGTTGTCAGACCGCAGACACGGACCCATGATCATGTAGGCAGAGGGTACCATAAAGATCTGGGCCCCATCAGAACTCCTAACTCAGCAAAAACCCTATTCTGACTTTAGGTCACTCCAAAGGATATGGCCCACAGTTTCCTGTGGCAGCTGGGGATGGATTGGTCAACATCAGACACTACTCAAGTCAAGTTCTGACCTCAGTAGAACCAGAAGATGAGAGGAAGAAATGAAGGAAGGCCTTTGGCCTTTTGGGGTTGTCATCTGGCTCAAGAAGTCCCCAAGCAGTTGACTCAAACTCCATAATTGAGATATATACACGTGACTTGTGTCAAGGAACGTAAATGAATGCCTCCTGTCCCATTCCACCTGAGCCAAACATGGATGGCTACATGGCTGGGTTCCAATTCTATGTCCTCAGCAACCCCCAAACCCCTAAATACTTTGGTTCTGGTATCCTAAAGGGGAACCCCCCACCCTGATTTGGGGCACTAACCCAGTCTTCAGGGACTAATTCTCCCCTCCTTCCCTCCTAGACAAAGCTAATAACACCCACATGTATCCAGCAGTTTGCACTTCCCAAAGTATGATCTCATTTGAGCCTTACAACAACCCTGTGAGGCCGGCAGAGCAGGGATTATTATCCCTGTTTTCAGATGAGTAAACTGAGGCCCAGAGAAGCTAAGCAATGACCAAGGTCACACCACTAACAAGTCTTCTGACTCCAGACCTAGCACCCAGGGTGGAAGGGGTATCTGCCCCTTTAACCTTATGTAGACTTTCCTGGTCTCATGGAGAATGCAGGGAAGAGGCTCAGATGGCAGAGCAAGATGGGAAGGGTCTGTGTCCAAGGAGCCTGGTAAGGGGACTACGCCATGCCTACTTTCTTCCCTCCTGAAAGGAATGGGGGAGGGGCATAGAGGGAGGTTGACTAATGCTTCTTAGATATCTATTAGGTGGCAAGTAGTATATTAGGTACCTTACAAACATCATCTAATTTAATTCTGTGAGGTAGGCCCTCATTTTACAGAGGGGGAAACTGAGGCTTAGAGAGTGGCACCTCTTAAGTCTAAAGTCACACAGTGATTAAATAATGGAGTTAGAACTTAGCCTGGGTTCTGATCCTGAAACCTTTGATATTTGTGCAACATTCTGTGCCCCCCTTCCCTTGGCATGTGACCCTTGCTTTGGTACGGGCAATGTACCAGTTACCACAAGAAGCCTGCCTCTGATGGGCTTCTGTGAGTGGCCATCCCAAATCAGAAAACTGAGAAGAGGGAGGGCAAACGAGAGCTGCGGGGGAGGTAAGAGCTCCAAGAGTCTGTGGGAGAAAGAAGATTCCTCCTCCCAGGAACTGTGAGCAGTGTCCCTCCCTTTTTCTTTCCCTTCTTCTTACCACAGCCTGGCTGGGGGATGGGAGCCATGGCCCTGAAGGGTGGCCTCTTGGCAGATGCAGGGCTGGAGGCAGTGCCACAAAGGCCCACATCCTGGGTCACCTCCCACTCAGAACCACAAGGAATCTGGACAAGAACGCCAACATTTCTCTAAACCACCAGATTGCATTGCCTCTTCCCTTCCCAAGCCTCCTCTTCTCTTCTCACCATTAGCTTCGGATATGAAACTCCAGGTTTCAGTAGAAAAATCCACCTCCTTTCCCTGTCTAGCAAGGCAAACAGTCAGACTCCCGAAGTTGGTCCTGACCCACAGACATCATCATGTTCATCCCCCTGCCTTTAGGGATAATTCATGCAGGCCAGTGAGGTCTCTCTCTTGCTCTGTGCCATCACAAAAGCAAGACATTCATAGCCTTCCTCAGGTAACTTTCTAACATTGCATTCCTCACCATTAGGGTTGTCTTCATAATACTTAACTTTAGTCCCTGGTGCCAAGTCTTTGCTGTTTTGACTTTAGTGGAAATGGGGAAAGTCACTGCCTGAATTCTGACTCTCCCCAAAACCAATGAGATTAGGGGACCCAGCTACTCTTCTGGAAACCAGCAGCTGCACAGTGTCTTTATTGGGTAGCCCAATTTTCTGATCCCCCAGAAATAGTGAAGGATGGAAGGTGAGGTAAAGCTAACATGGAGGGTATTGGATGAAAAATCAGGAGTAATATAGAAAGTAATAGACCTAGTGAGTAGACCTGTTAGACTCTTGGCTATCATAATTGTCATCACCAGCGTCAATTGCTTTAGTCTTCACCACCATTACCATTATCACTGCCACCACCATTGCCATCCCCATTGCCATTGTTATTACAACCATCAACATCACCACCTTCACCATCACCTCTATTACCACAATCACCATTGCCTCCACCATTACTCTCAGCATCATTGACACCTCTATCAATCACCACCGTTATCACCTCTAATATCACAAGTACCACTTCTACCATCATCACCACCATCACTACCTCTACCTCAATATCTCTGCTTTCATCATCATTGTTACTATTACCACCTCAACCATCATCACCCTCATCCTCTTCCTTGCTATCATTTCTATTTCTATGTCTAACATAATCATCATTATCTCCATCATCATCACCTTCATCATCATCACTGCCTCTATCACCATTACTAAGTGCATTAACAGCATTGCCATTACCACATGTGCCATCACCATCATCACCTTTATTGTCATCTATACCATTACCTTCATCACCACAGTCACCATCAATGCTATTATTATTAACACCTTCATTACCACCATTGACACTATCGTTGTCTTCATTGTCAGTAATACTATGATCACCACAATCATTTTTATCATTAATGAAATGTATCGTTGTGGTTTTTTACTTCAAGGGCCCAGAGACATTTCATAGGTACTCAGGCAGCAAGTAAAGAGGATGAGGGCAGAGGACCAAAGTATAAGAATTTGGAAGTCCACAAATGTTCATCTCAACTATGGCCAAAGAAGTCTCCCCATTCAGGGGTGCAGGTCTATCCTGGGGAGTGCATGGAAGCAGGAGAGGATTTCAGACCTACAGTAGCAGATGGTAAGGGTAGCCAGCCACCGACTCCCAGAGTGCAGGGCAGATCAGCCTCAGCTGAGCCTCAGAAGTGACTAAGGGCCAGGCCAGGCTAGATGACGCCCTGGGAGACAGAAGCCACATGAGAGGGCATGGGGTAAGCTGAAAATGCCATGTAGGGGAGCTAAGCAGCTGTCGGGTATCTGGCTCCTACCCTTAGTTCTTGGTTGAGAAACATCTTCTCCCATATCCAGGTGTCCCTGGATTACCCTGGAGTTTTGGTTACCTTCTATTTTTTCAACTGTGAGCCCAATCACTGGAGCATGGAATAGCTCTAGAACCATCCCCTATGACTCAATGAGGGGATGCAACAACTGGTCTAAAGAAGATTCCACCAGGCTTAGAGAGAGGTAGGAGGTGACTTTCTCAGTGTCACTGCCTTCCTCTTCCCTTTCCTCCCTTCTGAGCCCCCTGTTCTGTCCATCTTTCTCAAAACCTCAAATCCTCTTCCAATTCCTTCTCCCAGTATTCCCTGCAAACTTACCATCCTTCTCAGTCTCCTCTCCAGTCTGCCTCCAGCATCTGCTCCTTTTCTCCCTGCTGCCTCTTCCCTACCTCCCCAGCTCTGTCCTACCCTCTCATAGGCAGGCAGGGCTTTGAAATGCCTTGGGTAAGAGCCACAAGGGTCCTGGGAGAGACTGCTTCTTAAGGTAATAGGCTGCCCTGTCGGGAGCTGTTTCCTGATTCTCCAGCTAAATTGTCTTCTGCCCACTTTCAGCTCATTAATCCTGCTGCTGAGAGGGGAAGAGGTTCATTAAGTCATCAGATCCATACACCTAAGTCTAAGCTTCTCTCATCTTCCTCTGTGCATGCATGTGAACTTTGCTCCTGCTCTCTGGGCTTCCCTTGCAGGCGGGCATCCGCAGGGTCTACCCAACACCTCTAGTCTCTCCCATCAGGTCTTCCTTCACACATTCTGCCCCATATTGGCATGCACACGCACATGCTCACACTCCCCACATGGCACACATACCCCTGACAGCCAAGCTCGCCACAGACTAATCGTCATCATCATCATTATCAACAATTATCATCTATTGTGCACTCACCATGTGCCAGGTCATGTGTTAGGAGTTTTGCCTACATTAGCACATTTCACGCTCTTTACATTTCTGTGAGTTTGACATTTGTACCCCTCTTTTTTACAGGTGACAAAACTGGGACTTTGATAAATTCAGGGACCAAGTAACACCATGAGAATGTGCAGAGCTGGGATTCAAACCCAGGTCAGTCCGGTTCAGAACTTGTGCCTTGAACTCTAACCTACTGCTCTCTCCTGCCTGCACCCACTCCCACAAAGACATACACAACAGCACACCATGCACACTCATATCCACACACCAAACACATATAGCACACACTCACAGAACACACACTCAATACTCAAAGTGCGCACATTTCATATGCTAAACACACACACACACACACACACACACACACACACACACACAACAGACTCCCAGGAAGGACACACCTACTCAGTCCAGTCATTTGATAAACACTGATTAAATATCTACTGTTTGTTTGTTCACTAGCTCTGCCCAGTGTTAGGCACTATGGTCACCCAAGCAAGGAAGAAAATGAGCACGTCTTGAGTGCCTACCATATGTCACACTTGATGCCAAAAGGAGTCCATGGTCACAGGAACATGTGTGAGCCTGTACATACATGTGCACACACACCCATACACATACTCTCACTCTAGCTAGAATTAGTCCTGTGGCTGCCACTCCTGGGGCCATGAGACCTGGAGGAGACAGGGGACAGGAATAGTATTTGACATAGGTACTGAAGGGAGGTTGAGAGGCTGGAGGTTACAGAGCCCACTGAAAGTAGGTCTCAAGACTCCCAGACTGACCAAGTTAAGAGAAAGGGACCTCAGAGGTGTTCCGTCCCTGCACCTACCAATGACTTATACTTGTTAACAGAGGAAGCTCAGACTGAGAAGTGGTGTGTCCCACTAGCCTTTATAGGTTCTGAGGCCCAGGCTACCTCTCTGGGCCCCAGGGGCCTGGGTGAGCATCTCTTAGCTTTCCCACGCTATCCCACCACTTTTGGCCTGACTTAGCTCCACTTAGCTCCCCAGTAAGGGAAATGGACAGGAAATTAAAGATAACTAGGCAGTTTGAGAGGATTAAGGATAAGGGAGAGCAACGTAATTATGTCATAGTAGCTATTGGACAGGAGAGCAGAATAAAGCAAATTTAGATGGCCTAAACCAGCCCATTACAAGAACAGGGCAAGGCCAGCAAGCAGATAAGAGTTCTGAGTGTGGAAGAGAAACATTAATCACCCAGCAAGGTTACCACCCCAGCACGGCCTACCAGGGAAATGGACCCAGGAATAGAAAGCCAGAGAAAAGTCCTGGTGGTCCTGCATGGGGCAAAGAAGCTGCCCTGTGCCAGCTGACCTGGCAGAGCCTCTGACACAGGGAGTCAAGGGAGTCCCTGGGCTTGGCAGCTGGCATCTCTTGGCCTGGGAACTAAGCCAGCTTCTTATGAGTCCCGAAGGAAGAACTTTGAGCCCAAGGACTCCAAGCATAGGGAAATCCCTGGTTAAAGTCGTGTACTAGAAAGTTCCCTGGACTGAGAGTCAAGGGGCCTGCACTCAATCCTGCACCATCTTAGCTGTGTGGCCTTGAACAAGTCACTTCCCCTTCTCTGGACTTGTGCCTTCATGTTCACAATGAATGACCTTTCAGAAGAATGAAAGGAAATGAATGGCTCACATTTATTGAGCAACCCTCTATGAACCACTACAGAGGTTGGCAGCTATTTTCTGCAAGGGACCAAAGAATACAGTCTTGGTTGCAACTACTCAACTCTGTTGTTGCAGCACAAAAGCAGCCATAGATGATGGACAAATAAATTAAACTGGCTGTGTTCCAATAAAACTTTATTTACAAATACACGCAGAGAGGCAGACGTGGCCTGCAGGTAGCTTGGTGACATTTGAACTAAACACTGTGCTAAACACTTCATTAACTTTATGTCATTTGATCCTAAACAACCCTGGGAAGTAGACACTGCTACTATGATTCTCATCTAACACATGGGGAAACTGAGGCACAGAGAATTTAAACAATGTGCCCAATGTCATGCAGCTGGGAAGTGACAGAAGCAGTATTTGAACCCTAGCAGTTTGGCTCCTGAACCTTTGTACTACATGGACCCCCCCCCCCACAGGATAGGAACAATGATAATGACTATAACAATACTAGTCATTGCTTTCAAAACAGCTATCAGAAACACCAGCCCTTATCCCTGAGGAGTCGTGACCTATTGGTGTGTCACAATCAGCTGTACAGTGTGTCGAAGGTCATTTGTTGCTAATAATAGTTTTAAAAATGATTTACTGCTGTTCTAACAAACTAGAGTCGACCCAATGTTATCCCTCTAATAACGTCCCTCTCACTCACTTGCATTCAGATATGTTTCCTGGAAACGGAGTGAAGGAGCTGGAGCTCCAGGCGCCTTGGCAGGAATGCCTGGGGAGGATGGCTGTGAGTGGCATATCATCTGTCAATCACTTGGAGAGAAGCAGAGGGAAGGTGAAGACCGGCTGATATAGCCAACCCCCCTGGGTTGTCGTCAAGGCCAAGGCTGGGGGAGTTGGAGTAATTGTTCCCATTGGACAGTTGAAGAAACCAAGGCTCATAGAGATGTAGTCAGGGGCCTGAGGTCACATAGCTAGAATGTCAGACATAAGCTATTATGAACGGTATGAGTGAGTGTTCATTAGAGAAAAAGGCCATGAGCCAGACAGAATGGCATTCAAATCCTGCCTCTAGCACCTACTGTGAGGCCAGAATGTCACTCTTTGGGCCTCAGTTTCCATATCTGTGAGATGGAGATGGAGATGGAACCACACCTGACAGGGCCTGTTGTAGGACTCAAATGAGATCATAAGGGATGTCCTAGGCTGCTGGGTTGTTTAGCCTGGACAAGACCAGACTCAGAAGAGGGACAAAACCAACATTTAAGGAGCATCTACTATGTGCCAGGAAAGCTCCCAAAACTATCTCAAAAAATCCCCCCAGCGAGTCAGAGGTGGGACTAGCTATCTCCATTTTACAGAGAATGAAAACTAAGTCCTGAGGTCACCTAGCTAGAAAGTGCTAGAACTGGAACCCAGGTTTGTCTGTGAGTCCAGAGGACTCTGAGCATTGGCAGCCTTCGATCTCGTGCGTGGAGCATGAGCTGGGAAAGCAGAGGGGTTCATACAGTCGCAGATATTTCTTGAGCACTTGTTACGTGCAAGGCATTGTCGTTGGCACTGAGGATACAGCCCAGAACCAAACAAAGTCCCTGCCCCTGTGCAGCGAAACTCTAGAGGGCAACTCAGCACACTTTGGGGTCCTTTCCATTTTGTGGTGCCATTCCAGCTCTGCCATGATCATGGTCAAAGTGTCTGCTCCCCTCCTCAGCTTACCCTCCCATAAACCCTTCTAAGGGAAATAAAAAAGAGCACTGTCTACCCCAAGCCCTGTCCCGCCGAGCCATGGCATCCTGAGTGGCTCTCTGCCCAGCAAGAACAAAGGCTGGAGGGGCCGCTTCTCTGGGACATCATGTGCCTCCTCCCAGGGGGTGGGGGTTCAGGACCCGGGGCTGGCCTAGACCTGACCCTCGTGAGATGTCCCTGGGAACAATGGTTCAAAGGCGTCTCCCCCAGGACTCCCACCAAGGATGGGAAGTAGGGCTGGGGACAGGCTGGCCTGCGCATTGTTCAAAAGGTGGTTTCCTGGCAGACTTGGCCTTCAGAGGCCCCAGGCTACTGGAGTGGGCCCAGGAGAGCCTGCATCTCTCTCCCTCTCCTCCCGAAACAAAGCCACTATTTCTGCTGCCATCTTCCTTCCCTTGGAGGATGCAGGGTTGCAGAGCTGATCTCCACCTCCTCCAGCCCAGGGCAGGACCCAGGCTGGTCCACACCCAGGCTGGCACACAGGAGCCGCTGCTGTGAGCCAAGAGGTTGAGAGGCTCAGACTCACCCACAGCACCAGCCACTGCGCACATGTGCTGGAAGCTGGCGAGCGCCAAGCAGTGGACAGTGGGACACGTCACACAGTCAGGCCACTGGCAGCTTGCTGGCAGTGCAGTCCTCTAAGAGTCAGTCCAGGAAGCTTGAGCCCCATGGGTCCACAGGACAACTAGGTAAGGTGCTGGTCAGGAGGCGGGGCTCGGGTAGTTGGCCACGCAGGGGATCCACCCACCATCGGCCAGGTAAGCGGTCTGCTCTTTACTCACACTAGGCCTGAGTGGGGGCTACGGGCCTGTGATGAACATTGGGGGTGGGAGGGTAATACCAAGGCATCCAGGCAACCAAGAGAAAGCACTAAACCCTCAGCAATGCAAAGAACTCACCCCCTCCACCCCCTGCCCCACCCCGCCCTGCGCCTTTGATCACACACACAGGCCAGGCCTGGCCCTGCCCTCCACATGTCCACATTTCTTCTGTACCTCCCCAGCACATCTGGGAAGGGCGCTGGGCTTTTGGGCCTCACCTCTATGTGAACCTCTTCTTTGTTCACCACACCAGCCATAGGGAGGGAGAGACGTTGGGAGGGGAGAGGGGCGAAGAGAAATTCTCCCTTTCTTTGCCCTCTGAATACAGCTCAGTGAGGCTCAGAAAAGTCAATGCATTTGCTGAAGGCCCTCCAGCAAAATATGCAACCACCGTTCTGAGCCCTGACCTTCCATGGGCTGAGGCCTCAAGGAATCCCGCCGTGTCAAGTGGAAAGAACTGGGGAATGTGCCCCCGATGACAGAAAAGCAGAGAGCCACCTGTTTGTTCTTCTCCTTCCTAGCCATGCAGATAAATATAACACCCTCCCGTCACAGCCTTGACTGTTTACAGAGCACTTGCCACGAGTCCTTCCATTTACTGCTCCCGACAACCCTGAGAGAAGGGTGTTGTTCTTCTCCCCATTGTGCAGATGAGCAAACCGGGGCTCACAGAAAGTGACTTACTTGCCCAAGGTCACTCAACAAGGAAGAGGTGGCACAAGATAGCATGTCAGGACTGTGGTTCGTGGAACACTTGAGTGTCCTCTTCGTTTCCAGAGGAAAACTCTAAGGCTTTAAGTGAGAAGTTGTGGCCTGCAGAAAACAGGGTTTGAATTTGCAACTTAATAGGTATTCATTGACCCACTGGTTCCTGGGGTACTGTCACATTGGACCGCTGATGTTAGCCTGCCCAGAGGCCTCCCAGTCATCCCCAAACCTGACATCTAGTCTGCAGTACCCCCAGCTCCTGTGGATGCCACCTGGTTGGCATGAGGAACAGGGTCCTGGCCCAGCCTCCCCAGCACCCTGGAGTCAGGCTGCCCCGCAACTGCGCTCCCTGCTCAGCCTATGATATGGCCCAGGGGCTGGGGGTGGGGTGGTGCTGGGGAGGGAAGCCTGAGTCATCCCCGGGCCAGGAAGCACAATGCTTGGCAGGGTTCCTGGGCCCAGCTAAGGAAGGAGCAGGAGCATTGAGTTACAGAGGCCGGCTAGGGCAGGGAAGAGGAGGTGGGGAAGGGGGTGTCAGTGAGTCCGTGGAGATGGGAGCCTCACAGCAAACTGGATTCCACAGGCTCCAGCCAGAGGGCCAGACCCAGAGAGTATTTGGGGCACCTGGTGGGAGGAGGGGCACAGAGAAGCCAGGGGGACCTTTATTCTGTCCAGCTCTCCTTCCCCAGCCAGGCCCCCCAGCCGGGGCCCTTTCCCTGCAGAGCTGTGTGACAGCTGGGGTAGTTCCAGAGGAGGGACTCCCTCAACCCCTCAGAGGGAGGGCACCACCTCCGCTGCCTCCCTCTACCTCTTCCTGTCACATCCTTGGCCACCGGTGTTTCAAAATATACTGGTTCTTGGCTGGCCGTTTACTTAGGAATCAAAAACACCAAGGTTCAAATTCATTCCCACAGCTTTAGCTCTCACCTCTCAGCAGACCGGTCCAGTCCAAACTGCTCCCTAAGCTCCAGGCCCACAGGATTGACAGCTTACTCGACATGTCTTCTGAGGTGACCCACAGATGATTTCAGCTCAACTGGATCTCAACAAAACCCATCTTTCTCTACTTCCCAAAATAAAATCAATCCTTGGTCTCTAGGAGTAATATCATCACCATTCATCAGCTGAGCGTCGTCCTTCATGGGTCCCTCTCCCTTTTTCCTTTCTTTCCCACGTACTAACCTTGTGCACGGAGCTGGGGGACAGTGGTGAACAAGTCAGACATGATCTCTACCATTCCTCGGCTTATCGAAAATCACTATCCAGGCTATTAAGGGCCAAGATGGGGCAGGTCAAGGGGCCGAGGGAGCCCGGGGCACTGTGGGGACCATGGGGGACCTCCCAGGGTTGTGGAGTTAGGGGGAGGGGAGGGCGAGGAGGGTGCGTGATGGGTTAATCCAGGTAGAGAAGGGCATGTGCCGAGGGCAGAGGTAAGGGAGGGTGTGCAGCTACTGAGCAACTGAAAGCCACTGTACATGGAGTGCATGAGCCAAAGCGCAGGATTTGGAGGTGGGGGCCTGCCTGGCAGGAGATGAGGTGGGAGAAGTGGCTACGCATCAGTAGGCCTCTGGAAGGAATTTAGACTTTCTCCTAAGAGCCATCAGGAGCCATTAGAATGTTTTAAGAAAGCGAGTGAGTTCCTAAAAGATTGCCCAGTCTCCCTCACACTGACATTCACATAGTGTAACCCCACAATGACTCTAGTGCCCCTTATTCTCTCTGTCATCAACCACATGGGCCTACACCCAGACCATTGCCCCAGCCCCAGAAGGTCCCTCATCTTTAGGCCTTGGACCCTCCCATACTCCAATGCAGCCTCCAACCATGAGGGGAAGAAATGTTATACATGTCAAATCTGATCATGTCACTTACCCTGTTTCATGTCCATCCATAGCTCCCCATGGCTTTCAGGATAAAGGCAGGTTTCCCACCCAAGGGAGCACACAGAAGTTCCCATTCTGAACACGCCTGTCCCCACCTCAGCTCCATTCCTGGCCTGCTCACACCGTGTGTTCTCTCCACAAGGCCCAGGGCAGCGTGTCCCAGACACAGCACACCTTCGCTATGTCCCCACTCAGTTACCCTTATCTATCTTTTGCAAGTTCGCCCTTAGGCTTCAAGGTCTGACTGCAATGTCCCTCACTGACCATTTCCCAGCCCCTTCCTTTCCCCTCGCCGAAGCTGGGTAGTTAGCATCTCGCTCAGGTGCTCACAGGAGCCTTGCCCGTCACTTGTAGCTCACCCCCACCAGGAGTAACTCCATGCAGCACAAATCTGCCTCTTCATTTCATTCTCTTTGTGCCTCCACGCTGTCCCTCTGCCAATGGCTGCCCAGTTAAGACCTCAGGAATCTGCCCCAAAGCCCAGATCTGGCCCAGCTTCCTTGCTTCCTTGCAGGCTCACTGACAGCCCCTGGATGAACTGTGGCCTCTCCAATCTTGAATCCCGGTAGCCCCTGGGCTGGAGAAGTCTTTCTGGTCAGCGCAGCCCACGGAAGCCTGGCCCTGCTCTCTCAGGCCTCCCCTCTTCCCAGCACTCGTTGGCTAAGCAGTTTTGACTGGAACTGCCTAGGCTGGGATGGGGCTTGTCTAGCCCAGGGGGAGAATGGAGGCTGGTGGGGGGCTCTCCTTGGAAAGGAAGGCCCCCTCTCCAGGATGGATCCCCAGCTCCACCTTAGGGAGGGAGCGGGTAGCCAGCCTGGGTCTGTCCTGCGGAATCACTGTTGTGGAGGGAGATGTAAAGTTCATCCCCTGGCAGAGAAACCCACCTTCCCGTACCTTTTCCCAGCCAGATAGCCTGCTCAGGGCCAGGACCTGACCGAATTTAAGAGGTGCAGAGAGCTTCACACACATCCCCCAAACTAGGGCCAGCTCAGGAAGCCAGGGGCTCCCACCCCTCCTCACCAACATCCACACTACTGAGCCCCTCTCTCCACATCAGCTTGGGGCCTCTGGGTTGCTTTCAGGAAGGGGGAGAAGGGGGAAAGATGGCTTGATATGGATTTTTGTGGTCGGAGGTGATTGGAATCCCAGCTGTGCTCCCCAGCCCCCCCACCCCGCTCCACCATCACCCCTCCTCCTGCAGAGATGGGCAGGGGAGGGAAGGGGGAGAAGAGGGGCTGTGCTGGCCCCTTAGTGCTCACGGATACCCCATGAGTGCCTCAGCCAGATCGGCCAAAATGACCAGCAGGCCCAGGGCCTGGCAGTGGGGCCAAGTGTGTGACGCAAAGACCATCCTGGGTGATTTGGGGCCATGTGCAGGCTCGTCCTTGGAAAGTTTTCCCAGAAAGTAAGCTCTAGCCCAAGGTTCTCAGTGCTGGCTTCACATCAGACTCACCTGGCCCCAGCGCAGAGGTTCTGTTCTCACAGATCCAGGCTGGAGCATCAGGAGTTTTTTAGCCTTGGCACTATTGACATTGTTGGCTAGATAATCCTGCTTAGGGGGGAAGGGGGTTGTTCTGTGCATTTGTAGGGTGTTGAGCAGCATCCCTGGATGCTACCCATTAGGTGCCACTAGCTGCTACCTCCTTCTGGCCCCTCCTATATGGCAACCAAAAATGTTTCCAGGCATCCCCTGGGGGACAAAGTTGTCCCTGGTTGAGAACTACTGCTTCAGTGTCAGGCACAGCCTTGGGTGGGGGTGTGCATCTTCAAAGGAGGGCCCTGCTGTTCTCCTCTGAGCCCCTCAAGTGGTCAACAGGGACACAGCCTCTCTGTCCTCTGGGCCTGGCCTTGTTCTGGGGAAGGCTGGGAACATACGGGAATCTGACCTCATTTTTGTCCCCTGGGTACACAGAACTGAGAAACCAAAGGTCAGAGCTGACCTGGGGATCCAGGGACACTGGGTGGGCCTCAGACATACTCTGTGACCAGATACACTTCAAGCAAAATTTGACAAATGTTTCCCAGCCACTTGCCAACCATCAGCCATCATGCTGGGTGCCGAGGGCCCAGCAGTGAACCAGACAGAAACTGTCCATGCCGTCATGGGGCAGATGGTTTGGAGCAGAGGTTAGCAACCTTTTCCGTAAAGGGCCACAGAGCAATTATTTGGGGCTTTGGGGTCTGTCACAACTACTCAACTCTGCCATTGTAGTGTAAGAACAGCCACAGATGATATGTAAGCAAACAGGCATGGTGGTGCTCCAATAAAACTTTATTTACAAAAACAGGTTGTGGCCAGACTTGGCCTGTGGACAGAGTTTGTCAGCCCGCGGGAGAAACAAACAGGTACCCAAGTGTTTACGGTCCATGTTGAACCACACTCTGATAGATCTACAGCGTGGCAGGGGGGATGGTGGAGGGGGGTCAGAGCCCACGGTGGGGGGGGGGTGTATATCTAACCCAGACTTGAGGGGAAGAGAAGTCTGGGGAAGCTTCCAGGAAGAGGCAGCACCTGAGCTGAGAGTCCTAAAGGACACATGTAGAGTGATGAGGCCCAGAGACTGAGGAGGAGTTGGCCAGGTGAAGGATGAAAGGACAAGTGTTCCGGCAGAAGCTGCAGCCTGGACAGAACTCAGGAGCAGAAGATGGTCTGGCACATTCACGTAGCAGGGAAGGAGGAGAGCGAGGGGAGACCCTACAGGCTGTTGAATTTATGCTCGACCTCTGTGGTTTCTGAGCATGGCAGTGACATGGTCTGCTTTGCTTTCTGCAACATTTCTCCTGACTACCTTATGGCAAACGGGCTGGCAGTTGGGGACAGAATGAACAGATGATGAGGCCTAGACCAAAGTGGAGACCATGGAGTTGGAGAGAAGCAGGTAGATCCAGCATGTGAGAGAGGTAGAATGGGCAGGACTTCATGGTTGATTGGACATGATATCTGGGGGAAGAAAGGTGGGGAGGGTGCCTCCAGGACACCGGAAGAAAGGTAGGTTTAGACAGAAGGGCAGCTGATGGATTTAGTTGGGACATGTTGGAATCTGAGATGAGTAGGGGACATCCTGGTGGAGATGACCTGGAGGCAGTCAGAAATCCTGCCCTTAAGGCCTCATCATAGATGAACTCCTCTAGGGAGAGAAAGGAAGGGAGGAGGGGAGAGGAGAGGGGTGAGGAGGTAGAGGAGGGGAAGGAAGGGGAAGGGGGAGCTAAAGCCCGGAGGATCTATCTCCAACAGGAAAAGAGACTGAAAAAGTGACCAAAGGGTTGGGGAAAAAGCAGGAGAGTATTGGAGCCCTGCCTTCTCTGTGGCTCTCTAGGCTCCTCCTCAGACCACCGAGAGGGTTCACCTCAACCGTCCCCAAGACCTGTTGTTCTAGCAACACAAGACAAGAGTGCAGCAAAGCCCTCCGGGAGCACAGGAAGTCCCTTGGCTTTCTGGAATCAGAGGAGGCATCACAGCTTTGAAGAAAAAGGAGGATTTCCAGGGGCCCGGGAGAGGAGAGGGGTGGAAGTGGGAAGAGTGGGGCAGGGCAGGGCGGGGTGGACATTCCAGGTCAAAGGAGCCTGGTGAGGAAAAACAGGGAGGCAGGAAAATGCAGGGAGTGTTTTGGAAATCCTGAGTAGTTAGTCTGTCACAACAGGAGCCTGGGATGCTGGGGGTGGGGTGGGAAGAAGGACGGTGATGGTAAAGAAGACTAAAAGGTCTGCTGGGTTTGAATCCTGTGTCAATTCCACAGCTGTGTGACCTTGGACAAGTCACTAAACAGAGCCTCAGTTTCCTCATCTGCATTGACACCTGCCTTCCCGTCTAGGAAGAAGAGCCTTTTAAGCTAGTAAGTTCGTGGGTTTGAAGACCCTGGGTTTCTAGAAAGTTCCCAGGGGTGGGTAATGCTGACAATCCCCAGAGATGGCCATGGAGTCACTCACAGGGACTCTGCTCCCTGCCGCTGCCGCTGCCGCTGCCGCCCCTTCTATCTTCTACGACAATTAGATTTCTCTGCCAAGGGGAAGGAGCCAAGATAAAAGAATGCCCTTCATTGGGCTCAGGGCAAACCTGGCAGAGGCCCCCTAAGGCACTTTCTGTTTCCACCCTTGCCTGCCACCATCTGCCTCACTTGGGTAGCCTCAGAGAGAGGTTACAGCAACAGGGGCTTTCCATTTTCTGGGCCTGCACCCTGGGCCTGACCTGGTGCTTTTCACAACATCCCCATTTCACAGTGGAGAAAATGGCCAGGCAGCCAGGAAGCAGCAGAACCAGGACTCGAACCCAAGTCTCTGACTCCCAGACCCAGGCTTGCCCTTGCCACCTCAGCAGCTGCACAAATGGGCTCTGGTCGTGCCCCATCTGCGGCTTTGTCTGGAGAGGCCTCTGCCGGCTCCCTTTGCTAAAGATGGCCCATGGGTCCCCTTCATGGCCCTCCCTCTCCTTCCCTTCATCTGCCCTGCCCTTCCCTGGCACACACTCCCTCTAGCCAGCCCTGAAGCCAGTGGCTGCCCACTCCACTGGGACCCAGACAGATGACAGCGGAATAATTGAAGTGTCCTTCCCATGACCTTGAGCTCTGGCAGGGCCAACTTCCCTTGTGGTGACTGGGGCTAATGACAGCTGAATGGCAAGAGGACGCACACACACAGAGATGGGCCACGTCAGAGTGGGCATGACCAGGATACCCCAGGCGGCTGCCAGGGCAGCTGCCTCCCCCTCCTCATGCAGACAGCTGGGAATACCCATGTCAAGTGATAGGGCTCAGCCACCTCCCTGCTCCTCCTCGGCCAGCCAGGAACACCCCTGCTGACAGACAGGGCAGTCATTTCCTACTGCCTCAGATGGATCCCCAGGTCACCCCTGCCAATGGATGGGATCCAGCCACTTCCTCCCGCATCTTACACATCGGGGGATACCTCCAGCAGCAGGACACAGACATACCCAACACTGGTGAGTTGTGCACAGAGCTGGGAGGGACATGTGGGGCTCCCAGGAGCCCTGTGGGGCCACAGATACAAATACCAGCCTCCCTGGGGTTGGGCACTGATGAACACCAGTACCACCAGACCCACACACTGGGCCCTCACTGTGGGCCAACGCAGCTGGTGCAGGGGTGGGAGGAGGCTGCCTGAATATATATGGATAATTAGGGCCCTTCCAGGGCCCAGCTCATCGTTCCAATTCAAGCTGCAGGCCCCTGTATACATGCAAACATTCCCAACATGCCCCTCATTCTCAGCTACCTCAGCACACAAGTTGTGATGCAAATTCTGGGCAAGGTCCTGGGGTAACAAAAAGGAATCAGAAAAGCATCCTACCTTCACAGAGCTCACAGGCTAGGGGAGACCGTCTAGGTGAGAAAGCCAAGGGGACCTCAGGTTCATCTGCGAGAACCGTTGAGTGTGAAAAGAGCAAGGTAGTGTTGTGGCCTTCTGCAGCCTTGCCAAGCCCCCACCTGGGGAACTGTGTCCAATTATGAGCCCCACACATTAAAGGGTCGCAGACCAGCCCTAACCAGTTTGGCTCAGCGGTTAGAACGTTAGCCCGAGGACCAGAGAGATCCAGGTTCGGTTTCCGCTAAGGTCACGTACCTTGGTTGCAGTTTGTCCCCAGCCCCGGTTGGGGTCGTGTGGGTGGCAGCCAGATGATGTGTCTCTCTCACATCGATGTTTCTCTCTCTCTCTCCCTCCCTTTCTCCTTCCTGCTCTATCTGAAGATAAATGCAAAAAAGTCCTCAGGTGAGGATAAAAAAAAAAGGATCACAGACCAGGGGAACTTGAACTCTGAATTCAGGCCTTTTAGGGGATGTCACAGGGAAGATGAGCTGGGTGGACCCAGGAGACAAAGCTAGGACTCACTGATGGAAGCCAAAAGTAGACGGTTTAACAGACGGCTACACTGAGATAAAACAAGATGCCATTGAAGGAATTGAGGTTCCCGTCACTGGAGGTATACAAGCAGAGTTTAGGCAATCACTTTGCAGGATGGTCTAGGTGGGAGCTGGGACTAGATGGCCATTAAGGGTACTTCCAACCTCAAGAGTCCATGGCGCTGGGATTCTAATTCCACCTCTTTATGCTACAGATGAAGAGATTGAGGCCCAGAGAGAGTCAGGGTCTTATGCAAGGTCACACAAAGAGTTAGTGGTACTCAGAGGACTAGACCCAGAATTACTCACTCTCCATCTTTGATCCCCGCATTCTTCAGACCATCTCAGTCAGAACCAACCTCCTAGGCAGATGGAGAAGCACCCCTCCCTACTCTGCATCCTGGGTGGCCTGACCCTGTGGTCTTTTTCTCAGCTCGGGCCTGGGATCAGCTGATGGATGAGCTCCTCGTTAGACGGCCTCTGGCTCCAGCTCCAGCTCCACAGATGGACACTATCAGACCTGCTGGTTGAAAGGAAATCCACATCCGACCTGGAGCCAAGTGCAGAGCAAAGGGAAGTGGAGAAATGGGAGATCCAGGGCCTGGAGGGGGACCAGAGCCTGGGGGCCAGGTTGGGACCCAGAGACTTCACAAACCCCTCAGTGCTTAGGTGTCTAGTAGCCTGTCCCTGAGCAGGCCTCTTCTGCAGCAATGCTAGGGGTCCCATAACTCCTTATTCATCTCAGAGTTCCCTATACTACTCCTGGATCCACCCCCCCCCAGGCCTTTCGTCCTTTCCTTCTGCCCTCATCCTGCCAGACACAGAGGACTTCTGTCCTACCCATCAGGACACGGCAAGGCAATTTGCTATACTACCAAATTATTTCTGCAGAAAAAGGTCTTGTCATTAAGAATGTTGCAACAACAACAAAGAAAACCAAGTCTACCCATGTATGCAGCCCTCCACATTTCACAAATTATGAAATGGAGATTTAGGGCTTTGGAGAGTAGAAAGGGCCAAGGCCATGGTGACCTGGTGACAGGATAGAACACGCCTCCAGTCTCCCAGCCGACGGATATTTCCACAGCGTCCCTGCAGTGTATACAGGTTGACTCACTACTTTCTTTTTTTTTTTATCCTCACCTGAGGACATTTTTGCATTCATCTTCAGATAGAGCGGGAGGGAGAGAGGGAGGAAGAGAGAGAGAGAAACATTGATGTGAGAGAGACACATCGAGTGGTTGCCACCCACACGACCCCACCCAGGGCGGGGACAAACTGCAACCGAGGTACATGCCCTTAGCGGGAACCAAACCCGGGACTCTCTGGTCCGAGGGCCGACGCTCTAACCACTGAGCCAACCCGGCCAGGGCAACCCACTACTTTCTGTTTTCTTCTGAGCCCTTTGCAATGACAGTAAGGTTAGCACGATTCCCCCCATGTTAAGAAAAATGAAACTGAAGCCAAGAGATTCTCAGTGACTTCCCAGCTACCTCTCCTTAACAACCCCTAATGTAATATGTGTTAACTGGGGTTGGGGGGGCAGGACAAGGGATGATTAGAAAAGTGACCTTAATGGCAGACTTTCAGGCACCATTTGAGGCCCAGGGAGATATGTGAAGCAGTCCTCCCCAAACACTGTTCTGCGGATAAGTGCCAAAGAACCACTGGAGGAATTAGCAAATGTATGTTTTCGTGTGTGCTCACACCTGTGAACGTCTGAATTCTTGTGCTGTATTCTTCACAATTCTGATTCCATAGCCATTAGGTAGGCCCAGAAGTCTCTATTTTTAACAAGCACCCCAGGAGAATCTGACATGTAGTCAGGTTTGAAAGCAACTGCTTTAGGGCAGCCTTACATTCTAAAGGTGGGGCCCGTCCTGGAAGGCGATTTCTGGAGGACACATGTTTGTGTGGGTTTAAACCCCTCTCCTGGTGCTAATAGGAGACAAACGGTTTGTCTGGATATTGGGTAGGTAACAGCCCATCACCACCACTTCCCCTTTTCTGTCAGAACCAGCACACGGGAGGCTGAGCTACAGGGGTTGAGTCTTGGTTGGTCTAAGCATATTTGACTCACTTGGAGAAGTCTTAAAAAATACTGGCAATCAGGCCCCATCTGCAGAGAGTGAGTTGATCTGGGAGTGTAGTCAGCACACTGGCATTTTTTAAAAGCACCCCAGGAAATTCTCATATATAGCCAGGGCTGAGAATACTCATTAAAGCCCATCATGATGGGTCCAACCTCTTTGTCATGTGATTGGGTTCAGCTTGGGCATGTGACACACTTCTGGCCAATCATAAAGCTGCTAGGGGATTCTGGGGAAGGCTGGCTTGGTTTTGGTTTGGATTTTGTTGAATTAGAGTGTGATACTCGGAGCTACTGCAGCCACTTCATGACCATGAAGACATTTTGAGTGTTTTTTTTTTTTTTTCCCTGTTACTTGCAGCCAAATGCTATCTCCATTTAATGGAAGGGGAAACTGAAGAGGCGAGAGGTTAAGTTACAAATTAAGATCACAGAGCTAGTTAGTAGCAGAGCTGAGATGAAGGATATACCCTTTTCCACCATCAAATAAACACACACACACACATACACACACACACACACACACACACACACACACACACACACACATACACACACACACCAGCCCACAAACCCTAGGTGGTGTACTATAGTGGGAAAAGCTTTGGGCTGTGAGAGGAGGCCTGGGGTAGAGAGATGGGATAGAAGCCACTTAGCAGTGATTATCAGGTCAAGCATCTGTGGGTGTCCCCTGCCTCCCAGCAGGGGGGTGGCAGCTGGTGCCTGCTCTGGCTTCATCGACCATTAATTAAAACTTGACAAGAAGATTAACACACAGGGGACCGTTTTAATTAGAGACTCCTGGAACGTTTGTGGTGGCACAGCCCTAAGAGACCAGGTCTGCCAGTCTCCTTATTGTATGACCAGGGAAACTGAGGCCCACAGAGGTGGAGGGACTGGCCTAAGGTCCCTTGGGAGTCCAGGTACCCCATGTGACTCCCTGGTCAAGCCTCTTTCCTGTGCCTTGGGATGCCTCACATATGGTAGAGTTTTAATGAACGTATTACCTCATTCAACTTCTCACTGCTTCTAGGGCCCCAGCAAGGGTCTACTACTAAAGTTCCCTTTTGTGCAAACTCTGCCTGGTGCCAGGGTGTTGATGGGATCTGCGCAACACTGAGGAGCCCAGGGCAGCTGAATTTGACTACCTACTTCCCAGGGTTCACCCAGCTAGGGCTCTGCGCCTGGGAATGATGCACCCCGGGACACTTTGCCTTTTCCTTTTTCATAAGAGGGGTGAGAAGACCACTAACCAGTTATCCCAACCCTTCAGTTTGCAAAGTGCTGCTTTTTAGCTCAATGAAAAGTCACATCAAGCCTGGGCCTTAAGGTTTTATTCTTTTTTGAAATACTTCAATTATTTTTGAAAACTACACATGTTCATTGTGAGAAAGTGCACACAATGCCTAAGATATACGGCAAAATTAAGTTCTCCTCATGTATCTCTCCCCAGCAGAGCCGCTGTTAACAGCTGTCTATGTCTAGACTTACCCTCCTCTCTCTCTCTCTCTCTTCCCCCACCCCACACTCACACATTTGCCACAGTTAGAAAAGGTTACACCTTCTTTTTTTTCATCCTCACTCAAGGATATGTTTTTATTGATTTTAGAGAGGGAGGGAGGTAGAGGGGGAGAGAGAGAGACATCGATTGATTGCTTCCTGTAGGCTCCCAGATCGGGGATTGGACCCACAACCGAGGTATGTGCCATGACTGGGAATTAAACCCGTAACCTCCTGGTATATGGGACAATGCTCCAGCCAACTGAGCTGCCCGGCCAGGGCAGCGTATCCCTTCTCGAGGGCAGACGCTCACAGGGCATACAGCTCAGCGGGAGGAGCAGAAGAAGCACCCCGGGCCTCTTTTGTCCTTTGGCAGAGCAGTGGCTCAGCCTTCACATCCCAAACATCCTCATCTCTGACCTTTTCTGTCCACAGCCACCATCACTGCCCCAAGTCAGGCTACCATCATCTGTCCCTCGGAGTCCACCTACCCCAGTCTATGCACCAGTGTTTCTGCCTCTCATCTGCCCCTCCAAGTCCCCTCCTCACTGCTGCCAGACAGACTGTTCTCGTAGGCAAATCAGATTAGGTACCTCCTAGGCTAAGCCCTTCAATCACTTCCTCTTGCCTCAAGATCTAGGCCATTATCCTTAAGGATGACCCTTAAGGGCCTTCACATGTCAGATCAGCTGCACAGGGGCTCTGCACAGCTGTCTTGAGTGTGAATCCTGGCTTCGACGCTTACCAGCTGATGACCGTGGGCAATCCATTCAACATTCTGTGCCTCAATTTCCTCATCTGGAAAAGGGGAACGATGGATGATAATACCGGGATCTACTTAATTGGATTTCAGTGAGGAGTAAAGGAGGTTGTTTGGGTAATAGAGCTTCCGGCAGCATCTATGAGCTAAGGCCCCAGCAGCACTTTTGGCTTGAGCCCCGCCCCCCCACCCAGTGCCCTCAGCCTTGCAGCTCCATGCAAGTCAGAAAACGGAGCAGGACATGGAGGGAGAGAAGAAGGGTGCTATGAGAGAGGCTGAACACAGCCTCATTTCTAGGAGCTGAGAGGAAGATCTCGCCTTGGCTAAGCAGTTCACTGAGGGGGTCCTGGGAAGTAGATGAAACCGTGAGCACAGGCCCCCAAGGCCCCTGCAACCTCAGCACTGCATCCTGGGAAGGAGGCAGGCTGAATGCCCAGGGGCTCTCTGGAAGCGCCTGAGCCTCAGTTTTCTCATCTAAAAATGAAGATTCCAATGACTTCATGGAGTAGCTATGAGGTTAAGGGAATATTGTGTAGACCCCCCGCCCCCCAGCACAACACCTGGATAGTCATAGGTACTCAATAGACCCTTGGGGAAGGAAGAAAAGGAGAGGGTGCAGACACCCAGGCAGGAACAAAGGACCAAATGTTGCCTGCCAATCCACCCACCCCCTAGGGAGTGACAAAATGGGACACTTCCCAGGTACTGCAGGAGGGCTGCTGGCTTTCCCTTGGGCCCAGGGTTGGGGGACAGGAGAGTTTCACTGCAACCCAGCACACATCGGGCATCAGAAGGACAGAGAGCTCTTCCCATCTCGGAGCCTCAATCCACTCATCTGTAAGGTGGGCATAATATCCCCAGGCCCATAAGGCTGTTGCAAAGCTGAAATGAGCTAATGAATAGAAGAGCACATTACACAGAACGAGGGCAGTTACTGGTTTATCACCCACAGTAAAGGAACTTAGAATGGAGGTTCCAAGCACGGCTTCCAAGCATAGATGAAAGTCTGGATACGAAATCTTAGGCAAGTCACTTAACTTGCCTTAGTCTCAGTTTCCTTACCTGTAACATGGGAATAATAATAGTACCTACTTCACAGGACTTGGGAGGAAATTCAATGACATTATTTCAATACACTTCCCAGCCTATGTAAACATATTTGATACATATTATTTTTTAAGATAATATTATTCCTTAAGGTCAGAACCCAGGTCTTAAACCTCCACATTTCTTTTCCCAAACCCACCAGTTAGCCCCAACGTCTGCATACAGCTGGTACTCAATAAATCCTTGTTAGCTAAGAAATCCTTAGCTCTCAGAAATCTTAGAGCATGATGGAGTAGAAAAACTGGAGGGACTGTTGAAGATCATCTATTACAACCACCTCATTATACAGATGGGACAACCAAGGCTCAATGAGCAGAAGGGACAGGCCTCAAATGAAGCACATGAGGGGCGCAGTTGGGTCAAGGACTTCTGACCAGAAACCAAGGACCCTGTGCCCACCAAGGTAGTCCCTTTTATGAAGTTATTTCTAAGTGGGAGAGATAGCCCTCAAAGGCAGGGGGACACCTGCTATGGCCTCCCTGGAATCCCACCAGTCTAGAACCTCTTTATCTCGCTTCCCTGGCCTTGCCCCAGGCCACACCTAGCTGGCCTCCTATCCCTGCCTCAGCCTGCCCTCCCTCTACTCTGAGCAGCCTAGGCCGGGTGGTCCGTAATTGCTTCCTGTCCTCACAGGCTCTGTTTGTTTGCTCTGTGGCCGCTTCCTCACACCCCAGCACACCGGAGGCGGAGGCGCTGACCAGCAGTGCGGGACTCCTGGGGCCCAGCCCCCAGCCTGCTCTCAGATGTTGGGCCAGCCCTCCCCGGACCCACCACCTGGAGCCCAGGAACCCAGCAAGGCCCTGGAGACACCCCCCCACCAGCATTTCTCCCAGCTTCCGCCTACCGCCCCCATCCCACCCTCCCCAACCCAGCAGCTGGTCCTGTCCCCAGCTGGGGGCGAAAAAAAAATCAACAGGTGGCAGTTCATGGTGAAGCTTGGTCAGCCTTGGGCTGAAGGGGACCAAGCTCCCCTTCCTCTAGCCCACCCCCACCCCCAGTCCCAGCTCAGTGGACTCAGGCAGTAGGTCCAAATGTCACCGCCTCATGCCAAGACTTTGAACTTCCGCTGAGGTGGGGATGTGTGGAGGGGATGAGATGGGGGGTTACTAAATTTCTCCCTAAGGTCTCTGAGTCCAGGATAAAACAAGTCAATGCAGTGAAACAACAGATCTTGACTTCAAACCTGCTACTCACTGTGTGACATTAAAACAAGTTATTTCCATTTTCTTAGCTTCCATTTTCGCATCTGTAAAGTGAGGCTGACACACTCCACCACCGCCTGCCCTAGAGTTGTTGTGAGGTTAGTGTGAGCCGCCCTGTGCACACTCCCTGATAGGCGGGCGGGTGGGGGGTAGTAGGTGGGGTGACCAATCATTCTGGTTTACCTGAGATGGAGGGATTTCTCAGGATGTGAGAACTTCCGTGCTAACATCTGGATAGTCCTGAGCAAACCAAAATGAGTTGGTCAATCTAAGGGTAGGTATTGGATGAGTGTTTGTTCCTGGAAGTAGGTCCTGCTGCCTCCCTCTGAAGACGCTCTCGCTTTTCCACGTAACTCCGCAGCACTTATGTTCCTTGGTCTGAAAGTCTCCTCCCCCAGATCTGCCCCCTTCCTCAGGAAACCTCCTGCACTCACATCACTCAACTCCATGTCCCCTTCCTCAGCACTGGTGTGTCCACAGCTTCTCCTGCGCTATTGGGCTTCTCTCCCTCAGCCCCTCTGCCACTGGACCCCACTGTCTCTCCACGGACTGCTGTACCAACCTCTCCTCTGAGCTCCCTGCACCCTGTCTCATCCCCTGCTCTTGTAAGCACCCCCCCGAATAAATGATCCCTTTTCCACTTTGTCTGGGTGCCAGCCCTGCCCACACCACCACACACATGCCCCACACACACCATCCACACACTGGCACACCCACACTCCACCTGAGTCTCAGGGCGAGGAACTTCAGTTTGATGTAGGAACATTCTGACAGACAGTGGGATAAGGCCTCAGAAGAGGTGAGGGGGAAGGGCGATAAACTTTTCCTCTAAGGGTTGAGATTTTAAATACAGATTGATGGATTGCAAAGGGCAGGCTGCTGTCTGGGAGCAGAGGGATGGCTACGATGACGTCCAGTGCGTTCTCACATCTACTACCTTATTCACAGGCCCCTGGGGTTGTTTTCCCTCCCCAAAGCCCCTGTCCTGGAGGCCTAGGCAGGCCAGGCCAGGAGAAACACGGCACTGAATTCCATTTAGCTGGCTTCGAGCCGTACATACTGGAGGAAAGTGTGCATAGTGTGTGTGATGGGGGTGTCGATGAGAGGGCTGGGCCCCGGGTGAGCAGCCCCTGGAGGCCTGTTCCTTTTTCCCAGCTGGGAAGACACTCTAAGCTGGCTGAGAGGCTCAGGAGGCAGGCGCTCGGGCATGGAAAGGACACTGCCTGCTCCTTGGGGCCCCTGGCCGCTGGCTCACACTGCCCCTCCTCAACCCCCAAGGAAAGCGCCGTCAGCAGAATTCCTCACGTCCTGCTGCTGGGGCCATGTTTATCCAGCACAGCAAACCTCCCCAGAAGCGTCTTGTGGCAACTCAGAAACACAGACTCAGAGCAGGCCAGAGAGAGAGCCGAGTGAGGGAGCGCGAGCAGCTGGAGGCTGAGGAGGAGTGACAGAGAGGCCCAGAAGTGGAGGGGGAGAGACAGGAGCAGCAAGATGGTGATGCCGGAGATACAGGCAGCGGGAAGCAGGCAGGACTCTAGGGCTGGGATGGGAATCCAGAGCCCGAAAGAGAATGGGGGGCTGAGCCAGAGATGATGACAAAACCAAGACAGAAAGAGACCAAAACAGAGCCAGGCTGGGAGGCAAAAAGAAAAAGGAGCAGAAGAAAGAGAGAAGTAAAGGGATGGAGGCAGGAGGAGCAGTGGGGAGACAGGACCACGGCTGGGGTGGCCAGAGGGACAGGTGGGGGAGGAAGGCCGCCGGGGCTGGACAGGCAGCTTCAGTGCCCGTTCCGTGCACACGCACGCAGACCAGCCCCAGCCGGCTGTTTGCAGAAGGAAGCCAGCTCTGTGGTCAGGCCGCCCCAGGCCCGGCGGCCGCCACCCCCTGCACTTAATGAGATTCTTGTTCAGAGCTGCGGGAGATGGGGCCAGGCTGCAGAGGCCCCGCAGCGCCTCTGCTCTCACCCGAAGGGGGCCTGGGCTCGGGCTGGGGCCCGGGCAGCTGAAGGGGCTGTGCAGGAAGGCGACCAGACATAGGGAACAGAGGGGACAGCAGAGCTCTGGGGAGAAGGGTGTAGGGGAAAGAGCGTGCAGCTGGCCAGCAGGCAGGAGGCCTGGGTCGTAAGCTTGGCTCGGTCTCCCACTCTAGCTGGGTGACCTTGGGCAAGTGGCCTCCTTTCTCTCCGGACCTCCATTTTCCCATTTGCCCCCATGAAGGGTACACCCCAGTAGGAGGGGACGTCGACAAGCAGAGGATGTGCCCTGGCTGAGGGGACAGCCACCACTCAGCTCCAGTGTTACCTTGTGAAAATGTGGGCCTGGTGTTACTAGCTCTTTGGATTTTTTCGAAGTTATAAATCTGGATTTTTATGAAAAAAATCTCCTGAATTTTAAATGATGGCAGCTAATTCCTTTTTAATGTAGGCACGGTGTGAGCCAAAAAAAATACTTGGAGGGTCTTAAGTGGCCCATAAGATGCCTGTTTATGGCAGTCTCTAAGGCCCACACCAGCTCCGACAACCGCCACATCTATGGCTCCACCAGCATCCTGAGTGGTGTCCAAACCTCACCCAAATCTCGCGCCCTTGGAGAATGGGCAGAAAATACCACCTGGAAGAGGCTGCCTTGCCTTGCCCTGGCACTTAGTGGGGCAGACAGGACCCAGACGGCCTGTTCACTGGCCAGTTATCTTGCTTACAAAGCCCCTACCTCTCTCCACGTCAGCTAAGCCCTTCAAGGCCTTCCTTTGGGAACACATTCTGCCTGGGCCTGGACCAAGAGCCAGGCAGATACCACGCAAAGCCAGAGCTGGTCTACCTACCATGTGCCCTCAGGCCCAGGCCACATCTCCCAGCAGCCCTGTCCTTACTCAGACACTCTGACTCCAGGTCTCAGGCTTCAGATGCACTGCACGAAGGGGGCAGGGATGGGGATGGAAGGGGGAGGAGAGGGATGGGGAGGAGCATCCTGGTGTATGCATCCCCACCCCTTCCCACTCCACAGCTCACGAAGCCCAGCCAAGCATGACAAGGGTTAATTGGATACCCCCAGCTGGAATCATAGAATCATAGGGCTGGAACGGACCTCAGAGGTCATCTGTCAGGGGAAGAGGAGAGATTTTAATTACTCAATTCAGCTGGGTTGGAAGCACCCCCAGCTCAGGTTGTTTATCGAAAAGGAGGTGAGGCCTGGAAGGGCTGCTGGGCTGGGAGCCTCTAAAAGGTAGGGCCTGGCCACCTCGGTCCGTTCCTGCCAGTACCACCCCCACTCCTAGCAGTTCCTCACCCTGGGATGGGCACACAGCACTGGCGGAATAATTGACTAACACGCAGGACTAATGGTACCAAGAGAGACTGTGAGTGACAAGACCCTGAACCAGGCGGCAATGACCAGGGCTCCAGGATTGGCTCCATTCAAGGTCACACAGCCAGGAAGTAGCTGCATCGAGCCTTTCCCATTGCCCCGTGATGCCTCTTTCATGGAACTGGAGCACAAACCTCAAGAGCCACCAGGAGGAAGGGGCCAGCTCCTCAGCTCCCACTCCAGCGGACTCGGAGCCCCTTCCAGCTCCTGGTCCAGCCTGTGCTTCCCAGTCTTCTACGTTCCACTCACAGTGTGATCTCAAACAAAGCTTCGCCTCATGATTCCCTGGACAGATCCAGAAAAAAAGTGAGTTACAACAGGAAGGCTTAAGGTCAGACATGAGGAAGAACTTCCTGAAGACGAAACCCCACAGAAGCAACAATCCAGGCAGACTTTGCAGTCTCCTGCCCTGTTCTAGAAGTCCAAGGGCTTAAGGAAGTAACATCCAGAGCTGGGCAAGGGCTGGCTAAGGGACTTTTCCACCTGTGTTCGTAAGGTCAGAGCTGAGCATTGGGGGTTGGGGGGCTCCCAGGATGGAGGGAAGTCAATTCACCTCATTTCCCATCTACTAGTCTGGAGCTAATGGCACCTAAGAATGTTCCCAGTCCAGCACTAAGGCTGCCGATTAGAGGTGGGAGCTTAAGGCCACCACTGCCTCTTTCTCAGGAGATGCCACCCAGGGGGTAGAACCCAGCTGAGACACACAGACCCAGGCCCACCCTCTGTCTTCAGTACAGAGAAGCTCAGAAATCATTGCTGGTCCCTTGGATCAGAGCCCAAGTGTGTGTGGGAGGAGGAGACACTAGGCTGAAGGATAGAGAAGGGGATGGCGGCCATGACCATAGACACAGTGCAGGGGGTGAGGGTGGCGGTGGAGGTTTGGGGGGGCTACATGTCTCCATCCCAAGGCAGAGGGGAGTGAGAAAGACCCAGAGCTCTCTTGGGAACTCTCAATATCGCTTTAAAGGGTGTTCATAGTTACCTTGTTTTCTGCTTTAAAAGTCCTGAGGGTTTAATAACACTTTTAAGTGGCATCTTCTGTGGGGAAGTTCCCACTGGCTACAGGCCCAGCCTGTGTCATTTCCATCCCAGTGCCTTTCCCACAGCCAAGCAGCACATTCATCCCAGCCCAGGAATCAAAGTGTGAGCACTCTGGAAGTTCCCCTTGATATCTAGCCTCCATCTTTCCTGCTGTAGTACTTCACTGGCTTTCCTCCTGCCCTGCCCCCAAATGGAAATTAAGTCCTCTTTGGTCCCTGAATGGACAAAGCTCAGATTAGAAATCTCCTGCCATTCAGGAGGTAATCCCAGCACCCTGCCCCCAGTCAGTCCCCATCTCTACCATGCCCAGCACATACCCTCCTGGGAACCGGCCTATGCTGTAGGGATTAAAGAAAGGGCCTAGGCCAAGTCAGACTCAGGATCCATTCCTGACGATCGCAGGAAGAAGGGGAAGCAGGAGGGAGGGGTGGAACTGGGTGGCCTTTGGGCTAAGTCAGATAATAAACCTAAGCCACCTGCTGTTTGAGCCCAGAGTATAAATCGCTAATCGGTTTGGGACTTGCACATCCGCTAATGAATTTCTTTCAATTCCCAGAAGGTCCCACTGAAGCCGCCCCACTGGCAGGGGGCCAATCAGGGAGTTCCTGGGGCTAGGGGCCGTTCTTTGCATCCTCCAGCCCTACTTCTCCTGTCCCCCAGCCCCATTTGGCCCCTCCCAGTCCCCTGTCCTCCATGCTGCTTGCCAGGTCTGAGAGCTGAAAGGGAGAAGGGGGAGGAAGGGCTCAAAGGAGCCCAATGCACCAGGGGCCCCAGGCAGGGGTACCCAACCTCGGCCCTCTCCTTTCCCAGCCCTACCCCAGTGTCCAGCAGGTTTCTAGGTCTCTATGAGAGGCTCCTAGGAGCCATGGAAAGATCCTCAGCTCTGGCGTGAAGCCAACCTAGAGAGGCCCCATCCCAGCCCAGACTCTTATTTGCTGTGTGGCTTTAATGGAGCAGCGCATCCTCTCTGGGCTTTAGTTAGTTTGGCTGTAAATGGGATGACCATGCCTGCCTCATGGGATTGATTGGGGAGCAAATGAAATCATGTAAGAGAAGCACCTAGCCTAATGCCTGGCACATAACGGGTGCTCAGTACATGAACCTTCTCTCTTTCTCCTCTGACATCATGCAGACAGAGGGGCCGGCCACTCTTGGCCTCCAACAGGAATTATCAAAAACAGTAGCAGAATAAAGTTGAGTGAGGGATAAAAAGCATCCTGACTGGGCCTGTGACTCCATCCCCACCAACCTTAGCTTTTTTTTTTAGTCTTGGCTTTTAATGGCAGCAGTGCTCACTGTCACCTGCTTGGACTTCAGAAGGGGCTGGATGGACTGACCTTCCCCTTCCAGGGCATCCTGTGGCCTAAGGACTATGGGCACAGTCCTCCGGGCAACTCCTGGGTGCATAGGGGCTGCCTAGTAAAGGCCTCAGGTCGCTGCTACTGGGGACAGGTGAGGAGGCAGATGGCCACAGCTGTCAAGGCCCTGGGCTGTGGCTCTCCCAACTGCTCCGCTACCCCCTGTCCCCAGTCTGGTACCCCTTGGTACCCACAGACTCAGGCAGTCAACACAGAGCTGAGCCCCTGATGTAACATCTACAGGGTGTGAGTAGAGATGCTAAGGAAACTGGAAGCTGGAGTCCCCAGAGAGCTTGCGTGTTGGCAGGGAGCAGGCCAAAGATGACTAACGGAAGGGCAGTGTGTGTCCTGGGAGGGCCACCAAAATAGGCAAATCCATGCCTCCTCACTGGACCTTGAGCCGGCCACTCCCTCTTTGTGAGCTCAGCTCCAGGGTTCTTTGCAGATATGTCTTCGGGTGCTACTGGAGGGGCTGTAGGGGTTGGGTTCCCCACCGAGGCCACACACTGTGCAGTTTATGTGGCTAAAAACCATTTTCCAACCTCTCGTTGTTCCTTTCTGGTCTGACATTAAGATTACATGAGCTTAGTGCCTTTCTGGGAGGTTCATCTGCTTATCTAACCTATATCCCATGAATCCGTAATCTCCAGAGAAGCTAGAACAGAACTGATCTTCACACCCTACCTAGTAACATGGAAGGGATAGGCACTACGGACGGATTCTTTCTCCCCTCTTGGCCTCAGTGTGTCCATTGGGACAACGTGAAGAACTGGATTCAGTATTTTCAGAAGAAACTCAGTCTCAAAGATGGGCAGAAACCCCATATGAGAGGCTGTCTCTGTCTTCATAAAGCCAAATTGAGTAGCTGGTTCTGAGCCGAAACAAGGTCAGCCCAGTATTGCCCAATCCCAGCCGCTGGGGGACAAGCCTCCCCCTCCCTGTGACTCTCCCCAAAGGCGCCAAAATCAAATGCTTACGTTCTCCAGGGTGTTGATGGATGCAACCCAGGCCCACAGAAGGGCTTACTGTAGCAATGCAGCCCAGCCAAGCCCGACTCTTGCCAGAGGCCCCACCAAGCCAGGGCCATGTGAGAGACTGTCTGGGCCTTAGCCCCAGGAGAGAGGGGTCTGCTGGAGGAAAGGGCGGAGGCCCACCAGGACAAGGAGGTCAGAGGAGTGCCCAGCTCCTCCGTGGCTAGAATCCACCCTCCTTCCACCTCTACTCATAAAGACCTCCAGACAATCGGAGCTGAAAAGGGACATCCAGTACAGTCTCCCATAGTGCAGATGAAGAAACTGAGGCCAGAGAGAGGGGAATTCCCGTGTCTTCAGTCCTGGCATGCTCAGTGAGTCCTGGCCTGTTCAGTGAGGCTACACAAAAGGGCCATGAAGTAGATTCCGCTGTTATCCCCATTTTACAGATGGGGAAGTCAGGGCTCAGAGAGGAATTGATGGACCCAAAGCCAAGCAGCCTGGAAGTGGCAAAATCTGGACTTGAACCTAGGGTCGTCTGCTGCCAAATTTTACACTCTTAGCCATTATTGCTCCAGGGCTTCTCCTGGGTTTATTCCCACCTCTACCCCTGCCAGGCTGTGCACCTGCTTATGCAGCAGGCACGACAGAAGCCTGGCAGGACCTTGAGGCTCTCCATGCTCAGGTCCTTGCCTTCAGGGTGAAGTAAGGGGCAGTGTAAAGAATATTCAATGATGTGGAGACATGTTTAGGGTTCGGTGATATATGGGAAACTCGGGGCACAAAACATAATGGCCAAAAGAAGACATACAAATGTCCAACAGGTACATGAAAAGATGTTTAACATCACTAATCATCAGGGAAATGCAGATCAAAACTACATGAGCTATCACTTTGCACCTGTTAGAATGGCCGTCATAGCAATGCCCAAACCAGAAAATAACAATTGTTGGTGAGGGTGTGAGAAAAGGAAACCCTGTACATTGTTGCTGGGCATATAAAATGGTACAGCACTATGGAAAACAATAGGGAGTCTACTCCAAAAATTTAAAAAGAACTACCATGACTCAGCAATCCCACTTCTGGGTATATATTCAGAATTGAAGTCAGAATCTTGAAGAGCTATCTGCGGTCCCATGCATTATTTACAATAACCAAGAGATGGAAACGACCTAAGTATTCATCAATGGACAGATGGATACGGAAAATGTGATACACACACACACACACACACACACACACACACACACACACACATACACACAATGGAATATTACTTGGCTTTAAAATATGTAAGGAAATTCTGCCATTCGCAATAACAGGGATGAACCTGGAGGACATTATGTTGAGTGAAATAAGTCAGTCACAGAAAAGCAAAAACTGCATGAATCCACGTATATGAGGAGTCTAAAATAGTCAAAGTCTTAGGAACGGAGAGTAGAACGGTGGTTGCCAGGGCCTGGGGGAAGGGGGTGTAGAGTTTCAGTCTTGTAAGATGGAGAAGTTCTAGAGATGTGCAGTATGACAGTGTGCCTCAACATTTGTCAAGAGGATAGATCTTGCCCTGGCCGGTTTGGTTCAGCGGTTAGAGCGTCGGCCTGCGAACCGGGGAGTCCTGGGTTCGGGTGGCAGCCAGTCGATGTGTCTCTCTCACATCAATGTTTCTCTCTCTCTCTTCCACCCTCTCTCCCTCCCGCACTATCTGAAGATAAATGCAAAAATGTCCTCGGGTGAGGATAAAAAAATAAAAATAAAAAAAGAGGATAGATCTCATATTATGTGATTTTTACCACAATTAAAAACCAACAACAGCAGAACGGCCAGTGTGCTCTCTTATGTAAAAAGGAGGTTTGTGCGTGTGCGTGTGGCTAGAAAGAAAGATATCCAAATTTTTCCTGGTTAGTGGGATTATAGGTGGTATTTTCTTGGTAATACTCTTCTGCGGTGTTTAAACTTTCTGCAGCAAGTATGCATTACTTGTCTCATTCCCCTCTCCTCTCCCAAAATGAGAAAGGCAGAAAGAAACCAACCAACCAAGGAAACCGATAGGTGATTGGGAATCTGACGCACCGAGGATCACGGCTGTGCCTCCTCTAGCCCTGTGACTGTGGACAAGTCACACAGGCTCTCTGAGTCTCAAATGTCCCTCACCTCTGATGAGTGTTGTGATATCACATTTCTTTGTCTTTTCTGTAGAGTCAACTTATCTTTTCTTTGGGTCCCTCAAGGGAAATCAAGAACAAAAGTGGAGAAACTGGCATCCTTATCCTCAGACAAAGCCGCCAGGATGCAAGCAAGCGCCGGGTGTGGCCCTCATTCTCAACCAGAAATACTTTTTAAGCATTTAAGAGAAAGGGGAGACCTGGGACCTCTTTGTGGCCTCAGTTTATCAAATGTGAAAAACAAGAGTGCTGTCAGCACGTCTGACCCCTGTGCCATGGGGCTGAGAAGGAGGAAGTTCCCGGGCTGGGCAAAGCTTTCCAGCCCAGCAGGGCCCCATTCCCCCGACCCTGTCTCCCATGACAAGACCTGTGCAGTGACAGTGGTCATGAGAGTGGGAATGGGAGTGGAGGGCAGGCCTGCAAGATGAGGTAGGGAGAAGGGAACACTGAGCATGTTGAAAGGGCTCTGTATGGGGTGACCCTCATGTCTCCTCCAACCTACCAGCCAGGCAGATGCTTTGTCACCTTTGTTGCCACACTGCAGGGCCCTGGCACTCAGAGAGTGACTGTGTAATCTCTGTGGGTCCCCACTCCAGCAGCACAGCGGGACAACAAGGCTCTGTTACCCCTCCCCTGCTGGCCCATTCCTGGAGCCAAGGGCAGCCCACACCACCTTCTTTTTCCCTGTTGACCGAGCTCTCAGGTGCTAGGACAGGGAGCAAGACTGTGCCCCACAGTGGCCAGGCCCCCACTGTGCCTGGGGACAGCACAGCCAATGTGGTACCCATCCCCTACCCAGCAACCCTCAAAACTCCTGTAAGCAAACTGGCAGGGGCTTCAAAATGATCCGGCCAGCTAAGCTCTCCTCCATCCAGTGGAGCCTCCCTCTGCCCAGGACCAAGCAGTCCTCCTCCAGAGCTTTCCCCCCACCCCACCATGCTCAGACACCCAGTTATGTTTCCCCGTGGACACCGGAATCCAATTTCTTAGTCCTCTCTACAGAAAAAAAGTATTCATATGGAGACAAAATTCTTCGCCTGCAGATTTCTGTAGGTTGAGGGATCTCATTTTGTCTTGCTTTTTCTTAGATGAATCTTAGAACATTAGAGCTGGAAAAGATGATTAAATTCAACCCCCCACCCCAATCCTTCCCACACACTCCCATTGTACAAGAAGGCCTACTGAAGCCCCCAAATGGGAAAAGCCCAATACCAGGTTTGCACCTAAGTGGTGGTAGAACTGGAATCAGAATCCAAGTTAGGGTCCTCCTCCACTCTGGTAGCCTCTCCCCCATAGGGAGGCACACTCTCAGCCACCCTCTAAAGCCACAGGGGGCTGGGACCAGTCCCAAGGGCTTCTCCTGGCTGAGGGACTCTGGGACTCTGGAGTGATGACGTCACGACACCGATCTGTCCTACCCCAAGGAGCTCAGCCCTGCCCTGCCTACCCTGCTTCCCCCAGTCCTGCAACCCCCACTCCCAGTGGGGTGGTAGCAGAAGGAATTGCTTTCTGCCTCTGGTTTAGAGCTGCACACACACTCGCCCTCTCTCTCCATCTCATCCATGTCTGCAGGCTCTCTCCCACTGTCTTCATCTCTCTCCCTGTCTCTCAGTCTCCCACACAATATCAGTCTCCCCAGATCTTTCTCTCACCCTCATCTATTGCTCAATCTCCCCATCTCAGTCTCTCTCTCACACATGCTGATTCCCTCTGCCTCTCTCACACTGTTTCTCTTTCTCCCACTTTCCTGCACCTCTCAGTTGCTGGGGGTTCCTCTTTCTCAGTCTCCGTATTCTATAACCTCGCCAATCTCTCTCTCTCTCTCTCTCTCTCTCTCTCTCTCTCTCTCTCTCTCTCCCCCCCCCCCATCGCTCTAGCTCTGAGAGCTGAGGATGACTATCACCTCACCCCTCCCTAGAATGAGCAGGGGCTTCTGAAACAGGCCTCAGTGAAAGATCCCTGCTGGGGCCCAGGCTGAGTGGGGGCAGGGGTGGGTACTGATGGCATTAGTCCTGGCTCTGCTTGGGAAGTCCCCCTCCCCCCATGTCAGGCTCTTCCTGAGTCAGGCTCCAGAATAACCATTCCAATTAAACCTGTGGGCTGCTAGGAGGGAAGAGTGGTCTTGGCACCTCATCGGTCCTGTGGGCCTGGGAGTTGATGTCATCAGCTCCCCACTTTACAACTGGCCAATGGTTCTGATAGCATCTGAGTTCATCATCACTAGAAACATCTGGGAGGCAGAACAGGAGATTCTTCTGTCTGCTTCATAGACAAGAGCCTTGACTTACAAGAAGTCAGAGGACTTGGGCCAGGGCATACAGCCAGTCCATGACAGATGTAGAGCAAGAGTAAAAACTACTGAGCAAAGGTTACCTGCTCTGGACTGTCCTGCCCCAACTCTGCTCCCGGAACTGTGGGCACACGGGGCCAAGGAGCAGGTAGATGTTCTCTAATGCAAAGGCTTTGTCAACAGACACTGAAGTCCCACATTGAGCCAGAACCCAGGGACATGCAAAGACAGACAGGAATACACTGTGATATCTGGTGAAAGCTTTACTGTTTCCAAAGTATCTCTAAGATGTCACTCTGGCCACCTTCCTAATAACCAAGGTAAGTGGTGATTAACCTTATGCCCACTGTCTGGTAGGGAGTAGATGGCAGAGAGGGGATTAGAATCTAGTCACCCAACGCCCAACCCAGTACTCTTTCTGCCCTGCACCCCAGGCAGTGGAGGGGCCCAGCAGCCCAGGCCCTCTGCCACTGGGAAAGTTGGTGTCAGCCACGGGACCCCCACCAAGGCCAGCTTAGGCTACCCTCAAAGGGCTGAAGTGTGGGTCCATCCCAAGCAGGCCAAGCTCAGTGCACAGGCTAGGAGGGTGTTGCAGACACGAGGGATTTGTTATTGTACCCTACCCTGAAATTCTGAACCCAGCCCCAACTGGACTCATGCTGCCAAAAAAAGCCGCTGTGGGAGAAGGGCACGGGCTTCCTCTCAGAATAACACCAGGGAGGAGAGGTCCTGGGGGCTCACACCAGGCCTCCCGTCTTTGACCTGTTCACCACCCTTTGCTTCAGACCCATATTACACTTCTCCTTTGGGAGCTGGCGTAGGGGCCAAAGTAGCTGTGAGTAGAGACTTCTACCTCTGCCCAGGCCCCAGCCACACATCCCACCTTTCATTCCCCTCCTCACATGGAAACTCTATCTCCACTCACACTTGCTCCCTTTATATCTCTCCCCTCAGTTTTATGGGGCGGCTGTGGCAAGAAAGAATGGTGGGGTGTGTGTGCTGTGGCTCAGAGACTGTCCTTTATTAGTCCTCTCTTCCCTGGGAAATGAGGGGCTACAGCTGGCCGCCCGTGTGCGTGGGGAGAGCTGGCCTCTCGCTGCTGGGAAGGCCACACATCTGGGGGTGGGGGCGTGAAGGGGAAGCTGAGATGAATTACCTGTGTGTGCTGGAAGAAGCAATTGGGCATGTGGGCACCCTGCCTGCCCTGCTGGAATTAGGGAGAAGGGCTGGGGGCTGCAGCTGGGTACCTGGGAGCAGGCAGAGCCTCCACAGAAGGCAGAAGGGCAGGCAGAGACTTGGAGAGAAAGCCCAGCCTCCCTGAGAAAGAAGAAAGCAGTTTTCGAACTCAGGAACCAATCTCAGTGAACGGAGCTTGCCCTTCTCCATGGCACATCAACAGACCCACATCCTACCCACTCCCTCCCCGCCCATCCCAAAGCCACTTCCACCTGGGCCCTCCCATCACCATGCGCCTGCCCAGATGCTGGCCCCTTGCCCAACATGTGCATGCGCACATTTTCTAGTTCCTTCTCTCCAAACACTCCCACTCCCTGCCCCACTCCAAGACCATCACTGACGACTCTGCCACTTAACAGCCTCGTGTAACCTCAGCTTTCTTGATCTGGTAAATGGAGCTAATCATTCTAAGACAGCCCCTTCCTATGGCGGCAGTGAGTGAAACTGCATAAGCCTGGACTTTGGAGCCTAGCAGAGCGCGGCTCAGATGTAGGATCTGCAACAGGCCAGCCGAGTGCCCTTAGCGAGGTCACTACTGCATGTCTCCTTGAGCCTCAATTTCCTTACTTATAACATGGAAATAAGAGCACCTACCCTGCTACATGGCTGAGAGGATTTATAGTGACATGTTTGAAAGAACAAATCCTTTTTCATGCCGTGCCACTGGGCAGTAAGACCCTGCCCTGATGGCTCCCTCCACCCTGCCCTCCTAGACCAGGTTCTTGGACGTCCTCAACAGAAATGTGACCCCCTTCAGCTCCCAAGGTGTCTGGACAGCTAGGAGGCAGCTCGGCGTCAGAAAGCCAGGTGAGCTGACTGGCTTGAATGTGGCTGCCTGCTTAGTTGCTGGGGACAGTGGAGATAGCCCCCTCCTTCCCACACCTCCCTGCCCCCCCCCCCAGAGGTAGCCTCCTTTCTGACATCATCTGTAGTCAATTCCCCTGAGGGCCATCCCCAATTTTCATTTCCTCTCAGTAATCCTCACACAGTCCCTTTGCACAGCCCGGAACAGCCTCTGTCCCAGAGCTGGCTCTGCTCGCCACACATTTGTTGCAGCTCACAAACCTAGGTTTCTCAGCTGGGAGGGCCTCTCAGAGTTCATCACCTCCAGTCCCCTTCCCCCAGGGCAAAGGGGAGGGGAGCCAGGGTCCCTCCCACTCATTCAGCACCTTGGTGCTAATTAGAAAAGGGCACCCCCTGTAGGCAGATGCACCCTGCACCAGTGTGAGCAAGACTGGTCAACAGAAGGCAGGCAGAATGTCGGTCCCCACTCACATCCTCAGCCAGACACCCTGGGGCAGTTGACAACCTGTACAACTATACACGGGGCAGCTCTGGGAGACAGCCTGGGGCTTCCATGCAAGCTCAGAAAGTCTGGACTGGACTTCTTTAGAGACCTTCCTGCAGGAAAAACCAGGAAGGCTATATCAAGTTCTGGAACAGCTCAAGAGATAAAGTCACCAAAGGAAGGTGATCTGCTCACTTTGCAGCCAGCCACCTCTAAAGCCAAGGTGCAGATGACAAGGCCATCTCTGGGATGCTGGTGGTTAGGGAGGGGATGCAGGGGTGAGGGCAGGCTGGCACAATGGGTTCAGAAATGAAGTTCAAAATGAAAACCAAAGACTTAAGGCCCGGGCTTTGGAGAACAGGGGTTGAGATTCCGACAATGCAGTCAGGGCTGGGGACTGATCAAGGAGGAGAGAGGTCAGTGATGTTGCAGAGAGCTCTCGGTCCTGTGTTTGGTCAGGTCACTATCCAGAGTCCTGTGTGCAAATGGGGCCCATTCCCTAGCCCTGAAATTCCCATTCTTCTGCCTCTTTCCAGCCCCAGGATCCCAAGGTTATAAATAATCATCAGAACATCCCAACACACTTGCTGAGCACGTTCACAAACCAGCCCTTGTGCCTTGAAGGGAGCACATCTCTAGCCCCTCTGTGTTTACACTGGCAGAGCCTTATTTGTCTTTCAAGCCTGGTTCAGATGTCACTTCCTCTGTGAAGCCTTCCCTGATCTCCTCCCTTGACATCCTCTCAGCTCCCATAGCTTCTTGGACTCCAACTGTCACCACAGAGATCACTCTGCACTGTATCTTTGTTTTGTCTGTGAGCCCCGCCAGACTAAGGGCCCTGAGAGCAGGGCCTCTGTCTGATTTGCCTCTGAGTCCCCAGGGCCTGGCACTGAACCCAGTGCTGGGAGGAGCTTAAGAAATGCATATTGGGTGGATGAATGAATGAATGAATGAATGAATGAATGAATGAAACAAAATGGACACATGTCCACACACAGGTCACTGCACAGCGGGTCTGAGAAAGGCTGTGAACTTGACAACTGGGCCAGAGAGCCAAGCTCCATGACTGTTCTCACTGCAGGGCCCCAGGTCATGTCTGGCTCAAGAGGAAGTTGAAGGTACGACAGCGGGGGCAGGGAGATGGGATGGGACAGTGGCCTGCGAAGGGCAGTTCCGGCTCATCCTTGCCCATCCTCCTGACTGTTCCTCCCTCCGTCTGGCTTCAATCTCTGGACAAGCTCCAGGAAGCCTGGGCAGAGGATATCCAAGTGACATCTGACCCACCCCACTGGTGGGCACCACGCCAATGTCCTGTCTTGTTTGGGATGCCAGAACAGACCCAGCTGCCCCTTTTCCTCTGGCCCTCTTAGAGGACTCTGTCTCCCTTCAGTACTTGAGTTTCTTGAGAACCCTGACAGCCCTCCCACCAAGCTGGGGTTGGGACAGCCTGACCACGCAAGGTGAACTGAGCCGGGGAGGCTGGCCTCTTGGGTTCTTGATGCAGTTTTGCCACCAAGCTATCGGGTGACTGTGGTCGAGTGTCTGGCCCTGGCTAATCCATGATTGTGCCTGCTGGGGTCTGAAGGCCCCCGGGAGGGACAGCAGCTCCTTGGAGGCCAGAAAAGGACTGACGTGGGTACAGAAGCATGGCCCTCACCGCCCCCCACCCCCGGGGCATCTGTAGGGCTTTTAAGGAAGGGAACAGGACTGGGCCTGGTCCCACCAGCAGGACTGAGGCAAGAGGCGTCAGGCGCCCGCCATCCACCCGCCACCCGCCTGCCCGCCTGAGCCTGCACCCGCCTGGCCACAGGCTGAGGAAAGCATAATCATGCTGGGCTATTTCAGACCCATTATCTCAGCTCAGCTCCTGCTTCCTGAGCAGGCCCCGAATTAGCCTGGCGCTTTGTTCTCAAGTGCGTTTGTCACATCGCTTGGCCTGTACCTCGGGAAGGAGGGAGAGGAGTGGGGAGGGCAGGGGCGGGGAGGGGGCGGAGAGGGAGCCGGAGGAGGAACTCGACGCTAATTAAGTCTCATTAAAAAAGAGAAGACGACAATGAGGAGTGAGGAGAAGAAGAAAGAGAAACGAAGAGGAGGGGGCAGGGAAGGCTTGCTGAGGAAGCAGAACAGCCGCCCGGAGACACACACAGAAACACAGAAACGCACAGGCACGCACACGCCCACAGAAAGACACGCAAACACACAGGGGCTCCTCGAATCCTGAGCCCCTCTTCTGGGGCTCAGCCCTGCCCAGGGCTGCCAGGCTCAGGCCAGTCACAGCCCAGCTTCCAATTCTGTCCCGGCAATTCAGGAGGCCAGTGGCCTCCGGTAATCCCCTCTCAGGACCTCGGTTTCCACATTTGTCACATAAGGAGACTCCTCAGGCCCACTTTGCCAGGTTGGTGGGACGAATAAGGAGCCCTCTGTGCAAAAAGCCCGGCAAAGCACGTGGGCACAGAGAGGCCCCTCTGCTCAGGAGCTCTCCACCTAACGCAGCCCTCTGCCTCTGGCCTGTGCCCTCCCAGGTCAGACCTGGCTGAGCCTTTCTCAAAGCCCGGGTTTCACTGCACTGGGGCTGAGGGCCTGCAGGGCTCCCTCCCCTCCCGCCACTGTTGGCCTGTGCCCCAACCCCAGCCCTGGCCCAGCTGCTTTTATGGACTATTGCTTGGGCGACAGACAAAGCTGCCCAGGGCAGGGAGGCCTCTGAGTCTCCACAAAGGTCCCAAGTATCCCTAATGAACTAACTCACTCGCTCCCTCTCTCTCAGAATTCTTGGTCTCTTAGTTACATCTCCCCAGGCAGGAGCCCAGCTCCGTGCCAAGCTCGCCTTTCACACCACTTCAGCCGAGCCCTGGGTGGACGATGAGAAGACCAAGGTTTGGGGCGTCTGCTCCATCCCTCCTGGCTGAGCTCAGCCTTCCCTTCTGAGATGAAGGAACTTGCACCTGCTGCCCACCAATCTGCCCCTGGGCAGGGGCTGCCATCTCCAGGCAGGATAGTACTTCACCCCACTCAGAGGGGGTGGATTTCCCAGCTCGTAGCAGCTCTTTGGAAGATTTAGGTTCAATCTGTGCCTTTGGGGCTGGCATTTACAGTCCTGCTTGAGTTCAGAGGCTTGGATTAGATGTCCTTTCAAAAGCCCTCTTAGCCCTCAGCATTCATAAAAACAGCTTAGTGGCAAGAACGTTCATCTGAGAGCCAGACAGTCCTGGATTCAAATCTGGACTGTGCAGATCACTCTGCATGAGACCTTGAGAAAGTTACCTATCCTTTCTGAGCCTTAGTTTCCTCCTCTGTAAGATGGGGTTCATGACCATGTGTACTCCATAGGGTGCCTGTGGGGGTGACATGAGATCATGTGTGCAAAGTGTTTAGCACTGTGCCTGGCACATACTAGATGCTCAATATGTTGGGCTGTTACTTTTTATTGAGATATAATTGATATGTTCATTGTATTAGTCTTAGGTGTACAACATCATGATGGATATACACATACATATTGTGATATGATCGCCACAATAAGTTTAGTTAACATCCATCATGACACAGAGTAACATTGTTTTTTGGGGGGATGAGAACATGTTGGGCTATTATTGTCCCCCCTGCCTCCATTTCCCCACAGTACCCCCACGCCACCTGGCCCAGCCCAGACCCAAATCCCTTCAGAGCAGCCTAGGTGCCCCCGTGCCTGGCAGGGAAGAGGAGGTGGAGGCAGTCCCGCTCAGAGGGAGCTGGGCCAGGACTGCAGGGTCCTTGTCATCCCGGGCCTCCCTGTGCTCTCTGGCAGGCCTGGGGGAAGGGGTGGGTTTGCAGGTCTCAGGCTGGCACTGGGGGTTCAATACAGGGTATCGTGAGCTCTCAGAGCAGGAGGGACATGGCCTGGGGTCCAGAGGCCTGGCTTCCAGTCCCAGATTTGCCAGGGACTCTGTGTGCCCTTGGCTGAGTCCCTGATCCACAGGGGTGTCAGCTGGTACTCCCTGCCCCAGCAGTGAGGCTGCCAGGACTCCAGCATGCGTAAGTGGAGGTCACTGCTAAGACCCTGCCCTGCTCAGCAAGGTCAGCTGGCCCTTCCCCGTATTTCTTCACTCCCCTTTCTGGCAGAGCTTTTTCTTGCAGCCTCTTCTGCAGTGTGCCCTCTGAGCCTTTCCGCCCCGCATTCCTGTGCAAGCCTTCAAGCAGTCCCAGACTGAGCTGGGGCTCGGATGGGATGCACTGTGAGCTGAGTTCCCATTGTCCGCAAATCGGGACCAGCTGTGAGCAGCCTGAGAGCCCCGGGCTCATGGCCACCCCCACTCCCACTGCAGTTACAGAAGAAGGGAGCGGAGTGAGCCCACCGCCTGCCCGGGGCTCCCCCCACCCCCCAACACACACAGCATGATCAGCTCACTAGCCAGGAACAATCAAGCATTATGAATAAAGATGTGCAGCTGAACAGAGAATTCCTCCACACCCACCTGGCCCACCCGGCAGCTCGCAGCCTTCCTCCCCCGACCAGGCCCTCTCTACCTCAGGGGTACCCCACCCAGGCACACAGGCATGCAGAGGCCAGTTTCTAGGGGCACAAGACTGCCCCAGGCTGGCACTGCCCTCAAAAGAGTACCCCAATCTTCTGAAAAGAGGTTGCTTGACCTCATCATGTCATAACTTGGGTGGGCTCGTGTACAAGGTATGCTGTGATCTCAGCTATCAGGATTGGCGGGGAAGGAGGAAGCCAGACCCTGGGGAAGCTGACCCATGAACCTGATTCCAGAGTAGGAAGCTTGGTCCAATGGGGTGCGGGCGGTCAGGCTCAGTGTTGGGACAGGTCCAGTAATAAGAGGCCAGAAGGTGGGTGACCGTCTGTTGGAAGCAGAGTAGTAGGATTCTATATATCCTGCACTGTCAATAAGATTCTAGCCAGGGCCTGAGAGTGAAGAAGATAGTATCCAAGGTTTGGGTTGGGAGTGGGCTTTGGACAGAAAGTCAACCCTGTGAGGAAGAGATATGCTGTGCTGGGTAAGCAACATGGTTTGGACCCGTGTATGGCTAGGAGTGGCAAGGAAGTCGCAATAGAAACAAGTTTGGCCCAAGGTTCTCTCCTAGTTCCAAGCACTACAGCCTATATAATAAGAATATTTCCAGAGAGCTTTCCCATCAGCCACTCCTCCCCCTCCAGTCCCTATGTCCTGCCTCTATCCCTGGCTCCACTCCCACCCCCATCCCAAAAGCTTAGTGGGGCTGAGGTGGCCCACATAAGGGTTAGCTTCAGACCTGAGAGCTGAGCCTCTAGATTACTGGTCTCTGTCCTAGCTGCACAGTGGGATCACCTAGAGAGCTTTGAAAAATTCCTAAGTATCAGGCCATACCCCAGATCAATTGTGTCAGAACCTCTGGGGGTAGGATCTAGCCATCAATAATTTAAGCCCCCCCTCCCCAAGTTGAGATCACTATGAGAGGCCAGCATCCAGCAGAGTGGTTAAGAACAGGAGCTCTGAAGGCAGACAGGCCTGAATTAGAGTCCAGGCTTACTTGGACTTACTGCCACTTACTTTACTGTGTTGCACTGGGCTGATTGCCTCATCTCATCAAACCTCACTTTCTTTATCTGTCAGATCTGACCTCCATGGTTGTCGTGAAGATTAAAAGGGAAAATACATGCAAATACCTTGCCGTGGTCCACAGCAAGTGCTCAACAAATGCTGGCTGATATTATTAGCTGGCAGGACTGATTCAGGCAGAGGTTGACACGTAGGTTGAAAGTCACCCCTCTTCACCCAGAGGCTTATAAACTTAGGTTACAGGTTGGCAATGGTGATGGCTTTCCAGAAGGGTCAGGCAAATTTATGGATGGTGGAGGCATCAAGCACCAGGACTGAAGTATCAGAAACCATCAGGTCCCATCCACTTGTTTTACAAAGTTGGAAACTGAAGTGCAGGAAGGGAAAGAGACTAAACACCTGGTCTCCTGAATTTCAGGCCCATGTGTGTGCTCAGGTCAATACACACTTATATCTACTATATAGATAAACATACAATAGGGCACTTACTATGTGCCAGGCACTGTGTTGGCACGGGCACAGAGGTGAATATGGTAGAGTCTGTGCTCTCAGAGGCAGGATCTGGGCATGCAGATCTGTTACTCACAAAGGATGGGAAGTGATCAGTTCCATCTGGATGGAAAGATTGTATCCACTTGGAAAGCTCTAGAGAAGACTTCAACAGGTCAAGGTGGGCCATGGAGAAGACCTTCCAGGCAAAGGAGAAGACATGAGTAAAGACATTGAAGGTTTGGGAGCAGGGCTTAAACTCTCTAATCTTTAGGAAGAGTAACCTAGCTTCCATGTGGAGGATGGAGGGAAAGGTAGAAGCAGGGAGGCCTGCTGGAGACTATTGTAATAGTCAGGGGCCATTGATGGGGATATGATTCAGTCCTTCTGTTTCTTTCCCAATTCCTACCCCTCACCGCTGACAACCTCACCTCATCATGCATTGAGAAAGCAAATGCTATCAAATAGAAACTTCCTTTTATCCCCACAAATTCCATAACCCCATTGTTTCTTCCCCCTACTCCATCACAATGGAGGATGAAGCTTTTCTCCTATCTCAGACCAGCCCTTCAAACTGTACTCAGGAGCTTACCCTTCTTGCTTTTTCAAGGCTTTTTTTTTTCAGTAGTTCTTACTCTCTGATTTGTTCCCTTTAAGAAAGACACAAGTTTGGTATCTTCCTTCTTACAAAGGAAGAAAGAAAGGAAGAAAGAAAAGAAAGAAAGAAAGAAAGAAAGAAAGAAAGGAAGGAAGGAAGGAAGGAAGGAAGGAAGGAAGGAAGGAAGGAAGGAAGGAGGGAAGGAGAGAGAGAGAGAGAGAAAGAAAGAAAGAAAGAAAGAAAGAAAGAAAGAAAGAAAGAAAGAAAGAAAGAAAGAAAAGAGGGAGGGAGGAAGGAGGGGAGGGAGGAAGGAGGGGAGGGGAGAGAGAGGAGGGGAGGGGAGAAAAAGAGAGGAAAGGGAAAATGGAAACTTTTTAAAAGACAAGACTTTCCTTTGATCCACATCTCCCTCCAGCTATGGCCTCATTTCTATGCTTTCCTTCACAGGGAAGAGTCTCAAAAGAGGCATCTACAGTCCATCTCTGCTTCTTCACCTTCCATTCTTTGGTCAACCACTGTATTCTAGCTTCTAACCTCACCCTTCCACTAAATGCACTCTTGTCAAGATCACCAACAACTACCAGATTGCTAAATGTAGCCGACACTTCTAGGAACTGATATTATGAGAGGAAGGCCAGTGTAGTGGTTAAGATAGGGCTTCTGGAGCCAGCCTGCCTGGGTTTGAATCCTGGCTCTACCACCAACCAACTGTGTGACTGAGGAAGATACTTAACCACTCTGAGTCTCAATTACCTAATCTGTACAGTGGAGGTGATAATAATGGTGCCTACATCATAGGATTGATGTGAGGATTGAATGAGGCAAATAATACATGTTAAGCACCTTCGCACAGTGCTCAGCACACAGTAGGTGCTCCATAAGGGCTGGCTCAATCAGTGGTTCCTATCTGACCTGATTTCACAGCAGATTTCCCCAATTGTCCTATAAAAAGCCTCTTCTGTCAACCCTGTGACAACACACTCTGCTGGCTTTTCCACTACCTCACTGGCTCCTCTGTTCTCTTCTCCTCTATCCAACCTCTACTGAAATTCCTCAGAGCCCCATCCTGGGCTCTCTCCTCTCCTTTCTGCATTCTCTCCCCAGGTGAGCATATCCATTCCCATGGCTTCAAGTGCCATTTACATGTCTGTAAGTCCCAAATGTCCACGTTATCGCAACCCTCTGTGATCTCCAGCCTCATTTAACCAACCACCCACTTGACTTGATAGTTTCACTTGAATGCTTAAAGAACAATCTAAATTCAACATGTCCAAAGAAATAGTATGAATTCATCCTGAAGCCCCCCCCCCCGCCCCAGTCTTCCCATCTCAGTAAATGGCACCATTCATTAGTTGCTCAGGCCCAAACCCCAGGAGTCCTACTTGATTATTTCCTTCCCCTGTCTCCCCATGTGAAATCGATCGACAGGTTCTGTTCTACCTCAAGCGTATGTCATCCAAACATGTCTCTCTATCTGTCCCATCATCATCATCTTCTCTCTCATGAACCACTAGGCAGGTCTTCTCTCCACTCTCCTGCTTCCTCTCTTACCCTGCTGCAGTCTAGTGTCTTCACGATAATTTTCGAAATGCACATGAGACTTACAACCTGGAATGGTTTTGGATCGTGCTTGGAGGAAAATGCAAGTTTCTTACTCTGGCTTACAGTTGCTCCCAAGATGTGATCCCTGCCTCCGTCTCTGACCACATCTTGTCCCACTGGCTCCCTCCTTCTCCCCACTTCAGCCACACTGACATCTTGTCTGCTTCTTAGTGTACATGAGCTCTTTCTGGCCTCTGTATCTCTGCAGGTATTGTTCCCTCTGCCTGGAAAGTTCAATCCTCAGCTCTTCACATTGCGGCTCTTTGTCAGCCTTTAGACCTTAACTTAAATATCATCTCCTTTAAAAGGCCTTCCTTGAACACCATATCTAAAACAGGCCTCCCTGTTGTTCTCTGTCACAGCCACTATTTACTCCCTTCATGTCTCCTTATGTGTCTATTTGTTTGTGTCTTTACTGTTTGAGGTCAGATACCTTGACCATTGTGTTCAGTATAGTTTCACCACATACTGGCACAGTGGCTGTTACAAAGAATTCAATAACTGCTGAATAAATGGATAAATGAGGCACAAGAGAAATGGGGCTGGAAAGAAGGGAACAAATGGGAGAGATATTAAAGAAGTAGACATTATAAGACTTGGTGATGGATTGGATGTGGGGGGTAAGGAGAAGGAAGAGACTGACTCTAGGGTTCTGGCTTTATTGACTGAGTGGATAGTTGTACCATTTATGAAACTGGACAATATGAGAAGGAACCAGTTTTGAGGAAAAGATGGTGACTTCAGCTTGATGCATTGACTTCTAGACATAAAATGTCTGACATAAAATGAATATGTCCAGTAGGTACACTGGGACCTGAGTCTGGAACTGAGTGATCAGGACTAACAATAAATAATGGGAGCCCAGCCGGTGTGGCTCAGTGGTTGAGTGTTGACCCATGCACTAAGAGGTTACCAGTTCGATTCCCGGTCAGGGCACATGCCCAGGTTGTGGGCCAAATCCCCAGTGGGGGAGCATGCAGGAGGCAGGCAATCCATGTTCTCTCTCATCGATGTTTCTATCTCTCTCTCCCTCTCCCTTCCTCTTCCTCAAAAATTAATAAAGAAAAATTTTTTAAATAAATAAATAATGGGATGTGATCAGAATGGCTGAAAGCAGGAGTGGACATTACTGCTCCAGAGTGAGCATAGAGAAAAAGACCAAAGGCAACCACTACAGCAAAACTGATCCATGTATGGCAAGGAAGGAGAGTAGAGAACACACAAGATGGAAGAGACCTGGAGCCATTCCATGTCCCCAAAGCCAAGTGAAGAGAGAAGGGCAAGCAGGAAGTGACCTGTGACAGGGTCAGATGTGCGTATGGGAAAAGGCCACTGGATTTGGTGACAAGTCATCTTTGACCTTTAAAGCAAAAATTTAAGCTGTTAGAGCTTCGGCCCATGGACCAAAAGGTCTCAGGTTCAATTTCAGTCAAGGGCACATACCTGGGTTGCAGGTTGGATCCCCGGCCTTGGTCAGGGTCATGTGGGAGGCAAACAATCGATGTTTCTCTCTTCTCTCTCTCTCTCTCTCTCTCTCTCTCTCTCTCTCTCTCTCTCTCTCTCTCCCTCCCTCCCTCCCTCCCTCCTTCCCTTCCATTCTCTCTAAAAATCAATGAAAAAATATTCTCAAGCAAGGATTAACAAAAATAAATAAATGAATGAATAAATAAATGAGCAATTTCAGGTAAGAGGCAGTGAGAACCTAATGCAGTAGACTGAGGAGAGAGTGGGAGGTGAGGAAGCAAAGACAGTGTGAGTAGACAATGTTTCTATGAAGTTTGGCTGAGAAGGGAAGGCAAGAGAGAGGATGATAGCTTAAGAGGGAGGCAGGGTCAAGGGAGGGTTTCTTTGAAGGATAGGGGAGAGCTGAAAATCCTTGTAGGCTGAGGAGGAAATAGCACTCAAAGGAGGGGGAGAGATGGAGATATAAGAGAAAGAGAATAATTGATGGAGTTAGAGGTTAGGTATGGAGAGGAGGGTAGACATGTCTTCCTAGGAGACAAAAGGGAGAGGGGGGAAGACAGGGAGGGAGGCAGGGAGGGAGGAGAGAGAGACTGGAAGGGAGGACATACAGAGTGATTCTGAGATGGACAGCCTTTATCTTAGCAAAATTGGAAGCCAAGTATTAGGAGGGGTGTAGTTGTGAGGCTGGAATGTAAGAAAAGTAGAAGATGAGAATGGCAGTCTCCATGGGATAAGTTAAAGATTGTGGACCATTAGTATCTCCAAGGGCCTCTTACTGAGGCTGGCAAACTTGTAAGTGACAGGAGCCAGTTACTGGCCAGGGCTGGGGACAGCAGAAGGCAGAACCAGCAGAAGGTGTGCAAAGCTTGAATGATTTCAAGTCGTGAAGGTCATGACTGGCACCAGAGTCTAGAGCAGCGATTTTCAACCTTTTTTATCTCATGGCACACAAACTAATTACTAAAATTCTGAAGCACACTAAAAAATGTATTATATTTTTTGCCAATCTGACAAAAATATAGGTACAATTTTGATTGATTCACCCCGCATGGCTATTGCTGTGTTGGCTGTTGTCATTTTTTTATTTAACCATTAAGGGAAAAGGAGTCAGTGCCCCTGACTATAGTCAGATATTGCCTGTTTTAAAAATTCTTGTGGCACACCAGTTGAAAGTCACTGGTCTGGAGCAGATGAAGCAGGGAGGTCAGAGAGGCCTGAAGAGGATAGAGGACTGGGAGAATTGGATAGGGGTTGGAAATGAAGGACTGAAATGCTCAGGAGAGAGGAGCAATTCTTTGTTTTTCATTTATTCAACAAATGTTTCCTTAACAGATCAGTGCCAGACACTGGAACCAAGATCAGGTTCAGGAGGAATGAAGGAGACAGCCATCTGAGGGGTTGGGAGTAGAAAAGCTGAAGACTGGAAATATCTGAATTGAAGCCTTCCCAAGGAATGCCAAGGCTAAGATGTGACCAAGCCAGTGGGAAGCTTTGGATGTCTAGGTGTCAGGCTGCAGGGACATTCAGGAGGATGCTGAAGTCAGTGAGGAGGAAAACGGGGGCCAGAGTGGAGAGAAAGGTCTGGGGGCCTTGTGCTGTGGGAACTGCAGACCAGACAATATTGTAGTGGCCAGTGAAGCTGAGAAAGGGAAGAAGGGCTTCTAGTCAATAGCATGGCTTTCTATGGAAGAGCAGGAATTAGAAGTAGGCAGAAGGATCCTTGGGCCATAAACAGCAATTATACACTTGGACCACACCAGTCTTCCTATTGCTTTTAGAAGCCAATCTGGACAAAGATAAAAGCAGGATGTCCATATCAGAGTTGCTAAAGGCAGACACCAACTTTCAGTTCTGAACTGAGGGTAAAGGGAAGATGTTTTTGGAGAAAAGATGGAGGCTGGCGACTTTGTTTCCCATAGAACAGGTTCCCATGGACAAGAGTTGGGGTGGTGACAAGGTAACATCAGACCTGGGAGAGAAAATAAGGGACTGGGGTGGCACCTTAGAGAGCCCTTTGTCCTTGGAGCAGTCACCACATGTGGCAGGACCAGGAGTCAGGGAAGGGGGCCATCAGGGAGATGAGATTGGCCTCTAAGAGTGTGACCACAGCAGAGCTGGATGGAACAGACAGCCATGAATAGGGTTACCTGAGTCCCTGAGACTGACCAGCACAAAGCATGGCAAGCCTCCCGCCTTTTCCTGGAGGCTTCTCAACTGGCCCAGCCACTCCATTTTATTTGTCACAAAGTTGTCCCTAACATCTTCTGAACAAAATTGAGGTCGGGTCTTGGGTGGCATTGACAGACCGTTATACTGGCATAAGACCGTGTAAGCAGGCCTGTGTAAGTTCTGTCTGGTTGCTTTACTCTCTGAACCTCTTCAGTTTCCTTATCTGAAAAACCAGTGGAAGAAAGCTTTTCTCACGAGATGGTTGTGATGATTAACAGAGAGAATACTCTGAGAAGACTTTGTACATCATCGGTCACAGCAGAGATGTCAGCTGGGAGTATCTCATTAGCCCTGGGAAGATGGCCATGGCCCGAGGCACTCTGATGAAGGCCAGTGGACCCATCAGCTTGTCCGGCTGTGCGGTAGCCCATCTCCCCACTTGTCAGTACAGGAAGCTGGGAACTTGATGCTTCTGGGCAGGTAGAGATCCAGTGGAGAAAGGGGTGGGAAACCAGAACTCTAGGGAGAAGGAAGCACAGGAAGGATCCAAGAGGAGGCATCCATCTGGCTGCCAGCTAAGCCTGTCCCCTGGGGACTCCAGGACCTGCATGATTGCCATTTCTTGCCTTTCTGGCTGTTTGGGGGCTTCAGGCTGGCCAACTGGATGTAGGGCAGGAAGTCCAGACGACCAGCCTGAGCTGGGGGCGATTGCTACAGGGACCCTAAGGAGCCTAGAGAATGTGGTGGGAGAAGCACAGAAGCGAACAGGGGAGGGGCCTACAGCTCCAGACTGATACTGCCTGGGAGGGAGGGGATGTGAGTGAAACAGCTGAGCTGGAAATTGGGGAAATCAAACACAAACCACCTCAATAAACCTGTCAAGGCCGGCAAACTCCCTCTTTTGTTCCCATTGCCTGACCTGTACTTGGCTTCTGAAGGGACAACAAATTAACTCTGGTTTTAGGCGAGGCCCCTGGCGCCACTCTGCCTGGGTTGGAATCCCAGCTACACCCACTTACTAGCTGTGAGACCTTGAACAGGTAAGTTAACGTCTCTGTGCCTCAATTTCCTCATCTGTATAATGGGGTGCATGGAATTCAATGAATTATTGCTGAAGCAGTTAGAATGGTGCCTGGCATAGGGTAAGCACTCAGTGTTTCTAGAGCACTACAGTTTGGGCAGCACAGGTTAGATGGAAAAGGTATTAGACTTGGATCCTGGAATATTGGGGCAGAACCTTCCATTTCTCACTTGACCTCTCTGAGCCTCGGATTTCTCATCTTTAGAGGGAGTGGTGGACTAACTCTTAACCCACAGGATGGTCTATAGATTAGATGAAGAAATGTTTATGACTGTGTCTGGCCATCCCTGGCACATAGCAGGTGCTCAATAAAGGACAGCCTTGTAGAATCTCCCAAACACCTAGCACCGCTTCTCAGATGCCTAAATAGTAACCAGGACAGTGGAGGATCCCCTTCCAGTACTGCAGTCTGCCTGGTGGGGCTTAGGGAAATCCAAGGGTCTTTTCTGTGAAAGCTTCTTGCTTAGTGTATCTTATAGCAATGGTGCTTCCCAAACTCTAGAGTTTATCAGAATCACCTGGAGAGCTTATTAAAACAGATTGCTGGGCCCCACCCCTAGAGTTTCTGATTCAGTAGGACTGGGGTAGGACTACGAATTTGGATTTCTAACCATTTCCTGGGGTGCTGATGCTGCTGGTCTGGGGAGCACACTTTGGGAACCACTGTCTTGGAATAACAACTGTGATGTGCACACGGACCCCTGGGGAAGTTGAGCAACTGCAAATTCTGACTGAGGGGTCCAGGTGGAGCCTGGGACTCTGTATTTCGAATAGGCTCCCAGGTGATGCGGCTCAGAGGAGTGGTTGACACTTGGTTCATTACCAGCCCTTCCCAACCACTAGGATGGCAGGTTAGCAAAGGTAAACGCACCCGGGAGGGAAGTACAGGGCTCAGGAGCCAGAAGTGCATCAAAACAGTGTCAGAGAGGAGGTGATAATGTAGTCCTTTGCTGGCAAGGTGAAGACAACAGCGAGGACACCACTGCTGGGTCCCTAGACTGGTAGGCGGCCTGCATTGAAGGCACTAACTGCAGCGCGCGCGTGTCCATGTGCGCACACAAGAGAGAGAGCAAAAATCTTTCAAAGAATTTGATATATTTTTTCAAGCATCAAAGTAGTATCTTGGGAAAAATCAAAACTTTGTTGGACTTCCTTACACGTCTTTTATGGGTTAGTATTGTTTTTCATTTTAATTATATATGGCCAGTGGGGGGCAGGGGCTGTGCAGTCGGTTCAGAGCTTAAGGCCTCTAAAGGTCTTAAAACCCAACCCTGGTGGCCACTGAAGTCTTTGTCTCTGAGCTTTGGGGCCTGAAGGTTGTGGCCAAGTGTGTGTTCTTCTGGCTCTCCCCACCCTTCCCCACAGGATCTGCAGAGGAGATTTAGCTTTCTTTGATGGAATACAAGTGATCATCCATTTAGATGGAATGCAAGATGTCATACAAGAATAAAGACGGTCCAAGGACCTGGAATGGCATCAGTGCCATGAGATCAAGGAACAAAGGAAAGGCACGTGTCCCCCATGGACACATCTACCGCAGCAGCCTTTGCTCACCAGCATTACCAGGAGTGACCCAGCCCTCCCCAAGGCAGAGGTCCAGGGTTCCAAGTCACACAGACCTGCATATGAAGCCCCATGCTATCTCTTCTTAGCTGTATGACCTAGGAAAAATTACCTTTCCCTTCTCAGCCTTGGTTTCTTTTTCTGAAAAACAGGGATGATAATAATAGCTCCCACCTTATAGGGCTGTTGTGAGAACTAAATGAGTTAATATGAATAAGGTGCTTAGAATACCGCCTGGAACCGTATTCTAAGCACCTCTCCCAAATGATGGTTATTATAATTATCTAGTAGTACTCATAGTTATGGTAATGGCACCATCTCAGTAGAAATAGATGAATTTGGGCAAAGGTAAACATCTGTTCAAGGGGACAAAGGGGCACATGTGAGAGGTGAGCTGTGTTCAAGACGTGTCTGAAGGGAGCCTGCCAAGATCCCTCATGGCTACTCCCCAGTCCTGCCAAGTCATGTTGGGGGGCCAATGAGACCATCAGACAAATTCCAGAATGAGTCCTGAGTGATGACCTGGACATCCTGGTGATGGACCTGAAAACCTTGGGGACACAGGACCTATTTTCATCTCTTCTCCCAGTTGAAAGTCATCACTTGTTAAAACAGAGCAGCAGTAGGGGGTTGGGTGTGGGCGTTCCCTCTTCAGTCTGCTCTAGACCCCAGGCTCCTGCTGCTAGGAGGGGAACTCCTGTCCCATCCTTGGTGGCCCTTGGTGACCACAGGCCTCTCAGAGGGCAGAGGGAGAGTGCTGAGGCCAGTGGCTTCTCTGGACTTAATCCTGGCCCACAAGAAGGACCTGGCTGGGGAGGGGTGGTGCTGGGTGCCCTAGGAGGAAGTGAGCAGTCCTCTGAGGGCTGGCTCCCATCACGAGGGAGGGCTGGGAGTGGCATGAACCCTGGGCACTGGGAATGCAGTGTTCAAAGAAGCCAGGGGACAGTTCCATGTTGGGAGAGATGATGCCAAGACTCTAAGAAGAATGAGAGGTTCAGGTGTGGCCTGAAAGAGAGGGAAAAACAAAAATGGAAGCAGGCATATTTTTAAAGAACAAGAAAGAAGAGACTGATAAGCCAACGTGAAGGCAGTGAATAGCACTGGCCGGTAAGAATAGTATCTCATCTGCTAGTCAATGCCAAAATGCTAGTATAGATCTGAAATGCCTGAGGCTTTTTTTTTTTTTTTCCAAAACAGCACAGCTGTATTCAGATGCACTTGGGATCCCTGAATCAGCTGAAGGTTTTCTATTGCCCACCAGGGCAGCAGTATTGGTTATAAGGTTGGTTTCAGAGGGTGACAAGAGGTGGCCCCTGGTCCCTGCTTCTTCTCACACCTGTGCCAGGCCATCCAGGCCAGTGGGTCCCCCTTAGCATCACTAGAAATCTCTTTCACCAGCTTCTCAGGCTTGGAAAGAGTTCTTCTCCCAAACACACAGAATTTGAGGAGTGACAATCAATTTGTCTTCCTAGTTTTATTGCACAGCTATCCTGGGCTGTAGGTTGAAGCTTCTGGCCAGAGTGAGGTTGACCAAGACTGCACTGGGCATGACAGCCCCAGCCCAGGACGGGTTTTCTGAAGTGCTGCAGCTGACTCTCAGATGTCTTTCTGGCTGTTCTCTTCATGGGCGCTGGCTTGAGATGGGGACCATGGATCTTGTCCCATCCCTTCGTGCCCCAGCAAGAGCCAGTGAGTGGCCCAAGGGTGCACAGAGATGGCAGCTGGAAAGAAAAGCCAGGTCTTCAGCATTCCAGCTCTGTCCTCCAGCCATGTTCCCGGATTGCCTCAAACTTTCTCAAACCTCCCTCCAAGTGTGCACGCAGTGCCTATTAAATCAGTCTTCTTGGCCTGGCCAAAGCCCTCCTCCCACTTCCCCCAGGCCCTACATCCTGCACCACAGACCCCCTCCCCTCCAGCCTCAGGGCCTAATCCCAAGTGTCCTTTTCACATCCGACCCCCTCCCCTCCCCCAGCCTGTCCTCCATAGGAATGGGCCTCTCCCAGCCTTCCCATCCCCTGCTTCCCACCCCCTCACCCCCAGCCCTATAGAGTGTCATAAATTCTAACGAAACCCCATCAAGGGAAGAAAAGGAGCAAAAAGTGCCTAATTGGCAGGGGCCTCGAAGCTCTTGGTCCCTGTGGTGGGATTGATAAGGTTCCTGGGAAGCGGTGGGGGTTTGGAGGAAGGAGGGGGAGGCCGGGGGCCTGCCTGCCAAATGTAAGCCAATTAATGTCAGGGCTGCCTTTCATGCCAGCCAATTAAGTCCCACAGACTTGTCACCAGCCCTGGGAAGGGGGGCAGGGAGGGTGGGGCAGGGGGTTTCAAGGGAACAACTAATTTCCCTGCTGCCAGGATAATGCAGCCTTCAAAATGGGGAGAGGGCTCAGGGGGAGCTGGAAGGTGGCTGGGGGTCGCTGGGGGCAGGCGGCAGGGGAGGGGGGCAAGGTGCAGAACACTGGAGCTCTGTGGGGACTTTGTTCGGGGCCCTGGGAGAAATGGAAGATGGGATTGGCTTCAGAGGCCAATCGCTGCTGGGAACTGGGAAGGGAACTCACTGTATCACTTGTGCCCCACACTAGCAGAGCTAGGCACTTGCCAAAGTTATGTCGTCTAGTCTTCACAACTCCTGGGCAGCTCAGCGATGTTAGGGAACCTGCTCAAGATGGTATGGCCATCTACCACCTGTTCTAAATGGCCAGAGTAAGGAGCTATTAACCAGGCAAGGTCCCATGGTAAATGGACCTGGAGACCTCTGCAAAGCAGGAGCAGTGGCTTGAACACCCAGTTGCCCTTGCCACATCCCTCCCTGCCTCCACCAATGAGACAGAGGGTCCTCATGGAGAGCAGCACAGCCCAGGCTTCTAGCCGGTGGGTTAGGGTGAGAGATGGTGAAAGACCTTTCCAGGCAGGAGAAGTAGACTGGGAGGGGGACGGAGGACGGTGCAACTCCAAGGATGTGACTGGCTACAGATAGATACATTTCTGGACAGTCAGAGGTACCAAGTGAGTCTTGGTAGTGCTTCCCTTGGAAGTCCAAACACTTGAGGAAGTTGCCCGTCTTGCCGACTTGGGGGTGAATTCCAGAGCTTCTGAAGGAAGGTCAGGGAAGAAGCTGGGGTGGCCCAGGAACAGTCTGGCAGAGGGCTTCAGGACCGGGGAAAGAGGTCCCCCAGAAGCCCCTAGAGTGAGCAAGGTCCCTCAGGGCAACCTCTGACTCAGCGTTGAATGCTTCCCCTTGGGACCCAGTCTGTTCCCAGGCTGACCACACAGAGAAAGTGAATGCTTAGCAGATCTGAGTGCCAATCCTGGCTCCACCACCTGTGAGCTGAGGGATCTTATAGGAGTCCTGGTCCCTCTCTAAGACTCAGTTGCCTCATCTGTGAAGTGGGGATAAGTAGAGTACCTACCTCCAGGGTTGTGGCGAGACTCACAATAAAAGACAGAATGGGAAAGGGTCTGTAACCGATGACCGGCTAAAGTTGGAGGTGCCTCAGAGCAGGCCGTTAGGGTAGGGCAGATGTGCCCAGGAGCCGGGCCACACAGTGGTACCAGCTGCCCCTCTGCCCTGGGTGCAGGCAGAGACGCCACAATGTGTGCATTGTCATGCAGATGCTTTGCCCGCCTGCCCACCCCCAGTGGGCCCACTAATGACCCTGAGAGCTTGTTGGAGGCTGGGGCAGGCTAATTACATGGCCCCAAAGCCGCCAAGACCCAATAATTACACAGCAACTTGTACAGGGAGGGTGGCTAATTGTGTGACAAGCTGTGAGGGGAGGGCCAGGGCGCCCCTCAAGCTAATGAGCTTCCCCCAGAGTCCATGGGGCAGGGCCAGGGCGAGGGGATGTGGTAGGCAGGACCTTCCCATTCCCAGCCCCCCATGGTGCCCAGCTCCTGGGAGGGTGGCAGGGTGTGCAGGAGGGAGGGGAGCAGTGATTAAGAGCCAAAGCTCACCTAAGACCTGTCTCCTCTTGCCAAGTCTTGCTGAAAGCCACACCTGGTCGGGTACGATGGGCCTGGCTCTCTCAGGAACGATCCCCCACATGCCACCCTCACCCCAGGATGACCCAAGCTCTTCAGGCTTGCCTTCCTGCCCCCAGACCTGCCTGGCTGGCAGATTGGCCACGCAAGGAGTAAAAGACAGATCTGGGAGCTCCTTGACCATCTAAGCTGGCAGGACCCTTCAGTCCAGTTCCTGCTTCTCGTAGGCGTGGGAAACCAAGGCCCAGGTCAGAGCCAGAGTCCTGGCGAGCTGGTGAGTGACTTTCTCACCTGCCCAAGTGAGCCTCTTGTTTCTTTTTCATTCAAAGCAATCTTAGGGACTCTGAAGGCCTTAGCCAGATCTATGTTCCAGTTCAGGCCTTTTCCTTTCTAGCTGAGTGACTTTGGGCAAGTCTCTTTACTTCTTTGAGCCCATTTCCCCACCTGTAGAATTATAAAGTTATGAGAGTAACATGAATTAATTCCTGAAACTTAGAGCTCAGTGCCGGGCACAAGGTGATCCTCTCTAGTTTCCTTCTTACAGAAGTTCTTGACATCTTACCTGGAGCCAAGCACCACAGAGCAGCCTGAGCCCCCTCACCCCCAGCGATCTCTACCTCTTTCCAGGCCAAGTCTCCACCCCTATCCACCAGAGGTCACCCCAACTGCCCACTCCATCCCAGCCAGCAATTTCTCCCTGAACACTTCTCTTTGCCCTGAGACTGGAGCAAAGCTGGATGGGGCGGGAGTGTGAGGGCAAGAGACTCACCATCCCATCTCTCTTTCCTTTAGACATGGTGCCCGGTGGAGGTAAGGCTTCCAGGTAGAGAGCTCTGTTTCTCACATGACCTCCCCCACTTCTAGCCTGCCCCTCAGCTCCTGACAATTTTGGACCCCCCAAAAGGCAAGCAGGAGGCAGAGGCATTGAAGTGACTGCTGACAAGTTGGAACAGCTTAACAAATTACTTCTAATAAACTACTGGGGGCGAGAAGAGGGGAGGCTGGAAGCCAGCCCGCTCCCGAAGCAGCACCTTCATCTGTGCCCTGGACAGCCATCGTCTTTCCCATAGGAAGGCCTACACGGAGTACATCTCCAGCACCCCCAGCAGTCCTGGCCCTAGGATTGGAGGTTCCCCGGGCCTCAGAACCATGGGGCTCCCCCAGAACGGAGATTCTTACCTTTACTGAACTCAAGGCCTCAGCCCAGCTCTGCCTGGCATGGAAGGGGAGGTAGCAAGGCTGAGTGCTCCCACCCCCAGGCCATCTGGTCCAGGAGCTCATGCTGGAGGCCCCCAACTTATTTGGTTCCTGGCCATCCTACCAGCATCTGTGTGGGCAGGATTTCCTCTGTGGGCACAGCTCTGGTCACTGACTGAGGCAAATCATCTCTCTTCGGCCTTGCTTTCCCCCTTGTCTTTCACATGGAGGCTGTGAATTCCCCATTGGCTTCCTCCTAGGTATTAAGTAAGATCATGGACAGGAAGTGCTCCCTTGACTTTAGCGTGCCACACACGGGTTGGGTGCTGGGATGGCTGCTGAATATGTTGTTGTTATTATTCTCTTTGCCCTCCTGTGTTCTTCACCTCTGGCCTTAGCTGGACGGTTCCAGTGGGAGGGAAGGGTGGACCGACTCTACCAACAATAAGGAACACCTGTAAGGTGCTTTCACTTACATCTTGTTTAATCACCTCATCAGTGCTTGAAGGAAGCTATTACTATCCCCTTTCACAAATGAAAACACAGGCTCAGAGAAGTTAGATAACTTACCTGAGGTCACACAGCTAAGAAATTGTAGAGCTTCACTTTGAACCCCTTTCTGCCTCAACTGCAAATCTGTGCCCTTCGAATCAGCTCAGTCAGCGGGCCTGGGCCTGACGAAAATGGACAGGGGGTCTCTACAGTGGGGGCTTCAGATGCCAGGCTTCAGAGTGGGGCCTAACTACAAGTATGGGTTCCATTCTGGAGAGCCCTAGAATGGGAACGCTTTGCAGGGTGAGCTGGGCACTGCTGGGACAAACCATGTGCCGAGGCCTGTAATCTGATTAAGCCATTAGAGCCGCTGCCCCAAGCACGCGTGCTGCCAGGCCGCCAAGTCCTTCAATTAATCCTCCGATTAATCTGCTCCTTCTCCCTGTCACCTCCCCTCTACCGTGCCCCCAGCCCCAAGCAATTCCTTCAGGCCTGGAGAGGAAAAACGCCAGCTCCCTGGGTTGTGATGACTGTTGCCTCTCAGAGAACTGCTCCAGCCTGCTCTGGTCGCCTTACCTTGGGTATGTCTTCCCCTCAACCCACCTCAGACCCTCTACTCCTTAGACAACTGCATTCATTCAACAATTGCTTGAGCATTTAACATGTGTCAAGCACTGATCTTGGGGCCTAGTGATGAAGATCAACAAGACCCCAGCGGGGCCCAGTGCAGGGGAGAAGAGAGAGGAATGCACACGTACTGACAGTTCCCTGCACTCCGTGTGTGTGGTGGCGGCAGGGGTCCATGGTTTGTTGATGGAGGTCAGAGAAGAGAAGAGGCTCACTCCGGCAGAGGGAACAGGTGCAGAAGCAGGATGAGGTAGGCTGTTAGAGGAAGGTGGCCTGGTTGGGATGGGGCTGGAAAGAGGCAGAGGCCAGTGGAAGATGAGGCTGGGAGTGGGCTGTGGCCCATGGTGAAGGCTCTGCGTATATGTGATAGTGTGAGCCATGCATTAGGGTCCGTGTGTTGACACCCCTGTAGGCCTAAGTGCACATCAGCTGTGTGTGTATGCAATGAAGGTCACTTTTGTGATGAGCATTTTTATCTGAATGTGTGTGCATATGTGTGGGTAGGTGGGTCCAAAGCCACTACTTCCAGAAAGGCTTCTTGTATTCTCCTGAGCCATCTGCAAAAAGCCCTAGTAAACATACAGGCCTGGGGAAAGGCTCTTCCTTAGCTGGTGTGTCCATGTATGTGTGTTGGTCAACCACACTGCCAGTTCCCCAGGGACAGGGACTAGGGATACCTTTTTTTTTTTTTTTTTTTTTTTTGTAAATTACTTGCCCTCCAAGTGCCAAGGACCAAATTCTGTGCAGCAGCAACTTCCAACAGAGTATCCCTAGATGTATATATTTCCATCGAATGTGCTAGATTCCTGATGGGCAGGAACTCCTGGGCTGGATTCTTATTCTCTTCTTTGACAGTGTCCTTCACTCCACCCTGACCAGCCCTAGCCAGGGCAGGCAAGCATGGGAGGCTAGTGATGATGAGGACTTCTGCTTCCTTCTCGACTGTCATCCTGGCTGACCCTCCCTCATGTCTCACCAAGACTGTCACCAAGCCTCCTTGCTGCTCTCTGCCTTTCTCCCTTGACCCTGCCAAAGCCTTGTGTCCACATACCAGTCTGTGGCTCGCTCAGAGTGAAAGTCATTGTCCTGCTCGTGGCCGTTGCTTCTCTGACCTTCTCTCCTAACTCTCCCCTCGCTCACTGCCTTACGGTCACACAGGCCTCCTTGCTGTTCCTCTAGCAACCAGGCATTCTCCTGTTAGGGCCTTTGCACCTGCTCATCCTTTCACTGGGAGGGCTCCCCCCCTCATAGCTCACTCCCTCTCCTTATTTTCACTCAGATGCTTCCTGTCACCTTTCCAATGAACTCCCAAGGACCACTCTATTTAAAATTGGAGCTCCTGCCCACCCTACACTGGCACTGCCTATTCTCCGTACTCTGGTCCTTTCCCTCTCCATAGCACTTATCATGTTGTTCTAACACACTGCACGATTTACTCAGTTATTATGTTTATTATTTGTCTGTCTCCTCTCACTAGAATGTAAGCTCCATGAAATCTTTGTCAGATCTCATTGCTGATGTATCCCAGCTCCTAAAACATTTTCTGGCATCTACTAGGCACACAATGAACATTTGTTTTAAGAACGCATCCTGGGGAGAAAGCCCCAAGGGCCAAGTTCTTTCTGAAGCTTGCTTTGGGATCCAGGAATTCCAGTCCTCATTCTCAATGCTACCCAACCCTCTCCTCTCCCACCAAGAGGCCATTAGGTTCCTTGCAGCCCCAAAAGTGATTAGTGACTATGCACACAAATGCACATGCGCGTGCATGCATACACGCCCCCCAGATGTGGGCACCGGAATCGGGTGCTTTGGTTCCATCTCTGGCCCATCATCCTCCAGAGAGCCCTGCTCTTCCCTGGCAGGTTTCTCTCAGTTGCTGCTCCTGTAACCCCAATATTCCTCCTTTCCTTTCCAAACCCCCAACCGCTGTCTCTTTGCCCTCAAGGTCTTCCCCACCCCTCCTCTGAACCTTCCCTCTGTGTCCCCAGGCCTTGTCCCCTCCCCTCACTGGTGTCCCCAGTCCCTGTTCCTCTCCCCTTGGTGTCCACAGATCTTGATCCTTCCCCACATAGGCCCCACAGCTGCTATCCCCCTGTTGTCAAGGTCTCTCCTGCCCCTTCCCTGTCCTTTCAGTAACCCCTAGTATTCCTGGCCATCCCTGCTTGGTGTCCCCAAGTCCTAGCCCTCACCCTGCATTGCCCTCCCTCCACCATTGTTGGAAAATGCCCAGGCTTTGGCTCTCACAGCCCCTATGTGATTCTGCCTGGCCTTTGTGCCACCTGCGGGCCCAGCATCCCCAAGGGCTCTCCACACAGCCACTGACTAATTAGGTCAATTATGAGGTCAATTATCTAATCCTCTCCAATCCAGCTCTGCACTGCTCGACACACTCAAATCCTCAGGCACTTTCAGAGGCCCAGGGCGGCAGGTGCTCCTGCCCTTGCTACCTCTCATGCACATGCCCCAGGCCTGGCCTCCTGGCTGAGCAACTTATGCTCATCACAGAAAATTTTGCAAGGGGCAGAAGGCACTGGATGGTGGTTGCTAGAAGGACACTGACTCCTGAAAGCAATGTGTGAAGAGCACAACCCTAAGTGACAATGATGTCACCTTCCAGGGATGTGACATAACTGGAGTAAATCCCTAGTGTCTGGACTTGTGTGCATGTGTGTGTGTGTCTGTGTTGGGGTTGGGGAATGGACCCTACCGAAAGGCAAGGGGGGGGGGACAGAAAACCTCCAGGACAATCCTTCATAATCTTTTTCTGAAGTTATGTGCCTCTTGAGCATCTTGATGAACGAACTAGACTGTGGAAACATCCACACCATCTGCAATTCACTCTAAAGAAATGTTCCCCAGACCTCTAGAAGCTGTCTAGAGATCCTAGCCATGGACTCAGACCCAGAAACTCTTCCCTGCATAGTTCTATCACCCCTCAGGAAAGATGAGCCCTCAACCTTCTCTGTCCTTTCCCAGAGCTTCAGCTTCTGTTTCAGGAGTGTCTTGCCTGCCCACCCAGTTACTTGACAGGCAGTGCCAGGAAAGCCTAGGATCACTATAGCTGCTAGGGCAGCTTCCCCAAGGGCCCTGGCATCCATGGCAGGTCTCATCTGGTGTTCCCTACCTACGCTGGGCAGGGCTAGTGTGGGATGGAGGGGTTGGATTAGCCGGCCAGCTAGAAATGGCCACAGCTCACTGACAGCCTGAACCAGTAGGAGAGCCAAGGAGAAGCGGACCAGAAGAGGGCTGGGCAAAAGTGAGGAAAGGAAATAGGGAAATAGGGAGCCTAGGGAAGGAAGAAGAGGGGACCAGACTAAGAAGCTAAAGAGAATGGAAGCAAATAAAGCACTCCATGAAGACAGTACTTACGTTGCCAAAGAAAAGCCAAGAACTTCACCAGTTCACTGTACAGGTGGGGGTGGGGGAGTTGAGGCCCCAGAGAGACCGAGTCTTGCCCAAGACCCCACAGCCTGTCCCTAGCAGGGTTCCAAACACCCAACCCCGGACTATCGCTGCCTCACCTCAGCTGAAGTTCCCTGGAGTGGAGGGACCTGAGAGGGATAGAGCTGACAGCCTCCAAATCTCACTGACCACAAAGATATTTATTACAACAATCATTGTAATAGGGATTTTTAAAATACAGCTCGCCCAGCCAGTGTGGCTCAGTGGATTGAGCGTCAGTCCCATGGACTGAGAGGTCCCGGTTTGATTCTGGGTCAGGGCACACGCCTGGGTTGCAGGCTCCATCCCCAGCAGGGGGCGTGCAGGAGGCAGCAGATTGATGTTTCTCGCATCGATGTTTCTATCTCTGTCTCTCTTCCTCTCTCTCTAAAAAAATCAATAAAAACATATTTAAAAAAAAATACAGCTGGAATGTCTAGCAGTGCAGGGATTTAGTATATATATTCTAGTTTACCCATAGTATTGGATGCTTTGTAACAAAAAGAACTTAGAGATTCAATTTAGTGTCAGAAAATGTTTGCAATATAGTTTAAAGACCAGTTTATAAAACCAAACCAGTAAATACATACAAGGAAAAAAGAACAGAAGGAGGAAATACATCAAAATGTTAACGCTTGATATCTCTGGCAGGGACATAGCAAATCAACGCTGTCTTTTTTTTTTTTTTTTTTTTTTTTTTTTTTTACTTTTCCACATTTGCCATATTTTCAATAATCATGTACTGCTTTTGTAATAAGAAAAAAAGCAGCAAAAAAAGTGTAAACTATTTTTCAAAATCTTCATTCCCCAGCTCGGATTCCAAAACCCACTGTTGGTTGTACTCTAGCCAGGGCCAGAGCCTGAATGCTGGGCCGCAGGCTCCTCCCGGCCCACCCCCACCCCATGGCCGCAGCAGTGTTAACTCCACAGTCTGGACTCCATGCCCTTCCCAGCTTCTCCTCAACCACGCCCAGCCTGGGCTACTGCAGCCTCTGGCCTGGCCCCCTCCACCCCACCCTCCTCACGCTGCAATCTGGGCAACTTTTGTTCAAAGATTCATCCAATCATGTCTCCCACATGCAAAAGAAGTCAGTGGTTCTCAAGTGCCCATAGAAGAGACCTAGAGGCCTTCATCCCCTTTGCAAACCTTTTTCCCCAGATCCCCCTCTCCCAAGGGAGGAACACACCACACACACACACACACACACACACACACACACACACACCACTTCCCACCTTTGCTCCTATTGTCCCATCCCTACTTGGCAGGAGTCCTACCAAGACTTACCCCATGCCACCTTCCCTACACACATGCCCTTTATTCATTCCCAATCTATTTGTCCCATCTGTCCTCATTTGGGTGTTGGGTTTATCTTCTGGCCTGGCCAGCCAGAGGCTCATTCTTATGCTTCAGGAGTAGAGTCTGATGGAGCCTAGCCTCCTGGTGGAGGCAATTCCAAAGGGCAGCAGGGTGACTCCCAAAGTAGGGGCTGGGTGTGGGGCAGAGAGGACCATGGGACTGTCTAATGTGACTTGTGAGCTCACAATACATACATACATGTAGCCCTGCACAGTGCCCCTGTAAGCCGACCTGAGCTGACCCGCACCTCCCGGGCACAAAAGGTGTATGTTCTCTTCATTCAGAGGCCTCTCGCAACTCTATATTTCAGGTTATAAATACTTGGGGTGCACACCTGCAAACAAGCACACCCCCCACAGTCTAGGATATGCTCACACTACAGTCAACACACCCCAGCATGAACCAGGTGAGGAGTGGTTGGTGTGGGAATGAAAAGCCTGGATGCAGAGCTTCCCTGTCTATCTGCACAGCCTGGTTCCAACTAGCTGTGTCACCTGGTAGCAAGTTATGTCACCTCTCTGAGCCTCTAATTCCTCGATTGTAAAATCGCGATAATAACAGTAACTATCTCATGAGGCTGTTGTGCAGATGAATTAAGTTAATACACGTGAAGTGCTTAGAACAGTGCTTGTCATAGTGTTATATGTGTTTGTTGTTATTATTACACGTCATAAAAATGTATACCTACATACACGCAATTCAGAACCTTTTGCAAGAGTGATACAGATGTGTGTGTGTGTGTGTGTGTGTGTGTGTGTGTGTGTTTGTGTGTGTGTGTGACCTTATGAAGAAGTGATTACCTAAGTGGTATGATTTAGAGGGGACTACCCACACTTTTACTCATAATCAACACCATTGCCTGAAATTCCACCAATATAGCATATATCATTTGAGTCTTGAAGGCCAGTCCTTTTCAACAATTCCCTATTAAAATGCACATACCCCTTGGGGGGTGTTAAGCCTTATCAACTAACACCTTAGTTGTCAGCTAACACCTTAGTTATCAGCTAACACCTTAGATATCAGTTAACACCTTAGTTGACAGCTAACACCTTAGTTGACAGCTAACACCTTAGTTGACAGCCAGCTGAGAGCAAGACCCTACAGGACTGGTTTTGGAAGAAGGAGGACAGGAATTGTAGAAATAGAAGGGCTTTGATCGGGTCGAGAGGAGAGCACCAGAGCCAAACCTCACCAACTTCCCAAAGCTACCAATCTCTTCCTGCCCTGTGGTGTATGGAAGGGACGAAGTCCTTCCTTCCAGATGATGTCATCAGGTGCAGGTGGGGTGAGGCAGAAGGAGAGGGAGATCATATGCTAGGCGTTCCCCGCAGCAGCTGGTGAGTGTTGGCACAGTCAGCCTAAGCCTTCCTGAGAAGGTGGGTGGAGGTTGGGAGCTGGAATCCCTGCATCCTACTGCCTCTTTTGTAATTCCCGCCCCTTCTCTACCCATCCCCCATATAGGGGCTGAGCTAAGGGAGTATAGTGGAGGCAGTACAGGTAGATGGTTTTGGGACTCTCCACCCCCAATTCCCACCACCCAGAACTGCTGCTCTACAAGCCTAAGGCTGATGTCTGATTGGGCCCTAAGGGGCCACTTCCCTCCCATTGACCTTCCAGGTCAGCCCTGCCAGCTCCTGCTCAGAGCCATCCGTGTCCCTGGCATTTATCATTCCATCCAAAGCCATTCCTGTTTCCTGCCTGGCCCACTCTTGTGTGTAATGAAAGCCATAAGCTCATTAAGTTGGGGTGAGGAAGGACTTCCTTTGATTTGTCCTCAATTTACCTCCCTCAAGCTTCAAAGAGGCCTCCCACATCCACAGAGCTGAAGCGTCGATGGTCAAAGTCAAGGCCCCTGTGTTCACAACGCTCACAGTTGGAACATATAACTCAATGCAATTGTACAAATGTTGGAGGCCAAGGATTCCTGGAATGTCAGTGCTAGAAAGACATTCCGAGATCATCTAGTCCCCTCTTTACCCTCCCCTACCCCCACCCATTATTCAGATAAGGAGACTGCAGCCCTAAGAGGTTATTGATCCCTTATATATGTACCCACTGGTAGAGTGGAGAAAGCGCTTTAGCAGGCATTCCCACACGTAATCCTCAGAAGAGTCCTACAACTAAGGGGTAATTATTAGGCCCAGCTTAAAGAGGATGAAACTGAGGGGCAGGACTGCTTAAAGACTTGCCCAAGATCTCAGAACAAAGATGTGGCAGTGGTGGACTTCAACCTGAGCCTTCTCTTGAAGGCACTTTCTGGCCTGAAGGAGTGGTTCACACATGAGCTTTGGAGCCAAATAGACCTGGGATTTCGTTCCAGTTATACCACCTCCTAGTGTGTGCCTTGGACTGTAGTAAGCACTGAAGCACTCAACAAGCTCCCTAAGTCTCAGTTTTCACTCTGAAAATCGGGGTCACAACTACCACTCTCACAAGGTTGTCATCAGGATGAAGGGTGTGGATGCATTGTAAAGTGCTTATTCATTCAGTCCACAAGTATTTAGTGAGCATCTACTATGTGCCAGGCAATGTTGTGGGCCCTGGGGATACAGCAGTGGACAAAATCAAACCACCCGTGCTTTCATGGAACTTACAGGCTAGCATAGTGGAGAAGCATGTAAAAATAAGTAGGTGAACAAGATCACTTCAGCTAGTGATAAGTGTTGGGAAGTAAATACCACAGGAGCGTAGGATAGAGCATGCCTGGGGCCAGAGGTGGGAGATGACTTTAGACTGAGGGGATGTTTGAACTGAGACCTAAATGAGGGCAGAGTGTTGGGCAGAGGAAAGAGCAAGCTCAAGGGCCTGAGGTAAAGCTGATCTCTGCCCTGACTGTTTCACTGAGCTCCAGACCACTTCCTCCTTGATGCCTCCACTTGGATGCCTACTAGGATCTTGAAGTTAACATGGTGAAAGATGAGTTTTTATGTTATTCCCATACCTTCCTTCCCTCATGCTGCCCAGCTCAGTAAGTGCTCCAGCCCTAACCCTGGCAATTACCTTGGAATCTTTTCTTTTTCTCACCTCCTACATGCAATCCATCAGCAAGTCCAGCTACTCTACTCCCAAAATATATCCGAATCCATCCGCTCCTCAGCATCCCCCTTCCACCAGCCTGGCTCACCCACCCCCTTCGCTTACCCTAACAGACTTCCCCTCACCCCCAGCCTATGTTCAACACAGACACCAGAGTGAGTCTTTGAAAAATGCAAATCAGATCAAGTCACTCTTACAACCCCGCACTGGCCTCTCATCTGGCTTAGAATGATCGCCCCCTGCCATGGCCCACAGGACCCTTCCTGCTCTGGTCTTGCCTGCCTCTCCCACCCAACCCTTTCAGCCCTTGCCATGCCCCCCCTTGCTGGCTCACTTCCAGTCCCACCAACCCCCTCTTTGCTGAGCCCTCCACACAACCAAGCTTTTAGAATGTAGTAAGCACTCAGAAGATGTTAGCTGGTAGGTAAAAAAGGAGAATGGTGTGGGCAGGGCAGGGATGAGAGAGGAGGCAGGACATTGGAAACTGAGATGCTCGACTGATCAAAGCCACAGTCTCTGGCCTCAGCCCCTTCTTGGTCCAGCCTCCCATGCCCACTCTTCTCCACCTGGAGAGACAGCTGAGGCCACAGGAATAGATGAGTTTGCCAATGTGAGATATTAGGAGAAGAGAAGGGATCCAAGGGAAGCTGTGGAGAAGCCTAAGAAAGACCTGCAGAGAGAAAGAAGGACCAGGAGAGTGTTGTACTAAAAAAACTGAGGAAGGAGCTCTGCAAGGAGAGGCTGGGCAGCCACTTGAAAACTGCCCAGTGGGTGTGGTCAAGGCCCAAGCAAGGATGATACAACCTTTAGTCACCCAGACATCACTGGCTTGTGCAGTGAGAGTAGAGCGAGGGGCAGGCCAAGCCAGGAGATGTTGAACATAGACACTGGGCTGTGAGAAGGTAAGCAAGCAGGAGGGCAGGAACTCAAGGGGGTAACAGCATAGAGGAGAGGATTTTTCAGACGGAAAAAGCTGGAATGTATTCACAGGCTGAGGACAGGGAGCCAGAAGAGGGAAGAAAATTACTGAAGTGTGGTCCCTGGGGGATGGGCTGGTTGAACTTGGGAGGAGGAGGACTACTCCTTCCTCTGAGGAGGGTAGGTGTGTGTTGTGGGGGGAGGAGGGCAGTTGAGAAGGCGAAAGCGGAGAAAGGAGGCTTAAGCCCATAACCATTGGTCTCCTGCTGTATCCTTTTATTTCCTGGTCCTTCCATGCTTTACCCACTAAGGTCAATGCCAGCAGCTGTTCTCCAGCTCTAGGGATGACTGAAAAGGGGACAATGTGGTGGGGTGCTGTAACCACCCCTCTGCTCTGCCCTTGCGCCTATAGGAACCTCCCCACATTGGGCTCAGATGACCAAGACCAGTGGAACCCATATCTGCTGTGGCCTCTCTTCCTGCCTCCCTTGTCAAGTTTCCTCAAGACCCAGACCAGCACCCTCAACCACCAATCCCCATGCCTACCACCTTTACTCACACCCATACCTTAATGTGCTAGGGAGCTAAGCCTGGCCCTGGGACTGGGGACATTGTCATGGAAGCCACAACAGTCATTGAAGCAGGATCCTGTGTTAGGGCAACCAGTCCTGGTACAAATGGGCAAATGGAGAATCTGGCACAAAGTGACTTGGCCTAGGTCACACGGTGAATGGACATCTGGATCTGTGTCTCCTGACTTAATGGCCTCTTGAGCTGCCAGGGTGAATTGCCAGCACCAGAGCTGTCACCTGCCCGACAGGACCATGGAGGAAGCAGGACATGTGAAGTCATGGAGAAGAACAGCCAAGAATGCACCAGATTCGGTGGTCAAAGAGGACAGGGACATATCTACCTGTTCAATGTCCTGATAAAATGCCTGGTGCAAGAATCAGGGTTCAGTAAATATATGCTGTCTAGATGGATGGATGGATGGATGGATGGATGGATGGATGGATGGATGGATGGAAAAACAGCTAGCTGGAGACATGTTTGGAACAATCTCAGAAGAAGGACCAGCCAGGATACCCCACAGTGGTACCAAATCCTCTCCTGAAACTAGGACCTCACTCCGCACCTCAGCTACCTGTAGGCTGGACTCTGGGGACTCAACTCTCCCTGGGCCAGAGAGGGGTGGGAGGAAGCTCTGCCAAAATTGGCCTGAGGCTTTTATAGAAAACTGGACCCCCCAAACCAGAGGCACCATCAATGAACCTCTCAGTCTGCTCCCCAACTGTCACTCCAGGAATATCCCCCAAAACCCCAAAACCCCTCTTGGTCATGCTGATGAAGTTAAAGCCCCTGCTCTTGTCACACACACACACACACACACACACACACACACACACACACACACACACACACACACACCTTCCTGACCTCCTTAGTTTGGGAAAAACTGAAGCAAACTCCTCAGTAGCCAGGTCCCAAAGGGAACAGCTTTGGGGTACACTGGCACATCGGGACTGCCTGTCTTCCAGGACCCAGAGCTTCCCTCTTTTCCACTCTTCCCATTACCCTCTCGCCCACCATAGCCATCCCATCTGTCCCCAGCACGTGCTGAGGGAGGGCTCATTTCCGCTCAGAAGTGGAAGCAGTAAGAACAAGTACAGTAAGTCCTCAATTAACATCGCTGATAGGTTCTGCAACTTGAAGCAAAATTACTTATAATGAAACCAATTTTCCCATAGGCTAGTTGATATAAACAAGAGTTCAGTTCCTACCGCATCTCATCAACATTATAATGAAACTACGTTGAATGAAACAACATTATTTGTGGACCACCTGTACTCTCATACATGGGCACCCATCCACATCCTTGCTCATACATATGAGCATACATGCACACACACATCCCTGGTCATACGCACTCATGAATATGTCACTACACACACACACTGTCACATGTAGCCACCCATGCACATGCACAGACTAGTGCCAGAGATAGAAACATATTCAATTAGACCCAGATATACATCTCTCCTGCACAGCCAGTCTGTGAGGTCTCTTTCCTAAGTAGACCTGTCTTTGTTGGGGTGGGACCAATAAGAAAAGGTGGAGGCTGGGCACAACAGTAAGTATAATTGTGTCTCTTGTGGTTGAAAAAGGTTCTAGGGTCCAAAGAACAAGAGCCAGGATCTGCACCTAATTCCCCTCAGCTCCCTATGCTCCAACCTCTCTGTTGGACTTCTTTCCAAAATTCAGCCCCTTTCCCAGTGCCCAGCCTGGTGCTCTGGCCTGGCCCTGCCCAGCCTGGGTGCCAAGCATACAGCCATGGATGGCTCAAGTGACATGCCTCTTGCCCAACCTGGGAAGCTACTTAGTTGTGAAGGAGGACCCCCTAGACCAGAAGTTATCTAGTGCTCACCTTCTCTCAGGGAGTACAACCCAGACCCTCTCAGGCCTTCCCCAAAGAGAAAACTGGGGTAGGCAGCCCTTCCTGGCCCCTGCTTTGCTGAGACCCCCACCAGGGATCTCTCAAGCCCCTCACTGCCCATCCACCCCTGCTCGTCTCCCCCATCCTCCCTCTTCTCTCTTACCATCCTTCTCCTGATCCTCTCATGAAAAATAGATGGAGCTTTTATTAAACTGTTTTCTCTTCAAAGGAGCTTTCAATTTTTAATGCTTTGCCAGGATGGGGGAGACAGACTGGCCCAGACAGACCGTAGGGAGGGGACTGAAGAGGTCTGCCCTGGACTGGGGGAGGGGGCAGGGAGAAGGGCTGCCTACCCCTTTCCTGCAGCTCTTATGGTCCCAATGCCCTCTGCTTTTCTTACTTCCTCTTAGCAGGATCCACACTGGGCTTGTGAATCCTAGGAAGTATGGTTTCCTCTTGAAGGAACCTCCAGTCTTCTCTTTGGGGAAGGCCTCAGAGGGTCTGGGTTACACTCTGTGAGAGGAAGGTGAGCACTAGATGACCTCTGGTCTGGGGGGTCCTCCTCCACAACCAAGTAGCTTCCCAGGTTGGACAAGAGGAGGGGGCTCTAGGCCTGCCTGAGGGTTAAGGAAGGAGGAGAAGAGATACTTGCCAAGAGAGTCCTGCGTCTTGGAGGTAGAGATTCCTTTCTTGGGCAGGACATAGCCCCTTCCTCTTCCCCCCACTCTCCATCTTCAAGTGAACCAGCTTGTGTTGAACATATACTGTGTGCCAGGCTAGCCATTGATGTACAGATGCCCCACTGAGTCATGACATCAAATTCTGCCTCTCAAAGGGTAGAATTCTGCCTTCTTGAGCACCCCCCACAGCTGGCACATAATTGGCATTCAGAAAACATGTGCTGAATAATTGTTCCTGCTGTCTTAAATGTTGCTGTCTTATCCCAACCTAGTCTCAATTTACTATCTATCCCCTTAGACTAATCATTTCAGTCCTCTAGTGATGGAGACCGAGCCCCCCACCTCCTTCCCTGGCTTTCTTGGCAGATGTAGCCAGTGTGAAAAGGGGAGGGATAGGAGGAGTCCAGTCATTAGCTGAGAGAATAAGATCCCCATAGGACCAGACAGCCTGGGATAGGGACCCACAGTCCCAGCCCTAAAGTGCCCATCACAGTGACGGGTACATGGTCTGGTTCTGCATTTAGAGTATGTGCTTTCATTGTGGGATTTATGTTTGCTAATTACAATACTTATACATGGTAATTGTAGGACATTTAGAAAATACAGAAAATCCCAATAAAAGAGGCAGAAATCTACTTTGTATCCATAATGGCTATAGGGTTGATTTGCCCTTGATTGGCCCACATGCATCTCTTTTCAGAATTCTGAAGCCAGGGAATCTAGTTCAAGGTGGATACTGTGGTGCAGGTGTGTGGAAAAGGAGGTAGGAGGCCCAGCTGCATTCAAGCCAACCATGGACCCAGTGGTACTCTAGGCACCTTTATGGAAAAAGTGATGAGAACCTTTGTTCCAACCCATCTGGTCTGGGTCCAAGTGAAATGATGGGGAAAAAAGTTGGTTCTAAACAATAAACTAGAGACAAATTCACATTCTAGTCACTGGCTTTCCAGGTATTGGTCACTTTGACGCACTATGAGATGTTTCAGCACATTTTTCAACAGCTTTAAGCATTTTTAGTGCATTGCTCATGTTGAGGGGAGGAGTTTGGTTTTTGCTTGTAGGTTGTTATCTCTAATTCATTTAATTCCTATTCTTTCTGGTCAGCTACATCGAGGGTGTAATTTCATTTTGGTGGAAGGGTTGATGCATGCAGGGCCAGTAAAGTAACTACTCTGGGCCTGTAATCCACACCACTGCCACCCGAAGAGGGACCCAAACCAGTTTTTAAGGGAGAGCCAGTGTTGGAAGCACCAAGGTTTGGACAACGTAGCCAACACTGAGGCGGCAGTATGCAGGCTGTGATGAACCATATGCCCTGATTCTCCCCACCTGGTGTGCTGTGTGTGTGTGGACATTATGCCCAGTGGCATTTTCCTCTCCAATTCTTTCAAGCACCATTACACCAACCAAGCTCAGGCTAAGCCTGTCCCTGTCCTGGAAACCACACGGCACTTAAATTCTGACAGCAAGCGGCATTCCGAATGGGAGCAGATGACTAGCATGGCACAGCTGAAAAGGTGCCGAGCAAAAGCTGCTTCCATCGAAAGAGGTACACAATGAAATTGGGGAGAACACCGGCTAAAGAAAGTCAGCATCACTGGCAAAAACATTGATTTGAAAAACGTCAAGGCCAAGCACTTGAAAAGCACATTGTATTGCATTTGAAGGCTGTACATTCATCCCAGGTTGCACAGACTTGTAGAAGCTGGAATCAGCAGATGAAAACATTCCAGTTTCAACTTATTTGCTCTTGAGGGCAATTTACTTAGAACTAGAGGCGAGTCTCTGAAAACTGCTGAACAACCAGAGGAGGAAGGATGAGTTGAAAATGAATTCCCAAATTATCCTCCCCCAGAATAAAAATGGGGAAAAATCCAGAAAACAAGCAAACATGCTCAAAAGTTGGAAAAAAAAAAAAAAAAAAACTTCCCTACAGTGCCTGGAAATTACTATTAAATGGAAAATCATTGGCTGGAAATATTTATTTTCAACTAATTTATCACTTCAATTAATTTGCAATTGTCACCAATTTTTGACAAGTTTGTTTCTGACATGCTTCAAAATCCTTGAAGATCTCATGGTCTAAGGTCTTCCATGGGGTAGTGGAGGGCTAGTGAGCAGACACTACATCAGGAAGCAGACTGAATACTTCATACCCTGTGATCCAGCTGCCTCCCACCCCCGGCTCTGAGCCACAGTTTCCTCTCCTGTGAAATGGGGGGAAATGACCCATCCAGACTCATTTCCAGGGCCACTGCAAGGATCTCATGATACAGGAGTGTTAAGAAAGTGTGCCCTGGAATCTGTCTGCCTGACTCTGACACCTAGAAACAGTTTACCTAACCTTTCCATGCATCATTTTTCCAACTCCAAAATGAGGCCAAACCTTCCACAATGGCATCTTGACATCTTACATGTAAAGTGCCTAGTATGTAATAAATGTTCAATAAATATCCGTTGTCACTATGGATGGACAAGTTTGCTTTGGAGACTTGTAAGGCATTGTCATTATTTTAACATCTGCCTCCCCAGTCATTGCAGGAGCACGGGGGAGGCAGGGGCTGGACCTTGCCTATCCATGTATCTTTCACACAATAGAAACAGGTAATGACCATGGCAGGAAGCTTTGAGTGCTCCCCCACCCCCCAATTCGCCCTCTGACGGGCTAGATCTCTTACAAAGATCTAAATGAGTCCATGCAGTCCCAAACAACAGAAATAGGACAGACAAATCTATAATGGCACACACTTCTGCCACCACACCTACCCCAGCTCGAGCCTGAGCCATGGCCCCTGCAGAGTGTGACAGGAACAGCTCAGGGCCAGGCCGTGTTAGCCCAGCCCCACAGTCTCAGGTCTGCTTCTGACTTTCTGGAAGACTTCAAGCAAGGGCCTGGCCCTCTCCAGGCCTCAGTGTCCTCACCTGAAACATGGAGCTGGACTAGATCAGTGCTTCTCAACCCTGGGGTAGAATACACAGACATTCCCTTTCTAGGACAAAATTTCCGGTATGACCAGCCCCTGAGAAGATATCTTTGGACAACTACAACTCCCACCCCCCGATCTATATGTCTTCCATCTTCAGAATTGAACACAGGCTATGAAAACATCTTCCAGTTGTGAATTATAGCTGCTTTTATAAGTATAAGGAAAACTGTGTTCAGATTACCATCAAAATAAGAACAGAAAAGTTCAATTCTCAAAGAACTCGTGACCCTTGAGAATACATCAGCAGACCCCTCCCCCTAATTATACAAATCCCAGCCTGAGAATGACTGGGCCAGATGTTTGCCAACATTCTCTGTGCCTATGCCCACTTTTTGTGTCTCTTGGCTGTGTATATACCTTACTTCCATGACCTAGACACCCCCTCCACCTCTCCCTGTCCCTTCCCGTCACTTTCAGCCCCTCTGGCAGGCTAGAAAGGCACTCACTTCCCTGCCAAGGTCCCAGAGCAGGCGTGTCATTGGAGTGGAAGATGGGCCTAGGCAGGTGTCAGCTGGAGGCCCTATCTTTCGCCCTCCACTAGAGTGGGATCCTATCTCCTGGGCCAACCCCAGTGGAGCCACCATACCTAGTGGAAGAAATGGACAGGGGACTCTAAACATGAGCGTTCTGCTACCCCTGGATCCACCTCTATGTATCTCCTAGAACATAGCCTTTGGGTCCCTGGAGCTACTTCTGCTTCCATGGACACCACTCTTCTTCCTTGTCAGGTGAACTCACCTGAAGAAAAGGAAACTTGTTCTACAGGTGCTGCTGAAATGGGGGGGGGGCAGGAAGCCAAGGACAGCCATCCTGTCTATCCCCTCTCTTTCCTCTGAGAGGCTGCTGTGGGCACAGGGAGCCCTGGACCAGCCCAGGAGGAAGGGGTGGGAAGATCTGAGACAAGCACTGGATACTGGGGAGACCAAAATGCTTGGCATCTGTCAGGAACTGGCTGCCTTATGACCTCACCTCCTTGGATGTCAGTTTACTCATCTAGGAAGTGGGCGGGATCCCCGTTGTTGAGGGGATGGGAGGAGGTTGTGGGTGAGAAGGCCCTTTGGAAACTGTAAAGCACTGTGCCCTGAGCATGTGTGTACATGTACACGGAAGCATGCACCCCAGCACGCTTTGGGCCCCTCCCCTCTGGAGTTAATGCTTGCACTTGAGTAGGCATCAGAATCACCTGGAGGGCTTGTTAAAACACAGATTGCTGGGCCCCACCCCAGTCTGTGATTCAGTTGGACTGGGGTGGGGCCCAGGAATTTGCATTTCTCACGAGTTCCCAAGTGATGTTGATGCTACTGGTCCTGAGACCACAGCTGGAAAACCACGTGCAAAGGATTTCACATCCGTGCATATTCTTACTATGTGTGTTGCTCTAAGTCATGGCTCTTCTGAGCCACGGGCACCCTCCCTGTTCCTACAGGGCCTGCCAGAGGGATCTCTTAGACAGTTTGCCCTGTCCACCAGGCAGCCCCTATGCAGAGCATGAGGGAGCAGTTGAGTCAGGCAGCAAGCCCTCCCAACGCACATTCAGCCATCTTAACACATACAACCATCATGTACACATATACACACACATGACCATCATGCACACTCATCTCATACCTGTATAACCTAGTGGCTAAATACAGACTCATGAACTAAACTACCCAAATAGGCAGCTCCCCCACTTCCTAAAGTGTGACCTTGGACAAGTCACTTCACCTCTGTGCTTCAGTTTCCTCACCAATAACAACAGGGGTAATAATAACACTCCATAGGGTTGCTGAGAGACTCAGTGAGATGACAAATGGAAATCTCTTGGAAGAATACTAAATGTTAGATAGTATTATAATTTTATCAGTGGGCTTCAGGTCCGCAAAGGAAAGCTCAATAAAAAGGAAAAAAAAAAAAAAAAACAGGGTAGATCATAACTGTTAACAAATTGACTTGGGTCAAAACAGACTCCCTTGGGAGGCAGGAGAACTGGACCCCAGTGCCAGGTGTTTCTGACTCCCTCACTGTGTGTCTGAGGGTGAGTCCCTTGCCCTCCCTGGGCCTCAGCATCCCCATCCACCCCATAGGGACTGAGCTGATTGTTGGTCACGGCTTTTTTCCAGCTCTGCCACATGGTGGGTTCATGCCCAGTGGTGCATGGCAGAGGCAACAGCCACAATGCCACAGGCCCAGCCCATGGCCCAGTTTTGTTCTTACTGGAGCTCAGAGAAGCTATTCCCCTCCCTGAACAAGAAAGAAACTGTCATCAACTCTCCCTTGGCTGTCTCTCCTACTCGCTCCTTGGGTGCAAAGAGCCCTGGGGCTGCCAGGGGCCTGAGAAGGAATGCCAGAGAGTAGATTCGTGATAACCCTTTACCTCTGGACCTTGCCTATCAGACTATAAAGCACCATTGTGTCCATCTGCTCACCACAGCCGGCATGAGAGGCAGGGAGCACAGGAGAAAACGGAGGCTCCCAGAGGTTGCTTCCTGCCTAAGGTATTTGAACCCCAGACTGTCAGATTCTAAGTCCAGTACCCTGAGCTGTGAAAGCCCGTAGGAGTCAGACGTGGGAGAAGTTCCTGTGTTACTTCTGCTTTCTGTCTTCACGTTTTTGCTTAAACCATCACCTTCTCCATAAGGTCTCAAGCCAGCCCCACCTCAGAATCCCTATCCTCCGTGTTGTGCTCTGTTTCTTCTTTTTCTGAAGCTCTTATCACCTTCTAACATAAAATAGATCTGCCTTACTGTTTACTGTGTGTCTCCAAGGACTGGGAGCCTTGTCCGCGCTGTGTATTGTATTAATAGTATCTCCTGATGCTTCATAGATGCTCAATAGATATGTGATGAAGGAGCGAGGTGTGTGCTAGGAGCTCAGAACGGGGCGGTGGAAGCTGCTTCTTACCTAGTCTCCTTGCCTCCGCCCTCCGCAGTGCTCTGAGTAAGTGGATGACTTTCCAAAATGCCATCCTGACCAGGTCCCTCCCCTGTCTCCAACCCCTCCAGGACTTTCCATCAGCCATATGATGAACTCCAAACACCTTGACCTGTCAATGTGGCAGCCTAACCCCTCCAACTCCATCTCTTAAACCACTTGACACACCCCCTGCCTTCCGACCACAACAGATTATTTGTAGCTTCTCCAAAGGTCCCTGGTCTTCTCCACCTTTGTGCCTTTGCTCACATGATTCTGTCTGCCCTCCGGCACGTCTTTCACCTCAAAAACTCTTAATCATCCTCTACCTTTTGCTCAACTCCTCTTCTTGGAAGTATTTCTCAATGAGATGATGACGTGAAGTATTTCCTGACTCCCACTGATCTCCTGCTGCCCACCCCTGGCTGCCTCTGTGCTTCCCAAACACCCCGAAGATGCCTGGGTTCCAGCATCTGTGTTGGAATCCCTACTCTTCATGTATGTCTCTCTCAGTGAGTCAGGAGCCCTTGAAGGTGGAGACCCATCATTCTTAGTTATCTCTGCGGATGAACAAGGATCCACAAAGGCATTAATGAACAGCCCAAGTATCTCAATTTTCAAAAGCCCTAAGGGAGAATGAACATTTTCTTATGGTAGGATTGTTCAGGCTAAGACATCAAGTTCTTTTTGCCTTGGGCTAGAATTATATCACCCCGATGAGGCAACCCTGGTTATCTTATGGAAAACCCAATCATATATTTCATTTCACTGTCTGCCTGCCATCTATGCCTATCATACCTGCATATATCTATTTATCTAATCTGTCATCTATATACACATATCCCCTACATACCTGCCTGCATACCTACCTTTCATCTATCTATAAGAGGCACGTGGCAGAGCGAGGAGACAGCTCTGAACTCAGGCAACGCAGGTTTCTTCCCAGGTCTACCAAGCTGTGCGACCTGGCATGAGTAACTTAGCCTTTCTGACCCTCATTTTTTATCTGTAATAGATGATAATAATGCTTCCTTTTTCATAGGGTGGTTGTGAGATTAAATAAGCTAATTCTTGGTAAGCAATGACAATGTAAACATTCACTAAGTGATGGTAGTTCTTTAACAGTCCTTTATGTCACCAGTTATTCATCAAAAGAATTGGGACAATTGAACAAATGCTGTAAAATAGAAAATGATAAAATTATGTACTTGAGAGAAATCAAGATAAAGAAAAATAAGGTTAGGAAAAGAATAGAGCCAAAAGTAAGAATCACACACACACACAAAATCATTCTCTAAAGTTTTATACAGTTCCAGGAGCCTGCATTTGGCTCTCAGCTGCCCTGGTAGCCACATAAAAGAGGAAAACATCATCAATTATAAGCTTCATGGCATCTGTAACATAAAAATAAATCAAGTATGCAGAGAAGCATGGCTTTCCCTAGTCAGAAAAGAAATCGCATCTTTCCATTGGCCCTTCACAAAGAAGATATTAGGACAAGCCACCATCCAGTGTCCTGCACAACATCCCTGCAGCCAGCGAGTACCAAGCTGACTTTCTCCAGCCACCTGCTACAAGGACCCGAGGCAATTCTCCAACGATAACAATAAATGGTAATAGTCACCATTTACTATGTGCCAGGCATTGAATCCCCCCCCCAAATAAACTCAGGAGGTGTGCACTGTTATTATCCCCACTTTACAGATGAGGAAACTGAGAGTCAGGTGAAATCACTAGCCCAAGGACACACAGGCAGAAAGGGGTAGGGCTAGACGTAAACCCAGGTCTGTCTGTTACCAGAACCAGACTGGTAACCACTGTACTCTCCTGCACGCCAATTACCCAGCTCTCTCATGAGCTGCCTTAAGCTAAGAATAATGTAAGACTCTAGGAGTTAGGCTGGACAGTCTGCTCTGCGTATGGTCTGCCAGAAATATTAGTTTTCACAACTGAGCTACTGATAAGGCTGAGGTATCAGGGGCTTCGAGGCTGAGTTACCTGGAGGAAGACCCCAGAGTGTCCCAGTTGTGGATCACTAATGCAGGGCAATGACCCACACTTGGCCCGAGAGCTAGGCAGAGGGAAGGGCTTAGATAGATCGAAAAAGCCTAGGGGCAGTTCTCACAGGGAGGCCCAGAGGGGTACCTACGGGCAAGGGCAGTGTTCCCCTGCAAACAGTTCAGAATCCCCTGCAATGTGTAAGGTTCTCCACCAAGAAGCCAGGCCTGCAACCATTTGTCTGGAACGCTTTCAAAGCAGGCGTTACCAATTGCCACTGTGGCCATTTAAAAACTCTCAATAAAACACCCCCAGAACATCTAATTTAGGCAATATAGCTTCCTGGTGAACCCTCCAAGATGAATTAGTTGCAAATTGCACCCCCAGGTAACTGAGTGATTTGATCTGCTGTATTAAATTGTTGGAGAGAAACCAATTGAATGCTGGAGGCTGTCTGCCAACGCTGATGATCTGGGTTTTCGGGTAGTTGATCTTAAGCCCTGCTTTCTCACAATAATGGAGCAGGAGGATCAATTGTCTGTTGCAGTCAGTCCTAGCGCATGACAATAAAACCATATCAACAGCAGAGAGAAAAATACTGATCTTTCTATACTTATTTGCAGGGGATCCAGTCTCGGCATCCAGTTTGCCCAGAAGTCACATAGAGTCATTGAACTCCAGTTCTGAAGAAGTGAAACAGGGGGAGAAAGCAAAATCCACACACCTCTCCAATGTGGTATCTGATTTCCCAGTAGACCAGCCTTCCCTATTCAGCCTGCTTTATATTTTCTAAATGCAGAGTGTTTGATAGACAAGGTCTTTCAGAGCCTTGGTGTTGAGGGCAGGGGGAAGAGAGGAGTTGGGACAAATAATCCAAAAGGACAATCTTAGGTGCCGAAATGGTTAAGGATCACTGGCCAAGGCACCTCTCAGGCCCCTGTACCTTCGTGGCCACACCTGAAATGTCCTTCTAAACATCTCCCCCCAAACCCACTCACATACGCACACAAACCCCACCTCCTGAGGTGCTTACTTTGAACCCATCACTTTGGAAATGGGTTAAAAATAAACACCTGGAGAAGCAGAGTTTGTGTATATATGTGCAGGGACTTGTTTGTGGGGGAGGGAAGAGTGTCATTCTAAGTGGAGAAAACTGCCTAAGCCAGGATTTGGAAGCAGGTAAGTACCCTTGGTGTTCCAGAAGCAGTCATTCAATTGTCAAGGTGATTTGTAGTGTGAGGAGGAGGGAGTTGGGAGAGGCTTGAGTGGCAGCTCAAGGAATTTAGACTTGTCCTATAGATACTGGTGTGTCATTGTTTCTAGGGAGACAAAACGTGAGAGTGGTTAAGAAGTTAAACTCAGCCCCAGCCAGTGTGGCTCAGTGGTTGAGCTTTGACCCATGCACCAAGATGTCGCTGGTTTGATTCCTGGTCAGGGCACATGCCCAGGTTGTGGGCCTGATCCCCAGTGAGGGGCATGCAGGAGGCAGCCAATCGATGTTCTCTCTCATCAATGTTTCTATCTCTCCCTCACCCTTCCTCTCTCTCTAAAGATCAATAAAGAAAAAAATATTTTTTTAAAAAAAGAAGTTAAACTCAGGAGTCAAGCTATGTGGGTTCAAATGTTGGCTCAGCAGGTTACTAGCAATGTGAACTTTGGCAAGTTGCATAACGTCGCCATGCCTCAGTTTGTTCATCTGGGAAATGGGAATGATAGCAGTAATACTTACCATAAACTGTTGTGGTGATTGAATCAACTCTCACATAGGAAGTATGAGAACAGTTCCTGGTGCAGAGTAACCTCCCACCTGGTGCCTGTCTCTTTCATTATCAGCAGATGAGCTCCCTCTACTCCAGGCATGGTGCCAGGTGCTTTACCTCATGCTCTCGGTTCACCCTCACAACCCCATGACATGGGTCTGATTTTATCCCCACTTTACAGAGGAGGAAGCTGAGGCATATACCTCACCTGGACCACACCTGGATCTGGAGTTCAGAAGGCCAGCCTAGCTTCAGCGCATAGGAATGAATTAGGGGCAACCTGAAGGTAGGCAGGGACCAGGGGGAAGGTAGAGGCAGGGTTTGAGGAGAGGCTGTGGGGCAATAAGAGCAGTAGCAGGGAGAAAGCAGAGACACCGGGATGAGACTTGGGCCTCTGCTCTCCAGGCAGGGCTCCAGGTCTTCCAAGGCTTGTCTGGGCCTCCACTAGCCTTGAGGTCATTGTGTCCCAGGAGCCTCATGGCTCCCTAAAAAGCACAGGGGTTCTCAGATCTCAGGAAGGGTCAGGACATGAGGACTAAGCAGCTCCATGTTTTAGTCAGGACCGTCCCAGCCAGGAGATGGAGGGCATGGGACGAGCCATTGGAGTCAGAGTCAAAGTCTTAGTCTTCTCATGCAGGGTCTCCAGTTAACCCAGCTATGGCTTAGGGAGGTGGTTCCAGGGCATTTCCAAATAGCACACAGGGGAGGTAGGAGCCAGGTGAGAGGCAGAGGAAAGTGCCAGGTAAGGCTGTGAGGTGGGGACACACTTCACTGCCCTGCCCTACCTCAGCAAAATCAAACTGCTCTCCTGGTCCTCAGGCACTGAGAAAGCCTGTGCCCCACCACTGTGGGGGGCGGGAATGTTGTACTCCTGACACCCAAGTGCCTACCCCTCTTCCTGTCTACTGAATAGCATTGTGGGAAAGGAGGGAGCAGCTGCCAGAAGGCCATGCACCCTAGGGTAGGACTGGCTGAAGGCAAATTCTTTTTTGCCACCAGCATTGACCACAACCCCTTCCCTTGCTGCCCTCACCCCCACTCCAAGCAGAGACCACTTTCTGCCCAGGCTCCCTGGTGAAGACTGAACTAACACAAGCAGCTATACCCTGTCTGGGGTGTCTTGGGGTCAGGTCAGAGGACCGTGGCATCTGGCAGTCCCTGGCATGCAGTTGTGATGGAAAAGCTCTCTCCCTTGGAGCTATCCACAGGCTGGCAAATGGAAGGGGTTTCCATCGGAGTCCCATATTTATCACCACCTTCCTGCATGAATGTAGACAAATCTTTTCTCTTTCTTGTCTGTGGGATTCGACTAAAAGGTCTCTGTTCATTCTTGCCTAAAAACCCATCTCTAATCCAATGGAAGCCCAGAGGACTGGTGTCACAGGCACTGACTCTGTGCCATATCAGTGGGTCCCATCTTAATCTGAGCTTTGAGGGGTGGGGGAACCATCCTCATCAGATCAGGGTGAGGTACAGGAGGGGAAAAGGAGCCTTGGAAGCAGAAAGCTCTGGGACTGAAATCCCACTTCTGTCACTAAAAGCCTATGTGACTCTGAGCAAGTCCCAAGGCTTCTCAGAGGACCTGTGCCCCTATCAATAAACAAAGATAACACCAGGTCCTCGTCAGAGAATGGGAATGAGGATTTAATGAGATGTTACATTCAGAGCATCCACAACACTCCGAGATTACCCACCCTGCTCAGCCTGCTACACCCAACATAAAATGCTTCCTGGCCAAAAAGCCAGCCTAGCAAAGCAGGGGCCAGTGATGGCCAGAGGGCTGACCAGAACTGGAGAGATGGCTTCCACCTCCATGGAGGGCAGAGGGCAAAGCAGGGAACTTGGGTGGGGGTGGAGAGGGGCAGGCAGGGGCTGGGGAAGGGGAGGTGGAAGAAAAGGGGAGCCTCTGAATGGAAAGGAAGGGAAAGGGGGGCAGGAGAAAGGAAGTTTATTATTCTTCCTGCAGACCAATCATGGGGCTCCTGGAGTGTCGAATTCCAGCTCCTGCAGCCAGATGTGACCTGTTCCTGTTATCATGGAATATTAATCAGAGGGGCCCTTGGGTAATTGGGGAGTTTTGATTAGAGAAATAGCCCTTACAATAATAAGCAGGCAGGAGCCTGGGGAAACCCACCCCCACTCCTGGTCGCCCACCTCTTAGGCTCCATACTTCTGAGGCTCAGGGCCCTATACTGAGAGGTTGAGGAGTGTGGAGAGGGGGGTGGCAGCAAAGCTGGTCTGGGGACCAGAGTTGGACCTGGGGGTGGGGGTGGGGTGCAGGGATAGGTGGCTATGAATGGGACTAGAGACTGGGGGTTCCGAGGGCCTGGCACTGGCCTGGCTTCACTCACCTCCCCATCAATCATCACATGAGCTGTTCCTGGGGCTTCCCCCTCACCAGGCTCCCTCCCAGCCAACCCTCTCCAGCACCACTGCCTCAGGCTCTGGCCCTGCTGGGACCCCAGCTCTGTTGCAGGCTGCACATGGCCCCTAGGCTCTGTATATTTAGACGGTTAATGAATCTTCCTGTTTGACTGGGCCAGGCTAGAGCCCGAGATGGAGAGGACAGGGCAAGAATGGGATGGGCGGTCAGCACAACTGCCCCAGCCCCAGAGACCTTCTGATCTCAGGGATCCCAGACCCAAAGCAAGGAAAGAGTCCAGGTGGTTCAGCTCAAGGAATCTAGAAGGTTGCCCACAACCCCCACCCTTACCCTCAAATCCCCAAGGGCCATAATTTGAGGACAGACGACCCGAGTTCTAGTCCCAATTTTTAACTTGCCCTTTCCTGGGCCTCAGCTGCCTCTTCTCTGTGTTGAGAGCCTCGGACTAAATTTCTCTTTCACTAAACTCACTGAGCACCTACTGTGTTCCAAGATCTGTACTGGGCCCTGGAGACTCAGTGAGAAAGAATATATAGCATAGTTCTCACCCTTGAAGAGATCATGGTCTAATGACAGAGACAGCCATGCAACTATCTCCCATTGAGACAGTAATCGTAATACTAACATTGATTAAGTGGTTATGATGTGCCAGGTCTTATGCCAAGAAGTTGACATGTATGACCTCACAGCCTCTTCTCAACAACTCAATACCATTGGGAGTATCAGCAGCCCCATTTTACAGATGAAGAAACTGAGTTACTGAGAGGTGAAGAACCTGGTCATGGCCAAGACACATGCAGAGCTCAGAGGGAGAACTGGGAAGATTTCTCAAAAGACATGACAGTTAATATATGCGATCTCAATATATTTTTATTGTTACTGGAGCAGTGTGTATGTGTGTACATTGTGAAAACTTTCCAGAGAAAATGTCTTTTTCCTGGCCAGTGTGGCTCAGTGGTTGAGTGTCGACCCTGCACCAAGAGGTCATTGGCTCGATTCCTGGTCAGGGCACATGCCCAGGTTGTGGGCCCGATCCCCAGTGGGGGGCATGCAGGAGGCAGCCAATCGATGTTCTCTCTCATCGATGCTTCTATCTCTCCCTCTCCCTTCCTCTCTCTCTTAAATCAATAAAGAAAAAAATGTTTAAAGAACGTGTTTTTTTTTTGAGATTTCTGCAGTTTTTAAATAACAATTATGATTTTTAAAAAATCCCTTACACAGAACCCCCAGTCTCTTGTCCCATCATAGCCACCTATCCCTGCATCCCACCCCCACCCCCAGGTCCAACCCTGGCCCCCAGATCAGCTTTGCTACCTTCCCCTCTTCACACTCTTCAACATCTCAGTAGAGGACCTTGCTAGGTCAGAAGGTCTGCCCCTTTTTAGGCTTTTGACATACATTATTATCTAAGTGGCCCCTGGAGATGCTATGCCAACTTAAACTTCACCAGCCTAACAAGAGTAGAGAGAACCCATTTAGTGTAGCATCTTTCTTTCCTACAGTACCTGGAAGCTTCCGTGACCCTGCTGAGGATGTGAACAAAAGAGTCTGTGGATCTCATGTTTTGGCTAATGGGCTTCTAAACAGGGCAACACCAGCTTCTTGATTCCTAGAAGCTCTTGAGACCACTCACTACCAAGGTGAGGGTCCCTCCTTTGGAACTGGACCTCTGGCCTCTGGAGCCTAGCTGGGCACAGATAGAGATTCTGGGTAGAAGACAGAGTGACTTATTTACACATTCATCGACTCTTTACTGAGCGCCAGGTTCACTGCCCTGAAGGAACACACATTCTGATAGGAAGCAGTGGCTCTTACATCACGCATATTATCTTACACTTGCTGCTTTTTACAAAGCAGTTTTGCTTACATCATTCCATTCCTAACAGATGAAGAAGAACCCCAGCCTGGAGAGAAGAAATGACTTATTCAAGTATTAGTGGCAGAGTTGGTCTTCAAATGCAGGCCTCTCAACCCTGACTCCAAGCTCCTGTGGGGACACAGTGGACTGGATGTGCCTCCTCTTGGGCCTTCGGGCTGGGGTCTTGGAGGAGCTTGCAGCCCACCCCTGCTGGCCTCTCCTTGGAGCCATAGCCACCCAGAAAGAAGCTGTGGCCACCGAATCTCCAGCGGCTGAGCCTCCGATTCAAGTGGCCACGCACAGACCAACCTGGAGTGGACTTGGCTGCCCATAGCTGGGTGACAGGAACCAAAAGCTGCCTCAGAGCTCAAAGTCTAGTAAATAACAGGACGCTGTTTTCAGGGCTTGTCATGTATGCATTCACTTAATCCTCACTGCCGGCTCCTGAGATGGCTGCTACTCTCAGCCCTATCTTATGGAGGAAAAAACCAGAAGCATAGAGGGGTTTAAGCAACTTGCTGGAGAATTCACAGCTAGACAGTGGTAAAGCTGGGATGTAAATCCTCGCAGCCTGACTCCACAGTCTGAGTTCTTACCTACCACACAAGACAGCTTCTAAACCCACATGGCTGATGTCAAGGGGCCAGGGGCCAGGCACAGCCTCACTCTCTCCCCATGCTGGCTCCACCACCTGGCTTCACAGGTGTAGCCAAGTACCTAAGCATGTGGACTCTGGATTCAGGCTTCTGGTGTTCAAATCCTTGCTCCACAAGTTCCTAGCCATGTGCCCTTGGACAGGGTACTTTCCCTTTCTGCGCCTCCATTTCCTCATCTATAAAGCGGGACTGATCATGGTCCTACCTCAGATAAGGACTTACCTGAGACCACATGAGGTGTCAATGGAGTAATGCATGTGAAGTGCTGAGCACAGTGCCAGGCCCATAATAAGTGCTCAATAAAAGTTTGCTGCTATTGTAGGGTAATGTGATAAGACGTTAACCCTCCTGATTGGCTGGATAGTAATGTGCGCAGGTGAAAGGCTGGGACAGAGCCCTGGAATGACTTCCCCAGCCCAGCCCAGCCCATTCATTTCCACAAAGGTTTCAAAGGTTTATTGATATTGCCTCTCTGCTAAGCTCTGTGCCAGCCCTACACTAGGTGAGACACAGATGAATTAGACACAGTTCCTGTCCTCCAGAAGCTCACAATCTAGGGGGGAAACAGACACATGCCACATAATGGGAACAGAAGCACTGTGAAAGTTGAGAGAACCACTGGATTTGAGAGTCAAAGGGGTCCATGGAGGATCAAGACTAGCTTCTCAGGTCAGACACAAGGGAACAGGCATTTCTGGCTGATGGAAGTGCATACAAAAGGCTCAGGGACCAGTGGGTAGGTTTGTGTTGTAGGGGTGTGAGTGTGGTGTGGAGGGGTAGAGGTGCGAAGCTTAAGAGATGGGCAGGGGTCAGATCACCCAGGGCCCTGACAGACATGCTGAAGAGTTGAGGGATGACTGACAAGTTTGAAAGGCACACAGAGATTGACAAGATCAGGATTGAGTTCAGGGAAGATGACTTTGGCTGCTGTTTTGCAAGAGAGGGGGACATGATGGAAGTAGGGGGGCTGGTTAGGAGGCCATCACCATAGTGCAGGCAGGAGACGAAAATGGCTTGAACCTGGGTAGTGGTGTTGGGGGTTGTCATAAATGGGCAGACTCAAAAGCTGTTTCAGAAGCAGAACTGAAAGATAACCCCCAAGTGTCTAGCTTGGGCCCATCTGTGGCAGGACCTTGGCTGAGCTGGGAGCAGACACCTGCGCTCTGTAAACTAGTCTCTTTTCCCCCTTCGGTGTTTATTTTTGTTTCCTTGTAAAGTTCATTTCAGAAAATTGTAACCTTGTTTCAGCTGAACTAAAGGCAATGGAGATTTTTCTATACCCCAGCTGGGACCTGGGTTCCCCGGGCCTCCCAGGGCTTAGGGTTTCCTGGTGGCAACTTCAACAGAGTGGTGATCCATAAAGCTGGAAAGATCTGGTGGGACTAGGGCCCAGGAGAAGGCTTGGCATGGCTTGGCAGGCCTGCTGGGGGTGGCGGGGGCAGAGTGGTTTGGCCAGGATCAGAGGATGGGGTGGGGGCGTGCACAGAGAGAAGTGCGCAAATCCTGCCTGTTGCCTGTTTCAAAGGAGAATGGCTCCCTTCCCTGGGCAAAGCCCCTAAGGCATGGACACCTCTGGCCTTTTCTTCTCTGGATTCCACACTCCCAGGCCCCACCAAGGGATGCCTGGAGTGAGGGTCTGTGCCAGAGGAAGGGATCCCAGAGTCCACAGTAAACAACCTGCGATGGGGGGGGGGGGGGGGGCAGGGGGAGTGGGAGGCTGTGGTGGCTTGAAGAGGCAATGGGCTGGAAGTCAGAAAACCTGGGTGAGGGCCAGTCCCAGGGAACTCTCTGTGTGACTCTGGGCAGTTCCTTCTTCCCTTCTCTGGGCCTCAGTTTTCCCATCCATCCAACAAGGGGGCTGGACTAGAAGGTCTCTAAATGCCCTAACAGCTTGAAAGATTCCATTCTCTTCTCTGAATCTGCTCAGGGGGAGGCCTTGGGGGCTGGGGCACCGGCAGGGGCTGAGAATTCCATAGCGATTTGCATGTGAAAGCATGTTACTGCCATGGCTATCAGTGTGTGCAGGGGGCTGAAGACAGGGCTAGTACAGCTAATGGTTAGGCTGGCCAGAAAGGCCTGGCTGCCTGGATGGGCGCGGGAGGGAGGGCAGCCCTGACGGTGAGCACAGGAGGCTGCGCCACTGGCCACCCTGGACTCCCAGGGAAGGGGAACTGAGATACCGCTAATGCCCCTCCCAGCCTGGAGATGCCCAATTCTGGGTCTGGAACTCTAACCAGCACGGCTGGCCCTTCCAGGAGCCTGGAAGCTATTGTGCCCATGAGTGACTTCAGAGCTGTATCAGTGACACAGGAGAGGGGACCCCAGGGAGGGAAGCAAACTGTTAGTGCATTTTCCAAGTCTGCTCCCACCAGGCCTAAACCACCCAGGCCCATGTTTTCCTCGGGGTTATAATGTATCGTTTTGGTAATTGCCTTGTGTAAACTTACAGAGTTTGTCAATATAAATACTGTGTATATATAGGTTTGTTTGGTTCACTCACACACACAAACTCCTGGGGATTCTGGGAGAACAAAGCAACAGTGTACAAGAAGGGCACACAGCTGTGGCCTGTGAGGCAAGGGAGCTGGTTTGGAGACCTGCCTCTGCCAGCACTCTCTGTGTGTCCTGGAGTAAGTCCCTTCCCATGTCTGGGCCTCAGTTTCCCCATGAGGGGTTTGGTCTGGAAAGGAGCTCTCAAGAAAGTCCTAGCCTCAGCATTCCCTGGCCTCTAGCCTCTCAGGTTCTACTGCGCAGGCGTGAGTGTAGCCAGGAAAGCCAATGGAGTCCCTGCTGCAGGCTGGATTCCGGGATCTCCCTGGTTTCTCCTGGGACCCTAGAACCAAAAGAGGCTCCTGGAGCCTCTCCCTAGGGCCTTGGCCAGAGAGGGACAGAAGCTCCTCTCTCAGAAGCCAGCTCCTCACCCATGGCCTCCGGGGAGGCTGGGAGAGACCAGTCCATGGGGCCGCAGGGGTAGGCAAGGGCTGAGAACGCTCATCTCTTCGCTTTGGCTTTGGGAAGTATTTATCACGGGGACATTTGCCCAACTCAGCCCAGGTACCTGGGCTGGGGGCTGGATCTTGGATCTACTCTTAAAGCAAGAATGGTGCCCAAGAAGCCCAGCCACAGGGCCAAACGACCCGCACCACACCTCATAAGAGAAGCAATAGCTACCATTCACTGGTGCTCACCACATGCCAGGCATTCAAAATTTATTTGAAAAAAGTGGATGAATGAGTGCATGCAAGGCTAACTTTAGAACCTGTTTTTAATCTGTGTATCTATCCTCCATTCTACCTCTCCCATTCCCACTACCCGTCAACACACAAGCACCCGTAAGAGTTAACCAGGCACTTAAAGGCCTTTGTGGAACATGAGGTCTCTGGGAGCAGGAACCTTGTCCATCCTGTTCATCACTGTACCCCAGTGGCCAGAGCACTGACTGGCATATAGTAGGTGCTCAGTAAGTATTTTCTGAATAGATGAAGACATCTAGTCTCATTCCTCATTACCCAGACAGGGAAATTGAGGCCCAAAGAGGCAGGGTCCTGGCTGCCCCTGGTCAAAAAGGGTCATGTTAGAGCTGGGACAGGTCCTCAGCCCCCAGCCTGGCAGCAAGCAGCCTGGGGCTCTTTCCCCTGCATCAAAGGGCCCGTGGTAGACTCTCCCACCCTCCCATAGCCCTTCACACATTCCTGATTGCCCCACCCCCAGCTTTCCCTCTTTACTTTCTCTTTGCCAGCTGCATAATTAACCACTGGAAACAGAACCTATAATTACTGTCTCCCCCATGCCCTTGAATTGCTTGCAGTTTGGGTTCTGTGACCCTTGTCTTGGCTGGGGGCTGGTCTCCCCCTCAGCAGCCTCCCAAAGGGGGAGCCAACCTAACAAGCACCAGCTGGGGCCCCAGCCCCCCAGATCCAATGGCCAGCTGTACAGGAGGCCAGCAGCAGATGGGCGAGGAGGGTCCCCAGGCAGGCTGGGGCTGACTCAGCTGGGGTGTCATTGGGACTGTGACGTGCCCAGGCAGGACAGGACGCCTGGCAGGCAGGCAGGCGGGCCGGATTTCCGAGTGATTGATGCCAGGTGGTCAAAGGGCCCAACCTAGGATGGTCCCAGTTGGGACTGGGTCTCTCCTTGGGTTCTTCAGCCCACCTTCACGCCCCTGCCTAGAGGGTCCCAGGCGATCCACATCCCTGGTGCCTCAGGGAGGCCTCCTGGAAGCACAAATGGACCAGCGCAATAAGTCACAAGAGTCCCGGCCTTCCAGCTCCACAAGGCCTGTTCCTTCAGGGAAACTGAGGCCTGGTTAGCACCTGCTCAGCTTGGTTTTATTGGTGACCTGGGCTCAGCCTGGGGAGGAAGCCAGGCAGCTCCACCCTCACCTGGGAAGCATCCTCTATCCCTGACTCACCTGGCGCTTGGGCTCAGCTGGGACAGGAAGGAGAGCAGAGGGTGGGGCTGGTCCCGAGCCCTACCACAGGAGGCTTAGCTCCTGCCTCCAGCTAGCTAAGCCTGGTCCCTCCCTGACCCACACAGATCTCCAAGGAAGCACTCTTGTTCAGTCTCACCCAACTCAAGGCAAGGAGCAGAAGAGTGGGGTAAAGGAGAATCACCCTCAGGGAACTTCTGTTTGCTCAGGGTGTAGTAAAAGGCCTGACCTTGAACCCCAGTGCTCCCATTCACTTGATGTGTGTTTTGGGGCAAGTTACTGTCCCTCGTAGGGTCTCAGTTTCCTCATCTCAGATACGAGACAAATACCTAGCAGTTTAGGAAACTCGGTGAGATGATGTGTGTACAAGTATTGTTTTAAAAAGTGTCCAGGTGAAGGACACTCTGCCACAAAAGGTGGCCAAGCACCACTGGCTGGCCAGCACAGCACAGGCACCAAGCTCAAACCAGCGCCAGCCATGGCACCTGGGCCAGGGCAAGTGGGAACAGCAGTCACAAAGCTTCTGGGCTGTCGGAGACGCTTTCCTTTGCCCTCTCCCACAGATCTTACTTCACACTCCCACAGCTCCTCTCCAGGGCCCCCCAGGAACTCCATCCCCCACCCCCAGTAGGGTGAGGACAGCAGGATCTCGAGCTGGGCTGGGGACCACCCAAGGACACTCAGTTAGAGAAGTGTAGGAAGGGCTCACCCAGCTTGAGTCAGGCTCCACCTCAGTGAGAGTCATCAGTCTGGCCTGAACCAGCCCTGGTTGGAGACCCCAGGCCCAGGCCGGGCCCCACTCTGGGCAGGCAGTCAAGGAACAGAGGCCCCATCTGATCCAGGCACTTCCTTTGGTTAATGAGAAACCAAATAAACAGCCTCTGCCCCAGCTGGCTCCCGGAGCACCCCAGCCAGGCCCAGCCCTGCTGCAGCCCAGCCTCCCTTCCCTCCCCCTGCAGGTCCCGTGGCTCTGCGGCTCTTCTCTGCCTTCCTTCTCCCTATGCTTCCCACTTCCCTCACAGCCCAGCCTGCTCCTTGGCTGGTTCACCAGGGCTTCCTGCTCTGGATCACGAACTAACCCTCCCCTTCCTTCCTCCTCCTCCTTTCCTCTAGTGCCTTCTTACCCATTTTTAGCTGCTGGGATCTTGCTTGTGCTCCTCTCCTGACATCTGTCTTAGCCACCTCCACAGGGAGTCCCCCCATAAGACCTGTGGGCTGCTGCAGGCTGGAGTGGGAAGGTCCAGGCCCTGCCAGTCGGGGTCTCTGCCTCGGGACTGAGGTCAAACCCTCTTCAGGGCCCTCACCACATTCTCAAACCCCCAGCCTGTGAGAGGTAGACCGGATGCTCAGGGCTGCTCTAGCTAAGGAGCTTCAGCTGCTCGCCATAGTGAGGGCTTGGTGTGGCCCAGCTCCAAAGACGGGACAGAAGATTCTTCTGGCTAAGCAGTGAACTGGGAAGCCTGAAGCAGCCGTAGGACCCAGTGGGCTGCAGCTGAGAGCCAGCTCTTGGGAAGTTTTCTTTCCACCTCCAGGCGTCCTGAGGCAGGCAGGGCAGGGCTGGGCCTGCCAGCAGGTCCCAGATCTAGCCCCAGCCAGGTGATGGCAGTAGTTGTGGACACACCCAGGTCCCCATGGGAACAACCCCTCCCCCATTCACCCTCTAGTTGAGCCTAGTGCCATACTGGGCAGATGCCCATGGCCAACGCCACGGAGCTGACAGGACGGAGTAGGGGAAATGCTCGACGCCTCCAGCAGAACCAGACAGAGAAACTGGGCAGGAGAGCAGGAGGGTACAGAAGACTCGAGACACCCTGCTGCACTAGGACAGCCATCCTCTTCCCACACCTGTCCAGATCGCCACGTTTTGGGCACAGGCAATCTCTGTCTCTCCCTCTCTCTGTCTCTGTCTCTCTCTCTCTCTCTCTCTCTCTCTCTCTCTCTCATACTCACTCATACGCTCACACTTCATTCCCCAATATCACGACACCATTTTACACCCATTTCTCCATGTGGTTAATTTTTTTTTTTTTAGTTCTCATTTTTTCTAAGAAAAAAGCAACAAGAAAATAATTCAGAGTTTATACAAAACACCTTTACATTATTTTTTCCAAAAAAGACTAGTATTTACACAAATGGCAACAGAAACAAAAACAAAAAACCCTTCCGACTGCCACCTGGAAGGGGCTGGCTGTTCCGCGCCCTCTCTCCCACCTGGCACTGGGGCAGGCAGCTGGCCAGGAGGCAGTGTGGAGGTGGATGGTGTGAGGCCCAGCTCCTTCCATGGCCACTCTGGGAGCGCCTGCAAGGTGCACTCAAGTGGCCGTCTGTTAGCAGCCGTGCTGGCAAGGAGCCGGGGTCAAAGTGCACGGCGTGCTGGCCCAGCCCTGGGCAGCCTCTTCCTCTTTCCAGGCCCCAGCCCAAGATTGGGGGGCCAATGAGGGCTGGGTTGGGGACACCCACCTGTGCTAGAGCCCAGAAAAGGAGCAGGCCACCTGGCCCTATACCCGCTTAGGTCTCTGCCCTGGGCCTCCGTGTCCCCACCAGGCCAAAGGGGGCCAAAGGTGAGGAGAGAACAGGGCGGGGGGAGGAGAGAGAAGGGAGAACTCCCAGCTCTGCAGGGCAAATAGCCACCTGGGCACCTCACCTCCCTCCACCCCCCATGAGGTCATCTGCCTGCAGCAGCTCTCCTGTTCCCCAGGCAACAGCCAATTAAGACGTTAATTACCGTGAGAGTGAGGGAGGCAGGAGATGCCCAAGAATCCCACAAGGAAGGGATTTTTTTTTTTTTTTTTTGGTGGAAGGGTGGCAGCCACTGCCCCATTGCCAAGATCAGCTTTGTAGCAGAAGGGTCAGGAGGGGAGGGTGAGACACCTTGCCCAATGGCACTGTCATCTTCCCTCGTGGGCAAGAACAGCCCTGGCCTGCCCCCCCCCCCCCAAATAACAAGGAGTTTATAAAAGAAATGCCATCCTATGCTTCTGGGCTGGCCACATCCTGCCCCTGGCCCCTTATACTAGGCTGAGCCAAGCTCAGAAAGCCTGGGGAGGGGCTGCCTTTTCCATTTTTCTTCCAAAAAACAGATGAAAAGGAGTTGACAGCTAAAAAATGAACACAAAAACATTAAAAACAGTGATGATAGCGGACAAGCAGTCCTGGGAAGGGGGAAAGGGGACGAGGGGGGCAGGGCCAGGGGGGCGTCTCCCTGCCTGCTGTCCATCAGCGTCCAACCCTGCCCTCCAAGAAGGGGCGCCCCCGCAGAGCCCAGAGGCCTGGCCAGAGGGGGAAGGCACAAGAGCATGGGGGCTGGGGGCACGAGCACCCCCTCCGAAGCCCAGGGGCAGGGCAAAAGGGGGATTATAAAAGCCAAGAAACTACAAAACTAAATACAAAGGTGGGCACAGCTGGCAAGGGGAAGGGCGTGGGGAGAAAGGAAAGGTGCAGTCCCGGCCGACTGTCCCTCAGGGCCCGAGGCCATGCTGGGCTCTCAGACCTTGTAGTAGATGTTCGCTGGGCTCTGGGGTGGCATCTCCTGGACGATGTAGACGGGGTGCCCGTAGTCCCCACTCACCTTCTCATAGTGGGGGCAGTAGTTGTTCTCTGTAGTCCGTAAGGGAATGATGATGTCGCTGGGCTCGGTGCCCGCCGTGCCACTGCCCCCCTTGGGACTGGCCAGGGTACTGAGCGAGAGGGCGGGCGCCCGCTGCTGCGTGTGCTTGCGGTGTCGCTTGCGCAGCTTCAGCAACAGAACCGTCAGGAAGATGATGATGAGCAAGAAAATGACACAGCCAGCGCCAACGGCCGCAAACAATGCCACCTTGGAGTTGAAGAAGCTGTCAGGGTCCCCGCTGCTGCCTCCACTCCCACCTGAGCCGCTCTTCTCTTCCTGGTTCACAGTCTCTGAGGAAGGGGAAGGGAGGGGAAGAGCAGTCAGGGACACGTGGCAGATTCCAGGCTGGGCCCGTCCTGCCTTTCTTCAGAGACAGGGCCTGAAAGGGCAGTGGGCAACAGCTTCTGCCCTCTGGGAGACATCCATCCACTCACCATGCTTGCCGTCAGAGTCACCCAGGGAGCCCCGACCGCCAGGGGCCTGCGTGGCCATCCTGATAGTATTGTCAGCCTCCTTGCTGGGCCGGCTAGTAGTCAGCTGCTCAGGTGTCACAGTATTGGGGTCTGTGGGCGGAGCGAGGACAGGTGAAGGGAAGGGAACTGGACCTCAGCTACTCTCACTCTATTGCCCCCTCCCCTGCTCCCAACACACTCACACTCAGTCAGGGACATCTGTTACAAAGGCCTAACTAGGGGCCCTCAGAATGGGCACTCACCTTGCCCGACCTTCATGATGATCTTCATGGTGCGTGTGCGGCACACACCTCCCTCTCGGTTCTCCAGTCCCTCCAGGCTCCCATTGGATGTAGCTGCAGCAAGAAGCCAGTGCCATCAGAAGGAGAGACAGGCCTGCCCACATTACCCAGAGACTCTAGAGCTGCCCTAGCCCTGATCAGGACAGAACTAGGAGGGAGAGAGTGGCAAGCAGCCCTCACCTAGCTGTGACCCTTTCAACTGCTTTCCCTCACACAGGGACAGAGTAGCCAGCCCCATGCCCAGCCTGGCCAGGAACTAGCCCCTCCCCAAGGGTGCTGCTCATGACCAGGCCCTGGCTTTTCTTTCTCAGTGGACAGTAAGATGGGTCTTCTCGTTGGGCCATGTTACTCAGCAATCAGAGCTGGCATCTTGAGGGCGGCTTTAACCCAAACTGGAAGAAATCCTGGATTTGGGGGTCAGGAGAACTGGGTTGGAGTCCCAATCCTACCCCTAACTCCCTGTGTGATCTAGGGCAAAAATCCCTTCCCCTGTTAGGGTGGCAGTTTCCCAGAAAGAGAAAACCAGAACAGCCGGCTGATCCCAAAGGGCTCTGTCAACTGCCATTCCCAAGATTGGATCTCAGGTGGGCAAAGAAAATAAGAGAGAGCGAACCACAAATTGGAGAACTCTCCCACTCAACTCCTAGAGCCAAGGCGAGCTGGCAGTGGGCCCTTGGTGAATATTAGGGCCAGAATTCCAAGGCTAGGCTGGGAGGAGAGCATGTCTGTCTTCAAAGCGTACCAGACCAGGCAGGGCCTTAACTGTGTGCGGTCTCACTGCACTACTTAGAGGCCGCTGCTGCTACAGGATAGGAGAGACTCGTGTGATGGGCAGGGACTCACAGGTAATGTAGTAATCATGATGCTTCTTGAACTCCAGGCCCATGTAGTTGGGGCTTAACTCCTGGAACTTGATGGTGAAGCGGATTTCCTGCTCCGGCCGATTGCAGGTGACCAGCACATTGGGGTCGAGCACAGTACTGCAGGTAGCTGCCTGCTCAGGCCGAACCAGGTACAGCTTATAGTACTCGTAGGGCCGCCCTGCTTCTGCTCGGGGACAGATGATGTCCAGCTTGTCTCCAATCTTTGGGTAGATCACCAGGCCCTTCCCACTCAGGAACCTGCTCAGAAAGGAAGAGAAGGTCAGCCTCAGGGTGGGGGGTTTCAGTCCATCTCCCGAGCCAGGGAAGCAGATAATGAAGGCCGGCTGGGCCTCCTGAGTGGAAATGGCAAGAACAGGAATTCTGTGTTTCCTCCATCCTTGGGCTGGGGGTGGGGAGAGAGAACCACACTGCCAGCAGGGTGTGGAAGGGGTGGCCCATGGGCAAGGCTACCAGGCTTTGACTGCTCGGCAGGGTGGGGCAGTGCCTAGCTGGGGGAGCCCTTTGTCTTAATGTGGCATTTCCGCAGGGGGTTGACGTGGCTAATGGGCTGGGTACCAAGATGTCAGGCCTGGGCTGCTTAGAAGGTGGCAGCCCGATCCTCCTCCCACCACCATCACACTCACATTCCTTCATAGCCACTGTTACCACCTCCTCTGCACACATGTGCATATGCGCATGCGTGCATACACACACAAGCCCACACATGCCTTAGCCACCACCCCCGCAGCTCCCAGCCAATGGCTGGGGGAGCTCAACCTGCCTGGGACCCATACCTTCTCCCCATCCTTGACAATCTTGGGCATGATGGGGAGATAGGAAGAGGCATCTCCTGGAGCCCAGGAGTAATGGTCACAGTCTCTGGCTGGGTGTGGCTCCACACAGATCTCTCCACCCCCACTCCCCATTCCTCACTCCCCTCTCCCCACTCCCACTGCCTAGTGTCCTACCTGGACATATCTTATCCCCACTATACAAGAACCAGAATCCATAAACTTCACTAGTCTCATTCCTAAGAACATGGGGAGGAGGGGGAGCCAAAGCAGAGACAATAGGTCATATAATATAGGGCCCCAGGAACCTCCCTCATCTGTGTTCTAATCACCCCCCCATACTGCCTCTGTTGCAGATTCTGAGAGAAGATGGACAAATGCCATCTGAGCTGGGTAGGTCTTCTACTCCAGAAGGCCGGGCACTGGGGAATAGCATGGGAGGGAGCTGCCCAGGGCCATCTATTCACATCATCTGCCCTTGCCTAAGCATAGTCAAAATGTGATGCTCTCTTGGCCACATCTGAGCCTGGGCAGGCTGGAGCTGGGAGCTAGGCAGTAGGAGAAAGAAGAAAGACTTTGGATTCAGGCAGACAGGGCCCTTCCTAGTTCTGTAGCCTTGGATGTGCTGCCTGTTCTCCCTGAGCTTCTGTTTCTTCCCTTGTAAACTGGCAGTGGTGAGAGCCCTCCTCCTTAGGGTGTAAAGGAGAGATGCCATGGCATTTGCAGAGCACCTAGCACACAGCAGGCCCTCAACATGTTTGACTCCAAGAGGCAGGCAGCCAGATACTGACACCAAGTACCTGTGAGCCCAGTCTCGTTTCTTGGACAGGGTGGATAACAAGAAAAGATGTGGCCCCATCCTCTAGGACTTTACTGTCAGGTGGGGGTCAGAAAAGCAAATGGCTCTACCAATAGATAGTGCCAGTCTATCTGTGTTTATGTGTGAGGAGGGTAGTTCACACAACAAGGGCTGGAGGCAGTGAGCTGAAGCACAGCTCATGTGACAGGATGGTCAGAGATGGCTCAACAGAAAGAGTGGCGAGCAAGTGGGTCCTGGGTGACAAATAAGAAGACAACACACAGCAAGAGTGAACAGCATCAACTTGGGGGATGAACACACAATATACAGATGATGTATTATAGAATTGTACACCTGAAACCGATGTCATTTTATTAACCAATGTCACCCCAATACATTCAATACGATATTTAATAAAATAATTAAAATTTTAAAAGAGTCAAGAGCAGCAGCTGGAACATAGAACCCAGGTCAGTGATTGGTAGAGGAAGAAGTGGGAAGGCTTTGAGAGTCACAACCCGCACTGTGGGTTTCATCTCACTGGGGACAGACCTTCTAGCATAAGGACAATGAGGGCTGAAGGAAATACTTCAAGACAACGAAGCTAACAGTGGAAGAGCATGCTTTCACAACCAGGAGCTCAGCGTCCTAACCCAGGGAGGGAAAGGACAGCCAAGGAGGCGAGTAGGCAGCCCTCTCTTCCTGTCAAGTGAGGCTCCACCAAGCTGGGGCCTGCCGTCTTGCTGTGCAGGATGGTAAAAGCCACAACGAGGTCTCCCCCTTGGCACCTAACTTTACTGTACCCCAGAGGACCAGAAAGGAAGCAGGCATGGGATGGGGCACCCAGAAACATTTCAGTGGGAACGCCCCCACCCCATGCACCATAAAAAGCTGAGAAGTTTCACCAAAGCCTCTGTAATTCCCAAGGCATTTTTCACTTTCCAATCCTCACACTGGCTCCATCCAGACAGCAGGATTAGACAACTTCGAACACCTTAGAGCCAGAAGGAAGCTTCTAGACCCACTGAGTCCAGGCTCCCCACGTGAAGGAATGAGTGATCAGATGAACATTTCCATTGAAGGGAGGTGCTCAGAGCCAAGGGAGGAGACTAAACTCACCCAGGACATTAACCCCTAGGGCGTCTAAGAGAACCTGGTACAGCTGTACCTCAACAAGACCCTACCTGGAGGTGACAGCAGGTACACAGACAGCATGCAAGGGAGTACAGGCCAGCTCAGCTTTCTAACCACCTGGCCCTGGCTTACTCATCAGGGTGTCCTGTCTGCCCTGAGCACAGTCTTCCATCACCACTCAGGACCTGGAGCCCTGGAATTGGAACACAGGGCTTCCAGCTACTCAGGGTTCTACCTGGAACCCAAAGACATGGAGAGAACAGATGTCTATATAGTGGGTGGGGGTGGGGGAAGAAGACAGGACTATTGCCCCCAACACCCCTCAGACTCTCTTCAACCTCAGTGAACAGAGCTCATAAATATTCATCAGTTCATTTGCATAGCAGCTGGCAGAGGGAAAGGTACCTTCCCTTAAAGTACAGAAGGAAGAGGAGCCTGAGACCTGTGTTCCCTGACTCTGACCCCCCATAATGGTGCCTTACAAGCACCTTCCCCACCACTGGACAAACAGTTTCTATGAGAAACCCAAGAAAGTGGCAAGGGGCCACGCGGGGTGGGTATGTAGCCAGTGAGAGACTGAGGCCACCAAGCCACATACCACACTAGTCATATTGTACAGGGGGCCAGCAGGTCTTGTCTCATACTCACCAGGTTAGGAGTAGGGGCAGGAGAGGAGGAGGAAGAGATTGTCCCCAAGTTAAACTCTTTATCCTCCACTTTTCAAAAACTACTACTGCCCCCATTATCAAGTCAAGCTTTCCTGCCTGGGGCCACCCCCAGACAAAGCCCTTTTCTGGAAACTAAGGGGATTGACATGGCCCAGCAGGAAGCCTGAAGCAGGTCGTCATGGTAACCCCTGAGGCCTTCCCTCCTTAGCATCTGATAGCCCCCTGGACCCCATGGAGCCACCCCAGGGAGTAAAAGGACTTGAGGAAGGCAGCCTGAGCACCCTAGCCCAAGTCTCTCCCACAGCCTTCCTACTGAGCATAGAAGTACCACCAAGACGGCTAAAAAGAACCCTGGAATAGAAGCTGGAAGGGTCTGGTAGTAGCCTCCAAGGCCCTGGACTGGTCAGAGGCCAATTGCCCCCTGCTTCTTTTGTCCAGCTGAGCCCCTCTCCACCCAAACACACACAGTCTGCAGTGGGGAGAGCTTGCAGTGCGGGGTTGTGCCCAGAAAGCTCGCCCATGTTTGACCAGATCTACACTTCCTTTCTCCTCACCCTTACCTCAGGCTCTAGGAACTTGTGCTCAGAGAGTGGCCAAAGGGAGAGCCTGGTCCCAGGCCATGCTCGTCCACGGTTAGTAGAAGAGACTCTAACCACAGCCTTGATTGGGTGACCCCAGCACCACCATGCCTGCACCCCCAGGGTGGCAGGACCAGTGGAGGACAGACCCCAAGCCAGAGCTCAAGTCTGCTCTCATCCCAGCAAGGGTGGGGAGCCCCCAAATTAAAGGCTCCCTTTTCACTCCCCCAGCTCCACCCAGCCCCTGAGGCGGCAGGAGCAGGCCTGGCATGTCCCAGCAGTGCCCGCCCAGGCGTGGGTGGGCAGGAACAGCAGCTGGGTCCTGGCACACGCACAGCACTGTCGGTGGCAGGGAAGCCAGGAGAGTCCCAGAGGAAGTCACCCTCCCCACCCACACTGGACTATGCCCTCCTATCTGCCCCACCTGGCCAATGCTAGGGTCCACTGGGGGTTAACCCTCCCTTTCTCATTGTCTGCTTTCTGTGGGGTCCCCGAGAGGAAGAGTCCTGGCCCAGAGAGGGAGCAAAGGTGCTTTTCAGAGCTCAGGAGGGCGAGTGCCAGGTATCGAGTTGGCGGCCTCTAGTCCAGGTCACCCAAGCAGGCTGCCCTCAGACATAGGCCCAGCAAAGTCAAATGAGGGAGTCAGAGCCCTGCTCATCCCACACTGGCAGGGCTTGAGTCACAAGGACAGATGCACACATACCTGTGAGGTGAGAGGGGACCCAGGGACAGGGAGCCAGTAACTCTTCCCAAATTCTACCTTGAATTCCCATCTCTCCGAGAGTCCAAGGCAACAGAATGGCGTGGACAGAATGGTACACAGCACAGCTCTGCCCCTACGGGCTGAATGACTGTACACAAGTCACTTCCCTTTTCTGGGCGCATGCCTCCTCATCTGGGAAATGGGGACAATTCCAACTTCCCAGGGCTGTTGGGAGCATCCAGAGAGGAGCAAGGTGCTGCCTGTTAGTTAGCATGCCAAGCCCAGTGCTACTCAGAAGTACGAAGCTGGCAGTGCTGGCTGCTAGCACCCCCACCCAAAACGAGCACCATACCAACATACCCAGGAAGGGCACAGGAAGCCTAAATGTGGCTGGTGAGCATCCCCCCACCTCAGCTCTCCTAATAATCACAGGCTGGACCCTCCCCCAAACCTGGCGTTCCCATGGCAGCCAGCAGCCTCCTGGCTGGCCCACCCTTTCTGTAGTCCCAACCCCAGAAAACCATGATGCACAGTAGTATCCTGGGCCCGCCCATCGTCATCCACTGAGCTGGTGAGGCAGTGGAGAGCCTGAGGGGAGAAAAGGAGCCCTTGATTCACCCCCCACCCCAGCCTCACAGGCCCTTCTGGCCCTGGCCTGGCTGCATGGGGTGGGGGTGGAGAGAAAGAGGAACAGCGAACTCAAGGAGCTGCTGGGTTCCCATCGCTCTCAGGCCCCCACCTGTGGCCAATCAGCCACAGAGTAGAGGAGGTCAGGTCCCTAGCCGCCCCGGAAAGGGGCCCCCTAAGCTGGCCTCCCCAGGACTGTGAGCTGGAACAGCTGTGAGGGGGCTGGGGACAACACTTTGGCTTGTAGCAGGCAAGCCTGGGTTGGGGTCTGCAGCTGCCCCCACCCATGCTAGATGGAGTCAAGGGTCCTGGACGCCAAGCCGAACCCCCACCCCCACCCCCTTGTAGGGAAGGTGTAATGTGATCTCAGACACATTCCCACTCCCTGGAGGTGGGGGAACCTGAGTGGGGGGCAAGAAGGGGTCAGAACGGGACTGAGAGACTGAACTGCAGCAGCTGGACTTGGCTGAGGACTCAAATGTGAGGTTTGCCGGCTGCCCCAAGCTCTCAGGAGAAGAGGCTGGGGGAGGGGGCCACCCTGGGACCTTCCATCACAGCCCCCCACCCAAGCGCAGGCACACACTGGTTCCTCCCAGCCTCTAGTGGGACCAACCCACCCCCCACCCTGCGCTCCTCGGACAAAGCTAACAAGAGGGGCCAAGGAAGCAGAAGCTCTTGCCTCGCAGGGTCTACCCCACTGCAAGGCCCATTCCAATTTGGAAAAGAGGCTGGGAGTCTCAAGCTGGCCCTTCCAGCTCCCCTCTGCTGGTCAGGGCTGGGGTGCGCCCCGGAACCTGGAAACATACCCCTGGCCCCACCACCTCTTTATTTTGATTTTTTTTTCCCAAGGAGGAAGCAATTAAGCAGAGTTTATAAGCGCTGGGAGATTGGGGGGGGGGAGCAGCTCCTGACAGGGCTGAGGAGACCGACCAAAAGCCCGGAGGAAGAGGGGAGGGAAGAAAATGAGCCAGTGAGGGAGAGCACGGGCATGTGCGAGAAACAAAAGGACTTGAGAAAAAGAGAGTGACTAAGAGTGAGAGGGAGTGTGAGAAAGAGGGAGAGCTGGCGAGCCTGGCTAGAGAGGGGAAGTGAGCGCGGATCAGAGGGCAGAGAGGGCCAAGACTGGGACCTGAGAGGGAGAACTCAGGCCAGAGGCAAAGAGGGAGACGGACAGACAGAGCGAGACTGTTTATTTGAAAGGCTGTGGCAGCCTGAGGCTGGGCGCGGAGGCAGAGGCAGCCCCCAGAGCTCCAGTGGAGTGGAGAGCAGTTCCTCCCTCCTGTCTTCTTGCCCCCCCCCCCCCCACTATGGAGGCTGCATTCCAGACCCCTGAGAGTAGATGGAACTGGGGGGCAGCGCAGGGGCACCAGGACTAGTCCCCAACCATTCCCAGGACCTGCTCAATTATAGGATGGAATTCGTGCAGGTCCTACTGAGTCCTCAGCCACCACCCCCACCCCCAGGATGCCTGCACTCAGCTTCAAGTGGATGCAGGGGTGTCAGACCTCAAAAACCTGTAAACCAGTCCACAGCACTAAAGGCTCCAAACACAAAAAGAGGAAGCTCAGAGAGATCTTGTTTCTCCCAGATCCCCCCACCTCAACTCTGCAGGAGGGCTCCCTTCCAGCTGTGGACCTGCAAGCTATCTCTGGTTAGAGACCGGACAGAGCAATTAGGTCACTCCCATGAGCCCCTAGGATGGGCTACCCCAGGCGGCTTTAAGCTTTCCTGGCTCAAGAGGGAGCATTTCCAGCCTCCACCCTTAAAGGGGAGAACTGGGCACATCACAACCTTTTCCCCTAGGCTCAGCAGCCCGAGGCCCCCAGACCATTTTGAGTTCCTACTGTTAGGAGAGCACTGCACCCAATTTGGCTTTGGGTAGGAGAGAAATTCTCGCTAATCCCTCGCTGGTGCCGAGACAGAGCCCTCTAGCCTGTCCCTGTTTAGCTACCCCACCGACGAGTAAATAGGACCCTACCTTAACCCCAGGAGAAGAGAACGAAAGAAGCTGTCTTCTCCCACTCCAGGGCTGAGAGGTGCACCGTCCCTGGGACCTAAGAAGCTGAGGCAGGCAGGAGCCCAGGAAGTTAGCGAGGAGCCCAGGAGAGTGGACAGGAAAAGATTTCAGATCCAGAAATGGGAGAGCACAGACAGGGCAGGCCAAGGCGCCTCACTTTCCCACTAAGTGGGGGTGTCTGTATACTGTGGGTTCCTCAAGAAAACAGGAAGGAAGAGCAATTTTGACCCTGGACTCCAACCTGAGTCCTGGATGCCAAAAGAGAAAAAGGTCCAGAGGTCACGACACAGCCCCATGGACTCCCCACTAACAGCCCAGAAACCAGTGAGCCACCGCCCTGAAAGGTGTGTGTGTTGGGGGGGGGGGGGAGCGGAAGGAGGAGGAAAAAAAGAAAGGATCTTCTCTATATAGCTGTTCCCCAACCCCCTGGAGAAAGCTAAGCACAGCTCCCCAATCTGAGGGACATAGGGTGGGGGACAAGGGACCGCCTGGGCAGGAATCCTTCAAATCCTTCACTCCCCACCCACCTCCCTCCCAGGCTGAGCCGCCGCTCTCCTCCCTGGCGCCCTCGAATCTCTGCCACTGGATCCACTGGACCCCCGACGGGCGCTGGGTTGAATCCCCCCACCCGAAAACCCCTCTTCCACTCCGCCCCTCTCCACCCGCCGCCTTTGTGAGCCTGGAAGCGGCGCCCGCCCTTCCAAGGCCCGGCAGGGAGAAAAGAGGGGGGCTAGAAGAGACGGCAAAGCGAAAAGCTAGGGAGGCAAACAGGGAAGAAAGAGAAATGAAAATGGGAGAAGCCCGAATGGGTATACGGGCGCTGCCACCCGCCCCAAGCGCGAAGTCCCGCGCCTCGATCCCTTCACGGCTCAACAAACGAGGAATCTATGTTCCGGCCTCATCCCCCGCCCAGGTCAAGCTCGCCCCCCGAGAGGCTCTGGGCGAAAACCGCCACGTTCCCAGGGGCCCCAGAAGGGGCTGCCTTCTCTCACCACCACCACCACCCAGCTCTCTAGTGCGCTACTGAGCGCCCCGACTCCCAGCTCCGCCTGGTGCGACCATCTCGACTTGATCCGGGACGTACGGAGGAGAGGGCCCACAAGCCGCGGGGTCACAGCCCAGCCAAGTGCCCCCACCTCACCCCGCCGCACCCTGCCCCGCCCGCCCGCAGGAAAACACACTCGAAAAAGCCAGAGACAAAATGGGGCTCCGCTCCTCTTCCGAACACCTCCCCACTGGCACCAGGGGCGCGCGGCCTCACCCCGAAGGAGTGACTCCCACCCCCAGGGACTAGAGCAGATAAGTTACTCACTTGGGGTTGAGGGAGCTCCAGGACACGGGCTCCAGGTTCTTGGCCAGCGGCGTGGCAAGCCGGCACAGCGCCAACACGACCATAGCCACAAGCCACTTGCCGAGCCAACGCTGCCCAGGCCGGGCCATCTTCCCGGGGGCAGGCTGCAGTTCGGGATCCCCTGGCGCCTCCTCAGCAAAGCTCGCGTCGTCTTCCCGTGCTGCGCTCCGCTCCGAGGCGCTCAGGCTCCCATCCTCCGCGGCCGCCGGCCTTGAAGTGCTCCCCTCCCGCCGGCTTCGGTGTCGCTCTTCTCCTCCCGGCCGGCCAGGAGGACTCACTGGGCAGCCGCCCCCAACCCGGGCATGGGCTGCGGCCTTCGAGGGCTCGCTCCCCTGACCTCTCCGCCGCACCAGGCGCGACGGGGGCTCTGCGCCCCCGGGTGCACCCGCCTGATTCCGCTCTGCTTTCCGAGACTGTTGGAGTCTGCGCACCCTTTCCCCGACGGGGTCTCCCCGCTGGAGACTCGGTGGCCGCCCCGACGCCTCGACCGTCCCGGGATCGGCGCCCCTCGGAAGAAGTGGGAATCTCCCTACAACCCAAGCGCGGCCCGGGGGCTCCCGCCTGGGTCGCCCTGACACGGGTTCCGTTGCTCCAGGCCACACTGGGACTCCGGGCTCTGCGCCCCCCCGACAGCTTCTACTTCAACGCGGGCCCCGCTCAGTGCACTTAGAAGAGCGGGGAGATGCGGCCGAGCGAGCCAGTCCCATCAGTCTGTGCCTTTGAAGCCTCGGCAAGGTGGCCCGGCAGCCCCGTCGCCGAGTCCTAGCTCCCCGGCGATTGCGCCCGAGGGTCTGCGGCCAACGCGAGCCTCACACACCTCCCACTGCTGTCCAGCGCGCATAGACTCCCTCCGCCGCCGCTGAGCTGTCTACTCCCTGCTCAGACGAAAGCAAGGCCAACCCTACTGCGCTTAGCCAATAGCAAGCTCCGTTACGGGGTCCTTGCCCCGTACCACGCCCCCAGAACAGGAAGGGGCGGGGCTTCAGGGAGCTCTTAAGGACGCCGCGCTCTCGATGGCACCAATCTGAGTGTGCGGCTCCTGCGGTTAGGGGTGGGTCCCGCCCTAGTTCTGTTCCCAGCGCGCTCACCCGTGGGAAGTTGGCGCTCCTCTAGAGCTGTCGGCCTCCTCGCCTCCCCACGCGCCTGGTCAACACTCCGACCCACTGACCTGGGCCACACAGGCCCTGTCACAAGTATTCCGGGAAAGGAGTACTTCCCTTCTCTTTTAAACACAGGAGCCCTGAAGTCCTGCTCTGTGCTCAGCTCCGTGGCAAGGGTAGCCTGCTTGCTCCCGGGCTAGTCTCCCGTGTGGCTCTGGTGGCCATTCCTCCTTCCGCCCTCGCAAGGTAGTGTGCGCTTGCACATGGACCCGGAGTCCTGAACATACAAACGGATAGCGCTGGGTAGTGGGGACTGAGGGATTAAGTAGGGGATCCCGAGGGGAAGTTGAGTTTTTCACCCCTAGGTACTAGGCCTTCGGAATCTCAGATTGGGGAGAGAGCCCCAGGAGGCCAGATTTAGAGTCCGGTCCTGTCTGAAGGCGCAGGCAAGGCCTCGGGATAAGCCAGAGGAGATAAGAGGACGCCTCGATAAAGAAAGACACCTCGAGGGTAAAGAGGAAAAGGCCTGGGGCAGGCGCCTTTTGAAAAAGCTAAAGCGGGCGTTCCGGCCGGCCCGGAGACACCGGACTCCAGCCTCTCCCGGCCTCGCCATCTGGGTCTTTGTCTCCCAGCCCTGGCCCATTCTCCCCGCCCCTCCTCGCTTCCTTGCTTATAACTTTGGCTCCATCCCATAGCTCAGGCCCTCCTGGTCCGACCCGCTCGCCCTGGTCGGACCCCAACAGACACACTCACGTGCTAATGCCTCCCCCTACTGGCCTTGCCCAGCACCGCGGGCGCCCGGGACAAACGATGCTCTCACTGAACAGGAGCGTGGCACACACAAGGCTGGCACACGCGCTTGAACACAAGACCTGGAACAGATGTGGTGACCTTGGCAAGAACCGTGCCCCAGTATGAAGAAGAACAGAAAGCACAGGACAAAGATCTGGATTTGGGACTGCCAAGGATATGAAGTCCCCTTGCTGATTCTTTATGGAGATAATTAAGTGAGGCACCCAAGAGCTCTACCAGTTATTCAGTCTCCTGCCTTTATCTCATTTAAGTAGGAGGCTGAGCTACCGAGTTTCTCACTGGATTCTCTGATCATCTCTTTGGCTGTGGAGTGGACCTCTGTTGGGGGGAAATAAAAAAGAAGAAGCTGGCCCCTCCTACTCCCAGGGACAGGGCCTGCAGAGTAAGAGGCATCTGGATAGACAGGGAGGAGGAAGAGCTGTCTAGGGTCTCTCAGATCCCAGCTGGGCCCCCTAATTGGGGTGTGAGCAAGGAGGGATGAGAACAAGATGCAAGGGCACACCATCTTGGAGACTAGGATCCCCCCAAGTGCATGGCAGGACATTAAAACCTGAGTATGGAAAGCAGCTTGCCATGTACTAGGTACCTACTCAGTGCCAATAACTGTGTTAGATGCATTTCCTTCCACAATCCTCTGAGATGAGTTTCACTGTCCCCATTTTACATAAGGGGAAAACTGAGGCTCAGGAAGAAGTGACTCATCGTTGCTCAGTGGTGGAAGCAGGATTTGACACCAGGGTTATCTGTCTCCAAGGCCCGTGCCCATCCCCTCTACCATACTGACTTGCCACATTTCCAGCCCCTTCTGGCTTACATGCTTACTTAATTCATTTCTGGTTAAAAGCTGGTTCACACAGCCTTCAGGATGGCCAGGACCCTACTCTTCACCCACAGTCCAAGAGATTACTAGGCCTAGGAAAGTTCATCTGTGTCCTTGGCCATATTCTCAAGGGCCCAGCTAAAATCACCACTGCCACCCCCAGAACCAGGCTCGGATTCCACTTTCCACCTTCCGACTGCCCCTTGGGAGGGAGGCCAACCCCCAATGGTGTAGGATGAGGGAGGTGCGGCTCTGTTGCTAGGCTCTGTTCCCAGGGAAAACCTGGGAAGACAGAAGCAATTCCTGAATTTGCCAACACCTAATCCTGGGTGGGGAGGGCAGCAGAGGAAAAAGAAGAGAACTTTTTATGTCTAGACCTGCTCCGCACACTGCTCACACCTGGTCATGGCACAGACTTTCTGTCTCGACCTGTCGACCCCAGCTACAGGGGCCTCAGGAGCAGGGCTGGGACTACTCCCTGCCACAGCCAGGGCCGATGACTCTGGGCCCCCACCTTCTGCCCCACCCTAGCAGAGCCTCAGACGTAGTGATTCAGGCCCCTGAGGTAGAGAAAAATTACTCCCCAAGGGAGCGTGAGAGGAAGTCAGGACCTGTGGGGGAGGTGGGCCTTCTCTTATCCAAGCCCACACCCCCTCAGGTTTCGAGTTCACCAGTGTTTCCTGAGCACTGATCCTATGCTAGCCTCTGAGCTGGGCCTGCCTGGTGACCCGCAGAGGAGCCCCACCGAACCTGGCCTTGGAGGAGCTCCTAGCAGACTGAAATCAGTATGTGGGGACCCCCTGGCCCAGGGATGCAGGAGACCTCAGGCATCACCCCCTGAGCTCAGCTCCCAATCCCCATAGGAGGCAGGGGGTATAAACTTCTAAGCCACAGATCTCACTGCTTATCAGCTCTGTCTCTGAGCAGGTCACTCCACCTCTGTGCACTTGTGTTAACTGCTCATAACCTGGAGATCATGCGTCCTTCACAGAGGTGCGGGGCGGATGAGATAATGCACACACAGGGCTTAGCATCATGCCTGGCCCACCACAGCACTTACTAAATGGAAACTGTTATTCCTCCTCGGAGCCTCCCACAGATACCCTCATTCCTGGTCACACACGTTGTCACCTGTTCACACATGCTCGGTGTGCCATGTGCACATTTTTCGGCCCACTGGTGTTCTCACATACATACATATTCATACATGAACTCTCGGTCTTTCTCTCCTACCCACTCACTCCACACCAGCTGGCAGGCCTGGTTCCTGCCACCGTGGAACATAGAGTCTAGCCCCCACATTTTCTCAGGTCACTGTCACACACATTCATGAACTTACACACACACCCTCGCTTTCTGGGGCCCATTCCTCGACCTCTCCTTCCTGCCTTGCACTCCGACGAGAGAAGTGAACCAGCTCGTCTAAGACTACACAGCCAGCAAGTAGGAAACTCAGGATTAAAACCTGGGCCATTTGGCTACAGGACATGAGCTTCTACTCATGACTCTATGACGATATCCCAGGGCCGTGGAAAGAAGTGTGCGCCAAGGGGTGGGCCCGGCACACCAAAGGGGCAGAGAGCAGAGAGCCCACCCTGCAAGGCTAGCAGCCCTCCTGGCTACAGTTGTCTCCAGCCTGCCCTAGGCCTCCTGTCTGTCCCCTGGAAGAACCACCGCCTCTGCCTGCACCCTCCTCGCAGGCACACACACCCATTCCCTACAGGAGGAGGGAGGGTTCCATTTCTTGAACACCTACTGTGTGCTGGGCATGGTAGCTGGGTGCTGTGGTATCACCTTTGGTGCTCTCTTTGTTTAATTCTCACAGCATCCCTGAGCTTGGTCCTGATAGGCCTATTTTAGAGACGAGAAAACAGGCTCCAGGCTCAATTTGGCTGCATCCCCTGCCCTGCCAGCCTCGGCCTGTAAAGCCCACCTTCACCCTCTGGCTTATTCCCAACACCTCTTCTCTCCTGTTCTTCTCTCTGTCCTCACCTCCCCCTAGCTGAGACCAGCTGGGGTCTGTGTTGGCCCAGGCTGTCCCCCATTCCCCACAAATTCCTTGCTTTTCCCAAGTCATTCTGTCTCTGGGTCAGGCCCAGGGCAAGCTCAGGGTGGGGCCTGAGCCCTCCCAATCCTCCTTCTCCCAGATTCTGGCTGCGCCACACCCCAGGGCTAGGTCAGATCCAGCCCCAAGTGGGTACGCCCTGCAAGTCTAGTTTTACTGTAGCCAGGACAATCCCCCTGGCTGGGGAAGGAGGGGGTGGTCCCAAAGGCTTAAGATTCAACCAGACACTCAACCCCCAGCCCCTCTCTGGTCCTGCCCCAGCTTCATGCCTGGTTTGTGGGTATTTGCACTGAAATCACTTTGATCTTCCAGATGTCAACCTGGCTTGGCTCAGGCTGTTGGCAGGAAGAGACCAGGGATAGGGGGAGCCTCTCTCTTCCTGAGATGGGCTTGCCCCTCCCTCTCTCTTTATCCCCTCCTTCTACCACTTTACCCTACTCTGGACACCTCAAAATCTGTCCCAAGCCCTAGTCCCCATACAGGCAAATGGCCTGCCCTCTGCCCCTGAAATGAGCCTGGAAGAGGGCATCTGAGAGCCAGAGCACGGCTCAGTGGGGCACCGCAGGTGACACAAGGTTCTGAACTGTAGCTGGGACCCTAGGTTCCATAGAGGCCTCATCTTTGACATCCCTGCCCTCCTGTATGTCACTGACCTGGGCTCAGCTTCCTGTGGCGGTTCCTCCTGCCCTCTGCCCTGCAGCCAGCATGAGGCAGCCTGCTGGGGGGAATCTTGCAGCACTCCAGCCCAGCCCACCTGTTGCCTCCTCACTCCAGTTACCTGGGGAATGTGCAAAGAGGGGCTGGGCCATCCATCACTGTCAGGAGCTCAGGAATTCGGGGGAGGGGAGCAGCAGCTGTCCCCACCTGTCACTGACCCCATCCCAGTGCCCCATCTCACAGGGCCAGTAGGCCTGGGGAAGGATGATGCTGGCTGGAGAAATGGCATCTTTGCCCAGTCCTGCTCCTGGCTCCTTAGTAAACACTCTGAACATGCCAGGCCCTGTAAGCACAGGGAATAAAGTTCCCCTGGAGAAACACCCCAAACAAGGCAAAATATTTTGGCAACCTAAGGAGCAGAGGGAAGGGGCAGCTGCTTCCTCATCTCTCCATTCCTGCTAGCTCTGACCCTCATAGCCTAGGAGCTAGCTTGCTACCTCCCACCCTAACAGGAAGGGTGAAGAGCCAGGCTCTGGGCTTTCTCAACTGATAAACCCAGGCCTACTGGGGGCTGGACCCAGCTGGCCAGATAACCACAGCAGATACATGGCACACAGGCCCACTACCGTCCAGTTGTCCCCGAGCCAACCGAGCCAGGATCTCTGGCATAGAAATCTCCCCTCACCTTTCCTGTAGTCTCCCCACCAAGCTTCCTTACCCTACCCCCACCAGACAGCCACCTCCCCACGGCTGCCCAAGCTGAGGTTGCGGTGAGACCTCGACTGACAAACCACCCAGCATCTGCCTCACGGGGAAGCCAACCCCCTCAGAGGAACAGAAATCTTCCTGGTCTGGCTTGTTTTTCCTTCCCAGCCCCTCTCCAGGACACAAAGCAGATCCTCAGGCAGCCCCAGCCTCAGCCATGAGGGGTGGGGGAAGGGGTGTGGAGAGGGAGGGAGTTTTCCTCTGTGGATTGGTATGCTGGGCAAGAGTGGGGAAAGCAGAAAGCTCCGGGGGCTTCTGAATTAGGGGATTAGAGCTCTAAAGAAAGAGGAGGGAGGGGGTGGGATTTCAGAGGTGAATAAATGAGGCATTAGGCAGGTTGTTGAATCAAAGGGGTAGAGTCCCCAAGGAAATCTTCTCCTCGCCCTCTTAGCCTCTATTCCTCAATCTCTGTCGACCCCCAGTGGCCAGTTCAGTATTTGCATTCCAAAAGCTGACCCAGCACCAAGCCTGGCCCCCAGAAGTCCAATGAGTCGTGGGGGACCCTGCCAGCTTCTGGGGCTGGGCTGGGCTGAGCTAAACCAGGAACACCCTTCTTCTCCCCACGCTCCCTCCAAGTACTGGAAAACCAATCTGTCCAGGCTTACCTTAACACCGCCTCCTCTGGGCAGCCTTCCCAGAAGGCCCTAGCCCACAGGTCTGTTCTCTCCTTTGAGCTCCATATCCTGACTGTACTGCTTGTGATTATCACTCGGATTTTCATTATTTGTCTACATCTTAGTTCCCCCACTACGTACTAATGGGGGCAGACACCACCGGCTGCTTCTCCTTGATCTTTTGCATCAGGGCCAAGCATAGGGACGGACATACAGAAAGCATGCAAAAAAAATGCTAATGGTGATGGTGACCATGATGATGATGGTGATGGTGGTGACAGCTACCATTTATTGAGCACCTACTACGTGCCAGGTACTTTGTATCCATTCTCTCATCCAGAAGTCATTTTATGTACAGATGACTGGCATTCTCAGAAGTCATGTATCCTAAATAACATCCTGTGTCTAGTAAGACCCAAGGCTCCAAGCTACAGGTACCTCTATCTACTACGTGCCAGATGCTGCCTTTACCCCTGGAAGGGACACAGGGATAACTATGACTCAGTCCCTGACAGCATGGCGTGATTTGGGCCACAGCGAAGACTGTATGCTCCACGGAGCACAGAGACACTAGCTCTGCACCCTTCCTCCTCATCTCAGGACCGCTCTTCTCTAGTTTGTTCATTGGACAGAAGGACAGATTGTCCAGTCCAGATGCACAGTCCCCCAGGTCCCGTCACACAAGGAGGCTCTGGCCAACTAGGTGGCTCCTATGGACAACGGGCACCTGAAAAATTCAAGAATCCAGGACCACCGAGGGAGAGTCCATTAGCGATCGCTACCACTAGAACAGCCAGAGTCTCCCAGGAGCCAACACGCATCAGTTCAATTCACAAATACATCTCGGACCCCTGGGATCCTGGCAGGTGCCGGAATCTGAAGCTCAAAGAGATGAGAGAAGCCTGGGTTAGTTCCCCTCACTCCATGTCGTGTTAAGTCAGCAAACAGTCCCAGGCCAGCAAGCACCATTGAGTAGAGGGCCCATCGACTCAAACCCTACTCTTGTCTGTGGCTTCCCTGAGCCATTTTGCCTTTCTCCAGTCTGGTGGCCTTAGAGGAAACTGAGGCATCTCCCTTTTGCCCTCTCTTTCCCCAAGTAAGCCACTCACTGGAGAGTCTCTCTTTCAGTCACTCTGTCCTTAGTAGTCCTTTATGTGAAGAGTACCTGCTGGGGCTGGAAAGGAAAAGCTCCTTGTGGGGATCCAAGGGGTTACAAGGCCCCCCTTACCTGCCCCCACCACTAGGGTTCTAACAAGGCCCTGGCTTGGGGTTGACAACCCTGGAAAGCAGTCAGCCTATTCAGTTTCTCAGGCGCATTCTGCAAGAAGAGCTTACAGGTTGCAGGCAGGATTTTCCATGGGCATCTTATTAAGGGCTTTTATGGCCAAAGTGGATGATTGGTAACACCTGCTTTTAGAAATGCCCAGCCTGAAGTAACCAGGGCCAGGCCATAAGTCACAGGCTTCTGTGACTCTGATTACCCAGTTTTCCTCATGATGTTGCCTAACAGAACTGCTTCTTGCAGGAAATCTTGGTCCTGCCAGCAGAACCTCCCAGGGCCCACTGCTGGGCAGAAGCGCACTGGTCTTCCTCTACGGGCATGTGCGTCTTTGTCGGCTACCCACCTTCCATCAGCAGGGGGCAGCCTCACTCAAAGCCTAGCTGATTGCTAAGGCTGATGGGTGTGCATGTACCCCACCGCACAGAATACTGGCACTTCGGGAGCTCATTAGGTGGCTCACCTAGTGCCACCTAGCATCTAGCAAACTTGTACTTCCAGAAATAATGACTCCAGGAGCAAGGTCTCCTGACACCCTCAGTGACCCCTGAGGTGAGGTCAGGCCACTGGGGTCAGTGGCACCCAAACCCCACACAAGTCAGAAGACAACCATGAACAAGGTGGAGGTGTCACACAGTCCTGGGTAGCCTGTGGCGTTCGCTGTGTGGGGCTGGGAGCCTACCTCATAGGGTAGTTGTGAGGGTTAAATGACTTAACACACGTGAAGCATTTATATAGCATGTACCATGGATGTTTTAGCCCTTATTAGCTGGGGTGGGTTTTGGGTTTTTTGTTTTTGTTTTTGTTTTTTGTCTTTGCCTTCTTTAAATGTTCATTAGCCAATCTCTGGGCCTTCTTGGCTTTGCATATTTGTTTCTTTTGCCTTTGTGGTTTTTTCTCATTAACCTGTAAAAACAATTTATCTGTGAAGAATATCAGTTGTCTTGGATTTGGAGCCCAAATTATTTTTATTATGTATTGCTTTTCAGATTATTCCTTATAACAGCTTTATTGACATACAACTTACACACCATATAATTCACCCATTTAAAGTGTACAAATCAGCCCAGCTGGTGTGGCTCAGTGGATTGAGCGTTGTCCCCTGGACTGAGAGGTCCCAGTTCGATTCCTGATCAGGACACATGCCTGGGTTGCAGGCTCGATCCCCAGTAGGGGGCGTGCAGGAGGCAGCCGATCCATGTTTCTCTCTCACATCAATGTTTCTATTTGTCTCTCCCTTCCTCTCTCTCTAAAAAATCAATAAAAAACATATTTAAAACAATAAATAAAGTGTACAAATCAGTAGGTTCTCGTATATTTATATAGTTGTGCAGACATCATTATTATTTAATTTCAGAACATTCTGTCACTCCCCAAAATACCATATTCTTTAGTAGCCACCCCCATTCATCATTTCTCCCTACCCCAGCCTCTGGAAACCAGTAATCTCTATCTCAGCGGATTTGCCTTTCGGACATTTCCTATAAATTGAATCATTCAATATGTGGTCTGTTGTGACTGGCTTCTTTCACTTAGCATAACATTTTTGAGGTACATGCATATTGTAGCATGTGTCAGTAGTTTGTTCCTTTTTATTGCCACATACTATTCCATTTCATGGATATACCACACAATTTTATGTGTTCATCAGTTAATGGACTTTTGGGTTGTTTCCACTTTGAGGATATTATGAATAATGCTGCTACAAACCTGTATAAATTTTTGTGTGGGCATACGTTTACACTTCTCTTGGTTACACATACCTAGGAGTGGAATTACTGGGTCATATGGTAATTCCATGTTTAACTATTTAAAAAAAATTTTTTTCCTTTATTGATTTTAGAGAGAAAGGAAGTGAGAGGGAGAGAGAGATAGAAACATCGATGAAAGAGAACATCGATTGGCCGCCTCCTGCATGCCCCCCACTGGGGATCTGACCCACAACCTGGGCATGTGTCCTGACCAGGAATCGAACCAGTGACCTCTTGGTGTATGGGTCAATGCTCAACCACTGAGCTACACCAGCCGGACCCATGTTTAACTTTTTAAGGAACTGCCATATTGTTTTCCAATATGGCTGTGCCATTTTACATTCTCACCAGCAATGTATGAGAGTTTCACTTTCTTTACATCCTCCCCATCATTCGTTTTCTTTCTTTTTCATTATAATTATCCTAGTGGGTATGAAATGGCATCTCACTGCAGTTTTGATGTGCATTTCCCAGGTAAGTAGTGAGGCTGAGAACATTTTCCTGTGCCTACTGGCCATTTGAACATCTTCTTTGGAGAAATGTCTATTCAAACATTTTATTCATTTTGTTTTAACTTTATTGTTGAGAATATTACAGATGTCCCCCCTTTTTCCCCCATTGCCCCCCACTACCTAGTTCCCACCCTGCCCAAGGCCTTCACCACACTATTGTCTGTGTCCATTGGTTATGCTTATATGCATAAAAGTTCTTTGGTTAATCTCTGCCCACCCTCCTCCCCGATTCCCTCTGAGATTTCTCAGTCTGATCCATGTTCCCATGCCTCTGGTTCTAATTTATTCATCAGTTTATTTTGTTCATTAGATTTCACATATAAGGGAGATCATGTGATACTTGTCTTTCTCTGACTGGCTTATTTCACTTAGTGTAATACTCTCAGGTCCCTCAATGCTGTCTCAAAGGGTAAGAGATCCTTCTTTTATACAGCTGCATGGTATTCCATTGTGTAAATGTACCATGGCTTTTTTTTTTTAATCCTCACCAGAGGATATTTTTTTCTATTTATCTTCAGATAGAGTAGGAAGGAGGGAGAGAGAGAAACATCGACATGAGAGGGATACATGGACTGGTTGCCTCCCGCACGACCCCAACCAGGGCCAGGGATGAACCGTAACCGAAGTACGGGCCCTTGACCAGAATTGAACCCGCCACTCATTGTTCCACGGGCCGACACTCTAACCACTGAGCCAAACTGGCCAGGGCAACCACAGCTTTTTTTATCCACTCATCTACTAATGGGCACTTGGGCTGTTTCCAGATCATAGCTATTGTAAATAGTGCTGCTATGAACATGGGGGTACATATATTCTTTCTGATTGGTGTTTCAGGTTTCTTAGGGTATATTCCTAGAAGTGAGATCACTGGGTCAAATGGCAGTTCTATTTTTAATTTTTTGAGGAAACTCCATACTGTTTTCCATAGTGGCTGCACCAGTCTGCATTCCCACCAGCAGTGTACTAGAGTCCCCTTTTCTCCACACCCTCACTAGCACTTGTTGTTTGTTGATTTATTGATGGTAGCCATTCTAGCAGGTGTGAGGTGATACCTCATTGTCATTTTAATTTGCACCTTTCTGATCATTAGTGATATTGAGAATTTTTTCATATGTCTCTTGGCCATTTGTATGTCCACCTACATTATGGAGGACAATCTGCTTTACTTAGTCTACCAATTTAAATGTTAATCTCATGCAAAAACACCTTCATAGACACTCCCAGAATAATGTTTGACCAAATATCTGGGCACCCCATGGCCCAGTCAGGTTGACACATTAGCTATCACAAATTAGCTATCATGAGTCTGCCCTTTTCCCACTCAGTACCTATATCCATCTCCTTAAGCCATACTTTATCTCCAAATAAAGAAAATAACAAGCTCATAATTCTGCCAACATGACACAACTCTCATGCCTACAACCCAAAGCACAATGAGTCCTTCCTTGGAGGAGGCGATTAAGTCCTTCAGTGATGTTTACTTTTCCCCTTGATCCTCCATAACTTAAACAATATGGTATAAAGTTAACAATATTTAAACACTGATACTCCATTGAATTTATTTTTTTAATTCTTTTTTTCTTTATTTTTTTAGAGAGAGAGGAAGGAAGAGAGAAAGAGAGATAGAAACATCAATGAGAGAGAACATCGATTGGCCGCTTCCTGCATGCCCCGCACTGGGGATTTGGCCCACAACCTGGGCATGTGCCCTGACCAGGAATTGAACCAGTAGCCTCTTGGTGTATGGGTTGACTCTCAACCACTGAGCCACACCGGCAAGGCCTCCCTCATTGAATTTAGAATGCACCCAAATAACCCCAGACGATCTCCTCATGTCAAGATCATTAACTTAATTGCATCTGCAAAGATAGGCCCTTCTTCTAAATAAGGTAATGGACATAGTTTCCAGGTATTAGGACATGGGCATAGATTTTTAGTGGCCACCATCCAGCCCAGTACAATGGATAAAGGGGTGGAACACATGGGACGAGGAGCAAAGTGCAGAGAAGATGCTAGAAGGGCAGTCATGCTGTGTTTGTCTCAGACACAATCATCACAAACATTTACTGAGTGATTACATGCACCAAGCTCCATGCTAAGCCCTTTATGTACGTTATCTCATTAAACTGGCCCAAGCCTCTGAGTTGTTACTATGACTGCCCCCATTTGCCAATGAGGAAGCTGTGGTATAGAAAAGTTAAGCAACTTGCCCACACTCACAGCCTGGAAGTGGTGAGGCCTGCTTCCTAGCCGTCTGACTTCAAGTCCAGTATTTAGAACCACAGCCTTCAGCTTCCCTCTCAGATAGGCCTGGGGATTGGGATTCGAGGTGCTGCCGTGGTACTCAACGCATCCCGATCTGTCTGTTGGGAGTCCTGACTCTGACTTTAAACAGGTTTGGGTTTCAGTTCTGTCACTGCTGCTTATTACTTGTGTGACTTCTCAACTTTCTGTTTCCCCTGTGATGAACTGGGAGAAACCATTCATTCATTCACTCATAAGTGCCTACTATGTGCCAAGAAAATAACAGTTCCCTATCAGGGTGCTGTGCAGATAAATTGAATCAATGTACATAAATCCCCTGGCACTTACTACATACTTAGCATAAAGTGGCTATTATTATTCTTGTGTAGTTACAGTTTTAAGAGAGAAAGAGAGGGAGAGGAGGAGGGAGAAGGAGGGAGGGAAAGGGTGAGATGACCAGGAAACGTTACATTTAGAGTGAGACTCAATGGCATTTCCCAAGAACTAGGCTGACTCAAATGGCATTAGGGCAATGGCTCAGGCAGACAGACAAAGGCTAGGATCCTTGATCAAGCTGTGGCGAAAGAAGACCCTATCAGTGGGGGCCGTAAGCTCTCATTTTAACCATGAATTTACTTGAGGCGAACACACGAGGGCGTGCGTCCCTCACAACAGGCTGATTCAGACTCCCAGAGAAGTCTGTCTCCTGCTCTCTGATTTTCACCTCTAGGGCAGCAGGCCCAGCCCAATTCTCACTGTCTGAAAACTACCATGCTAGCAGACCTGTCTTCAGCCCTGTGATAGAGTAGTGAACAAGCCAGAGAAGGCCCTGGCTCTGGAATGGTGCGTGCATCTCAGCAAGAGGAGCCCGGCACTTTCAGGCAATAATCAATACTGCAGAGAGGATAATGTGGGGTAATGTATGTGATGGAAAGAGATGGAAATAGATGTGTGTGGGGTTCCTTTAGAGGTGGGCATCAGGGGCCCTTTGAAGAGGCCACGTGTGAGCTGAGATCAGAATGATGAAAGAAACCAGGCACTTGCAGTTCAGTGCACCCTTCTACACACAAGGTTCATTTCCCCTACGTTCAGCCCTTGCTATCTCTTCAGCTTCTCTGTCGTCCTCTGACCTTTCCCCAGAGTCTTTCTTTGCTTTCTCTGGTCACTCTTTTCTCATGTTATTGTAAATCAGTCCAGCCTTTCAAGGCCTCTTACAATTTTCCTTTAGTCATAACCAGTTCAATAAACCAGCAGGCCCAAAATTAACCAGAAAACCCAAGACGTTTCTTAGAAAGGAGGAAGAGGATGGAGAAAGACAGGGAATCCTCATGTCACACTTTGTCTTGGTCACAATGGTGAAATTGAACTAAAATAGCAACCTTACAGGAATGCTGTGGGGATTAGCCTACCTACTATACAGTAAGTACTCAGAATATGTTCATTCTCCTCTCTCCTGTCTTCCTTGATATTTTAAAACATGACATGTCTATTTTTAATAATATATGTTCATCATGGAATATATAGAAGGCACTGCACAGAAGAAAAGAACAACAATCACATTTGCACAATCCCACAACTCAAAGTTAACAACCACTTGTCAACCTTTCGAGGCATTTGTTTCCAGGAATTTTTCTAGATTTCTTTCTTTTGTTTAAACAGCTTTATTGAGATATAATTTAACTACCAAAAAGTTCACTCTTTTAAAGTGCACAATATAATGGTTTTTAGGCATATTCCCAAAGCTGTGTGACCATCACCACTATCTAATTTTAAAACATTTTGTCACCCCAAAAAAGAAACTTTGTGCCTAGTAGTGGTCATTCCCATTCACCCCAACTTTACCTCCAGCTCTAAGTAACCATGATCTACTCTCCATCTCTATAGATTTGCCTATTCTGAGCATTTCATAAAAATGAAGTCATACAATATTTGGCCTTTTGTGTCTGGTTTCACTTAGCATGATTTCAAGGTTCATCCATGTTGTAGCATATATCAGTATTTCCTTCCTTTTCATGGCCAATTAATATCTCATTGTATGGATACACCACATTTTGTTTATTCATTCTTTTGTTGATGGACACTTGTGTTATTTCCACTTGGGGCATTATGAATAATGAGGCCATGAGCATTCATGTACCAGTTTTTGTGTGGATGTATATTTTCATTTCTCTTGGGGATGTACCTAGGAGTGGACCCTATGGATCATATGATAAGTCTGTGTTCAGCATTTTGAGTCACTACCAAACTATCAACATCTCTTTCTTCATAGTTATAGTGATGCTATAATACAATCCCCTATACTCGCTTTTTGAGACTTTCTTATTTACTTTTCCCTTGTTTCTTAGTAAAATTTACTTTTTCAAACATCATTTAAAATGCATTTGATTTCATAAGGCGTGGGCTAAGCCCTGGGAATACAAACATGAATAAAAACTGGTCACTGCCATCAAGGAACCCACAATCCAGACAGGGAAGCAGACACACGAAGGTAGACCCCATGTGATCTGTGCTATGGCAGAAAGGTACAAACTGCAGAGAGAGCACAGCGGAAAGAGGGCAGCTCTTCCTGTGGGGTGGTAGGAATGGCTTCTTGGGATAGGTGACATTCACAGAGTGGGGAAAGATGAGTGTGGGTTCATCAGGGGGAAGAGGAGAACGCCAAGCAGAGGCAACAAAATGTGCAAAAGCATGGAAGCATGAAAAGAAATGGCACCCAAGATGCCACAAATAAATAGTTGTGGCCAGAGTCCCAGACACTTTAAGGTAAAAGCAGTTATCACGCTGGTAGTGAAGGTCAGGACCAGATTTTAAAGGGCTTTGAATAATATGTAAAGAATTAATCATTTAACCTGTATCGCTGGGGGCCTTGGAAGGATTTAAGGCCAGGAGTATACATGGTTAGAATTACAGAAATTAAAGAGTATTTTTGAAATAAAAATATTATATATGGACATGGTTAAAAATGAAAGAGTAGAAGTGTTGCCTCATCTTTTCACATGCCAGACCCTCTCCCTTTTTATCTGTTTCTCCTGATAATTAGTTCCCTTATTAATTCCTAATAATATACATAACTTGCTATTTCTTGATCTATCAATTTAAGACACAACCTCTTCTGCTCCTATCTTTGTAATATACATATTATCTTTGTATATTGTACTTCTACATTTATACTCATGTGTTTCCATGGTGGTTACACCATATTACATTCCCAACAACGATGTATGAGGATTCAGATTTCTCCCTTGCTTTTCTGTGTAGCTTTAGACAATATACTTGTACCTGTATTTCTTGTTCTATCAACTCTAGACAGTATATCTTGACTCCCCATTCTATGGGATAAAGATATTAATAGCTCTGCTTTTCCCTACTGCTCTTCTCTCCCTTCCACATTCTATTTTCCATCACCTACATTTTTATTTTTGCATCATCAGGGTTGATGACATTTGCATTCTGTTCCATAAGAATAATTAAATCTTTCATGCATTCTCTATAAGTTTATTCAAAAGGTTGAAAATATATAGAATTGTATACCTGAAACCTATATAATTTTATAAACCAATGTCACCTCAATAAGTTCAATTTTTAAAAGTTGGAAATAAACAATGATTGCATTAACTATTGTGACTATGTACATTGTGTTTCTTTCACAACCAAGTAGTTTTTATGCCCCCATTTCCCTTTTTTTACACAGCTTTTTGTTTTCTTGGAGTTTTTTTTTTTAAACAATTAATATAAAATATACATAACATAAATTTACCATTTAACCATCTTTAAGGTGTACAATTCTTTGGCAATTAGTACATTTATAATTTTGTGCAAGCATCAACACTATCTAGTTCTGGAGCATTTTTATCCTCCCAAATGGAAGATCCTTACTATTCCCCTCTCCTCTCAGGCCCTGGAAACCACTAATCTACTCTCTGCCTGTATGGATTTTCCTTTTCTGGATATTTCATATGAATGAAATCATACAATACATGACATTTTGTGTCTAGCTTCTTAGCATAAGGTTTTCAAGGTTCATCCACATCACAGCAAGTATCAATCAGTACTTCATTTTGTTTTGCGACTGAATAATATTCATTGTGTGGATGTACCTCCCTTTCATTATCCATTAATCACCTTTCAGCTATTATGAATAGTGCTGCTATAAACATTAATGTACAAGTTTTTGTTTGACCATAGATGAATGGGTTTATTTCTGGAATTTAAATTTTATTCCATTTGTCTATGTGTCTATAATTATGCCAGTACCACATTGTTTTGATTACTATAGCTTTGTCATGGCTTTTGAAATTTTCCATCATTGAATATGACACTAGCTATAGGGTTTTTATCAATGTTCTTTGTCATGTAGAGGAAGCTCCTTTCTATTCCTAGTTTGTTAAGGTGTTTTTTAATTATTAAAAGGGGTTGGATTTTGTCAAATTATTTTCAGCATCAATTGAGATGATCATGTGGATTTTTTTTTCATTCCATTAATATGATGTATTACATTCATTGATTTTTATATATTGAAAGATCCTTGCATTCCTAGGATAAATTACCCATGGTCTTGGTCTTTAATTCTTTTAATATGCTGCTGAATCTGTTTTTCTTGTGTTGAGAATTTTTTGCATCTATACTTAGAAGTGATATTGATCTATGGTTTTCTTTTAATGTGATCTGTTTGTCTATCATTAGTATTAAGATAATGCTGGCCTCGTATAATGAGTGAAGACATGTTCTCTCATCTTCCTTGGGAAGATTTTAAGAAGAATTGGTGTTAATTTATTTTTAGATGTTTAGCAGAATTAATCAGTGAAACCATTTGGTCTTGAGATTTTTTCTTGGGGGGTTCTTGATTACTGGTTCAATCTCTTTACTTGTTATTGTTCTATTCAGATTTTCAATAAGATATAACAATTATGAACATATATGCATCCAACAATAGATCCCTAAATATATGAAGCAGGAATAAACAATTAAAAGGAGGAATAAACAATTCTACAATAATAGTTGGAGACCCCAACATCCCACTTTTAATAATGAATAGAACAACCAGACAGAAGATCAATAAGGAGATAGAGAACTTAAACAACATTACACAACGACTAGACCTAACAGTCACATACAGAATCCTCTACACAACAACAGCAGAATGCACATTTTTTCAAGTGCAGCATTCTCCACAATAGACCATATGTTAGGCTGTAAAGCAAGTGTCAATAAATGTTAAAATATTGAAATAATACAAAAGATATTCTCTGAACATAATGAAATGAAACTAAAAATTAATATCAGAAGGAGAATTGGAAAATTCCAAATAAGTGGAAAATAAACAACACACTTTAAACAATCAATTAGTGAAAGAAAAATCACAAGGGAAATTAGAAAATACTTTTGAGACAAAAGAAAATGAAAACATAACATACCAAAACTCATAAATGAAATGAAACAATACTCAGAGGGAATTTTATAGTTGTGAATGCCTATGAAAAAGGAAGATCTCAAACAAACTATTTTATACCTTAAAGAGGTGCAAAAAGAGCAAATTAAACCCAAACTCTCAGAAATAAATAAATAATAAAGTTCAGAATTGAGATAAAGTAGAGAATAAAAACATAATAGAAACAGCCAATAAAATAAAAAGTTGTTTTTTTTAAAGATCCACAAAGCTGACAAATCTTTAGTTAGACTTACAAAAAAGACCCAGATTCCTAAAATCAGAAATGAAAGTGGGGACATTACTACTTTACCTTACAAAAAATAAAAATAAAAAAGATTATAAGAATATACTATAAAAAATTGCACATCAACAAATTAGATAACCTAGATGAAAGAAACAAATTTCTAGATATACATAAACTACTCAAATTGATTAAGAAAGAAATAGAATTAACATCTTAAAGTATACCACTCTAGTTTGAATTAATACCAACTTGGCTCCATTAATGTACACAAATTTTGCATGTATACAGTTCCATCCCACTGTCCTTAAGTTGTTATTTTTACAAATCACATTTTTATACATTGTGTACCTATTAATATAGATTTATAGTTATGGCTTTATGTTTGTCTTTTAAATTATATAGAAAAAAGAGGAGGTACAAATTAGAAGTATAATAATATTGGCTTTTATGTTTACCTATGTAGCTACTTTTACCTTTGTTCTTTATATTTTTGTACAGCTTTAACTTACTATCTAGTGTCCTCTTATTCCAGCCTGAAGAAATACCTTTGGCATTTCTTGTAGGATAAGTCTACCAGTAACAAATTCCTTCAGCTTTTTATCTGGGAATGTCTTAATTTCTTCTTCATCTTTGGAGAATATTTTTGTCGAGTATAGAATTCTTGCTTGACAGCTTGTTTTTCTTTCAGCACTTTAAAAATGTCATCCCACTGCTTTCTATCTTCCATGGTATTTTATATGAATATACATTCTTCTCAAGTACACATAGAGCAATTTCCAAGATAGAATATATGCTAGACCATAAAACAAACCTCACTAAATTTAAAATGGTAGAAATAATAGAAATTATGTTCTCTGACTACAATGGAATAAATTTGGAAAGCAAAAGTAGAAATAAATTTGGGAAACCCACAAATATGTGGAAATTAAACTACATACTCTTAAAAAATAAACAATTGATCAAAGAAAAAAATAGAAACTATTTTGAGATCAGTAAAAATGAGGACAAAACATACCAAGACTTATAGGAGAGGTGGCCAGAGCAATGTTTAGAGAGAAATTTATAACTGTAAATGCTTATGTTAAAAAAGAAGAAAGACTTCAAATCAATGACCTTACCTTCTACTTTAAGACATTGGAAAAAAGAGAAAATTAAATGTAAAGCAAACAGAAGGAAAAAATAAGACTAGCATGAAAATTAATAAAACAGAAGTAGGAAATAGTAGAGAAAGTCAATGAAAGAAAATGCTGATTATTTTAAAAGATTAACAAAATTAATAGACTTCTAGCTATATTGACCAAGATAAAAAATAGATGTCTCAAATTATTAAATAAGAAATGAGAGTATATTACTACAGATCTTACAGAAATAAAAAGGATTATAAAGGAATACTATGAACAATTGTGTGTCAATAAATGAGACAATTTAGATGAAGTGGAAAAACTGCCAGAAAGACACAAATTGCCAAAACTAATTAAACAAGAAATGGACAATATGAGTGGGTCTATAACAAGTAAAGAGATTGCATTGGTAATTGAATAAAACACCTACAAACAAAGTCTTAGCACAGATGGATTCACTGAATTGTACCAAACATTAAAAAAGGAAAGAATTAATATCAGTTCTTTACAAACTCTTCCAAAAAAAAAAAAAATGAAGAAGCAATACTTCCCCACTCATTCTTTGAGTCCAGTCTTACCCTGATACGAGAACCAGGCAAAAATATTAAAAGAAAAGTAAACTATAGACTAAAATCTCATATGAATACAAATGCAAAACACTGGAAAACAGACATCTATAGAACATTCCACTCAACAACAACAGAATATACCTTCTTCCCAAGAGCATATGGAACATTCTCCAGGATAGACCATTTGCTAGGCCATAAAACAAAACACTAGCAAACCAAATTCAACAACATATAAATTATTTATACAACTTGACCAAGTGAGATTTATCATAGAAAAGCAAAGATGGCTTAGCATCTGAAAAATCAATGAATACTGTACAACATATCACTAGAATATGAAACAGAAATCACGGGCATCTCAATAGATACAGAAAAAAGCACTGACAAAATCCAACACCTTCCTTGATACAAACACTCAACAAACTAGGAATAGAAAGGAACTTTCTCAGCTGCATAAAAGGCATCTAAGAAATACCCACAACTAAATCTGGAACAAGACACGGATACGTGTTCTTTCCACTTCCATTCAACATTGTACTAAGGGTCCAGCTTGGGCAATTAGGTAGAAAACAATAAAAAGCATCCAAATTAGAAAGAAGTAAAACTATCTTTATTTACAGATTACAAGACCTTATACATAGAAAATCTTATGGAATACACTAAATACCTATTAGAACTAATAAAAATTCAGCCCGGCTGGTGTGACTCAGTGGTTGAGCATCGACCCATGCACCAAGAGGTTGCCAGTTTGATTCCCGGTCAGGGCACATGCCCAGGTGGTGGGCCAAATCCCCAGTGGGGGGCATGTGGGAGGCAGCCAATCGATGTTCTCTCTCATTGATGTTTCTATTCTCTCTCCCTCTCCCTTCCTCTCTCTCTAAAATAAAGGAAAAAAAATTTTTTTTAAGTTCAGTAAGGTTGCAGGATACAAGATCAATATACAAAAACAAATTGTATTTATACATACTTGCCGTGAACAATCTGAAAATAAAGTTATGAAAATAATTGTATTTACAACAGCATAAAAAAGAATAAAATGTTTAGGAATAAATTTAACAAAAAAGTGTAAAACTTACACACACATGCTGAAAATTACAAAATTTTGTTGAAAGAAGCTAAGGAAGATCTAAATACATATAAAAACACCTGGTGTTCATGGATAAGAAGACTTAATATGGTTAAGATGGCAATATACCCCAAATCGATGTACAGACTCAACACAATTCCTCTCAAAATCCCTGCTGCTTTGTTTGCAGAAATTGGCAAACTAATCCTAACATTCAAATGGAAGTACAAGGGTCCCAGAATAGTCAAAATAGTCCTGAAAAAGAACAAAGTGAGGATCCACACTTTCTGATTTCAAACTTACTACAAAGCTATAGTAATCAACATCATGTGGTACTGGCATAAGGGTAGACATATAGACCAATGGAATAGAATTGAGAGTCCAGACATAAACCCATGTGTCTATATGGTCAACTGGCTTTCAACAAATGTGCTAAGGGGGGGGGGGGAAGAATCATATTTTCAACAAATGAGACCATGACAACTGGATAGCTACATGCAAAAAAATGAAATTGAACACTACCTCACACCATATACAAAAATTAATTCAGAATGGACCAAAGATCTAAATGTAAGAACTAAAGCTATAAAACTCTTAGAAGAAAACATGGGGGTGGGGGTGGGGATTGGGGTAAAACTGCATGACATCGGATTTGGCAATGGATTCTTTTATATGACACCAAAACACAAGAAACACAATTAAAAATAGATAAATCAGACTTCATCAAAATGAAAAAAGTTCTATGTTTTAAAGGACACTGTCAAAAACGTAAAAAAACAACCTCCCAGTATGGGAGAAATATTTGCAAATCACAGGGGATTTGTATCTAGTACATATAAACAACTCTTAAAACTTAATAATAAAGAGACAACCTAATTTTTTAAATGGGCAAAGTATCTGAATAGACATTTCTCCAAAGTAGATATACAAATGGTCCATAAGCATATGAAAAGGCTCTCAAAATCATTAGACAGCAAGGGAATGCATATCAAGACCACAATGAGATACCACTTATCTACTAGGGTGGCTATGATGAAAAAGTGAGATAATAACAAGTGTTGACAAAGATGTGGAGAAATCAAAACCCTCATACACTGCTGGAGGGAATGTAAAATGATACAGCACTGGAAAACAGTTTAGCAGTTCCTGCCATGGTTAAACACGGAGTTACCATATGATCCAGTGATTCCACTTCTATGTATATACCCAAAACAAATGAAAACCTACATTCACGCAAAAACTTGTTCATGAATGTTTATAACAACATTATTCATAGTAGCTGAATGATGGAAACAACCCAAATATCTAGCAACTGATAAATAGATAAATTAAATGTGCTATACCCATACAGTGAAAATGTATTCCACAATAAAAATAAATGAAGTGTTGATACATACTACAACATGGATGTACCTTGAAAACATTACATGATGTGAAAGAAGCCAGTCACACAAGAGCACATATTGTATGATCCCGATTACGTGAAATATTCATAACAGGCAAATCCACAGACACAGAAAGTTGATAAGTGGTTGTCAGGAATTGAAGGGAGTGGGGGAAATGAATGCTAATATAGGTACAGGATTGCATTTTGAGGTGATGAAAATGTTCTAAAGTTGACTGTGGTAATGGTTACACATACACTAAAAAACATTTTCATACTTTAAATGGATAAATTGTATGGTATGTGAATTATATCTCAATAAAGTGGTCCTTTAAAAAAAAGCTGCCCTGGCTGGTGTGATCAGTGGTTAGAGCATTGGCCCAAGGACTGAAGGGTCTCGGATTTGATTTCCAGTCAAGGGCACGTGCCTGGGTTGCCGGTTCGATCCCAGATTGGCATCCTATGGGAGGCAACCAATAGATATGTCTGTTTCACATCAGTGTTTCTCATTCTCTCTCTCTTCCTCCATCTCCCCCCTCCCTCCCTCCCTTCCATTCTATCTAAAAATCATTGGGAAAATATCCTCGGGTGAGGATTAAAAAAAAAAAAAAAAAACCTCCACTTAGGCCATTTAAAAAAAGAAGCTGTGATCCATTCAGGCCGGCTCAATTAACGGAGATTTCATGTACAAAGCAATATGGAAAGAAATATGGCACTTGAAGAGATAGGACCTTGGGATGATTAGCCTCGTGGAAGCTGGGGCTGGATCCTAAACTACTCTAGAAGCCTCAACAGTAGGAGTTTGAACACTCACTCTTAGTCTCTCTTTCCATTCAGATTCAACTTCCAGTGCCAGCTTGATTTTCTCTAGTTCTCAAATCAGAATCTTTTCTTGCGCAGAATTGCCTGCCAGACCACCTTTAAAGCACCACCAAGTGGACTGCCCTTTGGTCAGGCAGTCAATTTGATCCAACTAGCCATGCCCATCCTTACTCCACCTCATGAGATTCAATTACTTCCTCTTCTCTCCATTGCTCCCACAGCACTCTGAGCCTTTCTCTATTATAGCCCCGAGACTGTTGGACTCTGGCCAGTAAGTATACATTTCTGTTTCTGCTTCCCCCAGGGCATCTTGCACAGCCAGGCAAAATATAGGCACTAAGTAAAAATACATCCAACAACAGTGATGATAGCATTTATCAAGTGTTTACAATGTGGCAGGCACTGAGTCCTCTTCATGCATTAGCTCATTTAATCTTCACATCAACCCTATAGGGTAAATACTATTATTATTCCCATAATACTGATGAGGAAACTGTGGCTTTAGAGAAGGTAAGTAGCTTGCCCAAGATCACACAGCTAGTAAGCAGCAGAGCTAGGAATTAAACACAGTATCCCATTTGAGCAGAGATATGGATGCCTTATCAAACAGTCCAGAGATCATTCAGGGAAACACCCTTGTTCAAATAGTGGCTGCTGATAGCTGGGAGCCCAGTGGAGAACAATAAAGGTTAATAATCCACAAAGACCAGGGTCCATCCCTCCCAATTCCTCCCTAGGGAGAAAGAAGACTTCACGATTGAACTGGGGGACCCTCTGGGAACTCCAACCCACTTGTGGCCTTTCTGAGACATGGAATCTCTGCCAGGGTTAATCCAACTGACACAGAATCACCCATAATTATCACCCACGGGCAGGAGACCTGGAGTCAAATCTCTCCTCCACTACTTAGTAGCTGTGTGATCTAGGGCACATTACTTAACATCTCTGAGCCCCAATTGCCAATTCTGTAAAATAGAGGTAATTAGTATCCACCTCACGGTGTTCTGGGATGCTTAAAGAAGAGTGTGAACATGAAAGAGCTCTACAAACTGTATGTCACTGCACAAATGGAAAGAAGCTTTATTGCCAGGAATTTTTCCTTCTATCTAACCAGCAATTCCACCTCTACCATGGACCCCTCTTGCTGTAGTTTCAGCCCATACCCTCTTGTCAGTCCTCTTCTTTCAGGTGGAGGGAGGTGTCCTCCAAACACAATTGCTTTCCTGAATCTTGTGGAGACCTGCTCTCTTTTTACTTAGAAGTAGAGACTCCAGGGAACATGGTCTCTGACTTCAGACCTTGGAGATATTGTCACAAGCAGAGGTTGTACTTGGGATGTGGCTGGTTCCTGGGGCAGGAGAATAAGGATCTGGGCTCAAGATTTGCTCCTTCCCTTCTCCCAGCAACTCCTCTTCCAATACCAGACAACCAGCCCCATGAAACCACCTCAGAAGTATGCATTTTCCACATACACCCCAGATGATGCCAGTGAAGAGTTCCTTAGTCCAGACTTTGGAGACAGCTGCCCCAATTCATGTACATGACCAGGGCCAGTAGACCTCCTGGGTTCATTACAATTTAACACAAGGCGATAGCTTATCCCAAATGGTGGCAGTGAGACACTGAGTGACAGGTGAAAGTGGCAGTTGGAGTCCAGCCTCTCCACTTCTTTCAGATGGTACTTCATTTGTGTGACCACAAGGGCCCATAAAGGGCGAACCTGTTTTGATCTGCTCACAAATGAGCTTCCTTTGCCCCCAGCCTCTGCTGCAACCTAGCTGGGGAGTGAGGGGACTGTCACCACCATGGGAAACACAGATAATGGAGAGTCAAGGAGCCAATTTTCACAAGTCTGGGAAGAATACACACAGTGGATCGATAAAGGAAAACAACAGGGAGCTCCTTTCAGAAAGGAGGAAAGGAGATAAGAGGAGGAAAGGAGATGGAGTCACCAAGGGAGATGGTCAGAGGGATTCCGAGCCCGGAAGCATGTTAAGGGGGACATCTTTAAGAGGAAACCAATGGGAACAAGAGGAAAGAGGACTATATAGGGGTGAAGGGATGACAGAATTTCCAAACAGCTTGAGAGAAAAGTTGTCCAGTTCCTTCCCTCCATGACTATATCAGTGACAGCAGAAACGGGCCCTGCATGGTACCAATGTCATCAGATGCACACCTGACAAGTAGGCAGGAACTCCAGTTCTGAATACCACCACTACCATAGATGCACTGGGGGCGGGAAGAGGGAACGTATCTATGAGTAGGTTTCAGCTCTGCCTTTGCAACCAGTTCTGGGACCTCCAGAAAAGCTGGGTATTACTTGGCAGAGATGCTGCACAGAAGACCCCAGCACAAAATAAGGGTGGACCCAGAAGACTTTAAAGTGTTGGTCATCCCTAAGTGTCTGTTTCTGTATTTCTATGCTTAATCCAATCAAGTTGGAGATTTTCCAGTGGGAGATAAAAGTATTAAATGTAACATTGATTGAATATATTATTACATGACCCAAACTGATCTAAATCCCTTATGTATTGACCCATTTATTCCTTATATCCATAGAAGGTTGAGACTTGTATGACCTCAGTTTTACAGATGAGGAAACAGATACAGAAAGGTTAGATAACTTGCCTGTGGTTCCTGTTTTAGGCAGCACAGGCCAGGTTATGCGACAATAATAAATATCATCTAAATCTCAGTGAGTTTAGTTTTACTCAACTTATGTGTCCATCGAGGGTCAGCAGAATGGTTCTAGGACCCCAGCTGGGAGAGCAGCCACCACCTTGTGACAAGGACACCATCTCACCTTAGGCTTCCATCATCACCAACACTGTGGAAGAGAAAGGTGGAGAGTTGAGAATCTGCAATTAAATGCTTGGGTCCAGGTGTGACCCCTGTCAATTTTGCCCTCATTTCTTTGGCCAGGACTAGTCACATGGTTACATCTAACTTCAAAAAAGAGTGGGGGCATATAATCCTTTGTGTACCTGGAAGTGCAGAAAGCCTGATATTGTTGAGTGTTTGTAGTGCCTACCACAATCCCACAGCTGGCTAAGACTGAACCCCAGGCTGCCCAGTTCCCAGCCTCCACTTTCTATCACTGTTTGACTGCGCTCTTCCTGTTTCCCCCAAGAGGAATGGCAGACACCTCCTCCTGTGAGAGAGCTAGCAATTAGAATGGCTTGGGGAGGTTGGGGGTGGTGGTGGTGAAAGATTGGGACCTCTCCCTGCCAACTCAGTGTCGCTCCTGTGACTCTTGCCACATAACCTTCCGGTGAGCTTCACCTCATCCTGCCCCTGCCACTAGCTCAGGCTCACACAAATACTTTCCTGGTGAGTTTTGAGTGCTGGGAGACAGAGCAGTGGAGACAGAAAAGCCAGAGGGCAATTGGAAACCCTTGGTCCTGGTGAGCAGAGAACAATAGCAGAAGTTCAATCTGATGTCTGATGCTCCTACCGCAGCCTACAAGGTGATGTCAGGAAACTGAGGGAAGGCTGGTGTGAATGAGTCTAGGGTGACATCATCCTGAATTGCAGCAGGAAAGAGTAAAGTTAGATGCTGAGTTTAGATTCCTGATGATAAAGTTAGATTCCTGACAATAGAGATCATTGTTTTTTATGCTTGTCTCCCCACTCATCAAGAGAGAAACTGTCAAATTCATCTCCATATTCTCAGCAATCCAGCACAGGTCTGGCACAGAGTAGACACAATGTCCAACACAGAGCAGAAAATCTTTGGGGAGAGGGAGCACTAAAAGCAGATTTTTAAGAACAAGGTGGAGATAGCCAGGCTGGCTTAGGCACCTTCTAGGTTAAAGAACCTCCCTCTACGTGTTTATAACACACTGGGTTGCTTGATAAAATGCAGAGTTGGGCTCAGGCCTAGGGAAGTTTGACAGGCTACCACTGTGAAGGAATTGAGTAGCTGGTTTCTGCTGTAAAGCCTCACTCTTCTTCAAATGGAGCACACAGTCCCTAACCCTTGGGTACCTGGAAGGGGATTAGGAAAGAACAACTATACAGAGTAGCTCAGTCTCTTTGCCTGGAATCATATCATTCTCCTTCCAATACTTTAAGCATTCTAATCTCTTCTCCAACTTGAGGCCCTAGCTTGTAATAGTCTCTGTATCTGGAACATTCATCCCTTCATTCTCCCCGCCCCCCTGTGATGCCTAGTTTCCTTTTAGAATTGAATTTATTGGGGTGACATTGGTTCGCAAAACCGTATGGGTTTCAAGTGTACAACTCAACAAAACATCATCTGCATACTGCATCGTGCTCCCATTATCCCAAGCAAAATCTCTTTTTGTCCCCATTTCCCTTCACCCTTTGCCCAACCACTACCCCTCCCACTATTTTTTCCTCTGGCTATCAGCACACTGTTGTCTTGTTTGTGTTTTATATATATGTACATATATATGTGTGTGTGTGTGCGCGTGTGTGTGTGTGTATTTTTTTTTAATCCCATTTACCTTCTTTCATCCAGCCCCCCAATCTCCCTCCCCTTTGAGATCCCTTCATTCTTGATTTAATTAACTCATTCTCATTTTTTTCTATGTTTTTATTGATTTTTTTAGAGAGAGTGGAAGGGAGAGATAGAAACATTGATTGGCTGCCTCTTGCACGCCCCCTACTGGGGGTTGAGCCTGCAACCTGGGCATGTGCCCTGACTGGGAATCAAACTGGCAACCTCTTGGTTCATGAGATGACACTCAACCAATTGATCCACACTGACCAGGGCTCATTCTCATCCTTTAAGTCTCATTTATGAATCCTTTCCTCATAAAGGATTTCCCTGATACTTCCCTCCATCCCCCAAACCTGAATTGGGCTCCTGTTGTTAACTCTCAACCCACCCCACTCCCCCCTTTCTCTCTCAGAGCATTTATCACACTTTGTAATTCAAGATCAACTTGGGGAATGATTTGCTTTATGTCTGTCTCTCCCAACAGGCTGTAGGCTCATGAGATCAGAGGTAGTGGTTTTTCACTGTTGTATCCCCATTATCTAGTACAATGCCTGACACATAGTAGGTTCCATAAATGTTTGTTAAATAAATTGAGAAAATTATGCATGAATGAATGTCTAACTCTAAAGTCTTTGCTCTTTTTGTTAACATGTACTTCCTTTGGTGCTTAATATGCCATCTGGCACATAAGGGAAGTTCAAAAAAAGTTTTCTCCTCCCTCCCTTCTTCCTTCCATCACTAGCCCATTCCCTGGAAACTCCTGAATGGATATGCATCTTCTAGTGAGAACTTCAGACCCTAAGACGCTAGATGAATCAGCAGGAGCCAAGAGCTAAGAGCATAGCTGGGCCATGACATGCTCAAAGTAGACCTGTATTCGGGGACTGACAACTTGCTGCTTGACCCCCAGCATCTCACACCTCCTCTAGGCTCAACTGTATGTGCAGATGCCAAACCTTCAGTGCCCAAGGCCCATCTCTCACCTACCAACCAGAGCTACATTGAGGGTGGGGACTCAAGTGCATGGGGCAGGTAAGGAAAATGACAGGAATATCAAGAAGTTACTATGAGACCACTAGCCCCTGGGGAACCTTGTTGCCCTGGCTGGGGATCTGTGCCCTACTATCTGTGTATGGGAAATCTCTGCTGGGTCATCCCTGGAAAACAACTGGGCAGAGTCTACAAATCCCAGCTCTCAAAACAGGAAAGGGCATGGAAGTCCTTCTAGTTTCACTCCATGACCACTGCCACTGGCACCTGGTACCCCAAACTCCTCTGCAGCATCCCTGACAAGTGTTCTCACAGCCTCTGCTTGCACATTCCCTCCTACAGGGAGCTCACTACTCCCAAAGAATGAAAAGCTTGAACCTGAACCCTCTCCAATATCATTTGGGTGTCCCTCTCCACTTGACTGTGCTGTCAAAGTACATATTCCATCTCAGGGGAATGGTATTGTCCAGGAGAATAGTCTGTCCATCAGTCAGAGAACATGGAGGGTGGGGGGCTAGAATTTTTTGCCAAATCTCAAAAAATCTTAGGGACCCTGCTTAGCACTCTAGTATGAAGCCCATGCCAGACTGGTCAGAGCAGACTGCACAGCCTGCCAACCTGATGGGCAAGGTGTCTGCAGTCACAAGAGCTTCTTGAGGGTGGAGATCATGTCTCTCACCATCCCTGTCACGTGACTGTTGTCCAGTAAAGGATAGGGATTGAGCTCTACTCATCTTTGTGACCAGCACAGTGCCTGCCCTTGTTTGTCAAATGAATGGATGGATGAGTTCTCCTCTTCCTTGGGTAAGTTACTTCTCTTCTCTGAGCTTCATTTTCCTTTACTCCAAATGAGCATCATAACCCTTGCTCTATCCAGCTTCCGAGAATAGTTGTTGGGAGAGGGAAGGCAATATCTGCTGGTGAACCTTGGAAACGGTGTGAGAAACCATTGATATTATGTGTCCTTGTTTCCACCTTTTATTTCCTTCAATTCCTACCTTCTAGACCATCGACCTCCCTGACTGGTCCCCCTGTCTCTGACTTGATTCCTTTCCTCAGCAGGACTTCCCTTCCCCCACTAGATGAATGAATGAATATCTTTATATAGACACACATTTCCACGTGTACCGAAACCTGAAGTATGCAGAGACTCCAACGCTGTATGTGGAACCTTTTGATCCAGAACAGATGCACACATCTGAATTCTTGGGTGGAGGTACCCATTAGGGCTGCAGCATCGGGGCAAGAAACAGCCAGAGGAGAGAGCTGCAGCCTGCTTAGAACTAGCCCAGGCACACACACACACACACACACACACACACACGCGCGCGCGCGCGCGCGCACACACACACATGCACACACATGCCCCTTCAGGCTCCCTGAAAAGCCAGGTCCTGTGCAAAGAACCAAGCTCCAGGCAGGCCTCACAGCCAGTTCCATCTTGCTTCAGCTGCTCTTCTTCCAGTTTGCCTTTGAGCCTGTCTGGGAAATACATTACTCACTATAATTTGAGGCCCTGCCTGGGTTTAGGGGAGAGGAGTCAGATGTGAACATGAATGAGAGATTATGTTATAATCAAAAGAGCACTTGATTGGGAGACAGAAATTCCCTTCTATGCCTGGTCTGCCATGTGACTAGGGAAGTTCCTTGCCCTCTTCGGACCCCTGCCTCCAAGCTGGGGGAGACTGGGGGGATGTGTCTAGAGGCCAGTTGAAGTGAGGGCATCTGCAGGCTCCGAGGCAGGATTTTCTACCCAGGCATAGAACATTTTCGAGAAAGAAGAACTGTTACCAGGGGAAACCAGGAGCTTTTAATCAACTACCTTATAAACTGCAGACAGTCTGCCTGAGACACACACTTCAGAAGCAGTCATTGAGGATTTGCACTCTGTACAATACACCCTTCCCTTTCAGAGGATTGAGGGGACTCAGAGACTTCCCGGGAGAAGATATGGGGAGCCCCAGGCAGTAGGAGCCAATTGGCTCCATCTGAGGATGGCAGGGTTCAGCTCCTTGCTCTGGGCTGCAGTTCTATAGGAACTGGGATTATGTCCAGTTCAGAGATGGGGAGACTGAGACAGAAAGGTGAAGAAACTTGCCCAAGGCCCTTCTGCTCCTAGGCAATGGAACCGGGATGTGAACCCAGAGCTGATGGTGATGGAATAGAGGTTACCTCTGTGGTGCAAACTGGGGAAGAGGAAACTTCTGAAGTGCTGGGAATGTTCTAAATCTTTATCTGGGTGGTGCTTACACAGTGTCAATAAATGTAAGAAGTCACTGAGCAGTACTCTTAGGATTAGTGCACTTCACAGATATTTCGTTTTTTATAAACTGAAGGTAAGACCCTCCACCAGCAAAAAAAATTATGACTCACTGAAGGCTCAGATGGTGGTTAGCACTTGTTAAATTCAGATATGTACATTCTTTAAATAAAATGCTATTGCACACTTAATTGGCTTCAATATATGTATACATAACTTTGATTTGCAGCAGGAAACAAAAAATTTGTGTGACTCGCTTTATTGCAATGTTTGCTTTATTGCAGTGGTCTGGAACTGAACCTGAAATATCTCCGAGGTCTGCTTGTACTCTGTGTAAATTATATCTCAAAGAAAAAGCATTAAAAAATCAGCTCTTTATCAGGCCATCTGGCACTATCACTCTCAGCACATCACCCTGCTACACTTTTTCTCAAAGCACTGTCACAACTGAACATGATGTGTATATATCCACCTCCTTGCACTGGACTCAAAGTCCATTAGGGCAGGGACTTGGTCTGGCTCAGTACTTAGAGCAGTGCCTGGCACTCGTTCGTTGAGAGCCCTGGACCCACTCCTTAGAGCATGGAGAATAGATTGTTCTAGAGCCTGGACTAGGGCGAGGCACTTGCCTCCAGCTAAAATGAAAGGGGTCAGTGGAAGCTGAGTAATTTTGACATATTTTAGCATACTGCTTTAAAAATCAGAATGACTGCAAGAAATCCACAGTAAGCGATATAGCCACGTTGTACATGAAGGCAGGCTGGGTGGGTATGGCTGGTTTTCCCTTTGGCTCAGGCTCCAGTCTGGCTCAGCACTGCACAGTGCTGAAGGGGGAGGGGAGCATCCAGGAGGGAGTGCCTAAGCAGTTGGACCTGAAGTGAGGGGCACTATTAGAGAAAGCTTCCCCGAGGTGGTGGTCTGACCTAGTCATGAAGGAAGACGAGGAACTGTCCAGGCCCAGTGTAGGACAGCACAGTGGGAGCAGAGGATGCTGGCTTGAAACAGCATGAATTGGAGAGAAATTAAGAGGCAATCTGGTGTGGCAGGGGTCTGTCCACAGGGATGAGGGAGCGAGGGAGGGTAGGAGAAGAGGCTGGAAAGATATGCTGAGAGCAGATTATGAAGAGCCTGCAATTTCAGCCTGAGAAGTACAGGCTTTGTCTTGAAGGTGAAGGGAAGCCATGGGTGCATTTTATTGAGGGGGGTCACATGCAGTGCTTAGGAAGAGGTGAGCCTCAGCAGGGCTCCTCCCTCTGCCTGAGTCCTCATCTGCTGAGATTGGAAAGCAGAGTATGATCAAAGTGTGGGCTCCATGTGACAATGAGAGTCCCAGGGGAAGGAACCCAGAGCAAAGCACCATCAGACTCCCACACTGGCCTTTCAACCCCTTGGGGACTCCATCTGAGTCAGTCACCACTGCAGACCTTGGGCTTTCAAGCTGGATATCGGACCTTCTCTCCGCCTCGCAGAGGGGCCTGCTGCTCTCACCCCGCAGTGTCCTCTCCCCTCCACCAGGAGCCTGCAAGCGGCACACAGTCTCTGCCATGACTGAGGGCTGAAAGGCGGTTCACAGACCAGGTCCTGGTCTCCAGCACTCCTTCAGCCCCACCAGCTCCGGTAGAAGTAGTTCATCCAGTGCCCACGTTTTGAAGGGTTGTAAGTGCACATATGTCTCTGCCCTTGGCCCACGCCTAGAATGACCGCCATAGACACCCCATGACCCAGGGTTGCACAAGCAGTAAATGAGAAGTGGAAAAGATGTGTTAGAGACGCCTGTGTGTTTGGGCAGGCATGTGTGGGTGTTTGTGCCTACGCTTGTTTTTCTGTGCCACTGTGAGGACATGTGTCCCGTGTCTCCATGCATGACCACAATCAGCACATCTTAACACAGAACATTTTGAGGACCATTCCAGATGACTGTTACCACATAGAATCACCACATTTTTATTGCCGGATGGTGGGCTCCTCCGACATCTCTGAGCCTCCGTCCTTCCTGAGTTCCACCAGCCCCCATCAGAGCCAGAGCACCAGTAGCCTGAGGTGAAGTGGGGAGAGGAGGATGTCCTTTTCAAACAGCATTCGATAATACTTTTTTCTAAGTTGAAAGTTTAATGGTTTAATTTTAGACCTTGTAAAAATATCTTTGGGTCTAATCCACCCCATTAAAGCCATCAGAATAAAATGTTCCTAGTATCCAAATGGATGCATCAAAGCAGCCAGATCAAAATTTCATGTGCCGTGTGTGTGCACACGTACCTCTGAGCTAGTACAAGAGGATCACTGGCTACATGTTCCCTTTTATGTACATTTGGGCCAGCCAGGTCCTTGTTTGGTGCACACAATGTGTGTCCATGTGGGGAAGGCGCCCATCAGCATTGCCCACAGAAATAGCCTATCAGGGTGTTTCCACCTGTGACCTTGACTTCACACTTGGCCAGGACGAGGGAGTGAGGCTGATCCACAGGGAGAAGAGCAACTATTGGCACTTCCCTCCTCATTTTTTTCATCACTGCCATCAGTCCAGCGAGCCTTCCCAACAAAGTCCCTCTAGTGAGAAGTCATATAATGCTTCATAAAATGAAAGGGAGCCTGGAGCCAGGCCCACTGAAGCCACAAATCCCATTAGGGAGAAATGGAATTAAGGGCTCTGGGCTTTGTGGGACCCCAGGCTTTCAAGATTTCGGGGTAAAGACAGGCCAGGAACCCAGCCTCCTAGAGTGCCAGCACTCTGGCATCCTGGGTAGTCTGGAGAAACTGGGGTTTGGAGGATAGAAGTGGGCTGGGTGAGGAGAGTGTAGACAGACTTACAGTTGGACTGGGAAGGCTTCAGGGTGCATGGACTGGGCCCAATTCAAAGATGAGACAGGCTCCCACACCACCCACCCTCCCTGCTGCACCTTTGCCATGGGTGGGACGCAATTCTCTTGCCTGGATGATTGCAGCAGGCTCTTTGCTGTTCTCCCTGCGGCTCTTCTCTTCCTTTTCAGTCCACAACCCACACAGCACCCGGAGTGAGCCTTCTAAAGCATGGGCCCCACCTCATCACTCCCAGCCTAAATCCTTCTGTTGGTTCCCTAGTGTCTATGGCAGGATTTGCGAAACTATGTAGCGGTGACAAAAGAGGTTCCAAGGGCAAATAAATGAAGAGACTGCCTTGCTCAACAAAGCAAACAGGTGTCCTTATTGCAGAACAAATCAGCACCTGTACTATGCTAATGTATACCTCTCCACCCCATCTTTCTCATGGGACATAGCATTCAGCAAAACCCAGTTTGGGGACACTGGCTCAACATGCAATTCTCTAGGACCTGGTGCCCGCATGCACCTCCAGCCCTCTTCTCTTTGCTCATGCTATTCCCTTAACTAGAATGCCTTTCTTGGTCCTTTCCATTGCCTACCTAATTTCTACTTACCTTTTAAAAATTTTGGACTTTGCCTTCTCTGGAAAGCCTACCCTGGCTTCCCCTACCCACTGCCCATTCCTTGCTCTCCAGGCTGTGCCTATCTCTGGCTGCAGGTACCCCACTTTGTGCTGCAGTGAAAGGACCCTCATATCCCCCCATGGGGTCTGAAATGTAGAAAGCTGGGATTGTTCCATGGACATGCATGCTTAAGCAGAACAAAGGAGTACACATCAAGCCAAGAACAGGGTGAGAGTCCTTCACAAGACCTTAAGCCCAGCATGGTGTTCCAGGGCAATGACCCTAGGGGGGACTGGGGGAGGATGGGAACATGGGGGGTGGAAGACTTCAGGAGGCTGCCTTTCTTATCACTCACAGAACCTTTTCTTGACTCCCCTCTATCTTCCTCTCATCCCCAGAAAGGAAGCCACTCAGAGCCACTGCAGGGAAAGGTTCTGAAAGAGCCAGAGAGGGGCACCACCAGAGCCACCAATGACAGATCAGAGTCTGGGGCAAGGGGAGGGTTGAGCATGGAGCTTGCCTGGGCAGTGAGTGTGCTGAAGGGCCCAGGAGGGCTAGTTTGAGTGGAATTGAGTTTACAAGTGTTGCTCAGGGTCACCTAACTCAGAAGCAACAGAGCTGAGACAAGACCCCAGGCATCTGATTCTCAGAGCACTGTTTTTGCTAAGACTCAGAGCAGAGAGAATAATCATCCTGCCAATCCCACGCAGAACTCATGAGGCCCAGAGGAGCCGAAGGGCAGAGCAATGCTTATTTGGGTGTAAACAGCCATGTGGCTGTCTGAGGTGACTCTTAGGCATTATGTCTCCCTGGATTTTCCTGCAGAGTACTGAGCCCCTGAAGGACATTCAGTCCTGTCTACTTGCTTGCCACCTTCCAGGTACTGCTGAAAAATTCTCAACTACATGCTTGCCTCATCTATCTGGACCCGGATGCCTAAGCTGAACTGCTGTGAGGGCCTCTCCTTCAGAGCTCTTGAAGTAGGGCTGTGGGGTACACAGTCAGTTCCCTGTAGTCCTTCTTTCCTTCTCCATCTTCTCATCCTTGATCTCTGCTTTATGGACTTTTGCCCCATCATCCTTGGCCAGGTTAAACCAGGGTTTCTCAAGCTTGGAACTATACATTTTGGGCAAATTCTTAGTTGTGGAGCCTGTCCTGAGTTCTGAGCAGCAGGACCCTCAAGCTGGTCTCTAGAGGAGGAACTTAGCCCTCCTATTGCCAGACAATTTCAGTCCTTGTATATGCTCATCAAATTTTGGTTCCATCTCCAGGCCTCAGGGGAGTCATTTTAGACAGTCCCCTGCCTCCAAGCATGATGCTTCCCAATAAGTGGATGCTTTAGTGATCCACAGACTGAGGAAGGGCTTCCTAATATCCAACCCCAATCTTTCTAGCTGCTCCTTAGACCTACTTCCTCTTTCCTGCATGGACATGGAAACCACTTCTCAAGGCCTTCTGGGTAAATAAGAGGTTCTATCATTTGTTGCCCCTTCTCTGACTTGGCTCCATTTTCAGGTCCCCTCACTTTGCTGAGCTTATCCCACTGGGTCTAATGCTCACCACTCTGCCCAACCCCAGCCTTTCTTTGGTCCTTAAAGTCTGACAGACCAAGCTTCAAGTCCAGGCTCCATCATTTGCTAGCTCTGTGATCTCGGGTAGGTCCCTTCACCTCCCTGGGTTTCAGTTGTTCTTATGCATAAAACAAAGCTATTAATCCTAGGATTGTTGTGGAAAGTGAACGATCTAATGCATATAAAGTACTCAACACAGTGCCTGGCATGACAGGTGCACATGGAGCGTGTGAGGAGGAACGGCATGTACAGTGTGTAAGCACTGCTTGGCATACAGTCAGCACCAAATTCGTTAGCTCCTGTTATGCTGAAACCCACCTCAGGGTCTTTTGGAAGCAACCCATGTGTATTTTATTGGAGGTGGTGCAGAGACAGACTGGTTCCCCAGACATGTGAAACCAGGAGAAAGAGTGCTCTTGCTTTGCTCACCCCCTCACTTCCCGGCCGCCACCTCACTGACTGGTTTCCCATCCACCCAACACTGAGTCACACAGGTCCAATTTGTTCAACTCTAGCTCGAGCACTAACTACCTGAATATAACGTTGGCCAAGTACCTCCCTTCACCTCAGCTTCTGCACCTCTAAAGTGGGGATAAAAATTATACCTGCCTTGCCCGGCTAGTGTGGCTCAGTGCACTGAGTGTCATCCCATGCACCAAAGGTCACTGGTTCGCTTCCCAGTCAGGGCATGTGCCCGGGTTGTGGGCTCAATCCCCAGTAGTGGGCGTGCGGGAGGCAGCCAATCGATATTTCTCTCTCTGCCTTCCTTACTCTCTACAAAATCAATAAAAACATATTTTACAAAATTATACCTGCCTTCAGGGTTTTGTGAGTATCTAGTGAGAATGCAGGCAGGCGAGCTGTGTCCCGCGCACTGGAGAGGGTTGGTTTTCACTTATGTGGTTCCTCCTCTCCCTGGGCCTTGGGTACTGGCTCCCTTCCTAGTACCCTGCCCCCTCCCCCACCTAACCCCCCCCCCCCCCCCCGCCCATCTCACTCTCCCTCGTGTCCTTTGCTTCCCCTCCACGTGAAGCTGTCACAGGCCAGGACATGGCCATTTCCTTTGGCTACACAAGCAGTACTTGTTTATACTGGCCCTCTTCTGTGACCTGGACAACATGTCCCACACCGTGGACAAGCTGGAGCCACTGATTCAGCTGGGAGTACGCCAGCTCCGGCCCTGCTCTTCCCTCCACCCTCCGAGGACAGGAGGCTGGGAGCGCAGGGTCTCTGACTCCCAGTCAGGAGCTCTGGGCCATGAATTGCTCTCACTTGATGTCAAGGAGCTTGTCCGAGGCCATAGGAGCCAGTTAGAGCACCTGAGAGGAACCTGCTTGCTTCTCTGCACTGAGAAGCCTATCCGAGGTGCAGGTGGGAAGTGAGGAATGTCTACACTCCAACAAGGCAGGCAGGAAGTGCATGCAATCACAGCAGCTAGATGCACCCGAATTGTAGACACAGGAGTCCAGCTCCCTGGGCCTCAATCTCCCTCCTCCCCTTCTCCAGCAACAATGTTTTCACTTTCTTTGAGATTCTGTGCTGCCCTCTGCCAGGGCGAACATATTATTAGGCATAGTAGGCCCAGCACCTAGGGTCTACAAAAATGTTTGAAATTATTTTAACATTAGAAGAAAAAAATGAATATAACAACAATGAATATATAACTATTAGTCCAGCCTGGATAATATTTGTCCCTATACCAATACAGTTTGAATATGTTTTTATTGATTTTTCAGAGAGATAGAAACATCGATGTGAGAGAGAAACATTGATTGGCTGCCTCCTGCACGCCCCCTACTGGGGATCAAGCCTGCAACCTGGACATGTGCCCTGATCAGGATCAAACTGGCATCTCTCAGTCCATGGGACGACACTCAATGCACTGAGCCACGCCAGCCAGACATAAAATGTACATTTTAATATTGTTGATGAAGAAAGGGCCCACAGAAGCAGGAGTAGGTAGGGTCCATGAAAGTCCAGATGTGGCCTTGGTCTCTGCTCAGTCCCTCTCCATCAGCTTGAGGTACCATCTGCCTGTCTTAGAGGCTGTGGCATCACAGGGTCAACCTAGGGCTCCTAGTGACCATAAGCAATATCCTGCAGGCAAGGCAGGGCAGGCCACTCTCAGCAGGCCATGGGGGTGGGCCGGAAGCAGAGGAGGTCAGGCCTGCCCCTCTTTCCTCCCTCCTGGTCCCTGTTCTCTTCAGCCAGTTTTCCTCAAACGCATTTCCTCCTTTTTCAACAGCTCTCACACCTACCACTACCAGTTCCCTCCCCACTGCACCCCAGAGGTAGCACTGTCTTCTCCCTTTCCACAGGGCTGTAGTGGAAAGAACACGGGCTTGCGAGTCTGCTGGGAAATTCAGTTCGGCTGCTTACTTGCTGCGTACCTCAGGGCAAGTCTCGTTGCCTCTTGGACTGTCAGATCTCCGTCCAGAAAAAGGGGATGCTAGCACCTCACAAGGCAGTTTGGAGGTTGAAATGATATCCTGTGTGGAAAAATGCATGACGTAGAGCCTGGTATACAGTAGGAGCTCAGTACACATGAGCTCCTGTCTAAGCAGCAGAAGAGTTTGATACTGTCCTCACCCACCCTTCCCCAGGTTCCTTTGAGCTCCAGTGACCCCTCCCATCCCACAGTCCCCACCTCACATACTCTCTTGTCCCTGCTTTCACACACAGAGATGTAACTGCACTCAGCACACACTCCCTGAGCTCCTTGAATAGTGGCTCTTATAGACCAGAGCCTCTCTGGACACGGGGCCACAGCAGTGACTCATCGGGTCCCAGTCCTTGATGTCACAGCCTAGGCAAGGAGAAACTGGTTTGTATATTTGAGGGCAGTTTTATGTGAAAAAATTCCACTTGAAAAGTGCTTCGAGAGCTCAGGAGTGGGTTGGTTAGGAAAGGCTGGCTAAGTTGGGAAGGGTGTGAATAGCTAGAGAAGATATAGGGGACAAGCCAAGCAAGGGGGCGCTTTATAGAGCAATGGCTTGGAGTGAATGAGGCAACACAATACAGGTATAACTCGGAGCTACTGTGGGTGGTCCCAAACCACTGAAATAAAGCAATATCATACTAAAGGTAGTCACATGAAATTTTTGGTTTCCCAGTGCATATAAAAGTTATGTTTACACTGTACTGTAGTCTATTAAATCTGTAATAGCATTAGGTCTAAAAAAGAACACTGTATATACCTTAATTAAAAATACCACTGTATTAAATGTATATTTCTATGTAAAAAAAAAAAAAAGAATAGCTCTTTAGATATTATTAAATAAATCAAACTTAAGAAAAAAAATAGCACTTGATTGCTAAAATATACTACAACCATCATCTGAGCCATCGGCGAGTTGTAATGTTTTTGCTAGTGGAGGTCTTGCCTCGGTGCTGATGAAAATCCATTATCTATGAAGCGCAATAAGATGTGATGATGCACTCCCTTTGTGCCATTACTGGATTGGGCACTGTGTTGGGTACATGGGTTCTTCTCAACACACTGGCAAGGTAGGTATTCCTGTACCCATTTCACAAATGAGAGAACTGAGGCTCAGAGAGCAAAGTCGTTTGCTCAAAGTCACACTGCTAAGAAGTAGCAGAGCCAGGACTTAAACACACCTCTGTGTGTCTCCAGATGCTTTTCACTGGACCCTTCTACCTCCCCAAGCTGAACACTATGAAGGACTCAGAGAAACCCCACGAGGTAACTGATCCCAGATGCTCCTGGGTTAATGGAGGGAGAAAGCAAACCTTGCTGGAAGCTTCAGGGATGGCTTCATTGTACAGATATATCAAAATTAAGTGTTACCAGACTGGTGAGGTTTGAGGGTGATAACATTTTGTGATAATCAGCCTACATTGCTAAGGAATCCACACATCTCTCTGAGCCTCATTTTATGTATGGCGAAACTGGGACCCCAGAAGGTTAAATAACTTGCCCACAGCTAAGAACTGGCAGGGCTGAGACTTGAACCTGGGTCCTCTGAGTCTAGGACAGTGAAAGGAGCAGGCCTGGGACATGGCTGGAGAAGGGAGCAGAAGGAGGGGAGAAATTTGGTGGACAGGATGAGGCTGCATTGTTGGGTCCTAAATGACACAATTTGGTAGTGAACTGGGGTAGAGGAGGAGGAGGCACTGGCAGTGTTTGAGACAGAAAGAGATAGGATGACACTTGACTTTAGAGATTCACCTGGTACCACATATAGGTGGGAATGGGCGGGAAGAGAGAAAGGAGGTGAGGGGCTCTTTCTAATATTCAGGTAGAAGGGTACGGAATATGAACTGGGGTGCTGTAATCCAGCATGGGCTGGATCCAGGAGATGCTGTGTAGGTAGACTAGATGGGACATGGTTAATTCCCCTTTAGATCCATGTGATCTGGCCCTTATGACCTCCTCTCCTCACACTGCCCCTTTGCTCCCTGCACCCCAGCAACACTGACCAGCTGCTCATCCTGGAAAACATCAACTTTGTACCCATGCCAGTGTCCTTGTACTTGCTATTTCCTCTGCCCAGGACTCTTCACCTTGGATCTTTGTGCAGCTGATTCCTTCTCCTCCCTCAGTTCTTGGCTGAAATGGCCCCTTGCGTCCTCATAGAGGCCCTCTCTGACCACCCTATTGAAGTAACTGCCCAGCTGCCACCACCTCACTCTGCTTTATTGCCTTCATTGCCCTTATCATAGCTGAAGTTAGCTTGTGTGTTTGTCTACCATCTACCTCTCTCCACTCACTCACCCAGTAGAATGTGCACTAAAGGCAGGTGGGAACCTTGGTCTTGTTCCCTTATGTATTCTGTGCACCTCAACAGAGTCTGGCATGTAGCACACATTCCACAACTACTTGTTGAATGGCAGAATGGATGAGTGTTTGCATGGATAGACGATGGACGAATGGATCGATGGGTGGATGCACTGGTTGTGAGGGGAGGGGAAAAGGAGGGAGGAGTTATGTCTGATTTGGGGATCTGAGCTGGGCATCCAGGAAGGTAACAGTGTCACCAACAGAGACAGAGCAGGCAGCAAGAAACAGACTTTGTGTTGGAAGATGATGAGTTTGACTTGGGCCTCCAGGTGAAACAATGGATGTCAGCAAGGTCCCTAAAGAGTAAGGAATGCTTTAGGATGAGGTGGGGCAGAAGGAGGAGAGAAGTGGGAGGGGCAAGGAACAAAGGCCAGGAGCTCCGGTTAAAGAAGTGGGAAGAGATGTCCTTGCCTAGAAGGTGGCCTCAAGAAGGAAGATGTGGCCATGGGGCCACATTCTCAATGAGGATATGAGGTGCAAGGCAATCAGTAGTTGGGATGCAAAGAGGTCATTGGGATGCTTTGTGTCTGGTGAGGAGGTAGGTGTGTCCAGAATGGTGGAAGTTGAGGCTGTGGGGGTCTGGGAACCAAGAAGGTAGGTAGGGCCTTGATGCCAAGCAGAAAAGAATATGCACATACCCACCCACCCACCCACTCAGGCCCAAACCGTCCCCACAGAGCCTGACTGGCAGGGAGGAGGAAGGGCAGAGGAAACTCCCACTGACTCGTTCGTGTCCGCTATCTGCTAGGTATTGTGTAGCCACGTTCACATGGGCTCATTTAACATTGATGACAACCTTGCAAGATATGATTATTACCTCTGTGAGGACAAAAGTACCAGAAAGATTAAACGTGTCTCTAAAGGTCACACAGCCAGGCAATGATATAGGCAATCTGAACCTGGGTCTGTCTACCACTGACCCTCAGCCACTCCAGCAGCAGGGCATTGGAGACTAGAAAATAATACATCAAAGCTTGCAGATTGATTGTCCAATTCCCACATGGGCTTCACCCACAGCCTGGTTTTTTGAAAGTACTGGGTTCGTGAAAGCACAAGCAGAGAAAGTATAGGCAACGGTGTTGGGAATTTGAGGGTGAGAGTTCTCTGGAACCAGGGAAAGGAAAAGGCCAACTCAGGGTGGGTGGAGGTATGACTGAGGGCTAGGAATGGCCATGGGCGATGTTCGAGATGATATGTGTGGCAGTGAAGGGCCTGGGCAGCCTCATCGTCATGACACCTATTCCCATGTCTGTTGGCTGTGGCGGTGCATTCATGGCCTGCACGGAGAGCCAGGCAGAGCTCGGCAAGCATGGAAGCCTCTGCTTTATGTTGGGGGAACAACACAAAAGGCCCAGAGAAGCTCCCCTGTTTGGCACTCCCCATCCTAGAATGCCAGACATAAGGGAACTACACGGGGCAGCTGGTCCCGAGCGGCAGAGTCCAGGGCTGAAAGGTTGGGGGAATTCTTTCAAGAGCCTCCGTCGTAACTCTGTCTCCTGGTAACGATCACCTGGGTGGTCATTTTCATACCACCCATTAACAGCATGCTCAGCCCCATCCTCTGGTACAGTGTCTGTGCCAGAAAGCTCCTGACTGCCTGCCTCAAAAACTACTGGCCAGAGCTTCACACTGGTGTCCAGTGCTGCTTGAGCCATTTCCCATCCCAAACACACATGGAGGGGGGTGGCACGAGGGGGACTCCACTGCTTTCCCAAAGGCAAGGGGCTGACAGACCCTCTGCTCACCTTGCTGCTCTCCAGGGCTAGCCAACACCCCCAGCAGCAGCAGTGAGGAAAGATCAAAGGTATGTAGGGACAGTGAAACCCAGGAGAATGGAAGGAGGTGACCGTGAAGTGGGACTTGGCAGGCACCCCGACCTGTTGAGGCTGGGTGGGGGTGCAGACAGTGGCAAGACAACCTGAACACTTACTGAGGCAGACTTGTGACAAGGTATCCTCGGCCTGTTTGTCCTATGAGGAAGCTGAGAGAAAGAGAGAGACAGAGAGAGGGAGAGAGATTGAAATCCTGGCTACCCGAGAGCACTCAAGGCTTGCAAACACAGATTTGACTGCAAAGCCTGCCCTCTCTCTAGCTGCCCCTTGGAGGTTGGGAACTTTCTGGCTATAGTAACAGAGGAGAAGCAAGTTTATCCCTCCAGGGAAGTCAAAATAAGGGGATCCCTCTAGTCCCCTGGGCTTTGCTGGCCACTGGAACCAGGCCAGGAGCTGCCACAAGGCACTGAGACCTCTCATAACCTGGCTTCCCCAAGCCCCCTGGGGCGGGCCTCCACTCTTTGTCCTTCAGCTCCAGCTCTGTGTAACTGAGGAAGGACAGCATAGCCAGGGACATCTCTCGCTATGGCTACTGAGGACTCCTGAGGTCACGCTCCTGGGCCACTCAGATGGGGGACCCTGGCCAAGAAAGGAGGTGGGGTCTGCAGCTTCTGCCCCAGCCCTGGCTTCTTGGAATCCTGCCTTCCCACCCCCAAATCACCTCCCAAAGAGAAGAGCTGAGGCCTCCCCCCATTCCTGCTGTGACCTCCCTGAGTCTTAGGCCAGTAATGCTCACAAACTCTGACCCTAACATCGTGCCCAGTCCCCAGCCCATCGTCTTAGCAAAGACAGCCACACAGCCGGAGCACATCTCTAGTAATGCTTTATTGTTCTGCTGACAGAGTCACGTGGCTCCAGCTCTCCACCTCCCCCGTTTCATCTTAAGTGCCCTGCCCCCCACCCCGCTCCCACCCATAGATTATAGTACACTCATGATAGAACATATCTGTGTATATATAGATGTGTGTACGTATATATATATGTACCTATATATACACAAATCTATATACATATTCTGACTGTACAGTATTTATAGGTACAAGTAAAATAGGATTAAAAATTACAACGTTGGCTAGAAACCATCCCACTTCATTTTATTCAGCCAAAAGAAAAATCAATCATGAACTAGTGTTTCAATGGCACTTGAATTTCAACATGAACCAAGCCGGCCAATAGGTGGGATAGATCCAGTTTGGATCGCTCCCCAAGTGGCTGAGATGACCCTGGGCCCTTCCATCTGGCTGGCTGGCCACCTGAGCCAGAGGCCAGGTCTCTGCCTGAAGGAGGAGTTGCTGTGTCCACCTGCTACCGGCACAAAGAGCAGGAGGAGGAAAGCCATCTGCTTCCGCTCTCCGGACACTGCCGTGCATGGCCAAGGGCTGCACCCGACCCCGCGGAGTGGGGCCCACGCCACGGGAAACTGGTTCATTGGTCTCTTGAGATCTGAGAAAGGAAGGCCCCTCTCCCACTCTCATGTCCCAAGCTATCCCAAATCGTCATGTCGCCTACTAGGGGCCCGTCAGTACCCACTCTTTAAATCAGCCTCATAAAAATCAGCATCGTATTTACACAAATAAAACACTTCTTGGTGGTTGGGGCTGCCCTCTGCTCTGCCCCTGTGCCCATCCACTCCCGAAAAGCCAGTTTGGGGTCAATGTTGCATCCAAAAGCAGGACCAGAACCTCCAGTTCAACCTCAAAGGGACCCTAGTACCAACCCGGATGGCCTGGCCTCTCCAAAGGGCGGAGGGCTGGGAGCACACACTGCCCTCTCCCGCTGTTCCTGCGGGTGGAGAGCCTGTAAGGCTTCTGTGTGACTGGTGGCTCCGGGCCTGGAGGGCAGCAGCGGTATTCTTGCTTGTAAACTGGCTCCTCTTTCTCAGAAGGGCAGAACACAGGTTTGGGGGTGAAGGCTCTCATCCCCCCTTCCGCCTTTGGAATCAGGCCCAGGTTCACAACTTTGTCTCAGGACCAGCTGCCTGCAGGGCGGGGAAGGAGTCCCGGATCTTTGCCACTTCCATGGCACACAGGTGCCCAAAGACTTTGTTGTACCAGTCAGGAGAACGGCCCCTGGGGAAGTGGAAGCAGGCAGGCATGAGGCAAGGGTTCTTACCAGTAGTCCTTTCAAGGGGGAAGGAAGAAAGGCCTTGCCCCAGCCCCCAGGGCTCAACAGCATGGGGCAGAGGCAGGAAGGGCGCCAGGGCAAAGGGGACCTGGTACCTTAGGTCAGCGCGGCAGATGTGGGTGAGCCGGGAGCGGCCCAGGCCACAGGGCTCCATGAGATACTGGGAGGTGAGCATCAGGGCTCGCACCCCAGACTCTGGGACAGGCTGCTCAGGATCCAGGGACTGGGAGACAAGCAAGCAACCCCCGCGGGGCAGGTCAGAACGCCACATCCTGTGGGGAAGGGACACACATTCAGATTCCTGATGCTGGTTCCCACCCCACCTCCCTTGTCCCCTAAGCATAGCAGGCTGGCAGCCAGAGTCCCTCACCGAAGCACCACGAAGTCACGGCAGGGATGGGGTGCCATGCTGTCGGTGACATAGTGGTACAGCTCCACACCCGGCATCAGGGCCTCCAGCACCTGGGCCCGCAGCAGGTCCTCATCCCAGAGGGCCCGTTCCCGCAGAACACGGTGCAGCACCACGGCGGGAGGGGCCGCCACCTCTGTGGACGCCTTCCACACACGCAGGGGGTGCCCATCTGGTGCCTGCAGGCCATGTGAGCAGGGACAGGAGGCAGCTGTCAGGGCTGGAAAACTCCCACTCACCCCCAGTCCTGGCTTGCCCTCACTCCAGTCCCTGAAGAGGAAAGGCTGCAGGGCTATTGTGCTAACCCTTGTCACACCCAGACAGGCCATCCCTGTGTTCCCAGCCCTCTCTCTCTCCTTTCTGGATGTCTGCTTCTCCAGCTGCTCAAGAGCACGAAGAGATGACAGACATTCTCTGAGGCCTACTAGACTCTACCATGAAACGGGCACAGTGCTTGGAATTTCTGGAAGTGAACGGGAAGGGAAGATGGTGATGATCCCCGAGCAAGTCACCACCTAGCGCGCAAAGCACACAATGTGCCAGGCACTGGGCCAGCTTCTCACCCCGACCCTGTAAGGGAGGTTCCACTGTGACCGCTTTATACATGGCAAACCTCAGGTGTGCAGTCTTACTCATAATCAAAATCCGAGAAACAATGTGGCTGGTGTCAAGAGAGGGACAGAAAGAAGTCACCTCCAGCCCAGAGCATGACAGGAGGCTCTGAATGGAGCAGGGGGCATATCAAGTTAGGACTCAGTGGCTTGAGAAATGTACTGCTTGGGACAGGTCACTCCAGGTAGCACGACATCAGGGGCAGAAGCACAGTGCAACTGTGGTGCAGGGAGAGATGGGAGATAAGGCTCGAAAAGTACTGACATGTCTGGAGTGGGGCTTTTGGGAGGTAATTCTGGCAAGATAATACCCGAGAGAGATCCCCTGGTCCCATTTGGTTCTTGCTTTGCTGGCTGACATTCTCCAAGTATCAGGCCGAGGCACAGTGGCACTGGCAGGGCAGCTCCTTCCTTTGGGATCCCTGGCCCCCTGACCTGCACCAAGCCCTTTCCTAGCCCCAGGGCAAGCATGGGAAGCGCGTTACCCACCTTCTTGCAAGCCAGCTCCGTGTGCTGGGGTCCTGGCACGCTCACCCAGCCCTTGAAGCGCTCAGCAGCATCGCGCAGCAGCTCCTGGACGCTCTCTTCCATGTAGAGGCTCAGGCTCACACCAGCGGCCTGGGCCTGCCGCAGCTCTGCCAGGGCTGGGCCAGGAGGGCTGAGCTCAGCTGCGCTGTAGGAGCTGCACAGTTGCAGCACCATGTCCTGGGGCACCTGGCAGGGCACACACACTGGGCTGGGGCCACGAGGGGCAAGCAGCAGAGGAGCTCACTCCCAGAGCCCACAGTCTGTCGGGTTCATGTTCACAGGGCGGGAAGCCTGGCTACTGCAGTGAGGTAGGTGAGAAACCGCGCAGGGAGCAGCTGGACACAGGAGGTTCAGGGGCATGTGTCAAGTCTTGGGATACAAAGGTTGGACCTGATGGTTCCCCCGGGTCTGAGAGATGGGCATCATGGCCTGGAGTCGCTCACCTGAAAAAGTTTCTTACAGTCACTGATCATATGTGATAAGCCCTGAGTGGCTGCCATGTTCTCACTCAGGTCCCTAGGGCCTGGCCGGCCAACCAGGCTGCGTTTGCTCTTGATCCTGGAGGGAAGGGCCGAGAGGAGAGGATGGCACCAGGGCAGGAGACAATATGGCCGACAGGCTGGTTTCCCGTTCCCAGGAAACCAGCTTGCCAGTCCCAAACACAAAACAACCTGCTGTCTTTTAGGAGGCCCTGCTTCACAGCATCCAACCAGTCCCTGGCCCCCGAGGAGTCAGGCTGACCCCTTGTGGTGATGTCTGGGAACTGCAGTGCCCGACATCAAGGGCCTGAAGTCCAGTGGGGTTGGGGACCAAACCCTCCCTGCCCGCCTGGCTACATGTTACCCTGTTTCACCTGGGTGAGGGGCTGTCCTTCTTGGAGACGTTGAGGTGGAAGATGGAGGGTGCCAGGCACACTGCCAAGTTGCCAGCTGTCATTTGGTTCTCCTCAGCGGATGCAATGTCACTTAGGAAATAGAGCAGGGTCTGCAGCACCTCTCGGTTCTCATCGGGGAGCAGCAAAGTGGCAGCTTGGGCTGCTGCCAACCACTGATCCTTGGGGAGGACTGTGGGGAAGGAATGGCGGAAAGGCTTCCTTATTACCCTAGAGCCTGCCGCTTGCAGGAACAGAGAAGAAACCGTGGTCCCAAGGGAACCCAGTGAGAGAGAAGGGCAAAGGTGGACCCTGGGAGGTCTCTTGGTGCCAGATCAAGCTCTGCTCAAACGTGCAGTGTAACCTTAGGTCCTTGCCTTTCCTCAGGGCCTCAGTCTATCCTTCCATATAGTGGGTTTGGGGGAATAGAGTGTGTTTTCTCTCCGAGGGGTGAGGGAGAGAATGGGGCAGGTTTGTGGGGATAGGTACAGGCCACTCACGCTGGTAGATCTGCAGGAAAGTGGTGGTGAGCTTGCTGGTGAAGATAGGCTCGGGCAGGTCTCGGAAATACTGCTTCAGCAGGTCAGCCACATCGTAGGCCGACTGGCCGTCATAGCAGACATTGTCAGGGGAGGACTCGTTCATCTGGCGCAGGTTCTGGATCCTAGACTTCACCCCAGACTTGCGGAAGATGCCCACCTGGCCCGTGCAGGTCAGGGAAGGAGACATGGAGGGGGGGACTGTGAGGCCAGGTCTGGACCGGGAGTCACAAGCGTGGGCCACCCCACACAAGCCCAGCAGGCCTCCTGCACAGCAGGATTGGGGAGAAATGGCAAAATCATAGAAAAGGGTTGTTACAGCCTTGGGCCAAGGAGAAACATGGCTTTAGTGGAAATGAGTAAGAAAAGGGGGACCGAGGCTACGGCAGGCTCTGGGCAGTTGGGGACATAGTGCCCAGGCCAGAAAGAGGCTGCCAAAGAGCTGAGCAGAAGGGAGCTTTGGCTCCATCCTTGCTGGGCTTTCCTAAGGCTCAGAAAGGTCTCTGGTAGGCCAACCAAGGGGGAAGGAGCCAAGCACAACAGCTTCCCGTCCCCACTTCTTAGCCGTGGACTCCCTCCCCATTGCCATCTCCCCGCAGCCCCCGGGGGCTCACCTGGTCCAGGCACTGGCCACGCAGGTAACGCATGGCTTGCTGAATGCTCTGGGGCAGCGGCTGGCCTGTGCGCTGCACATGGATGAGAGGTGGCACCCCAAACACGTGCTGGCCCCGGTAGTCTGGGGTCTTGTTCCTTTTCATGAACTTGGGCACTGACCTGTTCGGAGGAGTGACAACATATCAGAAAGGGATATGAGGGAGGCCAGGACACGGTTTGGAGACTGTCTGCAGTCTTGGGGGTGGGTGGGCTCAGGCAGGGGTAAGTGGGGTAAGAAACACACCACATCCCCAGAGCCAACATTCACCAAGCCTCTGCTCTGGGCCCAGCCCTAGGGAGTCACAGAGGAACACAGGGAGCTCTCAGTCTGGTTAAGGACATAACTGTTTCAATAGGCAGTGACAATACATGTGGCCAGCAGTGGGCCAAGAACTTAGGGGAAGATCCATGAGGGAGGGGAACTGTACCTAGGGGGTCAGGGAAGGCTTCTGAGAGAGGTAGAAATTCAGCAGGCTCTTGAGAAATAAGTGGGCATTGTCCCAGAGGAGAAATGGGTAAAAGGCATTCCAGGCCAAGAGAAAAGAATGGACAAAGGAAGCAAGGCAGGGAAGGACGGCTGGCTGGTACAGTGGCGTGGCTTAGGAGTGGCAGGCGAAAGAGCCCGCCAGACGGGGCAGGACCAGAACATGAAAGGATTGTGATGGGAAGGCAACTTTGGCAATGCTGAGCCACAGAATGGTGATTAGGAGTGGCAACCAAAGTTGCATTTGAGGACAACCTCGCTGGTGGTAGCATGGGTGTTGTGGCAGAGGAGGTTCAACTCGAGGACCTCATGTTCCCAACCCTCATCCCTCCTCACACACGGCACACATACTCTCATGCATCTTATGTGCACCCCGCACAGACATACACGCAAGCCACCCAGAGTCACGCTGACCTCTCAGGCCATGCCCCTCCAGCCTCCTGGCACATCCTACCACTCCATTGGCCTGTGGGCTCTGCCTGTCTACACCTGCCTTCTGGGGCTGATCCCCCCAGGGCCTTGCAGTAGGGGCAGGGAGGGGGCCAGGACTGTGGCCCCGGAGCACTCACCAGCCCCAGCTCTGCTTGTGGGGCACAGTGTACTTCTCCATGAAGGCCGTGAGCCGCAGCAGGGAGCCCTTGTGCAGCAGGCGGATCTGGCTGGCAAACTGCCGGTTGATCTCCAGCGACTCCGAGTTGAGGCTGGGCCGGTGGGAGTTCTGAAAGCTGTGCCAACGGAGCTTCCTGGTAAGTGATGGGGGCAGGGGTAGAGAAAGCCAGTGGAGCAGGGTTGGGTCAACTTTAGAATGGGGTGTGCTCTTCTGGCCTCTTTTTTCTCCCCAAAGAAAGAAAATGCAGGGCGATGGGACCATGGTCAGCAATGCCGTTAGGTCCCCGAGTGGAGAAAGCTTAGTCTTAGCTTCCAGGGCTGCCCAGTGGCCCAGACGCCATCAGGGAAGTGGCCCCGAGCGCAGGCCCATGTAGTGCCAGCAAGTAGTACCAGCCCCTACCCTCCCAGGACTGCAGTGGACAGGCTGCTCTGAGAAACTCAGAATGGCAAAGCTGGGGATCAGAGCTCATCTCTTCCAATGCCCTCAATTTACACATGGGAAAATGAGGCCCAGAGACAAGCTAGGATTTGCTCAAGGCCACAGCAGGGGCAGGTCGGGAACCGAACATTCTGGATTGCCGAGTCCTGTACTCTTTGTTGCGCTGCTGCCACTGGGTGCCTTAAGGCCATCAGCCAGCTCCCAAGAACCTGCCCCTGAGCCTCATAACTAAGAAACTGGCTGGGGTAGATAGAAGTGAAGATGGAGGAGGGGAGAGAGGGGAAGGAAGGAATTGGGAAGGGAAGAGACAGAGACAACTAAGCCCCCTGCCCCTTTCCCCACCCTGAACTCCCACCTGCAGGGTCTGGTAAGTGAGGCCCCAACTCCTGAATCTCGTCGTTCACGGGGTGCTGGTGCCTGGAGTCCAGCCGGGGACCCTGCAGCCTCAGCCTCACTCGTGGAGTTCCCGCTACTGTCCAGTTCGCTGGAGGAGGCCACAGTGTCAGAAATGGAGTGTCCTTCTTCCACAGACAGGCTGGAGGCAGAGGTGGGTTCCCTGCCTGAATTCGCCTCCTGCTCGTTATCCTGGGCTGGGCCCTGTGGCTCAGCCTCGGCCTGTGCCTGGAGCTCAGCCTCGGCCTGAGCCGGGACTACTGTCTGGACGTCAGCCTGGTCCAGGGCTGAGGACTCTCTGTGGGCTGGAGCCTCTACCTGGCCCAGAGCCTCAGGCTGACCTTCAACCTCAACTGTGGCTATTTCTACTGATGAAGTGGCCTCTTCATCTTCTTCCTCATCTTCTTCCTCTTCCTTATCTCCAGACCCCAGGTCTGGGTACATGGCCTGAGACCAAAGCTCCACCCGTTGCTGCAGCCCCCACACATGCTGGAGGATGTCATCGAGGTGGGCATAGCTGCCCCCACCCTCCTCATCTTCGGCCTCAGCCCCAGCCAGTACAGGCTCAGCTGGGTACAGCTCGGGCATGTTGTCATAGGTGCTGGCATGGCTACCTGTGGAGCCGCAGGAGCCCCGGCGCCCTTCGCAGCCCCAGCGCCTACCTGGCTGCCAATCGGCCAGGCGGTGTCCATCCTCAGGACACAGGCTCTCAATGGAAAGGGAGCGAGGGAATGTGCCTGGTTTGTGGTCGCCAGGCACATGCACCAGGTAGTCAGCCCGGCGTACCCGCTGAGGATTCCGGAGCGTAGCCACAGGCCACACCTCCCAGCCCCTCTGAGTCTCAGCGCCACTGCCACTGGCTGAGGTGTGTGCCCGGTTCTTGGCCCTGTAGAATCCAGCTGAGAGGAAGCCACGGCGGCTGCGGAAAGAGGAGCCTTTGGTGGCCTTCTCTGAGGCGGCTGCGCTACGCTCCGGCTCAGCTTGCCGGCTGCCACCCTTTTCCTTCCGCCTCAGAGACTCCAGGTGCTTGAGGAAGCTACGGGAACGGCGCTTCTTAGCTTTGTCCTGGGGACCCTCTGGGCCCTGAGAGGGGCTGAGAAGGGGCCGGTCACTTGGGCTGGGGGTACGGCCTCCCAAGGACAGGTCCGCTGGCTCGGGTGGTAGGCTCACGGTGATGGCAGGTAGGGAGGTGGCACTAAGCTCGGTGAGAACACTCTCACAGCTGGAGGTCGCTGGCAGTCCAGGACTCGGTGGGGCCAGGAGGTCAGAAGAGCCCATGCGAGACCAGAGCTTAGTTTCTTGCTGCAGGGCCCAGGGCTTGCTGATGGTACACTGCTCTTCCCCTTCTGAGTCTTCATTCTGGGAAGGGCACCACAGGGTCGGGTCACAGAAGCCCACCCACAAGCCTTTGCTTGTGCTCCACTCTCTACCTCCAAACGCCTGGGGGACTGAGGCAAAAGGCCCTGTTTTTTGGCTGACGACATGTCCTAGAGGGGGAGCTGGTTCTGGGAGTCCCAGAAGAAGGAAGCCAGGAGTCGTAGATGGAGCCCAGATAGATGGTAAAGGTCATCTGGTGAATCTAATCCCTCTCCATTTACAGATAGTGAAACCCCAGCCTACAAATGAGAAGCCACTTGCCCAAGGTCATGCAATGTCATCCAGGAAGTCAGTGACAGAGCCAGGCTAGAATCCAGGCATCTTGACCTCCTGTCCTCAGCAACCTCTCAAGTCTGGGCTAGTCTTAGATCAGAATCACAGAATGCCAGAGCTGGGAGATTTTACATTTTTTCATTTTCTAATTTGCAAGGTGGCAAAACGAAGGCCCAGAGTGAGGAAGAGGCTTTCCCAAGGTCACTGAGCAGTCAGTGGGGACCAGGTCCCAGGGGTTTTCTGCTTCTCAGGCAAGGAGTCTGGCAATTTGGCTGAAATACCAAGCTGCAGGCCCCTGGGAGAGAAAGCCCCAGAGAAAACCCACAAAGCCTGACCCCAGGGCAGGATGGGGTCGTCAGGTCCACATTCCAGGGGTACGTGCAGACTGACAATCTTCGCAGTTTCTACAATCCCGATTGGCAGAGTCAGAAAGGTCTTTGGAAGCCTTTGTACAGATCCATTGTAGAGATGGGGACTTGGTGTGGGTGGAGTTAAGGATCCTGACTTCTAAGATCACACAGGCCATGATTTTTCCATCACTTTTTTCTGTCTCTACCTCCTAGTCAAGGAATTTTGGCCATCACAGAGCAGGGAGTGGAGGCAGATGGATTTCCTTAAGGGACGGCTATCTCTAGGTCAAGTCATTAGTAAACCCAGGAGGTAGAGGTGGGCTGAGTGGTGTGGGTGAGGCCAAGGGCCAGGGTACTTGTTCTCATACTCCAACTTCTAGACCAGGCTCACCAAAACCCAGAGGCCTCATAGAGCCTCCTACACCCCACTCGTAGGCTGGAGCAAGGCACTTGCCTGGATATCCTGGGCTCCTGGGACACTGGAGCTACTTTAGAAAGTGATTTGTGTATGTCTTAGGTTCCCCATGGTGCCACAAGATCACAGAGACCACTCTTGCCATGACTCACCTGCTTGGACTGAAAATGAACCTCCAGTTTCATCGAGGCACAATTGTTCAAGGTCATCAGCCTCCTGCGAGGAAATGCAGCACTGTTCACCCAATGGTCCCAACCCCCAAAGTCTGCAGGGCATAACCTACCCATGACACTCCCAAGATGCCATCCACTAATTCACATGCCCAGCCAATGGAACGTCTCCCAAGCCCAGTGTTCATGAAGGTTTCAGTGCTAGACAAAACGCTGGGGAGATTCTGACCTCTGTTCTCTGAGAACTTGCACATGTAGAAACAAATCACTACAGAGATGGGAAAGGTTCAAGAACAGAGTAGACAGAGGGTGGGAAAAGGAACTTCCATGAACAGAGGGGTTGGAGTCAGATGGGCTTCCTGGAAGACAGAAGTGGGATTTGGAGGGACAGAGACAGGGGGACTCTTATCCCAGGCTTCAACAGGAGCTTGGGACAAGGTATAGTTATGAGAGGGGACTGAGGCTGATAAATCTGGCCAAAACCAGATAGCAAAGGGTCTCAGGTGCCATACTAAAAAGCTTTGGACTTTTCCCTTCAGGTAGTGATACATTTTAAGCAGAGGAAAGTGACTCTAGTGGCTGTTGGGTGGCTGGGCCGTGATGAGGAGGGATGCAGAGAAGGAAGGCAGAAAGGCCAGTTAAGAGGCTGCAATGGAGCCAAGAAGTCGTGGTTTGACCTCAAACAAGGGCCGAGCTGGTGTAAGTAGAGAAGGGACAAATCAGAGGACTGTCTGTGGGATCTAACTAAAGGGAGGAAAGAATTAAGGGCAGATCCAGCTAGAGTGCCTGGTTGGGTGAGGGTGTCACAGACCCAGAAAACAGAGCTTTGTTAATAGGTGAGGCTCCTCCTGGGTTAGGGGAACAGGGATTTTTTTTTCCCACAAGGAAGCCCCAAGCTGAGCCCCAGCCTCCCAGGTCTGGCCCTCAGCCCCCCTACCTGCACAGGGCCCCCAAAGAGTCCTCGTCCAGAAAACCGTGGTCCTTCTTCACAGAGCCAATGTCCAGGGGAAATGAACCTTCTGCATGGCAGAGAGAAGCCAAGATGAGTTGAGGATGGTTGGTCAGAAACTGCCAACAGCCCTGGAGCTGGAAAGGGAAGGCTGGGGAAGCAGAGGGGCAGGCCAGCAAGAGCAGGGCAGAAGGAGGATGCCTGGGGGAAGGACAAGCCCAGGGAGCTCCGGTTGGCCATCAGCAGAAAGCATAAGGAGAGGCGTGGAGGGTAGAGCTGGACAAGAGAGCCCATCAGTCAGTGAGTCAGGCCCATGGAGGACGGCAGGCCTGAGGCCCTGGGTGGCTGCCAAGAATCAACATGGGCTCCCTCAGTCTCCTTTGAATCCTGGGCTGCTCAAACAGGGAACCTCCTCCCTAGCCCAAGGTGAACTGGGGGAGCAGGGAGAGAACACGGACAGAATAAATACTTCCCACTGCTACCCAGAGCATGGAGCTCACTCCCTGGGGTTTAGGGAGGGGAGATGAGAGAGGAAGGAACTAGGGAGGAGGTGAGAGCAGCCGGGAAATCCCACACTTCTCTGCCTTATTGGTAAAACCAGCCCACTGACTCATTTCCTAATATTCATTGAGCATCTTTGTGGCAGACACTGGAGATACAACAGCAAATGAGACAGAAGTGGTCCCTGCCTTCATGGGCTTTCCACTCTCCTGGGGACAAAAGACAATAAACAACATGTGAAAAAAAAAACAACAACAACCAGGAGAATGCAGTAATAAATGCTACGAAGACATCATCCAAAGTGATGGGGTACAGACAGGGGCTGCTCCTAGAAAGGTGGTCTGCAGAGGCCTTCTGGGGCCGTGATCTCTGAGCTGAGTCCTAAAGAATGAGAAGGGGCCAGCCACGCAAAGAGCCTGGGTAGAGAGTTCCTGGCAGGACTAACACTAAGGCTCCGAAGAGGAAAAGGGCCCGGAGTGAACGAGTGGTGGAAAGGAACCTGGACTGTGGTGAGCAAAGGCGAGAGGAGTAAAGAAAGGGCAGCTGGCTAATGGGGGTCTTGTCAGTGAGGATAAAGCACCTGGGCTGACCTCATTCTAAGTGTGCTGGGAGTGCAAGAAGGAGACTGACACACTACGCCAGGTGAGTGGTGACAGCAGGTCACACTGATGTGGCAGTGAAGGTGGTAGGAAGTAGATGGATTCAAGAACTATTCTTCAGGGAGAAGGGTTAGCTGTGGGGGACAAAGGAAAAGATGAACTGAGGGTGATTCCTGGACGTGGGGCTTGAGTTGGTGGCAATGCCATGGGGAGGTCAGATTGAGACCTGTTAAATCTGAGAAAGCTGGCACACTTCTGGGTAGAGGTAGTGACAGGCAGTTGAACAGACAAATCTGGAGCTTGAGAAAGAGGTCTGGACAGAGAGACATTTGGGAGTCACGAGAGTATAGATGGTACTTGGACAAGACTCTCCTGGGAAGAAATGTTGAAAGAGAAGAGGGGCCAGGATTCAGCCCTGAGACAACCCAACATTTAGCGCAAGCAGAGTCAGCTAAGGAGATGGAGAGCAGCAGCCAGAGGGATAGTCAGGAGAGGAGGGTTCCTAGAAACTGAATGCTTTGGAGAGATTAAGGACTGAGAGGTGAGCACTGAATTCGACCACCTGAAGGTCACTGGTGAGGGTGACATGGACTATTGTTGGCGAGGCAGGGGAAAGCAGGGTGCATTGGTGTGTGGGAAGAAGAGCAGAAGTGGAATCAGCAAGAATAAACAATGTTAATGAAAATTTGAAATGTGAAGGCAAACAGAGAAATGAGACCATGGGGAAGATGAGGTGAGGGCCGGGCTGCCAGGGTACACGCTCTACACATCTACGCAACTGACATCCTCGGAAGGGTACAAAGCACTGGCCCTGGTCAAGACGAGCTATTTCACACATGGGCAACGCAGAGCTTGCGAGAGCTGAGAAGAGCCATCCAGGAGAGATGATGATGGAGGAGAGAGAGGTTGTAACTCTAGGAGGAGGGCCAGGGTACACAGCTTCTTGTGCAGTCAGAGTAAGATTCTGACTTGCCCCATTTTACAGATGAAAAATGGAGGAGAAGGAAAGTTTGGGGGTGGGGAAGGGGAACCTTACCTTCAAAAAGCTGAGCATACTGAGGAAATCCTGTTGCTCGGAGCCACTCACATGCTTTTTTGGCCTCAGCTACTAAAACAGAACAGGGGGAGAGAATGAGGTGGAGAAGCGGGGTTAGCAGGGTAGTGGGTGCCTGCAGCCTCACCTCCAGCAGGCGGGCACCTCTAGTTCTGGTGACCCAGAAATGGCAAGAAAAGCACAGAAGGGCTGGCACATTTGCCTGTCAGAGCCAGCTAGGATTTGCCCTGTACGTCCTGGGACCCCTTTCTTGAGCCTCATTCTTTACCTGTCCCAGTCCCGTCCCACTCTTCTGCCCCTGCAGAAGAACAGAACCTGCCAACAGCAGCACCTCCCAAAAATGTCAGGGTCAAGGAGTACTGCTGGGAGGGGGAGGCACAGCTGTGTCTTCACCCCTCTTCCTCGGGGAGCCATCCCCTTCCACAGCCTGGTTAGACCGTCCTAGTCCAGCTAGAGAGATAAAATGTTCACCAATTATTCTTTTTCCCCTCATCCAACCTAACATTCCCAGCACCTTGATAACCAAATGCCACTGAGCACACACAAGCAGCTGCGAAGGTTTTACTATCCCGTTTCACGGATCTCCAAGCCAGCTCAGAAAGGAAGGGCTCGTCTCCAGTCTCCTGGTTAACAGGGTAGCAGTCCGAGGGCTGGAGTCCAAGTTCAATCTGACTCCAGCTCAGAGATCCCTCTTCTGACATGGTGGCTGCCCCGGTGGCTGCCACAGCATTCTTCCTCGCCTACCAGTCATCAAGTTCCAGCCCTCTCTCCCCTGGGAGCCTCCCAGGACTGCCCCAGCTCTCCCCTGAGACTGGCCTATTTGCAGCATAACCCAGTGCTGACTGTGGGCGTCTGGGAGGGCAGTGGCTGAGTCGGTCTCCTGCCTCTGCTCTGGGAGCTCCCAGCGCTGAGCGGGACACTCCTGCCAGCCTCGGTGCAGACGTGCATTTTCACGAATATGTGTGCCTGGTCGTATGCCCGGCATCCATCTCTGTGTATAGCTGCAGCCAAGTTTGCTCATGTCCACCAGCCAGGTGGATTGCTGTGGGCTCGTGCGCTCGCATACACACCCCACAGGCCCCTTGGGCTGTGTATGCGCCTGCACATTTCTTGTTACTGGAACTCTCTAACCTCCGATAAAGACCTAGGAATCCCCAGGACCTCCAGGAGGTCCTGGGAAGCATTTGTTCCCAGCTAGCTCTACCTAGGCCCCTCTGGCAGGGGAAATGCAGGCCTAGGAAAGGCTCCATGTCTCTAGGCAGGTGGTAGTCTGGGGGTGGAGGTATGGTAAGAGCAGCCTGAAGGGACTTCACACCCACCCAGGGAGCATTTGGGGGACATGGCTGTGTTGCTAGGACAGCTGAGCCAGCTGCTGCAACCACCCCCTAGTCTCCTACTCCTGAAGGGCCTTCCCATCTTCAGAGCCCCTCCCAGCAGCCAGCTCTGCTTTCCTTTCATTAAGACAAAGGGGAAGTGCCAAAGGAGGGACCAGATCAGCATTTCCAGAAAGGTGGGCCTACAAGGAAACAGTGACACCTAAGAGGCCACAATGCTAGTATGGCCACCCCGGTCAGGGGATCCAGTCCCCAGGAATAGGCATGCATGTCAGGAACACACTCTTGAAGTACACTACAGCCCCTGTCACTCATGGTTTGAGGCAGAAGAAAGAGGAAGAGAAGGGAGGAGAGAGGCACCTGCCTGTCCATTACTCCCATACTCCTCCCTAAGCCTAAGGGGATGCACAGTGATGAACTCCTATTAGCACCATCTATCTGAGCCAGAGGGCCCATGGGAAAGTGGTGGGCTGCCTGCTCCCCTAATGCTAGGCAGTGGCCCTAGCCAGGGTTGGCAGGAAGGGGACCAGCTCACTCAGGCTAGGGCCAAGTTGTTTCATTCATACTTAGGGCCCTCTAGGCTCTGCTATTCAAAGTGTGGTCCCTGGCCCAGCAGCATCAGCATTGCTTGGGAGTGTGTTAGACACGTGGAGTCCAAGACCTACTGAACTGAATCTCTGTTGAACCAGATTCCCGGGTGATTGACAGCACATCCAAATTTGAGAAGCGCTGACCTAGATCACTTAGCTCAAGGACTCTCATCCTTGCATGCATATTAGAATCAACTAAGAGGTTTTTATAATACCAATTCCCCAAGGTGCCATGCCCAGAGGCTGATTTTATTGGTCTGTGTTGGAACTCTCCGAATCGGTATTTTTAAAAAGCTGCAGTATAAGGGACCTAGAGATTATTACGCTGAGTGAAATAAGCCAGTCAGAGAAAGACAAGTATCACATGATCTCACTTATATGCGGAATCTAATGAACAAAATAAACAAATGAACAAAATACACCCAGAGACATGGAAACATGGAACAGACTGACAGACCTCAGAGGGAAGGGAGTGGGTGGAAAGAGATTAACCAAAGAACTTATATGCATATATGCATGGACACAGACAATAGTGTGGTGAAGGCTGGACGGGGAGGGGTTAATGGGGGGAAAGGAGGAGACTTCTGTAATACTTTCAACAATAAAGATAAATTTTTAAAAATTAAAAAATAGAAAGCTACAGTATGGAGCATGCTGAAGCCCACGAGACTTTTCCAAGTCACACAGCATTAAATGTCATAACAGAGACTATGACCCTGACCTTCGTCCAAGACCCTTCTCCATGGCATTATGTACACCTGCCCTCAGATGCCAGGTAAACAAGGGGCTTAGACTCCAAGGAACCAACTCCAGGCCCTCAAACTTGTTTTCTGCCCCTTCTGGTCTCATGGAGTGACAAGCTTGAGTTTAAATCCTGGAACTGTCAGTCACTAGCTCTTTGACATTGGGCAAGTTGTTTAACCTCTCTAGGACTTAGTTTCCTCCTCTGCAAAATAAAAGCATTCAATAAAATACTGGACAGAAAAAAAAAAAAACCCTCATATATAGTACCAAGCACTCAACAGATGAGCTCCCTCCCCACCATGACTGAAGACTCCCAAGGAAAAGGAGGAAATGGGAGAAGGAGGCCCAGCTAGAGCTCCCTCGTGGGTCTGGGAAGTGGCAGCATCCATATCACTGTCAGAATTGGAGCCAAATGGCTCAGGGAAGTGAGGTTATGAGGCAGAAGTTTCAGAGGCCTCCATAGCTCAAAAAAGATAAAGAGGCCAAGAAGTCCGAAGCGGGGCTGCAGGCTGAATTGCCAGCAGCCCTCCCTGGCAGGAATCTGGAGAATGCAATAGGTTATTGCCCAACCGGATATCAGGGACATTGGCTCCCAACAACATACCACCCCATGGAGAGCTGGGAAGCCCTGAGGCCTCCTCCCACATGAGCAGTCGGGGACATATGTCTTGGTGATTAAGGGCTGAGCTAAGGTGTTTTGCCTTCATCCCTCCCACTTGTCCCAGCCTGCCCAGGCTGGGGCCAGGAGTGACCACCCAGCCCCCAGAAGAATCAATTCACCTGGAGCTGGGGCCCAGGCAGCCCAGACTGCAGATTACCTTATATGCCTGGCGGGGAGAGTGACACCGGGCAGGCTGAGGCGAGTGATATAGGAATGTCTGCCTGTGGCCCCTGGTCCTGCCTGTGTCCAGATGTGCAGATTCCAGTAGTTTCGCCTCTATATTACGCAAGCCGTACTCTGGCCAAGGCTAGGGTGATATGCCAGGACAGGTCAGGGACAGCACTCAGCTGGAATAAACTGGATTCCATCAAGATTTAAGCCCAGACTCTCCCCCCTGGGGAGGGGCCCAGCTGAATCAAGCCAAAAATCTGGTCGGGGGTGGGGAGAGGCATACTAGAGAGCTCTGGGGTCAAATCAGGCCCCAGGGCCACACTCACATGCCTCCTGGAGGGAGCATCAAAGAAGAACTGGCTGAGCAGAAGCAGATGGTTTTCGAGGTCAATGATGGTATCTGTACCTACACTTACACAGGTCACATACCAGGGACCCTCTTAGCACGTAGCATTTTTCTGTGCAGAGAAGGATGCAATGAGGAGAAAAACAGGGCTCCTGTTGTTGGGCTGCACTCTGTGAAGGAGGGTAGAGTTTATGCTCCCAGGAGAAAAGTAGCAACATTCCCCATGGAGGAAATGCAATAATGCCCAAACGTGATAATTGAGTTGGAGAAAAAGCTTTTTCCAATTAAGCCCTCCTGTACTTGCTGCCTAAGTCATCTTAGGCAGCTTTCTTCATTCTTCAAGCTTTCATTTCCAAATCCACACTGAGGACCAATAACTTTCCTGCCTACCTTCCTGGTTAGTCTGCATGCGGTCAGGTTCTATCTGGTTTGCAAAGTGTCTATATGAAAGCTATGATTAGAGAGGGCTTCCTTTGTTCTGAATACTTGAACTTTGTATCCATATAAGTCTTTAAAAATATGTTTTTATTGATTTTTTTTTGAGAGAGAGGAACGGAGGAGGGAGAGAGAGAGAGAAATATCGATTAGCTGCCTTCTGCACACCCCCTACTGGGGATCAAGCCCACAACCCAGCCGTGTGCCCTGACTGGGAATGGAACCGATGACCTCTTGGTGCATGGGTCAACACCCAACCAACTAAACCACACCATCCAGGCACATAGTCTTTAAGGCTCAGTTCTGATTGTGTCCTAGTTGTAAAGAAGTGAGAGAAAAGGCTGGGAGGAAAAGAGAAAACAGTGGGCAACTAAGCTTTGGGAAACCAGGCTTCAATAAGCCAATGTCACCAACTTCACCCTCTTCATGCCACTATTGGGAAACTTGAGTCCTTACTCCTTGTGGTCACCCAGCAGGCTGTGAGAGAGGTGCCCAGGCACTCGTTTGGCCTGCTTCAGTCTGCTCCCTCCCAACCCAGTGTCCAGCTCAAGCCTAGGGACCAGGCAAGACACAGGGCACAGATCAAAGTGTTTGTTACAGCTAGCCGGTGTGGCTCAGCGGTTAGAGTGTCGGCCCTCGGACCAAAGGGTCACAGGTTTGATTCCCAGTCGGGGTCTTGTGGGAGGCAACCAATCAATGTGTCTTTCTCACATCAATGTTTCTGTCTCTCTTTCTCCCTCCCTCCTTCCTTCCCTTACACTCTATCTAAAAAAATCAATGGAAAAATATCCTCGGGTAAGGATTAACAACAACAAAAAAAGCTGAAAAAAAATAAAAAATAAAAATGCAGTGCCAGAGCCCCAATCACAAGTAATTAAATTAGAATCTCAGGGGACAGGATTCATTTTTGTTTGTTTTTGAGAGCTCTCCAGGTGATTCTAAAGTGCAACCAACATAGAGAACCCCTGCCCTAAACAGATGTGGCCAGCTAAAAAGTCCTCGCGTAGGTCTCTGGAATAATTCTAGCCAGTGGCCAGGCTCAGACCATTCTAATCACTGGCCCATGTTCTGTCTAGGGCTGGGCACAGGAGCAGGGGAGAGCAAGGAGCAGTAATGTGAATGCATACGGTAGGACAGGAGAGGACAGGTCTGTGGGTGTTTGTGAAGGTAATTCATTCCAACAGCTGGCCGGCTCCATAAGGCAGCTTCAAGCCAGCCTGTTGGTTTCCTTTACCGTACTTAGCTCCTTATCTAGAAAGGCATCTCCTCCATGGCCCTCGCGGCAGGATGACTGTCTCCCAAACAAGATGTGTTATCTGCATGGCCTCTTCCACCTTCAGGGAGCACAGCAGGAAAGCCAGCATTCTAAAGTGCTGGAGAAAGGCCTGGACTGCCACCACCTCTGAGAACCCAAGTTCCCAAGGTGGGCTCTGTGAGGCCAAGCTGGTACCCAAGGTGCAAGGCCTGTTTCCTTTGCCCACCCCCACTCCTAGAGAGGGACCTGCGTAAGGAGATGTTGGACTTTTGGCAGAGGGCTTACATCTCACTTGGCCCCAAGTGCGTATGACTAGCCCTTTTCACCCTCCCATAAGGAGACACTAAGGGGCCCAGGCCACAAAAAGTGTGCCCACCCATCCTCGAGCCTTGGGTCCCTCAGAGGTGGTGCTTCAGTTGAATTTGCACAAAGGGGCCCTCTAGGATGGCAGTGACCCTGGCTGAGGTACTGCAACAGGTGACTACCTGGCTACGCCACCTCTCTCTCTGGGGGACCAAGGAAGAGTAGCCTTCACAAGGGCCTGTACTAAAAGCTGTTATGGATTCCAGCACTACCAAGACTTCCCCCCTGACCCTGGAGTAGATATGCAGGGGGGTCTGCAATCCCCTGACCATGGGAAACTGGGTACACTCTTGTCTCTCCTTGCTCCTGCTGCTCTACACTGGAATCACAACTCTAACTAGAGTCTTACAGGGCAGGGAGGCGGAGGGAGGAAGGGAGACAAGACCAAAATAGCTCTCATCCCACATTCCAAACCTCACAGGAGAGCACCATAGCAAGGGCCCCGGATTTCAAGCGGCCTAGCTTGGCAGTGCTAGACACTGGCTGGCCTCCAGCTTGTTAGGTCAACGGGCATAACTTGGGGCTCCTACTACACCTGTTCAGATGCCAGCCTCAGTCTCAGATGGAGCTACAGCTAGCTGCCAGCTCCTGGGCCCATGCAAGCAACACTTTGAAGTCTCCCTGTCACAACTGAGGCACTAACATGACAAAAGGCCCAGGAGGGTACAGTACTGTGGGACTGATTGGCAATAAAATGAAGCCACTGAATCTTCTTGCTGGCCAGTGGCAGGTTCGCATGTGTGACTCTCCACTCTAACACCCCTCTATCCTCAACACTCCATGTCCAAGGCCACAGGGCCACAGGGATCCTTCAACGAGAGAAATTACCGCCAGAGGACCTTTGGTAATATCTGGAGACATTTTTGATTGTCACAACTGGGGAGGGACGCAACTAGCATCTACTGAGTAGAGGCCACGGATGCTGCTAAAATTCTACAATGCATAGGACAGCCCCTGCAACCAAAAAAGTTTGATTCCAGACCTGAAGTGTGACGCCTTACTTGGGGGTCTCGGGCACCTCCAGGCAGCCCCATCCCACTGTGGAGTGAGGCAAAGAATGGCGGTCCCTTGTCTTTGGGGCCTCTTGCAGGCTCAGCCAGGGAGAGGTGGCAGCTCTAGTTCAGCGGTTTTATAAATATGGAAGTTACACTAGGAAGCAACAACTGTGCCCCTCCCCTCACGAAACTGGTCTGAGCTCCATAAGCAGCTGTAAGGGAGGGTTATTAAGGGAGGGTCATAAGGGCCCTGTGGCTAAAGTAGACCTCTGGTTTGCTGGGGTTGCTTGAAAATCTGGGTCCAGAGTCGGCCAGGCCTGTGGTCACCTAGGCTAGCACTAGATACAGCAGGGCCAAAGCAGGCAGCTGACATTCCTGCCGGGCCCAGGGCTTCCCTGTGACAGCGAAGGTCAAAGCCGCCACCTGTTCTGCAGCAGTCTCTCCATTAGCTTTCTTGCCCCCAGGGGATCCTGCCCCCAACACAGTCCCAGGTGCTCTGACAAGGTCACGGTGACAGGAAAAACAGTTGTTTTAATAAGCCATGTGCTCCCCCATCACACCTTCAGTCCCCAACCTAGAGGTAAGAGCCGCCAGCCTAACCAGTCTAGGGCAGATGTGAGAGCAGTGGTAACTGGTCTCCACTGTGCTGTGGCAGACTACCGGATTGAAGGTCAGGAGGACTACCTTCTGGCTTTAGTTCCACTAGGGAACTTCTTGAATAACCTTAGGCAAGTTACTATCTCTGTCTGAGCCTCAGTTTCCCCATCTGATAATGGCCATTCACTAAAATTTAGACATGGAGCAGAGGTAGGTGTGATTGGCAGTGGCTGGTTCAGTAAAGGGAGCTGTCCTCCCCTGCACATTCTCTTCTAGGAGACTCAAGTGAGAGGCGGGGACCAAGACCAAACTCATCTTCCCCTCCTAAGCCAGCTCTCTTGATTTCCTGCCTCCAAAGGCACCAAACATCTAGGCTTAAATGCCCAGTCACTCTGGTCTGTTCTCTCTCTGCTCATGTTTTTAGTCACCAAGTTCTATCAACTTTTCCATCAAATGGTCACGGTTTCCCACACTCAACCGTGCTCTGGGTTCTCATGCCTGGATTATTTCAGTTCTCTGAGTTCCCAGGCTCCAGCTTCTCCTTTCAACAGATTATCCTGCCAGCTTCCTCTTCCAAGAGCCCAGCTCTGACCTGGACACTCTCCTACTCTGCAACCTAACGGGCTCCCCATGGCCCGCAGGTCAGGGTGGATATATCAGACTTGAAGTTCTCCACACTCTTGACCCAGCCTGACTTAAATCTGTAAACTCCTATTATTCATCAAGATGGAAGCCAAACATCCTCTCCCATGAAGCCTTCCTTCCCTGACTTCTCACCAACCCCTTACCACCCGATGGCTCAGTTCAATTAAGTGGTCCCCTACACATTTCCATTACCTTCTCAAAAGCACAAGAATGTCTCCCCAACTGAACCAAAGCTCAACTCCACTGGGTCCTACTGGTCTCAGAATCCTCACGGCAATGTGGTAAGGGCTACTGAATGTTCTGGCAACACCTAGACAGGAAGTCCTTCTTCCTAACTAAACAGTGTATGTGGACCTCTGACTCCACCCCCTTCTCTGGTATCCCCAAGGCAAGGACACAGAACTGAGCCCACAGCTGCAACTCAGTGCACTGGCTGACTACAAGAACCTTGCCCCAGGGCAGCAACCACAGGGCCAGGGACCAAGGCCCAGAGCTGTGAGAGGGAAAATAGACTGTTCCTGAGCGTGGGGGCATTCTGGCCCCAAGGTGCACTTAGCTTTCCCACCTCAAGCTCCTGTAGGACATCCAAGCTCACTTGAGAGAAGGGACATGCACCATCTCCTGCTTCCCTGTCTTGGCCCTCAAGGTCTTGGCGCTCACCCGTTTTGACCCTGTGCCACCACTTTTACATCCCACCGCCTTGCCTACTTCCCTTTCCTTTTGCTGAGGCCAAATATAAACCCCCGGACAGGAAATGCCTTGAAGGAGCCTGTCCCCACCCTAAGATACAGAGAAAACTGTCTCTGACACAAAGGAAATGGACTCGAGAGAGGTAACCTCCTCAGCCCAGACTTGTCCTCCCTGTGGAAGCAATAGCCACAACCCTCCCCTGAGCCCTGTGATCAGCTAAATGGAGGGCTGAGATGCTGAGTGCAGAGAAAGGGCAAGGGCTTAGAGCCTTGGGGGCAGGAGGTGACACCATTCAAGCTCAGACCACAGTGGCGCGAAGGGAAACCTAACTCAAAATGGTAGCCAAAAGGCTTCGTAAGACCTAAGAGCATAGAGGTTCTGGGGTACAGTGGGAAGAATAACAGGCTAGCAATCTGAAGACATGGCTTTTCGTCCTGGCTCCGCCACTTCTCAGCTGTGGCTGTGCTCATTATTGATAACAATATTTATGATACTGAATGTAATTATATATGATTAATAATACACACTAATATTTATTGAGTACTTATTGTGTGTCATATTGTATTGGGCAAGACTTCACTTCTCACGCTTCAGTGTCCTCATCTGTAAAATTGTGATATGATCATAGTACCGACAACACGAGGTTTTTGCAAGTACAGAATGAGATAATAATAACAGTCAAAAGGTCATTGTTATGTCCCAGTATTTCTTTAGCTACTTTTTTTTTAAAACATTAAAACAGATGTTTTATTAAGGGTTATAATGTACAAATCTGCCTTTAATTTTTAATGTTCCACAGTCATTTTTTTTTAGCCAAACATCTTTAAACATACCATGGAAATTACAAATTTGATTGGCTAACCATCTCACAGGGACTCCAGCATCGGTGCCACCTATATCCCCCATTCCCACCCTTTTAGGAAACTCATTTCCAAATCTTTGTTGGAAGTCTTTAATGAGTCCAGCAATACCTTGACTGAAGTTGTACCAGTCAAGGAGGCAAGCAATTCCCTGCCCTCAAGTAGCTTAGAATATAATAGTGGACAATTAGCAAGGAACTAAACCTTCTGCCCTAAACTGTCCATTCCGAAATCTAGGAACACTTCTTGCTTCTGATGGTTACGTGTTGTCACTTGACTTCTGTTATTTTGAGATCTTATAATTCTCTTTTCTTTAGCTACTTTTTATATGGTTTATATCATTGAATCTTCATGACCACCCTGTGAGATAAACGCTCTGATAATTTATTTGATAGATGAGAAAACCAAGACCCAGAGATAGCAAGTAACCTGCCCAACGTCAGCAGCTAAGACGTGGTAAAGCAAGATGCAAATCCAGGCGTGTGGCTCCAGCATAGATACACCAAGTTAGAATCCTCCTCATTAAATAGGAGAAATCGCCTATGCCACAGACACAAAAACATATACCAGGGTTTGTACAGGATGAATCCTTAGCCTGAAGTAAATTCCCATCAGTGAAGAAAGAACTTGATCATCCCAGATCTCATTTGGTCCCCACGACAGCCCCGTTCAAAGCAGGCCTACTGTGCAAGTGGGGAAAATGAGGCTATGAAACACCAAGTGGCTTTTATTGGACTGTGGATGGGGTCAGAAGCCTGCCTAAATGTTCAGAGCTCTCCTGTCCATCTGTTACCATGTCAGCTTCCCTAGGCTCTCCCCTTGAATCTATTCCTCTTGGCTGTGCACTGATTCAACTAATATTACCTGAGCACCTACTTGGTGCCAAGACCTATGTTGGCACTGAAAACAGAAAAGGTCTGAAAACAGAAAAAAAGCCAAACACCCCTGGAGTACTTGGCCAGAGCTGCTACCAGGCCGATCCTTCTCAAAGAGGCACTGAGGGGGACTCTTTTGTAGCACCCCTGGGAGTTTGTTTGGATGCAAGAAAACAGAGAATGAGCTCAAGAGCAAAGGAGCTGGCAGGTGGTACAGCCTGATGGAAGGAAGCCTGCAGCACCCAAGGGCCCTGAGGTGGGAACACTGTGGGGAGGGCTACAGCTTCTGGACAAAATCCACCCCCCCCACATACCCAGTTCCAGTAAGGGCCATACCAGCTGAAGGGATCACAAAATTAATCAAGCTAGCATCTTGCCTATCTCTTACCACCATACCTTCTAAATAATGCACCCTGGTTGTGAAGACAGCTCCTTAAAATGCCTCTTCTCTGATGCTACCCAGCACCCTGGTCTCCACCCCCCCCATGCTGGAAGGTGCTAATCAAGCGGGCCTGCTACTGCTGTCAGAACCACCCCCATCTCCCTCCTGCACACCCTCTCCCACCCCAATGTGGCTCTACTCTTTCCATCTGTCCACATGCGGAGGGGGGCAGGCAAGGATCTGGGGACTGTCTGCCCAGGAGTAACTAATCACTGGTGGGTGTGATAAGCAGTCAGGGACAGAAGGGAGACCCAAGCCTCAGCTCTTGCCTCCTGGCCAGGCACCTGGGAAAGGGAGAGGAGAGGCATGGCATGGTCACTAAGGGTATGGGTGGTGAGGTCAGCCTGCCTAGGTCCTCATCCCAGCTCCATCACTTCCTACCTGTGTAACCCTGGGTAAGTTCTTCGCTTAGTGTCTCCTTGCCTCAGTTTCCTCATGTGTAAAATGGAGGTGTTGAGTGCAGTACCTATCTTACAGCATTGTCATGGAACTAAGTAACTTAAAACATGTCCAGAATCTAGAAGCGTTCACTATTGTCACTGGTGTTCTTATTGGTCCTACAGCCTATGTTGCAGTGTCACAAACAACAGTAAAGGAGGCCAGAGGAAGGTGGCCCTGTGGGTGAGCATGGCCAGGGAGAGATTTTTCTGGAGGAGGTGGAATCTGCAGTGACAGAAAAGTCCAGACCTAATGCCCAGTAGGTGGCAAGTTTGAGCACTGCACATCCTCGTTTCAGTGAAACCAGCAAAGTGACGAGGTGGCAGAAAGTACTACCAAACCACCATAAGAATTCTGTTTATACTCTTGGCTCTAATGCTGAACCTCACAGGCGTTAAGTAATTTGCTCAATGTCACGCAGTGCTGCATGTACCACTGCACCCCCTCTTCACCATGACTCTCCTGCCCCCGGGACTGTGTGCACAACTCAGGATGTATTTTGCTTTGGCTCCACTCTGGCCCCTTTCCCACATGCCCCTTTTTGTTTTTCCCATTTAGAAGGCCCTACGCAGGTGGGGGCCACTCAGGCCAGATGTGTGGGGCAAGGGCTTCCCCGGCTCCCTGCCCCTTCCCCAGGCTGACTCGACCTCAGCCTGGAGCAAACTAGCTGGCAGCAAGCGCCTGTCTCACACCTCAGACAGCCCAGCCGTTGGCCAGCCCAGATAAAGAACAGGAAATCCTCGGCCACCTCCCCTGGAGGTCACTCCCTCAACCATGGGAACAGAGTTGTAGCCTGGACAGAGGTTCCTCTGTGGTGGGGAAGCTGCAGAGTCAGCCCAGCGGCCTTCGCTGCTGGCTGTGGTTTGGGGAAAACAGGGAAGACTGAGTGTCAGGAGACCTGGGTTCCAAATTCTCCCTTCCTGAAGGCCGTGCCCTTCCCCCTTCCTGGGCCGCAGGTGGAGATCACCCAGGGTCACACCAGGGGGATAACACTGTCTATCTCACTGGGCTCCTCTGAGAACAGAATGGGACCATGGAAGTGAAAGCACCTTGGAAACTTGGAAGACATGGGAGGATTCATCGTTGTCATGGTCATTGACTGCTAGAAGAGGAATGGCTGAGCTGGTGTTTCTCTCTGTCTGATTCACCCCTCTAGGCTCCACTGTGGGCAGGCTCATACTCATTTCCGGCTTCAATGCTCCTTAAAATATCCCCTTCCCTCCGCCCCCACGAGCTCAAGAGACCAAAGCGAGTGACAGGAAAGCAGTGTACACTGGCAGCCCACATAGTGCACTGCTGTCACCTCATCAAGGGGAGTGCCTCCTCTCGCCAGGACTGCCCTCTGCTAGGGGGCACAAAAAGCTGACTGTCCCCTCCAAGGGCTCCCCAGGCTGGAGCTGAATGATGAACAAATCAGAGAGAGCTGTAGGAGGTGCCTGGACCCAGAGGCTGCGGTTGAGAACAAGATCATGGAGAACCCTTCTGGAAAAATTCAGGCCAGAAATAAACAGAGGAGACTGAGGAGCTTCTAGAGCCCCATTTCCCACCCCAAGGGCACAACAGTAGCATGTGCAGAGGACGGTAGTGAGGCTGGGAAGGGGGCCGGTCCCAGGTCTCTGGAGAAGCTCCTGGAAGAGTCGAGGCTGTTAGTCCTGGAGAAGATGCAAGGGGTGTTGGATTCCTTCCTCAGATCTCAGAAAGTCAGACAGAGCAGACAGGGTCTAGGTGGTCCCAGGGAGCAGAGCCGGGGCCCAGGGGTAGAAGTCACAGGGAGACAGAGTTCAGTTCAACATAAAATAAAACTTTCGGACATTGCATGGATGAAAGCAACTGCCTTGAAACATTGCAATCCTAGGTACTGAAGACAGGTGAAGAGGAACTGCACGAGTAGTGGCAGGAAGATCCCAGCTTCAGGACAGTTGGACCGAGTGCCCTCTAAAGGCCCTTCTCCGCCAAGCTCTGTCTGCTTCTTACCTCTGAGGCGTCATGGGAGAAAGCGTAAAGGTGACTGGAGCTGACTAAGCCCTCAGCCGGTTCCCACAGAGACCTGGGATCCCAGCAGCACCCTGGGCTGGTACTACCCAGGGGGAGCAGGTCACTCATTAACTTTCGGCTGAATGGGTCAGAGGGTGGCCAGCTGGGGCAGACACAAACATGGGGAGGGGCCAGAGCTCAAACTGCAGGGAAGCCCCTGCTCAAGGAAAACCCAAGCTGTGGCAGGACAAGACCCAGCAGGCCCCAACTGGCAGCCAGCTGAGGACATTTAGTGACTGGGTCTGGCAGAATTTGAAGCCAGCTCACCTCTGCCTGTGGAAAAGAACAGGGTCTTAACCGGGAACACGTACTTTCAGAGCTGAAAGGGAGCCTGAGAGACCAGAGTCTGCGCCACCTGCCCTTCCCATTTTAAAGATGTGGAAACTGAGGCCCGGAGAAAGCAAGCCTTCTCTAAAGTCGCATGGAGAGGTAGTGACAGAGAAGCACACCTAGAAGCCAGGTTTCCTGCCTCTATAGTGAGGCCGCAGGACTCATGAAATGTTGATTCCTTCACTTCTCGCTGAACCGGCAGAAAACGGTTTGTGGTCTAGAGCTTGCTAAAGTGGACCTGGGACCTAGCCTGACCCTTCGCAACTCCTACTGCTTGTCAAGATACAAGCTCTGTGAGGAAGGCCTCTTCTTCCAGCCTGGCAGCCTGGAGCTGAATGATGAACAAATCAGAGAGAGCTGTAGGAGGTGCCTGGACCCAGAGGCTGCGGTTGAGAACAAGATCATGGAGAACCCTCACATAATGGCAGAACTTTCTTGCTCCTTTAGACTTTTGAATTGAGATCAGGGCGTTAAATGCTCCTGAAAACACCCTTACCCCTCTCTGACTCTGATGCCTAAAAACACCCTTGCCCCACTGCTCATAGGAATCCCTATCAACTCAATTCCCTCACCACCTAAGCTAAATGTGTGTCCTCGAAGCAATGTGAATAACTACTTCTGTTTGCCCAAGACAGAGGGGCAGAAGTTTAATTGGCCTCAGAAGTTCCCGTGACTAAATGTTTGTTAATGTTCCCTTGGGGGAAGGTATGGGTTCAGGATGGGGTCCCTTTAAGGCCTGGGGTGGACAAGGAATTGGTTAATGGGCATCCCCAAGAGGTGACTTTCCAAGGTGGTTATTATGTGGCTCAATCATTAACCAAGTGGTGGCAGGACCCCAGGCTTGTTGGAAAGGAGCCACTCCTTTCCCAAGGACAGCCCAAGAGCCGGACGCTGCAGCCAGGGAGAGCACTTGGGGTGGCGGGAAGAGAGGCCTGGTTGAGGGAAGTTGTCCCTCAGCACACATGAGGGTGGAGGGCTGGCCCGGATAGGGAGGAAGTCAGCACACCCTTACTGGGGTGGGAGGGAAAAGCGAGACAGTGAGGGTTTTTATCATGAATGAGAGAGGAAGCTCCAAGCTGGGCCATGGCGATTAGATGACAAGTTGGGAAAGACGCTCATCCTGAATGCATCCTGTTTTGCTCCAAACTAGCCTCAGGGGCCAGGCACCGGGGAGGGGCTGGGAGGAGAGCAGCCTCCCAGGAATTCTCCCAGGCCTGCCGACCTCAACCTCCTGGTTTGCCTGGAATTGGGAAGGCAAGGGGGAGACTGAGAACTCCCTTTTACCAACAGAGAACCAGGCAGAGTTCCCACAAGAAGCCTCAGCGAGTCAGCCTTGGAGCTGGAGCCCAGGGACTGGGAGGCCACGCTGTAAAATGAGGGCCAGAGCTCCATAATCCCTCCAGCTCGAACCTTTCCTGAGCCTCTCTTCCAAGGTTCAGCTCAAATGTCACTGCCTCTGTCAGTCACCTTCCCCTTAATCAAAAGCACTCGCTCCCTGGTCAGGCCTCCCAGGGCAAAATGCCCTAAACAACTGGAAATATGAACACTACCAGGATATGTGATGTATTAAGGGACTTTTAGTTGTGACAGTGGTACCGTGGCTGTTTTTTGTTAGTTTGTTTGTTTTTGTTTTTTGAGACCCTGTCTTTTAGAGCTACATATTGAACTATTTGTGGATAAATTGATAAGGTGTTTGGGATTCATTTCCAAATAACAAGAAAGATGTAGGTGCAATTAGGGCAGGATTGGCCATGGGCTAATAGCTGTTGAAGTTGGGTGATGAGTACATGGGGCCTTATTACACTAACAACCACCTCTACTTTTATATTTGTTTGAAATTATTAAAAATAATTGTTTTTAACCCTTACTCGAGGATATTTTTCTACTTGTCTTCAGATAGAGTAAGAGGGAGAGAGAGGGAGAGAGAGAAACATCGACGTGAGAGGGACACATCGGCTGGTTGCCTCCCGCATCATCCTGACCGGGACCGGGACGAACCGCAACCAAGGTGTGTGCGCTTGACAGGAATCGAACCCTTGACTCATTGCCGTGGGGCCCACGCTCTACCACTGAGCCAAAGCAGTCAGGGCTTCATAATTTTTTAAAAGCCCTCACCGAGGTAAGGACTTGGCATGTCATGTGTTATTTACGCCACTAACTTCCAAACTAGATGGTAGATTCCCTGAAGGTGGAGTTACACTCGGCGTCCTCCATAAGACCAAGCACCAAGCCTGGACGTAATCATCTGTCCAGCACTTGGTAGTTTAAAAAGCACTTGAGCCCTGGCCGGTTTGGCTCAGCGGTTAGAGCGTCGGCCCGCAGACCGGAGAGTCCCGGGTTCGGTTCCCGCTAGGGGCATGTACCTCGGTTGCAGTTTTATCCCCTCCTTGGTTGGGGTCGTGTGGGTGGCAACCAGTCGATGTGTCCCTCTCACGTCGATGTTTCTCTCTCTCTCTTCCTCCCTCTCTCCCTCCTGCTCTATCTGAAGATAAATGCAAAAAAAAGAAAAAAAAATTAAAAAGCACTTGACCATGGATTAGCTCATTTAATCCAGTGAAGTGGAAAAAGTGGGGGGAAAACCAAAAGTCTGAGATGTCAAGTGGAGTGGCAGAGCCTGGATTCCCTGTTCTTTGCCGGATACCACTCTGGACCCCAGAAACTTAACATCCTGTCCCTGCGTTGAAGTAATAGGTACAGCAATGATCAGCCTGCAAGTTCCCAAGGTGAAGGGCTGTGCAAAGAAGAGACTCAGACCCTGGCCAGTTTGGCCCAGTGGTTAGAGCGTCAGCCTACAGACCAGAGAGTTTCGGGTTTGATTCCCAGTCAAGGGCATGTACCTCGGTTGCAGGTTTGATCACCGGCACTGGTCGGGGGTCATGTGGGAGGCAGCCAATCGATATGTCTCTCTCACATCAATGTTTCTCTATCTATCTATCTATCTATCAATCAATCAATCTATCTCCCCCTCCTTCCCACTCTATCAAAGAAAATCAATGAAAAAAAATTCCTCAGGTGAGGATTAACAAAAAATAAAAATAAAAAAGAAGAGACTCAGCATATAAACATAGGACTTCAGACTGACCACGATCCATACTGTGGTTTCCAATCCACTGATTCAAGTTTACCGAGACCAACCCCCCCCCACACACACACACACAAGACCCTAAGTCACAGATGAACAAAGCCTTCATAAACATTCGACACAAGAACTGTCTGCCCAGCCCTATGCTCAGCTACTCTGTTTAGGGTTACAGGGTAGATGGAGGAGCTTATACTTCCCCTCCTAAAACCCTTGCATCTTTGAGATTCCCAATCTCTACTTTACCCGCTAACAGCCTCCCAAAGACCCAGAGCTATGACACGCATTCTACCCAAACTGGGAGCCCAAGGAAAAAGTTCTCCCTATTCTGTTCATGCCAGAAGCAACTTCTTCTTTCAGCCAGAGACTCCTCACCCCACCTTTCCCAAGAAGGTAGGGGCACAGCCTGCCATCATTGAATCTGCATTTGCCACAGCTGCAGCAGGGAGCTCCAGTAGTCTCCTCACAGAAAAACACTGGCAGCTGCAGTAGCATCCTGACCACAGACTCTATCCTCTCCTCTCTTGGGACCTTCTTGCTTCCCTGTCACTGCTGCTATCCCTCTACCTGGCTCCAGGGGTCCTCTGCTCCTTCTCCAATCAGTAGAATGAAAATTTAAAACTTCAAGAAGAGAGAGAGGGTCAAAGTTTGGACCTCTGTGTGCCACCTTCTTCGCTCCTCTGCTCGAACTCAGAAGATGTTGTGCTTTAATACAAAAGCCTTGCCCCCAACACGCACACAGGGTACACAGTCCCTTTCACACCTTCAGCCCCTCTTCTTGCTCTAAACACCTCCAGATGTCACCTCCCAACAGTCTCTTCTCTCTTCTCTCCATATTAGGGACGGGAGCCGCAGAGGGTTAGCATAATTCTCCAAGGGGTGGAGAGAAGGCAAGCAAATAGGGGAGACCAAACGAATTCTGTCCGTCCACGTGGTGTTTTCTAGCCCTAACTACAGAGGCCCACGGAGCAGAAATCTCAAATCCCAAATCCAGAACATAGTTGGAAAAGTGCCAAATCCCAAAAACGAGGACCAGCCCAGAGTGTTCAGCAATATGGTAGCTGTAGCTTTAGGGTGAAAGAGTCCCCTGCCCCCAACATCATCAATCCCATCACACTCTTACCACTTGCTCCATCAACCATTCAGAAACCACATGCAGCCCCCACCTTGTCTGCACCCTTGGGCTGCCTGCTTTCTCATCCCCAGACAAGAATTGTCTTCCTCCATTCCGGGAAGGTGAAAGCCAAGGGAAAATTCAGAAAGCAATAAGACAGATGGTGGGTGGGGACAGCATTCCCTAGAGTGGGGACAGAAACAGGTTCCACAGTAGGAGTCAGGGTTTGAAAATAGCCCTGGGTGTGATTCATCACCCTCTTCTCTGGTCGGCAGACCTGGGTGCTCTGAATGGGAAGGAGACAAGCCAGGGCCCTCCGGCGCAACCTCTGGGGCACAGGGTTCTGTGTTGGCTCCACCTTTCCCCACCTTCACTCTGGCTGCTCACCCTCCCCACCACCACTGCTAGTTTTCTAGATGGCTTAGCTACAGAATCACCACAAAGCTCTCCATCTGCATAGCTCCTCTCACTCCAAGCACCTCAGAAACAACCCTTTACCTACCAGTTAGGAACCTGGACCCATGCACTAGGTCACCAAATGTGAGGGTGAAAGAGACTAGCCCTTTAGATCCCGAAATCTAGACAGCCCACTCCCTAAATTGCAGTTGAAAACACTGTGGCACACACAAGTTGCATGACTCTCCTAAGGTCACATGAATGAGTGGTTGAACCCCGGTTTCCTGAGTCATAATTCAGTGCTCAACTTTAAAGAGTCTTGGGTGAGGAGAAATGGCAAGAAGCCCAGACTATCTAATTGGGAAATCCCAAAAACTTCTACTAAAAGGCTCAGGGACTCTCTCATCCAAAACCATTTTGGACTTCATGAGGAAACTGAGCCCTTAAAAATGCAACTCATCCAAAGGTTTTCGCTTGATCCCCGCAGCTACCCAGATACCAGGAAAGTCCGGGGCGTTTCTCAGAAAGGAAGGCACCGGCCGAGGGAAAGCCCATACCGCCCGACTAGGGGCTTCCTGGAAAGCCCTCAAAGGCCGAGAAAAGAGAAGAGGGTAGAGAAGCGGCATGACCCGGGCGAAGAGACAGGAGCCCGCCGTCCTCGCCTAGCTCCAGCCCCCTCCGAAACCCAGAGCGGTGGCTCGGGACTCCGGCCCGGCCCGGGGATAACGGGCCAGAGGCCGCCTTTCATCACCCCACTCCCGGGGCTTCCCTGGGAGAAGCGCGGCCGGCCGGCTCCGACCCCAAATTCCAGGGGCGAAGGTGGCTTGGCTCGCTTCCCCTGCGTGGGTCGTCGCCCCAACTCCTACCTGAGGCCGCGTCCACTGCCTCGGGTCCGAGACCCAGACACAGCTGCCGACGGGCGGGAAGGGAGCGCAGGCGGGACGGCTCCGTCCCGGGCACGCGCAGAGCCTGGGGTCGGGCGAGGGTAACGGTGCCAGCCAGAGACGCAGCTGCTGCGGCTGCTTAGCCGTTGTCAACCCGAGGCCACTCTCGGCGCAGGTGGGGAGGGAGCAGCGGCGAGTAGGGCGCCAGGGACGCCCCGCCCACCGCTAGGGCCCTCGACCAGTGAGGGTGCAGTCCGGCCTCCCAGGCTCCCCAGAAAGTCGTCCAAATTGTGGTGGGCAGGGCTCTGCCTTCTAACTCCTCCAATCCCCTCGCCGCTGGCTCTTCCTCGGGTCACACCGCCGAGGGGAGGGGAGGAGGTGGGGGGAAAGGCGCCAGCCGAGAGCCGGCGACTGAGAGTGGAGGAGCGAGTGGGCCGGGGGACGCAGACTAACATTTATTGAGATCTGTATGTGTCTGGCACCGTGTGGGGATTTAAGTACATATGCCATGTGCACGGGAAGGTTCAGTGGCTTGCTGAGGATAATTTACTGGAGATCAGAAAACACAACTTTCGTGAGATCTCAGATTGATAGAGGCAGCCAAGAGAGACCAGGGACAGTAAATGAGCCGGAAGTTGCCATTCCCCCCTTGTCAGGTTCCAGCATGCTGCAGCTTCCCCACTGCCCCCAGCTCTGTACCCCAAGTCCAAACCATACCTCCGCAGAGGAATGCATGGGAAACTTGGGGGTATCTGCATTAATCACAGCAGGAGAGAGATCCCAAGGGTTGTGACAGCGAGCACCACAAGAAAGCCTGTTTAAATTCACTTAGAAACGGTGTTAAGATTTGATTTCTCTCTTACCTTTCCTCACAAGGGTCCAATACAAGTTCACAACCTTGATTTCATTGTTGTATTGGGGACTCCTATTAACCAGGGTTGGGTGTACCCAAGAGCCCATGCATCAAACCACTATCCTTCACATTTACAAGTACAGAAACTGAGAAGAGATGACTCACTCAAGTTTACCCAGCAAATCCATGGCAGGGATGATACATGCACACTGGTTGTTTTCTCCATCCCTAACAGATGGGAGAAATGAAGTGGAGCCTCCTAGAAAGCAGGGACTGCATTCACGTAGTTTGTTTGCTAGAGTACCAGAAACAGGTGAGAGCAAAAAATTAGTGATTCTTAGCACAGCAACTAGAGGCAGAGGCAGAGCCAGTCCTAGCCCCAAGTGCCCCCTCTCCTGTCTGGCCTTCAGTCCACTAGGCCAAACTGGAATTCTCCTGCCTTTCTCCCCTGCTAGCCCTGATAAGAATCAGAAGAGAAATGATGAAGCAAGGCTACCTCCAGTGTGTACACCTCCTTTCCTCTCAATGGCAAGACTGCAGGTGGCACTTTGTTCAAAACAAGACACGTCACGTCCCTGTGGGTCTTAGATATGGATGAGGCCTGCACACCAGAACTCACTCCCAGATACAAAATTCTACTCAGAGTCAGGAACCCTTATGATGGGTGGGAAGGGAGATGACCTCCTTTCTGGGGCTGGGCTGTTATATCTGTCAGTATCCCTAAGGCTTTGAGTTGGAGCCAAACTTATCTTGCTTCTGGAAAATGCTAGAAAGATATAAAGTGTGGGTCCTGCAATGATCCTATAGCTTCCCTAAGGGCAGGAAACCATGTCAGGGCAGATTCCTTCCACCCCACGGCACCAAGCACAGAGCCTACAGCAGTTTCTCAGCAATGTGTGCTAATGGGTGGACGACTGTCAAAAGATATGGAAGGGACAACCATGAAGAAAAAAAAACTTATCTTTCAGTAGATACATTTAACTAAAGCAGATATGATGGGCTCTGAGACACCCGGTTCTTTTATTTTATTTTTTTTAAGGCAATCAAACCAGAAAACAACAGAAAGTACAAAAAGAGCTATTGTTATAAATAACTAGAACAAGAGCTTCCCAGTGTCTGGCATAGAGGAGATACTCAATAAAAATACCTGTTGAGTGACTTGAGTGAACACAATAGTCAGGAAAAGCTACAATCTTAATATTTGCCATGTACATCATGACAATTTGAAATGGCCCAAGAGATGTGTCGGCTGTTTCTTTGGGTCTTGTTTGATCTCCTTCCTCTACCCCATGAGCTTCAGAGAGACACGAAGAGCTCAATCCCTTCAGAAAGACAAAGATAGCTCATTTCTTTCAATCCCACCACCATCTCTTGTTTCCCAAGCCACCTCCACCCGCCACCTAAGCCAGAGTCTTGCATATAACAGATATTCAGCAATAGTGCCTGGAACAGATGAGGAAATGGTACCTTTTCACAAGCTCCTTTCTGGGCTGCATCTTGAGTGTCTCAGGAGATAACTGGAGCCTTTAGGTCCTTGGTGTCGCTTTTTCCACATGCCCCTACTCTTGACTGTGTGTCCTATAAAACTGCTGCTGCTGTCCTGGATGCCTGCTCAGCCACCAAGCAGGAAAATGCAGAGTGCATGAGGGCTAGCTGAGGGCAGGTGAAGAAGTCTTGGGGTGCCTGCACGCATGCATGTGTTTCTATGCCTGAGGCATGGGGCGTCCCTCAGTCTACTACAACCACAGCCCAGCTGTGCCATGCAAAAGGCAGGACAATGCATTTTGGAGCCTGGCGGCCTGGGTACAAAACCCAACTCTGCTACTAACTAGTTGCGTGACCTTGGGCAAATGACTTTCCGGCTTTCTGTGCCTCGGTTTCCTCCTCTGTAAAGTGCAGATGATAATCACAGCCCTGACCTTATAGAGCTACTGAGCAGGTCCATTGGACTAAATCACACTTAGAATGATGGCTGGCACATAGAAAGTGCTTCTAAGTGTTAGACATGGTGACAGCCTTGGATCAAGAAGTAGGAGAGCTGGGTGCTAGGCTCAGCTCTTCCATTTTCTGCCCATGTCACCCAAGGCAAATCATTGTGTGCTCCAACCATCAGCCTCTCCACCTGTCGAAGGAGGGTAGAGCACAGTCTCTAGCAGGCAGAGTTGAGAACGGATGTGAGGGTATACTGTAAAGGTGGTGACAGGTGGCAGGATGGCACTGAATGGGTGGCAAAGCCAAGCTTTTTTCCAGGGCTAATCAGCTCTTTTCTTCTAGGCGGTGGCAGAGAAAAACTTGGAGCCTCACTCCAAGACACCTGGGTCCCAACAAGTGCCTGAGGACTTACAACAGTCCCTGCACCCCTCCCTGCCGAGGAATGGGGGTTCTGCAGGCTGTTGCAGGCAGACCCGTCGCCCCAGTCTGGAATGGCTGAGGGTAACATCAGGAAGGAACCAAACAGACCCTTCCACCACTCTTTTCCATGGAGCTAAAGGAGCGGCAGCTACTAGTTCCAGGAAACGCAGCTGGGAAGGAGGAAAGGGGAGAAGAAGCCTGAGGGGGAATGAATTACACTCAGACAGGCCGTCCAGCGCATGACCATGGGTGTCCTCGGATTTGCACACACATTCCTGCATGCCTCATGGAAAGCCCGCCAGTCAGGTCTGGGAGGGTAAAGGCCCGCTCCCTGGTGGTTTGGGGCCCCCACCCAGCCTCGTGAAAGGGGGCTATTGATCAGGCTCCCCCAATGTGGGATAGTGAGTTACAGCTCATAAAAGAAATCCTGAGGAGCCACGGCCATGGCAAGGGGTTTGCACCAAGAGGGGCAGCCAGAGTAGGGCCAGCCACGGGGAGGGAGAGAGATAGCAGTGAGAGGGGCTTGCAAAGGTGAGAGGCACGCAGGCACCTCACTGAATGAGCATTGCTAAGTGGGGGCGGAGGACAGAGAGCTAGGTCCGGAGGGGAGCACAAAGACCCCTTCTCAGCCCACAGCCCTGGGACCACCGTGGCTGTGCTCACTCCACACACCGCAGACCCTGGAGGGGAAGGAGGAGCTCTGCGCTGGGCTCGGAGCTCTGGGCTTGCTGTGCCCTGGGCTGGCTGAGCGGAGAGCTGGAGCACTGGCCAAGCCAGGCACAAGCCAGGCCCAGGCCAGGGGAGTTTCAGGGGTCACTCACCCTCTCCGGGCTCACCCTCCTTAAGCTAGGTCACAGAGGCACTTATTCCCTCCCACTTGCCCCCTGGAGCCATCGAGGGGCAAGTCTGGGACAATTCATTAGGCCTCCAGGCACCTGCACAGGCAGCGGGAGGCAGAGAACCAAGGCCCACTCAGGGCCTGTCCGCAGTTCTTCCCCAGATACCCAAAAGCCTGCTCCCTTTCCCCCAACAAACACCAAAGTGTCAGCTTGATCAAGGGCTGGCCCCCAGCATCCGTGTAACAGACCCACGAGGCCGCGACAGTGTGACAGAGGATGGGCCCCTGACCTGGCTTTACTGGCCCATCTCAAAGGACACGAGGTTCTCTGCTGTGGGCAGATGGGGCACCCCCTCCCCACTTCCCTCAGGGATGTCTGCCTGCCTTGGCCCAAACAAATAGGTGAGGTCACCCTGGGCAGAGCACTTGGGGACTGTGGCACAGACACCCAAAGCAGGATGTCCACCCCCTCCACACCCCACCCCATTCCTGTCCTTTGGAGGAAGGTCACAGGGCGGTGAGGGAAGATGAGTAAAGGCAAACCCACTCTAACACAAGGCCCCTCGCACCCTCCCCACACGCACATACGAGCAGCTGAGGTCAGAGGAACCCTCCCTCTACCCCCTCCCCAACAGTCCCCTCTGCCTGATTTAGCTTCAGCCCTGTACCTTGCTCCTTCCTGGCTGGGCCCTGTTTCTTCGTCTGAAAAAACAGGGCTGAGCCCTGGTTTCTAGGGTCCCTTCTTTCCAGCACATTCGCTGCTTCTGTGAGCTTCTCTGTGTGTTCCCATGGGGGTGGGGCCCCCAGAAAGTCAACATTCATAGGGCTTCTGCAGAGGAAGGGGTGGTGGGGGCATGAGGGTCCTCTGAGGATGAGAAGTAGCTGGGGGCCAGGCCAGAAAGAGCAGAGGAAAGTGAGAAAAAAGAAAGAGGAGGGCTCAGGTGAAAGGCAAGGAAAGGGAGGGGGCTTGATGCCAACCAGGCCTAGGAGGCTGGAGAGCTGACCTCTGCCTCCAGGACTGTCCCCAGCTCAACCTTCGGCAGAGGACAAACAGAGTTCAGGATCCTGCCCTCTTGCCTGGAACTCCTCCACATGTTCCAAGGCAAAACGTGGGAGGGTGAGGAGGACATGGAAAAGGAGGAAAGATGGGGCTCTTCCTTCCCACCCACAGGCTCCCCCATCAGTCAATCTGACCTCCTGTGCAACCAAATCCGGTGCCCATGAAGTTGGAGGGCTGCGGGGGTGCAGGGTAATTTATAGGCTATGCCCAGAGCCTGGCCCAGTCCAACCCTGAAATTATGGGTCTCTAGGACTTGGCAATCTCAATTCAAGCAGACACAGCCTGTACCCTGGATACCTACCCACCCTGTCTCCTTTCCCTGAAGACAACCCTCAGAGGCCCCAGGATGGTATCAGAAAGGACCTGGTATGTGTGGTGAGGCTTGAGAGCCACTCAACAAAGGGTCTGGGGTCTTCTTGGTCTTGGAGCCCCTGTCCCCTCTCAGTGGGCCCTTCTCCAAGTACAGCTCTCCACCCCCACTCTCCCAATAGCCCTTCTGTCCCTCCCTTCCCTCCCTCCCTCCCTCCCTCCCGTTCTCCCTCCCTCTTTCCTCTCTCTCTCTCTCTCTCTCTCTCTCTCTCTCTCTCTCTCTCTCTCAAGTTCTGATCTCTCCGCCAGGGCCAGGGCTTCCCTATGCATATGTATGAACCTGTCGTCAACATGGGCACCCAGGCACCGACAGGGGCTGGGGTACAGACCAGGGCACATATGCCCAATAATTGGGGTGTTCCTGGAGCTGCCATGCCAGTGGGGGAGGCAACAGCAGCCCCAGATGGAGAATGTCCAACCCAGGCAGGTGGGCAGCCAGGTTAGGTCCCAGAGGACAGCGAGAGAGGTAGACAGCAATGCTCCCAGGTTGAATACCTTTGTTTCTGGATCAACAGATACTCCCAGCCCAGGAAACACCAAGAAAATATCTCCTGAGCCCCACCCCCACCAAGTCTCCTGGATCAGGGGCAGCACACTGCAACTTGGCTTCTGCCCTGCTTCTACCACAGAGATGCTGTGTGACCTTGCTTATAGTGTCTCCCTCTCTGAGCCTCAATGTCCACATATGTACAATCAGAGGGTCTGATCTGAGCATCCCTGCGGGCCCCATCCTCCAGTGGGTTCGTGTTCCATGACAAATCTATGTCGAGAAACCCAACCCAATTTGCTGTTTCCTCCCTGCCATTTGGGCAGGAGCAAGGGAGAATTTACTGGGGAAATGCAACAGGCAGAGCCTGGAAATTTTAAGTTCTCAAAGAAATATATACTTTTTAAAAAGAACAAAGTGCCAGGCGCTCTGGGAGACCTGTTGGCGCGCAAACAGGCCTTGGGATGGAGCTTTCAGTCAATTCCAGCTCACCAACAATGTGCTGCCAGGGTAGCTGGGCTGCACCATGCAACTGGGGGACAGCTAGGCATAAGGGGCCCTTGGGGGATGGGGGTGTGGGGAGCTGCCACATAAGTAGTGAGACCCAAGAATATGGAGACAAAAAGAGAGCTAGAAGGACAGATAGACAGTGGAATGGAGAGGTGAAAACACCCCGAAGAGTCAGACACGCAGTGGGACAGGAAGACAGACAGGAGGTTGGAACAGCGGCAGAGACAAAGAAAGTGCCGTAGGAATAAGGGGTTAGGGGTAGATTATTTATTAAACACCTACTGTGTGTGAATAACTACAATAATGTTCTTTTTGAGTGGAGGGTGAAGACAGAGGGAGAGAGGTGGGTAGGAACGAAGCCAGAAGGACAGAAGGGATAAAAAGATGGGCCACCTTGGGACAGAGCCAGCGCTGGCTAAGAATTAGAGGAAAGCAGGCATGCTGGGGTGGAAGGTCTGAAAAAGGGGGACTGCCAGCCAGGGATGGGCTTGAGACAAACGGACGGAGGACTAGCAGATGAAAACGGGACTGGAACCACAGGCGAAGGGGCTGGGAGCTTGGCAGAGCCGCCGGACAGGACGGCAGCGCCAAGCTCTCGGCCAAGTGCAGCCGAGCCCTGACCTCCCGCCAGGGTCCGCCCCGCTCGGTTCACCTGGTTTCCAGCGCGGCGGTTCGCCCCGGGTGCCCTTCACACCCCACGGCGTCCTCGGCGTCCACGTCCGTGGCTTCGGAAGCCGCACGGCCGGCCCCCAGCCCCGCGCCTCGGCCATGCGTCGGTGGCGGCTCCGCAGCCTGCAGGCAGCCGGATCGCGGGCGCCTCGGGTGGTTGCACCCAGACTGAGCCCACAGCCCGGGAAGGGCCGAGGGAGGGCGGGGCTGAGGGAGCCGAGGCCTGGTTGCCCCGCCCCTCAGAGCAACTAGAAAGTTCCACGCCCCCACCTTGAGCAGGAACCCACCCCCCCTCCTCTATTCCACACTGGCCTCAAGTCATTTAGCTGCTACATTCTGGCTCCTTCCGCCATGGGGCCTCACCTCCAGGGTGGGAGTCACCCTTCGACCCTTTCCACCCTGGTCCCCTATTTGAGAAATGTCTCACCACCCACCGATCCCACTCCTTCCTACCCTCCTACCTCAGTGGAGAGACTGAGGTCTTCTTAGTGCCCCCGTCAGCCCCTCCGCTGCCTGTCTACCCCAGATCTCACCGAACATGTGACATGGCAAAAGATCTTGTCACAGAGGGAACGTGGCTCCCACCACCCACCCGGGTTTCTGTCTGACCAGAGTAAGGGGACCTTGGGTTCCAACAAGGACACCATGAAACCCTTCTAGTAGCAAGACTATCCTGGAGTTTCTGAGCAGAAGCCTGCCTTGTAGACTCTCTTACGCTACACGCGCAAAACTGAGGCCCAAGAATGCAGATGACTTGGCAATTATCTAAGGAGGACAATTATCTCGCAGTTGCAGGACTGTTGTGAGGATACAAAGGGGCTGAGCATGGTACCAGAGTACAGTCTCTGTAAAGAAAGATTGGCTTTTTTTCTCAAAGAGATCCGCCCTGGAGATCTACCACAGGAAATACCTGGACCCAGGACCCTAAGCTACATAACTTAAATTCCCTTACCTCTAACCTCCACCCATAGCAAGCAAACTTGCATTACCTGATCTACCTTTGTGGGGTTTTGTTTTGTTTTTTTTTTTTAAATCCCCAACAAACTTTAATTTACTTAGAAATTTTGTTTCCATTTACAGTGTTGGATATGAATATGAATGTTATCTATAGGTAAGTTGATGTTTTTTAAAAAATTTATCTTTATTGTTGAAAGTATTACAGATGTCCCCTCTTTTTCCCCCCATTGTCCCCCTCTACCCTGCTCCCCCACCCCACCCCAGGCCTTCACTGTACTATGTCTGTGTCCTTATATATGTGTATAAGTTCTTTGGTTGATCTCTTCCCTCTGACATTCATCAGTCAGTTCCATACTTCCATGTCTCTGGATCTATGCTGTTCATCAGTTTATTTTGTTCATTAGATTCCACATGTACGTGAGATCACGTGATACTTGTCTTTTCTGAGTGCTGATCTGCCTTTGTTTACAATGGAGGGAAGACAGAAAGTTGCCAGCTCTGAGACCTGGGCATTTCCCCTCCACTTCTGGTGGTAGCCAGTAAGGAGAGCAAGGTTCCAATAGTGGCTCTACACTAACCGGCATCACCTGGGCCATTTTTCCTCTCTCAGCCCCGGTTTCCTCATCTGTAACAAGATAATAATCCTATGGCGCAACGGGAATTATGATAAGTGGATACACAGGTGAAGGTCACAGCCCCTCCCTCTACCTTCTCCATACCCTGTGCCATGAGACTTCAGCTCAGCAGCCCCATGTGGGAGGGACAAGCGAGGAAAAGGAAGAGGAGTTTGTGAATTGAGGTGTGCTTATTTGCAAGAGATTTGCACCCACTTTTCCTAGACTTAGTATCAGAGCTGGAAGGAAATGAGAGATGAATATCTTGATCTCCATGCCAGTCATTCTTGTCCCCGAGGCAGTGGCACACAGCAGGTGTTCACAAAACATTTATTTGAATGAATGTATTCTTCACATGGGGTAGAGGACTTGCCCAAGGCCACACAGTGAGTCCATTTCAGAATCCAGACAGATCTCCTGTCTACTCCCCCTTCCACTAGACCATGTCACGTCTTGGAATTAGTTTTGGCTTTCCTCCATGTGATCATAAACCAAGGGCAGCCCATTCCTCTCCCTCAGCGCTCTTGGGCCTGTCAGCAGTCCCCATTCTGAACCAGCTGAGCCAGGATGAACAGCCACTGGGAGGCTCCTCTCTGGGCCCAGCTTGGTGCTGCTGAGCCTTTGCCTTCTGAATTTCCAGCAGCCCCTGCACTACCACTGCCACAGGGGAAAAGCAGGCCTCAGTCAGCTTCCTGCGAGCACAGAAGTTTCCCTTTTGCTCACTGGTGGGGCCAGAATACGGGCCACAGCCCCTCCATGGCAGCAGCCTAGAAGGAAGGGCGGCAGCAGCCATTTCCTACCCTGCTAAGGCATCTCCCTCCCTGGCCGGTCCCTCCCCTATTTCCTGAGTTCTGCTGCTTCGGGCGCCAGAACAGTGATGTGAAAAGGCTCCAAAGTTTAACTGGAATCGCAGAACCTGGGAACTGGAAAGGACCCCGAAGGTCATTTATTCCCACCATCCCCCCTTGCAGGAATAACCTATGCTAGCAAATCTGACCTAACCTCTTACAGCTTCAAGTTCCTTTTTTCTAAAATGACAAGGTGACACCCACCTGACAATGTTGTTGTGGCGAGGGAGCAAATATGAGAAGGGATTTAGTCAAAGCTCATGCGTACTGAGTGCTAACTCTATGCCCGGCATCATTAGTACCAGAGCCTTCTAAAGTAGGTACTGCCATCATCATCATCCCCATTTTATAGATGGAGAAACTGAGGGACGACAAACGTAATGTAACTTGCTAAGTTCACACAGCTGATAGTGGCAACAGCGGAATTGGAGCCCAGAAGCTCACTCTTCACCCTTATAAGGGCAGTCATCATCCTAACCCCAGAGAATGAACCATCGTAAAAGTTCTGGGAGTTCACATGTGTCTGTGTGCCTGGAACTTTTGTACCCATGTACCCCTAAGGGCCAAGGAGGAAGAATGTGAAGAAACCATGGGGAGAGGGAGGCTGAAAATGAACCTTGAAACTTTGGCTCCCAGCAGGGAATGTCTTTGAAGTCCCTGCTTTTATCGTAAACATCTGCTTAAATTTCCCAGTGCCTTTGAGGAAAGTTGGCAGTCCAGGAAGATGGACCGCATTGGTCTTGTGCGTTTATATGCTCCAGGCCACTGCCTTTTACCCCAGGAGTAGCAGACACCTGGAACATGGTAGGCCCTTAGTCACCGAGAAGAGCTAACATTTATGAAGCACGTGTCATGCAAGCCGGCATTCTAAGCACTTTTCACATATGACCTCATCATCATGACAACTCCGTGAGCATGTCAAATTATTATTATCGTCACTCATTTTGAGTGGGAAAACTGTAGCACAGAGAAGTTCAGCGATTTGCCCATGGTCACACAGTTTGGAAGTGACCCCTGGGCTTTAAACCCAGAGAGCCTGCCAGCCTGGGCTAGTAACCACTATACATACCGCCTCTCAGGTCACAACAGAGCCTCACTTACCTACCTACCCATCTCTGACACTGTCCACTGGCATGATTGGGTTGATTCTAGGCAGAAGCAGGCCTTATTCCTATTAGCTTAGCAGCTCCTTGAGGGCAGAAATGCAGGGCCTCTCCCCCCAACTCACCCTTTCCCAGATCAGTGCTACACCAGGGGCTGGGCTGTGCCCAGGGCTGGTCATTCAAACGTGGCAACTGACCGCTTCCTGGCTTATAGCAGTCTCTTGGACCTCGCACCTATAGGGCTGGTGGATAGAGCACCAGAATTTCATTCAGGAGTCCTCTGCCACCCTCCACGGCAAAGATCCAGCTTCAGAAATGGCTGCCCATCCATCTACAGGGACAAGTCCACACTCCTAAGATTGACGTTCAAAGTGTTGCACAAGGTCACCCAGCCAAATCAGCTGGCATTCCTAGAACTTAATGAACGTAACTTCATCACCCTCCAAATGTGTAAAATATGCTCTTCTCTCTCATGAAAACGCTCATTCTTATTGCCCTTGCCTTATTTCACAAACAGTTACTTGGTGCTTTCAATGTGCCTGACACTGTTCTAAGGTCGTTACAAATTTTAACTTACAGACTCCTTACAGAAACTCTGTAGGTACTGTTATTCCATTTTACAGACAAGGAAGCTGAGGCACAAAGAGGTTAAGTTATTTGCCCTATCTCCTGTACCTGGCAAAGTCCTACATATCCTTTCAGGCCCTCCTATGAGTAACATAAGCCATTTCCTTTTGGGGGCTCCCATCGCTTAGTTATATCAGCAATCTTCTGTACTGAGTTTAGTTATCTATATGTCTTCCTGCCCAATAAAAGTATAAATTCTCTGAGGGCAGGGACTGTGTTTTATTATTTATGGCATATTCATTGCTCAGGAAGAAGTTTGGCGTGGAGTTGGCACTTAGGGAATATTTCTTAAAGGACTGAATGAAGAGTGAGTGTATGAATGAGTCAGTGAGTGGCCCAGAAGCAGCCTTGACCAAACCAAATGGTGGCTGAGAGATTTGGAGGTTTCTTTCCCCAATGTCACTGGGGTAGAGGAAAGTAAATATGACTCAATGACTGTGCATGAAATGCAACCACAGGTGGTGAGGGGAAGAGAAGGAAGCCCCCCCCCCCCATCCTGCCCTTCGTGTGCCTGGACCAAACTTGGCAGTCTGACCACAAAGCCATTGGGCTGATGGGACATCCAGGAAAACATGAAGGCCAGTGGCTCTGGGGTCTGTTCCAGAGAACTGAGCTCACTGGCTTCTCTGTTGCCCCCTCAAAGGCCCCATGACTGCCTCTGCAATTCAGAGGGCTAAATGGAAAAGAGAGAAGGGCTTAAATGTCACCCCAGGGAGTTGAGGCTTGCTTCAGTGAAGTTGTTCAGTCCTTTCCTTGCTGACCAAACACACTTTGTGAAAAGGTAGAGTGGAATTTGGGCACAGCTCTGGTCTTGAGTCCTGTTTCCACCACCAATTTAAAAAAAAGAAAGAAAGAAAGAAAGAAAGAAAAAAGCTGTGTAACCTTTGCCAAGTGACTGACCCTCAGTTTTTTCACCTAGAAAACAAAAATAACTCTTTTTCTGCCCTGCAAACCTCGAGATGATGTATCTGAGAACACTCTGTAAATGGAAATGGCTAGCTGCAGGGCCCAGCAGTATTTTGCAGCTTTCCAGTTAAAGGCAGAAAGGTCAAGGACCGGAGGCTCAGCCTTTCCCCGTCTCCACCCGGCCATGTATGCTTATTGCCCAATCATCAGCCTTCTCTGGGTCTTAGTAAAATGGGAAGGATAATTCCCAGGTCCTTGCAGCCAAATCTTAGAAGTGTTGCTGGATGGAATAATACATACATGGATTTTATCAGCTCTAGAGAAGGGGACCCTAAGGACTGCAACTCACAAAGCAGCCTTGGCTTTGAACACCAACTTCAACACTTGCTAGATGACATGTATCACTTCTCTGGGCCTCATTTTCCCCATTTATTAAAGGCGATAATAACACCTACCTCCCTAAACTGTTATGTAGATCAAATACAAAAGCTTTGATAAGATGCACTTGGCAGTGGCAGACTCGCTCTACCTAGTCCTTCACCCTGCCTCATCGCTTTCTCCCTGTCCTTGTATCATGTAGGCTGCTCAGTTCTAATGTCCCCCTAATTCTGCCTTTATCTGGGAAATAGTTATAGCACCTACCCAGAGTTGCCCCTCACCCTCAACTCGCTGGCCTCAGTACACACCTTCACCCCAGTCAGAACTGGCAGAAGCCCCTCCTCCTCTTCCCATCACCTGGCAGAGTGTAGGACCAACCCAAGGTGACACACACCCTACAGTCTGGCTCAGGAGTCCAGGGCTCTGCATTGGTGTCAGCGGAGGAGTTTTCAGCTTGGGGGTCAGTTATCTGCCTCCTGTATCCCCACCCCCTTATGACTAGCCAGGAAGGCCAGCAAGCTATAGCAGTGGGCAGGCTTTGTTTGTGTCCATCATTTGGTATGTTCCCCTGGGATTCCAGGCCAGTCATGAGAGAGCCCCTGAGTGGCCCGAACCTTCATGGCAGCCCAGCCTGGAGCTAGTTGGTTCTCAGGGAACATGGGATCCACCTTCTGATGGCACAGTTAGAGATCCTGAGGCCCGTCCAGGGAGGGGCAAGCAACTCAGGGGTCTGCACCCAGGCTTTGCCCTCTAGTATTTATGCCTACCTTGTCCTGCCCTGGAGATTCAATTTCCCAGAGCTCTCTCTCATGGGCCCTGAGCAGTTCAAGCAATCAGGTCAGAAGAAGGGGTTCCAAGGAAGTCCCAGAGTTCTTTGGGAAGAACTTCTCCTGTAATTTCTCCTCCATGTGGTATCCTCAGGTAACCCATGCCGAGGACTGGAAACAAAAGTTGGCAATGCACAGGTTTTTAAATAAACAGCGGCATGCCTTGAACAGATAGGGGCACCCACATGTAGCTGTGAAAGGGGTGGAGTACCTGGCCAGCCCCCTGCACTTCCCCAACAGCAATGAGTTGGAAGCCAGGCTACAGTTCAGGAACCCTAGAGGAGAAAGAGCTCTGTGAAAATGCCCACTTGGGTCAATCGGTAAGCCGGATTTCGCCCCAAGTCAGCTGCATCCCCAGACTGGAGACCTCAGGAACAGGGGACTACATTCCTTGTCAGAAAAGAACCCCAAACCTTATGCAGTGAGAGGCCCATGAGAACAGGCCTTGTCTTGTTATCTTGAAGTCTAGGGTGGTTCCAGCAGGATAGGAGGGTCTGAAGTGACAGCTCAAACTCACAGCTCAGGGGCAAGGTCTCTAGATCAGCCTCCCCTTTCCTTCTGTTCACCCTCCTTTCCTAGCTCTTCTCTCCCCAAGCCTGGATGTTCTGTGTTCTAGTTTAACCAAAGAGACTGTTTTCTTTGACCAGTTATTGTTCTCCACTCCTGATGCCACTGCACCCCTCTCTGCCTTTGACTTGTGTAACCATGGGCGTGTTACCTGCCCATTCAGGGTCAGTGAGCATAAACATGTTACATGCACTAGATCAGTCTTATGAATTGTGCTTCACAGTGGCAGGGGATATTGAAGGAGGACAGAACAAGGGAAGGCTGAGCCTGGGAGCTCTAGGACCCCACCCCTACTCCGCCTCGCTAAAGCAGATCCACGCAGCTTTTTATCTGTTCTATATATTGGGGGTTCATATTGGGTTCAGTTAGGGGGGTGGAGAAAAAAATGAAAGCCAATGGACTGGATATGTTCCTCTTGCACTTGGGCCCCAGTTACCTTCTGAGTGATCACTACACGCCATAATACAAGTAAAATGTTTAGGACAGCGCCCAGCACACAATGATAATGGCAGTGATAGCTACCAACTATGTGCCAAGCATTATTCAAAGGCTGCACCTGGGTCAATTCATTTGATCTTTCCAAATCTTCTCAAAGAGATACTATTATTATTATTATCCTGATTTTACAGATAAGGGCACTGAAACACAGAGAGGTTAAGCAACTTGTCCAAGATCACACAGCTACTGAAAGGTACAACTGAATAATACAGACAGTTTGGCTCTAGGACCTTTATTCTTAATCAGTGCCATGATTGGTTCTCAATACATATTTAGTTATTTTTGTTATTCCTGTGGTAATCGCTATTTTCATTGGAAAATTATGTTACCCTCGTGTCTAAAACGGGCTGAGTTCACTTTGCATTGTGAGTGTAGCTAAAAATCAGATCGTGCTTTGGCAGCCATGCCAGGCTGCATGATGCACTCATGTGCCATATCTGCTGAGGTAAAGCCTACAGTCTGGGACCACTTCTCCAAACAGTGGGCAGTAGGAAAATGCTGAGTTTGCTAAGAAAATAAAGACTGGCTTGTAAGCTCAAAGCCTAGAAGAAACCAAGTAACAGAGCTGCTGGGAACTCCCGCAGTGGCTAGATGTCCTGCACCACACAACACTACTGAGGTGCTGTAATCAGCCCTTGCTGACCCCACCACCATGAATGTCCTTTATCCACCTGGTTTAGCCTGCCTTTTCCCCATTTTTTCTCCTTTTCCGGCCCCCTCCATTTTTCTTTTCCTCTCTCCACCCTCTCCTTGCTCAGCAAGACCCATAATAACTTGCTAAACCACAACCCTCATATTTCTTTCTTTCTTTTTTTTTTTTTTATGGGGTAAGCACTAACCAATATGAACTTTATTTTTTTATCTTCTTTTTTTAAAATTAATTTATTTTTCTTACAGATGTTTCTCCTTTTTTCCCCATTGACACCCTCCTCCCCATCACCCTACCCCGTCCCCAGCTTTGTTGTCCATGTCCATCAGTTATGCATACATGCGTTTACGTTCTGTGGTTTCTCTTCCCTCCCTCCCACCCCCTCTTCTGAGGGGTGTCAGTCTGTACCCTACATCCACATCTCTGGGTCTTCCCTGTTCCTCAGACTGTTATGTTCATTATATTCCACAAATAAGTGAGATCATGTGATAGTTGTCTTTCTCTGCTTGGCTTGTTTCACTTAGGATAATGCTCTCAAGGTCCCTCCATGTCGTCTCAAAGGATAAGAGATCTTTCTTTCTTACAGCTGCATAGTACTCCATTGTGTATATGAACCACTGCTTTTTTATCCATTCATCCACTGATGGACACTTGGGCTGTTTCCAGTTCTTAGCTATTGTAAATAGCGCTGCTATGAACATGGGGGTACATGTATTCTTTCTGATTGGTGTTTCAGGCTTCTTAGGGTATATACCTAGAAGTGAGATCACTGGGTCAAATGGCAATTCAATTTTTAATTTTTTGAGGAAACACCATAGTGTTTTCCACAGTGGCTGCACCAGTCTGCATTCCCACCAGCAGTGTACTAGAGTCCCCTTTTCTCCACACCCTCGCCAGCACTTGTTTGATGATTTGTTGATGGTGGCCATTCTGACAGGTGTGAGGTGATACCTCATAGTTGTTTTAATTTACATCTCTCTGATGATTAGTGATGTTGAGCATTTCTTCATATGTCTCTTAGCCCTCATATTTCTTATATTTCCACTTTCCAGGGGAATTTTGCAGTTGGTCCCAACTGCTTCACCAGGTTGATCCTCCCTCTCTGACCACGTTCATCCCTTCATGGGCCCCACCCACCTTTCCAGACTACCTCCCTCCATTTGAACCCCCTCAGCCCAGAGGCTTGCCCCTTCCTGCCTTTACTTGGCCAGCAGAGCCACTAACTCCCTGGGCAAGTCCCTTCCCTTTTCTGGGTCTCAGTTTCTCTGTTAAAGATGGGAGGGGAGTGATTGGACTAAATGATTATCTCAGGAGCTTTCCAGCTCTAATTTCCCACTGTTTTACATCTGGTCCATTGAGAAAATTGAATCTTCTTGTCCACTTTCTCTCTCTCTCATTATACACACACACACACACACACACACACACATTTGTGCGTGTGCGCGCTTGCACAGGAAACTCTGAACTCATTACTTGGGGCCCAGAAACTTTAGAAAAGTGGTCCTCTCAGCTGGGTTTGGCTCCAAATGACGGTCAAAGAACTGTGTACTCGAAACCAGCATAGGAGCAAAGCATCAACCCCTCTAGGTGCGACTCATCCCTTGGATTCAGCTCATGTCATGGGGACTAGGGCAATGGGGATCTGGCTCCAGATGGGTCAGGTTTCTGTTCTCAAGGTGATTACCGTCAAGTCACAGAGACAAGCATGGAGATAAATAGAGCACTTCTTACACTTTCCAAAGTGCCTTCATGATTGTTTCTCTTTGGTCCTCACAACAAGCCTATGAGATAGCAGGAGAGGAACTGTTACCCCATTTTACAGAGCAGAGGACAGAGAGTCAAAGTGGAGACAGAATTCACCCAAGCTGATCTGAACAGCAAGTGGAGAGCTGAGACACAAACCCAAGTGTTGGCTCTCCAGAGCCCGCAGCACTCTGTCTGAAGCATCATGCTCTTGCATTTTCAGCAGCTTTGACAATAGAAGTTTTTGGGACACTACCAAAAACCCTCCTGCCCTGCCGGTGTGGCTCCGTGGTTGAGCGACATCCAGTGTACCAATAGGTCGCAGGTTCTGTTCCCAGTCAGGGCACATGCCTGGGTTGCAGGCTCGATCCCCTGTAGGGGGGTGTGCAGGAGGCAGCCAACCGATGTTCCTCTCTTATTGATGTTTCTCTCTCTCTCTCTCTCTCTCTCTCTCTCTCTCTCTCTCTCTCTCTCTCCCTTCCTCTCTCTCTAAAAATAATAAAAACATACATTTTTTAAAAACATTCCTAACAGTGGCTAATTCTGCAAAGTGGGAGTGAGGGGTTATGAGACTTTGGCTCTTCATTTTACATCCAGACACATAAGCAGAAATTTTTCTTCAGAGAGTGTGTTTTATTTCTAATCTATATGGGAAAGGAAACAGCTCCAACACAAGGCACAACATGATCTATGCTATAAGACATCTGATACACAGTATGCTGGGGACTTGAAGGGGGGAGGGGGCAGTATTTGCACTGAGCTTCATGGAACGGGAAAGGTCTAAACAGACTGAGATGGGGGCAGGGGAGTCCCAGAATCCCAGAGAGTGCAGCAGTCAGCTTTCCAACTCAGCAGCTGTTGCTGGCTTCTGAGACAACGGACCTGCCTAGAAGGAATTCTTCCTGAACAATTAGGTGCATATATTGGGCAGGATTTCCTGTTTTCTTTCCTTTCCTCATTTTATATTGTGAGCTACCTGGGTCAGAGCCCGGGGTTTGGGAAACACCTGCATCATCCACCCATCCCTCACCTGGACCATGATCATGGATTGCTCTGTAGATGCCCAGCTGGGCCATTCCAGCCAGGCACGGGCAGAAGGAGCCATAGAAACCAGCACACTTACAAACAGAAGGGGGCTGCAGCCAGGCCTCCCCACACTGCTTTGCACTGTTTTTCGCTAGGGCTCAGGATTAAGTATCAAACAGTCAGATGACCAGATCGATCACATTTTTAAAAAATCACCTTTTTGGAAAATCAAGGTCAAATCCTTTTCCAATTAAGGGTCGCATAACCATCATGTGTAGGAGCTTGAAGGGCCTTAGAGACTACCCTATCCAATCCTCCATTTAATGATGGGGAAGTTGGGGCCCAGAAGGAGAAGGCATTTGCCTAAGGTCACAGAGTTTGTTAGCAGTCAAGTCATCATGTCTGGTTATACTTTAGCCCTCAATGACAAATGACCCTTGCTGTAAGCGGGCTTCCAAGGGGACTCCTTGGCAGACATGAGAAGGTAAGCACATCTGGTCTTTGGAGACCTCAGGTGTGTGAAATATATCTGATCCTTCCATCATTCAACCTAAAGTTGTCCTCTGGCCTGCACACTGCCTCCCTGGAGTGGGGGTGGGGCTCCAGAGCCATGATTCAACATGGGCCCTTCCTATCCTGGAGGCCCAGGGGCTCATTCCTGAGGCTCCTGCCTTCTTAATCTCAAATCAGACTTCTGGACTGGAGAAAACATCTTCCCCTTCCCCCACCCTACTGCCTGGGCTAGTCTTGGTGGTCATTTTGCAATCATTTAATAACTATAATGTGTGTATTACCTGGGAGCTTAGAGAGCACTCTCCCTCCCACTATCACACTTAGTTCCACACAACAACCCAAGAGTTGGGTATTTGGATCCTCATTTTAAAATTGAGAAAACTGCCCTGGCCGGTTTGGCTCAGTGGTAGAGCGTCGGCCTGAGGACCAGTGAGTCCTGGGTTTGATTTTAGCCAAGGGCACATACCTAGGTTGCAGTTCACCCCTGGCCCTGGTCGGGGTCGTGTGGGAGGCAACCAGTCAATGTGTCTCTCTCACGTCATGTTTCTCTCTCTCTCCTTTTCTCTCCTTTTCTCTCTACCTGAAGATAAATAGAAAAATATCCTTGGGTGAAGATTAAATAAATAAAATTGAGAAAACTGAGGCTCACAGAGGTGATCACACAGCTAATAGGTGACAGAATTCAGACCCAGAGCTGTCTAAATTCTCCAGAAACCAAACTCTCTCCAAAAGTTTAAGGCCACCTTTTTTTGCTTGTTTCTTGGCAAGGATGGATGGACAGATCGCTGAGTGAAGGTGTAGACCAAATAGTTCCTGAGCACTCTCTCTGTGGCTGGCTCTATTAGGCATGAGGACTCAGAGAGATATGAGACATAGTTTGTACCTCAGGGAGCCCAATGTGTCAGTGAGTGCTTCTCAAACTTTTGCACCAAAGTACCCCCAATGGCTGAACATTCTCCACATAGCCCGAAGGAGCTACAGAAGCCCAAGCAGCGAGCCACAAGTGAGAAATTCCTCTGAAGTCTCCACTTTCAGCTTACAATTCATGTGAATTTAACATGCTATTTCATACCATGTATCTGTGCTGGTTGTAATATAAAAACAGTATTTTCCCTCAGATCTTATAGGGAAAATGGACCATTCTTAGCAGATACCTTTGAAAACATTTTCCATTAAGATGTTCTGCTTACCTCTGGCCCAGGGGAGACAAATAGCCCCCTTTGAGAAGCAAGAGACAGTGGTAACATTTTGTGTGGTGAAAGTGTTTTTTCCCTCCCAAAGTAAGAGTTTGGTGAAAAGGCTATGTGCTTGCACATATGTGACACACATGTACATGTGTGCCTGGCCAGAGCTGTTCCTTCAGGACCATGTTCCTTTGGCACCCCAATGATCCACACTTCTACTCTGCCAACTAGTTCTGAACTAGCCATATACTGCAGCCCAGACACCAGCACTGGAAAGGCCCAATGACATTCTGGAGGGTTTTTGTTTTTTCTAAAATACCTTTTGCTTTGATCCTTTTAGTAACTGTGGTTGGGAAACCAAATGACAACCACTTGCCAGTGACAGAGAGCTGAGAGGAAAGAAAGCCAGGCAAACTTACAGCAGGTCATGTAGGGTGATCAAGTAGTTACCCTGAGAGATATCTGGAGACTGGCAGAGCGCTTCTCTGGCTTTGCTAGCTTTCTTAAGAGAAAAAGAACACACCTTATAAAGCCTGAATGTTGTTCTGCCATTTGCTTGTTCTGTACTTAATTTATGTCTGTTTTCTTCTTGATTTTATCTTCTTGATTTTAAAGGCAGGTTCTGAGACCCAGCCTACTTTGATGATCCTCAAGGAAACAAGCAAAGGGGCTTGGCCCCTCTCTTGGGCCATAGGTTAAAGGGAGCAGGGCATCTCTGGGGGCCAGATGTGGTGATAACAGCAGTGAGATCAAAGGATGACAGCCACAAGTGGGGCATGGTGGGGAAGGGTTGGAGATTCTGAACCCGACTGCCCTTCCCTCCTTGAGAGTCTCCTTTTGGCCTTTTTCTCTTTCCAAACCTTGAAGGGCTTTGTGTTTTGTTTTTAATAACAAGGCCGTTCCCTTCCCCTGTGGAATGTCCTCCCTGAAATATCATGCTTCAGGGGCACGTGGACACAGAGTTGGAAGCCTCTGTTCTCAGGAGCTCTACTTCCTATGTTTTCATTTTTCTTCTCAAACAACGCAAACCAAACCAGCTCTTCCTGTTTCTGGGTTTGGGATGTGGAAGGTCACACAGCAGGGACTCTCTAGCAAACAGGTCAGAAGGGGCTTTTGAAAGCTGCCCCTTGGCTGCCCTGCATGGGAGGAGGGCTGCTTGAATGGAATTTAGTCCTATGGAAAGAGGAGGACAACAAGGAGAAAGGCTTGGGGGTGGGCAGCTCTGCTTCTAACACTAGTTTGCTCTGCTTTGCCTTTGCCCTTACCCCCACCCAACACCAGGGGGCTTCCACCAACTAAGATGCTGATCATCAGCCATTGGTGACTGCCAATTGGGAGTAAGTTTAGGGAAAAGTCATCAGGACTGTGAGAAATCATTTTAGGAGCTGGAACTACTCACTCTAGGGATTGACAATTCTGGGGAAGACATTATAAATGACTAGGGACTTAGGATCTAGTCTTGGTTTCACCACTAACAAGCTGTCTGCTGGTGTGCAAATAGATCGCCTACCTTTTCTTGGCTTCAGGTTCCCCAACTGCAATGAGAGCATTGGACTGTATGAGCTACCAGGTCCCTTCCATCTGAGACTTTGGAAAATTCTAAATGCCACCAGTTTAGTCATAAGGAAGAAGTGACATTTGACTTTCCTGAGACACCAAGGAGTGAAAATAGGACTGTTAAGTGGAAGCTGTGAGGCAGATTTGAGCTCAGTATAAAGAAGAACTCTCAACTGACTATAGAATGGAAAGTGATGCTTGACCATACCTGGAAAGTTTGGTGCGGGCCCCAGTGGCACATAGTAGAAATGGTATCAAAAGGAGCTCGTTATCTCGGCTCTGGACTAGAGCAATGGTTTCCAACATCTACTTTTATATGGCCAACTACAGTCTCCAGATGAAAACTTCATGGAATCTCAAAGAGAAAATAGGTGTGGTTGAATAAAGGACCCCACAACTCTGTTCTGCCCTCATTTACCGCAAAGAATCTCGAGGAAGTCTGGAGTTCCTCAGTACTACATTTGAAAACCACTGGTTAATATTGTCCTTAAGTACCCTTCCTGCCTTGAGATGTAGGGCAACCTCCAAATTTCAAAGGTTTGGTGGAAATGCGTTTTACATGGATCTGCACCATTGGCTGAAACTACTGGACCCTCAAGGCTCTGTCTCAAAACAATTTGTCATCTGAAACAAATGGGGAGTCTGTGTCAATTTGTACTAGCTATTTCAGAGCTGAAATGATAGGGAAGAAAGGCTGCTGAGAGGAAGAAGGCACTAATCTGGTTACTAGAAGCTCTTTTGCTATGCAATCAAAAAAAAAAAAAAAGACAATCCTTGGCAGAGTCACTGTTTATGTGAGGCCCTGTGCTTAGTTCTGGGAATACAGGGGTCAATCAGATGTGGCCCTTGTACACTAAGAGCTCATGTTCTATGGGAGATACAGAAAAGGGGCAAATTCAGAAGAGTGACATGTGTTATAATTGAAATATGGGTAAGATGGGAAGGGATGCCAGAGGACAGCTTGACAGGCCAAATAGAGGGGCTGACAAAGATACACCCAGTAGAGAGCCCAATATGAGAATTCATTACACATCATGAAAACAGTGAGTTTTCCCATGGGGTTTAGAAATGTGAGGATGTGGTGGGAGATGAAGCAATAAAGATAGGTTGTTTAAGTTGTGAAGGACCTTGAATGCCAATGCAAAAAAGTTGTACTTTGACCATAGGTAGGGAGCAATCAAAGGTTTTTGAGCACGGTTAAATGTTTCTCTTAAAGAGAGAACTCTGGCAGCATATGGGAAGTGGACTGGAAGGGAAGGCATGGTGACAGGGAGACCAGTTTGGAAGCCGTAGCAAACATCCATGCCAGAGCTGCTAAGAGCCGAGATAGAAAGCTATGGTGGTGTTGGTGGAAAAGAGCAGATTTAGGAAACATTACAGAGATGTTTCATGGGTATAATTTGGTGAGTGGATGGCAGCAAATGAGAGAGATGGAGGAGTCCAGGTGATTCCCATGAGTGACCGGGTAGATGGTGCTGCATTAACCAAGAAAGAGAGCCTTGAAGAAGAAAGTTTCCAGAAGAATGATGAAGAATTATGATCTTTAGTGCTGAGTGTGAAGTATTTGTGGGACCTTCTGGTGGAAGTATCTGATAGCATGTCCCAGGTCCTTTCCAGACCTGTCATTCTACCTGCAATTTCCATTCCTTCCTGAGTCCCTGTGTAGCTCTCCCATGCCAGCCAGCCCTTGCTCTGGCCTTCTGGATTGGCCCAGGCTGTGTAAATGGCCGATAAGGCTGTGCCTCAGAACATTTGTCTGATCTGTGTCTGTAAGCCTGGGCCTGACTTTCTGTTTTGCATTTGTGCATGAGGAACCTGGGCTTCCCAGCTCCTTTTGACCACAAAGAAAACTGTTACACTCCTCCACGGGTCTGGAAATCTTTCCCCCATCCCAAAGAACATCTTGAAATTGCCCTTTGCACTGACCTTATCCCCACCTCTCCCTCCTTTCAGTCTGACTCTGGCATGGGCAGGGGTGGGGGTGGGGTGGAAGATGACACAGAGTCAGAGTGCAGAAGACCTTGAGACCTTCTAGTGCAACCTTCTCATTTTTCAGACAAGGAAACTGAGGCCCAGGGAAGGGAGACAACTAACTCAGAATCACAGAAGTTAATGTCAAATCTGGGACTAAGATCTTAGAATTCTCAATTCACAGTCCAGTGTTTTGTCTTGGTGGAATTCACTATAGATCATGGTTGAAAGATTTCCTGTCTCAAATGATAATCAATTCCAGATACTCCCTAACCAAGTAGATCTTTCTACTATTCCAACTTTCCAGGTAAAATATCTGTCAAATGATAGATAAGCTATGCCCTGCAAATGTTCTTCATAAAATAGCAAATGCTAATTGACTAGATCTGTCAAGAATCAGTTACAAGAATTATTTAATCATTTTCAAAAGAAAGGAAGTTAACTGAATTATCATTCTGATGATTTTCATAGGCTCCGCATTTCAGTCTACTGCTCTCTGAAGCCTTGGAAGTGATGCCCAATAGCAACTTAAATAAATGCATTTAAATAAATGTATTTGTTTTTACATTTTCTCCCTTTTAAACTTGTCTCCATGTCCCTTCAGAGCTGGAGGGAGGGGTCTGGATAGCTGATGGATGGAGTCTGGTGCTGAGGCCAAGCCTGAGGCCAGGCTGGAGCCAGTTGGGTTGGGGAGCCGGGGCTCCTGTTACAAGCCAACTATTACCCCTCAGGTTGCCTCATCCACTTCAGCAGGAGCCTGGAGAGAAGCCCTGAATGGCTCCAGGCAACAAAAGGACCTTTGTGCACTGGGAGCAAGGGGCCTCAGGGAAGATTTGGTACAAGGGAGGTGGGATAGAAGGTCAGCAGCCTCCTCACTTCTGTGGTCTGCTGGGAAGGGAGCTAATGGGTTAAGCAGAAGTGTGGGGTTTGGAAATCAAGAAGTCATTGAATTAAAGAGCAACAAGATACCTTAGAGGTCATTTAGACCAAATCATTCATTTTATAGTTGGGGACATTAAGGCCCAGAGAGGGGAAGGGACAGGCCCAAGGCCATACAGCTGGCAAAGGGCAGAGCCAAAAACTGAAACCTGGAGCTTCTGATTCCTCAGTCAAGTGTTGTCACTTCAGTACCTACAAGGCATTTCAGAATTGTGATTTTGTTTGGAGGGAAGAGGCTCCAGAACCTATCTCCATCTCAGGAGCAATTCATGCTTAACATGATGTGAGGACTTGGGAAAGGTATGAGGTGATGTGGGGAGTTCGAGAGCACCTAGTGAGTCTTGGAGTGAGCCCCAAATGCCTGAACCTCCTCCTGACCTGTTGGTTTGTGTTACCATAGCTAGCTCTTTGTTTTCAAATGCTTGGTATTATTATAGGCATGGGATGATTTGGAGTTACACAGACATTTTGAATTGTGACAGATATATATTGAACTCATTATGTATTAGGAAAGGTATAACTAGTACCTCAAACCCTAATTTCATAAATATTACAGCTTAGAATGAGGTTATGTTTAAAACTGGGTTGATTTAAAGAAAAACATGGGCACATAATGGTATAGGATGAAGTGATGACAAATATTGCAAAGTTGGTTCACACATAAGTGAAATTTGGAAAACAATGTGTTAGTGGATTCTTGGATCATGATAGCAGGACCATCAAAGATCATTCAGACCATACTCCTGAGCCTGGGCAGCCCTACAGATGTTGAAGCCAGTTGGACAGTCTTAATGTTCTTTTATGAAGACACTGCCAAAGGTTTGCTCTGTCAATGAGCACACTTAGGACAAAAACAGTAGCGAGAGAAACCTCTGATTGACTAATCTTAATAGGAAGAAGATTCAATATGCAAATCACATGCAATTGTCAGCTGTGAGTCAGTGTTTCAGCTTTTCCTTCTCTACAAAGTCCCGGGTTGGTCTTCTCCTCCACTACTTCTGTTCTACTGTGGGGGAACTTGTAAGAATGGTGTATGAGAATACAACATCCTCAAGGTGAAGATGGGACACTGAGGGTCAGAGAGAGGAATGTTCTTAAGATCATTCAACCATGAGAGGCAGAGTCAAGATTGGATCCCAGGTCTCTTGACTCTCAAACTAATGCTTATTCCACCACTGCCTCACATTTCCTTCTCCATCGCCCTGTCTGCACACTCCCCTCAACCCTATCCCTACCCCAAGTCAGGCAGCTACAACCTCCACTGAAGTCTTGTCTGGCACGGCTCATTTTCTTTAGACCTTCCGAACTCATCAAAGACTCAAGAATCTGGTAACATTGGTTATCTCCAAGATGATTCTGGGTGGTTTAAGAGACAGGAGTGAGAAGACTTTATTTTTGTACCTTTTGAATTTTGAAACATGTGAAGTCATTACCTAGTCCAAAAATAAATAAGAAAACAAAACAAGAGTTCTACTCCCTCCCTGAGCTAAATCTCAAAACTAATCACGTTTATTTAGCACTTTGAAGTTTTTTGTTTGTTTGTTTTGTTTTTATTTATCTTTATTGTTGAAAGTAGTAAGGATGTCCCTCCTTTTTCCCCCATTGACATCCCCCTCCCCACACCCCCACCCCCTTCACCGTACTGTTCTCTGTGTCCACTGGTTATGCCTATATGCATATAAGTTCTTTGGTTTATCTCTTCCTGCCCCCCAATCCCCTTCCCTTTGAGTTGGTCTGTCTGTTCCTTACTTCCATGTCTCTGGATCTATTTTTAAATGTGCTATCTCTTGTAATCCATATAAGAGCTCCATGCAATAAATTGCTCCATTTTATAGATGTGGACACTGGTGCAGAGAGAGGAGTTCCTTGCCTGGGCTCACACAGAGAACTGGTAATGAGATTGCGGCTAAAATCCAGGCCCTGGATCTCCAGTGCCTTGATGCTTCCATAGCCACATCACAAAGCTCATAATTTGTGCCAGATTGTCCTTAGATTAGCCTGAACCAGTGTTCACATTTGCCCTTAAATAGACATTTTCAGACTTTAACCTGAAGTATTAGCACAACCAGTCCCAGCTCAGCTCTGTAGGTGGAAACTTCTTCTGCCTGGCCTCACCCCCTAAAACCACACTCCTCTGTCCTCTGGAAGCCACAAATCACTCACTCAGTCACCTGGTGCCCACCTTTCATGATTCAGTCCTGGTGACTTAGCCTGGCACAGATATTCTAATGAGGCAACCTGGCAGCTACAAATGCTTTTGTCTGGAGGGGGAGGGGATCACTATATCAGGGCCTGGGGGGTTCCTTTTTAGCCTTTGCAGCTGGTGTCTCTGAAATGGAGAAGTTCGTCCTTCCTCAAGTATGGGCAGGCCACAGATCTCGTGCCCCCAGAAGTCTCTGTTGCAAAGCAGGAACTGTGCTCAGCAAGAAGCCCTGGAATGGCGATGAGGGGGAAGGCGGGGGGTGGGGGTTAGAGAAGCAGATGTATGCTGTGTGCTGATCAAAGCAGTGTTCCTGCTTCAAAATAGGTCCCCTCTCATCTGCTGTCATGGCAATGCAAATAAACACCTCATCCTGCTGGTTCTTCTTTTTTAGTAGCCACCACCCAAGAACTCAGGGTCTAGAAGTGGAAAAGTCCTTAGGAGGTCACCAGATCCTCTCTCTGCCTCTGGGTAAGACTGTGTTCAAACCAGCTTCAACTACCTGGGGAGGTACTCAGGACCTCACACAGGTCCTTAGTATGTCACTTGTTGATTGCTGTCTTTCTGTTCCACGTGACCCCCAACCCTTACTGCCACCTAGAAACCATGCTCACTCAAGTCACAAGCTCACTCTGATGAAAAACTGGAGCCAGTGGGAATGACTGAGGTTGGGCTGGAGCCAGGAGGATGGCCTAGATGACCTCAACAAAGCCCAGTGATGCTCAGAGTTCAGGCTCTGGCAGTAAATGCATTCCTGGCCAATGTCCTTCTTTCTTTCTCCCCAAAGCAGTCATCTTCCCCTAGATGACTATGTCCCTCTCAATAAGAGGTAGTTGCTCTCAGAATGACACCCACTTATCCACACCCAAGTAGGATAGCAGAGGCAGAAGGCAGATAGACAGTCAGGCTAAAAGAAACTTGTTAGAGAGAAAAAGGAGGGAATGTTTTCTCTCAAGGCTACATATAGCCCCCAAGTCCTAACTAAACCTCTTGGTAGCCTTCCAGATAAAGCAGATGGTGGGAATACCAAAGACACTGACTCTCAAATGTCAAGTCTCTTTCTTTCCCTCTTCACTTACCTGTTCCCTTTCCCAGCATACTTCCCAACCCCAATATACTTCCTGGTGGACAAAAGGCCTCTGAGAACAAGGGAAGCATATGGATGGCTGCCACTTGCTGATAGCTCTTCAGGGAAATCCTCCCCTGGCTCCCTAACTAGAAAAAAACCATCTATGTGAGAAATGAAGAAGTTCACTCATCTCCAAAAGGCCAGGCCCGAGTAGTCCAGGAAATGGCCACTGGAGGGAGACAGAGAAGAAGTCTCCCGATTTTGCACCTAGGCCATTGGCTGTGCTGCCCAGAAACCTGTCACTCAGTTCAAAAGGAGCACCAAGAAGCTCAGTCCCATTGCCACTTGTGAGCCCCACCTCACACACTTACCGGCATTCTTCCTCCCCTGCCACGTCGGGAAGCACTGCAAAGGAAACAGAGAAGAAATCAAATCATTGCAGACACCCATGCAAAGTCAGAACTGAAGGGATCTTTGCAATCAGCAAGTTCAATCTTCCCATTTTACAGAGAGCCACACTGAGGCCTACCGAAAAGGAAAATGAGGTATAAGTGGAGCCAAGTGGAACCTAGAAACCAGACTCCTGGCTTCTCACACCATAATACTGTTTCCTACTGCACTGGCTGACTCCTCTAGTTCACTCTCATCACATAGGGAGCAGCCCCAAGTCAGAGGATTGGAGACAATCTTCACAGTTCATAGCATTGTCTGAAAATAAAGATTATCAAAGAATCAGTCAGCATTGACTTTGCATATACTATCTTTGGTGTAGCATCAACCAGGTTAGAAGCAAGGTGTGTTGGTGGAAAGAGCAGTATTTAGAATTGGCAAGCTCAAGTTCAAGACCACCTTCCTTTATGTCCTGATTATGTGTCATTGGACATAAAGTCTTGAGCTTTAGTTTCTGAATCCACAATACTAGGATAGCAATAATCCCGACCTCTCAGGCTTTGTGAGAAGTTAATGCACCTGAAATTGGACAGCTACATGCAAAAAAATGAAACTAGACCATCAACTTACACCATACACAAGAATAAACTCAAAATGGATAAAAGACTGAAAGCACTTTTTTTAAAATGATAAAACACATGAGAAATTAATTCATTCAATAAATATTTATAGAGCATTAATGGCCTTCAAAGTGCTATGCTAGATGCTAAGGATAGGCAAGTGAGGTCCCTGTCCTCATGGAGCAGGGGCAAAAAATAAACAGGTAGACCAGTAAATAAATAAGAAAATTTCAGACATCACTTAGAACCAAGAAGGAGAAACTTTAAAAAACAGGATGAGGCAGAGAGTGATAGGGCAGGAGGAATAAGGGGATTGCTTTACTTTAGAAATGGCAGTCCGAGAGGGTCTCTCAAGGGAGCTGAACTTTGAACAGAGGCCCGAATGACAAGAAGGAGCCAGCAATGTGACAATCTGGGTACAGAAGATTCCGGGCAGAGGTTGAAGAGAACACTGGGGGCCAAGTTATGAAGGGCTTTGAAGGACAGGGTGAGGATTTTGGCTTTGATTCAAATGACAGTAGGTACTCGTTGGAGGGTGTAGAGCAGAAGAATGACAAGACATGATTTCCACCTTAAAAAGATCACTCTGGCTACTGTGTGGGGAATAGACTGTGGAGTGAGAGTAGAAGCAGGGGGATCTCTAGGAGGTTTTTGTAGTAGTTAGATAAGCAATGTAGGTGGCTCGGGTTAAAGAAGTAGTGGTAGAAATGTTAGTTCAGTAGTTAAGAAGGAAAGAAAAAAGGGTTCCTCTTACAGATAGAGGGCCTTCTTGCCTATTCTCTTGTTTTTGTGCAATCAGCCTCTAAACCAAACAAAGGTTATCAGGAAAAGAGTTTGCCACAGTATTTTTCATCTCTTATCCTCTGAACAATGATTGCCACACCAGGTGCAGACAACAATGATCTCTAATCCTTGGAGATTAGGCTCAGTCCTAGATCACTCCTAGATCACCCTAAAATGTCTAAAGGTCAGGCCCACCCTTGTAGTCCACAAGACAACTTTGTGAATCTTCAACCCACAATTGGCCACCAGAGAGAGGAGGGATAGGGGGTGACCCCGGGTGTTCATTGATGAGGACTTTGAGGGATGCTAGTGTGAAGGAAATGGAAAATTCTAGAATGAGATGTGTCAAAAGAGGAGAAAGACAAATCAAGTGAGACAAATATGAAATTCCCATACAAAGCTACAAGTTGGACCTATTTAGGATTAAGCAAGCCAATATAATTCTCACTAGTGGACAAAGGGTAGTAAAAAGAAAAGATGAAGGAGTCGGAGAGAAAGAGGAAGGCAGGCCCCAGTGTGGTTCTAAATGTGACAATTCTGGGAAGTTAGGAGAAGAACTGACAGGAGGGACAGACTGTTCTGCAGTCCTATTCATATTAAATCCCCTCTTTTTCACCCACCCCAACTTATCATAGCTATAACAGAATTAAAGATAGTTCAGGAGCTAATTGGGCTTTAAATTTACACAAGAATTGCCCAGCTGGTGTGGCTCAGTGGTTGAACATCGACCCATGCACCAAGAGGTCACCAGTTCAATTCCTGGTCAGTGCACATGCCCAGGTTGTGGGCCCGATCCCCAGTGGGGGGCATGCAGGAGGGGGCCAATCGATGTTCTCTCTCATCGATGTTTCTATCTCTCTCCCCCTCTCCCTTCCTCTCTCTCTAAAATCAATAAAGAAAAAATTAACATAAATAAATAAATTTACACAGGAATTTATAGATTACAAGTAAGTGACTTTGTTCGATTGTCACAACCAATCTGCATGGTAGGTTTTATTTTCCTCACATGACACATGTGAAAAATGAGCCCCAGAAAAGTGAAATGACTAACCCAAGGTCACACAGTCAGTAAATGCCAGATCTGAGTTTACACTTTAGACCTATGAGGCTGCCAATTCTATATTATCTTATTCTTTCCTCTCTGCAGTCTAGCATAACTGGGACTGGGCCAGGACTATGAGTCCCACTCTGCTTTGGACCCTGATCATGGCACTATTTTGGTAGCTCAGAGGCTTACAGGGAAAAGCTAAGGCATGAGCTTTGGCATCAGAAAGTTCTGCTACCAAGTAAAAGCTCTTTTTGTTTTCTGGTTGTAGACAGCCATTCTGGAAGAAGACCAGAAATAGGAGTGACAGTCTTCCCATCCAGTGGGCCATTCATTCACTCATTATGAGCCTCCTCAGGGCCAGGCCCTGTGCTGGGTACTCAGAGATTCAGCTAAACTTGGCATGTTCTCTGCCCTTGAGGAATTCATGACCAAGTTGGGGGATTGGTAGGGCACAAGCACAAATCATCACAGTTGCACATGAGTGCTATTGGAAAGTAGAAAGCCCTGTGGAACTGAGCAGAGGGAGTAATTAGTTGCTGAGAGTGCAGGTGCATTGTCACAAGGGCATTCAGGAAGGAAGCAGCATTTGGAACAGGTCTCAAAGGATGAATAGTAGTTCAAGAGGCAGACAAGGAGGCAAAGAGCATGGCAGGCAGAAGAAAGAGCACAGCAAAGGGCAAGGAGGTGTGGAAGCATGTGGTTTGAGGAACTGTGTATAGCTAGACAAAGACTGAAAAATGAGTCTGGAGCAGCGGGTGGGGGTCAGATCATGAAGGATCTTCTAAGCCACATGAAGGAGCTTGAACTTTGTGCAGAGCCCATTGGGAAGCCATTGAAGAGGTCTAAACAGGGGATTGATATAGTCAGATTTATAGTTCAGAATGTTACTCTATCTGTTGAGTAAAGAATAGATTGGGCCCTGGCCAGTTTTGCTCAGTGGTTAGAGCATCGGCCCATGGACTAAAGGGTCACAGATTTAATTCTCGGTCAATGGCATGAACCTGGATTGCAGATTTGATCCCTAGCCCCTGTCAGGTTTGTGCGGGAGGTAACCAATCTATAGGTCTGTCTCACATTTATGTTTCTCTCTCTCTCTCTCTCCCCCTTCCCTCCTTTCCACTCTATCTAAAAATCAATGGAAAAATATCCTTGGTGAGGATTAACAAAACAAAGAAAAAATAATAGATTGGAAATGGGGGTGAGAGAAGTTAGGCAAAACTAGAGGTAGGGAGGCCAGAGCAGTGGTCTTTGGGGTAGAAAGGAGGGGACCAAGATATGAAATATTTGTACATTAGAACCAAAGTCAGTGATAGGATGTGGGGGGGTAAGAGAAGAGTCAATGATGAATTCACAGCTTCTGGCCTGGGCAACAGGGTGGAGGATAGGGCTGTTAACTGAGGTCAGGGACAGATGAAAAGGTGTGGTTGGAGGCAGGGGAAGCGGGTCTTCCTTTTGTAATGAATCTCATTTGGACCTGTTGGATTTGAGGGGTCTGTGGAGCACCCACTCAGGGTTGTCCAGTAGGCACTGTGGTAACCCTGCAAATACAAAGTTGCACAGAAGCAGATGTGGTCCCTGCACTTGAGGAGCTTGTAAACTACTGGCAGATGGAGTGGCCAGACCAAAAAAGATAGATCAGGAGTTTTTGAGAGATAAAGGGAATCATGTTGAAAGAGTGAAAAGAGAGAGAGCCAAAAGGGGGATGGGGGCAGAGAGCTGGTTGCTGCGGGAGAAGCTGGGAGGTCTGAGAGGGGTGGCTGGGAGACAAGCTGCAAATGCTACCATCAGGCTTTGTCCAGAGCAAGGAATTCTCAGCCAAAAGTGGCTGGGATGGAGCTCGCTGTCCCCAGCATCCTGTCTGCTAAACCTATGGGCTCTTCGATCAGCCCTTATCCTGCTGAGGGCAAGCCTAAAGAAATTTTTCATCCTTTTCTTGTCTGGATTGTCTGCTTCCCCTCAGCTCCTGGCCAGCCCTATGCCACAGGCCCAAGCCTGGGGCCAGTCATGAGAGCACGTTCTTCACATTCCAGCCTCCCCCAGCCCTCTCAGCTGAGCCACACAGAGCCCTATTCACAGCCTGACCCTCCCTTCCTCCAGAGTGAGCTCTCACCGCCTCCAGGCCGAGCCCATATTCTGTCAGCACAGACTATGGCCACTGTGGGAAGCAGGCTCCCCGGACCCCTCAGGAGCTCGCTCTTATGTCTCTTGGGGTCTCTCTGCTGGGAGGGGGTGCAGTGAGTTAGGCCACTGGTGTGTGCATGAGTGTATGTGTGTGTTATGTACTCAGTCAACTCCTCTGGGCTAGGCCTAGAACAGTGTTGTGTTGGGCTGGACACAGGGGTAGATAAGACACAGGCTGGGTCCTCAGAGGTGCTCACAGTCCCAGGTGGAGACAGCTGGGTATATGGAGGGTGGAGGGTGGTGTGCAGACTGGGGCTGGATTGAGTGTGCCACCAGGTCCTAACGTAGAGTACTGGTGTCATGGGGCCACTTTGAAACCCCATCCCAGTGGCCTGGGCCCATGCATTCATGTTCAGGCTATAATGTCTGCTGGTAATGGGGTGCTTCAGCTCTGAGGGATGCCAATCTCTTCCCTGGAAAGGGCAGAGGAGACCAGGTTTAGAGTAGGACTGATCAACACAGACATTTGGCCTGACCAACCAGTTCTTTGCTGGGCTTCAGTCTTGTTGCCTATGTTGATAGGTAAGTCCCTGCCAATTCTCACCCTGCTATCACAAGGAAGAGGGTAAGGAACAATCCCAGCCAGGAAGGGGCATTGGAAAAAATTACTTCTAGTAGGTCTTCATAGAACTCAGAGTCTGGGACCACCTTTTTGAGGAATCCCCAGAGGGTTTATCTCCCCTCTGTTTCCTCTCTGAGGATATGAGCTGTCCCTACTAGTTCAAAGTGTGGGACCTCTCAGAAGGCCCAATTCCCCCTGCCTACCCACCAGGAATACCATGGTCTAATACCCACTCACCTATCCCCAAAAGAGGGTCCAACATGTAGCCTCAGGAGTGCTGATCTGCATATCATTTTAGAACTCACCCTGTGACAGTAATCTCTGCTGCCTTGGACTCTTCTCACCTTAATTCCCTCCTGCCAGTCCTGGCAGAGCCTCCTTTCCCCCTTCCCACTCCTCCTCACCTGGCCCACAGGGCTTCTTCAGGTCTAGTTTCCTGCATGTGGGTCCCTATTCCCTGCAGTCTTCTCCAGCCTACTGTCCTCCCCGCCTCCACAGCAAGCAAGAGCTGGGCCAGGAAGGAGAGTGAGCTAGCAGCTGCAACCCCCAGGGGCTCTCTGGATAATCTCAGGAATGTCATGTCCCAAAGACTTGACTTTCCCACTGGCCAACAGGGACCCTCCTTCCTGCCCAGAGCTTGGGAGTCCTTCCAGGAGAGGGGCCTTATACAGGGTGAACGTAGGAAGGGACTGGAGGAGAGAGACACAGTGGTTCCAGGGTGGAATGGAGCCTCTTTTCCGGACTCTGCACTAGTTAGACCAGGTGTTAGGATAGGAGTAGGGGGAATTACCTAAATCACCCACTTTCTGAGCCTCAGGGTCCTAACATCGGTGTTTCCTACTGTCTTTTTACTTATACAGAACGTCCCCAGCTCTAGGCTCTCCCCAGGCAGGTACAATTTCTCTTATGTTATAGACAAGGAAACAAGGTACAAGCCATGGGCCCAGGGTCACGTGGAGCAGTCAAACAACGTTCCTCAAATTGAACCCGGATTGGCTGAGCACCTACATGTGGCAGGTCCTTTCACAGATGTCATTGTTGCAATCAATCATGAAGTGGGGACTCTTCTCCCCATGTTGTTGATGAGGAAACTGAGGCTCAGAAAGAGAAAGAAGAGGCCAAAGCTGGGATTGCAGGTTAGGGTCCCATTTCCAGCAGCTAGTGCGTTATATCATCATACCACATTCTTCTCTCAGGCTCCCAGGGTGATCCAGCCCAGGGTGAAGGAAAGGCCAGAGAAAGTCAGCCCACACCCATTTCCAGGGCCTCAGGCCCTATTCCCCAAGTGCAGGACTTCCTTTCCTCTGCCTTGTGGCAGTCCAGCCTTTTAACTACAGGTGCAACTGGACTCTAAGTTCCGTGGTGCCAGCTGCCAGCCACAGCAGCTCAGAGGTGGGCCAGAGGGGTGGGGTCAAGAGCTGCACTCCCCTACCCCACTGTGAACCTCTGATCCCACCTCCCAGCCCTGGTCCAGTGAGTTGCTGCTCCCTGTTATTGTTACTAGTGACTTAGAAATGCAGACCGGGTCCTGGCTCCCAGAACTTTCCAAACCTCCAGCTGTTCTCAGGACCCAGGGGCAACTGGGAGGACTGGCCTCCAGTGCAGGCATTTCCCTGACCTAGGATTCCCTCTCCTCCCCAGGGACTTGAGTGGAAATCACTGACATTTGGGGAGCAGTTTTTTTTTTTTTTCACTTGGCTTGGAAGTTTAGAGAAGGATATATGAAATATAATGAGAGCGTCAGACAGCAAAGGAAACCATCAACAAAATGAAGGGAGAACCCACTGAATGGGAGAACATATTCACCAAAGGTACATCTAATAAGGGGTTAATTTCCAAAACATATAAAGAACTTATGAAACTCAACACCAGGAAGACAAACAATCCAACTAAAAAATGGGCAAGGGACCTGAATAGACACTTCTCCAAAGAGGACATACAGATAACCAATAGACATATGAAAAAATGCTCAACATCACTAATCATCAGAGAGATGCAAATTAAAACCATGATGATGTATCACCTCACACCTGCCAGAATGGTTACCATCAATAAATCAACAAACAACAAGTGTTGGTGTGGAGAAAAGGGGACCCTAGCGCACTGTTGGTGGGAATGCAGACTGGTGCAGTCACTATGGAAAACACTGTGGAGTTTCCTCAAAAAATTAAAAATGGAACTTCCTTTTGACCCAGTGATCCCACTTCTGAGAATATATCCTAAGAATCTTGAAACACCAGTCAGAAAGAATGTACACACCCCTATGTTCACAGCAGCATTATTTACAATAGCCAAGATCTGGAAACAGCCCAAGCATCCATCAGTAGATGAGTGGATAAAAAAGCTGTGGTACATTTACACAATGGAATACTATGCAGCTATAAAAAAATAAATTTCTCGTACCCTTTGAGACAGCATGGGAAGCTACAAGCTGGCCTGGGACAGAGAGGGCCTGGAGTGTGAACAAGCACATGTGAGGACACCTGTTTTCATGAGCATATGTATGTGCATGAAGATGAGCCTGTGGAGGGGGTATAAAAGTACACACCCATGTGAACAGGTGCCCAGGCAGCCACCTGAAAGCCCGACGCACAGTGTGGGAGCTCATGAACAGGAGAGGATACATGAAAATGTGTCCTTGGGTGAACACAGAGAGCCCTCATGCACATATGCACTCATATGTGTGACTGAGCATGGGAGTTTTCTGTACAGACTCTAAGGAGCAAACACAATGGAGAAAAACAGTGGCAGCAGAAAGAAATGCAAAGGCACTACCGAAGAACCTCAGGAGGCTGCAGTCTTGAAGATGGGGTGACAGAAAGCGGAATCCAATCCCCGAAAACCTCTGCCTTTCCTACAGGCTTCAGCATTTCGGAGATTAAGAATAAACAGCAGCGACACTTAATGTTTACGTGGTGGAAATAGCAGCAGTGGGAGGAAATGTTGGCAGCTAAGAAAAAACTCAAAAAAGACTGCCCGGTCCATGTGGCTCAGTGCATTGAGCGTTGTCCCATGGACTGAGAAGTTCCAGTTCCATTCGATTCCTGGTCAGGGCACATGCTCGGGTTGTGGGCTCGATCCCCAGTAGGGGGCACGCAAGAGTCAGCCAATCAATGTATCTCCCTCACATCGATGTTTCTATCTCTCTCTCCCTTCCTCTTTCTAAAAAATCAATAAACACATATTTTAAAAAAGAGAGAGAGAGAAGCTCTTGGTGATAAGACTCCACCAAAGCCTATATCCAAGACCACTGACCACCAGCAAGTGTCTGATGAAACAACAGTTGACCCTAGTGATGAAGAGGTCACTGAAGATGGAGCTACAGATGAATTTGCTTCTTACTTCAACAGATAGGCTTCTCCCAAGATTCTCGTTACAACATCAGATAGACCTCATGCGAGAACAGTGCGATTCTGTGAACAGCTGTCCACAGTTGTACCAAACTCACACGTCTATGACAGAAGAGGACTGGCTCTGAGAAAATGATGCCATGGTGCATCTCAAGAGATTTCACAGATCTGATCCTTATTCGTAGAGATCGTAAAACACCAAATGGATTCATTCTGAGTCACTTGCCAAATGGACCAACTGCTTATTTTAAAATCAGCAGTGTTCGTCCGCGTAAAGAAATTCAGAGAAGAGGCAAGGACCCCACAAAACACATATCCAAAATAATTCTGAATAATTTTACAACAGCTGGGCCATCCTGTTGGATGGATGTTTGCATCTCTTTCCTTATAATCCTTAGTTTATCGGAAGGCAGGTTGTCACATTCCACAATCAATGCCATTGTATCTTCCTCAGATTTCACAGATACATATTCAAGAGTGAAAAGAAAGTGGAGTTCAGGAACTTGGGCCACGCTTTACCTTAAAATTAAGATCTCTTCAGAAAGGAGCCTTTGATTCTAAATATGGAGAATCTGAATGGGTCCATAAGCCTCAGGAAATATACAAGTAGAAGAAAAGTCTATTTATAAAATACTGAGGGAATAGTATTGGATTTTGCTGAACAGGCCTATCTTGAGTTTGTGACAGAAGACTCTTCAAAATAGCATTTACTGATTTCATATGTGAGGACAATGACTCGAGAAAAGTGTGGTGCCCCTTGTTGGACCCTAACTGGGTGGCTTCTATAAGGCTTCTCCGTTTATCAGTGACTTTACTGTCCATAATTTACTTCATCTCCTACAGAAGCCCTAGGGGTAGGTGAAACAGGGTTATTACCATGTGTGTGGATGGTATATGTGGATGTGGATGTGTCTAGATGCCCTGCCTGAGATCACTGTTAGACACTACCAGAGACAGGTTGTGTTTAGATTTTGTCACAAAATAAGTAGGGAGATTACAGTCTATTACATAGACTATGTGTGGATCCAGTTACGTCCTGGTCTCCTGTGTGACATTGGGCACATCTCCTCCCATCTTGGGCCTCAGTTTCCTCATCAGGAGTTTGGCGGGAAGAAAAATGAGGGAGGAACAGATGACTACTAAGGGCCTTTCCATCTCTGATATTGTGTGACTATCTACCTATGTAGATAGGTAGAGGAAAGAACTGAGGGACAGCAGCAAGTATTGACCCTGTCACAGTCACCGAGAAGTCATGGCTGAGATGGAGCTCCAGCCCAATTCTCCACCTCCCAGGCCAGTGCTCTCCAGGAACTGAAATGCCTGCCTGGTACAAGAGAGTAACTTGAGAGAGGATCCATGTTCTGGGCACTTGCTATGTGCATAATGCCATGCTAGGTGCTGGAAGGGAGCAAAAGGACACATTGAAAAGAAATAGTCCTGTGTGTGCACGTGTTAAAGTGTGAGGCTGGGGGAGAGGACACTCATCTGCATGCTTGGTTGTTCTGAGAGACCATGGATACCTTTCCGGCCTGCTGGCCTTCAGGGAAGACACATCAGACACGTATGGAACTATTTATACTGAGTTCATCTCACATCCAAGCATCTTGTCCCTTGGCTGCCCCTAAACCCCAGTGAGGCTCAAAGCAGTCCTGGGCCCTGGCCTGGCTTCTTGCCACCTTCCAGTATCCCTGGCTTCTAAGGTGTCACCCTTCAGCTCCCAAATGGGTCGCTTGTCATCCCAGTCTCAAGCAGGGCCAGAGTAGAGGGCTGGGGGTGGAGGCTGTGGCAAAAGAGCAGACATGGCCTAAGACCTTAACCCTGGGGTTTCCAAATATGGAACAACCCTTGTTCTTTGCCTTGGTGCCACCAGTTTGGAGATCTGCTTCTAACAAGTCATGTGCGTTGACCACCCACTCCGTGCCAGTCACTTTAAAGACAGCCTCCCGCATCCTCATGGCATCTCTGTGAGGCAGGTACTGACTTCGCTGATAAGGAGACTGAGGCTCAGAGAGGACCTGCTCAAAGGCACACAGCTAGTATGTGGTGTACATGTTAGGTGGGGGGATGGAATTCATACCGAAGCTTCTCTGCTTTCCCGTTCCTCATGCCTCCCCAGCTGAGAGAGAGCTCCATCTGGCATGGGATGGCAGGGGCTCATTCCCCCATCAGGACTCCAAGAAGGTTGAATGAGATTATCTGAAAAGGCCCCTTCAGCTATGGCAGGCTCTGCTACAGCCATGCCCCACCATCAGCTCTGCCATGCAATTGCTCACAAGGGGCCTGGCTCAGAGAGGGCAGGGGGCTCAGAGCAGCTCATGCCCTCAACTGGGCTCACAAGCCCAGAAGGCCTGCCTGTCTGACTGGGGCCTTAAAGCAGTAGCATTGGAAAAGGAGACACGAAACCCAAGTGTGTGCAGGGGTCTGGCAGGCTGCCTCCTCTCCCTGATATCTAACCCTGTGTTGATTGGCATCTGCCATAGCCCCATGTGTACACGTGTGTGCACATAAGTCTTTGCACTGGGTGCATGCTTCTGAATATCTACATAATTTTGCATATGTTCCTGGGTCCATGTGTGCTTGCATGCTTGTGCATGGGAAGGCATGTATTTGTGTGCAAGTGTACCTACTTCTGTGTGTGCATGCAGGCATATGTATGTGAGTCTACATGCTTGTGGCAGTGCACTGTCTGTATGTGCATGTGTTCGTGTGTGTGTGTGTGTGTGTGTGCAAGCTTGAATGGCATGTTTATGCATGTGTATGTATAACTGAAAGTGCACACAAGTACATGCACATCCTATGTTTGTGAACACACATGTGAGTGAATGTGTGTGTGAGTGCTAGTGTCTAGGACCTGGAATAGAGGTCCCTGGCCTTTGTTGGGGTTTTCCTACCCCAACAATTTCTAAGAGGTTAGCATGGGCTGGGAGTTTGAAAAGATTGGGGTAATTAGCATAATGGGATTTAAATATATGCCAAGCACCCAAAATGGTTGTCCAGGGTAGTGGACAGTGGTGCCAGTTGGGCATTAAACCTTTCAGGTACTTTCACTTCCCCCTTGCCCTGTTCTTATCATTAGATCCATATCTCATCTCCTCCCTACCCATCCTCACCACCATCACAGCTACCTTACTGGACTCCACATCACCACGTGGACCCTTCCACACTGTCCCCACCCAAGACTGCTAGAGTGCTTTCCTTAGAACCAGCCATTTAATTATATCCCTACTTTATTAAAAGTGCCCTGTCCCCCAATAGAACAGTCTCTGGACTTTGGAATTTCATGGATGAGGAAGACAATATTCAAATAAATAAATAAATAGGGGAACAGTCAGAGAGTCACAGATATTTTTATTTTTCTGAGGACAATTTTAAAAATCTCTCACTGCTATTTCATAAAAGAAAGATCATTTAAACCCCATCCCCCTAAAGACATAATAATCTGCAAATAAACAATAGTCTTTTGAGTTGAATTCATTTACCTTTCTGAAAACTACACTATATTATTTCCACTTTTCTCTCATTTCATCACAGATGAGTAAAAATCTCATTTGGGACCTCCTCTAGGTTAGAACCATGAACCCATGGATGAATTCCAAACCCTATGGGAGGCAGCCCCTGGTTCCCCCTCTCTAGCTCCTCTCCCCTTGACCCCTGTACTCGAGACGTATCATGAAACCAGCCCTGTCCCCAACCCACCACCACTTGACTGCCTCCAGACTCTTGCTCACAGAGTTCCTTCTGCCAGGCATGCCTGGAATGCCCTTCCCCCTTTTTGGGCTGACAAACTCTTCTCTTCCTGCAAGCCTCAATCTCAGTCCACATGTGACCTCCTATGAAACCTTTCCAAGTCCCTCCCGCTAGGAGTGATCTTTCCTTCCAAGGGTCCCAGCCATACTTTCATCCTCTCAAAGTCAGGTCAGTTGCTTGGAAGTCTTCCTACTGGGTTGAAATGTGGGAAGCCACACAGTGTCAAGAAGAGTGTGCACTTAGGAGTCCAGACCCCAACTTTACCTGAGTGACCTTGTAAACATTTCTCAATTGCTCCCAAGTTCCTTTACCACCACAGTTAATGAATTGGTGGGACCACTGTTTAGGCCTCACTTGGAGCATCATCCCTTCTACCCTACTGACATCAAAGGCTTTCATTTTCCAAATAGTCATCTCCCGAATCATTAGATGACCCTGGAAGAGAGCAGAGAAGCAGCACTGACCCCGAGTGCTCAGCCAGCAGATGTTCGATGGCTTGACTTCCCCCTCTGTCTGGAGGCATGTTTAACAGCTGCCCACTGGTCTTACTGCCTGTGAGCTGTTACCTGGCCCTCTGAAGGACAGGTCACTGTAGCCTCGGAGCACTTGTGAGCTCACTGCCAGTGGGAGTGTAACCACTGGAGCCTTTTGATAAAACCATTGGTAATCATACCCAGGGCCACAAAAAATTGGTCATACCCTTTTAGCTTAGAAATTCCATCTTTGGGAATCACTACAAAAAAAGGACTCAAGCCAGGCTGGTGTGGCTCAGTGGATTGAGTGTTGTCCCATGGACTGAGAGGTCCCGGTACGATTCCCGGTCAGGGCACATGCAGGCTCGATCCCCAGTAGGGGGCTTGCAGGAGGCAGCTGATTGATGTTTCTGTCTCACATCGATGTTTCTATCTGTCTCTCCCTTCCTCTCTCTGTAAAAAAATCAATGAAAAACAAGGACTCAAAAGATGTTTACTGTGATGTTATTTAAAACCATGATAAAAGAAAAAAGAAAAAAATCAATGTTCAAATATTAGGTCAATGATGAACTAAATTGTAGTAAATGAACTTGATAATATACTACACAAACATTAAAATATGCCTCAGGGGAAATTTGAGCTAAATGAATTTCAAATCAGAATAAAAATAATATATGCATAGTGGAGAATCACAGCTTTGAAAGATGAAGGACGAACTGCGGATGAAAAACAGACTGAAAGAAATACAATGAAATGTTAATAGGGATTTTCCTAGATATTGAAAACAATGGATGGTAGTGCTTTCTTTTCTGCTCCATTTCTCTATCTTCCAAGTTGTCTCAGTAAGTAGATACAACTATTTTTAAAATTTTTAAGTTGATTTTAGAGAGAGGAAGGGAGAGAGGGGGACAGAGAGAGAAAGAAATAAGAGGGAGAGGGGGAGAGAGAGAGAAAGAGAAACATCGATCAGTTGCCTCCCGCACGTGCCCGACCGGGGATCAAACCTGCAACCTGGGCATGTGCCCTGATTGGGAATCGAACCCACCTCTTTTTGGTGTATGGCACGATGCTCCAACCAACTGACCCACGCCAGCCAGGATGATACAACTATCTTAATGAAAAAAATCATTTTAAAGAAACAATCCTCAAAAATGAAAATAAAAAATAAGAGCCTATGTCTGATACATAGAGGATACTAAATAAATATCAGCTCCTTGGTTCTTGAGAGCAGAAACCGTGCCATACACAGCCTTGCAGGTCCTGATGTGCTCCTGTATTGCCTGTGTCCAGGATATAGCAGTACTCAGCAAATATTCAACTGACCATCTAGCATCATGTCTGGCATATAGTAGGTGCTTGATAAATATTTGTCGCTTTTCCTACCTCCTCTTGGAGGACAGAAGCCATGTCCCTTGTTGCCTTTGGGTAACTCCTGTGGTGCCTAGCACAGACTAGGTGCTTTATAAATGTTGATGGAAATTAGTAGTAATCATCATCACAAGAGTTTACCATTCCTCGTATGGATGCTACATACCAGTCATCACATTAGGCACTTTACACAATTATCTCTTATATTTGGAAACATTAAATATACAAATAATAACATCAACCTCTTCACCCTATAAAGTTGGTGCTATTGTCTTCGTCTTAAGGTTGAGGAAATGGGGGCTCGAAGAGGTTAAGAGTCTTGCCTTAAGTGGCAAGGCCAGGGAAGCAGCAAAGGCAAGTTTTATGAAAGGAGCCAGCTAGCCTACTCATTTTCATGGCAAAGCGACAGAAGATCACAGAGCTGGTTCAGTGACAAAGGTAAGACCGGAACCCAAGCCTTTCTAGTGCCAAGGTGGTCTCAGAAGCCCATCTGCCTTCCAGCCAGCATACAGTGGTCCCCAGCTGCCTCCTTCTCCCCTGAGGAGTGGGTGGGCTGGGTGTGGGCAGCCACTTACCTTCACTTTCCTGAAGCAAGCCCAGAAAGCATCCAGCAGAGGCATGGTGGGGCAAGGGAAACTGCCTGGCCCAGAAGAGCTCTGCTGGGCACAGGCTCTCCCTCTCTGGGGACTAGGCTACAGGGGACCGGGGGCTCAGCGAGAGCCAGCCCTGGCCCAGCGCTCCATCAGCCGGCCCTGCACAGAGAGGGGAGAAGCGGAGAGCAGCTGCTGTCCTGAGCTCAGCTCGCCTCCACTCCAGGCGCCTCCCGGAGGGCTGGCCCAGGGAGGGAGGAAGGGAAGGAGGGAGGGAGAGAGCAGGCTAGCTAAGGAGGAGGGACCAGGAGGCGGGTCACTGATTCAAACTCGGCACCGTTAACCAGTTGGCTGGGATCGGACAGCAATGCCCATTGAAATTCCCTGAACATTACAGTTCCCGAGCTTGGAGTGTCCAGCCCGCCTGCTTGCTCACCCGCCAGTCCCGCCACCTGCCTGCCAGCACGCCTGTCTGCTTGCCTCCTGCCAGGCGACACACCAGTTCTCCCTGGGGGCCTCTGGATACAGCCCAGACCACACAGGGGCTGTGGGGAAAGTGCCAACAAGGAAAAGGGCCCAGGGAGGAGAGCCCTCACCCCGGGCAGGCTGCAGGCAGGTGTGAAAGCTGTGGGTGAGTGGGGTAAAGCTGTGGCCTTAGGAAACCTCCTCGGAGGAAGCTCTGGGTCCTGGGTTATGGGGTCATTCTCCAATCGTGCTCTAAAGTCCGGACTCACGACTCCCTCTGGTATCTCCAGGAGTCCGCTTCCTTTCTGGGCCTCGGTTTTCCTGGCTGTAGAATGAGAGGCAGTGTCCCAAGTCTCCAAGTCTCAAGTCTATTACTATATGAGTCCTGTTGGGGGTTGAGGACAGGGTGAGTCTGGAAAAATCTCCCTTCTGGTCAAAGATCACAGCTCCTCTCGGGGCTGCTGTGCTGCCCTGGGAACCCATAGGAAGTCAGGTAATGCCCCAGTGAGAATCAGCTCTCAGAAGCCATTTCCTCCATCCCCCTGACTCAGGGCACCGCAGCTCTCTCCCAGCTCAGCCAGCCTGCGTGTGTGTCCTTTTCTGAACACCCGATGTGATGCCTTCTTTCCTTTCATCATGCTCGCACTCAGACCCCTCCAGATCCACAAGCTCGGCCTGGTGTCTGAACCTGAACACTGCATGCACCGAAGTCGGCTCTCTCGCTGGGAGGAGTTAGCAGTAAGCAGTTCTAGAGACTTTCTGGGCAGGAAGCCATTAAGAAGCAGTGATTCCTCATCTCCCAAGGCTCCGCAGGCAGGGTGCCATGGCTGGCAGCCAGAAGGCTCCCAGAGACCCCCTGGCACAAGGCCAGGCTTGGGTCTCTCGGGACACTTGTCATCACAAGGCCCAGAATAACTTACTCCTCCTGGCCTCATTTCCCTTTCAGAGACCCGAGATGGTCAGACACAGGGACAAATGCTGGGACCCTAGAAGGTCCTTTGAGCAAGCCTATGCCTGCCTGTGAAGACTTTCCTCATCAGTGCTTCGGCCCAGACATTTGTCCCTGGGGGTCTATAAGGAACCCCCCAGCTCAGCTTACAACTTACTCTGTGGCCCTTAGTTTTCCCATTTGTATCTGCTGTATGATAGCTGGTCTCTCCCTTTTTCTCTAGCCCGTTCTGTGCCACGCTGTCAGGATGACAGTCAGCCAGCAACCAGTGGCAAGACAGTGGCTCCTTCCCACCCACCCCCAACTGCCCCCAGGCTTATAGGGGAAGCCCAGAGCAGAGCAGATGCCCTCTTCCCCCGCAGCCAGATCATCCCAGCAGCTACCTTGTTGGGAGGTTTAACTTAAACAACTTAAAGTATTTAGTACAGAGTCTGGCATCAAGTATTCTCAATAAATGTCATCTGTCATTATTTAAGAAGCTGAGGCTTTGGGACCAGACAGACTTAGGTCGGAATGTTGGTTCTGCTACTGCCTAGCCATGTGCCCGTAGGAAAGCCACTTGGCCTCTCGAAGCCTGCGTCTTCATCTGTAAAGTGTGGGTTTGCTGCCTACATAAGGGGTCTAATACTAAGAGTCCATGAGATGACGCATGCTCACTGGCCATGCTTGGCCCACAGTTTTCAGTGGATGTTAGTTCCCTGTTCCCTCTTCCTGTCCTGGATGCTCCTGATTCTCCTAGCAGCTGGTAAAGCAAGAAGAGCACTGATTTGGCATCATCTAGACCTGAGTTCAAATCCAAGTCCACACACTTTTTGGCTGTATAGCCACCTTAGGCAAGACTCTTTGTCTCTGGCATCCATCCTCAGTTTCCCTGGCTGTAATGAAGATGAAGAGAAAGATCCCTACTCACCTCCCAGGCTTGCCATTCAGGAAGAAGGGACTTGAAGAATCTGATGTGTGGTGGTTTTTTCCAGTGAACACTAATCCTTCATCTGCTCGTTTCTCCTTTCATCCCCCACACCCCATGAGCAGCGTAGCAGGCGTGAAGCCCACTTTTTCGTTTTTAATTTTATTTTTGTTAATCCTCACCTAAGGATATTTTTTCCATGATTCTTTAGAGTGGAAGGGAGGGAGGGGGAGCAAGAAACAGAGAGAGAAACATTGATGTGAGAGAGACACATTGATTGGTTGCCTCCTGCACACGCCTCAACCAGGACCTGGGATTGACCTGCAACCCAGGTATGTGCCCTTGACCAGGAATTGAATCCATAACCCTTCAGTGCATGGGCTGACGTTGTAACTACTGACCCACACTGGCCAAGGCAAAGCCTGCTTTTTCTGTTGGTGGAGGTTGGGAGGGTCTGGGGGCGTTGGAGGGTCAGGGGTATAGAGAGTGTACCAATTAGGGCAGGTGGAGCCAGAAGGGGCTGGGAACCTGTGGGAAGACAAGCAGAGAGGCTATCATATTAGCCCACACTGGGCCACCTACTTTATTTCCCCACCCAGGGACAGCCACTGCCTGAGATGGTGCGTCCTGTCTAAGGTCTGAGTCACAGTCTATGCCAAGGAACCCAGGTGAAGGAGAGGAGAAGCCTGGTATGGCTGAGACCCATGAGTTAGGAAGAATACCCTCCCTGCCAAGGTCATTGTGTCCATTCCTCTGTCACATATTGAACAGGTCCCATGTGGGACCACTGGACAGACAAGACTGTACGGAATGAGACAGGAAGTCAGAGACTTACAGAGCAGTAGTTCTCAAACTTTTTGCTCTCAGGACCCCGTTACAGTATTAAAAGTTGTTAAAGATCACAGAGTTTTTATTTATGTGGATTAGATCTATCATAATTTATCGTATGAGATATGAAGATGGAGACATTTAAAGGGTATTGATTCATTCCTTCATTTATTTTTTTAAATGCTTAAAAATTTGACATGTTAACCTAAATGACATATTTTACAGCATATTTTAATATATTTTATAAAGAATAACAACATTTTCTATAACAAAAATATTTACTGAGAAGAGTGGCATGATTTTATATTTTTTGCAATTTTCTTTAATATCTAGCTTATAGAAGCTGAACTCTGAGAGCTGTTTCTGCATTCAGCCTGTTGTGCTATGAAGAAAATCCTGCCTCCCACAGGTATATAGTTTGAGAGGGTCTAAGGGATCCCAAGGGATTCTTGGGCCAAACTTTGAGAACCACTGTATTACAAGATCTTAATTAGCCCTCACTAGAGAATCCTGGAATAGATGAACTGGAAGGGTCTTACAAAACATCCAGTTTGAAACCCCTCATTGTACAAAAATGGAGGGGTTACCCAATTTCACACAGAAAATCAACAGCAGAACTCAGACTTGGACCCAGGTCTCCTGTTTTCTAGGAAAGTTTTTCTCCCACCATCTTTGAATAAATACAGCTTTATAGTTCCAAGGGTAGTACAGTGCAGAGTACTCTTCTCTGGGTTATAGAAAGGTTTGGGTTCTAGTACCAGACCTGTCATTTTGCAGCAGTAAGAGCTTTTCAGAGCATTCAAAGATCATAGCATAGATCAAGAGCATAGCAAAGATTATAAAGTAGTGAGCTCCCTGTCATTAGATATATACAAGGGAAAAGTTGGCCTAACTAACCTCTCATATTTCTATAAGCTTCAAGAGCCAAACAAACTTGCACCAAACTTAAGGGTTCCTGTGGCAGAGCCTAGTCAGTCACTTTTCCAGGTTGAACCAGGGACATGATAATTAGAAAGAAGGGGTAGAAGATTTATTCCACATTTGTTCTATTAAAAAACAATTTATATATGTATGCATGCTTTATTATACTCTGCCTTTTGTTCAATGTGTACAGTCATTCATTCAACAAATATTTACTTGACAGCCACTATATAGCAGGCAATAGGCTGAGTGCATTGCTTCAGCAAAAGCTCTAAGTGATTTCAGATGAGAATAACACATCTCACTGCACTAGAAAACCACCTGTCTCACATCCTTTTACTTCAATCTCTATCTGTTCATTTTTTGCTCATTTTGATGAATGCCAAGGACCCAACAAACCCTCGACTACTGCCTTTGTTGGGCAGGAAGGGGCAGGAGATAGTAGTGAGGAGTCAGAAAGGTAAACCGGAACAGAGGTTGGCACTTGTATTTCATTCTTTTCTTTTTCTTTTCATTGGGGTAACATTGGTTAATGACAGTACACAAGTTTCAAGTATACATTATAATTCAGTATCTGAATACACTATAGCATGATCACTGGCAAAAGTCCACTTTCCGTCTCTCACCATACATTTGACTCCCTTTACCCATCTTGCCCTCCCCCACGCCCTTTCCTTCTGGAAACCACCAATGTGTTGTCTGTCACCTTTTTTATAATTCTCTTGGTCTCCAAGTATTTACCAACTTTTCAATCATTTAATTTCACTGTACCAGAGGGAGAGAGTTTCTTAGCAGTCCACAGGGGGCAGAGACAGTGAAAGGCACAAGTCTAGATTTCCATTTCCAATCATTCCTGCAGAGAATAGAATCATAGAAGTGCTCCAATGAGACAAACATTTGTGTAACAATCGCCTAACAGCAATTTACTCCCCTGGAGAGGAATAATGTGTTATATACAGCTCCCTGAGGGCAGAAACTTTCTCCGGAGGAAATATGCTTTTCCAGTGCACAGGTATTTCCAATACGAAGCTACTCACACAAACATCTAGCACTTTCTATGAGTAGGGCACAAGATCTTATATCCAGGCCTTTTTCTTGTACTCGTGTATTCATTTCTTTATTCATTCATTCATTCATTCATTCATTCACGGAGTAGACTTGACTAATCATTACTCTGTCCTTGGCCCTGAGGATGCAGAGATGATGATGTATAACAATAGCTAACATTTACTGAGCACTTGCTCTTTCTGAACACTCTCAAAACGCTATCTCATTTAGTTTTCATCACGTCCCCATGCAGAAATTACTCTTATAATTTCCATTTTACAGATGAGGAAACTGAGTCCCAAAGAGGTGGAGATCTTGCTCAAAGTCACACAGCTGGTAAGTGGAAGAGCTGAAATCAAACAAAACTCATCTGACTCCAAAGCCCATGCTTTTACACATAACTCTGCTCAGATATGGTCCCTGCCTTGGCAGGGGGCTGGCTCATGCTCCCCAGGAGAGTTAATCCAACTAGATAAAGAACTCTGATCCCAGATAACGCCTGAGGAAGTGGAAGTAGAGAGACAAAGAAACTGTTATCAGAGGCTAGAATAAGGTCAGCTCAAAGGATAATGAAGCTTGAGAGAAGGCATTCAGGCTGAAGAATGGGCAGGATTTGGGAGAAATAATAGGATGATTATTTCAGGCAGAGGGAACAGAATAAATAAAGGCCTAAAAGTAGGAATTCAGAAATTACATGTGACAAAGTTCATCCAGGTGGTCTAGGTGTAAGGTGCATAGAGTTGCCAGACTGAGCAAATACAGGGACAGAATGCTCAGTTAAATTTGAAATTCAGATAGACAATGAATAATTTTTTAGTATAAGTATGTCTAAAATTCAAATTTAGCTGGCATCCTGTATTTTATACAGCAACCATAAGGGTGTATAAATGAGACGCTTCAATGAGAAAAGGTAGACTAGAACCAGATCATGTCAAGTGAGGTAGTTGCCAGATAACCGTGAAAACATGCCTCTCTGAGCCTTAGTTTCTCCCATCTGTAACGTCAGGGCACTGGACTAGACCACTGGCTGTCCATCTATATTAAAAATATAGATTGCCAGGCTCCTCCTGAATCAGAACCTTAAGGGGTACAGTCTGATTCTCTGCCGATTCTGATGAATAGCGGGGTTTGGAAACCAATGGGCCAGGTGGCTCTAAGGGTCCTTCTAGCTTCCATGTTCCTTGTGACCAATCCAAAAATTGAGAATGCTAGAGAGACAGGATATACCTTTCTACTGTGGAATCTCTGAGCCCCTTCTGTCCCCTGGGTTTCCTCAACAGGGAGGCCCAACACAAAAGACTTTGGAATTCCTTTTCTATTCCTCTCCCAGAGACAGAAGACCACCATCGTAAATGCCAACAGTATGGGGAGTTCTGGTAGATGAGAGACAGTTAATCATTTCTTTGCTGCAAAATGCCCCTTACCTTGGCAGGAATTCTTCCTGTCCAAGGGAGGGGCCCAGGGCTGGCTGGGAGATAGAATTGAGACTGGGGTTCTGTGTGTCACAGGACCATCAAAGCACGCAGCCAGACACTGAGGCAGGCCTGAATGTGACCTCCAGAAAAGACATTAGATGCCTCTTGGAAAAGTGAAATTCCTGCTGTTGGAAAGTCTGGTCTTCCAGTCACCAGGGTCTGGATGGGAAATCCAGACTTCCCAGCTCAGGACCACAGTGCCTTTCCAGTAACTAGGTCAGCTCAGCACCTCCTAGTCCCTGTGCCCCTACCCCAGCCAGCCTGGGGTGCTGAGAATTAGAGGAAGGGCAGGGGGCATGAGCTCTCCATGGACCAAGCTCTGTTATGTTTACTAGCCAGGCCAAGCAGCCCCTACCTTGGGCCCACCCCCTCCACCTGTTCTGGGAGGGCTTGGGCTCCATTCTAAAATGTGAGGGCCCCTTAGAACCACAGCTGGCCTGATGGGGCCTCACAGAAGGTGGTGGCAACTGAGGCCTGGACCCTGTGCACATCTGATTACCAGCGGCATTATTGGGCATTATCAGTCCAGCACATGAACACTTTTTGCATGAATTGGTGGCTCTAACTGCCCTGGAAGAAGGGCTGGTGTCTTGGCTCTCACAGATCAGATAGAGCATGGCAGGGTTAAGTGCAGGGTGGGAACACTGACCAGTGAGGAAGGAGAGGGAAAAGGAGAATGTGTCAGAGATGGGGGTAGGGGGACTGAGAAACACGGCAAAAGAAACAAATTGGCTCAAAACAAGGTCTGGGCCAATGACACAGTGGAGACCTCCTAGGGCCCCAGGATGGCCCACGGAAGGAGCTCAGGGGGAACTTCCTCACCAGGCTTGGTGGGTGAGGTCAGATTCCTTTCCAGGGGATTATGTCCACAGTCTGCAGCAGCAAACCTGGATGCCCTGAGCAATGACAGGACCTGGACAGGCATCGTGGGATAGGCTTTCTGGAGAGCTGAGGTGACAGCCAGAAGTGGGGACACCCAGGAGAGCAGTCTTCACCCTCACGTGGTGTCTTTGGGGAGGGCATGGCAACTGACAAAGAGTTTGGGGGTGGGTGATGGCAAGCACTATAGGGGCAGCTGGGCCTGTGGCGGCAGGATTCCAGCATGGGCAAAGGGCCTAACTCCAGTCTGTGAGGGGATCAACAAAGGCAAGGCAGGGCTCAGCTCTCAGGTCACTAAAAATGGTACCAGGGATCAGAGTTGGGGTGGGCAAAGTGGAGACTTGGTCCCTGTTACCCTTCAAAGCCGTATGACTTGAATCAGGGCACAGGGCCAGAGCCAGGCTACAGCTGGGATGTGATGTTGAGGCCAGTAGATGGGCCTGGGGCCTCCCAGTATCAGGATGGGTGCCAGGCATGGGGCTGGGCCTACAAGTGGGGTCAGAAGGTTTCAGTTGTGAGGAAAGGAGACCAGCAGTGGCTGGGTCCCAGGCAACTTTAGATAATAGACCCCCTCATGGTGCTATGTCCATCCCAGAAGCATCTGTCTCCCTGTGCTTGACACAACTCAGCCTGTGCAGCGTGACTCATGCCCTGCCCTAGTGGCAAGAAGGCTTCCCAGCGGCCCAGGCTCAACAGGTGCAAGCTCTGAGCTGGGAAGCTGCGGCCTTCATGGTGACCTGGGGAACCATGAGACCCGGGACAAGCTGCTGTTGGGCTTCTGTGCCTCCATTTCCTCATCTGCCATCGATCCTTAGGGTAGGAGGGGAGAACGCATAGAATATATGGAAGGAGAAGAAAGAAAAGTAAAAACAATAATAACAATGATGAGGATAGTGAAATAAAATAAATAACAATAGGACAATAAGAAAAAGAAAGTATAATAATGAGCGGTAACAAAATAACCACAATCGTGGCTCACATGCATTGAGCACTTGCTTTGTGCCACACACTCCTCTAGACACTTTCCATGGATTACCTCATTTAACCTCGACAGTAACCCCGTGCGGTAGGCATAGATGAGGAAACAGAGGCGGTTCAGAGATGCCCCCAGAGGTCATACAGTTGGTAAGTGGTATTAATAGAACCAGCTTTCTAGTCCTGGCTGACTGGCTCCTAAGCCTGAATTAGTATCTCGTGCTCAGCAGCCTCTTACAAGGAGGCTCATGGGGAGAATAATAATAAACAAGCCCATTGCTTTTGCTGGCCCAACTGCACTTAGCAGGAATGTCTCCACCAGTGGGCAAGGGTTGGTCATCATCCACGCTCTCACCCAGTCCCCTGGACCACTGAGGGGTGCTATCTGGTCAAGCTCAGGGGCTCAGCTTATGGCTAAAGCCAGAGTTTTCCTCTGTATAAGGCAAACAGGCCCTTCTCAAGATGGCAGGGATTGCCTTCCACCCTAACCACCAAGCCCAATGCCCCTCTTCCGGGGTCCTGGCCCCCAAATCAACAGTGGTCTTCGAGCTGAGCACCATGTAGCTGCTCTGACTCTGTGGAAGCAAAGAGAGGCCTGTCCTGAGTGTCAGGAGGAAGAGGGACATGGGATCTAGTCCTGTCTGAAGCAGTGACTGACTAGCTGTGTGATTAGGGACAAAGCAGTTCTCCTTTGTACATCTTGATTTCCCCACGGTTCCTCTGCTGAGCAATGGCAGTTCCTTCACTAGCCATTAGGAATAGAAGCTCAAGTTTGCTTTTGTCTGTTCTCTGTGAGCTCCCCACTGCCCTGGCTCTGGGCTCCTGAGCATCAGTGCTGACCCCTGGTGGCAAAGCCAAGCAATGGGCGGCCAGGCCAGTTTTCTCATAAATTCCTAGAACTCACTAGTGGTGAGCCCCATGGTTTTCAATGCAGGTAAATCTGGGCCCTGAAGGGAGCATAAGCCACTGTGGAGTTACCCGAGATGAAGAAGACACAATCTTGCCCTCAAAGAGCTTGCAATCTAGTCTCAGAAACAGAACAGACATTTGTATTGGAAGGGGAGGAGCCAGAGGCTACGAGGCAGCAGGTGTGCCTTGGAGTCCTAGCTCAGTCCCTTATAGCTAAGTGTTTTTTTTCTTATTAGTCCTCACCCGAGGATATTTTTCCACTGATTACTTTTTTAGATAAAGTGGAACCGAGGGAGAGAGAGACACACATACATATCGATTGGTTGTCTCCCACACATGGATCGAACCTGCAACCCAGGTATGTGCCCTTGACCAGGAATCAAACCCAAGACCCTCAGTCCAAGGGCCGATGCTCTAACCGCTGAGCCAAACCAGCCAGGGCTAGCTGAGTGATCTTGGGCAAACTTCTGCATCACTCCGCTCTGCGGTTTCCCCTTCTGAAAAATCTGGATAACAATCTCTGTCCCGCCCACCCGCTAGGGTTATTTTGAAGATTAACTGAGACAAGGAGAGTGTTGTGCTTTTCAACTCATTTACACTCTTCATAAAAATGGAGTTCTTTATGAAAGCAGCTTGGCTTTACCATCCACCTCTGGTAAGTTAAACATTTAAGTCAAACCCAAAACTCACAAGTGATCTTTAAATACACAATTAGATACAATTCCATACTTTTCTCACTGGACTTCAGTTGTTCTTAACTGTGAGGATTAAACACGTTAAAGCATGTGGAATGTTCTTTGTAAATTGGAAAACACCATGGAAATGTGTTTTTACTATCAAACGTAGACTCCATTACATTTCTTTCTAGAATCCTCTAATTGGGAATTAGGCATTCCAGTAGATCCAATTGTCTGACAGGTCAGGCTATTTTAGCATCAAATGTGCACGCCTTGTCCCAGTGTTGGGATGGGATGGGTTCCTTGGGCCCAGCTGAGGTCCACAGGGAAGGAGACCAAGCTGCAGTCATTTGGGCCCTAGTGAGGAGGGGGTCTGACAGCTTCCCCACAGAGAGAGGTCCTCAGGAGGAGAGAAACCTGATCTGACAGTGTAAAGAATGTAAGTCATTTAGTCTCTTTCCTTGGCATTTGGAGTATAGAGATCAAAGGATACAGGGGTGAGGGCAGGACCAGCAGGCCTTGGAGACACCACATGACCTGCTGTGCCCATGTCTATGTGCAGATGTGTCTCCACTGGGAAAAGGATCGAGGAGAAGTGGAAGGAGACAATGTGAAGTCTCAGGAGCTCAAAGACTTCAGGGACTGCTCACTAATCTCTCATGTTCAGTTGTTTCTTCTGTGCGACAACTCCCTTCTTCTGATAAATGTTCCATCCTCCATTTTTATTTTTTATTGTTATTATTTTTTAATCCTCACCCGAGGACGTTTTTGCATTTATCTTCGACAGAGTGGGAGGGAGAAAGGGAGGAAGAGAGAGAGAGAAACATCGATGCGAGAGAGACACATCGACTGGCTGCCACCCACACAACCCCAACCGGGGCCAGGGACAAACTGCAACCGAGGTACGCGCCCTTAGCGGAAACCAAGCCAGGGACTCTCTGGTCCGTGGGCCGATGCTCTAACGGCTGAGCCAAACCGGCCAGGGCTCATCTTCCATTTTTAAATAAAATCTTTCATATTCTTAGATACCCAATACTACTACTGCTTTCCCAAACATACTTCCCGACCATAGCTTATTGACTGACCCAGAGATGGGTCCAGGGATGACTGGTTGACCTAAGCCCGGACCATTGAATTGACTTTTCTAAAGGGACTCAATCACTGTCTGGTTATGCAAGGCACACAGGTCATGGTTCCACATAAAGCGGGCCAGTCTGCAGTAGGAGATGCTGAAGATGACATGCAGAGAGAAACTGATTAGGGAGAGCCAGCTGGATTGAGTCCTGGCAGTGTGCAAGGCTTTGGATCCAGTCGTTCCTGAGGCCCAGCTGTATCCCCGCCTCCCCTGAGGTTTAGTTATTCAACCATACACATTATACTTTTTGCCTAAGCTACTTTTAATTGAATTGGGTTTGGGGCTCAATTTCTAACAAAAAGAGTCCTGAAATTCTCTATCCTTGGTTTTTCACCCTCACATCACTTATGGCCAGCACTGTCAAAGGGCCCTGAGGGAGGAACCAAGGCAACTCACTTTTTAGTCATTTTCTTATTTGAAATTGCCACTGCATTTGACTATTGATTACTTTCTCTTTCTTGAAATACTTCTCTTATGTTGAAGAGTCCTCATTCTCCTTATTTTCCCCTTCTGCCTCTGGTTCATCCCTTCCCCCTCTCCTACAGAGAGACATCTTTCTCTGCCTATTCCCTCCCTACTCCTTTTCTCTCAAGTTCTATTGTAGGCAAACTCTACTTCCTCTGAATGAAATCACTCACTTTCAAGGTTTCAGCCACCATTTATGTGCTGATGACTCTCAACCTTTGTTTTTATGCCAGACCTCTCCTGAGCTTCAGATCCATGTATCCAGTTGCCAATTCAACACTTCTGCCACACATCCAGCACTGAACTCATTGATTTTCTTTTTCCTGCATTCCTCACCTTAATGACTAGCACCCCCCCCCCACCCAACACACACAGAACCTAAGCCAGAGACGTGGGAATCCTCCAAGCGCTCTCTCTCTCTCATTCTAATATTCAGCCACTGTGTTTCATCTGTTCCACCTGCTGCTTTCTCTTGGTTTGTCAATTTTTCCCTTTACTTTATATTAATGGTAAGGGAGTTACTTGCTACAAAATAGAAATGGTCCAAACATGCCCCTCTTACTCACAAAATTGTAACCAACCGTTTGTAATTGGCTCTGTGAGTTATTATCATGACTGGTCTAGCAAGCATACTACACACACCTAACTCTGGAATCTTCTCAGCCTCTCCATCCTTTTCATCTTGGGCCTGGGTCAGGCCTCAGCTTCTACCCGGGGGAGGGGTTTAAAGTTGTCTGTGGAAGTGTGTCAGGCCACCATGAGAGGAGAGGGACAGTGTCAAAAGCTAGGGCTCTTGACCCCACTCCTGCTTCAATCAGAGCAGTGCTGATTGATTCCTTGATTTGCATACTGGGATCCAGTAAAATGTCATTGGAATAAAGGGTTCCTATTGCCCAAAGGAGAGAGGAAGAAAGAAAAAAGGTATAGCCCTTCTGGTGTGGCTTAGTGGTTGAGTGTCGACCTGTGCACCAAGAGGTCACCAGTTTGATTCCTGGTCAGGGCACATGCCCAGGTTTGGGCCCAATCCCCAGTGGGGGACATGTACGAGGTGGCCAATCAATGTTCTCTTTCATCGATGTTTCTATCTCTCCCTCTCCCTTCCTCTCTCTCTAAAAATTAATAAAGAAAAAAAAATTTTTTTTAAAGGTAGGGAGGGAGGAAGGGAGGAAAAGGAAAAAAAAGTGAAAACCATTGAATTAAATACTGCAAGAGTTTCCTAACTGGTCTCCCTGCCTCCAGTCTCCATCCTTCCAATCCGCTTTGCAATACTGCTTGTGAATTGTGGGTTACACAATAATGTTTCTAAAACATAAATACTGCATCAATATAGTTTTGCAGTAAACAGTCCAAACAATAAAGAATTCTATGACTGTGGTCTTCCAGCTTCTGCATTAGTGACATTTTAGATTAAATTCTTTGCTGTGGAACTATCCCATGCATTGTAGGATGTTTAGCAACATCCCTGGCCTCTGTCCATTAATTGCCAGTAGCATTCTGCCAGATGTGACAACTAAAAAACATTTGGAGAAATTGGGAAATACCTACTGGTAGGCAAAGCCTCCTCCTGTTGAGAACCACTGCTAAAGAGTAAAAAGTACATGCCCCCTTCACTTCCACTGATCCCACTTCCCTTCTCAGAGATGATCATTAGTACTACCTGACAACTATCATTCCAGACCTTTCCTGTGTATATACATACATGTGTATGTACATAGCAATGTGATCTTTCCAAAATGCCGATTTGATTATATCACTCCTTTGATCCAATTTCTCCCAAACAATCTGTAGGAGAAAATGTAAACTTCTTAGGCACATAAGGCTTTCTTTAGTCTCTTTTCCTGCCATCCCTTTCTTGTGATTGAACCTCTCACTACAGAAGTTGAAAATTACATATTTGCACCTTCCCAGCCTCCCTTACATTTAGAGCATGGACAGGGTACTGGAAGGGGTGTCTGATGGGGAGCTTCAGGGAAAGGACCGCCTACCAAAAGGACACATGTGGAACAAAGTGGTCCTCTTGCCCTTCACTGGATGTGGTTGTGCCTGCATTTGACACAGTGACGATTTTGCAGTCCAGAAGAGAGGCTGTTGGCATCCAAGGATGATAGAGCAAAAGGATAAGAAAGCCTCTGGGTCCTTGATGGACCCCTGAACATTGGACCCCTGAACCTACCTGGGAACCATCTTGCTCTGGGCTTATCTTGTGAGATAATAAATTAATGTTTGTGTGTTCGTGATACTTTTACTTGGACATCCACTTACTTGCAATTGAAAGTATCCTAACTAGCCCAGCCGATGTGGCTCAGTGGTTGAGCATTGATCTATGCACCAAGAGGTCGCTGGTTTGATTCCTGGTCAGGGCACATGCCCAGGTTGTGGGCCAGATCCCTAGTTCGGGGCATGCAGGAGGCAGTCAATTGATGTTCTCTCTCATCAATGTTTCCATCTCTCTCTACCTCTCCCTTCCTCTCTCACTAAAATCAATAAAGAAAAAAAAGAAAAAGAAAGTATCCTAAGTAATAGACACCACATTCAACAATTTACAGTTGCATGAACATACTACTATACTACTACATCTTTTTGTGCCTGCCGGTCTCTCTGTCCAGAATGCATTCTCCACCACATGTGCATGACAAGTGCTCATACACTCAGTCCCATCTTAAGTGTCACCTTCTTCCCTATGAAGCCTTTCTAACCATCAGCCTATGCCCAGAAATGACAAACATCCCTCCTTCGTGAATCTATTTTATCTTGCTCGTATTTGACTGTAATTGCAACTTATCTGTGTGTCTATCTCTCCCATTAGATCCACCCTGAGGGATGAGGCTACATATGATTCATTTCTGAATGAATATGTTCTTCACAAGGCTTGACAGAGTAGAAAGTCAATGTTTACTGAGTGGATGGATAGTTAGTGAATGAATGAGGTAGCTGGGGTAGGAGATGTTAAATAGCCCATTTCTTTGAATGTCCTGCTTCAGCCCATGCTGGTTGGGACCTTCAACACTCAGAAGGGTGAGGTTCTATGGATAGCAGAGGTCCTCAACCCATTTATGCCACAGATCTGCCACCACTGCTATGGCCAGAGTATGTCCCTGTCCCCTTTTTCCTGACTACCAGGATCTGACTTTGAATAGTAGTAGAGAAACCAAAAGTATAGCAGTTGGTTTTTTGTTCCCCAGAGAAGTAATCACCTCAGGGCACATGATCTCTATGAGGTCATCTAGCAACTTGTTCCTTGAAGTGCCTAAGAGCTTGATAGAAACGTAAAGCTTCAGGCTTCACCCCAGACTTTTGAATCAGAACCTGCAGTTTAACAAGATCCCCAGGTGATTCTTATGTACACTCAAGTTTGGGAACCTGGCAGTCAGTCCCTCTCTCCATGGAAAATCATGGCATTTGCTCAAGTACAAGCAAACTTAGATGTCTTTTCAACTTGTCTGTTCAAGATATTCTTTCTCCTTTGGCTGTGGTTTGCCACACTCCAACCTCGCTCTGCTAGGAACCCCCTGATAACGGCAGAGCCCAAAGGAGCACACATGCCCAGCTATGGCTCTTGACCTGTATCTGAACAAGCTGCCTTGGAAAGAAACGACTATCTGAGGCCTAGGAAGGAAAGCCTTCCAGTTTTTTTCTGAGAGTACTGGCCTTCTAGAAATCCTGGATAATGATAATAATAACCACCAAGAGTGATACTCAAAATATTTCACAATGGCTGTGGCACACCAGCTCCGACCAATCAGAATGGACTTCATACCAGTGTGAACCCACTGATTATCATCAGACTTGACCATAATTGATATTTGTAGAGCAATGAACACTGTCCTAAGTCCTTCCACATATCTTCTTTCAGTTGATCTTTACAACATCCCACGAGAAGATATCCATGTTTTGACGATAAGTAAAGGCTTTAAATCGCCTGCAAAGTGGTGAAGCTGGAATTAGAATCCAACTGTCTGCATCTCAATTCTGCGTTTTCCCCACCATGCCATAATTCCCCCTCCCTTCCTTGCCTGGACACACACACACACACCCTTATTTTGGGGTACTCCCTCCAGGACAGAGTATCCAGTGTGGTGCCTAATGTGGACATCTGGAGGAGGGGACAGGTGGGCTAAGAGTGTCTCCTCATCTCAGATAGCAAATGGAAGAACTGGAAGAGATCTTCAAGGTAATATAGCCCAGCGTTCCCATTTTGTAACAAGGAGACTGAACTCCTGAGAGGAGAAAGATAGGCTGAGCATGGTCTACAGAACCAGAGAGGACTTTAAGATTCATTTACTTTAACATCTTCCCCTGTCACACCCATTCTTTCCCCATTTAATAAATAAGAAAATGATGGAGCAGAGAGAACTGACCTGAATCAGAAAGAGGATTAACAGCAGAGCTAGGGCTCAAATCCAGGGCTCTTTATGGGTTTGAGACAGGGCTTATCCTATAATTCCATTCTGGTCTCTTAGACATTCCTTTCTTATAACAAAACGGGCAACTCCATCTGTACTATAGCAACTTTAAAAGTAGTTTCTTCTTGCTCAGCATTAATTAGAAGAGAAGATTGCTGGAAAGCTCTTCGTAGGAGGAGAAAAAGAAAGAGAAACATACTTCACAGAGCCTTCCATTTTTCTAACCTTTTGGAATTTTGAATCCATTTGAGCCTGTCTCATTTTTATTCCTCATCTGGAATTTTTCAACAGGGCATTTCACGTTGCAGTCAATTATTTGACATTTAATGTCACCTTGTGTAACAATCAGACCATTCCATTTTGCTTACCCGTGGAAGAATGCTGGCTTTTGGACAGTTTGCAGCTTTCTTCTGTGATTTGTTTCCCATTCCACCTTTTCTCTTCTGCTTTCATCCTCAAAGTATAAGAACCAGACCCAGGGCTGATAAAGGGAAAGGAGAGGAAAGGAAGAGGGATACAGATCCCAAGCCCCGGCCTGCAGCCAACTCCACAGACCCGAGCTCCCTGGTCGACACCCAAGCATAAGAATTCTCATATGGAGGGAGTGGCAGGGGCTCACAGGCAACTCCAGAAAAATGTAGAGTATGAATCTCCCTCTGGCTCTGGAGCCTGGAATTAAGTTCATGTGGCCTTGGAAGTAATATCCCTGTGTTCTGCTACTCACATTCCCCTCTCTGAGCTTCAGTTTCCTCATGTGTAAAATAAGAGCAAAGATTTCTGGGCAAGATGGTGGCGTAGGTAAATACGGTATTGTCTCCTCCCAAAAAACTACAACTAAACCACAGAACGATCACCATTCAGAACCACCTGAAATCGGGCTGAATGGGAATCGTACAACTAGGGAATTAAAGAAAAAGCCACATCAACACTGGAAGGGGGGGGGCACTCAGACGAGCTAGTCCCACACCCATGTGTGGCGGATAAAAATCAGGAGGATACCTCAGCTGTGAAGGTCCTCCCCAAGGAGTCAGGGGTCCCCGTCCCATACCAGGTCCCCTTGCCCAGGGTTCCAGTGCCAGGAAGAGAAGTCCCCATAACTTTTGGCTGGAAAAACCAGTGGGCATTGTGGCTGAGGGAGGCTGAGGCTTCTGGAGTCCCAGGCAGCTCCTCCTAAAGGGCCTGCACAGGGACTTACTCTGACACTCCCTCCAGGCTCCAGCATAGGAGAGGCAGCTTGAAAGGTACCAGGGAGATGCAGGGAGGAAGTGAATTGTCTGGCATCAGGATGAGAGCTGGAAGGGCAACTTTCTTCCAGACAGAAGTGCTGGCAGAGGCCATGGTTCTTTTGCTGAGCCTTCCCCACACAGAGCCAGCAGGTGAGCACCATATCTGAGACTCCACCAACCTGGCTCACACTGTTCCCCCTGCCCTGGTGATTCCTTGAGGCCCTGCCCCACCCAACCTTCAGGCCCACCCAAGCTGTTTCCAGTGGCTCTACCATAGGAATGGCCTGTCTTGGCTCATGCTTTGGATTTTCCTAAAATCTCTTAAACAAGCAGCGTCTGGTTTCAGTGAGCCCCATACCTCTCAATAAGTGGCCCCAGGCCTGGCACTAGAAGCAGCCAGCCTTAGTTCACAGCTTGGCCTCACCTAGGTACCTCCAAGCCCAGCTCAAGAAGCAGCCATCTGCAGATTGCTTTGTAGTTTGTGCCTGGTGGCCCTAGGCAGAACACAGGCAGTGGCTGACCTTGGCCTGCACCTCCTGGGAGGCTCCAGAGCCAGCGCACCCAGTGGACAGCTTCAAACCATGTCAAAGCACCACCACCCAACCACCTCTACAAGAGACACACTCAAGGAATGGACTCAGTGGGTACCAGAGCCCTGCTGAAGTAAGTCTTGCTCTGTGTGGTGGGCCCCTGCACAGCTGATCCTCGAACGGAGTCAGAGCTCAGTGGTCAGTGGGAACAGCCAGTCCTTGCAGCTGATCAGCCTGAGTGAATTCCTCCCACTGATGTGCCAACAGCAATCAAGACTCCATTACAACAGAAGGGCATACAGGCCACACGAGCAAGGGTATACAGTCCACACAAGGGGTGCACCTGGAAAGCCCAGCTGGGTGACCAGGGAGGCTGTGCCACTGGACCCTACAGGATACCTACTACAATAGGCAACCCTAGGAAGCCTAGGAGACATAGCAACGCTACCTAATACGTAGAAACAAACACAGGGAGGCTGCCAAAATGAAGAGACAAAGAAATATGTCCCAGATGAAAGGACAGAACAAAACTCCAGGAAAAGAATTAAATAAAATGGAGACAAGCAATCAATCACATGCAGAGTTCAAAACACTGGTTATAAGGATGCTCAAGGAACTTGGTGAGAACTTCAACAGCATAAAAAAGGACCAGTCAGAATGAAGGATACACTAACTGAAATGAAGAATAATTTACAGGGTATCAACAGAACAGTAGATGAAGCCAAGAATCAAATCAGCGATTTGGAAAATAAGGAATAAAAAAACACCCAATCAGAACAGTAAAAAGAAAAAAGAATCCAAAAAAAATGAGGATAGTGTAAGGAGCCTCTGGGACAACTTCAAGCATGCCAACATTTACATCATGGGGGTGCCAGAAGGAGAAGAGAGAGGGCAAGAAACTGAAAACCTATTTGAAACAATAATGATGGCCTGTACTCTTAAAAGTGTCAAGGTCGTGTGAATAAAGAGAAAGAAAGATGAGGGAACTGACCCAAATTAAAAGAGATTGGATTGGATCCTGGCCCAGAAAAAGAACTTTTTATTTTTCTTTAAATATATTAGTGAACCAATTGGTTAAATCTGAATAAGGTTTATAAATTAGATAATAGTATTATATCTGTTAATTTCATGATGTTAATAACTGTAGTGTGTTTATATAAGAAAATGTCTTCATTCATAGGAAATTGACACTGAAATATTTAAGAATAAAGGAGCATCATGACTGAAATTTTATATACATATATATATATAATGGTATAGATGATGGATCAGTATAGGTAGATAGGATGAGGCAATGCAAATATGGTAATATGTTAACACTTTGGGTAAATGGTATACAGGAATTCTTTTAGTATTTTTGCAACTTCTCTGTAAATCTGAAATAATTTAAAAATAAATATTTAAAAATCTGATTTCTAGCTGATGTGAGTGGTGTGTTGACTGGCAAACTTCATTTTAGAATGATTGGGTGGTAAGCTAGACAATGTACTAAAATGAAACCCCAAAATGTCAGAACATGGAAGTATTTTCCCTAGAGGTCAATTTCGTTAGAGAAAAATCCTTCATTTTTTTCAGTCAGGGGATAGACACCTGACTTTTGAGGATGGGAGCAAAAGACTTGTTGGAGGGTGACAGGGTTTAAATCCTAGTACCTGTCTTCCCTAAGCTCTAAACCATGTGAGAAATAAGACAAAGGAGAAAGGGACATGGACAAAACCTCCTCTTTATACTCACAGAGCTGGAATCCCAACGCTTGAGGCCACGTTAGTTTCCTAATACACAGCTCAGAATGAGGATTACCCACTCATCTGCAGTGCTGGGCCATCCCAGGCCTCACCTTAGCCCTTGACTGGGACTCGCTCGAACTTGGGACCCTTCGGTGCACGGGCTGATGCTCTACCCAGTGAGCCACACTGGCCAGGGCCAAATTCACTGTTATTTTTAACAAATTTTAGCGAATAAGCCATATGTTAGAAAAAACACTGTAGTAATTTCGCTGACATAAATATTACCTATCTACAGCTATAGCCTACATCTTTAAATCCAAGAGTCACCACTCATATATTTTGCAGTCTGTTTTCCCTTTATGGTATGGGTAAATGATAAGATATGGGCGAGTAGCTATTAATCACTCTTTGCAGGAATTTTCTTTGTTCCGGAGGCTCCTCGTGGTCTGCTTGCCTCTCCAGTCAGCCGAGTTCTGTGGCAGGCAGCACGGAGCAGTCCGACTCAACTTGGATTTAACTTAATGTATACTGTTCTCATGCCCCTCTCCTGTATTACCTGGGCCTTCATCCTTTACCCTCAAAAGTATCCTACGCATGCCCTGCCTTTTCCCACTGAAGGTACAGACTTTCTCATCCCGGCACCACACACTATTTAGCTTCCCTCCCATTTCTGGCTCAGGCCCTGTTCAAAAGTGTGATGATACAGAGGAAGGATGTGGTAAGAGGGCAGTTCTTACCTCAGTGCTGTTAACATGCCAGCTTTGCCCAGGCAGAACGTTTCCAATCCTGGTTGTTGAGAAGGTTAACGATTGCTCTACCCAGGCCAGGTAGGGACGGCCCCTGCCCCAGAGAGCCGGGTTTCAGGTCCTAAGGACCTGCAGTCCCCCTACCTGACAGAAGCTACGTGGAAGCAGTCGGCACAAAGGAAAGAGCATTGGCTTGGAAACCAGATGTGGGTTCAAAATATAGCTCTGCTATTTACCATATGAATGGCATTGAGCAAGTTACTGAATTTTTTTCTCTTTCTTCACAACACATTCCCTTTTTTTAAAAAAATATTTTTTCTTTATTGATTTTCAGAGAGAGAGGAAGGGAGAGGGAGAGAGAGAGATAGAAACATCGATGAGAGAGAACATCGATTGGCCGCCTCCTGCATGCCCCTCACTGGGGATCAGCTCACAACCTGGGCATGTGCACTGACCAGGAATCGAACCAGCGACCTCTTGGTATATGGGTCGACGCTCAACCACTGAGCCACACCGGCCAAGCCACATTCCCTTTCTTAATTTTTATTTTTAATCCTCACTCGAGGATATTTTCACATTTATCATCAGATAGAGTGGGAGGAAGAGAGGGAGGGAGGGAAGGAGACACATCAACTGGTTGCCTCCCACTTGACCCTGACCAGGGCCGGTGACGAACTGCAACCAAGGTACGTGCCCTTGACCGGAATCGAACCCGTGACTCACTGGTCCACAGGCCGACGCTCTAACCGCTGAGCCAAACCAGTCAGGGCACATTCCCTCTTTTTTGTGAGTCTTTGTACACTGAATTCCCCCGTACTGGGATGCTCTCCCTTTATCTCATTTTTTACCTGGTTTACTCCAGATATCTTAATAAGTCCCCCATCTGTGCACTCCCTTAGGAATTAACATTTGTTGTAATTATTTTGGTACTGTCTGCTTTCTTATTACAATGTGAGCTCAGGAAGGACATGCCTGTGTTGTTCACAGTTCTACTCACTTAGGAGATCCTCAGTCAATATCTGTGAATAGATGTTATTCCCACTGTATAGCTGAGGAAATCAAACCTCTGAGGTCTTGGGAATATAACTGGTACTATGAGCGACCAGATGCATCCCTTGACTATAAACATAGGCATTCGGAAAACCTACTTTATTATATAACGGACTTCCGGCTTTAACGGACACCCCCTGCCCGAATTAGTCCGTTACATCAAGGTTTTACTGTGTGCTGCAAATACCTTCGTGCCTTTCAGCACAAGAACAAGGCAACACAAAGTCTCCTTTTCCACTGTTTTTATTTGCACATTTAACATTCACAAATAATGTTACGGATTTATTCTTTTCACAGATTCATTATTTATAGGAAAGAGCAGGATTAAAATGGAGCATTGAAGTTTCCCCCAAAATCACCAGCAGGACTGCACGGAGTACAAAGGCTCAGAGAGAACGAGCACAGCGCGAACAAGAGCAGTGTGTGGCCACTTCCTACCAGGCAGGAGCACTGATCTCATTAACACAAAGCCTTCACTCTGTTATTTCTTTCCCCCACCTTGTTCAACCCAAATAGAAAGGCATTCTATTCTGACATTTGAGAAGAGACTGCAAAGGGGGGGAAGATGAAGCTGGGACTATAAGGGATAGATCTTAGTGGGCCTTAAGGTGAAGTTGAAGATTTTAGACTTTCTCCCTTAGTACAGGGAAGAGAGCGAGGTAAACATCTGAAGAGACAAGTGAAATTTTGATGCATTGACCATCCCTGGGAGAATTTTTAAAAAGGCAGAAGTTGTTTTATCCTTAAGACTTTAAAAGAAAAAGGGGAGGGGTATATATGTGTGGTCATGGTGGAAGCGGAGGGGAGAGAAAACGGGGTGAGGAGGGAAAAGGGCAGCAAACCTAACACTTCCCAATGTACAACTGTTCTTGTGTTTTCTCAGACGCTGCTAATATTGTGTTCTATTATATTCAGGAAAAAAGATCCAGAGCTATCTACCTTCAGTCAGGTGTAGAGTGTAATGGCTAATAACAGGGAAGCGACCCTGGGGAAGGGGTGTATTCATTTCATGTACATAACAATGCAATTTCAAACTGTGCCCTACTGTGCTCTCATTCACTGTGTTTTTCCTCTTTTAAACCAATTTACTTAACCTTTCTGTGCCTCGATTTTCTCCTAGTAAAAGGAGAATTGTAGTGCTTTATGCTGAGGATTAGAGATGCATGAAAAGCACTTAAGAATAGTGCCCAGCCAAATCAAGAGAGACAGAAAGCAGACTGGTGGTTGCCAGGGGCTCCGGAGAAGGGGACCAGGGAGTGACTGCTAATGGATACGGGTTGTCTTTGTGGAGTGATGAAAATGTTCTCAAACGAGAGCGGGGAGAGCTGCACAATTATGTGACTATATTGAAAAAAATCACTGACTTGTACATCACTTTTAAAGGGTGAATTTTATGGTTAAGGTATCCCAATAAAGCTATAAAAAATTCTTAAAAAAATAGAACAGTGCCTGGCACACTGTAAGTGCCCAATAAATGTTAGCTATTAGTAGTAATAGTATTGTCATTATTATCCAGCCATCGTATGGCCTAAGTAAATCCCTAAAAATTCTTTGTTTTTAATAAAAGCCCACAGAATCTAAAAAAGTACTTCTAATTTACATACATGGATAAACAGTCACACATTTATTTCTATCTAAATTGCCTCAGAAGTTAACAGTGTGAGAATCACAATTTCACAACTTTACTCTGGAATAAAACAGCCGCATGCTATGGACATCGGGTCATACCATGATAGGCTTTAGATAAATTCCAATGGTTGATGTTACCCAAAATTCTGGAAAGACAGGAGATTTTCATTCATCTCCAGGAGTAAACAGGAAGTCCAATAAATAGAATATAGAAAGTCCATAATTAAGTCTTCATATACTGGCTTACTAGCCTTTCAATCACATTTTAGGGGGCATTTTATAAAAAGATAATTCTAGTCAACAGCAAAATTCTTCCAGTCCCATGCCCTGTGACCCCACCTTGTCTAACAACAGAAAAACCCCACACTGAAAACACCCAATTCAACCCATGTAATAAGCCTCGTAAGAGGTGAAAGACTTGACAATTATTTGACTGACTTTTGAAGACTACACTGCATATTCAGATATGTTCGGATCGATTGAGTTTTGATAATCTGGACAGCAATTAAATCCAGTCTTAACCTTTCCTATTGCTCAAGAATCTAACAGTGGAGTCTCGATGTCAGATGTAGGAGCAGCAAGGGATCAGCCGGGCTGGCAGTGGTGCCCCGCTTCGACTGAAGTGTGAAATGTCCCCATTCCCGGAACAGGGCTGCCTTTGTTGCAGTCCCCTTCCCTTCTTGTCATCCTTTCTATAATTAGCCATGGAAGTTACTCAGCTCTTCTGTCACAGAATCCAATGCACTTTTTGCGTGTCGTAAGAAAATATTTACACCCTCAAACTGACTACTCGTTTCAGAAAGATAATTAAATTTCATTTTACCCACCTTCATTTAAATGAAGTAACACCATTTGCTAAGTCACCCAAGAGCAACAGATTAATATACAGAACTGCCTTCACGCCCACTATGTATAACCCCCTCCCATATGCACACACACAAACTCCCCGCAGAGTTGTGGCCTTAAGAAGTTCTCACCAAATATTTACCCTGAGTAAAATTTGGTAAATACTTAATTCCCTTTTGAGAAGCATGGTTACTTCTTTCATCTTACATTGTAATCACTGGGACAGATTATAAAATAACTTTGGAAGAGAGATCTTTTTAGTGGCAGTTAGATTTCAGACAATGGCTATGGATGATCATTTAGGACTAATTTCAAAATTAGGACCAGCTTCACAATATTTTCTTTACCTAACTGAAGCACTGGCTTAGTCCTTGTGCAGGGTTTATTTTTAAATTTAAAAGGGAATTTGAAATAAACACAAATACAGGGTGTCCCAAAAAAATGTCTACGGGGTACCTGTAGATTCTATTACATTTTGAAAATGAGATGTATTTTAATAAACACTGGCTTTATAGTTATACTTTTTTGTGTATACATTTTTGGGGGGGACACCCTATATATAACTAAGGCTGGGACAGAGAGGGCCAACTTTGTAATGCTTCTGAAGTTGAATATCATTCCAAGAACCCAACTGTCCAAGTATTATTCACTTGGTTAATCTGGGGATGGAGAAAATATGTTTTCTAAATCATACAGCTATGTGTAGGTAGTTTTTAAATACAAAACGAATAAATATTTAAATTCTATGATAAAGAAAAAACGTGGAATAAGACATTGCTATCTTTCTAAGTAACTGTGTATTTACAATAAATGTCTGCCCGACTCCTCGTCTTTGTCTATTAAGAGTTCTTCAGTGTGCAGTTTATAGAAGGCAGCAGCTCATATTACGTTAAAGGAGCCCTGTTTAGCTCAGAATCAGCCTGCTCCAGGCACTCTACTCCCTGAAAAGTCTTCCCACTTGTGTGCATAAATAGCTGAGAATACAAGTAGGTGCCCATGTGCAAAAAAGTACTTGTCTAAAGGAGACCTAATCATCTTCACAAAGGAAGTCCAGAACCAAGAAACTAAATTGCTATTCCCCAACACCCAAACCACATCTAATGATAAACTGCTGCACCCACTATGAAAAGGCAGCAGTTATAAAGCCAGCTCATCCCACATCATGCTTCGAGGGTCTAGCTGTTCTGTGAATCAGCCATCAGAACAGTAAATTCCTCCCTGTTCATCTGGTTAAATGCAGGACTGAGATTTAGCTTTACTTTCTAGTTACAGGCCACACTCCACTGAATCATGAAGAATTCCTTACAGCTATGCTATATTCAAACTGCCCCATTCTACCTTTAAGAGAAGGTGCCCACAGGGTAATATGCCTTAGGGACCCATCAATCTGTATTTCAGAGGCGTTCTACTTGGACCAATTCAAGCACTGGACCACTGGGAGCTTCAGCCAAGGGAAAAGGAGATGCTAACATCTCAGCTTGCATATTCAGAGCTAGGGTGTGAGATTAAAACCAGGTTGGCACTGAGGTGCTGTTAAGCATGGCAGTAAGGTGATGATACAGAAAGATGAAAAGACGCTGACTCTTTAAATGTCTTTTGCTTTTTTTTAAAGCAACAAGTGCAGAATTTTCTGTGATCAAAATCTGAATATGGTTAATGCATGTTTCTCCCCCCACACCCATGAACCCTGTCTGTCACTGCCTTTTTAAACTTCAGACAGAAATAAAAAGAAAATGACGACAGACTTATGTATTCTAATAAGAGAGGCATATTCTAATAGTCATAAGACAATGTGTTTAAGAGCCACACCTAAACTGGTATTCTCAAAACTGCAAATACAGTTACCACATCTATTCAACGTGCAGGACGCATCCATGTGCTTTCCAAGTCATTGGCAGTCACCCAAAGGACCGCAGTGACCCTATTATGCCTGAAGAAGGCGTGATACTGTGTGTACTATGTGCATGTATCTTAAAGAAATGACATTAAGACAAAAGAACAGCCTTTCAAACATCAGTTCCTTACATAAGTGGCGACAGTGCTTTATGGCTCCCTTATCATCTCCTCACAAAATACCTCCAAAATGAGACAAAACAGGGCCAGAGGCAAAGCTCCAGGGTGAATTGCATTGTTCAGATGAGCTTTCAATTCACTGGGTTTTCATTTCCATTTCCTGATTCACTAAGGAGTGAAGGTGAGAATCATCCAACTGATGACAAAATAGAATAAGAAAACAGGATACACGGCCAGGGCTTTGCGGCTCGGAGGCTGGCTGTCCGCGAGGAAGGCTGTAGAGGCTGCAGGAGACAAAACAGAACGAACAGCGATACTGAATGTGAGGCTGTCACTAGGCACACTTACTAACTTCAATGTGCTGGGCATAGTCTGGAACAGAATTATTCTCTTATGTCGGTGCCACTCAGAAAAAGGCACCCTGCTGCCCAGTTTTCCAGACAGCTGAGAGCTGCTCGTTTCAAAGACCAAAGCTTTGCAAGTTTTCAACATTTCAGAAGGAAACCCTTCTAAAAGGGGTTTCTTACTGTTTTCTGAGAAATCCTTGAACTGTGCTGAATGGGCTTACAAAAATGTGCCAGGTTTCTTTTGCTACTATGGCAAACGGCCTTATACTGATGGGCCTTTGGAGTCATTGTTTTTCTTCTTAAGTTCTCAGCTCTTTCAGATGCCATCCCTCCCTCCTGTCTGCCCAGGAAACACCGAATTATCAATGATAACCCTGCAAAGCAATCTCTCCTGAACAACCAGCTGGTCCCCGGCCAGCCGAGGTGGACCCGTCCACTTCCCTCTGATGCCCCACTGAGCCTACACAGACTTCCACCTCCCACCTGGCACACTTTACTGTCTGTAAGTCCTTCCAGGTCTGGCTGACCCACTGCATTGTGAACTCTGAAGATAGAGACCATGCCAGGCACAGTGCCTGACACACAGTTTGTGCTTCATAAACACTTGATGAATTAAAGAATGAAAGCTTCTAACATTCTACTCTCTGAACTGCTATGGGCCTGGACACTGGATAACTAAGCTATTCAGAACCACATGTATGATAAATGATCAAACTCTAAGTGAAGAAATCTGGGGCTTTCCCATAGGTAAAGCACCCAAGCTTAATATACAGTCTTTGGAATATCATTTCTGGCACTCTCAGACTGTTTTTATTACTTCTTGGCTTTTAACCATGTTCCAAGCAAAGAGATGTTACTGCACTTAAAAATATTAGGTAGTCTGTTTATCCCATTTATTAAGATGCGAGTGAACACTTCTGGTGTAAGGTGGAACTTGAAGAGAATTTTAGGAATGTAAAAACAATGAGCACACAGCATTCAATGCCACCGCTGTAGGGTCTTCCTAACCTTAAGCAGAATTTTCTCCAGAAGCAGGAAAGTACTATATAATAATATTTAACCTATACTGAGAGGTAGTCCAGTCAAATTCTAAGTGGATATGTGATGTGCTTGGCTTTGAAACTGGATTCCCCTATTCAGCAGTCACGTGTCCTAAGGCAGGATGCTTTACCTCTCTGTCTGTTCCTCATGTACAAAAATGGAACTACTACTAATAGTTTTAATTTATTAGAGTCATTGTGAGGGGTCAATGAGATAATACATTTAAAGCACTTACAACAGTGCTTGACCTATGATCAGCTATCTATAAATGCTAGCAATTGTTTTTATTACGATTAATTTGTCAGGAAAAGACCCGTCGTTTCTCAAGTCACCCATGCCTCCTATGTACCCCTAGGACTGAGCTAAGTCCAGTGTAATCTCCTTTTCCAACCCTATGCAATATTTAAGGACTTTTTTAAAGAAACATACGACTTCCCACATCTTAGAAGTCCAGACACCCAACTCAGATAAGATGGACATCATATCTAACAATGCCCATTTAGAACAGAGGGTTCTATGGACAACACAGGCAAGAATCATATTGCTCCCATGTGAGTTAGGAGTTATACTGCTTCTCATCTGGTCTTCATCTCTAACACGTGCTTTTGTCTGCTCTGCTATTGTAAAGATTAGTACATTCTTACCTACTATAGACCAGGCAAACATCATGATCACCACAAAAAGCCGGATTATGAAGTTTATTGGTCCTGGCTTGGCCAAAAGCACCAGCCGGCAAACCAGCAGTGCCACCGTCAAGGGAAGTATACAGTAACCCAGCACACAGAGGCTCTGAAAAAAAGATCTAGAAAACAACACATACCCATAAACATCAAAAATACAGCTGACCTGCATCATGATAGCTATTACACAGATTTCTACATAATACCTATACCCTAACATTGATTTTATGAGGCTAGGCCTCTGTATTAGCAAATGCTTTAATTTTTCTCTCCATACTCTTCCTTCTCTCCTTTTAAATTCAAGAGTCAACCATCGAGACAGGGGTGGGGAACCTTTTGTCTGCCAAGGGCCATTTGGATATTTATAGCGTCATCTGCAGGCCATACAAAATTATCAACTTAAAAATTAGCCTGCTATATTTGGTCAGGCTAATTTGGTGGGGCGTGTGATGTTAGCTGGCTGCTCCCCACCCAATCTAGGATATCAGATGATCCACTCTAATTCCTAAAGGCCTCTTTCTCCCACTGAACCTCTAAGACAGTAGTTCTTAATCTTTTCTAGTTTATAGACCTGGTTGAGAAACTGTTGAAAGTTATGGACCATCTGTTCCCTCAAATGGACATAATCCTCTTAACACACAAAATTCTGCTTATGATTTTAGGGCTGGAGAGAGCATCTGAAGCTTATCAAAGGACTCTGGATAATTTAGGATACTTTAACTCAACCAGCTTATCTCTGTTCAGTGGTTTTAAGGGAACATTCTCTTTGTTCCTCATTTATTTTGATTTTTCTTTTCAAAAATTACCTAACTAGCCACACCCCCTTAAAAATCTAAGATATGCTACCTAGCAAATGAAAAAGGATGGATCTTAATAATACTCACATGTTTCCTCCAAGAAGCTTTGAGTTGAGGGTGATGGTAACTGCACCAAACCAGATAATGACAAACACTTCTGCAAACTGGGGCCCTCCATCATTTTCACTGTCTGCAGAGCCTCTCTGAAGCATTCTGTGACAAGGAAAATGGCATGAGCACTGTCTCCTCTTTTACTTCGAGCAATCAGGTTCAGGCATGGGTTCTCCAAGTGTGAACCAGGGAGCTGCCCTACACCTCACCTGAAGATCTATAATATCTAGGCTGTGTGAAAGGAAAATTCCAGAAGGATTTGGCAAGGCTCCCTTCTTTTGAATTCCAAATGTCTCAGGAGTACAAGGGGTGCTCCATTTGGCTTTGCTGGAATGTTTAAACGGATTACTGAAGACCTTTTTTGGTTAAGCAGAGGTTATAAACTGAAAGGTCAAATGTGGTTCACAGACATGAGGTTGTAAGTCCATACAATACTTGAAATGCTTTTCAATTCAAGGTGACATTATTTTAAAATTGAGAGGTTTCACATAAAAATAATGTATTTCTAGATTTTCTTTTGTTATTTATTGATTTGAGAGAGAGAGAGATTGATTTGTTGTTCCAGTTATTTATGCATTCATTGGTTGCTTCTTGTATGTGCCCTGACTGGGGACCAGACCCACGACTGGGGACCGAACCCACAACCTTGGCATATCGGGACAAACCTCTAACCCACTGAGTACCCAGCCAGGGCCTATTTCTGGATATTCTTGCAGAATCAGAAGAGTTTCTAACAGTGAGCTGGCACTCCTACATGACAACAACCAGGTGCAGCTGCCATAGCAGCAGGTTCCCTCACAAGGGGCTTCCAGTCACCAATTCACAATGCACACATTCACCTTACTTCTCTAGCCCTTAGACACACTGGAATTTGTAATCCCTGGGTTAAGGTTTTAGTTCTGACATTTAAAAATGGAAACAGTCTATAAACCTTTTTTTACTTTTTCTTTCTTTATTGATTTTTTAGAGAGAGAGGAAAGGAGAGGGAGAGAGAAATAGAAACATCGATGAGACAGAACATCGATTGGCTGCCTCTTGCATGCCCCCCACTGGGGATTGGGCCCACAACCTGGGCATGTGCCCTGACTGGGAATTGAACCAGCGACCTCTTGGTGCATGGGTTGACGCTCAACCACTGAGCCATTTCGGCTGAGCTATTAACTTCTTCAGTTGTTGATTTTTAAAAATCAAAATAAACAATTACTAAAAGACTTCGTTTTCAAATTGAGTAGTTGAACAGTCACTTAAATATCTTTCCTTTGTCTAAGAATTTTATAGATGTCAACTGTCTTGAATTTTGGACTTAGAACACTTGCACTCAGTGTTATTTTTTCAGAAAAGTCCTAAGCAACATCAAGTTCACGACCTCTTCTTATGCCCTAGTATAGAGAAGTCACACAGTAAGTCTTGCCCTGCTATACTGTTTGCCAGCCCAGGCTTTTGTATTCTACGGCTGCGCATACTCCATCCTGCGTACTGAGAACCTGATGCAAAGCATACCAGCACTCATGATTACGTGCTGTCTGGAACCCCTATTACTTCAGCATGGCACACCGAAAAAATCATGAACTGGCCTGGAAGACAGAGGAGCCAGACACTGATCCTAGTGCTGCCACTAGGTATGTAAACTGGAACACATCACTTGATGACCTAGGACTCCAGTTTTCTTCTCTGCAAATAAGTGGGGTTAAATGACAATCTCTAAGGTTAATCTTTGAAAAGTAAAAAAAAAGTATATGCTTAGAGCATCTAATATAAACCCTTCCGTTAAGGCACTGAATTATTTCCTTGTTACGCTTATTAAAGGCATAAAAAATAGCACTCCATGTTATTATCTAAATTAGCATATGCTTGACACATTAAAAAATGGGTAGAGAAGCCAGTAAGAAACTTGTTGAATTTAGACTCATAAAAGGTTAGGCCTTGAAAGGACCCTCAACCATCTCCTTTTACAGATATAAAAGAGAAAACCCAGAGAGGTTAGGCAGGAAGACAGTGACATGGTCACTGAGGTAGAGAATGGATAGTCAAGGAAACCTGAGGTTGAATCCCAGGTCTACCACTGATTATGTGATCTTGGTTCATCCTCCTCTCTAGGAACCTAAGTTTATTTGTTGAAAAGGGAAAATAACATTCACTTCTTGTTATAAGGATAAAATAAGAGAAGGTATTTTAAAGTTTTCTGGGAAAAATCATTATACAGATTTTAGTTATTAATAGCCCAAAGTCACTTTGCTGACAGCGGTCAGGATGAGAATCGAGAACTGAATCCTAGGACAGGATTTTTCCCACTCTACCAATGTTATACTCCCCTCTCCAATGGAACTGGGCTCTCCTTCTGAGTCTTCCTTTACATACAATGCATATGCAAAGCATCACATATGGAAATGTGATCTTGCTTTGAACTCTACCACTTCTCTCTAATATATTCTCCTTCTCATTCATATTTTGGTAAGATTTAAAAAGAACTATGTTTGCCCAGCCCGTGTGGCTCAGTGGGTTGAGCATTGTCCCATCGACTGAGAGGTCCCAGTTCAATTCCTGGTCAGGGCACATGCCCAGGTTGCGGGCTCAATCCCCAGTAGGGGGCGTGCAGGAGGCAGCTGATGGATGTTTCTCTCCCTTCCTGTCTCTCTAAAAAATCAATAAAAAAATATTTTTTAAAAGTTAGCTCCTATAAAAAATGAATAAACAAATACATAAATAAAATAAAAAGAACTGTTTGCAAATCAACAGCGTTTGAACCTATAGATATTTCATTCACTTAATGATAGGGAAGTATATGAGAGTAAATAAATGTTTGCTCAATAGAAATGGCTAAAACAGGCTAAGAAGTCATTGGTAAATGGAGGTAGATATAATGTTTACATCTCCAATTCCATCGCTCTTTGAACTGATCTGGAAAGCTACTCGACTTTTTAGATTTAAATACATAAGAAATACAATATGTCATAGAAGTCGTAAATAAAATATTCAGTCAAAATTTCCCTCAATTTTAAAATGCCCCCAAAAAGTCGTCTATCTCAAATGACAAAGGAAATATGTGTACTTACAATGCGAGTGTCACACAAAGGATCAAAGGGCCCCATAAATCCCCTACAAGGCAAGAAAAGGCAGAAGATTGTTAAGAAATAACCATGTAGAGTTTTCTGTCTTTATTCCAAAATCTACCTCTCCCACTCTTGGAATTCAGACATCAACGCTCTGTCTGCCTGCCCAGGCCTTCCCTCCTCTTACCCCTTTACTTGCCCTCCCTGCTTCCCAATGCTGAATGTCCTTCTTTATAGATCCTTTTTGTTCACTTCATATCTCACAAATCACCCCTCTCCCCACCCACTAAGTCACATTCCCACATGCTATAAAGACCAATGGACGAGGAGTACCCCATCCTGCACCCTCAGAAAGAAGACTGGACTCAAATCACTTCACCAATCTGAGACTACATTAGACAAGGCAAGTATCATCAGGCCCATCTCACAAGTATGAGAAAAATAAAGCTGAGAAGGACATCACTTTCCCAAGTTTATATCAACAGTTAGGTACAGAGGTGGGCCCACAACCAAGGTTTTTTTTATTACTACTGTGAGGTTCTTTCCATCTGCACACTGCTTCCCTTTTATAAGTATTACATTGAACTAGAATGGAGTTGCTGCTCTTATAGGTGAAAAATCAGTCCAATATTGGTAATTTTATAAGGTTAAACTTTTTAATTTTATTTCTTTATTGATTTGAGGTGGGGGGAGAAAAACATTAATTTGTTGTTCCACGTATTTATGCATTCATTGGTTGATTCTCGTATGTGCCCTGACAGGGGATCACACCCGCAACCTTGGGGTATTGGGACAATGCTCTAACCAACTGAGCTACCCGGCCAGGGCTATAAGGTTAAACATTAACAAATAACATAAAAACTTTCTGAAAACTATAAAAGGCTCTGCCAACAGCAGGTCTAACCAAAGTGGTTCTCAATCAACAGTGATTGGTGATTAATATGCCAACGGTTCAGTAATATGCAGCTTATAGCACAATTACCTTCCTCACATGTATATAACTTTACCTAAAAGAATGCATACGTATACCTATCAACTGAAAAACTGATTTCAAGTACAACTTATGAAGATACTGACTTTTTTAATGCACTTAAAATCTTTTTAATTCATAAAAAATCTGCAACAGTATTTTTTTAAATCTTCACCTGAGGATATTTTTCCATTTATCTTCAGATAGTAGGAGGGAGGAAGGAAAGAAAGGGGGAGGGGGAGGAAGAGGGGGAGAGGGAGGGGGGCGAGAGAGAGAGAGAGAGAGAGAGAGAGAGAGAGAGAGAGAGAGAGAGAGAGAGAGAAACATTGATGCAAGAGAGATACATCGATCAGTTGCTTCCTGCACAACCCCGACTAGGGCCGGGGACTAAACCGCAACCGAGGTATGTGCCCTTGACTGGAATCGAACCCAAGACTCTTTGGTCTGTGGGCCCATGCTCCAACCACTGAGCCAAACCGGCCAGGGCTGCAACAGTATTTTTTAATGACTTTTTTAATCCTCACCCGAAGATATGTTTATTGATTTTAGAGCGGAAGAGAGAGGGAGGCAAGGAGGGAGAGGGAGGGAGAGACAGAGAGGGAAGAGAGGGGGAGAGAGAGGGGGAGAGAGGGGGGGGAGAGAGAGACAGACAGACAGACAGACAGACAGACAGACATCGATGTGAGAAACATTGATCAGTTGCTTCCTGCACACACCCCAACCATGTGCCCTGAGAGAAAATCGAACCCACAACCTTCTGGGGTGTGGGACGATGCTCCAACCAACTGAGCCAACCTGCCAGGGTTCTGTAACAGTTATTTTAAAACTATTTTCTTATTGTTGTAAAACATACATACATAAAAAACACAAAATTCACCCTTTTAGTCACTTTTAAGTGTACAGGTATTGAGTACATTCACTGTTGCACACCACCACCATCTACCTCCAGAACTTTTCATCTTCCCAACTGAAACTCCAACACGAAACAGTAACTCCCCACTCTGCCCTCAGGCCCTGGCAACTATCATTTTCCCTTCTGTCTCTATCAGGTTGACCACTCTAGATACAGCATATGAGTGGAATCACAGACTATATGTCCTTTTGTGTCTGGCATATTTCACATACCATGATGTCTTCAAGGTGTATCCATGTTGTAGCATGTGTCAGAATTTCACTCCTTTTTAAGGCTGAGTAATATTCTATCCATATATGGTACATACCGTGGTGTATACACCACATTTCGTCTATCCATCCATCCATCAATGGATGTCTAAGATGTTTCCACCTTTTGGCTATTCTGAATAATGCTGCTATGAACACAGGTGCACAGATATCTGTTCAAGTCCCTGCTTTCAATTCTTGTGGGTATCCACTCAGAAGTGGAATTGCTGGAATTAGTCTACGGTTCATTTTTTGAGGAACCACCGCACTGTTTTCCACAGCGGCTGCACCGTTTCACACTCCCACCAGCAACCGCAGCGTACAGGGGTTCCAATGTCTCCATGTCCTCACCAACACTTCTCACTGTCTGTTTCTTTGACTGATAACAGCCATCCTAATGGGTGTGAAGTGGTATCTTACTGTGTTGTCGGGGGTTTTAAGTGGGTAACTTTTTCCTTGCCACTTTGCCAATGGCTATAACAGGGCAGGGCAGAGTGCAAATTCTGGCCGTGACTTGCTCACCCTTTGTGCCGGCCTATTTATCCACCCCCACAAGATTTGAGCATGGACCCTAACATATGACATAAGCTAGTATTCATCATTAGTCAGCAGACTAGCACACTGCTTCTGTATTGTGACAAGCACCCTTGCTCTGAACTGAACCAGAGCAGCAGTTAAAAGCATCTTCACATCTGGGGTGGTAGTGGGAGATTGGAAAGGGTGCTGAACTTGAAAACTGGGTTCTCATCCTCCTGTGTGATCTTGACAAGGCGCTCAGCTTCTCTGAGACTCCTTTTCTTAACCTGTAAAACACTAACAATAACTCCTCCTTCACAAGGCTGTTGTAAGGATTCTCAAGGAACTAATTCAAGTTTTCTGGTAAAGGGTACTAAGAAAACCAAGAATGCTTGATAAGAAAAGAAAAAGGTCTAACAGTTTGAAGAATCAATTCTAAACAACAGCCTAATTTACTGCAAACATTGTTGACAGAAATCTTGAACAAAGAAAGCAGTCATCAGACTAGGTGATGCTTCTAAACATAGAAATGTCAATAAAGGTACTATTAATTTGTTAATCCTTAATGGGTACTAGCTATTATTGTAATTTAGCAGTTGAATATTTTGTCTTTTCCTTGAGGATTGTTAGCTCTGTGGCTGAACAAAGCCCCTAGGTGTTCACAGCTTCCAGATATATTTTTTACAGTGTCTATTATAGCAAGTGAGGATACGGTGTATAATTATTGGTGAAGACAATCTCTGAAATTCCATTCTAAATTTTAATTTCTTCTAAAACTTTCATTTATATATTCATTTAGATATTTTTTCATACTGCAAAATGATGTCAGTTTTATTACCACAGAGCCTGTGCCTCATGAAGTACTTATGAGAAGGTGTGACGAGAAGCAGCAAACCTCATACTTACAATCTCTCAAAAGAGTATTACTTTTCCTTGGGTACAAAACATGCATGAATTTTTTCCCAACAGCTTTTAGATCACGCATCTGAAAGACATGAACAACTATTATACTGTGAGAACCAAGGTTTCCAGGCAGCCCCCTAACTTAATTTGCTAAAAGTTCTTTCATTTCAATCTCCTGGGAGTCCTTTGTTGAATGAATTTTAGAGCTTAAATTCGAGTTCAACCCCGTCACTATTCAAACAAACCAGAGAGGCAGGATGTTCCTATGAACTCCTTAAGCCAACATCTATCTTGACCACATCCACCAGTCCTGTTTTGATTTTTAGAACTCTGTAAAAGAGAAATAGAGCCCTCCTAATATGCCACTTATAGAAACTAAAATCTGTTCTGCAAAACATAGGATCTGACGTTCAGTTTTTACACAATGACATCCCAAGGCCCAATTAGCCTGCTCTCTAGCCACCCTATTCTCTACAATACAGAAAGTAAATTAATTTTCAACATTCCCAATTTAATTGGCAAATAAATCCTAGAAGCCAAGTTAACTAATAATCAAGACATTTGAGAAAGGGGACGGTAATATAACCTCTCCAAATGTAGTTGAGAGAATTCCATCCTAAACTTTCACCTAGAAATTTCATGTCATTAATAGTTCTTTGTAAACATGATTTTTAATAACTGTTTAGCATTCTACTACACAGATGTAACATAATTTAATCTGTTTTCAACTTTTTCCCTATTACAAAGAATGCTGTAACGAACATCTTTGCATATTAACATTTTTTAGTATTTAAAAAAATATTTTTCTACTGGAAATATCAGGAGAAACACACTGCAAAGTATGATTTTCTAACCACTACGCTGTACACCTGAAATTAATACAAAATAATACTGAATATAAAGTTTAATTTTTAAAAATATAAAACATTTTAAAAAGAGAAATTAATAAAAAAATTTTCTATTTAAAAGAATGTATCTTTATACTACATCTGGAGACGCAGAATTATCAGCCTAGATTTGGAAAATTTAAGATTCTTAATACCCACTATAGCCAAACTGATTTCCAAAAAGGCTGTACCAAATTATTCTCGAGGACAGAATCTGAAACTTCAATAAATAAAATACACTGAAAGTCAATGAACCAAACAAAAATATGACAAAGTGCTATTAGTTATTTAGTCCCCTGACACCGAACAGAAATCCTCTCAACCAGTCTAACTTACGATGGTACTCTGAACCGATTCATTTAACGTGGAGCTGTCGAATTCTCGACTGCGAGATCTCATAGGAATGGTGATTTCTCCTTCCACAGGGATATCTTGTGAGATAGATATATCTGAAAGGCCTGCAAACTGAGAAGAGTTAGAAAAAAGCACTTAAAGCCTGTAATTAATTGCAACATTCCTCAAAGACATCATCATTTCCTAGAGAGTAGGGACTATGTGTTTCTGTAGGGTTTTTAGTTTTTATTTTTTCCCAATTTTTATTAATTTATTTTTGTTACAGATGTTTCTCCTTTTTTCCCCCTAGACACCCTCCACTCCATCCCACCCCACCCCCAGCACTGTTGTCTGTGTCCATTGGTTACGCATATGTGCATATAACTTCTTTGGTTTATCTCATCCATCCCCTCTGCCCCCCTCCTCCGAGGTTTGTCAGTCTGAACTGTACTGTTTTCTATGTCTCTGGGTCTATTTTGTTCATCAGCTTATTTTGTTCATTATATTCCACAAATAAGTGAGAGCTGTAGGGTTTTTAAAGTAAAAGCCCACCAGACAAACAATGCAGTTAACTAAAATTCGCAAATGTTTATTTCTTTTCATTTAAAGGAGATCGCTTATGATGGAAAAAATTATGACGCAAATGACATAGACATTTCTTGCCCTCAAATATTTGGTTTATTCCAAGCATGAAATCTTCAAATGACACAAGCTAGCAAGACAGGGCTATTTGTGACCTGTCAGCAAGTCTATCAGCACAGCCACAATTCTGTTGCACTTCTGCTCCTTAGTGGCCTCTGCTGGCTAAAATGGAGCATCATGTGAAGCCTAAAGGGAAACTGGGAAGAACAGGGAAATAGCAAAATACATCTTGATCTACATTCCTTTTGCCAGGTTACCTGGCAACCAAGATCAAGTAACATTTCCATTAGAGGTTTGCAAGATTGCAAACCTCTAAACTCTTATGTTCATCTGCCAAATTTGATTATTGTGACTGAAACTCTGGAATCTTCAAATTGCTAAGAAAACAGAAGCAATCGTTTCTCATATGAATTTTGGCCCAACAGGCACAATATTTCGTGGACAACGTAAATAAAATACAAGAGAGTATACAGAAATTAAAATAATAATAATAATAATAATAATAATAATAATAATAATAATAATGTTGTTCAAAGAACGTATAAAAATCAACTTCTCACCCGGCCAGAGTGGCTCAGTAGACTGAGTATCGTCCCGTGGACTTACAGGTTCCGGTTCGATTCCCGGTCAGGGCACATGCCTGGGTTGTGGGCTCGAACCCCAGTGGGGGGGGGGGGGCATGCAGGAGGCAGCCGGACGATGTTTCTTTCTCACATAGATGTTTCTATCCCTCTCCCTCTTCCTCTCTCTCTAAAAAATCAATAAAAATAAAAACAAATTTTAAAAAAATCAACTTCTCAATCACTCTCAAGGGAAATGCAAATTATTAAAACTTTTTGAAATAAAAAGTTTCACCTGTTAGACTGGCAAAAATCCTAGTTTCACAACATACTCTGCAGTTGAAGCTGAGGGGAAAGAACACTCACACACTTCTGTGGGGATGCAAAATGGTACTATGCTCTGCTGAAGACAAATCTGGCGATATCTAGCAAGTGTATATGAAAAACTTGTGAACGCAGCAATGCTCCAGGATGGCTTGTTTTGCATTTTCTTGCTGCCTGCTACTGCTAGGGGAAGCAGGGCAATGCAGGAGGAATAGGATTGGAAGATAAATAGGGCTCTGCCCTCACCTGCAAACACTGCTATAAAAATTAGATAACACCTAACACACAGTCAATGCTCAACGTACTGTATTTGGAGAATTTTGCTTAAGAGTGTAGGCTTCTGGAGCCAGAAATTCTGGGTTCAAATCCCAGCTCCATCCTTTACTACCTGTGTGACCTTGAGCAGATTCCTTAACCTCTCTGTGCCTGTTTCCTCATCTATAAAACTGAAACCATGATGTCATCATTACAGGGTTGCTGTGAGAAAGAAATGTTTTAATACATGTAAAGCACTCAACAGAATCACAACAGGGGCTAGATCAATGTTAGCTCAAGTTTGAGATTCCCAGGGAGTTAATTCCAGTTCTGTCACTGTTGTATTAAAAATGTGGCTAGCCTTTGTCGCCTGTTCCTGGGCCCTAACAGGTTAGCTAACAGGTGAGTCATGGTAGGCTCTTAGAAAGACCAAACACAAGTTTAAGGGTTGGGGCTTTGAATGTGTCATAAACCAGGCCTCTGAGGAGCCGATAACCCAGTCAATCACGCCTACATAATGAAACCCCAATAAAAACTCTAGAGGCACTGGTGAGCTTCCCCAGTGGGTAATACTCTCCACGTTGCCACACTTTGATGTGTCAGGGTAACAGGGTCCTGACTCCCCAGGGAGAAGACAAGGAAGCTTTGTGTTAAGGATCCTCCCAGACCTCACCTTAAGCATCTCCCTCTTTTGCTGGTTGAACTGTATCCTTTTGCTATAATAAAATTGTAATTTTATTATTTATTTATTTATTTTAAGAATTTTTAAAAATGTGTTTTTATTGCTTTTTTGAAGAAAGAGATAGAAACATCGATCGGCTGCCTCCTGCACACCTCCCACTGGGGATCGAGCTCACAACCCAGGCATGTGCCCTGACCGGGAATCAAACCAGCAACCTCTTGGTGCATGGGTAGACACTCAACCACTGAGCCACAACGGCTGGGCAAAAACTGTAATTTTAAATATAGTGCTGTCCTGAGTTCTGTGAGTTATTCTAGTGAATTACGGAGCCTGAGTGGATCGTGGGAACCCTGAATTGGTAGCCAGTAGGTCAGAAGTGAGGATGGTCCTGGGAACCTCTGAACCTGTGGCTAGTGTCTAAAGGCAGGACAGTCTTGTGGAAGACTGTGGCTTACGAAGTTTGACCTAACTCCAGCTAGCTGGTTTCAGACGTCACGGCAGTCACTAAAGTGCCATGTGATTCCCACCCTATCCCCCATCCCAACCCTTCCTCAATATCTCTTCCCAAGAGAATCAGTGACATGGTTCATTGAACTGAGCCAGGATCTGTGGCCCTCCAGACCCAGGTAAGACAAATAGGACTTGCAGGACCTCAGTTAGTGGGCCCTACTCCCTGATTAGTCCTCTCAGTGGGAATGAAAGGTGGCTTGGACCCTATGTCCTTTCCCTTGACCCTATGGAGGCAAGCTCATGCACATGTATGTACATGTGTGCACAGAAACACACATGCTCACTTTGTGGCCTGGCTTGGGCCAATAATGGGAGCAGGTATAGGCAGGGCCAAAGACATAGTAAAAGCAGGGACTGTAGCTTTAAGAAAGTGGCTGGGAGAAAATGGGTTATACTAAGGACTAAAATCCTGGAGAGAGAGAGAAGAATCAACAAGGGCAAGGGTGGGGCAGCATCAAGCAGGAACCAGCTCAGTCCAAGAGGCCTGGTTCCAAGAAGTGGGGAGGAGTGGCCAGTGGCATGGTCTCGACCAGCTTCCTTACTGATCCCAGGCTGCAGCCATTATTACAGCTCTTTTTCTTGCTCCCTAAATATACAGGTAAGAGATAGGCATTACCCAAGACCCTGTCTTTCCAACACCATGCAGATGACTCATAAATGAACATCTCTAGCCCAGACCTCTTCTGAGTCCTGAAGTCCGGGTTTTAGAGTCCAACTGTCTGTTGGATATCTACTGGATGGCCTGCCAATGTCGCAAACTAAATGTGTACAAAAGTGAATGAATCAACTTTTAGGGCCCTCATCCTCCTATGTATTTCTGTTCAGGGCATCACTATCCTCCCATATGCCTACTGCCTTGCTTTTCACAATGTTATTGAGAGCAGCAGCAGTAGCATCACCAGGGAGCTTGTTAGAAATGCAGACTCTTGGGCCCCATCCTGGACCTACTGAATCAGAATCTGCAGTGCAACATGATGCCCCAGATGATAGCTATGTACACTCAAGTTTGCAAAACTCACCTAAGATGCTTCCAAGCACTGAAAACCCTCGAAGATTCTGCCTTTCTGGAATCCTCATGTCTCCCACCACTGCTGTAGTCCAGGTAGCCATCACTTCTTCCTAGAACTACTGCTCTCCTGGATTCCAGACATTCCTCATGGTAACTCTTCCTCCGTTATGTTGTCAAATTCATGATTTAAATAGTTTCCTCCTCAAAAACTTCCACTGGCTTCCCACTGCCCAGTAAACCTCCCAGCTTAACGACAATGAAGTATCACCTCACACCTGCCCGAATGGCTACCATCAATAAATCAACAAAAAAGTGCTGGCGAGGGTGTGGAGAAAAGGGGACTCTAGTACACTGCTGGTGGGAATGCAGACTAGTACAGCCACTATGGAAAACAGTGTGGAGTTTCCTCAAAAAATTAAAAATGGAACTGCCATCTGACCCAGTGATTCCACTTCTATGAATATATCCTAAGAAGCCTGAAACACCAATCAGAAAGAATATATATGCCCTTATGTTCATAGCAGCACTATTTATAGTAGCTAAGATCTGGAAACAGCCAAAGTGCCCATCAGTAGATGAGTGGATAAAAAAGTAATGGTACATTTACACGATGAAATACTATGCGGCTATAAAAAAGGAGCTATTACCCTTTGAGACAGCATGGAGGGACCTGAAGGGTATTATGCTAAATGAAATAAGCCAGTCAGGGAAAGACAAGTACCACATGATCTCACTTATATGTGGAATCTAATGAACCCAATAAACTGATGAATAAAATAGAACCAGAGGCATGGAAACATGGAACAGACTGATGAATCTCAAACGGAAGGGGGGAGGGGGTTGCCATGGACACAGACAAGAGGGTGGTGAAGGCCTGGGGTGGGAACCGGGTGGAGGGGGGCAATGGGGGAAATAAAGGGGGGACATCTGTAATACTCTCAACAATAAAGACTAAAAATAAAATTAAAAAAAGAACTCCCAGCCTAGTAGTCAATAAGAAGTAACACTTATGCCCTGGCTGGAGTTGCTCAGTGCTTAGAGCGTCAGCCCTCAGAACAAAGTGTCTTGGGTTCGATTCCCGGTCAAGGGCATGTTCGTTGAACCTGGGTTGCAGGTTCGATCCTTGGCCACAGTTGGGGCGCGTGCAAGAGGCAATCAATCGATGTGTGTCTCTCTCTCTCTCCCTCCCTCCTTCCCTCTCCCCTCCAAAAAAAAATTCAATGGAAAAAGGTATCCTTGACTGAGGATTTAAAATAAAATAAAAAGAAGAAATAACACTTATTGCATGATTATTGTGTGCCAGGCACTATACCAAGGGTTTTACATGTGTTAACTCATTTAATTCACCTAAAAACTTATTACCTAAGTATTACTATATCTCCATTTTACAGATGGGAAACTGCAGTGTGGAGGGGTCTGGAAATTTCCCCAATATCCCACAGCTAGTTAAATGACAGAGCTTACAATCAAACCTAGGTAATTTGACCCCAGAGCTCACATTCCTAACCACTGTTTCATACTGCCTCTAATTCATCAGCCTTATTTTTCAGGGCTTACCTCCTAATACTTGCTTGTGCTTCAGCCAAAGTGATCTTTCTGTTTTTCTAGAAATAGATTAGTACCTTCCAACCTCTGTACCTTTGCTGATAAGAGGCTGTGTAGTACTACTGGAAATAATCTGGGCTTCAGAAGCAGACCGAGGTTCAAAGTTCAGTCCTGACCAACTGCTGGTAAGACCCTAGAGAAATTGTCAAACCTCTCTGAGTCTCATCTCCTCAGGTGCAAGTAATACACAGTTTAAAAACCACCTAACGGAAATGGTTGCTGTGATGTTTAGAAAATATGCAGAGGGTGTTGAACACCAGCCTGGCTTGTAGCAGGCACTCAATCATTGATAGCTATTATACTCACCTGGAACTTCAAATTGTACCCATCCTTTGAGGCCCTCTCAGATATACCTTCACCATGTAGCTTGCTCCATCACCCCAACTAGACATGACAGCATCTTCTTTTACATTTCGTTAATGTTTCCTGCCTTATTTTAACATTGTCTTATCCCTACAAATTAGACTGTAAGCACCAAAAGAGCAGGCCATCTGTTGTCCCTAAAGCAACTGGCACAGTGTATTACACATTGTAGGAGTTCAATAAATGCTGTTGAATACAAGTGTACTGGATACTGAGTAATGAGTGACCAGAACCACTAAAATAAATCAGGGAAAGCTTCATTAAGAGCGGTGGAGCAGTTTAAATGAAGGACAGGGACTAACAGCTGGGCACCTGTAACTATGTCACCCAGGCACTATGTGTATATTAGCTCATTCAGTACTCTTGCTAATTGTGTGATGAGTTACTATCTCCATTTCCCAAGTGAGGAAATGGGTTCAAAATGATTTCTCAAGGTCACAAATGCTCCATGAGAACTTGGGCCTACTCAGGCTCTTTCACTGCTGTATCCCCAGTGCCTAAGAGTGCCTGGAACATAGTAGATGCTCAATAAATATTTGTTGAGTGAATGAAGAGGTGAACAAATAGAGCTAGTAAGCTGAAGCAGGAATACAATCAATTTCACCTGACTCCCATTTCAGTCCTCTACTATAGTGCCAATTTAAAACAGAGGACTGGGGAAGGACTGGGGAATGAGTGGGGAAGGACTGGGGTGGAGGGGGGGTGGCAAAAAGGGAGAAAATGGGAGACATCTGTAATACTGTCAATAATACATAAAATTTTTTAAAAAAACAACAAAAAAGAAACACCAGAGAAATGGGATGTACCATTTATTGAGCAACTGCTATATAACTAAACACTGTTTGGGAGATAACTGAACCCTGTTTAGGATAAGGGACTTAAGGGCAGAATGTTGAGTTAATTACACTCCTCAGTTCATGGCACCGATTGTATTAGACACTTTACATAAATTATGTCATTCCACTTCCTAAAAACTCTTTGAGGCTCCTCTTTTTTATCTCCAGTTTAGAGATGAAGACATACTCTCCATGAAATGACTTGCCCCAAATCACACAAGCAGCAGAGTGGGTGATGCCAGTCCTGGTAAGTTTAACTCCAAAACCTGTGTTATTAAATACCCGTCCAGGCTTTGGGCTTGTACCGTGCAACAGAAATACAATCCCCTGTACAAACATCCCCAGGAGCGAGAGAGCATCATGAGAACCGCAAGGAGCTGCGACGGGGAGGGCAGGGATTGAACCCAGACTACTTGGGTCCCTGCACAAGTCAATAACCAAGTGACCACGTTGCGATCTCTCACGAACCCGACAATGCTGCTACTGCAGCACCGGCTAGTGACAGGTCTTGATAAAATTAGGGGACGGCAGACGCAAAGCTAACTTAAGAAATCACCTACAGCTCAGCATTTAACAGTGCAGGGGACGAGGACAAGCCCTGAGAGCCTGGGAAGGAAAGTGAACGGGAGCTTCAGAAGCCGGCGTGGAAGGAGCGAGGAGGAACGGGACGAAGCGCTTAGCCCCAAGAACAGGTGCAGTGTTGGGACAGGCTCTGCCATCGGGTCCAGGAAGGGCCTGTCGGGACGAAGGGCTTCGGGCTCTCTCAGGCCACGAGCCCGTCACCCGACTTCCTTAAGGGACACTCCGCCTCACCCTCGGTCCCTTTCGTCGCAGATCCCCAGCTCACCAGGGGCCTGGTCGACGCTGTCGCCGGGTCTCCAGGAGACTCCGCCGCTTCCGCCATCTTGGCCCTCCTGCTCCCGGGCCGCTCCCACAAGCCTTTGCGAACCTACGACGTGGAGGCCGGGCCGTTGGCGCGTCGTCCCGCGAGAGCTGCGTCACCGGCGGGCGCGCGAGAGCCCGGCGCCGGGTGCGGGCAGCGGTCCGTGCCCCTTCACTCCCCTCTTCCGGGCCCACGGACCTCAGACCTGTCCCCGCTTTCACGCTCAAGCCCGATTCTCGGCTCGCTCCGTGGATCTCGGGACCAGGGCAGCGTTCCCGCCCCACGCACCGGTCTCCGGCTGGGGAGTCGGCTCAGCGCCGCCCCCCGAGCGCCGCACCTCCCGGGACAAGCCTGTCCGCCCCGGCCGCAGGCAAACTGCGTTTCCGTGCTCCTGAATAAAGGGACCAGCCTGGCCGGGTGGCTCGGTGCATTGAGCGTGGCACCATGCATCACAAGGTCACGGGTCCGTTCCCGATCAGGGCACGTGCCCGGTTTGCGTCCTCGATCCCCAGTGTAGGATGTGCAGGAGGCAGCCCATTGATGTTTCTATCGCTCTCTCCCTTTCCCTTGCTCTCTCTCTCAAAAAAAAATCAACTTTTAAACTTTTTAAAGTAATTTTTCTTTATTGATTTTGGAGAGAGAGGAAGTGAGAGGGAGAGAGAGACAAAAATCATGAGAGCGAACATCGACTGGCCGCCTCCTGCATGCCCCCCACCCGGGATCGGGCCCACAACCTGGGCATGTGCCCTGACCAGGAATTGAACCTGCGACCTCTTGGTGCATGGGTCCACGCTCAACCACTGAGCCACACCGGCCAGGCCAAAAAAATTTTAAAAAAAATTTTAAGGGCCCAGCCGGTGTGGTTCAGTGGTTGAGCATCATCCCATGCACCAAGAGGTCGCCCTTGGTATCCGGTTAAATCCCTGGTCAGGGCACACGCCGGGGGTGCAGGCTCCATCACCAGCAGGGGGCGTGCAGGAGGCGGCTGATGGATATTTATGTTTCTCTTGTGATGTTCCCCCCCCCCTCTCTCAAATCAATAAAAACATGTTTTTAAAGGGGGATAAAGCCCTTATTAACCTCGATGTTTCTATCTCCCTCTTCCTATCTCTAAAAAAAATATAATAATAAAGTAAAAAAATGGATCAAGCCCTCCTTAACCTACTGCTCCCGCTGCTGTCGCCCCAGCCTGCAGATTCCCTGAGCTTCTCACGTGCTTCTCATCCCGCTACTTAGCCGCTTCCCACAGCCTCTTATTGTATCAACTTGGGTACAGTCTCCTGACCTCCAAGATTACTTTTCTCCCTCACCCCCTTTGGGGAGGGGGGGAGCTTCTCTATAGACATTGGTCAAAATTTTAACCCACAACTTCCAAAGTTGCTAAGCAATTTGGGGCAAGTACTGAATATGTTCAGGGTCTAAAAGAGGGTGATTATTCTAAGAATAACTTTTTAAAACCCTGCCTGTCCCAACCTCAGCACAGGTTTCTCTAGATGTTTCTGACTCCAGTTGACCTGAACCCCAGGCTAAAATGAAGTCAGGCCATACATCCAGTGTTAACTAAGCAGTATTCAGGATTCCTAGTGCCCTTTGGGGATGTGAATACCAGTTTTCAGCTTTTGAAAAACAGGGTGGGAGATGGCTGTGAAATAAAGTACTTTATATTTTCGAATAGGCAATCCAGGAAAACACCCAAGTAGTCAACTTAAGGAGAAAGAATCTGGAATGTGGTGGAACGAAATTCCTAAATTAATGGAGTTGTGTGTGTTGATTTGTTTTGTTTAAATATTCTTACCATTCTTCTGACCAAGGACATTTTCAGTACTTGTGCAAATACTGATCGGAGTGATATTAAAATTTAGACCAGTAGATATGATACCTTTGAAATGACAATAGAATAATATGTACAATGTCCCAGCCTCAGCCTCCCACACCCACTCTACCCCTACCGCAAGCCCCCCCACCCCCCACCCCAATGCCATCCCCACCCCTCCTGATTTCCCCCACTTATTATCGGATGACCAAGTCCCTTCTCACTTCCCTGAGGCCATTGATAACCTCTTCCATTTCCTTCCCAACCTCTACAATTAGCTCTCTGTCCCTAACCGCAAGCCCCAACTTCTGCCCCCTAACCTCATCTCTTGGCCTCTCTGCCACTCTTTTCTAGGTGGCCTTGATGCTGGGTGAAGATGAGGACAGGCCATAAAATGATAGTTGAGGCCGTCAGTGTTCAGACTAAAAATGCCAGTTTTCCTCCTTTAATAGGGTACAGGTTGGGTGTGAGGTAATATGCTATGAAGAAAGAAAGTCTGGATGGAGGTTGTGGAGGGAGGGGTGGTACAGGGATGAGCTCCTAAAGTAGGAATGATGTTTTTAGTTGCAGATATATGTCACAGAATTGGCAAACTAACTCAGTATTGTTTGTTATTGTTGTCAATCCTCACCCGAGGATTTTTTTTTTCATTTTTTTTTTAGAGAGAGTGGAAGGGAGAGAGGTGGGGGGCAGGGAGAGAGAGAAATATCAATGTGAGAGACACATCAATTGGTTGCCTCCTGCACACACCCCAACCAGGGCCAGGGATCAAATCTGCAACCCATGCATGTGCCCTTGACTGGGAATTGAACCCTCGACCCTTTGGTGACCGGCCAATGCTCTAACCACTGAGCTACACCGGCTAGCACCTAACTCAGTATTCTTCAATACACTTACAGTCATTACTCTCTGTTAGGCTATGAACGTTTACAGTACAGCAGGACTCTCATGATTTACCCAGAATTACTTAGAAACTTTGTGAGTGGTGGAATTGGGATTAACATTTAGGCCAATGTGTATATAGAACTTTACTAGTTGTTCTAAATCACAGGACAATATAATGTACAACTCTCTGAAAATGACGGGAAATATTGAGAAAACAGTTTCCTAGAAAAATGATCAAAATTAATTCAAAAGGAAGTAGGAAATTTAAGACAATTTTTGAAGAAAAAAATATATCAAAAGCAAGGACAGTTTGTGTGGTATGCTACCATCTAGGGGAAGGAAATATACAGGGGTGGGCAAAAATAGGTTTACAGTGGTGATTACATGAAACAGAGTTTTTTCTTGTATTATATATTTTTCCATATGAACAACTGTAAATCTATATGCTTGAATATTTACAGACTGCATCCTAATAGCTACACAAGAAACTGGTAACAGTGGTTGCCTCCGGTAACAAACTGAGGGACTTCCCAGGGAGAACTATTCAATTGTGTGACCCTTCATGAACTTTGACATTTTTACTGTATACATGTCTTACTTTTTTTTCCCCTTTATTGATTTTAGAGAGAGAGGAAGTGAGAGGGAGAGAGAGATAGAAACATCGATGAGAGAGAACATCGATTGGCCGCCTCCTGCATGCCCCGCACTGGGGATTGGGCCCACAACCTGGGCATGTGTCCTGACCAGGAATCGAACCGGCGACCTCTTGGTGCATGGGTCAACGCTCAACCACTGATCCACACCAGCCGTACTTTTTTTTTTTTTTTTTAAGTTGCCAAAGACCTATCCTCCCCTCCCACTCCCAAAGGGCTGGGTGTTTCACAGGCTATTCATTCAAGCCTTCAAGGAGCAGATCATTCCTACCCTATATAAATTTTTATAGAAAAAGGGAAAGGAAAAATTTATAATTCTAGGGACCCAGTGTAAACATGGTATCAAACCTGACAAACACAGTACGAAAAAATAGAACTATATATCAGTCTCACTTATTAATATAGGTACAAACATCTTAAACTGTTAGCAAATCAAATCTGACAAAATAATAATACCCTATAATCAAGTCGAATTTTTCCCAGAAATATAAAGTTTGTTCAGAAGCAGGATATGTAGTGATGATAATTGATCATGTTAATGGGTCAAAAAAATAAACCATCATCTCCATGCTGAAAATTCAACTCCATTCGTGAAAATAAATCCATTAACAATAGGAAGAGAAGGATATGTTGGGGCCCAAGACTGGCTACTCCAAAATATCTCACAGTGGCATTTTTTTTTTTTTTATCCTTACCTGAGGACATTTTTTCATTCTTTGCTCAGATAGAGGGGGAGGGAGAGAGAGAGAGAAACAGCGTCGTGAAAGGGACACATCGAGTGGCTGCCACCCGCACGACCAACCAGGGCCGGGGACAAACTGCAACCGAGGTACATGCCCTTAGCGGGAACCGAACCCAGGTCTCTCTGTACCGCAGGCCGACGCTCTAACCGCTGAGCCAAACCGGCCAGGGCTCACAGTGGCATATTGATTACTTTGAATTAAAGTTACTTGGCCAGCAGCCAGCAACCCTCCCTTATCTCCTTGAATGAAGGAAATAAATCTCCCCTGTGAAAGGTGTCCTCCCGCACCTAGAAGACACCCCTACATCTAGAGTTAAACAACTCAGAGCCAAAAAGGCCTGTATAATCACCTCTTATTTCTTCTTTTCTAATTTGCTACTTTGTTTAAATTTCTCATTAATGAACACCCCAACCTTGCTTAGATCCCTTTCCAGTGAGCACTAACTTTCTTTGTCCTGTCAATTTCTCACAAGTTTATTGCTTCTTTATCTAAAAAGTATTAAAAGGTGCCTGGTTCTCTCTTCGGGCCACATTTTATGATCTGAACACTGTACTGTGATTCTCTGGTGCACAGATATTAAATAGGTTTTTCTCCCATTAATCGAGCCTTGTGTCCATTTTATTTTATTACTAGTCCAGCCATAAGAACTAAAGAAGGGTTGGGGCGGGGAGGAATCCTCTGCCTGCCCGGTGGTTTTGGCAGCTGCCTGCCCAGCTAGGAGAACATCCCTCTTGGATGTTTTTCCTGAGATAAGTACAGCTAAGAGGTTCTGGGTGTCTGACAGTAGACCTAGCAAACAGGTGATGTAAGGACAGAAGACAGGATCTTTTCCACAATTTATGAGAAGCACCTGGTAATTAAACACGGCGATTGCTGGTGTCTGCAACTTCAAACCGCCTCTCTCCCCGGCCCAAACAAAACCCTAACAGGTAAGCTTTTCTTATCTTACCTCGTCAGCCTCCTAAAACCTCTGGTCCCATAAAAACAGAAAATAATTAAAACTTTTTCTCTTTCTAAATTTAGATTAGCAGGAGAAAATATTTATGGAACTAGTTCCTTGGATATAGCAACTTTGGTAAAAAAAAAAAACTTGGTTTTAGCTTTCTTGTTTCTGTTGATCCTTTTCCTCCCAGAGAAGGTCATTGTTTTATGTGCTTTCTCCACCAGCCAGAAGATGCGTGCGCGCCTGGCGGACCGCCCAATGAGCCTGGTGGATCCAAGCTTAGGGAATCTAAAACGCAATTCTGTTCAAAGCGGGTAAAACACATGATTTCATGTGCTTTGGTTAAAGGCTTATTGGCTGAAGTCGCTATTGAGATTAATTGGAGAAACTTCTAAACTGAGAAAAATTTAGAGAACTCTCGTATTGATATAATGGCTAGCCATTAAGACTCCCTTAATGAAATGGGAGGCCAGAAATTAAAACAAAAATCAAAGTCCGCTCAGACCCCTTACTATGTACCTTCGGACATTTGTAGATATTATAAAATTCAGGACATTAGGAGTACAATTATTTTGTATTTAAAGGAAGGAAATTTGAAACAGCAATTACCTTAAACTCCTAGAAGGGAAAAAACAACAACTCACATTTCTTCTCTCCCTCGAAGTTATAAATTTTACCATGTCTTTAAAATGTCAACACCTCAGGAGATAAACATCCCACAATCGCCTGAGACTGGGCCCAATGAATTCACCCAGGAAAACCTGAAACCACAGAAAATAAAGGATAAAAGGAGAGCTTTAAAAAAAATACAGCCCTGGCCGGGTCACTCAGTTGGCTGGAGCATCGTCCCCATACGTCAAGGTTGCAGGTTCGATCCCTGTCAGGGCACAAGAATCAACCGATGGCTGCATGAATGGGTGGAACAACATATCTCTCTCTCTAAAAATCAATTTTTAAAAAAGTACAAATGGCTAGAAAGGCTACATCACCCAGAATCGAGCCCTTAAAATCTTCCCAGTTCCCTTACTTGTCAGGGACAAATACAAATCCTAAAAGTTTCCTCCACAAATAATCAAGAGCCTTAATTAACCATCTGAGCAGATAAACTTATTCCAACTGTTATCTATAAATTAACGAGTTTTGCGTTGTTGCACCTGTTTCATGGCTAAAATTTTAAAACAAGCTATCAGGTCTCTAGTTGCATCTGTCTAAATTATTTGTATGTGCGTCTATTTATATGTATGTCCATATATGTATGTATATTTGTATGTGGGTGTATAAACATGATATTTTTCTGCCTCCCGAGGATATTTCTAAAACTGGTTTATAAAGAGCTCTATTTAATTGGCTTAAAGGAATTAAGTGCTTATATAAATTAAGAAATAATAGAAAGTAACCTGAATGTTTTTCAAGTTCACGTGATCTAGAAAAATATTTGTTATTAAAGCTAATTTAACTTGGTTTAATTTTTTAATGCATATCTTTAGAGGTATCCACATTTAATATAATAGTTTTATTCTATCCAGGTGTACTAAAAGTCACATTCATTTGTCAGCAGAGAAAATAGCTTAGGATAATAATTGACTTGTCTAATGTCTCATAGAGTATTCATAAATAATGTAAGTATGATTACTAAAAATAAATTAAATAGATGTAAGTAAAAGAAAAGATTTTTGGTGAAACTTTTTAGCAATAATTATGTTTTATAGTTTATGTACTTAAAAACAACTTCCAAAAATATTTTTGGAAACTTGAAACTTTAGAGTTTTGCTAAGTTAAATGATAAACAAATTATTGAATATATAGATCATTTTAAGATAAGATAAAACATAATGAAACATTACTGAACATAGCTTTATTTACTTTTGGCTTCCTATTACAGTGAGGAAATATTTGGATCAGTCAGTAAATGTCTTGTGCCTTATTAAAAAATTGTAATATGAAGAAGTACATACAGTTGACCCTTAAACAACATGGGTTTGAAATGCGTGGGTCCACTTATACATAGATTTTTTTCAATAAATATACAGTCAGCCCTTTGTATCCCTGGGTTTTGCATCTGTGGATTCACCCAACCATGAGTATTTTTGATCTGTGGCTGGGAATCTTCAGAACTGGAGAGTCGACTGTATGCATTTTTCTGCACCATTTTATATAAGCGACTTGAGCATCCACTATTTTTGGCATCTGTGGGGGTTCCTGGAAGCAATCCCCTGCAGATACCAACGGTGAATATAGTTAACTTTTGGGGGAGTCAAAGTTATATGTGGATTTTCTACAGCATGGGGGAGGGGGTGAGTTGGTGCTCCCACGTTGTTAAAGGGTGAACTGTACTTCTAAAAATTATGAAATGTATTCATAAATTTACCAGTAAAAGATAGTTCCTGATCGTTTACCTCTTAGTATTCACCAGAATTTAAAGGTTTCTAAGAGTTAAAAATTCTAATATAGATCATTAAAGCTGTCTAGCCGGTGTGGCTCTATGGTTGAGCATCAACCCATGCACCAAGAGGTCGCCGGTTCGGTTCCCAGTCAGGGAACATGCCAGGTTGTGGGCCAAATCCCCAGTGGGGGCATGCAGGAGGCGGCCAATCAATGTTCTCTCTCATCGATGTTTCTATCTCTCACTCCCTCTCACTTCTTCTCTCTCTAAAATCAATAAAGGAAAAAAAATTAGATCATTAAAGCTACTAAAATGATAAGAGAAACAACTTTGTATGAAAAGATGTATTTTGTGTGTTTTTTTAAAATATATATTTTATTGAATTCAGAGAGAGGAAGGGAGAGGGAGAGAAAAACACTGATGATAGAGAAACATCAATCAGTTGCCTCCCGCATGCTCCCCTACTGGGACTCAAGCCTGCAACCTGGGCATGTGCTCTGACCGGGAATCCAACTGGCGACCTCTTGGTGCATGGGTCGATGCTCAACCACTGAGCCACACCAGCCAGGGCAGTAAGATGTGTTTGTAGGCTAAGAAAAGACATGAAATATGGAGATGCATTTTATTAAGCAAAGTGAAAGGGATTTTGTCCTAAATAAAGTTGGTTATTTCCAAATGGGTAAAGAACAGGAAACAAACTAAAATGAACCCAGAAAGTTGTAAATGTTTATTAAAAAGGAATCTTGAAAAAGAAATTTTATGTATGATTAGGCTGGATAAGATTAAATAACATTGTTATAGTGTTTTCAAAATAAACTTTAGCCCTGGCTGGTTTCGCTCAGCAGTTAGAGCTTGGCCCACGGACCAAAGAGTTGCAGGTTTGATTCTGGTCAAGGGTACTTACCTCGGTTTCAGCTCAGTCCCTGACCCTGGTCGGGGTCATGCAGGAGGCAACCAGTCGATGTGTCTCTCTCGCATCGATGTTTCTGTCTTTCTCTCTCCCACTCTGTCTGAAGGTAAATGGAAAAATATCCTTGGCTGAGGATTTTAAAAAATGATAATAAACTTTAATATCAATAATGTACTTATAGAAAACCAAAACCTAATTCTCTTTCATCTGCTAAAGGGACAAAGTTTTCTTGGACTATTAGTCCTGATAAAATATTACGAGAAGTTTTCTGCCTAGATAGCAAAGATTTTGTGTCTTACTAACTGTGCTTCACACTCTCTTCATCAGGTTTTTAAAAAATATGTTTCTATTGATTTTTTAGAGAGAGAGGAAGGGAGAGAGAGATAGAAACATTGATGTGAGAGAGAAACATCGATCTGCTGCCTCTTGCATGCCCCCCACTGGGGATCAAGCCCACAACCCAGGCACATGCCCCGACAGGGAATCAAACCGGGATTTCTCAGTCCATGGGACAACACTCAACCCACTGAGCCACTCCGGCCGGGCTTCATCAGGTTTTTGATTGCCTAAAATTGAGTCTTCTAACCTACAACTTCCCAACATCAGTTTCCAAATGAAGTCATATTGACCTAAAGATAATTTGGGGGCTTTTCAAAGGGCCCCTGGAACACCTAAAAGAGTTATTCTCAATCCTTAAAAGAGAAATATCAAGTTAATTTGGCTTATTTGACATGTTCAACTACATGGGAAGCATTGTCAAATAAGAAATAATACTAAGCCTTCTTTATGTTATGTCTGTATAGGTATAAATGTTCTAAAATTATATAGAATTCCTAAAACTCTGATATGTCTTGGTATAATGTTATCAGACATAATTCTAGCCACTATCTTCAAACCTGTATTACAGAAATAACCAATGTCCTTGTCAATTGCATTGGTTGTAATTGGATCTTTGACCATGCCTCTCTAAGTCTTTTGACATTTATAGGCTGTTATTGTTTTCCTCTGATGCTTTTTTTTTTTTTACAAAAGTGCTTCATCTTCAACAAGACTCATAAAAAGAACTCTGAACACAGATTTCTGACAACTTTAAGATCATCAAACTAAATTGGATATAATCTACAGAACTCTAAGGAAAAACTAGTTTCATCAAATTGCTACTATCTAAATATGCTTTAGGAGTCTGTCATGCTGTTGGTAGAGTTTGGAAATCCCTTGGATTCTTAACTTCTGTAGGTACTCCTATTGCTAATGGGTTTGTAATTGCTGTTCTATTACAAGCTATCCACTTCCCTTCTGAAGGTGTCATTGTTCCTCAGCCCACACTGAGGAAACTGATACTCTATCCTTAGGAAATGACGGGGCTAACAAAGCTGCTAAATATACAGCTCAGAATGGACCTCCCTTATCCTTCCTCTGCCCAATTTTTAAACCTGCCTTTATCCCTCACTAATGTCGTTAACTACCAGGCAAATGCCCCACAGTCTCTAAAAGAAAAACTGGGCCGGGGAAATGGGGGATGGGAAGAGATAAACCAAAGAACTTATATACTTATATGCATAACCAATGGACACAGACAATAGTTTGGGGAAAGCAGGAGAGGGGTGGGAGCGGGGAGGAGGGAGTCTATTGGGAGAAAAGGGGGGACATCTGTAATACTTTCAACAATAAAGATAAAAAAAAAAAACAGATACAAAAGGGTACCAAACACTTATTAGATGGATTATGTATTGGACCAAAGAGACATTATAGACCTCTTTTTTCTTTTGACTGTTTGGCTTATAGTTATATCCCATCAAATGGGACATATGTGCAGACAGGGCATAGGTAAGGAACCAAAAGATGCTCGGCTGGCTGTTGTCTGCATGTTTAGTGGGTGGACCGAATGCTTTCTGACTATATATGCTAATGGCACAACAGTGGTAACAGAGTAATAACTGGGATTATTACATGTTTTGGCATTTCTTTCTAGATTAAATCAGACCAAGGAGCTCATTTCACAGCAGAGATTAACCGCCTACTTGCAAAACCTTTGGCTAGGCATTACAATTTCATACTCCATACCATTCTTTATCATCAGGGCAAATGGAAATTAAAAATCTAGAAATAAAAAGGACTTTAGGAAAGATCTGTCAGGAGACCGATTTTAAATGGCCAAAAGCTTTGCCCTTGGCCCTTATAAAAAACAACTCCAAATTGGAGACATGGATTAACCCCTTTTGAAATAGTATTTGGACACATAATGCCTATGGGCATCTCTAAACCTTCCATTCCTGGATGAAGTGAACTTTGTGGGAACTTGAGTGAACAGTTTGATGCCATGACTAGCTATATACAAGAACTAACTAGTATACTTGAAGCATATTGCCACCAGGTAAAAGAGGCATGGCCTCCACCAACTGACTTGCCATCCCTTTCGACCATGAGACTGGGTGTACATCGAGATCTTTAGAAGAAAACACGTGCTGTCACCTCGCTGGGAAGGACCTTATGAGGTGCTGCGAGCAACCCACACTGCCATCGAATAAAAGAAAATTTCTCCTGGGTCCATGCAAGCTAGGCCAAAACAAACCCAGGCCTTCCCTCTCCAGGCAACTGGGAAACAGTGCCTACAGGGGGCCTTAAACTAAGGATTTCCAGGGCCAATCCCCAGGCCCCAAAGCAGATGGCACCATGATGTAGACAGCTTTCACTTGTTACCCTTCTCTTTAAAAAAAAATGTGTGTGTGTGTGTGTGTGTGTGTGTGTGTGTGTGTGTATATATATATATATATATATATGCATATGCAGTTGATGAACACTTTTTTCTACATTTATTAATCTCTTGTTAGGAGGCTAACTAGGGAATGCTTGTCTCTGTCTATCCTACCTTCCCTCTGTAAGTTTCCACTATGGACTCTTTCCACCTTGTGTCTTGCTCTCTTTTTCAACAGGCAGGGCACAAACCAGACACTCATGCCAGTTTACCAAAGGCTGGCCACGTTAACTAATCAATCTGATTGTTGGTTTTGTCAACATCTCGATAGTGCAAAACAAGCTTGGACTATTCTTTGTTCCTGCCAATGTCAACACCTGGTGGACTAAGTACAGAAGGTGGGTGAGTGACCAAGCATGGTATCGATGACAGAGCAGACATTACTCTGCCTCTACTTCTGGTGACTCATTTGGGCCCAGGAAAAGCTCTATAAAGGCTGAAGGACTGTCCCTTAACCAGATAAAGACAACAAATGAAAATGTTTCCATTTACATTAAACACAGACATGATACTGAACTTTTCCGGGTGACAAACTCTGTGGTTTGATTCCACAGGTAGTCTTTTCGAACCTACCAAGGAATCTGTGACCCCAGCCTTACCCTTTCTGGCACAGATGTCTGCCAAATGGCCAAATGTTTTGGGTGGCTCACAAGCCACGCTCATGCAACTTGTTACAGCACATCCTCAGTCAAGCTGCCCAATGCTACAGACTGTGCAGGGGGACCAGAAATCCGGACCTTATTGGCTAGGTGACAGAACCAAGCTTTATGGCTGCCCAGACTGGACTATAGGCCTTCTGCACATCTATTTTGCAGTTTGTTCTGATTCACAGATTGACAGGATGTGTGCATGCTGACATAAATCATTAAATACTTCAGATCCTGGGAATGACAGATGCCACTTGAACCTTGTCTGGGAACCACACTGTTCTTTTTATTTTATGTGACAACAAACTATACAAAGTTTTCCCATTTAAATGGTCAGAATATGAGATGGACTCAGATACCTGGCTCCTTTTGTCACCAAACACTTCTCCCTAAGTGTTAATCAAATTACAAAAGTAGGCTCCCTTGTTCATAAAGCTGTGCGACAGAAACCTGCCAGTGGAGAGATCAGAGAAAAGCCATTTGTGTATCACAGCTCCAAGTTCTTTTTAATGTTGAGGGTCTTCCTCAGCTTTGGAGATTCTGAATTAGAATTAGAATTTCAGAATTAGAATATGAATTAGAATTTTCTAATTATGAATCAGTAAAAGGCAATCCTTGGTAGAAAATACCCTCCACGGTAATGGAACAAGGGTTCAACACCGCTGTACAAACTTTAGGGCTGCTCCAGTAACAAGTTCAGAGCGTAGCCCCTGTTGTTCTTCAAAAGGGGGCGGGGGAGGTGGGAGAGGGCAAAGGAGGGATAAATGGTGACGGAAGGAGACTTGACTTCGGGTGATAAACACATAACACACTATTGTAGAATTGTACACTTGAAAATCATAATTTTATTAACCAATGTCACCCCAATAAATTTAATACAAATTAAAAGCAAAGCAGCCAATTAATTCATAAATAAGCGCAAAAACATATTGATGTTTCTCTTTCCCTTCCTCTCTCTCTCTAAAAGCAATCAATAGCCCTGGCCAGTTTGGCTCAGCGGTTAGAGCATCAGACCTCGGACCAAAGGGTCATGGATTTGAGTCCTGGTCAAGGGCACATGTCTGGGTTGCAGGTGCAATTCCTGGTCCCTGTTGGGGTCATGCGGGAGGCAGCCTATCCTTGTGTCTCTCTCAAGCGGATGTTTCTTTCTCTCTCTCTGTCTCTACCCCCTCTTCCTCTCCCTCTCCCTCTCTCTCTCTCCCTCCCTCCCTCCCTTCCACTCTATCTAAAAATCAATGGAAAAATATCCTCGGTCCGGGCTGGTGTGGCTCAGTGGCTGAGCATCGACCCATGCACCAAGAGGTCGCCGTTTTGATTCCTGGTCAGGGCACATGCCCAGGTTGTGCGCCCGATCCCCAGTGGGGGGCATGCAGGAGGCGGCCAGTCGATATTCTCTCTCATCGATGTTTCTATCTCTCTCTCCCTCTCCTTTCCTCTCTCTCTAAAAATCAATAAAGAAAAAAATTTTTAAAAAAAAGCATCAACTGATGAATGCGTGAATGGGTGGAACAACAAATCGATGTTTCTCTCTCTAAAAAAAATCAATAATACTTACAATAGAAGTACATGTTTGTTATAAAGAATCAGAACACATAAGTGTATACACTCCAATGTTAAGTGTCCTGTATCTGTTAGAATGCTTTTTGTTTTTCAAGAAAGAGAAAATCAAACCACACTGCCAATGAGGGGTTGGAGAGAGCAAGGGTATTGGGATATTGAGATGGGATGCCTTGAGCTCAAGCAGTTGGAAGGTGACAAAAAGCTATTCTGTCAGCAAAGTCAGGTGACGGGTTGAGGGAAGCTGAGGAGTGGAATGGAACTCAAATAAATTGAGCAGTTAATGTTAGGATCCAGCTAGCCAAGGGGAGGTGTTCCTTCCCTTACCTCCTTTGGTTATTCTTTCTGCCTCTTTTTCTGGTCCTTCCCTATCCTGCTTCTGAGCAGCAATACCTTCCCCTTTGTAACTAAGAAAAAGGAGGTCATAGGGCTGCCGTAGAAGAATTTCTTGGCTCACTTGACAAAAGAACTAAAAAACCAGAATGTCTAGTCAATGTTTGTTCTGAATAAGTTCATCCGAAAAGCACACTTTTGAAAAGCAAACAAAACCTATGCAATGAAATTGTCATCACAATTACAAACAGAGCAAAAGGACTGTGTCTGTGGGACTACACATTTCCTCTTCCTACCCTTCCCCAACATCTTTTTTTTTTTTTTCTAAAAAAGAAGATTGTGAATAAGGAAAGGAGGAAGGATAGAAAAGGAAAGGATGCCCTGAGGAGTAGGAAACAGCATTTCTTCCCATGCTTTGTTTCAAGTAAACTGTGTTGTGAAAAACACCATATAGGAATCATTTGAAAGTAGGTTTCCTCTATAATAAGGATGGGAAAGGAGAATGGTGTGAGTGGGCATGAAGAAGGGGGCAGAGGCCAGTGATTTTCCTAGATGTTGCAGTCCCTTACGATGAGTATATGATTCACTAATATTGGAGCTACTTCTTTGCATGTTTGAAATATATGTAATTCTTCAGTCCAGCCCTCCAAATGATCTCTTATTTCTGTTTATGTGTGACTTCTTAGAAAAGCCCATTGTTTTTATGTATATGAGATGAATTAGAAATTAAAGCTCAGGGAGAAATGAGACCACCTCACTCCATCCATCCTCTGATCTTGTTGGAACCTAAAATTCATTGGCCCACCAATATTTTACTGCCTCTCATCCCACGGATGTCCTCTCTTCCCTCCTTATCAGCTTAACTTCCATTGATAACTACTACAATCACTCCTTTGCAACACTCAACATCCTTAACCCTCTTTTGTTTTATCATACTGAAGTGGCAAAAGTCCAACCCTAGTTAAACCCAACACTCTGCCTACTTGGTGTTGGGTTTAACTCGGGTGTGATTGTAATAAAGCACACAACTATGCTGACTGTCTCACTTTGAATGACCACAAAGCTTCACAGACCCCTAATGCTGCCTAGTGATAACACGTATTTCTTAAGTTCATTCACTTACCCACTCACCTAGAAGATCACATCATGCCTTCTTTCTTCTTAAAACTTCAGCATTGCCTTTCCAGTCCTGAACTTCAGATGACAGCTTTGCCTTCTACTTCACTGAGAACCAAAGAGCAATCAAATGAGAACTGCCACGTCTATCCACTTATGAACATCTGCAACCACATTCTCTACCTTTGTTCTTCACAACTGTTTTTACTGTCGAAGGCTAACCCCTTCACTTTGTCTACTAGATCCCATCCCTTATCTTCCCATTCAGGGATAACATGTGAAGGTTAAAAGGAAAAGTCCACATAAATGAAATGACTTGATTAAAATAACCTAGCAGGTTAAGAATAACAACTAACATCTGTATGGACTCTACCATTTTACACACCAATTTCACGTATGTTTTCGCATCTGATTCTCACAAAAGTTCTGTGAAGTAGGTTTTATTACCGTTCCTATTTTATGAGAAAACAAGACTCAAACAATAAAACTGATTTGTTCCCAATTGCTCAGAAATTTTGTTAGTGGTAAAGATGGGATTAAAATGTATGGCAAGAGTAATAATGGAGACGTTTTTAAAATTTTTGCATGAGAGTACTATGTACAAATCTATACAATCAAATTTGAAAACATCAAGATGAACAAATTCTTAGAAAAAGAAAAATTATCAAAATTGGCCCAGAATGATTTAGAAAACCCCATCAGAACAACAACTGTGTAAAAATTGTCTTTTAAACTGTCAATCAGTCCTCGATACCAGAGACTGAGAAATGTTTTCTGTGGATGGACAGATAGTAAGTGTTTTGTCTCTGTTGTCCCTGTTGCGTATTCTTTTATTTCATTTATTTGTTTTGATTTTTTACAGCCCTTTTAAAATATAGTATCTTAGTCCATTTGGGCTGCTATAACAACACGCAACAGACTGGGTAGCTCTAAACAACAGTAAAGTTTAGATTATGCACATATTTTTTTCTTATCGCATACAAAGCCTTTTTCAAAATTGTGTTTTCTAAATATCTTTGGCTGCATGGGAAATTTTATTTGATTTGAGTTTATATTCAGATACCTTACAAATTTTTCCTAGTATTTCTTTGAAGTTTTCTATATAGACTGCCAAATCATCTGCAAATAATGACAGTTTTACTTATTCCTTTCTAACCCTTATGCAATTCATTGATTTTCCTTGAGTTCTTTTGCTGGTTACAATTACCATTAGGAAGTGGTGAAGTGGGCCTCATTGGCATTTTCCTAATTTTATTTATTTTTATTTTATTTCACATAATTTTTCTTTATTGATTTTAGAGAGAGAGGAAGAGAGAGAGAGATGGAAACATCGCTGAAAGAGAACATCGACTGGCCGCCTCCTGCATGCCCCCCACTGGGGATCAGGCCCACAACCTGGGCATGTGCCCTGACTGAGAATGGAACCGGGGACCTCTTGGTGCATGGGTCGACGCTCAACCACTGAGCCACACCCGCTGGGCAGCATTTTCCTAATTTTAAACACAATACTTCCAATATTTCCCCATTTAAGACACTGTTTGGTGTATGCTTTTTGTCAATTCCATTTTTTCAGATTGAGAAAGTTTCCTTCTATTCCTGGCTTACTATGAGTTTTTAATCAAGAGAGGATGTTGAATTTTTATCAAAACTTCATTTGTACTTATGGAGATAATCTTATAGCTTTTTTTTTTTTTTTTTCATTTACTCTAACAAGTAGCAAATGTCACTGAGGAACTTTTTACTATGAAATTATCTTTGTAGTCCTGGAATAAGCCTGACTTAATAATGGTATATTGTACTTTTACAAACTGTAAGATTTAGTTCTCTAAAATTTTGGTTAGGCTTGATGTATCTATAATCCTAAATTAAATGGGCTTGTGCCTTTCCCTTTTTGTTCTCCACTGTGGTTGTGATATCAAAACTATTCTAGCCTCATATATTTGGAAACTGGAAGAGTCTGGGTAAAATTTAAATTATCTTTTCTTTTATTTATTTATTTTTTCTTTATAAAACAAAAGTTGCAGTTTGTTATGTATTTATTAAAGACAATCATTTACAGTTTATTTAAAAAAATCGGCCTGATATACACAAAAATTTCCTGATAATGGTAATTAAAAACAACTACTCCCCACCCCCCTTGTGTCCACACCAATATTCAATCTAGATTGGTTTAATCTTGAAGTGTCATCCAATAAGACTGAAGACCAAACACTTCAGGTCCTGGACAAGATAATAAAATACTTGATAAGCCTTCTGGGTCCTTGGATTGATTGGCATCAATAAGGGAACCAATTTTTGAAGTTGTGAAAGAAATGTGTTCATCTCCAATGACGATTTCAAGCTCCTGCCGGCCCACTCGGTCAGGAGGAGGCCACAAAGCATCTTCCTCTTTGGTAATTTCACTGTCATCAATTATTCTCTTCAGTTCCTCCATCACACTTTTATGTACATAAGCCTCTTTTCTGATCATGACATGATTTTTGTAATTGCTATTGTTGGCATATCTCAATTTCCCATCGGGTCAGAACTCAAATTCCAAGAATTCGTGGCCAAACTTGCCCTTGTGACCCACGTAGTAACGCAGATAGAAATCACTCTCCATGACTCACGAAAGGCCACGGAGACCGAACTTTAATAGCAAATTGTACTAATCTTTCCTTTTAATGTTTAGAAGAACTTCCCTCTAAAGTTGTCTGGTTTTGTGTTTTCTTTGTGGGACAATTTTAAACTCCTGCTTTAACTTTTAAATAGCCATAGGTCCAGTCAAGATTTCTATTTGTTCTTGAGTGAGTTTTGGTAATTTCTAAAAAGTATTCCATTTCATGTGAGTTTTCAGACTTATCTGTAATTATTCCCCTTTTGCATCCATGTTATTATTTCTTCATGTCTTCTTTTTTTTTCTTTAGGTTTCTAGAATTTTATATTTGTTCTTTGTTTTAAAAAAACTGGCTTTGTATTTTCTCTTCTATTCCTTATTTGCTGACAGTTTAAATAATAAATTATGGTAGAACTTTATCAAATGTATTATTAGCATCACATGACTTAACTCATTTAGATTCTTAAAATATTAAATTACATAGATAGGTTTCATGATATTGAACCATCTTTCTATTCTCCAGAAAATTCATACTTCATTATGATGTATGATTTTCAAAACTATACTCTTGGGTTGGTTAGCTAACAAGTCAGGATTTTTTGTATCTGCACTCAGTGAACAGGGCCTACACCTTACCTTTCTGCAATTATTGCTTTATAGTTTGGGAATCAAGACCACTAGTGCCTTATAAAAGGAACTGGGCAGACTTTGCTCCTTTGTAGTGAAATAATTTGTATATGACAGGACTATGGAGATCTCCAAAGCTTGGTAGAACACACATGTAAAACAACGTTGGACCTCTATAGATTCAATGCAATCCCTATTAAAATACCAACAGCATATTTCACAGATCTAGAACAAATATTCCAAAAATGTATATGGAACCAAAAAAGACCCTGAATACCCTCAGCAATCTTGAGAAAGAAGGACAAAGTTGGAGGGATCACAATTCTGGATAGCAAACTATACTAACAAGGCCATTGTAATAAAAAAGCCTGGTACTGATACAAGAACAGGCATATAGACCAATGGAACAGAACAGAGAACCCAGAAATCAACCCACGCCATTATAGTCAATTAATATTTGACAAAGGAGGCAAGAGCATACAATGAAGTAAAGACAGTCTCTTCAATAGATGGTGCTGGGAAAATTGGACAGACATGTGCAAAAAAATGAAACTAGACCACCAACTGACACCATACTCAAGAATAAACTAAAAATGGATGAAAGACTTAAATATAAGTTGTGAAACCATGAAAGTCCTAAAAGGAAACACATGCAGTAAAATCTCAAACAGCTCACATAGCAGTATTGTCGCCGATACATCTCCTATGTGAAGAGAAACATAGGAAAAAGTAAACAAATGAGACCAATTAAACTAAAACCTTCTACACAGCAAATGAAAATATCAACACAATGAAAAGGAAATCCACTGTATGGGAGGACATATTCACCAATGATACATCTGATAAGGGTTTAATTTCCAAAATATATAAAAAACTTATACAACTCAACACCAGGAAGACAAACAATCCAATTTAAAAATGGGCAAAGGCCCAGCTGGTGTGGCTTAGTGGTTGAGCATCAACCCATGGACCAAGAGGTCACCGGTTCGATTCCCAGTCAGGGCACATGCCCAGGTTGTGGGCTCGATTCCCAGTAGGGGGCGTACACGAGGCAGCCAATCGATGTGTCTCCCTCATTGATGTTTCTATCTCTCTCTCTCCCTCTCCCTTCCTCTCTCTCTAAAAATTAATAAAACATTTTTTTTTAAATGGACAAAGGACCTGGATAGACACTTCTCCAGAGAGGACATACAGATGGCCAAGACATGAAAAAAATGTTCAGTGTCACTAATCATTAGAGAGATGCAAATTAAAATTACAATTAGATGTTACCTCATACCTGTCAGAATGGCTGCCATCAATAAATCCTCAAACAACAAGTGCTGGTGAGGGTGTGGGGAAAAGGAAACCCGTGTGCACTGCTGGTGGGAATGAAGACTGGTGCAGCCACTGTGGAAAACAGTATGGAGTTTCCTCAAAAAGTTAAAACTGGAATTTCCATTTGACCCAGAGATCCCACTTCTGGGTATATATACTATGAGTCCCCAAACACCAATCAGAAAGAATATATGCACCCCTATGTTCATAGAAGCATTATTTATAATAGCTAAGATCTGCAAACAGCCCAAGTGCCCATCAGTAGACGAGTAGATAAAAGAGCTGTGGTACATTTGCACAATGGAATACTATGCAGCTGTTAAAAATGAGCTCTTACCCTTTGCGACAGGATGGATGGACCTGGAGAGTATTATGCTAAGTGAAATAAGCCAGTCAGAGAAAGACAAATATCACACAATCTCACTTATATGTGGAATTTAATGAACAAAAGAAACTGACAAACAAAATAGGTCCAGAGACATGGAGGCATGGAACAGACTGACAGATCTCAGAGGGGAGGGGTTTTGGGGGGGAACAGAAGGGATTAAAAAAAAAGAGCATATATGCATATAAGCATAGCCCATGGACTAAGACACTAGTGTGGTGAAGGCCTGGTGTGGGGCTGGGGCTGGGTGTAGGGGGGCAAAGGAATGTTGAAATGGCGGACATCCGTAATACCGTCAACAATAAATAATAAATAAAATAAAGTTGTTACATAAAAAAAGGCCGAGGGTTGTTGCACCAAAGTACTGATTAGACATGAGAGTGATGGAAGTTTTCAGTTCTCCCAAAATGGTTATTTCAAGAGCTGGAGAATGTACCATTTCATATTTGCTTAAAGTTTAAACAGGTCCAATTTATTGTTTGTTGATAAAAGGAGGATAAAAACATAAAATATTTTGTATTTTCCTCTCAGTATTCTATTGATTTATTTCTGTTATACTAATATAGTTTAACAAGGCAGTTTTACATAAGCTTATATCAACAACAAATATAAGTAAGATTCTTTTTAAAATATATTTTAATTGATTTTGGAGAGAGGAAGGGAGGAGAGAAAAAAATCAATCGTCTGCTCCTGCATGCTCCCTACTGGGGATCGAACCCACAATCTGGGCATGTGCCCTGACTGGGAATCAAACTGGTGACCTTTTGGTGCATGGGTCGATGCTCAACCACTGAGCCACACCAGCCAGGGCAAGTAAGGATCTTTTGAACCACACGATCTAAAATTTTAAATTTGGTTCCACATTCAATAGTCTAATGCCTCTTCCCAAATTTCCTGGTCAACCAACCTATACCCACATCTTGGAGTTCAGTGGGTTTTTAAAAAATGTGTTATTGCTGGCTATAAGAAAGCTTGGCTTTGCTTTGCACCATTTAAAAATAAGTAAATCAGGAATGTGAAAACCGTTGCATGAATAGAACAAATAGGTATTTGATTATGTAAACTGGTAGTACATTGGGAAGAAAAAAGAAAAGTTGTGTTGAAACGAATGAGCAACAGAACCAGCTTCTTTTTTATTACTATTATTACTTTTGCATTTATCTTCAGATAGAGCAGGAGGGAGAGAGGGAGGGAGAGAGAGAGAGAAACATCGATGTGAGAGAGACACATCAAGTGGTTGCCAACCACACGACCCCAACCCGGGCCGGGGACAAACCGCAACCAAGGTATGTGCCCTCAGCGGGAATCGAACCCAGGTCTTTCCTGTCTGCGGGCCGATGCTCTAACCATTGAGCAAAACTGGCCAGGGCGAACCAACTTCTTTTTTAGTTCCCTAGTGAATTACAGCTGTATTTATCAAAGTACAGGCCACAAATCATTAGTTGTTAAATTAAAAAATAAAGAGCAACAAAAGAGTATCAAGTTAAAAAGTTTTACTGCCCAGCAAGGAACCCAATTCAGTATAGGGCCAAAATAGGTTCTGGAACATGAGGCTGAGAATAGTAGTAGCAGAATAAGTGTTTTAAAATGAAAAGATCTTAGACTGTGTCTGTCCTATTTTAGGAAAGCAGTCTTTACGTGGTGTTGATTGGCTGGGAATATATGGGTTTTTGGGTTAGATAAACGTTGGGCTGGCTGGAGATGATTGTGTAAGTTAGGGTTTCCTCTGGATTGTGGTGTCTAGTAGGGCCTACACCCATGTCAATAGGACAAGTCAATATTTATTTTGGGATATGGAATCATTTTAGTGAGTAGTGACCAATGTTTTTTTTTTTTTTTTTTTTTTTTTTTTTTTTTTTTTTAAAGCAGTAGAATAGAATAGAATAGAAAATAGTAGAGCACGTTCTATGTAGTATTTTGTGAAACTCGTTTTAGTTATATCTATGTGTGTTCTGGTCTATGCTATAAAATGTACTTCTTACAATGTTCAGGGTCAAATAAGTTCAAATAGTACTGAATTAAATGAAAATTTAATTCAGTAAAATTTTAAACTGTTCAGAATGACATAAAATGAAAACACTCTCCTCTATCTCATTTCTACTCCCCCAAATCAGGACCATGAAAATTATTTGTAAATAAATGCATACACACACGTATACAGTACTATTTTTATTGAGATACAATTTATAGATATTATAAACTATAATATATAATATAAAACACACAAAATGTATAACTAGTTTTGTTCACTTATATACCTTGGATGTACTTTCATACTAAACCATTCTCCTGGTGTGCGCATAATCTGTCATTGCAGGGATGTACATCATTTATATATTCTGTCCCATATGGTCATTTCAGGGGTTTCCAGTTTGACTACTACAAAAACATGCTGTCGTGAACATGCTTGTCCACGTGTTTGCATACTTACGTGGTGAAATCTATGGCACAGATTCCTGAAAGTAAAACTGTTGAGTCAAGGGGAACATGCATTCAAATTTGGGTAGATATTATCAAATTGCCTTCCAAAATGTCCATGCTAGCTTACATTCCCACAGTCTGTCTATGAGGGCGCCTAATCTCCTTGTCAACTTCAGTTTTTTAGCCAGATTTAAAGCTTGCCCAGTGTGATGAAATTTATATCTCAGTGCAGAGGCCAGCACAGTACTGAAAAGTGAAGTCCTGGGGTCGCAGCTACATTTGATTCTCAGCTCAACCACTTCCAAGCTGTGTGACTTTGCACAAATTACTTCATCTTCTTAAGGTTTAGTTTCCTTATCTGAGAATGGGAATGACTTTTCTACCTTGAAGAGTGGATGTTGTAAAGATTAAGCAGATGTCTTGGACATAGTAAATGTTGATATTAGTGTTTTGTTTACCTTTCATTAGTTAACATTATTAACTTAAAATACAAATTGTTTTTTGTAAGAATAATAAGCAAAGTAACTTAGTGGTCTAATTGAGCTTTTTGAAGGTTGAAATGTGAATTTACCCACAATTCATTCTTAGTAAGGTTCTTGCTTTTTAAAATAATTTTTTAGCCCAGCCAGTGTGGCTTGAGTGTCGACCCATGGACTGAGAGGTCCTGGTTCGATTCCCAATCAGGGCACATGCCTGGGTTTCGGGCTCAATCTCTAGTTGGGGGGGGGGCGTGCGGGAGGCAGCCTACAGATGTTTCTCTCTCACATCGATGTTTCTCTCTCTCTCTCTAAAAAAATCAATAAAAACATTTTTTTAAAAAAAAGATTCTCTCTTCGTCTTTAACCTTTTGCATTTTGATGATGATGTGTCTTGGTGTGGGCCTCTTTGGGTTCATCTTGTTTGGGACTCTCTGTGCTTCCTGGACTTGTATGTCTGTTTCCTTCACCAGGTTAGTAAAGATTTCCATCATTTTCTTTACATAGGTTTTCAATTCCTTACTCTCTTTTTTACCCTTCTGGCAGCCCCGTGATGCAAATGTTGGTATACCTGAAGTTGTCCCAGAGGTTCCTTACACTATCCTCATTTTTTAAGATTCTTTTTTCTTTTTGCCATTCTGATTGGGTGTTTTTTGCTTCCTTATATTCCAAATCAATGGTTTGCTTCTTGGCTTCATCTACTCTGTTGTTGATTCCCTGTAAATTATTCTTTATTTCAGTTAGTGCATCCTTCATTTCTGACTGGTCCTTTTTATGGTTTCCATGTCCTTTTTTAATGCTGTTGAAGTTCTCTCTAAGTTAATCTACTCTTTCCCTATTTGTCTCCATTTTTTTTAGTTCTTTTTCTGGAGTTTTGTTCTGTTCTTTCATCTGGGACATGTTTCTTTGTGTCCTCATTTTGGCAGCCATCCTGTGTTTGTTTCTATGTATTAGGTAGAGGTGCTGCATTTATGGGCTTGGTAGAGTGTCCTTATGTAGTAGGTGTCCTGTGTGATCCAGTGGCACAGCCTCCCCATTCACCTGAGCTGGGCACTCCAGGTGCACCACCCATGTAATCTGTATACACTCCCTGTTGTGGTTGAGCCTTGATTGCTGTTGGCACATCAGTGGGAGGAGTTTATCCCCAGGTCGACCAGCTACAAGGACTGGCTTTGACCACTGTGGAAAATCAGCTGTGAGGGGTCCACCCCACAGAGCAGGACTTACTTTAGCAGGGCTCTGGTGCCCACTGAATTTGACCCTAGAGGTGTCCCTTGTGGAGGTGGTTGGGTGGTGCTTCTATGTGGTCTGAAGCTTTTCATCACTTGTGCTGGCTCTGGGGCCTACTGGGAGGTGCAGGCCAAGGTCAGCTGCTGTCTGTGTTCTGCCCAGGGCCACATGGCATAAACTACAAAGTGATCTGCAGATGGCTGCTTCTTGTGCTGTGCTTGGAGGTGCCCAGGTGAGGCCAAGCTGCAACCAAGATGGGTTGCTACTAGTGCCGGGCCTGGGGCCACTTAGGGAGAAGTATGGGGCATGCCAAGGCCATATGCTGCTTGTTTGAGAGAATTTAGGAAAGATCGAAGCATGAGCTAACAACACAGGCCATGTATATGGAAAAGTCACTGGAAACAGCTTGGGTGGGCCCAAAAGTTGGGTGGAGTGGGGTCTCAGAAATCACTAGGGCAGGGGTCGAACAGTGATAGACAGGTTGATGGAGACTCAGATATGGCACGTGCCTGTTGGCTCTGTCGGGGGAAAGGCTCAGAAAAAAAACAACAAAACACAATGGCCTCTGCCAGTACTTCTGTCTGGGAGAAAGCTGCCTCTCTAGCTCTTGCTCTGATTCCAAACAATTCAGTTCCTCCCCATACGTCCCTGGTGCCTTTTGAGCTGCCTTCCCAGTGCTGAAGCACAGAGAATGTAAGGTCGGGTAAATTTGTCTACAGGCCCTTTATGAGGAACAGCATAGGACTCCAGAAGTCTCAGCCTCCCTCAGCCACAATCCCTGCTGGTTTGTACAGCCAGATGTTATGGGGATTTCTCTTCCCAGCACTGGGACCCTGGGCTGGGGGGCCTGGTGTGGGGCTGGGACCTCTCACTCCTCAGAGGGGACCTCCGCACCCAAGATATCCGTCTCAATTTTTATCTGCCACATGTGGGTGTGGGACCAGCCCATTCTGAGTCTCTGCCCCTCCTACCAGTCTCGATATGACTTCTTCTTTATATCCTTAGTTGTGGGACTTTTGTTTATGTAGGTTTCAGGCAGTTCTGAATGATGGTTCTGTATTTTTGAAGTGGTTGTGGAAGGATGTGAATACCGCATTTACCTACGCCGCCATCTTCCTTAGTAAGGTTCTGAAACCAGTTTCCTTCCTGTGGTAATGTTGGTTTAACAAGAAGGAGAAAATATGCCCGACTGATGTGACTCAGTGGTTGAGCATCAACCCACGCACCAAGAGGTCGCTGGTTCGATTCACGGGGGTGGGGCACATGTCCAGGTTGTGGGCCAAATCCCCAGTGGGGAGCATGCAGGAGGCGGCCAATCGATGTTCTCTCTCATAGATGTTTCTATCTCTCTCTCTCTCTAAAATAAACAAGGAAAAAAAATTCTTTTAAATAAGGAGAAAGCATGATTGGCATATACTGGCTCCTTGCCAGAGCCTTGCCACTGTACTATTGCCTTCTTAGACCACCATCTTGGGGTCCATTGTGTGATATGTCCATTTATTAAATTACTAGCATGAAATTATAGCAAATCTGTGGAAAGGAGACCAATATGTATTGTTCTAGACTACCTTATTGAAATTATTTTATATCTTAATTTTTTACTTTAAGTATAAATGCATATCCATTTGCAGTCACTGACATTATTCTAAGCATTTGTCTAGTGCTTTTAAAAAAAATCCTTATCTGAGGATGTTTACTGATTTTAGAGTGAGAAGAAAGGAAGGAGGGAGAGAGAGAGAGAAACATCGATTTGAGGGAGACACATCCATCCGTTGCCTCCTGTAGACGTTCCAACCAGGGACTGAACCCTCAACGTAGGTACGTGCCCTGATCGGGAATCGAACACACAAACTTTTTGGTGTATGGGACAATGCTCCAACTGAGCCACCTGGCCAAGGCTCTACTGCTTGTTTTCATCATGAAAAAAAGAAGAGATTTAAAAATTGGAAAGAATTGCATGTTTTATCTTGTGTTGGTTTTTTTTTAGGAGAAACTAAAAGAACTTTGTTAGGATCAATTATCTAAAGGCGTCTTCATGTCTTATCACCACCCCCCACTCCCCAGAGCCAGAAGCCTTTTGGAAAATATTTCAGATGTTTTATGTTACTCAAGTTTTTATAAAGTTTCTAATAATTGTGTTGAAAAGTATGTAATGTGCTATGTGATCTGAGTGAAAATGAGCACAAATAAAATAATTAAAGAAGAAAATAATTAATTAAAGAAATGTGATTACATTTCCTTACCAGCATGGAAATCAGAAAGCCTAACTCTTGTCACAGGGAGGAGTGGAAACCTGTGCTCACATTATTAATCAAAACCATTGTAGGGAGATTGTACTGGAATGGGGAGACTTGACATCTTTCTGGGAGTTTAAAAGTAAACAGCCACAATTCTTAGAAAGTCTCTCAGAACTGAACTAGGTTCCGTTTGGATTTCTTTTTTCAACTGCGAATAATCAGAAATCACTACGAACACAGAAAATGGCCACATGGAGAAAATCCCCAGGTCCTTACCAAAGTCGGTCCTTACCAACTTTGATATGGTCCTGTTGATATGACAGTGTGGTGGAAACGGTGAATCCTATAAATCAAAAAGTCTGCTAGATAGTTGATCACATAGATTAAAATAGATCACATTTTTTAAAGCTAAATATTGATGGCTTTTTTCATAAAGGAACATCAGAAAGGGAGACATGCAGGGGATGTAAGTAGAGAGTTGGATATATGGAGAACTGTGGACAAGGATTTTCCCTTCCTTCAACCATTTGCCACTTAGAGCTCCTAAAACCTTGGCTTAGGCTAAGGAAAGAAACTAGGCCAAGTACAGTCAAAGCAGAGGATGGACCAGAGCCAAGACTGGGTCTGGGAATTGTGCCAGTAGTACAGGATTTATTAGACTAGGCTAGAACTAGGGGCAAGGCTAGCCATGCGAGGAGGTTGGGGGGCTGATATGCACTGTGTCTTCTGTTCCAAGCAGTGCAAGTATGGAAATTCTACAGGGCCGGGCATGTGCAGCATGGGGGCCAGACCTGTCAGCTAGCTCTTCAGAGAAGTTCAACATAAAGCTCCCGTTAATACTAAACCTGGGATCATTTCAAATCCTTCACTACAATTACCAACAAATGACCCTGCACTATTTTTTCCACATTACAGTCTAAGTTCGTCCAGTCACACAAGCAGTGGGGCATGGGGATTAGATATTGATGTATTTATTGGTGGAAGGCATTGTGATGCCATAACAACAACAACAACAAATGGCTCCAGAATCAGACCTAGATTGAAATCTCTGGTACATTATTTATCTTCTGGGTGACCTTGGCCAAGTAGCTTAACTTCTCTGGGTTTCAGTTGCTTCATCTGTTAAATGAAGATGACAGTAGAACCTTCCTCAGTAATTTGTTGTGTGGAGTAAATGAGATTATTTGTGAAGTGCTTGGCCTAAGAGAAGTCCTCACCTGTGCGGTCCCTTCTCTCTCCACTTCTCTTTGCTACTCGCCCTCAAGTTTCTTTTCTTCTTGCTGATATAGGCCAATTAACATTGGAAACTTCTCTACCTTTTTGTGAAAGAGGGATGGTAGCATTTTAGAACAAAGAACTTTAGGATTCATTATAAGAAGCAGGGGAGTTCTAAAACATTACTTTGTATCTTTAAGATAAAACTCTTTAAAAAATTTTTTTTTCTTTATTGATTTTGAAGAGAGAGGAAGGGAGAGGGAGAGAGAGATAGAAACATCGATGAGAGAAAACATCGATTGGCACTGGGGATCAGGCCCACAAGCTGGGCATGTGCCCTGACAGGGAATCGAACTGGAGACCTCTTGGTGCATAGGTCGACGCTCAACCACTGAGCCACACCAGCCAGGGAAAATAAATCTCTTTTTAAACTCATATCATAAGTGACTGAATCCTAGACTGGCCTGTGTGGCTCAGTGGATTGAGTGTTGTCCCATGCACCAAGAAGTCACTGGTTCAATTCCTGGTCAGGGCACATACCCATGCTATGGGCTTGATCCCCAGCGGGAGGCGAGCAGGAGGCAGCCGATCAATGTTTCTATCTCTTTCTCCCTTTCTCTCTCTCTAAAAGTCAATAAAAGCGTATTTAAAAAATTACTGAAGCCTAACAAGTGTCATTTGGAAAAATGCCTTTCATTTCAGGCTCTCAGACCATTTTTAAAAGAACTCATATATTTTTTCATATGTGAAGAGGAGCAAATGATTAAGTACTGCAAAGAAATATTTTAATGAGGCTAGCCGTGGTCCCAGATGGGAGAGATAAAGCAAAAGCTGGCGTGTTAAGTCAGTATTGGATATTTATTTGGTTTTCTTGGGCAGGTACATTGCCTTTCCTAAGAATCTACAACATCTGGTTTCTTGACTTTCCCTCTCTTTATATATTTCAAGTTGTGAAAGCAATTTGAATTTATAGGAGGCTGATCTGCTTCATTAGGTTAAAGGATTTTAGTTCTCATTCCAGCATGCAGGACAGACAGACAGACCCATGAAGCTGAGAAGCTCCTATCCTGGATGACTTGAGCTGAACAGTGTCGAGACTTATAGCTGTTCTGCAACTCCGCCTTGGAGTAATCCATTAAAATGATTAACTCCAAGATGTCAGGTTCTGGTTCTTGAACCCCAAAGGGGAGTGTTGGCCATGTTGCTGTGTTGCAGACCTTGTGAGTATTTTCACTGCCCTGAGCGGAGACAGTATATTAACCAGACCGCAAACCAGGCTAGAGTTTTTATGTGAGTTAAAATGTAAATTCCTCTGGCTTTTTAGTTTCCTATGATGATAATGAACAGGGATCAAGTTGTGTGGTTATATAAATAGTAATATTTTTCTAGGAATATCGTTGTGAACCATCTGACTCCTCTCTGCCTCTGGAGCTCTCCATCAGAGCAAGGACGATGCCCTTCCGGTCTGTGTTACCTGGACTGCTCCAAGCCCAGTGTTTTTTCCACAGTATCACGGCAGAAACAGAGTGTTTGCTTAGGAAAGAGGTACTGTCCTGTATCAAGACTGTGGAGATGCTGTTACCTTGACATACAAGAAAGAGGGGAGATGGGATTTGTCTCCCTGAACACTAAAAAAAAAATTTAGATCAGTTTTAGGGTCACAGAAGTTGAGAGGGAAGTACAGAGATTTTCCATATACTCCTGCCCCTCACCCAAGCGTAGCTCCCCTCATTATCATTGTGCCCCACTGGAGCGGTACAGTTCATACAGTTGATGAACCTACACCGACACATCACTGTAACCCAAAGTCCCTAGTTTACTTGAGGGTTCACTCTTGGTGCTGTACATTCTATGGGTTTGCACAGATGTATAATGACATGTGTCCACCGTTATAGTATCTTACAGGGTATTTTCACTGCCCCCACATGTCTCTTGTACTCCACCTGTTCATCTCTCTCTCTGACCGCTGCCCCCTGGCTATCACTGCTCTTTTTTACTGTCTTCATAGTTTGGTCTTTTTCAGAATATCATCTAGTTGACACCATATAGTATGTAGCACTTTCAGATTGGCATTTAAGGTCCCCCATGTCTTTTCATGTCTTGATAGCTCATGTCTTGCATTGTCTAGATGTACAACAGTTTATTTGTCCATTCACATAATCAAGGACATCTTGGTTCCTTCCAAGTTTTGGTAATTATGAATAAAGCTGAAAGGGAACCATATTTCCAAACCCTGAACTTCCTTTACTACTATCTCTAAAAATTTTTTTGCCTGAGAACCGTATGTCTTCATGTTATTTTTATCTATTGTGTATACATAATAATTGAAATTATAGCTCAATCCAGACAACTTTATACTTAGAGCCTTATGGTCAAAAGGAAATAAAAATAATTCGGTTTCTATTTATGGACATATTTTGTTGCAGAGAAATTCAATATGGTGATCAATAGAGGACTTTCAAGTATAAAAATACTTTATGAAAGAATACAATTCTGTGGCTAGAATGCAATGGGAATTTGGTTTGAAAAAAGAACAATATAAATTTTCTGAAGGTTAAAGAAAAGTTTACACTTTTGTTTTATTGTGCTTGGTGTTTAATATTTGATGGTAAATCCAATGAAAATCTTTAAAAGTGCACTATAACATTTTATGTTAAATTGTCCATATGTATAGTATGCTAGCAATTACACCTTTTGCAACTATTGAAACATGATGAAAAATATAGATGTCAACCTAAAAATGTACGAGGGAGTACATAGCTTCTCAAAATTCTCTTAGGGGATACGTGAATAAAACTTTGAAGACTCGAGTCCTATCACGTTGCTGTGAGCATTAGGTATAATGTGTACAAAGCATCTAGGATAATGCTCAATTAAGGCAGCTCTTAGCTGAAGGACTGAGTTCTAATTTTAACCCTCTTTCTTCTTTGGGATTTGGTCCAGGGTATTTGTTTTCCTCTGCACTTTAGTTTTGTTGTCTAGATAAAGGATAATACAGATAACTATAAAACTCTTTGAGCATAGGAAGTTAGATGAACATGACTGTGTCTAACATTAATAACATCAATGGTAATGTTCATAGTGATGAAAATATAAGTATAGGCTCTGTAAGTCAAGGCATATAGCAGATGCTCAATAAAAGCTTGTGGAATTACTGAATGAATGCTCTAGGAACCTTGCTGGAATGAAAGACCATATACCTATTCAGTGGTATATCTGCATTGGTGCTTTTAAAGACCATTTTGGGCATTTTCTCATAAAAATAAAAAGGGTAGGGAATAAAGATAAAATGGGATAAAGATAAAAAGAGTAGGAAATAATATCCTACATGGGGATGTGACTACTTATTAATTTTCAGAAGGTGTTTCTCGGACTCTTTACCATGCTGTGATCTAGTGTAGTGGTTAAGAGCAGTGTCTCTGGAACCAGCCAGGCTGGGCTCAAGTTCAAGCACTGCCACTTAACTAGCCGTGTGTCCTTGAGTAAGTCACGTAACCTCTCTTTGACTCAGCTATCTCATTGTTAAATGGGTACAAAAATAATACAACCTCACAGGATTGTTTTGAGGATTAGGGAGGTGGGTTATTGTATCATATAGAAGAATGAAACCCCAAAGATGCCATGCTCTAATCCCTGGAACCTGTGTTACCTTGTATGACAAAAGAGACTTTGCAGATGCGGTTAAGGATCCTGAGATGGAGAGGTTATCCTGGGTTATCTGGTAGGTCCTCATAAGTGAAAGAGGGAGGCAAGAGAGTCAGCGGCACAGCAATGTAGTGGGAGGAAGACTTGATCATACATTGCTGGCTTTGAAGATGGAGGAAGGGGGCTATTATCTAAGGGGTGTGGACAGCTTCCAGAAGTTGGAAAAGGCAAGGATATAAATTTTCCCTATAGCCTCCAGTAAGGAAGACAGGCCTTCTGACATCCTGATTTTGGGTCAGTGAGTTCCATTTCTGATTTCTGACTTCCAGAACTATAGAATAATAAATTTGTGTTGTTTGAAGTCCCCAAACTAGTGGTACTTTGTTACAGCAGCAATAGAACACTAATACAGGTGAATTAGCCATTATTACTCTATTTACTACCCCTTCACTTCGGGCTTTTCTAAACTTTCTTCACAGGGCAATGTAATCTTAAACACTTCTCCAAAATCAAAAGGGATCTTTTTGCTTATGTACACACTATTTTCCAGCCCCTAGCTACTCTTAATCTCAAGGCAGCCACATGTTAAGAGTAGCCCCTGTTTGCCCATAGGGAGTGACTCAGTTGGTTGAGCATTGTCCTGTGCACCAAAAGGTTGCAGGTTCCATTCCCAGTCAGGGCACATACCCAGGTTGTGGGTTCGATCCCCAGTCCGGGCACCTACAGAAGGCAACCGATGGATGTTTCTCTCTCACATTGATGTTTCTCTCCTAAGGATTAAAAAAGAGTAGCCCCTGTTCTCCTGCAATGGGCAATGGACAGGAGACCTCTTAGGTAAGCTGCAAGACAATTTTTGTTGTTGCTGTTAATCCTCACCCAAGGATATTTTTCCATTGATTTTTTAGATAGAGTGGAAGGGAGGGAGAGAGGGAGAGAAACATCGATGTGTGTGATGGGTTCCCTCCCGCATGTGCCCTGACCTGGGCAGGGATCGAACCTGCAACCCAGGTATGTGGCCAAGACCAGGAATTGAACGGGGACACTTCAGTCTGCAGGCCCATGCTCTAATCGCTGAGCCAACTGGCCAGGGCTGCAAGACAACTTACAGCCTCCTCCTCTTCGGTTTCCCACTTACACATGGAAAATCATGTGATTTAATCAATGGCCAGTGCAATGAGCTGGGTCACAGAAACCACGCTCTAAGGTCTTATTCAGTAAAAAGGCAACTCTTAATGATGGCCTCTCTTTTTTTGGCAGAGAGGTTCTGAGCTTAACATAGAGGTCCTGGAGTAGGAGTCACCCCTGCAGGTCGAAGGCCCATGGGCATGAGAGCAATAACACCAGGAGCAAGGGGAAGGGATAAGACAAAAAGAAGTCGGTAGGTCAGAGGGAGGCTGAAAGGAAAACAAATAAGCAATCCAGCCAAATAATGGTCAATGAGAGAGGGCCTCCCACGACATCCTCCCGGGCTCTGCTCCAGTGTCTGCGACTTTCCACTAAGACTCCAGCGCGGCGCACCTGCCCCTGGAGACTGGGCCCGGCGGCGGGCCTGGGGCGCGCTGGGAATGCCTTTCAGGGAGGGCGGCCGCCCTGGCGGGGCGATCGGGAGATGGCAGGGAGGAGTCATGGGGCGTGAAGCGGAAAGACTACATCTCCCAGGCCGCCACGCTTTCCAGCTGGAGTCCTAGGGCGCTGACTGCTCCCCAGTTTCCGTAGGGAAGCTCCGGGCCACCGCAGCTATTGTGTCGCGCTCTCGCCCTCCTCTTCCCGCTCTGATGTCGGTGGAGGAAGGCTACGTTTCATCGCCGCCTCGGCTTAACCCCTCCGGCGCCTAACCGGACCGCAGGCCGGCTCCTGGGACCACGACAAGCTCCCGGGAGCCGAGGACTCCAGTACCGAGAGCCTCGAGCGCAAAGGAGACCGTGGAAGAAGGAGCGCCGGCGCTCGGGCTCGGTTGCGGGGCTTCGCCCGCGAGGGGCAAGGGCGCTGGCTTTAAGAAGGGGGAGGGGAGAGTGCAATCGGGGTAGCCCGCGGAGTTCGGCAAAGGAAATCTGCAAGCTCGGAAGCGAGGAGCAGCGAGCCGAGAGGAGAGGCGGCTCCCATCCCCAGCGCCTGCCCCCGCCTACACCCTGGGCGGGCTGAAGTGTCACGTTTGCGATTGCTTAGAAGGATCCGGCTGGTCTCCGTAGGCGAGCCGGGCTGCGGTTTCTGCTGCTTGTCTGGGGAGGCGATGCCTAGGGGTTATGCTGATTGCTAGGCAGCACCCCGCTGGGATCCGACTGCCTTAGCTCTCCCAGTCACCTGAAGCAATCCCGGGGTCGCGCGTTTCCGGTACGGACCAGCCAGCTCTCCCCAGCCCTTCTCATCAGAACAGGTACCTGTCGTCCGAAGGGAAGGAGACTGCGAGCAATCCCTCCCATCCACTCCCCGTACTGTGCCACTAATGCCCTTGGTCTTTGTATCTTTCTTTCCTCCTCCCTATCCCCGCTATCAGAACCATGGGGCATCCTCCTCTGGAGTTCAGCGACTGCTACCTGGACAGCCCCAATTTCCGCGAGAGGCTCAAGTGTTACGAGCAGGAGCTGGAGAGGACCAATAAATTCATCAAAGACGTGATCAAAGACGGCAACGCGCTTATCAGCGCAATGAGAAGTAAGTGGAAGGCTTCCATGAGGTGTTTCCTTGATCCCGTGGCTCTGGCCTTTAAGCTTTTTATCACCGCAGTGGGAAGGGAGGACTTATAACCTTGGGCCTTTGCCTTTAGTGGTGTTGACCTTGTAAGACAGACTCTATAGCAGTGCCAGGGACCCTCTTGCTCTGCAACTGTCATGGTACCTTGCTGTTCCAAAGGGACAATCTGCCTGTACTGTCAGACATGTTTAGCACCCATGCTGGCCGCAAGGGGACATCCAAGCTGACCAAGTAACTGCCCCAGCACCTCCTAAAGAACTGGGAATTAAGGTCAGCAGCTTGAGTAGTGGTTTTGCCCTGGACTCTAGTTGTTACAGATAAGGGTTGGGGCAGTAAAACGTTCTCCATGGCAAGTTATTTTCTAAGGAAAGCACCTTCGCCCCAGTGATTTTTTTTTTTAAGTTACTGAGCTATGGTTATGGTTAAGGTCAGTGTAAGCTCAGAATTATTGGATGGTCTCACATGCCACTGAATTCTGCTTGAGTGTGGAACAAACAAAGACCTGCCTAGTCCCTGGTACAAGGAGCCTAGCGCCCAGGGAGCAAATTACAGGGCTAAGGTTGGGAGTCATGGGACTCAAGGAACCTCACCTAGCTTGGCTTTCCCAGTGGTCACAGCTCACAGCTGTGGGACTCTTCCCCCTTCCCACTGTGTGGAGTTTTTATTTCTGCTAGTTGGTAGAAGGCTTGGAGTAAGAGAAAAAATAATAAACATCCCCAATAAGAGTGCAGGCAAATCAACCCTTTGTGCCAAAGTATATACCCAGAAGAATGGATAATAGTGACTGGGTGGAGTAATAATTATTTTTTTTCTTTTCTTGGCTGAAAGATGATTGTGAAAAATAAAATCAGACTCACTGGCAAAAATGTCCTGTATGCTTATAACTTTGTTCTGAGTGGATTTATCGCAAACATGCTGTGTGTGGGTCCAGTGTGGGGACCTTCTTAGGGCAGATGCAGCCAACCAAGAGCGGGGAAGGGGAGAGGCTGGGAGCATTAGCGCAGTGGTAACTACTACCAGCTGGTATTTGTTATGTACTCTTCCGATTTGCCCCTTGGAGCCTGTGCTTCCCGGCACATGCTGTCTGCCTGCTTCAGTCAGAATATATAAATTGTCCAAGTGCCTGCCGTCATTTGATTGAATCTGCTCATTGAATGGTTTGTCCTGTTGTGGCAGCACCTTAAGGATGGGGTATTTGATGTTGATCCTTAGAGACCTATAGGCCAGGCTTTGGGGTGTTTCCCCCACTGAGCAGTTCATTGAGAGGTTAAAGATATACAGGTTGTACCCTAAAAGTCATTAGAAAGGTGAGGGTTCACCAAAAGGAAAAGGGGGGAATGTTCGGGTTTTCTTTTTATTTACTTATTACAGTCAACTGCTTGGTGCAGTGTCCACAGTCAAGTGAAGCTCCTTGCAAGCCCCAGGAAGGAAGTGGCTTTGTGAAGTCCACGGTAAGTTGAAAGTGTCTGTGCTAAAAAAAAAAATGACCAGCTAAGGCACATCAGAGTGATTAAGATTCATAAGAAAAAATAAACAGTTTGATGAAACATTTGAGGAAGGGTAAGGCACAGTGAGCTAAGGGCACTGAGACTGAACCCGGTAAGAGTCAATAAGTATGCGGTCCTGGACCTCTGAACGTGCGCGACATGTCCAAGAGCTCTTTTGGCCCAGGGGCCCTCTTGATATTTATGGTGCTTTTCTGTTTCTGAGTATATATAGAAAGCCCAAAAGGAGACAGGTAGGAAATAAAACCCAGCAGCTAACCCAGTCTATTTCTTCCCTTGAAGTTGCATGGTTCTAGAAACACGATTAGCAAGAGGCAAAGGCGGGATATATTTTGGTGTATTGACCACAATAATGTTTATACTCCCACTCTGCTTCCTCACGCTGTGCTAGCTGGGCTGCAGTTTGAGAGTAAGTGGGGTGGGAGGAAACCAAATGTAGACTTTTGCTTTGTGTGGAGGAAAAAGGAGAAGAGAACAGTGGGAATGGATTGCTAAGACTTGGGTTACCTTCTTGGCTTCACCATCTTGGGACAAGATGGCACAAATCACATACTTCATCTGTAAAGCGGGGGTAATTATACCCGCCTCACAGGGTTGTTTCAAAGAAGTTAATGGATTATGAAAGTGCTTTGTAAATGGAAACAGCTGAACAGTATAAGTTGTTCATAATACACCTTCAGTTTAATAATGTATCTGCTGGTGAATGTCTATTTGTCGGGAAGTTTCTGAAGGGAAATGCATCAGCAGACGCAGTTGGGAACATATTTTTTGTTATCATCTTCTTGGAAAATGTCACACCCTACATTGGCATGTCTTAGCAATTCATTTTGTATTCAAGTATGTGGATTCACTTTGGCTAGTGTTTCTAGGAACTAATGAGGCATGCTGCAACCCCCCGCTGCAGTCTTTGTGACAGTTGTTAGCCTAGGTGGGACTTGATTCTTAACATTTATCCTGCTCCTGTCTGATTTGGTATGGAGCTCTAGATGAGGTTTTAGTCAAAAGTGTGTGTGATACTTACTTTATTAAATGTAGGTCATGCCTGAATATTTATTTACTTAGATCTGTGCTCAGAGGTAACTGATGTTATTAATGATATTCAACATGTTTCCCTTGGGAAAATGGTTGATTCCGCCCTTTAAATTTGACCCATTTATAATTGTTGGAGTACAAGATGAAGATTAGAACTTAAAGTAATGGAAATAAAAACACTGCCACTCTGAAGGTGAATAATATTGCCTGTTTTCCTGTTTGTTCTATGTTTTATTGTTGGCAATTTTGGTCCCTGATGTGGTTTGAATGTTTTCTAAGCACTCAGGCTAGGTATTATTAAGAACAAGTGTGGTGTGGCTCCTGCTTACACCCAGTGGAACATGATACACCTAATAAGTGTTATATATAGTTCAATGAACACATACCATTCATTCAGTAAATATTTGTGCACATACTGTATTCAAGTCATTGTTCTCAGGGCTGTCACAGATGTGACAGAGTGAGTCAAAGACGGATCCTGCCCTCAAGGAGTTCCCAGATAAGATATAGGTAGAGATCAGTATTATATAAGGTAGGTAGTAAATATGGATCATTGCCATAAGAGTGGGACAGGTGGATTCCATGGTGTGTGACATCAGAGGGAGAGCTCATTTCCCAATGGGAGGACAAGGAAAAGCAAAGGAGGAAGGAGCATTGGAATTGGGCAGAATTAATAACACTTACCACTTGCTTAGCTATTCCCATGTGCCAGGCATTGAAATCTTACAACAGCCTTAAGAAGTAAGGATTGTTATTCTCATTTTAAAGATGAGAAAACTGACATTGACAGGCCTTGAGTAACTTTCTCAACTAATAAGGGCAAGAGTCTGAATTAGAACCCAGACCTGACTCTAAAGGCCCTGCTCACTTTACTGCATTGTGCTGTATTCAGGACAGGATTTCATTGTAGTAGTAATGACACAGACAAGGTAAAGGGACAGCAGATAATTCATTGGCAATGAGGTGAGGGAAGGGAAGTTTGGGAGATGAGGTTGGAATGGAGGTTGAGGTCTTGACCATGCAGGAACTATTGAATACTTCAGACTTTTAAAAATTAAACTTATTGGGGTAACATTGGTTAATAAGATTATATAGGTTTCAAGTGTACAATTGTATGACACAACATCTGTATGTTGCATTGTGTGTTCACCACCCCAAGTCAAATCTTCCATCACCATATATTTGACCCCCTTTACTACTCCCTCCACCATCCTTCCCTCTGGGAACTACTATACTGTTGTGTGTCTATGATTTTTATTTGTTTGTTTTTCTTGTTTGTTCATTTGTTACTTTCAGTTTTATATCCCACACATGAGTGAAATCATATTGTTCTTAATTTTTTCTGTCTGGCTTATTTCACTTAGCATGATATTCTCAAGGTCCATCCGTGTTGTTGCAAATGGCAGTATTTCATTTTTCTTATGGCTGAGCAGTATTCCATTGTATATATGTACTCCATCTTCTTTACCCAATTTTCTATCGAAGGACACTTCAGTTGTTTCCATGTCTTGGCCACTGTGAATAATGCTGCAGTTAACTTTTCTTCATAGGCAGGGAGTACCAAAATGTTTTTGGGCTCAGCCTGTGTGGCTTAGTGGATTGAGCATCGTCCCATGGACTGAGAGGTCCGGGTTCGATTCCTTGTCAGGGCACATGCCCAGGTTGTGGGCTCGATCCCCAGTGGGGGGCAGGTGTAGGAGGCAGCTGATTGATGTTTCTCTCTCACATCGATCTTTGTATCTTTCCCTCTCCCTTACTCTTTCTCTAAAAAACAAATCAACTAAAACATATTAAAAAAAAAGTTTTTGGTGGGAGAGAGGCATCGCTTGAGCTGTGTTTTATGAAGATTCATCTGAGAGTGATGGGTAAGGTGTTAGCAATTCCACACAAATATTTGGGACTTTTCAGCAGTTAATTGGTGGCTTTAAATTTTCTTTGTTGTAACTCATGAGCGTGCAAACCTCTTCTGTAAAGGGGTCATTTTTAGGCTTTGAGGGCCATGCAGTCACTGTGGCGATTACTTAATTGCCATTGTTATGAGAAAGCAGCTATAGATAATATGTATATAAAATGAGAGTGGCTATGTTTGAATAAAACTTTATTGACATTGAAGCGTGAATTTCACATAACTTTTACATGTCACGAAATATTATTCTTCCTTCAAATTTTTCAACTGTTTAAAAATGTGAAAATCATTGTCAGTTCATCTAGGGGACATACAAAAATAAGTGGTGGGCTGGGTTTGTCTCCCTGGTTGTCGTTTATAGACTTCTGATATAACTAGTGAACCTAAAAAAACCAGAATGGATTTTTATGGGTAAGGCAGTGAATATAGCTATTGAGAGAATATTTCACATTTTCCATGAACTAGTTTGACTTTGGTGTGCTGTTAATTATACCTGCTCTGGATTCAGGGGGTCACAGGCTCAAATACTGTGAGAGGCCAAGGAGAAAACACAAAAATATGAAGCTTTTGGAAGTGGGTTAATAGGGTTGGAGTGATTGGGGTAAAATACGACGGCCTCACCCCATTCAAAAAGTCTTTACTTACCTTTCATAAAAAGTGTGCTAGTTAAATAAAATACAGTCACAGCCTAAATTCAGTTAGGTCGCAACTCCTGAGCTAGATGACTTAGCTTCATGGTCTGTGAGTCTTGGACTCCAATTGGCTGGGAAAGTGGAAGATGACTGTGAACAGAGAGATTTCTCTGCAGAAGTAGCTGGGCTCTGTTTGCAAGTGATAGAGGTGGAAGGATGGTATAATGGGAAAAGATCCTAGAAATGATGTCTAGATACCTGGGTATGATGCTAGTTCTGCTTCTAATGGAATCTGTGACCTTGGTAAGTTATTTTACTGGGGCCCTAGGTTGGCAGTTTTATAAAGGTGGGGGTAGTTAGGGGATCTGTAAGCTCACTTTTAGCTCTAACATGCCATGACCTTTTTTTTTTTAATCCTCACCTGAGGACATGTTTTTACTGATTTTTAGAGAGAGAGGAAGGGGGAGAGAGAAACATTGATGTGAGAGGGAAACATCGATTGGTTGCCTCCATACACACCCTGACTGGGGATTGAACCCACAACCTAGACATGTGCCCTGATCGAGAATCAACCCACAACCTTTTGGTGTACCGAATGACTCTCCAATAAACTGAGCCACCCAGCCAGGGTTCCATGACTTTCTTTATAGTGCACTTCATATTGTATTTTAATCATTTGGAAAATGAATAACTAACCCAATTGTAGCTTCTAACTTTATGCCTACATAAATTTTCGTATTATTTTAGTGTTCATGACAGTATTTAATTAAACAAAAAATTTTTAAAAATTTTAAAATTAAGTAGCTATCAAAAACCAAGAATAACATACCTTATGTGTATGTATGTTTGCATATATAGAATATATATCAGAAAAAAGAATTACTTCACTAAACCCACACATATACATGCATAACCATACATACATGGGCTGTCTTGTAATAATGAAAACTTATGTCTTAAAAGAATATAAAAGATATATTCTGTATTAAAACTGTACATAAAGTTGATAAAGTTGAAATAATATAATTGGTATAATTTTTATAACCTACTCTTAAATTTTTTAAAAAATGTCACTTTCTTACGTTATGCTTTTATTTATTTTTAATAATTTTTCTTCATTGATTTTAGAGAGAGAGGAAGGAGAGAGAGAGAGATAGAGACATCGATGAGAGAGAACATCGATTGGCCACCCCCTGCATGCCCCACACAGGGGATCGGGCCCACAACATGGGCATGTGCTCTGACCGGGAATTGAACCGGCGACTTCTTGGTGCATGGGTCAGCTCTCAAGCACTGAGCCACACCAGTTGGGTTACATTATACTTTTAAATACAAGAGTTTTAGATGTTTAGGTGACCTTTTGGGTTGCCTGTTTAGCTCTTGCTTTGATACCTGGGGCACCTATCTGGTAAGTGATTGCTTTCCTGGAAGGATGGGTTGATTCCATCTTTGAGGTGAATTTGATACTGAATATAATTAGTGGAGCCATCTTTAGCTTGGCACACAGAGAACCTGGGTATTAGATCCAACCCTGCCACTAGCCAGCTATATAACACTGAGTGAGCTTGTTTCATCAGCCTGAGTTTCCCATTTGTAAATTTAGAGGTGTGCTCAGTGACCTTCAGCATTCCTCCTGGCATTCTCATTCTGTTTTCTGGGCTGTCAACTGTCTTGTTCAGATAGTTAGAGCAACCTAAATGGATTCTATCATAAACTTTAGAGCCAATTTATCTTTAATCTGAGAGAGTGGGAAAGGGCAAATCTAACTGTTATGTCCAACCTGAGCAGATGACTTGAATTGTGATAGCCTATCTGATTATCTTCTCGAATGCACCTTGACGGGTGTTAACCTGATGCCCTTCAGTTCTGTTCTGAATAGTTCTATAGTGAGGGAGACCAAAGCTTTTAATCCCTTTGGGGTGGGTGTAGTGCCATGGTGTGCAGGGAGGAGTTGGTTATGTAATATACATTCTCAGTCAGCAGACATCCTGTCATTCTTCCAGTGATATTTGATGAGTGCCTCAGAGCACATGGAGTTATTTCAGATCCTCCAGGGTAACACAGATCAATGTAATGAGTGTGTCTTATCATACTGCTGTTAGTAGATATGAAGCAATGTCAAATGGAATTTGGTGGAGACCACACTGACATGTTCATTGAAGGTTCTCAGCAGACCAGATACCAAAGTAGCTGGACTGGGTGTCCTGTGAGAACTAGTGTGGAAAAGTGAACCAAGCCAGCCTTTCAGTGTGACCATTTATAAGAAGCTGTTTTTTTTTAAGTGATGGGAGATGGTGTTGAGGTGGGATAAGGAAGATTATGGCTTGATCTGCTTGTTAAGAAAAGTTTTTCAATCAGAGTTAAGAGTGATGAAGGAAAATTACTTTGCAGCTTCATTTTTATAGCCTCATTTAAAAAGGATAGCCAAAATCTTTTGTTTAATCTGACATCTGTTTTTCTAATCAGTGTCTACAGAAATTTCCTAAAAGCCCATGAATATCTGGAAAGATACATGTTTTTCCAGGGGAGCACTCTGGAAATATTGAGCTGATTTTTGTGTGTGGGGGGTGGATGGCCTTCAAGATGCTTTATCTGGCTTGCATCAAGTGCTAAAACCTTACATACTGTAAAGGCAATTCAATATAATTCAATAAGGATTTACTAAGCACCTACTTATGTGTCAGGCACTATCCTGGAAATTGGGGATATAATGGTGAATAAGATTGTTATGGGCTCTGACTTCTTGGAGTAGACATTAAACATTTGATTACCCATTTAAGTAATTTAATTACAATTGTGAGAAGAGCTATAAAGAAGAAGTTGAGTGTATGATATATCACATATTATAGAGTGGGGCTTTGTGGGGATAAAAAGGAACTGGACCATGGGGTTGTAACTGTCCGTAGGGAAAAAAGAATAAAATGAGGAGAAAGAGTTGCTAAGTCAAAGCTCCCAGTTTTACTATCTTGGTGGTTAATGGCCCTGGTAATGAGCAATAATACTTTATTTGTTTGTTTGTTTGTTATTCCTCACCCGAGGATATTTTTCCATTAATTTTTAGATAGAGTGGATGAGAGAGAGGAGGAGGAGAGAAAGAGAGACATCAATGTGAGAGAGACATTGATTGGTTGCTTCCCGCACACACCCTGACTGGGGCTGGGGATCAAACCTGCAACCCAGGTACATCCCCTTGACCGGGAATTAAACCCATGACCCTTTGGTCTGTGGGCTGATGCTCTAACTGCTGAGCCAAACTGGTCAGGGCATGAGCAATACTTTTCAAGTGAATGTAGAGTTTCTCAGAAGCAGACAGGATGTAGTATGTATCATGGGATCATTAGGGAAAACACAAAAGTACCTACTGCTTCCTTCTTCAAAAAAAATTTTTTTTTCTTTATTGATTTTATAGAGAGAGGAAGGGAGAGGGAGAGAGAGATAGAAACATCAATTGGCCGCCTCCTGCACACCCCCCACTGGGGATTTGGCCCACAACCTGGGCATGTGCCCTGACCGGGAATTGAACTGGCAACCTCTTGGTGCATGGGTCGATGTTCAACCACTGAGCCACACCAGCCGGGCACCTTCTTCTTTTATAAGTATATTAAAAATGTTATTTTGGATGGGTACATATGAACATGGTACAAAATTCAAAAGGTTCAAAAGGGTAAATCTTTTCTCTCTTCCTATGTCTAGTTCCCCAGTTCTCCATTTTAGAGGCAACAAGTGGCAACTGTTTGTTTAATCTTAAAAAGACTATCCCAGTGCTTCTTTCAACTTCTGCTTTCTCAGGATTGTGTTCTATTGTAGGCACATTTCCAGCCACACTGTGACAATATTTCTTTAAGATTGTACTTGGAGGAAATGGTAGATTAAAGATCTCAGAAAATCAACTCCTCCATAAAAGCTAAAAAAAAAAAAAAAAAAAAAAACTGGCAAAAATTGTCACAATCGCCCTGGCTGGTGTTGTTTAGTGGTTACAGCATCATCCCGTGCACCAAAGGGTCTTGGGTTCAATTCCTGGTCAAGGGTATGTACCTGGTTTGTACTTCAATCTCTGGCCCCAGTTGGGGCATGTGCAGGAGACAACCAAATGACCTGTCTCTTGCATTGATGTTTCTCTTTCTCTCTCTCTCCCTCTCTCCCTCCTTTCCTCCCTTCCATTGTCTATAAAAAAAAAAATCAATGGAAAAAATATCCTCAGGTGAGGATTCACAACAACAACAACAACAACAACAAAATGGTCACAATAAACTTTTGCAGAACTCTGGAAATTAGCCAAAAAGCTTGCAACAATCTGAAAAGTATTTATTGATGAAAACATGTTTATCCTCTGAAGCAGCAGGGGTTGTGGCATTTTAACTTGCCCTGCCTCCCATTCCATTCTCCAGACCTTTGTGGCAGCCTTGAAAATCAGCAGCTTCATAACCACAGTAGCTGTGGAAACCAGCAGGCTTTCAGCACCTGAGGGGGAAGACTCAGTTTGTACATCCTCAAAAACTCACATATCCACAGAATTCGCATACCCACAGTATTGTCATTATTTAACCTGTTTCAAAGTTACCCAGAAAAGCCCCATTCATAGGGCTTCTCATTATGTCACCTGACTTGGAGCTAGCTCAGTGGGGTAAGTTCTGTCCCCAGGGTGTTTAACATTACAGTTTCCTGGGGCTGTAATACCAGTTAGGAGAAGCAAGAGCCTGACCAAAAACATAAAAGGAAGAAATGGGGAATGAGATATCCATAGGGGGCTTTGAAAAGTTCTGACATATTCCTGGGGATCTAGAAGGCTGTGTGCATACTCGGGGTTATGCATGTGCCTAGTAAAGGCCCGAGAGGAACCCAGTTTCTCTCCTCTGGCTGAACTTGAGGCAGAGTTGTAAACTGCCTGGATGAGTGTTGAAAGAATGTCCTGACATGCACACAGAGCCCCTCAGTAAAAGGAGAGAGACTTAATGGTTTAAGACATTTAATGAGATCTCTGAACACTAAGCTAACTAAGCAGAGACTTCAGTGGCCACACGCGATAGGGAATACACAAAGAAACAGCAGCAACAACAACAACAGAAACAATAATAGCAATAAAACCGGGGGTCAGAATCTGATTTCCAGGAATACCACATTATATTGTCTAAAATGTCCAATTTTCAACAAAAAATGATCAGACATGCAAAGAAACCGAAAAGTATAGTCCTTACATAGGAAAAAAAAAAAAACATGTCAGTTTGTAAACTATCCCTGATAGGGCCTAAATGTTGGAATTTAGATAAAAATTTAAATCAGGCAATATAAATATATTCAATGACATAAAGGAAACCATGTCTGAAGATTTAAAGGAAAGCATGAGAACAGTGTCTCACCAAAGACACGATATAAGGAAATAAAAATTATTAAAAAGCATGAGATAGAAATTCTGTAGTTGAAAGTAAACTAACTGACATAAAAATTTACTAGAGAGGCTCCATAATAGATTAGTTGAAAGAAAAAAGAACCATAGAACTCGAAGATAAGTCCATTGAAATTATCTAGTCTGAACAAAAGAAAGAAAAAAATGAACAAAAATTAACAGAGCCCCAGAAACTGTGGGACACCATCAAGTGAATTAATGTATGTATAATGGAGTCCCAGCAGGGGATACAGAAAGGAGCAGAAAGAATATTTGAAGGCATAATAGCCAAAAAATTCTTACATTTGATGAGCAACACTAATCTCCAGATCCAAGAAGCTCAACAAACTCCAAATTGGATAAACTTAAGAAAAGCTATACCTAGGTGCATTATAGTGAAACTGATGAAAACCAAAGACAAAGGATCTTGAAATAAGCAAGAGGAAAATGACTCATCAGGTGAATGGGATCCTTAAAAAGATCAAAAACTGACTTCTTATTCTCAATCATGGAGACCAGAAGGCAGTAGGTTTATATATTCAAGGTGCTTGAAAGAAAATGAATGTCAACCAAGAATTCTATATTCATTAAAACTATCATTCAAAAGTAAGGGAGAAATTAATACATCCTCAGAGAAATAAAAAACAAAAACAGAATTTGTCACTAGCTGACCTGCCCTACAAGAAATACTAATGAGAGTCATTCAGAATGAAATGAAAGAGTGATGGATGGTAACTAAAATCTGCACAAAATATTAGGAGCACCAGTAAATGTAACTACATAAATAGACATAAAAGACAGTATAACTGTCTTTTTAAAAAATGTGTTTTTATTGATTTTTTAGAGAGAGAGGAAAGGAGAGATAGAAACATCAATGAGAGAGAAACATCGATTGGCTGCCTCCTGCATGCCCCCCACTGGAGATGAAGCCCAAAACCCAGGCATGTGCCCTGACTTGGAATTAAACCAGGACCTCTCAGTCCATGGGACAATGCTTAATCCACTGAGCATGCTGGCTGGGCTGTCTTTTTCTTTTTTCTTTTTTTAGTTATTCCTTTCTTCCTGATTTAAATGACAATTGCATAATGCAGTATTTATAAAACTGTTGATGAGCTTATGATATATAAAGATTCAAAATGTATAACAATATAGCATAAATGAAGGGTTGGGAAACAATAATATTGGAGCAGCGTTTCTGTATGTTTTCTAAATTAAGTTGAATTAAACTGAATTAGATTGTTTTTTTGTTTTTTTTTAAAGTCAAGTCCCCGGCAGAAATGTAGTGCCTCGATTGTTTTAAGTTAAGATGGTGATTGTAATCTCGAGGTCAGTCACTAAGAAAATAACTAAATATATAGTAAAAGAAAAAACAAGGTTATTAACATAGTACATTAGGTAATAGCTATTTAACACCAAAGAAGATTGTAATGGAGGAATATAGAAAAAAATATAAGACATATAGAAAACAAAGTAAATGGCAGACATAAATCTTACCTTATCAGTAATTATATTAAATGTGAATGGAAGCCCTGGCCGGTTTGGCTCAGTGGTTAGAGCATGGGCCTGCAGACCAATGAATCTTGGTTTTGTTTCCAGTCAAGGACATGGACCTTGGTTGCGGTTCGTCCCCGGCCCTGGTTGGGGTTGTTTGGGAGGCAATCAATCGATGTGTCTCTCTTATGTTGTTTCTCTCTCTCTCTCCTTCCCTCTCTCCCTCCCTCCCTCCCATTCTACCTCTGAAGATAAATGGAAAAATATCCTCGGGTGAGGATTTTTTAAAAATCTGAATGGAATACACACAGCAATAGAAATGCAGATATTAGCAAAAAGGATACATTGATAAAAATGGATAAACTGATGGAAATATATACTGTTTTTGAGAGACACATTTTGGACTCAGAGACACAAATAGGTTGAAAGTAAAAGGATGGAGAAATATACCCAGCAAACATTAAGCAAAGAGAGTTAGGATGGCTATACTAATATCAGACAAAATAGACATTAAGACAAAATTTCTATGGTATACAAAGAAAAACATTTTATAATGGTGAAACAGTCAATATATCAGGAAGGTTTAAAATTATAAATATGTACCTAACAACAGAGCCCCAAAATACATGAAGCAAAGTGGACACAATTGGAGGGAGGAATAGATAACCTAATAATAATTAGGGATTTTAATATTCCACTTTCAATAATGGATAGAATAGCTAGAGAGCAACAAAGAAATACAAGACTTGAACAACACTATGAAACAACACGATCTTTTATGGACATCTGGAGAACACTTGACACCAGCAGCAGAATACCCATTCTTCTCAAGTGCACACGGAACATTATCCAGGACAGACCCTCTGCTAGGACTCAAAACATGTCTGAATGTATTTATTCACACCAAGTGTGTTCTGTAGCCACAGTGGAATGAAATTACAAATCAACAACAGAATGATAGTTCACAAAAGAAGGCAGTTCACAAATACAGAGTGGGGCAAAAGTAGGTTTACAGCTGTTCATATAGAAAATAATACAGTAGTTAATACATAATAACACAAGCATAAACTGTGTTTTGTGTACTCACAACTGTAAACCTACTTTTGCTCCACTTTGTATGTGGAAATTAAATATCATACTCCTAAGTTACCAGTGAGTCAAAGAAGAAATCACAAGAGAAATTAGAAGACACTTTGCAATGAATGAAAATGAAAACACAGCATGCCAAAACTTACGGGATGCAGCAAAAGCAGTGCTTAGGGGAACATTTATAGCTTTAAACACCTGCACTAGAAAAGAAGAAACATCACAATTCAATAACTTAACCTTCCACATTAAGAAATTAGAAGAAGGCCCAGCTGGTGTGGCTCACTGGTTGAGGATCAACCCATGCACCAAGAGGCCTCTGGTTCGATTCCCAGTCAGGGCACATGCCCAGGTTGTGGGCCCAATCCCCAGTGGGGGGCATGCAGGAGGCGGCCAATCGATGTTCTCTCTTATCAATATTTCTATCTCTCCCTCTCTCTTCCTCTCTCTCTAAAATCAGTAAAGAAAAAATATTTAAAAAAATAAAACAAAAAAGAAATTAGAGCCCTGGCCCGTTTGGCTCAGCGGTTAGAGCGTCGGCCTGCGGTCCAGAGAGACCCAGGTTCGGTTCCTGCTAAGGGCATGTACCGCGGTTGCAGTTTGTCCCCGGCCCTGGTTGGGTCGTGCGGGTGGCAGCCACTCAATGTGTCCCTTTCACGTCGATGTTTCTCTCTCTCTTTCTCTTCCTCTCTCTCCCTCCCACTCTATCTGAACAAAAAATGAAAAAAAGTCCTCGGGTGAGGATAAAAAAAAAAAAAAGAAATTAGAAAAAGAAGACTAAACTAATCTCAAAGCAAGTAGAAGGAAAGAAATGATAAAGATTTGAGTAGAATTAAATGAGATAAAGGATAGGGAAACCACAGAGAATATTTAAAAAAAAATAGAAGTGGGTTTTTAAAAAGATAATATTGAGAAACCATTAGCTGGACTGACAGAGACAAAAGAGATCAGTCTCAAATTATTACAAGCAGGAATGATGGAGGGGTCATTACTACCAACATTACAAAAATAAAAGAATAAAAGGGAATACTATGACTAACTTTATACCAATAAATTTAGATGAAATGGACAAATTTCTAGGAAGACACAAACTACACAAATTCACTCCACAATAAATGGAAAATCTGTATAGACCTGTAACAAGTAAAGGCATTGAAACAGAAATCAAAATACTGTCTAAAAAGAAAAGCCCAGGCCTAGATGGTTTCACTGGTGAATAATCTTCAAAAGTTTTAAAGAAAAATTAGTACACATACTTAGCAAACTCTTCCAAAAATTAGAAGAGGAAAGAACACTTCTTAACACATTCTCAGAGGCAGTGGTATTCTGACACCAAAACCAAAGACATCACAAGAAAAGAAAACTCTGGAGTCTAGACCAAATTTCCTGAAGAGTATAGATGCACAAATCCTCAACAAAATGCTAGCAAACCAAATCCAGCAACATAGAAAACAGATTATACACCATAACTAAGTGGAATTTATTCCAGGAATGCATTTAGTTTGACATCTGAAAATTAATCAATGTAATAATGTAACAATTAAAATAAGGGAAAACCCATATTGTTATTATAATAGATGCCGACACTTAAAAAAAGTCTACTACCTTATTATGCTAAAAACACTAAACAAATTAGGTCTAATATGTTTGTGCCTGTGTAGGGCTGGGGGAGCTGGTCAGGATGCGCTGTGACTGCTAATGGGTATGGTATTTCTTTCGGGGGTTGTGAAAATTTTGTACAATTAGATTGTGATGATAGTTGCACAATGCTGTGAGTATACTGAAACCCACTTAATTATACACTTTAATGAGTGAATTTTATGGTATGTGAGTTTTATATCAAAGCCATTTTTTTAAACGATTGTGCTCGGAGACACAGAGGTGCTTGGCTTATATACCTGCACCTTCCTTTGGCTCTTCCTTATAGAACAGCAGACCTGGAGGGTTGTTTAGAAAGTTTCACATCCACTCTGTTGGGTTTCTATCCAGGGAAAAAGAAGCCAAGGGAGAGAACTGACTCTTCTAGGGACCTAGAGCTAGAGTCTGGATTGGGACTGGAATCAGATTTCTTGGTTTTCCATTCTAAGGCTCTTACTGCATTGTGCTCTAAATTGGGTCCTTACATTAAAACTGTCTGACCCTGGCCGAGTTGCTCAGATGGTTGGGCGTCGTCCCGTGAACCAAAAGGTTGCAGGTTCCATTTCCGGTCAGGACACATACCTAGGTTGTGGGTTCAATTCTCCAGTTGGGGTGTGTATGGGAGGCAACCCATCGATGTTTCTCTCTCACATCAGTGTTTCTCTCTCTCTCTCTCTCATCAGTACAAACAATATCCTTGGGTGAGGCTGAACAAAAACTGTCTGGATGTTCTTTATTGGGGCCGGGGGTGCTTTTGTTTGGCATTACCCAGTTGGCTGCCAAGAACTGTGCCAGGGGAAAGTTTCCTTTTATTCCCTCACCTGCACCCTCGTGGCTGGGATCAGATGCTGTCCATGTTGAGCCATCTAGTCCCAAATTAATCAGGGTCTGGTTGTATTTTCTTTCCTTTGTCATAGAAGAATGGTAATGCATCTTGGTGGTGTGACACCTGTCGTCTTTGTCTCCTGCCCCAAGAGCCTACACCAGCTGGTTGGGCAGTTCCCCTCTTCTCTGCTCATCTGTCGATTTCTTACGGCAAATGCAGCTGCTTCTCCATGTAGCAATAGTGTATATTGGGAAATGTGTGGCATTACTAAAGGGTGACAAAGCCCCCCCCCCCATATTATTTTTATTCTAAGGCAGCATGGAATTTCTCACAAGTGGCAAGCAGTCGGCCCAGCACTATAGTACCATATTAGGAACTTCAAGGCAGTTCTTTGCAAAAGGTTTTCATTAAGCACTTCCCAGAAGCAAGAGGGCCACATTTCAGCTTCCAACTCTCTTTCCAGAGCCAGGCTGTCGTGGAAAAGCCTCTCCCCGTGATTGGAAAAATATGTATTATGTATGTGGTGGTTGACAGCTGGAGACTAATCCTGAATTCATCCATCCTGAATTTATTAGGTGGGGGGAGGAGGCTGGGTAACACGCCGTCGAGGTGTTTTATAGCTGCCCCTTACAGCTTTTGTTTAGAACAGCAAAAATAAAACGGAAAAGAGAATTGTAAAGAGAATGTCCCTGCCACCATCAACACCACGCTGAAATTCTCTTGCTCTTAACCTGGGAAATCTTGATATCTCTCCATATTTGGTTCACGTGGAGAGATTTGTCTCCTAGATTCCATGCCTAATGTTTCAGGGTTTATGGGAATGCTTGTTCTGTTGTGGTACCGAATGGGAAAGCAAGGGGTACCAGTGTACTGATCGGCAACGGCCTAGCCAGGGATTGTATAGCTGCACTGGCAGAATGGATGGGGAGGGAACGCTGAGGGTTCTTGGCATGTTTTTGTTTGCTTTTTCCTTTGTGAAAAGCAGATGCAACATCTTGCTGGAAATGGACGCACAGAGTTCTAAGGGCCCTGAAGAGAACATTTAATTTTACTCTTTCATATTTCAGATGGGGAAACAAACCTAAGAGTGTATCGTCCTTGCCCAAGGTCACAGAGCCAGTTAATCACAGTCTGTACTGAAACCAAATCATCAGTGCCACTCCAGGGCTGTCCGCAATGTCACTGAGCATCACGAAAACAGTCTCTACCCTTCACCAACCTCTTTTTGTGGAGCCTGTGATTTTTTTTTTTTCAGAATCACCTTCAGCTTCTGGAATAAAAGAATTGTTTCCTTGTTCCTGCTGCCTGGCAAGAATTTGCCCCTCCACTGTTGGCCTGAAGGAGCCAAGCGTTCCCCAGACCTGCGGGAACGGAGCAGGGCAAGGTTCAGGGAGTCAGAACTGACTGCTGTGCCTTTTCTGGATGACACTTGTCCAGTGGAAGCTTGAGGAACTAGAAGATTAAGACACAGCCCTTCTATAATAGACCCTTCCCCAGATAGGTGGCATTTTGAGAGTCCAGTTAGGAGGAAGAAGCAACTCTGATACAAACTGGGTTGGGTTTAGGTCTGGTCCCGGTTGTGCTGTGCAACAGGAACGGTGAACCTGTGGCTATGATCTCACTCAGGCTGACCGGTTACCTGGCTGTGGATATAAATACAGATATGGGCATGAGCTAACATTTGCAAAGCACTTTGTGGTATGCAAGGCACTTTCACATATATCGTATACCTTAATCTGAGAGAGAAAGTATTGTTATCTCCATTTTATGCATGAGGAAATGCTTAGGGAGCTGAAGTACTTTATTATTATTTTTAATCCTCACCCGAGGATATTTTTTCCTTTTTTTTTTTTTAGAGAATGGAAGGAAGGGAGGGAGGGAGAGAGGGAAGAAGAGAGAGAAAAGAGAGAGAGAGAGAAACATTGATGTGAGACAGAGACATCAATTGGTTGCCTCCCGCACGCACCCCAATCAGGGCCAGGGACCAAACCTGCAACCCAGGTACATGCCCTTGACCGGGAATCGAACCTGAGACCCTCTGGTGTATGGGCTGACTCTCTAACCACTGAACAACACCGCCCAGGGCACGAGCTGAACTTCTTTCGAACTACTAATCAGTAGCAGAGCTAAGACTTAGATTTTCTGAGTATTCTTTCCACTGTTCCACATCACTTTTATTCTGATGGAGGAGAATGTAAGTGCTGTTCAGAGGAACAGGTAGTTCAGAAGGGAGAGTGTGGAGTGGAGACCTGGGGACTTCTGTGGAAACGGGAGCAGCTACCATTACACACGTGCACAGGAAGTGGGCATCAGGAGAGGGTGGGAGCTGGCGCAGCAGTAGAGAAGTGGGGAGCTGGCAGGGCTGACGGACCAGAGCTTGCGGTAGTTCCTTGTGTCATCAACCAGACGGTGAAGGCTGCTGCGGAGAAGACAGTCCAGACCAAGGTAGAGGTCTTTCAAGGAGATTTCTCTGACGCCAACAGGGGTGGTTCCAAAAACTGGGGAAGCCTCAGACTGGTGATGGGAGAGGGTGACCCTGGGCCTTTTTCACTACCTCTTTCGGATGGAAAATAAACGGAAACACTAAAGTAGTTAATAAGGAGGAAAAATACGGGCGTCTTTTAATTGGCCACTTGGTTTTCTATTCTAGACGTTTCATAGGTGGTGCAGACATGATTTAGCCCAAGTTATCTGTGAACAGCGAGTTTGGGGGCTAATACGCATCTTGTTTGAAACCAGTTTTATCCTTAGATGGAGATGTGTTCACATTGATGTTATACATAATAATGCTCATAAAATAAAGAAAGGATCATACCTTTCTTAGTATTTTTCAGTTCGCCAAACAGTTTGGCCTATGACCTCTTTTTGATCTTTACAACAACCCTGGGAACTAATCGGGCAGGGTATTATCAGTGTTCCTCTTACACAGGTGAAGTAACCAAGGGCAGATAATGGCCTTTCAGCTTTACAGCCCAGGAAATGGAAATTCGGAGAAGTTCAGCGATTTGCTCAGTTACTCAGCTAGTGTGTGGAAAACTGGGGTCTAAACCCAGATCTTCTGGCTCCTAAGGGCTCGACATTTTCTAGTGTATTCTCATGTATTCTCTGTAGAAGGGGGTCAGTGATTAGGCCTTGCAGGGTGGGTTTGGGAAATCGGTGTCTCTGGGCTGTCATGGATGGTCCCTGGTATGTTCGTTACCTGATGACTCCTGATGTCTGTCCCAGCTGTGGCCGGGCTTTGTACTCAGCTCTGTCCTGCTCCTTGAGCCTGGCCTCCCAACTCCATCTCCTTATGTATCTCACTCTGTGGAACCTGATCATTCACTTTCCTGTGTTGCCCGTTGACAGCTGCTATCTCCTCCCCGGTTCCCTGCCCCAGACCCTAGGAAGCCCTCTCAGAGACCTTGCCTTCCTGCGCTTTGTTTTTAGGCCTAGCCCCCTGTTCCTGCTCTGATGAGTCTCTTGTCACCCTCCAAATTGTGACTGAAAGTCTTTTGGACCCTCTCATGCTACATGTTAGGTAGCCCATTCGAAAGAGCTCATAAATACAGGTGTGCCGGGGTGATATTTAGGACCAATTCTTCGCCTCTCTCTTACCCCCCTGCCTTTAATCAGTTTCTGCTCCCCGGGCAATATGGAGATAATCTATCATGGTTCTGGGGCAGAGCCCATTATACGGATGGCCCTAGCCCAGGTCTGGCATTATTGCCACAGCTATTGCTGTTCTTTTTTTCAGGTCGGACAAGTCCAGCAGGATCTGGCTGATTGACACATATAACCGGCCCCTGGGCAAAAGAGGCACTTGCTTGGCAAGTCTCCTCTCCAGGGGAAGTTTTGTTTTTTGGTAGTGGTCTCACCCTCAAGGAGTTAGTAGCCCCTTTTAGAACTGGCTTTCCCAAAGCGTGGCCCTCCAGGAGCATCTGGGGCTGCTGAAGTCTACTGACCAATTGTGGCTTTGCTGTTTCCTGTGGAATACTCGCTGAGTTTCTGCATCAGGCAGAGTTAATAACATGATGTTTAATGAAGAACACGTGTCTTCCATCGGCACATCAGGGAAGATAGCTCTCCACTGGGCTAGCTAAGAGTTTTATTTTTTTAATTTATTTTAAATTTTTATTTAGTTATTTTCTAATTCTCACCTGAGGATATTTTTCCATTGATTTTCAGACAGAGTTGTAAGGAGTGAGGGAGGGAGGGAGAGAGAGAAAGAGAGGAACATTGATGTGAGAGAGACACATCAATTGGTTGCCTCCTGCATGACTCCGACTGGGGCCCAGGAATCAAACCTGCAACCCCTTGGTCTGCAGGCTGAATGCTTCAACTGTTGAGCCAAACTGGCCAGGGCTAAGATTTTTATTTTCTAATGGTGACAAGTAGAGGTAAGTAGAATAGGTATTCACAGGCGTTGTTTACTTGGAAATGCTTTGTAGCCTCTAGCTTTGAGAATAACTGATTGAGGGAAAATTTATAGCCTTGAATCTTGGTTCTTGCTCCTTCTCAGGACTCCTGGGCAGAAGAGAGAAGGGATAAGGAGTAGTAACTTGATTTCTCAAAGAGATCTCCTTGCTCTATTTGCAGTAAAGCAAGGGTCAGCGTCCTGTGACCCATGGACCAAATCCTACACCACCTGTTTTCGTAAATAATGTCTGTTGTTGGAAATAACATTTTATCAGGGCATAGCCATGCCCACTTGTTTACATATTGTCTATGGCTGCTTTTGGTGCTAAAATGGCAGAGTGGAATAATTCTGACAGACAGAACAGCCCTCAAAGACTAAAATAGGCTGTGCAATATTAATTGGCTATTGTTGAGTAGGGCATGGCATTGAGTTCCTTGAGTGTTCCTTGGACCTTCTTGTTTTTCTCCAGCTTCAGCTGGGTTTGTGCAGAGAGGTATGCAAGGAAGTGGTTTTGGAAATAGCCTTCTTCCTCATACCTAATGAAGACTTCGAATCCATATGGTGCTGCTCAGTGTTTTCCTGTTTGAATGGGCATAGTCTTCGTTATCAGTGATGTAACCCTAGTGCCTAGTACGGGGCCTGACACAACCCTGGCTCTGGTCTCAGGACACTGGCTTTTCCAGTGACCAATCAGAAACACAGCATTTCTCTAGTGCAAATATTTCTCTCTTTTTGACTGTCTTTTGGCATATGGTCATGAACCCAGTTCCTCTTTCGCATTGTAGGCAGTCATTGGGATATTTTACAAAGCCCCTGAATGGTTGGCATGCATTTTCTGGTTTTGAGCTTTGAATTGGTGTGGTACAACTCAGTCATACATAAGTAATCTATGGCTCTGCTGGAAGGCAAACCCAGGATTTCTGATAGATTATTTGTCATAAGATAACAGAAGCCTTTTTCTTTCCTTGACAGATTTGGGAAATTAAAGGGGCCAGACGCAGTTCCTTTTGTAGTTAACAGTGATGTAATGTACCAAGTAGTGAAGGCAATGGGGTAGGAACCACAGAAGTCACAACAAGGCCTATTGCCCAGTCAGGCTTTCTCCAGCTTGTCAGACAGTATTTCACTGAGGTCAAAGAAATGAAATGTATGAACAGCAGTCCCGCTCAGCTCCCCTGGTTCTTATTTATTCCTTGTCATTGATCACTGTGATGCTGGTATTTTGATAGGATTATTTTGGTATGATTTAACAGGAATTTAAAAAGCGTGGCAGTTGCTAGATGCAATTTCATGTTATTTGTGGTATCTTGCCGAAAATGGAACAATCTGGCCTCTAAAACCCAGTTTTAGAGAATAACCAGAGGTTCCCCTATGTAAGTGGGGCAAAGAAAATCAGAATGATAGTGTCAGAAGGAGTCTGGGAAGTCATGGAGTCAACTCCTCTGTTTTCCAGCCACCTGATTCAGCCAATATTGAGAGTGAGAAAAGGAATGAAATTCAATTGTTGCCCTGGGGAATGGTTCCCATCATTAACTTCTATCCTTTTGGGAGCACTAGAAACTAGTTTGTTGGGAAAATAAAACTTTTGGACCACAGAGCTTTAATTAAGTCTTCTGTTTTAAAAAAATTTCACCTAAAGGGCACTTAGGACTGAAGTAGTTAAAAATATAGTCTTGGCTGGAGTCATGTTACTGAGCTTAGGTTTCAGCATGTTCTCTATCTAGGAACTTGAGCTCCTCAGCAAGGAAGGGCATGGCGAGGCTTAGTACAGTAGCATGATGTTGTCAGAGTGACAGCATTGGCATTGCAGGCACACAGACCTGGGTTCGAATTCCACATCTGCCACTGACTAGTTAAGTGGCATTTACAAGCCACCAGCCTCTTAGTCTCAGTTTCCTCAGCTGAGTGGAGGAAAGTAATACTAACTGTGGTCACTGAGTATATTCATGAAATGAGATATTTATAAATGGCATCCTCTTAATAAATGTTAGTCTCTGCTTAGTATAATTTGAGAAATCATTTATGGCAATGCATGTGCCGTCAATAAACTTAAAATGTAGTCATTGACAACTTGATCGGAGTTTGGATGTGGATCATTCCTTGAGAATTCAAGAATGCATTTTACAAAGAGAAGAGCAGAGGAATGTGAGCCGTATTGCTTTCTGTCACACAGCCCTGCAGACACTCCAGTGAGAGTAAAAGGGACTGCTCAGAAAGCCTTCTGGGATAGTATATAAGAGAAAGTTCACCCACTCTTTGGGAGAACATATTTGCTAATGATACATCAGATAAGGGGCTAATTTCCAAAATATATAAAGTACTTATACAGCTCAACAAAAGGAAGACAAACAATCCAATTAAAAATGGGCAGAGGACCTGAATAGACACTTCTCCAAACAGGACATACAGATGGCCAAGAGACATATGAAAAAATGCTCATCACTAATCATCAGAGAGATACAAATTAAAACGACTATGAAGTATCACCTCACACCTGCCAGAATTAACCTTCAATAAATCAACAAAAACAAATGCTGGTGAGGATGTGGAAAAAAAGGAACCCTAGTACACTGCTGGTGGGAATGCAGACTGGTGCAGCCACTGTGGAAAACACTATGGAGTTTCCTCAAAAAATTAAAAATTGAATTGTCATTTGCCTCAGTGATCGCACTTCTAGGAATATATCTTAAGAAGCCTGAAACACCAATAAGAAAGAATATATGCACCAATATGTTCACAGCAGCACTATTTTTTTTTTTAAATCCTCACCCGAGGATATTTTTCCATTGATTTTCAGATAGAGTGGGAGGGGGGGAGGGAGAGAGAGAGAGAAACATCGATGTGAGAGAAACACATTGATTAGTTGCCTCCCACACGACCCTGACCAGGGCTGGGGACCAAACTGCAACCCAGGTATGTGCCCTTGACTGGAATCGAACCCGTGTCTCTTTGGTCCTTGGACCTTCGCTCTAACCTCTGAGCCAAACCAGCCAGGGCAATAGCAGCACTATTTAAATAGCTAAGATCTGGAAACAGCCCAAATGCCCATCAGTAGATGAGTGGATAAAAAAAGCTATGGTACATTTACACAATGGAGTACTATGCAGCTGTAAGGAAAGAAAGATATCTTATCCTTTGAGACGACATGGAGCGACCTGGAGAGTATTATGCTAAGTGAAATAAGCCAGTCAGAGGAAGACAAATATCACATGATCTCACTTATTTGTGGAATATAATGAATAAAATAAGCTGATGAACAAAATAGATCAAGAGACATGGAAGTAAGGAACAGACTGACAGACCTCAGAGGGAAGGGAGTGGGAGTGGGAAGAGATAAACCAAAGAACTTATATGCATATATGCACAACCAATAAACAGAGACAGCAGTTCCATGAAGGCAGGGGTGGGGCGGGAGCAGGGAGGAGGGAGTCAATGAGGGAAAAGGGAGGGACATTTGTAATACTTTAAAAAATAAAGGTAAATTAAATCTAAAAAAAAAAGTTCACTCACAAAGAAGGTGCATCAGTGTGCCGGGCCTTGGCATCCTTGAGCGTGATGTATCTTTGCTATGGCTCTAACGGCACTAAGAACAGGAACACTCTTTATGTTTGGTCAAAGTGCCTAACACAGGGCCTGGCCCTCAGTATTCTCTAAGTATTTTATTTGAATGAATAATGAGATCCTATTTTACAGCAGACAAATTGAGACATAGAACAGGTGAATGGTTTATCCAAGGATTAACACAGAGACTGTGGGCTTACCTATAATGGGAGCTGGTCTCCTGCCTTGGTTTCTTTGTCTTTTTCTTGAAAAGAGAAAAGTCAAGGGTCTTTATTCATCTGTAGTGAAAATATAAATTTTGATGAGCAAGTTTTCCTAATTTAAAGGAAAAATATGAACATCAATCCACAATTTGCATTCACTTGCTACAAACACTATATTATATAACACAATTGAAAATGAAGCATCTTATGTGGTTAAAATATTCAAATATTTTGTTTTGTATAAATTTCCTGGACCAAACATTAATTTGATCCTTTAGATTTGGTTGGTTTCAATAGTATGACATACACATTTTATCCCTTCTAAAAATGTTTTTCCACAGCCATAAAGTTAGATGAGGTATTACATTATAATTAAAATGGAAAATGAGTTTAATATACATTTATACAAATCTTAAGTCTTACTTCCTTAAGAGTATTTTAAATAATGGTTATTCTGGCTTCTCTCCAGTACAAGCTTTTGAAGTCTGATTTAAGACATCTTCATTGAATATATCGGGAAGAAATCAATTATACCATCCCTTTTAATGAAGAAAAAGTCTCAAATTCTGAAATTACATATGCTTTAGGACTCATAAATATGATTAAATGATGATTTCTCCTTTAATATTCTTTTAGAGCTTGACAAATCTGTTTCAATTTCTGAATTGGGTCATGTCCATAACTTTAGAGAGCCTCAATCTTCCCATCCCTTTCTCCAGTCCTTTTGAGATGTGAGGTAGCAATCCTTTGGAAAGCCCAAATTTTTCTTAAAAATAAGTGTTTAGCCTGGCTCGTGTGGCTCAGTTGGTTGAGCGTTGTCCCATGCACCAGGAGGTCATGGGTTCGATTCCTGGTCAGGGCGCAGGGTTGGGTTGCAGGCCCGATCCCCAGTACGAGCCATGCAGGAGGTAGCCGATCGATGTTTCTCTCTCTTCGATGTTTCTATCTCTTTCTCCCTCTCCCTTCTTCTCTCTGAAATCAATAAAAACATATTTAAAAAATAGAAAAAATAAATGTTTAATAGTCTGCTTTAGATCATCCTCACCTTCCTTACTACTTTTTATTGTTCTAACATTCTTTAACTTGTAACCAGCTATCCGACTGAACTGGGCTAGATCTCTGAACAATGTTCAGGTCTTACTTAAATGTTTTAATTTTTATACATCACATTTCTCAAATAATAAGCAGTGGGTTTTAGAATAATTCCTTATTTTCACTTAGGACGTGTGAAATGCAGTTGGGAGAAAACATTTTGTAACACAAGCCTATAGATTAAATTAGAGACTTAGATAAATACTATAGACATCAGTAGTTTATTGTTTGTTTAGTCCAAACACATTCTAAATGGAAACAGGAAGAATACTTTCCACCTGAAACAAACTAGACTCTACCAGCATGTCGTGCCTAACACATTACAGAAATAAAGGTGGTAAGCCATTGTCATCTCTACCTGCTAAAGCCGAGATGGTCAAGGCAGTTCAGTTGCAGTGATGTCATAAGGATAGAATACTACCATCAAAAATAAAAATCAGCAGCCTTGCCCGTGTGGCTCAGTGATGGAGCATCGACCCATGCACCAAGAGGTCCCCAGTTCAATTCCCAGTCAGGGCACATGCCCAGGTTGTGGACCTCATCCCCAGTGGGGGGTGTGCAGGAGGCGGCCAATGAATGTTCTCGCTCATCGATGTTTCTATCTCTCTCCCTTTCCCTTCCTCTCTCTCTAAAATCAATAAAGAAAAAATTTTTTTTTAAAAATTAAAATCAGCAAATAACAGTAATGGTAGATGAATATTTTTACTCTGGTTCACTGAAAAGGGGACAAAATGTTAAAAGTCCGCAGTGCTGTAGGTGAACCATCACCATGAACACTTCTCCATGTGATGTTTTAATGTTTCATTCATGCTATGTAAAGACTAAAGATGAATGGTTCTTTCCCCTAATTTTCTATTATACTTAACATTTGCCATTACTTCTGGTAGCAAACTGGTTTCACATTATGAAAACTGTTTGCTATTTAGTAAACTAGCAAATGATACACATATTTTGTTTTTCATGTACTGGGCAAGATAAGTAAAATGAAATTTGTCCCTTTTTTTCCTTTGAATGAGGTCTTCTATATTTGAGGAAAAGTCTTATACTATTGCATATATTTGGGAGACACAGCTATCTAAGAGTTTCCATTTTGGGGGGCTTAAGGATTTTTGTTTTTTCTGTTTAAAACACTTTTTACACTTTCTGATGTATAGTAGTTGAAGTTTTTATCAGAAAATTAATTTTGAGTTTTGAAGCCTTTATTCAAAGTACTTTTAATGAGTGGTTTATTGTCAGTGGTTTTTTTTTTTTTTTATAGCATAGTTTTCCTTTATTCTTTTATTTCTTTCTTCCCATTTTGTATGGATGAAATTTCCAATCCAGGATATTGCCCTGCCACTCATGAAAACTGTTCTGACACCAAACATTCTGTCTTGGTTTCTTAACACAGATCATTTCCTTTCCAGCCCATTTCCCTCTTGCCTCATGCATATTCTGCAGTATAATATAGAGCGACTTCCTTCCCTCTTACCAACTGACGATTTGCTTCTACCTAAATTAGGACAGTAGGCTAAAAATGCAATGAGTGTGCCATATGGCAAATCAAAGTACAGTGTTTTATCTAGGATTTCATAGTTGTTGAAAATACAACAAATAGGAAGGACCCCTTTTTGTATGTTTCATCAGAGCTGAGGGTGAACAAGGGGGCCAAGGTGGGGATGTAAGGAAGAATGAGTGGTCATGGCGTGGGTTTTATAGGCAGATGGTGTTGGCTTGGAAGAAAACACCGTAACAGTGATGGGCAGGTGTGGGTGTAGAGGGTATGTCTCAATCTATAGCCCTGAATCCTTGAATCTGCCCACACAGGCACTTGGCACTAATTAACTCAAAATCAGTTATTCTGATAGCCAAAGCCACAAGGCTGGCTTAATGCACATTAATGGATCTGTGTGTAGAAATTCTGCCCCTGAATATACAGATATCCTCTGTCTCTAGAAAGCTGGCTTCTTGTTGAATTTCACACTATGCCCCGGTTGTTGAAGAAGTAATTTAGAAACCTCAGAAGAAATACATAAACAGGGTCTATTACACACTGTGCCTGAACAAGTTGGAGAAGAAGAATTTCACATAGATGGCAGGCTATTTGGCTGGTTCGTCTTTCCTCTCCCTGTGCTTCCTGTCTGGCTTTGAGTCACTGCAGCAGTTCCTTATGACTGTAGGGAGCCTTGGCCAAGGTAGGGATGGGACCCAGGAATTCTGATTCTTGACCTGACATCTGGACTACCTCCTTCAGATGCCTCTGGAACTTGTATAAACAAGGAAATGCTTTAAAAGATTAATACTGGAATAATAACATAAACACTTGCACATGAAAAGTCAGCCTTAGTTGCTCAGTTGCTTTCTTCCCCTTTCAGGCCCCAAGTGCACAGCTCAGATGGGCCTAGTGTCTTTCTTTCTACCCACTGTTTCAGACAAGTTCTTCTCACTTTATAAATCTGCCGCCTCTTTCTCCACCCTCCTGATGAGGTCAGGAAAGAGATATGTTTAATAGTCTGAGAAACAATTTTAAAATTATTTTTAGTTGTGGTAAAATATAAACATGACATACAATTTACCATTGTCACCATTTTTAATGTATTCACATTGTTATACAACGATCTGTCCATCTCCAGAAACCATTTCATCTTGTAAAACTGAACCTCTGTAACTATTAAACAATAACTCCTCATTTCCTTCTCCCTACAGCCCCGGGCAAGGGCCATTCTACTTTCTGTCTCTCTGATTTGACAGTACCTCATGTAATGGAATTATACAGTATTTGTATTTTTTTTTTCTTGATCCTCACCTGAGGATATTTTTCCATTGATTTTTAGATAGAATGGGAGGGAGGAAGGTAGAGAGAGAGAGAGAGAGAGAAACATCGATGTGAGAGAGACACATCGATTGGTTGCCTCCCTCATGACCTGGACCGAGGCCAGAGACTGAACCTGCAACAGAGGTCTGTGTCCTTGACCTGGAATCAAACCCATGACTCTTGGGTCCACAGGCTGATGCTCTAACTGCTGAGCCAAACTGACCAGGGCACAGTGTTTGTCTTTTATTACAGTTAGCATAATGTCCTCAAGGTTCATCCATGTGGTGCTACATTTTTTAAACCCATTCATCAATTGACACTTGGGTTGCTTCCAACTGTTTACAACGAAATAATTAATTAATCATTGAGGTATGGTGGACATATAACATGATATTAGTTTTGGATGTACAACATAATGACTCAATATTTGTGTGCATTGTGAAATGATCACCACAATAAGTCTAGACATCATCTGTCATCATACATAGTTACAAACATTTTTTTATATTTTTTCTTTTAAGATTTACTCAGCAATTTTCAGATATGCAACAGAGTATTATTAACTGTAGTCACCATGCTGTGCATTACATTCCCATGACTTATTTATTTATAACTGGAAGTTTGTACCTCTTGACCCCCCATCTCCCATTTTGCCCACCCCTACCCCACCTCCCCTCTGGCAACCACCAATCTGTTCTCTGTATCTATGAGCTTGGTTTGTTTGCTCGTTCGTTATGATTTTTTAGATTCCACATGTAAGTGAGATCATATGGTATTTGTCTTTCTCTGGTCTGACTTATTTCACTTAGGATAATGTCCTTGAGGTCTATGCTATTACAAATGGCAAGATTTCATTCTTTTTTTATTGCTGAATAGTATCCCATTGTATATGTATGTGTGTGTACATATATGTATATATATGTATATACATATCACATCTTTTTATTCATTCATCCATCGATGAAGAAGACTTAAATTGTTTCCATATCTTGGCTTTTGTAAATAATGATGCAATGAACATAGTGGTGCAGATATCTTTTCAAATTAGTGTTTTCATGTTTTTTGGATAAATATGCAGAAGTGGAATTACTGGATCATATAATAGTTCTTTTTTTACAAAATTTAGGAACCTCCATACTGTTTTCTGGAGTGGCTGTGTCAATTTACATTTCCACCTACAGTGCATGAGGGTTCCCTTTGCTCCACATCTTCCCCAACACTTGCTGGTTCTTGTATTTTTGATGACAGACATTCTAACAGGTGTGAGGTGATATCTCATTGTGGTTTTGATGTGCATTTCCCTGATGATTGGTGATGTTGAGCATCTTTTCATGTACCTATTGACCATCTGTGAGTTCTTTTGGAAAAAGACTATTCAAATCCTTTGCCCAGTTTTTAATGATTTTTGTTGTTGTTGTTTTTTGCTATCGAGTTGTATGAGTTCTTTATTTATTTCGGATATTAACCTCTTTTCAGATATATGATTTGCAACTATTTTCTCCCATTTAGTAGGTTACCTTTTCATTTTGTTGATGGTTTCCTTTGCCATGTATAAGCTTTTTAGTTTGATATAGTCCCACTTGTTTATTGTTGCCTTTACTTTTGGAGTCAGGTCCAAAATATCATTGCCAAGACCAATATCAAGGAGCTTACTAACACCTATGTTTTCTAGGAGTTTTATGGTTTCAGGTCTTACATTCAATTCTTTAATTCATTTTGAGTTAATTTTTGTGTGTTGTAAGATAGTGGTCTAGTTTCATTCTTTTGCATGTGGCTGTCCAGTTTTTCCAACACCATTTATTGAAGAGAGTGTATTTTCCCCATTGTATATTCTTGCCTTATTTGTTGTACATTAATTGAAAATTAACACGCATGGGTTTGTTTCTGGGCTCTATTCTGTTTCATTGATGTATGTGCCTGTTTTTATGCCAATACTATACTGTTTGGACTACTATAGCTTTGTAATATAGTTTGATATTAGGGGGCATGATGCCTGCAGCTTTTTCTTCTTTCGCAAGATTGCTTTGGTTATTTGGGATCTTATGTGGTTCTATACAAATGTTAGGATTGTTTATTCTATTTCTCTGAAAAATGCCATTGGCATTTTGACGGGGATTGCATTGAATATGTACATTGTTTTGGGTAGTATGGATATTTTAACAATATTATTTCTTCTAATACATGAACATGGAATATCTTCCCATTTATTTGTGACTTCAGTTTCTTTCATGTGTCATATAGTTTTCAGTGTATAGGTCTTTTACCCCTTGGTTAAATTTATTTCTAGGTTTTAAAAAAATTTTCTCTTTCTGATAGTTCTTTTTTAGTATATGGAAACACAACAGATTTTTATATATCGATTTTATATCCTGAAACTTTATTGAATTAATTTATTAGTTTTAACAGTTCTTTTGGTAGTCTTTAGGGTTTTTTATATATAAAATCATGTTATCTGTAAATAGTGACATTTTTACTTCTTCCTTTCTAATTCAGATGCCTGCTATTTCTTTTTTTTTTTTCCCAATTGATCTGGCTAGTACTTCCAATACTATCTGGAATAAAAGTGGTGAGAGTGGGCATCGTCTTCTTGTTTCTGATCTCAGAGGAAAAGCTTTTAGCTTTTCACTGTTGCGTATGATGTTAACTATGGGTTTGTCATATATGACCTTCATTATGTTGAGTGACATTCCTCCTAATACCCAGTTTGTTGAGAGTTTTTGTCATTAAGGAACGTTGAATTTTGTCAAATGCTCTCCTTGTCTTTTGAGATGATCATATGATTTTTATCCTTCATTTTGTTAATTTGGTGTATCATGTTGACTGATTTATAGATGTTGAACCATCCTTGTATCCCTGGAATAAATCCCATTTTTGTAATGGTATATGATCCTTTTAATGCATTGTTGATTATGGCTTGTTAATATTTTGTTGAGGATTATTGCATCTTTGTTCATCAGTGATATTGGCCTATAATTGTCTGGTTTTTGTATCAGGGTAATGCTGGCCTCATAAAATGAGTTTAGAAGTGTTCTCTCCTCTTCAATTTTTTTTGGAAGAGTTTGAGAAGGATTAGTATTAATTCCTCTTTGAATGTTTGGTAGAATTCACCAGTGATGATGTCTGGTCCTGAACTTTTGTTTGTTGGGAGGTTTTTGATCAGTGATTCAATCTCCTTACTAGTAATCAGTCTATTCAGATTTTCTATTTCTTTATGATTTTGTCTTGGAAGATTGTATGTTTCTAGGAATTTATCCATTTCTTTTAAGTTTTCCTATTTGTTGGTGTATAATTGCTCATAGTCTCTTATGATTCTTTGTATTTCTGTGATATCAGTTGTAATGTCTCCTTTCATTTCTGATTTTATTTATTTGAGCCCTCTCTTTTTCTTGGTGAGTTTAGCAAAGGTTTGTCAATTTAATTAATCTTTCTTTAAAAAAAAAAAGCGTTTTGTTTCTTTTCTATTGACTTTTTATTCTATTTTGTTGATTTCCACTCTAATCTTTTAAATTTTCTTCCTTCTACTAACTTTGGGCTTTGTTTAATCTTCTTTTTGTAGCTTTTTGGGGGTGTAAGATAGATTGTTTATTTGAGATTTTTCTTGTGTCTTGTAGTCATGCATCCTTATGAACTTCCCTCTTAGAACAGCTCCCATTTTACAGATGGAAATACTGAGGCTTAAGATACGATCAATGCAGTCTGTTCATATAAGTGGTAGAGTACTGGATTTAAATCTTGTCTTTTTACTCTAAAGCTTTTGTTTTGTCTACATCTTCCACATGGGTATCATCATTATGCTTTGCATTTTAGAACAGTTCTGCAAAGGAGGTAGGGCATTTATGCATCATTACCCCAATTTTACCATCTGAGGAAATTAAACTGAAAGATGCCATGTGACTTGCCCAGGGGTTACATGATGGCTAGAACTCAGGTCTACTGATTTCTAGCTCATTAATTATTTAAAAAAATAGTTTACTTTGATGTATTTTTAAACCTACAGGGAAATTTCAAAAATAGTACAAAGAACTTCAGGATATCCTTCACTCAGATTCACTGATTGTTAACATTTTGCTACTGTAGCCTTATTCTGTCCCTGAATATTTACATTTTTTTTTTCTGAACCATCTGAGAGTAATTGCATACATCATGACCTTTTCCCTTGGATTCTTCAGTATGTATTTCCCAATAACAAGGATATTTATTACATACCCATAGTTCACCTATGAAAATCAGGACATTTAACACTGATATAAAAGTATTATCTAATCTAAAGTCCATATTCAGATTTCTCTAATTGTCCTAAAAATATCCTTTATGGCTATTTGTTTTCTGGTCTAGTAACCAGTCTGGGATTCTGAATTGTATTTAGTTATCATTGGATCAGTACTCTTTGTATAATATCTTATTGCTTTCCTTAGCCCACTATGTCCTAAACGTTTAGGAAAAATTTCTTGGATAAAAGATGTACATAAAATGAATTAAATGACAAAAATTGGAATGTGGACACTCTTTCTTTTGCACTCACCTCAGTTGCTTGCACCCTCTGTGAGACCTTATGTAACACCCAAACCTGATGAAGTCTGTAGAGATCACTTATTCTGCAGCAGCTTCTGCTTCCCACAAGGTGGAGATCTGGGCCCCTCCCAGCTCTTCAGCTGACATCTGAGATCCCAGGTGTGCACAGGTTTGATCTCAGCTGTAATACGGTAGAGAAGAAAGAAAATATTCTGAGAGACTGTAATGAATGGAATAGGGGGATAGATGAATGAAATAAGTACAAGCAAATATTGTACCTTTATGTAGGACTTTATTATTTCCAAGAAAATAATACGCATCAGTTTTGTGATAATGTTTGCGTTTCATACCAATTCTTTGAAACAGGTAGGGTTGTTGTCACTAAATCTGTAGTACAGATAAGAAACAAAATGACTTCCCTATACAGTTACCGGGCTGTAAAGCTGAGACCTCAATCCAGGTCTTCTGACTCTGTATTCAGTATCTCATTTCCTTCTTTATTACTCTCATATTTGTGTTATCCCGGTCCTCAGATGCGATTGTGACATTTCTCTTTTATATTTAATTAGTTAATTAAATTTATTAAGGTAACATCGCTTAATAACATTATATAATTTTCAGGTGTATAAGATTATAATTCAAAATCTGTATACTCTATTGTGTGGTGACCATCTGCAGTCTAGTTCCCTCCTATTACCATGTATTTCACCCTCTTCACCCTCCCCCTACCTCCTTTACTCTCTGGTAACCACCATTCCATTGTCTGTATCTTTGAGTTTGTTTTGTTAGTTTGTTTGCTACTTTTTGTGTTGTATTCCACATATGAGTGAAATTATATGGTTCTTGTCTTTTACACTTAGCATAATACTCTCAGTATCCATCCGTGTTGTCGCAAATGGCAATATTTCCTCTTCTTTATGGCTGAGTAGTAGTTCACTGTATCTATGTACCATGTCCTCTTTACCCAATCCTCTATCGAAAGACACTTTGGCTGTTTCCATGTCTTGGCTATTATAAATAATACCCTTCTCTTTCAGAATTTTCATTGAACCTACATGGTACAGCTGTCCCTTTTTCTCAAGAACTGCCTCATCCATCAAGCAGTATGTCTGGTACAGTGCCTGACTTCTTAGACTTCAGAATGCAGCCTCAGTTCTGACTCATTACTGCTCTTTTGCCTTGTTGTCTTGAGCCTGGGATCGCACACAGGGCATACACAAGGAAGCAGCCAACTGGCACAGCTCTGTGAGTCTCTATGGCAGTAGGTCAGCAATAGGAAATTTTCCTTTTCAGAGTTGAACAGCACAATTGAGCTTTTAGTTGCTGAGCACTGAGTCCACCCCCTTAGATTTCTGCAGCTTGAAAGCAGATACCATTTCAACATCAACACCTCCATAAAGAGCATACGCCTGCACACATGCGCAAAGATTGCTGATCTGTAAGGAAGAGCGACAGTTCCAAAGAAATGATTTTTATATTTCAGTTGTAATGAACACCACCCTTCTCTCTAGGAATGCTCTCTACCAGGAGTTTTGTCTCCCTGATCTGAGTGTTTTAGATTTGGTTTTCAGTTTATTTTGTACCCTTTTTGTCTTTCATAAGGATCATCTCAGTATTCTCTTCTGCTACAGATAAAGGCATGTGACACTGGTTCTGTATCTGGGCTCTGAGGATGGTGGTGTGACAGCTTCTAAGACAGGCTCCTGAAGCCACGTATTTCTTTTTTATTGTTTTTTAATTTTTTTTCTTTATTGATTTTTTTTTTAGAGAGAGAGGAAGGGAGAGAAAGAGAGATAGAAACCTTGATGAGAGAGAATATCGATTGGCCGCCTCCTGCATGCCCCCCACTGGAGATCGGGCCCACAACCTGGGCATGTGCCCTGACCAGGAATCGAACCAGCGACCTCTTGGTGCATGGGTCGATGCTCAACCACTGAGCCACACCGGCCGGGCAAAGCTACGTATTTCTGAATGAACAGTGTCCTACTGGAGTCAGCAGACTTGAAACATTTGGCATCTGTGCTCCTCTTCCTATTCAGCACAAAGTGACAGTTGGCAGCTGGGGCTGTATCTTCATTCCCTGTCTTTGGCATTGTTTTCTTCATCACCTCACCTCACCCACCTGTGATTTAGTGCTGGCTTGTTCAAGTTCCAGTCTTCTAGGACACTATCATTCTTTCTCAGCAGGCTATCAAAATGTTGAATCTTGACGACAAGCATTCCTGTGTAATTATAACTCTCCATTAGGAGTTTTGTGGAAACAGGCGCCCCCCCCCCCCCGGATTTTATATGTTAATGTGTGAGTACGTGCCAATGTACGTTTTTCTCAGGAAACAAGTCCATAGTGTTCAATCAATTCCCAAATTTTAACAACTACTGGGCACATGTGGCACCAATCTTAGCCCTTTCTGTTATGAAAATGTGGGGAATAATTTACAAACTTGATCTTGTAAACACTCTTGAATATCTTGTCAGGGCTGATTTCTTTATTTTTTTAGTAGAAATATACACATTTATTATTAAAGTCACATATTATGGGAATGATCTGTCCAAAGTAAAAAAAAAATCCAATAGTCACTTATTTTTGTGTGTGCTGGTTATGAAAAAATGGCTACTGTTGTTTCATGACATTGTCTTTAATCGAGATCTCAATATCCAAGTGGAAAATGACTCTGTGGTTTCTTAGAATAATCCAGTCCCCTTCCAATCTTAATCATCCATCCATTATGGAACCTAATTTCTTGGTCATGTATTGAAGAAGAATATTCTAATTCTAACAGCACTCCGTGATTCCCAAGGGACTTTTTTACTTCTTTCAGGCCACTAATGCTGCTCTTTCCCCCTGCCTTCATCCAGGGACGTGAGAAGACGAATCATTTTTACTTTACATGGTCTCTTAATAACCACCTCACAAAACTGAAGAAAGTTATACAGCTGATGAGTATGTCTAATATAAGGATCTCCTATCCAAACTTCTGTAATTGTCTCATTAAGGTATTCTTGAAAAAGTGACTCATGACTTAATCCTGTTGCATTTTCCTCTCTTTTAATTTGCTTGTGATATTTTCTGTCTTCTTTTTCTTTTTTTTATATGTTTTTATTGATTTTGGAGAGGAAGGGAGAGGGAGAGAGAGAGAGAAACATCGATGAGAGAGAACATCGATTGGCTGCCTCCTGCATGCCCCCACTGGGGATCAGGCCCACAACCGGGGCACGTACCCTGACTGGTAATCGAACCTGTGACCTCTTGGTGCCCAGGACTGAGCTCAACCAACTGAGCCACACCAGCCAGGGCCATCTTCTTTTTCTTGATCCAAGTATTTCTTTATGTTTTCTGCTCTATCCACGTAGCCAGAAATTTGTTTTTCTGAGATTACATTTCTTTGTATCATCTTTGGTGCCTTTTAGAACCTGCCAGCGCAGGTCAGTCCCCTCCAGGTAGCACACCAGCGTCTGCTGGTTCTGGACTCGGAATCTAGCTCCACCACCCACTTTAGCACAGTGGCTGCAGCTGTGCTCTCGGAATCCAGCCCCTGCCCAGATTTCGCCATAAATCTGAAAATTCCTCTTTGCCTCAAACCCAGCCAGAGTTAGATGTGTCTGTCACGCTTCGGGGAGTGATCCAGGGCTGATTTCTTTGGTTTCTTGTTGTTGGTATAGCACTGTCTATAACTCTTCCTGGGCTGTTTGAAGAGAACAGATCACGAGGCCTGTCAACATAAGGTATGCAACAGGATTTATTTACATCTGGGGTTTAATGATATGATTTACACTGACATTTAGTCATCATTTACTTTGTTTTGAGTCAAAACCCAGCTAAGCATTTTCCCCACATCCTGCTGACTTCCTTATTTTGGTTCATGGTATCCCTAGCCTGCCAGTTGGCCAGACTTGAAACCTCAAAGATAGCTTTTTTTTCTTTTCTTTCTTTCTTTCTTTCTTTCTTTCTTTCTTTCTTTCTTTCTTTCTTTCTTTCTTTCTTTCTTTCTTTCTCTCTGTCTCTCTCTCTCTCTCTCTCTCTTTCTTTCTCTCTTTTCCCTTCCTTCCTTCCTTCCTTCCTTCCTTCCTTCCTTCCTTCCTTCCTTCCTTCCTTCCTTCCTCCCTCCCTCCCTCCGTCCCTCCCCCCCCTCCTTCTTCCTTTCTTTCCTTCTCCCATGACCCTTACATCCAATAAATGGCCAAATCTGGAAGGCCAACCTCCAGCAGTGTCTTTGCATTCAATCCTCTCCACTTTCCTCTCGCCCTTCCCCCTGCCGCATTTCAAATCCTTGTTACTTTTCTTGACTTGAAGTAATTTTTTATTTTTCAATTACAGTTGACATGCAATATTATATTACTTGCAGGTGTACACCCCAGCGAGTAGACATTGTATAACTTATGAAGTGATCACCCCCTTGTTACTTTTTGCCCAAGCCAAAATGGGTCCCCAGATGTTTATCTCTTTTTTCTTTAGTTCATCCTCTGCTGATTCCAGATGAACTGTTCTAAACCAAAGCACCTGTGATGCTACTTCCTGTTCACAAAGATGACGTGGCAGCTCATACTGTGAACTTCTTTATTTTATTTATTTATTTTTTAAATATTTTTTTCTTTATTGATTTTAGAGAGAGAAGAAGGAAGAGGGAGAAAGAGAGAAACATTGATGATGAGAGAACATCGATTGGCCGCCTCCTGCATGCCCCCCACTGGGGATCGGGCCCACAACCTGGGCATGTGCCCTGACCGGGAATCAAACCGGCGACCCCTTGGTGCATGGGTCGATGCTCAACCACTGAGCACACCAGCTGGACTGTGAACTACTTTAAAAAAAAAGAAAAAAAAAAGAATGTTCAGACTGAAATTCAAGGTTTTCCAGATTATGCACCCAACTCTTTGTTTTGGCCTAATCTCCTGCTGCCTCCATTTGTATCCTTTGATTTCAAGCTAAATTGGACGCTTCACTGTTCTCCCAACCTATGCGCACCTCTGTTCCACCTCAGTCCTTTTTGCTCAGGCCATTGTTTTTTGCTGGGATGCGCTTGCCTCCATCCATCTCAGTTGTAATCCTTCCATCTTGCAAGGCCCCTCTCAAATCTTACCTTCTCTTTGTGCTCCTCTCACATCCTGCCAATTGATTGTGATTTCTTCCTCATTTGAACTCTTATGCGACTATGTCTCATGATGCTTGTATGATTCTTCATATTACATATATTTATGTCCTCATCTTCAGTGCTATATTGGATGCTGTCCTTGAAACACAAGACTTGTTTCTTAATGATTTTTATATTAGTGAGCAATATGAAGCCTAGAGCCTTGTATATATCTAGCTTTCAGAAAGTATTTGTGAAATTGAATAGAGTTTTATATCTTGTTCCAGTAGTCTTCCTGGAATCTTTCTAGGCCAGGCCCAAATGTCACCTTCCCCCTCTGTTAGAATTACTACTCCCCCTCTGGATGGTCATGTATATGTTGTTTATAGCACATTTGTTATCAAGTTGTCCATATTTGTGAATATCTCTCTTTCCTTCCTAGATGAGGGATTGGTTCTGATTTATTTTTCTCTGTTATGCCATTTAGCATGGTGTCTGGCTCATAGTAAACATTCAGTGACTGTTAGTTGAATTGAATAACTCTTTCAACATAATTATCATAAAGTTCCTATTTTTTTCTTTTCAATAAAGGTATTCTTGTGACCAGTCAGCCACATTCATAGAGTAATTAGTATATAAAACACCTTTTCTCTAAAATCTTTGAGACCCACACTAACAACCTTTCTTTGTCACAGGCATAAAGGGTGAAGTTCCAATATCTACTGGGAAGTAGGGGTTATATAAACACATCTGGAGTGGCGGTTGTGTGCAAGAGTGGAAGGTTATGACATAAAAAAAAAAAATCTGTTTTTGAATCCAGTGCTAACAATCAGTGCTAACACATATCAGTGGGGATGGTCTGCTTTTATGTCGTAGTATCGAACAACCTCCAGAATATCAATGGCTTGTAACAAAGGTTTGTTTCTTTAGCATGATGCATGGAAGAGTGGCTGGGTGCTCTGCAATCACAGATACTCAGGGTCTGAGGCTGATGGAGCTCCATTTTCATGATCATTGAGGCAGGTGGAAAAGAATACGAGGTTTGCTCTGTGACCCTTAAAGCTTCTAGTAGAAATGACACACATCATGCCTGCTCGTATTACATTGGCAAAGTAAGTGGCACGGCCATAGCTGCCTTCAGAGGAGGGGGGAAGTGCAACCCTACCAGTTGCCTGGGCAGAAGAATCAGTAATATTTGGTTAACAGCACTGGTATCTACCACCCATGCTAAAGACTTGATGAAAAGAATATTGGAAAAACCTAATCCAGACTCTCAGGAAGGGCAGGGTAGAGGGATAAGGAAGTGTTCAACTTAGAACTTAAGCCATTAAAAGATACTTATTGAGCACCTTGTATATACTGGGCACTGGGATAGTATGGTGAGCAAGACTAACATGGTCTCTGTCTTCAAGGAGCTAACTTATACTCCAGAGGCTGGCAAAAATGAAGTTAGCAGACAAATAAAATAGGAGACTAAAAGGCTGAGAGAGTATCAGAGGGGGACTTTCTTTGGTAGTGTGGTCAGGGAAGTCTTCATAGAAGAGGTGACATTTAATTTGAGAATGGAATGATAAGAAGGCACAAATCACACAAAGATCTGGGTGGGAGGGTTGGAGAGAATATTCCAAATAGAGAGAAGAATGTATGCAAAGACTCTGAGCTTGCCAAAAGCTAGATTCCCCCCACCCCGCCTTCAAGATACTAAAAGAAGAGCAGTGTGGTTGGAAGGTATTGACGAGTTGCCTGATCACTCAGGGCCTGTAGACCAGGTAGGGAGATACAGTGTGAACCATCAGAGGGCTTAAAACACGAAGATTTAATTGTGATTTTGAGCTTAGTGTGGCTGCACTGTGGACAATGATTCAAGATGAGCAAGAATGGATGAGGGCACAGTGGTTAGGTGGTAGTTGCAGTAGTACATGTGAGAGATGATGATGGCTTAGTTTAGGGTGGGGATGGACAAATGTATTTGATATTTATGAGTAAAGGGGATATCACAGATGGCTACCTAGTTTCCAGATGGATGGTAGAGCTAGTCTCTGAGACGGGGAATCCTGGAGAAGGACCAGTTTTGTAGGGAAGATTGGATGATAGATTTTACATATGCTGAGGAACCCTCCTGACTCGCAGTCTGAGGAGCACACTGACTCTAGGTTAGGGCCTTAGCTCTCTGATCTGATGTAAATGTAATCCTCGTTCAAGGTCGGGGGACCAGAGCAAGTGACTTTTTATAAGCCAGACAGCCCTATGTTCCTATGTGGTTTCTTTTCTACCATTAAACACATCACCACCACAGAAATGGAATACATAGAAGGGGTTGGAGAACATTTTTGTGGGTTTGAAAATTTCAAGTGAAAAAATGTGTTGGCTTGAAATCTTTGGAAATCATTCCATAGGGTTATTATAGCTGCAGCTGATATCAATGAATGGAATAGCGGATGAAAATCCAAAACATGCAAAGATCACTCAAGCGTTGGGGCACTGTGGAAGAGGGTGAGCTTTAGGTGCACCTGTCTCCCACGGGCTAGAGCGTAATTTGAGGCAAAAGCACACACATGTAGTCATGGACAACTACAAAAGCGTCTCCTACAAATACTAGCAAATAAAAGCTAGTAAGTGAAGGTAGGAGGCAATATAAGATCAAAGTCAGCTGCAGTTTCTTTGCAGGATGTGTTGCCCGAATTGGGTGGTTTTCCTGCAGATACTGTGGTCTGGAAACAAACAGCTGGCCTCTCAGTCTTTCTTTGAAGCCCCCAACCCTTTCCCCAAACCCAAGCAAGATCATTAAATTACCTTTGTCAATTTTAGAGGATGGAAGGAGCCTGATCTGAGAAGAAAAAATACCAAGGAAGAACTATGTTAGATATGCCAGTGCTAAAAGGAAGATGTTGGTGCCCTGGCCGGTTTGGCTCAGCGGTTAGAGCGTCGGCCCACGGACCAGAGAGACCGGGGTTCGGTTCCCACTAAGGGCACGTACCTTGGTTGCAGTTTGTCCCCGGCCCTGGTTGGGTCGTGCGGGAGGCAGCCACTCGATGTGTCCCTTTCACGTCGATGTTTCTCTCTCTCTTTCTTCCTCTCTCTTTCTCCCACTCTATCTGAACAAAAAATGGAAAAATGTCCTCGGGTGAGGATAAAAAGAAAAAGAAAAAAAAAGATGGTGGTGATAAAGGAAAACAGCCCAGGGAATTAAGAAAGGGTTAGCTAATTAACCTAACGGGAGGAAAAAAAAAAAAGCCAAAAGAAACAGACTTTCAGGCTTGGTTGAGGCCACCCTGTGCACATGGATTCAGCTGCCTGGGAAGCTGCAGGCCTCCTGCGAAATGTAATTGGCTTTGCTAAGAAGAGTCCTGGGGGTCTGGGGGAGGCCTGTTTTGTAAACTGCTGGGAATCCTTTAGCAAACACCTGTGGTCCCAGTTTACAGTGAATTAGAAGTTAGAAGCAAAAAAGGCAAAGGTTGTTAACCTTCCTATGATTTTATCTAAATAGAACTTACATTACAGCCTGAGAGAAGATTAAAGAAATCTGGGGGAACTGTGCCAGAGGCTGTTCCAACACAGCTCTTGCTAAACAGTCCTGGTATTGCTTCCAAAGGAAGATCTGCTCACAGTGGTGAGGTAGTTTTCATTTGCCACCCAGAGAAGATTAGCCACAAGATCCAGTTATTTGCAGTTTCCAGGAGCCTCTCAGTGCAGGCCTCTGGGGGCAGATTTCCCTGGGAAGGTAGGGAGTGATGGGTAACCTTCTAGCCAGTTACTACTGACCAGGGGCTCAACCTTCAACCAAGGCTACTCATTAGTGTTCCAAGTCAGGAACTCCCTGGTGGTCCCTCACTTAGCTCCATGAAGCCCTAGACACAGGGAGAAGGCATGTAGATTTCCAGAACCGCTGCAGCCTTGATTCTTATTGCTGTGCAGGGAAGTCCCGTCGTCGCGTTGTCAAGTCCCATTGTGCTGTCTCGGGGGGAATGGCTGAGGAGGGTCCAGTCAGACTCCACCCTCAGTAATCTGTTGGTATGAATCCTTGATATGCCTTCAAAGAAATACATTACACTCCTCAGGTATCCTGAAATCATCCTGAAACTGCCTTCATATAAGGTAGTAACAGTCAGAATATATAATGGTAGGAAAGACCCTGTTCAAATTGCAACAGAAAGGAGAAAATACCTAAGAGTAAACTTAAGAAACAATATGTAAGTTTTGCATGAAGGAAAAAAGAGGTATCACTTAGGAACACAAAAGAAGACTTAGACTAATAGACATACCATATTTTTTAATGAATAGTAACATGAAATATCAATTCACTTCAGTAAATAGTAGGATAAGTTAAACTCCATTCAATACTAAAAATTCAATTTTTGTTAAGCTGGTTATACAATACTTGTGTAAAAACAAGCAAGCATGAAAACCCAGTGACATTAGAAAAAAGTGAGAAGTTAGGGAGTTTAGTTTCATTAGAGATTAAAATAACATTATTAAGCTACATCAGTTAAAACAGTAAGGTACTGGTACATGATTTTAAGGCCAAATCAATGAAATAGACTAGAAAGTGTAGGGATATATTGAAATCAGATAGAAATTTCACATCTGGTAAAGATGGCCTTTCAGATTAGCAAGAAATAGATGGATTATTTAATGGAGGTTGTTGGGTCATGTCGGTAGTCATTTGGGAAAAAAAACCCACTTCATACTCAACACCCTCGTAAAATACAGATAAATCAAAGTTTTAAATGTAAAAAATAGGGTCATAAAACTTCTAGGAAAAAATTGGGAGTGTTTACAAACTAATTTTAGAGCGAGGAAGGATTTTTTAAATATGATACAAAATTAGGAACCGATAAAAGGAAAACATGATATCGTTGAGAGCATGAAAGGCAAACTTCTGTGTGGAAAAAGAGCATCACGGATCAAGTCAAAAGCCAGATGAGTGACAGTCATACATTGTCGCAGTGGAAACTAGCACAACTTCTGTGGAGGGAGTTTGGCAATTGAAATAAAAATTAAAAATGCATATACTTTGACCCGGGAATTCTACTTTTTTCATTTTATTCTATGGATCTATACCCAATATATCCATATCTGTGCAAAAAGGTATAGGTACAAAATAATTTATGTTGCCACTGTAACAAATTTAGTGGCTTAAAACAACACATAAAGTCAAGGCATGAGCAGGCCTTCTGGAGGCTCTGTGGGGAGGATCCATTCCCGTGCCTTTTCCAGCTTCTAGAGGCCGCCTGTACTGCTTGGCTTGTGGCCCCTTCCATCTTTAAAGCACACCACTCCAGTCTCTGTCTCTGTTGTTACATCACTGCCTCCCTCTTCTTACAAGGACCCTTGTGATTATATAGGGTCCATCCAGAGAATCACTGATAATCACCCCATGAAGATCCCTTTCGCTGTGTTCAGTCAAATGTTAACAGGTTCTGGGGATTAGGACATGGACGTCTTTGAGGGCCCATTATTCAGCCCAGGGTTGACATGTTCTTGCGTCCCCTGCATCCCCTATCTCTGGAAGAAAAGGAAACTGCTAATGATAACTGCCTCTGGAGAGAGGAACCTGAGGAACCTGGGGCTGAGGGACAAGTGTGGCACAAAGATGCCCCTTTACTTTCTGTGTTTGTGTGTCTGTCTGTATTCTCTATTTTAAAAAAAATGACATATGCTTATTGTAGAGATTTTAGAAATTATAAAAAAGAGAAAGGCATAGCCTGGCCGGTGTGGCTCAGTGGACTGAGCATCACCCTGTGCACCAAGAGGTTGCCGGTTCGATTCCCAGTCAGGGCACATGCCCCGGTTGTGGGCCAGATCCCCAGTGGGGGGCATGCAGGAGGCGGCCAATTGATGTTCTCTCTCATCAGTGTTTCTGTCTCTCTCTCTCTCTCCCCCTTCCTCTCTCTAAAAATCACTAAAAATATTTTAAAAAGAGAAAACCATAAAAGTATTAATTATAATCCATCCAAACTCAACCACTATTAATATTTTTGGGTATATTTCCTTCTATTGTTTTTTTTTTCTATTCAGAATTATGTCTGTGGTACACAGAATAATTTGATTCCCAAAGATGTTCAAACTCTAATCCCCAGAAATGTGAATATGAATATAGTATCTCACATGGCAAAAAGGAATTTGTAGGTGTGAGTAAGGATCACGAGATAGGGAGGTGGTCCTGGCTTATCTGAGTGGGCTGAAGGTGATTACAAGGATCCTTACAAGGGAGAGGCAGGAGGGTCAGAGAGAGAGAAAGTGATGCGAAAATGGAAGCAGAGTTTGAGTGATACATCCGGGAGCCAAGGACTGTGGACAGCCCTTAGTGACTGGAAAAGGGAAGGACCGAATTCTTGGACTTGGATCCCTAGAACTGGAAGAAAATAAGTCTGTGTCATTTAAAAATAATGAATTTGTGGTAATTTGTTAACAGTGGCATTAGGAAAGTAATGCAGTGTCTTTGAATAATAAGCATTTTCCCACATGCTTTATTTAACATTTTGTTTGGTATGTGAACACTGTCATGGCTCCTTACTTTAATGTTACTATTAATTTATTTGCCTGATTTTCTAGACTATAAATTATAGAAGGGCAGGGTTCATTTATGTCTTTTCTCCCTAGTTTTCTTGAGATATTATTGACATGTATGTATTTTTAAGGTGTACAATGTGATGATTTGAGATACACACACACACACACACACACACACAGGGGTGGGCAAAAGTAGATTTACAGTTGTGAGTACATGAAACAGAGTTTATTCTTATATTATTATTTATTCTTGTATTACATCTTTTTTCCATATGAACAAGTGTATGTTATCACTCAGAAGGAATCTAAAAAAGCTGAACTCAGCCCGGCCGGTGTGGCTCAGTGATTGAGCATCGACCCATGCACCAAGAGGTCTCAGTTCGATTCCCAGTCAGGGCACATGCCCAGGTTGGGGGCCCGATCCCCAGTGGGGGGCATGCAGGAGGCGGCCAATCGATGTTCTCTCTCATTGATGTTTCTATCTCTTTCTCCTTCTCCCTTCCTCTCTCTCTAAAAACCAATAAAGAAAAAAAAAAGCTGAACTCAAATAGAGAGTAGGTTGGTGGTCTCCAGGGGTTGGTCAAAGGTTACAAAATTCCAGCTAGTATATGAATAGGTTCTGGTGGTCTAATTTATATTATACTGAGTATAATTAATAGTACTGTGTTATACACAAGAATTAATTCCAAGGTTCTTCACAAGGCATGTAAGACCATTTATAATCTGATCGCATTCCACTTCTTCAAGCTTCCTTTTCTATCGTTTCCTCCCATATATACCCTCTACTGTAAACACCAAGCTAGTTCTTGTTTCCTGAACACAGTCGGATTCTTGCATTCCATGCCACTGCTGTTCCCTTTGCCTGCCGTGGCCATTGCGGATTTTCTGTCTGGAAAATATACTCATTCTTCAGATCGCAGCTCAAATTGATTCTCTTCTGTGTGGCTTTCTTCATCTTACCCAAATACAATCAGATGACCTTTCTATTCTTCCAGTGCCTTTGATTTATACATTTATTACTGTACTCACAACATTGTGTTGTAATTATTTACTGTCTGTATCTCTCCTGTGAGCTCCTCCAGGTCAGGGACCATGTCTTCTTTGGCTTCATCACCCATAGCACCTAGCACAGTTTTGTCAGATAAGTTCTCATAAGTTTGTCCAGTAGCCATTCATTCATTCATTCATTCATTCAATCAATCAGTCATTCTGCAAATACTTATTGAACATCTCCTGTATGCCTGGCCCTGTTTTATTTGTTGCAGCTGCAGTGGTGAAAGAGACAAACCAAGTCCTTTCTTTTATGGAGCTTGAATTTTAATGGGGAGAGGCATACAGTACACGAATAAACAATTAAATAAGATATTTGCTGAGAGTTATTGGTTCTGTGAAGAAAATATAACAGGGCCATGCATAGAGAGCATCATAGTTCATATTTTTACAAAGTACTTCTGGCTTCTGTGAGTTGAATGGATTATAGGAGTAAGAGTGGAAGCAGGGAACTCAGTTACAAGGCTCTTGTGTTAATCTGGGCAAAAGATGATGGTGGCCTGGACTACAGTGGTGGTGGAGGTAGTGAGAAGGGCATAGGGATTCAGGATATACCTAGAAAGTGGAGCCATCACTATTTATTACTTGCTAATGGGTTGGCTGAGAGAGAGAGAGAGAGAGAGAGAGAGAGAGAGAGAGGGAGAGAGAGAGGGAGAGAGAGAGGGAGAGAGAGAGAGAGAGAGGGAGAGAGAGAGAGAGAGAGAGAGAGAAGGAGAGGAGAGGACGGGAGAGCAGAGGAGAGGAGAGGAGAGAGGGAGGGGAGGGGAGGGGGGAGAGGGAGAGAGATAGGTCAAGGATAAGAGGATGAGTCATAAGTCTTTAAGCATCTGAATGGTGTGAGGGCTTGTGGGCTGGGGGCACACGGGTTTGCGGGTGTGCGTGAGGGGGAGAGAGAGAAGTCATTGAGAGCTTTGTTTGCACATCATAAAATTTGAGATGCCTATTTGAAATGAATAAGACAAGGGTAGCTGTGGTCAGTCTAAAATTCTTATCAACTGGGTCGCATGAGCAACACTTCATTCTCTTGCGCTTATTGTTCTGATGTATTAATATAAGAACCGAGGTGGGAGAAGGAAGCGTTTTGACAGTTAAAAATCAGTTTGCTGACGCATTACATTTGCTAAGTTTACTTTGTTTTTTTCTTATAGTCCATTCTTTGCAAATGTTAGATGGAGACAAGATGTTGCTGACCACTCCCCTTCCGTATTCAGTTTACAAAATAAACTGACCTGCTCAAGGGGCCCTTAATGAGAGCTGAGTGAGTCTGTGGAGGTTAATGACAGTTGTGGGTAGATTGGCTAGGAGACAGCGACTACCTGGTGGGTGGCAGGGGAAATGACTGATGTGTCAGAGCCAAATATGGGTATTCGTTTCCCCAGTATGGACGAGAATTTGCTGGTAGCAAAGTTTTCTTAGAAGTAAGACACTGCTAAGCAGTAAGGATGATTGTTCAATATTGGGTTTGGCCTTATTTTGAAACATTAGACCTAGAGTTTGGATACCAGCCCACTGAGGCCACTGGCAAAAACTACGCATGCAGATTCAGGGTTTTAAAATTTCTGGAACTCTAGGCTATGTTCTGGGAGACTGTAGCCAAGGTGGGGCTGGCCACAGAGGCCTGCCTTTTCTGCCACAGAAAAGCACAGCTTTTGGAAATACATCCTTAAAAGGAAAGGGTTTATTCACTGTAATCTCTTGGCCTGTTTCAGGAAGGGGTTAACTTTGGCTTTGATAAGCAATGGGTTTGGATGGAGTTATTGTCATTTGTGTCCAGGGAAATTCGGAAAGCTTTTTTCCCTCCAAAGATTCCATTGAACTGTTGGCACGTCTTCTGTTGGGGTGCTTGAGGCTTTGCTGTTCTCGCTGTGGCTGCTGGTGTGGTGGCATTGAGTTCATGGTCAGCGTACAACAGTTTGTGCTTAAGACCCTGGAATTATAATTTTTATTCTAACAGATCTACCTTTAAATTGAGAAGTAGCAGACACAAAGAGTTCATTCTTTCTGATCCATGAGGCAGAATACACCATGCAGATTTGTGGGAAGAATTTCAGAGCAGGCATTAAAAATAGTAAATTATACCAATAAGCAAAGCCTCTTCAAGTCCACCCTTCTGACTCTTGGGATGCAACCAATAAACCACCCATGTTTTTTCACTGGCCCAAAGCACATGGATCCAGCAGAGTGAACATTTTGCTGTTCTATGAATTCTTTTCAAACTTCTTACTTGCCTGTAATGCGACTCACTTGGATTTCACATGTGAACAACAGAGTGTAATGGAATTTATTGTTTGTGGTGTTTTTTAAACAAATGATTGTTAAGGGACATCTGGTTGCACTTAATAAAGTTCCTCCTGTGTGTGTGTGTGTGTGTGTGTGTGTGTGTAACATGTCTTCAGTTGTAAGGTTCATTTCCAGATTCAAATCTTCTTATTGCATTGGGTTCCAGAAGAGGTTTTGTTGATTACACATTTTAGAGTATGAAATACAGAGTAATTTCTTTTTCTTTTCTCCTCATTTACCAAGAAAAAGATGACTGACATCGCCTCACGTTCAGACTTAATAGGACAGTCACAATGTAGCAGCATTCTTTGTCACATTAGCTTGTGGCAGAGGATTTTAGGGGTTGATGAGATCTTAATTATTTCATCCAGTTATTTCTGGGAAGGGGCGGGAGAGATATACTCTTATTAAAAAAAAACAATCCTTATCTGAGGATATTTTTCCATTGATTTTAGACAGAGTGAAAGAGAGGGAGGGAGGAGGGAGGGAGAGAGAGAGAGAAACACTTTTCTCAAAAATGGGACAATAGTAGGACCCACTTCCTGAGGTTGAAGCAAGGATTTCAGACCATATGTGTAAACACCTGGCCTCAGTAGATAGTAGCAGTCATTAATATTACTTATTTTATCAAGTTTCAAATTGTGAGATTTTACTTCATAATTTACTAAATTTGATAACATGCATGGTCGGGCACAGGGGTCAGTGTGGAGGTGGGGTTCCGGAAGATGGCTGCTATTGAGATGATGACTGAAATCACTTACAGTCAGGGAGTGATAGCAATTTCCAGTTGCGAAGGGAGTCGAGGCCAAGGCCGGTTCAGTGCAAGGGAAGGGTGTGTAGCCAAAAAGAGGAAATGAGAAATGGAGCCAGCTGTTATGGATGTCAGGAAGCAATCGAGAAATTCCTCCTGATTAAATGGGTAAGGGCAAAGGGGTTCTGGAGCCTGAGCGTGAATAAACAGGGTGTTGACGTCCCCCCTTCTGAGCGCTGGCCTCCTAGCCTTGTTCAGAGGAGCTGGCCTTGGTCGTGCACTTCAGGATGTCCTTCACTAGCGACGTGAACGGGGGCCTTCTGCCCTCCGTTTCCCAAGCCAATCGAGTCCAAGGCTGTGTTTTGCTGTGAGCACCATGGCTTCTGTGTCAGCAGCCTGGTGAGGTGCCAGGACCCCCTTTGGAGAGTCTTTCTGGAATGTGTCGCTCAGCAGAGCGGAAAAGCTCGAGGGAGCGTCCCGGGAGCTGACTGTACCTGCGGTAGGTCTCTGCCATTCCAAAGGCTGAGCGCCAGGCTCTCGGGTGCTCCGTGCCTTGTTGGCTCCCCAGGCACTCTCCTTAGTCTCTGAGAAGGAGCTGGCAGCTTCGATTTCTTTTTTGTTGTTGTTTTTGTTTTTTACTTTTTCTTTGATCAGTGTTCTGAGATCCTCGGTAAATTAGTCTTTTGTGAAAAGTGAGTACAAAATACCCTGAAAGGAAGTATGCTATTAAATGGAAAAGTTGTAGTCACACACAACCATTCTGACGGGCGATCCCTCTCAGTCGGGCCCAAGGTAACAATTTTCCTGCTGGGAGCCGTGTCGTGGGAAATTGCCTCTGGTCTGCAGAATATGGTCAAGCAAACATGTTGTAGTGCGCAGTGCAGAAGACTAACTTAATATGTTGGTTTGTGTGTAGATCTCCGAGATAATAATGGCACCTGACTTCAGCCCTTTGCAGTTTAGAAAGCCCTGTGCTGTTCTCCCCTTTAACCTGAGTCTTACAACGAAGATGAGAGAGGCGAGGTAGGGATTATTATTCCTATTTTACAGATACGGAAGCTGTCAGGGAGTTGAATCTGGAGGCGGTTGGGACATCAATCATAGTGGTCAAGAGCATAGGTTCTAAAGCAGCTGAACTTTGTTTTTTTTTTTAAATTTTGGTACTTTGGTAAAATACAACATACATTTGTGATTTTGAACATTTGTATGTGTACAATTCAGTGGTGTTAATTATATTCATAATGTTGTATCACCAGTATCTGTTTCCAATTTTTTTTTTCATCACCCCAAACAGAAACTGTGGAACCATTAAGTAACTCCCCACTTACTCCCTCCCCTCAGCCCCTAGTAACCTCTAATCTACTGTCTGTATGAATTTGGCTGTTCTAGATATTTCATATAAGCGGAATGATAATATTTGTCTTTTTATCTGGCCTATTTCACTTAGCACAATATTTTCAAGCTTCATTCATGTTATAATGTGTATTAGCATGTCATTTCTTCGTATTGCCCAGTAATATAAATATTTTATGTATATATAAACTATATACATATGCACATATATATCACATATTGTGTTTTGTTGTTCATCCTCACCCGAAGATATTTTCCCATTGATTTTTAGAGGGAGTGAGTGGGAGGGAGGGGGAGAGAGAGAGAGAGAAACATCAATGTGACAGAGACACATCAATTGGTTGGCTCTGGCATGACCCCAGCGAGGGCCTGGGATCCAGCCTGCAACCCAGATACATGCCCTTGACTGGGAATCAAACCTGAGATCCTTCAGTGCTTGGGCCGGTGCTCTAACCATCGAGCCACACTGGCCAGGGCTATCACATTGTTTATTCATTCATCTGTTGATAGGCATTTAGGTTGTTTCCACATAATGGTTATTGTGACAAGTGGTGCTGTGCTGTGAACATTCGGGTACGAGTTTTTGTTTGAATACTTGTTTTCAATTCTTTTGGGTATATACCTAGGAGTAGATTTGCTGGGTCATAGGGTAATTCTATGTTTAACGTTTTGAGGAACTGCCAGACTGTTTTCTGTAACCGCTGCTCATTTTACATTCCCACCAGGAATGTCCAAGCATACCAAATTCTTCATATCTTCACCAATACTTACTTATTTTCTTGTTACAATCATCCTAATAGACGTGAAGTGGGTACATCGTTAGAGTTTTTATTTTTATTTCCCTAATAACTAAGGATAAGCATCTTTTCATATCTTATTGACCATTTGTATATCTTCTTTGGGAAAATGTCTATTCAAGTCCTTTGCCAATGTTAAAATTCTATTGTTTATATTTTTGTTTTTGAGTAGTAGGAGTACTTTACATATTCTGTATATTAACACTTATCAGATCTATGATTTCCAAATATTTTCTCCCATTATATAGGTTGTCTTTTCACTCTCTTGATGATGCCCTTCAAAGCACAAAAGTTGTTCATTGTGATGAAGTCTGATTTATGTATTTTTCTCTGTTGCTCATGACTTTGTTAATATATCTAAGAATTTATTACCAAGTCTAAGGTCATGAAGATTTACCCTTATGTTTTCTTCTAAGAGTGTTATGCTTTTAGCTCTTAATTTAAGTTTTCTCCATTGAGAGTAAAATTTTTTATATGGCATAAGATAGGGGTCCAAATTTATTCTTTGCATGTGGAGATACAGTTGCTCAGCTCCATTTTTTGAAGAGTATTTTCTCTATGGAATGGATTTGGCATCCTTGTCAGTTTCTGACTTAAAAATTCTGTTTGACTGATGTTAGCATATCCATCTCAACTCTCTTTTAGTTACTATTTGCATGGAATAGTTTTTTTTTTTTTCTCACCTTTTACTTCTTTGGATCTATTTCTGTCTTTGGATCTAAAGTGAGTCTGCTGTAAATAGCATATAATTGGATCTTGTTTTTTTTCATTGCAGTATAATTGGCGTATAACATTATATTAGTTTCAGGTGTACAATATAATGATTCCGTATTTGTATATATTGTGAAATTATCATCACAGCAATTCTAGTTACCACCTTGTCACTGTACATAGTTACAAATACATTTTTTTGTGATGAGGACTTTTGTAAAAAATATTTTTTTTAAATTGATTTTAGACAGAGGAAGGGAGAGGGAGAGACAGAAACAGCCATCAGCTGCCTCCTGCATGCCCCCTCCTGGGGATTGAACCCGAAAACCAGGCATGTGCCCTGACTGGAATAGAACCAGTGACCTCATGGTGCATGGGACGACGCCCAACCAACTGAGCCATACCAGCCAGGGCATGATGAGGACTTTTAAGATCTACTCTCTTAGCAACTTTCAAATATGCAATACAGTATTATTAACCATCGTCACCATGCTGTGCATTACATTCCCATGACTTATTTATTTTATAACTGGAAGTTTGTGCCTTTTGACCTCCTTCACTCATTTTTCCCACCCCCACAACCCCCACCTCTGACAGCCATCAATCTGTTGTCTGAGTTCTTTTTTTTTTTTTCAAATTTTATATATATATATGTTTTTATTGAATTTTTTAGAGAGAGAAGAAGGGAGAGAGATGGAAACATTGATGTGAGAGAGATACATCAATCGGCTGCCTCCTGCATTCCCCCTACTGGGGATCGAACCCACAACCCGGGCATGTGCCCTGACCAGGAATTGACCCGGGATCTCTCAGTCTATGGGACAATACTCAATCCACTGAGCCACTCCGGCTGGGCTCAAATTCCACATATAAGTGGGATCATATGGTATTTATCTTTCCCTTTCTTATTTTACCTAGCATAATGCTTTCAGAGTACATCCATGTTTTCACAAATGGCAAGATTTTGTTCTTTTTTATGGTTGAATAGCACTCTATTATATATATAATTTTCTTTATCCATTCTTCCATCCATGACTGGGAATCAAACCGGCAACCTTTGGTGCATGGGTTAACGCTCAACCACTGAGCCACACCAGCTGGGCTGATTGTTCTATTTTTTTCTTTAATTTATTTTTCTTTATTGATTTTAGAGAGAGAGGAAGGGAGAGTGAGAGAGAGATAGAAACATCGATGAGCGAGAACATCTATTGACTCCCTCCAGCATGCCCCCCCATTAGGGATTTGGCCCACAACCTGGGCATGTGCCCTGACCGGGAATTGAACCGGAGACCTCTTGGTACATGGGTCAACGCTCAGCTACTGAGCCACACCAGCCGGGCTCTATTTTTAATTTTTTGAGGGACCTCTATACTGTTTTCCATAGTACCAGTTTGCATTCCCACCAACAGTGCACAAGGGTACCCTTTCCTCCACATCCTTGCCAGTAATCATTATTTATCTTTTTGATAATAGTCATTATAACAAGTGTGGGTGATACCTCATTGTGGTTTTGATTTGTATTTCTCTGATGATTAGTGATGTTGAGCATCTTTTCATGTATCCATTGGCCTTCTGTATGTCTTTGGAAAAATGTCTATTCAGACCATCTGCCCATTTTTTAATCAGATTTTTTTGCTATTGAGTTGTATGAGACTTTATGTGTTTTGGATATTAACACCTTATCAGATATATGATTTGCAGCTATTTTTTTTTTCATTTAGTAGGTTACCTTTTCATTTTGTTGATGATTGTTTTTGCTCCTTTTAGTTTGATGTAGTCCCACTTGTTTATTCTGTATGACTTGTTCATGCATATGTAGGAAGTTATGTCTTAACCAGATTTGGAATCCAGGTCCCCTGATTTCTATTCCATGTTCTGTGGTGTCAGGCGCCCACTTGCCTCATGAAGCTACCAGTTTGCCTTATGAGTAATGTCCTGCCAATCTCTCACTGTTGTAGGTATGTTCGGTGTTTGTCAGCAGTGTGCTCAAAGTAGAAAGAAAAGGAGGAAGTAGGATATCATGGGTATTTTTTTTTTAGGAAAATTATCTAAAATCTAGCATAATGAGTTGGGTCTTTTCTAAAAGCATAGGTTGCGGGACTCAAAATCAGTTGTCACGTTTTAGCCACTAGATCTTGGGCAGCAATTTAAACTCCATGAGCTGGATAGTTTTAGAAATCTCAAAAATGGGAATAATTGCCCTGGTCTGTGTTGCTCAGTGGTTAAAGTGTTGGCCTGTGCACCAAAAGGTTTTGGGTTTGATTCCCAGTCAAGAGCACGTACCTGGGTTGCATGTTCAATTGCTGGTCCCAGTCACGGTGCGTGCAGGAGGCAACCAATCGATGTGTCTCTCTCACATCAATGTTTCTCTCTCTCTCTCCTTCTCTCCCTCCATTTCTCCCTTCCACTCTGCCTAAAAAATAAATCAATGGAAAAATATCCTCTGGTGAGGATTTAAAAAAAAAGGAATAATTGCTATCCTATAGAGTTGTTTCGAGGGTGAAATGGTATCACTTATACTTAAGTATAAGGATTGATATGTGGTAGATAACCACTAATGCCAGTTCTCTTTCTACCTCTTGGAGAGAAGTTGGTTCACTGACTTCACCTTTCTCAGCCGAAACATGGTTTATAATTATGATTGTGTAGAATTGGATTGCCATTATTCTCTTTGGTGAATTTGTTTGTAGCTGAGGAAAAGGTAGCAGCTGTAAGCTGTAATTCTCTAGAGAGACATTCCCAATGCTGAGTGAGGAGGAGAGCACAGCTGTTTATGGAAAATGAACAAAATGATCATTTCATTATGCCAGCTGGTACATTATGAGATTTTTGCTTCCTGTTGATGTTTGCTTCAGAAGCTGCCTTACATTAAACATGTTCCCTACCTACTTGCCATAATCGTCTTTCTCTCTGCCTGGAATGCTTTCTCATTTTCTGTACCTGGAAAACGCCTGCATATTCTTTAAGCCTCACTTTTTTTTGGGTAAAGGCTTGTTAGATGATGCTTTCAGAGGAATAGCATTATTCCTATACATGGAACAACATATTATAATTTATTTATTTAAATGCATTTCTCCACTATTAGAGAGTATGTTCATTTGAAGGCACTGACAGTGTATATATTCTATTTTGTATTACAGGAGAGTAGCACATGACAGTGATAATAATAGCTAAATTTCACTGTTTTATTTATTTACACACACACACACACACACACACACACACACACACACACACACACTAATCCTCACATTCACTCTGTAAAGTAGATACCATTGTAATTCCCCTTTCACAGATGAGGAAGAGTGAGGATTAGAGAAATTAGGTAAATTGCTCAAAATCACAGAGCTCTGTGCTGGAAGAGTCTGTAGTGGAAATTTGTTCTGAACCCAAAGCTGTGTTCTTAACCACTATGCTGTAGCACAGGGCAGGTCAATAGAATTTTGGGTGATAACGGAAATGTTCTCTAGCTGTGATTTTTCTCTTTAAAAAAACTATTTTATTTTTCAATAACGGTTTACATTCAATATTATTATATATTAGTTTCATGTGTTCAACAGTGGTTAGACATTTATATTATATACGAGGTGGTTCCCATGACAGAATATGGTTATTACAATATTATTGACTATTTCCTATGTTGGACTTTACATCCCATGACTATTTTGCACTGTCAGTATGTACTTCTTAATCCCTTATTTAACTTTTTTTTCACCCAGTGCCCAACCCCCCATCCCATATGGCAGCCATTACATTGTTCTCTGTATCTGTTCATTTGTTTCTGCTCTATTTCTTTGTTTTGTTCATTAGATTCCACATATAAGTGAAATCATGTGGTATTTGTCTTTCTCTGACATTTCACTTAGCATAATACCCTCTAGGTCCATCCATGTTGCAAATGGTAAGATTCTACTTTTTTATGATCGATTAATATTTCATTGTATATATATGTACCTCATCTTCTGTATCTGTCTATTAATGAACACTTAGGTTGCTTCCATATCTTGATTATTGTAGGTAATGCTGGAATGAACATAGGGATGCATGTATTTTTTAATATTAATGTTTCAGATTTCATCAGGTGAATACCCAGAAGTGGGATGGCTGGGTCATAAGGCAGTTCTATTTTTAATTTTTTGAGAAAACTCCATACTGTTTTCCATAGTGGCTATACCCATTTGCAATTCCACCAACAATGCACGAGGGTTCCCTTTTCTCCACACCCTTGCCAACACTTTTGTTTGTTGATTTATTGATGATAGCCATTCTGACATCTGCAAGATGATATTGCATTGTGGTTTTAATGTGCCTTTCTCTGATGATTAGTGACATTGAGCATCTTTTCATATGTTTATTGGCCATTATTATGTCTTCTTTGGAGAAATGTCCCTTCAGGTCCTCTGCTTATTTTTTTTTTATTCCTCACCTGAGGATATGTTTATTGATCTGAGAGAGAGGGAGAGAGAGAGAGAGAGAGAGAGAGAGAGAGAGAGAGAGAGAGAGAGAGAGAAAGAGAGAGAGAGAGAGAGAAACATTGATTGGTTGCCTCCCATATGCACCCAGATTGGGGATCAAACCTGCAACCTAGGTATGTACCCTGACTGGGAATCAAACCCACAATCCTTTAGTGTACAGGATGATGCTCAAACCAACTAAGCCACCTGGCCAGGACCGCTCTGCTTATTTTTTAATCAGATTGAGTTTTTTTGGTAATAAGTTGCTTTTTTTATTCAGATGTGTTATTGGCAAATATCTTCTCCCATTCAGTAGATTGTCTTTTTGTTTTGACGATGGTTTCCTCTCTTGTGCAAAAATTCTTAGTTTGATGTAGTCCCATTTGTTTATTTTTTCTTTTGTTTCCCTTGCTTGAGGAGGCACATCTCAAAAAATGTTACTCAGATGAATGACTATGTTTTCTTTTAGGATTTTTATGGTTTTGGGTCCTACCTTTAAGTCTTTAATCTGTTTTGAGTTTATTCTTGTATATGGTGTGATACAGGTCTAGTTTCATTTTTTTGCATGTATCTGTCAAGTTTTCAATACCCTTTATTGAAGAGATTGGTCTTCAATTCATTGTATATTCTTGTCTTTTTTGTCATAGATTAATTGACCATACATGTGTAGGTTTATTTCTGGGTTCTCTATTTTATTCCATTGATCTATGTATCTGTTTTTATGCCAGTACCATGCTGTTTTGACTACTATACCCTTGTAGTATAGTTTCATCTCATGTAGCATGATACCTCCAACTTTGTTCTTTTCCCTCAAGATTGCTTTGGCTGTATTGTGTGTGTGTGTGTGTTTCCATATAAATTTTAGCATTTTTTGTCATTCTAGTTCTGTGGAAAGTGCCACTGATTTTTTTTTTTTTTTATAGGGATTGTATTGAATCTGTAGATTGCTTTGAGTAGTATGGACATTTTATTTATTTATTTTTTTCTTTATTGATTTTAGAGAGAGAGGAAGGGAGAGGGAGAGAGAGATAGAAACATCGATGTGAGGGAACATCAATTGGCCGCCTCCTGCATGCCCCTCACTGGGGATTTGGCCCACAACCTGGGCATGTGTCCTGACTGGGAATCGAACCGGCGACCTCTTGGTGTATGGATCGATGCTCAACCACTGAGTCACACCAGCTGGGCTAGTATGGACATTTTAATGATGTTGAGTCTTTTTTTTTTTTTGGTATGTGCTCCTAGCGGGAACTGAACCCAGGACTCTCTGGTCCGCAGGCCGACACTCCAACCGCTGAGCCAAACCGGCCAGGGCTGATGTTGAGTCTTTAGATCCATGAGCATGGTGTGTATATGCTTCCTTTTATTTACATTTTCTTCAATTTCTTTCTTCAATGTCTTATACTTTCCAAATACAGGTCTTTTACTTCCTTAAATTTATTCCTAGGTAGTTCATTTTTTGATGAAATTGTAAATGGGTTTGTTTTCTTAGTTTCTCTTTCTGATACTTTGTTATTGATGTATGAATATACATCTAATTTTTGAATATTATTTTTATATTCTGTTACTTTACTGAATTCATTGATTAGTTCGAATAGTTTTTTGCTGGAATCCTATGTTCATCAGGGATATTGCATCCTATGTTCATCAGGGATATTGGCCTATAATTTTTTTTTTTTTTGTACTGTCTTTGTCTACTTTGATGTCAGGCCTCATAAAATGAGCTTGGGAGCCTTTCCCTCTCTTCAGCTTTTTGGGATAGTTTGAGTGGAACAGGTGTTACTTCTTTTTTTAATGTTTCATAAAATTCACTTTGCCCTGGCCAGTTTGGCTCAGCGGTTAGAGCGTCAGCCCGTGGACCAGAGAGTCCTGGGTTTGGTTCCCGCTAAGGGCACATACCTTGGTTGCAGTTTGTCCCCGGCCCCGGTTGGGGTCGTATGGGTGGCAGCCACTCGATGTGTCTTTCTCACATCGATGTTTCTCTCTCTCTCTTCCTCCCTCTCTCCCTCCCGCTCTCTCTGAAGATAAATGCAAAAATGTCCTCAGGTGAGGATTAAAAAAAAAAATCACTTGTGAAATTGTCTGGTAGAGGACTTTTGTTTGTTGAGAGTATTTTTATTACTGATTCAATTTCTTTAGTACTTACTGCTCTGTTCAGATTTTCTATTTCTTCTTGATATAGTCTTGGAAGATTATATATTTCTAGGAATTTATCCATTTTTTTCAGGTTGTCCAATTTGTTAGCATATAATTTTTCATTTGTATTGTCATATAATTCTTTGTACTTTTGTGGTGTACTATTTAATTTCTGATTTTATTCATTTTGGTTCTCCTCTTTTCTTGCTGAGTCTGCTTAAAGGTTTATTAATTTTGTTTATCTTTGTAAAGAATCAGCTCTTTATTTCATTCATCTATTGTATAGGTTTTATTTCACTCTTATTTATTTCTGCTCTGATTTTTATTATTTCCTTTCTTCTACTCTACTTATTGTTCTTTTTCCAGCTCCTTTAGGTATAAAGTTAAATTGTTTATTTGAGAGTCTCCTTGTTTTTTAACGTATCCTTCTATTGCTCTGAATTTCCCTCTTAGAACTGTCTTGATTGTGTCTCATTGATTTTGGGTTGTTGTTTTTTATTTTCATTTATCTCAAGGTATCTTTTTCATTTATTCCTTAATTTTATTGTTAACCCATTCATTGTTTTAGTATGTGTGTTTTTGTGTTTTTCAGTTTTCTTCTTGTAATGGATTTCTACTTTTATATCATTGGGATTGAAGGAGTGGCTTTATATAAGTTTAGTCTTCTTAACTTTATTGATACTTGTTTTGTGTCCTAACTTGTGGTCTTTCCTGGAAAATTTCTCATGTGCACTTGAAAAGAATGTATATTCTGCTGCTTTTGGGTGAAATGTTCTAAAAATATCAATTGATTCCATCTGGTCTAATGTTTCATTTAGGGTCACTGTTTTCTTGTTGATTTTCTCTCTGGATAATCTATTCATTGATGTCACTGGGGGTGTTAACAGTCCCATACTATCACTGTATTAATGTTGATCTCTTCATTTTTATCTGTCAATATTTGCTTTACGTATTTAGTTGCTCCTATTTATAAGAGTTATATCCTCTTATTGGATTGATTTCTTTATCATTATGAAATGTTGTCTCTTGTTATAGCCTTTGTTTTAAAGTCTATTTTGTCTGATATAAGTATAGCTACCCCAGCCTTTCCCCCCCATTTGCATGAAATATCTTTTCCCATAGTTTTCTTATCAGCCTTTGTGTGTCTTTTCATCTGAATTAGGTTTCTTGTAGGCAACATATGGATTGGTCTTGTTTTCTTGTCCATTCAGCCACCCTATGTCTTTTGATTAGAGAATTTAAAGTAATTTTTGATAGGTGTATAGTTATTGCCATTTTATTAATTGTTTTTGGATTGTTTTTCTAGTTCTTCTTTGTTCCTTTCTTGTTCCCTTGCTGTTTTATATTGTATGTTGCTGAGTTTCTTTAGTGTTGTGTTTGGATTCCTTTCTCTTTATTTCTTGTGTGTCTCTTGTAGTTTTTTTTGTTTGTTTGTTTTGGTTTGTGATTACCATTTACTTCCTATATACTAAGCTATGCTTATAGCAATCTATTTTATGGTGATGGTCATATAAATTTGAACACACTCTAAAATAATACCATTTTTGCTCACCTTCTCCACATTTATGTTTATGTCATTTTTTACTTCAATGTGTGTGTTTTTATGTATCCCTTAATTTTCTGTTGTAATTAATCATGATCTTCCTAGTTTTGACTTTTAACCTTTGTGCTAGCTTTATAGTTGGTTGATCCAGTGCTTTTATTATGTGTTTGCCTTTGTCAGTGACAGTATTTTTTCTTTTAGATATTTTCTTATTCTTACTTTTGATCTTTTAAAAAATTCTTCTTAAAGCAATTCCTGTTACACTTCTTGTAATACTGGTTTGGTGGTAATGAACTTTAGCTTTTTGTTGTTGTTGTTCGTAAGCTCTTTATCTCTCCATCAATTCTAAATGATAGCCTTGCTAAATACTTTGTTCTTGGTTGTAGTTCATTGCTTTTCATCACTTTGAATATGTTATGCCAGTTTCTTGTGGCTTGTAAAGTTTTTGTTGAGAAATCAGCTGACATTCTCATGAAAGCTCCCATGTATGCAACTAACTGCGTTTCTCTTGTTGCTTTTAAGATTCTTTTTGTATTTAACCTTTGGCATTTGCATTATGATATGTCTTGGTATGGGCCTGTTTGTGCCCATCTCTTTTGGGACTCTCTGTTCCTCATGGACTTGGATTCCTATTTCCTTTGCCAGGATAGGGAAGTTTTCAGTCATTATTTCTTCAAATAGGTTTTCAATCTCTTGCTCTCTCTCTTCTCCTTCTGGTACCCATATAAAGCAAATGCTGTTTGTTTGTTGTTGTTCTAGAGGTCCCTTAAACTATCCTCATTTTTTAATTCTTTTTTCTTTTTGCTGTTCCGATTAGGTGGTTTCTACCACCTTGTCTTCAAAATGTCTGATTTGATCTTTGGCTTTATCTAATCTGCCATTGATTCTAATATATTCTTCATTTCAGTTGTTGTATTTTTTATTTCTGACTGGTTCTTTTTTATGGTTACTATCTCTTTGGGTAAGTTATCACTGAGTTCTTCTATTCTTCTCCTAAGTTCATTGAGCATTTTATAACCAGTGTTTTGAGTTCTGTATCTGGTAGATTGCTTTCCACCATTTTATTTAGTTCATTTTCTGGAGTTTTGTCCTGTTCTTTCATTTGGAATGATTTCTTTGTCTGCTCATTTGGGATGCCTTCCTGTGTTTGTTTCTATGTATTAGGTAGATCTACTATGTCTCCCAGTCTTGGCAGAGTGGACTTTCGTAGTAGGTGTCTTGTGGGGCCCAGTGGCTTAGTCTTCCTGGTCACCTGAGCCAGGTGCTCCAGGTGTGTCCCTTATGTGGATTACGTGTACTCTCTTCTTGTACTTGAGCTTTGATTGCTCTTGGCACATCAGTTGGTGGCATTTACCCTCAGGCTCTCTGGCTGTGAGGACTGGCCATGACTACAGTTGACAAGCTATGGTGAGGGTACTGATCTCATGGAGCAGGATTTGCTTTAGTGGGTCTTCCTGCCAAGTTCACCCTTTGCATGTGTCATTTGAGTTGCTAATTGGGTGGTGCTCTGGTGTGGTCTGAAGCCAGCCACTGTGTATGTTGGTTCTGGGCCCTCTTGGGAGGGTCTCCCTTGCAGAGCCAGGTCAGCTGCTGTCTCTGCTCAGCCTGGGGCCGCCTGGTAGGAGTTGCAAAGTGATCTGCAGTTGGTATCTACCTGTGCTGGGCTTGGAGGTGCCTGGGAGAGGCTATGCCGTGAACCAAGGCCAGCTGCCTCTAGTGCCATGCTTGGGACCACTTTGCCAGATGTATAGGGCATGATAATCCTAGCCACTGCTTTTTGGGGGCTTGTAGACCTTTGAGAGATTTTAGGAAAGTCTGAAGTGTAGGCTGAGTCTGGCTGCTTGTGGGCAACAGCTGTTGAAAGAGGTTCTGGCCAAGTGTGTGAGTTGGGTGGGGCTGCGTCTAAGAGCATCAACAGGGTGGTGCGAGCTGTGTTAGTCAAGTTAATGGAGACTCAGACTTAGTGCATGCCTACACCTGCTGGTTGTGTTGGGGGAGGTCTCATCAAAGGAACAATGGCACATGCCAACACTTTAGTCTCAGAAGGAGATGCCTTTCCAGCCCTTGCCCTGAAACCAGATAATTCAGTTCCTTTAGGTATGTCCCTGATATTTTTTGAGCTTCTGTCCCTTCACTGGAGCTTAGTGCAAGTGTTTATGAGTTAGTAGGTCTGTGCTCGGGCCCTTTAAGAGGACACCTGGGTCTACAGTCACCCTTTGTCTAAATGGGATGTAGTACCCACTGATCTTTCACACCCAGATTTTGTAGGGTCTCCTCCTCCTGCCACTGGTGTTTCAGGCTCAGGGGCTTGGTGTGGGGCTGCTCCCACTTCTTGCTCCTCAAGTGGGACCTCCACAGCTAAGATATCTCTCTGGATTATAAACTGCCACTCCTGGGTGTGGGGCCATTCTGTTTTATGTCTCTGCCTCTCTGAGAAATCTTGTTTTGGCTTCCTCTTTTTATCCTTATTTATAGGAGTTCTTTTCAGTCAATCTTCAGTTGGTTCTCAAGTGTGGTTGTTCTATAATTAGTTGTAATTTTGATGTGGTCATGGGAAGAGATGAGCACAGCATTAATTACTCTGCCATCTTAACCAGAAGTGGCTCTCTGTGATGTTCTGTACAGTAGTCACTAGCCACACTGTGGCTATTGAGCACTTGAAATGTGGCTAGAGTGACTGAGGAACTGAATTGTAATTTAATTTTAATGGATTTAAATTTAAACAGACACATGTAGAAAACTGAACTCTGCTCCCTTAATGGCAACCTAGGATTTTATCTTAGGTCTAACTCAGTGGTTTTTTCAACTGTTCTTATTTGACCAATCATTATATTAAAGAATCTGAATTCTAGCCTGATAGAAACAGAAAATTGCCCAGCCGGTGTGGTTCAGTGATTGAGCATCGACCCATGCACCAGGAGGTTGCCAGTTTGATTCAAGGTCAGGGTACATGCCTGGGTTGTGGGCTTGATCCCCAGTAGGGGGTATGCAGGAGGCAGCCAAGTGATATTTCTCTCTTATTGATGTTGGCATGTCAATGGGAGGGATTTACTCAGGCTGATCAGCTGCAAGGACTGGCTGTGTCCACTGACCACTGACCTCTGACCACCTTGGAGGATCAGCTGTGTAGGGGTCCACCGCACAGAGCAAGTCTTACTTCAGCAGGGCTCTGGTACCCCCTGAGTCCACTCCTTGAGTGTGTGGCTTGTGGAGGTGGTTGGGTGGTGGTGCTTTGATGTGGTCTGAGGCTGTCCACTGGGTGTGCTGGCTCCAGGGCAAGGTCATCCACTGCCTGTGTTCTACCCGGGGTCACCAGGCATAAGCTACAAAGTCATCTGCCGATGGCTGCTTCTTGTGCTGGGCTTGGAGGTGCCCAGGCAAAGCCAAGTTGTAAACCAAGTCTGGCTGCTCCTAGTGCCAGGCCTGGGGCCACTTAGTGAGAGGTATGGGGCTCCCTGAGACCAGATGCTGCTTGTTTGAGAGAATTTAGGAAAATCTGAAGCAGGATCCAAGACAGGCCAATCCTATGGTAAAGCCACTGGAAACAGCTTGGGTGGGCTCGGAAGTTGGGTGGGGCGGGGCCTCAGGAAATCACCAGGTCAGGGCAAAGAGTGTGAGCCAGGTTGCTGGAGTCCCAGATATGGAGGCTGTCTGCAGGCCCCATGGGGGAAGGGCTCACCAAAGGAACAATGGCCTCCGCCAGCAGGTCTGTGTGGGAGAAAGCTGCCCCTCCAACTCTCGCTCCAATACCAAATGACTCAGTTTTTCCCGGTATGTCTCTGGTGCCTTTCAAGCTGCCTCCCCGACACTGGAGCCTGGAGGGAGTGGGTCTGAGTAAGTCTGTGCGTGGGCCCTTTAAGAGGAGCTGCCTGTAACTTCTGCAACCTCCGCCTCCGTTCCCGCTGTTTTTCCAGCCAGAAGTGATGGGGACTTCTCTTCCTGGCACTGGAACCCTGAGCTGGGGCCTGGTGTGGAATGGGGACCCCCTCACTCCTCAGGGAGGACCTTCCCAGCCGAGGTATCCTCCTGATTTTTATCCAGCACATGTGGGTGTGGGACCAGCCTGTCTGCGCCTCCGTCCCTCCTGCCAGTATCGATGTGGCTTCTTTAATTTCCTAGTGGTAGGACTTCCATTCAGCTCGATTTCAGGAGATTCTGAAGGGTGGTTGTTCTGTAGTTTAGTTATGTTCATGGGATCACTTTCATTTCTGACATTAGTAATGTGTCTCCTCTCCTTTTTTGTTTGTTCATCAGGCTAGAAATTTATTAGCTTTCTTGATCTTTTTGGTAAGTGCTTCTCAGTTCCCGTTCCTTATGTTACACAGGAAAAGTAGTGGGGGCTGAGATTGGCTACTTCTCTTCCCCCATGAGGATTTGGGAGAGGGGGCTGCAGGTGAGCATTCCCGTTTCCCAATGTAGAAGGCTAAAGGGGATGGGACTGTGAATTTTCCTCTTTCCAAAGTGGCTAGGCTTTGATAAACCCCTTGTCAGTTAGGCTTTAATAAAACAGTTTCCCTTAAATACAGGTCTTATTAAGAACACACTGCTCTGGATGTATTTCAAAATGGATAGTCCCCCTCCCTCTGCTGGAAACTTGAGGGGGTTTTTCTCTGATCTTCATTTTGCAAACCTGTTAGGGCTCCTGGTGGTAAAACTCACAGAAGTTAGGGGGCACCCTAAGACTGCTCCCCATAGCTTTAACATCTCAAACTTTTCCATACTGGGCCTCTGGAACTACACCAATTATCATTTGAAGTGTTCTGAGCCGAGTACTGCCCCCAGGGAGGGTTTGTGCGCCTGAGCGTCGCCCCACTAAGACGAGGTTCTCTGTATTCCCCTCTCTGTCTGCAAACTGGAGGCAGCAGTTTGCCCTGTAACCTTGATGACCTGATGAATCCAAGAAGTGTTGATTTTTAGTTCAGTTAATTTTTTTCCTTATTGTGAGAATTTCAGTGTCCACGTCCAAGCTCTTTACATGATTGACTGGAAACGTGGAAGTCCTCTCACACCGTCTGTTTATAGCCTGAGCCACTCTTTGTTTTTTGTTTTGTTTTAATCCTCACCCAAGTTTTTCTTTCCATTGTTTTTTTTTTAAGAGAGAGTGGGAGGGAGGGAGGGAGGGAGAGAGAGAGAGAGACATCAATGTGAGAGAGGCACATCGATTGGTTGCCTTCCGCAAGTACCCCAAGCAGGGCTGGGGATTGAACCTGCAACCCAGGTAGGTGATCTTGACTGAGAATCCAACCCAAGACCCTTTGGTGCACGGGCCGACACTCTATCCACTGAGCCACACCGGCCAGGACGAGCCACTCGTTCTAAGAGACGTAAGATTTGTCACCCAAGGAGTTTGTAAATTACAAGCACTTCTTAGATGCCAGGCACTGTACTAAGTGCTTTAGACATATTGACTCATTTAATAATCACAAGAAAACCTACAATGTTAGTGCTAATATGGTGCTTATTTTATGGAAAGGAAAGCTGAAGAACAGAGAACTTAAGTAACTTGCCTAAGGGCCTGCAAATATTACCTTTCTGAGTGGAAATTTGAATTAGGGGGTCTGGCCCTTCTCTTCCAAATGATTCCTAGCCAGTGTGGAGATGATACCACTGAATGTGTGATGGGGATGGACGTGCTATTTCTTGGGCCTGTCTGTAAACTGTTCTGGGAGCTCATGCCTCAGGGGAATTTCTTACCCAGTCATCTCTTATATTTTCCTTCTATGATCTCTTGTGCTTCCTTACAAAAATAGAAAGCTACTCATTTCCCTTCCAGCCTCCCTGTTTCATGAAAGCCATGGGATCGATGGGGATGAGACACCTGGAAGCTTGCATTTACTGTAAAGGATTTACAAATCCACATGTAGCCTGGGTCTTATCTGCAGAATTAGTGTGAGCACTATTGTAAAAGTTTATATAAATAGTAAATAACAATGTTGCTTGCATTTTCTTACTTGGTCGATAGTATAAATTATAACTAAATCACACGAGAGGGTCCCAAATTGGGTGGGTGCATCAAACATGGTTTTTCCTGCTTAAAGTGGGATCACTGTTGCTGACGAGAGAGAGCGAGGATGAATGAAATAATTAAACAGAGATAAGCAGAAAAAACCTTAGGTTAAAAAGGGAAACCCTAGCCTCATTGGATCTTCCAGATGAGAAGACATCTTCCAGACTAGACTAGGGCTGCCATTTCGGGGGAATAGGAAAAGAAGACAGATGTGAGGTGCTGATCAGAACACTGCCCTGAGGCTCTTAGCATTGGTGTTCTCCGAGCTGATTCACGTTTCCATTACTTACCAGTTGTATGATTTGGGACAAGTTACTCAATCTCTCTGAGTCTCAGCTTCCTCATCTGAAGAGTATAATTTTCAACCTACAAAATAAATCATGAAATAGATGAGGCAGCACATAAGGTGGCCTAACAGTTACTTAACGTGTCTGAGCCCTCAGTTTCCCTGAATCACAGGGTGGTTGTGAGGAGTAACTTAGAGAATCTCTGTAAGCCACTTGGCTTAGTGCTTGATGCATAAGTACTTGCTCAGGAAAACGTAGTTACTACGTTATTGACATGGACAAACTCTGTATAACATGTGTTTGGCATTCAGTCAGTATCTATTTAAACTTGAGAAGACATGGTTGTTCCTGGTTTCTTTGTAGACAGATGATGTCTATCTAGACTGACGTACCTCAGTCATGATCTTTGACTTTGGCCTACCTCCAGCATGGGTTTTGGACTCTTTTTTGCTTTTACCTCTGGCCTAGGATTTGATGGTGCAGAGCACCACCTGTCTTTGCTAAATGCTTCCTATAACAGACTCTCTGTTCAGGGCCGTATCCTGGAAGAGATGTCTTTTTCTCTGTGTTCCCCTTGCCAAGGAAGATGACTGTTGGAGTAAGCCTCCTGAAAGCAGTATTTAACCATGGCTGTACCTTGGAATTAGCGCGGGAATTAAAAAAACTGATGCCTGGGTTCCACATCTAGAAATTCTAATTTAATTGGTCAGGGGTGCAGCCTGGGTACTGGAAATTATAAAGCTCCCCACGTGATTCAAATGTGCACCCAGAGTTGAGAACCATTGTCCTAAAGCATCCTTCCCCCCGTCAAAACCTTAAGTGACTCCATGACCTGGTCAATATACGTGGACACTTGAGCCTGGTGTTTGAGCGCCTCCATGAACTGAGCTGGCCTGTCCGGTCAGCTTTTCTGAGTGTTACCCTTTCTTATTCCTCAACAGGAGTCCGCTCTCTTTAATCTAGAAGACATGTTGCTCCTTGATAGTCTTACTTCCCCACATCTGTTCTCAGACTAGTACATTTCCCTCTATTGGGGTAACCCCCACCATTATTTAGGTGTTGAAATTCTATAGATCTTTAAAGCCCAACTCAAAAGCTACCTCCTCCAAAGAGCCTCTTGTGATTACCCAGCAGAAACAACTACCTCTTTCCCTGCGGGCTTTGGCAGCATGCTTATTGACTTACCCTATGCAGCCTTGTATTGAGACTATATTTAATAGAATTTTGTAGTTTAAAATGTAAACTGGAATAAAATGCAATCTAGTTTATTTTCTAAGGCTTAGACAGTATAGAATTATACTAATTGTTATGATGATGATGATGATGATAAAAAATACCCAATAAATATCAAGGGCTCTTATTGCATGCTAAGGACTATATTATGTATTTTTCATGATACTCACTTAATTCTCAAAACAGTTGTATGAGGTAGGTATAATTATGCTCATTTTACAGATGAGGAAACTGAGGCACAGAGAAGTTGAAGAGCCTCCTTTGAAGTAAAAAAACCTGTGATAGGTAGAGCTGGAATCTAGGTAGTCTATTTCCAGAGTCAATGCTCATAAGCAGTACACTCTGCTGCCTTTCTTTTTTTCTTTATTGATTTTAGAGAGAGAGGAAGGGAGAGGGAGAGAGATGGAAACATCGATGAAAGAGAACATTAATTAGCTGCCTCCCACATGCCTCCCACTGGGGATCTGGCCCACAACCTGGGCATGTGTCCTGATCGGGAATCGAACTGGCGACCTCTTGGTGCATGGGTCGGTGCTCAACCACTGAGCCACACCAGCCAGGCATCTGCTGCCTTTCTTAAGAGAGCCTCAGGATGGTTTAAGGGCAGCCCACCAAGTGAAGAATCAATCTTCAGCATAATTAGTACAGTGGGATTGGCACCCAGGCAGTCTTGCATAGCATTGTATGTCTACATCTGCCCTGTGTACCATGGTAGCCCTGGCCATAGTGGCCACCGAGCAATCGAAATGTAGCTGGTCTGAACGGACTTCAGCTGCAAGTGTAAAATATACACTGGATTTCAAAGACTTAGTGTACTAAAATTAAAATAGAATATCTTATTTTTATATCTATAGATACAGACTCTCACCTTTTTATATTGATTACATGTTGAATAATAATATTTTGGATAAATTGGGTTTGATAGAATGTATTAAAGTTAATTTACCTGTTTGTGTTTACTTTGTTAATGTGGCTACTAGAAAATATCAAATTACATTTGTGGATATTAACCCCATATTGGATGCATCATTGGTGAATATGTTCTCCCATACAGTGGGTTCTCTTTTCATTTCATTGATGATTTCTTTTGCTGTGCAGAAGCTTTTGAGCTTGATATATAGTCCCATATGTTTATATTTTCTGGAGTTTTCCTTGCTCTCAGAGACATATCGGCAAAAATATTGCTGCAAGAGATGTCTGAGATTTTACTGCCTATGTTTTCTAGGATTTTTATTTTCGTGACTTACACTTAAGTTTTTTATCCATTTTGACTTTATTCTTGTGTATGGTATAAGTTGGTGGTCTAGTTTCTTTCTTTCTTCCTTTCTTTCTTTCTTTCTTTCTTTCTTTCTTTCTTTCTTTCTTTCTTTCTTTCTTTCTTTCTTTCTTTCTTTCTTTCTTTCTTTCTTTCTTTCTTTCCCTCCCTCCCTCCCTCCCTCCCTCCCTCCCTCCCTCCCTCCCTCCCTCCCTCCCTCCTTCCTTCCTTCCTTCCTTCCTTCCTTCCTTCCTTCCTTCCTTCCTTCCTTCCTTCCTTCCTTCCTTCTTTTTCCGCATGTACCTGTCCAATTTTCCCAGTACCATTTATTGAAGAGACTGTTTTTACTCCATTGTATGTTCTTGTCTCCTGTGTCAAATATTACTTGACCATAAAGGTGTGGGTTGATTTCTGGGCTCTCTGTTCTGTTCCATTGGTCTATATGCCTGTTCTGCTGTCAGTACCAGGCTATATGCACCCCTATGTTCACAGCAGCGTTATTTACAACAGCCAAGATCTGGAAACAGCCCAAGTGCCCATCAGCAGATGAGTAGATAAAAGAGCTGTGGTACATTTACACAGTGGAATACTATGCAGCTAATGTGTGGAATCTAATGAACAAAATAAACTGAAGGATAATAGTGAACCAGAAGCATGGATGCAGGGAGCAGACTGGCAGGAGCCGGAGGGGAGGGGGTTGGGGTGACTAGATAAAGAAGGTGAGGGGATTAGCTAAAGAACATATATGCATACCCCGTGGACACAGACTATAGTGTGGTAGAGGCCGAAGGAAGGGGGAGACGGAGGTGAGCAAAGGGCGGGAAAAGGGGGACACCTGCAGTAATGTCAACATTAACATTTTCAGTTTTAAAAATAATAAAACAAAATTGCATTTGTGTGTCACACTTGTAGCACGCATTATATTTCATTGGCCAGCCCTGATTTAGAATGTGTTTTCAAGGAAGAGCTCATTTTTATCCTTAGGATAGAATCAAAGCAACAAGGCAGATGCTTTTATTCCCATCTTAAACTTTTTTATAGATGAGGAAACTGAAGAACATAAGGATTGATGATTTGCGTAATGCCATTCATCTGGAAGGTGCTGGTGATAGACTGGGATGAAGGTCATCTTTTCAATCCTGGGTACCCTAAATGATGTTTGAATTTTCTTTTATGTCACATTTCTTCATTTGTGCAACTCTAGTGTATTAAGGGATGTATACATTTGGATCTTGTGGACTTGGTTCCTGATCATAATTTTAGATGGCTTTCAGAAATCAAACACACTACTGTTGCATTTGGTAGGCAGAGATGCTTAGCCTCTAGTATAGTCTTTCTTGTTTTTCCATCATCTTAGCAAACCAGGTTTCGATTGAGAAAGAGTATTCCAGATCCTTTTTTTTTTTTTTTTATTTTCACCCGAGAACATTTTTGCATTTATCTTCAGATAGAGCAGGAGGGAGAGAGGGGGGAAGAGAGAGACAGAAACATCGATGTGAGAGAGACACATCGAGTGGTTGCCACCCCCACGACCCCAACCAGGGCCGGGGACAAACTGCAACTGAGGTACGTGCCCTTAGTGGGAACCGAGCCCGGGACTCTCTGGTCTGTGGGCCGACGCTCTAACTGCTGAGCCAAACCAGCCAGAGCCCAGATCCATTTTTTAGTTGTGTTCAACAAAGCAATAAACTTCTAGTATGAGGTTGAATCCAGATCTGTGCTGGGTGTGAACTTCATTCCAGTGATGAGAACTCATGTTTGAGCCTCAGTTTCCTCATTTGTAACCTGGGATGATACCAACTGCCACACAGGGTTGGTAGGATGATATGAGATGATGATAAAAAGTACCCAGGTTGGTACCTAACACACAATAGGAAATCAGCTAGCAGTTTCTTTTCTCTCTTCAGAAGTTTTTCATGAGCTTCCCAGGCCCAGTTCATTATGTCTTTCAAGGTGCTACCACGAAACAACTCTATTATTGCCTTGATTTCATTCAGGACTGTGGTGGTCTCTGCTTTATCCCACTGTATGTTGCAGACTTTCCAGTGGCCACAAACACATTTTATTCACCCTGGGTCACTATAGCCCTTGGTACTGTGCTATGCCCAGAGTAGGTTCTCATGACCAGCCCAGACCTTAGGAATGGAACTTATAACCTGGTGTTTAGACTGCGGTCTGGGTGACTGTTAGTAGGGACTGAGTATTATAATAGGTGCCTGCTTGAGAATGGAAATGTTAAAATATTATATATGAAGTCTCAAAACGATGATATTACACACACACACACACACACACACACACACACACACGGGCAGAGAGAGAGAGAGGGAGAGGGAGAGGGAGAGGGAGAGGGAGAGAGAGAGAGAGAGAGAGAGAGAGAGGCTGACTTCCTATCTGGAAAGATGGAATAGATCAGGTTTTCCCTATTCTTCCTGCTAAGAACCTTGGATATTATATATATTTTATATATACATATATATATATTTCATAGTCATATATATGTATATATATATACATTGATATCTATATCTATATGTATGTCCATATCTATATGACTATGTAAAAGGGAGCCTGGCTGTCTGGTGTGGCTCAATGGTTGAGCGTTGACCCATGCACCAAGAGGTTGCCGGTTTGATTCCCAGTCAGGGCACATGCCCAGGTTGTGTGCCTGATCCCCAGTGGGGGGCATGCAGGAGGCAGCCAGTTGATGTTCTCACTCATCGATGTTTCTCTCTCTCTCTCTCCTTCTCCCTCTAAAAATCAATTAAAAATTTTTTAAAAAGAAAAGTGAGGCAAGTAGACAGACTGGCAGAGAACCTCGACCTGGGGAACTCCATGGTGGTGAGTTCCCTGGGTGTTCTTTTGGCCCTGTGTATTCCAGTCTGGGAGCTGTAGAAGCTGGCAATCTGATAATGCCAATGGGCACAGGCAAAACCGGCCCCAAGAAAAGTTCTGTCTCTAGGGGCAGTTTAGCAAGACAGAAAACTTCTAGACAATAACTGTTATACTCAAGTCATACACCATAGAAAAATCTATGGCTCCACCTCATTCACTGCCAGCAAAGGCCCAGTGGAGAATCTAGACCTTTCTTGCCAGAATGTAATGAACAAAGTCTCCCAACCAACTCTGCCAGCGGGAGTGCTGTCAGCGGAGTCCTAGTGAGGTGCTGAGGAAGGAAGGCCCACCTCTATGTAGCAGTAAGGAGGAAGGCCGAGGAGGTACCCTCACTTTTACTACACCCCACCTGGCAGCAATGGCACTTCCTTTCACCCATCAGACAGGTGTTAGATGAGGCCTTCTAAAAGATAATATTTGAATGATATCAAGGGATCGCATAACAGAGTATCCAAGATGTTCCGTGTATAAAAGATCATCTGTTATACCAAGATTCATGAACATCTTGTTTTAGTTTTCTCGGGCTGCCATAATAAAATATCACAAAATGGGTGGCTTGAACAGTAGATTTAATTCGCTCACCACTCTGAAGGCTTGAGGACTAAGATCTCAAGCCTGTCTTCTTGGCTTGCAGATAGCCACTTCTTGCCGTGTTCTCATATGGCCTTTCCTCTGTGTACACGCATCCCTGCTGTCTGTCTGTCTGTCTTAATCTCCTCCTCTTCTTCTTTTTTTTGTTAATCCTCACTGGAGGATATTTTTTTCATTGATTTTTTTTTAAAGAGAGCATAAGGGAGGGGGGAAGAGAGAGAAAGAAACATCAATGTGAGAGAGACACATCGATTGGTTGACTCTCGCACACACCCCGGTCGAACCTGCAACTCAGGTATATGCCCTTGACAAGGAATGAAAGGGGCAACCCTTTGGTCCGAGGGTCAACACTAACCACTGAGAAACTCCAGCCAAGGCTTAATCTCCTCTTCTCATAAGGACATGAGTCAGATAGGAATAGGGCTCACCCTGATGGCCTCATTTTGAATTACTTACCTCCTTAAAGGCCCTGTCTACAAATACAGTCACATTCTGAGGTATTGGAAGTTAGGTCTTCAACACGTGAATTTTGGGAGAACACAATGCCGTTCATCAGAAATCTCAACTTATTAAATGAGAAAAGACAGCAGATGTCACCACCAAGATAAGATGTTAGAATTATCTGAAGACTTTGAAGCAGTCATTATAAAAATGTTTTAACAAGCAATTATGAATATTCTTGAAACAAATAAAAACATAGAAATTCTTCAGCAAAAATAGACAATAGGAAGAAAAATCAAATGGAAAATTTAAAATGGAAAAATAAAATAACAACAGAATAGAGAGGGCAGAGGAAAGAATCAGTGAATTTGAATACAGAACAGTAGAAATTAGCCAATCTGAACAACAGAGAGCAAAAAGTAGACTGAAAAAAACAGATGAACTGAGCCTAAGGAACATTTGTGATTATAATAAAATATCTAATATTTGTGTCAATACACTGACTAGAGGGTATTTAACAAGGAGAAAGAGGGTGGGGCTGAAAAGTGGAATGTAGACCAATAATCCTGAACATGGTCATGACATTTGAATATTTGAGTTTCAGATATTGATAAATGTGGCTTAATCCCTCCCTCCCTCCCTCTCCCCCCTCCCTCCCTCCCTCCCCCCCCCTCCCTCCCTCCCTCCCTCCCTTCCTTCCATCCATCTATCCAGTTAGCATACTGTTTTCAGCTTTCCTCCATGTTGTAGAAGCTATTCTTTGGGGTGTGAGACCTTGGCGTATTAGGGTGCTCCAGAGAACCAGAACCAATAGGATGTGTATATGTATCAAAAGAAATTTATTTTAAGGAATTGACTCACACAATTGTGCAGGTTTAGTGAGTCCAAGATCTGACAGGGGAGGCCAGCAGGCTAGAAACTCAGGAAGGAGTTGCAGTTTGAGTGCAGAGGCAGCCTACAGTAGTTCTTGCTGCTATAACAAAATGCTATACACTGGGCAGCTTATAAAAGGACAGGAAGTTCTTTCTCCCAGTTTTGGAGGCTGGGAAAACCCAGATCAGGGTGCCAGCAGATACATTGTCTGGTGAGGTCCCAGTTTCTGGTTCATAGGTGGTGTCTTTATGCCACTCATGTGGTGGAAGGGGGCAATGGAGCTCTCTGGGGCCTCTTTTTAAGGGCACTCATCCTGTCCACAAAGGCTCTGCCCTCATAACCTAAGTGGCACCCAGAGGGTCTACCTTCTAACACTGTTACAATGAGCATTAGGTTTCAACATATGAATTTTGGAAGGACTCAAGTATTCAATCTATAGCAATTAGGAAGAGATGACATTAAAAATAAAGTGTGAAGTCTGCTGGAGAATTCCCTCTTTCTCTCCGGGAGGGGGGGCGGGCAGCCTTTTTTTCTATTTGGGCTTTCAACTGATTGGATGAGGCCCACCAACGTTATGGAGGGCAATCTGCCCACTCCGAGCCTAATGATTTAAATGTAAATCTCATCCCAAAATACCCTCATGAAAACATCTGGAAGAATCATTAACCGAATATCTGGGCAAAGTGGCCCAGCCACGTTGACATATAAAATTAACCATTATACTGGTCAGCCTATTTTAACCTCATACATAAGGTAAACAAACGTAACATTGAGAATTGTCTTCATTTGAAGCATATATAGTTTAGAATGAGCCCCAGAAATTTCTGTTTTGAATCTTTTTCTGTAACCAACTTCTCTGAGATAAAACATGACTTTGAAATGGCTCAGAAAGAATATTGGTCTTACACAGCAGACTCAAAGCTCCGCTAAGGAAGGACTTTCCCCCCATCTTTTTAGAATTGGAAAATATTTCATCTTGAAAGCCTCTGGGCTTTTCTTCCTACCATAGATAGGCTCCATCCAAATAAAACTGGCGAGGAAGAGATTAAGTCACATTTATCAACCAGAAACTAAAATGACCAAATGTCAGGACCATGTTCAGGTTTTATTGGTCCACATTCCACAGCAGACATTAATCTTCCCATTGGACATATGTAGTGTTTTATGTACTTCTGTATTTTATCGCTGCCTCTGTCTTATGCAGTTTCCTTTATTGGTTTCTTAAAATGAATCCATTTGCTTGCAGGTTCTAGATGCGGTTAGCAGTTTTCCTGATGCAGATAGAAAAATTTGCCTCTGCATCTCAAGAGGAAGCTGCTGTGGTCACAGTCCTGTAAAATGTAAAACTCTTCAGAGTCTGCAGTAAAGGAGTTCTGCAGAGTTTGAATGGATATAGGCTGAGTAATATGGAGGGAAACTAGTCTACTCCCTTAAATTGTCCTGTCTGATGCTTCTGAAATGGGTACACTCCTGGGCCCAACAGTTCTTTGTGTGGAGAAAGGGTTGCCTATGCCAGCTCCCAGAAATGTGCCTAGGGTATGTGTACCCATGCCATTTGAGGGAGTTCTTGGCCCAGAGGTAGGGAATATTAGGGATGAGGACAGATTCAAGGTTTCACAGACAGTAAGAGGTATGGCTTTTTAAACGCTGCTGAAGTGTCTTGTCCAGAGACATTATTAATGGCTAAGATCATTATAATGCTGTTTTGTCAAAGTAGACAGACTGAGTTGTTATAATGAACTGTGGATTCAGTCTGGCCGGTGTGGCTCAGTGGTTGAGCATTGACCCATGCACCAAGAGGTCGCCGGTTCGATTCCCAGTCAGGACACATCCCCAGGTTGTGGGCCTGATCCCCAGTGGGGGGCATTCTGCAGGGGGCGGCCAATCGATATTCTCTCTCATTGGTGTTTCTATCTCTCTCTCCCTCTCACTTCCTCTCTCTCTAAAATCAATAAAGGGAAAAAAATTAATACCAAAAAAAAAAAAGAACTGTGGATTCCAAATGTTTATCTGTGAATCAAAAACCTCATTCTTTGAAATAATAAACTTTTTGTAACTTTTTGGATTTGAACCTCCGTTTTGCTGAGTTTTCACTATGATCTGGGATGTTGTGTGAATAGCATTGAAAGATCAGGCTGTCTGTTTTGCTTCAATTCTAAATTTTTATGGGGTTATATCTTAGGAAGAAAAAAAGGCCTGCTGCATGCCCTGTGGTATAGCTCCATTGAGTGCATGCTAAAACACTTATGGGTATTGCAATGAAGAAGTTGTACAGTGAAAATCATTAGAGTAGCACTGGCTGATGGCTCAGTTGGTTGGAGTACCATCCCATACACCAAAAGGTTGCAAGTTTGATTTCCTGTCAGGGCACATACCTAGGATGCGGTTCAATCTCAGATCAGGGCGTATCTAGGAGGCAACCGATAGATGTTTCTCTCTCACATCAATGTTTCTCTCTCTCTTTCTCTCGCCTTTCCTCTCTCTCTGAAATTAAAAACTTATTAGAGTGGTATCTTACAAATAATTTAATTTGAGGATTAGGAGCAATCATCATTTTTGACATTATTTGATCATGTCATGCATTCATGTTCTAAAAAAGTGTAATTTGTTTTAAAGTAGGAAACAAAAACCACATTTATTTACTTTTTACACTTTAAGTGGGTGAATGTTAGGGTATGTGAAGTATATCTCAAGAAAGGGGTTTTAAAAGACTACACTTGCTCTTTTGTGAAGTCTTTCCTGTGCCAAAACAGTTGTTCTTTGTAGCGCTAGTGCCTATCAAAGTTCCTCACACACACACACACACACACACACACACACACACACACACACACACAATGCTGAGTAAATATTTTGCATGAGGTTTATTCTTTTTCCCACTAAAATAATAATATTGCCCGGCTGGTGTGGCTCAGTGGCTGAGCAACGACCCATGCACTAAGAGGTCGCCGGTTCGATTCCCAGTCAGGGCACATGCCCAGGTTGTGGGCCTGATCCCCAGTGGAGGGCATGCAGGAGACGGCCAATCAATGTTCTCTCTCATCGATATTTCTATCTCTCTCTCCCTCTCCCTTCCTCTCTCTCTAAACATCAAAAAAGGAAAAAAAATCTTTGAGTCATGGAACATCATGTTAAAAAAAATAATAATATTAATATATTTTTGCTAAGAAAAGTTGGAAAATACAGAATATAAACAAGAAAGTAACAACAATAGCTAAGATCTGGAAACAGTCCAGGTGTCCATCAGTAGATGAGTGGATAAAAAAGCTGTGGCTCATTTACACAATGGAATACTATGCAGCTGTAAAAAGAAAGATCTCTACTCTTTGGTAATACTCTCCAGGTATTATCCTAAGCGAAATAAGCCAGTCAGAGAAAAATGAGTATCACATGATCTCACTTATTTGTGGAATCTAATGAACAAAATAAGTTGACGAACAAAGTAGATCCAGAAACATGGAAGCAGGGAACAGACTGACTAACCTCAGAGGGAAGGGGGTTGGGGGGCGACAAGAGATAAACCAAAGAGCTTATATGCATATATACATAACCAATGAACACAGATAGTGCAGTGAAAGTGGGGGGGGTGGGGAATGGGGAGGAGGGTGTCAATGGGGGATTAAAAGGAGGGACATCTGTAATACTTTCAACAATAAAGATAAAATTTTAAAAAAAGAGAAAGTAACAATCACACTCAGTCCCTGTAACAACCACTTATTTTGACTTTTTATTCCAGTCTTTTTCTCTAAACATATTATATATTTTGTAGATAGTTGTGATTGTTTTGGTAAATAGTCAATAAATTGCTTCATTATTTCTTTTCAACCTCATGTTTTACTCTTCCCCTAATGAGTTTCTTGCTTCGGTCATGTTAATAGCTACTATCTTCTCTCTTCTCTTCATATTCCACTTTGACACTTGCTAGTTTCCTCCTCAAAACTTGTTTTTTTCTCTCTGCCAGCTGCACCCTCTACCTTCACTACTTTGTTCTTCTTTGAAACCTGTTATAAAACCAACATTCAGAATAAGTTTTGCACAATTTAATCCATCTGCTTCTCTACCTTGTTCTTTAAACACTGATTGAGATTAGATTTGGATGTTCAAGCCAGAAGAGATTCTGGGAAAGGTAAGTCCTTCCCTGTCCTTTGCAGATAGCTCATGTGCCTGGCACACAGTAGGTGCTTAGTGAATGTTAGTGTCCTCCCTGCTCCTCCCTATTGTTCCCGCTGGTAATTGGCCACATCAGGACTAGGTTCCAGATCTCCGGATTCAAAGTCAACATGTCTTGACAGGCTCCTCTGTTTGAGTGTGGAAAATACCTTTGATCTCCAAATCTGTGTGTCTTTTCTCTTTCACCAAAATTCTTTAAAAATTAATGTTCCCCACATGTTAGCTTGATTGGCCGACTGATCCAGGGTAGAATGGTTCCTTGCTTTGGAACTTCTCCCAGGCTCACCTGCAGAACTTCTTAGGAGAGCTAGGAATAGGATTTATACCTTCAGACTCCTAAATTTTGAATTTAGACCATGAAGGCCAGCAGGTTTTCTTGGAGGAGAGTTTCTAATTATAAGGAAATACACATTTGAATATGGACGTGTTGAAAGTTTGATTTTAGCATTGTTAATTTATGGTTCACAGATCATGGGATGTTAGAACCAGAAGAAACCTTTGAAGGCATCTAGGGGAGCCTACTCTTCTGCTGATGAAGAAAGTGGGGCCCAAGGTCACTTAGCTGTAAATGGCTCAGGCCTCCTGCCCTTTGTACTAAAAGACACTAGAGAGTATGTCTAGGCAGGAAGCCAGAGGATAGGTGGAGACCGGTTTTGGATATGTTCTTTTTCTGACATATTAGAGCTACTGTCATATTTACAAATGTTAAGTGGCCCACAAAAATGCATTTGCTTCTTACTCTAGTCCTGTGTTATATAAACACATGAGGGATTATTTCAAAGTAGTTAAAGAAATTGGATTGTTTTCCCAGTATTCTCTGGAGAGAAACAGATTCTTTTGCTAGCTTTTTATAATGAACACAGTTTGGAGAATAATGGTTTAGCCCTAGTTGGTGGGGCGTTGTCCTGTGCACCAAAAGGTCGCTGGTTTCATTCATGGTCAGGGCACACGCCCAGGTTGTGGGTTTGATCCCCTTTCTGGTTGCATGCGGGAGGCAGCCGGTCGATGTTTCTCTCTCACATTGATGTTTCTCTCTCACATCGATGTCTCTCTCTCTCTCTCTCTCTCCCTCTCCTTCCTCTCTCTAAAAATCAGTAAAAAATCTTTAAAAAAGACATTAAAAAAAAGAGAATAGACTTCCGGTCAAGATGGCGGCGTAGGTAAACGTGGTATCGCGTCCTCCCACAACCACATCAAAGTTACAACTAAACTACAGAACAACCATCATTCAAAACTGCCTGAAATCAAGCTGAATGGAAGTCTTACAACTACGAAATTAAAGAAGAAGCTGCATCGAGACTGGTAGGAGGGCGGAGGTGGACGGGCTGGTCCCACACCCATGTGTGGCAAATAAAAATCAGGGGGACACCTCGGCTGGGAAGGTCCTCCCTGAGGACTGAGGGGTCCCTGTCCCACACCAGGCGCCCAGCTCAGGGCTCCAGTGCCAGGAAGAGAGTCCCCATCACTTCTGGCTGGAAAAACCAGCGGGAACTGAGGCTGAGGGGGCTGGAGCCCCCGGCAGCTGCTCTTAAAGGGCCCGCGCACGGACTTACTCGGACTTGCTCCCTCCAGGCTCCAGCGTGGGGGAGGCAGCTTGAAAGGCGCCAGAGTCATATGGGGAAGAACTGAGCTGTTTGGCATTGGAGCAGGGGCTGGAGAGGCAGCTTTCTCCTGGGCAGACGTGCTATCAGAAGCCTTTGTTCCTTTGGTTAGCCCTTCCCTGGGCCGGCAGACGCCGCCATATCTGGGACTCCAGCAACCTGGCTCACACTGTTGGCCCCGCCCTGGTGATTCCCTGAGGCTCTGCCCCACCCAACTTTCAGGCCCACCCAAGCTGTTGCCAGTTGCTTTACCATAGAATTGGCCTGTCTTGGATCCTGCTTCGGCTTTTTCTAAAATCATTCAAACAAGCAGCATCTGGTCTCAGCTAGCCCTATACCTCTTGCTAAGTAATACACAGGAACAAACAGAGGGAGGCAGCCAAAATGAGGAGACAAAGAAACAGGTCCCAAATGAAAGAACAGAACAAAACTCCAGGAAAAGAACTAAGTGAAATGGAGATAAGCAACCTAACAGATGCTGAGTTCAAAACACTGCTTATAAGAATGCTCAATGGACTTAGTGAGAACCTCAGTGAACTTAGTGAGGGCCTCAAGAGCATAAAAAAGGACCAGTCAGAAATGAAGGATGCACAGTCAGAAATGAAGGAGGCACTAACTGAAATAAAGAATAATTTACACAGATTCAATAGTAGAGTAGGTAAAGCCAAGAAGCAAACCATTGATTTGGAATACAAGGAAGCAAAAAACACCCAATCAGAGCAGCAAAAAGAAAAAAGAATCCAAAAAAATGAGGATAGTGTAAGGAGCCTCTGGGACAACTTCAAGCGTGCCAACATTCGCATCTTGGGGGTGCCAGAAAGAGAAGAGAGAGAACAAGAAATCAAAAACCTATTTGAAACAATAATGGCAGAAAACTTCCCTAACTTGGTGAAGGAAACAGACATACAAGTCCAGGAAGCACAGAGAGTGCCAAACAAAATGAACCCCAAGAGGCCCACATCGAGACACATCATCATCAAAATGCAAAAGGTTCAAGACAAAGAGAGAATCTTAAAAGCAGTTAGTTACCTACAAGGGAGTTCCCGTAAGACTGTCAGCTGATTTCTCAAAAGAAAGTTTGCAGGCCAGAAGGAGTGGCAAGAAATATTCAGAGTGATGAAAAGCAAGAACCTACAACCAAGATTACTCTGTCCTGCAAAACTGTCATTTAGAATCGATGGCCATATAAAGAGTTTCCCAGACAAGAAAAAGCTAAAGGAGTTCATCACCACTAAACCATTATTATATGAAATGTTGAAGGGTCTTCTTGAAGAAAAAGATAAAAAAATATGAACAAACAAAATGGCAATAAATACATATCTATCAACAATTGAATCTACAAACAAAATGAACAGGCAGAACAGAAACATTCTCATAGGTACAGAGAACTTTTGTTGGTTACCAGATGGGAGGGGGTTGGAGGAATGGGTGAAAAAAGTGAAGGGATTAAGAAGTACAAATTGGTTGTTAGACTGACAAACCTCAAAGGGAAGGGGGATTGGGGGTGGGAAGAAATAAACCAAAGAACTTATATGTATATATGCATAACCAATGGACACAGACAACAGTGTGGGGAAAGGCAGGAGGGGGGCGGGAATGGGGAAGTGGGGGTCAATGGGGGAAAAATGAGGAACATCTGTAATACATTCAACAATAAAGATAAGTTAAAAAAAAAGAGAGAATAATGGTTTAGGGGCTTTAGATTCCACTTGTGAAAATAATAACATTCTCAGCATATAGTACTTTGGGGAAGGCAGCTGGTGCTGATGGAAAGAGTTCTGGCCTGAGATTAAGTCCTAGCACTGCCAGAACTCACTGTGGACTTTCCGTTAGGCCCGTCCTCCTTTCTGGGCCTTGGTTTCCCCTTATGTAAAATCAGAGGTTGCATTAGTTCCTCTCATGGGTCTTCTTGTGTGGATATCCTAGATTCTAAGAGCATTTTCAGCGTTTTGCTGAAGCAACCACTCTTCTCAGCCAGCTGCTGCGCTCCAGGAGAGAACCCCATCTCCCCATATTGCCTAATTAGATTGTTTCATTACAGACTACTGGACAGGATGTGCTTGTCATTTCTGCAGATTCCTTTGTTTTCTCTCAGTTTCACAGTCCTTTCTTTGCTTGTTCATTTCTCATCACACTCTATTGTTCTCCTGTTAATACAGGTTTGTGTTCTTGGTCACCTCTCTCTTCAGATCATCAGTTCTGAGAACTGTCTTTCATTCAGTGCTGAGAGGACTCTACTCTTATTTTATTTTAGCTGGGACCCCTCCAAGTATAGCAGCATGTGTATTTCAAGGCTATGTGGTTTGCACCTCTGCTGATAATAGTCTCTGTAGTTTCTTGGAAAAGGGTATATATTTATTTACTATTAAATATTGCAATAACATTGAAAATTTGTATATGCAGATGACTTGGAATTTTGTCATTTTCTTTTGAGAGCACCTCTAAACTTACTACTGAATTCTGCCTCTTTCTTCCTCCTTGCCTTACATTTACATGTGGTTGAAATCTGATTGAGGGAACACCGTAAGAATCTCTGATAAATAAAGAAGTCACTAAAAAATAATATATGGGCCTGGCCGGTGTGGCTCAGTTGGTTGAGCATCATCCCATGGACCAAGAGGTCACTGGTTTGATTCCCGGTCAGAGCACATACCTGGGTTGCAGGCTTGATCCCGGATGGTGCAGGAGGCAGCCGATTGATGTTTCTCTCTCATCAATGTTTCTATCTCTCTCTCCCTCTTGCTCCCTCTCTCTCTCCAAAAAAAAAATAATAATAATAAATAATATATGGGCTAAGGGATATGAAAATGTTGCAGAAGCAGTCATATGCCTCAACACTTGGCATGTTAAAGGTCCTTCCTAACATGAAATAATATCACCAGGGCTTAGCTTTTTTTATTTTTCTGCATTCTTATTTAATTTTATCCTTATGTGTTTTATATATTTGTTTTTGAATGCCTTCTTCCAATGTAAATGCCTTTTTCCCAATACAAATCACCTCAGAATGCTACCACCCTAGTTCAACCACTATTAATATTGTGGTATACAGAAACAAACAGTTCAATGAAAACATGGGCAGAGGAGCCAAATAGATTTTTTTCCAGAGCAGACATACAGAAGGCTAACAGGCACATGAAAAGATGCTCAACATCACTAATCATCAGGGAAATACAAATCAAAACCACAATGAACTACCACCTCACACCTGTCACAATGGCTGTTATCAACAAGAAAAGACGTAAGTGTTGAGGAGGATGTGGAGAAAAGGGAACCTTTGTGACTATTGGTGGGAATGTAAATTGCTGCAGATACTATGGAAAATAATATGAAGTTTCCTCAAATATTACAAATAGAACTACCATGTGATCTAGCAATTCTATTTCTGGATACGTAGCCAAAGAAAACAAAACCACTATCTTTTTTTTTTTTTTAATTTGAGAGAGAGAGAGAGAGAGAGAGAGAGAGAGAGAGAGAGAGAGAAACATTGATGTGTTTACCTCCTGCACGCACCCTGGAACAATGCTCCAACCAACTGAGCCACACTGGCCAGGGCCAAAACCACTATCTTGAAGAGGTATCTGCACCTCCATGTTTTTAACAGCATCATTTCCAATAGCCAAGACATGGAAACAGTCATAGTCTTGCATGGCAGAAGAAAGGATAAAGAACATGTGATATCTGTATATACACAAAATAGAATATTATTCAGCCATAAAATATATAACATCCTGCTATTTGCGACAACATGGATGAAACTTGAGGGCATTATGCTAAATGAGAAAAGTCACACAGAGAAAGTCAAATACTGTATGATCCCACTTACATGTGGTCTCCTTAGTTTATGATGTTGTCCACATCTTATATCTCCTTATTGATTTTCTGTTTAGTTCTAACCATTATTGAAAGTGAGTAATTGAATTCTCCAACTATTATGGTTGAATTATTTATTTCTCCCTTCAATTTTGTCATGATTTGCTTCATATATTTTGTGTCTCTATTGTTAGGTGCATATATGTTTATGATTATTATATCTTCCTGCTGTGTTGACCCTTTTATCATTATAAAATGTCCTTCTTTATTTCCAGTATCATTTTTTTACTTGGAAGTCGATGTTATCTTATGCTTATATAGCCACTAATGAATGCTATCTCATATCTTTTTCATCTTTTTAGTTTTCACTAATTTGTGTTTTTGAATGTAGTATGTGTCTCCTATAGACAGCATGCAAGTTGGACTAAAAAAAATCCTGTTTGTCACTTATTGTCTTTTGATTGGGTTATTCAATTAATTCCCATTAAAATGCTTGATAAAGTTGGATTTGTCTGTCATTTTACTTTTTTATGTCTCATTTTTTTTTGTTCATATATCTCACATGTACTGCTTTCTTTTGTATTAAATGCTATCACTGCTCTTATTGTTATACATATCTCATCTGTGTATTTAGAAATCCAAGAAATCTTTGTTATAGTAATTACCTTACAGGATTTTATGTGTTTTAACGAAGTTGAAAAAAGAAAGTAGATGAGGCACACATTTATGCAATTTGTTGTATTAACCTTCTTGAGTGCAACTTCTGGTTCTCTATTTGTTTTGTGATTTAAGTTACCATTTTGTGTCATTTCCTTACTTTGTTATAGGTTTGCTTTGACCCTCCTCCTTTGTGAATTTATGTAAAATGTATTATGTTTACTTATATTACAGGCCCCCAAGTACAATGATATACATATTGTTTTATACAATTGCTTTTTATGTCTGTTAAGAGAAGAAAGGAGAGGAAATATACATTTATACTTTTATAATTACATAATTAATTTTGAAAGAGACTTCAGCTTTTCGTGTGAATTTGAGATATTATCTGTGTTCAGTTGATTTTAGCCAGAGGAAGTCCTTTAGTTTTCCTTATAAGGTAGGTCAGTGTGCTAGCAAAGGATTCTTTCAGTAGAACCTGGTTTTCATGCCATGTAATTGAATTCAGCATCTCTGAGGATGGAGCCAAGCAAAGGAGATATAAAAATTGTATTGTGTTATTCTAATAATAAATCAGGGGCTATAGCCCCTGGGATATAAGATTTCCAGGATCCCTTGCAGCTCTGACATTCTGTAATACTCTGAGCAAGAGAGATGTTACCCCTGAGATCCTTAACCCCTGTGAGACTACATCTTCCTAACTTGTCAGTGTGGCATGGACCTGTAGTTCTCAAGTGTGGTCTCTAACCAGCCACATTAGCATCACCTGGCAAAATGTTAGAAGTGCAGATTCTCAGGCACCATCCCACATTTATTGAATCAGAAACTGTGGGCGTGGGGCAAGGTAGACTGTGTTTTAACAAACTTCAACTCTTCAGTTTATTCTGATCTGCATTGAAATGCTGCAACTTGTTCACGTTCTAACCCCTGTTAAATCACAATCACATTACAAATAATGGTGGCCAAGAAATGCACGTAAGTGTGCTATAATGTAATACTATGCAGCCATTAAGATCAGTACTTCAAAGCATATACACATGTACACACACACATACACACGCTCATACCCCACATATGAAAGGACTGTGATAAAATACATAAAACGCTCACACAGTGAGTACCTCTCTCTGAAAACAAATAAGTGTCATTAATTTGAGAGTAACTTTAAATAAAGAGTGTCTAATCACACTCCTAAGGACCAATATTGACAGGGAAATGTTCTTTAATTTAAGTGGCATTTTCTATTCTGGTCCAATCCAATCCAATCAGTCCTAATCTTATATATATTGATGTGCTGAGAGTTAATCCAATGAAGACAGCTGCTTCTGTACTTAAAGTTTACTGGGAAAGCAGTTCTTACAGCTTGTAACGATCACTAAATTTCACACCTAACAGCACATCTTAAACTAACAGACTAAAGTGGAAAGGCTAATTTAAAGATTTTTTTTGTAGAACTCCTTACTTTAAAATGAAAAGACTGAAGTCCAAGATGAAGTATGATTTTCCCTACATCACAGAATGAACCATATGATTTCACTCATATGTGGGATAGAAAACAAACTCGTGGACACAGACAGCAGTGTGGTGGTTGCAAGAGGGAAGGGCGTGGGGGTGGGGGCAAAGGAGACTTAATATATGGAGATGGAAGATGATTTGACTTTGGGTGGTGGGCACGCAGTGCAAGGTAAAGATCTTGTAACATAGAAACCCACACCCGAAACCTATATGATCCTATTAACCAATGTCACCCCAATAAATTTTATTTAAGATAAGTAAATAAATAAAATAGATGTGGATATAGATGCATTTTGATGTAATTGGATTTCACTGTTATATTTCAATTTTTGGATTTCAATATAGTTGGAAAATAAATTGGATTGCTAAATAATTCTATCACTACTTGTAAAGTGGTTAAGGACTAAATGAGATAACATATACAGAGTGCCTGGTCTGGACCAATGCTCAATAAATTATAGTTTCCCAACTTCGTAATGATGCCTTACATGTGCGTATAGGCTTAATAGTTTACAAAAGGAGCTTTGACTCGGATTAGTCTCATAACTGTTGTGAATTAGAGCAAATATTCTGCTTATCCTTAAAAAAATAGGTGAAGGGGGCACAGAAGACAGAAGTTGCCCAGCATTGCCCCAGAGCTGGCCAGTGATAGCTCCCCGACTCAGAGGAAGTCCTCAGACCCCAAAGGCCAAAGTGCTCTGTTCCTTTCTCTGGGAGTTTTTAATGGACCTAGAAGCTAGCCAGTAACGGAGCAGTCAGTCTCTGAAGAATAGGGTCTTCCTGTGCTAAAGGAACAAATTTGCCCCCAAGGGACATTTGCTCCTGTTTCTGCACCCAGGCTGCAGGCTGTTCGCCTCACCTCCTGTAGGCCTTTGGGTAGGCATAGCAGCAGCCTATGTTCTGATGATCTGAAGGCTTTAAGCTCTCTGATTTTTAAAAAAAATGTCCACAAATGACCAATAAGAGTAAGAGGAATGGTTGGGAGGTTATAAAGATTTCCCTCTGTCTTTTTTGGCCCAGAAATCTCCTGCTTTGTTCTTTCAAAGGCTGAGTCTTTTGCAGACTCTCTGCCAAGAAGAACGAAAAATTTCCCTTGGGAATCAGAGAAGGGCCCAGTACTCAGTAAATCTGAAAAAGACAAGCTTTTCAGATGTTAATAAGTCTAAGCTGGACCCTGGAAGCTCTGAAGCCTGGGGGGCCTATTAAATACCCAAGCAGTTAACCTTTCCCTGGCCTCTGGCCAGGTTCTGATTATTGGTGATAACTTTAAGAAAGGATCACAAAGGTAGAATTCCCCCAGAGGGCATCACTCTGAACTTGAAATTCAATACTACTTCCAAAAGTCACAGCAAGCAAAAAAAGCACTGGCAACACCAGGCGCCTATTTGGATGCCAGGTTTTCACTTAATTTTTTATTTTTTGGCTTTTTCTCTGTGTCCGTAACCCCAGCTGCCAGTGAGCGCTGAGCTGCCAATTGCTGCCAAAAACATGTAGGAAACTTGATGAAAAAACATTCTGTGGTTGGAAAGAGCACGGGAGACACAGGGCAAAGCCAGTTCCTTATTATTATTATTAATGCAAATTTAAAAGTACAGGGAGTCACGTAATAAACAACCTTTTTGCATTTGCCTCCTTGCTCTCTTTCTCTACATCAGACAGCAGAGAGGATGAAGTATGCTTTTACCCCTCTCTTCAGTCCTCAGCAGAGGCAACCACAATCCTGAATTGGGTGTGTATCTTTGGCCATATTCTAGGATATATATATATATATATATATATATATATATATATATATATATATATTCTCCTAAAATTGTTTTACATATTTAAAATATTTTCACAAGTGGAATCATACCACCTGTATCATGGAACTTGCTTTTTTTCACTTAGCATTATTCCTTTTAGATGTTTAGATATTTCCGTGTTTATATATATAGAGGTAATTCATTTACTTCTAATAATGAATAGTATACTTCTGTTGTGAATATTGCTGGGGAAAATTAAAAATAAAATCTCTGGCTAACCTCGGGAATCTTTTTCATAAATGTGGAAAAGAAAGAAAACAGTTTCATTGTTGAATAAGCATTAAACACTTTTATAAAGTAGCCAGTTAGAGATGGACGATCTATTATGTACAGGTTCCAAGATAAACCATAACTTTTCCTCAATTAAAATGACTTGACAGCACTATTTGCTCTACATAGTTTAACCAAAATGCACCTGATAATTAAGCTAGCCATGTGTTAGCTGATTGCTTTTATGAAAAGGAAAAAATAAAACTTTTCTTTCTTTTAAATATGTTTTTATTGATTTTTTTGGAGAGAGATAGAAACATTGATGTGAGAGAGAAACATTGATCGGCTGCCTCCTGCACACCCCCTACTGGGGATCGAGCCTGGAACCCGGGCATGTGCCCTGACTGGGAATCAAACCGGGACTTCTCAGTCCATGGGATGATGCTCAATCCACTGAGCCACACCAGCTGGGCTCTCCAAGTTTTCTTCTAAAATTTTCTTTAAAAAACATTTTTTTCTTTATTGATTTTAGAGAGAGAGTGGAAGGGAGACAAAGAGAGAGATAGAAACATCAATGAGAGAACATCGATTGGCCGCCTCCTGCATGCCCCCCACTGGGGATCAGGCCCACAATGTGGGCATGTGCCCTGACTGGGAATTGAACCAGCGACCTCTTGGTGCATGGGTCAACACTCAACCACTGAGCTATACCGGTCGGGCATCTTCTAAAAATTTTATTGTTTTAGGTTTAAGTCTATGATCCATTTTGAGTTAATTTTTGTATAAGTGTGAAGTTTGGGTTGAGGTTCACTTTTAAGCCTCATGTTCAATGGCTCCAGCACTATGGTTGAAAAGGCTATCTTTCAATCAATTTGATAGGGGGAAGGGCACGTCATAGGAACAGGACCACTGCTGTTTAGTGATCATTCACTTGACTAACTGTAGATAAGAGGTTTTCTTACAGACCCTGGGAAACTGGAGGACGTGCTGCAAGAAGACAAACAGGGCTGTAAAAAGATAAGATGCCTTGAAGCCTGGATGGTCCATTACTCAGAAAAGAAAAGACATTTTGAGAACAGGCCAAGGACAGGACACACTTTGAAATGGTTGTTGTGCCTAGACCCTGACCCTCCTCTGGGAGTTTGTCTCAGGAATGCTGACCATTCTCTGGTCCCAGAAGCAGGCTCAGCTATTTTTAACATCATAGAAAATTAACTACCTTGTTATTGGACTTTATCTTGGAAGGAGACACATGGATCATGGACCCTGTAGCCCTTCCCCTGCCCCCTTTTCCTGCTTTCATGCAGCCCCTTCTTACTTATCTCTACACAACCAGCTGGCTAGTAGGAGATGGTAGAGCAGAATTTTCAGGGTGACCAGCTGCTCTCTCCATACTGCCGGCATTGTTGGAATAAACACTCACAACGATTTGACCCTGTCTCTGCTTAATTTGGCTCAAGTAGTGACAGGTGGCCTTGGACCCATTGTGTCCAGTTTCAAATTGTTTTCACATTTTTTATAAAAATCAATTGGGCAATAATTTATGTAGATACTCTACCCTCAAGGAGGTGGAGCATAACTCACCTCTCCTTAAATGTGGGCTTCATATAGTGATTTCCTTCCAAAGATACAGTGTGGGGTAGAGGAAAGAAAGAGTAATTTTAGAGTAGAGGATCCTGACAAACATTGTCTTATCCAGGTGATCAGTGTCAGCATCAGTGATAAGTTATGTTGATAGTATGCACTTGTGATATGAAGTGATGTGATGAGAATAGAACTTTACTCCTGTGTTTTCCTCCCTAAAACATATAATGCTAGTTGAATCATGAGAAAAACACCACAAAATTCCCATTGGATTATATTCTACAGACTTCCTGACTATATTCCTTAAAACTGTCCAGGTCATCAATAACAAGGAAAGATGGAGAAAACTGTTACATCCAAGAGAAACCTAAGGAGACATGATTACTAAATGTAATGAAATATCCTGTCTGGGATCTTGGAAAATAAAGAGAACATTAGGAAAAAAACTAAAGAAATCTGTATAAAATATGGACTTTAGTTAATAATAATGTATCACTCTTTGTTCATTAATTGTAACACATGTACCATACTAATGTTAATAATTGGGTGTGAGGTATATGGGAACTCTGTGTTATCTTTGCAATTTTTCTGTAAATATAAAATTGTTCCAAAGAAGTTTGTTTAAAAAAATCAGTTGGGCATATTTGTGTGGGTCTGTTTCTGGGTTCTCTTTTATGTGCCATTGATCTATGAACACCACCATACGTTCTTGATTACTGTTGCTATATAATGTGTTCTGAAACCAGGCAGTTATTCTTCCCACTTTATTCTTTTCTAAAATAGTTTTAGATATTTCAGTCCCTTTATTCTTCCATATAAACTTTAGGATTATTTTGTCTATCTCTCTAAAAAGTATTGGTGAAATTTTAATAGCAATTGCTATAAAGCTGTAAATCAATTTGGGGAAAGTTGACATTTTTACTATGTTGAATCTTTCCAATCCATGAACATAGTAAGTTTTTCCATTTATTAGACCTGTGATTTTTTTGGTCAGCTTTTGTTGTTTTTCAGCATATAAATCCTATATATTTTGTTAAATTTTATACCTGTGCTGCTTTTTTGAGCACTTGTAAATAAAAATTGTATTTTTAATTTGTTTCCATATATCTATTTCTAACAGTCAGAAATAAAATTGATATTCTTATGTTGCTGTTATGTTGGGCAACTTTGCTAAACTCACTTATTAGTTCTAGGTATTTTATTTAAGATTGCAGTTTACCCTTGAACAACACAGGATTAACCTGTGAGGGTCCACTTATACATGGATTTTTCCCAATAAATATATACATTACTATAAATGTATTTTCTCTTTCATATGATTTTTTTAATGCCGTTTTCTTTTCTTTAGCTACAAAGTAAGTGTAAATCAACTGTTTATGTTATTGATAAGGCTTTCCCGTCCATAGTTGGCTATTAGTAGTTAAGTTTTGGGGATGTCAAAAGTTATAGGTGGATTTTGACTGTACAGGGCGTCAGTGCCCTAGCATGTGCATTGTTCAAGGCCCAAGTGTATTTGGTGTTTTCTAGGCCATTACTCATTACAAATAGGAATAGCTTTGATGTGTTGTAATTTCATTTTCATTTAGTTCAGTGCATTTTTAATTTCTCTTGATTTGCCCTTTGACCTATGAATTATTTAGGAGTGTGTTATTTAGTTTCCAAGCTTTTGGAAAATTTCCTGATATCTTTCTGTTATTGATTGTAAGTTTGATTCTGCTGTGACCAGAGAACACTATCTGCATAATTGCATTCATTTACATTTTCTGAAGTTAATCTTATGGCCCAGGATATGGTTGTGGTGGGCAGAATAATAGTACTCCAAAGATGTCCACATCTTAATCCCTGAAATTTGTGAATAAGTTACATTATATGACAAAGGAGAATTAGGTTGCAAAGGTGGTAAGGTTGCCAAATGGACTGACCTTGAGATGGGAAGAGTATCCTGGATTATCCAGGTGTGCCCAATGTTTTTACAAGGACCTCATAGTTTCAGTTCTTTTTTGAGCATGTATCTTGCCTTGGCATGTGCATGGCTTTCTGAATTTCTCCCACATCAATGGCTGTTCTTGAATGTCATAATTTCACAAAGAGTCTCACCCTAGCTTCTCCTCTGGACCTTAGATGGTATATTGTATGTCTCTACTGATTATCTCTTGCCCCAGTAATCTGTGGCTGTTATGGGCTGAATTGTGTCCCTCAAAATTAATATGTTGAAGTCTTAACGCCCAGTACTTCGTGATGTGAGTCTCTTTGGAGATAGGTCCTTAAAAGTGGTAATTAAGGTACATGAGGTTATATGGGTGTGCCCAAATCCAACATGACTGGTTTTTTATGAGAAGAGTAGATTAGGACAGACACACACAGAAGGAAGTGCATGTGAAGACACAGGAGGAACATGGCCATCTATAAGGACAGAGGCCTTAGAACAAACCAATCCTGCTGACACCTAATGTCAGACTTACAGTGTCCAAAGTTGTGATAAAATACAGTTTTATTGTTTAAGCCACCCAGCGTATTCCACGTTGTTATGGCAGCCCTTAGCAAGCGAATAGAGTGGGTTTGTCGTCACCTTGTATCTTTCATGAGCAGTGTCCACTGCATTCCCTGCCTGCCTCCTGTGTGAAGCTCACATGAGTGCCTTGCATCAGCCCTTTAGGTATCTTCCAGACAGGTTAGAACAGATGTACACAGTCATTTGCCAGTAAAGTCTGCTCTGCTTCCTGTGGTTTGAAGTCCGGAATTGGAAACAGGCTGCCACTTGCTGAAAACCAAGACCACATCCCCATGAGGGCAGCAAGGGCTTGTGAAAACACCAAACATCTTTCCTGCCATTTTGCAGATATATTTTTCTTGATTGGGCCTTTGATTGGTTGCAGCGAACCTTTTACTGTTTGCAGAGCTCCTATGATGTTGGTTTCAATAGCTTGTTTTTGTTTTTTTTTTATGTAGGTGTATTTCCGAGACTTGTTACAGACCTAAATAAGTTAGACATAAAAGTATACTCTGTGTGGTTCCGTAGAAAAGTTGAGTGATAAAAAGAAAATTGGTATTTATATAATATTAGTTATTTAATGAACTAATAAATCCTCTTTATAGTCTATCTCATTCCCAGAGAGTTTCAATGGATTAAAAAGCATTATCTAACCATATTCTAGAATGAGGAAGGAAAAGGTGAGGGAAACATTATAGAAGACACATGAATAAATTAGAAGGTGATGGAGAGAACCCTCAAAGATAGTATGAAAAAATTGGGATAGTGAGTTGATAGATGGGAAAAGGAAGTATCGGGGAGGATAAAATGATTATTTTACATGGTTTGGAGTGATGCAGTCATTTTAAGTTTAACATGATAAGAAAATAAATGTCCTACACATGACAAGCACTTCTAGGTTATCTGTTGAGTCTTTGGAGTTTAGAAGTTCCCCAACTCGTTTATCTAAAAATAGATGGATGAGTCTTTCCTGGCACTTCCCTCAGTACAGAGGCCACATAAATAATACCTTTCCATGAAGAGCAGTTAATTTGTGGTGGTTCCTATTTCTCAGTGGGATCTGTCTGCATTGTCTCATGTTTTGTTTGTTTGTTTAAAAGGGAAGGACAGAAGTACCTACCTTTGGATAGTTGGGAAGAATGAATGAGAATGTTTGTAGAAAGACTTTCATAAACTTTTTCAAGCTCTGTGAATATATGTAAGGTGGTGTTTTGAAGGCCAGAAGTCTGGAGAAGAGAAGAAGTCATTCTATACCTGAAACTAATATAATAATATATGTTACCTATAATTGAAAAATTAAAAACATTAAAAGTAAGAAATAGGCCCGGCCGGTGTGGCTCAGTGGATTGAGTATCATCCCATGGACTAGGAGGTCCTGGTTCGATCCCCAGTGGGGGGCATGCAGGAGACAGCCGGTCGATATTTCTCTCTCACACAGTGATGTTTCTATCTCTCTAAAAAATCAATAAATTAAAAAAAAATTATATAAAAAAAAAAGAAATGGTGCAAATACTGAAAAAGGGAATGAATGTGACTCCATCCTTACTCTATGCCTTTATTTATAAAGTACTCTAAATGTTGATATTTTATTTGTTGTTTAGGAAATGTTGAGATAATTCTACAAGAGCAATGAATAATAACTGTACCTTGTTTGGGTCTGTTAACATTTAAGAAATCCTGGTGTGCATGAAAGGACAATATACTGAATGTTTTCATTGTCCTGAGTGAAGCGGAGCACGTGTGGAATTCTGAGCTTGCCCTTTGCTGCTGCTGGCCAAGTAGGCCAGAGAAACGCGATTGTTTTCCAGACGTGGAGCCAGTTTTGTGTTCTCTTTGCTGATGAAATGTGGAGGGCAGGGTATGCATGCTGCTTTCACAGTTCTGTGGCCCAGATTTGAAGTGGAAAATGTGATTCTAAATTGTGGAAATGTGAGAAGGCATGGTAAGCTGGCCTGCAGTCCCTAATCTCTGTAAAACCTTTATCATCATCATTCTCATTAATATTGTGTGCAGAGGGTCAGGGCTCTAAGTACTGAAAATAAGTGCTTCTGAATAGGGGACACAGACAAGATGATAATGACATTTTTGACAGGTTAATCGGTTCCGACCAAATGCCTGAACATGTTTTATTGTGTTTAATCGCGATAGCTTTTTATTGAAAGGGAATAGATGCTGTTGTTTGTATTGTCTCACTTTCTGTTAGCCTGAGAGCAAAAACTCTTGGTAAGCCTGTGTATCTGATAGATGAGAAGGTGAAGGATGCCAAAACCAGGGAGTGAAAGAAGAAATAGGAACAGGGAACCAAAAATAACCAGCCAGCTTGAGTTTTCCTAGAAGATGCTCTAAGTAGTTACTTTGGTAGGTAACAGCAGTGCTCCTCAAACTTTAAAGCGCATATCATCCTCTAGGGAATGTAGAAAAATGCGGGTTCTGATTTAGCAGGTCTGGGTGTGACCTGGCATTGTGTATTTCCATCAGGCTCCCAGCTGATGATGGTAAGTCAGTCCTTAGAATCACTCTTGAAGTTGCAACTGGGGAAAGCTTGGCTGGACCTCTTGGTGGAGGTTATATTTAAAAATTTTGAATAAATATAATTAATCAAAAGGGTAGTCACCTGGCCGGTGTGGCTCAGTGTTTGAGCGTGGACCCATGCACCAAGAGGTCGGCGGTTTGATCCCAGTCAGGGCACAGGCCCAGGTTGTGGGCCCGATCCCCAGTGGGGGGCATGCAGGAGGCAGCCAATCGATGTTCTCTCTCATCGCTATTTCTATCTCTCCCTCTCCTTTCCTCTCTCTAAAATCAGTAATGGAAAAAAAAAATTTTAAAAGGGTAGTCAATTTTGATTTTATTGTATACACCATCATTAAACTTTTGTATAATAAAATTCCAAATCATTGACCAAAAATAAGAAAACAGATGTCTGGCCATACCACTTTCACTTTTTACATTCATTGCCTCTTAGTTTAGGTCCCTTGGTGAATACTCTGTGAGCAAGTTACATTTGTTCCCCTGCCAGATTGGGTCCTAACCCAGGCTGTCATCTGGTTAATGTGTAAAAAGTGCAGTTGTTGCCTATATTGTCATGCAAAAGGTCCTTGAGAGGCAGACAGACCACCTGGCTTCTAGTTCCAGTTCTTCCACTAGCTGTGGGAGCTGGAGCTAATGTTTTCTTTGCAAATTGACTGTCAGTATTTGTTTGGTGAGAGATGAGAATGCATCTAGTCCATTGCCCATAACGAGAATTCAATAAATGCTTAAGGAGACTCTTAGGAATACAAGTAAGTAGATTTAGCTTTTGCAGGCTTTGGGTAGAACAGGTCAGAGAGGACAGGGATTGAAGACAAAACATGTCTGATAACTTAAAAGGACTTCACTAAGCTGCCCTCCTCCCTCATTAATGTGTGATTTTGGTTGCTCATATTTACCCACAGTGTGACCTTTTGTTTAACATCATTCAATGCAAGTTGCTACCTTCTGGAAGCATTTCCCTTTGCTTTTCTCCCATCTGCCCTAACAGCGATGAGGAAGGATATCAGTCAATGGACAGCAGTGTTGACCATTTCTCCTGTTTCCTTTGCTTTGCAGATTATTCTTCAGCTGTTCAGAAATTTTCCCAGACGCTGCAGTCCTTTCAGTTTGATTTTATTGGAGACACTCTGACTGATGACGAGATTAACATCGGTAAGTCTTCAGCTGCATGAAACCACGTGCCCCTCAGGGCAGGTCTGAGACCGTGCATCCTCCGTGTTTGTGGATGGAGAGAACCTGGGCATCTTTACCCACCGTGGTCAAGTGCCAAGTTCCTGGGAGGCTGCATAAGAAGGATAAAGACACATTTCCTCCCAGTCCCCTGTCTTCCTCACCAAGAGCAACCAAAAGATATCCCTTAAACCTCCACTGAAGCCTTTTACTCAGTCAGTATGAAGGGGGATTTCTCTATAAAGAATTTGATACATGAACAAAATATATTTTTGTAATAGATCAATTAAAGACTCTTTTGGGGTTTATTTTCCAAAATGACCCAGAGATTTGACATCTGCCTTGGGAAATAAATGTAACAACTTGCACTGCCAGCTGCGTGATCTTGGACAAGGTATCTCCTCTCTGCAAGCCTTGTCCTCTGTGAGGTGTGATCAGTATCTCTCAAGGATGCTACAGAGAGGAGCTTGAATAGTGGAATTAAAAAGAACTTTGTGTTAGTTGTCATGAAGAGAAGGCAGTGTGGGTAAACTATGGCCCTCGGGCCAAATCTTACCCTCTATTTTTTTTGTAACTAAAGATTTGTTCTAACAAAGTCACACTTCTTTATTGAAGTATTGTCTATGGGAGTTTTGCAGTACAACAGTGATGTTGAATAGAAGTGGCAGAGACCGGATGACTTTCGAAGTCTAAAATATTTGCCCTCTGGCCATTTAAGAAAAAGGTTTGGTGACCACTGAATTAAAGAGTTAGTGTAAACCATTTGTTAGATTAGAACATTGAACCACAGAACTATTGTGAATAATCTAATATCACTGAAACAAGTTAGCAACAATTATTATGTTTATGAACCCCAGAACTAAAATATAAAAGTATATTATTATTAGTAGTAGTATTTAAAAAATTACTTTCAATTACAATTGACATGCAATATTGTATTAGTTTAAGGTGTACAATGTAGTGAATAGATATTTATATACTTTACAGAGTGAGCCCCATGAGTCTAGTACCCATCTGACACCATACTTAGTTATTACAATATTATCGACCATATTCCCTTTTCTCTGATTTACTTCCCTGTGACTTTTTTTAACTGGCAGTTTGTACTTATTTATAACTTTCACCTTTTTCACCCATTCCCACAATCCCCCTCACATCGGGCAACCATCAATTTATTCTCTGTATCTCTGAGTGTGTTTTCGTTTTGTTTGTTCACATATATATATAGTTTTTTTTTCACGTATTTATACTGTGCTCATGGACAGGAAGAATTATCATAGTTAAAATGTCCATTTTGCCTAAAGCACTCTACAGATGCAACACAATGGCTTATCTCAGAGAACTAGAAAAAATATTCCAAAAATTTATGTGGAATCACAAAAGACCCCAAATAGCCACAGCAATCTTAAGAAGAACTAAGTTGGAGGAATCATGCTGCTTGATATCAAACTATACTACAAAGCCATAGTAATCAAAACAGCTTGGTACTGGTATAAAAACAGACATATAGATCAATGGAACTTAATAGAGAGCCCAGAAATAACTGTCCATGAACACAGTATATGCTTCTATTTATTTGTATCTTCTTCAGTGTCTTATAATTTTATGAATACAGGTCTTTTACATCCTTGATTACATCTATCCTAGGTATTTTACTTCTTTTTTGAAGCAATCATGAACGGGATTGTTTTCTTGGATTCCCTTTCTGATAGTTCATTATTGATGTATAAAAATGCAATTGGTTTCTGGATATGTATTTTGTGTGCTGAATTCATTTATCAGTTCTAGTAGTTTTTTGGTGGAATCTTTAGGGTTATCTATATACAATATCATGTCATCTGCAAATAATGAGTTTTACTTCTTCCTTTCCAATTTGAATGCCTTTTATTCCTTCTTCTTGTCTGATTGCTGATGCTAGAACTTCCAGTACTATGTTGAATAAGAGTGATGACAGTGCACATCCCTGTCTTCCTGATCTTACAGGAAACACTTTTAGTTTTTGCCCGTTGAGTATGATTTGGCTGTGGGTTTGTCATATATGGCCTTTATTACATTGAGGTATGTTCCCTCTATTCCCACTTTGTTGAGAGTTTTTATCATAAATGGGTGCTGGATTTTATCCAATGTTTTTTATGCATCTGTTGGTATGATCATGTGATTTTTACCCTCCATTTTGTTTATGTGATGTATCACATTTATTGATTTGTGGATATTGAACCAATCTTGCATTCCTGGAATAACTCCCACAGGATCATGGTGTATGATCTTTTTAATGTATTGCTGGATCTGTATTGCTAATATTTTGTTGAGGATTTTAGCACGTATGTTCATTTAAGGCCACTGTTTCCTTATTGGTTTTCTGTCTGGATTATCTATCTGTTGATGTCACTGGGGTGTTAAAAGTCCACTACTATTTCTGTATTAGTGTCCATCTCCCACTTCATGTCCATCAATATTTGCTTTATAAATTTAGTTGCTCCTACATTGGGTGCGTAGGTGTTTGCAAGAGTTCTATCTTCTTGTTGGATTGAGCCCTTTATCGTTATGGAATGCCCCTTTTTACCTCCTTTGTTACAGCCTTTATTTTAAAGTGTATATTGTCTGATATAAATATTGCTACCCCAGGTTTTTTTTGTTCCATTTGCATTTTTCCATAATTTTACTTTCAGTCTATATGTCTTTCGATCTAAAGTGGGTCTCTTGTAGGCAGCATATGTGCTTCTTTTTATCCCTCTAGCCACCCTGTCTTTTGATTAGAGCATTTGTTCCATTAACGTTAATGTAATTATTGATATGTATATAGTTATAGCCACATTTTATTAATGTTTTCTGATTGTTTTTGTAGTCCTTCTCTTTTCCTTTCTTATTTTTTGATTCTCTTCTCCTGTATGTTGATGACTTTCTGTAGTGTTATGTTAGGATTCTTTTCCCTTTCTTTCTTGTACATCTCTTATAGATTTTGGTTTGTGGTTATATGTGCTTCATATATACTATACTATGTTCACAAGCATTTATTTTCAGTTGATGGTATCTTAAATTTGAACACATTCTAAAATCACTACCATTTTTACTCTCCTCCATGTTTGTTTTTGACAATATTCTTTACTTCCGTTGTTAATGTGTGTTTGTTTGTATTCCTTTCTTTATTGTAATTACACATGATTTTCTTTTGTCTTTTAACATTTGTCCTAGCTTTCTAATTGGTTGATCTATAATGAAGTGTTTGCCTTAGTCAGTTAGAATTCTTTCTTTCCTATATTTTCTTAGTCATATTTTTTATCTTTTCTTTTCTACTTAAAGCAGTCCCTGTAATATTTTTTGTAATAGTGGTTGAGTGGTGATGAACTCCTTGAACTTTTTCTTTTGTGAAACTTGATCTCTCTTTTGGTTCTGACTGATAACCTTGCTGGGTAGAGTAATCTTATTTGTAGGTATTTGCTTTGCGTCACCTTTAATATTTTGTGCCATTTCATTCTGACCTGCAAAGTTTCTGTTGAGTAATCAGCTTCCTTGTATGTGACTGTCTGCTTTTATCTTGCTATTTTTAAGATTCTCTTTTTGCCTTTAAACTTTGACATTTTAATTATTATGTGTCCTGGTGCGGGCCTCTTCGGGTTCATCATGTTTGGGACTGTGTGCTTCCTGGACTTGCATGTCTATTTCCTTCACCAGGTTAGGGATGTTTTCCATCATTATTTTTTCAAATAGGTTTTCAATCCCTTTCTCTTTTTCTTGTACCCCTATGATGTGAATGTTGGTACACTTGATGTTTTTCCTTAAAACTACCCTCATGTTTTTGATTCTTTATTATTTTTTGCTGTTCCAATTAGATGTTTTCCACTTCCTTTGCTGCCTGATCGTTGATTTGATCTACTTCGTCTTATTTGCTGTGGTTTCCTATTAGTATATTCTTCTTTCAGTTATTGTATTCTTCAATCCTGTCTGGTTCTTTTTTTATGTTTTCTATTTCACTTTTACATTATCTATCTCTTTGTTGATGTTCTCACTGAATTCACCTATTCTTTCCCTAAGTTCCTTGAGTATCCTTATAACCATTGTTTTGAACTCTGTATTGGGTAGATTGCTTGTTTCAATTTTATTTCAGTCTTTTTCTGGAGCTTAGTCCTGTTCTTTCAATTGGGACATATTTCTTTGTCTCCTCATTTTGGCTGACTTCATGTTTTTTTTTTTTTTTTTCTATATGTTAGCTTGATCTGCTACATCTTCCTGTTTGACAGAGTGGTTTATATGTAGAAGGTGTGCTGTGGGATCCAGTGGCACAGTCTCCCTGGTTACCTGAGCTATGTTCTCCATGATGTCCTCCACATTGTTTTTATGTGCCCTCCTGGGGTAGTTGGACCTTGAGTGCTGTTGGTACATCATGTGGTGGGGTTGACTCTCAGGCTGACTGGCTGTGAGTGCTGACTGTGACTATAGCAGACAAACTGTTTAGTTTAGTGGGAGATGACCCCATGGAGCCAGAGTATCTTTACTGCAGCTCTCTTGCCAGTTGAGTCCAACCTTCAGGTTTGTCATTTGTTGAGTTGGTTGGGTTGTGCTGTAGTGTGATCTGAATTGGTCACCAGGTGAGTTGGGTCTGGAACTGCTTGGGCAGGTATCCAATGCTGGTCAAGTTTAGCTGCTGCCTGTGTCTGTGCATTGTAGCAGCTACCGTGTGATCTGTGGTTGGTTTCTGCTTTTGCTGGTTTTGGAAGTTGTTGGGAGAAGCTGCACTGAGAACTGAGGGCAGCTGCCACTTGTGCTAGGCTTGTGGCCGCTTAGTTGAAGCTATGTTCCAGGCCATGTTGGCTGCCACTGATGCTGGCCTTGGGGCCACCTGATAGGACTTACAATTTAAGTTGAGGTCGATTTCCACTTACGCTGGGCTTGGAGCCACTTTGCAAGAACTACAAGACATACTAGTGCTATCCCCTGCTTGTTTGTGGTTTGTGGATCCTTGAGATATTTTTATAAAGCCCTCAGCATGAATAGAGGCAGGCTGCTTCTTTGGAAGAGCCACTGGAAGAGGCTTGGGTGGGGCGATCAAGTTCGCTGGGGCAAGGTCTCTGGGAATTGCCTAGGTAGGGCAAATGTTTTTATCCAGGTTAATGGAGAGCATAGATTTGGCACCTGCCTGCACCAGTCCGGCTGGTGGGTGGAGAGTTTAACATGTAATGGTGCCACCTGCCAGCACTTCATTCCCATTGAGAGTTAACCGAATCCCTGCCCCTCTAGCCCTCGCCCCGAGTTAGTCAATTTAGTTCTTTCCCATATGTCCCTGGCACTTTGAGCTGCTGTTCTTGTTCTGGAGCAAGTGAGTTTGTGAGCCAGAGAGTCTGTGTGCAGGTCATTTGAGAGCAGTCCTTTGGTCTTAGTGGCCATTTGTCTTTCTCAGAGATAATCTCCACTGGTTCTCACAATCAGATGTTATGAGGACTCCTCTTCCTGGTACTGGTGCCCTGAGCTGGGGATCCTGATATGGGGCTGGGACCTCTGCAGCCAAGATATCCCTCCAGATTTCTAATCTCTACACCATGGATGTGGGATCGGCCTTGTCCATGTCTCCATTCTTCCCACAGTCTCTACATGGCTTCTTCTTTACACCCTTAGTTATGTTGTAGGCCACAGGAATGGCACCAGGTGTTAGACCCGAGGAGTCAGACCAGATCTGAGTTCAGCAAACTTGGTACTTGAGTTATGGCTAGGAAAGAATTCAGAACCAAGACTCAAACTATAAGAGAACATTTATTTGGAAAATCACAGAAGGAGAACAAGTAATTTGTAGAAAAAATGGGCTTAGGAAACAAATTTTAGAGGTAAAGGAAGGGCTCTTGGAGCTTGGGAGCGAGGAAGGTAATGGTAATGTCCCTGGAGGGAGGGGGAGGGGAAAGGGAAAGGGAAAGGTGTGGGCATGCTCCTGGGAGGGAGAACATGCTGGATCCTCCATCTTAAGGGTTTTAAGGGTGGAGATTTTAGGGGAGCCCCCAGGGGAAGATCTTAATAGAATATTCATCAGCTTTCCAGGGGTGTCCTTTCAGGGCCGGGGTCTCCATGGATTGATTGGTTGGCAGCAGTAGTAGAAGGTCATTATCCAATGCAGTTGGTCCTGAGGTTAGTCATGGCACTGCTTGTCTGGTTTTGCTGCTTTTCTGGGCCTGGAGGTGAAATACAACTGAGGCTTAGATGTTATCTCTAGGGAGGAAAGGTCAGGGGGTCCAAACTGCATGACCAGCAATATGCTAGGGTAGAATAGTCACCTTGAGGGCAAGGTCTCACCCTACAGTTGTCCTTTGCCATGTACCCAGGGCTTTTTGCCCTAGTGACCTTCTGTACCTGGGCTATCATCCTTTCTGTGTTTATGTCTGTCTAACTGCCTACCACAGTTATAGAACTTCTGTTCAGCTAGTCTTCAAGTGGTTCTCAATGATGGTTCTATAATTTAGTAATTTTGATGTGATTGTGGAGTGGATGAGCATAGAGTTTATGTACTCTGCCATCTTCATAAAAAGTCCCCTAACATGTACTATTATTATTAAATGTTCCTTTTATTAAATATGAACAATATATAAAAGTATAAAATTTACTATGATAATAAATGATAGTTTGAGTTTGTTTCTATATTTCTGAATTTTACAATATCTTATCCCTATAAGTGTTTGCTTTCAAATTAGTTTTAATAATATAGATGGAGATAGAAAATTATATCACATATACAACATACATACATAGACACAAACAGACAAAGACAAACAGAGACAGTTTCTAAGACAAAACTCACCCAGATTCACCCAGTGCAGAGCGCGGAGCCAGTGGAGCACAATGGGCCCATGTCAGTATCTAACACTGGGTCCAAGTCTGTAGGCTGGTCCTGGGTAGGCTTCTTCAGAATCCTTTGGACTATGCAAAGTAAATGTCTACGTAAGAACACCCAAACTTCTAAATACTTTTTATAAGCATTTATTTGAGTGAAACGATGGCATGCCAGAAAAGAAATCAAGATCTCAAGTGCTCTATCAAATGACTTTTCTTTCTGTACATTTGGAATTAAGGAGGGAAGGTAAGGAAGATCACTTGAAAGTGTCAGAAAGCAAGGTCAGGAAATCTCTGTGATTGGATTACAGAATAGTTAAGATTATGTACTCCTTTTTCTGGGAGCCATACTTTCTATAATATTTAAGTAGTGTTGAAAATTTAGCTTATTTCCAGTTTTTCAGTATGATAAATGATACTGCGATGAGTATTTTTATGAGGGTTAGATTGACTTGTTTATTTATTTATTTATTAAAAATGTTTTTTTCTTTATTGATTTTAGGGAGAAAGGAAGGGAGAGGGAGAGAGAGATAGAAACATCGATGAGAGAGAACATCGATTGGCTGCCTCCTGCATGCCCCCCACTGGGGATTTGGCCCACAACCTGGGCATGTGCCCTGACGGGGAATCAAACTGGTGACCTCTTGGTGCATGGGTTGATGCTCAACTACTGAGCCACACTGGCCGGGCAAAGTTTCCTTATTCTTAAAAACTCTGAGGATTATCTGGTGGATTTCACTGGAAAATCTCATATTTCAACCCAGAGTTTGTCTTGTCATCACTAAGCAGGGTGCCCATTGGGTGAACCTAAGTAGCATAGTTCTCTTCTGTGTATCTCACTTGCTACCTCTTCCCCAGAAACTGGCACCCAGTGGGTTTCAGCAGTTTGTTTGTTCATGCCCAGAGAAAGAAAAATCAGTGTTTTAAAAATCTCAGACTGCAGATCACATTTCCATTCCAGTTATCCTAACATATTTGAAGAAACTCTTTTGTGAGCCAAGCAGATTGATTTAAGGTCAAAAGTTTCAGGTAGAAAGTTCCATCAGTTACCCATTACTGCTTTCTGGGAGCAGAGGGCCCAGATAAAGTTCAACATTGTCAGTTACCCTCAGCCCCCTTGCTTTTGTTCAACATGAGTATTCTTTGTTGCTGCAAACTGACAACTGATCATAAACCTCCTGACTGGGATGAAGCAGGGTTTAAGAAATAGCCTCTCAAGGACTTTTGTTGATTTTTTTATTTTCTTGTAAAACCAGTTGGGCCATCTTTTGAGAGGTGGTTGCAAAGGTCAGCTCTTTTAAGGTTCTGGAGATTAATCATCTTAAAAGAAGAGGGATACCTAAAGTGAAATAGAGAAACATCAATATCAAGTTTCATATTAAAGAGCCAGGAGTTAATCCTGAGGATCCAGTGATTTCTAAGAGGTCAGTGGGTGAAAATCATTTGATTATGTGGTGCCATTCATGGAGTGTTTTGAAGCTCTCAAGATGGGATGTCGGTGCTCTTGGTGACATTGTCCACAATCTTGGCCATCTTTCATATAAGGATACACATTAACTGAACATTTCATCAGACTTCTTTAGTCCAGATGATGATTTGTCCAAGAAGAATTCATTGTCTCCTGTGGTGGCAAGCCCTTAGAGGTTCATGTCAAGTCATTGGGCTTTGGTTAACAGGTCTCTTCTTCAGATCCTCGGGAAAGGGCTGGTTATAAGGCAAAATGGCATCCCTGTAGGGATCTGGGTTGTCAGGTTTTAGTTCTTCGTGACTCTAAGTCATATCACAGGGAGAAAATTGGAATTGTTGGTTCGGAAAATTATAACTAGATATTGAAGGAAATGGGAAGGATTGAAAATTTGGAGTTTACAAATTGGGCAATGTAGTAGGATCTAGTCTGATTTTCAGATAAATACCAAAACTGTATTTTTGACAGAGAAAGGAAGTCAATTAAATCTCAGTCAGACATGGCAGAGTTTGCATGCTGGTAAGTCACCTGCAATTAGCAAGAGGTGCAAAAGCTCACTAGCTCCAAGATACTGTAGAAGCCTATCCAAGGGCCAGTCACATTTGCCTTCTTCCAAATAAAAGTGGCCACTTTCTTGATGTTGATAATATTTTCCTTGTGTTTGTTTATGATTTTATCATCCACGTGTGCAACCCTGTCCACCATAGTCTAAAATTCCCTTAAAATTTTTATAGTGCTTTTAAGTTCCCTTTAATCTAAAGGTTCCCCCTCTATCCCTTGCTTTTGCTTTCAGTCAACCTGTAGACAGACGTTTGACATTGAGCACACAGCTACCATGTTTCACCAACCCAGCAGTAATCAGTTATGAAGTTATGAACTGGAGGTAGCCTCTCGATATTTGGAGGTCCCAGAACTCTGTGCCAGAGACACAAAGACACAGAGCCTGCCCCTGAGAAACCTGTACTTGCATGGGAAAAGCGCGGCATGCGGTCCTCTGCAAGCACAGGATAATGTAGCTAGTAAGTAGCTTAAGTGGGAATGTTAAATCCACTCATAGAACAAAAATTATTTTGATGTATTTCCTTCTAGTTCTTTTACAAAATCTGAGCATAATTTTTTATACATAGTTGTGATGTTATTGCAAAAGGACCTGGCCCTGAGTGGGTCTGCTTAGGGTCAGCCAGTAGTGTGTGGTTTCTTGACTTAGTGCAGGAAAGATTTCATAATACGAGCCCAGGTGATTTTTGAAAGTATGTTATTAAAGCTGGGGACAGTGAAACAAGAAAGGGCTTAGGATAGTGGAGAGTCTAAATAGGCTCTCCTTGAACCTCTGGAAATGTTATAGGAAAGAAATGAGCCTTGGCAGGACTGCTTTAGTTCACTGGGAAGTCAGAAAAAAGGGGGCTTTGGAGACAGGTTCAAGGGACGAACTGCTGCTGCCCATTGCTGCCCTGGTTGCAAGCTTCCTGGGGCCCCTTAGAGTTTAGGAGATGCACATCTGTGGGGAAAGAAGAGGGGGAAGGGAGGGGAAAGCTTAGATGTGCTCCCAGGAGGGAGAGTGCACTGGGTCTTTGGTCCTAAAAGCTTTTATTTATTTATTAAACATTTTTTTCTTTATTTTATTTCCATCACCATTTATCCCCATATACCCTCTTCTACCCCCACTCTTCCCTGCAGTCACCACACTGTTGTCCATGTCCATGAGTCCTTTCTCTTTTTTTCCTTTTTTGATCAATTCTTCCACTCCCCTAACCACCCTCTCAGAGCTGTCTGCCTGCTCTCTATCCATGAGTCTGTCTCTGTTTTGCTTGGTAGTTCAGTTTGTTCATTAAATTCCACATATGAGTGAAATCATAAGGTGCTTGTTTTTCTCTGACTGGCTTATTTCACTTAGCTCAATGTTCTCCAGGTCCATCTATGCTGTCCCAAAGGGTAACATTTTCTTCCTTTTTATGACTGAGTAGTATTCCATTCTGTAAATGTAACATAGCTGTTACACAGCTGGACACTAGGGCTGCTTCCGAATCTTGGCTATTGTAAATAAGCTGCAATGAGCATACAGGTGCATATATTCTTTCAAATTACCGTTTCAGGTTTCTTCGGATAAATTCCCAGAAGTGGAATTGCTGGGTTATAAGGCAGTTCCATTTTAATTTTTTTGAGTAAACTCCATACTGCTTTCCACAGTGACTGCAGCAATCTGCATTCCCACCAACAGTGCACGGGGGTTCCCTTTCCTGTATGTCCTTGCCAACACTTGTTGTTTGTTGATTTATCCATGATTGCCATTCTGTCAGATGTGAGGTGGTATCTCATTAAGCGTGGAGACCTTAGGGGAGGTCTCAGGGGAGGATCTCAGTAGAATAGTCATCAGCTTTCCAGGTGTGTCCTTTCAGGGGCGTGGTCTCCACTGATTGGTCAGCACCAGGGCAGGGGGTCATTAGTCAAAGCGGCTGGTCCTGAGGTCAGCCTTGGCCTTCGCTTGTCTGGTTTTTCTACTTTTCTTGGCCTGTCAGCTGAAATACAACCCAGGCATAGATGTTATCTCTAGGGAGGAAAGGTTAGCCTGGAGGTGAGGTCCTTGTTTTCCTAGTTTTGTCCCTTGCTAGCACTGGGGGTTTCTACCTTGGTGACCTTCTGTATCTGCTGTAAATTGCTCTGCCAGTTTTTTTTCAGCTCTCTGTCTCAGTTTCCCTATTCCACTTGCCAAGGAATTTTCCTTGCTTCTTACTAACCTGCCTGATTAATATTTTATGCATATATTTTATATACAATATTTTGCATTCTTTTTTCGTACAGTGTTTCATCAAAGGCATTTTGCTGTGTTTATAAAATTTTGTGTACTTCTCCTTTTAACAAATTTATTGTTGACACTATTACAGATGTCTCCATTTTCCCCCCTTTATCCATGTCCACCCAGCCCTCACCCCTCCCTCCCCTCTGCCCATCACCACACGTTGTCTGTGTCCATGGACTATGCATGTATGTTCTTTGGCTAATCTTTTCACCTTCTTTAATCCAGTCCCCGCTAGCCCCCTCCCTTCTGAGATCTGTCTGTTTGTTCCATGTTTCCATGCCTCTGTTTCTATGTTGTTCATGAGTTTATTTTGTTTATTAGATTCCACATATAATCCACAAATACCACATACGGTATTTGTCTTTCTCTAACTGGCTGATTTCGCTTAGCATAATAAACTCCAGGTCCATCCATGCTGTCGCAAAGGGTAAGAGTTCCTTCTTTTATACAGCACCTAGTATTCCATTGTGTAACTGTACCACAGCTATTTTATCCACTCACCTACTGATGAGCACATGAGCTGTACTTCTCCATTAAAAAAATATTTTTATTGATTTTGTAGAGTGAGAGGAAGGGAGAGAGAGAGAAACATCGACGTAAGAGAGAAACATCCATTGGCTGCCTCCCACACGCCCCCTACTGGGGATTGAGCCCACAACCCGGGCATGTGCCCTGACTGGGAATCAAACCACGACCTCTCAGTCCATAGGATGATGCTCAATCCACTGAGCCACACTGGTTGGGCTGTATTTCTCCTTTTTAATGGTTGTAATAATAGTCCATTAAGTGGATGTACTTAATCATTCCCCAATCGTTGGACAGTTTTTGTTTTCCATTATTCATTATCATTAATAATGTTGAACGCATACCTTTGGATATAAAGGTTTCTCCTCTTGTATTCAGGATTATTTTTAGGTGTGGTTTCCCAGAAGTGAATTTACTGGCTAAAAGGGTATAAACAATATTAAACCTTTTGATCTATATTATTATACTTCATTGGAAGTTTGCAACCCTTTGGGAAGACAGTTGCATACGAGTATTAGGAAATACTTCACTTTGCTGAACTTCAGTTTTCTCATTAATAAAATGATAATGAAAAAAGAGTGTAAGATTTGAGAAGCATCTTGTATAGTGGTTTTCTCTTCTTCTCCATTTTCTTAGCATTTTATTGTTTCTCTCTTGGAATTCTCTAGGGATAGTTAATTCTTGCTGGACTCTCCTTTTAATGCTCTGGGCCTGCTAGCATCATTGAAGAGAACTGCAGTCAGTTTTGTAAGGCATGCTTTGTCGTGCTGGTGGGGCAGGGAATGTTGCAGCTGCTACTGGTGGGGACACTGGTGGTTATGCAGGCCTGTTTTCTTCCTTTTCTAGCCAGTTTTCATAGTCACCTTTCCTCTTATTTGAAGGAAGGCTAGTAACTGAACTCCTTCTCCCTGCTCTTCAGTGACTGTTCTCTCCCACAACACTCCAATGGATAGTTTGATCTTACTAAAGCTTTTGTTTCTTTCCAGAAACTCTAGAGAGCCATTTGCAGTGGCACCTCTCAGACAGTGTTGTAATAGTCCATGATGTTTGGTTAAAAATGTATCAGTAAGGGTCCTTACAGGACTTAATGACTCTAAGTCAGAAATAACCAAGGTCCAAACCTCCTGCATTAGCCCTTGAAGTGTTTCTCAACTCACTATGTACATGAGCAAAGAAAAATGAAAATGAAACCTTTTAAAGAAACAAAATAGCTTTTGGGGAGCAATTAGATAAAGAAGAGATATAGCCTGGCCAGTGTGGCTCAGTGGTTGAGCATCAACCCATGCACCAAGAGGTCGCTGGTTTGATTCCCAGTCACGGCACATGCCCGAGTTGTGGGCCCAATCCCTGGTGGGGCACATGCAAGAAGTGGCCAATCGATGTTCTCTCTCATCAATGTTTCTATCTCTCTCTCTCTCTCCTTTCCTCTCTCTCTCAAATCAAAAAAGAAAAAAAAAAAGAATAAGATATAACATAGGTACTTTGGCTATGGCTGGCAACATATGGTTATCCTACAGTGGTTAGACAGCACTGAATTGGAGTTCCCTTCTGACTGTGCAGCTATCTGTGTGACCTTGGATACATCAGTTCCTATTTCTGGACCCCAGTCTCCTTCATGAATAAAATGAGGTAGTTTGATTAAGACAGATGATCTGTAAAAGTCTGAGCTATTTAGACAGTAGTTTACCAGAATGCAGAAACTATCTTGACTTTGCTAATACTTTTTGCCTGTTGCCGTATATCTCAATGGGCTTTTCTTTTTTTTTTTTTTTATTCCTCACCTGAGGACATTTCTCCGCTTTCTGTCCAGATAGAGTGGGAGGGAGAGAGAGGAAGAGAGAGAGAGAGAGAGAAACATCGACGTGAAAGGGACACATCAAGTGGCTGCCTCCCACATGACCCACCAGGGGCCGGGGACAAACTGCAACCGAGGCATGTGCCCCCAGCGGGAACTGAACCCAGGTCTCTCTGGACCGCAGGCCGATGCTCTAACTGCTGAGCCAAACCGGCCAGGGCTCAATGGGCTTTTATTTATTTATTTATTTATTTATTTATTTATTTATTTATTTATTCTTTATTGATTTTAGAGAGAAAGGAAGGGAGAGGGAGAGAGAGATAGAAACATCAATGAGAGAGAACATCGATCGGCCACCTCCTGCATGCCTCCCACTGGGGATTGGGTCCACAACTGGGGCATGTGCCCTGACCGGGAATCGAACTGGCGACCTCTTGGTGCATGGGTAGACGCTCAACCACTGAGACACACCGGCCTGGCTCAGTGGGCTTTTAAAGTCTTATCACCGCCTGGCCAGTGTGGCTCAGTGGTTGAGCGTCGACCCATGCACCAAGAGGTCGCCTGTTTGATTCCTGGTCGGGGCACGTGCTCAGGTCGCGGGCTGATCCCCAAGGGGGGTGTGCAGGAGGCAGCTGATCAATGTTCTCCCTCATCGATGTTTCTGTCTCTCTTCCTCTCTCTCCAAAATCAATGAAGAAAAAAAATTTTAAAAAGTCTTCTTATTGTGATGAAAATATGACATGCACCTTTCACAGACACTAGAGAGGTATTATTGAACAGCCCCCTGAATCAGAGGAAGCGGGCTGTCCCCAACCTTGATCCTTGTCTTCTCATATAAAATAATTTATATAAGAGAATCTAGATAATATCTGCATTGTGTTCAGTGAATTTATTAAAACACTGAAGCATGCACATTTATTAATGAAACAAAGCAAGCAAACCTATACATCTGGCTTATGTAGCACAGGTGGGCTCTCAGCTAATCTGAAGAGCCAGTAGGGTGGGTGATTTCTGCCTTATATACCCTTCTGTCTATAAGTTTTTTAAAAAAATCCTTTGCTAGATATTGTGGTACAGATTAACTCTAAAAGTCTCCCCTTTTCTTTGTTATGGCTTTCTCACAATTTATGAGAGATATCTGGTCATTAAACCCCAACTCCTGGCCTTTTTTTCGGTTTATACTCTTCTTTCCTCCTCCTCCCTCCTGTCCTAACAACTTTGGGATGATTTGTACTAAGTGGTCTGTGATTCTTCCTCCTCCTCTCCCCTTCCATTCCCCCTCCTCTCCTACATTCTTCTTTGAGGAGAGGTTTTAACCTTGTTCCAGAGATAAGGCCCTACTACAAGCAGTCTGCAAAGGTTTTTGGTTTTTGTCTAATTTCCTGCCTTAGTTTCCCTATTCCTCCTGCCCTGATATATTTCTCCTAATATTATCACCAATTAAATAAACTTATATGGCCTTTTAGAGGCCACTCATTGAGCAATGGGATTTTTTGACTCAGTAACTTAATTTTAAATTGATATAACAATTACTGAAGCTCTTGTTAATTGAAAGTACATATCAAAAAAATCTCTGACCCACTTACTTCAGTGGAAATGATCAAGAACTAACCTCTGAAAAGCTGCTCTTTCATAAAAGCAATACCAACACTGGCAAAAATATTCAAAACCAACGTTTTAAGAACTCTGGAAATTAACTAAAATTTGTAACAATATAAGGTGTAAAAGCCTTCAAGGAAAAGGGCTCAATAATTGGAATAATAGTGATCTTTGTAGTGCTCTAACTTGTCCTATTTCCATCCCCTTCTCTCCTGCTCCACAGTAGCCTTGGAAACTAACAGCTACACAATCATGGAAGCTCTAAACACCACCATTCCAGCAGCCATTGGAGAGTGTACAATGGGTTTGAAGCTCCATTAAAGCTGAAAAATAACAATTATAGGATGGTCTTATATGAATTAACTCAGAGCTGACTTACTGCAAGTGGTTTTTTCCTTAGGGAATTTGTCAGAAACAATTAGTGGTAATTGTTTAGCACCTCAGCTGCCTCAGGCAGCATAAAGGATAGTAGTAAACAAGAAGCTGAACAATAAACCTTACAGGAAAAATTGAGAATGAGATGTACAAAAAGGGCTATGAAAAGTTGCAACATATTCCTGGAAATCTAGAAAGTCATACACATGTATGGGCTTCGCTCATGTCCAAGATTTGTACCTGTCCAGAAAAGACTTGAGGAAGCTCTACTTTCTTGTTTCTGACTGACTTCAAAGATCTGTGCAAGCAGGAAGTGAAGACTAAAACAGATTTATAAACCACCTGCCTGAGTGTTGAAGGTATATACCAACACCTACACAGAGCCCTTCAACAAGGCTGGGAGACTAATTTATTCAAAGTGTTTAAATAAATCTTTGTCCAATCATTAGCTGACCATTAAGCTAACTGACTAGAGACTTCAGTGGATTAACATGGCAAAGAATACAGACTATAGAATTAGTCCATGAAGTCACTAAACAAAGAGCAACAACAAGAACAATAAATCATGGGAAAGGAATGGGGTTCTGATTTCCAAAGTTGTCACTTTGCATTATTTAAAATGTTCAATTTTCAACAAAAAGATTATGAGATTTGCAAAGAAATAAAAAAAATGGCCCATGAGCAAGGATAACAAAAAACTAACAATAAATAGGAATGGTCCCTGAGGAAGCCAAACCATTGGACTTTCTAAAAAGAGAATTTCAGTCTGGCCTGTGTGGCTCAGTGGATTGAGCATTGTCTGATGGACTGAGAGGTCCTGGTTCAATTGCCGGTCAGGGCACATGCCTGGGTTGCGGGCTTGATCCCCAGTAGGGGGTGTGCAGGAGGCAGCTGATTGGTGTTTCTCTCTCACATTGCTGTTTCTAGCTCTCTCCCTTAAAAAAAACAAAAACAAAAACAAAAACATATTAAATAAAGGGAATTTCAATTACCTAGTTTCAATATCATATATTTATACAAAAATAAAATTTTCATTTATTTAATTAATATAAAAGAACCACTTAGCAATTGTGCAGTTTGCAAGTACAATAACTGAATTGAAAAATTCATTATAGGGGCTTAACATTAGATTTATACTGGCAAAATATAGAATCAGATTAACTTAAATACGGATGAGTTGAATTTATTTAATCTGAGAAAAATAAAGAAAAAATAATTCAGAAAAATGAACAAAACTGCAGAGACCATGGATATCATTAAGCATAACAGTTATATTCATAATGGGAATCCTAGATGAAGAGGAGAGAAAGGGTAGAAATAATATTTGAAGAAACAATGGCCAAAAACTTGACAGATTTGGTGAAGAGCTTTAATCTGCTTATTCTACAATTTAACAAACTCAAAAGACGACAAACTCAAGGAGTTACATGCTTCAACACATCACAGTCAAACTGTCAAAAGACAGCAACAAAGAGAGAATCTTGAAAAAAAATAACAGAAAAATGACATCATGTACAAAAGGTTCTCAAAAGAATTAACAGATGACTTCTCTTTAGAAACCATAAAGGCCAGAAAGCAGGGGGTGACATATTCAAAGTACTGAAAAAGAGTTTATCATCTAAGGATGCTCAAGGAACTTAGTGAGAACATCAATAACATAAAAAAGGACCAGTCAGAAATGAAGGATGCACTACTGAAATAAAGAATGATTTACTGGGAATCAATAGTGGAGTAGGTGAAGCCAAGAAGCAAACCATCAAATTGGAATATAAGGAAGCAAAAAACACCCAATCAGAACAGCAAAAAGAAAAAAGAATCCAAAAAAATGAGGACAGTGTAAGGAGCCTCTGGGACAACTTCAAGCATACCAATATTTGCATCATGGGGGTGCCAGAAGGAGAAGAGAGAGAGCAAGAAATTGAAAACCTATTTGAAAAAATAATGACAGAAAACTTCCCTAACTTGGTGAAGGAAACAGACATACAAGTCCAGGAAGCACAGAGAGTCCCAAACAAGATGAACCCAAAGAGGCTCACACCAAGACACATCATCATCAAAATGCAAAAGGTTAAAGACAAAGAGAGAATCTTAAAAGCAGCAAGAGAAAAGCAGTTAATTACCTACAATGGAGCTCCCATAAGACTGTCAGTTGATTTCTCAAAAGAAACTTTGCAGGCCAGAAAGAAGTGGCAAGAGATATTCAAAGTGATGAAAAGCAACGACTTACAACCAAGATTACTCTGTCCTCCAAAGTTATTATTTAGAATTGATGGGCATATAAAGAGTGTTCTAGACAAGAAAAATCTAAAGGAGTTCACCACCACCAAACCAGTATCATATGAAATGTTGAAGGGTCTTCTTGAAGGAGAAGAAGAACGAAAATATGAACAATAAAATGGCAATATACATATCTATCAACAATTGAATCTACAAACAAAATGAGCAAGCAGAACAGAAACAGACTCATAGATACACAGAACTTTTTGTTGCTTGCCAAATGGGAGAGGGCTGGAGGGATGGGTGAAGAAGATGAAGGAATTAAGAAGTACAAATTAGTTGTTAGATTGATGAACCTCAAAGGGAAGTGGGGAGGGAGGGCGGGAAGAGATAAACCAAAGAACTTCTATACATACATGCATAACCAATGGACACAAACAATAGTATGGGGAAGGCAGGAGGGGGATGGGATTGGGGAGGAGGAGGTCAATGGAGGAAAAAGGGGGGGGGACATCTGTAACACATTGCCTTGATACCAAAACATGGATACCCCATGTTCACATGTCAGAAGACTTAATATCATTAAGTTGGCAATGATCCCTGTATTGGTCTACATATTCAATGTGATAACTATAAAAATGGTGATACTGAAATTCATATAGAAATTCAAGGGACCTATCTAGAATAGCCAAGCAATCTTGAAAAAGAACAATGTTGGATGACTCACACTTTCCCATTTCAAAACTCATTACAAGGGTATTATCATGACTGTATGGTACTGTCATAGGACAGATATAGAGATCAATAGAATAGAATTAAGAGACCAAAAATAATCCCTTACTTTATGGTCAGTTGGTTTTTGACAAGTGTGCCAAGACAATTCAATGGGAAAAGAACATTCTTTTCAATAAATAATGCTGGAAGGCCAATGCCTTATGTGGTACATAAATACAGTGGAATACTTCTCAGCCATAAGAAAAGATGAAATACTATCATTTGTAACAGTATGAATGGATGTGGAGACTATCTTGCTAAGTGAAAGAAGTCAAACAGAAAAAGTCAAGAATCATAGGTTTCACTCATATATGGGATATAAAACTGAAAGCAACAAATGAACAACCAAGACAAACAAAAACTCATAGACACAGACTACAGTATGGTAGCTACCAGAGGGAAGGATGGTGGTGGGGGTAGTAAAGGATAAAAGAGGTAAAATACATGGTGACAGAAGGAGATTTGATTTTGGGTGGTGAACACATAATGCAATATACAGATGATATATCATAGAAATATACACTTGAAACCTATATAATCTTATTAACCAATGTCACCCCAATAAATTTAATGAAAAATAGTACTGGGATAACGGGATAGACACAATGTGAAAGAATGAAGTTAGACCTCTCCCACAGAGCACATACAAAAATGAACTCAGAATGGATTAAGAAGCTAAAGTAGGAGCTAAACTATAAATCTCTTAGAAGAAAACACAAAAGTATAACTCTTCATATTTTTGTCTAAACAGTGGTTTCTTAGGTACGACAACAAAAGTACAAGTGACAAAAGAAAATATAGATAGATTGGATTTCAACAAAATTTTAACCCTTTGTTCTTCAAATGACAGTCAACAGTATGCAAGAAAATTTTGCAAATCATCTATCTTATAAGGGACTTTTGTCCAGAATATATAAGTACTTTTACAACTCAACAATAAACACAAATAACGCAATTACAAAATGGGCAAAATAATTGAATAGGCATATTTCCAAGGAAGATAAGAAGCAACTAATCTTGCCTGGAAAAATGCCAGAACAACAGAAAAATATATCTTTGACTCTATTTGGGAACAACAGGTTAGTGAACATTTTCATTTTTTCCTATTTACTCTTTCTGATTAGGATATTTTTCTTCTCTGTGCTAATATTGAGCTTTTAATTTGTGGTGTTTGCAAAGGTGACTTCCCTGGGTATATGCAGCACCTTAATCCTCAGAAGAAGGAATGCCATTTTCTGGTGTCCTGTATTGACCTTAAACATAGTTTCCTTGGTACTTGGGAAGCTGGATTAGTTGTCCAGTTCTCTTAGGGAGGGAAATTTATTTTTTATCTAAAAATATTAACATGGATGTGTTTGTTTCTCAGTGCTTTTAATGTGTTTGCTGTAATTCAGGTACCATTTGAGAATATACTTCCTGTTTCTGGTGAGAAGTTGGGAACATTAACATAGTAGTTATTAGAATTGAAAGGGACGCTAAAGACTACCTAGCTTAATTTAGCTTTTATTTATGGATTGATTTGTTTGTTTGTTTATTTATTTAATATATTAAGAAATTGAAGTGCTGGGAGAAGTGACTTGCCTAGTCACCTCGCCAGTAAGTGGCAGAACTGGCATTAGGAGAGTAGAACATTGGGGTGGGGGAAAAGGTGTAATGTTTATTACCTACTGTGTGTTGGCACTCTACATTTACCTTCTAATTTAGTCCTTAAAACAACACTCTCAGATATTTCATCATGCCTATTTGACAAGGTAGGCAACTGAATCTCAAAGGGATCAAGTCACTTAATTAAAAGTTGCATATCAGCCCGGCCAGTGTGGCTCAGTGGTTGAGCGTCGACCCATGTACCAAGATGTCACTGGTTCGATTCCTGGTCAGGGCACATGCCTAGGTTGTGGGCCTGATCCCCAGTGGGGTGTGTGCAGGAGGCCACCAATCAATGTTCTCTCTCATTGATGTTTCTATCTCTCCCTTCCTCTCTCTCTCTAACATCAATAAAGAAATTTTAAAAAGTTGCACATCAATGATGGTAGACTGAGGCTGGAAATCCAAGTTTATCTCTCTAAAGTTCATGCTCCTTCTATTTCTTTATCTTGTCTCCTACACTAGAACCTTCCTCATTTATTACTCCATCTAATGTTCTTTATAACATACCACATGCCTTTCATCTACAGTCCCACAAAACTTTTTCAGGAACCTGAGGAGAAACAAAGCTATAGTGCAGAGAGATGGATTTAGGCTTAATAGTAGACACGTAGACCAATGGAACAGAATTGAGAGCCCAGAAATGAACCCAAGCATATACAGTCAACTAATATGCGACAAGAGTGCCAAGAATACTCAATGGAGAAATGATCATCTTTTCAATAAATAGTGCTGGGAAAATTGGATATACTCATGGAAAAGAATGAAACCAAACCCTGATAATACACCATTCATAAAAATTAACTAAAAATGGATTCAAGACTTAAATGTAAGACCTGAAACCACAAAACTCTCAGAAGAACATTGGGAAAAGCTTCTTGGGATGAGTCTTGGCCATCCTTTTTTAGATATTACACCTTAAGCACAAGCAACAACAACAATAAAAATACATGAGTAGGACTACATCAAACTAAAAAGCTCTGCACAACAAAATAAATAATCAATAAAATGAAAAGCCAACCTATGGAATGGGAGAAAATATTTGCAAATAATCTATCTGATGAGGGGTTAATATAAAAAAATGTAAGGAATTCATACAACTGAATAGCTAAAAAACAAATAATCTGATTTAAAAACGGGCAAAGGACCTGAACAGACATTTTCTTAAAGAGATATTGCAGTAGCCAACAGGTACATGTAAAGGTGCTCAGCATCACTAATCATTAGGAAAATGCAAGTAAAGACCGTGATGAAATATTACCTCTTGCCTGTTAGAATGACTATTATAAAAATGTCAAGATGTAATCGCTGGTGATGATGTGGAGAAAAAGGAACCCTTGTGCACTGTTGGTGGGAATGTGAATTGGTGCAGCCACAATGAAAAACAGTATGGAGTTTCCTTAAAAAATTAAAAAAATAGAACTACCTTACGATCTAGCAATTCCACTTTTTATTTAAAGGAAATAAAATTACAATACTGAAGTGATATCTGCACTCCTATATTTATGGCAGCATTGTCTGTAATATTTAAGACATGGAAACCTAAGTGTCTATTGACAGACGAATGGATAAGGAAAATACACATACACACACACACACATACAGCATATATATAGAATGCAGGAACACACACACACACAATAAAATACTATTCAGCCATAGAAATGAAGGAAATCCTGCCATTTGTGACAACATGGATGGACCTTGTGGGGGTTTTGCTAAGTGAAATAAATCAGACAGAGGAAGACAAATACTGTATGATATCACTTATATGTAGAATCTAGAGAAACCACACTCATGGAAAAAGAAGTCAGATTTGTGATTGCCAGAGGTGGGGGTGGGGTGAGGAAATTGGGTGAAGGTAATCCAAAGGTATATACATTCAGTTATAACTAAGTACTGTTGATGTTATGTACATGGTGACTATAATTAAGACTGCTGTATAGTATGGTTGAAAATAATAAAGAGAGTAGTTCCTGAAAGTTCTCATAACAAGGAAAAACATAGTTTTGTGAGTATATGAGGTGATGGATGTTAACAACTTATTATGGTAATCATTTAACAATATATGTATCTCAAGTCATTATGCTGTACACTCAACTTATACAGTGTTGTATGTCAATTATTTCAATAAAACTGGAGAAAAATCTCTTGGGTAGAGAGATTGGCCAAAAAAAAAAAAAAAAAAAAAAAAAGAAAGAAAGAAAAAAGGAAAAGATAAAACAAAGAAACATTCTACAGGCACTGAACACATTCTTCTATTGGCCTTGGATTTGATGCCTTCTTTTAGTGGCCATGTGGGCTTGGGGCACAGGTTCTTACCTCCTGTTGCACAGATCTCTGTCCACTTGCCTATCAAGTACCATGATTAATTTGGTTTATTTTTATTTTATCCTTCCAGCTGAATCCTTCAAGGAATTTGCTGAATTACTCAATGAAGTTGAAAATGAAAGGATGATGATGGTAGGTCACTGACACTGGGCCTGGAGCCTAGATCATTGCTGATATTGGGGATTTTTCCTGTCTTCATTGATTAGATGGATGCTCTGTTGTTTTGGTTTCTGTCTCATGGGTGCCTGGTACTACACACAGTTAGGAAATAGATCTGGTTATTATATCTCAAGCTCCCACCCTGAGAGTTTAGCCTCTCAGGTAGAGAGAGATTAGTGTGGAAATCCTATTCCTATTCGTTTCAGTGAGTAAGGATTTCAGAGGACATTAAACTGGACTGTTTAATATGTCCACCAAAATTGTGGTCTTTAGTGTTCTTAAGAAAATTATCCATGTATTTATGTCTCTGCTTCCGGAAATAATATGGGCTTTATTTATATATGATATATGATTGTTTAATTTAAATCTATTATGAAGACTTTTCCCCTACATTTAAAGTCTAATTAAAAAATTATTGACTTTAATAGTTATAGCAATTTTAGTTTTACAGGAAAATTGAGTGGAAAGACAGAGAGATTTCATATACTTCCTTTCTCTCCCTACCCCTTTCCACACAGTTTCCACTATTTTTAACATTTTCAAGTATAGTACAGTTGTTCCAATTTATGAGCCAATATTGACATAATACTATTAACTAAAGTCTGTAGTTTGCATTAGGTTTATTCTTTGTGTTGAACATTCTATGACTTTTGACAAATGTGTAATGACATGAATTCACCAATAAAGTATCATACAGAATGTTTTTACAGACCTAAACATTCCATGTTCTCAACCTATTCATCCTTTCCCCCTTCCCTTACATATGAACCCCTGGCAAACACTGATCTTTCCTTGTACTGTGTTCTCCCTTTTCTAGAATGTCATATCATTGTAGCCTTTTCAGTTTTGCATCTTTCACTTAGCAATATGCATTTAAAGATCCTTCATGTCTTCTCATGTTTTCATGGCTTGATAGCTCATTTCCTTTTATCATTGATATATATCCCATTACATGGATGTACCACAGTTTGTTTATCCTTTCACCTATTGAAGGCCATCTTGGTTGCTTCTGGTTTTGGCAATTATAAATAAAGCTGCTATAAGCATGTGTGCAGATTTATGTGATATAAATTTTCACTCTTTTGGGTAAATTCCAAGGAGTGAAGTTGCTGGATTGTATGATAAGAGTAAGTCTAGTTTTGTAAGTAACTGCCAAACTGTCTTCCAAAGTGACTAACATTTGCATTACCACCAGCAATGAATGAACATTCTTGTTGCTCCACATCCTTGCCAGCATTTGATGCTGTCAAGTGTTTTGGATTTAACCCATTTTAATAGGTATGTAGTGATATCTTATTGCTGTTGTAATTTTCATTCCGGGTGACGTATGATGTGGAGCATCTATTCATATGTTTACTTGCCATCTGTAGATCATCGTTGGTAAGGTGTGTCTGTTCAGGTCTTTTGCTCATGTTCTCCTTGGTTGTTGGAACTTTGTAGAGGACAACAAAGCATTCTACCTTCTCTTTCTCTCACAAGATGACTTCCTATTGGCAGACCAGTTTTGTTAAGCCCATTTATTCCAATATCAAGAGTTCTTTCATCTATAATCACTCTTCCTTTTCAATATTGTGTTACTGGCTTCTCAGAATGCTGCTCTTATTTCACCTAGGCTCCTAGAGTAGCACTGAAGGCAGGGCTTGGAGGTAAGGGAAGTAGAGACTATTAGGCTCTAATAATGACTGTGCCACTATTTACTTGTTGACTTGAGTCTAATCACTTATTTCTCTGAGTCTTTCTTTCTCTATATGTAAAATGAGGAAAATAATCTCCACCTCCCAAGGTTGTTGTAAATATTCCAAATGATATAATGAATATGGAAGTGTTTGAAATTTTTTTCTTTATCGATTTTAGAGAGAGAGGAAGAGAGATGGAGAGAGAGATAGAAACATCGATGATAGAGAACATCGATTGGCCGCCTCCTGCATGCCCCCCACTGGGGATTTGTCCCACAAGCTGGGCATGTGCCCTGACCGGGAATCAAATCGGCTACCTCTTGGTGCATGGGTTGATGTTCAACCACTGAGCCACACTGGCCGGGCTGGAAGTGTTTTATTAATAGCAAAAAACACTGATTATATGTGTTGTTTCTAGTTATCTTTTACTGTTCACATGATTCTGCTTGTGGAAATTTCACTTAGGAAATTTCTTAGTTCAAGAGATTTGCTTCTAAGGATACCAAAAGACCAACATGGGTAGTTTCCTTGGAGTCTGGTAGATGGCCCACTGACTAATCCACACTCTACTAATGTGTTTTTTTTTCTGCCCTAAGAGTTTGTGGACTGCTGCCAATGTTGATCTCAAAGGCATTCGCCCCCATTTCATTCAGATACCATTAGAAAGCTCAGCTGTACTTCTCTTCAGCACTAGTTGTTTCTTGATCTCTTTTATTTACCCAATTACAAAGCTCTCAAATATTGAAGTAGGATTCATCTTTTGAGATGTTGTTTTTCTCACCCTTCTTGCTGTCTCTTTGCCAAAGGACTGACTCATTTTCCTCTGTCTTGAATTATGTTGTGCCCTTTTGTCCCTACAACTCTTCAATCATGTACTGAGTGTTGGCTTCCCATTTCCCATTTAATTTCAGGAACACTGTGAAGGTTGGGCTCAATGAGGGCCTTTCATAATATGCCAAGAATTCACTGCTTGACTGCACCTCTTCCATTTCCCAGACCTGTGGTGGAAGGACTCCTATACCCCAATATGGGTAATGTGGGAGGTGTTCATCAGCTTTTTAGCCTTTCTATGAGAAGAGATCAAAAGAAGCTTTGGAAGAACAGGAAGGAAGTTCAGAGCCCTAGCATGTGACAATTGCAAAAGTTCTACTCATCCTCAGAAAATAACTTAAATTGTGGAAGGAACTATGGATGGAAGAAATGGAGAGGAGCATCCCAGCTGTGATTTCTTAAGTGGTACCCTAGGGGAGGTTGTAGTACCTCAGAAGGTGGCCTTCAGAAGTCTGGGTGACAGATGTCCTGTATGATTAAGGAGGCTTGCCTAGGTGCCTTTGTGACTCTGGAGAGGACTCTGTAGGCAGTGTGCAAGGTCTGTCTTTGAGGACAGCCAAGAACAACCAAAGAGGCCCATGATATTTAAAACAGTGTATTCTTTATACCTCCTTTGAGTAAATGATTAACCATCTAAGATTCCTAAGCAGTTTTGCACACTGGATTGAATACCATCTCTACCCTGCTAAATGGCCTATCTAGTGCTAATATGGGGTTCATTCAATAGAAACCCAATTAGATAAACTCACTAATGTGTTTAGAATGTCACTTATTATGCTGGGGATGCTACCCTGAGATAACAGGTAGGAACTTTTCTCTTGGAGAGCTCACAAAATGGATGCAGTGATCAGACAGGGGAATAAGGGCCAAGTTCACTTTGAAGGGCCTTTATGAGTCATTGCTAAGGCTTCTTTTTAAAATTAATTTATTTTTTAATTACAGTTGACACAGAATACATAGTTGAGAGAATTCTGAGGTGTTTAAGGATAAAATAGAATGAAAGAGAAAAAAGAACCAAGCTTCAGCGTGACCTTTTCCTACATCTCTAGCTCTGTGTTTTGGCAGGAAGCAGTATAATAACCAATGAATGTCAAAGAGATGAAGAGGTTCAGAGTGTCAATTTGTTTTGTAGGAGACTGGGAGCAGTATTGCCAATGTGATTAAGGGAAAACCATGGACTCCAATTTTGTTGAATCATGCATTACTTTCCTAGACTGAGACAGGCTCACGCATATAAAAAGCAGTGGCCTTATGGGTCTTGGGTGACAAGTTGCTGTCACACCTACTTATGCAACAAAACGCCCCTTGGAACATAAACAAATTGGATACCTGAATAGGCAAGGGCCCAGATGAATGCAAACCCATACAGCGGCTTGACACATGTTACTCTTTTCAGAAGTGGCAAGTCACACAGGGTCACTTCTGTGCTCTGTTGATTCAGTGCAGTAACAAACCTATCGCATTCAAGGTAGAGGAGACAGAGACCTCACCTCTCAATGAGAGGAGTGCCACAGAGTTTTCTACCCGTTGGTGTTGTTGTTGTTGTTAGTCCTTACCTGAGAATATTTTTGAGCTGATTTTTAAATGGAGTGGAAGGGAAGAAGGAAGAGGGAGAAGGAGAGGGAGAGGGAGAGGGAGAGGGGGAGAAAGAGAGAGAGAGAGAGAGAGAGAGAGACAGAGAGAGAGAGAGAGAGAGACAGAGAGAGAGATCGATTGGTTGCCTCCTACATGACCCTGACCAGGGCCAGAGATCAAACCTGCAACCCAAGTATGTGCCCTTGACCTGGAATTGAACCTGTGACCCCTCTGTTTGTGGGCTGACACTCTAACCACTGAGCCAAACTGGCTGGGGCTATGACCATGTTCTGAAACCTCTACAAAAGATGAAAAATGAGTCCCTATGCTGGATGTGACACCACAACTTAATTTTGTTTCCATGTGGGCAAAGTTGATGGTACATAATTTCATAATTCACAGAAGTGTAGAGCATGCTGGGCAGCAGAGACAGGCTGGTTCTTTTAGTAGAAGTACTCTTGTTTTCAATCAAGGAGAGTCACTGATCTCTTTATTTTTTAAAATACATTTTTATTGATTTTTTAGAGAGAGAGGAACGGGGAGAGGGATAGAAACATCGACGTGAGAGAGAAACATCGATTGGCTGCCTCCTGCATGCCCCCTACTGGGGGTCAAGCCCGCAACCTGGGCATGCGCCCTGACTGGGATTCAAACTGGGACCTCTCAGTCCATGGACGACGCTCAGCCCACTGAGCCACACCGGCTGGGCTGATGTCTTTATTTTTAATACCAGGGCAGCAGTGGAGCTCTTTGATTGGAAAAGAGTTTGCCCATTTAATGAACCTTGACTCATACCTGGACACAAAACAGGAGATTCAAAGTGCCTGTGGGACCTGGATACATTTATGTAGTATGTAAAAATAAATATTAGTATATTTATTTTATATATATAGTATATATATTATTATGTATTAGTATATACTAATACACACACACACACACACACACACACACACATATACATACACATACACAGACATACACACTAATTCCTCATTTCCCCAATTTACCATGCTTTTTGGTGGTAGTGTAAAAATTGCTTCTTAGTTTGGAGAATACTAGTCAAAATTGGCTTTCAACTCTGTCCTCTATTTTTGTTATGAAGATCTATCTTGTCTTACTGATACTTTATGTCTCATCTGACAAGAAAGCCAGTCCCTCATTTCCCCATGTTGTAGGAGATCAAAATGAATGCAATGGGCCCTAAAGTCCAGCCCTTCACATGTGTTTGCTGAGGTCCTCCGAGGAAGTGCAGATACTTCACACCACTGAAGAAACAAGCTCCACTTATTGCATTGGACAGATGCCATCTTCCAAGAGGTTTACAAAGAGATATAGAAAGACAAATCTTTGTATATCTCTACCTGCCCATTGAGCAAGGGATCCAGTTTGGAGATGATGTTATATCTCTGGAAGATATCAATGCCAATATTTTAGTACCTAGACTGGCTCTTCCTATCATCTTCTGAGCATGTATAATTAGGTAATTGGAAGGCCTGGTCTGGTGTTCTCTGTGATGCTTTTAATACACTCCAAATTCTGAAGGAAATGTTCTGGTTTTATACATACCAGGGCAAGACTGGAAACAATTTATCCTAATGCTATTACCGCTGACTCATTTGCCTCCCATGAAGAGGTTTGTGCTTGGTGGAATTGGCCTTTTCATGTATTTTTTCATTCCCTTTCTCTTCTCCTTACCACATATGCTTCAGGCCTCCTGTTCTGTTTCTGGACAAGACTCTGGATATTTATCAATTAAAATCTCTGATCAGACTACTGGAGAATTACAGAGAAATGCCCCTAATGTTCCTTCTCTCATTTCCTCTCAAAGCATTTGATTTTAAGAGACCGATATGGGAAGAAGACAGCAACACCCAAATAGCCAGCACACTAATCAACTATTTGCAGGATGATTTATTGCAAGGAAATGCCCTAGCAACAGGGAATCTTGAATCTGAATTTTGCTAATCTAAAAGTTGTTTTGTGTGTTCTTTCTTTTCTCTAGGTACACAATGCTAGTGATTTGCTGATCAAACCCCTCGAAAAATTTCGGAAGGAGCAAATAGGCTTCACCAAGGTACATTTTCTCTACGTGCTTAAGATATATATGTTTATAGCAGCTGAGTAGTTGTTGGCAACTACTTTTCAGTTTTCTGAGGTGAGAAGGGTTTGTCTCTATAAGAAAACTCATCATCAAAAAAGATGAGAAAACTAATTGGCTTCTTTCTGGCTGTGCTTTCAACTAGCTATGTGTCTATGGACAGGAACTTGTCCTTTTGCAGCTTCAGGTTCTCTATCTGGCAAATGAGCTTGATAATAATCGCTATTATTTAAAGACTACTTCCTGTGTGCTGAGCGCTGGGCTGGATGCTTTAAATTCATTCTCTAACCATAACCACCCTGTGAGGTTCTGGTATGATCAGCAGACACATCTGAAGGGCTAGATTTTAAGACCCATTTATAAATGAGTCCTGAGATTTGTTAAAGAAGAGGGCCAACGTTATATAGTTAGTGAGTGACAGTAGCCAGGATTTAGATCTGAGGATCTGTTTAGCTTCAAACCTCCATTCCATGGAACCACACTATCCAGATCTGTGCAGTCCAGTATGGTAGCCGATAGGTATGTAAATAAAATAAATGAACAATTCAGTGGCTCAGTCCTACCAGTGATATTTCAAGAGCTCAATAGCCACAGTGTGGCTCGTGGCCACTGTACAGGACTGATATAGAATATTTCCATCAATGAAGAAATTTCAGTTGTACCAGATGATCTCAACTTGACTACTCATAAATTTCTGATTTCCCGGTGTCTCATAAAGGGGTATGGATAATTGTTGAATTTATTCTCATCAGCTAGGTGTAGGCCTGTTTGGTAAGCTTCAATATATATGTACCATGTAACCAAGAGAGTCTACTAGAACTATATGTAGCACCTTGACCAAGCATCTGGCCCCTTTAGGACTAAGAACACAACCTTCAGTGCTACTCACCTGATATATCACGACAGACAGTTTGGATCCAGGATATGAAAGTAGCAAGTTATGAGAAGAAAGAACAGACTAGAAGTGCTCCCACTGCCTGATGTCATCATGCAGGTTGACATGGACATTATTTGAGTGACTGGCATTCAAACAAAGTCAGTTTTCTGGTAGTCCAGCAACTCTGGATTCCACTCAGTTCATCTGGAGTCTCATTGATATAAATACTTACTTGGAAAAGTATATAATAGGAGAGAAGAATCTTTACAATCACAAGTGTGGTATGAAAATAACTACTTGTTAAGTGACACAATAATTTTTGCATAATACTGAATAAAGAGGATGAAGGACAGATGGCGTAAAAACCCTTAACACGTGGTTTACATTCATTCCTGGAAAGGAAGCATTTGCTGCAGTGGTTGACCTCATGTCAACTGAGGGAAAGGAAATGCATTTCTGTTATATGCTTCTGATGTCCCAGGCCTGGGCTGAGGATTTTATATACACTGTCTTCCTTAATTCTTACAGCAAACCTATAGGATGTATAATACCCATTATCCCAATGAAGAAATGAACTCACCAAGGTTAAATTCCTGTCAGTCTTTTCTCCCCTACTTCTTTATTGGTGGGGCCAATCTGTATACCTACCAGGAAGGTGACCAACGTTTGGTGTGCAAATCATTTTCAGGAAACGTTCTCAAATTCTCCTAGTAGTAAAATGTAAGGTAGCAGAAAGAGCTCTGAAAATGGACTAGAAAATGTAGCTTCCAGTCTACACCTGTGTTTTGGTTTGTTGTTGTTGTTGGTTAATCCTCACCTGGGGATATTTTTCCATTGATTTTTAGATAGAATGAAAGAAAGGGAGAGAGAGAGAGAGAGAGAGAGAGAGAGAGAGAGAGAGAGAGAGAGAGAGAGAGAGATAAATTTATGTGAGAGAGACACATCAATTGGTTGCCTCCTGCACAACCCTGACCGTGGCTGGGGATCAAATCCATGACCCGTTAGTCTGCAGGCCAATGCTCTAACCGTTGAGCCAAACTGGCCAGGGCTACCCCTGTGCTTTATTAATTTATTGCCTCTTAATTCTAACACTCCTCAATACCTTTGAGCATCTCTCCTCTTTAGTGAGCAAGATGTTAAGCTTTCTTAACAGAGGGTGCTGGAAGGATATTACAGGAAGAAGGTGTACTCCTGAAGTTTCTAGCTGCTGCATGGGTGGGTCAGTAGAGTGGAAGTGAGATATTGGTGGGACTCTGGCCCTGCCACACCCCTGGAATATGTGGTCCCTCAGTGACCTCAAAGCCTCCACCTGGCCCGATGAGACCTTTGTGCAGGTCTCTCAATACAAGTCTTTCCCTGAAGGGCTCCCCACCCAGGCTTTCCCCCACCTTTCTGCTGTAGGTCCCCCATGTAGCATGCATGACAAATGAGGGTTTATGACAGAACTGCTACTTCCTGCTTTCTCTATGAGCTCTCACACAGCCTGGTTGTACCCTGAGAAGTTCCCACCGAGGCAAGCTGGCCCTGCGAAGCTCGCCTCCTCCTGGAGTTTTCCTGTCCTCTCTCTATCCCTAGTCCACTGGCTGCTGCCTGTCTCTACCCCACGTGCATTCTGGAGATTGTCTTCTTCTTACTTAGCGACTGCAGAACACCAGGCCAGCCTAGCAAACTTCTCTGCTGTTCAGTGGCTTAAATTATATCTTTTCCAGTGAGATCTGAACCCCTTCCAAATTCGTTCTCCCTGGGGTACCTTTCCTCAGCCTGTATGGTACTGTACAGAGTTAGTTTCCTTATATCTTATATATATATATATTAGTTTAATAAGTTTGTAGTTTAGTAATTTTTTATACTGGTTTCTGTCATGCTGAGAGATGACTCTGACTTTATTGGTGGTGGTATGTGCTTTGTAGGGGCTTACAATTATAGATGTATATTCTCATTTGAACCTCAGAATAGTCTTGTGGAGTGGAGGTTGCTATCCCCTGTTTACAGATGAGGACACTAAGATTCATTGAGGTGTAATGTCTAAGACATCATCCAGGAAGTGGCAGAACTTGGGTTTGAATTCAGTTTTTCTGGTTGTAAGACTAGGGCTCCCTTTCCCTTTATGAGAAATATTACTTCTCTCTGGGCCTCAGATTTCTCATGTGTACAAAAACTGTGGGCAAATAACTCCTATTCACATATTCTGTTTGTAATGATCAGGGTAATTAACTAAATTTGTATTTATTGAGTGGTAGAAATTGGCCTATCAGAATTTAGTGTGCTGTAAATATAAAATATATCCTAGATTCTGAGAATAATATGAAAAAAATGGAAAATGTTTCATTAATATAGGGTGTCCCCCAAAATGTGTACACAACTTTGAATAATTGTAAAGCCAGTGTTTATTAAAATACATTTCATTTTCAAAATGTAATAGTATCTACAGATACCCTGTAAACATTTTTTGGGACACCCTGTATTTTATATTGATTACGTTGAAATGATACCATTTTGGATATATTGGGTTAAATAAAATATATTATTGAAGTTGATTTCACCTAACTCTTTTTCCTTTTGGGAAGGTTTTAAAAATTAAATTTATTGGGGTGATGCTAAGCAAAATAAGTCAGACAGAAAAAGGTAAGAACCATATGATTTCACTCATAGGGGGATATAAAACTGAAATCATTTTCCTTTCTTAATGTGATTACTAGTGATTTTTAATCCTCACCTGAGGATTTTTTCCCCATTTATCTTTAGATAGAGTGGGAGGGGGGAGAGAGAGAGAGAGAGAGAGAGAGAGAGAGAGAGAGAGAGAGAGAGAGAGAGAGAGAATCATTGATGTGTCGGACCAGGGCTGGGGACTGAACTGCAACCAGAGGTATGTGCCCTTGACTGGAATCGAACCCCCAACTCTTTGGTCCATGGGCTGATGCTCTAACTACTGAGCCAAATCGGCCAGGGCAGCTACTAGTGATTTTAAAATTGTAGATGTGCCTGCATCATATTTCTATTTGACAGCACTGAACTAGACAAAGTAGTTACCTTTGCTAGAGAACACCTGCAATTTCATGCGCTCTCTGGGTCCAGAATCAATGGGAGGCAGCATTGAAAGAACATTCATATACACCTAGGGATAGAATTAATCAAATTAGTTAATATATATCAAGCTCTTAGAACAATACCAGAAAAGTAATGTTAAGTGTTTTCTGTCATGGTGGTCGCCATTATCATCATCATCATCATCAATCACCATCATCATTGGCAGCAAATGGGAAGAATAGAACACTGCCAATGAAATTTTCCAATTGATGATGGACTTACTCTGATTTTCAAATCAAAAAGAGATGTTAATGAGTGAGGCAAAAAGAGAGGGTAGGGACAATGAATGTTTCCCAATTGGCTACTGATTTATGGAGAGGTTTCATGTCGCCAGGCTTCCAGACCTGTGTCTGTGGCACTGCAGGATGTGGGAGATGTCTTTTTGTCATAGATATTTTTAAACAAGATACAAAATAACAAAGTGTTGGGAACTAAGCGGGGACACATTATGAATAAACATCTTTTTGAAACATAATTAACCTTTTCAAATGACTGATGCTATGACCTTTTGAAATAATGAATGTTTTGTGTGGAATCTGTGGAAAGGTAATGGGACAAGCGTGGAGGAGAGTGAATTGTGGCACTCAAATAATATTTTTCTCCTGTTGATAGATTTTGAGCTGTTGGTCGGAGATGGTTTTGCTGGCTAATGCAAGTCACTCTGCAGAGTCAGTTTGCAAGCCAGTGAACTCTGTTGTCAGTTCCACTTGGGTGACTGCGTCCCAGTAGACAGGGTCATTCAATAACAAAATGTCAGAAGGCTATTTTCTAACGAGTCATTTCACAAAGATAACCAGTTCCCATCAGGTTATGCAGTTGCTTCTGAATGGCTGTAAGGCCAGATGATTTCACAGGTATCATCTCCATCTGAGGTTTTTTCCCCTCAGGAAACTGTGTAGGTGGGGCTCCTAACTCCCTACTTTAGCCCGAGCAGTTTCCCTTGGATCTGTTTTATCTGGTGGACTTTGGGGCAATATTTCTTTTAAAATAGGACTATATTGGTTCAAACATATTTGCAAACCTCCCCTTTATGCTAAAACCTGATAGCTCTCCCTTTGCAATTTAAAAAGATATGTCTTTCAACTTCTGTATGGCAGTTTGGATAGTTATGCAATTAGATAACATTTGTTTTTTAATTTTAATGTGTAATCTACAATTTCATCAGACTATTTACATTTTGCAACCATTAAGTTTTGAAAAACTGGCGCTTAGTTTTTGCATTTTAAAAATTTAAATAATTTATGAGACGCATACACATATAATTAAATATAAAAAATACAATAGGATCTGTGAAAAAATCTCTTCTCCATCTTTTCCTACTCTTCATTGGCATTTTTTTTTAAAAAAAATATGTTTTTATTGATTTTACAAAGAGGAGGGGAGAGGAAGAGAAAGATAGAAATATCCATGTGAAAGAGAACATCGACTGGCCGCCTCCCGCATGCCCCCCACTGGGGATCGGGCCCACAACCTGGGCATGTGCCCTGACTGGGAATCAAATCGGCAACCTCTTGGTGCATGGGTTGATGCTCAACCACTAAGCCACACCAGCCGGGGCTAGGAATTCATTTTTAACCATTTTTTTAAAAAATCCTCACCCGAGGATATTTTTCCATTGATTTTTTTAAGATAAACTGGGAGGGAGGGAGGGAAGGAGGGAGGGAGGGGGAGAGAGAGAGAGAGAGAGAAACATTGATGTGAGAGAGACACATGGATTGGTTGCCTCCCCCACAACTCTGACTGGGCCTGGGGATCGAACCCATGACTCTTTGGTTTGTGTGCTGACATTCTAACCGCTGAGCCACACTGGCCAGGGTATCCATTTTTATTTGTATTATTTTAATTATTACTCTTATATTTTTGAAAAAATGTGCTTATATTGCTATTTCTTGATTTATCAAGTTTAGAATTATTTCTTCATGCTATGAATACAAGAGATTATTGCTTATACTTTCCTCTTTCCCTCTTCTTCTAGTTTTTGATAATTATAGCATCCTTTTAGTTCTTCTGTTGCTTACCTCTGTTACTTTAAATAATATACTTAACCCCCTATTTCTTAGTCCATCAACTTTTGACTTCAGCTTTGTAAGATGAAGATATTAGCACCTCTGTCTTCCTTTACTACCTTTTAACCCTCAACTCCTGTCAGCCACATCTTCACTTTTCACTGTTAGGGTTGATAACATTACTATTCTAGCCTGGAACCTTAATTAAATCTTGTTGATGGATATTATTTGGCTCATTTTACAGTGCCCAAAGCAAGTAACAAATCCAGTATTTGAACTCAAGTTTCTTGGCTCTGAGTCCATGTACTTTGACATTTCTGCTTTTTAAAAATATGTTTATATTGATTTTTTTTAGAGAGAGGAAGGGAGAGAGAGAGAGAAACATTGCTGTATGAGAGATACATCCATCGGCTGCCTCCTGCACGCCCCCTGCTGGGGATCGAGCCCACAACCTAGGCATGTGCCCTGACCAGGAATCAAACCGGGACCTCTCAGTCCATGGGATGACGCTCAACCCACTGAGCCACACCAAGTGGGCTACTTTGACATTTCTTTTATTGAGTTAATATAAGTCTTTATTTCTGGTGACTAGGATAGATCAAGGATGATCCCCTTCTTTACCCTTTTCTCCTAATTTCTTGTCTACTAGGTTTACAGTTCTTTGTCCACCTACTCTAAACTCCTGTTTGGTTAACTCCTTCTATCCCTCTCGCCTCTCAAAAGTCCCAGCACATACAAAGATTGTGAGTCCTCTCCGATGTGTGTATTTTAGCTATCACTTGATTAGCAGAACCCTTTCGACTGCTATTTCCCTTCTCATCACCATACGACTCGCGCCCACCCCCCTACCAAGGTCAAGGGAGGACAAATAAAGCTCAGTCCATCTCTGTTCATAATGGGTCTTTCACCCTGCAGAGCGAAATGCTGGGCTGTCCTTTGGAGACTGCAGAATAAAGATTCAGTCATCTCCCCTAGACGCATGACAGGGAGATCATTTGTACCCTTTGATTCATATTTTTGGGGTCTTGTCAGAGTTGCCCACAGTATGATGTTTTCAGTTCTCTTTCAAGGATGTCCTTGCCAGAGAGGAACAGCCACTGAATCGAGCCTTTGTGTGGGCTCTGGTGGGACTAGGGCCAAACTGTCTAACACATCTGAGGATGTATTTAGCCCACTTTTGGAGAGTTGGAGCTGGGGTGGAAGCTGTGATATAGTGTGTTCTCACCCAATAGATGACAGGCAATAAGGCATTGGCAGCGACATGAGATTGTCAGTCTTGTCGCTGTTTTTTCTCCATCAATAGAGATTATAGAAAGAAGTTTAGGAAAAGGACCTGATCTGGAGGTAAATGGGGTTGAAAAAATACTGAAGATGGACCAAGGCAGAAACCTGTTAGGGTAGATGAAGCCAAAGGTAGTCTGCCCTGCATTTCAAAGGCTAGTGCATGTCCTGGGAGAAGGGAAGGCTACAAGAGCTAAGCTATGTGACTGTAATCCAAAAGTGATTTTCAAGCCAACATCAAATATTTTACAAGTCTTATAGTAATGATTACTACCTACTAGGTACTTGCTATATGTTATGGCTGAGCATCGTTATTCATATCCCACTGATGAGAAAGTCAAGGCTCATAATGGCCAAATAACCTGTCCAATAACACATGCATGATATATAATACCACATTATTAACAAAAACAAGCTGCAATTAGATTTTTATTATTCCAGAAACTGTACCCTTTCCACTACACTGCACTCCAAACCTAGGTTTGTGGGGATGCTATGGAAGCACTGAAAAAAATATTGATAATGCCTGTCAACAGTTGAGTGGGAAATACATTGTGATAGATTCACATTACTTTACAGCCATGACAATGAATGAACTAGAGCTGCTGTGTATCACAATATGGATGAATCTAACAAATACAGGCATGGGCAAAAGTAGGTTAATAATAATAATAAATAATACAAAAATAAATAGTAATACAAAAATAAATTCTGTGTTTTGCATACTCACAACTGTAAATCTACTTAAAATTTTTTTTTTCTTTATTGAATCTAGAGTGAGAAAGGAAGGGAGAGAGAGAGAGAGATAGGAACATCAATGAAAGAGAACATTTATTGGCCACCTCCTGCATGTCTCCTATTGGGGATTTGACCCACAACCTGGGCATGTGCCCTGACCGGGAATTGAATCGATGACCTCTTGATGCATGGGTCAACACTCAACCACTGAGCCACACTGGCCAGGCTGTAGATCTACTTTTGTCCACCACTGTATAAGGTCCAGGGATGAGAAAGCCAGTCATAAGAGCAGATACCTGTTATATGAGCCCATTTCTACAATAGTTCAAAGACCAGTAAACCTAAGTGATGATTTTAGATGCCAGGATAGTGGTTAACCCAAAGTGAGGGTATTAATGACCAAAACAAGCCCAAGGGTGCCTTTAGGGTGTTGTTAACATTTTATTGTTTGATCTGAGTTCTGATTACACAGATGGGTTCAGTTGTTTTTCAGAGCATATGTTATAATTTTTTTAAATTAAAAAACTAACATTAAAATATTAATATTTCTTTAGGGCAGTGGTTGAAGGAAGCACTATGGGTTTATCCTCCCGATAATCTTCACATATGGACCTTCCTCCCCTGTTATAACTTTTGCTTCCTTTGCCCACAAAGGTGAATTTCCCGAAGCAATATTTAATGTTGTTTTACACAGTACAGTCGTTAAACTGTGGACTCTGGAGCCAGACTACCTGGGTCTGCATCCCAGCTCTTCAATTTACTCTTCAATTGTTGAGCTTAAGGAAGTTGCTTAACTTCTCTGGGTCTTAGCTTCCTTATCTATATAGGATGAATAATAGTCCCTACCTTACAGAGTTGTTATGACGATTGAAAAGTATTATTATGAAACCTTGACCAGTTTGGCTCAGTGGTTAGAGTGTCAGCCCATTGACTGAAGGTCTCAGGTTCGATTCCTGGTCAAGGGCATGCACAGCTAGGTTTCAGGTTTGATCCCTGGCCCTAGTCAGGGTCATGCACATGGCAGCCAATCAATGTGTCTCTCTTGCATTGATGTTTCTCTCTCTCTCCCCCTCCCTCCCTCCCTTCCTTCTACTCCATCTAAAAATCAATGGAAAAATATTCTCAGGTGACGATTAACAAAAACAAAAAAGTGTTATTATGTATAAAATGCTTACAGCAATGTCTGACACACATAGTAAACATGATATATTTTTGCTATTGCTTTTCATATCTATAAAAAAGGAATGATTCTGCATGTATTCTTTTTGTACTCAAAATGATATACAAGGATAGGCAAAAGTAGGTTTCCAGTTGTAATACAAATAAATAATACCATAATTAATAAATAATACAAGAAGAAACTGTGTTTCACATACTCACAACTGTAAACCTACTTTATCCACCCTTGTATGTGAGATTCATCTGTGTTCATATGTTTAACTGGAGTTCTTTCATTTTTTTTAATAACTGAATTTATTTGTTTTTAATTTTTTTTCCTTTATTGATTTTAGAGAGGGAGAGAGAGATAGAAACATCAATGAGAGAGAATATCAATTGGCCACCTCCTGCATGTGCCCCACTGGGGATCGGGCCCATAACCTGAGCATGTGCTTTGACCGGGAATCAAACCGGCAACCTCTTGGTGCATGGGTCGATGCTCAACCACTGAACCACACCGGCTGGACGAGTTCTTTCATTTTTATTGCTACATAGTATTCCATTGTGAGGCTGTATCATGATTTCTTTAAGCATTCTCTTGTTGCTTGATGAGTCAGTTGCTTCCATTTTTATGCTAGTGCCACCAATACTCCTATAAAGGTGTTGCACATATCTTCTTGTGCACGTTTGAAACTTTAAAAATATTTTTATTGATTTTTTTTCGAGAGAGAGGAAAGGAGAGATAGATAGAAACATAGATCAGCTGCCTCCTGCACACCCTCTACTGAGGATCGAGCCCACAACCCGGGCATGTGCAGGAATCAAACCAGGACCTACCTGCCAGTCCATGGGACAATGCCCAGTCCACTGAGCCACACAGGCCGGGTGCTGTTTGAAACTTTTAAACCTAGAAATAGAATTTCTGGGTTGTAGGACATACACATCTTTACTAGATATATTGCCAAAGTGATCTCCAAGTGTTTGTTCCAATTTATGTCATCACTGGCAGCATAAAAAAGTTGTCTTTGCTCTACATCCAAGGAAAACGTAAGCTAATTTGGAAAGAGGCAAGGGAATTTGTTTCAGCAATTGTTTATTGTGTCTCTGCTCTGTGGAAGATAGATCTACTCTCTTGCAAACTCAAAGCAACTCTACTTAATACCAAATGAGATCACCTATGTAAAGTACCTGGCATAGAGTGGCCTCCTTTGCTCAAGTAATCTACAAATGTACCCACACAAGCTAATGTGGTCATGTTATTGATACGATCCTTTTACAAGGTAGTCTTTCCCTACAAAATAGAAAAGTGACCGCCTTTAGCATGGAGAGTAGAGGGTCAAAAGGGAATGTCATCCATGTTGTCAATGATACAGAATAGACCATGCCTCAGGAGGAGGTCACATCTATCCCCCTTGCCATCCTTCACTAGAGCAGAAGGGAATTGTATCACTGAACAGAAAGATACCAAAAGTTTCTTTTTTTCTTCCTTCTGCAATGAAAACAAGACTGTTACACTCTCTTCTTTTCTACCTCAGTGTCCTTTCCACTTGAACTATTCAAGGGTGTATTTGTAATTACAAGGGTGACCTTGCTCAAATGAAGCAGACTGAAGGAAGTTTGTAACCCTGTGCCTGATAGCAGCTGGCTCCTCACCTCTAGAGAGGACAGGAGATGAGGGAACTCAAGTGCACATAACCCCTTGAATTGGATTGTACTTTGTGGATTTTCTGAAAAGAAATGTCAAATGTTCTATATCTGAGTTGTCCACTAATTAGCTTCTAGCCACACAAGGCTATTGTACAATTGAAATATGTCTAGTATGACCGAGGAACTAAATTTTAAACATTATTTAATATTAATTAATTTAAAATTTAATAGCCACCTGTGGTTAGTGGCTACCGTTTAGGACCAACATATTAAAAAAAATATATTTTGTAGCCCGGCTGGTGTGGCTCAGTAGATTGAGCATTGTCCCATGGACTGAGAGGTCTACCTGGTTTGATTCCTGGTCAGGGCACATGCCTGGGTTGCAGGCTCGATCCCCAGTGGGGGGCATGCAGGGGGCAGCCAATAGATGTTTCTCTCTCACATCAATGTTTCTCTCTCTCTCTCCCTTCCTCTCTCTTAAAAAAAAGTGGGTTTGTTGAAGCTCCAGTATATTAAAATCAAGGGCTTTGGTAGTAAGATGTTGAGGGGGAATAATAAGTGGTGAGGAACAGTCACTGAGTCAGTTGGGCTTTTTCTTAACTTGTAGCCAAAAATCATTCCTAACATTATTGTATATCATATATTAGGATTCTCCAGAGAAACGGAACCAATAGAACCAATAGGTTGTGTGTGTGTGTGTGTGTGTGTGTGTGTGTGTGTGTGTGTATGTGTATGTATGTATTTGTTTTTTATTTTATTTATTTTTCTTTTTTAAAAAACTTATCTTTATTGTTGAATGTATTACAAATGTCCCTCCTTTTTCCCCCTTGACCCCCTCCTCCCCATTCCTACCCCCACTCCTGCCTTCCCTACACTATTGTCTGTGTCCACTGGTTATGCATATATGCATATAAGTTCTTTGGTTTCTCTCTTCCTGCCCCACCTCCCCCCTTCCCTTTGAGGTTCCTTAGTCTAACAACAAATTTGTACTTCTTAATCCCTTTATCTTTTTCACCTAACGCCCCTCCCATCTGGCAACCAACAAAAAGTTCTCTGTATCTATGAGTCTGTTTCTGTTCTGCTTGCTCATTTTGTTTGTAGATTCAATTGTTGATAGATATGTATTTATTGCCATTTTATTGTTCATATTTTTGTTCTTCTCCTTCAAGAAGACCCTTCAACATTTCATATAATAATGGTTTGGTGGTGTTGCACTCCTTTAGCTTTCTTTTGTCTGGGAAACGCTTTATATGGCCATCGATTCTAAATCATAGCTTTGCAGGATAGAGTAATCTTGATTGTAGGTCCTTGCTTTTCATCACTTTAAATATTTCTTGCCACTCCCTTCTGGCGTGCAAAGTTTCCTTTGAGAAATCGGCCGACAGTCTTATGGGAGCTCTGTTGTAGGTAACTAACTGCTTTTCTCTTGCTGCTTTTAAGATTCTCTCTTTGTCTTTAACCTTTTTTATTTTGATGATGATGTGTCTTGGTATGGACCTCTTTGTTTGGGACTCTCTGTGTTTCCTGGACTTGTATGTCTGTTTCCTTCACCAAGTTAGGGAAGTTTTCTGTCATTATTTTTTCAGACAGGTTTTCAATTTCTTGTTCTCTCTTCTGCTTCTGGCACTCCCATGATACAAATGTTGGTATGCTTGAAGTTGTCCCACAGGCTCCTTATACTATCCTCATTTTTTTGGATTCTTTTTTCTTTTTGCTGTTCTGATTGGGTGTTTTTTGCTTCCTTATATTCCAATTCGATGGTTTGCTTCTTGGCGTCACCTACTCTACTATTGATTCCCTGTAAATTGTTCTTGATTTCAGTTAGTTCATCCTTTATTTCTGACTGGTTCTTTATTATGCTCTTGAGGTCCTCACTAAGTTCCTTAACATTCTCACGAAGTTCCTTGAAATCCTCACTAAGTTCATTGAGCGTCCTTATAAGCAGTGTTTTGAACTCTGCATCTGTTAGATTGCTTATCTCCATTTCATTTAGTTCTTTTCCTGGAGTTTTGTTCTGTTCTTTCATTTGGGACATGTTTCTTTGTCTCCTCATTTTTGGCTGCCTCCCTAGAGTTGCGATGTCTCCTAGTCTTTCTAGAGTGGCCAGTTGTAGGAGGTATCCTGTAGGGTCCAATGGCACAGCCTCCCTGGTCACCCAGCTGGGCCCTCAAGGTGCACCCCTCATGTGGACTTTATACCCTTCTGTTGTAATTGAGTCTTGATTGCTGTTGGCACATCAATGGAAGGGTTTTACTCAGGCTAATCAGCTGCAAGGACTGGCTGTGCCCACTGACCACTGACCTCTGACTACCTTGGGTGCTCAGCTGTGCAGGAGCCCACCACACAGAGCAAGACTTACTTCAGCAAGGCTCTGGTACCTACTGAGTCCATTCCTTGAGTGTGTCACTTGTGGAGGTGGTTGGGTGGTGGTGCTTTGACATGGTCTGAAGCTGTACACTGGGTGTGCTGGGTCTGGGGCAAGGTCAGCCACTGCCTGTGTTCTACCTGGGGCCACCAGGCATAAGCTACAAAGCGATCTGCAGATGGCTGCTTCTTGTGCTGGGCTTGGAGGTGCCCAGGCAAAGCCAAACTGTGAACCAAGGCTGGCTGCTTCTAGTGCCAGGCCTGGGGCCACTTATCGAGAGGTATGGGGCTTTCTGAGACCAGAGGCTGCTTGTTTGAGAGAATTTAGGAAAATCTGAAGCAGGAGCCCAAACAGCCCAATCCTATGGTAAAACCATTGGAAACAGCTTGGGTGGGCCTAAAAGTTGGATGGGGCAGGGCCTCAAGGAATCACCAGGGTGGGGCAAACTGTGTGAGCCAGGTTGCTGGAGTCCCAGATATGGAGGTTTGCTGTCCCCGGGGGAGGGCTCACCAAAGGAACAAAGGCCTCAGACAGCACGTCTGGGAGAAAGCTGCCTCTCCAGCTCTTGCCCAGATGCCGAACACCTCAGTTCTTCTCTGTATGTCTCTGGTGCCTTTCAAGCTCCCTCCCCCATGCTGGAGCCTGGAGGGAGCAGGTCTGACTAAGTCTGTGTGTGGGCCCTTTAAGAGGAGCTGCCTGGGGCTCCTGCAGCCTCAGCCTCCCTCAGCCTCAGTTCCCTCTGGTTTTGCAGCCAGAAATTATGGGGATTTGTCTTCCTGGCACTGGAACCCTGAGCTGGGGCCTGGTGTGGGACAGGGACCCCTCAGTCCTCAGGGAGGACCTTCCCAGCCGAGGTGTTCTCCTGATTTTATCCTCTACACGTGGGTGTGGGACCAGCCCATCCGCCTCTGCCCCTCCTACCAATCTCGATGTGGCTGCTGCTTTAATTTCGTAGTTGTAGGACTTCCATTCAGCTCGATTTCAGGTGGTTCTGAATGATGGTTGTTCTGTAGTTTAGCTGTAATTTTGATGTGGTTGTGGGAGGAGGCGTTACTGCTTTTACCTATGCCGCCATCCTGACTGGAAGTCTATGTATGTATTTGTATATATATGTGTGTGTGTGTGTGTAGAGAGAGAGATTTATTTTAAGGAATTGGCTCACATGATTGTATAGGCAAGTAATTCCAAAATATTTAGGGTAGGACAGCAGGCAGAAGACCCAGTGAAAAGCTGATGTTGCAGCTCAAGTCTAAAGGCACTTGTTTTCCTTAAGTGACTTCAGTCTTTTTTTCTTTTAATGCCTTCAACTAATTGCATGAAGCCCTCCCACATTATGAAATGTAATCTGCCTTACTCATTGACATTTACTGATTTAAATGTTAATTTCATCTAAAAATTACCTTATTGTGGAATCTAGAATAGTGCTTCACCAAATATCTGGGTACCACGGCCTAGCAAAGTTGACAGATAAAATTAACCATCACCCATATAGAACATCGATTTGTTGTGGAGTTAAGATCTCCAGAGGTAGACAGTTCCAAGTTTCAGTCAGTGCCCTCCAGATACTCTGTCTGTGATTCTCTTAGACTTTACCTTGCGGTCATAAGATGGCTGTCACAACTCAACACATCACATCCTCACGTATTTGCATCTCAAGCAGGAGCGAAGGGAAAGCTCTTTTAATATATATGTTTTATATCTTTTATCCAGAAAGAAACCACCTGAAAACACCAGTAGACTTTTCCTTATATCTTATTGGCAAGAACTGAGTTGTGGGCCACCTTCCAGGTCAATAATTGGCAAAGAGAAATTGAAGGACTAAGATGACCGCTTAGCCTTACTTTCCCTGAGAACATTGTTGCTGGACTGATATCTAAAGAAATAGTAAGGAAGAAGATCAATGGTTGTTAGGTTGGCAATAAACTGACTATCATAATAACCTTTTGAGAATAGAGATGTTACACCCTAAGCAAGAACTTCTAGAATCTACTCAAAGGTCAGGATAAAAAAAACTCTGGTTGCCTGCCTATAGTACACACAGGGGAACTTTCACTATATCTTATCTTCCAAAAAGAGACTACATCAGAGAGCCAGAGAGGGAGAGTGACTCCTCCAAGTTCCCACAGGAAGCTAGTGGCAGAGCTAGGAATAAAACCCCTATTCTTCTTAACTCCTCCCTTCATACTCTTTGGATCACATTTGTTCCTGGATTTAGCAGGTCTTAATGCACTTTAAGAAATTAAATGAAAATGATTCTTGCCTATGTAACATAGGTGTGTTGTGGTTTTTAATAAAAAAATATCTAACCTAATTTGACCTATTCATTCACATTGTAGCTTATATTTGTAAGTAGAAGGGACATTCAAATCTATTACTCTAATGTCACTTTACAGATGAGGGAACAGAGGCTTAAAAGGTTAAGTGGCTGACCCAGGGGCACAGCTTATTAGTGGAGGAAATGGAAACAGAATCCAGGTCACCCAATTCCTAGTCAGTTGTAATCACACTTTCCTTCAACGATATTCCATCATTATGATATTTTAGACAGATCAGCTCTACTATATATACTGAAATCCCTTTGAATCTTATCAGCATCCTTGAGATAAGCTTGTAGACCCAAACTCATGACCCTCATTTAACCCTTCCCTGTTTCAGTCAGTTATCTTCAGAATAATTCAGATGTATCTCTCTGTATCACAGTTTTCTTACTTGGAAAAAAAAAAAGCGTGTAATGAGCTACATATTAATAGTTTCATTTACTTCTAAAGTTTTATGACTAGTACAAGGCAAGACTAGAACTAGTAGCTAGGTCTGTAGATTGCTACTCTGAAAGTCAAGAAGTACCTTTTAAAGTTAAGCCAATATCCAGACAAGTTAATTTTAATAAAACTTTTAATTTTCTTGCCTGCGTTTTAACAAAACCAGATATTTAAGGATTTCATATTTTAACTGGTATTATGTTTTCAGTCTCACCAGTCCCACCTTGAGGAGGTCTGTATTCAGACTTCCTCTGAAAACACTCCTGGCAAACTGGATTCTCCTCACAGTAGGGTATACTCTTCCCACGATGGCATGTCCAGAGATTTTTAAAAAAATTATTTGTGTAGCTTTTCTGTATGTGAGAGAAAATTTATTTAACTGATTCTTGTATCCTTTTACACTTAGGAAAAGAGTTGACATTACTATGCAGTAAGGGGAAAAAAATCCTTAAACTCAAACCAGAGAGCTTTATCTGAAACTTTTTAGTATAATGTTTTCTTTCTTTTAATTTTTATTTATTTATTTTGGCTCTGATACCTGTGATGAAAAACAAGGAAAGTCTGAGAAACTTATAGCAAAGAGAACCCTAAGGAGGCATGTTTACTAAATATAATATGTTATCTCAAATAGGATCTTGAAACAGAAAAAAGACATTAGGTAAAACTAAGGAAATCTGGATAAAATATGAACTTTAGTTACTAATATATCAATATTGGTTCATTAGTTGTGACAAGTGTACCATACTGATGTGAGATGTTGATAAGAGAGGAAACTGGGTCAGAGGAATGGCAGCGTTTCAGATCCCCTTGGCCTCTCCCCCTGAAATTTCAACAAATTAACCAACTATAACTCAATAAAGAATTCCCTACTCAGTATAGAGGCACACCTGAGAGACCCGCACATTGAAGCATCTAAAGGTTGGCAAATGAGAATAAATAGGGAGGCGAGAAGGGAAGAAGGCAGCCACAGATGCAGCCCTGGAGGTGGAAACTGGCAGCTTGGCCTGGAGAGGGGAGGAAGCTGGTAGTAGAAGCACGTCCTTCTGCCGGGAGGAATAGAGAGAGTCATGGTGGGCAGTCCAGCAGAGCAAGCAGTGTGAATAGAGACCGCGCCAGCAGAGATGCCTGGGCAAGGACAGAGCATGGGTTCTACCCTGTGGCTCTCTGGTGTTGGGTGGTGGTGTTTCAGACAAAGAAGTGGATCCATAGAGCCCTGTGGCTCCTTGGACTCCGTTGCCCTTGGTGGTTGGTTGAGGAGCACATTATCTGTAAACTGAGAGCTATTGCAGTAGAACTGTTGTTTCCCTCTGTGATTGATCCCCAGATGGGATTCTTAGAAGGGGACCCTGAGGTCTGGGATCACCATTACTGTGAGGGCCAAACCCCACCTCCAAGCAGCATGGCTGTACTGTCTGATGGAAGCCATGGAGGTCAAGTCTGGGAGATCACAGAGGTAAAAACCTTGGGATTCAGCACCATCTACTGGAAAATAGTAGAAAGGCCTCTTAAGAGAAAGCTGCCAGAGAAGGGCCAGTAATAATACTTAGACAGAAAAGACCAGAAAATCCCATGGATCACCACAGTAATGAGGAAGCTCAGAAAGAAAATGAAAATCTCCAGGAAGCAAACTAGAACACATGGAAATATGTGATATAAATGACAGAGATTTCAAGATTGCAGTTCTGAAAATACTCAATGAGATGCGAGAAAACTTACACACAGGCAATTTAATGCACTCAGAAAACAAATCAATAAACAAAATGAGTACTTTACCAAAGAGATTGAAACTTTAAAAAAGAACCCATCAGAAATCCTGGAAATAAAGCATGCAGTGAAGGAGATTAGGAGTGAACTACTGACCATAGGAAACAGAGCCAACCCAATAGAGGCAAGAATTAGTGATATCGAAGATAGGAATCTAGAAATGATGCAGAGGGAAGAAGAGAGAGACCTAAGCACAAAGAAAAATGAAAGAGCTCTATGAGAACTATCTGACTCCATCAGAAAAAGCAATATTAGAATAATAGGCATACCAGAAGAAGAAGAGAGGGATAAAAGAATGGAGAGCCTATTCAGACATAAAGAGTGGAAGAGAACTTCCCAAACCTATGGAAAGAACTAGATCCTTGAATCCAAGAAGCAAACAAAACACCTAGTTACCTAAATCCAAAGAGGCTCTCTCCAAGGCACATTATATTAAAACTGTCAAAAATTAATGACAAAGAAAAAATTCTCAAAGCATTCAGAGGAAAGAAGGAAGTGACCTACAAAGGAAAACATATCAGAATATCATCTGATTCTCAGTAGAAACTCTACAAGCCAGAAGAGAGTGGAACAAAATATTCAAATATCTGAAAGAGAGAAATTACCAGCCACGAATAACATATCCAGCAAAATTACCCTTTAAATATGAAAGAGAAATAAGGAGTTTCCCAGACATACAGAAGCTGAGGGATTTTATCACCAGATAAGTTGCAGTGCAAGAAATAATCAAGGGAGTTATTCTACCTGAAACAAAGAACATAAGGTCACAACACTATGAATAAGATCACCAAAAACTTACAGCATAAACAGGGATAATTTGTGACAGTTAAAACATAAAAAGGGAGGGGATAAAGGTCGGAACTGGCAATGGAGGATCAGAGGCACTCAAAAAAAGAAAAACAAAAACAACAACAACAACAACAACTATATATATGCAACTTTATTTTTATAAACCTAATGGTAACCACAAACAAAAATCCCCAAACTAAGACACATAGCTTAAGAAAAGTGGAAACAGAGGAGAGAAGTATGGAAACTACCAAACAAACAAACAAAGTAGCTAAAATCTGGAAACAGCTCAAGTGCCCATCAGTAGATGAGTAGATAAAAAAGCTCTGGTACATATACACAATGGAACACTATGCAGCTGGAAGAAAGAAAGATCTCCTATCCTTTGAGACGACTTAGACGTACCTGGAGAGTATTATGCTAAGTGAAATAAGCCAGTCAGAGAAAGACAAGTACCACATGATCTCACTTATTTATGGAATATCATGAACAAAATAACCTGTTGATCAAGATAGGCCCAGAGACATGGAAGTAGGGAACAGATTGACAAACCCCAGAGGGAAGTGCGGTGGGGGGAGTGGAAGAGAGAAACCAAAGAACTCATATGCATGTATGCACAACCAATGGGCACAGGCATTAGTTTTGGGAAAGCGGGAGGGGAGGAAGGAGGTCAGTGGGGAAAAAAGAGGGGACATCTGTAGTACCTTCAACAATAAATAAAAGTAAAAAAAAAATTCAATGCAGAAAAATTGAAAAAGTTAAACCTAGCATTCAGCGTTGATGTGACTATTTTAATAAAATAATGTATATTACATATTCTCACATATTGCTTGGCAAATGGGCATTCTCTACAAATAGGAGTTCCTTTCCTTATTTATCAGTCCAACAACATCCTTTTGACCTGAGGATGGAAAGTGACTCTTGATTAGAGCCTCTGCTACATTTGGCACTTGCAGTGAAATTGATCCACGTTGGAATGGCCAAGAAGCAGTAGACTGATGTCACTGGTGGTTGACTTTAGTGGAATTAAATGCAAGTGGACTTCAGAAGAAACAGAAAATTCAAATAGACCAATAACAAATAAAGCCATTGATTTAGTAGTCAGAAAACTTCCCAAAAAGACAAGCCCAGGACCAGCTGGCCCCAGTGATGAATTCTACGAAAGGCTTAAAGAATTGAGTTATTCTTCACACACTCTTCCAAAAATAGAAGAGAAGGAAATACTTCCCGACTCATTCTATGAGGCAAGTATTACCCTGATAGCAAAACCAAAAATAGTAAGAAACCAAAACTACAGACCAGTGTCGCTCATGAATGTAGAGGTAAAAATCCTCAGCAAAAAACTAGCAAACCAAATTCAACAACATATAAAAAGAATTGTATACCATAACCAAGCGAGGTTTAACATCTAAAAAGGTCAATCAACGAATTATACCATATTAATAGAATAAAGAACTAAAGTACACAAACATCTCAGACACAAAGAAAAACATTTGAAAAAAATATTATACAAACTAGTAATAGAAAGGAAGTTTCCCAACTTGATAAATGGCTAATACAAAAAATCCACATCATATTTAATAGTGAAAATCTAAAATCTTTCTAAGTTAAAAAAACAATACAAGGATATGTACTCTTGCCTCTTCCATTCACCATTATGCTGGAGGTTCTACACAAGATAATTAGCCAAGATTGAAAAGGAAGAAGTAAAACTATGTTTATTTTCATATAACTTAATTTTGTATATAGAAAATCTTAAGGAGTACACACAAACATATACCACATCATAATCACACACTATTAGAACTGATAAAGGAGTCAGGATACAATGTTACAGGATACAAGATCATTATACAAAAACAAATTATATTTCTAGACATTCTTTTTTTTTTCTAAATTTTGTTTTTCAATTACAATTTTGATGCCAGCTGGGTACAGGAAATATCTGGGGCAACACTTTGTAAAGTATTTGATTGTCTAACCACTATGTTGTACACCTGAAACTATTTCTATACATGCTTAATGAACAATTTGAAAATTAAATTAAGAAAACGATCTTATTTACAGTAGTATAAAAAAGATTAAAGTACTTAGGCATAAGTTTAGCAAAAGAAGTACAAGACCTGTACACTGAATTTTACTGGAAGAAATTAAGGAAGACCTAAATAAATAAATAGGAAGACATCCCATATTCATTAATTGGAAGACAATATAGTTAAGATGGTAATACTCACAGACTGATCTACAGATTCAGTGCAACATCTGGCAAAACCCCAGTTAATCATTTTGCACAAATTGGTAGAGTGACCTTAAAATCCATGTAGAAAGCACCAGAATAGAAAAAGGAATATTGAAAAAGAAACACACTTTTTAATTTTAAAACTTACTACAAAACAATAGTAATGAAGACTATGTGGTGCTGACATAAAAATAGACATGTGGATCAATAGAATAGAACTGAGAGTCCAAAAAACTTATACATTTATGGTTAATTGATATTTTATTAGGATGCCTAAACAATACAGTGGGGGAAAGAAGAATCTTTTGAATAAATGGTGCTGGCATTACTGGATATCTACTTGAAAAGAATGAAGCTGGAACCCTGCATCACACCATGTTCAAAAATTAAAACTTAAAAATATAAAACTCTTAGGAGAAAACTTAGGTGTAAATCTTCATGACCTTAGATCAGGCAGTAGTTTCTGAGGCATGACACCAAAAACCACAACCAACTAAAGAAAAAAATAGGCCAATTGAACTTCACAACATTAAATATGCTTATGCTTTAAAGACACTACCAAGAAAGTTCCAAGACAACCCAAAGAATGGGAGAAAATAATTGCACATCTAGTATTCAGAGTAATAATGAATTCTTATAACTCAAAAATGCAAAGAGAAAAAAAGTTAAAAATGGGCAAAATAATTAAAAATATATTTCTCCAAAAAGTACACACATACATACACAAAGGGTTAATAAACATGAAAATACATTTCATGTCATTCATCAGTAGGTATATACAAATCAAACCATAGTTAATGCAACTTCACACGGACTGGGTTGGTGATAATGAAAAAGGTAAGTGTTAGTGAGGATGTAGAGAAATTTGAACTCTCATTCATTGCTCTTGGGAAGGTAAAATGATACACTCCCTTTGGAAAACAGTTTGGCTTGGCAAGTCCTCAAACAAACAAACAAACAAACAAATAAACCAACAAAAAATCCCCACAGGTTGGCCATATGACCCAGCAATTCCACTTTTATGTATATGCTCGTAAGAATTGAAAATATGACCATGGAAAATCTTATTCATGAATGTTTATATCAGCATTATTCACAACAGCCTCCAAATGGAAATAATCCAAGTGTCCCTTAACCAGTGAATTCATGAAGAAAATGTGGTGTATCTATACAATCAAATATTACTCAGCCATCAAAGGGAATTAAGTACTGATATGTGGGTAAACCTTGAAACCATTATGCTAAGTGTAAGAAGATAGTCACGAAAGGCCACATATTGTATGATTCCACTTATATGAAATGTCTGCAATAGACAGACCCATAGAGATAGAAAATCAGTTGTGGTTTCCTGAGACAGGGAGTAGGGGAGTGGGGGAATGGCTGCTAATAGGTATGGGCTTTCTTTTTGAGATGATGGAAATATTCTGAAATTAGATAGCAGTGATGATGGCACAACTTTGTAAATCTACTAAAACCCCCTGAATTGCCCCCTTTAAAAAAGGTTGAATTTTATATGTGAATTATATCTCATGTTTATTTGTTTATTTATTTTTTTGTATCTCATAGTTTTTATTTAAAATAAAATAGAAGTGGAGTAGAAAGTGACCCACAGAAGTCATTGACATTTTTCTGGCTGCCATGCTTTCTTCAAACAATTGCTACTTTAAGTAGGCTGGAAGGACAGTTTGCCCTACTGATCTTTTGTGTGAACATCTCTCTGACCTGTGTTTTAGTGTCTGAGTTGGGGCTAGGGCTATAGACCTACTTGAGTTTTACTCACAAGGCTCCCTGATTACCTGTGAGCCGCCTGAGTGTAATTTCTCCAATGATCATCTGGGTTCCATTTGACTACGTGGAATGAATCAGATAGACTTGCATATTATGTGGCCTTGGACGAGTTATTTCACCTTTTTTGAACCTTAATTTCCTTTATAGTATCTACTTCTCAGCAGTGTGAAAATGAAATGAGATCATGGGTTTTAAGTGTAGGCTTCAGTTAATGTTAGCTTCCTCTCTACTTCTTTCCCTCTGGTAAAAGCACATTCCTTACAGGTCAGAGGTCACTCAGCTCTGTCCTGGCTTCCTGCCTAGCCACAGATGGCTTCTAGAAATAAACCATGGGTGAGGTCGTTTTTTTTTTCTTTTTTTTTTCCCTCTCTTTTTATCTGTGTGTCCCCTGCTGTGTCTCTTCTAGTACCTAGTACACTGTCGCTCACTGAATTTGGATTTTCTGTGAGACAACACAAGCTTTTGACATGGATTGCCCAGCACATTACTGGCAGAATTTCAGAGTGTCAGCATTAGTCTGTGACAAGCGAGCATGGTTAGTGTTCCTTCGGAGGCTGTTGTGCTGAGAGGCACGGAGCTTAATTAAATTTCCTACTTGTGGAGAGTGACAGTTGGGTCCCCTATCCCCCAAAAGTTTTCCAACTCTTGCTTTCCAGCTAAACATTTAGGATTTTTTTGTTGTTAATTCTCACCTGAGGATATTTTTCCATTGATTTTATTTATTTTTTTAACTCTTTTTTAAATTTTTATCTTCACCCAAGGACATTTTTGCATTTATCTTCAGATAGAGCGGGAGGGAGAGAGGGGGAAAGAGAGAGAAACATCGATGTGAGAGAGACACATCGAGTGGTTGCCACCCACACGACCCCAACCGGGGCCGGGAACAAACAGCAACCGAGGTATGTGCCCCTAGCGGGAACTGAACTCGGTCTCTCTGGTCCGCGGGTCAATGCTCTAACCGCTGAGCCAAACTGGCCAGGGCTATTGATTTTATTTTTGAGAGAGAGTGGAAGGGAGGGACAGAGAGAGAGAGAGAGAGAGAGAGAGAGAGAGAGAGAGAGAGAGAGAGAGAGAAGCATACATCGGTGTGAGAGGGACACATCAATTGGTTGACCTCCTGCAGGACCCCGACCTTCAGCCCAGGTCTGGGCCCTTGACAGGGAATCGGATCCAGGCCAACACTTCAACCGCTGAGCCAAACCAGCCAGGGGTCTTTCAGGATTTTTAAATTACCTATAACATCATCTTTTAATATGCAGCAGTGAAATGCTTAAACAATACCAAAGAACTCATTATTCACAGAGGCAACCCCAGCTTCTTGTTGCCTTGGAAATGTTTTACTTATTATTAGATTGTCTAAATGCATTGTAGATTAACCTTTTTACAGGCATATATTAGGTTCACTATTGTTTTCCTTCTTCCTCTAAAAAAGTTGAATGAGTAGTTAATGACTGTGAAACAACGGGAGAAGAAGCAGGTCCCAGCATTCAGGCCCATTTCAAGTGTCATTCTCTGAGCAGCAGCTCCCAGGCCGTCAGCTGGACCAGTAGGAATTGCCCAGTGCGTAGGTGGAGCGATTCAGGGCTATATTGGAGGAAATCAAAACTACTGAGACCAATGGAAAAGCAAATATTCTCTTTTTTCCTTCTTTCCAGGAAATAGAGAGATTGGCCGCATGAAACCTGGTTCTGTGTCCTTCGTTCTGGGTTCTGAGCAAATGAAATTAAAACTATAGACATCCTAATCTGTGCCTTCTCTCTCATGTCTAGGAGCGGAAAAAGAAATTTGAAAGGGATGGTGAGAGGTTTTATTCTTTGCTGGATCGGCACTTACATCTATCTTCCAAAAAGAAAGAATCTCAGTTACAAGAGGTATGTGCAAAAGCCTGTCCCGCCCTTCCACTGCCGGCTATGCCCTCCAACAGTGGCAGCTTCCTATTGCAAGGCTTTGCTCGTACCCCGCCTCAGCCGAGAATCATGGATGATGGCAGTGCTGCCAGTTAAAACCATGGCCTGGGACTCAGATGTTCTGAGTTCTCCAGCCAGCTCCTCTGCTGACTCACGGTATGACTTTGAATAGTGTATCTCTTTCTTGGTCTGAGGTCCCCTATCTATCAAAGGAGTGGTACTCAATGCTTTCCAGAATCCCTTTCAGTTCTAAGTTTTGGATTCCAGTTTCCACATGAGGAAAGAGTTAAACTAGGGTTGTATTTGCTAGATCACAAAGAGATCTACCCTTTTCCTCTGAGGTATTCCAACATTAGCATTTTTTTTGGTTCTGCACTGGGACTACAGGTCATATGGGACTTGCATTGATTTCAATTAAGAAAAGTCACTATTGGGTGAGTGCCTACCACATGTCAGGCTCTATGCTGGGTGCTGCAGGACTGCAAAGTCAGTAAGACATGCTTCCCGCCCTTCTGCAGCATACCATTTGAATAAGAATACACATGATGCTTATACAAGTAGAATTGTGTACATACTATAATATGTGTGTGTACGTGGTGTCCTTGCAGGGGTGGGAAAGTTTTTGGAGGATTACAAACTTGGAATGTGGAGAATTGCCTTTGTGGAAGACTGTTGCTTTCCAATTTAAGGTGGTCATTCAGCCACAGGTAAAATGTTTGATGGATAGAAATGGAGAAATGGATCCTTCAGGTGGAGGGCAATGGTACCCAGGATGGAAAACAGAGAGTATGTTTGGGAAACAGTTTGACCAGAATTTGCCTTACTCATGGAGGGTAATGAAACATAAGCTATGATCAGGCAAGTTGAGGCTGTATTGCGGAGTGATAGGCTCAGGACTTTGTATTGAATTCTATTGGCCCTGGGAGGATCATTGAAGGCCTCTGGTTGTGCAGCAATATGAGTGGAATTTTATTTCAGGAATCTTAAACTGACTGGGGGTATATGGTGAATTAGATCAGAGAGAAACTGGAAGCAGGAAAACCAATTTGGAAACTATTACAGTGATCTAGGAGAGAGGGTCTGAGTCAGAAGAGTAGTGCAGGGGGAGGGAAAGAAGGAATGAACTGATTGAGACTTTTTAGATGGAAGAATGGATCTATGTGTTGGATAAAAGGTCCAGTAACACATGGAGAGATTTATAGATTCAAATATGAAAAGAGATACCAAATTGAATAAGGTCAGAGACACGAGCTGTGAACATTCTTAGATCTCATCCTGTCCAAGGTCACACACATTGTGGCAAAGCTGAAGGTCATCTCCAGACCTCTGATGTAGTGAGTATACATCACATCATGTGAGGTGTTTTAAGGTGATGAGTCAAGAGCCTCAGTGATGGATGGAGTTAGTATTGAGAAGGTAAAGGACTATTTCTTGGTCATAAACTCGAATGAAGTACTAGTCTGGGTTCTTCTGCCATTTTCTTTCACACACTTTTGTTTTCTTCCTTTTTAATCTATTTTGTGCCAAAGATCTTATGCAGAAAAGAGTTGACATAACAGGCCTGAGACAACCGTGCTTCAAAAGGTCTGCTTACAAGAATTGCTCTTGGCTGGTGTCTCGGAACTTGGCTGGTAAACAGTTCCCTACACTGATATAAAAGTTTCCCTAAATTATCGTGACTCGGTGCGCCTAAACTGCCTGTGAAAGCAACGTGGTTTATGCTGAACACTTCATTTTCTTCTGGGAGTCCAGAATTTGGTACATGTTCAGCAGAGGGTGCCTGTGTACACCCTCCCAAGAAAAACCTGGGGTACTCAATTCAGTCTCTAGTGAGCTTCCTTGGTAGGCAGCATTGCAATGGGTTGTCATAAGCTCTTGCTGGAGTTTGACCTGTGTGACTGAACTAAGAGAGAACTCTTGGAAGCTTGCACCTAGTTTCCTCTGGACTTCACCCCATGTATTCTTTTCCTTTGATGATTTTTTTTTCTTTTTCTTTTCTCCCAACTTTTATTAATTTATTTTTGTTACAAATGTTTCTCCTTCCCCCCCCCCCCCAGACACCCACCTCCCCATCTGATGATTTGGTTTGTATGCTTTCACTAAAATAGATCTTAGCCATGAGTATAACTATATGCTGAGTCCTGTGAGCTGTCCTAGAGAATTACCGACCCTGGGGGTTTTGCAACTCTGGACACTGTCCAAACTTGATGCTTTGGGAGGTGGTCTCAGTAAAAGCTTCTGGAGTGTCCTGGCAGTTTGATGCTGTTGTCTGTGTCCCTGGTGACTTTCCCAATGAGCAAGGAGGCAGCCTTTGTACTTGTTCAAGATGAAAAAAGCTGGAGATCCTTAGTCACATTTTTTTTAAATATTAAGAGAATTTATTTTTAGACCATTTTTGGGTTTAAAACTTGAAAGGTAAGTACAGAGAGTTCCCATAGATCCCTACTACACTGCATAGAGTTTCCCCTATTATTCATTTATTTAAATTAAATGTATTGCGGTTAGTAAAATTCTATAGGTTTCAAGTATACAATCGTATAACATATCATCTATACATTGCATTATGTGTTCACTGCCCATCACCACATATTTGATGCCCCCTCTACCCTGTACTACCTCCCAACCCCCTTCCCTCTGGGAACCACCATACTGTTGTCTGCTCTTTGAGTTTTTGCTTGTCTTGTTTGTTCATTTGTTGCTTTCAGTTTTATATTCCACCTGTGAGTGAAATTGTATGGTTCTTATGTTCTTATGGTTTTTTATTTTTCTGTCTCACTTATTTTGCTTAGCAGGATATTCTCAAGATCCATCCATGTTGTTGCAAATGACAGTATTTCATATTTTCTTATGGCTGAGTAGTATTCCATTGTACATATGTACCACACCTTCTTCATCCAGTCCTCTAGTGCAGGACACTTTGGGTGTTTCCATGTCTTGGCCACCATGAATAATGCTGCAGTGAACATAGGGGTGCATATATCTTTTCAAATTTATGTTTTTGATGAATACCCAGAACTGGAATTGCTGGGTCATATGATAGTTCTAGTCTCTAGTTTTTTTTGTTGTTGTTGTTAATCCTCACCTGGGGATAAATTTCCATTGATTTTTTTAGATAGAGTGGAAGGGAGGGAGGGAGAGAGAGAAACATCAATGTGAGAGAGACACATTGATTAGTTGCCTCCTGTACCTGCAACCCAAGTATGTGCCCTTGACCGGGAATTGAACCCGTGACCCTTCAGTCTGTGGGCCGACGCTCTAACTGCTGAGCCAAACTGGCCAGGTCTAGTCTCTAGTTTTTTGAGGACTCTCCATAGTGTTTTCCATAGTGGCTGCACCAATTGCATTCCCACCAACAGTGCAAGAGCTTTCCCTTTTCTGTGCATCCTCGACAGCACTTGCTGTTTGTTGATTTATTGATAACAGCCATTCTGACAGATGTGAGGTAATATGTTATTGTGGTTTTGATTTGCATTTCCCTGATGATTAGTGACATTCTGCGTCTTTTCATATGTCTATTGTTCATCTGTATATCCTCTTGGAAGAGATGAATATTCGGGTCCTCTGACAATTTTTAAATCAAATTGGGTCTTTTTTTCTTATTGAGGTGTATGAGTTCCTTATATATTTTAAATATGAACACCTTTTGGATGTATCCTTGTGAATATACTCTCTCATTCAGTAGATTGTCTTTTTGTTTTGTTGATGGATCCTTCACCATGAAGAAGCTGGATTCGGTTTGCTAATATTTTATTGAGGAGTTTTACATTTATGTTCATCAGGGATATTGGCTTATAAATTTTCTTTCTTTGTAGTGTCTTTATCTGGTTTTGGAATTATGATAATGCTGGCCTTATAAAATGAGCTTGGGAATCTTCTCTCCTCTTGATTTTTTTAGAATAGTTGAGAAGGATAGGTGTAGTTCTTCCATGAAGGTTTAGTAAAATTTACCTGTGAAGCCATCTGATCCAGAACTTTTCTTTGCTGGGAGTTTTTTATTTTTTATTTATTTTTATATTTTTTAGAGAGAGAGGAAGGGAGAGGGAGAGAGAGAGGGAAATATCAATGAGAGAGAACATCGATTGGCTGCCTCCTGCATGACCCCCACTGGGGATTGGGCCAAAAACCTTGGCATGTGCCCTGACCGGGAATTGAACCCACAACCTCTTGGTGCATGGGTTGATGCTCAACCACTGAGCCACACCAGCCGGGCTGGGAGTTTTTTGATTACTGCTCCATTTCATTAGTTGTAATAGGTCTGCTCAGATGTTATGATTCTTCCTGATTCAATTTAGGAAGATTTTACGTTTATAGGAATTTATCCATTTCATCCAGGTTTTCTAATTTGTTGCCCTATAATTGCTTGTAATATTTTCTTATAATCCCTTGTATTTCTGTGGTGTCAGTTGTTTCTTCTCCACTTTCATTTCTTATTTTATGTGGGTCTTCTCTGTCTTTTTCTTGATGAGCCTGGTTAGAGGTTTGTCGATCTTGTTTTTCTTTTTAAAGAACGAACTCTTGGTTTCATTGATCTTTTGTATTGGTTTTTTTTTTTTTTTTAGTGTCTATGTCATTTATTTCCACTCTACTCTTTATTATTTTCCTCCTTGTACTCATTTTGGGCTTTGTTTGGTGTTCCTTTTCTATTTCCTTTAGGTGTAAGGTTACATTATTTCTTTGATATTTTCCTTGCTTCTTGGTGTAGGTCTGTTCTGCTATGAATTTCCTTCTTAGGACTGCTTTAGCTGTGTCCCATAGGTTTTGGGTTGTTGTGTTCTCTTTTACTTTGTTTCAAGGTATCTTTTAATTTCATCCTTGATCTCATTGTTAAGCCATTCATTGTTTAGTAACATGTTATTTAGCTTCCATGTGTTTGTGTGTTTTTCTATTTTTTTTTCTTGTATTGATTTCTATTTCCATATTGTTGTGGGCAGAGAAGATGTTTGATATGATTTCAATATTCTTAAATTAATTGAGACTTGTTTTGTCTACTAACATGTGGTCTATCCTTGAAAATGTCCATGTGCGCTTGAAAAAATTATATATTCTTCTGCTTTGAGGTCAAATGCTGACTTGTGACATTTGCTACCCTTTTTCTACAGGCAGACCTGCAAGTGGACAAGGAGAGGCACATTTTTTTTGAGTCCTCCCTTGATTATGTTTATCAAATCCAGGAAGTTCAGGAGTCCAAGAAGTTCAATATTGTGGAGCCGGTAAGTTGTACCTGTTGATTAATGCCCTAAAAAAAATTACCAGATGCTTGGTAAATGTGGAGAACTTTGATCTTAAAATTGGAAACTAAAAGAATGTGAAAGATAGTGTTTAATAACAAATCTCTCTCTTTCCTCCCCCATGTTTCCTCTCTAGCTATGATTTTTCTTTCTTTCTTCTTCTTTTCTTCTTACCTTCTTCTTTCCCTCCCTGGTTTTCTCTGTCTCCCTTCTTTTTACCTTATTCTCCTTCCTTTCTTCTTCTCATGCTTCATAAAGCCTTTAAAAATACCCATACTGTACCAGGCACTGTGCTAGGAACTCATGTCCTTTGCACTCAATGACTTCCCATTCTACCACTTTTACTTCTATCTTCTTTAATTTTTTTACTTAAATCCCTTAATTTATTGTAAAATATGATGTGCTTTGATTTGACAATTATGTTGAATTTTAACACTTTTTAAATTATAACAAGTATATTCTTATTGCAGAAAAGCTAGAAAAAATTATAGGAAAAACAAAACAACAAATTTTCCATACAGAGATAATCACTGTTAATATTGTGGCATTTTCTTTCCCATATTGTCTGTGTATCTATATTTATTTCTCTATCTATGTATACCCAGCTACTTGTAGATTTGGGTGTGTGTACACCTGTGTGCATAGCTATGCACATGAGTGTATACCTCTGTGTTTATGTGTATCTGTCATTTGTATATATCTGTACATGTATGTGTGGAAACAAGTATGTATTCATTCATCCCATAAATATTTATTGTGCTTCTATTATGTGCTGGGCACTGTGCTAAACACTGGTTATCCTATGGTGAACAAGACAGACTCAGTTTCTGTCTTTATGAATACAACATTCTCATGGGTAGATAGAAGGGAAGGAAACTATACATAAATAAAATAATTGTAAGTTGTGATAAGCACTAAAACAAAGAACAAACATGGACAGCTACTTTAGATCAAGTCATCAAGGATACGCTCTGAAAGTATTATTTAAGATCTAAAGAAAGCGAAGGTGAGGCAATGTGATTAATAGGGAAAGAACATTCCAGGCACAAAAAGATAGAATGCACAGTCCTTAACTTAGGAAAGAATGGTGTAATCAACGAATGAAAGATTAGCCTTTAGATACTGGTGAGATATAAGGGAGTGGCAGCAAGTAATGTCTGAAAGAAAGGCATAGGACCTATAGTTATGGTAAGGTGTTTGGATTTTAGTCTAAGGGCAAGTGGAGAACCTCTGATGGGTGTTAAATGGGATATGACATGAGCTCATTTTGTTGTATGGAGAATGGCTTGGAGGAGGCCAACACTGGTAGTGAGGAAACCAGTTAGGAGGCTAGTGTAGTGCTCTAGGTGAGAGAAGAGGTTGTTTGGGTTAGAGTAGTGGTAGTGGAAAGAGAAAAGAATGCCTGGATTAGAGACATATCTGGAAGCAAAACTGACAGGAATTACTGATAGGTTGGACTGAGATGTGAGTGAAAGAGAAAGCAGGTATGATTCTTTACGTTCTGGTTTGATTGATTGATTGGGTAGTGTTGTTGTTTCCTGAGATGGGAAAACTTGGGACAGAAACAGGAAGATTGTGTGTATGGTACACACACACACACACACACACACACACATATACACATATGTGTATATTACATAGTAGTGTATATACACATGTGTTTATGTACATAGTTTTTGTATGTGTTTATGTATATATACATATATAGTTTGTAGTTATATATACATATGTGTTTATATGTGTATGGCATGTGTGCATATTTATGTGTGCTCACCTGTTTAGTTTCTAAAAAGAATAGAGCAATTTTTAGTACTTCTTATTATACTTCACTATTGCCAGCATTGAGCATTATTTTTTAAATGTTTGTATTTGATAGTTGAAAGTCATATATTTTAGTTTTTGTTTATGTATATTTCGTTTTTAATGGGGTTGGATGTTAAAAGGTTTTATTGATCATTTGTACGTCTTCTTCTGCCACTCCCTCAAAACATTTCTAATTTGAAATTGGGTTCTAGCTCCTTGGATTCTTTAGCATTATGGCAGTCCTCATAAAGGTACAGATGCTTACTTTATTCCTTATCCATTCTGTTACCTGTTCAACAAATAAGTATTGAGTACCTACTCTGTGCTAGTCCTGGGGATTTAGGGAGAGAAGACACAATCTATCCCCAAACAGTCCAAATTATGAATGGTTTTCTATGCTATCTGAAAAAGATCTGAATGAAAAAATTTGTTAGTAGTCCTTATTTTCTGGAACTGAGTTCAGTGCCAATGTTTAACCTAGTAAGAGAATAGCTATGTGTAGACATGTTTGTGTTTGCATGACTGCTTTTAAGACTATACTGAGTAAACACTGCAGGGAATTTCTTTTCTGTGCTTGTGTTTTCTTTATTTGATCAACGGGAAGATGCTGGTGACAAAGTTATTTTTATATGTTTTTCCTAGGTCTTGGCCTTTCTCCATAGTCTCTTCATTTCCAACAACTTGACTGTGGAGCTCACACAGGATTTCCTCCCGTACAAACAAAAGCTCCAGCTCAGTTTGCAGAATGTAAGATTTTTCACCTGTCTCTGCGTTACAGTGGGATTTAAAAACCCTGATGACCCTGACCTTCGAATTCTAGGATGTTTGCGCCCCAGCCAATTTGTCAAGACACAGTGGTGTGGATCACAGATGTTTTAGTGGACTGGACTGTTCTTGCTCTTCCATTCTTAGCTCTGCCCTGTGCCTGGGCTGACTGGTGCTCAAACCCACCCTTCCACCCACTGATACCTCTATCTATCCGGTATTTCTCAAGTGTTCCTAATTAGCTGCATCTCTCCCAGATGAGAACCCAGCTATGGGCTTGTTATGTATAGGTTTTATGCTACTTCCCTGCTTGTCAGGCAAGACACTCGTGGGTTTTATTACCGTGAATGCCCATTTCCCCTTCTCTTTCTTTTCTCACTACTTATTACTAGAGTTAGCTAAATTATTTTTAAAGGTTTTCTCCACCTGCTTTCCTATGTTGGTTCCTATAGATGTCCATAGGCACAGCCTTCCCATTCTTGTCCCATATTTTTATTTATTTAACTCACATTTAATGAATGCTTGCGGATATAATGAACATATACTCTGTGCCAGGTATTGTAACATGCCTCATACTACAATGAGGCATGTTCGTTTTTCTGTCTTCAAGGAAGATACCGTCTCTTGTTGGAGAGAGACATAATCACAGATAAATCATAATTCCTTGTGACCAATGCTGTAATAAAATGAACACCAACAATTTTAAAGATGCACAGAGAGTTGAACAGTTGACTGCCTAGTACAGTCAAAGAAGGTGTCACTGAGGTCGTGACTTTGAACTAGTTGTTACCATACATGAAATGTATAGCTGTAGTTTTCCATGAAAATGGTTGGTGAGTGGCAGTGGAAATACATTTCACATGTTTGTTTAGGAGGATGCTCACTTGCCGTTGCTATGTTGTTTTCCTTTCTGGGAACTCTCCTTTCTGGGGACTTTCCTTCACCAGAATGTGAAAGCCCTTATCCTCTGCTGATTTACAAAGTATTCCTATAACCAGGTTAATCGCTTGAATCTTCCTTCAAGGATAGCTTGACAAGCATGAGTTGCACAAGCCTTTGCATGAATCTAAATGGTGAATGCATTTAGAGGATAATGAGGAGCGTGGGCCCAACTAGATAGGGCACCCCAGATCACCTTTGCCACTGTCATGTGACAATCTTGCGACTAAATACTGAGGACCTCTAATGATGTTCATACCTACATTTCAAACTGTTTTGCCATTGTGCTTTAGTTGTGTATTTCAAAAATATTATTTCTTACCATTAACTTTTGTTATTCATGATTATAAAAAAGCCTGGCTGGTGAGGCTTAGTGAACTGAGCATTGTCCCATGAACTGAGAGGTCCTGGTTCGATTCCTGGTCAGGGCACATGCCCGGGTTGTGGGCTGATCGATGTTTCTCACATCCAATGTTTCTGTCTCTGTCTTCCTTCCTCTCTCTCTAATAAAATTAATAAAAAAACATGTTTAAAAAACTTGTTTAAAAAAACCTAAGTTTTCTGTTCACCTATTTTCAAAGAGAGCATCCTCTTATATATTTTATCCTAATGGTCAGCATTTAAATCAGAGTTAAAGTAGACAGTAACTTTACTTGAGGCAGAAGATAGAAGTTGCCATGATAATATTCTTTGGGAACCTTCTTTACAGGCTCCCTTTTGGTGAAGCAGGGGTCAGGCACAAGCTCAGAATTCTAAGCGCCCATATTTATTAGTCTTATGTGATTCCTGTTAGGAAAAAGTCTCCCAAATGTGGTTTTATGGCTACATTACTATTTATGTTTGTTTCCCTTTCAGTCTTCACTACTGTTGAACTCCATAAAGTTGGTTTGTAGCCTCTATGGCATTCAACACTTGCTTTTTGCTGTGTTGTAACGCATGATGAAAGCCAAAAATCTCTGGGTCTCTGACCAAAAATTTCTTACTCATAACGATGGTGATGATGATCATGATTATGATGATGATGTCTTGGCAGACAAGAAATCATTTCTCCAGTACCCGAGAAGAGATGGAAGAACTTAAGAAAAGGATGAAAGAGACTCCCCAGACTTGCAAACTTCCAGGACAGCCAACCATTGAAGGCTATCTCTATACCCAAGAGAAATGTGAGTGGGAATACAGGGATACCCACTGGGTTTAAGTAGGCTGGCACCTACTGCTTCTTGGCCTTTCCAAACTCCGGGCACCAGTAATGATCACAGACCCCTGAGAACAACACCTCTTTGGAGAGCAGCCACGGGATATGAAAATAAAAAGGAAGGAAAAATTGGAGGGGGGTGGGTAAGGATTGGTCTCACAAAGGCTCTGGGATCATAAGACCTCAGGTTTTCTCTGAGATTCAAAATGAGGATTGTTAATCATTTAGTCCTTTTAATGACTCTTTGGGGCAAAAAGGGAGGTAGGGGATAGGAGGCAGAAAAATAATATTTATTACACCTATTGTGTGCCAGGCATGGTGCTAAGTGCTTTAAATACACTATCTCATTTAATCTTTGAGACCACTTTATCATACCCATTTTCACATGAGGCCACTGAAGCTTACAGATATCACCAGGTGAAAGTCACCCACCTATCAAGTAACAGGCCTCAGAGTAAGCTCAGGTCTGTGAAATGTCAAAACCAGTGTCCTACCTCTGTACTCTGTCCTTCCACTGCCTTAGGATTACATGGTTGCTCTTAAAGCACTAAATAACCATCGTGATTTCAGCGGGCAAGGCAATTGTTCATTGTTAACCAAGGAAAATGGGTTAATGTATCCAGTCACTACACATTACTGATGATTCAAGTTTTCCTGCCTCCTAAATTACATTATGCAAACCTGTATGTACTGTTTGATTTTCCTGCGAACTATGACTCAGTGCCCCCAAAGCCTGTGATTTCATTCCCTGCCCAGAATTGTTCTACCTGGAGTAGGCAGAAGAGGCTACCCAGAGGCTACCGGTGGCAAAAACCACTTCAATACACAAAGGATGATATTGTAGCAGCGATATTGTTTTGCTTTTCCTCCCTTAGAGCAATTAACTTTTGATGGTTTTCAAAGATGTGTTCTTCCATTTGTCAGGTTTAGCGCTTCAACTCTGCATTGCAGTATTTCTCAGTCTCAGCACTGTTGACATTTCGGGCTGGGTAATTCTTTGTTCTGGAGTGGGCATCCTATGCACTATGGGATGTTTAGCAGCATCTCTCCCCACTTTATTTTGATAGAACTCCCCCGGTGGGATAATCTGAAATGTCTTTAGACATTGTCAACCATGCCCGGGTTGTGAACCTCTGTGACATTACAAAATAATGGCTTTGTAATCTTGGCTCTAATAAATTAGCCACATGATCCTTCTATAGCCCAGTTTTCTAATTTGTCAAATGGATGTGGCTTTGCTGCTCAGTTGAATGTGTGCTTACTGAGCATCCTTTTCTCTAGACAATACTCAGTATATGAGACACACACAAAAATGCATCAATCTTTGTTTATACCCTACTAGTTTATACAGAACTACCCAGTCTGATGAGGAAGACAGACAAGTATATCAGTAATTATAATGAAATGTGTTGAGCATATATATAAGGGGCATGTATCTAAGGGCTTCACTGAGGAAGTGATATTTGAACTGGAACTTGAATTATGAGTGGGTCTTGACAGGTAAAGAAAAAGGGAGAGAAAATTCCAGGTGTATACCACTGCCTGAGTAAAGGCACAGAGGTGTGTGAGGATGTAGTTTGTTTGTAGGGTCTTCATTTGCCAAGAACAGTCCTGGTTTATATCTGTTGTCCTGATGGAATTATCAGTGGTGCCCCATTCATTCTTAAATATGTGTTGAATATGGATGATGAGTTGTATGGCCACCTGTTTATTTGGTAACTGACAGTAATTCAGTGAGACAGGAACACAGAGGGGAGGGTTGTAAAAAAAAAAACAACACTGAGAAGGTAAATCTGATCATAACAGGAAGGGGGCTTTGTGGGCCAACCTAAGGAGTTTGGAGACAGTGGGAAACCCGTGAGTGGCTTATAATGAGGGGAATGACATAAATAGAGACATATAGTTTACAGTATTTCTCTAGCAGAAGCATGGAGAATGCACTAGAAAGAATGATCAGAGATGGGGAAACCAGGGAGAAGGCCACTGAAATAATTAATTGGAAAAATAATGAATTTTGGTTTTGCTTGAAACAGCTCCTAAAACATGAAAAAGAGAAGTCAGCAATAGGGTGCTGAACTCTTTTAGTTTTAAAAGAGGTGGACCGAATGAGACAACTGGAGGAGACATTTAGGAGATAGAATGGGCAGAATGCAACCACCAATCAAATGGGGCACATTCCAGGGGAGCAGGAGCAGAAGATGACAGGTTTTCCAGCTTATACAATAGGATGCGTAGTGTGGCCGCGGTCACGGGGAACATGGCGAGGTGAGTGGTTTGGAGCAAGCCAGAGCACACGTGGAGAGCAGGTGATGAGGGTCCGGGTCTCCATATGTGCAGTGGGCAGGTGGCGGTGCAGGGCTGCAGCTCAGGGGAAGGGGGGCTGGATCTAGAGCCTGACCCTGAAGGGCGAGCTGTGCACAGCTTCTGTCTGAGGGGTGGGCTGTCCATGCAGCCAAAAATTAATTTGTCAGCTCGCTTTTGCCTTTCCTTCTAGGGGCTTTGGGAATATCCTGGGTGAAATACTACTGCCAATATGAGAAAGAGACCAGAACACTCACCATGACGCCGATGGAGCAGAAGCCGGGTGCTAAGCAGGTCAGTTCTTTTGTGTGCCACATTTTTTTTTGCAATGCACCTGTGACTGCATCTCAGGAAAGACTATGTGTTGACTTAGTGTCAAAGAACCAAATCCATCACTGGCAGGTGAAGCCATGGCTTCGTATGTCCTCCTTGGCCTAAGTTTGCACTGGGTTTGATACTTCTCAGTGGAGTGAAAGATCTCTGTTAATTAGGTCAGGCCTTCTACTCTTTCACACCATTTACTAAATTATTGCAGCTGCCTGTCACATTGTACAAAGGAAATGTGCAAAACTATGTTTGAATTGTGGGTGGAGAGTATGACTTGCTTTTAAGAAGGCTCTACTATAGGATTCCTTTAAATAGCAAGAGTTTACCATGTAAATCATTTACCAAAACTCCTTTTTGAAAGAGTTAGTTTGTTGCCTAAAGTTGGAGTAACCTATAACTACCTCACAGTCTATGTAATACTCAAATATCTTTAAGCAGTTAATGCCTCTTCTTATGCCCCCCAAACCTTCCCCCACTCCCCAAAGTGGCAAGATGAGTTTAACCAAACAGTGTGGGACTGGGGAGTTTTAATCTTTGGACAAAGTCGATTTCAATGGTCTTGTTAAGTGCCACAAGACTAAGGTGGACCAAACCTTAGTCGGGTTTATCCCGCTCATATGTGATACCTAAAAGGTCTGAGCCGGCGGGAGATCACATCCTCAACGTAAGGCCAGTGTAGAGAAAGGAGCATTTTATTACACCGGTGGGCTGTTACACCGGCGGGCTGGGGGGGTACAGCTTCCCCAGATCCTCAGCCCCGAGCTTCCTTTGTTCTTTGCTTATATAGGCACAAACTACAGAAAAAAACTACATTAAAAAAACCCCCACATTCTCTTGGCACCGCGTAATTGGTGTCTGGGTTGGTACGAGTTGTCTCAGAGGTAAGGAGTGTGCTCCGGCAGAGGTCAGGGCCATCGTTAATCTCCTTCTTCTCATGGTTCCTCTGAGTTTCCCAAGGCCTTCATTAACCCCTTATCTTTGGGTTTCTCAAGGCCCTTATGTTTACAAAAAAGAAACTGCCAGGGTGCGTACATGCAGTAACTGAGGGTCAGAATGGAGTTTAATTTTGTTAAAACATTATTAACCCTTTCAATACCAAATGCCACCTTGACTAATACACGCATTGGCTTATTTTCCCTACTCCTGCCCTATCTTTGGAGAGGTTGCTTTTGCAAGCCCTGCTATTCTCAAGAGTCTAGAGGTGGGGAAGAGAAATGTTTGTCTCTTCCTCCTCCCTCAGCCACTTTAATGGAAGGAGGGTTGCAGAAAGCCACTTACGCATTGCAATCTCCCCAGCTAGACATCTAATGAAAATTTTATCCTGGACACATTAGTGCGATTTGGGCAGCCTATTTCTCCTACACTCCCCTTACATGATGTGTAATGAGCTTTCCATTTAATCTAGCGCACTTGGAAAAAAGTGATGGTCATTTATTGATTTTTGGGGCAGGGAGAAACCATCTGCCATCTTGCTGCAGCTACTGTCCGAAGGGACAGAGGTTGTCAGTGAGGCTACGCATTCATTGCTCCTGCTGCCCCGACAGATGCCTTCTAAGTGACATTAAGGACACTGTAGGAGGCAGTAGAAGCTTTTGTGCATTTTTTTTTCCAAATTGACTCTTAATCCTTGTCTTCTATCAGGGACCCTTGGACTTAACCCTGAAGTACTGCGTGAGAAGGAAGACGGAGTCTATTGACAAGAGGTTCTGTTTCGATATAGAAACGAATGAAAGGTGAGCTGTGCTGCTGTGAGCGGGCAATGTCCCTGTACCAGGTGCTGAGCCTGGGCAGGTCTTTTCCTCAGTCATCTCTCGATGAGGGTGAGCAAATCTGTTCATGACATTGTTGTCTTGGCTTTTCTGGCTGTCCTTCGCAGGGACCCTGTTAGACCTGGCCCGGAGCTGCTTGGCCCCGGGCAAGCCTTGCCTCTCCCGCTCTAGGCAGGAGAAGGCATTCCTAGCATTTAGTGTGCTTTCAGATATGCAAAAGGTCAGCATCTGATGATGTGGCAAGAAGGACAAGGTAACAAAACTCTTTCTTTTTAAAACCTAATATGACATATAAGAACAAGTGAATTGGAATACATTTTTGACGGGAGCTAGGTGCCATGAGGGTTGTAGTGGTACTAGGGGGTCTTTTTTCTACCCACTTGGTGTAAACATCATACAGACCTTCCCCACTTTACAGATATTTATATAAAGGGGACATAGTTTGATGATCAACTTTCTGATTTCAACCAGAGCTTGCAAACGTTGGACTTCCTTGCACTCATTTCTCTCCAGTGCCCTCCTCTTGTTATCTGACCTGGGGAAATTTTGTCAGAGGGGAATTTAACATTTACCTTTTAAAATGAGAGCATTTGGCACTCTCTCCCCTCCCTTCCCAAGAGCATGCCTGTGCCGCCCCCACTCCCTTCCCTCCCCCACAGGCATGAAAAAAATAAATGAAATGAGAGCGTTTGGAGTTACTTTAGATGAAGGCAGGTTAGGTAGGTGGGAGGTTGATCCAAATTTCTGTGAATAAATAGGTTTCTATACTTTATTTCAGTCTGTTGTTGTTTTAATATATATCTTTATTGTTGAAAGGATTACAGATGTCCCTTCTTTTTTCCCCATTGACACCGACCTCCCCACCCTGCCTGTTGTCTGTGTCCATTGGTGGTGCATATATGCATATCAGTTCTTTGGTTTATCTCTTCCCGCCCCCCCATCCCCCTTCTCTCTGAGGCTTCTCAGTCTGTTCCCCGCTTCCATGGCTCTCGATCTATTTGGTTCAACAACTTATTGTGTCCAATAGAATAGAATTTAACAAAATGATCAGATTACTAGAAAGGAACTTGGAGGTTTAAGTATAATATCATATGAACGAAACTACCAGTGACTGGAATCACAAAGATTAGTCTAATAAATGAGGGCATTTCAGTTTTTTTTTTGGTCTGGGAATAAATAACTACTAGTCAGTTTCCCCATTTTAAATTCCTGTTTGTGAATCTCTACTTTTTTTTGCTTAAAAATGGATGGTCCCCATGAAAGATGACTGTTACAGTAAACATGGTTGCCGGTAACCACGATGCTGTCACTCAGGGTCCCCAAAGCAGCAGGCCCAGTAGGAGGGGAAAGTGACCTTTGGCTATGGCTTTCCTTTCACGAACCTTTGGTGTCTCTGGTTTCACAGCATAAAGGTGCTTATGAGAAATAAACATTTTCTGCCTTTAGTTTCATGCTGATTACCTTTTCAGCTTAAATTTGCGAGCTATGTATTTGCACTTAATATTCTCGTGGACTCAAAGCAGTTGCAGATAGATAGTTCAGCTCAGAGGTTAGGAGCTGAGACCAATTCATATGTATGTATCTCGCACCTAGTGCTCTGCATGCCTCATGGTAGACAATACATTTGGTGTTCATTTTTAATCTATTTTTCCTACCCTGGAATGCTGGGGATTTCTGAGACTAGAACCCCGGAGTTAAAGTTTCAGTGTGTCTAGGATTTTAGTTACCACATATCGGGCACGTTTAAAACCACTCCCTGATTTAATCCCCTATGCTGTGCAACAGACGGTCAAAGATAGCATAGGACAGGTGCCGAGGCACATGTGGTTTTCTGAGGGATGTGACGCCTGCCTTCCCGGCTGGTCATTCTGCTACAAGGAAGAGTCGGGCTGCCCAGTGGGCACCTGTATTCATGTTCCCTGCGGCACAGAGCAAAGGGGCTCTGTCTTTTATTTTTCTATTTCAGGAATAGAGGATCGCTTTTTTTTTTTAGTACGTGCCCTTAGCGGGAACCGAACCCAGGACTCTCTGGTCCGCAGGCCGACGCTCCAACCGCTGAGCCAAACTGGCCAGGGCGAGGATCACTTTTATTAGTGTTCCTACCAGTCTTTGAAGCCACAGGTTCATAGCTGACCAGAGCTTGAATGGCAATAATAATAATAATAATGGCAAAAATAATGACAACGACAGCAATAACAACAGCAGCAGCAGCAGCAACATAACTGCTGACATTTGCTGATGCCTCCTATGTGCCAAGCACTGTTCTCAGCCCTCTAAGTGATCATTTCCATTAGTCCTCACCATAGTCATGAGAGGTAGGGAGTATTATTATCCTAATTTTCAAAGAAAGATAAGAAGACAGAGAGAAATTAAGCAACCCAGATCACATCGCTGGAAAACGGCAGAGCCAGGATCGAAATCCAGGTGTTATACTCTCCAAGCTCACACTCTGAACTACGTCCCTCTACTACAAATACGCCTTTTCGTTCCAGATGGGTGACTGAGACCTCAGGGTGGGCAGAGGACTTGTCGTAGATCGTAATAGAAGAGTAGGTTGTACCAGAAGACCCTAGACTAGAAGTCAGTACTCTGTCATGTGTTCTTAACAATATTGTTCTTGGAATTTGACTTTCTGTAGCACTTAAGGGTCTCCCAGGGCTTCCTGAATAGTCACTTATTGATTCTTTCAGCTTCTCCGTAAGGTCAAGCGAGAATACACACTCGCTCTTTGATTTCCCAGATAAGGAACTCAGTTCCAGAAAGGTTTTAATATTGTATCGGGTCCTCAGTTTCGGCTTCTCCGTCTGTTGCCCATTTGCTCTCCTGCCTGCCTTCTGGCTGCAGGATTTGGCTGCGTAGCTGCCTTTCCATGAGATCTATCGAAAAGGCTGGGTGTTTCTAAGCGAAAGGTAAACTTGAAAGAATCCAGTGTCCAAAGCCAAGTCCTGGTTTAAGTTGATTCTTTTTTTTTTTTTTAAAGGAATTACATACTTTATTGAAGTAAGAGTTAGAAGGGCAGGTAGAACAGGAACCCCATGATATCAGAACTGGAAAGGACCTTCCAGTTTCTCTGTTGCAACACCTTCCTGGATAACAAAACAGGCTCAGAGAGGCCCAGTGACTCTTTCAAGGTCTGTCATCATTGTTCTTATCATTTCATGACTCCAAGAGAGGTCTCATCTTACAGAAGGAGTGGGAGGAACGAGCTTCTCATAATGGCACACTGAGGTTTTTGAAGGTCTAAAAAGACCTTGGGATATCTCTGGGTATAGGTAGCCCGCAAGTAAATAGAATAAAATTGGGGTTGAGGCCCTCTGCCATGCAGAAGAGGCCTTCTAGGGTAGTAGTCAGGAAAGAACATGGCTGCTAGGCCAGAATTATTCAGTTCAAATCCTGGTCCAGTAAACTTACCTAGTATGTGAACTCAGGTAACCTCTCTATTCCTCAGTTACTGCTTCTGTAAAATAGGATGTTTAAAAAACTATAGTACCTGCTTTATAGACTTCCTGGGTAGATGAAAGAAATTCATACCTATAAAGTACTTAGAACCGAACCTGGTACCTGGTGAGCATTTAATAACCCTTAGTTGTTACTGTTAGTCACAGGATTGCTTAAGTCAGCCAAAAGCCTTGTCCCTGGGGCTGAGCCACTGTGCATGCTATTGAGTTCCTTCCAACTGGAAATGCTCCTGGACATCCTAGGTGGTGGAAGGAGCAAAGCTGTTTTCCTGAAGATGAATGTGTCCATGATGAACATGCTCACCCCTGGAGCCCAGACCAAACGGCTGGCTTCGGAGAGAGGCAGTAGAGCCTCACCTTGACTCAGGCAGTATAGGGCCGACTGAACTGTGTATTACCGTGAGGTATCTGGGCATCTCCCTTCCTATTTCCTTGCCGAACCCTAGCATGAGGCCACCAAGATACCACCTCCCTCAGGGTTCCCAAAGTTACTGTTTTCTAAATGTTCTGTTGTTTTCTGAGTAAAACAGATTTTGAAAAGTTTGAGTGTTGTATGTCTGTGCCTACTCAGTGTGACACCTCCTAGTGCTGAGAGGGACCTTAGATCACAAGATTCTCTCAGGTGAGGTGAGTTTTCTGCTTTCAACTTCTCATTTTTCTTCCCTTAGGCAAGGAACCATCACTCTACAGGCCCTTTCAGAAGCTAACAGAAGGCTATGGATGGAGGCCATGGATGGGAAAGAGCCTGTAAGTGACCTCACACACTGGGCATACCTCTGCCACCTAGCCCAGTGTGTGAGTGCCCTCTAGTGGTCCAAGTGGGCCTAGGACAGTTAAAGGAAAAGAGACTCTTCTGACTCTAACTTTTGACAGCTGGACAGAATTTTGTTGATTCACCATCTCTTGTTTAACAAGAAAGGCGACTTAACAACAAATGTCTCTCTCTCTCTCTCTCTCTCAAATCCATAAATTAACATAAACAAGTAAGGCAACTTGAGTTCCAGAGAGGGTGAGGAATTTCTCTAGGAGCACCCTCACAGGAGGCACCGAAGCTGGGCCTCGAATCCAGGGCCTGTGGCTTCTTGTTCCACATTAGGCAGCTGTGCCTACAAGTTCTTCTTAAAGAGAACTAAGCGTCTTTTCATTTTATACAGCTCACATGTGTTCATATAGAAGGATTGAAAATAATTGGCATGGCTGTGAACAAGCATTTATTAAGATTTTATTCAAAATTGTTTTGCTGCCCCTTCTTATACCCCAAAGTCAGTTTATTATCTTTAAGGGTACAGCTAGTGGAGGAGATGGCATTGCCATCCTGTATCCCAAGATGGACCACTGTATTTAGTTGACTGTTGCCTAGGAGGCAGGCGATGCCTTAAAAAGGATTGGTGATTATCCTATAAAGACCAATATGAACAGTAAGAAATGATTAAAAAGCATTTTCTCTCTTCAGTATCTTCCCAGTAGGTTTCTTGTAGTGGCATATGAAATAATATCAGGTTCATAGTGTTGGAATATGAGAGGCCCAGATTTGGATCGTGGTTCTGCTATTCAGTGATTGTGTAACCTTGAGAAAGTTAATTCATCTCTCTGAGACTCAGTTTTCTTGTCTTCAGGAAAATGACTTTAATGATCTCTTTTCTATCTACCTCACAGGGTTGCTTTAAAAATCAAATGAAAGCTAGTCTCTCAACCATAATGTGATATATTAGTTTTAGGTACTTCTAACTAGTCTGAAGTATGGGTGCAAAGCTACTGAGATTCAATAGTATTTGGATACAGTCTAATCTCCTTGCATTACTCCCCTTGAGAGGAGGGGAAATATATTCCAGGGTTTTCTTTTTGTCTGTCCTCAGTGCCCTGGAATCTGAACAGGAGTGCACAGATCCCAGATTGCATTTATGGCAACCAAGAAGATAGCTCTAAATTAGAAGTGGTGTTGTGAGGAGTGCCATTCAGAAAGTAGTCCAAGCCCCCTGGTGTCACTCAGTTGGTTGAGCATTGTCCCATGGACCGAGAGGTCGCCAGTTTGATTCCCAGTTAGGGCACATGCCCAGGTTATGGGCTCGATTCCCAGCAGGGGGCATGCAGGAGGCAGCCAATCGATATTCTCTCTCATCGATGTTTCTCTCTCTCTCTCCCCCTCCCTTCCTCTCTCTCTAAAATCAATAAAAAACTTATTTAAAAAATCACTGAAGAAGAAAGTAGCCCAAGACCTGTCTTCTCTCTTTCTCCTCCCAGAAATCTGGAGCTTAATTATTACATGTCTTTGATGTTTCTCTAGGAGGGTGCTAGGAGGCTCAGCAAGGCATTTTACTCTTGAATCCTTCTCCTGAAATTGTTCTCTCTTTAGGTTTCAAAGATTGAAGGATGCAGAAGGTTTTTTTGTGGATAATAATGTTAGAGTATGGGCCCACTGAATGTGGATCCTGACGAACTTATTACAAATATCTTGTTTATCAAAGTGGCAGCAAGGGCCGGCCAGCATGGAACCTTCTCTCACTGAAATACTTATGGATATACCGGCATATACAAAAAAAAAGTATTTTGAAAGGAAAGACTGTTAAAGCAGACTCTAACAGATGGCATATAGAGGGCTTATTTCCTGCAGCCTGGTGTTGCTAATGTTGTTGCTGCTTTACTTAACACCCCAATCCATTCATCTTACACAAGTTTTGCGTGCCTTTGCCTAAAGTGTCAAAGAAGACCAGGACTTGAAGGAACATCCACTCCAATCCTCATATTTTAGAGAGATGACTTTTGAAGTCTAGAGAATGAAAAGGACATGCCCTAGATTTTGCAATGAGCTAGAGGCAGAACCAGGACTAGACTTGAGGAGTCAAGGATCTCCTCTTTGGTCTCTCCATCGCTGTCACAATGTATACTTCAAGATGACACAGAGAAATCTCTGTCAGGGCATGGATCTCTTTCAGATGGATGGTTGCCTTTCCACAGAGTAACACTTATTAACTAGTCTTGGGGGTGACAGAGGCTGGTACTGGGAATATTTAAATTTTACCATCAATGCCCGTTACCCTGGTATGCATGAGAAATCCACTTCCTTTCTCTCATGCGCTCTTGCTCCATCGGAAAAACTCTCCAAGCTTGACCTAAGGAAATGTCTAAGTGGGCTATAACTTTAGCCGCAGCGAGCAGTACGGACTCCAGTGTAATCTCCAGGAATTGTTATTTCAACTGTTTCCTAGGGACCTGGACAAGGATGATTCTGTTTAGCTCACTTGCCCTTCTTGTTAAAGCCTTTGAGTCATGAATGGTTTTGATTACTGTCATTTGCCGTGCTTACCTATACCTGTAGTGATTCCCAGTGCCACAGCTCTTTCTGTTTCTCTTCTTTTGTAGATCTACCACAGCCCCATAACGAAACAGGAAGAAAGTGAGTCACATTTCTGATCTCCTGACATTATAAACTGCCAGCTGTCTTAATCACAGTAAATGCTGTCATCAGTGATATGTAACATCAATGCACGTGTGTTTATGGATGCCACTGTGTGGAATGAAATCCAGACCTATTTTGAAAATATGCATCTGTTGATTTAACTAAGGAAGTCACTTTATCTTAATGTATGGTGGGAGTAGCAGTAGTAATATAAAGAAACACATTATATCCTTCTTGTTCTAGACGTATGATAGAAATCGTCTGCATTTCCCGCCTAACATTTCACACTTGATGTTGTGCATGCCTAAAGCAGACATCAATGCAGAGGGCTAACTAAAAGCATTTTGTGTTATAAAGAGTAAAAACTCTATCCTTCTCCCCAAGCAAAGGACCGCTCCATGTAAGGGTGATTGGAGATGACCAACCAAAGCCCTAGTTGCTAGTTGAATGCTTGGTAGGTGAAGCTTGTGTGTACATCAAGGTCTCACTCTGCTTTCCTTTGCTTGAAACAGTGGAGCTGAACGAAGTGGGCTTCAAGTTTGTTAGAAAGTGCATCAATGTCATTGAGACCAAAGGTAAGATAATAAGCCATAGCCTTGGTGGTGTTCGAATGTAGCCAACCTGACTTAATCCTGGGCCAGTTTCTCGAAAGTAGCAGTGGTATCACCTATTGGTCAGCACCCACTTCAGGGATAAATGCTGTTTATAAACATTGAACACTAGACACAATTTGTATAATTTCAGTGAATTCCCGACCAGTAGTACCCAAGCATATTTGGATAATTTGTGGCTTCCTGCTTTGAAAGAGAAAGTGCTTCAAATGGCTTATAAAGTATTCTTAAACACTACCTGGCACCCATCACGTAGTGTCACGATGGTAGTCCTAAGTAAACAGGAGTTTAGTTTCTGCCACGATACATATTGCTTTAAAAGTTGATGGGGCAGCCCGGCCGGTGTGGCTCAGTGGTTGAGTGTCGAGCCATGCACCAAGAGGTCGCGAATTCGATTCCCGGTCAGGGCACATGCCCAGATTGTGGGCCAAATCCCCAGTGAAGGGCGTGCAGGAGGCGGCCAATCCATGTTCTCTCTCATCGATGTTTCTATCTCTCCCTCTCCCTTCTAAAATCAATAATAGAAAAAAAAAAGTTGATGGGGCAAAGCTAAATTCAGACAAATGTGGGAGAAACATTTTTCCAGGTTGCTGGTGCTTCTCCATGCACGAGATGGCCTTTTGTTTTACGTCTTCCATACTCCAGCCCTGTCTTCCTTTTTATCACTATTCAGGGGCATCTTGAAGGTTGACATTGCTTCTTTTTCTTTTTCTTTTTAAAATAGTTTTTATTTATTTTTTTAGAGAGAGAGGAAGGGAGAGAGAGATAGAAACATCGATGTGAGAAAGAAACACCGATTGGCTGCCTCCTGCACACCCCTCACCAGGGATTGAGCCTGCAACCTGGGCATGTGCCCTGACCGGGAATCAAACCGGGACCTCTCAGTCCATGGGACAACTCTCAATCCACTGAGCCACACCAGCTGGGCTCTTTCTTTTTTAAAAAAAATATTTTTCTTTATTGATTTTATAGAAAGAGGAAGGTAGAGGGAGAGAGATAGAAACATGGATGAGAGAGAACATTAATTGGCCGCCTCCTGTGCACCCCCTACTGGGGATTGGGCCCACAATCCAGACATGTGCCCTGACCGGGAATTGAACTGGTGACCTCTTGGTGCATGGGTCGATGCTCAACCACTGAGCCACACTGGCCAGGCTGATATTGCTTCTTTTTCAATCAGATCCTAGCTCCTTTCCAAGACGGTAGCACGATTCTCAGTCTTCTGCTGCTCCCCACTGAAGCATATGCTGTTTACTATAGAGTGTGTTCACTTCTGTTCATTTTAATGAGGGCTTGGTACAATCCAAATTAAAGTATGAACAGAATAATTTGCTGAGATGCTTCAGGACTGTTCCTCTAGTGCAGGGGAGGGCTGGAGAGCTTAGAGAGAGTAGGGTAACCCTTTCCTGTTTGAACTGACTCCAGCGTGTAAGTACCTATTTTCTCTACCCTGAGGTAGATGAGAGCTCTAGCTATATAAACAAAATTGACCTGATTTTCTTTCCCTAGGGATCAAGACAGAGGGATTGTACCGTACCGTGGGCAGCAATATTCAGGTTCAGAAGCTGCTGAATGCGTTTTTTGGTAATAATTTTAATTTTCTAATTCTCATTTGGAGTTGTTTATGTATTAGGAAATGTGACTGTAAGAGAAAGGACACATTATTAAAGCAGATTATAGAATTAAACAAATATATTTTCGAAAGTAAAATGTATACATATTTGCCTACCCTGGGTCAGAGACAATCTTACCTTGGAAGAAATGACGAGCATCTCTTCTTCCTCACATCTTATTTACTCCTCAAACCCTTTGCAATTTGGCTTCATCCCCAACCTCTCCCCTGGAACTACTCCAACCAGGATTAGAAGGTGTAATCTTGGGAAATCCAATGGACATTTTCTCCCTACATGACTTCTACAATTCTGCAGTCTTTTCATTCTTCTAATATTTTATATTATTCAGGTGACTGTTGTCAGGTCCTTTTTCTTCCTATCTTACAAATCTTGTCTGGGTATTTCACAGCATTCTATCTTTGCCCCCATTCTATCTTTGCCCCACTGTTCCTCTAGACTGTGCACTAGAGGAACAGTCCTGAAGCATCTCAGCAAATCTTTTTCTACATGTTTTTCTAATGGTTGATTTTTATCCTAGTTATAGGTCACCTTTCTCTGTTTTTAATAAGTCTAGTAATTTAAAAAAGTTTATCTTTCTTGTTGAAAGTATTACAGATTTCCCTCCTTCCCTCCCCCCCATTGACACCCTCCTCCTGGCTCCCACCCTCACACCCCCCTTCCCTCTGAGATTTGTCACTCATTTGAATCTTTTGTATATTTTCTATATTTTTGTTGAAGTTCTTGCTGTGTTCATCCATTTTTCTTTGGTGAATTTGGTGAACATCTTTATAATCATTACTTTGAACTCTTTATCTGATAGGTTGAATATCTCTGTTTTGTTTAGTTACTTTTCTGAGGTTTTATCATGAACTTTCATTTGGAATATATTCCTTTATCTCCTCATTTGCTTAACTCCATTTGTTTCTATGTATTAGGTAGATCAGTTACATGTTCTGGTCTTGAAAGAGTGGCCATATAAAGAAAGTGTCCTGTGGGACCCAGTGGCACAATCTCCTCTGGTCACCAGAGCCAGGTGATCCACAGGTTTCTCTTGTGTAGGTTGTATGAACTCAGCTGTTACAGTTTGGTGTGATTTCTGGGCCGAGCTGGTGGGAAAGATTTGGCCCCAGGCCAACTGGCTGTGAGAGTCAGCCTCAACACTTGCCGACATGCAAGTGGGCAGGGAAGGTCCCTGGCCTGGCTCTCTGTGAGGCCTGCCTGTGACTGCTGTGGGTGCACTGTTGGGTGGGGTTGGCTTCTGGCCTGGCTGTCTGCAAGGCCCAGCCACAACTGCTGCCCATGTTCTGATGGACAGGGAAGTCCCCCACCCTGGCTGTGGTTGCTGTGGGAACGCTTGTGTGCAGCTGAAACCCTGGTGTGGCTTGCTGCTGAATTTTACTACGGCAGCTTCTGGCACACTAATGTGAGCAGCAGGCCTTCATTGCTGGTTGCTGGAAGGCTTGGCCTTGGCTACTGAGGGTGCACGGGTATGTGGGGGCTTGCTCCTGAATTGGGAGTCACTTTGGAGGAGCACTGATACCATCTGAGGCCACCTGCTTGGTGTGGTGGTAGAGGACCTGCTTTGAAGGGTGCTGATCTTATCTGAGCTCACCCCTCAACTGTGAGAGGGTGACAGTTGTTTTTGAAGGACACCAGTATCTGCTGAATTTGCATGTTGGGTGTAGGGCTGGAGATGCTTTGGATGGGTTCTAGTGTAGGCCGAGGGTGCCTGCTTTTTGTGGTAGAGTGGGAACCACTTTGGAGGGGTTTCAGTTGGAGCAGGCAAGTTGTGTGGGCGGGACCTCCAAAATGGCAGTGTGGGTGAACAGTGTTAACCAGGTTAATTGTGAATGTCAAAAATGGCACCCACCAGCACCAGGCCAACTAGCTGGAAAGAGAATATAAAAAATGGTGCCTGTAAGTACTTCCATCCCCAGAGAAAGTTCCAACAGATACTTGTTCCTCCAGCTTTTGCCCTAAGATTAGTCAATGTCTCTCCTTCACATATGACCCAGGCGATTATCAGACTGGTGCCTCTGTGCTGGGACTCTTTGTGAGTTTGTGCATGAGCTCCTTAACAGACGAGTCTCAGTTTCCTACAGCTCTTCAGCTCTCCCAAACGTAAGCTCCACTGTTTTTTTACAGCTAGATATTATGGGGGCTCCTTTTCCTGGTGTGGGTGTGCTGGCCTGGGGAGCCTATGGAGGGCTCAGATCCCTCGCTCCTCTGGGTGGACCTCTGCAGTTGTGATATCCCTACCCCTTGTGGGTCATTGCACTGTGAGTGTGTCCTGACTAGACTGTGCCTCTGCCCTTTTACTTGCCTGGATGTGGCTTTTCTTTATGTTCTTAGTGATAAGAAATATGTTCTGCTGGTCTTCAGGTAGTTCTCAGTGATAGTTGTTCTATGTGTAATTGTAGTTTTGCTGTGTTGTGGGAGGATGTGAGCTCAGGATCGTCCTACTCTTCCATCTTGATCCTGATTTCCTGTCTGTCCTTTTCCTTGATCAAGGAAAGAATAGACATTCTTTATTCTTTGAACAATTTAAGTTCGTTTCTCATTTGGTCACCATTTGTTCACTAAGGAGCATTTGAACCATCTGTTGAGACTTGGTATTTGGGCAACCAGTGTTGAGGATTTCTAGGTGTTGAGCTCATAGCATCCCGAGTGACACACAGAGCAGCAACTCCATGCATAAATGTTCCCCATACATGATTTGTCATGTTGCTTTTTTTGAAGTTTTAAGCAAGTTGTCTAGTTTCAGCTTTCAGGGCTTTGGGAAGTTGGCAGTTGTAGTCCTTAGTGAAGCTGAGTTTGGAGGCTGGGAAAAATGGGAAATGTTAATTTGGAGAGTTGAAGTCAGATATTGAAGGAAACTAGAAGAGTTGATAATTTGGTAGGTACTGACAAAATATAATTTACCAAGGAGAAAAAAGCAGTTCAAGGACAATGAACAGAACAGGAATCTAATGATCCTTCAAGGTGTGCTATAGTTTTCCACTGAAACATAAATGTCTCTCAGAACAAGTCATCCCCTTGTTGGAGTCTTCTTTACAAAGTAAGTCTGATCACATTAGATTTGACCTGATTATTTAAATAAATGCAGCAAGAATGGTAATTCACTACATAGGCATTTTTATGTATGCTTTGCTGGAACTTTCCATAAGGAATCTCAAATTATGTGGATATCAAGTTTTCCTAGCTCCATTTGTTGAAAAGTCTGTCCTTTTCCTAAGGAAGGGTCTTGGTACCCTTGTCAAAAATCATGTCACCGTATGTGGGGGAGGGGTTTATTTCTGTTGTCTCTATTTTGCTCCATTAGTCTATGTATATTTATGCCACTACCACCCTTCCCCACCCCATAGTTACAATTTTTTTAATCTTGTGATGAGAACTTTTATAATCTACTCTTTTAGTACCACACTGTCTTGATTACTGTAGCTTTGCCAAAGACAAACAATTAAGGAGATGCTTTCATTCAGACTTTTGCAACAGGGAGAACCATTATTGTTGAGATGCATCTTATAGAAGAAGAATGAAATTTGAGGTTTTAAAGAAGCAGGTAAGAGAGGGAGTTATCATGAGTTTACACGAGTCATGTGAAAGGATGGAGATGTGCCTTATAAATGAGGGCAGGGTGGTCCATTGAAGTTAGTTGTTTCTCAGGACCAAAAAGACGGGGAGAATTCTAAACCTTCTCAGTTTCCTTGGAGCACCGGGTTCAGGTAAAGTTCACCATTGTCATATAATTAAGTAAACTACTTTCCTTGCCAAGGTTTGGGTTAAAATATTATCCTGGATTTTGAACAGAAAGTAATTAGGTTGTTTTTCTACTTAGATATTTAAATAGGAAAAACCTGTTTTGGCTTAAATAGTTACATTTCTTTTTTAGTCATGCTACAATTTATTTTTTCCAGCCAACTAAATTAAACATATAACCAAATGTGTACTCAAATTACTCTTTGCCTTCCAAAATCATACTTTGTATGTGACTCAGAAGACAGTTTTTTATGTACTTAGGGAACATAATTATTAGGTTTACAGTATCAAGTTTGTTCCTAAATCTCTTTCTCCATTTTTATTGGTGAAATAATCTCACACATAATGTTTATGTCCATACCATGAAGATAAATTTTCTAATTTTTTTGCACAATTCTCAATATTTTAGTTTCTTGAGTTTTAAAAAATTTATCTTTATTGTTGAAAGTATTTCAGATGTCCTCCCTTTTTTCTCCCATTGACCCCCTCCACCCCAGTACCCCCCCACCTTCACCACACTATTGTCTGTGTCCGTGGGTTATGCATATATACATATAAGTTCTTTGCTTTGTGTCTTCCCGGCCCCCTTCCCACCTTCCTTCTGAGATGTGTCAGGCTGTTACCTGCTTCCATGTCTCTGGATCTATTTTGTTTGTCAGTTTATTTTGTTCACCATTACCAGCAAGACTGGCCTTACATTTTTATCATTCTAAGTATTAAAGTTCTATATTTCCTATTCTTGAGTCATTGAAACCACTTTTTTGCTATCAGAAGTAGCTGGCTCTTTTTTTCTATTAAAAATGTACTTTCTAACAGGTGTGAGGTGGTAACTCATTGTGGCTTTAATTTGCATCTCTCTGAAGATTAGTGATGTTGAGTAACTTTCATGTGTCTCTTGGCCATCTGTATGTCCTCTTTGGAGAATGTCCATTCAAGTCCCCTGCCCACTATTAATTGGATTATTTGTTTTATTTTGCTATTGAGTTGTCTGAGTTCTTTATAAATTTTGGATATTAACCCCTTATCAGATATATCATTGGCAAATATCTTCTTCCATTCAGTAGGTTGTCTTTTACTTTTGTTGACGGTTTCATTTGCTGGGCAGAAACTTTTTAGTTTGATGTAGTCCTGCTTGCTTATTTTTTCTTTTTCTTTTCCTTGTCTGAGGAGGTATGTCAGAAAAAAACATTGCTAAGAGAAATGTCAGAGATTTATTGCCTAGTCATAATGACTATCATCAATAAATCAAAAACAAGTGTTGGCAAGGATGTGGGGAAAAGGAACCCTCCTGCACTGTTGGTAAGAGTGCAGACTGGGGCAGCCACTGTGGAAAGCAGTATGGAGTTACCTAAAAAATTTTAAAAAGGAACTACATTTTGACCCAGCGATACCATTCCTGGGTATATATCCAAAACACTAATTAAAAAAACTGGATGCACCCCTGTGTTCATTGTAGCACTATTTGCGATAGTCAAGATATGGAAGCAACCCAAATGTCTGTCGATAGATGAGTGGATTAAAAAAAAAGGAGTACATATATGCAAAGGAATATTACTCAGCCATAAAAGAGAATGAAATCTTGCTATCTGTGACAGAATGGATGGACGTGGAGGGCACTATGCTACATGAAATAAATCAGGCAGAGAAAGGCAAATACCATATGATTTCACTTATATGTGGAATCTTAAGGACAATATAAACAAACAAATGAAATAGAAACAGACTCACAGATACAGAGAGTAGACTGGAGGTTGCCAGAGGGGAGGACGGTTGGGGGATTGGGCGAAAAAGGTGAAGGAATTAAGAAATACAAATTGGTAGTCACAAAATAGTCATGGTATGTAAAGTGCAGCATAGGGAATGTAGTAAAAAATATTGTAATAACTATGTATGTTGCCAGGTGGGTACTAGATATGTTGGGAGTATCACCTTGTAAAGTACATGGTTGTCTAACCACTAAGCTGTACCCTTGAAACTGATACAAAATAATATTGAATGTAAACTCTAATTGAAAAATAATGCTAAGTGAAATAAGCCAGTCAGAGAAAGACAGACAAGTACCATATGATTTCACTTATATGTGGAATCTAATGAACAAAATAAACTAACATACAAAATAGAAACAGAATCACAGATACAGAGAACACACTGACAACTGTCAGAGAGGAGGGGGGTTGTGAAAAACATGAAGGGATTAAGAAAAAAACACTCATGGATACAGACAACAGTATAGTGATTACTGGAGGGAAAGGAGGTGGCAGGAGGTAGAAGAGGGTAAAGGGAGGATAAATGGTGATGGAAGGAGACTGGACTTGGGGTAGTGAACACACAATACAGTATACAGATGATGTATTATAGAATTGTACACCTGAAAGCTATATAATTATATTAACTAATGTCACCCAAATAATCTCAATAAAAATAAAATAAAATAAATATACTAACTGTGCAGTTATATTTTTTCGTATAGCCTTGCCACTTAAATTATTCTTGAATTTGCCCCATGTGTTAGGATTTCTTTAGGGCTGATCTCAATTAGTTTTGCAGTTTTGTTTCAGAGCAAAGTAGAACAGCTTTTGTCTTTGGGCCCTTTTTCACCCATTTTTAATTGAGGTACAATTAATGGAGAGAGAAATAAACATAGATCTTACACATGCATTTGTTGTTGTTGTTGTTAATCCTCACCCGAGGATACTTTTCCATTGATTTATAGATAGAGTGGAAGGGAGGGAGAGAGAAACATCAATGTGAGAGGGACATCGATTGGTTGCCTACTGCACGGCCCTGACCAGGGCAGGGGATCGAACCTGCAACCCAGGTACATGCCCTTGACTGGGAATAGAACCTGTGAACATTCAGTGCATGTGTCAATGCTCTAACCGCTGAGCCACACCAGCCAGGGATCACCCATTTTAAAATTTTTATTACGGTTTTTTAAAATTTTTTTCTTTATTGATTTTAGAGAGGAAGGGAGAGAGAGAGGGAAACATTGATGAGAGAGAACATTGATTGGCTGCCTCCTGCATGCCCCCCACTGGGGATTGGGCCCACAACTTGGGCATGTGCCCTGACTGGGAATCGAACCAGTGACCTCTTGGTGCATGAGTCAGTGCTCAACCACTGAGCCACACCAGCCAGGCATACCCATTTTTTTTTTTTAATCAAAAAGTGCATAGAACAATGCCTAGCCCTTAGTGAGCATTTAATAAAATTAACTGTTGCTGTTGCCCTGGCCAGGTGGCTTAGTTAGTTGGAGTGTTGTCCCCAACACCAAAAGGTTGTGGGTTCGATTCCCAGTCAGGGCACATACCTAGGTTGTGGGTTTGATTCCCTGTTGGAGCAACCTATCGATGTTTCTCTCTCACATTGATGTTTCTCCCTCTCTCTTTCTTTCTCTCTCTGTCTTTCTAAAATCAATTTAAAAACATGTCCTGCCGGTGTGACTCAGTGGTTGAGTATCGACCCATGCATCAAGAGGTCGCCGGTTCGATTCCTGGTCAGGACACATGCCCAGGTTGTGGGCCCAATTGATGTTCTCTCTCATCAATGTTTCTAACTCTCTCACCCTCTCCCTTCCTTTCTCTCTAAAATCAATAAAGGGAAAAACAAACAAACAAACATATCCTTGGGTGAGGATAAAAAAATTAACTAATGTTGTCAATTACAATAAAGTACTACAGACTGGAAAGGACTTTGAAAACCCAGTCTTCAGTTCAGATGTGTACTTTATGAATGAAGCCATGGATGACTGTGGATGAAGTGAATGGAGAGAGGATTAAAAAATAAATAGGAAAGCTCACTCTCTTTAGACTCGCCCAGTGAATTGGTTGTATCAGGACATCTGGAGGTGACAGAAGAGACCAGAATACAGACAGTTTGAGAAAGAATATTGGGCATTATTGACCTGGTAGGCTTTTGAGGAAAACTCAGCTTCAGAAAGATGAATGAGATGAGTGGGGCTGTCTTCCACCAAGCAAGTAAGAAGTGGAGGTTTTATAGCCCCAGCAAACTTTTCCTTGGGATGTTTTATTTTTTTTTCTTTGATGGTGTTTTCCCATAACTGACAGTTGGCAGAGGTTATAATAATAAGGATTGAAGCGAAACCATCACAAAAATGAGCTATGTAGTTTTCTCAAAGACTTTATAAATGTTAATTTTTACATATTTTTGAATCTTCTAATGAAGGTGGCAATGATAGTACCTGAGGCATCCTGGGAGCCCTGGACTGTAAGTTTGAAAGCCAGGATTCCATTCTGGCTGTGAGTGAGACTTAGAAGTCACTTAATTTCTCTAGGTCTCAACTTCCGAAAGTATCAAATGTGGAGTAAGATTAGATACTGCTAATGATACTTGCAGCTTTTGTATTCTATCACTCTGTATCATATGCCCCAACAGCTGGAGTGTCCACTTATCATTCATTTATTCACATATCTATCTATTACTTTATTTCACATTTTTCTTTTCCTTTTTGATATTTTAAGTTATAAAAATGTTATTTATTTATGTATGTATGTATTTATTTATTTATTTATTTATTTATTTATTTATTAGATACAGAGAGGAAGGGAGAGAGAGACAGAAACTATCAATGTGAAAGAGAAACATGGATCGGCTGCCTCCTGCACTTCCCTATTGGGGATCAAGCCTGCAACCTGGGCTTGTGCCCTGACCGGGGAATCGAATCCGGACCTCTCAGTCCATGGGACAATGCTCAATCCACTGAGCCTCACCAGCTGGTCATAAAAATGTTTTACTACACACACACACACACACATACACACACACACACACACACACACACACACACACACAAAATATTACAGATATTCATGCATCTACCATCCGGATTCAGATGTTAATTTTTTGCTATATTTGATCCAGATTTTTTCTTTTAAAAAAAAACATTACAGATAATAAACCCTATTTTTTTCCTCTCCAGAAAATAGCCACTGCCTTTCAATTTGTCTATGTTCTCAACATATGGTATTATTTTGAATTTTTAAAATGTATAGAAATAACATTCTATAAATTTCCTTATTTTGTTGAACTTTATATTTTCCAGGTTTAGTCATATTACCAGCTATGGAAATATACATTCATTCATTTTCACAGTGCTTTGTATTCCATTATATGAATATACCACAGTTTATCCATTCCCCGCTGATGGCCTTTTAGATGGTTTCCAACACTATGCTATTAAAAATCACATTGGAACAACCAACTGTGTACAAGTCTTCTTGAGCATATGTCTGATAGTTTTCCTAGGGTAATTACCTAGAAGCAAAATTACTTGGTGGCAGGGTATGTTTACATTCAGTTTTTCTAGATAATGTAAAATTGCTTTCCAAAGTGTTTGTGGATATTTATACTCTCACCAGTACTATATGACTCCTTGTTTTCCCACATCCTTGCCAGCATGTGTGTTGTAAGACTTGAAGATTTTTAAAATCCTATTTGTATGAAATTATATTTTCTTGATATTTGCATGCATTTATTGGCTATTCAGTTTTTTCTTTGTAAATTTCCTGTTTACAGTTTCATATCCTTTTTTATTGAATTTAATGGGGTGACATTGGTTAATAAAATCATATAGGTTTCAGGTGTACAATTCTACAGTGCATTATCTGTATATTGTATTTTGTGTTTATTACCCCAAGTCAAGTCTCCTTCCACCACCATTTATCCCCCTTTACCCTCTTCTACCTCTCCCCACCCCCTTCCCTCTAGCAATCACCATACATACTGTTGTCTGTGTCCATGAGTCTTTTTTTTTCTGTTAAATCCCTTCACTCTTTTCACCCAGCCCCAAACCCCCTCCCGTCTGACAGCTGTCAGTCTGTTTTCTGTATCCATGAGTCTGCTTCTACTTTGCTCTTAATTTATTTTGTTCTTCCACATATGAATGAAATCATATGGTACTTGTCTTTCTTTGACTTGATTTATTTCACTTAGCATAATACTCTCCAAGTCCATCCATGCTGTTGCAAATGGTAAATTTTCCTTCTTTTTTAAGGTGAAAGGAGTAATGAAAAAACATATATATATGTATAGAGACACAAACAACAGAGTGGTGATAGCCAGAGGGAAAGGGTTGTGGGATAGATGGAGATGGGCAAAGGGAGGATAAATGGGGATGGGAAGAGACTTTGCTTTGGGCAATGGGCACACAATGCACTGTGCAGATGATGTTTTGTTGAGTTGTACACTTGAAACTTTTATGGTTTTGTGAACCAATGTCACCCCAATCAATTCAATAAAAAAAGTAGTTTCTAATAGCCCTGGCCAGTGTGCCTTAGTTGGTTGGCGCATCATTCTGATATGCCAAGGTTGTGGGTTCGATCCCCGGTCAAGGCACATACAAGAAGCAACCAATGAATGCATAAATAAGTGGAACAACAAATTGATGTGTTTCTCTCTCTCCCTTCTTTCTCTCAAAAAAACAATTAAAATATTTAAAAATTCTATTGCTTTATTGACATTTTCTATTTGAGGAGTCATTGTCTTCATACCTTCCTTTACTTTCTTAAAGCATGGTTTGCTTATGTTTTTAAACATTTCAAATAACTGATTCAAAATATTTTCCTGCAAATTCTAATATCCAGGCCTTCTCAGTGGAAGTTTTTGCCTGCAATTCTTCACTTTGAATGAGTCACGTTCCTTTTCCTTTGCATATGTTACAGTTTTTTTTTTTGTTTTTTTTTTTGTCTATAAGGGAACATTTGAATGATACAACAACTCTGAATACCCATTACTGCCCCCTTCATGCACAGACACCTTGTTGATTTTATTTTGTTTACTTCTTTGTTAGTGATTTGTATGGACTGTTTCAGTGAGGGCCATTACCCCTGCATTGTTCAGTCTCTGATGTTGTGTCTCAAAGAACACTGCCTTAGGCTTGGCTCAGTCACCCTGGCATGACAGTGGTTTTACAAAGGTGCTTTTTGCTGTCTCTTTCCCTGATCTCTATGTTAACTTATCTTCCTCTTTTGGTATCACACTAAGCTGTTAACACTAAGTAATTGCTGACTGATTGCTGCATTGTGTTTGACAACACCCTTGGACAAGTCACTCCACAGTGATCCAATTAAATTTGAGGTAATTGTTTCAGGCTTGCACCATCCCTAGGTGTGCTCTTCTTCCCTATGTCTTTGCTTGCTTTTCTCTGTTGAAATGGTTCTTTTATGGTTTAGAGAGCTCATGAAGTTACTACCCTTTTCTTAATTACTTTCCATCAACATTTTCATTATTTTTAGAATAGCCTCTAGCTTGAACTTTCTCACAGTCTGTTTCTAGTAAACTCAGTTTTGGGGGGAAGAGATTTGGAACTCTGTTCTTATGGCCTGCCTTTACTCCCTGGGTACGACCTCTGCACAAATGATCTGGGATCTGGTGGTTAGGACAGTGACTTGCTTCTCGCATACTGACACCCATGTTCTATAAACAGGACATTAGGTGGAAGCAAAATCTCCTGGTCTTCCTAGCTTCCCTCTCTCTGCATGGAACTTCTGCCCTTTTAGTGAGCTGGCACTGGGGTTATTTGGGCCTATTAGTAATGTCCTGCTATTTCTAGAGTCAAGATTCCACCCTATGAGTGAGGACTGAGTTGAGGAAGGGGTTCCACAACTGTCAGTCATGCTTTCCTAGATAGAGTTTCTGCAACCTAAGGCTGCAGGCCTTTATTGGGGGAGAGAGAGCCCTATGTTCTTGGCTGCTTCTGGCAAGGGTGTAGGGCTTCTATCTTTCTGAATTGGCAGAAGATAGGATGGCGCAGATTGTGGCTCAAATGCCACAGACTCTCACTGTTCTTACTGCTATTTAATAGATTTTAGTAAAAATGTTTATCTACTTGGTGTATGCCATCAGGGCAGTTTGTAGAGATTCTAAATGGTTGTGTTTTTGTTGAAATAATTTTCTCTGTGGTTGTTTTGTTAGGGAATGATCCATTGAAGTCCTTATATTGCCATTTCAGATGTAGCTCTCTTAAGTTGGAAATTTATTTGACATATAAAAAATGTTCTGTATTTACCAACCTAACAGAACTTTCTAAACAATATTAAGTTTTTCCCCCCAGAAAATCTACATTTTCTACACAATTGCTTATATTTTGGTTTTACTCTTTCATATGTTATTATCCTCTAGCCACAGTAGCTGCCATGTGATTTTTGGGAGCATGCCCAGCCTATACCTGCCTCAGGCTTTTGCTTTAGTTCTTTTGTCTTTCTTCAATGCTTTTATCTAATATATCTATAAGGCTCACTTCTGACTTTATTCAGATCTCTACATAAATATTACTTTACCATTGAGACTTTCCCTCACGTTTTTGTATTTTTACCCTTTAATATATTCTGTGTGATATATTTTATTTTTTATCCTCTCTTTCCCATCATTCACACTTAAGCTCCACAGTGGTAGGGATTTTATTTGTGTTGTGTATTATGATATCCCCAGTACACAGAACAGTGCCTTACACATAGCAGACTTTTTAAATATTTAAAAAAATTTTTTCCCCTTTATTGATTTTAGACAGAGAGGAAGTGAGAAGGAGAGATAGAAACATTGATGAGAGAGAACATCGACTGGCCGCCTCCTGCATGCTCCCCACTGGGGATCGGGTCCACAACCTGGGCATGTGTCCTGACCGGGAATCGAACCCGCGACCTCTTGGTGCATGGGTCGACGTTCAACCACTGAGCCACACCGGCCAGACCATAGTAGACTTTTAATTAATATTTTTGGAGTTAATAAGTGGTCATGCTGTGATAGTTTTATCTATCTCTGGAGGAGCACTGTCCACAGAATTTTCTGCAGTGATACAAATGTTCTCTGGCTGATTTGTCCGATATGGTAGCTGCTAGACACATTTGGCCATTGTGGATTTGAAATGTGGCTAGTCCAACTGCAGAACTCTGTTTTAAATTTTAGTTAATTTAATTTAGATTAAAATAGCCCAACGTGACTATGGCTCCTTAACAGCACAGATCTGAGGGTCATATGCCTTGTCCAGGGGTCTTTTTAAGGCTTATTGTTTTTATCCTCAGCTGATACTCATAGAATTAATTCCAGCATTCCTGGCATTGTTATTATTTTTCCTATATACTATGTGTGCTCTAAGCTTCTTGAGTCCTTACAAACTGCCTTTGGTTATAATTGCTGTCAACAAACAAGGGCGGGAGTTTTGGAGAATTGTCCATAAATGAGATCAAGTCCTGAATTCTGCTTGATTTTGGAAACAAGCGTCTAATTTTCTCTTCATTGCCTCTTTCATATGAAATACTTGTGTAAAATAGACATTTTTGTATATTCATTCAATACAATATTTTCTTCAATTAAATGGGATGAAGTACTGATACATTTAACAACATGGATAAACCTTGGAAGCCTTGTACTAATAAAAGACAGTAATAAAAGACCTTATGTTGAATGATTGCATTTATGCAAAATTTCCATAATAGACCAATACAGAAAGAAAGTAGATTAGTGATTTCCTGGTTTGGCAAGAGGTGGGGAAGAAGGAAAAGGAGAGTGACTGTAAAGGGTATGGAGTTTCATTTTGTAATTATGAGAATATTCTATAATTCATTTCAGTGGTGGTTGTTCAACCTTCTGTATATACTAAAAGCCACTGAATGGTACAGTTAAATATTTGTATATGTATGCCTGTGTTTCTGTGTGTGTTTATATGTTTTATTGACCTCTTCCCTTAGGAATTCTGATTTAGTAGAACTAAGATGGGAATCTTCATTTGAAACAACCAACCACAGTGATTCTGATGCAGGTGGCCAAAAGATTATTGTTTAGGAAACACTACCTTGGGCAAGGATGTCATGTTTCTTATTTTACCTCCTTTAAGAAATTTGTGATAAGCCCGCCCGGTGTGACCCATGCACCAAGAGGTCGCCGGTTTGATTCCCGGTCAGGGCACACGCCCAGGTTGCGGGCCTGATCCCCAGTGGGGGGCATGCAGGAGGTGGCCAGTCGATGTTCTCTCTCATCGATGTTTCCATCTCTCTCTCCCTCTCCCTTCTTCTCTCTCTCTAAAATCAATAAAGAAAAAAAAAGAAATTTGTCATAAAGCAGGAAAATGCATATCTTTACCCTAAGTATAAACCAATATCCTAGCCACCTTTATATCACGGCTATATTTAGAACTAAACTTTTCAGATCTGGGTGATGCTGACACATTTTCTCTGTATATGACAGGCCATTGCTACTTTGGGCAGATTGTGACAATTGCTGTGTGGGACACAGAAGGCTTTATCTTCTCATTTGAAATCTCTTCTAATTATTGGTATTTTTCTATCAAAATAGAATTATTTGCCACAGTATACCCTCTGCAATAGGTTTCAAAGTAGTGGTAAATTTTTTCTCTCTACATTTTCCTATTCTTATTTTGCAGTGTGCATCTCAGAGGGTGGATTGAGTTTTCTGGTAAAATATCAGAAGCACAGCCTATAGAGGGCAGTGTGTGTCCGTATGTGGTGGGCATCCCGTGTCTAAATTCTCTGAAAGTTTGTTAAATATACTGGGACCTAAGATTCATATTCTCTAAAGGTGGAGCCTGAGAATCGGAGTGAACATTATGCATATTGATATTTGAGAACCACTGACTTAGGCAGTAATCTTTGCTTGAATTTTCTAATACACAACTTGAGAAGAGTTTTCAAATGTCTTCTAATTCTTATATTGTTCATTATATTTGCTTTTTCTGTGAAGGGTAGAATTTAGCTGCCTCACTTGAAATTTTTGTTGTTTTTTTATTGACTTGATCGTTTTTTTGTTGTTTTTTTTTAAATATGTTTTTATTGATTTTTTTTTAGAGAGAGAGAAAAGGAGTCAGAGAGAGAAACATCGATGTGAGAGAGAAACTTTGACCGGCTGCCTCCTGCACACCCTCCGCTGGGGATCGAGCCCACAACCCGGGCATGTGCCCTGACTGGGAATTGAACCGGGACCTCTCAGTCCATGGGACGATGCTCAACCCACTGAGCCACACCGACCGGGCTTGATCTTATTGTTTTAATAAAACTGCACTCTGCACTTTCTAGGTATGCTTTTGGTAATTTCCACCCCACCCCACCCAGATTTCCACACTGATTAATATGATCAGTATGGAATTCATCTTGGTCTATGGACAAAAACTCGTGTGTGCGCACACATTATTATAGCTGCTAAGTTTCTACTCGTTTTTTAAATTAATGTATATTTGACATACAATATTATACTAGCTTTAGGAGTACAATATAGTGATCTGACATCTATATACCTTAAGAAGATATCACCATAAGAGTTCTAGTAACTTGTCACCTTAAAAAGTTATGATATTATTGACTATATCCTCTATACAGTACATTACATCCCCGGACTTATTTATTTTATAACTGGGAGTGTGTATTTTGCCCTTCATCTCCCCACGTCCTTCCCCCTTGGCAACCATCAGTTTGTTCTCTATCTATGAGTCTGTTTCTGTTTTGTTTTCCTTGCTCATTTGTTTTCTCGTTCCTTTCATATATAATTGAAATCATATGGTACTTGTCTTTCTCTAACTTATTTCAATTAGCATGCTACCCTCTTGGTCCATCCATGTTGTCACAAGTGGCAAGATTTCATTCTTTTTATTTATTTATTTTTTTAAAGCTGAGTAATATCTCATTGTGTATATATACACACCTACCACATCTTGTTCATTCATTTATCTGCTGATGACACCTGGGTTGCTTCCATATTTTGGCTAATGTAAATAATGCTGCAATGAACATAGGGATGCATATATCTTTTCAAATTAGTGTTTTCAGGTTCTTCATGTAAATATCCAGGTGTAATTGCTAGGTCATATGGTAGTTCTATTTTTAATTTTTTGAGGAATCTCCATACTTTTTTCCATAGTGGCTGCATTACAATTCCACCAACAGTGTACAAGGGTTCTCTGTTCTCCATATCCTTGCCAGTACTTATTTGAGTTTTTAATTTTTTTTTAAGTTATAGTTAACATGCAATTTTATATTACTTTGTGGTGTACAACACAGTGATTAAACATTTATAGACCTTACAAATTGATCACTATAAGTCTAGTAACGATCTGTCACAACACACAGTTATGATATTATTATTTGTATTTTTGATAATAGCCATTCTAACAGGTGTGAGGCGATATCTCATTGTAGTTTTGTTCTGCATTTTCCTGATGATTAGTGATTTTGAGCATCTTTTCATGTCTGTTGGCCATTTGTATTTCTTTTTTTGAAGAAATATTTATTCATGTTCTCTGCCCAGTTTTAATTGTTTTTTGATATTGTCATATGAGTTCTTTATATATTTTGGATATTAATCCCTAATCAGTAATATCATTTATAAATATCTTCTCCCTTCCAGTAGGTTGACTTTTCATTTTGTTGATGGTTATCCTCACTGTGCAAAAACTTTTTAGTTTGATATAATCCCCTTTGTTTATTATTGCTTTTGTTGCCCGTGCCATAGCCAACAACTTATTGCTAAGACTGATATCAGAGTTTACTGCCTATGATTTTTTCTATGAGTTTTATGGTTTAAGTTCATACATTTAAGTCTTTAGTTTATTTTTAGTTTATTTTTATGTGATATTAAAAATGGTCTAGTTTCAATTTTTTTTTGCATGTATTGGTTCAATATTCCTAATAGCATTTATTGAAAACACTGTCTTTTCCCCACTGTATATTCTTGCCTCCTTTGTCAAAGACCAATTGACTGTACATACATGGATTTATTTCTGAGCCCTTTATTCTAATCAATTGATCTGTGTCTGTTTTATTTTCCCAGTACCAACTGTTTTGATTATTTATTAGAACTTTGTAGTATAGTTTGAAATCAGGGAGTGTGACTCCTCTAGCTTTGTTCTTTCTCAAGTCTGCTTTGGCTATTTGGGGTCTTTTGTGGTTTCATATAAATTTTAGGATTTTTTTTGTTCTATTTCTGTGAAAAATAACATTGATATTTTGATAGGATTGCATTGAATCTGTAGATTGCTTTGGGTAGTATGCACATTTAACAATATTAATTTTTCCAATCCATTTATATATTTTTATATTTATTTTGTATCATTTTCATTTTATTTTATCAATGACTTATAGTTTTCAGTATATACATCTTTCACCTTCTTGCTTAAATTTATTTCAAATTATTTTATTCTTTTTGATGCAATTATAAATAGATTGTTTTCTGAATTTTCCTGATAGTTTGTTATTAGTGTACAGAAACACAATGTATTTCTGAATATTAATTTTGTATTCTGCAACTTCACTGAATTTATCTATTCTGATAATTTTTTTGGTGTAGTCTTTAGGGTTTTCTATTAAATATCATGTCATCTGCAAATAGTGACAGTTTTACTTCTTCCTTCTCAATGTGCATGACTTTTATTTCTTTTTCTTGTCTGATTATTGTGGCTAGACTTCCAATATTATGTTGAATTAAAGTGGTGACAGTGGTATCCTGATCTTAGACTCTGGTTAAAGGTTTGTCAATCTTGTTTATCTTTTCAAAGAATCAGCTCTTGGTTTCATTGATTTTTGTATTGATTTTTTTAGTCTCTGGATCATTTATTTCCACTGTGCTCTCTATTATTTCCTTCCTTCCACTTAGTCTGAGCTTTGTTTGTTGTTTTTTGTTTCTAGCTCTTTTACTTATAGGGTTAGATTGTTTATTTGAGATTTTTCTTGCTTCTTGAAGTAGGCCTATAATGGTATGAATTTCCCTCTTAGGACTGCTTTCACTGTGTCCTATAGCTTGTTGGCTGTTTTGTGTTCATTTTCATTTGTTTTCTGGTAATTTTTAAAATTTTCCTTGATCTCTTTGTTAGCCCATTCATTGTTTAGTAACATGTTATTTAGCCTCCATGTCTTTGTGTGTTTTTCCATTTTTTTTTCTTGTGATTGATTTCTAGTTGCATACCATTATGGTCAGAGAAGATGCTTGATATGATTTCATTCTTCTTAAATTTATTGAGACTTGTTTTGTGTCCTAACATGTAGTCTATGCTAGAAAATGTTTCATGCGCACTTGAGAAGAATGTATATTCTGCCAGGCCAGTGACTTTGTAGAACACCCCTCATTTTGGGTTTGTCTGATGTTTCCTCATGATGATTCATGTTATGCATTTTGGGCAGAAATACCAGAGAAGTGATTTGTATCTTTCTCGCTGGTATTGTATACTTTTTTGGTACTGTCTTTTATCAGGTTTTGTTATCAATATTATACTTGCTTATACAAGGAATCATAACCTTTTCCTTTGTTTTCAGTGCCCCAGAAAAATAGATGGATCATTGAGACTTTATTTTTGGTAGAATTTCCTCTGTGTGTTAATGTGTCTATGTGTGTGTGTGTGTGTGTGTGTGTGTGTGTGTGTACATATGTGTGCATGTATGTACATGCATGTGCATTAGTTTAGTGATAAGTTTATTCCTCCTATGGAAAATTATCTGTTTAAGCTTTCTATCTCTAGTGGAGGCAGTCTTGGTAAAATGTCATTTAGGCTTTAAAGTTTATTAGCACTGAGGTCTGCAAATTAGTCTCTTTTGACTTTTAAAATTTCTTTGGTTTCAATGGTTTATTCCTTTTTGTGTATTTGTATTTTCTTGTATATGTCTTGTTTTTTCAATAAAGTTAGCTTATGGCTTATCTATTTCATTAACTTTTTTCAAAAAAATGGGATTTTGATTTATTAATTAGTTCTACTGTTTTTCTGTTCTCCACCCCATTAATTTCTTTTTAAAATATTTTTTAGAATTGGTTTTTAGAGAGAGAGAGGAAAGGAGAGGGAGAGAGATAGAGATAGAAACATCAATATGAGAGCCAAACATTGATTGGCTGCCTCCTGCATGCCTCCTACTGGGGATCGAGCCTGGGCATGTGCCCTGACCAGGAATCAAACTGCAACCTCTTGGTGCATGGGATGATGCTCAACCAACTGAGTCTCACTGGCCAGGGCTCTCACATTGATGTTTCTCTCTCTCCCCTTCCCTTCCTCCCTTCCACCCTTCTCTAAAAATCAATGGAAAAAATATCCTCGGGTGAGGATTAAAAAAAATGCTAACCATTATCTGAGTATTCAGCAAATCATAACCTTTTTGCTGATGGATGGTTTTCCTTTCAATTTGTGAAAAAAAATGCAGTATCTGTGAAGGGCAATAAAACAAAGCACAATAAAACAAGGTATGCCTGTATATCTATAAGAAGGACCTTACTGATTTTGTTATTTACGTCTCGTATATCCTAACTTGTTGTTTGTTTACTTGATCTGTTGTGTAATGAAGATGGTATGTTAAAGTCTCTTATTATTAGTGTTTCTACGCGTATGTTCTGTGTTTTTGCATTATAACGTTGGTTGCTATGTTATTTGATACACAAATATTTACAGCTGTTCTATTTTCATTTCAAGTATGGCTTTTAGCATTAAAAACTATCCTTTATCTCATTTAATGCTTTTTTTTTATATTGAAATCTACTTTGTCAGGTATTGATTCCATTTGTCTGGTAGATCTTTGCTCATTCCTTAATTTTCCTCTTGCTTCACTTCCTTTTGTCCACTCAATCTCCAAAGGGTGTCTGTTCCTTATGTTTTCCCTTCATCTTTTCTAGAAGTAATACCTTTCAAAGACTGCCTTTTGAAGACTGCTTAAAACATACTTCCCTAAGTGCTCGGATTTACCCTATTTTTCAATAAGTTTACACTTTGTGTATACTTTGTCATTTGGTTGCTGGTTTTAGATTAACCTTAGGCCTCTAGTCGTCTCTCTTCTCATGAATGAACTTTTCTCAGCACTGCTGTTGCAAAGGTTAGTGAAGGGAGAATATGAGTGATAGCTCACTGGGATTTGCTTTTTTTCCCCCCCTACTTACAAGAAATTAGAAATTTGGGTGTCTTTTTCATTATGTGGAGGTCATGGCTTTGTGTACTTTTATGTTTTTCTGGTGGTTCTGTATTGTTTTAGCAAAGATGTGTAAGGAGTTTTAGATTTACATGGCCACCACGATCTCAACATAAGCACTTCCCATATGATTAAAATACTTTTCAAGTATTTTAATGACTATATAATATTATGATAGCTAAAAGAAACAAAATTTATCAGATCATTTTCTTCTTATTGAGCATTTCACTTGTTTCTCTTTTTGTGATGACATATTTATGGATGGGTTAATTCCAATGTATTCTTTGGATAGATTTGCCAAAGTAGAATTACTGACTCAAGGTTATAAATGTTATTAATAATCTTGATATGATTTGAATTCAGGGAGAATCAGTAGGCCACAGATGTATTTATTTTAAGCTGCTGAGTAATGTAGCCTCTGCCCTTTCTCCAGGTAGCTCCTCTCTCTCCTACTTATATAGCGTGAACCAGGTCTAAAATAGCTGGGAGGCACCTGTGTGACTGTTTCTGGTATTTATGGCCAGCTTCTCTGCTGATTGATGGAACTATGCACCATTACTAGTAATTAAATATTAAATATTCAGAGGTCTACTACTGCTATAGTCTATAACATTTATTACTCTATGGCTGGATTGTCTTTTTTCCCCATTCACTTACAGGGCACTTTGTGTCTGTGACCCAATATATTGTGAAATCTTTTGTCACTGCACATTTCTCGTTGCTCATTGAGGTCAACTGCAGCAGGCTATTCAGCCTCTCTAGAGTACTATCTCAAATCCCTTGGAACATGGGCTTTCAGCAACTATTTCCTGATTGTGGAATTGAATTTCAAACTCTGTTTGTAGGTTCTCTCCTGTCTTAGCATTTAAAACTAAATGTATGACATAGCTCTTTGCTGCTGCAACCAAATACTCTTTCTTATTTCTAATGGCATTTTCTACTTTTATTTTTCAGTTACAGTTGACATTCAATATTATTTTGTATTAATTTCAGGTGTGCAGTATAGTGGTTAGACAGTCATATACTTTACAAAGCACTCCCCCCCATATTTGCAGTACTCACCTGGCCCCATACAGAATTATTACAATATTATTGACTATATTCCCTGTGCTGTACTTTACATCCTTGTGACTATTCTGTAACTACCAATGTACCTCTTAATTTTCGTTTGTGACACACATGTCTTATATACAGCAATAACAGAAGAACAGTTGACCTTTCAGCTATCCTTTAGGCTGATGAGATAACTGGATTTTATAACTGAAGAAGGGGGTGAGCAAGAGCCTAAAGTGCCGCTGTCAAGACTGTTACTTGGTGAAACCGATCAATCCTCACATTAGTCATTACTGCCTCCGTGATTTGTGCCACAGCCTGATGGGTTCATTGCTGCCTACACTTTCTGTTAGTCACTTCTCTTTCTTCCTCTCACTTGATCAGTTTTATCAACTGCAAGTAATCAAAACTGATCTTACTATTTGTGCAGCCAGAACTTTCACAGTAATATATTACTGACATTTCTTGATTACATTGGACGCTTTGACATGATGCATGTACATTAGAGGAGCGGCTGTAGCTTTCTTGCTATTTGCGGTTTTATTTGTTTATGTTTTGCCTCTAAATGTAAGGAAAAGACCATTGTGCTCTCATTTGGAGTGGTGGTTACAACTTTGACAATATATTTCTGTGATTAATTTTACCCCCAGTCTTATTATCTATCACATTACATGACAGGAAACCAACATCACTCCAGAATCACCTTTGAGAAGCTGTTATTTAAAAATAAACAAAATTCTAGACCTTATCCTGGACCCAGTGAATCAACCTCTTGTCTTCGGATCCAAGGATCTGAATTTTACAAAGCTCCCCAAATGACTCTCATGCGGTTTGGCACCTGACTGCTCATTTGGGGATGTATGGTTTCAGTACAGCTCTCAAGTGGTCATCTCTGTGCCAGTTTCTAGAACTTGCCAGCCTTGTAATATATCCATGGTGTGCTCCAGGGTGCATTCAAAGCTTCATTTCCTTTATGTTCAGAAAGTCATTCACTAACCAAGAGCCTACAAACATTTACTTGTGTTTTTAATGAATTGTTTGATGGTTATTTTTTTTTTAACCTTTAACTCTTCCACTTATTTGAAATTGAATATAGTGTTTGGTTGTGAAATAGGGATCTAACTTATTTTTTCCCAAATAGTTAATTTTCTAAGCTCCATTTATTGAACATTTCTTCTTTTTTCACAATTTATAATGCTGATTTCATTGTATATTAAGTTCTTATATTTACCATGATCATCTTTTTCTGAGCTTTTCATTTTTTTCATTGGTCTGACTACTCTTGTACCAGTATGACTAGCATTACTAATCATTTTCTTATCAAGTAGCACAAATTCTCCCCAATTACTCTTTTTAAAAATTGTTTGTTATTTTTGCTAGTTTATTGTTCCATGTAAACTTTAGAAATATTTTATCATGTTCCAGAAAACATAAGTTTGTTGGCATTTTGATATGAATTGTATTAATCTAAAACTTAAGTGGAGTCAAGTTGACAAATTTTCAATATTTAACCTTTATATTTAGAATCACAGTATTTTTTATTTATGCATTTTCTTTTTATGTTTTATACTTTTCTTTAGAAAAGTCCTAAATAATTATGGATATTTATTCTTAGGTTTGATTATATAAGTAACACACATAGAGTACCGTTGTTTTTTTCCTGTTAAGTTTTTGAACTGATTGTTGCTAGTATATAGGATGTTTATGATTTATGTATCTTTATTTTCTGACTAGAGATTTTAAACAAGCTTTCTTGTGAATTTTAACAAATTTTTAATTGTCTATCTTGTTAGGTAGGTAGTTATATCATAGATAAATAATGATCAATCTATCTCCTTTCTAACATGAACTTGCAGTTTTCTTTCTTGCTTAATTACATTAAATGTTCTGTTTCTGTCTCTTGTTTAATTCCATTAGATAGCCCAGTAATGAATACCCTTGCCATTCATTGAAGTCACCGAGAGAGTTTAAAAAACAATCAAGACTCACCTCTAGAGATTCTGATGTAATTCATGTAGGCTGGAGCCTGGGCATTGTCATTTTTAAAAGCTTCTCAGATGCTTCTAGGAGAATCATTATTCTAGACAGTCTGACTTAATGATAAGTAATAGTGGTGAAAGCAGGGTTCCTTTCTGGCTTCAGGTCTTAAGTTTCTAGTGTTTCACCATTAATTGTGATATCAACTGATCATTTGAGACAGTTTCAGTGATGCTGGTGGCAGCTCCTACTGGCTTATGAGACCTGATTGTACACATCTTTTCCCAACTTCAAGATCATTAACATCATGTTGATAGCTTAATCAGCTCCATACCGTGGAAATTGGCAAATGCTACAAATCAAATCTTTTCTCCTCCCTGAGCCAACATATTCATTAATCATTTACCAGCACACCACTATAGATCTTTACTGGATTAAAGAAGATCCTTCTAGTACGAGGCTAAGAATGATTTTTATCTTTATTACTATTTGAATGTCACTGTAATCACCTTCAATCACACTGACAACTTCTATCAGCAAAGTTTTAAAACCTTCCTCACAGTAAATGTTTTTTTTCCCCCCACAGGGAGATGCCTGTATTTTGATTCTTCAGAGTATTTTTCTTCTTTTGAACTACATTAACTTTTCCTAGACCTAATAACATTTTAGTTTGTTTTGTCTATTGTATCATAGACAAGCAGGAGTCATGTTTGGGTTTGTAAGATATCAGTGTGAGTTCTTGCCCCAAACTTTCAGGTCCAAATGGGTAAAAAAGGAAAAAAAAATAATTTCTCCAACAAAGACTACTGTGGTGAATCACAGATTCAGAAGGTATTGTGTTTGGGTGGAAAAGAACAGTTTGGTCACCAACCTAGAGGAAAAGATGGACTGCGTGTTCTTCAGATAATCCCCTATAAATACTGTCTTGTCATGAAGATGTGTATAAGAATTAGGCTGTATAAAGCTGGAATTGGCATTCTCTGAGAAGTAATTGGAATGTAGAAATCATAATCTTTTAAGTTACATGCAGACCCATATGCTTTACAATCAAGTGAAGTGAAATTGGGGTGGATGACTTCACTTGATGGTAAATCAAGGAGTCTAAATAGGACAGACACATGGCTATATTGATGGCCACTCTACTTCCATTGAGAATGAAATAGGCCTTGGGCAGGGCCAAGCTTTTATACAAATAAGGCTGCAATATGCTTCAGAACATACCGATTTCCAATTTTTATAGGAGAATATCTTTCTCATTCTAACAATTGAAATATTGATTCCTGTTCCTTTTCCTGTTGCAAAGCATGAAGTCTGCCTCTTATATGCCAGACACTGTTCTGGGAGAAAAGAGTTATGTAGGTGCATGGAGAAATGCAGTAAACCTTGGGGACATCACCATGGTGGCTTCTCTGCCAGCATGCAGGGTGTAAGAGCTACGGGGTTGTGGCTACCTCCATGTGTATTTTCATGTATGGAAGCAAAGGGTCATTGTGAGGTCAAGGCCATGACAGAGAGCTCTCACTAGGGCAATGCCCAGTGGAGCTGTGGGGACAGGGCTGTCACCATGTCTCCAGACTAGTAGAACCATCTGTATGCAATTCCAGCCTGGGAGAACCCCGGGCATTGAACTCTAACCCAGGAGAGCTGCAGAGTGGGCGGTGCCCAACAAAGCCATGGGATCGGGGCCACCCAAAGCCTTGGGAACAGATCCATAATCCCAGTGTGTCCAGAGGTGGGATTCCCACCCCAGTGGGCCTTAAGCTTTTAGACTTCCTGTTTCTGGGTCTGATGTTTTCTGTTTTGGCAGGTTATTAATTATTGATTCAATTTCTTTAGTAGATATCAGCCTATTTAGATTTTCTATTTCTTTTGTGTGTGTGAATTTTGATAGACTGTGTCTCTGGAGGAATTGGTTCATTTGATCAAGGTTGTCTAGTTTATAGGCATAGAGGTCTTCATAATATCCCTTTATTTCCTCTTCAGTGTATGTGGGGTCAATAGTGATTGTCACACTTTCGTTTCTCATATTAGTAATTTGTTTCTTCTCCTTTTCTTTCTTAATTAACCTGACTAAAGGTTTAGTAATTTTCTTGATGTTTTAGAGGAACCATCCTTTAGTTTTGTTGATTTTCTTTATTGATTTCCTGTTTTCAGTTTCATGGATATCTGCTCTAATGTTTCTTTCTTTACTTCTGCTTTCTTTGGATTTTATTGGTTCTTTTTGTAGTTTCATTAGGTGGAAGTTCCGAGTATTGATTTTAGCTCTTCCTACTTGTCTAATATATGTATTCAATGCTGCATATTTCCTTCTGCATATTGCTTTTACCACACCCCACACATTTTTATAAGTTGTGTTTTTTTTTATTTCCCTTGAGATTTCTTTTTTTTTGACTCATATGCTGTTTATAAGTATGTTGTGTAATCTCCAAGTATTTTGTGTGTTTTTTTTTCCAGATATCTTACTGTTATTGCTTTCTAGTTTAATTTCATTGTAATCTGAGGGCAGATTGTGCATGATTTCTATTCTTTAAATTTGTTAAGAGGTATTTTATGGCCCAGAATGTGGTCTATCTTGATAAAATGTCCCATATGGACTTGAGATGAGTATGTATACTGCTGTGTTGGATAAAGTAGTCTATCAATGTCAATTAGATCCAGGTTACTGATGATCCAATTCAGTTAGATTATATCCTTTCTGGTTTTCTGCCTGTTGGATCTGTCAATTACTGATAGAGGGGTGTTGAAGTCTCCCGCAACAATAGCTGATTCATGTCCTTGCAGTCCTATCAGTTTTTGTCTCACGTGTTTTGATGGTTTGTTGTTGATTATATACCTGGTAAAGATTGTTATGTCATCTTAAAGAATTGCTCTTTTTATGTAATGGCTTTCTTTATCCATGATACTTTTTCTTGATCTTAAGTCTGCTTTGTTTGAAATAAATAGAGCTACTCCTGCTTTGTTTTCATTAGTGTTAGCACGGCATATCTTTTTCTATTCCCTTTATTTTTAATCTATAAGTGTCTTTACATTTAAAGTGGATTTCTTGTAGACAATATACAACTGAGTCCTGTTTTTTTAATACACTCTGGCAGTCAATGTCTTTTAATCGGTATGTTTATATCATTGACATTTCAAGTGATTATTGATATAGTTGGATTAAAATCTATCATATCTTTTATTATTTTGTATTCATTGTTCTTATTCTTTATTTCTCTTGTTTTCTTCCACTCTTTTTCTTCCTTCTCTGGGTTTAATTGAGTATTTTATACGACTTCATTTTTTTTCTTCTCTTAGCATATCAATTATACTTAAAAATTTTTTTTCTTTATTGATTTTAGAGAGAGAGGACGGGAGAGAGAAGATAGAAACATTGATGAGAGGGAACATTGATTGGCCACCTCCTGCATGCCCCCACTGGGGATTGGGCCCACAACCTGGGCATGTGCCCTGACCGGGAATCCAACCGGTGACCTCTTGGTGCATGGGTCGATGCTCAACCACTGAGCCACACCGGCCAGGCTCAGTTATACCTTTTTGTGAAACTTTTTTTAGCGGTTGCCCTTCTATTTGCAACATACATTTACAACTTATTCAAGTCCTGTTTTAAGTAACACTGTACCACTACACAAGTAGTATTAGTACCTTATAACAGAGTATTCCTAATTCTTATCTTTAACCCCTTATACCATTGTCATTCATTTCCCTTATCTATAAGCTATAATCACTGAATGCATTGTTGCTGTTATTTTGAACTTTTACCTGTTAGATCAATTAAGAATGGAGAATTAAAAGGTTTTATTTACCATCATTTATTCCTCTTTTCATACTCTTCTTTTCTTCATGTAGTTGTGAGTTTGACCTATAGCTTCCTCTATGAAGAACTTCTTTTAATGTCTTTTGCAAGGCTGGTCTACTGGTGACAAATTTCCTCAAGTTTGTTTAAATTAGAAAGTATTTCTCCTTTACTGTTTTATTTTATTTTAAATTTATCTTTATTGTTGAAAGTATTACAGATATCCCTCTTCTTCCCCCCATTGACCCCCTCCTCCCCACTCTCCCTCCCACCTTCACCACACTGTTGTCTGTGTCCATGGGTTATGCATATAAGCAAAAAAGTTCTTTGGTTAATCTCTTTCCGCCCCTCTTCCCTCTGAGGTTCGTCAGTCTGTTCCATGTTTCCATGCCTGTGTTTCTATTTTATTAATCACTTTATTTTGTTCATTAGATTCCACATATAAGTGAGATCATGTGATACTTGTCTTTCTTTGACTGGCTTATTTAGCTTAGTAGAAGGTACAAAACTCAGGCTGGTCTTCTTTTCTTTTAACACTTTACATATTTTACTCCACTCTCTTGCTTGTGTGGTTTCTGAAGAGAAGTGTGATATAATTCTTATCCTTGCTGCTCCTTTGGTAAGGTGTTTTTTTTATTCTGGCTTCAATCAAGACCTTTTCTTTGTGTGTGTGTTTTTTTTTTTTTTAATATTTAGTTTAAATATGTTATGCCTAGGTGTAGATGTTTTGGTATGTATTCTGCTTGGTGTTTTATGAACTTCTTGAATCTGTGGTTTGTTGTTTATTACTAGTTTTGGGAAAGTCTCACTCATTATTCTTTCAGATATTTCTGCTGTTCTTTTTTCTATTTCTTTTCCTTCTGGTATTCCCATTACATGTATGCTATACCTTTTGTTATTGTCCTAGGGTTCGTGGATATTCTGTTCTTATTCATTCTTTCTTTTTTTCTCTTTACATTTTAGATTTGGAAGTTTCTATTGACATTTCTTCAAGCTCACTGGTTATTTTCTCAGCTGTGTTTAGTCCATTGATGAACACAGCAAAGGAATTCTTCATTTCTGTTATGGTGTTTTTGATTTTAGAATTTCCTTTTGGTTCTTTGTTATAGCTTCTATCTGTCTGCTTACACTATCCATCTCTTCTTTTATATTACCCACAGCATCCATTATAGACTTTAGCATTTTAATCATTATTGTTTGAAATTCCCAATCTGATAATTCCAATTCTGCCATATCTGAGTCTTATTCTGAGGTTTACTTTGTCTCTTCAAATTGTGTGTTTTTTGTTTTTTTTGTTTTTAGTATTTCTTAAAAGGTATCTGTTTTTTAGTATCTTGCAATTTTTTGTTGCAAGCCAGACATGATGTAATGGGTAAAGGGAACTGAGGTAAACAGACCTTTAGTGTGATATTTTGTTTATCTGGCTAGAGTTTAGCCTGTGTTAATTGTTTGCTGTATTTATAGGTCAGAGGCGAAACTTACCTCTGGTGTCCTTGTTTTTATTTCCCCTGTTGTCTTTGGTTTTCCCTAGAGACTTCTTAAATGTTATCTGAGAAGCATAGTTATTTTAGTCATATTTCCATGTTATTATCCAGGAGGCCTTTTGATGTGGTGGTAAGATGTCAGGAGAGGGGTAACATTCTACGGTCCTGTAATTACATCTTAGTCTTTTAGTGAGCCTGTGCCCCGGCCTGTGACCTTCACAAGTGCTTCTCAGTTTTATTTTGGTTTTCCCACTTAGAAGAGACAGGAAGGCGGTCTGTAGTTGGGAATTTCCCTTTTCCTAGGTCATTTAAGCTCTGGTAAAATGCCAGTACATGACAGTCTGGTAAAATAGTTTCTCTTGAGGGTGAGTTGGTTAAGAAGAATGAAATGCTCTATGCATATTTTTTTAAAGGCTACTTTTTCTCTCCTCATCTCAGAAGCACAGAAACATGAGGGATTTTTCTCAGATCTTCATAGTGAGAATCTCATAGGGCTCCTGGAGGTAAAACTCACAAAAGTGTGGGGTCCCCTCCTAGGACTGGGCCTCTGTAGAAATGTTTCATTTTCAAACTTGTCCACACTAAGCCTCTAGCAATCGTCAGTTGCAGATTAGGTTGTTCTAACCCTGTACATGTTCCCAAGGGGTTTTTTGCTCCTGGGCCTCTACTCGAGTAAGTTTTGATTCTCTGTATCTGCCTGTCTATCTCTTCAGTTTTGGGGACAGTATTTGCCTTATGTATGACCTCAGTCCTCTGATTGATCTAAGAGGAGTTTATTTTCTGTTTGTTACACTTTTTCTTGTTGTGTGAATGGGAGAGATGATCTCCAAGCTTCTTACATGCCTGACTGAAATCAATGCAAAGGAATTTTTGAGACATCAAATACATTTTTGTTGTAAAGTTTTTATCTCTTGAAAACTGATTAGAGTAGCTATCTTTTAATTAACACACTTTATTTTTCTTTTAAAGGGGTAAAAGGTAAGGCCTTTGGAACATTAACATTTTTTCTCATTTTCTTCTCTCAAATAGATCCTAAATGCCCAGGAGATGTTGATTTTCATAATAGTGACTGGGACATTAAGACAATCACCAGCTCCTTGAAATTCTACCTGAGGTATGCCTGATGTGATTTGGGACTTTACTTTTCATAGTTGATGAAAGTTGTTTGGATGCAGATTGCAGTTAATGTGGTCCCAGTTTTAGGATAGTGGATCAGATGGCTAAAGAAAAAGTGAGTGAAAAGGATTTCTGTTAAAGAAGAATGTGTATCAGAAAACATTGTTTTAAATCTGGGAATTTAAACAAGGGAAGCACCCAAATAATAGAATTATTATTGTAAAATGGCTTTTTGAGAGGAAATGATTTTATTTTAATTATTTTATATTTCATTGAATTTATTGGGCTGACATTGGTGAGTAAAATTATATAGGTTTCAGATGTACAGTTCTATAACACATCGTCTGTGTATTGTATTGTGTGTTCACCACCCAAGTCAAGTCTCCTTCCATCACCATTTATCCTCCCTTTACTCTCTCCTACCTCCCCACTCCCTTTCCCTCTGGCAACCACCATGCTGTTGTCTGTGCTTTTTTTTAGGGAAAATTATTTTAAAAATCATGCCCTTAAAATTTAAAAGTTCTGCCATTTTGCATCGATAGTGATGTCACTATGGGCTCACTAGTAAAATCAGGATTTGTGACCATTTAAGGTTCTTAACATGTTTTGGTAAATAATAACCATTTTGAAACATTAAATTGCATTTGCACAAATATAATCTGTGTGTTTGTGCATGGGCTTCCTATCTCATGCTTTAATCGGTATAATGGAAAAAAACCAATAAAATAAAGCCATAAAAATGTTGGAATTAAGTGAAGTGGCAGCAGTAGGGAAAAATGTTTATTCCACAGCAAATTTGGTGGATTCACAATGATGATAAATACAGCGTTCTGTTTATTGGCATGAATTTATATTACGCAAAAATATTTGTTATGTGCTAAAATGTCTTCTTTTCAGTTATTGTACTTTTTAGGAAGATAGATACTTAAGCTCTGGGAAATATCATTAGTTGAAAATAGATTGGGTCCCAGATATTGCTGTTAAATGACCTTCTGCTGTGGCATCATCCTAGAACTTTATATGAACATGAATGCTCTTTCCGGGAGTATTTCTCTTGCATCTGCCAAATAAAAAAGATACTGTTGTTGGAGGGCTTATGCTGTGCTTGGCAGTGTTCTACTTGCTTGCACTGACAATATTGTCTTTTCTCACAATAACCCTATGTGCAGTAGGTAGCACTAATACTCATTTTACAGACGAGGAAATTGAAGTGCACTTCCTTCCCTATTAAGTAATGTCCATGGTCACACCTCATAGTATTTGAACCTAACTATCTCTGACTTGTGAGGCCACTGGTCTTGGAGCATCTTCTTCCCTTATTCCTTACAGCTAGGGACTGCGGCTTTCTTCGAGTTGCTTGGGTAATTTATTATTTTCTAATCTGCTGTGCATACTTTCAGGAGACTTGTGATGATACGAATAGTGAGAATAAATGATTCTGTCTATAGCTTCCTTCAAAAGAATCATTTTTTTTTTTGTTAATCCTCACCCAGGGATATTTTTCCATTGATGATATTTTAGATAGAATGGAAGGGAGGAAGGGAGGGGGGGGGGAGAGAGAGAGAGAGAGAGAGAGAGAGAGAGAAAGAGAAAGAGAAATCGATGTAAGAGAGCCACATCAACTGGTTGCATCCCACACGAGGCTAACTGGGGCCGGGGATCAAACCTACAACTCAGGTACGTGCCATTGACCGGGAATCGAACCCACAACCCTTCAATCCGCAGACTGATGCTCCAACTGCTGAGCCAAACAGGCCAGGGCAAGGAATCAATTTTCTCAAAGTTTTTTTGTATAGCTTAAGTTCCATCCCACATCTTTTCTAGCCCATCCTTCAATAAACAGTGTGGCCCTTTTGAAAGATGGGAAAATCAAACCTGTGAGGGGGTAGTACTCCCAATAAGAGATATTAGTCTTTAAGACTCTTATTTACCGACCTTTAATATGCACCAGTCAACACCCTTAAGATTTCTCAAAGATACCAGTATTTTCAGAGTGGACTTCCTCCATCTGTGTTCTAGGTACCTAACTCACCCCTTATCTCCAACATTTCCAGAAAAATACTCTAAAAACGATCCCTTCTCTTTCCTGCATCTTTAACCTCTCTTGTTCAAGTGAATCTTTCCTGTCAGCATATAAATGTGCTGTAGCAGCGCACATCTCCTTGACCCTGTGCCTTCTTTCACTCATTCAACCCACCATTCACTGTCACTCAATAAACATGTCCGAGTGCCCACTCTAAGTCTAGGCAGTGGGCATACAGCTGTGACTAGATATGGTCCCTGACCTTAAAAAGGTCATAGAACCATGAGGTAAGCAGACAAAAGGCAAATAATTTACAAATATATCCAACTATGATAAGTATTCTGAAGGAAAGATGTTAGTGATAGTGTAAGAGCAAGTAGCAGGAAGACCTGATTTATTCTGGTTGTTTGTTTGAAGTGAGGTTTGAATTATAAGTTGGAGTCAACTGTGGGAAGCTGTTTCACATAGAGAGAACTCAACATGCAAAGCCCTGAAGTAAGAGGGAGGAAGACCCCTTCAAGAAACTCCATGTACCTGTATAGTGGAGTATTGAGACAGAGGGAGATATGTAGGGGCCGGATAGAGACAGAGGGAGATATGTAGGGGCCGGATCATGCACGGCCTTATAAGACCTTGTAAGGATTGGGGTCTGGGTTTATCTGAAAAGGAATGTGAATATACAGGCGTGGACAAAAGTAGGTTTACAGTTGTGAGTATGTGAAACAGAGTTTATTCTTGTATTATTATTTATTAATGATTGTATTAGTTTCCATACCAACAACTGTAAACCTACTTTTGCAAACCCATGTATTGAAAGAGTTTAAGCAGATTACATGATGAGATTTGTATTTTGAAAAAAAAAATAGAGATCATATGAGAGGGAGTAAATTGGATATTAGGATGGGAGATGGGGAGATAAAACAATGACTTTCATGTTTTTGGCCCAAACAACCACCTGATGTTCATGCATTTACTGATTTGGGGAACACAAGAGAAATACTAGATTTGAGGTGACAAGTTAGGTTTTGGATATGTCAAATTTGGATGTCTTTGAGGAAATCAGGACAAGATCTTAAACAGGCAGTTGGATATATGGGAAACATAGAGGAATGAAACTCAGTGAAGAGTTCTAGGCTGGAGATAAAAAATTGAGAATCATTGACAGTGTAGAAGATAATTGGAGGCAGGAGCTTAGAGGACCTAGTAGGAGAGAGACTTCACCCTCTTACAAACTAAACTTCTGTAGAGGAAGTAATATACCCCCCCCACCCCTGGTCTTGACTTATCTCCCAGTTTACTGTTGAACACATTGCACTCTGACTCCTACCCTCCCTGCTGCACTGAGGCTGCAGGTGGCAAGGTTCTCAGCGACTCCTCAGTGCTAAACACAATGGACAATGGTCAGTCTTTCCCTTATCTTACCTCTTTGTATCATTTGAAGCTGTTAACAAGCCCTTTTTGAAACTTTCTCCTCTTCTGGCTGTATCACTTGCTTTTGGAGTTTCTCCCACCTCTTAGACTGTTTTTAGCAGTTCCATTCATTCATGAGCTTTCTATCTGCTGTTTCCAGGGCTCTCCTCTCTTTTTACTGTACTAGAGGGATGGAAAACTTAGATCCCCACAGGAGCCGGGACATGAAAATGAGTGTGAAATAGACTACTTTCATATTAAACATCCTGCATGTGGAACCTTTATTTGTATAGCAATCCCTTGTTTATATATAATCAGCAGGATTCTTGACTTCCACAAGTAACCATATGGGCCTAATGTAGCTATATCATTCCATTTTTAAAATAGGCATAAAATATGGATTTTTATGTGAAATAGTTCAATTTTTTATGTTCTGATGACTGTTTCAATTCCATTTCTTTTTTATGCACTATTCTGGACAAATAAATAGCCATCTCTCCTTGAGCAGTTGTATCTGTTCTTATGGTTGTAACCATTCTCCTGGGTTGATGATTTTTATATCTACTTCTCAGGTCCAGAAGTTCACTCCATCCATCTTTCTAAAAGACATTTCCCTCTGGCTATCCCAGTGGTCCCTCTGACTTAGCATCTCCTCTTCCCTCTGAATCGATTTCTATTCTACCCATTCACCTAAACCAGATTATTTTCTCCCTCACCAACATACCCAATCACTGGATTTCTGTCTTTGCTGTCTTTCAATAACTCTCCTCACCTCTTTTTTCTGTCCCTAATGCCACCATTTTTTTAAATCCTCATTTGAGGATATTTTTCAATTGATTTTCAGATAGAGTGGGAGGGAAAGAAGGAGGGAGAGAGAGAACGCAAGAGAAACATTGATGTGAGAGAGACACATCAATTGGTTGCCTCCTGCATGACCCCAACCAGGGCCGGGGATCGAATCATAACCAAGGTACGTGCCCTTGACCAGAATTGAACCTGAGATTCTTTGGTCCACGGGCTGAAACTTTAACTGCTGAACCAAACTGGCAAGGGTCCTAATGCCACTATTTTTATTTAGGCCTTTATTATCTCTCACCTGGATTACTACAGTAATAACAGTGGCAAGCAATATAGCATAGTGATTGAAAGCATGGACTCGAGGCAGACTGCCTAGTTTTGCACTGACCAGCTGTATGGTCTTGGATGAATTATTTAACTTCTTTGAATGTCAGTTTCCTCATCTATAAAATGGAGATATTAAGAATATGTGCTTTATAAGGCTGACATGAGAATTAAATGAGTAAATGTATGTAAATTACTTACAACAGTGAAGAGTTTGCTATTATTATTATCATTAGTGAACTACTTTCCTCCTCTGAGCCACCCACCACCTCCCTTTATTTTATCATCACACTTGTCCTGTTGCATTGCAAATTTTGTATATGACGCTCTCCTCAATTAGACTGTTAGCTCCTTGGTGGTTTGGACTATGTCATATTTATCTCTGGATCCCCAATACTTGTCACAGTGCCAGACACAAATAGGTGCTAAGTCAATTATTATATTTTTTACTAAATAAACCTATTTGAGTGTCAGTTTCCTCCTCTATTTAATGGAGATTTGAATAACTGCTACACCACACAAGATCATTGGAAGGATCAAATGGGGAGACAGATGTGAAAGCCACCAAGCAACTATCAAACTGTAAAGACTTCATAGTAGCACTCAGAGTGGGTCCGCTTGGAATTCTGCAAGATTGGTTTGTGACTCTTCATTTTGGGGAGTGAATTGAAGACCTTGCTCAAGGTCTCAGCTCATACTTTCACAGACCTTCTGTTGAATCATTAGCAAATAGGATTCCTCTGACAAAGTTTCAGGTGAGGAGAAAAATGTGTGTAATCACACAAAACTGCAGGGCTCAGAAACTTCAGCCTTGCTACCCACGGAACTGAGAATCTGAGGCCTGGCTACTCCCTTCCCAAAGGAACTTACAGTCTTCATTAATTTCAGGAATCTTTCTGAACCTGTCATGACCTATAGACTACATAAAGAGCTGGTCTCTGCTGCCAGTAAGTATTTATGTTACTAGTTAATTGTGTTGTCCTGGTTTCTTAATATTTATAGCAATAAGCCTAGAAAACTGCTTGAGGGGGAAAAAAAAAAACCCAAAACATACACAGATTTTTTATCCACTGCCCAATGAAAGTATTCTCGCTTGCTGTCTAACTCAAGTGTTGTATTGTTTTTTCATAAGTCAATGCTAGTTGAGTGGGTTGGAGAAAACTGGCGAACTTGAGGGATGTGACAGGTGCGAGGACTTTATTGATCGACTGTGCCTCTTCCGTCAGAACAAGAGCATCGGCTCACACTGCCAGGGGACAGCATGGTAGTTCTATACACTTGCTGTTTCAGGTTGTTTCCAGCACTTTGAATGCTTTTCAATTGTGTTGTGAATCATTACTCCTAAGCTGTTAGCACTGGCGTCACATTTTCTAGATGTTAAAACTGCAGGTGAGGGTGGGAATAAGGCATATAGAATCACCCCAAAAGCTGGCAGCAGAAGAAGCATTAAACATTTGGCTGAGGTCCCTGTATGAGTATTTCTGCCTACTTCAACGTGACCCTTCTCCTGCATCGTGCCCTGTGTGGTGTGCAGGGAAAAGCCTCAGGGGACTTGTCCTCATCATGAATGTTTGTGGAGGCAAAATACCTTTGATCTGTACTCTGAGCCCTCTTAGTGATTTTCTTAGGAACTCAGAGGCAGGAACATACCTGCCAGTACCACAAGGATGGTGGGTGGGCAAGGGTTTCCGTCTGGAAACTGACATATTAGGGAGCAACCTTCTGTACCCAGAATTCTGACTGCCTCTGAGATAGTCTTGTCTTATCTTTCTCCTCTCTGTTCTAATTTCTTCATCTTTCGAGGCCTGCTTCCTTGTTTTTATTTCTCTCTCTCTTTTTTTTTCCCTTTTGGTCTCTGCCTTCCCCTCTCTTTGTCTCAGCGTCTTTGTGTCCTAGTATATTTTGGCATTGTGTTTCTGTGCCTATTTATCTGTGTCTCTTTTCCTCTCTCTGACACTCTGTCTCTTATTGTTTATCTTTGCACGTGCACATGTGTATGTATATGAGAGTTTGCTTGATCCAATTGCCCAGAAGGCAAAACTCTCTCTGTCTCTGTTCTCTCTCAGAATCTGACAACCTGGATTACCGGCTGGGAGCTATTCACTCCTTGGTATATAAGCTACCAGAAAAGAACCGAGAGATGTTGGAAATTCTTATAAGACACTTGGTCAAGTAAGTAACTTCTGGGGTTTCAGGAAGCATTCATAGGAGAGGACTGGGCCACGTGAGAGCACTGCAAAGAAACTGCTTGTCATCTGCAAGTCCAGCCCTCAGCTGCTTAACCCTGGGCGTGCCGAGTGCTCTGTAAGGATGGCAGTTTTGCCTGGACCCTTGACTGTATCCTCCCAGAGTCATCATGCATCTCATTTGAGGGGTTGTCTCAGTGGAGGGGTAACACCAGGTAGACTGGGCTGAACACAGGCTTTGCTCTTAGATAAACCTGGTTTGGAATTCCAACTCTACCACTTATTTAGCTGGAAAATGTTAGGCAAACCTCTCTTCGCCTGTTTGGTCATCTCTGAAATGACAATAGTATTGCCTACCATGCAGCAGGTTTGTTGTGTGGATTTGAATGAACACGGGCAAACTGCATGGCACAGAGGAGGTTTTCAAGAAATGGGAGTTATTGGTAAGATTGTAGTCAACTTCGTGCTTGGGTGTGGGAGACCAGAACAGATGGCAGCATTCCAGAGAACAGGCCTGGTGATGGGCTCGAAGATGGGTGGGTGTACAGGGCATGGGTGCCCCGCCACGGTGCTTCCTGGCCAGAGGGTTCAACAATGTGAATAAAGTTGAATTTACTTGGCTTATAAAGAGCCAGTTGCTGCCTCGTTGGCAGCAGTATGGTGCAGCAGAAAGTACTCTGTCCAAGAGTCAGCAAACCTGGATTCTAGTTTAATTCTGCAACTAGCTTTCTTGATGATCACGGGCAGGCCACTTTCTAGGCCACTCTTGGTATATTAAAAAGTAAAGAAATGAGACAACAAGCTTAGAAAAAATTTTATGCATTTTAAGTGTAGGTAACAAAATAAAGCTATCCACACATTCACAAAAATTCAGTGATGCTATACTTTAACCTCATTTGGAGAGGATCTCAAATACCAAGAACTCAAGGCCCTTGGTGGAGATGAGGCTGCAGGCTAAGTGGCCCTCTTGGCCTCCCTCTGTGATAAGTCCTGATCACCCTGCATCATTGGACCCCAGGTTCCCAGTGATATAATGAAATATCTCTGAGATCTGATTCAGCTCTGAGATTCTACATTTTTAAATCAGTATTATAGACACTAATGTAGGTAAATAGGCAGAATTAATAAGATGATGGCTTTTATATTTATTGCCACTGTTTGCAATTTGGGCTAAAAGAGAATATTAAGAGATGTTTTCTTTTGAAAAAATTGTTTGTGATAATCTCAATCAAAATACAAAAATCAGCACATAATGGCATTCACATGTTAATTTGAAGTTGTCCTGGGGGAAACAGACTGTGTTCAAGTTCTAGCTGTGTTGTGAATTTGCTGTGTGACCTTAGGAAAACGCCACCTACTCTCTGGGCCTCAGTTTGTTCATCTGTAACACGAGGGGACTGGAGTAGCTAATCTTGAATGGTTCTTCCAGCTCTGATTTCCGAAGAGTCTCAGTATGTGACAGGAGTCAAGGGGCTGGTTGAGGATTCTCCTGTTAGTGGTAGGTGAGCCACACCTTCCTCCGTCCACCCAAAGGTGGGCCACCTGCCTTACTGCAAGCATCTTGGTCCTTCAAATCCCTAGAACAAAATGAGTAGGAGACAACACGAACATACGGGACACAAAAAGAGAAAGATAGATACCCTGAAAAATAAAAATAAAAAACTGCTCAAGTTGACTCATAATAAGAAAAAAATGTCAGTGAAACCTAAGCCGAAATACCATCTATTGGCAAATCCTAAGGCTTTACTGCGTTCTCTGTTGATGAGTCTTTGGGGCAACAGGTACTGTAGGATGCTGCTGGTGTTGATGCAATACAGACCTAGAGAAGGGGAATATGGTCATAACTAGCAAACCTGCATATTGTTACCCTTTGAGCCAGCAATCTCACTTCTACGTGTCTGCTTTGAAGACACCTCCACAAATAAATACCAAACAACATATGCACAAGGTTCATCACTGCAGCATAATTAAAAAAATTTTTTTTCTTTATTGATTATTTTTAGAGAGAGAAGAAGGGAGAGGGAGAGAGAGAGAGAAACATTGATGAGAGAGAACATCGATTGGCCGCCTCCTGCATCCCCCCACTGGGGATCTGGCCCACAACCTGGGCATGTGCCCTGACCGGGAATCGAACCAGCGACCTCTTGGTGCATGGGTCGACACTCAACTGCTGAGCCACACCGGCCGGGCTGCAGCGTAATTTTTAATAGCAAAAGATTGCAAACAATACAAATGTTCAATAATAGGGGACTCATTGAGTAAATAATGCTATATTCAACCAGTGTGGTATTATAAAGTTGTTAAAAAGAATGGAAAGAATAATCTATGGACTTTGTTTTTGTAGTGATTTCCAGGATGTATTATAAATTTCCAGCATATAAACAGACAACAACAACAAACAACCCAAGGTGTAAAACAGAGTGTATAATATGCTACCTGTCTTGTAAGAAAAAAGAGGGAAATAGAGTATGTAGGAATGTAAACACATATTTTCTTACTTTTATCAAATGAAGCACAGTAAGATAAAAAAAAAAAAAACTAATGACTCAGAATGCTAACATATTTACTCCATGACCCAGCGATTCTGCTCCTAGGTATATACTGAAGAGAAATGACAACATATGTTCATACAAAAACTTGTGCACAAATATTCATTGTAGCATTATTCATAGTTGCCCAAAGGTCAAAACAACCCAAATGACCATCAACTGATGAATGGAAAACAATGTAATATAATCATACAGTAGAACATTACTCAGCCATAAAAAGGAATCAAGTACTAGTATATAGATAAACCTTGAAAACACGATGCTAAGTGAAAGAAGCCAGACACAAAAGGCCACATATTATATGATTCCATTTGCATGGAGTATCTACAGTAGACAAATCTGTGGAGACAGAAAGTAGATTGGCGGTTGCCTAGGGCTGGGATGTGGGGACATGGGAGGAGAGGGGGAGTGACACTAATGGGTATGGGTTTTTCCAGTGGTGGAAATGTTCTAGATTTAGATAGTAGTGATGTTTACACAACTTTGTGATATACTAAAAACATTGAATTGTACCCTTTTCCCTTTAAAATGGTGAATTTTGTGGTAAGTGAAATATATTTTAATAAATCTGTTATAAAAACAAACTAATCAAAATGGTTTCTAAAGGGAACAGGTGATGAATAGAGTGAAAAGGACATGGATGAGAGATACAGTCCTCTAAGTCTGCCTCCTTCTGTGGTTTCAACTTTGGAGCCATATTAATGTTTCATATAACCAAAAACTAAAATTTAATCAAAAGGAAAACATTAGAGCCCTGGCTGTGTGCTCAGTGGTTAGAGCATTGGCCTGCACACCAAAGGGTCACGGGTTTGATTCCCGGTCAAGGGCACGTACCTGGGTTGCAGGTTTGATCCCCAATCCCAGTCGGGGTGCATGTGGGAGGCAACCAATCTATGTGTTTCTCTCACATCAATATTTCTCTTTCTCTTTCCCCATCCGTCCCTCCCTTCTATCCTCTTTAAAACTCAATGGAGAAAATACCCTGTGGTGAGGATTAACAAAAGGAAAACTTTACAAACCCTAAAATTGAACACAAAAATCAAACAAATTTAAATGTTTGTCAAATTGATAACATGAACACATAGAGAAAAGAATTATTTCAACTAACATATCAACACAGTTGTTTGACTCATTCTCTCTTTTTTTGTTGTAGTTAATCCTCACCCGAGGATGTTTTTTCATTGTTTTTTTTTTTAGAGAGAATGGAAGGGAGGGAGAGAAGAGGAGAGAGAGAGAGAGAGAGAGAGAGAGAGAGAGAGAGACAGACAGACATCAATGTGAGACATGTTGATTGGTTACCTCCCTCACAACCCTGAACCGCAACTGGGGTACATGCCCTTGACCAGAATCGAACCTGAGACTCTTCAGTCCGAAGGCCGATGCTCTAACCACTGAGCCAAACCCACCAGGGCCTCTGACTCATTCTTAATGAGATATATTCTGAAAACAGAACCGCAAAAAAAAAAAAAAATTGTAAGCATTGCCCAGTACATTCATTAGTATTAGTCATATTATTATAATGTGAAACTATTTTATGTATATATCTCACAAGGATAAAGCAAAAGCAGTAAATACATTAATTTTATCAGAAGCCAAGATATACAGTATAAGAAAAAGAGATAAAAATACAATATTCAAGATGTAAAGAAAAAATTCTATAATGATAATGTTGAATCAAGAATGCCAATACAAATTCCCGATTTTAAAACAAAACAACAAAAACTGTGAATCAGTCTTGAAGTGATTCTACCCGAAAAAGCAATAAGTACATATAATACCCTGATCTTTGTTTATAAATAACATTCCCTTCTCAAAAGTACCAAGGCACCTTAGAGAAATGGTTGATGCAGCTCTGGGACAAGGAAAATACAAGGAGAGCCTTGGATAAAGTGTACTTTTATAAGCAAAGAACAGCTCAAGCCCTAATAAGTGAGTCATAGCACAAGGACACAGGGACCTGCTTGAAAAGCCTGGGACTGATTGCATCTGGGGGCAACCTGAACATCAAATATAATAAATATTGTGCTTGATTATAATACTTTGAATACATAAAAATTTATGGGAAGTAGGTAGACTAAAGAAAGCTCTTTATTAAAGAAGAATGCCAGCTAATAGATGTGGGAGGAATGATGGAATTAGAAAAACGATTGCTTTGCAACCTCAGTGCCCTAGCTGTTTCAGGCATGGGTCAAAACCATTGGGTAAAAGATTGTTCAGGAACAAGATATTCACATAGTTTTAATATATTACCCACAGATTCCTTAATAATTACAAATGGAAAATATATCTTTAGAGTGAAACTATCTGGCAAACATCACTTGGATTAATTGATCACAGTTAGCATTGCTGAGCTGCAGTCTTGGGTCCCCGAGTGTGTGAGCTTTTTCTCAGCTGCTCTACCCAAGACCCCCTGAGCACCAACCCTAGCCCCCCTCGCTGCCCCCTTTCCTCGCCAACAAGATGAAAGAAACTATCCTAAACCAGGAGAAGCTCGCCAAACTGCAGGCACAGGTGCACATTGGTGGGAAAGGAGTTCACAGAACAGCTACAGCAGATGATTAAAACTTCAGTTCTCCTTAAAGAAGTTAGGGGTAAACACTATCCCTGGTATTGAAGTGGTTAATATGTTCACAAACCAGAACAATGTTCCCCTTTAACACCCTAAAGTCCAGGCATCTGGCAGCGAACACTTTCACCATCACAGGCCGAGCCGAGACAAAGCAGCTGAAAGAGTGCTGCCCAGCATCTCAGACCAGCGTGGGGCAGTCTGACCAGTTTGAGGAGATGGGCGAAGCTCTGCCCAAACACTCTGTGGATGGAAAAGCATCACTTGCTACCAGAGAGGAGGATGAGGATGAAGTTCCAACACTTGGGGAGAATTCTGATGAAGCTTCCAAGAATGAAGCAAACTGGATTCAGTCAACTGAAGAGATTCACGTGAAGAAGTTACTGGGAGCTGCTATTTTAGAGTGACTGCTTTTGCAGGTTTTGTTCATGGATCTCATCAAGTCTAGATCTCTAATATTTTTAAGCCCAAGCCCTTTGGACACTGCAGCTCTTTTCAGTTTCTGCTTATACACAAATCATTCTTTGCAGATAATTAAGCTGAAGAAGCCTGGGAATAACGTTTGAAACAAAAAATGTTAGCATCGCTAATAATGGTACAAAATGACCTTATGTGCCTCCCCTAATGGGATACAGTGAGAAGACACAACATAAACTGAAATATTTTTGCCAAAAATGTTTAACCCGAATCAAATTAACCTTTCCAGTTTACAGGAAATACAGGGCATAGAAACATACAGAATGTTTGATATTCTATAAGACACTGGTTTGGACTTTTCAAAAAAGTCTATGTCGAGTGTCTACAATTTGCACATCATTAGCTTGGTGATATAGGGTGATAATTTATAAATAAGAAAACATTGCTGCCCTTGAACTTAAAATAATAATGATGGTTTTCTGATATCAAGCTGCTATTAATACAGAGTAGGTATTGTGGCAGATACTTTACATTATGATCTCATTTAATCCAAACAACCCTTAGAACTAAGTATAATTAGTGTCCCCGTTTTTCAAATAAAGGACATCATAATAATTATGTGACATGTGGTTATTAGACGTATTAGGGTGATCATTTTATAAGGTATATAAATGTCTAATCACTATGTTGTACACCTGATAATATAATATTGTATGTCAACGATAACAGAAATAAATTTTAAAAATAAGAAAAAAAGTCAATGTCCTGGAATTAAAAAGTAGGAGCACTGTTCTATATTAAGAGACGAAAGAAACAGAAACAAATGCAGTGGGTAAACTTTGATTGGATCTAGATTTGAAAAACCCAACTGTAAGAGAATTTTTTGCGCGACATTTGAGAAAATTTGGATGTGGAGTGGATATTAGATGATATGGGACTGTTGTAAGTTTTCACGGGTGTGAAGACGTTACTGGGGTTTTGTAGGCCAGCGTGTGTGCCCTTGGCAGATGAATACTGAGGTATTTAAGGTTGAAGCAATTTACTTTAAAAGAGTTCAGAAAAATATGTACAGAGAGAGAGCAAAATGTTAATTAGTGGTAAAATGTTCTTTCTTGAATCCAGGTATAGACAGTATGATTGTTCATAATACCATTCTTTCAAATGTTTTGTATCTTTGAAAATCTTTAAAATCAAAAGTTGATGGGAAAATGCAAATAAAAAATAGGCTTAATTCCAATAGGGAAATTTACACAGAAGAAAATCCACGTGCTTTTAAAACTCACATAATTATCCTGCCTGCCAACCACTGCTTCTGCAACTTGATAAGTGTATTGATGCCTTTGTAATCTGTTCCCATTGCCAGCCTGTTTTCTTTTTTAAAAATATGTTTTTATTGATTTTTTTAGAGAGAGAAAGGAAGGGAGAGATAGAAACATTGATGTGAGAGAGAAACATCCATCAGCTGCCTCCTGCACGCCCCCTACTGGGGATTGAGCCTGCAACCTGGGTATGTGCCCTGACTGGGAATTGAACTAGGGCCTCAGTCCATGGGACGACACTCAATCCTCTGAGCCACGCTGGCTGGGCTGAAATTGAACATTTAAAAAATATATCTATTGGTCATCTGTGTGTCCTCTTTTGAGAAGTATCTATTCAGGTTCTCAGGTTCTCTGCTGATTTTTAAATCATTTGTGGAGTTTTTTGGTGTTGAGTTGTATGAGTTCTTTATACATTTTGGATATTAATCCTTAGTGGATTAAGACTACTTTTGCTGTGTCTCATAGACGTTGGGTTGTTGTGTTTACATTTTCATTTGTTTCAAGATACCTTTTGATTTCTGCCTTGATCTCATTGTTAACTCATTCATTGTTTAGTAACATGTTATTTAGCCTTCATGTGTTTGTGTGTTTTTCAGTTTTTTTCTTGCAATTGATTTCTAGTTTCATAATGTTGTGGTCAGAGAAGGTGCTTGATATGATTTCAGTCTTCTTAAATTTATTGAGAGTTGTTTTGTGGCCAAACAGTGGTCTATCCTGGAAAATGCTGATTGTGCAGTTGAAAACAATGTATATTCTGCCGCTTTTTGGTGAAATGCTCTGAAAATATTAATTAAATACATCTGGTCTAATGTGTCATTTAAGGCCGCTGTTTTCTTGTTGATTTTCTATGTGGAAGTCTATCTATTGATGTCATTGGGGTGTTAAAAGTCTTTACAATGATTGTGTTACTGTCACTCTCTCCCTTTATGTCAATCAATACTTTAGACTATCTTCATTTAAAAAAATCATTTGTTCTTTTTGCTGCTCTGATAGTATGTTCTGCTACGTTGTCTGCCAAATCACTGATTTGATCTTCTGCTTCATCTTATCTGCTATTGATTCCTTATAGTGTATTCTTCATTTTGGTTATTGTATTCTTCATTTTTGACTAATTCTTTTTTATGATTTCTCTGTCCTTTTATATTCTGTTGAAGTTCTCACTAAATTTTTTGCGCATCCTTATAACCATTGTTTTTAGTTCTGTATCTTGTAGATTGCTTGCCTCCATTTTATTCAGTTCTTTTCCTGGAGATTTCTCCTATTCTTTTGGTTGGAGCATGTTTTTTTTGTTTCCCCATTTTGGCTGCCTCTCTGTATTTGTTTCTATGTATTAGATAGATTTGTTGTGTCTCCCAGTCTTGGTGTGATGGCCTCATGTAGTAGATAAACTGTGGGCCCAGTTGCGCAGTCCACCTGATCACCTGAGCTGGTTTTTTGTGTGGGTATGTGAGCCCTCCTGTTGTAGTTGAGTCTTGATTACTGTTGGCTTGTCTGTTGGAGTTGACTCTCAGGCTGGCTGACTATGAGAACTGAACTGGAGCCCAGTGTGTAAGCTGCTGTGTGGGCCCTCACCCCAGGAAGCAGAATTTCCCCCAGCCTGATTTGGTGCCTCCTTAGACCTCCCTTTGAGTATGCTGCTTGTAAAGCTAATCAGGTCATGCTCTCTTGCGGTCTGAAACCAGCCACTAGATGTGTTGATTCTGGAGACTCTTGGGAGGGAGTCCAGTGCAGGTCAATGTCAGATCCTGCCTGTGACTGCCCCTAGGCTACCTGTTAGGAACCACTGTTGTTAGCTGCCTGCACTGGTCCTGGATGTGTGTGGGAGGGCCCAACTATGTACCAAGGGCTGGAAGCCAGCAGTACCAGGCCTGGGTCGTGTCAGAAAACATCCCACAGCACCCTAAGTCTTTCATCCACCTGCTAGCTGCCCACTAGACTCAACCCTTGATATATAGCCTCATGTGATACATAATTTGTATGAGGTAGGTTCTTAGTGAGTCACCACATAAGGGCAGTTGGTGTTCAGCAGTTTAATAATACAGATTCATTCTGCATCAGTTCTGGGTTTGAGGTTACTCAGCCAATTCTCATGGTATACTGAGGCTAGCCACCACGCACTTGGGTCCTGTGGACATTTGTGGTGGGGCGGAGTCTAAGGGAGTCATCAGGGTGGAGCCTGTAGAGTTCAGCAGGCTACAGCAGATTAAGATATGGTTCTGCACAGGAAGATGGCCCTTGCCCTAAAACCACATAACTCAGCCTCTTCCTGTCTGTCTCTGGCATTCCCCGAGCTGGCCCATAAATCCACAAGAGGTTTTTAAGAAAGACCGCAGCACAGGCCCAGGGTGGCTGCCATTGACAGAGCCCACAGCCATGTGTGACTTGGAAAGGGTGGAGCCTCTGGGAGTCATCACGGTGGGGCTAGTGTAGCTCCCCAGGCTAATGCCCTATGGGGCAGTGGTCAACCCAGAAAAGATGTCATCCATGGACGACGTGGGAGACTCAACACATGGACTTTGGCAGCTGTCACTCCAGCCCTCTCCTTGAAGCCATACAACTCAGTTTCACCCTGTATGATGCTGGCACCCTCCCAGGCACTGTCCCTTCACCAGACCCATGGTGAGTGCAATTTTCTGCACTCTCACTTTTAGTGGATGCCTGGGTTTCTAGGAGCCTTTCGTCTTACCTGGGCAGATATAATCCCTGCTGATTTTCACAAGCAGATGTTATGTGGGCTCCTCTTCCCAGCATTGGTACTCCAGGCTGGGGAGCGAGGAGTAGAGTTGAGACTCCTCACTCCTCAGGAGGGACCTCTGCAGCTGAGATACTTCAGATTCTCAACCGCCACACGTGGATGAGGGGTCAGTCCATTTTTCTTCTCCACCCCTCCTACCAGTTTCTTTGTGACATCTTCTGTATATACTTAATTATATTACTTCTGTTCAGGTAGTCTCAGATGGTTATCCAGGTTGATCGTTCTGTAATTTAGTTGTAATGTTGGTGTAGTCATGGGAGGCAGTTGGTGCAACTTCTACCTACTCCACACCATATTAGATCTCTCTTGACCTGGATGGATTTTGAAAATTAGGGTTTGTCATGGGCTCTCTTGTCTCCCCATGTCCCTACCCCCACAGCTATTTTGACCAAAGGGCAGCTCATCTTTTACTTGGGTGCCTCCAGTACTATTTGAAAGCGCAGTAGAAGCACTGAGTTCCATTAAAAATAATTATTTGGTACATGCTGTGTGCAAGGTACACACATTTGGAAGTTGTTGACCACCTAGTAGGAGAGGCAGGTAATAAGCAGAAAATTGCAATATACTCTGCTTGCTAATGGTGTCTGTCAGTCAAGGTGAGGACAGTGGGCTAGGATGGCCCTGAAGGAGGTATCAGGTAAAGTGAATCTCTGGATAAATACACATTCTTTAGGTCTAGGAGGAGGGCGACATTCTCAGCAGAGGGAATGCATGAGCAAAGACATGGAAGTCTGAAACAACATGGTTTAGCCAGAAACTCTGACCTAAGAAGTGTAGCATGTCAAGTGTCTGCGGTCAGCAGTGCCTAGGTGGAGACTCCTGTGATGGTAATAATAAGAGCAGATACTTCTAATGGATTGTTTCCAGAATATCATGCTAAAGCCATTTAACTCTATTCAACAACCCTCTGAGGTGGATACTATTTTTGCTAGTGGAAAAACTGAAGCCCAGAGAGTTTAGGTCACTAACAGTCACTATGCACAGCTAATAAGTCACCCCCATCAGCTTCAGAGCTGTGCATTGGGATTAGAAATAGTTGTCAAGTTACTGAAGGCCTTAATTGCTACTCTCATATGAGTTTGTCCTGTACTATGAAAAACAGAGCACCAGTAAAGGGAATTTAACCAAGGAGGTGACTAGGAATCAGAAAATTTGGGATGAAAGGCCCTACTGTAATTAGGCTGTTTGTAACTTCAGGCAAATATTTTTCCTTCTTTGGACCCCCCCCCTTTTTTTTTCCATCTGTAAAATGAAGATAGTGATAAAGGGCTAATATTCAGGATCCCTTTCAGTTCTTTGAGTTTTCTGCTTCTCTAACTTGGGGTAGGTAAGGGACTGGATTCCTAACTGGTGAGATTGGTAGACACTTTCTCTATGTACTTTTTCTTCTTTATATATACTGTACCTCTTGCCTGGGATGCCATATTGCTTCCCTCCTTTCTTTCCAAATATTTTCTAACTATAGCCTCCAACTCACTTCTCTTAGCTTCTACAGTACTACTAAGTTAGCTATGTCTGTCTTTGGCCCCTAATTATATACTGTCTTGTATTCTTTGCTAGTTGTTTCCTTTGTAATGTTTTCTTCCCAATTTAGGCCTCTCCTTTTCTTCTACGTTTTATTTTCACTTACCCTCTGTATCAACTAACAGTCTTGGTTATATGGGGGTCTTGGAGAAAATCTTGTTAATCATTTTCTTTCTCTTTTGGCAGTGTGTGTGAGCACAGTAAAGAGAATTTTATGACCCCCTCCAACATGGGGGTGATCTTTGGTCCCACGCTGATGAGAGCTCAGGAAGATACTGTGGCTGCCATGATGAACATCAAATTCCAGAACATTGTGGTAGAAATCCTAATTGAGCACTTTGTCAAGGTATGTATTTCCTGTCTTCACCATTACTCCTCCAAACATGTAACACTTTGCCCTAGCCACCTTTTAGAGTTGTATCTCCCTTCCTGGGTAAAGTTGATAATGGAAGGAAATTCCATTATGGCACAATGACATTTAATAACATTTCTGCCCCTGTGAAATTTATTTATTCAGCACATATTGCTTGATTATGTAACTATTTTATTTTCAGGCACCATGCTAGATAGTATAGAAGGATAAAAATATCACTGTCTATAACTATAAGGAGTAAGTAGTAATATGGTGAGAGACATGTAAACAAAGGAAAACGATAGCTATAAAAATGTTGTATGCATAACGATACCATAAAGAAAGCAATACCTGTACTTAATTAAACCCATATCATTCTGAAATAACTTTAGGTGGTATATTTTATATGATATGTAAAATGTGAGGTTGTATACATTCTAATTAAGACAAGTGAAAAAGTATAAATGAGGATAGAGACAGAAAATGAACCCAGGAAATGAGGCGAGACAAAAATTATTTATTGACAAGTGTTGTGCACTTGCGTCAGATGTTCCTACATTTGATTCTACACTTCGTGGCAGCCAATGCCATCCTAACAGAGCATAATTCAATAAAAGCTTTTTCTGTAAAGGAGACTGATGATATAATCCAGGTGGTATCCACAGTTCAAATCTAAGGTCTACCACTTACTAGATGTATTAGGTTAGATATAGGTTAGGCTTCTAAGACTCTACATATAGACACTGTGGCTCCAACACAAGAGACATTTATCTCTTTGTTGTGGAATAGTCCAGCAAGGTGGTCCAGGGCTAGCATGGTAACTTGACAGGGGCACAAACCCAGGTTTCTTTCTTCTTATTGCTCTGCCATCCCTAAGGTACTGCTTCATGCACACAACCAAATATCCTCTATATTATACCAACTGAGAAGGATGAAATAAAGGGAAGTAGAGGACACAGCCCTTTCTTTTAAGGTCTTGACCTGAAAGTCATACATGTTCCTTTCATCAGCTTATTATTTGTCAGAATTTAATCTCATGGTCCCATCTAGCTATAAGAGAGTCAAGGAAGTGTAGTTTTTTTTTTTTGGGGGGGTGCATCCATGTATCCAGTCTTTCATACATATAATAAATACAGAATGGGAAAGTTTTAGGGAGGTACAGAAAAGCTCAACTTGAGGTAAGTTGGATTAGAGATTCCTGAACTATATCTAGAAAGCAAAATCTATGAAGTAGTTGACTGAATCTAAACCAGGGATTGGCAAACCTTTTCTTAAAGAACCATATAGTAAATATTTTAGGCTTTGCAGGTCATAGAACTCTGTCACACTACTCACATGCACCTTTGATGGGGAAAGCAGCCATAGAAAATATGTAAACAAATGCATATTTTAATAAAGTTATATTTACAAATAGGTAGGAGGCCTGTGGGCTATAATTTCCTGACCCATGGTCTAAAGTCCAGATATCATTTATTGATTAATTGCTTGATTCATTCTACAAATATGTATTGAATACTTACTATTTGCCAAGTACTGTTTTAAGCACTGGAGATACAGCCCTAGTGAGTTTACATTCTAAAGAAAGTAGAAGAAATATATGTATTTAAAATTAGTAGCATATATGGTATGTTACGTGGCAATGAGCTTTAAGAAAAAAAGCAGAGAAGGGAAGTGGTTTTGCAATTTTATTTATTTTTTACTTTTAAATTACAGTTGCTATTCAATATTATATTAATTTCAGGTATACAACATAGTGGTTACTAATTTATATAACTTACAAAGAGATCCTTCTGATAAGTCTAGTACCCCTCAGCACTATACAGTTATTGCAATATTGATGACTATCTTCCCTATGCTGTATATTATATCCCTGTAACTATTTGGTAACTGCCAATTTGTACTTCCTAATACATTCACCTTTTTCACCCAGCCTCACAAGTCCCCCCCAATGATCATTTTGTTCTCGTATCTATGAGTTTGTTTCTGTTTTGTTCGTTTATTTATGTTGTTTTTTAGATTCCACATGTAAGTGAAGCCATATACAAATACTAACTCAAAATAAATCAAAGACCTAAATATAAGTTCTGAAACAATAAATTACATAGAAGAAAACATAGGTACTTAACTTATGGATCTTGGGCATAGAGAACATTTTGTGAATTTGACTCCAAAGGCAAAAGAGGTAAAGGCAAAAATAAACAAATGGGACTATATCAAACTAAAAAGCTTCTGGGTAGCAAAAGAAACCACCAACAAAACAAAGAGGCAATCAACCAAATGAGAGAATATATTTGCAAACAACAGCTCTGACAAGAGGTTAATATCCAAAATATATAAAGAACTCATATAACTCAAACAGACATACAATCCAATTAAAAGTAGGCAGGTAACCTGAACAGACATTTCTCCCAAGAAAACATACAAATGGCCAACAGATATATGAAAAGATGTTTAACTTCACTAGCTATTAGGGAAAGAAAAAGCTCATTCACTGCTGGTGGGAATGTAGACTGGTACAGCCACTGTGGAAAACAGTATGGAGGTTCCTCAAAAATTAATAAAATGCTGGGATTTGGGAAATAGGTGAAGGGATTAAGAGAAGAAACCTCATAGACAACAGTATGGTGATTACCAAAGGAAAAGGGGTGTAGGGGGAGGTAGAATAGGATAAAAGGGTGACAAATGGTGGTAGAAGGAGGCTTGACCTGGGGTGGTGAACACACAATACAATATACAGTTGATGTATTGTAGAATTGTATACGTGAAACCTGTATAATTTTATTAACCAATGTCACCCCAATATATTCAATAAAGAAAGTAGAATAAAAAAAACATACAGGTCAGAAAGGGTCAAATATAACTTTCCTTATTTGCCAATGACATGACTAGCTATATAGAAAATCCCCCAAAATCTATAAAAATACTCTTTGAACTAATAAGGCAGTTTATCAATGTTATAGGATACAAAGCCAACATGAAAAAATCAATTTTATTTTTATATACAAGCAATTAATGTGTGGAAAATGAAATAAAAAATGCAGTACCATTTACAGTCTCTCAAAACAAATGACATGCTTAGGTATAAGTCTAATAAAACATTTATAGAATTTATATGCTGTAAATTACAGAATGCTGATGAAAGAAGTCAAAGAAAATATAGGTAAATTGAGAGACATTCTATGCTCATACAGTGGTAGATGTCATAGTAAAAAATGTCAATTCTTTCTAACCTGATATCTAAGTTTAAGGCAATCAATATCAAAATCCCAGCAAGATTTTTTGTAGAGACAAGATTATACTAAAATGTATATGGAAATATAAAGGAGTTAGAAGAGCTAACACAATTTTGAAACAGAATAAACTGGGAGGCATCAATAGTATTAATGTTCAGTGTGTTAACATTAGTGCTTCAGTAATCAAGACAGTGTGAGATAGGCAGATAGATAAATGCATAGATCAATGGAAGAGAAGATACAGATAACCTCACTAAGTATGGCCAAACTGTTTGACAAAGGTACAAAAGCATTTCAAGGGAGGAGGGATAGCCTTTCAACAAATGACACTAGAGCAATTGCATATCTACAAGCAATAAGAGTGAACATCGACCTAAACCTCACATCATATACAAAAATGAACTCAATATGATTATACATTTAAATGTAAAACTCTAAGACTTTGAGAAGTTAACATAGGAGAAAAATCTTCAGGACTCACTGAAGAGTCCTACTGAAATAAATCAATAAATTAGACTTCATCAAAATAAAAAAAAATTTGCTCTGTAAATGACTCTATTAAAAATATGAAAAAAAAGCTACCAATTTGGAGAAAAGATTTGCAAACCATGTATCTGATCAAGGACTCATATCTAGAATATATAAAGAATTCTCAAAACTCAACAGGAAAAAATCAAACAATCCCATTAGGAAATGAGCCAAAGACATGAAAAGGATGTATGAATAACAAATAACCATATGAAGAGATGTTCAAGATCACTGGCCATTAGGGAAATGCTAATTAAGACCACATGAGTATCACTATATACCTAGTAGAAGAATTAAGCTTAAAAATAGTGATAACACTAAATGCTGACCACGGTACACAGAAATTAAATCTCTCATACCTTTTGGTGGGAACATAAAATATTGCAGCTACTCTGGAACAATTTTTCAGTTTCTTAAAAAAAACAACACAACTAAACATGCATTTACTATACAACCCATCATTTACACTCCTGGGCATGTATCCCAGAGAAATGAAAACATGTCCACACAAAACTGCTACAAGTGTGTTCATAGGAGCTTTATTTGTAATAGCCAAAAATTGGATACAAACCAGATGTCCTTCAACGGGTGAATGGTTAAACAAATTGTAGTAATTCATACCACGGATTACTACTCAGCAACATAAAAGAGTGAATTATTGATATACACAACAACTTGGATGGAATTCAAGGGCATTCTACGGAGTGAAAAGGCCTATCTTAAAGGTTACATGCTGTGTACTTCCATTTGTTTATATGTTTTCTCTACTGTGATCCTCACTTTTATCTGAGCCCTCACGAGCAGAATCATAAACCCAAATTTCTACTAACAGCTTGTTCGAGGCATTGTAGGCTGTTTCTATCATGCTCCGTCAAATTTTTCCAGCATCTGCTCATTGCCCAACTACAAAGTCACTTCTCCAATATTTAAAACATTTTTACTTCCAAAATTTTAAAGTATTTTTTACAACAGCATACAATTTTTGGCTGCCAAAATATTTATTAAATTTCTATCATTGCTGTAACAAATTACCACAAACTTTCTGGCTTAAAACATAACAAATGTATTATCCTAACAGTTGTGGAGGTCAGACATAAAATTGGTCGGTAGGCTGCATCTCTGTTTCCTAGCCCCTTTGCAGCATCTAGAAGCCCCCTGCATTCCTTGGTTTGTGGGCCCTTCCCTACCTTCAAATCAGTCCCAATCTGTCTCTGTCTCTTTCTCTCACACACACCTTTGCTTCTCTCATCACATTCCCTTATCTCGCTGAAATTCCTGCCTCCCTCTTCTAAGGACCCTTGTATTTTGGGCCCACCTAGATAATTTAAGATAATCTTCCCATCTCAAAATTTTTACCTTAACCATATCTGTAAAGTCTCTTTTGTTATGCAGGTAACATAGTAACAGGCTCTGGGGATTATGGACAGCTTGGGTATCATTATTCTGAAGAGTATCATTATTTACAAGAATATCAGTACTGATTGGTGTTTCAGGTTTCTTAGGGTATATTCCTAGAAGTGGGATCACTGGGTCAAATGGCAGTTCAATTTTTAATTTTTTGAGGTAACCCCATAGTGTTTTCCACTGTGGCTGCACCAGTCTGCATTCCCACCAGCAGTGTACTAGAGTCCCCTTTTCTCCACACCCTCGCCAACACTTGTTGTTTGACGATTTGTTGATGGCGGCCATTCTGACAGGTGTGAGGTGATACCTCATTGTTGTTTTAATTTGCATCTCTCTGATGATTAGTGATGTTGAGCATTTCTTCATATGTCTCTTAGCCATTTGTATGTCCTGTTTGGAGAGGTGTCTATTTAGTTCCTCTGCCCATTTTTTAATTGGGTTCTTTGTCTTCCTTTTGTTGAGTTGTATGAGCACTCTATATATTTTGGAGATTAACCCCTTATACCCTAAGAAACCTGAAACACCAATCAGAAAGAATATATGTACTCCCATGTTCATAGCAGCACTATTCACAATAGCTAAGATCTGGAAACAGCCCAAGTGCCCATCAGTGGATGAATGGATAAAAAAGCTGTGGTACATATACACAATGGAGTACTATGCAGCTGTAAGAAAGAAAGATCTCTTATCCTTTGAGACGACATGGAGGGACCTCGAGAGTATTATCCTAAGCGAAACAAACCAAGCAGAGAAAGAAAAATATCACATGATCTCACTCATTTGTGGAATATAATAAACATAACAGTCTGGGGAACAGGGTAGACCCAGAGATGTGAAAGTAGGGTACAGACTGACAACCCTCAGAAGAGGGGGTGGGGGAGAGGGAAGAGATAAACCACAGAACTTATACGCATGTATGCATAACTGATGGACATGGACAACAAAGCTGGGGATGGGGTGGAGGGATGGGGAGGAGGGTGTCAATGGGGAAAAAAGGAGAAACATCTGTAACAAAAATAAATTAATAAAAAAAAAAAAAAAGAATATCAGTACTCTTCAAAAGTCATGAAAGACAAAGAAATATTGAGGAACTATCAAAGACTGGAGGAGACTACAGTGACATGACAACTTAATGTCATATGGGATCCTGGATTGTACCCTAGACCATAAAAAATGACATTAATTTGAAAACTAATAAAATTCAATCAAAACCTGTAGATTAGCTAATATTATTGTGCCTGTGTTAATCTCTTGGCTTTAATAATTTCACTGTGGTTATAAGATGTTAACATTAGGGGAATCTGGATGAAGATTATGCAAAAACACTGTACTAGTTTTGCAATTTCTTTGTAAGTTGAAAATCATTTCAAAATAAAAAGCTAGTAAAGTGTTTTATGGATGTATACTGGCACCATCAGTATTTGGCCTATTTTCTTACATCCTCAGTAAACTTGGGCATTAGCAAATATGTTCATGTTATCCAGCTGGTAACTGAATAATTACATTTCATTGTTTTCAAATAAATGTTTAATTTATTAATTAAAATTGTTAATGAGATTGGGTATCTTTAAACATACTTTCATTTGTTATATTAGTTTGCTAAGATGCAATAACAAAACACCATGTACTGGGTAGCTTAAACCTTAGAAGTTTATTTTCTCACACTTCTAAAGGCTGGAAGACCAAAATCAAGGTGCCAATGAAGTCAGGACTAATTTCTCCTGAGGCCTCTCTCCTTGACTTGTAGGTGGTCGCCTTCTTGCTGTGTCCTCATGTGCTTCCCTACTGTCTCTTCCTCACTCTATAAGGACACAAGTCATATTTGATTAGACCCCACATTTATGACCTCATTTAACCCTTATCATCTTTTAAAGGCTCTATCTCCAAGTACAGTCACATTGGGGGCACAGTCTTCAAAATATGAACTTGGGGGGTACATTCTAGTTCATAGTAACTGTCCATTTCAGTTGAGAGATGGGGGTAGCAAATTGTTCATATTGGGTTACCATTTGAATGTGTGCTTATCATTCTTGTGCACCCATTTAATCTTCAGTGACTGCAAACTCCACTGGAGAACAGTAGCTGCCTCTGTGAGGAGAAAGCTAGTGTAGTTGGTGAAGGTTACTGATCTTAAAGCAAGTGATGTTTGCACAGGATTTTTTGTTATCGTGTTTTTAACTTCTTTATCTGAAATATTCACAATAAATTATTTTAAAATATCTAATGGGAAGTGAGGAAATGAGCACCAAGTAACTTGGTTGTAAAGGGAAAGAAAAAGTAGAGGCAGTGGCTAGAAAGACATTGATTTGACAGAATGTGTTTAAGGCTGGGAAGCTTGTGCATGTTTATGAACCAGGGGAGCAGAGCTGTTGTAGGGGGAAGAGCTTGAAGATCCAAGTGAGAGAGGATATCTCACTGTGGTTTTAGTTTGAGTTTCTCTGATGGTTAGTGACATTGAGCATCTTTTTATATGTTTATTGGCCATCTGTTTGTCCTCTCACCTGTCAGAATGGCTATCATCACCAAATGAAACAAGTGCTGGTGAGGATGTGGAAAAAAGGTAAACTCGTGCACTGTTGGTGGGATTGAAAATTGGTGCAGTCAGTATGAAAAACAGTGTGGAGCTTCCTCAAAAATTTAAAAACAGAACTACCATATGACTCAGGAATTCCACTTCTGGGTATTTATCGGAGGAAATTGAAAACACTAATTTAAAAAGATATATACATCCCTATGTTCATTGCTACATTACTTACAATAATAAAGATATGGAAGTAACCTAAGCACCCATTGGTAGATGAATGGATAAAGAAGATGTGGTACATATATACAACAGAATATTACTTGGCCATAAAAATGTTACATTTGCTATAGCACAGATGTATCTAGAAGGTATTATGCTAAGTGAAGTAGGTCAGAGAAAGACAAATACCATATGATTTCACTTGTAGGTGGAATCTAAAGAACAAAATCATGTATAAAGAAAACAGGAACAGACTCTTAGATATACAGAGAACAAACTGGTGGTTTCCTGGTCGGAGGATGGTTTGGGGAGCTGGGTGAAAAAGGTGAAGGGATTGAGAAATACAAATTGGTAATTATAGAGTAGTCAGGGGGATGTAAAGTACAGCATAGGGAATAGAGTCAATAATACTATAATAACTATGTATGGTGCCCGATGGGTCCTAGACTTATCAGGGGGATCACTTCATAAATTATGTAAATGTCTAATCACTATGCTGGACACCTAAAACTAATATAATATTGTATGTCAACTGTAATTGAAAAAATAAAATATGATTGAGAGAATAATCAATTGATAGAGGGAGGGCCCTGAGGAGCTTTGAGCAGATGGCCTCCAGATTCCTTGAGCAAAGATTGGCTTTGGATGGCCTTTTATGGAAGGAGGAGAGGGAAATAGGAATAGAGGCATATGAGTTCGCCAGCTGGGGGCATGAGGAAGCAGTGTCTGTGAAAATTGAGGAAGATTATGATTGCTGCACTGTTTTCTCAAGGAGTATGTAAGTTTATTTTATCCGCTGAGAGTAAGGGAAAATGGGTGTAGAGCTGGAGGCATGAGGAAAGTAAGAGATGGTTTAGAACAGTCTATGAAGGGAATGGAGAGAGAGCTGACGAAGGATATGTATTGTTGTTACAGGAAAATACACACTGTAAATCTAGGGTGGTACCATTCCTGATGAAGCTTCACACCTCACAACACTGCTTAGTATGCAGAATTAGAAAAGACGAAGTATGTGCTTCTTTCAGCATTGGCATTTTTAGGGAATTGCAGAAAATGAACAGAGTCCAAAAATGCTGAGGGTGTTGTTAGTTGTTCATTATCCGCCATTTGACCAAACTGAAAAAGAAGGGAAGGAAGTGAGGGAACTGGTAGACTGAGAAAAAGTGGAAGAATGAAGGGAATAGAAGTCTCAGTGTTGAAGATCAGGAATAGGGAGAGTGAAGGCCTGAGATTTCTAGAGGGATAGGAGGTTGTCATCAGAGTTGGATACGTATTTTGAATGTCAAAGATGAAGCACATTTTCAGGTGATGACAAGAAAGTATTAGCAAACACGTGTAAAGCCCTTACTGTGGATCAAACACTGTTTGAAGCTCTTTACACATATTAGGACATTACACCTAAGTTTTACATAAGAAAATCCAAGGCAGAGTGAAGTTGTGACTTGTCCAGAGTTACGGAGTGAGTAGGTTTTGAAGCTCAGATTTGGAAACAGATAGTTCAGATCTATACTGTACCACCTCCAGATATTTGTCATGTTCATGAAAATGGGCATCTGAAGTAGAGGGAAAGATTATTGGTGACAAGAAGGCCAAAACACTTGGAGGCAAGAATTGCTGAAGGGTTATTCACATAGACTGTGATTTTGTATTAGAGGATGTTCTTCTAACCCTAGCATTTTGGGGTCAGATCATGCATTTTGTATGTTTGACAAGTAATTTTGTCTTTATCCTGAAGGCATTAGGGAACCATGAAAGCTCATTGCATGATTTATTGCATTTGAAATGTTCTAATTAATTTACAAGTAGACACAAGACGGACGCCAGCATGTTTAGTCTCATCATTAATACAACAAAATAGTTTTTTTGTATGTTATTATTCTGCATAATTTTTAGGGGAAATGGCAACTTCAGTTTTATCAGAAAATCCATTTTTCAGTTAATGACCTCAATCACTACTGAGTTAATAAAAGTGTGATTTTGCTGTGCTTTTGGCCAGGATATCAAAAGCATAATCCATGGGGTGATTTGAAGAGCAATTAAAGTGCTGCTTACCTATTATCCCTAGGATTCAATAGGAGATTATTTTTACCAATCAGGAACCAGCTTTTGAGCATAGTAGTTAGACCCTTGTAAAACCAACTGTCATATGTGTTAAATAATTAAAGTTTTGACCTTTGTGTGATACCGGAGATGTACTCTGACCATGTTTTCCAAACAAAGACATGGTAACCAAGGACCTTTTCTAATTTATGAATTTATTAATATGAAACATATGGAGATATGAAATGAAGTCCCAGGTTATTATACGTTTATCAAGTAGCTTTTTTTTAAAAAAAGAGCAAAATGATATGTTCCAGAAATTCTGGACCTTGTAGGTGTAACCTCACAGAATGGTTGTGGGGATTAAAAGAGATAATATATATGAGACCTGATGCTGCTCTCCAAGTCTTGGGGATTATATGTTCCTGCCAAGTTGTTCGGTTAATGGCATATGATTTTCAGTTGACATATATTATAATTTTAGTAATGTGTTTTTCCATTTATACTTACTCTTTCATAGAAAAGGGCTTAAACATATTAGTTTTAAGTTTCTGTCATCCCATCCCTTCAGCTTCTCTTTTAAGAATATCCAGGCTCTGTACATAAAATTAAATGCATCAGAAGAATTGATTCTTAAAGGAGTCTATTTCTAAGTTTTTTAAAAGAATTAAAAAAAATGATTTGAATCATCTTCTCTAAATTATTTATTTTCTGGTGGGTAGGGAAGTGATGGGACAAGATCTACTGCTACACTGATCCCTAGAACAATATTGATGATTCTTAAGTTCTCTCTCTTCCCATCTCACTGAGGGGTATGTACCCGAGGCTACTGTCTTGAGATACAGAGGCAATTTGGACAGAGGAAAGTTGACTTCTATTTTCTGAATTTTGGGGGTGTGGTGGGGGTGACTGTTGGGAATTATGGGGGAAGAGAGGTCAGCTCTTCAGGCAGTTCTTAGCAATTTTGTTTTGAGGAGAGGGAGTTACTTCACTTAAGGGGACAAAATCCTAAGAGATAGATCCAATTGAATATTAGAACTGGAAAGTGAGCTTGAAGACCTTCTGGTCCAGGCTCTTCATTTTACATGAGGTCCCTTTTTACATACTGCAATAGTGATGACAAATTTGCATTTCTCCAACTCTGTTCCCCACATCTAGTATTTGGAACTTGAGCACATCCACCCACCTACCCCATAGTTCTTCCCAAGTAGTTTATAAAAGAACTCAGGTAGCAGCCGCAAAGTCTTGCCAGTTGTCTCACTTGTGCTTTGCAAACTCATCCTCTCAATTACACAATTTATTATTGATGACTTTCCTCCTTTACTACGGCAGAGATCATTGGATTGGAGCTAGGAACCAGCAAGCAGTTCTGCCTCTTTAGATTTAAATTTTATTCGAGGAACGTGGAATCAGGCTACGTGCCCAGTGTGGGGCAATGCACTTTTATCTCACTTAGTCCTTATTCTAACTCTGTGAATGATGGATATTATTATTTCCATTTTTTTGGCTCTGGAAACAGAGGCACTGATTGTGGTATGTGGCAAAGCCAAGACTTAAGTCTGTCAGTTGGGTTAAGGCTGCACCTCAGGGAATGGGGATCTGTTTTATGTGAGATGTTAAAGACAACAACGAGTTGTACTTGTCTTTGCATCACTGATGTTGACTTAGCTCTTCTCCCTTGAGTTCTCCCCTCATTGCCAATTTTTTCTGTTCTACTGGGTTGGAGGCTACTTTTTAATCCTGCAGGCTCTTGCTTTACTGCCTTAAATATGGATTTCTGGGAGAAGGATTGTTTTTAAGATAATTAAAAAACCTATTACCAATGTATGTGAAAATGGATTTTAATGTTATCTCTAAAGATGTATGGTTAGAAACCATGGTTGAGGAAACTGAATGGTACAGTTTTTGATGCAGATGTAGATGGTTGAGGGCAATTCTTCCTGTAAATTGGCCAGAGACAGCTGGGTTTGTGGGCACTCAAATGCTGCCTATGGTCCCAAATGGCCAAATGGGACCTTGGCCAGGAAAAACCCAACATCATAGCCATGTAATGGGTTTGGGGAGGCAAACAAGAGTCCTTTTAAGAAACAACTCTGATTTATGTATTTTTCCGATTCACAGTCTAGCAACCCAGAAGAAACATTCTAGTCATAATCTGATCTTTTCTCTCTGAAATGAGGTTTATATGAATTTTGGTGTGCCACTAGAGGGCAGCAAGAGAATAGAGAAATATTTCCTGGCACTGCTTTTTTGAAGGATATTAGTAGGTAGATAAATATTTAAAAAATAGAAGTACATATAAATGTAGATTTGTGCTATACAGATTTATATTTTATACATTTTAAAATATATCTCCATGTATACACACACATACAAATGCATGGAGTGAGAAAGACAGGAAGACAGAGAGAGAAAATCTAATTAAACTAGACTTCTACTTCATTGCCTTTAATTTATGAAATGATAAGTTAAGCTCAAAGTTATTAAAAATAACATGTTTATTAGTCTGTACATGTGAATACATTTTCATATTCTAGTATGTAGTTAAGTGGGGATTTGGCAGACATTTTCAAATGAATCTTCAGAAAAAATATCTGTGATTAGTGAATGCTAAGAGCAAAGTGTAACCTGAAGAAAATATCTTTGAGTAGAAAATTATTAAGATTGAGAAATTGCAGATGTGTTTATGAGTCTTAGTGAATCTTTGAAACCATCTTCAAGTTTTCAATTTTGTCTTAATCAAGAAGATCTTTCACACATTTTCCAAAGGCCTAGTTCTCTTAGCTTTGAAGTGAGGTCAAGGCCTGTTTAAAATGAATAAGCATCTCCAAGCCTGATGAGATAGTGTGATAAGTGCAGGGTGCAGCTGTGAGCTAGGGTTTACCCCCTCAATGTTCAAAGAGCTGAAGCATTCCCCATGAGTCACCTTTTTGATTCTCTTCACCCTGTTCGGCAAAAGGTGGAAATATTGTCTGCTTCCTTTTCTTCTCCCCAGCTGCCACTAAAATAATAATTATAACAGTGAAATAAATATAACAGCATTTCTTGAGAGCTTGCTATGTGCCATGCACTATGCTAAAATTTTGACATTCAACATCTCATTGAATCCTCAAAACTTTTATGAGGTAATACCTAATTTTACTTAAAGGTAAACTGAGGCTAAGAGGGATTAAATTTGTTATGGACTATCAAAATTAAATATCTGTTTTTATTGTATTTTGAGCAAGGTAGGCAGGAAGGAGGAGAGAGAGAGAGAGAGAGAGAGAGAGAGAGAGAGAGAGAGAGAGAAATTAAATATAGGATCCATTTTTTGAGAATTTGAAAAAGATCTCTAAGATCATATAGTCAATTTCTTTCAATGGCTGGTGATTTTCTCATATTACCTTGACCTTTGCTATTCTCATTTGAATGGTCTGAGTCTCAGGTTTGGACATCAGAGCCTGGATAATGCAGAAAGACTGTAGCCAGGGTGCTAGAGGGCCAGGTAAGGTGTATTTTGGCAGCCAGACTTGGAGCCCACTCAGGTTCCTCAGTGTGGTGATACTGCTTATGGGAATTTCAGGATCCAGAAATCAGTGGAGGAGCATTGAGATTGGGGGAAATTTTTCTTTGCTCTGAGATTTTTGGAATGATGGCTGGATCACTGCTACTTTCTTGGATTAAGACATGTTAAAATAACCTTGAAATTCCCAGGCTACCTCTGTAGGCTTTCCAAATATCCATGGAGGTGAGAATATTATGGAAAGAATGGAAAACTCATTTTGGAACTAGACAACAACCTTGAGGTTGAATCTCAGCCTCATCCTTTGCTAGCTGGGTGGTCTTCAATAAAGCAGTCTACCTTCCTGAGCACCCCCCCCCATTTTAAAAAGGGAACTAATAGCCCTGGCCAGTTTGTCTCAGCGGATAGAGTGTTGGCCCATGGACCAAAGAGTCACAGGTTCGATTCTGGTAATAGGCATGTACCTCGGTTGCGGCTCATCCCTGGCCCTGGTCGGGGTCATGCGAGAGGCAACCAGTTGATATGTCTCTCTCACATCGATGTTTCTCTCTCTCTCTCGCTCTCTCTCTCTTTCTTTCCCTCCCACTCTCTCTGAAAATAGATGGAAAAATATCCTTGGGTGAGGATTTTTTTAAAAGCAACTAATAATTAGATCTTCCTCACTCAGTTGGGAGGATTCAGTGAGATAAATATGTCAAGTACTTTGTACATAGTATTTCCCACCAGATTTTAATACCTCCCCATGCTCTATGCTACCACCTTTACTGTATTGACAGGAGATTAACTTTATCTTAATTATGGCGTTCTTCCAGTCCTTTACCTTGGTTTCTATGAAGTCTTTAAAGTTAAAGGGGCTTTTCTTAAAAGTCCTTAGACCATTTTTAATTCATTGTTGTTATTGATACAGAAACTCTTTACTTCCCAAGCCTAAAAGCATGCTAAATAGGTCTAAAAGTAAAATTCCACTTGAAATCTGCCATACCATTCTTAGTAGAAACCACATAATCCATGCCAACTGGATGAAAGTGTTCTTATGAGAACCCGACTTCATGCTTTCTCTCGCAGTATTCTCTTCCCAAGACAACTGTCCAGGGGAATGGGCCGACAGCATGGATTATAGACCCATTAGATATAATCAGTGGGATTATGAAACTGTTTCATATAGGAGGTACTGTGTTTTAAGGGAATAGGGCACCAGATTGAGGATTAGAATTCTTGGGTTGTAGTCTCGGTTCTACCACCTCTGGCTTTGGGGACTTAGGTAAATCACTTCCCCTCTTGGGACATCAGCTTTGCCCTAAGTGTAATGTATAGGTAGAGTAGATAGGATTCTAGAACGTTACATCTAGAAGGGTCTTAAAGACCGTTGCGAAGACCAAAGACAGACCTGGTGACAGCCCTCTTACCAAAAAGTTGGCTCTTGATAACAACAGACATGCCATTTTCAAAGTTTTGCTCATACTCTAAGAAAACTTGGTGACACACTTGATGTTTGAAATGGTCTCTGCCAAATGCTAAGAGCTCATTATTTTTGACCCTGTCACCACCTTTGTTTTTAACGAAGTTCAGAGTACAGTTTTGACTAATATAACCAAACCCCAGAAAGTACAACACAGCCTCAGCCAGCATTTAAATGGAGACTCAGTGAAAATCTGGGATTAATCAGGGCCAAGTCTTGTAGCTTTGATTTATGGAAAGGCAAGAGACTTTTTGAACAATGTGATATTTGCAGCCTTGAAGCGGCATCTGGGGTGAATCTGGATAGTTGCTCAGTTCTGCCAAACTTTCCAAGCGTTTGAATGAATCTGGATATCATGGCTTTAGGCAGTTGAAAAATGATTGCCTTGTGTTCAGTTTCTTCTCTGCCACACCTGAAGGCATGACAAAGAAGAAACTGGAAGGGGCTTAATATGTGACTAAACTCAGGCAAGCAGATCCCCTTCCCAGTGAAAGTGATACTTCTTTTGGTTGTTCCTCAAAGCCCAACATATGTTATCATCCAGCTTTAGTCCCCATGAGCCTTCAGAAAAAGGATTCCTAGGAACTGAACTTCTGACTACAACCCCAGGAGATAGCCAAAGCCCAGCAAGTGAAGTCGTTTTCTTTGGGTATTTTGGTCTGTCAGACCAGGACTTTAAAATTCAATTCAGCTAATATTGGCTCAGTGTTAACCATGTTTTCAGAAAACAAACAGCACTCGTTCACCCGATTCTGCTCTGTATATCCTTTGTGGTTTTTCCTGAAGTCACTATCCAAAACAAAACCTGGTGTTCTTAACCAGCCTGCAGAAAGCCGAATTATTCTCTCCTCTTGCTGGAGTTTTGGAGGGTGGGAGAATAAGTTGTTCCTGATACTGTTTTTACCCAAGGAATTATCTTTTAAACTTAAAATATTTTTAATATATATTATACACTGGAAAAAGTATTAACCTTGATGTCAGACACATCTGAGTTCATATCATAGCCCTGCCACTGCTATTAGGTGACCTTGGACAAGGCACATTCTTTATTCTTAGCCAACCCTTTGGCCTCAAATCCCCCTTCTAGTCTTCTTCCTAGGGAATGGACCCAGTCTATCTATGGGTTAAGAATTCCTAATTGGTTTTTCAGCCATAGCAGAGGCACTCCAGTGTCCAGAGGAAGGAAAATGAGGGCTTATACCCTCTTAGGTTTTTATGATTTCTTCAACTTTTCATTTATGTTTCCAGTTATTCTCTCCTCATTTAATCTTATGAAAAAGGTAAATAGAAGGATATATTCTGTGGTGGAATTTAAGGAATATGCTAGTTGATCAAACATGTCCTTTACTCTCAAATCCTCTTTGGAAGTTCAGAAAAAGGCATTTGTAAACAATCAATAAATGAGTTAATATATGTAAGGTACCTAGAACTGTGACACATAGTAGACATTGTATAGGAAGGAGTTCACTATTAAAAACAGTTCTGACCCATGGCTTGAACTTGGAAAAAGTTTGTTCCACCAAAGCCATGTTTTAATCATTCTTCTAGTTTAGCAGCTGATACAACCATTTTTCCCTTCCCCTTTACAGTGATGGCATGAGATGCAGAGGAGCTAATTTGTGTCCTGTTCTACTTGGTATTTGATCTCATCCTTCCCTATAAGAAATCCCCATGCACTCTGAGTTTCCCATTCATTCAGGATTTGTTTCTTTCTGTCTTCAAAGGGTTTATTGTTATTAATTTCTCAGAATTTGCTCAGAATAAGTGGTCCCCCCCCCCCATATATACTCATGAAGTCAATAGGGAATTGAATAGAACAGGCTGAGTTTCTTTTCTTGGGTCTCTCTTAATGCCTTTTTCATCCCTAAAAGTTTTTTTCTCATTAAAATTGGGCTGTCAAAAGTAAGTCCAGATATCATGAGCCCATCATCTCTCTTTCCTCATCTCCTAAGAGAAACTGGAGATTTTACCAGGTGTTCCTTCCCAAGCCCACTAGTTATATCTGTACTTTGTAGTCCTGGTTTCAAAGAGCTAGTGGTATCCATTAATTTAATAAATATGTACTAAATTTTTATTACATACCTGCAAAGTTCTAGGCACTGGGGATACACCTGTAAACAAAACAGAGGCCTTTATTTCATGGATCCTATATTTTACCGGGGAGAGACAGATGATAAATAGTTTGGTATATTTGTCAGGTGATGATAACTTCTCTGAAGAAAAGTAAAAAAGGTAAGAGATTGTTATCTTATAGAAGGTGGTATTACTGATATTTAGGCAATGAACTGAATAAAGTAAGGGTATAAGCCACAGTGGATGTCTTGGGGAAGAGCTGATCCAGGAATAGTGCAGAGTTCCTGAGGCAAAAGAGTACGTGGCATGTTGAACAGCAAAGAGGTCAAAGTGGCTAGAGTTGAATGAGCAAGGAGGATCATTTACTCCATTCTTCTTAAAGGGAATAGCAGTAACAGATAGGTTAAAGCTTATAATTTAAATGAGATATGAAGTGTGGCCTTTGGAGGGCAGACAGAACAGTGACAGATAAAGTGGAATCTTCCTACCACAGTAATTGCCAACATTTCCACATTAAAGCTTGGCTCCAAGGTTTACATCTGTAGGCCAGCTTTGAGGAAGATGTTGCAATCCATGTTGACTGTAGGGTTATCCAGACCATGTTTTAATTTTAGAGAGGATACACAATAGGAAGTGCTCTCTCTGTTTTCTAGACTTTTCTCATTTAGAGAGAATATGATTTTAAGGCTACTGAGCATCTTCTCTGAGCCCTGCCTACTGGCACATTGGCAGAACTGGTCTCAAAAGGCTCCCAATGTCTCAGTCTACTTGGAGGACACATAGCTTGTAGACTGTACCCTTTCCATATGGAATTAGCAGCTCTCATTACTAACCCTAAAGTTACTGAACCCATCTTGGGGGTTGGGTAGCTTCTTGAGGAAGAGCAGGCATGTGAAGAAAGAGTTTTATTAATGAGAAGTGAATAATTTGTATAACTGGAGGAGGGAAATAAAATCTTTGAATCCAGAAGAGATCTTGAAGAGCCATCAGGTATCAAGTCCACAATCTGTGATTTGCACAGCACATAACCACTTCACCCTTATTGCTCCAGTATCAACCCCCCTCCCTCCTCCACTTCCTCTGCCCTCTTCCTTCATCTTCTCTCTCCCTCTCTCCTCCTCTAAGGAATCATGGGTTTAAATCCTTGTTAGGGTTGCTAATAGTTAGAATAGTTACCATTTATTGAATATTTAATATGTTCTAGACTAAGCTCTTCACATAGATTTTTTTCAATCAATCATCACAACCCTATGAGATAGTATCATTATCCTCATTTTGCAAATGACATTTGGGAAATGCAAATTGAGCCTCAAGATTGAGGCTTATATAGTTTAATAAGTACCTCACCCAAGATTGTATAGCTAGTAAGTGGCAAAGCCTCAATACAACTGATTCTGATGCAAAGCTGACTTTTAAAAAACTTAAGTATAGTTAGTATATAATCTTATATTGTTTAAATTAGTTTCAGTTATACAATATAGTGATTCAACATTTATATACCTGACAATGGGATCACTCACCTAATTTTAGTAATCATCTGTCACCATGTAAACTTATCACACTATTATTGACTATATTCCCCTTCCTCTTTTTACCCATCCCCCTACCCCATCCCTTCTGGTAACCATCCCTTTAGTCTCTGTTTCTATGAGTCTGTTTTTGTTTTGCTTTCTTTACTTGTTTTATTTTCTTAGATTTCACATATAAATGAAACCATACAATAATTGTCTTTCTCTGCTTAATACTCTCTAGAACCATCCATGTTGTCACAAATGGCAAGATTTTCATTCTCTTTTATTGCTGTGTAATATTCCGTTGTATATATACCACAGTTTTCTAATCCACTCATGTATTGATGGATACCTAGATTTTGTCTGTAGCTTGGCTATTGTAAGTAATGATGCAATGAATATAGCATTTGTGTTTTTGAATTATTGTTTCTGTTTTCTTTGGATAAATAACCAGAAGTAGAATTGCTCGGTTGTATTAAATATAATAGTTAAAATTTCAATTTTGTGAGGAATCTCCATACTGTTTTCCATAGGGGCTGCAACTGTTTGCAGTCCCACCAACAGTGCACAAGGGTTTCCTTTTCTCCACAATCTCACCAACACATATTATTTGTGGAATTTTTGATAATAGTCATTTTGTATGGCATGAGGTGGTATCTCATTGTGGTTTTGATTTGCATTCCCATATTATTAGTGATGCTGAGCATCTTTTTTATGTCTGTTGACCATCTGTATGCCTAATTTGGAGAAATGTCTTTTCATGTCCTCTGCCCACTTTCCAACTGGATTGTTTACTTTTTTGTTATTGAGTTGTATGAGTTTCCTATATATTTTTTATATCAACTCCTTATCAGATATCTTATTTGTGAATATATTCTTGCATTCAGTAAGTTGTCTTTTTGTTTTGTTTAAAGTTTCCTTCACTGTGCACAAGCTTTTTAGTTTGAAGTCTTATTTGTTTATTTTTGGTTTTGTTTCCTTTGCTTGAGGAGATGTATCCAAAAAGATATTACTCAGACTGATGTCACATAGTTTACTTTCTATGTTTTCTTCTAGGAGTTTTATGGTTTCAGGCCTTACATTTAAGTCTTTAACCCATTTTGTGTTTATTTTTTTATATGGTGTAAGAGAGTGGTCCAGTTTCATAGCTGACTCTTTAATCTTTATGTTATACTCTTTTTTTCCTAATTCCAGTTGGAGAAAGAATAAGTGAGAAAAGGCTCTATTATTTAACAGCCTTTGATGGAGGGTGACAGCTAAAATTCACCCATTCAGTCTAAAATTGTCATTGAGTTGCTACCTTTTGCCTAGTGACTTATTAGGGCCCTACTCTCCAGAGATGAATAAGACAAAAATCTCTACTGTCAGGAAACTCATGATACTGATAGGAAATTTGGACCAACTAATACTTAGGACACAATTTGATAACTACTATGATGAACAAGTACATCGGATGCTATGGGACTGCTTGGAAGGGGAAGCATATCTGTCTTGGGAGTCAGAAAATGCTTCATACAGTGGGTAATGCATGAGTTGAGTCCTGAAAGTTAAAGAGAAGTGGATTAATTAAGGTACAGACTAACCTCCTATAACAAAGAGAACCATAAATTTAGAAGTTTATTTCTCTTTCATGTAAAAGTCCAGAGGTGAACAGTTCCAAATTGGTGGGGTAGCTCTGCCATACTCACCATGTTGCCTCATTCTCTGTGTCCTAGAAACCTGTTCCATTGGGCTCCATTTACCACCCAGAGAGAAGGATAAAAGAGACAATATAATGCAGACAATTTCTTTATAAAAACATGATCCAGAAGTCTTCATACATAACTTGTGCTGAATTCTGTTGTCTAACACTTAAGTACATGGCCTTACCTAGCTGCAAGGGAGGCTACGAAATGTAGCCATGGGTACACAGCTAAAACTCAGTGACTTCTATTAGTAAAAGGAAGAAGGGGTGCTGGATACTGGGAAGCAATTAGCAGCCTCTGCCATAAAAGGGAAAGATGTTCTAAGGACAGATAACTCTGTATACATACAGAAATGAGAAAACATAGCATGTAAAGAACTATAATAATTCAGCTTGGCTGTAATTTAAGGGGAACGTCGGAATAGTAAAAGATGAGACTGGAGATTGTTAACAGTGGCCAGATTATGGAGCACCTTGTGTACAAACTAAGGAATTTGGACTTTGTCCTGAAGATAGTGAGTTGTCACTGAAATACTTTAAGCAGAAGAGAAATAAAATTATATTTTGAATTTAGAAAGGTCACCCTACCTATACTTTGGTAGACAGATTAAAGGAAGGAGTAACAGGAGGTACAGAGAACAGTTAGGAGACCAGTGTAATAATATTAGAGAGACAATATGAGATTCTGAACTAAGGCAATAGTAGTGAACAGAGATGATAGATATTAAGGACATATCATTGATAGAATGTGGTGACTAAATGGCTGTGTGATGTGAGAGAGATGGAGGATGCTTGGATAATAATGTCCAGATTTCTGGCTTGGACATTAGCATTGTTTTAAGTAATAAACAGTTATAAGAAAAGAATTAAGTGTGTTTAATTTTAGAAGTGTTGAGTTTCAGATAGCTCTGAGATATCCAGATGGCAGTATTAAGCAGGCAATTAGATATATTAGTATAGAAATCAGAGAAAACTGGTACTGCAAGCCATGAGACTGGATACAACTGTTGAGAGAATGAATCTAGATTAGTGAGATCAGTAAAGGGCAGAGAACACAATCCTGGGGAAGATCAGCCTTCAGAAAGAGCCAGTGAAAGAGACTGGACAGTGTTCAGAGAGTAGGAATGTGGTTATTCAGAAAGGTAAAAGGTAAAGGCTATTTTAGAGTGGGAATTTCAACCATGTCAGTTGCTGGGGCAGAGTCAAAATAAGGATTGAAAAGTGCACATTGGATTTGACAATTAGGATGTTAGTAGTGATCACTGTAAAAACAGTTACAAAAGATTAGTGTGGTCAGAGACCAGGTTAGTGAACAAATGGGATATGAAGAAATGGAGGTCAGGTGATTGTGGAGTAATATTAGCAAGACGGCAGTATAGGAATTTCTAGCACTGATTCTGTCCCCAAAACATCAATTTGATTAGCTATCTATATGCAAAAATATCTTTACAAGAGCTAAGGAATCCAGGTGAAGGATTATAACATATAAGTGAAGCACAGAAATAAGAAGATATATTGAAGAGGGAAGATAAAGTCACATTACCACCACCAACCCTCTCCCAAACCTTGGAAGACAGTACACACTTCTCATGGGAGAAGGACAGTGAAGTGAGTACCTGACTTCACCGTGGACTCCAGTGCTGGCCTACCTCGGAAACAGGACAACTCCTGTAGACTTCAGTGTCTACTCCAGTCTCCCAGTAATCTCCTGGCTCACCCAAGTGTCCACCAGCTTCTGTGACCCCAGGTGACTTCCACAACCTGAGATGGATCTAGTAGCACCAGGTTCCCAGTTGGTTACTGCAAACCCAAGTCACCAAATCGTATCGATATCACTCAGCTGCCATATTTTCAGTCAGCTCCCAAGGTACCAGTGGGATCTCAGGCTTCTGGCCCACCCCAGTGCTGGCTAGCTCTCATGTCACCAGGCTTCTCCCCTGAACCCATACTTCTGGCCCATTCCAGAACTGACGACCTTCCACAGACCTAGCTTTAGACCAGCTCCCACAGACCTAGGAATGCGGGCATCCTCAAAACCAGGACTGTTTCTGCAGCTCAGGCTCCAGAAAAGCTCATGTGGACCTAGACTCTTGGCCTACCTCACTTCCAGGCCAGCACCAGCACTAGCAGCAGCACCAGCCTGTAGGCTGGATCCCATGAAGCACCTAAATATATTAAGCAAATCCTAATATATCTATAGGGAGAAATTGACAACAATAAAATAATAGTAGGGGACTTTAGTATCCTACTTTTAATAATGCATAGGTCATCCAGACAGAAAATCAATAAACATTGGAGTAGAAATATGCCTTAGACCAAATGAACCTAACAGACCTATAGAGAACACTCCCCCCAACAGCAGTAGAATACACATTTCTCTCAAGTGCACATAGAACATTCTCAAGGATAGATAATATGTTAGGTCACAAAAAGGGCCTTAGTAAGTGTAAGAAGATTGAAATCATACCAAGTATCTTTTCTGTCCATAATGGTATGAAAATAGAAATCAGTAACAAGAAGAAAACTGTAAGATTCACAAATAGGTGGTAATCAAATAACACACTCCTGGACAACGAATGGGTCAAAAAAGATATCAAAAGGGAAATTTAAAAATATTTAGAAACAAACAATGGAAAAAAGTGTATCAAAACTTATGGGATATAGCAAAAGAAGTTCTAAGAGGGGAATGTTATAAACACCTACATTAAAGAAAAAATGCATTTACCAAAATTGAACATCTATTCATGATAAAAATATTTTAAAAATTTGTTATTGAAGGAATGCACCTCAACATAACAGGCCATATATGACAAGCCCACAGCTAACATCGTACTCAAATGTCAAAGGTGGACAGCTTTCTCACTAAGATCAGGAACAATACAAGGCTGCTCACTCTCACTACTCTTATTCAACATAGTATTGGATTCCTAGCCAGGGCGATTAGGCAAGAAAAAGAAATAAAAGACATCAAAATTGGAAAGCTATATATAAGTTATTTCTGATAATTTCTTATTGGGTACAAGACTGCTAATTTTGCCTTCTTGAATCTTGGCCATTTTTTTTGGATATTCCTATAAATGACATTCTTGAGCTATTTTCTGAGATATAGTTAGTTAAGTTACTTGAAAACAGCTTGATGCTTTCTTTTAAAGTACTTCTTTTAAAAGTATTTCTTTTAGTTTTTGTTAGGCAGAAAAAGAATAGTGCTTAGTCTAGGATTATTTTTTTTTTTACTAATGAGGCAAAATTTGTTTGTGTATTCTACCCAATATCCTATGAATTATTCTATTTTCTACCTTGGTTGCTGAGAACAAGAACTCTTCCAGGTACTCTGTGATCTTAGGTATTGTTCCCTCTAATTCTATCATGCGGTACTTGCCTCACTCAAATGTGTTGGTCAGTACTCAGCTAAAGTCTTAAAGAGGACCCCTGTGGATCTCCAGAACTCTCTGTACAGCAGTCCTCTCTCTGGTACTCTGCCCTGAAAACTCTCACTTCTTTGCCCTCCCCATACTTGTAACTCAATGTCATCAATTTAGGGAGACTGCTGGGCTCCCCCTGAGTTCCCCTGCATGCATTATGTCATGCAGACTCCAGGCTGTAAGCTGGGCAGTGGTGGGGTTTATCTCATTTATTTTTCCTGTCCCTTGTGGATTACTGTCCTTCATTGCCAGGTTTCAAATGCCTTGAAAACCATTGCTACATATATTTTTCTAGTTTGTTAATTGTTTCAGGCTGAAGATGTTAATCTAGTCCCTTTTGCCCTATCTTAGCTTGAAATAGGAGTAGCTATAATGGTCTTTTCAAAGGACAATTTGGCCATTTGTATCATAATTTTAAGTGTGTTTGACTTTTGGCCCAGCAATTCTAGTCACTATTCTAATTGCTGGAGATATAGCAGTGAATATGATGATATACTTCCATATAGCTTACAATTGAGTGAGAAGACAGACAACAACAAAAATAAATAACTACAATACACTCTGTTGTAAAGTGATAAGGAATGCTTAGAAGAACAAAACTTAAACAGGAAAGGGGCATAGGAAGCATTGGGTAAAGGGGACCATGTCAAATAGATACATTTGCCTGGAAAGACTTACTAAAAGGAGTATATTTGATCATAATCCTACTGGAATTGAGAAAGCAAGCTACATGGACATTTAGAAGTAGAGCACTGCAAGTAGATTAAATACTCAGTGCAAAGGCCCTGGTGTGTTCGATGAATAACAAGGAATATTTGTAACAACTACTAGAATGCCTAAGCAAATGCTTGCAAAATATTAGGTATTTATAAATTGTTACTAAAGAGTGCTAGAACCAGAAATATGACCCAAAACTGTATGGCTTCAGAGCTCATCTGCTTGCTACTATGTCATATTCTCTCTTCCCTAAGCCATGAGACATTGAGACATGTGCTATCTTGTGATTGTTCTTGCATCATTCTCTATCATTATCCAGCTGTAACGCAAGTTTGCCTTGTGTTTCCAATCATGTAAGTCTTGTGACTGTGCAGCCTATGCTGACTCTTTTCTGATAGAATGTTGGGCTCTGACATTTCTCTTTGCACTAATCACTGGGGTTGATTTAATTATTGCACCGAATAAGAGTCACCTCCCTCCCTCAGCACATATGTGTGTCCTCCCAAAGTGTGTACACTCTGACCAAAATGTCATTCTCTCCAGGGACATGTGAGACATTATATAAAAATTCTAATCAAAGCTCCTCTCTCATTAATCCAGCACTTTTTACATCTTTCAAGGCACTGTGTTTTTACCCTTTTTGAATAAATAATGCATAAATGGTATGAAATTTTAAAAGATAATAATGATATAGGAGTGAAAATAAGTTTCCCTTCATCCTTTCCTCAGCCACTCATTAGTCCTGTTTTGAGGCAAATTATATAACCATTTTCTTTGATATCCTTTCAGAAATATTGAGTGCATGTGGGTATTTTTAGTTATCTCCACACCACACCCCTACCCATACAATGTACCTTGATTATAGTTTTCCCTGGATTCTTACCGGACCCTGTAAGGTAGTTGGTGCTCTCTCCATGATACAGATGAGGAGGTTTGGGCTCAGAGATGGGAGGTGACTTGATTAAGTTTTCCCAGGCAGTAAGTGGAAAATCCAGTACTGATACTGGAGGTTTTGTCTGTATTTTTTCTTCCACACTGAGAAATGCCAGGTCCTGTGTCTCGAGCATGGTAGGAGATTTTAAACACTTGCTGGTAGCTAGAGTGATTAAGACAATCCCCCCAATTTCTTTAGTCATTTTAGAATTGCTATGGCAGACTCTAGATGTAATGCTTGTAGGTATCAACTAATAGTTAGCATTAGGAAGACAAAAACTTGATCTTTCTCATTGTTTCCTGGAAATATCCCCCCTTTACAGATCTATTCAGGTCCACCTGAGGAAAATGCTGCACCCCCAGTGCCTCCACCTCGAGTTACAGCAAGAAGGCACAAACCAATCACAATTTCAAAGCGCTTGCTGCGGGAAAGGACCGTTTTCTATACTTCTTCCTTGGATGAAGGTGAAGGTCAGTACTAAAGTTTACCTTTAGCTTCTTAACAGAGATTAGACACAAAGAAGGCAGAAGTGGAGGTGTGGCCATTTTTCCCCATGTAAAGGTAGACTTTTCCTGGCTCCTGGGCCATGCAAAGCAAGGTTTTAAAAATGTGTGCCCCGAGAGCAAATTAGTCCTTTGGCAGTGGATAAATAAGGACAGACCTGTAAAGCCAGTTACCATGATCCCTTAGGAGGCCAGTGGAGGATCCAAAATGTTCTTATATTTGTACCTCAATACATTGAAATGGGTGAGCAGTGTGCTTTCTGAATGTTCTGAGATTTTAATTTCAAATCCAGCTAACATGGAGGAATGATGTCAGCAAGATGTCTGAATAGTAGTTTCCAAAGCATGTCCCCTCACAGTAATATCAATTTGAACAACCATCCATGCATCAAAATACCTTCATGAGAACTATGGTAGCTAGCTGAGAGATTATAGCACCTGGGTAGAGCACAATCATAAGAAGAGATGCATTGCATATGGTAGGAAGAACTTTTTTGTATTATCCATGTTACCCCTCCCCCAAGCTTACACAGTGCATTTTGAGGAAATTGACCTCCACCTGAGAGAAGGAGAGTGAAGTGAGCACCCAACTTCATTTTGGACACTAGCACCAGGCCTACCCCAGTGAACCTCAGCACCAACCCATTCCTCATTGACCCAGGTTCTCATCTGGCCTACACAGACCCGGGCTCCAAACCTGCCTCAGAACCAGGTAATTCCCTGCAGACCCAGACTCCAGACCTACCACAGTGTCAGGCCAGGCCTGTGGCCCCAGCCTCCAGGCCAGCCATTGTGGCCCTAATCTCCATGATGCAACCATAGACTCAGCCTCCAGAATGTCCCCCTATGGACTGAGCCTCTGGGTCTACCCCAATACCAGGCAAGCTGAAGGACCCCAGGCTGCAAGCTTGCCCCAGCAGATTCAGGCAGCAGGCTTGCCCATCAAATTACCTAAGCATTGGACCAGCCTAAGAACTCTAGCAGCAAGTCCACCTGTGGAGCCCATCAAATGGCCCACCCAGAATCTCTGGTGTGTTGACTGATAAAGGTCTTTCTTTGCCAAAGCCAGTCTGTAAAGACTGGAAGATGTGCCTACTTCTTCAAATAGGCAAACAACAACATAAGACCTCATAGATTAGGAATAATTACATAAATTTGACACCATAAAAGGAACAACATAAAGTACCAGAAACAAACCCATTGGAACAGAGATCTATGAACTGTCTGACAAGGAATTCCAAATAATTATCTTAAAGATGCTCAGAGAGTTACAAGAGAACACAGATAGACAACTAAACAAAATTATCAAAATAATACATGAGGAGTTCAAGAAAATGAAAATGATAGAAACCATATAAAACCAAACTGAAATTATGGAACTGAAGAACACAATGACCACACAGAAAAATTCAATAGAGAGCTTCAACCCAATCTTGACAAAGCAGAAAAAAGAATTAGTGAGCATAAAGACAGGTCATTTGAAATGATCCAGTCAGAGGAACAAAAAGAAAAAAGATTGATAAAATGTAAAGGAAACCTAAGAGACTTATGGGACATTATCTACAAAGTAATATACACATTATGGGAGTCCCAGAAGGAGCAGAGAAAGAGAAAGAGAAAGGGAGAGGAGCTGATTTAGAGAAATAATGACAGAAAACTTACTGAATCTGGAGAGAGAAATGAACATTCAGATCCTTGAAGCCCAAACAAACCCAAATAGAGTAAACATAAAGAGATCTTCACTAAAACATATTATATTAAATTCTCAAAAGACCAAGACAAAGAGAAATGCAGCAAGTGAAAAGTGAATCATCACATACAGGGAAACTGCTATAGCACTATGAACAGATTTCTCAGTAGAAACATGCCCTGAGAGAGTGGAATGATATGGGGTAAGTACTGAAAGGGGAAAAAAACAACAACAACCCATCATCCATGAATACTATACCTGACAAAACAGTCCTTCCAAAATGAAAGAGTGATAAAACTTTTCCAGACAAACAAATACTGAGGGATTTCATTACCAATTGACCTAGTTTCTGAAAGCATTTATTCAAGTTAAAATAAATGGACACTAACAACATGGAAACACATGAAAGTATATAAAACTCATCGGTAAAGATAAGTATATAGTCCAATTCAGATTATTCTAATACTATAATGATGTGTAAATCACTTTTACCCAGTATAAAAGTTAAAATACAAAATTATTAAAAATACCTATAGCTACAATAATTTGTTAATGGATATACAATCTAAATATATAAATTATGATATTAATAACATAAAATGTAGAGGAAGGAGAAGTTAAAATGTAGTTTCTGTATGTGATCAGTTACTATGTTATCAGCTTAAAACATTGCTGTACCAATAAGATAGATGTTTTATGCAAACTTCATGATACTCAAAAATACTATACTTTTCGCAGAAGAGGAGACTGAGATACACAGTCTCCTGTGTATATTGTGTATATTTTAGCAGATACACAAAATATATAGAGAATGGAATCAAAGTATACCATTACAAAAAATCAAATCATAAAGAAAGAAGCAGCTGTCAGCCTGCTCTCGATCTATGAGTCAATTTTTATTTGTCAATTATATTTCAATAAATTTGGGGAGAAAATCAGCTCATATGGATTAACTACTCTCCACCAGGTACAATGCTAGGTGCTAGGTAGAATTAAGACATAGTCTCTGCGCTCAAGGAGTTTATAAACCAAATGAAGAGAGATATGTGTGAACAAACAAATGCCATTCAGTAGAATCATTGCTTTGTATGGCGACTGCACTCATTCTAAATGGGCCTCCTTCTCTACTAGTCTACTGAGACCATTTTTGTCAAGGTTCCCAACAATCCCCATGTGGCCAAACCAAATGCCATTCTGCTATTCTCATCACAGTCAGCTTGTGAACAGCATTTGACAAAGTTGGTTGACTCCTTCTTAAAACACTTTATTCACTTGGTTTTCAGGACACTAAACTCTCCTTCTACCTCACTAGACATATCTATCTCAGTCTCCTCTTCTGGCTTTCATTCTCTTGCCAACTTCTACATTTTGGAATGTCCCAGATTTTTTTTCAAGCCCACTTTTCTGTCTATATTTGAAATTCACTGTCTCTCTGTCCGCTTTGTAATCTCTGCTCTAATCTCATTGGTGTTGCTGTCAAGTTTACCTAAGGGCCTTTCTATTTGCTGTTCTCTTGGCCCTAAACATTCTTCCTCCAGAATTTTGCAAGCTTCATTCCTTCATTCAGATTTCTTCTAGATACCATCTCTTCATAGAGACCTTTGCAGAACACTCTAGTTAACAAGTTCTTTCTTCTCCCCCTATCCTTTTATTTAAAACTTATCTTTATTGTTGAGTGTATTACAGATGTCCCTCTTTTTTCCTCTCTTGACCCCCTCCTCCCCAATCCCTACCCCCTCCTGCTTTCCTTACCTCCTTTCCTTTTATACTGCTTTGTCTTATTAATACCACTTGCTACTATTTGTTCACGTTTATTATCTGTTTTCTCTATTAAAATGTAAGATCCACTTTACCACCTTCCCTTAGAACAATTCTTATAAATTGCATGTGTTCAGTAAATACTTGTAGAATAAATGAATGGGTGTGTAAGGAGTAATGAAGAGACAGGTGATCCCAGCTTAAGGGATCACTTCCTTCACAGAGGATGTGAGCCGGCATTCAGGAGAAAGTGGAAAGAAACATTAAATGACTACTCTGTTGTTCTATAATCTATTTTATTGGGTTTATTTATTATTATAATCTCATATATTGGTTTATTTACAAGCTCTCCAAATACACTCCAGAGACTATAATCTCTTTGCCCCAGACTTTTTTTTTCCACTCTGTATCTGTAGTACTGACATGGCAGCTGGCATATCGTAAGTCCTCAATAAATGTATGTAATAAATAAGTGAACTGGGTGTTAGTAGACCTAAGGTCAAATTTTTCTTGGTCACTAGCTTGCTGAGTGACTTGGGTTCATCACTTCCCCATTCTGGGATTCAGTTTGCTTCTCTGTGTGATGAGGGCTTTGTGTCAGAAGATCACTAATGGGATTGCCTAATCTAGATATTTATATTTTTAACTTTTTTACTGAGATACAATTCACATGGCATAAAATTCACCCTTTTAAAGTACACATCTGTGATTTTTAGTATATTCACCAACTTGTCCAACCATCTAATTCCAGTACATCTTCATGCCCTGCAAAAGGACCTTGTATATCTCAAAACTCCACTCCTCTCAATACCTGGACATTACTAATTTACCATCTGTCTCTATGGATTTGCCTATTCTGGACATTTCATATAAATGGAATCATATAATATGTGGTTTTGTTGTGGCTGTCTTCTTATCATAATGATCTCAAGGTTTATCCATGATGTAGTATGTGTAAGTGCTTCATTCTTTTTTTATGGATTAGTAATATTGACTTATGGGTATATCACATTTTGTTTATCCATTTATCAGTTCATGGACACTTGGGTTGTTTCCATTTTTGGCTATAATGCTGCTGTGAACATTTGTGAACACATTTTTGTGTGAATGCATATTTTCAAAGATCTTGGGTATACACCGAGGAGTGGAATTGCTGAGTGATATGATCACTCTATGTTCACACTTTTTAGGAACTGCATACAGGGTGTCCCCCGTATAAAGAATGTCTGTAGATTCTATTACATTTTGAAAATGAAATGCATTTTAATAAACACTGGCTTTATAAGTATTCAAAGTTGTGTATACATTTTTGGGGACACTCTATATTTTGAGGCTGTTTTCTAAAGTATCTGCACCATCTTGCCTTCCCACCAATGATAGATGAATGTTCCAATTTCTCCACATCTTCACCAACATTTTTTTTCTTTTAGTAAAAAATTTATATCTGGAAGGTATATAAAATGATTTGATACACATATACATACTGAAATGGTTACTACAGTCAAGCTAATTAACATGTCATCTTTTTATATAGTTACTACTTTTATTTTATTTATTTATTTATTTATTTTTAAACTTATCTTTATTGTTGAATGTATTACATATGTTCCTCATTTTTCCCCCATTGCCCCCTCCTCCCCATTCCTGCCTCCCTCCTGCTTCTTTTAAAACCACCTGCAATCTCCTCTATTAGCAAATTTCTAGTGTTCAATATATTATTATTAAGAATAGTCATCATGCCATGCATTAGATATCCAGACTTAGTCATCCTACATAACTGCCACTTGGTACCCTTTGACCAACATCTTCCTGTTTCCCAAGCCCCTCCTAGCCTCTGGTAATTACCATTCTTCTCTTTGCTTCTATGTAGCCACGTTTGAGATTCCACATATGAATGAGACTATGCAGTATTTTTTCTTTCTTTGTCTGGCTTATTTCACTTAGCACAGCGTCTTCCAGGTTCATCCATATTGCTGCAAATGGCAGGATATCCTTCTTTTTAAAACTAAATATCACATTTTCTTTAACAACAAATGCTTAGATTGTTTCCATGACTTGTTATCTTTTGAATCATAGACATCCTAAGTGGGTGTGAATTCATCCTCATTTAGTGTTCACTTACCATATGAGGTAGACATCTTGAGATCCATTTTATAATGAAGGCATTGGAGATTTAGAGAGGGTAAGTAGTTTTCCCAATTCCCACAGCTACTACATGACAGAGAAACAGTTTACATTCATCTCATTGCAGAACTCTTTTGTGTTCTATAATGTTGTACTTCCTATAACGTGTGAATGCTTTTCTGAGAAGGAACCAATCCTTTGACTCACCACAGTTCTTTACCAGTAGCATTTCATTATTTCCCCCCCAAACTTGTTATTCCACCTGTATATAGTATTTTAGTGAGTCCTTCCACCATCATCAAAGATTCCTTCTCATCCCCATGTATAAACTCTGTCCATGTGCCCCCTTAACATCTCTTGAATCTGTCTGTCTTTGCTGCTGCTGCTCCAGTTTATATCTTTCTCATCAGCAGTCCCCTATCTGGTCTTCTTACCTGTAGTTTCTCTAATCTACTATATTTTTCATAATGCACTTAAAAGGATATTCTAAAAACACATGTAATAATGCCATTTCCCTGCAAAAAATGTTATGGTCCTCTGCACCCCAATGATAAAGTTCATATTCTTGAACATGGCCTTCATGATATAGCCCCAACTCACCTTAACAACCTCATCTCCAGCTACTGACACTTTTCATCTACAAGTGGTTTCTATGATCAAGCCACACTAAACTTTTTATTTTAATTTTACATTTTCTTAGACAAACCATGATCTTTCACTCTTCTAAGTTGTTCTCTGTCTGAAATCCCCTTTTTCCTTTTTTCCACTTACTGTAATCCTGGAAGTACCAGCTCAAATGTGACCAATTTCACAAGATCTTCTCCAGCCCATCAGACAGAATTAGCACTGTCCTCCTCATAGCCCTTATTTTCATGATTCTACTTGTATTCTAATAATTGACTTATTTCTCTTGATGGACTAGTGCACAGCCTCTCAGAGCACCTCCCCACCACTTACCCACACACAGAAGAGAGGCCCCTGCTTGGCTACTTGCCTATTTGTGAGGCCTCAGTGTCTGATAAGGATCTACTCCCAGTTCTTTGCAGTTTCTGAATCTGGTCTGTGTGTTTTCCTTTGGAAACAGATGTCTGGTTAGGAAAAGGAGATGATGCTGAACTTTTATTATCTGAAGAAGCAATGAACTTTTTCTTGACAAAGAGTGTGGACTCTGGATTTGAAAACTAGCTCTGCCACACTGGTTTTGTAACATTGAGCCTCTTAGTACCTTAGATTCCTTATCTGTAAAATGGGATTAATAAGAGTTTACTACTTTGTAGACTCGTTTTAAATTTTACATGAGATAATCCATGTAAAGCATTTAGAACAGGGCCTGGCACAGAAAAAGTGCTCAAATGATCATATCTGTTATCATTACCATTGTTATCATTGTCATTATTATTATCATTGCCATTTTATCATTATTATTCAACATATCCCAGAACCTGGAAATGGTTACCCTGGCAGAAGGGCTTAGTTCCAAAGTCCCCATCTCTACTATCATTCCATCCCCTATTTCTGTGAGCTAGGAAAAAATCCTTTCCTATGTGGAAGGTAGTGGCCTCTCTGATACTGTGTAGGTGAACATCTCAATGAGACTGTACTCTTATATTCTATTGAGATGGTGATGATACTGTTATGACGTGTCACACAGCTAACCCCTGTTGTGTTCCCTAAAGGAGAACAGGGATAGGATTTTGTAGGGTCTCTCCAGCAGTAGAAGAAAGTATTCGGGTGGAAACAAGTAATTGGGATGTTGTGCCTAATGCATTTGGGAGAAGGAATTCATGTCACTGTTTGCTCCATTGTTTTGAGAGGGTAAATGTGCTTGCAGTTACTCCCAAGCGCTGGATGTTTAAAGGTGGCCTCTGCCCCAAGATATGTCCTGGAAGCAGGTGATCTAGTTACATGGCAGTCCTCTGTTTATGTTCCTACTAATATTTGTGAGCCTTTGGTTATTTGTTTTATTTGTTTGGCTGCTCTAGTCTGATAGCAATTGTGTTAGGGTTAAGAAAAGCAGGGTCATATATCTACCCTGGGACCAGAGTAGGGGAACTATAGAGGAACTCTTGGCCCTGACTCCTGTGGTGATGGCAGCAGTGACTGGTGACAGGTTCCCAAGGAGAAGAAAACTCTCTGGGGGAAAAAGTCTTTGCAGCAAGACTTAACCCTTCCTTCCCACATGGAAATTCTTTCCCACTTGGAACATAAGAGTATAAATAGTAACTAACAATTATTGAGTGTATATTACATGACCAGGCACTGAAATAAGTAGACCATCTCATGTCATCCTCACCACAGCCTTGAGAGGAAAGTACTATTATTATTCCCATTTCTCTGTGGAGAAAATTTGAGATACAGAGGGATTATGAACTTGCCCAAGACCCCACAGGTGGTAAGAAGCAGAACTACAATTCAGTCCTGGGCACCTAGCTCCAGCCCCTGCATTTCTTTCTTTTTAAATCCTCACCCAAGGATATGCTTTTTAATTGATTTGAAGAAAGAGAGAGAGAAAGAGAGAGAGAGAGAAATTGATGTGAGAAACATTGATTGGTTGCCTCCCATACATGCATCGAGTGGGGATCGAACCCACAACCTAGGTATGTGCTCTGACTGGGAATCGAACCTGAAACCTTTTGGTATATGGGATGATGCTCCAACTAACTGAACCACCTGGCCAAGGCCAAAGCCTGCATTTCTTTTAACATTTTATTATGGAGGATTTCAAACATAAACAGAAGTTGAAAAAAAAGTATAACAATACCCGCCATGTACCTATTACCCAGCTTCAACATTTACCACCAAACACCCAGTTGTGTTCCATCCATACCCCTACCCACTGTCTCAATCATGACAACATGTCATTTTATCCATAAATGTTTCAGTATGTATCTCTAAAATATTAGCACTCTTTTTAATTAAAATCACAATGCCATCATTATACCTAAAAGGAAAGAAAAAACAAAATAGTAATTCCTTTAGATTACTACCTAATTAATGTTCATATTCTCATTTTCTCATATTTCATGTTTTTAAATATCAGGATCCAAATAAGATCCATGTTTCATAATTGGTTGACATATCTCTCAGGTATCATTTAACTGACCAGAACCTCTGTTCTTAACCACTATACTCGGATCCGGGTTTTCTATTACTACGGAATGTGACAAGCTCCTTATAGAAGGAATCCTCAATCAGCAATTCATTAACAGTTTCAGGGGACTACATTCATTTCTTTTTTTATTATTATTATTAATTTAATTTTGTTACAGATGTTTCTCCTTTTTACATTCATTTCTTAAAATTAGTTTTCAAAATTTTGCATGCTTTTGTGTAGGTTAATTTTTCTTGGGAGAATGCCCCTGGCTCTCATTACAGTCTCAAAGCTTTAAGTAAATAAGACTCAGAACAACTGAAATGCATGTACTGTTGTCACAGGGAATTCCATAGATCACAAAAGCTAGAAGAACATAAAATGGCTAGTTGGGTTTTGTTTTCTATGAAGATGGAGAAAGAAGTTAAGTTCTGTTAAGTTTATTAACTTGAAATTTGAGAGATCTTTACAAATTACTTTTGAGGGCAATAGAAATAGTTAAAGAGTAACTGGTCTCTTTTTTAAAAAATTAATAGAATATGCAGTTGATTGAAGACCCTTAAGTTCCTTTTGAATTACATATCCTTTTGAATAACATATCCTTTTGAATAAAGCATCTTGATATATTGTAGTTTTATTGAATTGTACTGGTGAAAATCATACTCATATTGAATTGAATTTTCTATCTGTTGTGACTTGTGACTCCATATGAACTGGGATAGGTAGAGACTGATTTTGTAGGATATTGTTAATCTGATCCACAGTAACAGCTCCTTTGAAAAGGTATACAATTTTTCAATACCATGTATGCACTATAAAATGAAAAGGTGATAAAGGTTATCATTAATCTTCCCTCTTTGCACCGACTTTTCCTAGATGAAATCCAACATCAAACACCCAATGGTACTATCACCAACAGTATAGAACCCCCCAAACCACCACAGTACCCCAACCTGCCTCTTCAGAAGAGTGGGGAACCTGATCCTGGGAGGAAGTCCCCAAGCAGACTGGCTTCAGATGGCAAATTGGAGTCCTGCCCTGAGGTGGACGTGGGGAAATTGGTGTCTAGGCTGCAGGATGGAGGAGGGACCAAGGCCATACCAAAGGCCACCAATGGATCTGTGTCAGGCTCTGGGCCCACTAAGGCCCCCTCTTTCCACATAAAGAGACCAGCTCCTCGGCCCCTGGCTCATCACAAGGAGGGTAAGTGCTTGGAAATCCCATGGGAACCAGAACTGAACCCAACTACTTTGCACCTTGAGATCTTTCTGAAGTTGGAGCTATTTAAGTAGAAATCCATTCCTTTTTTACTATCACTAATATTGGAATGGTAGACAAGAACATAAAAACCATTCACAATAATTACTAGAATGTAAGCTTCATGAGGTCAGAGAATTTTAGCCTCTTTTATTTACCTCTGTATCCCAAGTGCTTAGAACAATGCCTAACTGTCACACAGTAGGCAGTCATTATTTGTGGAATAAATTAATAATAATGATATTATTTATTAATATTATCATTGCTAGTGTTGCCATTTATTAGGTATCTGCTATGTGCCTGGCACTGTACTAGGTACTAACAGGCTCTTTTTGCTCTTCACAACCTTCCTGTGAAGAATGTATTGTTTTCTTTTCTACTAGAAATCCGAGGTTCCTAGTGGTAAGTGACTTGCCAAAGGTTGCTAACTGGCAGAGCTGTATTCTAAATCTTACTACGTTTGGTAGGCACCAAAGCCTATGTTTCAATAAGGCACAAATATCACTTTACCTTTTTATAAGAAGCTTTGAATCTATGAACTATTATTTTCTTATTCTTACTCTCCAGTTTTGTAGAAATAGGGATAGGGGGGCACAACTTCTGCAAAACACCCAGCAATCCCACTTCTGGGAATTTATCCGAACAAATCCAAAGCACTAATTCGAAAGAGTATATGCGCCCCTGTGTTCATTGCAGCGTTATTCACAATAGCCAAGATCTGGGAGCAGCCCAAGTGCCCATCAGTAGATGAGTGGATTAAAAAGCTAGCAAAAAAAGACAAAGGACTCATGGACATGGACAATAGGGTGGTGATTGCGGGGGGAGGGGTATGTGTGGGTGGAGGTGGAAGAGGGTATACTGAGGATAAATAGTGATGGAAAAAAATAAAATAAAATAAAGAAAAAAAAGACAAATTAGGATTTGGCTGGCTTCTGCAAATTTAATTGGCTACTACACATGGAGACTCATGTAGGGAGGTTGGGGCTAGTCCAGCGGGAAATTGGGGGAGAATATAAGTGTATGAAGACAGGATGGTATAAAGGAAAGAATATGTACTTTGAGAGCCACAGGCTTGGCTCTAAACCCTGGTTCTTTCACTTTCTAGCTAGATAACCTTCTAAAAATGTGCCTTGTGTTTCTTATCCCATCCCGATCCAAAAATGATTTGAGGCATTTAATAATATAGACAAATATAAGAACTTAAAAATAGTAAGAATAATTTATTTAATAAACAAATATTTATGGAGTACCTACTGTGTCTGGCCCCATTCTAGGTGTTGAGGATGTTGGAGTGAATGAGACATACGAGGTCCCTGCCTGCTTGAGGGCTTAGATGACTATGGCCTAAAATGGTTGTAAAAACTCGAAAGAAAAATAATATGTCATAACACATGAAAATTATATGAAATTCAGATTGCCACATCCACGGACACATGCCCCTTCATTTACCTATTGCCTAGAGCCACTTTCACACTGCGATAGCCTAAAATATTAACTATCTGATACTTGACAGATACTTGCTGACCTCTGCCTTCGATTCCAGAGTACAGGTAAGAACAGTTGAGGCCAAGAGGAGGAGGGTGTCACAGTAGGAAGATGGAAAGAATGGAGTTAGTACACACAATGTTTGCCCTGAAGCCTCACACACTTGCTGGAGCACTTGGCTCCAAACTTTCCAGAGTAAACAACAAGAGGAAAAAAACTCAATGGTTATATAATTCTAAGTTCTTAAGGTGACAACAAGCCAGTTGTTCAAGTAAAGCACAATTCTTTTGCTTTTGAGTCCAAAGAATATTTCCAAGAAGGATTTTCTCTCATGGATTGTTGCATATGACGGCCTCAGTATGAACTGATGGCATTGTCTCAAGGCACCATTCAGTAAAAGCGATTCAATGGGGATCCCATAAGATTTTCCCTAAGTAACTGGGTCTGCATTCTCTGGCTCAAAACACTGAAGCATGTGTATGATTACAGTTAAGTTATTTAGCCTCTTTGCACCTCGGTTTCCATGCCTATAAATGGGAACAACAGCTCACTCCACAGAATTGTTGCTCGGGTTTCAAATGAATAACAAATAAAATATCTGACATAAATCAATATTCAAAATATGTTACTAATTCCCGTCCCCTGCCCTTCCCCTCTGTAAGACTTGCTTCTTCTGGGAAGTAGCCAAGTAAGGCCAGACTTCCATGTAGACATCTGCTTCAATTTATAAGTCATATATTGACCTTCACATCAATCTGGTAGAGAGTTGTGTAACTTAGCTTATGTTCATCACAGTAAGGTTTGTCTCGCCTGTCGCCAAGTCTTAAGGTCAGCCAGATCCTATCAACTCAGCACACACAGTAACTTAGCCCTCCCTATCTGTTCCGCCTTCACCATGTTCTGCTGCAAAGTTAAATCCCAGCGGCACCCCTCTTCCCCTTCCTCCACAGTCCTGTGCCACGCTGCTGGTGGCCACAGCTCTGATGTAATGGTTTCAGTTCATGTAAGTACTGATCTGACTGTCCAGTGTCAGCCAGACTATCCAAATTTCTGCCACAGCCTTGCCTGGCTTTGCTTTCTGCCTCAGGCTAGTGTGATGCAGCTTTTCTTTTAAGCCTCCTGCCTTGGCTACAGAAGACAGAACTGAGTAGTAGTTCTAGCCTTGGTGGAAAATTCATCAAACCTCTGGTGTTGCCTCATTGAACCTTGCCTGCTCTCACCTCCTACTTTCTCCCTTCGTCCCATTTTGGCTGCCACTGCAGTGATAGATTCCAAGCATGAGGACAGATATCATTTAAGCCAAAGCTGCTAAAAACTCTGACTCTGAGTTATAAATGATGGTTGTTAGTCCCAGGTTCTGGCCGGCAACCTGAAGGGCCCTTTTCTATTCCGGACATAGAATATGGATGCTTTCTCTTCTGTTGTATCTAATCATTGTGACAGGCCTATGAGATAGGTTTTGTTCTCCCCATTTCCCAGATGGAGAAACTGAGGCTTGGAGAAGTGAAATAAATTGCCTAGCCAACCAGTTTGTAAGATGTAGAGATGGAGCATAAACCTAGACTTCTTGGGTACTACATTCCTATTTCTTAAGTGGCTTTAGCTACCTTCCCCTTTCTGTTTTCTAAGAAACATTCATTTGGGGGCAGCAAAATTATACAAGCCCAGTTTCCTCCTTTCCTTTGATGTCACTGCCTGTTACCAGGCCTGGCTTTGGAAAGGACATTTGTGTAGCTTCCACAGCAGGACTTCGGGCTTTCCTTCAGGGAATGGAAGAGCAAGACATATACTTGCATGTGTTTGTTTATTTATTCAGATATAGTGCTATACAATGGGACAGACAAAGATGAAAGTCTATGGTCCCTGCCTTCCAGAGGTTCATGGTGAGACTGGCATGTAATCAGTCAATCCCGGACCAGTGTGATCCATGTTCTAGTGGGGGTAACAATAAATTCTGGTAGGAGCATGGAGCAAGGAGCCCTTCACTCTGTCTGAGGTTCTGAGATGAAAGTGAGGAATAGACCCACACTGGGACCCTATGCCATGTGGGTTTGGGGCCCTTTTTAGCTCTCTTCCTCTGTCTTATGGGAGAGAAAAGACCACATTCTGACGGCATGCTCTTGAGCTTGGAGAAATTGTGCTTGTTAGGCCTTGCTCAGCCACAGGGCCATCGGTTCTCCATTGGGGTGACTGATGTTATGAGAGGCATTTGCATCTGCTCTAAAGTTATTAGGAACAGATTTGCTTTTGCAGTAATGGGCTGTGCTGCCCATTATCCAGATTTTCTTGTTTGGACTCATCATGCTTTAATTATCTACTGTGTTTGGTTTTCATTGTCTGCCTTCCCTGGAGCCCAACTCTAGACTGATCCAAAAGGGTAACTAGTGGCTAAAGGAGATAAGAGGCTTTTAGGTGAGTGTGGGGCAGGATCATAGAAAGAAAGATACAATTCTAGAAGACTGGGGGAATCTATACAAGGGAACCATCTCCCTTTACTCTGTGCCCTCAGGTTGGATGTAGATGTATATAAGGAAAGGTGGAAGACAGTTGGTTAAGGTTGAAGACTGATAGGCCAAGAAATCTACAGATGCTAAGATTCTTTGGTTACAGTCATTTAACAGATAATGGGGAAGGAGACAACAGGTTGGGCTGGAGAGGGACGTCAAATTTGTAGTGAAAGGTTGTGGAGCAAGGTTGAAAATAAATGAATAGAAAGTACAGTTTGGTAGAAAGACCATAGGCTCAAAGGCTTAGTGGGTTCTCGGATGTGACTTAGGCTCCAGAGTCTCCCAGATTTGAGTTCGAATCCTGCCTCATCCTAGCTGTGGGACATTGGACAAGCCACAAGCTCTTTGAGCCATTTTTTTCTCATGTGTAAAATGAAGATAATAATTGTGCCCATAGGGTATCTATGGGCTTGGCACATAATGTATACTCAGTTGAATGACAGCAGTTGTTTTGCTTTTACAAGAGTCTCACTACTAACTACATGATCTTAGTTTGGTGAACTTCACTTCTTTGAGCCAGTTTCCTCAACTGTCAGTGAGGACAATGCCTACATTGCAGGCAGGGTTTTTGTGAGGTTTAATTAAATTAGGTATGCAAGCCCTGGCTGGTTTTGCTCAGTGGTTACAGAGACAGGGCCCGCAGACCAAGGAGTCCCAGCTTCGATTCCGATCAGGGGCATGTACATCAGTTGCAGTTTGTCCCCGGCCCTGGTCGGGGTCGTGTGGGGGGCAACCAGTTGATGTGTCTCTCATGTCAGGGCTTCTCTCTCTCCCTCTCCCTCCTTCCCACTCTATATGATGACAAATGGAAAAATATCCTTGGCTGAGGATTAAAAAAATTAGGTATGCAAGACATCTGGTAATGTAATAAACATTCAAAAACTGATAGTGCTACTGGGTGGGTAACATCCTCCCAGGAAATGGCAGGCACGGAAGATGGTAGATGCATAATGTCCCATATTCTGGAGCCTCTGAAAAGAAGCCTCAGGCCTCAAATATGGATGCCATAAAAGAGCTCAGAGCTACTCTTTCCACCCTCAACCTGTCTCTGACCATGCCAAAAACTCCCAGAAGGAGGAAGACCATTGTTGAAGAGAAGAAGCAAGGCAGGATTCTTAGCCGTCCTTCAGCTCAAGGTCCAGCTCAAGTCCTATTCCTTCCACGAAGCCTTCTGACAGTCCTGCGCCAGGGAATTCTCCCTTGCCTTACTTCTTTTGGGTGCCCAAGTTTGGCCCTCTAATGTGGATGCTGAGTTACAGTAGTCACACGTTTCCCATGAGTGTGACTTCATTCTCCAACTCAGTTTTAAGCCTCTGGAGGATGAAGTCTATGTCAGACCACTTGTGTGCATTTCTTATGAGAACATAAAGATGGGTACAAAAGCCCTCAAGCAATACCCAGTAGATTGAATACCTTTCAATTTAGGTTTCAAAATAGCCCTGAAATTTCAGTACATCATGTTTGTATGTATCACAGATGGCACAGGTGGGGACTTAAAAAGGAAAAGCTTTTTTTGTTGTTGTCTTTTTAATGGACAGAACTACATTTGTCTTTACTCAGTCAATATTTTTTAAATACCCGTTGCATGCAAAGCAATTTACTTGGGACTCTGCTGAATACAGAGATGCATCCTACCTGGAACAGAGCAGGTGTTTGGTAAAAAGGTAGCCAAAGCCTTACCAGTTATTTTATTACCATTACCTCTATTATTATTATTATTATTATTATTATTACTAATAAAATAACAGCAAAACAGCAGACACTGGGAAGAACAGTGGATGCAGAAACAGGAGGTAGGGGTCTCACTCATCACTCTACCACTTACTTATGTGATTGTGGGTGAGTCAGTTCAACTTTCTAAACCTCAGTTTCCTTCTTTGGAAAATGGAGATGATAAGTAAGATCTCTCTGTTCTTTGCTTCCAAGCTTACTGTGAACATCAAATAGTTTTCTGTGAGAGTGCTTTGAGTGGCATAAAATATGCTGGAAAGATCAGATTACTATTATAATTTGGGTCATATTTTTTTTTCAGTGTACCCAGCCTGGTGCTAAGGGGAATAGCATGTCCAGAAATGTATGGCACACTCTAGATGGGGAGACAGAATTTATATGTGTGTACATGAATAGTACCTGTTTTATTCCTCCACTGGAACACCAGTCACACTGTATTATCACTATTTCTTTTCATATCTGTCTAGCTGAAGGAACTAAAACACCCATACGGCAATATATAAGCACTTCATGAGTGTTTACATGGATGGGAATTAGCTATGCCAGCTGTAGTGTTCAGAGAGGTAAGATTTGAGCTGAGTGTTGAGGAATGGTTACAGTACAGTTAAGACATGAGAATAGGGGCATATATCGAACAAGAAGCAGGGAAAACTCTAACATTTACTTACCCCTGCTGTACAGTGGGCATTTTCTATAGGCCATCTAATTTAGTCCTTACAACCACCTTGTAAGGAGGGATTATCATACCCATTTCCCAGGTGAATAAATGGATAGTCAAAGACGTGAAGTAACTGCTCAGGTTCCCACAGCTTGGAAGTAGCAGAACAAACAGGTCTACCCAACTCCAGACTCTCTGTGCTTTTCACTACGTATAACATATGGCCTCACCTAGAAGAGTCAAGAGCTTTCTTTGATACAGTACTGAGGAGACCAATTTGACTAGAGTGGAGCTGATAGTTATAGTTCAGAAATAGTGCCTGGGATGATAATTTTGGACCAGCTCATAGAGGGCCTTGAATTTATTTTAAGGAGTTTGAATTTTATTCTGTACATAGCCACTGGGAAGATCTTAAGGAGGAGAAAAACAGTGTAAAAATACTTAGGGTAAATCTTACAACAGTGTTATATGGATTAAAGTTAATATTCTTTATATTTACCTTATAATTTTTATAGAAGAAAGCTTAATGAATATTAAAATTTAGAATACATGCACCCCTATGTTCATAGCAGCACTATTTACAATAGCTAAGATCTGGAAACAGCCCAAGTGCCCATCAGTAGATAGTGGATAAAAAAGCTGTGGTACATTTACACAATGGAATACTATGCAGCTGTAAGAAAGAAAGATCTCTTAACCTTTGAGATGACATGGGGGGACCTGGAGAGTAGTATGCTGAGTGAAATAAGCCAGTCAGAAAAAGACAAATATCATATGGTCTTACTTATATGTGAAATCTAATGAACAAAATAAACTGATGAACAAAATAGATCCAGAGGCATGGAAGCAGGGAACAGACTGATGAATCTCAGAGGGAAGGGGAAGAGGAAGGGGAAGGGGAGAGAAATAAACCAAATAACTTATATGCATATATGCATTGCCCATGGACACAGACAATAGTGGGGTGAAGGATGGGGGTGGGGTAGCAGGATGGAGGAGGTCAATGGGGGGAAAAAGGGGGGACATCTGTAATACTTTCAACAATAAAGATAAATTGAAAATTAAAAAATAAAATAAAAAAGTTTACTAACAAAAATCTGAATGAATATCAAGATCTACTAACACCCCTGCATAGTCATGCACGTGTCTATTTTCATATTGTGTTCATTAGGCCATGAGCACATTTGTGGACTCTTTTTCACTTGTACTATTTTATATACATATATTTTTTGACCTGGCCCAAGACCTTGTCAGTTCATGCATAATACGTATTGGTTAAATGCTTGTAAAAATTGACTCATTTGCTTAACCTTTGTGGTTGGGTCTGGCTTTTTGTGTTAAGAATCATATATTGTACCAATTGTTTGTTTTTTTAATTTTTTTTTCTTTTGAGTTAAATTCCTTTGGACCTTATCCCCAAAGTGGATCAACTGGATCACCGAGTATGAACTGTCTCATATGTATGATTTTGCATTTCGTCCACATTGTTGCAGAATTCTTGATGGCTATCTAGATAGAATAAGCCCAGTGTACAGTGCCACCAGCAATGTGTGAGTCCATCCATTTCACCATACTCCTGCCAGACGTGTCATAAAAATTATGTGTATTTATTTTATACTGACTGACCTGGAAACTGGAGACATAGAGGCAGGAAGGCAAGTTAGGAGACTTGCTACACTAGTCAAGGCCTAAGTGAAAAAGTCTTGAGTTTTGGTGATGATGAATATAACAAATTCAAATTCATTGTCTAACATTGACTAAGCACCTACTATGTGCGAGGCACTGGACTAAACGTATTAGTGCCTAATTAAATTCTCTCAATATCTTTGTAAAATACAGTATTATTGGTCTTGATTATATAGATAAGGAAATTGAGACTCAGCAAATCGCTGTGACATACCGTAGGTCACACAAATGTGAACTTCAGAGCTGGTGTTCAAACATAGACTTTCCGAAGAGATAGCTGTGGGAAGAATTATAAAAAAATACAAATCAAGAGTTGTTAGTGACCAAAAAGAAATGGGTGCCAAGGGAGGTGGCCTAGATAACTCTGATATTACGTATTTTTCCATTTGGCTAACCATCAAGGTTCTTGATGTTTTTTCTTCCAGGAGACTCTGACAGTTTCAGCAAAGTACGACCTCCAGGAGAAAAGCCAACCATCATCCGTCCCCCAGTGAGGCCTCCAGACCCTTTCTACCGGGCAGCTACTCCACAGAAAACAGAACCAAAGCCAGATATCGTAGCTGGCAATGTAGGGGAAATCCCATCATCCGTGTAAGTAGGGTTATTCCTCATCGTTGACCTAAGGCCCATCTCAGGCCACCAGGAATGCTTTCAGGATTACCATTATGGTTTCGAAGGGTATATAGTGCACAGTCCTGGGCACCATTCCCTTCACTGTCTAGGGGAATGCACAGACCAGCCCTGTTCAGAGTGTTCCACTCAACACTGAAGGCTGAGAGATTATCCCAGAACTCACCAGTTTGAACCTTAGTGCCAAATAGGAGACCCATTGTTTCTAGCAATCCTGATCTCTGAAAAGTGATAAGATTATCTTCTGTTTTCATGCTCCCTTGGCTCTGGAACTTTTCTTTTTTTCTTGTTATTGCTACTGGTTTTAAAAGTAATTTAATGAACAGGTTTACTCATTGTACTTGTGCTTGAGGCTTTTTTTTTTTTTTGAAAGGGTGTGGTTTTTGTAAAATCTTCCAAAATGACTCAGATCCTCCAGAGAGCTCTTGCAGGGTATGAGCTGAGCTGATGTCCCACAGACCTTCCTAAGGCTGGGCTGCAAACCAAGGAGCCAGAGATAAAGCTGCTGCAGTGGGGCTGCAGCACTTCTCAGGAACCCACCTTTTTGGGCCATAGCCTAACTGGCTGGCCTCTCCTCAGTTACTGCCTGGAACCCCTCTCAGCATACTTCCTCCTGGTGTTTCTTTTTCTTGTGTCTCTTGTTTTCCACAACTGTAAAATGGGCACATTTTTATTTTATGGATTCATTTTTTAATATGCTGTTATTGATTTTAGAGAAAGGAAGTGAGAGGGAGGGAGAGAGAAACATCGATGAGAGAGAGCATCGACTGGCCGCCTCCTGCATGCCCCCCAGTGGGGATCGAACCTGCAACCTGAGCATGTGCCCTGACTGAGAATCGAACCAATGACCTTTGGTGCATGGGACGATGCTCAATCCACTGCACTACACTGGCCAGGGCATGGGGCAAATTTTTAAAAAGCTGCCTCCATTTTGACTAATTAGCTAAGTGTATTTACATAATGTCAACAATTATACTTTGAAACCTAGGACTTGTTTCACTTATTTCTCCTAAGAATAGCCTGAATGGGCAACATATTTAGACCATTCTGAACCAACAGGGAGCCAAAGGTATCAACCATAGCCTTGAGGGTGCCTATAGTCTCTGAGCCATTTCACATTCTGATACTTGGGTTTCCCCTCAGATCCAGGTCCTTTGCAAGCTAAGGCAGAGCCTGGCATTGATGGCCTATCTGGTTCCCATTTTCTTGTTCTTCCACTGGCCATTGGTTCTCACAAATTCCAGAGCGACTCATGGGACTTGCTTGGCTTCTGTTTGCAGGGTGGCTTCGAGGACCAGGTTCTTTGAGACAGCTTCCCGGAAAACAGGAAGGTAAGAGACATAGGTGACAGAAGAGAGATGACATCACTTTTTAATAAATGTAGCCTAAGCATCTCATTTGCTCTCTTACATTCTTTTTCTCCTGTGTATCTCAGTCTCTGTCTCTCTGTGTTTGTCCCTTTCTTTCCCACAACTCCGTCTCTCTCACCCTGTGTTTCTGTCTTTTTTTCTCTACTCGTTGATCTGCTTGTCTTTTGTCACTTTGTTTCTCTTGCACTCCTTTTCTTTCAGTGTCTCTTTCATTCTCAGTATCTTTCTGTATTTGTGTTTTTCTACTTATGTCTGTTTCTGTGTTTGTCTCTCTGTCTCATTATTTATTTCACTCGTATTCTGTATCTATCTCCCCATGTCTCTCTTTCTTTATCTGTCTTTGTATGGTGTCTTTTTGCCTCCCTGACTGCCTTTCCATCCCTTTCTCTTTCTGCTTTTCTCTCTCTCTCATATACACAGTACTCATGTGCCAAGTAGTATTACAAAAACTTTGCACTCAGTATAAGTCTTACATTTGTTAGTTTACTTATTTAGAACTTATTATAGTCTTAAGGGGCAGCTGACAAAAATATATAGAATGCAACACTCTAATATAAACAATCTTAGAATAAGCATAGCCCTCATTTCAGAGGTAAACATTCTATTCAGGTGGTTGTTCTCAAACTAGCTGCACATGTAAATCACCTGAAAATCTTGAGGGAAAAACAAACAAACACAGAATCCTGCCTTCCACTCTAGACACACCAAAACAGAATCTATAAGAGTAGGGCCTGAGAATCTTTTTTTTGTTTTCTTTCCACCCTTCCTTTCTCCCTCCCTCCCTCCCTCCCTCCTTTCCCTTCTTCCTTCTTCTCACGTGCTGATGCAGACTGTCTAAGACCTGGAATTTGGGACCATTTTGACTAGACAACCTGGGCAAATGGTTGCTTAGCCTTCAGGGACCCTTTTGTGAATTTGCTCCATGTTGCTTATCAGAAAGTTTGAAACTGTGCTTCTGGATGGGTGACGGGAATATAACTCTTGCAGGTGGTTAGTTAAAAGCAGAACAATGTGCTTTTACCAGTAGTGAAATGAGGTAGGTTTGACATCATCTAGTTCAAACTGTGGGACCTACCTCACCAGGACATGATTCTGCACAGAAGGTCAACCTAGTTGTTCTTAGCAGTCAATCACGGGGAACCCTAGACCAGGCGAAATTCTCCTTAGACAATAATTTACCACTTATGCTATCATAACGAATAAAAGTGAGGTCAAACCCCTAGATTTCTCTTATGATAGAATGGAAATAAAGTTTTCACCTATCTTATGTCTAGGCCTCTGGAACCTAGATTTAATTTTTTCCCCCAGATTCTGTCATGGCGGGAGTGTGGATAAGACCAAAGTGGGTATACCTACTCTTTAGTATGTCATAAGTCACCATCCTAGGTACCCACAGGTTTCTCCCACTCAGCATTTACATAGGGAAACCACCCCTTCTGTGTAGGCCCACACATTTTAACTACCACTTATATCAATGAATCTACATTCTGGCTACTGCTCAAGATCGTCAGACTAGCCACAGTCAGTCCCATCTGTGGACATTGTTGCCAAGCTCTTCTTTCATCTCTAATGAAAATTATGATCTGTTTAACTTTTGCTCTACCCCTTTCTACTTCTCATTTGTACACCTGACATTTGAATGACCTCACTCTCTCATTCATCTCCCTTCCACAACAATTAAAAAAAAATAAAACAAGAGAAAATGAGAAGTGGTTCATCGAGAAGGGGGCGGGGGAAGACATTTCAGTAAGGCAGAACAGCTTATGCAATACAGATTAAGGAAGTGATTAGCGTTCCAATTTGGCTAGAATGTGGGGATGAGAAGAGGGAAGCTGGAGGTGAGGCCAAGAAGATGGATTGCAGCCAGATTGTAAAGGCTTTGTATGATATACTAAGGAGTTTGGTCTTTATACAGTAGTCCATTGGGAGTTATGGAAGACTTTTAAGCATGATGATGAACATTCAGAGCTCACTGAGTTGTAAACACACTCTTTCTGTTGGTAAAGGGAAAGATAGATGGGAGAGTAAAGACTGGAGGCAGGGAGACCAATTAGGAGGCTAATCATCCTGGCAAGAGTTAATGAGGCTCTGACCTGTGGCTTTGCCAGTAGGAATGAAATGGAAGGAGAGAGTTGAGATAGATTCAATAAGGCCTTGTTGCCTTTTCAAACATGGAACGTTGCAGAAGGATTAAGAGAGGAAAATCTAACTTGGGAAATTAAGTAGATGGTAACCATAATTAATCATGGAAGAACAGGTTTTGTGGAAAAGTGGCTCTGCTCAATTTTGGACACTGTTTTTGAAGGCCCTATAGGACATCCAGATAGAGATGTCCACTAGGTAACTGCAACTTAGACTAGTAGTTGGGCTGGTCCTCCAGAGATTTAGGGGTAGAACTTTTGAGTATAGCTATTATACGTCATGGGGGCATTCACATATATCAAAATGTGAATAGTGGCTCTTTTGGCAGGGGGAGATCCTCAGTATTTGGTGATGATTGAAAGCATGGATGGGAATATGGCCACTGATGGAGTAGGTGTAAATAGACTTAAGGGAGAAGAAAAAAACAATGCTGAGGATGTAGCCCCGGGACCAGCTGTTGTCTCAGATATTCTGGCCACACTATATGGGGGTTAGACTCTTCAGGATTGTCTTTTCCCTCCAGCTGTCGTTAGACAAGGCTAATTTAGGATCGATCTAAGCACATCAAGAGGCCAGGCTAGGCTGCTTGGTCTTCAAGTCAGAAGAGGATTCATGTTTCATATGGTATTTGTCCTCCCTCCTTGCCCTTCTCCCTATTAGATATAATTACAGAATGTAGTATTTGGTCTTGGGCCAATTTCTCTGGGCTCCCCTAGCCTTCTATAGTCTGGTGCACAAGATCTGGCATCCAAAAGATGTTTTGTCTGGGAGACTGGGCTCTCTAAATCTGCCAGAGAGGTAGCTCAACCTATAAGCATGGAGCTAAATGCTTTGAAAAACCAGGATGGAATCACATCCTCATTTTTAAAATGACCACGTTGACGCTGACATATAAAGACTACCCTTATCCTTGCTTTGCCTTTCTGGTTCTAATTTCTAAAGTCTTAGTGAAATGTCTTTTGTCCTTTACCCACAGTTCTCAAGGCAGACTTCCTGGAGAGGAGAGTTGAGGCTTCAGGTATGTACTCTCCCACCCCTGATTACAGAACCTTCTTACACGTAAGCCTTTTTTATGGGATCTGAGTTTTTGAGGATTGGAATACCGTGTCAGTTCAGAGGGTAGAAACTTACCTCCATGCCTCAGTTCATTACCCTATAATTACATGATCCTTAAACTTACTGCATTCTAATTCTGAGATTCTCTGTGTTTTTAAGTCTCTTCTTTCCTTTCTCCTCCAGCCAAACTACAGTGTAGTTTTACAAATTGCCTTTGAATCAAGTTTATTAGGAGTCCTAGGCTGTGACATTTGGGGCAAGTACATTTCATTCTCTGAGCCTCAGTTTCCCAATCTGTAAAATGAAAGGTTGGAACCTTGTAACTGGCATCTTTGGGTCTATAAGATCAGTACCCTCTTTTGGTATTACAGCAGGTACCAAGAGCCCATCTTAGTATCTGCAGTATGACTTCATTCCTTCAGACCAAATCGCTATTCAGTATTACCCCCAAAAAATCTTCCTTCTCAGTCCTTTATATTTGTCTGATGTAAAGCACTTTCACATTCATTAGTTCATTTACTCCATATCAGATGCAAGATATAAGGAGGATAATGTGTGTTTTAACTCAACAAGTAAAGGAACTGAGGTTCAGAGGAGATACATAATTTGCTAAAGTCAACAGGAGCCGTGGAGATCATGGACATTTCTTTATCTGGGAGTTCTGATTGTTTGACTCTCAGATTGCTGGCATAACATGAGCGAGTATACACATAAATGAGACCCAGGTGTCTGGAGCAGAGCTTTCCATGTGCTCCCCAGGCTTCCTTTTCTTTCTTATCACTGCCTGTCCTCAGAGATGCATAGGTAGATGAGCTTTCTCCTTATCTGCCCTCATGGAGATGAAGTCCCAGTAAAAGAAAGTTTAGAATTTTTGTAGTGCTATGAATGTTATAAAGGCAATGACCATATTATGGTGGGGGTGGGGGTGGGGGTAGGGGATAATCTCAGAGGTATCAGACTTCTGCATCCCCTGTAGACTTTTTGGGGATTAGCATTGAGGCCAAAGGCACACAGTTTCTATTCCTGAGTATAGCACCGTCTTAGGCCTGTTTCATGGGCTCAGAGTTATAAGGGCCTTTTCCTAGCCAGCCCCTATTAATCAAAAGATTAGTTACCAGTTTGTATGTTTAGCCACCTACCAAGAGAGGCCCCACTGCTTAGTGGCTGTTAAGTGCTTGACCAGTCCTAGCTAATTCCCTCCTCTTCTTTCTCTTTCAGATTTTAAAAGCCTTGGCCTCAGAAGACCCTTTCCAGGTTCTGGAAGGGTTTTCTCCACACCCTGTGTGCTGAGTCATTTTGTGCTGAAGAGCATCTCCTTCCTGGCCCTGCACCTTCAGGCTCTGAGATGCTATGAGTAGGGGGGCACATGTCCTAGAACAGGTTTATTTCTCCTTTGTATTCTGCCTTTATCCCCTCAGAAGGTATATCTTGAGCTCCTGTAAGACTGTGAATGTCTGAACTCCTTCAGGCCAGACTCTGCAGAAACCAAGCTATCCACTGACCTGAGTTGAAGAGGGGAGCTCAGTTTTCAACTCTTCTCTGAACTTCCTGCCTCCTCAAAAGGACATCGAACTCTGAAAGATTTGGGGCTAACCACTGATCTCAAAGGTCTAACCCTGAACTAAAATCTACTGGGGTTGGGGCCATTGCTTACCTTGGAAGCAGGGGAATAGGAACGTTTGCTAAACATTGGAGAATCATAACATGTCTCTTACTGATGATATGGACCCTGGTGCCAGGTTGGAGCTCTGGCACTGTAATATATTGCCAAGAACCTGTCTGCTCCTGTGGGGCCAGACAGCTTGGGGTGATGCCCCCTGCAAACCCTCCATGTGGACTCAGGAAGGTGGCCTTCCTGCTCTTGCATATAGCCGCTTAAGACAAATCTGCAAAGCACGTTTTGCATGTCAAAGCCTAGGTCTGTTCGAATTATTCTTCTGCCTGTTTTGTCCTGGCAGCTTCTTTTGCAAGCAATCAAGAAAGAAAGAAAGAAAGAAAGAAAGAAAAAGCTGGAAACAGTTCTTTAAAGAAGGGAGATGGTGTCCTGCAAGAGTTCCATTTTGGGGTCAAATGCTGGGGAAAATTGTTAAGATGGATTGAGGCCAGGCGGCTGTCACATTGCATCATGTTTGCTTTCTGCAGTTAATCTCTTTTATCTCATGAAAGAAGCAGTTTTGAACCCTGTGCCCGTGGATTCAGGAAGTTCACGAAGCCTCTGAAATGGTGTTCAGAATTCCATGACAATGTGTCATTTCTGGAGAAATGTCCGTAACATTCTGCTGAATTTCAAATGGGCCTGTGACCCAATAAAGGTTAAGAACCACAGCCTTGAGATAAAAGACTTTTTACAACCCATATAGCATTTGATTTGTAGGACCTTGCAAAATCATTGAGTCTATCTGCCTAGTTTACCACTGGGGAAACTGAGGCAGAACACATTAGCAGCCATGCTTAAAGAAGATCCTAGGTCCTTGGTCTCCTACTCAAGGTTCTTTCCATTACACAACACTTACCTAGCAAGGGGTATTATGATGGGTGGCTTTAGTGGTCATCATTTTGGGAGATTGGCTTTTACCCTCTTTCTTGATTGCCCACATATTTGCCACCAAATGAAAAACTCCCAGACAAAAGCTCCTAGTCTTCCTCGTTTGCCATCTAAACCATTGGAAAGGAACTAAAACACAATTGTTAGTGACAAATCTGAGAAGTAGACACTTCTGATTCCTGTTTGTTAAAGGGGAACTGCTAGAGCAGGTGTCATTGCTTGTGTTCCCAGGTAGATGCCAATGACACAAAACAGGTGCTCAGGGTATCAACCCCAAGGGTCCTTCAACTCTACTTTCTCTGGGTGACTAGTTTACCAGAATCAAGATATCTGCTTCCAGTAGCAAACCACACACTGGGGAGGATGAATAGGCCTTTCATCTGAGTGTTTCTTTGTTTCCATCACATGTGCACACTCATTGCTTCAGGTGAGCCACAAAGCCATATTATCTAGGGCCAGGGGTGGGGAAACTTTTTTCTGCCAAGGGCCATTTGGATATTTATAACATCATTTGCGGGCCATACAAAATTATCAACTTAAAAATTAGCCTGCTAGCCCGGCCAGTGTGGCTCAGTGGTTGAGCATTAACCCATGCACCAAGAGGTCGCCGGTTAGATTTCCAGTCAGGGCACATGCCCAAGTTGTGGGCCAAATCCCCAGTGGGGGGCATGCAGGAGGCGGCCAATCAATGTTCTCCTTTCCGTTCTAAAATTAATGAAGAAAAAACAATTAGCCTGCTATATTTGGTCAAACATTGAATTAACTCACCCCTAATGCAGTGGCTGGAACTGCTTCTCTTTGGTGAGGCTTGTGATGTTAGCTGGTATTGATTTCACAGGCCTTATGTGGCCCGTGGCCCGGACGTTCCCCACCTCTGATCTAGGCAAAGCTCTAGTGTTTGGCCTTACACAAGTCCCTTCTCCTCTCCTCTGAGCCTGTTTCCCCATTTTAAAGGGTTCATTTATAGCCAGTTGTCTACCTAATGGACATGAGCATCACCTAGAGAGATGAGTGCCAGATGGGGGATGAGCAGGAGTTTTCTCTCATTTTTTTGCGGCTCAGAGAGGTGACATAACCTGCTCAAGGTTACACAGATGGGAAATAGATTGGGACCTAGGTTTTCTGTTTTTACTTATGCTGCACTGCTTCTCCAGGAGAGGAAACACAGTCCTCCAAAACCTCAGCACTTCTGGGAAATGTCAGGAGTGCTAAGCTCTTAATTGCTTCAAAACAGATTGATGTTTTCCCCCTGTTGAAGTATATCCTAACAGTTTTATGACTTGAGACGCTGCAGAGCACTCTTTTATCCATCATTTTGTCCTTATAAGAGTCCCATAAAGTAGATAAGACCAGATATTTTGCCCCCATTTAACAGATGTACAAATTAAGACCCAAGACCATTGGTTTAGTTTTCTATTGCTGCTGTAACAAATGACTACAAATTTAACAGCTTAAAATAACATCCATTTATTTTCTCACAGTTTTTGTAGGTCAGAAATTCTGTATAGTGTGTCTGGATTCTCTTCTTAGGGTCTCACTGAACTAAAATCAAGGTATCAGCCGGGATGTGGTTGTCATTTGGGGCTCAGGATCCTCTTCTGAATTCACTGGTTGTTGGCAGAATTCAGTTCCTTGTTGTTGTAGGACTGAGGTCCCCATTTTTGACAAGTGGCCCCCTCCATCTTCAAGGTAACAATGAATGGCACATCAAATCTTTTTACTTCCCCTTCCTCTGACTTCCTTTTCTGCCTCTGATGTTAAGGGCTCGCCTTTCATTGGGGTGATTTTATTGGGTTGGCACAGATAATCCAGGACAATCTCCCTATTTTAAAGTCAGTAATCTAAATCACATCTTCAACATCTCTACCATGTAATCACAGTCTTGGAGATTAGGGCATGGGATCTTCTTGGAGGCCATAATGCTGCTTACAACAGGCGTGAAGCAGCTACCTACAGAAGCTCTGCCTCTCAGCATAAAGAAATGTGCTTAATCCTGGGGTAGACTCTGTGGGGGCAGTTAGAAACCCTGGTGTTGTCCAACCTCTCCCGTCTGAAATATACAACAGACACAATTTGGCAACACATCAAAGAAAATGGTAGCTGGAGTACAGGGGGCGGGCCCTTTGGAAGCTGAATGTATTCTTAGATGGCACCTTGATGCTGGTTACCAATCCCTTAACTAGTCTCATTCTGTCTAGTAGGAGAGGGGCAAACACAGTTTCTCTAAAGGCCCAAGATGAGATGTAAGTACTGGTATTAGCCTCATTTTACTGCTGAGAAAACTGAGGCACAGAGTAGTTAACATCATTTGCTCAAGTTCCCTTAACGAATCCCCTGTGATTTCTACCAGACTGGGAGAATTCAGAGGAGAGATTATGGCCAAGTTGATTTCAAAGTCCCTTTTACCTTTGGTCCTCTAGGCTTGCCCACAGGGTCCTGGTATTCTGATAACCCAAGTCAATCCAGCTGAGTTTTCTGGGGCCAATGAAGTGCAAAGTGAAGGTGCCCAACCTTTTCTCAGAGGCTGGAAGACAAGGAGACTGTTAGTCCAGGTGGTTGAGGTCATGATGGGTTGGACCCCAGGAATGCCCTCTCCAGAGCAATATTTCTATCTAAGCTTGCTCCAAACCTGGCTCAGTTTACCCCTAATTTTTCTTCTCTCATGCATGAGTTTCATTCCAGGCCCAGTACTCTGCCCTGTGCAGTTGCCAAGTCATGTTTGGAGGATTCCTATTTCTTGAGGTCTGACAGGGACTCCTTCCTATGACAATTCAACTCTCAGTGATGTGGCTTGGGTACCTTCACCCTTGTGAGCACCCCTTATGCTCTTCCAAGGAGCAGCTATCTTTCCCACGTTGCCTTCCTCTCCCTCTTACTCTCATTACAATTGTGCTTACTGTGTTTCTTCAAAAGCACTCAGTGAGAGAGCGGGTGGTCCTGGTGGGGAGATAGGAAGGAAGGACTATCCTGTTGCTGGCTCATTTTATACTTAATTGGGAATTAACCCTGGGTTCTTGACTGTCCAGGTTGTATTTATATCCAGCAAGAAATCACATTATTTTCCCGGAAGTGAATAAGACATCACAAAATGCCTAAGGAAATGGGTCTAAAGATCCTTTAAATAAATTTGAAGAGTTCTAAGAAAGAAGCATTGGCAGCCAAGTAGCCAGGCTGTTCGCAAAGTGACAAAGGGGAAAAGAGACTCAGCCCTGACCACAAGTGGACAGGTTATGAGAATGCAATCCAGCATATTTGCATCATTTGTGTTTCTAGAATTCAAGGCCTTGAGAACTGAAACAAGGCCCAAAATGTAGTTGAGGGTCCTCTGGGACCAAGGGAAGGAAACAAACATCTGTCATGTGCCAAGCATGAAATGGGAGAGCCTTCCCAGGAGATCTGGCATAAGAGTTAAGGTAAGGCCACCTGGCAGGCACATTTACCTACATTTTATATTCAAGGGTGGGCAAAAGTAGGTTCACAGTTATAATACAAATAATACGATAACTAATAAATAATAATACAAGGATTAATTGTTTTGCATACTCACAACTGTAAACCTACTTTGCCCACCCCTGTACATTGTCTCATTTGAGCTTTTCAACCACCTGATTTTAATCCCATTTTACAGATAAAGAGACTAAGATTCAGAAGACTTACTGTCCCAAGTCACATAGAACATAAGTGGTAAAAGCTGAGATAGAAATGGAAACCTGTGGGAGTCCTGAGCCTGCACAAACATGGCATATTTTTATTACTAAAAATTTCTCTAACATGTAAGACCCAGTGTTGACCTGGTATTTGGGGAAAAACAAACAAACAACTTTTTATTGTTTGTGCTGTGTTGCTGCTGGAGATGGGAAAAGGGGGGAATAAATAAGGGTGTGCAGTGTTGCTCAGTGGTTGAGCATTGACCCATGCACCAAGAGGTCACCAGTTCGATTCCTGGTCAGGGCACATGCCCAGGTTGTGGGCCTAATCCCCAGTGGGGGCCATGCAGGAGGCAGCCAATCGATATTCCCTCTCATCGATGTTTCTATCTCTCTCCCCCTCTCCCTTCCTCTCTCTCTAAAATAAATAAAGAAAAAAGATTTTTTAAAAAAGGGTGTGGCCCGTGCCTGAAGCAAACTGGGGATATGGAGCCCTTGTGTGAATTAGAAAAAGCACCCCTTGCTGAAGATACTTTATGGCCATCTGCCAGAAAATTATAATAAATATAAAAATTTCTGATTGAAATGTTAGAGGCACCCCTGGATGGAGCCATCTCAACTGCATTCAAAGACCCTGGGAAGGGGCCCAGAAGTGTAAAGGACATAAAATAATCATGGCACAAAGACATTAATGAATGTGCCTCAGATCCGTTTAAGACCTAGAAGGTCATTTACAGACCAAGGCCTGCATGATTCTAAAGGAGAAGGGGTTATGGAAACTTAATTAGTGGGAAAGAAGGGCTTTGAATGATAGTATTACCTTATATTTTCAAAGCCCTTAAAGCTTTAGGATACTGGCTGGAGAAAGAATTAGGCAATGGAGGAGGGAAAGTCCCTTTCCTAGGCACTTTTTCACCGAGTTTCTCATTTATTCCTCACAACAGCCTTGGGGGACCTAGTGTTATCCTCATTTTAGATATGAGGAAACTGAAGGTCTACAAGGTTAAATGACTTACTTCAGATCACACAGATATTAATTGGTGGTACTGGGATTTGACCCCAGGTGTGTCTAACAGCAAAAATAGTGGTTTTCTTCCTTCACAACATAACAACTTTTGGGAAACTAGTTGGGTATGTGTCCAATCAGTCAGTTCAAAGCTGGTAGCAATCTTGGAGAATAAAGAACCTGCACAAGTCATGTTCAAGGGTCCATGATCCCTGGCTGGGCAAAGGGTAATAGCCAATACCCAAGCAATGGAGATGGAGGGCATACCTGTGTAGCCAAGGTCTCCCTAGTGATCATCAGCTTTTCCCCATTCACATAAGTGTCTTCAGTGGGAAGTGGAGACCATATTTCCCTTCCTCCCCACCTCAGACTTCCAGAAAACCCTAAGGCATCTATAGCCATATACACATCTATACCTCTTTGGTTGTGAGTTAGGGAGATGTGTCCATGGAGCCACCTTTTTGCTCTCGCTTACTTGGTGCCGATGTGAAGGAATCTGAAACCCATATGTAGCTGAGCCAGATAGTGCTGTGATCCTCAAGCCCAGCTTCCATAACCTATGGTCAAGATCCCAGTGCTCCAGTTAACTGCCTCCATTGTTCCTGTCATCTCAGCAGCCATCTCCAGATGTGAAGGCAGAAGGGAGGTCAGAGAGAGCTGACTAAACAACATGTAGCTGCAGTGAGGGAGCAAGGGTGGGTGGACGCAGGAATTCACCACAACACGGAGACACCATATACCATCCCTGTCAGCCCTCCCAAGCTTTGTAAGTTGGGTCTCTCCAGGTCAGTCAATAGCCTTAGCCCTGCTCCAGCTTCAGGAAAAAAAGCTGATTTCCTTCTAGGAGAGTCTTCCTCCTGAGGTAGTTCCTTTGTTTTCTTCTCCAGGTCTGAGAATGGAAGACTTAAGAGATCTGGAAGGGATATAAAAGAATCTACATTTATTTAGGAAATAGATGGCATTGACTCTGCTTCCGGCACTGTTCTCAGTGCTTTATAAATACGAATGCATTTAATCCTTACAACAACCCTATGAGGTAGATATTATTAATACGAGTTTAGGGATGAAGAAACTGAGGCACAGAGAGGTTAAGTGACTTTCCCACAGTCATATAGCTATGAAATGGTGGGGCCAGGATTCAAAACCATGTTCCTAATTCCAAGGTTTTAACTACTATGCTATGTTGCCCACATGATGCAGTAGCAAATAGTAAGGGCTTTGGGAGTCAGGAAGACTAGATTGCAACGCCTATTTTGACACTTGCCAGCTATCTTACAACCCTGACACCTAACTTCACTTATCTAAGCCTTAGTTTCCTCACCTGTAATATGAAGGTGATGGCACATGGCTTTCAGTGTTGTAGTGAAGAATTTAATGGAAAGTGCCCAGCCTGGGGGAGGTGTTCAAAGTTGGTTCTTCTTTTCATTTTCCTAACACTTGGTACTAAATTATGGTTTGGTATCCAGACTCAATGGCAAGTTAACTTAGTCTGTGCCAGTGCTAAGCAAACGCTGACTGGCACTATGGATAGCATTTACTCCTGCTGGAGTACCAGATTTCCACCAGAGGAGCTGATGCAGTTGGCATTTCTAAAGATGGAATTCTTCCACAATCAATTAGCCATATGGTTCTGTCTCTGCCCAGACATTAGGATGACATGGCCAGTAGGGGGGATATTTGCAGGAAATGAAGGCATTATTCCTAACCAAGAAGTCTCCTTCACATCCCTGCATGTACCCCATAATCGGCCACCAACACACTTTGTTAATGGATGAGCCAGTGGGCTTAGTTGGAAATGCCTGCTTTCCCCATAGATGTATGAAGTTCTAGGGCTGAAAGACCCTAAAAATCTTGTAGACCAATTCATCATCCAAGTAGGTGTAGTGAACCACCCGAACGCTAGACTCAGACAACATAACTTCAAATTCTTCCCCTTCAATTTAGTAACAATCAAGAGGGCAAGTTACTTCTCTGAGCCTTAGTTTTTCACTTGTATAATAGAGATCAATGAGTGCTCATCTTCAATAGTTGTTGTGAGGATTCAATGAGATAATGAAGGCAAAGTGTCTGACACAGAAAATGTCAAATAAATTGAAGCTATTAATTCTGGTAGCATCTGTGCAACACAATAAACCTCAAGAATCCCTCTGAAACTAATATAGAATAATATTGAATGTAAACTGTGATTGAAAAAAATAAATACAAGATCATTTTGAGTTTTTTAAAAAATGTGTTCCCAATTGCCAACAAAATTGGTTTGTAAAGGCTCTTCATGACCTACTCACACAAAGTCTTTAATAAAAAGGAACATAGAAGACTCTGCCATATAGACCTTGTCTTGTCTTCTCCCATATCCTCTCACTTCACCCACAGCCATGCACTTTATATTCTATAAAAATGGATCCCATATTTGTGAAAGTCCTGCAGGAAATAAAATTCACAAATTTCAGAAGTATGGGCAGGGTTATGGGTACCAACAAGAGTGGTAAAGCACTCAGGGTCTAGGAATACTAGGAAGCCATTACATCCTTGGCCTGGAGGGCTAAAGCAATGGCACAGTATTACCAGAGCCTAGTGAGAGCTGTAGCTGTAGAGAAGTTCCTAGTAGGAACTATAATCAGGGAAGATTCCAGTCAGTGTCAGAAATGAGACCCAAAGCTGGGAAGGAGTAGGGACAAAATGCCAAGACCTTCTCCTCCCACTCTTGATCTGTCAGTGCCTCCCATTATTAGCCAAACCCTGCCAGAATCCAACAGACAAGTTGATACAGTCCACAGGGTTAGCCTCTTGGGACACAGAAGAGGGAAGAGAAGGGAGGATAATTATTCTGGGGGTGCAGATGATAACCGGAGAATAACTAGCAAGCTCAACTTTCTTACCTCCATGCCTTTCACATTTGGTTCCCTAAAAGTGTAATGACCTGTTAACTTGTTCATCTCAAGGCCTTGCTCAAATATCACCTCCCTAAGAAAGCCTTCTCTGTTTTATTATAGCCACTCATTTTCCAGTCATACTTACTCAAGCACTGATAATTTTATGTTGTAACTATGTGTACTTTTGCCTGGATCCCTGAAGACACTATGAACTTCTCAGGGACAGGGACCTAGTTTTATTCAACTGTGCATTTCAACCTTTTAGCACAGGATCTGGCTCAGGTGTGCTGCAATAATGTAGGTTAAACTGAACTGATCATCTCCACCCTGAAAGCTTTATCATAGGACAATGTTTTTAAGACATTCAGACACCAAGTTAATTTTCATTAACATCTTGTAGTCCCCTGTCCCTGGGAGCAGTCTGTCCTAACTAGCTAGATTCTGTGGAACAAGCAACATTCCTTAGAGTTAGCTTCATTTGAAGTCCTCACAGAAACTATCTCTTGACATTTACCAGAGTTTTAAAACCAATTTTCTCTAAAGATAAAATTCCCAATACCCACCATTTGACAAATTATAGGAAAAGCAAAGTGCTCTGAAACAGGTAGTAACATTTTCTATCAATCCCTGAATGTTGCTTTAGGCTTTGCTTAGACTTCTTATTCCAGCCTAGGGAGCCAAATAAGGGCAACTGTTGTAACAGGCAGTGTTGACAGAACAACATCAGCTTAAGTAGGCTTCTTCAGATGGGAGCAGTACTCTTCAGGTGGCCTCCAGAGTGCCTGAAGGCCCCTCAGCCATCCATTTAAGGATAACGACTGGCTGGTGTGCAATAGAATTGAAGAAGAAAAAAAAAAAAAAAAGGGAAGGATATTTTCTATGAGTTGCTTTTCATCTGCTGTTAACATGGGTAAAGACTGGTTGAGTGCTCTTAGACCAAGCCAATGTCAAGGGTTACTTCTTTTAAGAAAGTTCTAACCCAGAACATTTCTTTAGCTCAATTTAACTTAATTCCCCTTCCCTTCAGTGCCTCCAACATTTTCTGAGTCTCTGCAACAGTTTCCACGAAGAGAAGTGTCAAAAGAATGTCGGGAATTTAGGCTCTCGCTCTGCCATTCACTTGCTGTGGAATGTCCCTTTCTCTTTTTTTTTTTTTTTTTTTTTATTAAAAAAATTTTTTTTCTTTATTGATTTTAGAGAGAGAGGAAGGGAGAGGGAGAGATGGAAACATCGATGAGAGAGAACATCGATTGGCCGCCTCCTGTATGCTCCCCACTGAGGATTGGCCCACAACCTGGGCATGTGCCCTGGCCGGGAATCGAACCAGTGACTGCTTGGTGCATGGGTCGATGCTCAACCACGGAGCCACACTGGCCAGCCTGTCCCTTTCTCTTGACCTCTTTATTTTCAAAAATAGCAATTCTGAAATCAATCTCATAAAGTGCATTGGAGAAAATAAGAAGAGATCAATAAATTTGCCAAGCAGGAAGGAAGGCTCCAGAGACAACATGATGCTTGAATTGGGCTAGATGTGCTAGGTATGGAGGTGAGGAAGGGCATGAATGTTGAAGGACTAGCGAATTCCCTGATGCAGATGCAGCTGGTGTGTAGGGTGCATGAATGCGAGTGACAGAAGATGACACTTGAATGGAAACTTTAGGCATATCTGCTAAGAGACTTCAATGCTTGTAAGGCATTGAGACTTAAGAACCAGGGAGATGACAGGGTTAGTAGAGAAACTGTTCTCAAATGTTTTGGTCTCAGGACCAATTTATACTCTTAGAAATTATTGAGGACCTCAGAGAGCCTTTGTTTTTGTTTTTGATATGTATTGATGTTTACCATATTGCAAATTAAAACTGTTTTAAAAACTTTTTGATTAATTCATTAAAATAATAATACACTAATTGCTTATTAACATAAATAACATATTTTAATGAAATATATATGTATATATTTTTTTCCAAAACAAAACATAGTGAGAACAATGATATAATTTTAGCTTTTTGGAAACATTTTTATTGTCTGGTTTAGCAAAAAATAGCCAGATTCTTATGGCTGTCTCTGCAATCTATCATGACGTGTTGTTTTATTTGAAGGAAATGCAGAAAATCTGGCCTCACTCTAGTACATGCACAGTCTTCTTTGAGACTACATCAAAACTTAAGATGTGTAGTTTTTTAAAAGTTAGCTGCAATGCTGTAAGAAAGAAAGATCTCTTATCCTTTGAGACGACGTGGAGAGACCTCGAGAGTATTATCCTAAGCGAAACAAGCCAAGCAGAGAAAGACAAATATCACATGATCTCACTTATTTGTGGAATATAATGAACATAGCAGTCTGAGGAACAGGGTAGACCCAGAGACGTGGAAGTAGGGTATAAACTGACACCCCTCAGGAGAGGAGGTGTGGGGGGAGGGAAGAGATAAACCACAGAACTTATGCACATGTATGCATAAGTGATGGACATGGACAACAAGGCTGGGGACAGGGTGGGGGGATGGGGAGGAGGGTGTCAATGGGGAAAAAAGGAGAAACATCTGTAACAAAATAAAATAAAATAAAATAAAAGTTAGCTGCAATGTGGAACCAGAAACTATATCAATGAACTTTACATATTCTATTACATTAAAATCATTGGTCTATCTTGCAAAATGAATGCTTCACTTACTCAGACATGATTTGGTAGCATAATGTATTTGGTCATTTGGAAAATATTAGTGCACTTAGTCATGCAAATCTGCATGTATATTTCACTATACAATACTTTTAAAATCATGTGTTAATATTACCATTTATCTTATCAAAAAAAAGTTATGGGAAACTGTCAAGCTTATCTTGGCAGATGCAAATTTTCTAAAATTTTATCTTCACTTGAAAATTTTAAATTTATCATTGACAACAAATATTGTGAGTTGTTTTCTTTGAAGTGGCAGGCTCACACTGTTCATTTTTAAGAAAATATCTGCCAAATACCAAAGTCTGCTATCATAGTTTATCTTTCAGTTCCTCTGTTAATTCAAATGGTGTTCCATGCAAAAAGCATTTAATTCAGTCCACAACTCATAAGTGCTTTTCCCGGAGACAACCATCATGCTTTATTATATAGCAGAGGTATTTTATGAGTACTTTCAATTTTGTCACATAGAATATTATAAAGCTATATATTCTAAGATTGAGATTGGACAAAATTAATACTTTCTATTGCTTAATCAAGGACATTTTAAAAGTGAAACTGGCATTTATTTTAATGAGATTTAGTGGTGGTGAAGAATCCACTGACTACTAGCACCATTTGGTTTCACCACCTTGAGTCATGCTGACTTATCATCTATGCAAATGTTCACATAGTGACAAGTGCAAATTATTTTAATACTAAAATATTAGTATTGTTATGAACACAGTTTTGACCTCATGGACACCCTGAAAGTATCTCAGGGGCCTCCAGGAGACCGCAGAGCATACTTTGAGAACTGCTGGTATAGAGATATTTTGAAAGGAGAGATGACTGGAGACAAGAAGACCAGTTAAAAGATGGTCACAGATAATACAAGCAAGAAATGAAGATTTAAACTAAGGTAATCACAATGTGAATGTTGAAAAAAAATTTTTAAATATTCAACCTGTGAGACCTTGGTCCTTCTGTTGTGTTCTTCGCAACTCCCTCTAGACTGACCACTTCTCTGCAGGCCCGTAAACACACTCAAGTCTCTTCCATCTTAAATAAAAATTCATCCTCAACCATTATGTTCTTCTCATTCTGCTCTATCTCTACCCTTCTCTAGTTCCTGCCCTGTTGTTCTTCTGCACATAGCCATGACTTTTGAGGGAGCTAGTTATACTCAAAGTCTCAAATTCTTCACATTCCTCTCACACCTCAACCCACAACAATCTGGCTTTCCTTCCCACCATTTGACAAAAATTACTCTTGCCAAGGTCAGCAAGCACCTCAGTGATATTAAATCTAACAACACTTTTTGGTGCTGATTCTATTTGTCCTCTCTACTACATTTGATACCAGCGTCCACTCCTTCCTCCTTCCAATTCTTCCCAGGACGTCTTAGTTTTCCTCCTGCCTCTTGGCTACTTTTTCTTAGTCTACTCTTTTGGTTCTTATTGGACTTTTTTCAGAGCTCAGTCCTGGGCCCTTTCCATCTCTTTTATAAACATTCTTCCCAGGGGCCTCATAGATCCTCATGGCTTTAAATAGTATCTTTTTTTGCCTACAACTCAAGGCTGTTTCTCCAGCTCATACATATCTTCTGAGCTTCAGATTTACTAATCCAACCACCCACTTAACATCTCCATGTTAATGTCCCCCTGACATTTCAAATTTAACATGTACAAATTTTGATTTGTTCTCTCTTCATTCAAATCTGCTCTTCTTTCATCTTCCTTTTATTAGTAAATAGTAGCTTCATCTACCCAATTACTCATGTCCAAAGACCTGAGCATCATGTATATGTCTCCTTCTCTCTCATTTACTACTCCAGTGCATCATTAGTCCTGACAATTCTACATGCAAAATGTATCCCAAAAGTTTGCACTCTGTCCCACTCTATAGTCATTAGTTAAGTCTAAGCCATCACCATCTCTCATCTGGAATACTTTAATAGCCTCTTAACTGGTCTCCTCATTTCCTCTCATCTCATCCTATAATAAATGCACCACATGGCAGTCAGAGTGATCATTTAAAAATGTAAATCACAATACACAATAACAGATATCAAACTCTACTACAAAGCCATTGTAATCAAAACAGCCTGGTATTAGCATAAGGACAGGCATATAGACCAATGGAACAAAACAGAGAGCCCAGAAATCAACCCAGGTCTCTATGGTCAATTAATATTTGACAAAGGTGGCAAGAGCATACAGTGGAGTAAAGACAGTCTCTTCAATAAATGCTGTTGGGAAAATTGGACAGGTACATGCAAAAGAGAGAGAGAGAGAGAGAGAGAGAGAGAGAGAGAGAGAGAGAGAGAGAGAGAGAAACTAGGCCACCAACTTACACTATACACAAGAATAAATTCAAAATAGATAAAACACTTAAACATAAGTCACAAAACTGTAAAAATCCTAGAAGAAAACACAGGCAGTAAAATCTCAGACATCTCTTGGAGCAATATTTTTGCCAATACATCTCCTAGGGCAAGGGAAACTCAGGAAAAGATAAACTAATGGGACTACATCAAGCTAAAAAGCTTCTGCACAGCAAAAATCATCAACAAAATGAAGAGAGAACTCACTCTGTGGGAGAACATATTCGCCAATGATACATCTGATAAGAGGTTAATTTCCAAAATATATAAAGAAATTATACAACTCAACACTTGGAAGACAAACTATCCAATTATTAAAATGGGCAAAGGACCTGAATAGACACTTCTCCAAAGAGGATATACAGATGGCTAATAGACATATGAAAAAATGCTCAACATCACTAGTCATCAGAGAGATACGAATTAAAACCACAATGATATATCACCTCACACCTGCCAGAATGGTCACCACCAATAATCAACAAACAAGTGCTGGTGAGGATGTGGAAAAAAGGGAACTCTCGTACACTGTTGGTGGAAATACAGACTGGTGCAGCTACTGTGGAAAACAGTATGGAATTTCCTCAAAAAAATAAAAATGGAACTTCCTTTTGACCCAGCAATCTCACTTCTAAAAATATATCCTAAAAATCCTGAAACATTAATCGGAAAGAATATATGCACCCCTATGTTCATAGCAGCATTATTTACAATAGCCAAGATCTAGAAACAACCTAAGTGCCTACCAAGAGAGGAGTGGATGAAAAAGCTGTGATGAATTTACACAATAGAAGACTACTTGACTGTAAAAAAGAAGGAACTCTTACCATTTGTGACAGCATGGATGGACCTGGAGATTAGTATGCTAAACAAAATAAGCCGGACATAGAAAGACAAATACTATACTTATATGTGGAACCTAATGAACAAAATAGAACTAGAGGCATGGATACATGGAACAGACTGACAGAGGTCAGAGGGTAGGGGAATGGAGTATACTGGATAAAAAGGCAAAGAGATTAGCCAAATAACATATATGCATAGCCCATGAATACAGACAACAGTGTGGTGATGGCCAGAGATGGGGTGGGGTGGGAGGGGGCTGGGTGGAGGTGAGTAAAGGGTGGGGGGAATGAAGGACATTTGTAATAGTGTCAACAATAAATTTAATAATGTAAATCAGATTATGCTACACCCCTGCTTGGAAAAGTTTCCTTTTGCACTTGAAATGCAAAATCCTTATATATGCCCTACAAAGCTCTTCATATCTCCCAAGATTACTTCTCCAGCCTCATCTCACAGCATTCTTTCCCCCATCACACACTCCTGCTACATTGACCTACTTTCTTTTTTTCAAACATGCCATTCTCTCTGTCTCAGGGTTTTAGCACATATACTTTTCTTTTGACTTAGACACTTTCTCTCCATTTCTTTGTATGGTAACTTTTTACTGATCAGCTCTAGCTCACTGATTAAATGTTGATTCCTCAGAAAATCTTGCCTTGAGGCTTCAAACTAAACCAAGCAATTTCCTTGTTGTAATCTATCATCCTATTTAATGTAAAATTATGTATTTATTGGTGTGATTATTTAAGAGTTATCTCACGCAAGTGTTGTGAGGAGAGCTCCAGTTGCCAGATGACTGGGGCAGGACTAATAGACTTTGAAAATTTAATAATAAGAGCTTCAAATACTTGCATGTGACCCCAAGAAACCATGAGATGCTATCATTTGTCAACTGTCAAGGAAGGAGTTATATCAAATGTGGTCTGGTGGCATGAGTTACTTACTAATGAGTAGACCCAGAATCTGTATCTCATTTTGGCTGTGCAATTTTCTCCTTATTGGCAGTATGGTGTCATGGTTAAGTGTGTGATATCTGAAGGCAGATTTCCTTAAATTTTTTTTTTTCTTTATTGATTTTAGAGAGAGAGGAAGGAAGAGGGAGAGAGAAAGAAACATCAATGAGAAAGAACATTGATTGGCCACCTCCTGTATGCCCCCCACCGGGGGTTTGACCCACAACCTGGGCATGTGCCCTGACTGGGAATCGAACTGGCGACCTCTTGGTGCATGGGTTGATGCTCAACAACTGAGCCACACTGGCTGGGCTGGACTTCCTTTTCTTTTAAAATTGAAGTGTAACATACATACATAAAAATACATAAATCATATGTGTACAAATCACTGAATTCCACAGAATGAACACATGCATGTAACAGCACCTAGATCAAGAGACAGAATATTATGGGCACCCTAGAAGGACCTCCCCCATGCTCCCTTATAGTAACTCCATACCCATCCAGTGGAAAATATCACCATCAGTTCTAACACCTTAAATTAATTTTGCCTGTTTTTGTAATTTATATAATTGAAATCATACCATATCTACTGTTTTTTTTTCTCCAGGTTCTTTTGCCCAATGTTATGTTTGCCATAGTCAACCATATTGTTCTAATAGTTGTAGTTAGTTCACTCTCATTGATCTATAGTATTCCATTGTGTGAATGTACCACAATATATTTATCCAGTCCATTTGGCTATTGATGACCATAAAGTAGTTTCTCACTATTGGCAATTATGAATAGTGCTGCTATGAACATTTCATTACATGCCTTGTAATGAACATGTGTGCATTTCAGTTGGCTATATTCCTAGGAATGGAACAGCTGGGAATCGAACTGGCGACCTCTTGGTGCATGGATTGATGCTCTTTGTGTATGTATATATTCCGCTATATTAGATACTGCAAAATGCTTTTCAAAATGGTTGTACCATTTTGCATTTCTTTCCACAGTATGTAAGAATTCTAGTTGCTCTAAATCCTCACCAACACTTGAGATTTTTGTATTTTGTATTTTAGCCATTCTGGTTTTTCTGGCATGGCATCTTATTATGGTTTCCTTTTGCATTTGTCTGATGACTAATAAAGTTGAGCACCTTTTCTGTGTGCTTATTGGACATTTGGAAATCTTTTGTAAGGTTCAACAGTTTTGCACAGTTTTTATTAGTCTTTTTTTTGACATTGATTTGTAAGTGTTCTACATATATTCTAAAAACGTATCCTTTGCCAAATAGATGCATCGCAAACATCTTCCTCCAATCTGGCTAGAGTGTTTTTTTCTTCTTTCTTGTTGATATCTTTAGATGAACAGAGTTATTAATCTCAATATACCCTAATTTATCTATTTTAAATGTCTTTAACACTTTGTGTATACCGCTTAAAAATTATTGCCTCCTCCAAGATTGCCAGGGTTTGAATACTGGCTCCACTACTTTATATTTATATGACTTTGGGCAAGTCACTTAACCTCTCTAGCCTTTAGTTTTTCATTAGAATATTGCTTCATAGGGTTTTTATGAAGATTAAAGAAGATGATGCATATAAAATAGTTTAATACCACACCAGGCACATAGCAAGTAATCAATAAATGTTTATTTTTTTATTTTATATTGTATTCCCTATCAGTATTTATAATTTGAAAGTTTTTAAATGTTTGGCAGCATTTCTCTTTTAAGTATCAATGTCTACTTTTCTTACATTACATAGCAGTTTAAAAGGCAGACTGTTACTACTATGGGTCATGTTTTTTTTTTCAGCATTCCAATCTTTCAGAATTAAGAAAATCTTGAGTCAAAATAATTTTCAGACTCTAGCACACCATGTTTTAGATGGTAAATAATGGTATCTCATTGTCTTGGGTTTTAAGAGGTGGATATGTACCATCATGGAAGCATGGATTTCTAAGCAATGATTTTCAAGCAAGGATTTTAAAGGATAGTGTGTAATGTAATGCCTTGACAGTTGTTAAGTTGATACATCCAGGTGCAGTTAATGGGCAGGGCAGGAGAAAAATCTTGGTAGGAAGTAAAAATTTTGAAATCATTCACATATTGTTGGTAGTTGAAGACTGAGGAGTAGATAAAATCTCCCAAGAAGAGTGTGTAGAATAATACGAGTGAACAATATTTAAGAATATACTGAGAAGAGAGAGCAGTGAAGAAATCAGAAAGGTGGGAGAACCAGGAGAGGCCACTTGCGTATTGGTGGTATGGAGGATGACAAACAGCAGTCAAGTGTGTGAAGGGCCACGATCAGTTGGAGAGTTTCATTTGAGAAATAAACACTGGATTTGGCAATTCCAAGGTCATCTTGTATAGAACAAGTTGGAAAAGGAAGCAGATTTCATGAGTAATTCATTTAACAAATACTCGTTGAGCCCCTGCTAGGTGATATGAATGACCTTTAGCCAAAGATAACCAGGAATACACCTGTAGTTAAACAAGGTGGACTTTACTACTCCTTGGAGTTAAGGAAGATACATACTGTGGGGTTTCCTCTTACTAAGAGGGTGCTAGATAGAACCTATTACAGGATTTAGGCTTTGTTGGGTGATTTTGGAAAAGGTGGAAGGAAGTGGGGTTTTGCTCTAGATTAGATGCTGCCAGAAAGTGGGGGCAATTTTCTGAACCGTTTTAGTCTGTGCTTCAACAAAATTATGAAGTGACCTTGTTTTGTTATATTGTAGTCTCAGAGTATTGTTTATGTGCAACAAGAGGATAAAATGGCCTGGCTATGATGTCAGACTAGTTTGTAATAATATTGAGGTCCAGTGAATGCCAGATCAGTTCTGGATGTTGGGGGCTGATTATTTTTTTCTCAGTCCCCTACTTATGGCTAAAGATACATGGTATCCAGATTTTCACTACTACCAATATTTTCTTAATTAGTGTCAGAAGAGTGTCCATTGAATGTCCTCTGTAGTTGGCTCAGGGTTAGTCTTTCTTCTCTTTCTGTTACAGGATGAATTTTTGAACCACTGGACATGACTGTGGCTGTTTAGTAGCATTTAAGACTCTGAACAGGATATATCAGCCAACTATATATAATACAGTCAGTTACCAGAAACAAAATGCTTATTAGTAGTTGCAACAGATTTTGAAGCCAAGGGCCTAGAATATGTAACCCGGACAATAAAATGTCCCAGAATTCAGCAGGGTCTGTTTTATAGAGCCAGGTGCTTTTTCTTTTAGCCTAGTCACAGACTGTTCTACTTGCCCTTAGTATTTATAAAGATACAACAAGAAGTATTTGCTGTAACAAAAACTCTCTTAGCTAGCTAAGAGGAAATCAAAGGCTATACCACTCTCCACGATAACATTCATTAATGGATTTTGAATTAGAATTTGTTGGACTTCCAGAGCAGAAATATTGTCATTTAATGACTTCTGCTAAAGTCAGAGACAAGTTTTGATCTACCTTTTCTAGTTATATTATTCCTGTTGGGGAAATTATATGTCACATGAGGTGGAAATCAATTATACCTCCTGGGAGTTTTCTAGAATAATCTGTGCTTGTTTTATTTTGGAGGCTTCTGGCCAATATATTAAAGGAAACATGATTTACTAGAGGGCTGATAGTTTTAAATATCTGAAAATCTCTAACAATGACTTCTAAAACACAGAATAAGTTAGTGTACAGTAGACAGGTATAACCCTGATATCCATGTATAAAATAGTATCCTGGTGGAACACAGTTTGTATGGAGAGCATAAATATCATTTACTATAATAGCAGTGAATGAATTATGTGTCCCTTTTGGTGCACAGATTTTTTTGAGTGGAATTAAACCACTTCTGGTACCTCTGAAGAGAACCAACTGACTGTCATAGCTGGGATAGCCCCCAATAAATAGTCAATTTCTGATTGACTAGGCCTTGTTGACAGGATGGGAATGACCTCAGCATTTTATTGACATGAGGTCAATGTTTAATTTTTTAATAAACTTCTCTTTATTGTTGAATGTATTACAGATGTCCCCCTTTTTTCCCACATTGACCCCCCTCCTCTCTACTCCCGCCCCCCTCCTGCTTTCCTCACACTATTGTCTGTGTCCATGGGTTATGCACATATGCATATAAGTTCTCTGGTTTATCTCTTCCCACTCCCTTCCCTTTGAGGTTCCTCAGTCTAACAACCAATTTAATCCCTTCACCTTTTTAACTCATGCCCTAAACCCCCCTCCCATCTGGCAACCAATAAAGTGTTCTCTGTATCTATGAGTCTGTTTCTGTTCTGCTTGTTTATTTTGTTTGTAGATTCAATTGTTGATATATACGTATTAATTGCCATTTTGTTGTTCATATTTTTGATCTTCTCCTTCAAGAAGACCCTTCAACATTTCATATAATACTGGTTTGGTGGTGATGAGCTCCTTTAGCTTTTTCCTGTCTGGAAAACTCTTTATATGTCCATTGATTCTAAATGATAGCTTTGCAGGATAGAGTAATCTTGGTTGTAGGTCCTTGCTTTTAATCAGTTTGAATATTTCTTGCCACACCCTTCTGGCCTGCAAAGTTTGTTTTGAGAAATCAGCTGACAGTGTTATGGGGGATCCCGTGTAGGTAACTAAGTGCTTTTCTCTTGCTGCTTTTAGGATTCTCTCTTTGTCTTTAACCTTTTGCTTTTGATGATGATGTGTCTTGGTGTGGGCCTCTTGGGGTTCATCTTGTTTGGGACTCTCTGTGCTTCCTGGAGTTGTATGTCTATTTCCTTCACCAAGTTAGGGAAGTTTTCTGTCATTAGTTTTTCAAATAGGTTTTCAATTTCTTGCTCTCTCTCTTCTTCTCACACCCCAATGATGTGAATGTTGGTACTCTTGAAATTGTGCCAGAAGCTCCTTACACTATCCTCATTTTTGTTGTTATTGTTGATTTGTTTTTCTTTTTGCTGTTCTGATTAGGTGTTTTTTGCTTCCTTATATTCCAAACTGATGGTCTGCTTCTTGGCTTCACCTACTCTACTACTGATTCCCTGTAAATTATTCTTTATTTCAGTTAGTGCATCCTTCGTTTCTGACTGGTCCTTTTTTATGCTGTTGAGGTCCTCACTAAGTTCCTTGAGCATCCTTATAAGCAGTGTTTTGAACTCTGCATCTGTTAGATTGCTGATCTCCATTTTGTTTAGTTCTTTTTCTGGAGTTTTGTTCTGTTCTTTCATTTGTGACATGTTTGTTTCTCTCTTCATTTTGGCTGCCTCCCTGTGTTCGTTCCTATGTATTAGGTAGAGTTGCTATGTCTCCTAGGCTTTGTAGGGTGGCCTATTGTAGTAGGTGTCCTGTAAGGGTCCAGTGGCACAGCCTCCCTGATCACCCCAGATGGGCCTTCGAGGTGCACCCCTCGTGTAGACTATACACCATTCTGTTGTAATTAAGTCTTGATTGCTGTTGGCACATCAATGGAGGGATTTACTCAGGCTGACTAGCTGCAAGGAGTGGTTGTGCCCACTGACCACTGGCCTCTGATTACCTTGGAGGATCAGCTGTGTAGGGGCCCACCACACAGAGCAAGACTTACTTCAGCAGGGCTCTGGTACCCACTGAGTCCACTCCTTGATTATATTATGTGGAGGTGGTTGTGTGGTGGTGCTTTGATGTGGTCTGAAGCTGGCCACTGGGTGTGCTGGCTCTGGGGCAAGGTCAGCCACTGCCTGTGTTCTATCGGGGCTACCAGGCATAAGCTACAAAGTGATCTGCAGATGGTTGCTTCTTGTACTGGGCTTGGAGGTGCCCAGGCAAAGCCAAGTTGTGAACCAAGTCTGGCTGCTTCTAGTGCCAAGCCTGGGGCCACTTAGTGAGAGGTATGAGGCTTGCTGAGGCCAGCTGCTGCTTGTTTGAGAGAATTTAGGAAAATCTGAAGCAGGAGCCAAGACAGGCCAATCCTGTGGTAAAGCCACTGGAAACAGCTGGGTGGGTCTGGACGTTGGGTGGGGCAAGGCCTCAGGGAATCACCAGGGTGGGGCAAACAGTGTGAGCCTGGTTGCTGGAGTCCCAGATATGGTGACTGTATGCCACATGGGGGAAGGGCTCACCAAAGGACCAAAGGCCTCCACCAAAACACCTGTCCAGATGAAAGCTGCTTCTCCAGCCCTCGCCCTGATATCAAACAACTCAGTTCTTCCCCGTATATTTCCGGTGCCTTTCAAGCTGCCTCCCCCATACTGGAGCCTGGAGGGTGTGAGTCTGAGTAAGTCCGTGTGTGGGCCCTTTAAGAGGAGCTGCCTGGGGCTCCAGAAGCCTCAGCCTCCCTCAGCCTCAGTTCCCGCTGGTTTTACAACCAGAAGTTATGGGGATTCTCCTCCTGGTACTAGAACCTTGAGCTGGGGGCCTGGTGTGGGAGGGGGACCCTTCACTCTTCAGGGAGGACCTTCCCAGCCGAGGTGTCCCTCCTGATTTTATCCTCCACACATGGGTGTGGGACCAGCTCGTCCACCTCTGCTCCTCCTACCAGTCTCGATGTGGCTTCTTCTTTAATCTCGTAGTTGTAGGACTTCCATTCAGGTTGATTTCAGGTGGTTGTGAATGATGGTTGTTGTGTAGTTTAGTTGCCATTTTGATGTGGTTGTGGGAGGAGGTGAGACCACATTTACCTATGCCGCCATCTTGACCAGGAGTCTCAATGTTTAATTTTTATAAGACTGAAGTTTGGCATTAATAATCTGAGGTCAATTTAGTATAGCGGGGGAGGTGCTTGTTACAGGGAAGTTGTCTTTTGAAAGATTTAAGGAACAGATATTAAATTTTGTCAGGAGAGTCTGGTCAGGGAGACCAGGCCAGCAACCTGTTAGAGTTAGAGCAGTGGCTGTTGTCTGGGGAAAATGCATAAGAATGTTTTGCTTTCTCTGAAATGATAGGAGACCATAAAGGTCAGAAATATAAGATGAAGATAATGGAGATCATCCTCATGTTTTAGAGGATATCAAAGTGGAATAATAGGCCAGATTAGTAGTAGACAAAAGGGATGAGAAAGAGAATTGAAGAATCAGGAAATGAATTTTTTCCTACTGTCTTAGACAGAAGCTGTCTTTCTCTGAAGTCAGTGGATTCCAGGCTATTTCTAAGAACCCTGTTTATGATTTCTAGATAGAATGGATGTTTAGTAGTCATGAGGAAGAATGTAGATATTTTGAGGTGGAAAACACGAGTATAAGTATCTATACCTTAAAATTGTATTGCTATATCAGTTAACAGTATCTCATAAAATTATTTTTTTAATATTTTTTCTTTATTGATTTTAGATAGAGAGGAAAGGAGAGGGAGAGAGAGATAGAAACATCGATGGGAAAGAACTTTGATTGGTCGCCTCCTGCATGTCCCCCACTGGGGATCGGGCTTACAACCTGGGTATGTGCCTGACCGGGAATCGAACCGGGGACCTCTTGGTGCATGGGTCGACGCTCAACCACTGAGCCACACCAGCCGGGCTCATAAGATTCTTTACATCAAGACTGAAGGACAGTTTTGTTTGTTTGTTTGTTTGTTTGTTTGTTTGTTTTCTGATGTCAAGTTTGCAGATCATGTAGAGGTTGTTTAGGTGTATGTTTTGGAAACAGAGCTTGTACTTGTTGATAAAGACAGAGAAATCACATGAGTCCTTTGAATTAATCGTATTTGCTGATAATATCAAATGCATGGGGTGGCCTATTATTATTTTATAAGCAGATAGCCTGCAGATCCCAGAGAGAATTGATCTTCTATATATTAAGGTTAATGGTTATACTTTAGGACATGAGAGTTCAAGGGTTTCTGAGAGTATTTTTTATTTTAGTTTTAGAATTTCATTAGTCCTTCCTATTTTTTTTTTTTCTAAGAACTGTGCATGAAAAGGCCAATGACATTTCTTGGTAAAAGGTAGATTTTTAGTGTTCCCTAGTAACAGTACTAGTAAAATGAATATTTCTTTTATTAGAGAGATGAATGGGAATCCCTCAGGCTGGAAAAAGAAAACCAAGCCCCTTTTTTTGGTAGGGAGGAGGTTGATTCACAGGTCAGAACTCTCCAGTAAGGAAAAGCTTTAATCCACTGTGAGAATAAACAAACAATAACAAGAACATATTTATAGTCTATTGCAGAATGCATTTGTATGAAGTCCACTCAAAAGTATTTAAAGAGCCTTTGAGGCTTTGGTTTTTGTTCATGTTCTACCTTTCCAGTTTTTTTTCAGGATTGAGTTGTTGGCAGGAAGACATATTTTGGCAATACATTTAACATTGCCCAACCAAAGATAACTTAATATTGTTGCCAGTTTATATCTTAGGTAATGACATGAAGCAGTTTTACTAAATTCCATTTTAAATTATTTGGTGCTATCATTTGGCTATCCTGAGAGTGCCAAATATTATCTTCATGCAATGAATATCCTAACTTTTCCTATTTCATTTTCTCTGAATCAGGGACTTGTCTCTGACCATTAATAAATAGCCTCTTTGAGAGATTAGCTAAAGAACATATATGCATACCCCATGGACACTAACAATAGTTTGGTGAAAGCCCAGGGAGGGGGAGGCAGGAATGGGTGGAGGTGGGCAAAAGGTGGGAAAAGGGAAATACCTATAATTATGTCAATATTAAAAAATTTTAATTAAAAAAAACTGATTCTCCCATTCAAGCTGTAATAAATAATCTCTTTGAATTTCTCCAAGGTCTCTCTTTTCTATGCTAAGAGCACTGAGAGTTAACAGACTAATTTGGTGACAAAAAGGAACCTCTTACAATTAGGGCATTTTATGGGAAAAACCCAAATTCTAATTTTCTTCCTTGATATGTTACTTAACAAATTGTAGTAAAGGCTCTATGAATATACTTTTGTTTCTATACATTTAAGCATATACATGTATAAAGGCATACCAGTAGGTAATAACTTAAAGCTTTAAGTATAGCATTAGAATATACTAATTAGTTGGTATATTTAAAGAATATATTATATTAAATTTACCTTAAAAAATTTTTTTTTCCTTTATTGATTTTAGAGAGAAAGGAAAGGAGAGGGAGAAAAAGATAGAAACATTGATGAGAGAGAACATCCATTGGCCACTTCTTGCATGCCCCCTGCTGGGGATCAGGCCCACAACCTGGGCATATACCCTGACTGGGAATTGAACCAGTGACCTCTTGGTGCATGGGTCAACGCTCAACCAGTGACCCATACCAGCTGGGCTTAAATTTATCTTTTGAATGAACTATAACTTTAAAAATAAACAAACAGAAAATCACATCTATTAACCTGCTCAAATATCTGTAAGTCTCTGTAATTACTATACCTAGTACAATTATCTACATTAATTACTCTTTAATTAAAGTAAACAATCTGTTCCTTTTTTCTTTCACACACACACACACACACACACACACACACACACACAGATGATATAAAGTTAAAAATCATCCAACTTTTCCCAGCTATGTTTATCTTATATTATTTTTAAAAATTAAGAGGGCTAAAACAGAGATACAATAATTATTATCCAAAATAATTTGCATATTTTATTAATCTACTGATATTTTAAGAAATAAGAAAAAATAAGAATTATGTTTAATAGCCAGTGTTTTTGTATATATATATTTCTTTTTAGAAATTATATAGGCACCCTGGCCAGGTGACTCATTTTCTGGAGTGTTGTCTGAATGCGCTGGGTTTGCAGGTTCAGTCCCAGGTCAGGGTGCATGCAGGAGTTGGCCAATGGGTGCATGGCTGGGTGGAGCAATAAATTAATATTTCTCTTCTTCTCTCTCTAAAAATTAATTTAAAAAACTTAAATTTAAAAAAGAAACTATTGGAGGGGTGGGACCAGGAGGAGAGGGTCTAGGGGGTAAAAAGGAGAAACATTTGTAACAAAAATAAATTAATAAAAATTGCAAAAAAACCCAGGCATTTAAAGATTACTTAACAATAAACTTAGGTCTAAGTAAGTTAATTAATCTAGAAATTAAAATTTAGTTAACACATTAAGTCTCTATGAATTGTAACATTTAAAATAAACACTTAAAACAACAGACATTTAAGTCTTTTATCCATTTTGAGTTTATTCTTGTGTATGGTGTAAGTTGGTGGTCTAGCTTCATTTTTTTGCAAGTAGCTGTCCAATTTTCCCAGCATCACTTATTGAAGAGACTGTCTTGACTTCACTGTATGTTCTTGCCACCTTTGTCAAATATTAATTGAGCATATTATCTTGGGTCAATTTCTGAGTTCTCTGTTCTATTCCATTGATCTATCTGCCTGTTCTTGTGCCAGTACCAGGCTGTTTTGATTACAGTGGCTTTGTAGTATAACCTGATATCTGGTCAATGTGATCTCTCCTACTTTGTTCTTTTTTTTCAAGATTGCTGTGGCTATTCGGGGTCTTTTTTGGTTCCATATAAACTTTTGGAGTGTTTGTTCTAGTTCTGTGAAATATGTCATTGGTATTTTAATGGGGATTGCATTGAATCTATAGATTGCTTTGGGTAGTACGGACATTTTAATGATGTTAATTCTTCCAATCCATGAACAAAGTATGTACTTCCACTTTTTTATATCTTCCTCTATTTCATTTTTCAATGCCCTGTAGTTTTCTGTGAAGAGGTCCTTTACTTCTTTGGTTAAGTTTATTCCTAGGTATCTTAATTTTTTTTGCTGCGATGGTAAATGGGATTGTTTTTTTAGTTTCTCTTTCTGTGACTTCATCATTGGTGTATAAGAATGCCGTCGATTTCTTGAGGTTAATTTTGTATCCTGCTACTTTGCCAAATTCATTTATTAAGTCTAGTAGATTTTTGATGGAGTCTTTAGGGTTTTCTATGTACAATATCATGTCATCTGCAAATAATGACAGTTTCACTTCCTCCTTTCCAATTTGGATCCCTTTTATTTTTTTCTTCATGTCTAATTGCTGTGGCTAAGACTTCCAGTACTACGTTGAATAAGAGTGGTGAAAGTGGGCATCCCTGTCTTGTTCCCGTTCTTAAGGGGAATGCTTTTAGTTTTTGCCCATTGAGAATAATGTTGGCTGTAGGTTTTTCATATATGGCTTTTATTATGTTGAGAAATGGTCCCTCTATTCCCACATTGCTGAGCGTTTTTATCAGAAATGGGTGTTGGATTTTGTCAAATGCTTTTTCAGCATCTATTGATATGATCATATGGTTTTTATCTTTCATTTTGTTTATGTGGTGTATCACATTTATTGATTTGTGAATATTGTACTATCCTTGCATCCCTGGGATGAATGCCACTTGTTCATGATGAATACTTTTTTGATGTATTGCTGGATCTGATTTGCTAATATTTTGCTTAAGATTTTGCCATCTGTGTTCATCAGAGATATTGGCCTGTAGTTTTCTTTCTTTGTAGTGTCTTTATCCGGTTTTGGAATTAGGATTAAGTTGGCCTCATAAAATGAGTTTGGAAGTGTTCTGTCAATCAGAAAGAATATATGTACTCCTATGTTCATAGCAGCACTATTTACAGTAGCTAAGATCTGGAAACAACCCAAGTGTCCATCAGTAGATGAATGGATAAAAAAGCTGTGGTACATGTACACAATGGAATACTATGCACCTGTAAGAAAGAAAGATCTCTTATCCTTTGAGATGACATGGAGGGACCTGGAGAGTATTATGCTAAGCTAAACAAGCCAAACAGAGAAAGACAAATATCACATGATCTCACTTATTTGTAGAATATAATGAACTAAACAAACTGATGAACAAAATTGACCCAGAGACATAGAGGTAAGGTAGAGACTGACAAACCTCAGAAGAGGGGGTGTTGGGGTGGAAGAGATAAATCACAGAACTTATATGCATGTATTCATAACCAATGGACATAGATAACAAAGCTGGGGATGGGGAGGGGGAAATGGGGAGGAGGGTGTCAATGGGGGAAAAAGGAGAAATATCTGTAACAAAAACAAATGAATAAAAAATAATTAAAAAATAAAACTACATCCATTATAATTATTTTATTTAAATACAATTTTATAAATATAATTTTTAATTTTAAAGAAATTATGGAAATAGTGAAAACTTATTTAACTCATAAAACTAAATGCAGGCTATTTAGGAAGTTTGAATCATGAGAAATTTAACGTTGGTCCTGAAGAAACCAAAATATGCTGGTTTTTTTTTTTTTTTTTTGGTAAACTAATTGTTAATGAGTGAATCAATTGAAAGCTTGTCTTTTATCTTGAAATTGAAGCCTTTTTATATTACTTTATAACTATAGTTTATAAAGGTTGTTATATAAATATGCTTTTTATTGTCCATAAAATGCATAACATAATTTTTCTTTTCTTTCTTTTGACAAGTTTGACTATTTATCTGAACTAAATATTTCTAGAGTACTTACAGAAAAATTAAATTATTTTTAATCAGTAATCTTTAAAGTCTTATAAAAGAGGGGTAACTAAGAGAAAATAGTACAGAAAAATGAGGGAAAACCAGCTTTAGACAAATAGTTGATAATGCTTTCTCTGTAAGGAGAGAGAAGAAACGTTAGGTGTAGAAAAAAGATATTTTAACATATACACATAGAAAAGAGTATTTTGATATAATTTGGGTTCTTAACAGTTTTATTAAGTTATATAATTTAAAAGCATGCACCTATTAATCCCCAATGTATGGAAATGAAGGAGGAGATATTTTTCATTAAACAAAATTATCTCTCTTTTTTTTTAAGACAAACACTTTTCCATAAGTTTTTTTTCTTTCTGGTATATAAATTATCTCTAAAATATTAAGCCAAAAGTTGGAGTTCATGAAACATGGTGATTTGCCAGGCAATTTTTTTGTTTACATAGTATATCTGCAATTTCAACAAAAAGTGGAAAGGACATTGGGAATGTCAACATCAGAAGCTAATGCTAACTACTGTCTAGGAGTCCGTTTCTTATATTTTGCAATAGCTTTAGCTAAAGCATGTTTTAGGAAAGCAATTTTTTAGTCTGAATTGCATTTAGAAGCCTCTTCATACCAGTTTTATTTTCTTTTTGTTGGAAAGCATCTTTCAAAGAACACTTGTCTGCATCAAAGTTCCTCCAAAGTGGCTATTATAATTATAAATTTTCCTTATTGAAATTGTGCCATTTTGAAAAATATGCACAGGAGTTAGCATTGTGGTAAGGAAAAACAGGAAGCAAGTGTTTGGCCTGAAGGAGGTGGAATTTTAGGTGGAAAAGACCCTATGAGAACTACTCCATGTCCACATAAATGATGCCTGTTTGACCCGTGTCACCAGAGCTTGGTCACTGATCAAGGCCTGGAATACCCATCCTGATTCTGGGCAGGTGAAACTAAATACCAGAAGTTTTCAAGCACATGAAAACAATACTGAAGAAGTCCTTATAAGGTTTTTAAATGGTCACCTGGGGCAAAATTTGTCCAAAGGACACTGGTGTGAGAAGAAATTTTCTGAACCTCTCAACCCCTAAGGTTAGCTTGAGGACAAACTTACTGAGTCAGTGCTCACCCTCTTCCTATAGACTTTTTTCTTATAAACAAATAGCATTCAATAGATTAGACTAAAATACTAACAGAAAAGACAATAAGCAAGTGTTAGATGCTAGAAAGAATTCACCAAAGAAAAATACAAATCTGGTCAGATAACTAAAATTCCAAAAAGGGACATATTCCTAGGGGAAAAAATAAATACAATGCTGAAGGCTTTAGTGAAATAGTGTAGCCAGATTCAGCATGAATTTATGGTTCACTCAAGGGCATGTGGAACCTTGATCACATAGAAACACAAGGGATATCAAAAATGCACACTGTTACTAAAGGTCTCAGTCCAAGGCAATGAGGATCTCAGCTGATTCTTTTTTTAGTGGCACACCCAATTCTGTCAATGCTCTTCAACACAAGACCATCAGGAACACTGTACAGTTAAACAAATTATGTTCATTATTCACTGTGGTGAGAGAGAACACACACCATGTGGAACTCAGGGGTATTTCAGTAAAAGGATGTTAGAAAGAATCTATAATATAGTAGCATTTAGGCTTTATGTGTGATTTTGGAGAGGGTCAAAGAAAGTGGAAGTTTGCATTAGACTTACTGCTGTGAGAAATGGGGGGACAATTTTATGATGGGGTATATTATGGGTGACACAATGACTTTGATTTTGTCTCTAAGACAAAATTATGAAGGAGCCTTGTTTTGTTTAATTTTGCTATGATCTCAGATTAACCCTATTTTAGGTTGTATTTTGTGAGATTATTTTTGTCAAACAGGAGGACAAAATGGCCCACCTGTGAGTGGCAAACCAGTTTGCAATAATATTGAAGTTTAACTGTGAATATCAGATAAGTTCTAGACATCAGGGTCCATTTTTTCTTGAACAGTGCCAAGTATTATTCAGTATGCTGCCACACAAGGATAAAAAAAAAAAAATATTCTCCATCCTCATGGTGCACAGATTCTAGTGGTGGAGATAGGGAGAAATTAATGCTAGGTAAGAGAATGATGAGGGTGGGGTACTCTTGTTAAATAAGGTAGTTAGGGAAGGCCTCTATGATAATGTTACATTTGAGCAGAAATGTGAAGAAATTGAAAAAGAGTGAGACACGTATAAAAACCTGGAATGATCCAGACAAAGGACCTCAGAGGGGACACATGCTTAATGAGAAACAGTAAGTAACCCAGTATGATTGGAGTAAAGTGAGGGGGGAGAGCAGAAAGAAATGAAGTCAAAGAGTTTCTATGGACATTATAATGACTTTGGCTTTTCTCTTCAGTGAGGTGGGAAGCCATTAATTAGTGTGACTGAGCAGAGGCATGGGAAGACTTTTGTGTTTAAAAGAATGGAAGGCAATTGATTTTGTTTATGGCCTGAGGGAAAGGAAAAAGTAGAGAGAAAGGCTGGGGATACAGGAGAGAGAGAGAGAGAGAGAGAGAGAGAGAGAGAGAGAGAGAGAGAGAGAGATTGATTGTAAATTAACCAGTTGAGGATGTTCCCTTATATTCCTAGTTTATTGAGTGTTTCTATCATGGAAAACATTTTTAGTAAATGCTTTCCCTGTATGTGTGGAGATGATCATGTGGTTTTTGTTTATTATTCTATTGATATGGTGTATTGCATTAATTCATTTATTTGGATGTTAAACCAGTGTGGTATAATTTTTAAAGTATGTTTCTGGATTTGGTTTGTTAGTATGTAGTTGAGGATTGTTGCAACTCAATGTGTCTGAAAAACAAAAGGGAGTTAGTCTGGAAGGAAATATGGTTTCTTGTCTTTTTGTTGTAGTTTGATTGACCATATAAAAGAAGGTTTTCTTCTGGGCACTCTATTCTGCTCCATTTATTATTCTATGTGTCTGTTTTTGTGCTGGTATCATGCTATTTTGATTATTATAGCTTCATAATATAGTTTAAATCAGGGAACATAATACCTCCAAATTTGTTCTTCCTTTTTAAGATTGCTTTTCTTATTTTTGGTTTTTTGTTGTTCTATACAAATTTTAGGATTACTTATTCTAGTTCTGAGAAGAATGTAATTGATATTTCAATAAGGATTGCATTAAATTTCTAGATTGCTTTGGGTAGTGTGGATATTGTAATAATATTGACCTTCCAGTCCATGAGTATGATATATATTTCCATTTATTTGTGCCCTCTTTAGTTTTTTTTCTTCATGTGTTATAGTTTTCAGAGTGCAGGTCTTAAACCTCCGTGGTTAAATTTATTCCTAGGTATTTTATTATTTTTGATGCACTTGTACAATTGTAGATGATGTATTAGAACATTGAACACATGAAACTTCTATAATTTTATTAACCACTGTCACCCTAATAAACTCAATAAAAATGTAATAAATGGTATTATTTTCTTAATTTCTCCTGATCATTTGTTATTAGTGTATACAAATGCTACAGATTTCTGTATCTTAATTTTATATCCTGCTATTGATGAATTTATTAATTAATTCTAATAATTTTAGTGGGGTCTTCAGGGATATATATACATATTCATGTCATCTGAAAATAGTGACACCTTTACTTCTTTGTTTTCAATTTGGATACCACTTTTTTCTTTTTGCTGTGCCTAAAACTTTCTTTTCTTTTTTTTTTTTATCCTCACCAGAGGACATTTCTGCATTTATCTTCAGATAGAGCGGGAGGGAGAGAGGGAGGAAGAGAGAGAGAGAGAAACATTGATGTGAGAGAGACACATTGACTGGTTGCCACCCACACGACCCCAACCGAGGCTGGGATAAACCCCAACTGAGGTATATGCTATTAGTGGGAACTGAACCAGGGTCTCTCTGGTCCACAGGCCGGCACTCTAATCGCTGAACCAAACCGGCCAGGGCTGTGCCTAAAACTTTTAATATTATATTAAATAGTAATGGTGAGGGTATACATTCTTGTCTTATTACTGACCTTAGCGGAAACGATTATAGCTTTTCAACATTGAGTATGATGTTAGCTGTGGGTTTGTCATATACAGTCGTCCCTCGCCACTTCATGCTTTGACTTTCACAGCTTCACTCTATCGCGGTTTTTTCAAATATATTCATTAAAAAGTTGATCCAGACAGTGAAAATGATACAGCGTGTGCTCGGTTGTCTGAGTCAATTATACACCCTTGTATTACAATTAAAATTAAAATTAAAATTACTGTACATATGGACTGTAGGCCTATGTATTCGAGCACCCTTGGAATCCTTCAACGCCAGGTGCAACTGCTAGAGTCTGGAATGGATTAACCATGATAAACGAGGGACGACTGTATACCCTTTATTTTGTTGAGGTAAATTCCATCTATACCCACTTTGCTGATAGTTTTTTTTTTAAATCATAAATGGGTGTTGAATTTTGTCCAATGCTTTTTCTGCATTGAGAAGCTCATATATGACTTTTATCTTTGTTTTGTTGTTATTGTGTATCATGTTAATTGATTTGTACATATTAAACCATCCTTGCATCCCTAGGATAAATCCCACTTTATCCTGGTGTATATGCTTTTTAATGTATTGTTGAATTCACTTTGCTAATATATATATTATTTTGGATTTTTGCATGTACATTCATCAAGGACTTTGGCTTGCAATTTTCTTTTCTTTCTTTCTTTTTTTTGGTAGAGTTTTGGTTTTGGCAGGGTAATTCCGGCTTCATAGAATAAGTTTGGAAGTGTTCCTTTGTCCGAATTTTTTTACTATTTTGAGATGAGTAGGTATAAATTCATCTTCTAATGTTTGGTAGAATTCATCTGTAGGGCTATCTGGTCTCATACATTTTTTGGAGGAGGTTTTTTTTTTTTTTTTTAATACTGCTTCACTTTCTTCGCTAGTAATTAGTCTGTTCAGATTCTCTCTCTCTCTCTCTCTCTCTCTCTCTCTCTCTCTCTCTCTCTCTTTCTCTCTCTCTCTTGGTTCAGTCTTTGAAGGCTTTATGTTTCTAGAAATTTATCCATTTTTGTTAGGTTGTTCAATTTTTTTACCTATAATTTCTCATAGTATTTTTAATGCTCTTTTGTATGTCTGTGGTGTTGGTTGTAACCTCTTCTCTTTCATATCTAATTTTATTTATTTGGGCTCTTCCTTTTGTTCTTGATGAGTGACTAAAGGTTTGTCAGCTATGTTTTTTCACAGAATCAGCTCCCATTTTCATTGATCTTTTCTACTTTTTTAGTCTTTATTTTATTTGTTTCCATTTTGATCTTTCTTTTTTCCTTCCTTCTGCTTACTTTGGATTTTGTTTGTTCTTTTTCTATTTCCTTTAGGTATAAAGTTGTTTGGGATTTTTCTTGTTGTTTTTTTTTTTAGTTATGGCTATAGCTATGAACTTCCTTCTTAGAACTGCTTTTGCTGTATCCCATAAATTTTGGGGAGTTGTGTTTTCATTTTTATTTGTCACAGAGTATTTTTGGATTTTCTGTTTAATTTCCCCTTTGATCCATTGGTTGTTCAATGGCATGTTGTTTAATCTCCACATTTGAGTTTTTGTTTTTTTCCCCCTAGTTTTCTTCTTATAGTCGATTTCTACTTTTATATTGTTGTGGTCAGAAAAAAAGTTGATATGATTTCAATTTTCTTACATTTATTGAGACTTGTTTTGTGGCCAAACGTGATTAATCTTGGAGAATGTTTGATGTGCATTTCAAAAAATGTGTATTCTGCTGTTTTGGGGTGAAATATTCTATAACTGTCTATTAAGTGCTGCAGAACCCTTCAGTTTTCCTCTTACTCTGGGCAAGGCTGCCCTGGGTGCATATGCTGTGGCTCCCTGCTGTTTCCATTTTTGCTCTAGGTAAGGTTGTTCAGAGAGTGTGTGGAGCATTGGCCTATGCAAGCAAGCCTCAACACCCTTTTGGACCCACTGGATCAAACTCCAGATGGGCGGGGGGAGGATTCCGTGTGCATGTCTGCTATGGCACCATCTTGTTCCTGCTTGAGCTAACTCCACGATGGGTGATTGGCAATGCACTACAGTGACCTTGTAGGTCAGCTACAGCACCTGGATAGAGCTTCTTCCTGGACTAAGTGAAGGAAGACTTTAAACAATAACACTAAGCAGCTCCTTTTTCCTGCTGGGTTTCCTCAAAATCTGGGGGACTCCCATATTTCCTCAATTTTTTCTGTGTAGTCTGTCTCTGTTTTCTCTCTTCTTTGTTGTGCAGAAGCTGTTCAGTTGTCACTGTTGTCTCTCCAGAGGAATTGCTCTAAATATAGGTGTGCATTCAGTTGTTCATGAAAGGAGTGAGCTCTGTATCCTCTCACACCTCCATCTTCAACCACTCTCTGTTTATTTAGAGTCTTATATGTAACTTTCTTTGAATGATATAGGACATCATTGGAGGTACTGAGAAGATGAAGAGTATGATATGATTTGCTTTTTAAAAATACTGTTTTGGTTCTTGTGCAGAGAATAGGCCATAGGGAGTCAAGAATGAAATAGTTAGAAGGCTATTGCAGTAGTACAAATGAGAGATTATGGTGGCTCAGCTACAGGTGGCAGCTATAATGTGGTGAGGGTGTGTTGGGTAGTGCACAGATTTAGGATATGTTTTAGAGGTCCTGGAGACAGAATTTACTGATAGATAATGGAATTAAAGGAAAGAGAAAAAACCAAGGATGACTCCAAGGCTTTGGCCTGAGCAACTGGGTGGTATCTTAAAATGTCTCATGTTTCATGTTGAGTTCAGACTTCATTAAAGACAGTGAGGGTTTTGAAGACATTGAAAAGGGGAAGCAAAAGGGTTAGATTTGTTTTATATATAGATACTGAATCTAGGTGAAGAGTGGATTGGAGAAACAAGAGCTCTTGTATGGCAATTGCAATGGGTATTTGCAATAGTCTAGAATATAAACTGAGTCTGTAATTAAGGCAGTGGCTATGGCAATGGAGAGGAATGGACAGATTTGATATGAATGGTGAGGCAAAACTAGGTTTACAGTTGTTTATATGGAAAATGATAAATAATAAAACAAGAATGAACTCTGTTTTGCATATTCACAATTGTAAATCTACTTTTGCCTTACCCCATATTCTAGGCTAGTAGAAACCAGAGGACTTATTAACTACTTAAATGAAGTTGCTGAGCAAGGCAGAAATAGGTTTTTATTCCAGATTTACTATTTACCATTTGTGTGAATTGGTGTGTTGGATAAATGATGAAGGATTAATTGTAATTTGAGGCAAATTTCTTTGTTTCTCTGAGACTTATTTGTCTTACCTGTAAAGTATGGATGTGATATATTAATGTATTGTCATGAGAATCACGAGTCAATCTATGAATTTTTGTAATGCCACCTCTGTCCCCCACCTTCAAGCCTCGTACATAGCAGGAATTCATAAATATTTATTCAGTGTGGGGTAGGGTTAAGCAGATAACTGTTAAAGAGAAAAATCACAGGTCCCAAATGAAATCACTTGTGCTAAAGCTCCCAAAACCAAACCTAGACATAATACCTGACCTAATTTCAGTTTCAACCTTCAGGACTGTAATATTAATTAGTCAGTCTGGAATTTTACAGTCAGTACCAATGAGGTAATTTGTCACATGGGCCCTCTTCATCCACCAAAAGAAGCTGAGGTAATCTGCATGTAAGGAACCCCACCTTCCCCTAATGGAAAATAACCTTGCCTGAAATAATCCTTTATTTTCTTTTTCTAATAACTTTCTTGTCACAACCAGTTTATTTCTATAAAAGCCTTCCATATTGTATAGCTCTTTAGGCTTCTCTCTACTTGCTAGATGGGATGATCCCCAATTCATGAATTACCCAATAAAGCCAAACAGATCTTCAAGTTTACTCAGTTGAATTTTTGTTCTTTAAAAGATTGCTTTCGACAGTGACATTTGAAGCAAACTTCTTTTTTAAAATTTATTTTATTAAATTTTATTCACTTTATTGAGGTGACATTGGTTAATAAAATTCATAGGTTTCAAGTGTATAATTCCATAATCACCTCTATATTGTATTGTGTGTTCACTGTCCAAAGTCAAGTCTTCTTCCATCACCTTTTATCCCCCCTTTATCCTCTTCTAACTGTCCCACCTCCCTTCCCTCTGGTAATCACCATCTTGTTGCCTGTGTCTATATATGGGGTTTCCTCAATAACTTAAAAAATGGAACTGCCTTATGACCCAGTGATTCTACTTCTGGGAATATATTCAAAGAAACATGAAATACTGATTTGAAAAAATATATGCAACCCTTTGTTCATTGCAGTGCTATTTACAATAGCCAAGATTTGGAAGCAGCCCAAGTGCCCATCAATAGATGAATGGATAAGAAAATCGGTGGTACATTTGCACAATGGAACGCTACTCAGTTGTAAAAAAGAAGGAAATCTTACCTTTTGTGACAGCATGGATGGACCTGGAGAGTATTATTCTAAGTGAAATAAGCCAGTCTGAGAAAGACAAATACCATATGATTTCACTTACATATGGAATCTAATGAACAAAATAAATAAATAAAATAGAAACAGTTTTCTTCATAGAAACAGAGAACAGACTGATAGCTTTCAGAGGGAAAGGGTGTTGGGGGCTAGGTGAAATAGGTGAAGCAAACTTCTGATGGCATTTGGGGACAGTGAGAAACACAGGTGTGTTGCCTAAAAACTCTTTTGAGTTCTCTGTGTTTCTCACCATTTCTGAGGGCCATTGGTGAGTTAATTTTGTTTTTTGAGCTCTGCTCTCTTTGAATTGAGCTCCCAATCTAATTAGATTCCCAGTCCAGGGCTTAGTGATAATCCTGAAGCTGGCAGACAGTTCCATTGAAACCCAAATTCCTAGCCCTTGGATCAGTTATTCAGTTGTTTGTAATCCCTTTAACCAGTTCTAGTCTGCTGTCTCCATTTACAGGTGTCTGCTGGTTTAGTCCACACTGGGAATTGCTGAAGTTGTGCACAGAGCCTTCTATTGGCCAGTCCATAGTAACACCAGAATCCCAGACCTATGTTTTGTCTTCAGATTCTAAATTCAGAACTACTGATGGAAGCTGCATTTCTCCATTTGTTTGGAATCAGTCCACAGTCCCCATTTTTTCAGGTCTGCTGCTTCAAATAATTCCCCAGTCCCTAGTTCTTTGGTTACTACTGGTGTCCACAGTCTTATTTCCTCAGTTACTGCTCATTTCTGTTAATGTGTACATGAGGTAAAGCCTATTGCTAGATGGGAATCTCAAAGGTCAAAAAAGCTTAATTATTAGTTTGGCTCTGAGAAACCCAAAGGCCTAGCTAAAAAAAAAAAAGGGATCCTTTATATTCAAAGAGTTGAGCATGTCATCTCCCAGCACATCTGCTTATTTTGTTTAAGAACTAAAGTACTAGAAGCTTCAGATATATAGAGAGATGGCAAAATTTTAATACAAATAACCTAGAATCGCAATGGCCATTATGGGAAGCATTCCAGTTAGGCAAGATTGTTCATTTAAGAAGTGCACTTGAGTCAAGATAGTGGCATAGGCAAACACAGTACTCACTTCCCCCCACAACCATATCAAAATTACAGCTAAAATATAGAATAACTATCATTAAGAACCACCTGAAATTTGGCTGAATGGAAGTCCTACAACTAGGGAATTAAAGAACAAGCCACATCAAGACTGGTAGGAGGAGCAAAGATGTGGAATGAGCTGGTCCCATACTCATGTGTGGTGGATAAAATTAAGATGAATATCTTGGATGCAGAGGTCCCCTCTGAGGAGCAAGGGGTCACAGCCCCACACCAGATAGAAGTGCTGACAGAGGCCATTGTTCCTTATATGAGCCCTCCCTCCACAAAGCCGGCAGGTGCCATATCTGAGACTCCATCACTGGCTCACACTGTTTGCCATGCTTTGGTGATTCCCTGGGGCCCTGGGAAATTTTCAAATTTCAGGCCCACCCAAGCTGTTTCCAGTGGCTTTCCCATAAGAATGGCCTGTCTTGGCTCATGCTTCAGATTTTGTTTAAGAACTAAAGTAGTATAAACTTCAGATATCTAGAAATCTCTCAAAAAAGCAGCATCTAGCCTCAGTGAGCCCTGTAGCTCTTGCTAAGTGGCCCCAGGACCAGCACTAGTGCAGCTGGCCTTGGTTCACAGTTTGGCCTTGTCTGAGTACATCCAATCCCAGCACACAGAGCAGCTATCTGTAGATCACTTTGTAGCTCATACCAGGTATCCCCAGGAAGAACAGCCAGCAGCTGACCTTGGCCTGCACCTCCTGGGAGTCTCCAGAGCCAGCACACCCAGTGGACAGCTTAAGACCACATCAAAGCACCACCACCCAAATACCTCCACAAGCGATACACTCAGGGGGTGGGCTCAACAGGCAACAGAGCTCTGCTGAAATAAGTCCTGCTCTGTGAGGTGGACCCCTGCACAGCTGATCCTTCATGGTGGTTGGAAGTCAATGGTCGATGGTCACAGCCAGTTCTTGCAGCTGATTGGCCTGGGGTAAATCCATCCCACTGATATGCCAACAGCAATCAAGGCTCAATACAAGAGGAGAGTGTACACAGCCCACACAAGGTGGAGCGTACCTCCAGTGCCTAGCTTGAGTGATTGGGTAGGCTGTGCCACAGGACACTATAGAACACCTACTATAATCGGCCACTCTAACAAGCCTGGGAGATGTAGCTACTCTGCTCTACCTAACATATAGAAACAAACACAGGGTGGCTGCCAAAGTGAGGAGACAAAGAAGCATGTCCCAAATGAAAGAATAGAACAAAACTCCGGCGGGGGGGGACGACTAAACAAAATGGAGACAAGCAATCTACTAAATGCAGAGTTCAAAACATTACTTATAAGGATGCTCAAGGAACTTAGTGAGGACCTCAACAGCATAAAAAAGGACCAGGGAGAAGTGAAGGATACACTAGTTGAACTAAAGAAAAAATTACAGGGAACCCACAGTAGAGTAAATAAAGCAGAGAATCAAATTAGCAATTTGGAATACAAGGAAGCAAAACCCATCTAATCAGAACAGCAAAAAGAAAAAAGAATCTGAAAATTTGAGGACAGTGTAAGGAGCTTCTGGGACAACTTCAAGTGTACCAACATTTGCATCATGGGATTGCTATAAGGAGAAAAGAGAGAACAAGACATTGAAAACCTATTGGAAAAAATAATGACAGAAAACTTCCCTAACTTGGTGAAGGAAACAGACATACAAGTCCAGGAAGCACAGAGAGTCTCAAACAAGATGAACCCAAAGAGGCCCATACCAAGATACATCATAATCAAAATCAAAAGATTAAAGACAAAGAGAGAATCCTAAAAGCAGCAAGAGAACAGCAGTTAGTTACCTATGAGGGAGCTCCCATAAGACTATCAGCTGATTTCTCAACAGAAACTTTGCAGGCCAGAAGGGAGTGGCAAGAAAAATTCAAAGTGTTGAAAAGCAAGGACCTACAACCAAGATTACTCTACCCAGCAAAGCTATCATTTAAAATCAAAGGACATAAAGAGCTTCCTAGACAAGAAAAAGCTAAAGGAGTTCATCACCACCAAACTAGTATTATATGAAATGTTGAAGGATATTCTTGAAGAATAAGAATGATAAGGAGAAGAAGGAGAAGAAGAAGAAGGAGGAGGAGAGGAAGAAGAGGATGAAGGAGAAGAGGAAAAAGAGGAAGAAGAAGAAAAAGAAGAATAAGAATAAGAATAAGAATAAGAAGAAGAAGAAGAAGAAGAAGAGGAGGAGGAGGAGGGGGGGGGGAGGAGGAGGAGGAGGAGGAGGAAAGAAGAAAAAAAGAAAGAAAGAAAGAAAGAAAGAAAGAAAGAAAGAAAGAAAGAAAGAAAGAAAGAAAGAAGGAGAAGGAGAAGGAGAAGGAGGAAGAGGAGATGGTGGAGAATAAGAAGAAGGAAGGAAGGAAGGAAGGAAGGAAGGAAGGAAGGAAGGAAGGAAGGAAGGAAGAAAGGAAGGAAGGAAGGAAGGAAGGAAGGAAGGAAGGAAAGAAGGAGGAAGAGGTGGAGGTGGTGGAGGAGGAGGAGGAGAAGAAGAAGAAGAGGAAGAAGAAGAAGAAGAAAAAGAAGAAGAAGATCTTATTTGTTAGTTTATTTTGTTCATTAGATTTCACATATAAGTGAAATCATATGGTATTTGTCTTTTTCTGACTGGCTTAGTTCACTTACTCTCCATGTCCAACCATGCTGTTGCAAAGGGTAAGATTTCCTAAATAGAAACAGACTCATAGATACAGAGAACAGACTGACAGCTGTCAGAGGGGAGGGGCTGGGGGACTGGGTAAAAAAGGTAAAGGGATCAAACAAAAAAGAAAAACCTCAGGTCCTGGCTTGTTTAACTCAGCGGTTAGAGCATTGGCCCGCGGACCAGAGAGACCCGGGTTCGGTTCCCGCTAAGGGCACGTACCTCGGTTGCAATTTGTCTCCAGCCCCGGTTGAGGTCATGTGGGTGGCGACCACTTGATGTGTCTCTCTCACATCGATGTTTCTCTCTCTCTCTTCCTCTCTCTCTCCCTCCTGCTCTATCTCAAGATAAAGGCAAAAATGTCCTCTGGTGAGGATAAAAAAAAAAAAAAAGAAAAACCTCAAGACAGACAACAGTATGGTGATTACAAGAGGGAAAGGGAGTTGTGGAGAGGTGGGAGAGGGTAAAGGGGGGATAAATGGTGATGGAAAGAGACTTGACTTGGGGTGGTGAAAAAACAATACAATATGCAGATAATATATTATAGAATTGTAATCCTGAAACCTATATAATTTTATTAGCCAATGTCACCCCAATTAATTAAAAAATAAAAAATGAACAATACAATGGCAATAAATACATATCTATCAACAACTGAATCTAAAAAACAAAATAAGCAAACAAGCAGAACAAAAATAGATTCATAGATACAGAGAACATTTTGATGGTTGCCAGATGGGAGGGGAGTTGGGGGAATGGGTGAAAAAGTTAAAGGGATTAAGAAATATTGGTCATTACACAATAGTCATGGGGATGTAAAGTACAACATAGAGAATATAGTCAGTATTATTCTAATAACTATGTATGGTGTCAGATGAGGGCGAGATTTGTCTGGATGATTGCTTAGTAAGTTATGCAATGTCTAATCACTGGGGTGTACACCTGAAACTAATGTAATAATGTTGTCAACTGTAATTGAAACATTTAAAAAAAAGTTTATTTGAGAACAAGTTACCCCAAGTAGAACAAGCAGAATGGGATGCCTACTTTAATTGGTATGCAGAAGCTTCCAAAAGCCTTCAAGATTACCAAACACATGCATTAAAAGACTCACTACAGCCCTGGCTGGTTTGGCTCAGTGGTTAGAGCGTCGGCCCGTGGACCAATGAGTCTTGGGTTTGATTCCGGTTAAGGGCACGTACCTCAGTTGCGGTTCGGTTCATCCCCAGCCCTGGATGGGTCATGTGGGAGGCAACCAGTTGATGTGTCTCTCTCACATCAATGTTTCTGTCTCTCTGTCTCTCTGTCTCTCTGTCTCTCTGTCTCTGTCTCTGTCTCTCTCTCTCTCTCTCTCTCTCTCTCTCTCCCCCTCCCTCCCTCCCTCCCTCCCACTCTATCTGATGATAAATAGAAAAATATCCTCAGGTGAGGATTAAAAAAATAAATAAAATAAAGTCTTAAAAAAAAAAGACTCACTACAGCCCTGTCAGTGTGGCTCAGGTGGTTGAGAATCATCCCATGCACCAGGAGGCAGCCAATTCGATTCCGGATCAGGGCACATGCCCAGGTTGAAGGCTCGATCCCCAGTTGGAGGGGGGGCATGCAGGAGGCAACCGATCAATGTTTCTCTCTCATCAATGTTTCTATCTTTCTCTCCTTCTCCCTTCCACTTTCTGAAATCAATAAAAACATATATTAAAAAAAAAAACTCATTACAAAAGGCTAATAAAAATTAAAGGCACAAGAAGTACCTAAGGCAAAAGAGAATGGGAATAACGTGACTTCTACTGCTCCCCACTTTCCTTTTGCACTTGAGTACTTATGTTTTACTAATTCTCTGAACTGTCTTTCCTCTATGAAGAGGCTATTAGACAGTTGCCTTTTAAAATAAAACTACTCGAGATTGCAAAGAAACTTCTTTAGGTATACAGCACGTCTTGGTGAAAGACTGAACTAAAAGTAATAGTTAAAGAATTTCCTAAACCCAGAGAGAAACTCCAAAATTTTTTAAAAAGAATATAGAGTTATTATCAGGGCTAATATCATGAGGCTACCAGAACTTTATGAGCTTATTCACATGTTGGTAGGATCTGGTGAAGCCCAAAAATGGGTGCAGGAAGCTAAGTGGCAAAACCCTGAAGATAATATTTGATATCCTCAGAAAGAGCTTGCAAAATATCAACTGAACTCTGGCAAGACATTCTCTAGAGTCTTCCTTGCCTGTACTGATTGGTGTATTATTTAACTGTGGCAGACTTTAAAGATCACTTGGAAGCCCTCTTCTTATGACATTTTGGTTTCATACGATAAATAGTGTCTCCTAACTTGTTCTAGCTGCCCTCTTTATAAATGGATTATACCCTGAGATGAGTGGATTTAAGAAAGGCATAAAATAGGATGGGAAGTCACAGACCTGACTGAACTCATGACTATAGCTGAGCATTTTGAAAGGATCCTGGAGCAAGACTGGAAACAAAAATCTGCCACGCTATTGACTTTATAGCTACAAAACCTCCAAGGCCAAAGACCCAAAATAACACCTTACCCTGTCACATTGCACCCCCTGGGGATTTATTATTAAGTCACTGGCCCAGAAATCAATGTCTTGTTTGTAATCAACAAGGACACTAGAAAAGAGATTTTCTTCAAAGGCCCTATGCAAATTCTTCAACATCAACTCAAATGCCCCCATATCTACCTCCAAAGGAGGGCCTCATGTGGATCCCTCACAGTGTACAGAGATCTGATGGGTTCTCTAGTAAATTATTACCAGTAATTCCTTTAAACAGCCATGGGGAAACTAAAATTAAAATTAATAGGAAAACTTGTCAAATTCTAGTTGATACTGGAGCTACATTTTCTACTTAAAAACTCACCCTCATAGGGCAATAAATCCCTTGGAGTGAAAAGAAGGTTTCCATAGTGATGGTATCTAATAAAGTTCAGAGAGAATTTTCATCTCAACCAGTATAAATGCCACTGGCATCTTTTCCTGAAAAGCATTCCTTTTGGCTATGTGATACAGCCCCAGTCCATCTATTAGGTAAAGATTTCCTTTCTAAGTTAAAAGGAGACCTCACCTTAGAATTTCCTGACCAAACTGAACCTGATCTTACAATTTAACCTTCACATAGAAGAGGAAGAATTCAAACAAAGGTCCCCAAATTTAATCAAGGTGCCCCAAAATCTGTGGTCTACCTTTGCATTGACATTGCAAGATTCAGATAGATATAACTAAACCTCTCTCCAAATTACTACAATATTTATTAAAGTCAGAGGCCATACAAGGCAACACTCGTATAGTAGAAGACCTAGTTATCCAGAGGCTAATTATTTCCTGTACTAGCCTCTGCAACATGCTAATCTTACAGGTCCAGAAACCTAATTGGATGGGAATGGTGATTTGCCCAGGATTTGAGAATTATTAATAAGATAGTTATTCTTCATTTCTGAGTCATTCCAAACATGAGTACCTTTTTGTTACAAATTCAATCAGACTCAAAATGGTCCACTGTTGGAGACATCTGTTCAGCCTTTTTCAGCATTCGTGTAAACCCCAACAGTCAATATCTATTTGCATTTAGTTGAAACAATTGACAACATATATGGGCAGTTCTGCCTCATGGGTCCACTGAGGCTTCTTCTTTTTTTAAATCCTCACTTGAAGATATATTTATTGATTCTAGAGAAAGGGAGAGAGAGAGAGAGAGAGAGAGAGAGAGAGAGAGAGAGAGAGAGAGAGAGAGAGAGAGAGACACAGAGAGACATCAATGTGAGAAATATTGATCGGTTGCCTCCCATATGCGCCACAACCTAGGTATGTGCTCTGACTGGGAATCGAACCCACAACCTTTATTTTTGGTGGATGGGACGACGCTCCAACCAACTGAGCCACCAGGATGGAGCCTGAGGCTTCTTATATCTCTCAAGTACTTCACCAAGAATTGAGCACCCACAGTTCCCAGGAAAGATGACCCTTTTACAATATTTAGATGACCTCTTGATGTGCTTAGTTACCCAAAAAACATCCATAAAAGATTCCATTTATTTGCTGTGATAGTTAGCTGAAAAAGGACACAAAGCCTCTACAGAAAAATTACATTTATCTTTAGACAGTGTCATTACCTAGGTCATGATCTAAGCACTGAAGGAATTCAGCTGTTTCCAAAATGAATCAAACTAATCCAGGAATTTCTTAGATTTGTCACAGTGAAGTGACAGCTTCATGGATTTCTAGGCTTGGCTGGTTATTACAGACTATAGAGTCCTAATTTTTCTCTATTAGCTTCCTCACTCTATAAACTTATTAAAAATTGAGTCCCTGGACCCCTTCCCTGGAGAGATAAACATAAGCAAGATTTTATAAGACTAAAGCAATCACTGCAAGAACTTCTTGCCTTAGGGCTACCTAACTATTCAAAACCTTTTACTTTAATTGTGCATGAAAGGGGTAATCAAGCTCTGGGAATGCTTATACAAGAACATGGTAATAAACATAGGCCTGTTGCTTATTATAGTATACAACTTTATTTAGTTGCTCATGCCTATCTTAGCTGTTTTCAGGCTGTAGCTGTAGCTGCAAAGTTAGTGTAAGCCTCAGCAGATTTAATCCTGGAAAATAATGTTTATTTGCAAACTGTACACACTGTCCAAAGTCTTCTTAACTTTGAATTGACTCAACAGTTCTCTGCAAGTAGACTAACTTCTTACGAGATTCATCTGTTTTTACCACCTAATCTACATCTTAAATGCTGCAACACCCTTAATCTTACTATGTTACTATCTCTACCTGATGAAGACAAGCACTATGACTGTGAGGTGATAACACCCCATTTTGTGACACTGGGTCCTGATTTATGAGCCACCCCTTTAACTAATCCTGATCTAATTTTGTTTGTAGATGGGTCATACTATACAAATGGAAAAGAAAAATTTCAAGCTAGTTATGCTGCTACTATACAATATGATTTACTCAAAAAGGGAAATATCCCGCAAGTTAAATCAGTCCAACAAGCAGAGTTTCATGCCCTTAACCAGACATTCCAATTATCAGAAGGACAAACTGTAAATATTTATACTGATAGCTGTTATACCTTTGGGTTCACACATGATTTTGGAATGTTATTGAAACAAAGTTTTTTTTTTTTTTATATTATTTAGGACCCCAATAAAAATGGGCAAGTAAATGATCTTCTTACTGCTGTTCTCTTACCTTCTGAAACTACTATCATTAAAGTTGAAGCTCAAACTAAAAACATTGAACATCAATATCAGGGAAATGCCCTAGCTGACATTCATGTGAAGGCAGCAGCAACAGAATCTATAAAGATCGTGGCACATAAGGATGAAATCCATTCTGCTTCCACAAAAAAATGACGAGACTTTGCCATCCTGATGTCCTTGTAACATGGCAACAATCTAATCCTAAATCAAAGAACTGAACATGGGTAAACAATGGCTGTAAATTAAATGAACAGTCAGGGCTATGAGAAACCCAAGATGGACACTTGTTATTTTTAAATTGCAGTATACATTAAATATTATTCTGTATTAGTTTCAGATGTACAGCATAGCTGTTAGACAATCACGTACTTGATAGAGTGGTATCCTCAATATTTCAAGTACTCACTTGACCCCGTACACTGTTATTACAATATCATTAACTATATTCACTATGCTGTAATTTATATCCCTGTAACTCTTCTGTAAATATAAATTTTATTTTTTTATTTTAAATTTAAAAATGTTTTATTATTTTTAAACTTATCTTTATTGTTGAATGTATTACAGATGTCCCTTCTTTTTCCCCTATACACCCTCTACTCCCTGCTCCCACCTCCCCCCTGCCTTCCTCACACTATTGTCTGTGTCCATGTGTTATGCACATATGCATATAAGTTCTCTGGTTTATCTCTTCCCACTCCCTTCCCTTTGAGGTTCCTCAGTCTAACAACCAATTTGTACTTCTTAATACCTTCACCTTTTATGCCCAGCCCCCAAACCCCTCTCCCATCTGGCAACCAACAAAATGTTCTCTGTATCTATGAGTCTGTTTCTGTTCTGCTTGTTTATTTTGTTTGTAGATTCAGTTGTTGATAGATATGTATTTATTGCCATTTTATTGTTCATATTTTTTATCTTTTTCTTCAAGAATACCCTTCAACATTTCATATAATACTGGTTTGGTGGTGATGAACTCCTTTAGCTTATTCCTGTCTGGAAAACTCTTTATATGTCCATTGATTCTAAATGATAGCTTTGCAGGATAGAATAATCTTGGTTGTAGGTCCTTGCTTTTCATCAGTTTGAATATTTCTTGCCATGCCCTTCTGGCCTGCAAAGTTTGTTTTGAGAAATCAGCTGACAGTGTTATGGGGGATCCCGTGTAGGTAACTAAGTGCTTTTCTCTTGCTGCTTTTAGGATTCTCTCTTTGTCTTTAACCTTTTGCTTTTGATGATGATGTGTCTTGGTGTGGACCTCTTTGGGTTCATCTTATTTGGGACACTCTGTGCTTCCTGGAGTTGTATGTCTATTTCCTTCACCAAGATAGGGAAGTTTTCTGTCATTATTTTCTTCAAACATGTTTTCAATTTCTTGCTCTCTCTCTTCTTCTCACACCCCAATGATGTGAATGTTGGTATGCTTGAAGTTGTGCCAAAGGCTCCTTACACTATCCTCATTTTTGTTGTTGTTGTTGATTCGCTTTTCTTTTTGCTGTTCTGATTGGGTGTTTTTTGCTTCCTTATATTCCAAACCGATGGTCTGCTTCTTGGCTTCACCCTGTAAATTATTCTTTATTTCAGTTAGTGCATCCTTCATTTCTGACATGTCCTTTTATATGCTGTTGAGGTCCTCACTAAGTTCCTTGAGCATTCTTATAAGCAATGTTTTGAACTCTGCATCTGTTAGATTGCTGATCTCCATTTTGTTTAGTTCTTTTTCTGGAGTTTTGTTCTGTTCTTTCATTTGTGACATGTTTGTTTCTCTCTTCATTTTGGCTGCCTCCTTATGTTCATTTCTATGTATTAGGTAGAGTTTCTATGTCTCCTAGGCTTTGTAGGGTAGCCTGTAGTAGTAGGTGTCTTATAGGGTCCAGTGGCACAGCCTCCCTGATCACCTCAATTGGGCCTTCGAGGTGCACCCCTCATTTGGACTGTACACCGTTATTTTGTAATTGAGTCTTGATTGCTGTTGGCATGTCAATGGGAGGGATTTACTCAGGCTGATCAGCTGCCCACTGCCCACCAACCTCTGACTACCTTGGAGGATCAGCTGTATAGGGGCCCACCACACAGAGCAACACTTACTTCAGCAGGGTTCTGGTACCCACTGGGTGCACTCCTTGAGTGTGTCACTTGTGGAGGTTGTTGGGTAGTGGTGCTTCGATGTGGTCTGAAGCTGGCCACTGGATGTGCTGGCTCTGGGGCAAGGTCAGCCACTGCCTGTGTTCTACCGGGGCCACTTGGCATAAGCTACAAAGTGATCTGCAGATGGTTGCTTATTGTGCTGGGCTTGGAGGTGCCCAGGCAAAGCCAAGCTGTGAACCAAGGCTGGCTGCTTCTAATGCCGAGTCTGGGGCCACTTAGTGAGAGGTATGAGGCTTGCTGAGGCCAGATGCTACTTGTTTGAGAGAATTTAGGAAAATCTGAAGCAGGAGCCAAGACAGGCCAATCCTGTGGTAAAGCCACTAGAAACAGATTGGGTGGGCCCAGAAGTTAGGTGGAGCAGGGCCTCAGGGAACCACCAGGGTGGGGCAAACAGTGTGAGCCTGGTTGCTGGATTTCCAGATATGGTACCCTTCTTCCGCCCTGGGGAAGGGCTCACCAAAGGAACAATGGCCTCCGTCAGCATGTCTGTCCTGGAGAAAGCTGCCTCTACAGCTTTTGTCCAGATACCAAACAACTTAGTTCTTCACTGTGTCTCTGGTGCCTTTCAAGCTGACTCCCCATGCTGGAGCCTGGAGCCTGGAGGGAGTGGGTCCTTTAATAGGAACTGCCTGGGGCTCCAGAAGCCTCAGCCTCCCTCAGCCTCAGTTTCTGCTGGTTTTAACAGCCAGAAGTTATGGGGATTCTCCTCCTGGCACTAGAACCCTGAGCTGGGGTCCTGGTGTGGGACGGGGACCCCTCACTCCTCAGGAAGGACCTTCCCAGCAGAGGTGTCCCTCCTGATTTTTATCTGCCACACGTGGGTGTGGGTCCAGCCCTTCTGCCTCTGCCCCTCCTACCAGTCTCAATGTGGCTTCTTTAATCTTGTAGTTGTAAGACTTCCATTTAGCTCAGTTTCAGGTGGTTCTGAATGATGGTCATTCTGTAGTTTAGTTGTAGTTTTCATGTGGTTGTGGGAGGAGGTGAGTATGGCGTTAACCTACCCACCATCTTGACCAGAAGTCAAATTTTTACTTCTTAATTCTTTCAAAGTTTTCACCCATCTCCCCAAACCCCCTTCCCCTCTGGCAATCATCAATCTGTTCTCTGTATCTAAAAGTCTGTTTCTATTTTGTTTGTTTGTTTTGTTCTTTAGATTCTACCTATAAGTGAAATCATATGGTATTTGCTTTCTGTTTCTGACTTATTTCACTTAGCATAACACCTTCTAGGTCCATCCATGCTGTCACAAATGGTAAGATTTCATTCTTTTTTATTTATGAGTAGTATTCCATTGTGTAAATGTACTACAGCCTTTTTACCCACTCATCTCTTGATGGGCACTTGGGTTGCCTCCATTTCTTGGCTATCATAATGAACATGAGGGTGCATATATTCTTTCAAATTAGTGTTTTGGGTTTCTTTGGATGTATTCCCAGAGGTGGAATTACTGAGTCATAAGGCAGTTCCATTTTTAATTTTTTGAGGAACCTCCACACTATTTTCCATACTGGTTGCACCAATCTTCATTCTCACCAACAAACATGACTGCATCAAACTGAAAAGTTTTTACACAGCAAGGGAAACTTTCAACAAAACAAAAAGACAGCCTATAGAATGGAAGAAGATATTTACCCATGATACATCCAATAGGGGTTAATATCCAAAATGTATAAAGAACTCAGACAACTCAACACCAGAAAAACAAACAACCCAATTAAAAAGTGGGCAGAAGACCTGAATAGACACTTCTCCAAAGATGATATGAAGATGGTCATTAGACATAAGAAAAGTTGCTCAACATCAGTAATCATCAGAAAGATGCAAAAGAAAACCACAATGAGATATCACCTCACACCTGTCAGAATGGTTATCATAAATAAATCAACATACAACAATTGTTGGCAAGGATGCGGAGGAAAGGGAACCCTAGAGCCACTCGGTTTTCATGGCTCCCTGGCAAACCTTAATTTGTTTTGTTTTTTGTTTTTTGCATTTCTTCACCCACTGCGGTGCATTTAGGATGACTCAAATTATGATAAGGCATTGGTGAGGAGATTTCTATAGTTTGTGAAAACAGTCTACCAGCAGTGTATGATCTGCCAGGTCCATAAATCTGGAAAAACTATTTTTGTCCCCAGAGGCCTCAAACCTCCTCTCTTGAACCTTATGAAGACATGCAGCTGGACTTTATTTAACTGCACTTAATATAAGTTATTTATGTTTTTGTTATTGTATGTATGTTTTAGGATAAGTTGAAGTCTTCCTTGTCCACAAGGCTTATGATCTCATAGTGGCAAAAAAAGTGTTAGAAAATGTGTTTCCCACTCGGGGTATACCTCTTACAATCTCTAGTAATTGATGCACCAAATCAATACATACAAGCCTTAATGAAAAGCTTCATAGAATTATCACTGTTCATAGGGAATATAGTCAATAATATTGCAATAACTATGTATGGTGCCAGGTGGAATCTTGAAAGGATCATGGGTGACACTTTGCAAATTATATGATTGTCTTACCACTAATCTGTACACCTGAAACTAATACAAAATCATATTGAATGTAAACTGTAACTGAAAAATAAAATTAAAAACAGAAAAAAATTGTCACTGTCCCTATTACTCTCAAGGTCAAGAGATCTAATGGGATCCACAAATTTAAAATCTCTAAATTTGCTCAATCCTTTGGCCTAAGATATTGCCTTTGGTCTAGCTGACTTTTTTCAGTATACCTTTTGGGAAACAAAACATCACTGCACATGAGATAGTCAGCAGTAAACCAATGTCTATTTGTATATAACTTTCAGTGTATCTCTATTGTCTCATGCTAGCATGACCAACTACTGCAAGTTTCCAAAGTCTTATACTCATGCCTATTATCAACAAGCTAAAGAAGTTTTTCCAGATCCCAATTCAAGAGATTTATTGGTCTCAGCCTAGAGCTTGGTGACTAGGTATTCTGGAAGCATCATTAGCCCTCAAGCCACATCGGAAAGCATCTTACCAAGTACTCCTAAGCTCTGACATTGCTGCAAGACTAAAAGCATTGAGTCTTGGATACACATTTCACAGGTAAAGAAGGCCCCACCTAAAATGTGGTCCTGTACAGATGCTGGAGACCTATAAATCAAATTGATAAAGAAGAGAAGTAGAGGACATCAATGTAGATTGCTTCCACTCAAGACACAAGAACAAGACTTTATACTTTAACTAAACATGTAACCTTTCTTGTTTTCTTTATTTCCTTTGCTCTGGCATGGGCCTGGAAATATACCACCATCGATCATATATTCCAGGTCATTGCTAAGGGCAGGGGTGGCCTTTCAGATATGAGTTTTCTCATTAAAAACTCAGGTTTGTCCATTAACAGTGCCACCTTCATGGAAGTGATTTATGCCCTACAGGATTTATCTTTTTATGTGGTAGTTATCATTCTCCTTGGGATATGAATACCTAGATGGCTGGCACAAAATCAAGCAATACTTATTAGGTTATCTGTGTTCCTAGCTGTTGACAGACAAACTGAGATACCTCATTGGTCAACTCTCCTAAATTTACACTGTTGATTTGGAAAGGACCTACCAGAAGATTGTTTATGATGCAGTATTCACTACTTTTGCAGATGCTTAGTAGTCTGTGGACCTGATTAGGAGTAAATACAAATGAGGCTATAATCAGGAATCCCTCCTTAGGTCTTGAAATATTGCAGAATCCATTGTTAAAGCAACAGCTTCCCAACAAAAATCATTAGACTCTGGCCAGTTTCTCTTGACAGTAGGATAAGCTTTCATTATCTTTTAGCTAAACAAGAAAATGTCTGTGCTGAGAGCAACACTATTTGTTGTACCTTGATTAATAAATACTTCTGTGGAAGTTCAAATTCAGTTACACATAATCACTGAGTAAGTCATATGGCTTAAAAATGTGACTCCCTTAATGGGGTCTTTGTCTGACTTATTTGATTTTTACTGGTTTGGGTCTTGGGGACCACGGCTGCAAGGGGAACTCCAAACATTGAGAATCATCTCATTTATAGTTTTCGTACTAATCTCCCTGGTGTACTGTATTTTTTCAAGAGCTTTAAATGTGTTTTCGCAGCCACTAACCACCAACAAGTGATCTCCCTGAGACTGGAACATCAGAAAAGGAATGCGGAGAATAACCCACTTAAAGATCATGAACTGGAAGCTCTGTCCTGTGCGCATCACAGATATTAAGCAAAAACATCATGACCTGTAAATATCACACAGAGGATCAACAAAAGCTGTGAGAACTACAGAGGAGTAGTTCGGAATGGTACTAATGCCCCAGATTTTGATCATATTTCTCAGTCTAGCTGAGAGTTTGATCAAAAGGCAGGAATTGTTTAAAAAATCACAGGCCCCAAATGGAATAATATGTGCTAAAATCCCTGGTATCAAAACCGGACTTAATACCTGACCAAATTTTAGTTTCAACCTTCAGTATTGTAATCTCTCTTTTTTTCATAATGCCTTTTATTTTTTAAAGTTTATTTTAATTTTTAATTAAATTTATTGGGGTATAGAAAACAAACAACAAATGAACAAATGCGTTTATTTTTTAAATTATACTTTACATTCAATATTATTGTATTAGTTTCAGGTGTACAGCGTAGTGTTTAGACAATCATATGCTTTACAAAGTGTTTCCCCTGTTATTTCCAGTACCCACTTGCCACCATACATAGTCATTACAATATGATTGACTATATTTCCTGTGCTGTAATTTATATCCTCATACCAATTTGTAGTTTTAATCCATTCACCTTTTCACCCAGTACCCCAACCACCCTCCCATCTGGCAACAATCAGTCTGTTCTCTGTACCTATCCCATCTGGCAACAATCAGTCTGTTCTCTGTACCTATGAGTCTATTTTAAATTTGTTTGTTCCTTTATTTGTTCTTAATCAGTCAGTCTGGTATTTTCTGGTAGGTGCCAATGAAGTAATCTGTCATGTGGGCCCTCTTTATCTCCAAAAGGAATCTGAGGTAATCTGTATGATGAGACCCTGCCTTCCCCAAAGGGAAGGTAACCTTTCCTGAAAAATCCTTTATTTTATTTTGCTAATAACTTTCTTGCTCTACCTAGTTTCTACCTATAAAAGCCTTCCATATTGTAGAAGTTCTTAGGCTCCTCTCCACATTCTAGATGGGAATGGGATGCTGCCCAATTCGTGGATTGCTCAATAAAATGATTTGAATCTTCAAATTTACTCAGACCATTGATTTTTTGTTCTTTAACACAACTTATGGTGGGCTCAGTATTAACTGGATGCATGACACAAGGTGGTCATGCATTAGGATGGTTTTTTAATGACTATGAACTTACTCTCATATCTTCTTCACCAATCTTTCATGTTATTGCTTGACTGGCCACCCAGACTGAAATCTCCACCTGTTAAGTTTTTTCTCTGGATATGCCAACCACAAATATTCCCACTTTTCTGAGATGGTTATAAAGAGCTTTTACTGTCAGATAAAAACATGTTAGGATTGGACTGACCCTAAAAAACTCTTTAGGTAAGTATTTAAAATGTTTTTAGTGGTTAAACCCTTTGTTCACTGTAGTTTTACTTGGGGCCTCCTTATGCTACAGATAAAATAATAGCTGCTCTAGTTAAAGTGAAGTGTGATAGGCCCAAAGTACTATAGATCACAGTTAGAAAACTACTTACTTGGAAGTTGTTGCTAAATCTGCCTTCCTTATTTGTCATTTAAGGGAAGTAAATTCCACAGAAGTGGCTTAGCTAAGGTCATTGATCTAGAAAGTGATATAGTCAATTCTGCTAATTTGCTCCTTTACCAGCTGAACATTTCTTATTAATCTAAAGCTCAGCTTGGCCCTCAGTTTGGCCCTCAGTTTAGCCAGTTGCCACTTTGAGCCATAGAGAGTAGGTATCTGCCACTGGGTGATTTACTTTTAGGGCCTGGGAAAGATATTGAGGCTCGGGCACTAAGTAGGAAGAGAGAGATATGATCTTATCATGTGTTGTAATCCTTGGGGATGGTCCCAGAAAGACAGGAACGTCTATTCAAGACAGAATTGTGTGAACATGTTTGTTGTGATTAAATTAGAGAGAGAGAGAGAGAGAGAGAGAGAGAGAGAGAGAGAGAGAGAGAGAAGAGAGAAGAAAGGAGAAGAGAGAAGAAAGGAGAAGAGAGAAGAGAGAAAGAAGAAGGGGAGGGGAGCAGAAGAAAAAATATGGTCAAAAGATCCTAAAATCCTGTCCTTGGTCAGCCTGTGGTGTCCGAGAATGAAATATTTTCAGAAGAAACAGTATGAAGAAAAGGAAGACTTGATGACTAAATCTTACTGTTGAACTTTAGTCCTGGTGAGGTAGACTAGACTGTACAGAACCAGGAGGATTCTGTTTTTCCTAGACTAAGCAGATCTAAGTAGCCTCCTTTATTATAGCTCTCCTTCTGTTTCCCACTTGGCTTTCTAAAAGGATAGACAGAACAATGGGTCCCTCAAGTAGGTGAGTACATGTTTCCTGAAAGAGGAAGCTATAAAGTTAGAAGAGCCATGCTTGAACGACACTTCAAACAATATTTCTCAACAGCTGAGCTGCAGAATCTCCTTAAAATAATGGCAGATGTTCTAACTCTCCAGCATTTTTAGATCCATGGGATAAAATGGAAATTTTCCTATATTAATAGAGATACCAAGGCCTTGGATGATAGAACACTAGTTGGCTGCAATACCTATGACATTTGGAGAGAAAATAAATTTTACATTAGGTAAAAAGAAGCACACTATATGAGTTACCTGTGACTCATGCAAAAGAAGAGTTGAAAATAATCACAAATGCTGGAGGTTCCTATAAGTGAACTCCCAGAAATAAAAGTGTGTGGGGACTATAGTAGAACATCTCTGAGATTATCATTTGGCCTGTCATAATTCCCTAGCTAAAGTGGCCCATATCAAGGAATATGAGCTTTTAAAAGTTATGTAATTTGAAGACCTAGGACCATAATAACATGTTTAAAGAATATTTCCAGCACTGTATGTGGGAAAGAAGGCACTAATTTCTAACCCTGATAGGTAGACAGATTATTATGCAGTGTTTGTCATTTTGCCTGTTCATAAGAAAGATCTTGGAGGCCCTTTAAAGACCCTTTGAACATTTCTTCCCTGAGTTTCTGATGAAAGAGCATGGGGTTTAGGAGTCTGCATTATAATAGGCCTCTTCAGTGAAACACTATTGTAGGGAAAAGTGTTTGAGACTAGAAAGTAAAAGACGTGGATCTCAGTTCTGACTTCATTGCTAGCTAGCTGCACATGTTTGAATAAATTACTTTTCTGAGCTTTAAATTTCTCACATATAAAGTGAAGTTGATTATTCTTGCCTTTCCTACTTCACAAAGCTACTAGGAATATAGCATTAGATCATGTAAGTAAATGCCACTTTACTGCAATTGCTAGAATGAAATGATTATGATTGATGATGATGATGATAATGATGACGACTATGATAGTGGGAAAAGATGACTCAATAGGTCTTTAGCATAATTTGTGTAGGCTCAGTTGGTGAGGGGGTAATTGGCAGCAGTGAGAGCCCAGATTGCAGACAGGTCTTATTATCAAGGCTCTATCTGGATGGAATGAGGAAAGAACAGTAGGGAGCAATCCTGGAAGAGGGCCTGACTAGATAGAATGGAGGTCAGTCAGAACAGAGTCTCAGATTCAACAAGTAACTGGATTAAATCCTATAAAAACCAAAGCAGGAAGGAAAACTAATCCCACACTCCAATCGGCTTTATTGAATTTTGCTCTCCAGTTCCAGAATTGTGTAAGGTAGGCAGAAGGAATTCATGACTTCAGTAAGAAGTGGTTAGGGACTGCAGAAACTCACAGCTATCAGGATTTGATGGTCTCTTTCAAAGCATTCACTCAGTATGCCCTGACTACATCCACTTAGGGACTTTTAATCTTGATTTGCTTTCCCACGTGTGTTTCCCTACTGAGAGGAGAAGAGTTGACATGAGTTTTAAAGCTTTTTCAGCTGTGATGTTGCTCACTGAATATTAATAGACTCTGGTTTCCCAATTCTTTTCTGGTGGCTTGGTGAATATAAATCTAACTCCTTAGAGTCTAATTTATCCCCAGGGAAGCTAATGCAATGATATTTTTGAATCTGTAAGTCTTAAAGGTGAGCTCTCAGGATTGATTGGGATATTGAAAAGTAAAGTAATTAAGGGGCAGTTAAACCACCATACTGTGCTTATTGGTAGACATTGTCTCAGAAGCACCTGAGAAATTATATGAGGTTAGAAGTGTTACCGGAAAGGGGACCTGGCCTGGGTGGGTCTGCCTAGGGCCAGCCGGTAGTGTGTGGGTTCTTGACTTCGTGCAGGAACAGTTTCACAACAAGAGTCCAGGTGAATTTTAGAGAACATTTATTAAAGCTGGGGACAGTGAAACAAGAAAGGGCTGGGGAAACGAGCCTAGGCTTGTCTGCTTTACCTCACTGAGAAGTCAGAGTAAAGGGGGCTTTGGGGTCAGGTTCAGGGGTTAGCCTGGGATGAACTGCCACTGCCCATTGCTGCCTTGGTTGCAAGCCTCCTGGGGTCCCTTAGAGTCTAGGAGATGCATGCTTGTGGGGAAGAAGGTGGGGGTGCAGGCGTGCTCCTGGGAAGGAGAGCACACACTGGCTCCTTTCTCTTGAGGCTTTTATTCTCTCTTGCAGGTGGGAACCTTAGGGGAGGCCTCGAGGGAGGATTTCTGCAGACTGTTCATCAGTTTCCTAGGTGTGCTCCTTCAGGGTCGTGGTCCTCACTGAGTGGTCAATGCCAGGGCAGGGGGTCCTTAGTCATTGCAGCTGATCCTGGTGTTGCCCACCTGGTTTTGCTGCTTATCTGGGTCTGGAGCTGAAATACAACTGAGGTCTAGATGTTATTTCTAGGAAGGTGACCTTCTGTGTCCATGGTAAATTGCTCTGTCAGTTTGTTCAACTATCTGCCTCAGTTTCCCTATTCCACTTGTACTGGCTTACTGGCCTGTCTCAGAAGCATCATGAAAATTCACTGTAAAACTCATTTCAGTAAAAATGGTGTATATTTCTCTTTGTGAGTGTTTTTTGAGGACAGATTCTATCATGTAATAACTATATAATCTTGGATAGCCTTTTTTACAACCATAAATATTTATTTTAAATTTATAGAGCACTGATTCCTGTGTAGAGGAATAAATTCCTGACAAAGTAGCCATTCTGAAGTAACAAAAATAAACTGTGGGCTGAATACAATAAAACAACTACCCCTGTTATTTGGGGAAAAAATAAAAGCAGTATTATTTTGTAGAGATATCTAAAGTTGGAGGACATGACTAAATGGGGTGGATTTTCCATTTTTACTGCTTTCTCCTGAGGGAAGCTACAATTGTGGCCCAGCATGGGATAAAGAAAATTCTGACAGAGAACCTGTTGTCTTTCCGGCTAGATTACAGCGGTTCTCAACATGAAGGTCGCGACCCCTTTGGGGGTCGAACGACCCTTTCACAGGGGTCACCTAAGACATAACAGGAGCAAAATTACAGTTATGAAGTAGCAACGAAAATAATTTTATGGTTGGGGGTCACCACACCATGAGGAACTGTATTAAAGGGTCGCGGCATTAGGAAGGTTGGGAACCACTGGGCTAGAAGGACTAGGGTAAGGAGCTAAGTATAACTAAGGTTGCCAGAGACTGAGGGGATCCCCAAAGGGAGAAATCCAAAGGAGAATCCCACATTCTGTGTAAAAATGCTTCTAAGTCACTGGCTAACCCATGCATGTATGGGGCCGTTTGAAAACAGTCTTTCTGAGATCTGAGCTGCCTCCTGTAGCAGGCATGACAAAGCTTGCCATTTGAGTTTAACCAAATTTGAGTACTCTTTTGATAATAGTAATAATTTGAGTCTAGTCAAGTTGATTGGTGGCTAAAAAAATCAACACTTTTAGAAGGCATATAAGACAATACAGAGTTCTACATATGACATTTAACATGTCTAAGAAACAATCCAATATTATTCTACAAATAAAAGCCAGAAAAGTGTAAGCCAGTCTCAAGAATAACGGTAGCAATTCCAATATCACTGTGTGTCAGACAAAGACTTTAGAACAGCTGTTTGGAGAGTTAAAGGAAAATATGCTCATAAGGAATCAGAATGTAGATTATATTAGCAGAGAAATAGAAAATATAAAAAAGAACTAAATAATAACTTCAAGGGAAATACACAATTTTTTTAATAGAAATTACTATGTAGACATAATAGCAAAATGGAGATGTATAAAAAAAAGTGAGTGAACTTGAAGAAAGTTCAATAGAAATAATCAGATCTAAAAAATAAAAAAATATAAAAATATAGAGATAAAATATAAAAAATTTTAACAAGTGAGTAATGAGAGTCCTAGGAAGAGAGGAGAGAAGAAAATGGGAAAGAAAAAACATTATTTGTGGAACAGTATCTGAGAACTTACAAATTTTTGTAAAAAACATTAAGTTACATACTCATTCACCACATCAGACCCTAAAGAGGACAGATATAAAGAAAACCATGTTGAGTACATCAGAGTCAAACTGCTAGAAACCAAAGATAAAGAGAAATCTTGGAAGTAGCCAGTGCAAAATAACACCTTAAATATGAAGGAACAATTTATATCATAATACATTACCATCAGAATCATGGAGGCAAGAAGAGAGTGGAACAGCATCATTAAAGTGAAAGAGGAAAAACTGTCACTTTATAGTTCTATATCCAGTGAAAATAACCTTCATGAATGAAGGGCAGATAAAGATATTCTCAGAAAAAGGTGTCCTAAAAGAATTCACTGTCAGTAGACCTGCACTACATAAAATATTAAACAAATAATGTTCTTCAGTCTGTAGGAAAATGATGCTACAGGGATTCTCAGATCTTCAGGAGTCAATGAAGAGCATCACAAATACAAATATTTGGGTAAATATCAAAAATTATATTTTTCTCTTAATTTCTTTTTTTTATTCTGGAATATAAAGCTCTTTAATTGAAATATAGTTGACTTACAATATTATATTAGTTTCAGGTGTACAGCATAGTGATTTGACATTATTATACCTTACAAATTGATCACCATGAGAAGTCTAGTAACCATTTATCACCATACAAAGTTACTGTGATATTTTTGACTATATCCTTTATACTGTACATTACATCCCTGTGACTTACTTATAAGTTTGTACCTCTTAATCCCCTTCACCCTTTCGCCTATCCCTCCATTGCTCAACCCTTTGACAGATATCAGTTCATCCTCTATATGAGTCTGTTTGTTTTGTTTGCTCATTTGTTTAGTGTTTTAGATTCTACATGTAAGTGAAATGATACAGTATTTGTCTTTCTCTGACTTACTTCACTTTGCACAATATCATTTAGGTCCATCCATGTCATCACAAATGGCAAGATTTTATTTTTTTTATGGTTGAGTAATATTACATTGTATATATGTATATAACACATTTATTTATTCATTTATTTATGGATGGACACTTAATTTGCTGCTATATCATGGCTATTGTAAATAATGCATATATCTTTTTGAATTAGTGTTTTTGTTTTCTTCGGATAAATACTCTAAATTGAAATTGCTGAATTGTATGGTAGTTCTATTTTTATCTTTGTGGAACCTTAATCCTGTTTTCCATAGTGGCTGTGTCAATTTACAATCTCGAAACCATCAATGAAACAAACAAACAAAAAAAAAACACCACTGAATGTCAGAAGATATTTACAAATGATTCATTGAATAAGGGGTTGATATCCAAAAAATATAAAGAATTTATAAAACTCAGCATAAAAAAAAAACACCAAGTAATCCAGTTAAAAGTGGGCAAAAGACCTGAGTAGACATTTCTCCAAAACAAACACACATGACCAACAGACACATGAAAAAATGCTCAACATCACTAATCATCAGGTAAATGCAAGTAAAACCCATCTCGCACCTGTCAGATTGGCTGTCACCAAAAAGCCAAGAAATAGTAAGTGTTGGCAAAGATGTAAAGAAAAAGGAATCTCTTAATTTCTTTAAAATATATCTTACTGTATTTGTTTGTGTGTCTTAAGTTTGTAATGTATGTATATATAACGTGTGTATTTGTGTGTATTAAGTATGGCATAAAAGAATGAGGATTGCTGGGAATGATGGATATACATGGTTACAAGATATATATTTTATGTGAATTTAAAAAATATTAACTCCAAGCACATGGTGAAAAGTTAAGCGTACATATCACAATTCTTAGAACAACTAGTTAAAGAACAATGCAAATAAGAATAGCTGAAATGGTAATAGATAAGATAAAACAAATCTCTATAAGATATTCACATTGAAAACATTAACATACTCTAAAAAATAAAAAAGAATGACAAGAAAAAGGAACAGTGGAACAAGAATTACAGGGGACAAATAGAAAAGAAATAATAAAATAGTATATCTAAATTCAACCATTTCAACAATTACATCAACTGTTAACAGGCTAAATGCTTCAATTAAAAGACAACATTATCAAAACACAATTAAAAAGCATGCCAAACTATATGCTTTCTAACAAGAGGCACACCAGTAATGTAAAGACATAGAAAGTTTGAAAGTAAATGGATGGGAATGTATATATCAGGAAAATAATAAGCATAACAAGGCTGAAATGGATATATCTGATAAAATGCACCTCAGAATAAGAAGTATTACCCCCAATAGATGGCTATTTAATACAGATAAAAGGGTCTATTAATCAAGAATACATAATAATCATAAACATGTATGTGATTAATCTTAAGAAGCCTCCAAGTGCATAAAGACAAAACTGACAGTTAAAGGTATAAATAGGCAATTATTGCACTGTTGTAGTAAGAGGTTTTAATACCCCTTTTTCAACAATTGATGTACAAAGAAAAGAAAAGATCAGTAAAGACATGCAGTATCTAAACAGTACTATCAACCACCTTGACATTTATGCTTATATGCTAGACTACGCCACAACTTTCAAATACATATTCTTTTCAAGTGTTCATTGTATATTCACCAGCTTTTGGTTCACAAAGCAAAACTATTTCAATTGAAAGGGATTTAAAACATACAGAGAATGTTCTCTGACCACGATAGATTTAAAGTAGAAATAAATTATGATAAGATATCTAGAAAAACAACACATATTTAAAAATTAATCAACATGCTGCTAAATAAAAAAGAAATCACAAAGGAAAGCATAGAGGGTATTTTCCACAACCTGAATACACTATGAATTAAATGACAGCTTACGTTACTTACAATGATGAAATATCAAAGACTTTTCTTCTAATATCAGAAACGGAAAAAGATTTCCACTCTCACAACATGTATTCAATATTGCACTGGAGGTTCTATTTATTTTAATAGTGCAGGGGGAAAAGGCATAAACTTCAGAAAGGAAGAAGTAAAGCTTTCTCTGTTTTCAGATGATATGAGGGCTTACATAGAAAATCCTAAAGAATCTACATAAAAATGTAGTAAAACTCATAAGATTTAGCAAGGTCACAGGATATAAAGGATAATATACAGATTTGAAATGTATTTTTATATAATTGCATTAAACAATTTGAAAATGAATTATTTGTAAAAGATACCATTTAAAATATCACCAAAACACAACATACTCAGTACTAAATTTAACCGAAAATGTGTATGGCCTCTTACTAAAACTATAAAATATTGCAGAGAGTAAAAAATAAAAAGCTAAATAAATGCAGGGACATACCATTTTTATGAATTGAAAAATTCAATAAGGTTAATATACTATTTCTTGTCAATTTTTTAATAGATTCAACATAATTTGAATAAGAATTCAGTAGGTTTCTTGAAGAAATTGAAAACCTGAATGTACAATTTATATGACAGTGCAAACAACCTAGAATAACCAAAGAATTTTTAAAACATAAAAGATTAAGTTGGAGAACTTGCACTACCTAATTTCAAGAATTACTCTAAAGCTAAAATAATTACAGTAGTGTGGTAATGCTGAAAATATAGACATATAGATCAATATAATAGAACAGAGAGTCTAGAAATACATAGATACACACACACACACACACACACACGCACACACACACTCTTTCTTTTTCCTTTTTTTTTTTTTTTACAAAGGTGCCAAGGAAATTCAATTGGGAAAGTATTCAGGATGATTATTCTATAATTTAGTTGTAATTCCAGTTTGATCCTGGAAGGAGGTGAGTGTAGCTTCCATTTACTCCACCAATATTTAATTGTTTGGATTTAAATGATCAAATTATTATCTGGGGGTCACTTTTAGCCTGAAAACTTTTTAAAAATTATATTTTTATTGATGTTTTAGAGAGAGAGGAAGGGAGAAAGAGATAGAAACATCAATGTGAGAGAGAAACATAGATTGGCTGCCTCCTGCATATCCCCTACTGGGGATCAAGCCTACAACCCGGGCATGTGCCTTGACCAGGAATCAAACCGGAACCTCTCAGTCCATGGGATGATGCTCAATCCACTGAGCCACATCGGTGGGGCCAGCCTGAAAACTTTTTATGTGTGTTTCTTATAAGGTAGGTTTGCTAGTAATGAATTCTCTCAATTTTTGTGCATCTGGAAAATTTGGTAGGTTTTTTTTCTGCTTTAATTTTATAATATTGTTTTTCTGGATATATTACTCTTGGTGACAGTACTTTTCCTTGAGCACTTTGCATATGTTATCCCACTACAGTTATATTCTAGCCTCCATTGTTTCTGTTGAGATATCAGCTGTTGATCTTATATGTCATTTTTCTCTTGTAGCTTTCAAGATTTTCTCTTTGTTGATTTTCAGCATTTATACTATGCCTGTTTGCAAATCACTTTGAGTTTGCCCTACTTGGACTTTATTGATCTTCCTGAATATGTATGTTATCATTTTGAAAATATAATTGAGAAGTTTTAGAGTATTATTTCTTTGAATATTTTTTCTACTTTTTTTCCTCCTCTCTTTTTGTTACTCACATCACATGCATTATGGTGTTCTCAATGGGATCCTACATATCTCTGAAGCTCTGTTAATTTTTCTTCATTTTTTTCTCTCCATTCTTCAGCTCACATAATCTCTATCAAATAATGTTTAAGTTTGCTAATTCTTTTTTTGCCATTCAAATTTACTGTTGAGCCACTCTAGTATTTTACTTCAGTTCTTATAATTTTTAAGTGCAGAATTTTCATTTGATTCTTTTAAAAATTTAATTCTTATAAAATTTTACTCCTATTTATTATCTTTTTCATAAACATTGTCATCACAACTTCCTTTACTTTTTAGTCGTTTTTCTTTAGTCCTGTGAACATATTTATAATGACTACTTTGAAATAATTTTCTCTTAAATTTGACATCTGATCACCTTTACAGGTAATTTTTGTTGCTTTCTTTTTTTCTGGTGTATGGGTCATACTTTCCTGTTTCTTTGCAGTTCTTGTAATATTTTTGTTGGGAAAGTGGTATTTTAGATAATATTAATATATAAAGAACTTATAAAATGCAACACACTAATCATGCAACCCCTAGGGCTTGCTATTATTATTGACTTGTTCAGTTGTTTAGTGAATGGTTGGATTACTTTAGTGAAGTCTACTTCCCTTCAACCCTCCACAGTTTTAAATCTCTGCTGTTGTTCCTCAGGGAAGTGAAATTTTTGGTGTGGCCACAGTCACAAGGAGCAGACAGTGGCTATGGTAAAGCTCTTTTCTGCTTTTTCTCTGACCACACCAATCTGTTAAGCTCCACTAATTGTTTTCCTAATGTTCTATTGTTTACAACAATGCAATGGGGCATAACATTAATCTATAAATTAATGTAATCAAATGTGACTCCTTTTGTGGAATTGTTTCAATGATCAGTGTTTGATATTTGTTCTGACTTCAGCAAAACTCCTCACAACTGTCTTCTTCCTTAGTTCTCTCTTGCAAACTTGCCATTCTACAGTTTAGGTTGTGTCTTCATTTGATATATAAATCTGCTCTCAATTCCCTTCATCAAAACCTCACTGGTTTTGAAAGCACTCTTAGTTTACATTCTTCTAAATTCTTACAAATGAGGTCAGCCTCTTTGGGAAGAGATTAGGAACTCACTGTTTTAGGCCCTGCTTCTCCAACCAGGCAAAAACTTTGAACTAGGTTTCTGGACCATGGGAAAATGACAAGCATATCTCTGAGTGGCACTCCCATTTTAGGGGCTGAGTGCTCAGTGGTGGTGGGGAGGCTGGACAGTAGCCTCAGGTCTTCTCTTCTTCTAGAGTTGAACCACCATCTCACATGCTAGGGAAAAACTATTGGTGTTTCAATGTTCCCAACATGTCAGACCCAAAAAAGAGTCTCCATTCCACAAATGGAGGTTAGGCAAAAGAAGGGAGTCCCCACCTCTAGGCCTAACCCCCTTGGTATTTAACCTCAGGAACAAGCATCCGAGGCAAATGTGAGAAATACTGAAATCCTATTTTTCCAGGGAAGAATGCCTTCTGACTAGTATCTGGGAGAAAAGTGAGCCGTGTTGTCTTGGCTGCAGCTATTTGGAGTGGAGTCTTCACTTTGTTAATCTGGGAGCAGGATGAGAGGGAGTGTTCTTGGTTCAATTATCACAGACTTTTGACTTTCTTAATTCATTTTCATATTTCTTCTTGAATAGATGTTGCTTCATTTGCTGCTTGCCCTTGGGACCATTTACAGAGTCTTTAAATGATTGTTTTTAAATAATGTTCATGAGTTTCATTGGGGAGTGGGTCAGTGTAGCTCTTCACACTGTCATGCCAAAAGCAAATTTTCTACTGGTGAGTTTTGAAATTATACAGAGAGCAGGTCTGTTAATAATGTTGTTTCATTTAATGTCATTTTGTTATAATGTTGAGGTGCTACAGGTATTTAACACGTATTTATATCAAGTAGCCTATGATGAAATTGGTTTCATTATATGTCATTCCATTTAATGTCACAGAACCTAACAATGACATTAAGGGAGAATATATATATATGTATATTATTCACACACACACACACACACACACACACAACTCTTGGATCTGTGGCCTGCAAATACTTTCTCCTAGTCTGCAGTTTTTTTTTTTTCATTCTTCTTACATGTGCTTTCACAGAATGAAAGTTTTATAATTTTGATGAGGTCCAATTTATCAAATATTATTTTGATATATCAGTCTTTGATGTCAAACCTAAAAATTCTTTACTTATCCTTAGTTTCTAAAAATGTTTTCCTATATTTTCTAAAAGTTTTAGTGTTTTATATTTTACATGTAAGTCTGTGATACATTTTGAGTTAACTTTTGTATAAGGTATGGGTTTAAGTCAAAGTTCATTTTTTTGCCCATGAATGTCCAATTGCTCCAGCATTATTTGTTGAAAATGCTATTCATCTTCTATTGAATTGTTTTGCACCTTTGTCAAAAATAAGTTGAGCATATTTGTGTGGGTCTATTTCTGGCTTCTTGATTCTGTTCCATAGATCTGTATGTTTATCCCTAAGCCAGTTCCACACACTCTTGATTACTGTAGCTATACAGGAAGACTTCATATATAATCAAATTATTCCCTCTACTTTATACATATTTTTCAAAACTGTTTTAGCTATTCTAGTTTTTTTTTTGTCTTTTAATCTACATTTTTAAACTAATTGTTTCTCTATATACAAAATGTTTTGCTGGAATTTTTACAGGAATTTATTAAACTGCACTGATTCTTCAAACTCATGAACATGGTTTTTATTTCCATTTACTTAGGTCTTCTTTGATTTCCATTATCAGCATTTTGTAATTTTCAGCATATGGGTCCTATAGCCTCAGGGAAAAACAGTTTATATGTCCAACAGTAGGGAATTATTTAAATAAATATAGAACATTTTTACAATGATATACCCTGTAGCCAGTTCAAATGACAATGTAGAAAGATAATTATAGACATATATCATAATTCTTAAATATTAGAATACTATATATTTTTTTTATCCTCACCTGAGGACATTTTTCATTTTTTGTCCAGATAGAGTGGGAAGGAGAGAGAGGAAGAGAGAGAGAGAAACATCGACGTGAAAGGGACACATCGAGTGGCTGCCACCCTCACGACCAACCAAGGCCGGGGACAAACTGCAACCGAAGTACATGCCCTTAGCGGGAACTGAACCCGGGTCTCTCTGGACCGCAGGCCGACGCTCTAACCGCTGAGCCAAACCGGCCAGGGCTATTAGAATACTATTAATCTTTTTTTGTTTCTTCAGATATCTGAGAAATGCAAAGCATACACAAAGATCACTGGCCAAATGGGAAACAAGTGCCAATTATATTCAATTGGTCAAGATAGTTATAACCCCCAATATAGAGCTATGGTTTAGAGAAAGTAATGTAGGTGTGAGGATGGGTTACTACATTTCTGTGTCTCTTATTTTTATTTTTCCCCCTTTATTGATTTTAGAGAGAGAAGAAGTGAGAGGGAAAGAGAGATAGGAACATCGATGAGAGAGAGCATCGATTGGCTGCCTCCTGCATGCCCCCCCACTGGGGATCGGGCCCACAACCTGGGCATGTGCCCTGACCGGGAATTGAACCAGTTGACCTCTTGGTGCATGGACTGATGCTCAACCACTGAGCCACACTGGCTGGACCATTTCTGTGTCTCTTAAATCTGAAAAATGAGCTTGGGTAACTTTATTCAACCAGTTCTGTGAATAAGGATGAAAGTCTGCCACAAACATCAATTGCTGGCAGAAGAAAAATAGTTAAAAAGATGATAAATGCAGGTTATGCCATTTTATCTAATTTTCTTACCTTATAGAAACAGGATGTGGAGGAAATCCAGAAGTAACTAGGCACAAGAAATGAAAGGAAAGAGGTATACTTCTTTCTAAGTATTGTAATCTTACTCATCAGTATATCTGGATCCCCCAATTTTTCTGAGTTAACAACTACACTAATGAGAAGGAACAAAGATGGAATTAATGAAATTGTAAAGAATGGGTGAAAAGACTGTCTAGTATAAACCTGTATGGGGAGAGAGAAGAAAGATCTCCTGTGTTTCAAATCTGTCACATGAATAGAGTGGCATAAATTTCCCATCTCTTTACAATATTCATGATGCATTATGAAGTAGCAAAAAGCAGATTAAAAAATAGTCTTAAATAATTTTATTTTCTTTATTGACTTTAGAGAGAGAGGAAGGGAGCAGGAGAGAGAGATGGAAACATCGATGAGAGAGAACATCAATTGGCCGCCTCCTGCACGCCCGTCACTGGGGATCTGGCCCACAACCTGAGCATGTGCCCTGACCAGGAATCGAACTGGCGACCTCTTGGTGCATGGGTCGATGCTCAACCACTGAGCCATACCGGCCAGGCAAAAAATAGTCTTTATGTTATGATTCTATCTTAAAAATAAGATTAAAATACAATATATAAGCATAGATAAGTGGGCATATAAAACAGTTCAGAAGGGTAGATAGTGCTTAATTAAAAAAAAATCTTTATTGCTGAGATGTGCCCCCTTTGTTTCCTCCATTGTTTTGCTTCTCCTGGTTCCCACCCCAGGCCTTCACCACCCTATAGTCTGTGTCCATGAGTAATGCATATATGCATGTAAGTTCTTTGGTTAATCTCTCCCAGGCCCCCTCCCCCTTTTCCTCTGAGATTTGTCAGTCTGTTCCATGTTTCCATGCCTCTGTTTCTATTTTATTCATCAGCTTATTTTGTTCATTAGATTCCACATATAAGTAGATCATGTGATACTTGTCTTTCTCTGACTGGCTTATCTTGATTAGCATAATACTTTGTAGGTCTCTCCATGCCGTCTCAAAGGGTAATAGATCCTTCTTTTTTACAGCTGCATAGTATTCCATTGTATATATGTACCATAGCTTGCTTATCCACTCATCTACTCATGGGCACTTGGGCTGTTTCCAGATCTTAGCTATTGTGAAAAGTGCTGCTATGGACATAGAGGTGCATATATTCTTTCTTATTGGTGTTTTGGGATTCTTAGGATATATTCCTAGGAGTGGGATCACTGGGTCAAACAGCAAATCAATTTTAAAGTTTTTTTATTTGAACAGTAGTTATCTCTAAGAGTAAAATTCTAATAAACTATTCTATTTATTTTGTTGTTTACATTTTCTAATTGTTATACAGTGAACTTGTAATACTTGTACAATTTCTTTAAATTAAAATAAAGTGTTTCAAAAATTCTTAAATCTGTGAAAGTACAATGGAAGCCCAAAGGAGTCGGTCCAAAATAGAACAGTCCATAGATACTAGTTAATCCACTTCTCTGTGTTCTGATGTGGAAACTAAGGCACAAAGAAGAGAAGAGAGTTGGTTAAGATTAGAAATTTGATGTCCTGACTTCTAGCCCACTAGTCTTTCTCACTTCTGTTATCAGTAAAAGTGGAGTGTCCACTGATGGGAATGGGGAATCTGCTTCTCTACTGGGTGCTCAGGGTTGGGTCCTTACAATATCTCAAGAAAAAGAATTTTCTGACACTTGCTCAGGAGGAGGAGTGATTTTTATTTGTGTGGAATTACATCCTTTGGATCTCAAAGTCCCTATTCCCTTAACCCAGTCCTGGAAGAGGTGCAGCTGGGGATTCAGCAGAGCTGGAAGCAGAGTCAGAGTCCAAAGTTTCCTTTCCATGGTGGAGGTGGGTCCAGTGTAGCATCAGATTGGTTGTAGTCCATAGTCCATTGTGTATGGTCCACATGGCCATGACCCATGTGGGCAAATGCAGGAGCATGTGAGTTCTTCAGGCCAGGAGTCAAGGGCAACATGCCAAGAGGCAAGAGAGCAAGAAGGGAACTCCTTCGTTTAGGAGCTTATGTATCTCAAATGTTCTCGTGCTTGCAGTGGCCTTGCTTACTCTGGCCAATTACCTGTTCCCAGGTGTGACTGACAGGCAAGTACCTTCCCTACATCACCCAGACTTTACTGGGCATGCCTATAATATTTGTCTTCCCTTTGCTCCGTCTCTGTTAATTAATAGCCAGGTTATTTATAACAGTATCACTACCACATTTAATCAAACAACCTAGTCAGGAAGGGACAGAAACTGCCTGGAAAACTATATTCACTAGTCCCAGTGAATAGTCGAGACATTTATATTGCACTGCAAAATCAAATGTGAACTAATTCTGATCCTTCATAGCCCTGCACCTGAAGAATGGGCAGTATCTCCTCCTCCTGAGAGGCAACAGAGACTTCAGTGACTATCCAAATATCACAAAGCAAGTGGGAAGCCCCTTCAGGGTCTGCATGCAGCCAGAATACCCCTACTAGACATTTAGCTACAAGCAGTCATGAGGGCCCCTAGTTTAAGCCTCAGGTATGAACTTGCCAATACTAGGTTCTTTATTTCACTTACAAATTTAAGTTATTGTAAATCTCTTCTTTTGGATGTCTGTGTCAGGTACATTATAAATCACTTGTTATAAATTATTGAATGATTTAAAAGTGATAAAATAATCTAGCCTGAAAGCCAGCAGAAAGTGCTTCCCTTCTGAGCATGATGGAAGCAGGAAACCTCATCTCCTCTCATTATATACATGGGGCAAGACAAAATCATTAACCAATACTCCCTATTCCTCCTCACCAAGTTTCTCTTGGGGACCTGAAAGTTGAGCACCATAGGCGTTGATTCAAAGGAAGAAAGGATGTGAATCACAATAGGAAACTTTCCTTAAAAGCCACCTACCATGGCAGTGGAGTACAATGTTGAGAGTACCAGTTCAGGGGGCATACCCACTGAGTTCAAATCCCATGACTTGTCAAGTGCTTGTACTAGGATCTCAATCACATCATTTTATCTCTCTGAGACTGTGTTCCTTCATCTATAAAATGGTATAAACTGGGTTTTGATAAACCACTTTTTCACTTGCTTCTATCTCTTTAGTTTCTGTTTTAAATATATTTTCCTTCTCTTCTTCCAAGAATCTGGTACTGAAAAGTTGCTCTTAGAGTGTAGGCACACTCAAACATTCTCATGCCTCTTGAGCCCCAAACCAGTGCTTTGGAGTTTTCAGTCTGCAAACTGCAAATGGAAAGCAGATTTCCACTGCATACTCACATACTGCAGAGCTTTGCGTGACTCCAGCAGTTCAAGCAGAACACTCCTAATGGAATGGACTGGAGAATGGGGCCTGTCGCCAACCACTGAAAGCTTTATTCACTGGAGACCAGATGGACTCTAAGGCCATCAGCTTCTTGGCCCTGGAAAAAGGGGCTTCTCAGAAGGCTAGTCCCACTATAGGTATAAGCTACCCTGATCCAGAGGCCCATGTTAGAACAAAGACAATATAAGAGTGCGAATTACATAGTCATACAATGTGGCTTTGCACAAATCATAACCCCTCTGGAACACAGTTGTTTTCCTTTTGAAAATGGGGATAATAACCTCTAATTCACTTATTTCACAGGGAAGGATTAAAATAAATCATGGGCATGCATGCCTTAAAAGCTTTACTACTCTATTTACACATGTGTTATTATTATTGTTGCAGAGGGCTTAATATACATACCCAACTCTGGAATTTTGAACTAACAAAGCTTAAGATCAGGAGAATTGGTTAAACCAGGGTTCAAGCCCTCCTAGGAAATACAGTGAAGGCAACTTTACAATTGATAATAAACACTAGATTCTGGGACAAAATCAGAGGGCAAGAAATGAGTGGTGAACCCAGGCAAGGGGGCAACAATTGTTCCAGTATGGTAGGATGCTCATACTAAGGAAGTAGAGAAAACGAGTAATCTTAGTACCATAGGTTGCACATTTTGTGTTTTGGGACATAACAAAGGATGGGGCTCTGTCTCTAAGGAGCTTCTTTTGACAAGTTTCTGAAAAAAGCATGGATGCTTTTGGGCTACTCCAAATAGTTGTGATCTCATAAAGAGGGACTTTTCGCAAGTGCTAGCCTTGAGAACTGGAGTCCATTTAGAAAGGCACCCTTCTGACAATCAGTTGAACAGATGGTATTTTGCAGAATCAGCTTCAGAGCTTGAAATAGAATGATAAATCAGCCTCAATAAGCTCCAAAGAAACTGAAGGAACAAAACATAAAACAGCCTTATAGAAAGGGCCCAAGAGTGCAGGACTCAATTCAGAGAGGATTTGAGGAAATAAGAATAAAATTATGTGAAGGCAGACTAGAGGCAGGAATGAGATGTTTAAACTCCTAGAAATGAACAGACATAGGCTAGAAACCACTAGTCCTCTCCTCTTGGTTCCTTTCTCCTCTCCACTGTCCCAACAGCACAGTTCTCTGACTTGACCTTTATCCCTGCATTTCCCAGGAGCCTTGTCTCCAGAGGTTCCTGTGAGAGGACACTTTTGAGGTGCTCCTATCTAGGCTGGGCCAGTAACCCTAAGCGAGTCCTCCTTACCCTGCCAAAAACTTCAGTTACTTTCCACAAAGCTGCTGTACCTTCCCTTTTGACTCCGTTGATTTCTGGAGACTATACTTCTGCACTCCATTTTTAATCCTTTTGCTTTTGTCTTGATCCCCATTTATTACTTGACTGCTTCATGTGCAGATTCTTTCTTTCTAGTCAGTTCAAGAGTGACACATAGGTAATGTTTCGTGTACTGACAAACTGATTAGTTGTAACTGCTTGATGCACCATGTTGGAAAGTATTATGTGGCTCTATCTGGCCTTCATAGGAATGAATACCATGACTGAGTGCTACTGTATATAATAAGAGTGTGGGTTGATGGGGGATTGTGAGTGGCAGGATATGGTCTATATATTTGTTGACTGGGATGAACTCTTTGGATAAATGGTTTGAGAGTGTGCTAGGCTTTGATTTAGGCTTACATATTTGAAATACCGACTTTTGAATAAAACCCCCACCCTCAACCTTACTTGTCCCACTCACTTTAGGATAGCCTGTACAAAAGTGTACTTGAATACTAAGTAAGCTGTTAGGATTCCATGACCCAGTCAGTACCAGGACTTTGGGCTTCTGTCTAGGAGGCAGATGTTGGGAAAGCAGAGATAAAGTGCACAGTGCAGAAGACAGAAAACTTACAACCATTATGTATTTCATGGCTTGGGTGTGCCCAATCCAGTGCCAGGACAGAACTGATAAGATACAGAGAATACAAAGTTGTCATCTTATACACATTTTCAGTCTACATGCTCAGGTTCAAATACCTGTTGGGCTATTATCAGAATTCAGCACTCCAGCAATATAGTTTTTCTTGCTAGGCATCCTAGAGGGAAATAGTCAATTTTACTCTTTTTACAAGTAGGCCTGACAATTCCTCCCTCTAATTTTTAAACAGACACTTCACATTGCTCAGGAAAATCCATTTTAACCAAGTGCCCTCAAAAAAAGATGTGGTTTTCTCCTTATTTTGGCAATGATGGCCATCCCTCAAAAGCCTTGTCTATAGTTGTATACGTTAAGCATTGTTTTTACCTGTGAATAACAGAGAATTTCAGTGGTTTTTATTAAATATTTTATTATTCCACATAATATATCCAGAGGTAGGTGGTTTCTTGATTCCTTGAGAAATCCAAGCTTCTTCTCATATTCCACTGAACTAGGACTTCAACAAACAGTTGTGATAATTTTTACAGTCCAATATTACCCAGGGAGGGAGTAAGTGAAAGCTGAAATTGATCCTGTGTTTGGAAGTAGCATCTGCTTCTCTTTCTCACAGAGGAGCTACATGGTTTGGCTATGGTCAATCATATCTTTTCAAGAAAACAAGATGGCCACTCTACTTCCTGTATCATATACATTTGCTAGCTAAGAAGGGGAAGGGCAAAGAACTAAGGAAATACACAAGATGAGTTACCCTGACTTAAAGAGCTTTTCTAGAAGCCCTATTTGGACACTCCCACTTACATCTCAATGACCTGAACTCTGTCACGTGCCCACTCCTAAATGCGTAAAAGGCTAGGAAAGGTATATCATTTTTAATTGATACAAATTTTCACACAAAATATCAGAATTATGTTACTAAGAAGGAAAAGTTGAATAATGCATAGATAAAATATGTTTTCCACAATAATTTTAAGAATCAATCATTCAAAAATATTTTGAAGGAGGCATATGTGCCAGGCACTATTCTAGACAATGAGGATATAGCAGTGATCAGGACAGGCATGTTCTCTACTTTAGGCAATACACCTAAACTCTGTGAACCTAAATTTTCTCACCTAACAGTGATAAAATGCCAACCTAGCATGATTGTTGCAAATATTGGAGACATTACAAGTAAAATGATTAGTACAAAATATATGCTCAACAAATTATAGTCATATACTATATATACAGTCATGCACTGTATAACAAAGTGGTTGTCCACCTATGCAATGGTGGTATATAGCCTGCATGTGTAGTAGGCTATACTATCTAGGTTTGTATAAGTATACTCTGTGATGTTCACACAATGACAAAATCATCTAACATTGTATTTCTCAGAATGTATCCTCATTGTTAAGCAGTGCATGACTGTATATGCAAATAATGAATACATTTTCCTAATACCATTTGTTCAGTAATCTATATTTTCCCTATTGATTTGAAAAGCTGCCTTACTTGAGATGTCTTCGTAGTCTCTCCCTTTGAAGTTACAACAATTTGAACATCTATAATTCAGCAGAGATTCTCTGCTCAACGCACAAACATGTCTGAGAGAGCCATGAATTAAAACATCTGAAGGAGCAAGTGGGGAAGGAGGAAAGGGAGAAGAGCAGAGACGGGTGCCACAGGGGCAGCCCGGAGCTCATTGTCAGTCTTAGGAGAGGAGAGAAATCAGTTTGCTGTCTGCACTCACTATAGCCCAGAGGAGTAGAGAAATACAGTGAGGTGAGTGTTCCTGCTGAAGTGATCAATATGCACTGCAGTGTAACCCAGTGACCTGGGCAGAGACAAAGCACAGAAGGTTGGCTACTGTTTTCTGGTGGCTTGCATTGGCAGACAGAAAAACAAAGCCATGGAGCCTGGACACCTCTCCTCAACCTCCCAAAGCTCGACTTCCTACACCCTCCCAGAGGTAGCAGCAAGACCCAGAAGAAGTGGTAGCAGTGAGTGTTGGGCTACAGAGCACATGAACTGCAGTCCTGAAAACTAGAGACACAGAAGTACTTTTCCCTGGGTGGCAGGTACATGTAGCTAATCCCAGTGACAAGGGTGGAGATACAGAGCTGAGGCAGCTGAGATCTGGCAGTGACCATTACTGAAAGGAGAACAAAGCCCAAACTGCACCAGACAGCCTCTCATAGCTCACCTCATCTCCAGCCATCATGGCTGCACAACCAGCATCATCTGGTTGCAAGGGACAGTGCTGGGGTTTCCTGGGCTCAGAACGACACCTCACACCACATTTCTCCATGATGGTGGTGCCTGGAGACCAAGGAGACCTGGTCACATAGGAAATACCAAACTCCCCAGAGAATATAGGGCATTTCCCCGCACTCCGCAGAGATCTCACAAGCCAGAGCACAGCAAGAGAAACCGAAAAACTTATGATTCAGTGCCACCTACTGGAAAACAAAAGGAAAACTTACCAACTTACTGAATAGAAAAGTGACACTCTTAAAAAAAAAAAGCAAATTTCATTCCCATATGTGCCTAGGTGGAGAAGAAATCTATCAAATATAATGGATAACCAAGGTAACAAGGCAGCTCAGATAGAAAATTAAAAATCTCCAGGAAGTAAACTTAAATAAATGGAAATATGTAATTTAAATGACAGAGAATTCCAGATTGCCCTTTTGACTAAAAGTTAACAAGGCAAGAAAACACAGATAGACAGTTTAATGAACTCAGAAATAAAATCAGCAAACAAGAGGAACCAACATAGACATTCTGGAGATGAATAACTCAATAAAACAGATGAAGAATAAACTAGCAAGTTGGGAAATAGAACTGACCAAATAGAATAAATAATTAGTGATGTTTAAGATGGAAATCTAAAAATGACACAGATGGAAGAAGAGAGAGAATTGAGAGTAAAAAAAACAAAAACAAAAAACCCAACAACAAAAGAACCCTATGACAACTGACTCCATCAGAATGAGCAATATAAAAATAATGGGTATACCAGAAGGAGAAGAGAAGAAAAAAGAAACAAAGAGGTTGTTAAACAAATAGTTGATGAGAACTTCCCTAACCTTTGGGAAAAGCTAGATTCTCCAATCCAAGAAGCTAACAGAACACCTAATTATCTCAATCCAAACTGACCTTCTCCAAGGTACACTATATTGCAACTGTCAAAAATTCATGACAAAGAATGAATTCTCAAGGAAGCCAGGGAAAATAAGATGATAAACTGTAAAGGCAATCCCATTATATCATTCTTGGAATTTTCAGCAAAAACCCTATAATCTAAGACAGAGTGGAAACAAATATTCAAACTGTTGAAAGGGAAAAATTACCAGCCCAAAACAACATGTATAGCAAAGTTATCCTTTAGACATGACGGAGAAATAAGATTTTTTCAGACATATAGAAGCTGAGGGAATTTACCACCATAAGACCTCCATTACAGGAAATACTGAAGGAGGTTATTCCACCTGAAACAAAAGACAAAAGGATACAAAACTGTGAATAAGATACTAACAGACAGAAAGAAGCAGGATATTACAATCCTTTTTCAAAATAGAGTATCATACACTTAAATATAGCATAAAAGTTAAAGAAGGTAAAACATAAAAAAAGAAGACACTAGCTACTGCAATTCAGAAATGAACTCAAACATAAACAGGGATAATTTGTGACAAAAAAAACCCACACATAATAAGGGATGGGGAAAAGGGCTGAATTTGCAAAGCAGAATGGAGATAAGACACATTAAGAAGAAAAAGGACTACTGTATATATAAAACTGTATTTTGCATAAACCTAATGTTAACCATACACAAAAAATCCAGAACTGAGGCACATAACATACAAAAGTTGAAACAGAAGGAAAATCATAGAATACAAACAAAATGAAACACTGAGCAGAAACACAAGGGGAAAAAAACAATGGAGAAACACTACCAGAAACAAAGGTGAAAATGGTTATAGGAAATCCTCATACATCATGTTTCCAGATCTTAGCTATTGTAAATAATGCTGCTATGAACATAGAGGTGAATATATTCTTTCTGATTGGTGTTTTGGGATTATTAGGATATATTCCCAGGAGTGGGATGACTGGGTCAAACATCATTTACATTTTTAATTTTTGGGGAACTCCATACTGTTTTCCACAGTGGCTGCACCAGTGTGCATTCCCACCAGCAGTGTACTAGAGTTCCCTTTTCCCCACACCCTAGCCAGCACTTGTTTGTTGATTTACTGATTGTTTTGGAATTAATCCCTTATCAGATGTAATGTTGACAAACACGTTCTCTCATACAGTAGGTTCCCTACTCATTTTGTTGATGGTTTCTTTTGCTGTGCAGAAGCTTTTTAGGTTGATGTAGTCCCATTTGTTTATTTTTTTCCTTTGTTTACCTTGACATAAGTGATATATTGGTGAAAATACTGATAGTGAGATGTCAGAGATTTTACTGTCTATGTTTTCTTCTAGGACTTCTATGGTTTTCAACTTACATTTAAGTCCTTCATCCATTTTGAGTTTATTCATATGTATGGTGTACGTTGGTGGTCTAGTTTCATCTTTTTGCATTTACTTGTCCAATTTTCCCAACACCATTTAGTGAAGAGACTATCTTTATTCCAGTGTATGCTCTTACCTGCTTTGTCAAATGTTAATTGACCATATGGGCACGGATCATTTTCTGGGGTCTCTGTTCTGTTCCATTCGTCTATATGCTGGTTCTTGTGCCAGTACCAGGTTGTTTTGATTACAATATCTTTGTAGTATAGTTTGACATCTGGTATTGTGATCCCTCCAACTTTGTTCTTTTTTCCCAAGATTGCTGAGGCTATTTGGGGTCTTTTTCTGGTTCCAGATAAATTTTTGGAATGTTTGTTCTAGATCTGAGAAATATGCCATTGGTATTTTAATAGGGACTGTGTTGAAACTGTTGATTGCTTTGGGTAATATGGAAATTTTAATGAAGTTAATTCTCCCAATCCATGAACATGGTATATGCTTCTACTTGTTTGTATATTCCTCTATTTCCTTTTCAATGTTCTATAGTTTTCCAAGTACAGGTCCTTTACCTCCTTGGTTAAGTTTATTCACAGGTATCTTTTTGTGTTGTTGTTGTTTTTACATTGGTAAATGGGATTGTTTTCTTATTTTCTATTTCTGAGAGTTCATTATTGGTGTATAAAAATGCCATCAATTTCTGGATGTTGATTTTGTATCCTGCTACTTTGCTGAGTTTATTTGTTGAATCTAGTAGGTTTTTGGTGTAGTCTTTAGGGTTTTCTATGTACAATATAATGTCATCTGTGAATACAGTTTTACATCCTCCTTTCAAATTTGGATGATTTTTATTTCTTCTTCTTGTCTGATCGCTGTGGCTAGGACTTCCAGTACTACATTGAATAAGAGTGGTGAAAGCAAATATCCCTGTCTTGTTTTTTATCTTAAAGGAAATGCTTTTAGTTTTTGCCCATTAGTTTTGCTGTAGGTTTGTCATATATGGCCTTTATTATGTTGAGGTATGATCCTTCTGTTTCCACTTTACTGAGAGTTTTTATCATAAATGGGTGCTGGACTCTGTTGAATGCTTTTTCTGTGTCGATTGATATGATCATATGATTTTTATCTTTCATTTTGTTTATGTGGTATATAACGTTTATTGGTTTGTGAATATTGAACCATCCTTGGACCCTGGAATAAATCTCACTTGATCATGGTGTATGATCTTTTTAATGTATTGCTGGATCTCACTGGCTAACATTTTGTTGAGGATGTTAGCATCTATGTTCATCAGGGATATTTGCCTGTGATTTTCTTTCTTTGTAGTATCTTTATCTGGTTTTGGAATTAGGATAATGCTGGCTATATAAAAAGAGCTTGGAAGTCTTCCCTCCTCTTGAATTTTTTTGGAATAGTTTGAGGAGGATAGGTGTTAGTTCTTCTTTGAATGTTTGATAAAACTCACCTGTGATGCCATCTGGTCCAGGACTTTTGTTTATTGGGAGTTTTGTGATTACTGCTTTAACTTCATTAGTTGTTATCAGCCTACTCAGGTTTTCTGATGTTTCCTGATTGAATTGTGACAGATTGTATATATTCTAGGAATTTCTCCATTTCACTCAGGTTGTCCAATTTGTTGAAATATAGTAGTTCAAAGTATTTCTTTTTTATAATCCTTCTGTATTTCTGTGATGTCAGTTGTTACTTCACCTCTTTCATTTCTAATTTTATTTATTTGGGACGTCTCTCTTTGTTTCTTGATAAGTCTGTCTAAAGGTTCATCAATCTTGTTTATCTTTTCAAAGAACCAGCTCTTGGTTTCATTGATCTTTTCTGTTGTTGTTTTAGTCTGTATATCATTTATTTTCGTTCTGATCTTTATTATTTTCTCCTTTCTACTTCCTCTGGGATTTAATTATTGTTCTCTTTCTAGTTCTTTTAGTTGTAGGGTTAGATTGTTTATTTCAGCTTTTTCTTGTTTCTTGAGGTAGGCCAGTAATACTATGAACTTTCCTCTCAGGACTGCTTTTGCTGTGTGCCATAGATTTTGGGTTGTTGTGTATTCATTTTTGTTTGTTTCCAGGAAGTTTTTAATTTCTTCCTTGATCTCATTGATAATTCATTCATTATTTAATAACAGGCTATTTAGTCTACATGTGTTTGAATGCTTTTGAGTGTTTTTATTGTAGTTGATTTCGAGTTTCATGCCATTGTGACCTGAGAAGGTTTTTGATATGATTTCAATCTCCTTGAATTCTTAAGACTTATTTTTGTCCTAACATGAGGTCTATCTTTGAGAATGATTCATGTGCTCTTGAGGAGAATGTGTATTCTGTTCCTTTTGCATGAAATGTTCTGTAAATATCAATTAAATCCATCTGATCTAGTGTTTCATTTAAAGTCACTGTTTTCTTATTGAATTTTTGTCTGGAAGATCTATTCAGTGATGTCAGTGTGGTGTTAAAGTCCCATACTATGACTGTATTGCTATTGATTTCTCCCTTCAAGTCTTCCAAGAGTTTTTAAAAATATATATTTAAGTGCTCCTATGTAGGGTACATATATATTTACAAGGGTTATATTATTTTGTTGGATAAATCCTTTTAGTTTTATGTAGTGTCCTTCTTTGTCTCATTATAGTCTTTGTTTTGAAATCTGTTTTGTCAGATATGAGTATTCCCAACCCAGCTTTTTGTTTGTTTGTTTCCATTTGCCTGTTTTTTTTCATCCATTCACTTAAAAAATTTTTTTCTTTATTGATTTTAGAGAGAGAGGAAGGGAGAGGGAGAGATAGATGGAAACATCAATGAGAGAGAACATCGATTGGCTGCCTCCTGCATGCCTCCCACTGTGGATCAGGCCCACAACCTGGGCATGTGTCCTGACTGGGAAGTGAACCAGTGACCTCTTGGTGCATTGGTCGATGCTCAACCACTGAGCCACACTGGCCAGATTTCATCCATTCACTTTTATCTTTATGTATCTTTTGTTCTGAGGTGGGTCTTTTGTAGACAGCATATACATGGGTCATGTTTTATTCATTCAGCTACCCTATGTATTTTTATTTGATCATTTAATCCATTTACATTTAAGGTTTTTATTAATAGGTACTTATTCATTGCCATTTTTTTTCTTTATACCTATGTTCCTCTCTCTTGATTTCTTCTTCTTCTTAAAGCACTCCATTTCACATTTCTTGCAATGATGGTTTTGTGGTAATGTACTCCTTTAGCCTTTTTATTCTGTCTGGGAAGCTCTTTATTTCACTTTCAATTTTAAATGATAAACTTGCTGGATAGAGTAGTTTTGGGTTCAGGTCCTTGCTTTTCATTACTTTGAATACTTCATGCCTGAAGTGTTTCTGTTGATAAATCAGCTGACATTGTAATGGGTAATCCCTTGTAGGTAACTTTTTGTCTCTCTCTTGCTGCCTTTAAGATTCTTTTGTTGTCTTTAACGTTTGTTGTTTTAATTATGATATGTCTTGGAGTGGGTTTCTTCAGGTTCATCTTTTTTGGAACCCTCTGTGCTTCCTGCACTTGTGTGACTTTTTCCTTCACCAGGTTAGGGAAATTTTCCATCATTATTTCATTAAGTATGTTCTCTATTCTTTGCTCACTTCTCCTTCTGGTACCCCTATGATGTGGATGTTGTTATGTTTCACTTTGTCCCAAAGTTCCTTTAAACTATCATCCTGCTCTTTAATTATTATTATTTTTTGCTGCTCTAATTTTTTTTATTTCTACCTTGTTTTACAAATCACTGATTCAGTCTTCTGCCTCATCCAATCTGCTTTTGATTCCTTCCAGTGTATTCTTATTGTCAGATATGTTATTTTTCATTTATAACTGGTTTTTGTTCATTGTTTCTATTTCATTTTTCATGTTGCTGTAGTTCCCAATAAGTTCTTTGTAATTCCCACGAAGTTCCTTGAACATACTTATAACCATTACTTTAAACTCTATATCTGATAACTTGCTTCTCTCCATTTCATATAGCTCTTTTTCTGAAGTTTCTTCCTTTTCTTTTATTTGAGGGTTGTTTTCCATGTCCCCATTTTTGCTATCTCTTTGTATTTGTTTCTATATATCAGATCGAATTGCTATGCCTCCTCATTTGTGGTGTGGCCTTATGGAATAAGTATTCTGTGGGACCTACGGGTGCAGTCTCTTTGATCTCCTGAGCTGGATGTTTGTTCTAGGAATGTCCCTTGTATGATTTGTTTGAGCTCTCCTGTTGTAATTGGGTCTTGATTGTTGTTGTGCCATTTGTGGGTGGGATCTCCTCTCAGGCTGGCTGGCTGTGAGGCTCACCCCTGACCATATTGTGTGAGCTGTTGTGTAGGTGCTAACTGAACAAATCAAAACACAAAAAAATAAAACACAAAACAAAACAAAAACATGCAAAAGACCCCTACAAAAACAACAAAAGCAACCACAAAAGAAAAGAGAATTAGGAAAGAGAAAAGAGAACAATAACAATAAAATAAAATTTAAAATATGAGAAGAAAAAAAGGGAAAGAAAAAGGAAAATGAAATGGCAGAAGGGAAAGAAAAATAAGAATAAAGAATAGGGAAAGGAAAAATTGTTTTAAAGAAAAGAGGAGGAAAAAATTATGAAAAGGTAAAAAGGGATAAATACAAAAGACAAAAATAAGGAAAGAAAGAAAAAGAAGAGAATGCTGGAGAAAGAAGAAAAATAAAGTAAGAAAAGGAAAGAGAAAAATAAGAGATATGGAAAAATAGAGACAAAAATAATAAAGCAATAAAGAAGAAAAAATAAAAATGGTAATGCAAAAATGAAAAAAAGTAAAAGTAAAATGGCATTCCTCTCAGCAGAGTTTAGGGCCTCCTGGGAGCTCCCTTTGGATCCTGCTCTTTTGTTGATTGGCTGACTGTTTTGTCTGCTGTTTCTGGGCCTTCCAGGAGGTACTTTGGTGCTAACCACTGTCAGAATCTGTTCACATTCAGCTCTCACCAACCTGTTCAAAGCCTCAAGCAATCTACAGTTTGTGTGAGTCTCCATAAGACTTAGCTGCATGCAGGAGGGGCCAAGCTGCTTTCTACGGCAGGTTTGTTAGCAGCATGGAGCCCAGGGACAGGTCAGCAAACTTTCCCAGGTTCCCCAAACTCCACCTCCACCTAGCTTTGCTGGCTGGCCAGCTATCAGTCTTAATCGCTAAAAAGGCTGTTTCTGAAAGGGTTTTTGGCAGAATTAGGAGTATGAGACCTCTAAATCTCCTATGAGGAGGAGGTGCCTTTCAGATTTCAGGGAAAATGGTGGGTGTGTTTACCATCCCAGAGCTACTCCTCTGAGAGTGTCTCAGAATATTTCCCTGTCCTTGCTGGGTGGAGGTCCTTATATGCAGTCCAGTAGGACATGCTGGAAATCGGGAGTTTCTATCAGCTCTCCTATGAGGGAGAAGCATAAGCCAGGTTCCTGGGACAGTGGAGTTGATGGCCCCATCCCCAAGCCAGTCACTGACACTCCCTGAGACTGTTCAAACCTGTATGCCTGGCCTCTGCTGCTATATACTCTGCAGGGGTTGAGATACAAGGTGTGGCAAGTGAGATTCCCGAGGGTCCGGTGAGCTGTATCCCCTAGGGTAGAGTATTTGCTTTTTCCCAAGCTGTGACTGCTGGGATGGGCCTGTGCCTCTCAGGAAAAATAACTGCTTGAATATGTGGGGGATGACAATGGATTGCAGGTCTCCTGACCATTGCCTTTCCATGTCTCCCCCCCAATGCTTTCTGCCCCAGCCTCTCCTCAGTCAACTCCAGTCTGTACTACCCTCCCTCTACTGAAGCCTCAGATGAGTAGCTGCAAACAAAAAAATCTGTGATCTGGGTGTAAGAAAAACAAACAAACAAAAAAATCTGTGGCTTTATCTCTAAATGGCTTTAGTCTTCCCAGCAGCCAGAAGCCCAGCTGCCTTTCATGCTGGATGTTACATGAGCTGCTGTTCTTGGCCTTGGTGCTCCAGACTGAGGAGCCCAGCCTGGGTTCTGGGCCTCAATCCTTTCAGAGAAAACTCCCCCACAGCTGAGAGATTCCTTCTAGTCTCCAGGTGGTTTCTGCCCTTCCTTATTATAAGTCTTCTTGGCTGGACATCAGTTGGTAATTATGGGTGAATGTTCTCCAATTTAGTTTTATTTCCAGTCTGGCCCTGGGAGGAGGTGTGAGAAAGGTCCACCTACTCCACCAGCATTTCCCCTCCACTCTATGCCCTTTGATACAGAATTTAATTAACTTGTGTTTAAGGTAATTATTGATAGGTTAGGACTTATGTTACTCATTGTTTTCTGTCTCACATTTTTATTAGCTTTTTAAAATTCCTTTCTTCCTGTCTCTTTTTGTTATTTGGTGATTTTCTATGGTGGTACACTGATTTTTTCCTCTCTTTATCTTGTGTGTATGTACTGTAGCTTTTTGCTTTGTGGATACCATGACTCTTTTATAAAATATCTTATAGATATTGTAGTCTACTTTGTACTGATAACAACTTAACTTCAATTGCATATCAAAACTCTACTCTTTTATTCCCCGCATATAGTTTTATATTTATTTATTACTTTTTTCTTTTTTGTTAATCCTCACCTGAGGATATTTTTCTATTGATTTTCTTAAATAGAGTGGGAGGCGGGAAGGGAGAGAGAGAGAGAGAAACATGGACATGAGAGAGACACATTGATTAGTTGCTTCCGGCATGACTCCAACCAGGGCTAGGGATCAAACCTGCAACCAAGGTACTTGCCCTTGACTGGGAATCGAACCCGTGATCCTTCAGTCCACAGGCCAATGCTAAGTCAAACCTCCAGGGTCCAATTTTATGTTTTTGATGTCACAATTAACAATTTTAGATTGTGTATCAATTAGCAAAATATTATAGCTAAGCTATTTTCAATAGTTTTGAAGGTACTGTATTTTTTTTACCTTTATGCTAGAATTAAGTGATTACTACACAACCATATTATAGTTGAAGTATTCTAAAATTGGCTCAATACTTACCTTTGCCAGTGTGTTTTATATTTATACATTTTCATGTTAATTATTAACATCCTGTTATTTTAGCTTGAGGAACTCCTTTTAGTATTTCTCACAAAGCAGGTTTAATGGTGATGAACTGCCTCAGCAGTTCTGTTTTTCTGTGAAAGTGTTTATTTCACCTTCATTTCGGAAAGATGTCTTGCTGGATAAAGCATTCTTGATTGACAGGTTGTTTTCTTCTTTGAGCACTCTGAATATGTCATCCAACTCTTTCCTGACCTGTAACTTATATTCTGAGAAATCTCCTAATAGTCTTTTGGGGGTTCTCTTTTATATGATGTTTCTTTTCTCTCACTGATTTTAAGATTCTGTCTTTATTTATTTATTTATTTTTTTACAGTTTTAATGTAAATATGTTTTGGAGATCTCTTTGAGTTTAATTTGTTTGGGTATATATAAGCTTCATGAACTTGAATGTTCAAATTAAAACATAAAATAAATTTCTCCCAAATCACACGAGAAATATATTTTATTTTTAATTATTTTAGTTATTAAAGTAAGGCTTTCTGCTCCATTCTCTCTTTCTTCTACTTCTAGAACTCCAGTAATTCATAGATTTCTTTTCTTAATCATGTCCCATAAACTTTATTCTTTTTTGTTCTTGTTTATTTGCTTGTTTTTGCTCATTGGGCTGGATAATTTCAAATTATATGTATTTTGAGTTCACTGATTCTTTCTTCTGTATGGTGTAGTCTGGTGCTGATGATCCCTGTTCCATTCCTCAGTTCAGTCATTGTTTTCTTCAACTTCAAAATTACTCTTTGGGATTTTGTTTTCTATCTCTTTGTTAAACGTCTTGTTTTGTTCTTGTATTGTTTTTCTAAATTAATTAAAGTGTTTTATCTGTCTTCTCTTAGTATCTTTAGAACAATTGCTTTTAATTCTTTGTCAGACAATTTTCATATCTGCTTTTCTTTGGTGTCAGTTACTGGAAGTTTACTGCATTTCTTTGGTGGTGTCACATTTCCTTAGTTCTTTGTGATTTTTTTAGTCTCATGTAGGTGTCTGCATATTAAAAAGTTTAGTCTCCTCTTCCAGATTTTATGAATTATCTTCAGTTAAAAAAAAAAAGATGTTTACTTGTGCATGGAGGAACACTGGAGCATGCTGTGACCCAGGCCTAGTGGTGCAGGGCACCATGTGCAGGGGCATGTGACAATTCTGTGTCCAGAGAGCCTAATATTTCATTGACTCAGGTTGCTGTGGCCCATGAAACCACAGCAATGTGATCCTTGGTGAAATCTGTGAGTGCTCTACAGTGGCTTCAAAAGCTGTTGGGGTCCTCATTGGTGCCACCAACCCCAGGACTTAGAGATCAGGGCAGGTGGCAGTGTTGGCCTGATCTGGTGGCATGCTTACACTTGGCAGCTGTGGCCAGCTTCGGGTGCCTCTGTGGTGGCAGGTGCCAGTTGCAGACACACACATAGTGACAAGAATTTGGGCCAGTGTCAGGGGCTTGGGCCAACTGTGGGTGCACTAACTGCTCTGGGGCCCCTGGCTGTCAGCAACTACTTTTATGGCTGTAGGGGATGGCCACAGGCATGCAAGTATCAGTGGAACTCAGTGATGGGAGTTGGGCTGGCAGCATGCAGGTGCACAGCTACAGGAACTATCTTTGATTGCTTTTATGATGGTGGTGGTAAGCCATAGACATCCTGGCTGACATCTTAAGCATGTACACTGCAGAGCCCAGTGTCATTTACCAGTGTGAATTGTGGGCTCTAGCAGGTGGTAGGGGGAGGGAGCAAGCAGGGAGTGCCTCAGGCAGTTATCATTTGTGAACACAAACCTATGGGGTAAAAACTTCATTGGTGAAAATTTCAGGGAATCCTCAGTAGTTGTGTTGGCCATTGGTTTCTTTAGTGGCAAAAGCTGCTGGGGTCCTCTATGGAGCAAGCCACCTGGACCCATGGTCACTCCTATTGCATGACTGATATCTCTATTCCTTGCCCTTTTTGTTCCTAGCTGTCTCTAGAGGTCTTCATTTTGCTGGTTTCTAGGTGCAAAGAAACCAAAGCTGATCCTTTGTGCAATGCCCCGAAAGGCTGGTTTTCTACCCGGCTCTCCCTTTCCCAGTTAGGGGAACTCTTTTCAAGCCAAGAAGTTCCCTCTTGGCATTGAGTATTGTCCTGGAGGCAGGAATGATGCATGCAAACTGTAGCTGTTCTTTCTACACTGTTGTGTGGATATTCTCAGAGTTCTTTTCCACTGTGTTGCTGAAGTTTCTTAAGTGGATTTCTGAGCTCTTCCAGAGCTATTTTGACTCATAGATAGTTGTTTATCTTTCATAGTTGTTTATTTAAAGATAATTGCTATCTTTGTGGGGGAACAGAGGCCGGGGTCTCCTACTCTGCCATATTGGCAACATCACTAGAACTTTTATTTTCCTTATTAAAGATATCAGTCCTATTTCCCCATTTTATTGGTTCTTGTATCCTCCTGTGGCCAGCTTCAAGTGCCTCTGTGGTGGCAGGTGCCAGTTGCAGACACACATAGTGACAAGAATTTGGGCCAGTGTCAGGGCCTTTGTCCAACTGTGGGTGCACTAACTGCTCTGGGGCCCCTGGCTGTCAGCAACTCCCTCCTCCCTCCTTTCCTCCCTCCCTTCCTTCCTTCTTGCTGAGTCTTTCTATTTAGCTTTTGAGCTTTCTCTATTTTCATAGGTTTTATGTGTTTTTAATTGTGTTGAAACATTTTTACCATGGTTGCTTTAAAATACATCTGTAATACTTTCAACAACAAAGATAAATTAAAAAAAAATAAAATACTTGTCAGATCATTCCAACTTCTCTGTCGTTTTGTTTTGCTATTTATTGATTGTTTCTGTTCATTCTGCTTGAAATTCTGGTTTTGGGTTTGATGAGATTTTAAAATTAAAACCTAGACATTCTCAATTATGTTAGGAGACTCTAGATATTTAAACTTTATATAAATTATGTTTTAGGTGGCTTTTTTAAAAACACTACTCTAGCAGGTGAAGTAAGTGTGCCACCTAATTTTTCCAGGTGGAGGTAGAAGTCCAGGTTCCCTATGCAGCTTCTGTTGATAAAGAGAGTATTTTTGGAATTTATGGCTCCTAACATGGTTTGTCCACTGACACCATGGTAGAGCAAGCTTCTTTATCTCTTGATGATGGTGAAAGTAAGTCCTGACTCTTTTATTTTCATGTGTCAAAAAAATATGGGAAAATTAGCCCTACTCTGACAGCACTCCGGTAGAGATGAGGGGGGCCACCTTATTACTGACAAATGGTAGGGGAAGTCTAGACTCCCAAATTGTTTCCACTAACATGTTCAGAGTCGGGGGTGGCATATTCCTGGCCAACTACTTGATAGTTCTGGCTTCCTACTTGGTATATTATGACATCAACCCAGTGGAAATTTGGGGGTGCCTCATTACAGCTTTATGAATGGAAGTTTAAGTTTCCCACTCAGTTTACATTCAACTGATTTATTTGGCCTGTGCAGAGAACAGATGGTTATTAGAGAATTAAAGATAATGGTTATAAGCTTAATCAAGTGGTAACTCCAATTACAGCTGGTATACCAGATATATTTCAATTGCTTGAGCAAATAATATATCCTCTAGTATCTGCTGTGCATCTATTGATCTGGCCAATGCTTTAAAAAAAAAATCCATATCTGCTAGTGAATATCACTAGACACATTTTGCTTTTACTGGGAAAAGCCAGAAATACACCCTCCTTTTTCTACTTCAGGGGTATATTAACTTTTTAGCCTTATGTCATAATTTGGTTTACAGGGATCTTGATCATTTTTCCCTTCCACAAAACATCACACTGGTTTATTATATTAATGGCATTATGCTGATAGGATCTAGTGAGCAAGAAGTAGTAACTACATTAGTCTGAATGATAAGACATTTGGGTGTGAAATAAATCTGACAAAAATTAATCAGAAGCCTTCTAATTCAGTAAAATTTCTAGGGACTCTGTGGTGTGGGACATGTTAAAATATTCCTTCTAAAGTGAAAAGTAAATTGTTTCATGTGGCCCCTCCTACAAACAAAAAGAATGTACAATGATACTTAGTGAGTCTCTCTGGACTTTGAAGGCAACATATTTTTCATTTGGTTGTGATATACTCAGTGAGCTGAAAATCTGTTAATTTTGAGTGGAGCTTCAGAAAAGAGAAGGCACTGTAGTAGGTCAAGGCTGCTATGCAAGCTTCTATGCTACTTGGGCCATGCAGATCCAATGGTGCTTGAAGTGTCGGTAGCAGATAGGGGTACAATTTAGTCTTGGGGTACTATTTGGAGGTTCCCATATCGGAGTCAAAGGTCAGAACTTTAGGATCCTGAATCAAAACCATACCATTCTCTGTAGAAAACTGCTCTTCCTTTGAGAAACAGCTTTGGCTTGCTACTACCCTTGGTAAAGACTGAAAGCTTAACCATAGGCTCCCAAGTTCATGAGTTTCCCATTATTAAGTCAGTGTTTTTTGATCCACCAAACCATGAAGTTGGGTATACATAGCATCACTCTATCATCAGTGGATGTGGTATATGAGATTGGGCTAAAGCAGGACTTAAAGGCACAAGGAGGTTGTATGGAGAGCCCAAATAACATGGTTCCCATCCTTGCTACATTACCTTCTTTCTTCTAGCCTGAACCTAAGCCTTATGGGGAGTTCCCTATGGTCAACTGACAGAGAGAACAGTATGGCCTAGATTATAAATGCTCCTGTTTAATATGCAGCACCACCCAGAAGTGAACAGTTTTAGGACTATACCCCCTTTCTGGGACATTCCTGAAAGACAGTGGTAAAGATTAATTTTGTCAGTGAGAAGATTTTCTAGCACCTAGTTGTTTATGTTGCTTGGAAGGATAACTGTACAGATGTGCAACTATATACTAGCTCATGGGCTGTGGCCAATGGTTTGCCTATATGGTCAAGTAATTGGAAGAAACATGATTGGAAAACTTGTACCAAAGATGTCTGGGGAGGAGGGATGTAGATAGACCCATCTGCATAGGGAAAAAAGTGAAGATATTTATGTCCCATGTGAATGCTCATCACAGAGTAACCTCAGTAGAGAAAACAGTTAATCAAATGGTAAGATAACCCATTCTATGGATAAAGTTACCCTCTTCCCCCAGCTACTCTTGTCATTGTCCGGTGGGCTCATGAGCAAAGTGGCCATGATAGCAGGTATAGAATTTATGCGTGGACTTAGCAACATGGACTTGTACTCAGTTAGGCTTTCCTGATTACAACCACTGCTGAGTACCCAATCTTCTAAAAACAGAAATCAATAATGAGTCTCCAATATGACACCATTCTTTGGAGTGATCAGCCTGATGTCAGGTTGATTACATTGAACCACTTCTATCGTAGACAAAGTAGCACACAGATTTACCTTTTCTGCATATAGTGATTCTGCTAAATTTATCATCCATGGTAATTTACCATACAGAATGCCTCATCCACTGCCATGCCATTTGTATTAGTCAGCTTGGGCTGCTATAATGAAATGTCATATACTGGGTGACTTAAATAACATAAATTTATTTTCTCACATTTTGGAGGCTAGAAGTCCCGGGTCAAGGTCCAACAGGGTTTACTTCTTCCTTCCTTTTTTTATTTTTCGAGGGGGGAGAATATCCAGTTTGTGAAGATTTTTAAAATTAAATTTTAGTTTTCAATTACAGTTTACATTCAATATTATTATTATTTTTTTAACAGTGCAGCATTTTATTTTTATTTTTATTTTTATTTTTTTATTTTTTATTAATTTAAAGGCAACCTACTGTATGGGAGAGCATAATTGCCTATGATATATCAGATAAGGGACTAATTTCCAAAATATATAGAGTGCTCATACATCTCAACAAAAGGAAGACAAAGAACCCAATTAAAAAATGGGCAGAGGAACTAAATAGATACCTCTCAATATTATTTTGTATTAGTTTCAGGTGTACAGCATTATGGTTAGACAATCATATACTTTACAAAGTGTTCCCCCCGATATTTCCAGTGCCCACCTGACACCATGCACAGTTATTAAAATATTTTTTTACTGTATTCCCTATATGGTACTGTACATCCCTATGACTATTTTGTAACTACCAATTGGTGTTTCCAAATACCTTCACATTTTTTACCCAGTCCCACAATCCCACTTCCATCTGGCAACAATCAGTCTGTTCTTGGTGTCTATGAGTCTGTTTTTATTTTGTTTGTTCATTTATTTTGTTCTTTAGATTCCACATATAAGTTAAATCATATAGTATTTGTCTTTCTCTAACTGACTTATTTCACTCAGCATAATACCCTCCAGGTCCATTCATACTGTTGCACATGGTAAGATTTCATTCTTTTTTATGGCTGAATAACATTCCATTATTTCTATGTACCACAGCTTTTTTATCCACTCTGTATTGATGGGCACTTGGGTTGCTTCCAAATCTTTGCTACTGTAAATAATACTGCAATGAACACTAATTCAAAATAATATATGCACCCTTATGTTCATTTTAAGGTTACCACACAACCACAACCGGGGCTGAGGACAAACTGCAACCGAACCCGGGTACTCTCTGGTCCACGGGCTGATGATCTAATCGCTGAGCCAAACTGGCCAGGGCAGAATTTATCCATTTTAAGTGTACAATTTAATGATCTTTAGTAACTCTACCAAAATTCCACTACTACCATTCTGGCTATGGTAAATCCATTGTAGAATATTTTCTTCCCTCCAACAACCTCCCTCCGCAAGTTCTCTGATGCCTATATACACTTAATCCCCATTCCCTCCATCTGCCCCAGGTATTCACTAATATAATTTTGGCCTACATATTCACCTAGTTTGGATCCTTCATATAAACAGAATCATATATTGTGCTTTTTTTATGACTAGCTTCTTTCACTTAGTGTAACATTTTTGAGGTTCATCCATGTTATAGCATGTATCTGTACTTTATTCCTTTTTATAGCTCAATAATATTCCATTGTATAGAATATTATACTACATTTTGTTTAACCATCAGACATTTGGGTTGATTCCACTTTTTGGCTACCATGAATAATGCTGTTATGAATATTTGTGTAGAAGTTCTTGTGTGAACATATGCTTTCATTTATCTTGGGTATATACATAGTAGTAGAATTGCTGGGTCATGTGGTAACTCTGAGTTAACTTATTGAGGAATTACCAAACTGTCTTCCAAAACAGCTGCATCATTTTACATTCTCACCACTAATGTATGAAGGTTTTGAAGGTTTCTATTTCTCTACATCTCCACTTCTTATTGCATTTTTCATTATAGCCATTGTAGTAAATGTGAACGGGTATCTCCATTGTGCTTTTAAAAAAAAGATTCATCTTTTTAAAAAGAAATGTGTTTTTATTGACTTTTTTAAGGAGAGAAAGAGAGAGAGAGAGAGAGAGAGAGAGAGAGAGAGAGAGAGAGAGAGAGATTCGCTGCCTCCTGCATGCACCCCTACCGGGGATTGAGCCCACAACCCGGGCATGTGACCTAACTAAGAATTGAACCTATAACCTTTCTGTGTATGGGATGACACTAAACCAATTGTCCACACCAGCAAGAGCTCCATTGTGTTTTTTAAAATTGTTTGTATTGATGTATAATTGACATACATTATATTAGCTTCAGATGCAAAATATGATTCAATATTTGTACATAGTGCAAAATAATCACAATAAGTCTAGTTAACATCTCTCACCATACATAGTTACAGAAATGTTTTTTCTCATGATGAGAATGTTTAAAATCTACGCTCTTAGCAAGTGTTAAATATGCAATACAGTTTTATTAATTGTAATTGCCATGCTGTACACTACATCCCCATGACATTTATAACTGGAAAACTGTACCTTGTGACTCCCTCCATCCACTTCACCCACCTTGCACCCTCCACCTCTGGCAACCAAGAGTCTGTTCTATACATGAGTTTAGTTTGTTGACTTTCTTAGATTCCCCATATAACAGAGATCACACAGTATTTGTGTCCACTGTGGTTTCAATTTGCATTTCCCTGATGGTAATGATGCTGAGCATCCTTTCATGTATTTATTTAGCCACTTGAATATCTTCTGTGCTAAGCTATTTGTTTACATCTTTTGCCTATTTTTGTTCAGGTTGTCTTATTATTGTGTTCCAAGGGCCCTTTATAAATTCTGGATATAAATTTTCTTTTTAAACATTTATTGATATATTTTAGAGATAGAGAAGAAAGGTGAGGGGGAGAGAGAGAGAGAGAGAGAGAGAGAGAGAGAGAGAGAGAGAGAGATTTGTTGTTTCACTTATTTATGCATTCATTGGTTGATTCTTGTATGTGTGTATGTGCCCTGACTGGGTATTAAACCAGCAACCCTGGCGCATAGGGACAATGCTCCAACCAACTGAACTACCCAGCCAGGAATGGATATAAATTGTTTATTGAATATGTTCTGGAAATATTTTACCCCGTTCTGTTACATTTCTTTCATTTTTAAATATTTTTTGCAAAACACATTTTTTTTTTTTTTGGTATTTCGATTAGGTCCAGTTTATCAGTTTCATCTTTGTTTTGGACTCTGTTTTTGGCGTTATATCTAAGAAGTTCTGTCCAGTCCAGTCTTGAAAAATTTCCCCTATGTTTTCATCTAGAATTTTTATTGTTTTGACACTTAAATTGATGCCTATCATACATTTTAAAATTAAATTTATTGAGGTAACATGGTTAATACTATTACATAAATTTCAGGTGTAGAAAAATATAATTCAATATCTGTAAATCCTATTGGGTGCTCACCAACAAAATTCTAGTTTCCTTTCTTAAGTTAATTTTTGGACATGGTGTATAGTAAGGGTCTAAGTTGACCTTTTTACATGTGAATATAAGTATGTCTCAGCACTATTTGTTGAACACAGTATCTTTTTGCCTAAAGAATTGTCTTGGTACATTTGTCAAAAATTAACTGACCATCAATGTCAGGGTTGTTTCTCAATAATCAATTCTGTTCCACTGATCTATATGCCTATGCTGTGCCAGTACCATACTGTGTTGATAACTATAGCTTTATAGAGTTTTCTGTTCCCTGAATACACTATGTTCTCTCTCTCCTCTTCCAGTTCTTTGTACCTAAAGCAGGCTTATCTAGACAACTCTTACTTATTTTTCAGGTCTAAGCTCAAAAGATGCTTTGTCTAGAAAGCGTTCCTTGATTTCAAAAGTCTGGGTCAGGTATTCCTCCACAGTGCTCCAGATCATCCTATAATTATCTTTGTCACTGCATCATCACATTGTATTACATTTGCCTGCTCACTTGACTCTAAGCTCCACAATGGCAAAAAGCCTCTCTAAGCAGTTCAAGAGTTTCAGCTCCATTGCTTTGTACAGTGCTGGATGCCTAGGAGGTGATCAATAAATACTTGTTGAAGAAATGATGACCTGATTCTGCTTCTACTCATGGAAGACTACTTCAGACCCAATTTCCTGCTGAAAACAATAAGGAAATTGTGATAAAATAGAAATAATATGTATATTTGAAGGCATCCAAGATCTAATAAGGCAATAAAGTATTATGGAGCCAAGATGCAGGATAGAAAGAGAACTACGAGGCTGTTTTCCTCATCAGGTCCTTGGCTGATCACAGAAGAGTCCGCTGACAGGCAGCCGAGCTCTTGACAGGCGGGTAAAGCTAAAGCACCAAACATTTGGATGCAGGACCCATCACGAGGGGAACCCTAGACAAACGCTCAGGTGTTCGTTCCAACGGAGGAAGGATCCTCACTGACAGGAAGGCTGAATCAGCCTTTGGGAGCCAGCATCCAGATACCTCGAAGTTGGACTGCATGAAGGCCATAGGGATTGCTAGTGCCCCTACCACCTGCCCGAGGTCAGCGTCAACCCTCTGTGGGTAAAGATGAGAAAGCTGAGGCCTCAAACCATCTCCATTCCAGTCTTTCAGCTATAATGTCTGCCACTGAGCCCAAACCAACCAGGCCTATAGCAGAAAGGCAAAATGAATTTGAAAATCAAGAGAGACAAGAGACAACAGAAAAGTACCCCACAGAATGGAGATGATAGAGTTTCCAGAGGGAGAACTTCACACAACTGAGCTTCACACTTCCAAGAAAACACTAATTATACATTCCGGCAAAGACTGAATACTGTTTTTCAAAAGATCCAAGTGAACATTCTGGAAACAAAAAACAGGTGTGAGGAGAAGGAGAGAGACTGAAAGTAAGAGGATGGGCCTGCCGTGGTGGGTGGTATTTAGCAGGAGCATGAGGGGGTGACGGGGTGGCTGGGGGGAGGGGGCCTCAGGGACCTGGATATGGCAATGGTGGGGGGGGCTGAGGACCCGGACATGGGGGAGGGGCTTGGGGACCCGGACATGGCAACGAGGGAGGGGGAGGGGCTTGAGGACCCAGACATGGCAATGAGGGAGGGGGAGGGGCTTGAGGACGTAGACATGGCAATGGGGAGGGGCTCAGGGCTGGGGACCTGGACATGGGGGAGGGGCTTGGGGACCCGGACATGGCAACAGTTGGGGGGAGGGGGCCTCAAGGACCCAGACAGGGCAACAGCTGGGCTGGGGGGCAGAAGGGAGCATGGACATGGCAATGGCTGGGCTAGGGGTGGCTCTATGACCCGGACCTGGCAACGACTGGGCTGGGGGGTGGATGGGAGGGGGGCTCAAGGACCCGGACATGGCAATGGCTGGGCTGGGGGGGCAGAAGGGGGCCTCAAGGACCCAGACATGGCAAAGGCTGGGCTGAGGGGGTGGGAGGAGGCCTCGAGGACCCAGACATAGCAATGGCTGGGCTGGGGGTGGGGGCAGAAGGGGGCCTCAAGGACCTGGACATGGCAACGGCTGGGCTGGGGGGGGCTCGAGGACCCGGACATGGCAATAGCTGGGTGGCCAGGGCGTAGCCAAGGCAACCGTTGTTGGGGTGCCTGGGCAGCAGCAGAGGCCGAGGCAGCAGCAGACCATTTCCCGTGAGTGTCCTAGCAGCGACCCATCCTTGAGGTCCGGGAAGAGGTGCAGGCTTCCTGAGGTAGCGGAGTGGGCGAAGGGGTGGGTGACCGTTAGGTGGCGCCCTGTGCTCCCACAGCCATGGGCCACCGTAGCCCCACAGCGCCCCCTCCTGTGCCCTCCGACGGCCCGGCGCCCCCTCCTGCGCCCTCTGACGGTCCGGCGCCTCTTCCTGCGCCCTCCGAGGGCCCGGCCGGCGCAGCCATGCCCGGCAGTGACCTGGCCCCTCTGTTTGAGTGTCCCGTGTGCTTTGGGTCCATCTTACCACCCATCTTCCAGTGCTACAGCGGCCACCTCCTCTGCAACAGCTGTCGCCCGAGGGTGGCCTGCTGCCCGATCTGCCGGGGCCCGTTGGGACGCATCCGCAACTTGGCCATGGAAAGGGTGGCCGAGACCGTGCTGTTCCCGTGCCGGTACGCCAACCACGGCTGCACGGCCACCGTGCTGCACCACGGCAAGGCCGCCCACGAGGAGCTGTGCGCCTTCCGGCCCTACCGCTGCCCGTGCCCCGGCATTGCCTGTCGCTGGCGAGGCCCGCTGCATGCCATCTCGGCCCACCTGATGCAGCACGAAGTCATCACGACCGAGCAGAGGGCGGAGGTCGTGTTCCTGGCCTCCGACGTGTACCTTTCCGGCACCCTGGACTGGGTGATGCTGCAGTCCTGCCACGGATGCCACTTCATGACGGTCCTGGGGAAAAGGGAGGACCACCAGGGCTACCAGCAGTTCTTCTCGGTGGTGCAGTTCATCGGAGCCCCCGGCCAGGCCCAGCAGTTCACCTACCAGCTGCAGCTGGCGAGGCACGGGCGGCGCTTCACGTGGGAAGCCGCGCCTCTGTCCCTGGGCGAGGACCTGGAGGCGGCCTTCAGGAGGGGGGACTGTCTGCTCTTCGACACCAGCACCATGCAGCACTTCACCGAAGGCGGCAACCTGAGCATGAAGGTCTCCATCACCATGTACCGAGAGGGCAACGGAGCACTTTCGGGCCAGGGGGGGCACCACGGTCAATAAAATAAGGGCTGTTACGTGGAAACAGTTGTGTGGGTGACACTGATGTGTTTACAAACACGTCAACGGTAAACCGCTGAATAGACATGTACACACACATTCAAGACGGGCATCTCTTGTATTAAGAAAGGAAGTAATGCAAAATAATTCTGAATTTGTGTTTGTTGTAGCTTGAGGGTACTGTTGAAAACACTGGGGTTTTTGGTTTTGGTTGTTGTTGCTTTTGTGTGCCTGCATGTGTGTTTGAGGTTTTTTTCCTTTAACAGATAAGCCATGTTGAATGGTCTTAGACCACTGCTTTCCCCTCTATTTTAAATTAAATTCATTGGGATGACATTGGTTAGTAAGATTATATAGGATTCAAATGTACAATTCTAATTCTACAAAAATAAACATTTAAAAAACAATAAATATAAATATGTGTCAAAAGTGAAATAAAAACATCAGTGGGTGAGTTTAATGGAAGATAAAGCAAAGCTTAAGAGAGTGAATTGGAAGATAGATTAGAAGAAAATATTCAGAATGAAATACAGTCAGAAAGAAGGATGGAATATAGAAAAAAGTGTGTCAGATGTATGCAGGTTACAGAGAAAATGTCTAAAAGAGGTTGTAACCACATCTTAAAAAGAGTAGACCAAGAATAGAGCAGGAACAACATTAAAAGGAATAATAACAGCCCTGGCTGGTGTGGCTCAGTTGGTTGGGTGTCCATCCCATGCACAGAATGGCTGCAGTTCAATTCCCTGTCAGGGCACATGCAGGCTCATCCGCAGTAGGGGCCATGCAGGAGGCAGCCAATAGATGTTTCACTCTCACATGAATGTTTCTCTCTCTCTCCCTCTCCCTTCCTCTCTCTCTAAAAAAAAAACTACAAAACAGAAATAGTAGTTGAGAATAGTCTGTCAGTTTCAAAACTGACAGACAACCATCAACCCACAAATTCAAGTACTATGAACCCCAATGAAAATAAACATAAAGGAAATCACACCTAGCCCTGGCTGAGTCGCTCAGTTGGTTGGGCGTCATCCCATGCACTGAAGGGTTGCCAGTTCAATTACTGGTCAGGGCACATGCCAGGGTTTCAAGCTCGATCCCAGGTAGGGGGTATGCAGGAGGCAGCTGATCCATGTTTTACTCTCAGACATGGATGTTTCTCTATCTCTCTTCCTCTAAAAATCAATAAAAATAATTTTTTAAAAAGAAATCTTTTTCATAAGGCTATAGCTGCCATCAGGATGATGTATGGTTTATTTCACAAGTGCAGGGTTAGTTTAACACCATATTCAAAGAATAAAGGGAAAAAATCAAAGGATTATTTCAATAGATGCAGGAAAATCATCTGATATAATAATATATCCATTCATGACTAAAACAACAGTCATAATAAGTACAACTAGAAAAGAACTTTTAAATCGACAAAGGTTGTCTTTTAAAGAACGACAAAAACTACAACAAACATACCTAAATTGAAATGTTAAAAAATTTTCCCTCTGAGATTAGGAATAGGACAAGGATGGGTGCTATCACTACTTTAGTCAACATTGTCCTGAAGGTTGAAGCCAATACAGTAATGTAAGGGAAACAATGATACAGGCCCAGGTTGGTTTTCTTGTGAAGCAGTCTGGGAGACATAGATTATCACACAGGATTTTTATGAGGAAGTGCTTTGGGGATTAATTTATGTGCAATAGAAAAAAGAAATCAGTCTCCAAAAAGCCCTAGCCAAATTTATAGGGAGATCTGGAGCTGGTATGGCCCTTCAGAGGTTTCTGGACTAAGGGGAAAGGGGCAAACCTAAATTTATACTCCGTCATTGATTGTCATTGGATGAGAGATGCCCTAGAAGGAGGGATATCCTTGGGTGAGACAATTTTCTTCAACCAAGACAATTTCAGACAAGGCCTGTCAACTGAACTCTGCCTGCTAGCAGCACTCCCAGCAGCTGAGGGAATTGAATGGGGACTTGGGTGATGGACCACAGCATTAACTGCAGACATTTAAAGTGGCTTCACACATATAAAATACCTTGAATAAATCTAATGAAAGGTGGATGAGTTCTCCACAGAAAATTAAAGAAAATCTAAATAAATGACGGTATATACCACCATACTGGAAGACTCAATATTATAAATATAAAATATTATGAATATAAAAGTTCTCCTTAAATGGATTTATAGGTTCAATGCAATCAAAATTAAATTCCCAGAAGGGTTTTCTCCTTAATTTTATTGTATTGTGGTAAGAATATTTAACATGAAATCTACCCTCCTAAAACTTTAAGTGTATAATACATTATTGTTGACTGTAGGTACAATGTTGTACAACAGATCTCGTATCTTGCTTAAGGGAAACTTAATGCCTGTGATTATTTTATTTTATTTTATTTTATTTTATTTTATTTTATTTTATTTTTTTGCTTGTTTAAAGTCTGTCTCCCTCACCGGACTCTAAGCTCTCTAAGGGCAGGGTCCGTACCTATTTTTGTTTATCTTGGACCCCAGTGTCTCACTGAGTTAGTGCTTAGTAAATATTTATTGGATGGATGGCTTAGAGGGCAGGTGTTTGGGAATTTATTAATTATTTAAAATATATGTATACAGTTGACCCTTGAACAACATGGGGGTTAGGGGCACTGACCTCATGTGCAGTTGAAAAATCTGTGAATAACTATTTTTTAAAATATGTTTTTATTGACTTGAGAGAGAGAGAGTGGAAGGGAGACAGGGAGAGAAACATCGATCGGTTGCCTCCCGTACACACCTTGACTGGGGATTGAACCTGCAACCTAGGCATGTGCCCCGACCAGGAATTGAACCAGTGACCTTTTGGGGCATGGGATGACGCTCAACCAACTGAGCCACACCAGCCAGGGCAAAATCTTTGTATAACTTTTGACTCCCCCAAAACTTAGCTAGAGTGAACCATCCCTCTGTATCCATGGTGGGGGGGCTTGGTTCCAGAACCCCCCACAGACACCCAAACCCACAGATATTCAGGTCCCATATATATGTATATACACACACTAGCTCCCATGCAGTGAGTCCCTACTATATCTCTTTTCAGTAAGATGACCATGGAAAGAACTACAGAGTCTCCTCCTCTTACATTTCTCTTCACCGTTATGCGCTTCTCTGCCCTCTCCCCAGCTCACTGTCCTGAATTCTACTGTCCTTCCTCCTCAGTCTGCCTTTCAGACCCTGGTCAGCATCATTTCTACCTCTTTGTGTCCTTCTTTGGGTTCCACAGGGGGAACTGGGCCTTCTCTAGAAGCCCCAGTGTAAAAAGAAAGAGGTGCCAGGTGAGGGAGCAGCCTGCTGGCACCTCCAGATTCACTTATGGCTGCAGGGGAAGCTGTGGGCAGTGGGAGAGCAGTGAAGGGGATTAGAATGACAGCCATGGTCTGGTGGCCTGGGGTGGGGACAGGATGAAGAGTAGATGCCTCAAAGACCATCATGCTTAGTCTCTGGCCCCTTGTCACCCAAATCCCCAGTCTGCCAACTGCCCCTGAGCCTTGTCGCAACTGTCCCAGCCCTTGAGGGAGGACAGGCCTTTAGAAGAAGCTCAAGGGAAGGGTAGCGGTATAAAGGGTTCTGATCACCCAATTTCAATGTGAGGAGGGGTTTTTCCCCACACCAGCAACAATTCTCAGACATAGCTGGGTGTCCTGCAATTCAACTCAATGTTGACCCTACCTACCCAGAGATAGCATCAGGTTCCACAGGTTAAGGGCTCAGTCCTACAAGACTGCCCCCCCACAACCCCACCACTTCAGTCAATAGCAAGTCCAGGCTGTCACCTGTGCTTCTGACCAACTGGCTGTAGATTGGAGGTTTCTTTTTTTTCCCCCCAGTGGTTAATTCTTTATTTTTTTTATTTTTATTAAAAAAAATTTTTTTATTACTTTATTTTTGTTACAGATGTTTCTCCTTTTTTCTTTTATTTTTTTGACGTTTTTATTTTTTATTTTTATTTTTTTAACTTATCTTTATTGTTGAATATATTACAGATGTTCCTCATTTTTCACCCATTGCCCCCCTCCTCCCAATTCCTGCCCCCTCCTGCTTTTCCTCACACTGTTGTCTGCGTCCATTGGTTATGCATATATACATATAAATTCTTTGGTTTATTTCTTCCCACCCCCCAACCCCCCCTCCCTTTGAGGTTTGTCAGTCTAACAACCAATTTGTACTTCTTAATCCCTTCACCTTTTCACCCCTCCCCTCAGCCCACAACCATCTGGTACCCAACAAAAGTTCTCTGTATCTATGAGAATGTTTCTGTTCTGCTTGTTCATTTTGTTTGTAGATTCAATTGTTGATAGATATGTATTTATTGCCATTTTGTTTGTTCATATTTTTTTATCTTTTTCTTCAAGAAGACCCTGCAACATTTCATATAATAATGGTTTGGTGGTGATGAACTCCTTTAGCTTTTCCTTGTCTGGGAAACTCTTTATATGGCCATCGATTCTAAATGACAGCTTTGCAGGATAGAGTAATCTTGGTTGTAGGTTCTTACTTTTCATCACTCTGAATATTTCTTGCCACTCCCTTCTGGCCTGCAAAGTTTCTTTTGAGAAATCAGCTGACAGTCTTATGGGAACTCCCTTGTAGGTAACTAACTTCTTTTCTCTTGCTGCTTTTAAGATTCTCTCTTTGTCTTGAACCTTTTGCATTTTGATGATGATATGTCTTCGTGTGGGCCTCTTGGGGTTCATCTTGTTTGGGACTCTCTGTGCTTCCTGGACTTGTATGTCTGTTTCCTTCACCAAGTTCAGGAAGTTTTCTGCCATTATTGTTTCAAATAGGTTTTTGATTTCTTGTTCTCTCTCTTCTCCTTCTGGCACCCCCAAGATGCGAATGTTGGCATGCTTGAAGTTGTCCCGGAGGCTCCTTACATTATCCTCATTTCTTTGGATTCTTTTTTTGTTTTGCTGTTCTGATTGGGTGTTTTTTGCTTCCTTATATTCCAAATCGATGGTTTGCTTCTTGGATTTACCTACTCTACTATTGAATCTGTGTAGACTATTCTTTATTTCAGTTAGTGCCTCCTTCATTTCTGACTGTGATTCCATCATTTCTGACTGGTCCTTTTTATGCTCTTGAGGCCCTCACTAAGTTCACTGAGGTTCTCACTAAGTTCACTGAGGTTCTCACTAAGTCCATTGAGCATCCTTATAAGCAGTGTTTTGAACTCAGCATCTGTTAGGTTGCTTAACTCCATTTCACTTAGTTCTTTTCCTGGAGTTTTGTTCTGTTCTTTCATTTGGGACCTGTTTCTTTGTCTCCTCATTTTGGCTGCATCCTTGTGTTTGTATGTATTACCTAGTAAGAGGTATGGGGCTAGCTGAGACCAGATGCTGCTTGTTTGAAAGAATTTAGGAAAAGCTGAAGCAGGATCCAAGACAGGCCAATCCTATGGTAAAGTAACTGGTAACAGCTTGGGTGGGCCTGAAAGTTGGCAGAGCGGGGCCTCAGGGAATCACCAGGGTGGGGCCAACAGTGTGAGCCAGGTTGCTGGAGTCCCAGATATGGGGGCTGTCTGCTGCCCCAGGGGAGGGCTCACCAAAGGAACAAAAGCCTCTGATAGCACGTCTGTCCAGGAGAAAGCTGCCTCTCCAGCCCTTGCTCCAATGCCAAACAGCTCAGTTCTTCCCCATATGACTCTGTTGCCTTTCAGGCTCCCTCCTGCACGCTGGAGCCCGGAGGGAGCGAGTCTGAGTAAGTCCGTGCGGGGGCCCTTTAAGAGGAGCTGCGGGGGGGGGGGGGGGGGGGGCTCCAGCCGCCTCAGCCTCAGTTCCCACTGGTTTTCCAGCCAGAAGTTATGGGGACTTCTCTTCCTGGCACTGGAACCCTGAGCTGGGTGCCTGGTGTGGGACGGGGACCCCTCAGTCCTCAGGGTGGACCTTCCCAACCGAGGTATCCTCCTGATTTTTTGGTTTTTTTTTTTTTGTTGTTTTTTTTTATCCTCACCTGAGGACATTTTTTCATTTTTTGTCCAGATAGAGTGGGAGGGAGAGAGAGGAAGAGAGAAAGAGAGAGAAACATCGACGTGAAAGGGACACATCGAGTGGCTGCCACCCTCACGACCAACCAGGGCCGGGGACAAACTGCAACCGAGGTACATGCCCTTAGCGGGAACCGAACCCGGGTCTCTCTGGACCGCAGGCTGACGCTCCAACCGCTGAGCCAAACCGGCCAGGGCAATCCTCCTGATTTTTATCCGCCACATGCGGGTGTGGGACCAGCCCGTCGCGCCTCCGCCCCTCCTACCAGTCTCGATACAGCTTCTTCTTTAATTTCGTAGTTGTAGGACTTCCATTCAGCTTGATTTCAGGTGGTTTTGAGTGATGGTTGTTCTGTAGTTTAGTTGTAACTTTGATGTGGTTGTGGGAGGACGCGATACCGCTTTTACCTACGCCGCCATCTTGACCGGAAGTCTCCCTGTTTCTCCTTTTTTCCCCATTGACACCCTCCTCCCCAACCCCCACCCCATCCCTAGCTTTGTTGTCCATGTCCATCAGTTATGCGTACATGTGTATAAGTTCTGTGGTTTATCTCTTCCCTCCCCCCACACCCCCTCTTCTGAGGGTTGTCAGTCTGTACCCTACTTTCACATCTCTGGGTCTACCCTGTTCCCCAGACTGTTATGTTTATTATGTTCCACAAATGAGTGAGATCATGTGATGTTTGTCTTTCTCTGCTTGGCTTGTTTCGCTTACTATAATACTCTCAAGGTCCCTCCATGTCATTTCAAAGGATAAGAGATCTTTCTTTCTTACAGCTGCATAGTACTCCATTGTTTATATGTACCACAGCTTTTTTATCCACTCATCTACTGATGGACACTTGGGCTGTTTCCAGATCTTAGCTATTGTGAATAGTGCTACTATGAACATGGGAGTACATGTATTCTTTCTGATTGGTGTTTCAGGTTTCTTAGGGAATATTCCTAGAAGTGGGATAACTGGGTCAAATGGCAATTCAATTTTTAATTTTTTGAGGTAACACCATAGTGTTTTCCACAGTGGCTGCACCAGTCTGCATTCCCATCAGCAGTGTACTAGAGTCCCCTTTTCCCCACACCCTCGCCAACACGTGTTGTTTGATGCTTTGTTGCTGGCGGCCATTCTGACAGGTGTGAGGTGATACCTCATTGTTGTTTTAATTTGCATCTCTCTGATGATTAGTGAGGTTGAGCATTTCTTCATATGTCTCTTAGCCATTTGTATGTCCTGTTTAGAGAGGTGTCTATTTAGTTCCTCTGCCCATTTTTTAGTTGGGTTCTTTGTCTCCCTTTGTTGAGTTGTATAAGCACTCTATATATTTTGGAGATTAACCCCTTATCTGATATATCATTGGCAATTATGCTCTCCCATACAGTGGGTTCCCTTTCCGTTTTGATGGTTTTTTTATTTTGCTGTGCAGAAGCTTTTGAGTTTGATGTAGTCCCATGTGTTCATTTTTTCCTTTGTTTCTGTTGCCTTAGGTGATGTATCAGTGAAGATTCTGCTATGTATGATGTCCGAAATTTTGTTGCCTACATTTTCTTCTAGGATTTTTATGGATTCACGTGTCACATTTAGTTCTTTTACCCATTTTGAGTTTATTCTTGTGTATGGTGTAAGATGATGTTCTAGTTTCATTTTTTTGCATCTAGCTCTCCAATTTTCCCAACACCGTTTATTAAAGAGGCTGTCTTTGCTCCATTGTATGCTCTTGCCACCTTTGTCAAATATTAATTGAGCATAATGTCTTGGGTCAATTTCCGGATTCTCTGTTCTGTTCCACTGGTCTATATGCCTGTTCTTGTGCCAGTACCAGGCTGTTTTGATTATAGTAGCTTTGTAGTATAACCTGATATCAGATATTGTGATCCCACCTACTTTGTCCTTCTTTTTCAAGATTGCTGTGGCTATTTGGGGTGTTTTTTTTTTTTTTTTGGTTCCATATGAACTTTTGGAGTATTTGTTCTAGTTCTGTGAAATATGTCACTGGTATTTTGATGGGGATTGAATTTAATCTATAGATTGCTTTGGGTAAGGTTGACATTTTAATGATGTTAATTCTTCCAATCTATGAACAAGGTATGTGCTTCCACTTTTTGATATCTTCCTCTATTTCTTTTTTCAATGTCCTGTAGTTTTCTGCAAATAGATCCTTTACTTCTTTGGTTAAGTTTATTCCTAGGTATCTTAATTTTTTTGCCACGATGGTAAATGGAATTTTTTTTTTACTTTCTCTTTCTGTGAGTTCATCATTGGTGTATAAGAATGCTGTTGGAGCCCTGGCCGGTTTTGCTCAGCGGTTAGAGCGTCGGCCTGCGGTCCAGAGAGACCCGGGTTCAGTTCCCGCTAAGGGCATGTACCTCAGTTGCGATTTGTCCCCGGCCCTGGTTGGTCGTGCGGGTGGCAGCCACTTGATGTGTCTCTTTCACTTCGATGTTTCTCTCTCTCTCTCTCTTCCTCTCTCTCCCTCCCATTCTATCTGAACAAAAGATGGAAAAATGTCCTCGGGTGAGGATTAAAAAAAAAAATGCCGTTGATTTCTTGACGTTAATTTTGTATTCTGCTACTTTGCCAAATTCATTTACTAGGTCTAGTAGATTTTTGATGGAGTCTTTAGGGTTTTCTATGTATAATATCATGTCATCTGCGAATAATGACAGTTTCACTTCCTCCTTTCCAATTTGGATTCCTTTTATTTTTTTCTTCACGTCTGATTGCTGTGGCTAAGACTTCCAGTACTATGTTAAATAAGAGTGGCGAAAGTGGGCATTCCTGTCTTGTTCCTGTTCTTAAGGAAAATGTTTTTAGTTTTTGCCCATTGAGTATGATGTTAGCTGTAGATCGTTCATATATGGCCTTTATTATATCAAGATATGATCCCTCTATTCCCAAATTGCTGAGCGTTTTTATCAGAAATGGGTGCTGGATTTGGTCGAATGCTTTTTCAGCTTCTATTGATATGATCATGTGGTTTTTATCTTTCATTTTGTTTATTTGGTGTATCACATTTATTGGTTTGCGAATATTGAACCAGCCTTGCATCCCTGGGATGAATCCCACTTGCTCATGGTGAATAATTTTTTTGATGTATTGCTGGATCCGATTTGCTAGTATTTTGTTTAGGATTTTGGTATCTATGTTCATAAGGGATATTGGCCTGTAGTTTTCTTTCTTTGTAGTGTTTTTTTCTGGTTTTGGAATTATAATTATGCTGGCTTCATAAAATGAGTTTGGAAGTCTTCCTTCTTCTTGAATTTTTTGAAATAGTTTGAGGAGAATGGGTGTTAGTTCTTCTTTGAATGTTCGGTAAAACTCCCCCGTGAAGCCGTCCGGGCCTGGGCTTTTGTTTGCTGGGAGAGTCTTGATTACATCTTCAATTTCTTTAGCTGTTATTGGGCTGTTCAAGTTTTCTATCTCTTCCCGGTGCAGTTTTGGGAGACTATGTGTTTCTAGAAATTTGTCCATTTTGCTTAGATTGTCGAATTTGTTGCCATATAACTGTTCCTAGTATTTGTTAACGACCCTTTGTATTTCTGTGGTGTCAGTTGTTACTTCTCTTTCATTTCTGATTTTGTGTATTTGGGTTCTCTCTCTTTGTTTCTTGGTGAGTCTAGCTAAGGGTCCATCAATCTTGTTTATCTTTTCAGAAAACCAGCTTTTTGTTTCATTAATCCTTTGAATTGTTTTTCTGGTCTCTATGTCATTTATTTGTGCTCTCATCTTTACTATTTCCTTCCTTCTACTTGATGTGGGGTTTTCTTTTTGTTTGCTGTCTAGTTCTTTAAGTTGTGAGGTTAGAAATTCTATTAGAAATTTTTCTTGTCTCTTGAGGTAGGCCTGTAGTGCTATGAACTTCCCTCTCAGAACTGCTTTCACTGAATCCCATATATTTTGTGTTGTTGTGTGTTCATTTTCATTGGTTTCCAGGAAGTTTTTAATTTCTTCCTTGATCTCCTCGGTAACCCATTCATTGTTTAATAACATGCTATTTAGCCTCCATGTATTCAAATGTCTTTGCATGTTCTTGCTGCAACTCCATAGTTGCCCCAACTGGGGATCGAACCCACAACTCAAGCATGTGCCCTGACTGGGACTTGAACCAGTAACCTTTCAGTGCACAAGTTGACGTTCAAGCCACTGAGCCACTCTGACCCGCCTAAATCATTATTTCTTCAAACGTTCTCTAACTCTCACTCCCCTTTTCTCCTTTTGGCACCCCTATAATGTGAATGTTGTTATGGTTCATGTTTTCCCAAAGACCCCTTAAACTATCTTCATTTTTAAAAATTATTTTTTCTTTTTGCTGGTCTGATTGGGTGTTTTCTGCTACCTTGTCTTCCAAATTGCTGATTTGGTCCTCTGCTTCATCCAACCTATTGTTTATTCCTTCTAGTGTGTTCTTTATTTCAAATATTGTATTCTTCATTTCTGACTGGTTCTTTTTCATGATTTATATGTTCTTTTTCATGCTGGTGAAGTTCTCACTATGTTCCTTGAGGTTCTCACTAAGTTCCTTGAGCAACCTTACAACCATTGTTTTGAGCTCTGTATCTGGTAGTTTGATTGCCTCCATTTCATTTAGTTGTTTTTTTCTGGAGATTTCTCCTGTTCTTTCATTTAGGACCTGTTTCTTTGTCTCCCCATTTTGGCTGCTTCCCTACATGCTGTCCCATTGTAGTTAAGCTATTGATTGCTGTTGGCATCACTGGGAGGGAGTGACCATGAGGCCAATCTGCTGTGAGGAATGGTTGAGACTATAGCAGAGGAGCTGCTGTGTGGGAGCTGACCCTACTGAGGAGGACTTGCTTCAATGGAGCTTTGGTGCTCACCAAGTCTTCCCCTTTGGTGTGTCACTCCTGGAGGTGGTAAGGTTGTAATCCAGTGTGGTCTAAAGCTGTCCACCAGGTGGACTGGCTCTGGGGCCTCCCAGGAGGTGCAGGTCAGCCACCATCTGTGCCCTTCCTGGGGCCACCCAGAACAAGTTATTGAGTGATCTGCAGATAGCTGCTAATTGTGCTGGGCTTGGAGGTGCCCAGGAGAGTCCAAGCTATGAATCAAGGCCAGTTGCTGTTAGTGCCAGGCCTGGGGCCACTCAGCAAGAAGTATGGGTTACATAGTGGCCAGATGCTGCTTGTTTGAGAAATTTTAGGAAAGTCCACAGCATGAAGCAAGATATCTCATTTGTATAGAAAAGCCACTGGAAACAGCTTAGGTGGGCCCGAATGTTGGGTGAGGTGGGGTCTCAGGAAATCACCAGGGTGGGACGAATTCTGTGAGCCAGGCTGATGCCAACTCAGATATGGTGCCCACCTACCAGCTTTGGGTATGGGTGGGTAGTCTCAGAAAAGAAACAATGGCCTCTGCCAGCACTTTTGTTTGACAGAAAGCTGTCCCCAACCCTGCTCTCACCATGATGCCAGAACATTTCAGTTTCTCCCCATATATTCTTGATTTCTTTTAAGTGGCTGCTCCCAGGCTGGAGTTCAGAGGAAGTGAGTTTGAGTAAGTCCCTGCACAGTTGCTTTAAGAGGAACTGCCTGGGACTCCAGCATCCCTCCATCTCACTGTGCCATAATCCCCTCTGGTATTTGCAGCTAGAAGTTATAAGGACTTCTCTTCCTGTCTCTGGAACCCTGGTCTGAGAGGCCTGTGAGGATCCTCCACAGCCAAGATATCCCTTCAGTTTTTAAACTGTGACATGTGGGTTTGGGACCAGCCCATTCTGAGTTTTTGCCCCTCCTACCAGTCTTGATGTGACTTTTTCTTTTAATCCCTAGTTGTAGGACTTTCATTTAGGTAGATTTCAGGCAGTTCTGAATGATGATTGTTTTGTAGTTTAGTTGTAATTTTGATATGGTTGTGGGAGGATTAGTGTACCTCATTTACCTATGCCACCATCTTGACCAGAAATGAATCTATTTAAGTCACTTTAGATGAGTTTCTGTTACTGAAATTCAACATAATCCTAACTGATAAAATAATCTCATTTAATCTCCCCAACAAGACTGTGGGGGAAAGTTTTATTATTCTATTGAACAGATGAGGAAATAGAGGCTCAGAGATATTAAGAGATTTGTCTGTCACACAGCTTGTAAGAGGCAGATCTTGGATCCAAATCGAGATTTGTCTGACTCAGCTTCCTGTGCTCTTTCTTCTATTCCATTATGTACCAACTTCCTTACATAATATACTGTTTACTGAGAAGAGAGGGATTTCTTGTGTGTATGTATATGTGTGTGTGTGTGTGTGTGTGTGTGTGTGTGTGTGAGAGAGAGAGAGAGAGAGAGAGAGAGAGAGAGAGAAATCTTGTTTTTAATTTAATTTAATTTTTTTGAGAGAGAAACTTTAGAGGGAAAAATCACTCGTTGTTTTCATCATGTATTTTCTAGGTTCCTGATGGTATGTGGCTTATATTCAAATAAGATAGGTATATAGTAAGAGACCAGAAAACCTTGTTCTTACCTTTCAGGAACTTCCAGTCTAAGATCAATAACCCTGCTCTAAGGATTGCTCTCCATTCCCACAGCTTTGTTAGAACCACTTGTTTCCATTTAGGTGTAACATTAATCCATTTATCTATTCATTTTCCAGGCCCCTTCTCTGAGATAGGCATACTAGAAAGAGAACTGGACTGAGTGTGAAGACCTGAGTCCTAGTCCTAGTACCACCACTAACTTACTGTATGAGTTCTAGGTCTTAGTCTCCCCATCTATATAAGGAGTACATTAAACTAAATACTCTCTAAGGGAATTTATAGCCCTGATAGGCCAGGATACTATGGTTGGAAAGGAATGTTAAGCCCAGATCATAATAGAACTTGAATATCTTTTGTAATGTGTGAACTTTCTCAAAGGACAATAAGAAGCCTGGGATATTTTTCGAAGACACACTAAAGTAATGCTTTTGAGTTGAAACTGCAGCTTTCCAGTTTCTAAGTTGTGTGATTTTGGGAGAGTTCTTAAACCTCTCAACCTGTTAGTTTCTATAAAGTGGAAGCAACAATTGTACCTATGGCAGAGTGTTCTTAGTAAGATTAATGATAAGTGAACATAACAAACTTCACAGAACAGTAGTTGTGAAATAGAAAATGATTAATCCATGGCAACCATGATTAATATTATTATGCCTTCTGCCTTCCAAACTTTTTCTCTATTTTCTGATCAGGTTATTGGGCCTTCCATTCTCCCTTTCTTGCATCACTACAATGGAAACATCCTCCCTTGTAAAAAGAGAACTGGCTTAGGGGAGGATAAGGGACATGTTGGCTAGAAAGACTTGATTGGTATTAAAAACATGTTCCATTCCCACAGAATAATACTGATAGCTGATTGTGCCCCTTCCTCAGACTCCTCCAGGGATGCATGGAGCATGAGGCAAAAAAAGAGGTGGGTGGGCTTGGAAGCCAGCTTGAACTGAGTACTGCAGCAGCAGCTTCTCTCTGGCTAGGATCATGGCCCATGAACAGTGGCTTCTGTAGCTCACTTGAAGATGGCCACTTGGCACACATTCATTTTCTGTTAAATGACTTTAAAACTGATCATCTCTTTCACCTTTAATGGCCTTTCACCAGCTGCTTTTCTAGGATCTTTTATTAAGTAAACTTAAATCTAATAACCAGAATCAAAATAATTGAGCTAAGTTCCAACTTAATGTGTGTGCTTTATGTAGGGTACTTCAGTGATGTCAAACTGTAAGGGAATGTTTACATTCCTTCTGTAAAATATATATTTTGTGTTTCCTACAGACCAGCAAATATGGACATCCATCTGTGATGCCCAAGTTTACAAAACCATTCTACTTCTGAATATAAGGTGAGATAAAACTATCCAATATACTGTATACAAATAAGTTTCAGATATTTTCTAAAAAGAAATTAAAAGGAATTTTTATTGAGTTCATTTTTCAGCTGATGCTGCCAACAGCTCTAATAAAATAGAGAGGATGCATGTGAAGATAAGAAAATTATAATTGGTCAGACAATAAAATTATCCATTGAATTTTTAACCAGAACATGTTAAACTAGGAAGTAAACAAAGGCAAAAAGAAATATAAGGAGGAGGCCAATGATAAATGATATTTATAATATACAGCAGAGATAACTGTAATACACCTAAGAAAATTTCTCAAAAACAGAATATACATACCTAATACTTTCCAGATTGATGTCATATATGAAGAAGTATCTTTAAAGAATGATTGCACACTAATAGATGATGTATACATTGTTATCTGGAAAAGGAGTGAACCTCTTTCTTTAAAATATAGAATTTGACAATTCCAAAAATTGAAGAGGAGGAAAGACTCTCAAGCTCATTTTACAAAACCAGCATTATTCTAATTATAAAACCAGATAAAGACACTACAAAGAAAGGACATTATAGGCCAGTATCCCTGACAAATACAGATGCAGAAGTCAGCAGGAAATTTTTAGCAAACCAAATTCAGCAATACATTAAAAAGATCATACACCAGGATCAAGTGGGATTTATTTCTGGGATACGAGGTTGGTTCAATATCCACAAATCAGCTAACATGATACACAACAACAGAAACAAAATGAAGGACAAAAATCATATGATTATACTAGTAGATGTAGTAAAAACATTAGACAAAATCTAGCAATCATTTATGAGAAAAACTCTCAGCCAAGTGGGAATAGAGGGAACATACCTCAACATAATAAAGGCCACAACAGTACAAACCCACAGCTAAGTTCATATTCAATGAGGAAAAAATAAAAGGATTTCCTCTAAGATCAGGAACAAGACAAATGTGTCTACTTTCACCACTCTTATTCAATAGCATACTAGAAGTCTTAGCCACAGCATCAGACAAGAAGAAGAAATAAAATGCATCCAAATTTGAAAGGAAGAAGTAAGACTGTCATTATTTGCAGATAACATCATACTTTATCTAGAAACCCCAAAGATCCCCCCAAAACTACTAGGATTGATAAATAAATTTAGTAATATAGCAGGATACAAAATAGATATTCAGAAAATGGTTACATTTTTATACACCAATAATGAACTATCAGAAAGGGAAACGAAGAAAACAATTCCATTTACAATTACATAAAAAAAAAAAAGCTACGAATAAATTTAACCAAGGAGGTAAAAGACCTGTACTTGAAAACTTATGACACTGAAGAAAGAAATTGAAGATACAAATATATGGAAACATATACCATGCTCATGGATAAGAAGAATTAACATAACTAAAATGTCCATACTACCCAAAGCAATCTATGGATATAATGCATCCCCTGTCAAAATACCTGTGATGTATTTTGCAGAACTAGAATAAATAGTCCAAAATTTATATGGAACCACAAAAGACCCCAGATAGCCAAAGCAATCTTGAGAAAAAAGGAGGAGGTATCATGCTACCTTATATCAAACTATATTACAAGGTGATAGTAATCAAAACAGCATGGTACTGGCTAAAAATAGACATATAGTTCAATGGAACATAATAGAAAGCCCAGAAATAAACCCATGTTTATATAGTCAATTAATATTTGACAAAGGAGGCAAGAAAATACAATGAGGTAAAGACATTCTATTCAATAAATGGTGCTGGGAAAATTGGTCAGATACATGTTAAAAGAAATGAAACTAGACCACCTTCTTACGCTATATACATGAATAAAGTAAGAATGGATTAAAGACTTAAATGTGAGACTCAAAACCATAAAAATCCTAGAAGAAAACATAGGCAACAAAATCTTGGACATTTTGCCCAGCCAGTGTGGCTCAGTGGATTGAATGTTTTCCCATGGACTGGGAGGTCCCGGTTCAATTCCCAGTCAAGGCACATGCCTGAGTTGAGGGCTCGATCCCCAGTAGGGAGCATGCAGGAGGCAGCTGATTGATGTTTCTCTTTTACATCAATCCTTCTATCTCTTCCTCTCTCTCTAAAAAATCACTGAAAACATATTTTTAAAAAATCTTAGACATTTCTCTTTGAAATATTTTTTCTGATATATCTCTTCAGGCAAGGTAAACAAAAGAAAAATAAATGAGATTACATCAATCTAAAAAGTTTTTGCACAACAAAAGAAAACATCAACAAAACAAAGAAATAACCTACTAAATTGGATAACATACCAATAATATTAATATATCCAAAAAGGGGTTAATATCCAAAATTTATAAAGAACTCAGACAAGTCCGGCCAGTGTGGCTCAGTGGTTGAGATCGACCTGTGCATCAAGAAGTTGCCGGTTAGATTCCTGGCCAGGACACATGCCCAGGTTGTGGGCTCGAACCCCAGTGGGGGGCATGTGGGAGGCAGCCAATCAATGTTCTCTCTCATCGACATTTCTCTCTCTCTCTCCCCTTCACTTCCTCTTTCTCTAAAATCAATAAAGAAAAAAAAAATTTTAAATAAAAAATATAATTAAAAAAAAGAACTCAGACAACAATTAAAAAAACACACAAAATACCACAATCCAATTAAAAATGGGCAAAGGACTTGAATAGACACTTTTTCAAAGAGAACATACTGATGGCCAATCTACATATGAAAAGATGCTCAACATCACCAATCATCAGAGAAATGCAAATTAAAACTACAAAGTGATATCACCTTACACCTATCAGAATGTCTATAATCAACAAATCAAGAAATAACAAGTGTTGGTGAGGATGTGGAAAAAAGGGAACCCCTGTGCACTGTTGGTGGGAATGCATATTGGTGCAGCCACTATGGAAAACAGTATGGAGTTTCCTCAAAAAATTAAAAATGAAACTGCCTTATGACTCAGTGATTCCACTTCTGGGTATTTATCATAAGAAATCTAAAACACGAATTTAAATGAATATATGCACCCCCATGTTTATTGTAGCATTATTTACAATAGTTAAGATACAGAAGTAATCCAAGTGCCCATTAATACATAAATGGTTAAAAAAGCCATGGTCCATATATACAATGGAATAATACCCAGTCATAAAAGGAATGAAATCTTGCCATTTGTGACACCATGGATGGACCTAGAGGGTATTATGCTGAGTGAAATAAGTCAGCCAGGGAAAGATAAATACCATATGATTTTACTTTCCTGTGAACTGTAAAGACCAAAATAAACAAACAAAATAGAAACAGACTCATAGATAAAGAGAACAGAACAATGGTTGTCAGAGGAGAGAGAGTTTGGAGGCTTGGGAAAAAGTTGAAGGGATTAACAAGTATAAATTGGCAGTCACAACATAGTAGTAGGGGTGTAAAGTACAGCATAGGGAATATAGGCAATAATATTGTAATAACTATGTATGGTGTCAGATGGGTACTTGAAACACTGGGAGGGGGTGCTCTTTGTAAAATATATGATTGTCTAACTACTATACTATATACTAGAAACTAATACAGAATAATATTAAATGTAAACTGTAATTGAAAATAATTTTTTTTAAAAAAATTGAAAAAATAAAGTATAGAGTTTGCTAAAGTGACATCATTAAAATAATGACCTAGGTTGATCCCAACTCCAGTCTCCTTCACAAAAAGGCCAACTAACAACTATACATGAACAGGAAACTGGTGAGAAAATCTTATCACATAGGGGTAAAGCTGAAGTCACCTGTTGCATGACAAAGATCAAGATTGACCACATTAGAGCCCTGGCTGGTTTGGCTCAGTGGTTGGAGCATCGGCCTGCGGACCAGAGAGTCCTGGGTTCGGTTCCTGCTAGGGGCACGTACCAAAAAAAAAAAAAAAAAAAAAAAAAAAAACCAAAAAAACAAAAAACAGCAAACGTATTAATTTGAAGAAAAAAAAAAAAGATTGACCACATTAGAAGGGTTAAAAGGTGTGGTTACACTCTGACCACACTGACCCTCTGCCAGGTTGACACTACAACACACTGAGAGGGCCCCCATGAGCCTACAATTTCTCCAGTGGGCAAAAGAGAGCCCAAGATGGACATCCAGCTGCTCTAGTGTTGGGGGTTACTTTTCAGGATTAATGGGAGTGTGTGAGAATTTGTGGGGCTCATTTAACGTGGTCAGGTAGTGATGAAAAAAAGAAAAAAGAAAAAAGGATTGGGCTTTCAGCAACCAGTGCTCAAATATTGGCAAACCAAGTTCCTACTTGCAGCAGTGCCCAAGTAGAAATTTCTACCAGCAGCATTACTCATCTACAGAGCCAAGATGGTGTCCCTGTCTTACCAGGGAGCTCAACAGGGTGCAGGTTTGCCTGATTTGGGACCCCAAACAATAAGCCTTCCAAGCCTTGGAGCCTGTTCTGCCACTCTGTGGAACAGGAAAGCTAATTAATACCTGCCTACTACTGAATATAACTCCCATCCCGCCTGACCAGGAAGCCTGCCCAGAGCACCTAGAAAGCTGTTTAGCACAGCAACACTCAAGCAGACAGTACAAGCAGTGGCTTTGGTCATCTGTAGAGCAAATTCAATAGCCCTATCTGGCAAGGAAGCTTGGTGCAAATTCTGTTTGATTTGGTCCCCACACAAGAAACTTACCAGCCTTGGTGCCTTTTCTTCAGAGCTGGTATGCTAATCTATAGTCTTGTCCACTGCTGAATATAGGCAGTAGTCTTGCCTGACCAAGAAACATAGGCAGACCTCCAGGAATCTGTGTAGACCATTCTGCAACACTTATTAAGTGACACTTGAATAGGGAGCCCAGCCAGAAGCCCTGCCCATATGCAAAATTTGGGCTGTGTTTTATCAGGGCAGTAAACTTGGTGCACAGTTCTCCATATTTTGGTTCCCACATAAAAGCCTTGTTGAACTTGGGGGTTATTCAGTGGCTACACATGGGCAGGAAAATTACTTTGTAGCCTCACCTATTGCTAGAAACAATCTTCTGTCTGCCAACAAAGGAACCTACTCCCAGCACACTTTAAGCTGGGAAGCCTATCCTCCATTTCCACTTACAGTGGCATCTGAGCAGAGATCATGGCCAATGTCTCTCATCATCAACAGATTTCTCAACAGAAACTTTTCAAACAGGCCAAGAATAGGGTGATATATTCAAAATATTGGCTAAAAAAATCTGTCAACCAAGAATACTATACCTTGGTAAAGCTGTCCTTCAGAAATGAGAGATACAGACTTTTCCAGATAAACAAAAACTGGGGGAGTTCATCAGCACCAGATCTGCCTTACAAGAAATACTAAAGGGCATTCTTCAAGTGGAAATAAATGAACACTAACATCATAGAAAAATATGAAGGTAGTGTACCACTCACTGGTAAATATATAGTCAAAGACAGATGCTGTAATATGGTAATGGTGTGCATAATTTACTTATAACTCTAGTGTACAAGTTAAAAAAGAAATATATTTAAGATAATCATAACTACCATAATGTGTTATTTGATTCAAAATATATATAAAAAATTAAATTGTAACATTAGTAACCTAAATGTGAGGGGAGAGAGTAAAAGTATAAAGGTTAGAAATGCTATTGAAGTTAAGTTGTTATCAGATTAAAATAAGGTGTTATAATTTGAAGATATTTTATGTAAGCCTTGTGGTAAACACAGAGGAAAACCTATAGTAGTTACATAAAAGATCACAGTAAAGAGGTCAATGCACAATGGTATGATAGTTACCAGAGGGAAAGGGGTGGGGTAGTAGAGGGTTAAAGGGGCCAAATATATGATGATAGAAAATGATTTGATTTTGGGCAGTGGGCACACAATGCAATATGCAGATCACATATAGAAATGTACACTTGAAACCTATATAACCTTATTAACCATTGTCATCCCAATAAATTTAATAAAGAAAGACATATAGAGGGAAGTAGAAAATGATGGATTATAGGAAGGAAGGAAAGAAGGAAATATTTCAGCCTCTGTATCTAACCTAACCATACTTGAGAGTTAGAACCACCTCTGGACTCCCCAGTTACATGATCCACTAAATTACCATTTTTTCTTAAAAAAGAGAAATCAATGCATACTGATAGAAAAGGTCATGAAATCACAAAAGAAAACAGTGATATAAGAAGCAAAAAAGGTTAATTTACAAAACAGCTAGAAAACAATGAACAAAATGGCAATAAAATCATTATTAGTAATTACTTTAAAAGAAAATGGATTAAATTCTTCAATCAAAAGACATACAATTGCTTGAATGAACAAAAAACAAGATCCAAGGACATGCTCTGTATAAAAGACTCACTTTAGCTTTAAAGACACATAAGGAATGAGAATGAAAGCCTGGAAAAAGATATTTCAAGCGAATGGTAACTTAAAAAAGCAAGGATAGCTATACTGATATCAAACAAAATAGACTTCAAGATAAAAATGGTACAATAGACAAAGAAAATATTTATATAATAATAAAGGGGCCAACCCATCAAGAAAATATACTTGTAAATATTTATATACCTGATATCAGCACAAAAAATAAGTAAAACAAATACTAACAAATAAATAGCAATGCAATAATACTTGGGAACTTGAATACCCCACTTTCAACTAAGGGTAGATCATCCAGGTAGAGAATCAATACAGAAACAGTGGATTTGAACACCACAGACCAAATGGATCTAACAGACATATATAGTACATTCTATTAGGTAACTGCAGAATACAAATTCCTCCAAAGCATGTATGCATAATTTCTAGGATAACTTATATGTTAGGGCATAAAACAAGTCTTAGAAAGTTCAAGAAGATTAAAATCATACCAAGTATTGTCTCTGACCATAGTGGTATGAAACTGGAAATGAATAACAGGACTAACACTGGAAAATTTATATATACAAAGAAATTGAACAACACTCTTAATAAATGGATCAAAGAAAAAATTTAAAGAAAAAATTTAAAAAGTATCTTGATGCACTTCTATGTTCATAGCAGCACTATTTACAATAGTTAAGGTCTAGAAACAGCCCAAGTGCCCATCAGTAGATGAGTGGATAAAAAAGCTGTGGTACATTTACACAATGGAATACTATGCAGCTGTAAGAAAGAAAGATCTCTGACCCTTTGTGACATCATAGAGGGACCTGAAGAGTATTATGCTAAGTGAAATAAGTCATAGAAAGACAAATATCACATGATCTCACTTATATGTGGAATCTAATGAACAAAATAAACTGACAAACAATATAGGTCCAGAGGCATGGATGCATGGAACAGACTGACAGATCTCAGGGGAGAGGGGGTGGTGGGGGATGGAAAGAGATTAACCAAATAATATATATGCATATATACATAGCCATGGGTACAGACAATATTGTGGTGAGGGCCTGGGGTGGGGTGGGTCTGGGTGGGTGAGGGCAAAGTGGGGAAATGGGGGACATTTGCAATACTGTCAATAATAATAATAATAATAAAATAGAAAAAAATTCAATTTCAGTTTGCATTCAATATTATTTTGTATTAGTTTCAGGTGTACAGCATAGTGGTAAGATAGTCATATACTTTACAAAGTGGTCCCCATAATAGTTCAAGTACCCACCTGGCACTGTACTTAGTTACTACAATGTTATTGACTATATTCCCTATGCTGTACTTTACATCCCCATGACTATTTTGTGATTACCAATCTGTACTTCTCAGTCCCTTCACCTTTTTCACTCAGGTCCCCAACCCCCCTCCCCTCTGGCAACCATCAGTCTGTTCTTTGTGTCTGTGAGTTTGTTTCTATTTTCTTTGATATTCTTTTAAAATGCACATCAATAACTGTTGTTCTAAAGTAGTTTTTAAAATAAAATGTGTAAATTTTAAAATAAATCATTAAGTTTTTGTTTTTTATTATACTATGTAGTGTAGCAGTATTTTCTAATTTAAGAGTTACTTTAACAGTTATAAACAATGGGATATACCTTCTCTGTGATGTCTAAAAATATAAGTACTTTGTTGTGATCTTCTACAGGTATTAATTTTTAAGTAGAGCAAACAAATTTAAAATATGTATAACTCCAACAGTTTTTAATTTATGGTTGCTTTGGTCAAACTTTGTGTGTGCTCATCACCTAAGAGTTATTTGTCAGGTTATTTATTCAATGTGAATGTTGTTTCAAGTTTGTATGGGAAAATTGTAGTTAAACATCTCATTTTCATCAGTGTAGAAGAAGCACAATTGTATCACTCCATCTTGTTTATAGTCTTTAAATCATTACATTTGTATATTTTTAAAAAACAGAACAGGGAACATCCTAGATTGTGCCAGAGAAGAGTTCCAAAAGACAGAGATGTAGGAGAGAAGGTACAGCTTGTATCAGATGCCCATATTTTATCTACTGAATTTTGCTTTCCCTCGAAGGCTCTGGTTCACACTGTTACCCCTTGTAAGGGAACAGCCTTCCTGATATAATCAGAACAAAGAAATTTCCACGTTTGGACAAAGAAGAGCTTGGGGAGAAAGGCCTGCAGGAGCTAAGGAGTGGCTGCCCACAGCTCACTCCTCAAAATCACCTCTTCCTCAGTGCCCCATCACTCTTCAAACTCCAGTTCAAGAAGGTATGTAAACTATAACAATTTGGATTGCATTTGACCACAAGTAATAAAAGCAAATAGACATACAAACAAACCCAGACATTTAAACAAGGAAGGGGTTTATTTACTTATTTATTTTCATATAACAAAAAATCGAGAGAGTCTAAGACCCATAGCATATCCAGGCCCCTGTGTCTTTTTGCTCTACCATTCTTACCTGCAGTATTGCCCTCAGGGTATAGAGTCTATCTACAAGATGGAGAGCTCCTGTAGCACCATGCATCATGTCTGCATTGAAGGGAGAAAGGACAGGAAAAGGCAAAACTTGTGCATCCACTGATCCATTGCATCTGCCCCCTACTGAATTGTCATCTCTCTATCCCTCTGAGACGGGAAGGAAGCTGAGAGGTGTAGTTGTTTTATTTTTATTTTTAAATGTTTTTTAAAGGGAGGCTCACTTCTGCACCCTGCCCAAATCAGAGTTCTGTTAGGAAGAAGAGGAGAATTGATCGTGGATAAGGACAGGCAGAGTCTGCCACATACCTTTTCTGCTTCTTTGCAGCACAAATGAAAGTGGCTGCCATTACACACACACACACACACACACACACACACACACACACACTTGCTCAAAAGAAAACTTTAGTACTATAGTTAAATTTCCAAAGCAAGGCTTTGTGGCCAGAAAACAAATATCCTCACTGAGGCAACTCACTGGAACATCACTGGCACCACCTCTCAGAAAACTACATTTCTGTTCTCCCAGCTCCCTTCCAAATCTCAAATACCACCTCTCTTGCACCTCACAAACTCTCTCCAAATCAAGGCCAAAGATAGCAGTTACCTGGGGCTCAGTCTCCTCAGCTAGTTTCCAGTTTGCCTCATTCTTAGTCCACTGGCTAGGCTTAGATAACAGGGGTGTCAGCAGTAGCATGAGAAACTGGAGATTACAGCTTCTGTCATTTTTTTTTTTTTTTTTTTTTTTGGACACTGCAAAAGCCTTCTGGATTTTAGTGCCAGCCTGGGAGTTGACGATAATGTCTTACATAGAGATGAGCAAATGAGGTATTCCAAATGTACCTGAATCTGTGCCTGAGAGTCATACCTAATGCAAATGCCAACTCCATTCTAATAGTTTCTCATTGTTTCTTCACATGGATCTTTGATTATGATCTCTCCAACCTGCTTCTTGCCATTTTCATGCTGTGTGTCTCCTCTCTTCCAATCTTACATGCTAGTCAAGATGCGCCCCATCGGCATCTGAAAGAGATTAAATAATAAAGCTTACCTGAGGAAACAAAAAAAGTGTGTGGGGGGGGGCAATACAATGTAGTAGTTAAGAGCTCTGGCTCTGAAGTCCAACCGCCTTTCCTATTACCTAGTTAAAATAGGCTTGGGCAAGTTACTTTACCTCTGTTCCTTAATTACCTTCTATAAATGAGGTAATAAGATTACCTGCTTCATAGGGTTATTGTCACGATTAAATGAATCAGTGCATAAAGCACCTGACACATAGTAGGTTCTCAATAAATATTTGTTATTATAATTTAATCATGGACTTTTGACATGGCAGTCCCTCTGCTTGGAGCACCATTTGTCACTTTTGTTGGCAAACTCCCATTGTCCTTCCAAAATCACTCAAAATGTATCTCCTTTTAACAAAATTAGAGATTTAAATATGTTTACTCGATACTTTGTGCATAACCCTGATCTGACAGTAATCACTGAATATTATAACATTGTCTGTGAACTCCTCAAGGGTAGCAGTCTGTGCTTTATTGCTTTATCCTTAGCATCTCCCATAGGGCATGACCCATACTAGACACTTGGTAATTGTTTAGAAATGAATGAATGAATGAATGAATGACAAATGAATAAGGAATGCAGCAATAGAAATCATATTATCCCTGTACCCTAGACTTCCCAATGACAGAATTGATAAGTCTCTTTCATGTTGTCCTAAAATGTATCTCCGGGACTCCTGTTTTAAGACAATGTATGGTGCTAGAATGCACTGGGCTAGCTGTTGGCAGAGGAAAATGGTGGTGAGGATGGGTGAGGGGGGAGACAGGAGTTGGAGTGGAAGAGGGATAAGTCACCAAGATCTCCATAGGGAACACATTCCATTGTATTCTTCTTCCATGGGGCATACTCTTAGAGGTGTTTCTTGGGGAGAGGTAGAGCTTTCAGGAACTATAGTAGCTCTTGTCTATGGAAATAATGGGGCAGCTGTCCCTAATTATGGATAAAGAGGCTGAGAACTCAGAGAAATCATAAAAAAATACCAGGGGCTTGTAATAAGCTTATGCTGTCAGATTACCAAGGTTTCAAGCAGAATTAAGTGTGGCTGGTAAGTGATTTGAACCAGACTGAAGGAAGTGGTAGTTCCCTCTTTCTGATAGTTCCCCTTGTATCCAAATATTGGGTATTCACACAAAACCAAAAACTCTGACGAGGATGACTTAGACTAAAGCACTAGGTTATAAAGGGCAAAGAATGAGGTAGGGAGAATTTGCAAAATTAGACAACATTGTGGTTGCCACTCTTTCACAGGCTGGGAAGACTCTAGCTTTGCCACTGACTCGCTCTGTGACCTTGGGTAAGTCCTTTTTTTTCTCTAGGCCTCAGTCTCCTCATGTCTTTAACAAGGTAGTTAGATCTGACCATCTTTCAAAATCCTTACAGATATTTAAATTATGGCATAAATGGTGGAATGAGCTATACAAAGACTTTTACAAACAGGACTCATTTGTCTGGCTTGTAAGAGAGGCAGCTCAGTGTGAGGGCAGGTTGCTGTGTAGGATGATTCCCTTGAGGGCTCAATGGGCTCTGAATGTCTGTGTCCCCCAGGAGCGCTGGGGCTAATTGTGAGCTCACTTCAGTCTCTCAGCCTTTGTATTTCTCTGAGTTCCACCCCCAGGGTGAGGTTTTTTCCTTTTCCAGGGTCCTCGGGTTAATGAAGGCATTTCTTCCCTGGAGAGATTGGAGTGGTTTTCTCAGCCTGAGAGGGTGATAATTTTCTCACTTAAATCACATTTATTATAGACCTAAATGGAGTTTATTTGGAGAATAATTTAGTTTCTCAAGACAACTGGAAAAAAAAAAACCTATTAGCTGTGGGAGACACAGCTCCAAGCAGCTGGCATTTTTATAGTTCTTTGGAGCTGACAGTGGTGTGGCCAGAAAGGAACTCAGCTCCATAGCTCTGGGGCAGGGCCTGGAAATCTTTGTTTCTTTCTGGGAGTTGCAATATGGGAAGCATCCTTGGGCTACAGAAAAAATGGTTGAGAGAATGACAAAGAACAACAACAACAAAAATATATGAGGAGGATCCTTAGGGTCTGACTTGGGGTTATCTGGACTACAGAATTGTGGAATTATGACCTTTAAAAACTAGAAGGGCCTTAAGAAATCATCTGGATCAAATATCCCCATTTTTTAAGCTAACTGGAACCCAAGGGGCAGAGACATGTCCAAATTAGTATGCATACGTACACACTCACAAACACACCTTAAAGTTTTGGAATCATAGATACAGTGTCCTCAAGCTGAACCCTTGTAAACCATCTCATCAAATCTCCCTCATGCTATAAATGGGGACCCAGAAGCCTATAGAGGAGAAAAGATCAACCCAAGGTCATACAGGGAGTCAGGAATGAGGCCGGGAACTGAGACACAGAGCAGGAGGTATTTGGAAACTTCTTGAAGCATAAAGTTGCTGATGAAAGCAAAGGTGGAGCATATTTGACACCAGGGGCTTAGTAGGCAGACTACTCACATAGTGTATATTTACTCTCTCTAAGGAAATCCTATCCTGGATCATGGTCTTCATGTCCTAAGATTGCTGCAAAATAAAGGCTCATAGACTCATGGCATATGGAAAAATTGCTACAGCCTCCAGCTTTTGGTTTTAATATCTCCTGTCTTCTTATCTCTCTTTATTTCTCCTCTCATCTCTTGGTCTCTTTAGTATACCCTGGTTTCTGTCTCCCCTGTTCCCTTTGTATCAGAGTCATTATCCTTAGCCCACACCCCATCCCACCCCACCGCTAGCCTATCTGAGTGGCACTGTTCAACTCTACGCAGCATCCTTGCTCCACCCTTATCTACAACAAAATGCTTATTACCTTTCTCAGGTAGATATATAGGAGTGAAGACCTAGACTACACATGAATGAAATCTCTCCCCTTCCCTGGTTTTATATTACTTTCAAAGGGAGAGCTCATTATGCCCAATGACTTTCTTATTGATGGATGATTATGGTTGGAAATATGAAGGCAAAAGGGAAGATAATTTTGGTGGTATAACTGCCTCTAATATAACACCTTATAGATGTATCATTACAGACTTAAAATTAGAGAATTCTTTCTCTGCAACACATTACTGAGTGCTTATTTTGTTCCATGTTCTGTGTTAGGTATGGGGAGGGAGTGTGAGTAAGGAAGGGGGCTGGAAAAAATAACAAAAGGAAGCTCACAGGGAGTAGGGCAGCTACCCATTGTAATTTTTATAATTATTAAAAGTCAAATCAAAAGATTGATAGAAATCAACTCTGGGTCTAATATATATTACATTGAAATGAAGTTATATGAAAATAAACTATTGTTAACAGTGCAATCCCCCCCCCCCCACAAACTACTTATAACCTAAGGTTAATGGAAGTATGAGCTAAATAGCACCTCATTGTAGCACAAAGGAAGGTCATGACATCTTCCATCTGGGCAGAAGTGAAGGGAATCAGGGAAAGCTGTACAGAAGAGCTGGTATTTGAGTTACAGTTAGAATACGGAAAAATATTTTATTCAAATGAGGGAAGGGAAAGAAACAAGGTTTAAAGGCTTGAAAGTACAGAGCATGTTTGAGCATTGTGACTGGAGTATGCCAGGGAGAACAAGGTAGATGAAAGTTTAAAGGTAGAAGTGCCATAGAAAGGATGCCTGCAATGCAAGACTAAGGGGTTTGGATTTTATCTTGGAAACAATGGAAAGCCATCAATAAATTTTAAGCAAGGGAGTAATATGATCATTGGTTTTTTATTTGGTTTTGTTTTGTTTTAGATGATAATTATATAAGCAGTATGGAGGATTGGCTGGAGGAAGAGAAGCCTAGAAATAGGGAGACCAGATAGAACATTTTTTTTATGTCAGAACCAAGTCAATGAAACAGATAGGAAATATATTTAGGCAGTAGAATGAACAGAATCTGGGTAATAATGGATTGAGGTGTTTATCAGTCAGCTTCCACCATACTAATGCTGCCTAACAATCACAGAACCTCAGTGCTATATAATAGTAAGAATTTATGTCTCATTCAAATGTCTGCAGGTCACCTGGGGTTTTATTTATCTAGTGTGGGCTTGTCTTGAATTGGCTACAGGTATGAAATGGTTCATAATGCCTAGCTTCAAAATTGGCATGCTGTTACTTATGCTAACCTTCCACTGGTTGAAGCAAATCATATAGTTAGGCCTACAGTCAGCATGGAAGGACACTATAATGTCACATGCTAATGGGTATGGATAGAGGGTGAATAATTGAGACCATTAATGTTATCAATCAACTGCCATTGGATCTGAAGGATAGAGTGGAGGAGGGGAGATGGGAAATAATACAGCATGTTTGAGAAACTAAAACAAAAGACTAGTATGGATGGACCACAGAGAATGAGAGGGGAGAGTGGTGTGATATAAAGCTGGTAGGGTTCAGAGAGCCATATAGGTTTTCTCAGGTTACTTTAAGGGTTTTCATTTTTATCCTGAGAGCAAGGAGAAGCCATTGTAGAGTTTAAATCAGAGGAAGGACAATCCCCAGAATTTTAGTCTGAGCAGCTGGATAGATTATGGTACCATTCACTGACATAGGTAAACCTAGAGGACCCTGGGTCCTTTTTCAGCCCAAGGGCTAAAGGTAGGTATGTGGTTGATCTTGATAAGTATAAGCCAGGGTTTCTAAACCTCTGGCATTATTCACATTTTAGGCTAAATAATTCTTTGTTGTGGGGCCTGTCCTGTGCATGTAAAATAATTTAGCAGCATCTCGAGCTTCTATCCACTAGGTGCCAGTAACAACAGTTTCCCCAAGCTGTACTTAAATATGTCTCCAGACATTGTCAATTGCTGCCTGGAGGCAAATTGCTGCTAGTTCAGAACCACTAGTCTAAACTAATCATGGCAATTTCATTTCCTTTGCTAGTGATTGATTAGGAAGTGGCATATTTTTCAGAGGTCTGGTAGACCACCAATATCTATTCTCCACTTCTTTCTTAAAACAGAGTACCAACTTTTAGCTGGGATACTACTGCTAGATTTTCTTGCAGCTGAGTGTAGCAATGACACGAAGTTTGGGCCAATGATATTTAAGTGGAAGTGTTGTATGGAACTTCTAGAAACACTTTTGTAAAGGGAGAAGATGTATCTCCTCATTTATTTATTCCATCTTCCTTCTTGAACATGATGTGATGACTAGATCTCCAACAGTCATCTGGGACCACATAAATATGGAGAATTCCCTAATGGTGACAAAACAGAAGGCTGGAAGGATCCTGGATCTATGATGACTTCATGAAGCTACCATATCAGTCCTGGAATGCCTGCCTCTACTCTTCTATACAGAAATAAAATGTTATCATATTTAGTCATCTGTTTTGTTTTGTTTGTATTTCTATTATGTTGTTGCTGAATCTAATCCTAACTCCTAAAGCATAAAGTATATGGTGCAGTTCTTACCAATGACGTATGAGAAGTCTGTTGTGGAGCTTCTTCTAAAGATGTTTTCTCTTTACAAAAGGTCAAGAGGGAAGATTGTCCTGTCTTCCAGTCTTTGGACATTATTGTATGAAAACTTGACATTGTGCACTGCTGCAGCCATCAAGAAGTGTAGCATGTATGTGGAAAATAATAGAGTAGACAGATAAAAAGTACCTGGATCCTTGATGTTATTGAGCCACTGAATCGAACTATGTTATAACTAAGCATCTCCAGATCATCTGTTAAAGACAATATACATTTTATTATAATTCAATCCATTTTACTTAAATTTCTGTAACTTGTACCTTAAAGCCTCCTGAATGATACAAATTAGCTAGGAAAGGAAATTGATGAGTTAAGTTGGGATATGTTGAGTTTGGTAAAAATCTGTGACACATCTAGGTTTGTGAAACTCAACATGCAGTTGGCTAAACAGATTTGATTCCTAAAGAAGACATGAGAGTGGTCTTGATACTAGGAAAGGAGCTCTGGTCTTCATTGTAAGTGGAGGCTTAGCTATCCATTGTGACCACCCCCTCCTTCCTTAAACCTAGTATATTGGCAGAGTCATAATAGGGAAGCGCTAAAGGGCCCCAGGGAAAGAATAGGAACGAGCTACAAAAATGGGGCTCACTAGAATTAGTGATGATGCCTTCAATGCTGAAAGTTGGTCCGTTTGCCGGCTAACCTCAGAATGTGCTGGTAGAACTGTTCAGATTTCTCACTTCTCACAGGCCACATTCTGAGCTTGCTTTATAGCAGTAGTTCTGGACAAAATTCATGCAACTTGTAGGATTTCCCGTGGATTTGCTATCAGTTGGTCCCTGTCCCTATATTGCCATTAAAGTTTAGGGCCTCCAGCTAAGGTCCTGTACATGTTAACAGCCACCAGAGGACAGTACAGTCTGGAACAAGCATTGCCAACCAGCAATGCAAGCCAGTCTTCCTGGGGTCATTTATTGCCTGGACCAGATGCCCTCTTACTATTGCCTTTAATTGTCATCTGGGGCCGAAAGGCCCTAAGAAGGAGTTTAGAGGCACTCAGTTTTGAACGGAACTCTAGCACCACACCTTTGTCTCTCTTACTCACTTTCAGGCCTTGTGGTAGAAGCAAGAACTCCCCATACCCCAGAATGTCATGGGTTAAAGCCAAAAGCAACTGGAAGCACAGGCCAAGGGATATATTTGGAAGGTTGATTCCTCCTCCTCTTCCTCTGGAAGGGGCAGGCAGACCTTGGCTTCATACCCAGATTACAGAACCACAGACTCAGAGCTGAAAGAGCCCTTATTTATCACACAGGAATTCTTAGCTTAAGGATCTATGAGTCTCCTGAAATTATACACAAAATTGTGACATTTGCATCCAAAAATTTCATCAGATTCTCAGAAGTCTGTGATCCAACAAAGGTTAAGAAACATTCCAATCCCTTGAAGTTACAGATGAGTCCCTGAGAAGAGGGAGGAGGGGCTGGGACTTTCAAAGCCACAGAGTTACTCAGGAACAGAACTGGGACTAGAACTCAAGCCTTTGACACAAAAGTAGATACTCTTTGTACTATGCAATAATCTATTAGACCTTTCTCTTCAAACTGTTGTGCCATGGGCACATAGAGTAAGTAAAGAAGGTGATGACAGTAGTAAGCTAGAGTTGGACAGCAAGTGCAGTGCAGACTGTATTTTTAGGTCATAGAACAGGCTGGAGAAGAGAACATGGTCAGTGAATCCAGCAGTCTGCTGAGAAAGTTACCAGAGTGCCTTATCCATGTCTCCCTGAGGCCTCACCTTCCTCCTTCCTCCTTACCTCTGGCTCTAGGACTGTATATACTTACTTCTCCTGACACTATCACGGACTCAGTTTCCTTGGGTTCTACTCCCATATACCCTGTTGCATTTTAACTGTGGATTTGAACAAAATCTTCTCAGCTTCTTCCTTTTTTTGCCATCCCCTAAAGTGAGCACCCAGAACCTTTGGATGTTAGTACTACTATTTCTGGGTCATGAGAAAACCACAATAACTGTAGAATCTTACAGAAGTTTCTGAGTAACTGGCTCAGTTCTGTTACTAACCTCAAAGATGCATAGAAAGTCAGAGGATCTTAGAAAATTTGAGTCTAGCCTGGCTGGTGTGGCTCAGTGGATTGAGTGCATCCCATGGACTGAGAGGTCCGGGTTCAATTCCCAGTCAGGGCACATGCCCTGGTTGCAGGCTGGATCCCTGGTGGGGGGTGTGCAGGAGGCAGCTGATTGATGTTTCTCTTTCACATTGATGTTTCTATCTCTCTCTCCCTTCCTCTCTCTAAATAATCAATAAAACATATTTTTTTAAAAAAGAAAGTTTAAGTCTAACTCCTTGATTACACAAATGGGGTTCTGTGACCCAGAGAGTAAAAGGAGTGGACCTGCTATCACAACAATTAAGGAGCTAGAACTGCCCTGGCCAGCTTTGCTCAGTGGTTAGAGCGTCGGCCTTCGGTCCAGAGAGACCTGAGTTCAGTTCCCAGTAAGGGCACGTACTTCGGTTGCGGTTTGTCCCCGGCCCTGGTGCGGGTGGCAGCCACCCGATGTGTCCCTTTCATGTCGATGTTTCTCTCTCTCTCTCTCTCTCTCTCTCCCTCCCTCCCACTCTATCTGAACAAAAAATGGAAAAATGTCCTTGAGTGAGGATTAAAAAAAAAGGAGCTAGAACTGCACCCCAAATATATATGAATCCTAGATCGCTCTAGCATGCTAAACGTCGCCTGACTATCTTTTGCCATTTATGAGGTGGTGTTGAAAGTCTCATTTTGAAGCCCTGGCCAGCAGGCAAAACTATTAACCTGATGGTTTCTTTTTATTATTGTTGTTTCAATATTATTTTCATTTTTTAATTTAATTTATTGTGGTGACACTAGTTAACAAAATTCTACAGGTTTCAGGTGCGCAATTCTACAACACACCACCATTGAGTGGTGGTCTACTGGGTTCTGAAGCTGGCCTCTGTGTTTGCTACTTCTGGAACCTCTTGGGAGGTGTTTCATTGTAGGCTAAGGTCAATCACCACTCATACCAGGCTTGGAGATTCTTGGTAGGAGATACAAAGTGATATATACCTGGTTGCTGCTTGCACTGGTCTTGGAGGCTCTTGAGAGCAGTTATGTTGTGAAGCAAGGCTGGCTACCACTGTGACTGACTTGATATCCTTTGGAGAGCACCATGATGTGAGTGAAGGCCAGCTTCTACTAGTGACTGACTTGTGGCTCTTAGTTGAAGCTATGTTCCAGGCCAAGACTGGCCACCACTTATACCAAGGTTGGGATCACTGATGGGATTTTTAATGAAAGTTGTGTCTGGTGGCCACTTCTGTTGAATTTTGGGCTGTTTAGCAAGAGCTATGAGGCATGCTGAGACTGGACATTGTTTGTTTTGGGTTTCTGGACCTTTGAGAGATTTTGGTAAAATCTGCAGCATGAGCCAAGGCAGGCTGCTTGTGTGGAGGAGCTGCTAGAAGAGGCTAGGTCTGTGCAGTTGAGTTGGTTTGGGCCAGGTCTCAGGAAAACACCAGGGTGGGGAAAACAATTTTAGCCAGGTTAAGGGAGAGCACAGATTTGATGCCTGCCTGATAAGATGGCTGGGCTGGAAGGGAGTTCAACAAAAGTACAATGGTGACTTCCAGTGCTTCCATTCCCAGAGAGAGTTGCTCCAACCCCTGCCCCTCCATTCCTAGCCCCAAAATTATTCAATTTAGTTTCTCCTCATATGTTCCTAGAAGTTTTTGAGCTGCTGTCCCTGCACTGGAGCTTAGAGTAAGTGAGTCTGTGCATTGGCCCTTAAGACCTGTAACAGCCCTTAGTCTTTCTCAGAAGCATTCCCTGCTATTTTTCACAGCCATATGTTATGAAGATTCCTCTTCCCAGCACTGGTGCCCCAGGTTGGGTAGCTCAATGTGGTGCTGGTGACTCCTTGCTCCTCCTGGGTGACCTCCACAGCCAAGATGTTTTCCAAGATTTTAAATGCCAAATCATGCATGTGAATCCTACCCTTTCTGCATCTGTGCCCCTCCTATGAGTTTCAACTTGGCTCTTCTTTATATCCTTCATTATAGGAATTCCATTCAGCTACAGTGGTTCTTAATGATGGTGGTTCTATGATTAATTTGTAATTTTGATGTAGTTATGGTAGGAGGCAAGCACAGTTTATTTCTTCATCATCTTGAATGAACTAGCTCACTGGGCACTCTTAATTCTCTTTCTCTAGTTTTACTTTTTTTTTTTCAAATCATTTCTCACGTTATTGCATATTTTATAATTCCTTTGCTTATTGATTTATGAACTCCCCATTGAAATGTTGGTGCCATGAGGACAGAGGATTTTTGCTGCTTCATTCACTTCTGTATGTCTAGCATCTAGAATACTGCTTAATATATAGTGTGTTTTCAATAGAAGCTGTTGAATGAATGAGGATTAAATAAGAGAACAAATGGGAGTTTCTTTTTATAGGAAATTATCACTTTGAGAATTCTCATTGTCTTTAAAAAAAATATTACAGATGTTCTCCCTTTTACCCCCCATTTATCCCCTCCTCCCCACTCCCACCTCACTCCTGCTTTCCCCAAACTATTGTCTGTCCATTGCTTGTGCATATATGTATATAAGTTCTTTGGTTTATCTCTTCCCAGCCTGCCCAACCCCCTTACTTCTGAGGTTTCTCAGTCTGTTCGCTACTTCCATGTCTCTAGATCTGTTTTGATCGACAGCTTATTTTGTTCATGATATTCCATAAATAAGTGAGATCATGTGGTACTTGTCTTTCTCTGACTGGCTTATTTCATGCAGCACAATACTCTCCAGGTCCATCCATGTCATCTCAAAGTGTAAGAGATCTTCCTTTCTTACAGCTGCAGAGTATTCTGTTGTGTCATTGTCTTTTAGTATAAGCTGAGCTGGGAAAATATGGGGTGTAGCTAAATATCTATCTTTATCCTTGGCCTGTCTTCACAGCTGCTGCCCATATGCTCCGCCCCATGCCAAGGTGAGTTTGCGGCATTCCCAGGTGCAAGCTTTGTGACCATGTCCAAAGGGCAACCTGAGAGCTTGTTAGGAGGTCAGTACAATGTGTCAGTCTAGACATGTATATGCTTCCCTGGATGATGACATCCTTGCATGGGTGAAGGTGGAAGTTGTTCTGCTTTCTCCTTGTATAAAACAAAGGCCTAATCCCCAATTAGCACACATGGCATATTTAATAGAAATTGAGCACTTTTTGAAGGAATGAATTCAGAAGTAATTGGTACTTATAAAGGTCTCAGAAATTCAGATGTTAACTGCTAGGCACAGGATTGTGAGAGCTTTGTCATTATACTGAGTATCCAATAAACCTACAATTTAAGCAGCCTTGCTTTTTTCTGTTCACTCCCCATCTCCACATCTGCCTCAACCTCCCTACGAGTTGTGTGTGTCCTGTCTGTCTATCTTCCTGTCTCCCAGACTACTTCATTTGTCTTCCCTGAACCTGACCTTTCTGAGTGACCTGATCATAATATATGTCTATATTTTTCTTTCTCTGGTTCTCAAACCACATCTTAAGAAACAGGTTGTAAGGTGAATGTGAAGTAGGTAGAAGCTACACTTACCTCATCCCAGAACCAAACTGGAATTACAACTAAATTATAGAACACTTATTCTGAATAACCATCTGAATTTTAGCTGAAAAGAAGTCTTATAACCAAAAATTTACAGAAAAGGCCACATTGAGACTGCTAGGAAGGGTGGAGATGCAAAAAGGGCTGGCCTTGTACCTACTGGCAGCAGCCAAGCCTCCAGAGAAATATCTAAGCTGCAGAAGGTTCCCCCTGAGAAGCATGGAGTCTTAACCTCAAGCCAGCCTTTCTAGCCTAGAGCACAAGAGCTTGGCAGAGGCACCCACATAACATCTGATTGTGAAAAGAAGTAAGGTTTCTGTTTATCAGAGGGAGACAGAAGTCCATTAGAGGCACAGGTGTTTCCTTAAAAAGCCAACTCACAAAATTTCATTCCCAGGCACTCACTCTGGAGAAAGAACAGTGTGGACTAGAGTATCATGAGGAGACTCTTGGGTTTATGGCTCTGAGGAGAGAACTGAAGGGACAGCTGTCAGGATCCCTGTGATGAATCATTCTCTCATACCACAGGTGCCATCTTTCTTGGGTAGAGCACTCCGCTTTGTACACTATCACGCTGGGAAAAAGCAATAGCTCCACCCTCTGGACTCCCTCTGGCCCCACCTTGCAGAGCTTAGCCCTGCTGAGGTCTCAACTGCCTTGGCCAAAGTATAGATGTATGGACAGACACAGGTAGTGTCAGTGACTGAGTTGTGTGGCTTTGGGGTAGGGGCCATTTCCCCCATTTTCCTGTGAACCTTGCTGGTGCTTCCTTCTCATGGGATATCTGCTAGAACCATCCTCCAGGCTTCTGATGGACCCACCTGCCTGACTCCTACTGATTCCACCCTGCTGAGGTAGGGGGAAAATCTGAGACAGACTGAGTTGTGTGGCTCTGGGTTGGGTCCACACTTTCCACCTTCCTCCAAGCCTTCCTGGAACCTCCCATTCAGGAAAGATACACTAGCCCCATCTTCCTGACTCCCAGCAGCCCCACCCTACAGAGCTCTCTCTCTTCCTGGCAGAATCTGGGACAAATTGAGCTGTGTGGCTCTAGGACAAGAACCATTTTTATCCTTGCATGCTAGAGCAGAAAAGAGCCCTCCATTTACATGGCAAATTCTTGGTATGTTTTGGGCCTGATAAACTCTGATGGCCTCATCCTGACGACTCCCTGAAACCTTGCCCCAGTACAAAGAGGTATGGGAGAACCCAGCAGGTGGCAGCTAGGTTTGGTATACCTGGGAAAATTTGCTGAGTAGCCTCAGACCCAGCACACAGAGTTTGAACCCATATCAATCTGGTCAACACTACGCGCCCCTACCTGGTGAATCACTGAGAACCTACCTCATGCAACTTGAGCACTGCCAGAGGTTGATTCAGTGACTGAGCCTAACAGGTAGCCATCAGGTGAAGACAGGCAGAGGCATATCTCAGGGTGCTTTGGAACCTTTGCTGACCTACCCCTGGCCTTGGTGCTGGTAAAATTCAATCTTAGTTCACAGCTTGGCCCTTCATGCACTCACCTAGGCCCAGCAGAGGCAGCCACAAACTGTGGATCACTACTAGCAGCAAATGGGTTGCCCACGACCAGCACAGGCAGTGTCTGATATTGGCATGCAACAGAGTCCCTCCCAGTAGGCCCCAGCACTAACAAACCAGTGGTCGGGTTCAGATAACATCATAGCAGGATCCAATAAGCCTCACAAGCAGCATATTCAAAAGGAGATCCCAGCAGGAACCAAAAGCTGCTGCAAATTCTGCTTTGTGTGGTCAGCACCTGCACAACTGACCACATGCTGTGGTCAGGGTTGATCTTCACAGTCAGCCAATCTGAAGGTTTTCCCCACATACAAACAGACCAATAGCAATCAAGGCTAAATTACAACAGGAGGGCCCACATAATCCATGCAAGGGACATTCCTGAAGCACATAGCTCAGGTAATCATGGAGACTTCACCACTGGACCCACGGGACACCTACTATATAAAGCCACTCCACCAAGAAAGGGAATCATAGCAGATCTATCTAATACATAGAAACAAAAACAAAGAGGCAGTCAAAATTGAGAGACAAAGAAACACTCCCCAACTTAAAGAACAGGAGTAATTTCCAGAAAAAGAGCTAAATGAAATGGAGGCAAGCAATTTATCAGATATAGAGTTCAAAGAAATGGTTAAAAGGATGCACAGGAGCATGAAAATAAACATAGAAACCATAAAAAAGAACCAATGAGAAATGAAGAATACAATATCTGAAATAAAGAATAAACTGGAAGAAATAAACAGTAGGTTGAATAAAACAGATGATCTAATCAGTGATATGGAAGACAGGGTAGGAAAAACATCTAAGCAAAGCAGCAAAATAAATAAATTAATAAAAAATAATTTAAAAAATGAGAATAGTTTAAAGGACTTTCAGGACAATATGATGTGTAACAACATCTGCATCATAGAGAGAGAGAGCAAAGGACTGAGAACCTATTTGAAGAAGTAATGACTGAAAATTTCCCTAACCTGGTAAAAGTAAAAAACACACAAGTCCAGGAAGAACAGAGAGTCCCAAAGAATATGAAACCAAGAGGCCAAAACCAGGACACATCATAATAAAAATGGCATAGTTTAAAGACAAAGAGAGAATCTTAAAAGCAGCAAGAGAAAGACAGTTACCTACAAGGGAGCTCCCATTAGTCTGTCAGCAGATTTACCAACATAAACATTTAAGGCCAGAAGGGATTGGCATGATATATTCAAAGTGATGGAAAGCAAGGACCTACAACAAATACTATTTTACCCAGCAAAGCTATCATTTAAAATTGAAGGAAAAATAAAGTGCTTCCCAGACAAGAAAAAGCTTAAGGAGATTGTTATTATAAAACCAGTATTACAAGAAAAATTAAAGGCCCTTCTTAAGTAGAAGGAGATGAAGAAGGAGGAGGAGGAGGAGGAGGAGGAGAAGGAGAGGAGGAAGAAGAAGAAAGAGGAACATTGTTAAAATAATAAAATGGCAGTAAATACTTATCTATCAATAATCTCTTTAAATGTAAATGGATTAGTCCGGCCAGTGTGGCTCAGTGTTTGAGCCTTGACCCATGCACCAAGAGGTCACTGGTTCAATTCCCAGTCAGGACACATGCCCAGGTTGTAGGCCCGATCCCCAGTAGGGGGCATGCAGGAGGCGGCCAATCAATGTTCTCTCTCATCGATGTTTCTATCTCTCCCTCTCACTTCCTCTCTCTCTAAAATCAATAAAGGGAAAAAAATGTAAATGGATTAAATGCTCCAATCAAAAGACAGGGTATCTGAATGAATAATAAAACAAAACTCATATATATGCTCTCAACAAGAGATCCACCTCAGAATGAAAGACGAACACAGACAGAAAATAAAGGGTTGGAAAAAGATATTTCATGCAAATGGAAAAAGAAAAAAAGCTGGGGTAGCAATACTTATATGAGACAAAATAGACTCTAAAACCAATAAATAATCTCTAAGACCTCTCTAAGATTGAAAAAATTTAACCAGACTCATCAATAAAAAAGAGAGAAGACCCAAATAAATAAAATTAGAAATTAAGGAGAAGTAACAACTGACAGCACAGAAATAAAAAAAAATTATAAGAAAATATTATGAACAACTATATGACATCAAATTGGACAATTTGGGTGAAATGGTTGAATTCCTAGAACCACACAATCTTATAAAATTGAATCAGAAAAAATCAGAGAATCTGGCAAGATGGGTTACAACTAGTGAAAATGAAGCAGTAATTTAGAAAAACTCCCAGTGTAACTGAAAATGTGTGTTTGGCTGCCTGCTGCAATGAAAACCAAACTCATGAGACATGTGCTGGTGCAAAAGGAAAGAGATTTTATTCAGATGCCATGACCTGTGAGAATGGTGAACTCTTGCCTCAAAGACCATCCCCACTTCATGGTCAAACCTGCAGTTCTTATAGGAATAGGGAGAGAAGGCTTTTTTTTTTTTCCCCCTAACCAGTTATCTTACTGGCTTTGGGCATGCTCAAGCTCTGTCCATTCATCTTTCTAGCTTTTGGTGCACTGGGCCAATGTGGGAGACTCCTTGGTGTTCCCTGAGTGTCTATAGTAGTGAGGAGGGTGATGCTGCAGCTCAGCCCACCTCCCAATACTGGACATGGTGCCTGCACATCCATGGAAACCAGTTGGAGTTTGTGGGGCACCTCTGAATCCCAGCACCCCTGCATCCTCTGTGCAGCCTCGATATTGTCTTCCCCTCCAAAGTGGTCAGCCAGGCCCACACTCTGACTAATGGCTGCCTATAGTAACAATTACCCCCTTCACAACTCTGGACCCTTGCAATCTTACAAGGGTAAAAGGATGGAGGTCTCATCTGTAGTTTCTTTCTGCTGTCAAGGGCCATAGTCTTATCTATCTCCAGGTCCAGAGATTCTTTTTATCTACTAAAGGAAGAAGGGGGTCAAGAATGGACAGAAGTCTTTATGTGGGGGAGAAAGACTGCTGTCTTTGGAAGGGACATATGCAATGTCTAGAGGATGGCATTGTTGAACAAGTGAACCTGGTAGACTCCTTTATTTTTTGAGAGGTGGTGTTGCAGACGGGCTTCCAAAATGAGAAGTATCGTATAGACAAGCAATCAAATATCTAGTGAGGGGTATGCCTAGTAGTGCAGGGGGAATTGTAGTGAAATCAGAAACTGGAGAGCCTAAAGGATACCCATGATCTAATCTTGAGCAGGACTTCGGGTGGCACATTTAGCAGTGGGATAAATTTGCTGAGGAAGCCACTGTGGGAAATGCTGACAAAGGCATTATCAATCCAAGCATGGGCATAAAATATAGCAATTGTTGAAATAATAATGATAAAACAAACAGTAACATTGTCACTTAGCTTTGGGAGGCATTGTCCTTTTCTGAAAGAGGAGTTTTAAATGTCTTTCAGTAGTGCAGGTCCAGTTTTCCCTTGCAGTATCAACAGCAGCAGCAAGATTCGAGTCCTCCTCAGGAGGTGCCCACTTTACCCATGTTGGTGGGTCCAAGGCTTGATTCCTGTGTGCTTTAGGGAAGAATGTGTTATCAGAAGGGTGTCATAGGGACCAGTCTATTGCTTGGCTAACTGCTTTTCAGGAACTTGAGTCTCCAAGGTCTTTAGTAAGATTCAGTCTTTTATCTGGAACAGGTGTAAAGGCTTGTCAGATGGGCAGATCAACCTGCAATGAGAAAACTTGTGCAAAGTCATTTGTATTTGCCCTAAATGTTGTACATATTGTTTAATTTTTTATTCATGTTCAAAATCTAAAGAAGTGTTCTAAAACAGAAACATAAAGTATTTCAAAAGGGCTTAACCTGAGCCCACTTTGGGGTACTACCCTAATCCAGAGTAAGGCAATAGGCAGTGCCTGATCCCATTTCAAATGTGTTTCCTGGCATATTTTTGCCAGGGTCTTCTTTATTGTGTGGTTCATTTTCTCAATCTTCCCAGTAGATTGAGTTCGCTAAGATGCATGTAGTTTCCATTGAATCTGAGGTATCTGTCTTATCTTCTGGGAGATTTCTGAAGTGAACAGTGGTCCATTGTTGTTTTGAATGCTGTAAGGAAGTCCTAACCTAGGGATTAGTTTTTTAGTAGAAATTTTGCTACTGCAGTTGCCTTCTCAGTTCTAGTGGGGTATGCCTCTACCCATCCAGAAAAGTTGTCTACAAAAACTAATAAAAATGTAAAGTTTCCTATGGTTTTAGGCATCTGTGTAAAGTCAACTTGCCAGTCTCCAAAGGGGCATAAATCCCTTTATATTGTACTCCCTCTCTTGTTGGGGCACATTTTGTCTTAGAATTATTTTTAGCACATATCTGACAAGTTTGAATAATCTTCTGAATGGTCCTTTGTAAATGAGGGCTGTTCACATGTGGTCTAATGTGGTCCATTAAAACATCCCTTCCATAATGGGTCCCTTCATGTAGGTGTTTGAGGATGGGATATACTAGAGCTTCAGAGAGTAAGATCAAACCCATACTATGAGTGTTCATTTTCCATAAAGAATTAGGATCAGTGATAGAGAATCTCCTTCCATGGGCCCATTCCTCATATGGGCTTTAAATTCTGATAAGTCCAGGTGGGAAATTAAAGCCCCAAGAAGTGGCAGTCCCCGGGCAGCTTGTCTTATTGCTTTATAAGCAGTTTGGTTTCCCTGACTTGTTTGGAAACCATCCTTTTGGTGTCCTGGCAGTGCAATATGGTAATTTAGTTTGGTAGATTCACTACTTGTAGCAATTTTAAATATCATTTGCATGTTTGACATCCTTATTCCCTGAAGTTGAGTCCTCATTCTTTCCATATTGCCCCATGGGCATGGAATACACTGAAGGCATATTTAGAGTCAGTATAGATGTTAACATTCTTTCCCTGGGGTAATTCTAAAGCTCTTGTGAGGGCTATCAGTATGGCCTTTTATGCTGAGGCTCTTAGGGCAAAAGCCTGGACCTATATTACCTAGTCTATGGTAACTACCTCGTATCTGGCTTGTCTTGACCACTCTCCATGAATATTCTCCCATCTGTATATAATTCCAAGTCAGGTTCTGTCAGTGGCTGATCCAATAGATCGAGTCTACTGGAATAAACTTTGTCAATGAGTTCTAAACAATCATGTTGAAGGTTTGAGTTTCCCTCTGAGTCTTGGAGTACAGTGGCTGGGTTTAAGGTAGTGGTGGTTTGTAAGGTCATATTTTGGTTGTCTAATAAAATGGCCAGATATTTTCCCATGCACCCTGCCATCAGCCAATACTCTCTCTCTTTTTTTTTTTCTAATAGGGTTATATATGTTGCCCCACAATGAATTTCTCTGCTTTCTGTAAGATGTCACAGGTAGCTGCTATTTCCCAGGGGCATGGTGGCTATTCTTTTGTCATGTGATCTAGTTTCTTTGAGAGATAGGCTATGGGTTGAGGGGTATTTCCCAGGGTCTGGGTTAGTACTCCAAATCCAATTCCTTGCCTTTCAGGAATGTATAATTTGAAGGGATTTTGTAAATTAGAATCCTAGTGTGGGGACCAAAACTAGTTTTTCCTTCAAGGTGTCAAATACTGCCTGACAGTCTCTTGTCCATTCAAGACATTCAGAATCTAGTCCTTTCAAATAATTATACAATGGTTTCACTATAAGGCCAAAGTTTGGAATCCAAATTCAGCAAAACACTGTAATCCCTAAGAATCCATGAAGCTGCCTCTGGTTCTCTGAGATGTTTCATATGTTGATGGATTGCTTTCACTAAGCCATCAAGCTCCTAGTGTCCTGTTTCAGTTGGAACCCTGCGTATGCCACCTCCTGTTTGCAAATCTGGGCCTTGTGAGATGATACTCTATATTCTCTTTTTGCCAAATGATTCAGGACTGTGATGGTGTTGAGCAAACAGTCTTTATAAGTATTGCTAACTATTAGTAATGCATCTATATATTTTAGAAGAGTTCCTGACTTCAATGGAATATCCCTTAAATCTTTTGCTTATATTTATCCAAATATGGTTGGGGAATTCTTAAATCATTTTGGCAAAACAGTCTAATAGTATCAGAGCATGGCTTTAGTTTCTGGGTCCTGCCATTCTAAAGCAAATAACAGTTGAGCCTGTTCATCTATTGGTATGCATTAAAAAAAGTCCTTCAAGTTTAGGGCAGAAACCATTTGCTATCCCCAGGTGCCATACTCCACAAAGTATAAGGGTTGGGCACCACAGGATGAATGTTGTGGACAACTCCATTTATAGCCTTAAGGTCCTGTATAAATAGATATTCATCAAAGTGAAGCTTTTTGACTGGCAAAATGGGGGTATTATAGGGAGACTGGCATGGCCAAATTAATTCTAATTTTAAGAATATCTGCAATACTGGTTGAATTCCCTCTAAAACTTCCATTTTAAGGGGGTATTGTTTCTTCCATGGGATCCACATCCCTTCTTTTAGATTAATTTTTATGGGTAGGATGTTAACTGCCCTACTTCAGGTTCCCTTGGCCCAAAAAACTTGATCAACCTGCCTGTAGATCTTGGGTGGGAAGAGTTCACCAACAGGTCCTTCTGGGAAAGTCAGGAGCACCTGGAACTGAAAAGCATGTTCCGGGAGGACTTCTAAACATAATTGCTGCTTCTCAGGGGAAAAAGTTATTTGTACATGCAATTTGCAAAGTAAATCTCAGCTCAACCATGGAATGAGGCAGTCTGGCATGTAGAAAAAACTATGTGTAAGTTTACTTATCCCAAAGCTGCCATTCTAGAGGTTAAAGGAACACCTGTTTTTTTGTTTGTTTGTTTGTTTTGCAATTGTCTGATAACTCCTGTAACCAATACTGCAGCTGAACCTTTCTTGGTTAGTTTTGTATTTAGCACTGAGTATGTAGTTCCCATATCTATGACAAAGTCCACTACCTTGTCCTCTACTGTCAATTATACCCAGAGCTCCTGTGGAGAGATAGTAATAGGTGGGAGGTGTCTAGGGCAACCTCTGGACCTCCTTATTTGTTATCAGATTTATCATTTCTTTCTAACATTTCTCAACAAGGGTTTTTATCCTTTTTCTTTTTCTTTTTGAGTTTCAGGAAGTCCTTTCTCCAATGACCTTCCTCTTTGCAACAGGCACATTGATTGGCATCTAGTGGGTCCATTCCATTTCCTTTCAGGTCCTGCCTCTCTTCTAATTTTCCCACACTCTTTCTAAAGAAATAGTGGCCTGATTTAATTTCCTTGTTTCCTCAGCATGGTAAACTTTAAAGGCTATGTTCACCAGCTGTGAGGGATTAATTCCCAAAGTCCCATCTAAATATCTGGGGTACTTTGCCCAATAAAAGTCATGTTTACCATCCAGACATTTTCTGGTGCCTGTGGGTCAGCATCAACATGCTTTTGATAGGCCTGATAGATCCTTTCTAAAAATTCAGAAGTATTTTCATTTGGTTTCTGTTGAAGGGCCTGTATTATATTCAGACTCTTTTGTTTAGGCACCCCTTTCTTAAGCTCTTCCAATATTCACCTTTTGTAATGTTCTAGGAAGGCTAGGTTCCCACAATTCAGGGCCCAATTTGGCTCTGTCAAGGGAATTTTCCAGACTGGGTTGGGGGTCCCATTGGGATTATCTTGATGGAGGCGATGAGCCACTTCAATGGCATTTATAATGAGACCCCTGGGTTTAGTGCTTTAAAGAGACTCATCTCCTCATTTTCCTTTTTTTCCTGTGTTGTATTATTGGGGAGAGGTTTTGAAGCCAATTCCCTTCTCTGTATCATTAGTTTGTTTCCTTTCTTTGCACAGTCCTCATTGTGTAAAGACATAAATTCCTGGACATAAGGGAGTTTGTCCCCTTTCCTTGATTGTTGGCAAAACAATTTCAATTGTATGATGGTGCAGTAATTCAGAGAACCATTTAGGGGCAATTTTCTCCCATAGTCTAAAGTATGCATAGGCCAAGCAGTCTTACAGTAGAAAACCAATTCCTTATTAATCATTGGATCATAGCTGTAGATGGACCAATTTGCTAAAATTCAGCCCAGTGGGCTCCCTTCAGGAGTTGAAACAGAACTTCTAATGGCACAAAAGTAAAAACCCCAAGTCATAACCACACAAAGACCCCAGACAAAGTGGAAACATATGAACCAAACTTGGATCCATAATTCCATTAGTCTAAATGAGTGCTTACAAGCAAGTCCTAGCATTTTATCTCCTTCCAGCCAATACCGCAAGCAGTCCTGATCAGACCCGAGTGGCACAAAGCCCAAGTGGCACGAAGCTCAAGCAGTAGAGATAGCCTACCAGCCTGTACTGCAAGTGGTCCTAACTGGACCCAAGTGGCACAAAGACCAAATGGCACTAAGCCCAAGTTGCAGGGATAGCCTACGATAACCTACCAACCAGTACTGTAAATGATCTTACCAAACACAAGTGGCACAAAGCCCAACTGGCATAAAACCCAAGCAGCACAAAGCCCAATTGGCAGGGATAATAGACCCTCAGTTGCATGCCAGTTTGACCTACCCAGTCTTGAAGTCCATCTGCTCCCCAGAAACCAGTTTCCTTTCACTAGTCAAGCATTTCATGTGGCTGACACCTTTAGAAGGAGTAGAGAAAATTTCCCTGAGAAAAGATCTTGGAAGCTGCTGGGAAATCCCTGCAGTGCCACTCTGGGGTCAGCAGGAACTCCAGCTGAGGTCCCCCATGACTTATTGAGGTTCATGGTATCCCTTTATGGTTGCCAAAAACTGTAACCACAAATGTAGGTTCTGCTGCCTGCCGCACCAAAAGCAAAACTTATGAAACATGTGCTGGTGAAAAAGGAAAGGTTTTATTCAGGTGCTACAACCTGAAAGAATGGTGGACTCCCATCTCAAAAATCCTCTCTTCTTTCTGCTCAAGCCTGTGGTTCTTATGCAGATATGGAAAAGAGGGCTTTTTATATCCAGTTATCTTGCTAGCTTTCATTGTACTCAGGCTCTGTCCATTCATCTTTCTAGCTTTTGGCATACTTGGTATAAAAACCTCCTCCCTGCACTATCTTAGACAATGAGGAAGACTCCTTGGCATTCCCTGTTTATGGTTGTGGGGAGAAAGGAGTTGCAGGATCTGCTATTAAGAAGTGTGGAGATGCCACAGCCCTCAGCCCACCTCCTGATGCTAGTTGCATCACCCACACATCAGGGGGAGCTGGTTGGAGTCTGCTGGGGCACCCCTTAATCCCAGTGTGCAGCATCTTCTGTGTAGCCCACCCCTCAAAAGTTGCCAGCCAGGCCAGCACTACAACTAATGCCTGCCTATAAGAAAACCAGCAAACAAAAGTCCTGGACTGCATGGCTTCACAGGCATATTTAACCAAACATTCAAAGAAGAACTAACACTTATGCTTCTCAAATTATTCCAAAAAATTCAAGAGGAAGGGAGACTCCTAAGCTCATTTTACAAGGCCAGCATTATCCTAATTCCAAAACCAGATAAAGAAACTACAAAGAAAGAACATTATAAGCCAATATCCCTGATGAACATAGATGCTAAAATCCTCAAAAAATATTAGCAAACTGTATCCAGCAATACATTAAAAAGACAATACACCATGATCAAGTGGGATTTGTTCTGGGAACACAAGGTTGGTACATTATCCACAAATCAATAAACATGATATACCACATAAACCAAAGGAAGGATAAAAACTACATTATCATATCAACAGATTCAGAAAAACCCAGCACTCATTTATGATAAAAACTCTCAGTAAAGTGGAACTAGAGGAAAAATACTTCATTGTAATAAAGGCCATAAATAGAAAACCCACAGCCAATATCATACTCAATGGGCAAAGACTATAAGTGTTTCCTTTAAGATCAAGAACAAGACAGGAATGTTCACTTTCACCACTCTTATTCATTGTACTACTGGAAGTCCTTCCTAGTACTTCACAGCAATTAGACAATTAGAAGAAATAAAATGCATCCAAATTGGGAAGGAAAAATTAAAACTGTCATTTGTAGATGACATGATACTGTATACAGAGAACCTTAGAGATTCCACCAAAAAACCATGGGAACTGATAAATGAATTCAGTGAAGTAGCGGTATAAAAAATAACCAGAAATCAGTTGCATTTTTATACACCAATAATGAACTATCAGAAAGGAAAACTAAGAAAGCAGTCTAATTTACAGTTGCATAAAAAAACAAAAACAAACAAAATACCTATGAATAAATTTAACAAGGATGTAAAAGAGCTGTACTTGGAAAATTATAAGACACTGAAGAAAGACATTGAAGAACATACAAATAAGTGGAAGCATATACCGTGTCCTTTGATAGGAAGAATTAACATCATTAAAATGTCCATACTACCCAAAGCAATCTATAGATTTAACACAATTTCTCTCAAGACACCAATGGTGTATTTTTCAGAACTAGAACACATATTCCAAAAATTAATATGGAACCACAAATAGCCACAGCAATATTGAGAAAGAAGAATAAAATTGGAGGTATCACACTGGTTGAATGTCGACCCATGCACCAAGAGGTCGCCGGTTCGATTCTTGGTCAGAGCACGTGCCCAGGTTGTGGGCCAAATCCCCAATGGGGGGCATGCAGGAGGTGACCAATCAGTGTGCTCTCTCGTTAATGCTTCCATCTCTCCCTCTCCCTTCCTCTCTCTCTAAAACCAATATAAAGAAAAAAATATAAAAATATAGACTACAAGGTCATAGTAATCAACACAGCATGGTACTGGCAGAAAAATAGGCATATAGATCAGTGAAACAGAAAAGAGAGCCCAGAAATAAACCCACAAGTTTATGGTCAATTAATATTTGACAAAGGTAGCAAAACATACAATGAGGGTAAAGATAGTTCATTCAATAAATAGTGTTTGAGAAATTGGACAGATACATGCAAAAAATTAAAACTAGACCACCTTCTTACACCATACACAAGAATAAACTCAAAATGGGTTGAAGATATAAATGTGAGATTCAAAACCATAAAAATCTTAGAAGAAAACATAAGCAGTAAAAACTTGGACATTTCTCATCACAATATTTTTTTCTGAAATATCGACTTAGGCGAGAGAAACGAAAGAAAAAATAAACAGGACTACATTAAACTAAACAGTTTTTGCAAAACAAAGGAAACCATTAATGAAATGAAAAGACAACCCACTGAATGGGAGGACAAATGAAAAGACAACCCACTGAATGGGAGGACATATTTGCCAATGATACATCTGATAAGGGGTTAATATTTAAAATTTACAAAGAACTTATACAACTGAACACCAAAAAAACAAACACACACACACACACACACACACACACACACACACACACCAAACAATCCACTTAAAAAATGAGCAAAGGACCTGAATAGATACTCCCCAAGAGGACATACAGATGGACAAAAGTCATATGAAAAAATACTCAACATCACTAATCATCAGCGAGATGCAAATTAAAACCACAATGAGATATCACCTCACACCTGTCAGAATGGCTATCATCAATAAATCAATGAACAACTGTTGGTGAGGATTTGGAGAAAAGGGAACCCGTGTGCACTGTTGGTGGAAATGCAGATTGTTGTAACCATTGTGGAAAGCAGAAGGTAGTTACCTCAAAAATATTAAAAAATGGAACAACCTTGTGACCCAGCATTTCCACTTCTGGGAATATATCCAAAGAAACCCAAAACACTGATTTGAAAGAATATATGCACCTTTATGTTCATTGCATCATTATTTACAATAGCCAAGATTTGGAAACTGCTCATGTGTCCATTAGTAAATAAGCAGATAAAAAAGCTATGGTTCATTTACACTGGAATACTATTAGGGGGACCGGAAAGTAATGTCGTTTCTGTGCGTTTCGGTATTTGGTTGTCATTTATCAGCTCATTGTGTACTTCAAAATCGTGCCAAAGACATTTTAAGGTTAGATGACTTGTTTACTCGTAAATAATTAAATCTTTATTTATTTATTTATTTTTGCAATTTATAGTGAAATGGCCAGCCAAATACCAGAAGAGGTACATATCCGGCATTGCATGCTTTTTGAGTTTCACAAGGGTAGTAACGCAACAGTTGCTACCAAAAACATTTGGAATGTTTATCCAAGTGCATTAGATGTTCATAAATGCCAAAGGTGGTTTTCTAAGTTCAAATCCAGTAATTTGGTCTTTCTGACTCGTATCGATCAGAAAGACCAACAACTTTAGACAATGACATGTTAAGGGTGGAAATGGAAGCAAATCCGTGTCAGACAATCGAGGAACTGTCAAACACTCTTAACCAACCTTGGTCGACCATCCAAGAACATTTGCAGCAGATTGGTAAAGTAAACAGAGCAGGTGTTTGGGTCCCGCATAATCTGTCCGAAGAAAACAAAGCTAACTGGTCTACCACATGCAACTTATTGCTTCAGCGGCACAATACAGAAGTGTTTTTTGATCGCTTGATCACTGGAGATGAAAAATGGGTCCTCTATGGTAATCCAAAACGCAAAAGGCAGTGGCTCTCTCTGAATGAATCACCACGAAGTACAGTTAAGCCAGGTTTACACCCCAAAAAGGCACTTTTGTGTGTTTGGTGGAGTATTTGCGGGGTCGTTCATTGTGAAGTGCTGAAACCTGGACAAACTGAATGTAGACCTTTACTGTGAACAATTGGATCGAGTAAATCAATCTTTAATTGAAAAGTACCCAGTGATTGTCACCAGAAAAGGCATTATTCTGCAACACGATAATGCAAGACCACACTGCGCAAGATGAACCCTGGAAAAAATTAATGAATTGGGGTGGGAGGTATTGCCTCACCCACCATACTCGCTCGATATTGCGCCATTGGATTTCCATTTATTCCGATCGCTACAACATTTTGTAAGTGGCAAAAAATTTGAAAATTTGGATAATGTCCAAAAGAACCCCCCAAAATGCCATCTCCAGATATTTTGCAAAAAAAACCAATAGATTTTTATCAATCCGGCATTGAAAATTTGCACACTAGATGGCAAAAGGTCGTTGATAACGAGGGTGATTACATAAGTGATTAAAAATAAAAACTTGTTAAAAATTTATCTGTTTGAATTAATGTCGTAAAAACATGAAATTACTTTCAGGTCCCCCTAATAGTTCCTCTGCCCATTTTTTAATTGGGTTCTTTGTCTCTCTTTTGTTGAGTTGTATAAGCACTCTATATATTTTGGAGATTAACCCCTTATCTGATATATCATTGGCAATTATGCTCTCCCATACAGTGGGTTCCCTTTCCAATTTGATGGTTGTTTCTTTTGCTGTGCAGAAGCTTTTTAGTTTGATGTAGCCCCATGTGTTCATTTTTACCTTTGTTTCTGTTGCCTTAGGTGATGTATCAGTGAAGATTCTGCTGTGTATGATGTCCAAAATTTTGTTGCCTATATTTTCTTCTAGGATTTTTATGGATTCACGAGTCACATTTAAGTCTTTTATCCATTTTGAGTTTATTCTTGTGTATGGTGTAAGTTGATGGTCTAGTTTCATTTTTTTGCATGCAGCTGTCCAATTTTCCGAACACCATTTATTAAAGAGGCTGTCTTTACTCCATTATATGCTCTTGCCACCTTTGTCGAATATTAATTGAGCATAATGTTTTGGGTCAATTTCTGGGTTCTCTGTTCTGTTCCATTAACTTATGTGCCTGTTCTTGTGCCCCTACCAGGCTGTTTTGATTACAGTAGCTTTGTATTATAGTATAACCTGATATCTGGTATTGTGATCCCGCTTACTTTGTCCTTCTTTTTCAGGATTGCTGTGGCTATTCAGGGTCTTTTTGGTTCCATATGAACTTTTGAGGTATTTGTTCTAGTTCTGTGAAATATGTAGTTGGTATTTTGATGGGGATTGCATTGAATCTATACATTGCTTTGGGTAATATGAACATTTTAATGATGTTATTTCTTCCAATCCATGAACAAGGTATGTGCTTCCACTTTTTTATATCTTCTTCTATTTCTTTTTTCAATGTCCTGTAGTTTTCTGCAAATAGGTCCTTTACTTCTTTTGTTAAGTTTATACCTAGGTATCTTAATTTTTTTGCCGTGATGGTAATAGGATTTTTGTTTAGTTTCTTTTACTGTGAGTTCATCATTGGTGTATAAGAATGCTGTCGATTTCTTGACGTTAATTTTGTATCCTGCTACTTTGCCAAATTCATTTATTAAGTCTAGTAGATTTTTGATGGAATCTTTAGCGTTTTCTATGTATAATATGTCATCTGCGAATAATGACAGTTTCACTTCCTCCTTACCAATTTGGATCCCTTTTATTTTTTCTTCATGTCTGATTGCTGTGGCTAAGATTTCCTGTACTATGTTAAATAAGTGTGGTGAAAATGGGCATTACTGTCTTGTTCCTGTTCTAAGGGAAATGTCTTTAGTTTTTGCCCATTGAATATGGTGTTGGCTGTAGGTCTTTCATATATGGCCTTTATTATGTTGAGATATGATCGCTCTATTCCCATATTGCTGAGCATTTTTATCAGAAATGGGTGCTGGATTTTGTCGAATGCTTTTTCAGCATCTATTGGTATGATCATGTGGTTTTTATCTTTCATTTTGTTTATGTGGTGTATCATATTTATTGATTTGTGAATATTGAACCAGCCTTGCATCCCTGGGATGAATCCCACTTGGTCATGGTGAATAATTTTTTTGATGTATTGCTGGATCCGATTTGCTAGTAATTTTGTTAAGGATTTTGGCATCTATGTTCATCAGAGATATTGGCCTGTAATTTTCTTTCTTTGTAGTGTCTTTTTCTGGTTTTGGAATTAGAATTATGCTGGCTTCATAAAATGAGTTTGGAAGTCTTCCTTCTTCTTGAATTTTTTGAAATAGTTTGAGGAGAATGGGTGTTAGTTCTTCTTTGAATGTTCAGTAAAACTCCCCCGTGAAGCCGTCCGGGCCTGGGCTTTTGTTTGCTGGGAGAGTCTTGATTACATCTTCAATTTCTTTAGCTGTTATTGGGCTGTTCACATTTTCTATCTCTTCCCGGTGCAGTTTTGGGAGACTATGTGTTTCTAGAAATTTGTCCATTTCACTCAGATTGTCGAATTTGTTGCCATATAACTGCTCCTAGTATTTGTTAACGATCCTTTGTATTTCTGTGGTGTCAGTTGTTACTTCTCCTCTTTCATTTCTGATTTTGTGTATTTGGGTTCTCTCTCTTTGTTTCTTGGTGAGTCTAGCTAAGGGTCCATCAATCTTGTTTATCTTTTCAAAAAACCAGCTCTTTGTTTCATTGATTCTTTGAATTGATTTTTGGTCTCTATATCATTTATTTGTGCTCTGATCTTTACTATTTCCTTCCTTCTACTTGCTCTGGGGTTTTCTTTTTGTTTGCTTTCTAGTTCTTTAAGTTGTGAGGTTAGATAGTCTATTAGAAATTTTTCTTGTTTCTTGAGGTGGGCCTGTAGTGCTATGAACTTCCTTCTCAGAACTGCTTTCACTGCATCCCATAGATTTTGTGTTGTGTGTTCATTTTCATTGGTTTCCAGGAAGTTTTTAATTTCTTCCTTGATCTCCATGGTAACCCATTCATTGTTCAATAACATGCTATTTAGCCTCCATGTGTTCAAATGTCTTTGCATGTTCTTGTTGGAATTGATTTCTAGTTTCATGCCATTGTCATCTGAGAAGATGCTTGATATGATTTAAATCTTCTTGAACTTGTAGAGACTTAGTTTATGTCCTAACATGTGGTATATCTTTGAGAATGTCCCATGTGCATTGAGAAGAATGTGAATTGTGTAGTTTTGGGGTATAAGTCTCTGTAGATATCTATTAAGTCCATTTGGTCTAGTGCTTCATTTAAAGTGTCTCTGTTTCCTTGTTAGTTTTTTGTCTAGATGATCTATCCAGTGATGTCAATGGGGTGTTGAAGTCCCCTTCTATGATTGTATTGCTGTTGATTTCTCCTTTGAAGTCCTCCAGAAAATTTTTAATGTATTTTGGTGCTCCTATATTGGGTGCATATATGTTTACCAAGATTATATATTCTTGTTGAATAGATCCTTTCAATATTATGTAGTGACTTTCTTTGTCTCTAGTTATGGCCTTCATTTTGAAATCTATTTTATCAGATATGAGTATTGCTACCCCAGCTTTTTTTTCCCTTTCCATTTGCTTGGAAGAATTTTTTCCATCCCTTCACTTTCAACCTATGTGAGTCTTTTGTTATGAGGTAGGTCTCTTGTAAACAACATATATATGGGTTATGCTTTATTATCCAATCAGTTACTTTTTATAGGAGCTTTCAATCCATTTACATTTAAGGTGATTGTTGATATGTACTTATTTATTGCCATTTTTGTTTAGTGTGGTTCTATTTTTCTTCCTATTTCTTCTGTTAATTATAGCAGTCCTTTTAACATTTCTTGCAGTGCTGGTTTGGTGCTAATGTATTCCTTTAGCCTTTTTTTTTTGTCTGGGAAGCTCTTTATTTGACCTTCTATTTTGAATGATAGCCTTGCTGGGTAGAGTAGTCTCAGATTCAGATCCCTGTTTTTCATGACCTTGATTACTTCATGCCATTCCCTTCTGGTCTGTAAGTGTTTCTGTTAAGTAGTCAGCTGATAGCCTTATGGGGGTTCCTTTGTAGGTAACCTGTTGCTTATCTCTTGCTGCCTTTAGGTTTCTCTCTTTATTTTTAATTTTTGGCATTTTAATTACTGTGTGTCTTGGTGTGAGCCTGTTTGCGTTCTTCTTACTTGGGGCTCTCTGTGCTTCTTGAACTTGAATGCCTTCTTCCTTCACCTAATTGTGGAAGTTTTCTGTGACTATTTCTTCAAATATATTCTCTAACCCTTGCACATTTTCTTCTTCTTTGGGGACTCCTATGATGCAAATATTATTACGTTTCCAGTTGTCCCACAGTTCTCTTAAGCTGTCTTCCTGTTTTTTCATTGTTTTTTCCTTTTGGTTTTCTGATTGGTTGATTTTTTCTACCCTGTCTTCTAATTCACTGATCTGGTCCTCAGCTTCCTCTACTCTGCTGTTTAGTCTTTCCAATGTGTTCTTCACTTATGCTATGTCATTTCTCATTTCTTCTTGTTGCTTCTTGATTTCCAGTTGGTTGACTTTCAATGTTTCTATGTCTTTACTCATGGTGTTGATGTCCTTACTTATGCTGTTGAGCTTCCTCAAGATCATGGCTCTGAATTCTAGCTCTGTTAATTTGCTTAACTCCATTTCATTTATCTCATCTTGGGTAGTGGTCTCTTGTTCTTTCATTTGGGATTTGTTTCTTTGTTTCACCATTTTGGCTATCTCAGTGGGTTTTGGAGCCTGCCGAATTTTTCCTGTGGATGTTGGTGTTCTGCTGTTTGTGGCTCTCTCTACTGGGTTTGGATGAGCATGGGAGGACCCATGTTAAACACCACTGTCAAGTCTTACTTTCCCGAGTATATTTTCAAGCCCAGGAAAAGTTCAGTTATCCTCTAGCTTTTTGCCTAGAGGCTATTAGTTGGGGTTACTTGAAGAGCCTTGGGTTGTCAGTTGAATGAAAACCTCCCTCAGGTGTTCAGCGTGAGAGGATTTCCCGAGGGTGGGGCAGATGCTAGTTGTTAATGAGCCTCAATTTGCATTTCAATGGCCCACCTGGGTGTGGTTGAATCTCTGAGGGAGGGGCTACCACCTCTCCCCAGAACCCTGTGAAGGAGTAAGATGGCCACCGTCCTGTGTGGCAGCAACTCAGCAAAAGCTCTGAGCGCCCTCCAAATCCCGAGTGTCCCCACACAGTTCCAGTGCAGTCTGCCCTTCTTCTGCTGGAGCCCAAGGTGAGTGGCTATGGCTATTTTAGCGCTCTGTCCCAGCCGTCTGCACTGTGGAGAAGGCTTGAGAATTTAACCCCGAGGGCACTGCTCACAGCTAAGACTGCTGTTGTCTGTGGGCTCCCAGCCCCCCTCTCATGCCTACGCAATCCTACCAGGATCGATTCAGTGTCCCTGGTTATGTGGTCCATGCAAGGTGCTTTTCTGTTGCTTTTTTCCTGATGATTTGTCTTTATTTTAGTTGCAATTCCAGTTTGGTCCTGGGAGATGGTCTGTGTAGCTTCCATTCACTCAGCTGCCATTTTGTAATCTCTGTTCTGTGTCTTTACCATATTGAAATCAATATCCTTGTTGTGATATTGTACTGTAGTTTTCATTGAATTTTAGAGAGGGAGAGAGAGAAACATCAACATGAGAGAGAAACATCAATTGGTTGCCTTCTGCATGCACCCCTACCTGGGATCAAGCCTGAAACCTGAGTGTGTGCCCTGATCGAGGATCAAACCAGCCACCTTTCATTGCAAGGGACGATGCTCAACCAATTGAGCCACACCAGACAGGGCTGTACTATAGTTTTACAAGTTGTGATTATTGTGGGAAACTTGGCAAAAAGGATCTCTCTAAACCATTTCTAAAACTACATTAGCATAAAATAGAAAGTAATTTTATTAAAAAAGGACATGAGTATCACAAAAGTCAGGATAGCTATTACGTCTGGGGGAAGGGAGAGGATTATGATCAAGAAAGTTCACATGAAAGTGTTTCTGTGGTCTTGGCAATGTGTTATTTATTGACTTTATAAACATTTATTGAATTGTACAAGTAAGTTTTATGCAGCTTTCTGCATACATGCCATATAGCATAATGCAAAAATTACTTTTAAAATATACTTTGGATCATTTCATTCCTTTGCTTCAAATTCTCCAATGGCTAGCTTTGTTCATAAGATAAAACTCAATCTATTTTTAAATTAAATTTATTGAGGTAACATTGGTCAGTAACATTATATAAAATTTAGGTGTATAAATTATAATAAGATAACTATATACTCTGTAGTGTGTCCTATAGGGCCTTTGAGTCCTACAGGGCTATTTTCAACAATCATTATCCTCCTAATATTCTGTGCTCCTGAGATATTGGACTTTTTTTCCAGTTGTCCCATCACAGGATTTTTGCACAAGCTTTTCCATCAGCTTTGAATGTTTTAGCACTCTCCCTATTACTGTCCCTCACCGATAGATTCAACTCATACCTCCCCAACTACATTAACCACCCCCCCAGTGATACAATGATATGCTTTCTTAGCTCCCTGTGTTTTTCCTTATTAACATTTTCATAATTTACAATATTTTAAGTAATAATTTGAGTACTGCCTGTGTCCCCCTTAACCCCTTGATCTCCAGACCTTAAACTTCACGAGTAAAAGAACGCATCTACCTTGTTCCTTATGGTGCCTGGAACAGGGCCTGGCACATAGGACAGACTCAATGTATATTTGTGGATAAATGGAATGCAATTTCATTATGTCATTCTGTATTACTTTTGAAGGTAACATGCTATGTGTTGATCATACCTTGGTCAAATCTTGATTCTATCACTTACTAACTATTGACCTCGGGAAGGATTCTCTACCTCTCTGATCCTTAACTTTATCATCTTCAAAATAAAACTAATAATTCTTATCTCATATAATTGTCACAAAGTTGAAAAGAAATAATTCATGTCATGATGCCTGACATAATGTTGAAATATAGGAAACATGCAAAAACATTTCCTGCATAAATTCCCTTTCCATTTAATCCAAGAGAAACTTTGCTTCTCCTAAACAACTCATTTTTTTTTCTCAAACACAGAAATTATATAGTCCAATATATTTCCCTTTTCCCACTAGCATCAAGGAAGTTCAAGCACTAAACTCCTCAGTGCAGGCAGTATAAGTGCCTTATTTACACTAGGTGATATCTAAAGACCTTTTCAGGGTTATCTTTTCTGGTTCTTTCCAGAATAGTGCTCAGTATAGGTAGAAGAACATGCACCAAATGGACCCCTATAGGTTGAATGCAGCTTTCAACCACAGGATTTTGCATACATGGAGCAGATAGTTGCCTACTTAGTAGGATGTGATAGACCTAAGCAGGGTTGTAAATAGATACAATTTTTTTTCCAATGCTTATCCATTGGCAGAGGATGATTCTCAGGTAATATAAAGTTCTGTAGAAGAAAGTAGCATGATCAATTAGTGATTTGTACACAGGCACAAAATGGGGGAATGGTGGCATTTTTACTATATGATATCACTCCAGATCTTGTGTTATCTCTCTCCACCACCTGACCCAAAGACTGAAATTACACTAATGGTGTTTTATACCTCATGGAGGAACTAAGGGAACATCTTGAGGGTCATAAGCAGGCCTTATAACTAGAACTGATTGACAGCCAGCTGGTACCTGATGGTAATGGCACATAGGGTAAATCTGGCTGCTGAAAGTTCAGGGTATTGAAAAGACATGAAGCTTCTGATCTGCAGGCTATATTGATTGTTTCTCTGGGCCTCCTTGGATCCCCACACTCTTTAGAACTCACTATACAGAGGTAATGGAGCTAGAGCTGACTCTCAACTTGGCCCCTTAAATTAGGTTGTATTCTAAGGCAAGTCATCTGATACATGTGGGCCTCAAGAAATGAAAGGCTATAGAGGAGAATATATTGACAACTCAGTTCTACATACTAGCTAGGAAGACTTCCCTACCTCTCTCCCTTATTTCTTCCTTCCCTCCTTTCTTTCTTCCCTCCCTTCCTTCTTTCTCACCTCTTCCCTCCTGTCCCCAGTTGTCTTTCTGGTCCTTTTTATAATGCTTCCTGCCAAAACCCCAAGCTGTGTCTCCTCTGTGCCATCAAGGTGAGTCTACAGTCCACCTTCCCCACCCTGGCTCCTTTTAAGAAACACTATTCAGTAACACTTACGGTTTACAGATGCCAATTAATTATTCCCCACTTTCCCCAGACTCAGAACAGGTTAGTGTGGTCTCCCTGCCCTTGTCAAAGTGAGAGCTCTGTGAGGAAGAGATGGTATCTTGCTCACACGGGCCTGGCAGTGAGAAGGTGATTATTTAGTGACCATATTCAGACTGACTGAATGAATGAGCTCAAATGATCTTTAAGGGTCACCTAGTTGAAGCCCCTGGTCCATATTAAGAGGTCTTTCTGCTACAGAGAAGCAGACATTAGGAATTTAAGCCTTGGCTGTGCTGCACTCTACCTGTGGTAACTTGGATCTCTGTGCCTCAGTTTATTCATATGTAATAGTACCTAATTCATCCAATAAATGTGAAGATTAAATTAAATGGGATCATCCATGTTTAACACTTAAAATACTCCTGGCCCATAGAAAAGTGCTTAATAAATATTGGTTATTATTATTCTATTATTACATTGCTTCCATTACATATAATATATAGTATTAGTATACTGCTATAATTCATCTTAAATGGAATTCCTCATTTCAATTTCTTGATATCACAGCTGACAAAAAGATCTATTTAGAGAAATTAGGAGACCTTAAAAGGTAAAAAGTCAGGAAAGAGCTCTGCTCATGAGTTCCTTCTGAGAACTTCCTTCCCACACTCCTCTTCAGGCACTTCTGTCTGCCTACTCACCTACAGGAAAGCCTATAAACCAGGTCCTGAAATGGCCAGTGTATTGTTAGTGGAGACAGAAAAGTGTACCTCCTTCCTAGAAGACTATCTTTCATATAGTAGTCACTGGGCTAGACAGATCTGTCCATGACCTCTGAGCTCTTTCCACCACATGAAATCTGCAGAATGACTTCACTCTCTTGATATATTTTTACTCTGTGGATGGAGCCTCTTACAGAGAATTTCAGTTTCACTCTGAAGTCCCACAGAAGCAATTCTCAGTGTACCCTTCACTAATAAAAAGCAAGAAAAAATATAGTCTGAAAAGACAAAGCAAATATCAGAACTGGTAACTATGATTAATATGTAAAAGACTCTAATGGAAAAGTAGACAACATTAAAAAACAGATCACTGTTGGAGGTAGAGACATGGAAACTCTAAGAAACAATCAAAAGGAAATCCTAGAAATAAAAAAACACTGTAATGAGAATTAAGAATCAATAGAATAGACAGAGTCAAGGATAGAATCAGGGGTGAGAGAGAGCGAGAGAGACATCGATGTGAGAGAGACACAGTGATTGGTTGCTTCCTGCGTGCACCAGGGCCAGAGATTGAACCTGCAATCCAGGTACATGCCCTTGACTGGGAATCGAACCCGTGACTCTTTAGTCCATGAGCCAATGTTCTAACCATTGAGTACACCAGCCAGGGCAGAAATATATTTTATAGTCTGAATCAGTAAATGCTTTTACTAGTGTGTGTCTGTTTGTGTGCGTGCTCATATATACTTTCATGTATATATGAATTGTAGTTTTTAAATGTCAAAAATTGCTAAATATTTGCCATTTTATGTTGTTCAACAAAATATAAAAGTTTCACTAAACAATACCCTTGGTGTGTGCAGTCACTGTGATTTTTATTTTATTCTATATAATTTTTAAGAAATGCCAGTTGTTACCCACTGAATTGATTTTATAATTTATTAGTTTGTTGTGACCCATGGTTTGAAAAACACTGATTTAAGATGTTATTTCTTGAAGGCCTGTCTTAAAATACAGGAATTTTTCCTGGGATAAATAACAACACAAGTTAAGGCCTGACACTAGGGGGATAGGCCAGGTCAGAGTCACTGGGAAGCCACAAAGTAATAAAACTAGAAGGGTCCAAATCTGTCAGGCTATAGACGGAGAAACAGATACAGAGAAGGAAGGGACATGCTGAAAGCTATATTTCAAATGTGTGGCAGAGTCAGAGCTAGAACCTGTGGCTCTTGGTTTATAGTGTGGGGCTCCTTCCTGCCAATAGGAACTGTAGCAACACAGGACTTATTAACATAGGTATAGCAAGCCCCATAGGCCAGAGCTGTCACTAAGTACTCACCAGCATTTGGGGGGGTTCACCACATGGTCAGATGAACAAGATTTAATCAGCCTCCTGATGGATTGTGTATACAAGGATTAGCCCTAGCCTTTTTGACAGGCCTTGTTAGCAGCAACCTACTCTGCTGCTGACAGCTCCTATCCACAGAGTCAGTGTCTGGTTACATGTTCATCCTATCTAAGATAAGGGCAGGGAAGAGGAATGCAGACCACATGCATAGCTGTCCCACAAGCCAGCTCTCTGGTTTGGGCAGGGAAGACGTGGCTAATGGACTAATGGGAACAGCTATAGACAATATGGCTCCCTGGACTTTTCTTATTGAACCTTATCTAGATTCCAGTCTCCACCTCCTTCTCCAAGAACAGCTACGGCCCTTTGACCTGACCAATAAACCCAGCCTGGCTTGAACTGCGGTGTTAGCACCAGCCTCAAACAAATGCTGCTTGTCTTCCTTTTGCTACTGCTATGATGATACTATCTGGAGGCCTGGAATCTGGTATTTGAGTTCCTGCCTGAATCACTTACCTTGTGGCTGCAGCCCAGGGAGTGTCACTCAGTGATTATGACTCTGACTAGGTAGCATGTTTACAAGGCCTGGATCCAGGGGATCTGAATTCATCTCTGAGTAGTTGGGCCTCTGGGATGCTATGAAGTCCTCTCACTCAGCCACAAAAAGTTGAGGGAGACAGATAAGAATCTGCTAGGGGCTTGGTAATGGGATCTTCACAGAGAGCACCAGATCAATCAGGGTTCTTGTGGTGGGTGATTCTTAGAAAAAAAAACACAAAACCCAACTGTTTTCATCTATGCTATGGTTGCCTTAGGAAAACTTGTCTCTGGTGAAGTACCTAAATCCCAAAGCCTGTGGCCTCGAGATTCCGAAGAAAGCTCCCACTTTTCTTTCAGCTGAAGCAAAGGACATGAAGCCCTGCTTCCTGTGTGAGAATCTAGGTAGCTCTAGGCCAGATTGATACCTGATGACCTTCTCCACCTAAAACAATCCACCTGAGGTACTCAAGGCCACATTGTAAAGTTGAACTATTTATGCCTTTAATAGAATCAGTAAGCTTGAAATTACATCAATAGAAACTTCCCAGATTAAAATTAAAAGAGAAAAAGGAAAACAATAAGCAAGAACTATAAGACAATTTCAAAAGGTATAAGATATGCTCACTTAGAATACCAGAAGGAGAAGAAAGAAAGTATGGAGAAGAAATATTTGAAATATTAATTGCTAAGCACTTTCCAAACACCAAACCACAGATCCAGAAAACACAGAGATCATATCCAACCAGGATCAGGAGCCCCCAAAATGCAAACCTAGAAATATTGTATTCTAAATGTAGAAAACCAAAGACAATGAGAAAGTCTTCAAAGAAGCTGGATTGTGGGTGGTGGAATGTGATAGGGAAGATATCTTATTTATAGAAGAATAAGGATAAGAATTACAACAGATTTCTCAATCGAAATCATGCAAACAAGAAAACAGTGCAGTGAATAATTTAGAGTGTTGAGAAAGAAAAAAATCCATGAACCTAGAATTCTATATTCACCAAAATGATTATTTAAAAGTAATGGAAAAATAAAGACTTTCTCAGATAAACAAGAACTGAGGAAATTCATTCTCAGCAAACCTGTTCTACAAGAAATTTTAAAATAAATTAAAATAATATAGGTCAGAAATGTGGCTGCACATAAAGAGAAAGCATTGTAGAAGGACTAAATGAATATTTAAAATATTTTATTACTCTTAATTGATTTAAAACTATTAGTTTAGGGTGATACTAGTAACAATGTATTTTACAATAAAAGCATATGGATAAGTGAAATGAGTGATAGCAATATTATAAGGGGTCAGAAGGAGGAATTTGGAATACTCTAAGGTACCTGCACTACACATGAAAGTGGTATGGTGCTGTTTGAAAGTGGACTTAGATTAGTTGGAAAAGCCACGCCAGCTCTGGACTAACAGTTGTAAATTAATTCAATTTAGGTCAGTTTAAAATGAACTCAGATTGAGAGAGGAGAGAAAATTAAAACACATAAAATGCTCAATGTAAATGCTCAATTACAAACATAAAATGCAGAAAAAGGGGAAGAAAAAGGAAATAAAGAACAAATGCAACAAATAAAAAACAGTTACACTCATTATAGATATTAATTCAATTATATCAATAATCACTTTCAATGCAAAAGGCCTAAATACACCAACTGAATGACAGAGATGTTCAGAATAGATTTATTTATTTTTTAATCCTCACCTGAGGATTTTTTTAATTGATTTTAGAGAGAGAGGAAGGAAGAGGGAGAAAGAGAGAGAGCAACATCGATATGAGAGAGAAACATCGATTGGTTGTCTCCCTTATGCCCAGATCGGAGATTGAACCCACAAACTGGGTATGTGCCTTGACAAGAAATCGAACTCATGACCCTTTGGTGCACCAGACAACGGTCCAGACAATTGAGCCACACCTGCCAGGGCTGTTCAGGATAGATTAAAACACACACACACACACACACACACACACACACAAGCACCACCTTAAATATAAAGACTCATGTTAAAAGTAAAGGATGGAGTAAAAAAGTAAAAGGCTGGAGACAGATATATGTAAATATAATGATAAAATGCTTTCACATAGTAAAAGCTCGATGAATGGTAGCTATGATTATTTTGTTCCTGATATTCTTGTTATTACCAAACTTGGAGCTCCTGGAGGACTAGGACCTAATCGGCTTCATCTCTGCCTCCCCACTTCCTGGCACAGAACAAGTGGGGAAGAAGTCAAATAAATTTACATAGAGTAGATAAATGACTATTCTGTGTCAGGTCCTGTACTTGTCACTCAGTCTGCCTGTAACTCTCTGCCTCCAGATATTTACTTGACTCACTTCCTAACTTTTTTCAGGTCTTTTTTAAAAATATGTTTTTATTGTTTTTTTTAGAGAGAGAGACAGAAACATCAATGTGAGAAACATCGATCAGCCACCTCCTGTGCGCCTCCCACTGGTGATCAAGCCCACAACCTGGGCATGTGCCCTGACCGGGAATCAAACTGGGACCCTCTCAGTTCATGGAACGACGCTCAATCCGCTGAGCCACACCGGCCAGGCTTTTTTCAGGCCTTTATTGAAATAATTACCTTCTCAGTGATTACACCATATTTAAAATTACACTCCTACTTTCACATATCTCAGCCTTTTCCATGCTTTATTTCACAGCATAACACACTTAATATATACAATTTTTGTGTTTATTATCTGTCTCCCTCTATTGGAGTATAAGCTACATGAAAGCAAAGATCTTTGTCTATTGTGTACTGCCATATCCCTGACATTCCCTCAATCTTTCTATCTGGATATAGTTTTCCCCCATCTCAATGTAGTGACCTGTATTTATCTCTGTGGTAGCATTTACCACATTGGACTATAGTTTTCTTTCTCCTTGTTTGTCTCCCCCACTAGTTCGATGGCTCTTTGCAAGATTTGTATTGTGACAGTATCTATTGTCTAATAGACTTCTGTGGGGGGGGGGGGGTTTGTAGAGGCACTGCAGGATTTTGCACTTAAATAAGTTAGTGCATCTTGTTAGCTGTAAACCACGAACCCAATCTACACACCCACCCATTGGACTGAGGATGTCCTCCTCTTGTCCCTTGATCCCACCCCTTCCTAGTTTCTTGGCACGTGTGACTTTGATTGGCACATTCTTCAGTTTTTCAAGTCAGTTGGTAAAATTGTTAGACAGGATATTAAGGCACGTTCAGGAGAGAATGAGTTATGGCAAACTACTAAAGAAATAATCTGCAATGACTCTATTCCAAACTGTTACACGAGTGCACTCAATTCAGTGACTCCAGACATATTTGCCTGAGCTATTCTTTGCATTGGCCTTTGATATTTTTTGGTATTGTCCACAGGGAGGCAAAGAGTCTTCAACTACCTCCCCCAACACACATTCTGGGTTTCAACACTGATGTCCTAATCACAGAGAATGCTCAGAGACCTGACCAGCTGCAACATCAAGGAACTTAAGTTGATCATATAGTGTCAGAGACTTACTATATCCCAGGACCTGTGAGGAATAGACTGGGAGCTTTTGAGGGGAGACACCCTTATCTTATCCATGTTTGTATTCCTGAAACCTGGTAAGGGCTTGACATAAAATAGGCACTTACAAAGTGATAAATGAGGAATGAATGAGTTAATGAATAAACCAATAAATGAAAGTGCCCACAGTGTATAATACAGAGGTGAAGAGAAACTATTTGTTAGGATCACCTAGCAAAAAAAAAATATATATATGCTGAGACAAAGACCAAAACTAGAAAACCATGTAAGATTCTAGAAGCAACGTACCTTCCCCACTCCTGTTTTCTTGGTTACCTACTTACATTTTCCTGAAAAAATTATCAAGAGACCACTCAAACCTCAAAAGGAAACCTAGTGTTGATGAAAACATGGGAAAATGCACACTCTTGTATTCTATTTGGTTTAGTGTAAATTGCTGCATTCTTTCTAGAAAGCAATCTTGACTCAGCAGTTCCAGCTCTAGGAAGTGAACCTAAGAATAAAAACAGCAACAAAATGAAAAAGGAACATACCATATGGGAGAACATATTTGCCAAGGATACATCTGATAAGGGGTTAATTGCCAAAAAATATAAAGAACTTATACAACTCGGCACCAGGAAGACAAACAATCCAATTAAAAAATGGGCAAAGAACTTATATGCATAGACAACAATGCTGGGTGTGTGGGGGGGAATCGGGTGGAGGGTGTCTGGGGGGAAAAAGGAGAAACATCTGTAACAAAAACAAATTCATAAAAATTACAATAAAATAAAATACAAAATAGGAAAAGGAACTAAATAGACAATTATCCATAGAGAACATACAAATGGCCAATAGACATAGGAAAAAATGCTCAACATCACTAGTCATAGAGAGATGCAAATTAAACCCACAATGAGGTATCACCTCTCACCTGTCAGAATGGCTATTCTCATTAAATCAACTAATAGCAAGTGTTGGTGAGAATGTGGAAAAAAAGAAAACATTGTGCACTGTTGATGGGAATGCAAACGGGTGTAGCCACTATGGAAAACAATATGGAGTTTCCTCAAAAAATTAAAAATGGAACTGCCATTTGACCCAGCGATCCCACTTCTGAGAATATATCCTAAGAAACCAAAACACTAGTTCAAAGGAATTTATGCACTCCTATGTTCATTGCAGCGTTATTTACAACAGCCAAGATCTGGAAACAGCCCAAATGCCCATCCATAGATGAGTGGATAAAAAAGCTGTGCTACATTTACACAGTGCAATATACACAACTGTAAAAAAAAAAAAAAAAAAAAAGGAAATTTTACCTTTTGGAAGAGCATAGAGCATAGATAGACCTGGAGATTATTTGCTAAGTAAAATAAGCCAGTTAGAGAAAGACAAATACCATATGATCTCACTTATATGTGAAATCTAATGAACAAAATAAACTGAAGAACAGAAAAGAAATAGAGGCATGGTTACATGGAACAGACTGACAGCTGTCAGAGGGGAGGGGATTTGGGGGACTGGATGAAGGAAGGTGAAGGGATTAACCAAAAAACATATATACATGAGACATAGATACAGACAACAACATGGTGATGGCCAGAGGGGAAGGGAATGGGGTTAGGTTGAGGTTGGTAAAGTGGGAGAAAATGGGAACAGAAAGAGACTTTGCTTGGGGCAGTGGGCACACGATGCAGTGTGCAGATGTTGTTTTGTTGAGTTATACATTTGAAACCTTTATGGTTTTGCAAGCCAATGTCACCCCAATAAATTTAATTAACAAAGAAGACAAACAGACTTAAATTGCAAGAAGCTTCAGGATGACAAGAACTAGATCTGTTTGGTCCATTATATTTCCCTAGAGCTTAGCATGTTAAGTACCTGGAAGCATTCAATCAATTTTTTTAATAAATGAAAATTAAAGAAACATGTATTATATATATATTTTATCCTCACCCGAGGACATTTTTGCATTTATTTTCAGATAGAGCAGGAGGGAAAGAGGGAGGAAGAGAGAGAGAGAAACATCGATGTGAGAGAGATACATCGACTGGTTGCCACCCACACGACCCCAACCGGGGGCCAGGGACAAACTGCAACCGAGGTACATGCCCTTAGCGGGAACCGAACCAGGGTCTCTTTGGTCCGCGGGCCGACGCTCTAACAGCTGAGCAAAACTGGCCAGGGCTACACCTGTTTCTTTTTTTTTTTTACTTTATTATTTAATTTATTGGGGTGATATTGATTAATAAAATCATATAGGTTTCAGGTGTACAATTCTAGAATCACCATCTGTATATTATGTCTTAACCTCCCTAAATTTTGTATGCCCCTTTTTCCTTCTTTACCTCCTTCTACCCCACTTTCCCTCTGGTAATCACCATACTGTTGACTGTGTCTATGAGGATTTTTTGGCTTAATCCCCTCACATTTTCACCCAGTCCCCCAATTCCCCTCCCCTCTGACAGCTTTCAGCTTGTTCTCTATCTATGTGTCTGTTTCTATTTTGTTTGCCAGTTTACTTTGTTCATTAGATTCCACATATAAGTGAAATCATATGGTACTTGTCTTTCTCTGACTGGCTTTATTTCACTTAACATAATGCTCTCCAGGTCCATCCATGCTGGGGCAAAAGGTAAAATTTTCTCCTTTTTTATGGCCATGTATTAATAAATAGACACCTCTCCAAACAGGACATACAAAGGGCTAAGAGACATATGAAGAAATGCTCAACATCACTAATCATCAGAGAGATGTAATTTAAAACAACAATGAGGTATATCACCTCACACCTGTCAGAATAGCTGCCATCAACAAATCATCAAACAACAAGTGTTGGCGAGGGTGTGGAGAAAAGGGGACTCTAGTACACTGCTGGTGGGAATGCAGACTGGTGCAGGCACTATGGAAAACACTATGGTGTTACCTCAAAAAATTAAAAATTGAATTGCCATTTGACCCAGTCATCCCACTTCTAGGAATATACCCTAAGAAGCCTGAAACACCAATCAGAACGAATATATGTACCCCCATGTTCATAGCAGCACTATTTATTAATACAATAGCTAAGATCTGGAAACAGCCCAAGTGTCCATTAGTAGACGAATGGATAAAAAAGCTGTGGTACATATACACAATGGAGTACTATGCAGCTGTAAGAAAGAAAGATCTCTTATCCTTTGAGAGGACATGGAGGGACGTGGAGAGTATTATCCTAAGTGAAACAAGCCAAGCAGAGAAAGGCAAATATCACATGATCTCACTTATTTGTGGAATATAATGAACATAACAGTCTGAGGAACAGGGTAGACCCAGAGATGTGGCAGTAGGGTACAGACTGACAACCCTCAGAAGAGGGGGTTGGGGGAGGGAAGAGATAAACCACAGAACTTATATGCATGTGTGCATAACTGATGCACATGGACAACAAAGCTGGGGATGGGATGGGGGGGTATGGGGAGGAGGGTGTCAGTGGGGAAAAAAGGAGAAACATCTATAACAAAAATGAATTTTAAAAACAAAGAATTCTAATGTAAGTAACCTCAAAAAAAAAAAATAATGCAGAACAGTTTTGTCACCGCAAGGTCCCTCCTGTTGAATTTTTATAGCCATACTAACTTCTTTGTCCCCATAACCTGAACCCTGACAACCACTCATCTGTTCTCTATATTCACCATTTCTCTAATATTGTTACGCTTCAAGAAGTTTTAATGGAATCATACGAATGTGATATTTTTGGAATGGCTATTTTCACTCAGCATAATTCCCTGGAGATTCATCCAAATTGCTCAGTATTCAATAGTTTGTTCCTTTTTACTGTATTGCATGGTATAGGTGTAGTACAGTTTGTTTAGCTATTCACCCATTGAAGCACATGTGGGTTGTTCCCAGTTTGGAGCTATTAAGATTAAAGCTGCTATGCATATTATAGTGTACATGTTTCCGTATGAACATAGTTTTCATTTCTTTGCCATAAATACCCACAAGTGCAATTTCTGGGCTGTATGAGAAGTACATGTTTAATTTTCTAAGGTATTAACAAGATGTTTTCCAGTGTATCATTTTTATTTTCATCAGAAATGCAAGTTATCTAGTTTGCCATGTCCTCACCAGCATTACGTGTTGCTACTATTTAGATCAGCCAATCTCATAGATGTGCAGTAAAGTCTCATTGTGTTTTTTATTTGCATTTCCCCATTGCCTAATTATGTTGAATATCTTTGCATGTACTTATTTGCCATGTGTATATCCTCTTCAGTGAAATGTTAACTCATGTCTTTTACCCATTTTCTAATTGGATTGTTGGTTAACTGAACTGTTTATCTTTGAGAGTTCTTTATAGATCCTATTCCTTATCAGATTATATATATAATCATTTGAGTTGAATTTATTGTTGTTATTTTTTATCTTTCCATTGGTTCTATCAATCTGTGAGAGTAGGGTGCTGAAGTTCTCTACTACAATTGTGGATTTGTCTATTTCTCCTTTCAATTGTACCGTTTTATTTTAATTTTTTTACATTTTGTATTTTGATCCACACACATTTAAGAATATATGTCTTTCTAGTGGACTGATCTTTTATCATTACATAATGTGCTGTTTTGTCTCTAGTAATTTTTTTGCTCTGAAGTATACTTTATCTTATATTAATATGGCTATTCCTGCTTTTTACATATTTATTTTTATTTTTTAAATTTAATTTATTGTGGTGACATTGGTTTGCAAAACCATACCTGTTTTAAGTGTACAACTCAATAAAACATCATATGCACACTGCATCACTCATCCATTGCTCCAAGGAAACTCTCTTTCTGTCCCCATTTTCTCCCCTTTGCCCACCTCCACCAACCCCCACCCACTTTCCCTCTGGCTATCACAACACAGTTGACTGTCTATGTGATGTATATATGCTTTTGGCTAATCCCTTCACCTTATTTTATCTAGTTTCCCTACACCCCTCCCCTCTGACAGCTGTCAGTCTGTTCCATGCATCTATGCCTCTGGACCTATTTTGTTCATCAGTTTATTTTGTTCATTAGATTCCACATATAGGTGAGGTCATATGGTATTTGTCTTTCTCTGGCTTATTCGATTTAGTATAATAATCTCCAGGTCCATTCATGCTGTCACAAAAGAAAAGATGTTCTTCTTTTTTTTTTTTTACAGATGTGTAGTATTCCATTGTGTAAATGTACCACAGATTTTTTTATCCACTCATCTACTGATGGATACTTGGGCTGTTTCCAGATCCTGGCTATTGTAAATAAATGAACATAGGTTTGCATGATATATCTTTTTATCCTTTCACTCTTGACTTAGTGATGTCATTATATTTAAAGTGAATCATGGGAATTCAAAGTACATAGGGAATATAGTCATTAATGTTGTAATAAGTACATATGGGGTAAGATGGATACTGGACTTATCAAGGTGATCACTTTGTAAGTTATATAATTGTCTAATCACTAGGTTGTATACCTGAAACTAATAAAATATTGTACCTTAACTGTAATTGAAAAATAAAAGAGTATTTAATTTTTTTTAATAAAATTACCTTTTAAAAATATATACAGGGAAAATTTGGACTGGGCAAGCCATGGTTATGAAGAACCTGTGGCTATACATCAAAAAGAAAGGAAGAAAAGTGATGGTGGTGGGAGGAGGCTATAAAAACTTTCCAGAGTTCAGTGGAAATGCCAAAGTTAGTCAACATGGAGAGAAATCAGAAGGACCAGAAGGGTGAAGCAGGTTTTTTATTTTTATTTATTTTTTTTTACAAAAGAGGGAAACAGGAGAAGGGTAAACCATGGGGATGTGATGAGAATGTGTTTGGGGAAATTGACATGCAATATTTGTGGACATTATTTTGGTTTGGTGGTGGAAAAAATGTAAATATGCATGTTAGGCAAATACTCATACTTAGCAAATGCTGATTTAAGAAACTCATGAGAAGATAGTCTATTACATTCATCTCTATTTTTACCCATTCCAATGTTCTTTCCTTTCTATGGTTTTAAGCTTTCTTCTGTTATCATTTTCTTTCTGTTTAGAGAACTTCTTTTAGCCATTCTTTTAGGGTACACCTGCCAATAATAAATTCTCTTTAATTTCCCTTTTATTTGAGTCTAATTCAGCTGAATATAGAAATTTAGGTCAACAGTTCTTTTCTTTCAGTACTTGAAAAAATGTGTCATTTTCTTTGGTTCTCTATTTTTTGGACTCCAATGATACACATGTTGGATCTTTTGTTATTGTCCCACAGGTCTCCAATGTTCTGTTCATTTTTTGGTCTATTTTGTCTGTTCATATTGCGTGAATTCTATTGTTTTGTCCTCGAATATGCTGGTTCTATCTTCTGTGATCTTCACTCTGCTATTGAGGTCAACTAATGAGGTTTCAGGGGGTTATTTTTTGCTCTTATATTTTTATTTCTATAATTTCTAATTAGTGCTTGTTATAACTTCTTTATATTTGCTGAGATTTTATATTTTTTCTTTTATTCAATAAAATAATAGATTTTTGATACATTTTTATGGCTGCTTTAAAAATCTTGTTGGATAATTTCAACATCTGAATCATCTCGATATTGGTATCATCTGATTGTTTTTTCTCATTCAAGTTGTGATTTTCTTGTTTGATATGATGTGTGATTTTTTATTGAATTCTGGGTGTTTTGGACATTATATGATGATATTCTGGGTCATATTTTATCTTTTTTTAAAAGCAAGCAGTAATGCAAAGACTAGGTGGGTGTGTATGTTCAGTTTCTCACTTGGCCCTACTAACTCCACCTCTGAAAAATTATTGTACTGACTCATACTGCTTCATTGCAGATGGATGGGGTAGAAATGTAGCTCGCCCTCCCCCCAGTATGTGAAAGCAGGGCACCCTATTATTGTCTCTGAGTGAGGTGTAATGTCAATCCCTCACTGGTTCCAATGCCCTCATGGAAAGCTAACTTAAATTGCTCTTTTGCTGCATGGTAGAGGTGGAGGCTCAGTTTCCACTAGAACCTGCTGACACAGGAGAAGGTGGGAGGAGGGAGAAGGAATTCCACTTGTTTCCGCATTGCTCTGTTCCTTATATAATCACTGCTGCTAGATGTGTGTGGATGCTCAGTCTCAGTCTCACTGTAGCTACTCTATCAGAAGTACTCTAACAGAAGTATGTCTTTTTTAAACATAGTTTTACCATCTGCAAATACAACTATTAAAATATAGCTAAATTTACCTTTTGGTCTAATAATATTTATGGAATATTATAGTGTATATGTTTCTTTGGTTTCTTTTGCTCAAAATTATTCTTGTGAGATCAAAACATGTTGTTGCACATACCTGCGGTTTTTTGTTTTCATTACCATATAGTATTCCACATTTGTACCATATTGTACAAATATACTATTTCCTGTCCATTATACTCTACATCAACATGTAGATGCTTAAAAATTGGTGTTATTATGAACAATACTATTATGGCCATTCTGGTATATGTATCATGGTATATTCGTGTTTGTTATACCAGTTGTTGCTGAATATCTGAGTCATAGGGTATACATATGTCCATCTTTAGTAAATAATTTAAAACATCTTCACAAAGTGGTTGTACCAATTTATACTGCCACCAGCAATGTATGAGAACTTCCATTATTCTGTACCCTCACCAACACTTGCTGTTTTCAGGCTTCTAAATGTTTTCCAATATAATGGGCCTCTTGTCAGATGTGCACTTTTAAAAAAATCTCCCCAGCTACAATGTGAAGCATGCATTGGAAGGGGTGAATAGAATGCCTCTTCAATAGCAATTTTATGGATGATATAGACATGCTCTTCATCTTATTTCAGATTGCTGTGACAAAAAAGGATGCGATAGGGGAAATAGAGCTAAGGAAAGACATTTAAGCCAGTGGAGGGAAAGGGGGGAAGTTATGACGAAGAATGTCCAGTAAATTGTAACTTTGGGGTTCTTAAATTGTGAGCTGAGGTTCTTCAGGGTGTCACATTGAACTCACAGAGACATTGTGGCAAATTTTATTATTTTTAAGTGAAACACACTAGTATTTGACATCTATCAGACATTGGGCAAGGGATTAGATTGAGGTAGTTGACAGTTTCAACATTACATTGTGCTATATTCCTTTGATGGCTGCCATGATAAAAATAAAATACTGGACAAAAATTCATATGGAACAGGAAATGGGGGTGGTGATGTCAAATCTGATTTAAAAATTCAGATTTGCATTGCACAAAATGTGGCTATTCAAAATGAAATATAATGATATTTAATGTATATTAATATTTTCTCTCAATTTATGTATATTAATTTTTAAGCTGCTACTAAGTTATTAGGGCATACATGCTTATTGAGTTGTTTGATCTTAACTACTTAATAAATGGAACTGTTAGATATTTCTTTTGGTTTAGAGACACTGTAAACAAAAATTAATGTGATGTTAAGGGCATCAGCAAACAAAAATGTTGGAAATTTTTATATAACCTGATAAATCAAAAGAAATAGATAGAAAGATGCTTCATTTTTAGCCCATCTCCTTGTTCTGAGATAGAGGACACAAGACTGCCTGGAGCTTCCTTCCGTTTTATCCTTCCCTGTCTCTAACTCCTCACTGCTTGGGGGTAAGGAAGAGGACTTGAACCAGCATTTCTATACCTGACCTGTATGTAGAATTAATACTGCCTTCGACTGGACCTCCAAATATCTATTATAGTTTCTGAATGGGGTGGTGATTTTTCCTTCATAGGCCGTAATAAAATAGCATTAACTACTCTTATTAGTAATATTTCCTCACTCGAAGAAGATATATATTACTTTTAATTTATTTTTTATTTAAGTATGGTTGGTATACACTTTTGTAATTATATATTAGTTTCAAGTGTACAATATAGTGATTCTATATTTTCAATCTTTACAATGTGTTCACTCCTATTAATCATCTGTCACCGTGTAAACTTATCACAATATTACTGGCTATATTCCCCTTGCCATTTTCACCCATCCACCACCCCTTCCCTTCTGGTTACCATCACTTTGGTCTCTGTTTCTATGACTATGTTTTTGCTTTGTTTTTAGATTCCACATATAAGTGAAATCATACAGTATTTATCTTTTTCTGCCTGACTTATTTCACTTAGCATAATACCTTCTAGATCTATCCATGTTATCGCAAATGGCAAGATTTCATTCTTTTTATTGCTGCATAATGTTCCATCATATATATATATAATATTCCACCCTATATATTATATTCCTTTATACATTCATCTGTCGCTGGATACCTACATTGCTTCCATATCTTAGCTATTGTAAAAAATGCTGCAATGAGCATAGGGGTGCATACATCCTTTTGAATTAGTGTTTTTGTTTTCTTTGTATAAATACTCAGAATTAGATTTTCTAGATCATATGCTATATCCATTTTTAGGTTTTTGAGGAATCAACATACTGTTTTCTATAGTGGCTGCACCAATTTTCAGACCAGCCAACAGTGAACAAGTGTTCCCTTTTCTTCACATCCTTGCCAATACTTGTTGACTATTAAGAAATAGCCATTCTAACAGGTGTGAGGTGGTATCACATTGTGTATTTGATTTGTACTTTCCTGATGATCAGTGATGTTGATCATCTTTTTCATATGGCTATTGGCCATCTGTATGTCCTCTTTGGAGAATTTTTTTTGATGTCCTCTGCCCATTTATTGATCATATGGTTTATTTTTTGTTATTGAGTTGTATAAGTTTCTTATATATTTTGGATATCAATCCATTATCAAATATATAATTTGCAAATATATTCTCTCATGTTTTGATGAAGGTTTCCTTCACTGTGCAGATGCTTTAATTTTTTTTCCTTTATTGATTTTTAGAGAGAGAGGAAGGGAGAGGGAGAGAGAGAGACAGAAACATTGATGAGAGAGAACATCGATAGGCCTCCTCCTGCATGTCCACCACTGGGGATTTGGCCCACAACATGTGCCCTGACCACGAATCGATCCTGAGACCTCTTGGTGCATTGGTCGATGCTCAACCACTGAGCCACACCGGCCGGGCCACTGTGCAGATGCTTTTAGTTTGATGTAATCCCACTTGTTTATTTTTGGTTTTGCTGCCCTTGCTCAAGGGGACGTATCCAAAAACATATTACTCAGCCCTGGCAGGTGTGGCTCAGTTGGTTGGAACATCCTCCCCATACATTGAATGATTGTGGGTTTGACTCCCAGTCAGGGCATATACTTAGGTTGCAGGTTTGATCCCCTGTCAGGGTGCGTAGGAGAAGCAACCAATTGATGTTTCTCTCTCACATCCATGTTTCTTTCTCTCATTCTCCCTTCTCATCTCACTAAAAAAATCGATAAACATATATTTGGATGAGGATTAAATAAATAAAAATAAATGAAAAACAAACAAAAAGATATTACTCAGATGGATGTCAAATAGTTAACTTCCTATGTTTTCTTTTAGGAGTGTTATGGTTTCAGACTTTACATTAAAGTCTTTAATTCATTTTGAGTTTTTTTTGTATATGGTGAAAGAGTGGTTCAGTTTTAATTGTTTTGCATGCATCTGTCCAGTTTTCCAAACACCACTTGTTGAAGAGACTGTTGTGACCCCAGTATATATTTTTACCTTCTTTACCATAGATTAGTCAACCACTTAAGTGAAGGTTTATTTCTGGGTTCTCTATTCTGTTCCATTGATCTATGTGTTTGCTTTTGTGCTAGTACCATACTGTTGATTATTATAGCTTTGTAGTGTAGTTTGAGATCAAAGAGTATGATACACCCAACTTTATTCTTCTTTCTCAAGATTGGTTTGGCTATTTTGGGTCTTTTGTGGCTCCATATAAATTGTGGGATTATTTGTTCTAGTCCTGAGAAGAATGATATTGGTATATTGATAAGAATTGCATTGAATTTATAAATTGCTTTGGGTAGTATGCTCATTTTAACAATATTAATCCTTCCTATCTATACGCATGATATATCCTTCCATTTATCTGTATCCTATTCAGTTTCTTTCTTCAATGTATTATAGTTTTCAGAGTAGATATCTTTCATCTACTTCCTTGCTTAAATATATTCTTAGATATTTTATTATTGTTGGACTTATGAATGGGATTGTTTTGTTCATTTCCCCTTCTAATTGTTCATTATTAATGTATAGGAATGTGACAGATTTCTGTATATTAATTTTATGTCCTTCTACTCACTGAATTATCTTATTAATTATATTAATTTTTGATGGATTCTATAGTATCATGCCATCTGCAAATAGTGGACAGTTTCACTTTTTTCTTTTTTATTGGAATATCTTTTATTTATTTATTTTTGACTGATTGCTGTGGCTAGGACTTCTAGTTCTATGTTGAATAATAGTAGTGAATGTAGGCATCCTTGTCTTGTTCCTGATCTTAAATAAAAAGGTTTCAGCTTTTCACCATTGAATGTGATGTTAGCTATGGGGTTGTCATATATAGCCTTTATCAAGTTGAGGTAAGATTCTTCTTTACCTACTTTGTTGAGATTTTTTTTATCATAAATGAATATTGAATTTTGTCAATGTTTTTGTCTTGTTTTGGTGTCAAGGTAATGCTTGTCTCAGAATGAGTTTGGAAGCACTCTTTCCTCTTCAACTTTTTGGAATACTTTGAGAAGGAGAGGTATTATTTCTTTAAATGTTTGACAGAATTCACCTGTGAAGCCGTCCGGTCTTGGGCTTTTGTTTCTTGGGAGTTTTTTTTAAATTACTGCTTCAATTTCATTGCTAGTAATGGGCCTGTTCAGATTCTCTGTTTCTTCCTTGTTTAGACTTGGAAGTTTGTATGTTTCTAAATTTTTACAATTTCTTCTAGATTGTTGAATTTGTTTACATATAATTGGTCCTAGTATTTTCTAATGATCCTTTGTATTTCTGTGGTGATGATTGTAATCTCCTCTTTCATTTCTGATTTTATTTATGTGTTCTCTCTCTTTGGCTTGATGAGTCTTGCTAGAGGCTTGTAAGTTTTATTTATCTTCCCAAAGAACTTAGTTTCATTAATCTTTTCTATTGGTTTTCTTATTTCTATTTTATTTATTTCTGCTGTGATCTTTATTTTCCCTTCCTTCTGCTTACTTTGAACTTTGTTTGTTCCTCTCTTTCTAGTTTTATTTTTTTTAAGTATAAATTAAAATTTTTAAAAAATCCTCACCTGAGGATATGTTTCCATTGATTTTCAGAGAGAGTGGAAGAGAGGGAGGGAGGAAGAGAGAGAGGGAGAAACATCGATGTGAGAGAGACACATCATTTGGTTGCCCCTCACACAACCCCGACCAGGGCCGGAGATTGAACCTGCAACAGAGGTATGTGTCCTTGACTGTAATTGAACTCGCAACTCTCGTCCATGGGCCAATGCTCCACCACTGAGGCAAACCAGCCAGGGCTAAATTTAAATTTTTTATTTGGGATTTTTCCTGCTCTTTGAGATAGTTCTGTATAGCTATCAACTTTCCTCTTGTAACTGTTTTTGCTGCATCCCATAGATCTTGTAAAGTTGTGTTTTCATTTTCATTTGTCTCAAGGTAGTTCTGATTTCCTCTTTGATCCATTGGTTGTTCAAAAGCACGTTGTTTAATCTCCACGTATTTGTGATATTTCCAGTATTTTTCTCCCAGCAGCTGATTTCTAGTTTCATGCCATTGTGGTCAGAAAATATGCTTGATATAATTTCAATCTTCCTGAATTTACTAAGGCTTATTTTGTGGCCTAGTATGTGATCTATCCTGGAAAGTGTTCCATGTGCACTTGAGAAAAGGTGTAATCTACAGTTTTAGGATGAAAAGCTCTGTATATTTATTAAGTCAAACTAGTCTAATGTGCTATTTAAGGTCTTTTTTCCTCATTAGTTTTCTATATAGATGATCTAGCTATTGAAGTAAGTGGAATATTAAAGTTCCCAACTATGTTAGTATTACTGTTAATTTCTGCCTTTATGTGCATTAACATTTGCTTTATATATTTGGGTACTCCTATGTTGGGTGCATAGATATTACAATTGTAATATTGTCTTCTTGGATTGACCCTTCTAAAATTATGTAATGTCCTTCTTTGTCACTTTTTAAACACTTTGTTTTGAAATCTATTTTGTCTAATATGAATATTGCTACCCCACCTTTCTTTTCATTTCCATTTGCATGCAATATCTTTTCTCCATCCCTTCACTTTCAATCTATGTCTTTATATCGTAAGTGAGTCTCTTGTAAGCAGCACATCGATGGGGCATGTTTCCTTTTATTCCATTCTGCCACCCTATGTCTTTCGATTGGAGCATTTAGTCCATTTACATTTAGGGTAATATTGATAAGTATGTATTTATTGCCATGCTATTAATTGTTTTTGTTATTCTTCACTGTTTCTTCTTTTCTTGATCTCTTTTCTTTTATATTGTTGGTTTTCTTCAGTGTTTTTATTGGATTCCCTTTTTTTAAATTTTTTTGTATATATTTTTTGGTATGATTTTGGTTTATGGTTACCATGAGGTTCATATATATATCCATCTATATATCAGTTTATTTTAAACAGATAGACATTTAAGTTCAATTGCATTCTAAAACACTGTAATTTTACTCCATGCTCCCCTATTTATGTTTTTAATCGGATTTATTGCAGTTATACTGGTTAATAAAATTATATAGGTTTCAAGTGTACAATTCTGTAATAAATTATTTGTATATTGTATTGTGTTCACCACCCAAAATTAAGTCTCTTTCTGCCACTATTTATCCCCCTTTTACCGTCTTCTATCTTTCCTCATTCTCCTTTCCCTATGGTAATCATGATACTGTCATCTGTGTTTATAAGTTTTTTTTTCTTGCTTAATCCCTTCATCTTTTTTTTTTAATCTAGTCCCCTAAGTCCCCTACCCTCTGACAGATGTCTGTTCTCTGTATTTATGAGTCTGTTTCTATTTAGTTAGTTTTTTTATTTTGTTCATTTGATTTCACATATAAGTGAAATTATATGGTATTTGTCTTTCTCTGATTGGCTTATTTCACTTAGAGTAATACTCTCCAGGTTCATCCACACTTTTGCAAAAAGTAAGATTTCTTTCCTTTTTATGGCTGAATAGTATACTATTGTGTAAATATAGCACCACTTTTTTATCTACTCATCTACAGATGGACACGTGGGCTGGTTCCAAATCTTTGATATTGTATATAACACTGCAGTGAACACAGGTGTGCATATATTCTTTCAAATTAGTGTTCAGGTTTCTTTAGATACATTCCCAGAAGTGAAATTTCTGGGTCACATAGCAGTTCCATTTTTAAGTACTGAGGAAACTCCATACTGTTTTCCAGAGTGGCTGCATCAATCTGCATTCCTACCAACAGTGCACAAGGGTTCCCTTTTCTCTGCATCCTTGCCAACACTTGTTGTTTGTTGATTTATTGATAATAGCCTTTCTTATTTTTTTTTAAAAAATTTATTATTATTATTTAAAAATTTTTTTATATTAATTTATTTTTGTTACAGATGTTTCTCCTTTATCCCCCATTGACTCCCTCCTCACCCTCCCTCCCTGCCCTGTCCCCAGTTTTGTTGTCCATGTCCATTGATTATGCGTACATGCATATAAGTTCTGTGGTTTATTGCTCCCCTCCCCCACCCCCTCTTCTGGGAATTGTCAATCTGTACCCTACTTCCACGTCTCTGGGACTACCCTGTTCCTCAGACTGTTATGTTCATTATATTTCAGAAATAAGTGAGATCATATGATATTTGTCTTTCTCTACTTGGCTTGTTTTGCTTAGGATAATAGTTTCCAGGTCCTCCCGTGTCGTCTCAAAGGATAAGAGAGAGATCTTTCTTTCTTACAGCTGTATGGTACTCCACTGTATATATGTACCACAGTTTTTTTATCCATTCATCTACTGATGGACACTTGGGCTGTTTCCAGAGATAATAGCCTTTCTGACAGGTGTGATATGATATATCGTTTCAGTTTTAATTTGCATTTCTCTGATAATTAGTGATGTTGAGCATTTTTTCATATGTCTATTAGCCATCTGTATATCCTCTTTGGAGAAATGTCTATTCAGGTCCTTTGCCCATTTATTAACTGGATTGCTTGTTTTCTTGATGTTGAGTTGCCTGAGTTCTTTATAAATTCTGGAAATTAACCCCATATTAGATGTATCATTGAAGACTATGTTCTCCCATTCAGTGGGTTGTCTTTTCATTTTTCTGATGGTTTCCTTTGCTGTACAAAAACTTTGTAGTTTAATGTAGTCCCATTTTTATTTATTTATTTATTTTGTTTCCCAAGAGATATATCAGAAAAAAAAAATATTACTGCGAGTAATGTCTGAGATTTTGCTGCCTATGTTTTACTCTAGAATTTGTATGGTTTTGTATCTTACATTTAAGTATTTAATCCATTTTGAACGTGTTCTTGTGCATTGTGTAAAAGGTGGTCGAGTTTCTTTTTTTTTTGCATGTATCTGTGCAATTTTCTCAACACCATTTATTGAAGAGACTGGCTTTTTAATTTTTTTTTTTTGAAGAGACTATCTTTGCCCAATTGTTTGCTCTTGCCTCCTTTGTCAAATAGTAATTGACCATAAAGGCGTGGTTTATTTCTGGGCCCTGTATTCTGTATCATTGATCTATATGTCTGCTTTTATGCCATTACCATGCTGTTTTAATTACTAAGGCCTTGTCATATAGTTTGATATCAGGTAGCATGATTCCTCCAACTTTGTTCTTCTATCTCAATGTTGCTGTGGCTCTTTGGAATCTTTTGTGTTTTCATATAAATTTTTGAAATATATTTTTCTAGTTCTGAGAAATATGCCATTGGTATCTTGATAGGAATTGCATTGAATCCATAGGTTGTTTGGGTGGTATAGACATTTTAATGATGTTTATTCTTCCTATCTATGAACACAGTATATATTTCCACTTATTGCATCTATTATACATCCCTTTCTTTCTTCAATATCTTTATTTTTCTCAGTACAGATCTTTTACATAGTTGGTTAAATTTATTTCTAGGTATGCTTTTTTATGCAATTGTAAATGGAATAGTTTTCTTAGTTTCTACTGCTGATAGTTCATTATTGGTGTATAAAAATGCAACTCATTTCTGGATATTTATTTTGTATCCTGCTACTTTACTGAATTCATTTATCAGTTTTTGTAATTTTTTTGTTAGAATCTTTAAGGTTTTGTATATACAGTATCATGTAATGTGAAAATGACAGTTTTACTGCTTCCTTTCCAAATTGTATGCCTTTTATTTCCTCTTCTTGTAGGAATGCTGTGGCTAGGACTTGTAGTACTATGTTAAATAAGAGTGGTGAAAATGGACATCCCTGTCTTGTTTCTCATCTTAAGGAAAACATTTTTAATTTTTGCCTGTTAAGTATGATGTTAGCTGTGGGTTTATGATCTATGGCCTTTATTATGTTGATATATATTTACTCTATTCCCACTTTGCTGGATAATTTTATCATAAATGGGTGCAGGACTTCATCAAATGCTTTTTCTGCATCTATTGATATGATCATATGATTTTTAGCCTTCATTTTGTTTATGTGGTGTATCATGTATATTGATTTGTGAATATTGTACCAACCTGCATCCCTGGAATAAATCCCACTTGACCATGATGTATGATCTTTTTAATGTATTGCTAGATCCAGTTGCCTAACATTTTGTTGAGGACTTTAGCATATATGGTTCTCAAGAATATTGTTGTATAACTTTATTTCTTTTTAGTATCTATCTGGTTTTGGAGTTAGGATAATGTTGGTCTCATTACATGAGCTTAGAAGTCTTCTGTTCTCTTTACATTTTTGGAATAGTTTGAGATGGATAAGTGTTAGTTCTTTGAATGTTTGTTAGAATTCACCTGTGATTCCATCCAGTCCAGAATTTTTGTTTGTTGGGAGTTTTTTTTGTTTGTTTTTGTTTTGTTGTTTTTTATTACTGCTTCAATTACACTAGTTGTAATTGGCCTATTCAGATTTGTTAATTCTTTCTGATTCAGTTTTGGAAGATTCATATTTCTAGAAATTTATCTATTTTATCCATATTATCCAATTTGTTGGCATATAGTTCTTGGTAATATTTTCTTATAGTCCTTTGTATATATATGATGTCAGTTGTTACTTGTCCTCTATGATTTCTGATCTTATTTATTTGGGTTCTCTCTCTTTTTCCTAGATGAGTCTAGTTAAAGGTTTGTCAATCTTTAGCTTTTCAAAGAACTAGCTCTTAGTTTCATTGACTTTTGTAATGTTGTTTTAGGTTGTATTTTTTAAATTTCTGCTATGATCTTTATTATTATTTTTTTCTTCTACTCATCTTGGCCTTTTTGTTGTTGTTGTTCTTTTTCTACTTCTTTTAATTGTAAAGTTAGGTTGTTTATTTGAGATTTTTCTTCTTTCTTGAGGTATACATGTAGTGCTATGAAGTTCACTTGTAGGACTGTTTTCACTCTGTCCCATAGGTTTTGAGTAATTGTATTCTCATTGTTATTTGTTTAAAGGTATTATTTGATTATTTCCTTGATCTCCTTGTTAACCCATTCATTATTTAGTAACATGGTATTTAGCCTCCATATCTTTGTATGTGTTTTTTTCTTGTGATTGATGTCTCTTTTCATATGAACAGAGAAGATGCTTGATATTATTTCAGTCTTCTTAGATTTATTAAGACCTCTTTTTTGTCCTAACATGTGTTCCATCCTAGTAAATATTCCATGTGCACTTGAAAAGAATGTATATTCTGCTGCTTTGGCATGAAATTCTCTGAAGATATCAATTAAGTTCATCTGATCTAATGTGTCATATAAGGCTGCTGTTTCTTTGTCGATTTTTTGTCTGGAAGATCTATCCATTGATGTCAATGGGGTGTTAAAATTTCCTGCTGACTGTATTACTGTTGATCTCTCTCTTTATGTCATCAAGATTTGCTGTAAATATTTAGGTGCTCCCATTTGGGGTGCATAAATATTTACAAGGGTTATATCCTTTTGTTGGATTACTCCGTTTATCATTGTGTAGTGTCTATTTGTTTCTTGTTATAGCCTTGGTTTTAGAGTCTATTTTGTCTCAAATAGTACTGCTACCCCAGCTTTTTTTTTTTTTCCTTTCCATTTGCATGAAATATCTTTTTCTATCCCTTTACTTTTAGTCTGTGTATATCTTTCATTCTGAGGTGGATCTCTTGTAGACAGCATATATGTGGGTCTTGTTTTATTGTTCGTTCACCTACCCTATGTATTTTGATTGACGCATTTAAGCCATTTACATTTAAATTGATTATTTATAGGTATGTATTTTTTTGCCATTTTATTCTCTATAATTATGTTCCTTTTTTTTTCCTTCTTCTTAAAGAAGACCCTTTAACATTTCTTGTAATGCTGGTTTGGTGGTAATGAACTCCTTTAGCTTTTCTTGTCTGGGAAGTATTTTATTTCACTTTCAATTTTAAATGATAACCTTGCTGGCTAAAATAGTCTTGGTTGCAGGTCTTTGCTTTTTGTCACTTTGAATATTTCATGCCAATCTCTTCGGGCCTAAAGTGTTTCTGTTGAGAAATCAAGTGACAATCTTATGGAAGCTCCCTTATAGGTAACATACTGTCTTTCTCTTGCTGCTTTTAAGATTTTTGTTTTTGTTTTTAACTTTGGCATTTTAATTATGATATGTCTTGGTGTGGGCCTCTTAGGGTTCATCTTGTTTGAAGTTTTCTGGGCTTCCTGAATGTGTATGTATTATTCCTTCACTAGATTAGGGAAGTTTTCAGTCATTATTTCTTCAAATATGTTCTCATTCCCCTGTTCTTTCTCTTCTCCTTTTGGTACCCCTAAGATGCAGATGTTGTTGCACTTCGTATTGTCCCAAAATTCCCTTAAGCTTTCCTCAAATTTAAAAAACCTTTTTCATTTTGTTGCTCTGATTGGGTGTGTTCTGTTTCCTTGTCTTCCAAATCTATGACTCAGTCCTCTGCTTCAACCAACCTACTATTTACTTCCTTCTAGTGTATTTTTTCATCCCAGGTATTGTATTCTCTATTTCTGACTGATTCTTTTTTATGGTTTATATGTCCTTTTTTATGCTTGCTATTTTGATTGAAATTCTTACTAAGTTCCTTGAGCATCCTTATAACCATTTTTTTATACTCTGTATCTGGTAAATTGCTTGCCTCTATTTCATTCATATCTTTTTTTTTTTTTTTTCTGGAGATTTCTCCCGTTCTTTCATTTGGGGCATATTTCCCAGTCTTGGTGGAGTGGCCTTATGTAGTAGATGTCCTGTATGAACTAGTGGTGATGTCTTTTGATCACCTGAGTGGGGTGCTCCAGGATTTTCCTTTGTGTGGGTTTTGGGAGTTCTTCTGTTTTAATTGAGTCTTGATTGCTATTGGCTCCTTTGTGCATGGGATTGACCCTCAGGCTGGCTGACTGTGATGTTCTACCATGACCACAGTATATAAGCTGCTGTGTAGGTGCTGAATATACTTAGCAAAATTCACCTTACCAGGGTCTGGTGCCTGCTGAGATCTCCCTTTGGATATGCCACTTGTGAAACTAATTGGATCCTGCTTGGATGTTGTCTGAAGCTGACCATTGGGTTTGTTGGTTCTGGGGCCTATTGGGAGGGACTTTCATGCAGGTCAATATTAGATGCTGACTGTGACTGGCCCTGGGCAATCTTTTTTTTTTTTAAATATGTTTTTATTTATTTTTTAGAGAGAGGAAGGGAGAGAGAAATATAAACATTAATGTGAGAAGCATTGATTGGTTGCCTCCTGCATGCTCCCCTCTGGGGATTGAGCCTGCAACCTAGGCATGTGCCCTGACTGGGAATCGAACCAGGACCTCTCAGTCCATAGAACAGTGCTCAGTCCACTGAGCTTCACTGGTCAAGGTGGGCAATCTGTGTGTTGCTACAAATCAATCCACAGTTCGTGGCTGCCTCTGCTTGGCCTAGGTGTGCATGTGATTGACCAAGCTGCTCACCAGTGCCGGCTTCCTCCAGCATCAAACCCAGGGCAGATCAACAAAAGGCCCAAGGCACCCTGAGATCTGTCTCTGTCTGCCTCCTCCTACCAACTGCCTGTTAGGCTCAGTCACAGAAAGAATCTCTGGTAGTATTCAAGTTGCATGAGGAAATTTCTCAGTGAGTCACTGAATAAGAGTGAGTAGTGTTCACCAGATTGATACAGGTTCAAACTTGGTGCCAATGCTGTTCTGAGGCCACTCAGCAAAAGTCTCAGGGTACCTGAAGACCTTTGTGGTGGGGCGAGGTCTCAGGGAGTAGTCTGGGTGAGTACAACAGAGTTTATCAGGCCCATACAGACTAAGATTTGGCTGTGCGAAGGGAGAGCTCTGTACCAGTCCTGCATGCCAGGGAAAAAATAGTCTCATTCTAGATCCACACAACTTAATCTGTCCCAGATTCTGCCAGAAGCCAGACTTCAGCAGGAAAGGCTGCTGAGAGTTGCAAGGGTGAGACTAGTGGATTTTCCACAAGGGGAGGTGCAGGCCAGGCTTGGAGGAAGGTGGGAGGAGTGGCCTCCACCCCAGAGAAACACAACTCAGTCTGTCCTGGATTCTGCCCAGAACTCCTCCCCAGGGAGGGGCCACCAGGCACCCAGAGGGTGAGGCTAATGGATCTCAAGTTCATGGAAAAGTGAGGGGAATGTCCCCCACCCCAAGCCACATACCTCAGTCACTAACACTCCCTAAATCTGCCTGGATTTCTGCTCCCTGGCCCAGACATCTGACTCCTCAACAGGGAGTGAGCTCCATAAGGTAGGATGACAGAGTGACCAGAGGTTGGACTAGTACATTTCCCCAGACTAATGTCATAAGGAGGGGAGTGCTCCACCTAAGAAAGACAGTGTCTGTGGTATAGGAGAGGGACTCAGTGCAGCAATCCTGACAGCTGACCCTTCAGTTCTCTCTCCAGAACCACAAACCCCAGTCTCTCCTCATACAACTTGTCTGCTCCACTCTCCTTACCCTGGAGCCCAGGGTGAATGGCTGCGAGTGAGATTTTATGTGTTGACCCTTTAAAAGAGTGTCTGTGTCTCTAGCAGCCTCCCATCTCTTCCTGGTGGACAGACTCCCTGCTGATTTTCACAACTGGATGTTATGTGGGCAGCTCTCCCCACTTCTAGTGCTCTGTGCTGAGGAGCCTGGTATGAGGTTGAGACTCCAGCTTCTCGGAGGGGTGAGAGCACTTTGCCACTGAGATATCCCTCTGGAATCTCAGCAGCCTGTGGGAATGTGGCCAGCCTTCTTTATGTCTCCACCTTTCCTACCACTCTCAATGTGGTTTCTTCTGTAAGTCCTTGGCTATAAGAATTCTCTGCAGCTAGTCTTCAGTTTGTTATTCAGGATGATTTTTCTATATTTCAGTTGTAATTCCAGTTTAGTCCTGAGAGGAAGTGAGTATAGCTTCCACCTACTCCACCACCATCTTGAATCTCTCTGCCTCTCTTTATGTTTTTGATGTCATGTTTTGTATCTTTTTTTGTGTATCTCCTGATTATTTATTGTAGTTGCAGTCAATTTTGCTACTATTGTCTTTTAACATTTTTATAAACTTTTTAGATGGTTGATTCACTATGATTTTTGTATATTTGTCTTTACTAATGAGACTTTTATTCCTTTCCTGTATTTTCTTATTTCTGGTTATGGTGTTTTCTTTTCTGCATAAAGAAGACTCAATAACATTTCCTGGAGGGCTGGTTTAGTGGTAGTGAACTGCTTTAGTTTTTGTTTGTCTGGGAAACTCTTTATTTCTCCTTCAATTGTAATGATAACCTTACTGGATAAAGTATTCCAGGTTGTAGATTCCTTTCTTTGAGTACTTTAAATATCTCCTGCCAGGAGAGAGATTTTATTTATATGTTCCCATTACCAATGGACAAAATGAACTCATTAACTTAGATTTTGAGCTCATTTTATGAGGGGAAAAAAGGCCCACAAAAAAGAGATTACAATCAGGAGAGGAATTGCCATCTAGTTAATGGATCTTATTTTCCACTGACATAAGGAACATATGCTCTAAATGCTTAACACACATAAATAGGCAGGTATGCAAGCAGGTAGGTAGGTAAGTAGATATATAGTTACAGATAGAGATAAAGGTAGAGGTTCTATTAACATATAGATTCATAATTATTCCCAGAGGAAAATATTAAGCGTTTAAATGTTTGCATTAAGAAGGTCAGGAAAAAACTCAGAGGTTAGATAATAATAGAATGTTACAGTAGTGGGCATCTAGAGACCATCTGGCCATATTACAGATGGGGGCACCAGAGACTTAGACAGATTCTAAAGGGGAGTGATACATAGCAGCAGGGCCTAAGCCCTTGATTGCTAAGGGAACAAGCCGATAATGAAAGTTCTAGAATTTCTTTCTTTTTGTGATGTAGTCTTGCTTTACATTACTACCTGTAAGAACTCTTCATCAAAGTCTTACAAATAAAGTGTCAACATATTATCTGTTTTTAAAAATGAGAAAGGTTTTACTTTAAGAGAATGTGTTCAAGGAGGATTGCAATGTTTCTGAGAGATTCTGAGAATAAGAGAGGAAAAGGACTTAAGAATATACCTTTAGGTCTAGAACTCATGTCTCCTGACTGAAAGGCCAAGGCTCTGTCCAGTTGATTCTAGATACATGCCCCTACTTCCCAGCACTATGGGTCAGGAAAGCTATCATCTGAACTGGTTTTCTGAATTTCTCAAGGCTGAGGAACTCCTTCAGCTCAGACAGCTTGACTCCTCCATCTGGGTTCAGGCCCTGTGTTGAGCTTTCAGTACTGGGAAACTTCCCAGACCTGTCTGCAGCTCTTGGCTTCCCTACCTAAGAGCTCAAGGGAAAGGACTAGTGAATCCCTTGGGGTGGCTGAGATTTGCAGCCCATATAGAAGGCCTGTTGGAAAGCTTGTCCCTAGTTGGCCCTTGAATAAAATTTAAAAAGAGAGAAAAAAAAGGGACAGGAAGACAAGGAGGCAGAGAGGCAGGGGGTTGGTTTCTCCAACTGTTCCTCCCAGCAGGCGCTGGCCAGGACCATTAGGCCCAGCTCTTGTGGCCTCAGGGACGTAGGGATCTGCGGATTGCTTGCTGGCTGGGTTTTCTTTCTTCCCCCCTTTTTTTCTCCTTCTGCTCCTTGGGTTATGGTGACCCAAAACATCTCTCACAGCGAGTTCTGAGGCAGCAGTGTCTGAGAATAGCTCACAGAGCAACAGCAGTTTTCCCCCACCCTTTGAAAAGACAGGCAGGGGGAAAAGTGGCATATTCTTCCCACCCTGCTTCTAAGTGAGTTGGGGGCTGAGCACTGGGGTTTGGGGGAATCATGACCTTGTGTTCCTTGATGTTATTTGATGTTGGTTTTGGCTGTATTCAGAGAGTTAAAAAGCACATAAAAATGAAGCTAATAAAACTGCAGGGTTAAGGAATGCGCCAGGCACTGGCTGTGGGTTCCCAGAGCAGCTGTGACTGAGCTCTCAGGCCTGGCTGGCTCATGATCCTTCCAAGGTGCAGGTTTGGGCCAGGCCACAGCCAAATGGCAGAAATTCGTCAACTTTGGTGGCCTATCTTATTAGAAACCCTGTTTTGCTTTACATAGGGAAAATGATGAGGGGCATGGAAGGTGAAATTTTAGGTTCCATTTCTGTCATCCATGGGTACAAAACTGAGGTTTCTTTCCTTCTAGGCATCATTTAGTCCTTCCAGGTTTGAACAACCATGGTGCTTCTGCCACTATTCCTACCAGGGGACTCTATGCTAAGAATAAGGGTGAGATCTGGTCTTGCCAGGGGCTAGTGGCATCAGGAAGAGAATAAGAAAGAGGGGTGTCTGGTTGCTGACCTCTGATCCAGGCCAGGGAATGTAACTTATTTGGGTACATGCTGAAAGACTGAGAGACCCATAGGATGTCAATGAAAACAGGAGTCATTAGTACCTGCTCCCTGATTACCTGGGGTGAGGCATGATAATGAAAAGAATGCCTAGTGTGAATATGAGTGAAAGTCACCTGTAAATGTTTCCTCATCTTTATCACACATGATGGTCTATGTACATATAAAACCAGAAGGGGACTCTGCCACATAGGCTTGATTGAGGTGGAGGAAGAGGGTTAGGCTTTCCCAGGGTTGTTCACAGTGGCAAGGGTATTGGATTTGGAGCCAGAAAGCCAAAGTCCTGACTCTGTATCTTCTTGACTATGTGACTTTGCGTGAGTATATCACCTTCTCTCAACCTTAGTTTTCTCATCTGTAAGTGGTTATTGGTTACAGGTTCTTTGCACTGATTAAATGAGATACTAAGTGTAATATGTTTGGCAATGTGTCCAGCATATGCTCAGCACTAGACAAATTCTAGTGCCTGCCTCCCTGCATTTACTAAAGTCTAAGCTAAAAGAACAGTTAGAGAGGTTTGAAGCCATGCAGCATGCATCTTCCCTAACATGGATATAAATGTTAGTACAGAGAATGGAAATCTGGAAGCCTGGCAGAGCTCCACAGAGGATAGTTCCCATGGCTATTCCAATGAGTGGGAGCAGAGGCAGAGAAGAGGAAGGGAGGGAGACAGGGATAGCAGAGGGATTTGAGCCAACTGTGGGGAAACCTATATGACTCAGAGAGGGACAGCTCCCACCTAATGGAGGTCAAAGACACTTTCTGTTTCAGTGTAAAAAGTGGTAAAGATGGGGAGCCAGTGATGGGTGACTTCTTGACTGCATTGGACATTCCTGTAGCTGCCATCTCTTCTCCACCTTAACTATGATGATTTTTCCATTACCCTGATACCTATCTTATCCTCAACCTGGCAGGGGTCACCAGACCCTTTTTCCACTTGTCTAATAGAGGAGTCAACTGGCCCAATGCCCAGACAACCCAATAGCAAGGGGCCAGTGGTGCTATACTTTTGTGGCCAGCAGGAGAGAGTCTGAGCTGTATTAAATTCACTTATTGAGAAACCTCAAGGGCAACATTGTGGTATTATCTTCAGTTGGCATAAGGGGAAACTGAGGCTCATAGAGAGAAAATGACTCATTTACAGTCACCTGGTGATGGAACCAGGACTGGTACTCAGGTATGTCTGGCTACAAGGAAGACGTCTAGGGGAGTCTCCATAAGAAATTAAAAGGTAGCAAAGGCCTCCCTTCTTTTCCATTCAACACTGTCTCCCTAAGCCCTTGTTCAATACCTTCCAGTTTGCCTAAGTTTTAGTAGGCAAAGCCATGGCCTCTTTTTCTGAGAAGAACAAATTATTTTCTTGTAGTGACTCACATGCACTCACTCTAATAGAAAGTTCAAACCAAACTTCTGGATATAAAAAATCAAAAGCAAGTCTGCTTTCTCATTCCCTCTATCTCTAGTTCATTGCTGAGGTTGGCTCACTCTTCTCCTTTCATCTTTAAAGGAACATGGTTCCTTCCGGTAGGTTGGGATGCCTCCACTAGAGTTCTGGTGACAACTTCCCCTCAGGCAGCTCTTCCAATTTTGATTTGTTTACTATCCCCTCTAGTCCCCATGCCTGGTATATCTCCCAACTCATGTCTTTTCCAGTAACCTGTGCCACTATTTGCCATTTCATTCTTATCTCACTCCTGCTTTAACCAGCATAGTTAAAGGCTCACTTTTCAGCCTTTCTAACTGGAACTCTCTATTCATTTGTCCTCATGGGATTCCCAGTTCTCTCCCCTCAGCTCTTTTGGTACCACACTCTGTGGGCCCCCTGCTTATTGGTTTCTCTTCCTTCTAAGCAACATTTACTCCATCTAGACTGGAATGATTAGGGTATTTCTGCCAGCTGGCCCACCAGGGTACTCTAGGCTAAGAACAAGGCTCAATGGTTCCAATATATTTGATAAGACACTTCTGTGTTTACAGTGAAAACATTGAAATACTAACTTGCATACAACAAAGCTCCACCAAGTGTATGTGTGCACAGGGAAGATGACATTCTGCAAATCTTCATGGAGGAAGAAGAAAACCACTTCTGATACCCTGGGACACCAAAAACAGATAGCAGGGAGCTGGGCCCTTCAGTGACTGACTCTCAGATCATGGTGCAAGTGGGTGGGTGGCAATTACTGCAGTAAGAAGTATGTGTTGAACTCATTAGGTTTCAAAATGAAATATTTGTATGACATTTTTTCTTCTGCTTCCAATAAAATTAAGAGCTTTGGGGTCTAAATGCTATAACCTTCAAAAGATACAGTCTGAGCACAGCAGTGTTTGTCTATGAACTGAAATAAAGCTTATAAATTAGAATCTGTCAGTCAGAGTTCCCCATGGAAAGGTTATGCTGTACCTGAAAAATGTGTACTACCTAATTAATTACAGTCTGCATTGTGGCTGTAGAAACAAGATAATGTGATGGTGGAGGAGACCAGGCTTAGGTCTTCATTTAAAACTAAACTCTGATTTCTTCATGACTCAGTTATTAGAGTTCCAGGTTTCCTAAAACCTTGGTAATGGAGGCCTCATGGGGATAAAGTGGCCCTAGGGAAAACTATCTTGACTGCAGTGTTAGGTAGATGCAGGTAGCCTGGTCAGGGCAGGACAAGGCAGAAAATAATTACAGGCTACCTCACTACTTGCAGGGTGGATGATTCAAGACCTGGCTGTGTGTTACAGATGAGAGTGGAAGGTGCAGGAGTGGGACCTGTTCTCAGAAGAGGAAGGCTAAGGAAGAAGGTGGCTATGAGCATGTGTCCATAGCCCCAGGCCTAGAGCTGCATGAAGCAGGATAGCCAGGCAGGAGGCCAGGCTTGTACACTGAACAAGTAAGAGGTGAGGGGACAAAATAATGAAACTTAAGGACTACATGGAAGCCTGTCTCTCAGTCCTCACCCACCAAGTGTCAGAAAAGTGGTAAACACAATATAGTAACTATGTCAGGTCCCAGGTCTGAGGAATATAACTTCTTTTCAGGCTGCACTGACTGGAGGGGATAAAATTTCTAAGATTCGCTCTGTCTTGATCAAAATTGTCTCATGAACTCAGGCAAGAAAAGGTCTGAGAATGAGGTCAAGAGGGTGGACAGTTTTGGTTGGAAAATTGGGCTGGGGGAAGCTTGGAGCTTATACCACCTGGCCATTCCTCTCCTTTGCAACCCCTCCATATACCCATCCTCCACTTCTACATTCAATTTTAGCTCTAAGAGTAAGTATTAATACTTTCCAGGTTGGTAGAGTAATAGTAACAGGGACTTTGGAACAAGACACAAATCTTAATTCTACATCTTCCTCATATGCATTTTTAGTCATACTTCCTTTCCTTCCTGAACATCACCTCTCAGTTTAGTTTCTTTGACTGTAAAAATAGAAATAATAACTCCTTCCTTTTTTTTGTTTTTGGAAGGTCGTTGTGATAAGTCAATGAAATTATGCACAATAAAATCAAGCATAATGTCTGATACATGTAATTGCTCTGTACATTTTTGTTGAATTAGAATATTTGAGGCAAATTTTGGGATTTATTTGAGGTAAATATTGGTTCTAGTATAATTCAAAGTTAACTGCGTAATTTAGGTGGTTTTGCTACAGAGGCACATAGCAGGAATTGAACAGTGCTTAAAAGACAGGATTATGAGAGCTCAGAGATAAAGTTTAGGGTAAAGGGAGGGAGGGGAGAGAGAGAGAGAGAGAGAGAGAGAGAGAGAGAGAGAGAGAGAGAGATTGAGATTGGAGGGAGAGTGAAAGAGATTGAACTGGGAGAAAAAAATGGAGCAGTAGAAATGAAAAAGTACAAGAGCATCAAGAGTAGGAAAAGTGACACAGATAAAGAAATAAATTGATAGAAATAATGAACAGAGAAGAAAGAAACAGAAGAAAATAGAAAAGAAAACTGAGACGGAAGGCAACAGAGATGGAAGGAGAAAGAGATAAAGATAGAATGAGAGAGAAAGAAAGATAAAAAAAATCAATGAGGGCTTGGAATCAACCAATTTAAGTTGCCATTTGTGCATATCTTACCTTTAGACCTGGAGAAGAATGGGATGGCAAATGAGTCACAAGGAGGATTTTGGTAGAATGTATATTGTAGTGTTCTTGTCCCTATGGTGATGTAATGTGGTACTAGTAATCAAGAAAATGAGGTACTTGCATATGAACAGACATACAGAGCAATGGAATACAATTTAGAGTCCAGGAATAATCATTTATATTAAGTGATAATTGATTTTTGACAAGAAAATATAATGGGGAAAATAGTAATCTTTGCAGAAAATGATGTGGGGACAACCAGATATTCATAAGCAAAATCATGAGGTTGGACTTCCATCTCATACCATATATAAAAATTAACTCAGGATAGATCAAAGACCTATATGTAACTGCTAAAACTATAAAATTCTTAGAAGACAATATAGGCATGAATCTTTGTGACTTTAGAGTAGGCAATGGTTTCTTAGATATGGCTTCAAAGAAAAAAGCAGTGAGAGAAGTAATAAAGTGGGAGACTTTCAAGATGGTAGTGGAGTAGGTGGATCTTACACTCACGTCCTCCCAGGACCAAACTGGAAATATAACTAAATTAAACAACAATTACCCTGAATAACCAACTAAAGACTAATTGAAGAGGAGTCTTATAACCAAGGATTTATAGAAGAAGCCACATTGAGACTGGGAGGAAGGATGGAGATGGGAAAAAGACTATCCCTGCTGCCATGGGTGGCAGCTGAGGTTCAGGAGGAATACCTCAGCTGCAAGGGGTTCCCCCTGAGAAATGTGAGGCATAAACCCTAGGCTGGGCTCCCTAGACCAGAGCACCAGAGCCTGGAAGAGGCACCCACATCACATCTGGCTATAAAAAGCTGCAGGGTTTTTGTCCACCAAAGAAAGGCAAAATCTGCTGGAGACATAGGCACCCTATTAAAAAGCCAATGTACAAAATTGCATTCATAGCCACTCACCCTGGGTTCTGGTGGAGGAAGAGTAGTGTGGACTAGAGTTGCCTGGGGAGAATCTGTGGTTTGGAATTCAGTGTGGAAGGCCAGGGGGATGGCCACCAGGATCCCAATGATGAGTCATTCTCTGGTGCCACAGTTGCCATCTTCTTGGGCAGAGCAATCCACTCCGAGTGGTATCAGCTTGGGGAGAAAGCAATTATTTCACTCTCTGGAATAGCCTCTTGACCCACGTTGCAGAGCTTAAGCCCTGCTAAAAAGTGACCTGCATAAGTCAATGTATAGACATCTAGGCAGACTCAAGGGGTGTCTGTGACTGGTTTTGTGGTGGAGCCATTACCCCCACTTTCCTGTGAACCTGACTAATGCTTCCCACTCATGGGAGATCTGATAGAACCATTATCCAGGCTTCTAGCAGACCCAACCTTTGGGATCTGGAGGCACTACCCACTTGATTACTAGGGGCTCTGCCCTGCAGAAGTCAGGGAAAAATTCAGGACAGACTCAGTCATGTAGTTCTTGGGCAGAAACCATGCCCAACACCTTCCCTGAAGCCTGAAGGGCACCTTCCCCTCATGGGAAATCCACTAGGCACATCATCCAGAATCCACTAGAAGCTTTTTCAGTGACTGATCCTAAAAGGGAACCAGCAGACGGAGACAGTTTGAGGCAGATCCCAGGGTAATGCAGACATTTGCAGATCTACCTTTGGCTCTGGAGTTGGTAAAAGCCAGCCTTGGAGCACAGCTTGGCCCTTCCTGTGTGCCGCCAAGCCCACCAGAGTCAGTTACAACCTGTGGATTCCTTAGAGCTTCAAAAATGTGGCTGAGGGCGAGGCACAGACAGCATTTGACATTGGTCTGCACCAGAGTCCTTCCCAAGAGGCCTATAACAAACACACCAAGTAGCTAGCTTCAGACAACATAGAAGCAGGATCCAACAAACTTCACAAACAGCATTTCCAACAGGAGAGTGAAACAGGCAATAAACTCTGCTGAGGCGAATTCTACTTTTTTCTTTATTATTATCTTTTTCTCTTTTATCTTTTCCACTTTGTGTTTTTCTTTATTATTTTTTCTTTTCTTTTTCTTTCTATCTTTTCTTTTATTTCTTAATTTTTTATTTTGTTTTTTAATTTTTAAATTACAAAAATTATTTATTATTTTTTAATTTATTTGTTCAGCACCTGCAAAGCAGCTCACATACTATGGTCAAGGTTCAGCCTCACTGTCAGCCAGGCTGATGGTCAATCCCATACACAAATGGGACAACAGCAATAAAGACTCAATTACAACATGAAGGTCCACATAACCCACACAAGGGATATTCCTAGAGCATCCAGCTCAGGAGATCAAGGAGACTGAACCACTGGGTCCCAGAGGATACCTACTACATAAGGCCAACACATGAAGACTTGGAGTCATAGCAAATCTATCTAATACATAGAAACAAACACAAAGAGACAGCCAAATGGAGAGACAAAGAAACAGGCCAAATGAAAGAAAAGGAGAAAACTCCAGAAAAAAAAAAGCTAAATGAAACAAGGCAAGCAATTTATCAGATATAGAGTTCAAAGTAATGGTTAGAAGGACACTCATGGAACTTAGTGAGAACTACAACAGCATGGAAAGGAACATAGAAACCATGAGAAAGAACAAGTCGGAAGTGAAGAATACCATATTTGACATCAGGAACACACAGGAAGGTATAAAAAGTAGGTTGAATGAAGCAGAGGATTGAATCAGCGACTTGGAAGACAAGGTAGAAAAAACATCCAATCAGAGCAGCATAAAGAAAAAAGAATTTAAAAGAATGAGGATAGTTTAAGAGATATTTGGGACAATGTGAAACACAACATCTGCATCATAGGGGTACTGGAAGGAGAAGAGAGAGAGTAAAGAATTGAGAAACTATTTGAATAAATAACAAATGAAAACTTCCCTAACCTAGTGAAGGAAAAAGATGCACAGGTCCAGGAAGCACAGAGAATTCCAAATAAAGAACCCAAAGAGGCCCACACCAAGACACATCATAATTAAAATTTCAAAATTTAAAGACAAAGAGAGAACCTTAAAAGCAGCAAAAGAAAAACAGTTAATTACCTACAAGGGATATCCTATAAGACTTTCAGTTGATTTCTCAACGGAACTATTGCAGGCCAGAAGGGATTGGCAAGAAATATTCAAAGTGATGAAAAGCAAAGACCCACAACCAAAACTACTTTACCCAGCAAAGGTATCATTTAAAATTGAAATGGAAATAAAGAGCTTCCCAGACAAGAAAAAGCTAAAGGAGTTTATAATCACCAAATCAATATTACAAGAAATGTTGAAGGCCCTGATTTAAAAAGTGGAAGAAAGAGAAGGAGAAGGAGAAGAAACAAAACCAACAACAACAAAAACAGAGGAAGAGAGTTAAAAGAATAAAATGGAATAAATATGTACCTATCAATAATCACTTTAAACGTAAATGGCTGAAATGCTCCAATCAAAAGACATAGGGTAGCTAATGGATAAGAAAGTAAAACCCATACATGTGCTATCTAAAGAGACCCACCTCAAAACAAAATATACACCCAGACTAAAAGTAAAGGGATGAAAAAAGACATTCCGTGTAAATGGAAATGAAAAAGAAGCTGGATAGCATTACATATACCTGATGAAATAGACTTTAAAATCAAGGCTATAGTATGAGATAAAGAAGGACACTACATAATGATAAAAGGAGCAATCTAATAAGAGGATATAACTCTGGTAAACATTTATGTACCCAGCATAGGAACACCTAATTATGTAAAGTAAATCTTAATGGGCATAAAGTGAGAGATTGGCAGTGAGGCAGTCATAGTAGGGGATTATAACACCCCATTGACATCAATAACTAGATCTTCCAGACAGATTATTCAGCAAGGAAATGGTGAAATTAAATGACACACTATGTTAGATGGAATTAATTGATATCTTCAGAGCATTTCACCCAAAAGCAGCAAAATATACATTTTTTTCAAGCACACATGGAACTTTTTTTTAGGATAGACCACATGATAGGATACAAAACAAGTCTCAATAAATTTAAGAAGATTGAAATCATATCAAGCATCTTCTCTGACCATAATGGTATAAAACTAAAAATCAACCACAAGAAAAAAAACTGAAAAACACACAAAGTCATGGAGGCTAAATAACATGTAACTAAACAATGAATGGGTTAATAATGATATCAAGAAATAAATCAAAAGTTAACTTTAAACTAATGGAAATGAGAACACAACAACACAAAATCTATGAGACACAATGAAAGCAGTCATAAGAGAGAAATTTATAGCATTACAAGCCTACCTTAGGAAACAAGAAAAATACCAAATCAACCATCTAACTTTACACTCTAAGGAACTGGAGAAAACAACAACAACAAAAAGCCCAAAGCATGTAGAAAGAACAAAATAATAAATATCAGAGCAGAAATAAACCAAAAAAAAAAAAAAAAAAAAAAAAAAAAAGATAAATGAAGCCAAGGACAGGTTCTTTGGAAAGATAAATAAGACTGACAAACCTTTAACCAGGCTCACTGAGAAAAAAAGGAGAGGACCCAAACAAATAAAATTAGAAATAACAGCTAACACCAAAGTAATACCAAAGATTGTAAGAAAATATTATGAACAACTATATGCCAACAAATTGGACAATCTGGAAGAAATGGATAAATTCCTAGAAACATGCAGTCTTCCAAAACTGAATCAGAAAGAATAATAGAATTTGAATAGACAGATTACAACAAGTGAAACTGAGGCAGTAATAAAAAGAACTCCCAACCAAGAAAAGTCTTGGACTGGATGTCTTCACAGGTAAATTTTACCAAACATTCAAAGAAATACTGATACTGATCCTTCCTTCTCAAACTATTCCAAAAAATTCAAGAGGAGGGAAAACTTCCAAGATCATTTTACAAGGCCAGCATTATCTTAATTCTAAATCCAAATGAAGGCACTACAAAGAAAGAAAATTATAGGCCAATATTGCTGATGAATATATATGCTAAAATCCTCAAGAAAATATTAACAAATAGATCCAGCAATACATTAAAAAAATCATACAACATAATCAAGTGTGATTTATTCCAGGGATGCACACTTGGTAAAATATCAGCAAATCAATAAACATGATATACCACATAAACAAACTGAAGGATAAAAACCACACGATCATATCACTAGATTCAGAAAAAGCATTTGATAAACTACAGGACCCATTTATAATAAAAACTCAGCAAAGTGGGAATAGAGGGATTATACCTCAAAGTAAGAAAGGCCATATAAGACAAACCCACAGTCAACATCATACTCAATGGGCAAAAACTAAAAAATTTACCCTTAAGATCAGGAACATAATAGGGATGTTCACTTTCACCACTCTTATTCAACATAGTTCTGAAGTTCTAGCACAGCAATCAGACAAGAAGAAATAAAAGGCATCCAAATTGGAAAAGAGGAAGTACAACTGTCATTATTTGCAGATGACATGATAAATCCTAAAGACTCCACCAAAAGGCTACTACATCTAATAAACAAATTCAGCAAAGTAGCAAAATACAAAATTAAATTTCAGAAACCAGTGGCTTTTTTATATACCTACAATGAACTATCAGAAAGAGAAACTAAAATAAACAATCCTATTTATCCTTGCAACAAAAAAAAAATAAGGTACCTGGGAATAAATTTAACTAAGAAGGTAAAAGACCTGTACTCGGAAAACTATAGAACATTGAAGAAAGAAATTGCAGAAGATACTACTGCATTCATGGGTTGGAAGAATGAACATCATTAAAATATCCATATCACCCAAAGCAATCTATGGATTCAATGCAATTCCTAGTAAAATGCCAGTGGCTTATTTCATAGATCTAGAAAAAATATTCCAAAAAATTTTATGGAACCAACCAACCAACCAACCAACCAACAAACAAAATCTGAATAGCTTCAGCAATTTTGAGAAAGATAAACAAAGTTGGAGGTATCACAATATCTGTTATTAAACTATACTAGGTCATTGTAATTAAACTAGCCTGGTACTGGCATAAGAACAGACATATAGATTATGGAAGAGGACAGAGAGCCCAGAAATAAACCCACACCTATATGGTCAATTAATATTTGACAGAAGAGGCAAGTTAATACTGGAGTAAAGACAGTCACTTCAATAAATGGTGCTGGGATAACTGGACAGGTACATGCAAAAAAATAAAACTAGACCACCAGCTCACACCCTACACAGGAATAAACTCAAAATGGATAAAATACTTAAATGTAAGCCCTGGCAGGGTGGCTCAGTTAGTTGGAGCATCACTCCATACAACAAAAGGTTATGCTAAGTGAAATAAGCCAGTCAGTCAAATACCTTATGATCTCACTTATATGTGGAATCTAATGAACAAAATAAACTGACAAACAAAATCGAAATAGAGGCATGGAACAGACAGACAGCTGTCAGAGGGGAGGTAAGGGGACTGGATAAAAGAAGGTTAAGGAATAAGCCAAAGACATATATGTATAACCCATAGACACAGACATGAGTGTGGTGATGGCCAGAGGAAAGAGGCGGCAGGAGCTGGGTGGAGGTGGGCAAAGGGTGGCGGGAAATGAGGACATCTGTAATAACGTTAACAATAAAAATTAAGTTAAAAATTTAATAAAGTGAACATCAACAAAATGAAGAACTTTAACACTTTAAAGCACATCATCAAGGGAGGTACTAGAAGGGAGGGGTTGGGGGTGGTTGAAAAGGGGATCACATTGTCAGTTATACAAATGTAGAATCACTATATTGTACACCTGAAATTAATATAAACAATATAAGATTGTATGCCACCTATACTTAAATTTAAAAAAGGAAAAAAAGAAAGTGAAAAAATATCTTACAGAATGGAGCATGGGGAATTTTACAATACATATATTTGATAAGGGCCTTATATCTAGAATATATATAGGATATTATGGCACAATAATAAAGATGACCCACTTTAAAATTGGAAAATGATTTGAATGGGGATTTCTTCAAAGAATATATACAAATGGCTAATAAACACATGAAAATATGCTCAACATATTAGCTATAAAGGAAATGCAAATCAAAACCACAATGAGATGTTACTTTATACCCATCAAAATGGCAGTGACCAAAAAGATAATAAGTGTTGGTGAGGCCCTGGCCAGTTTGGCTCAGCGGTTAAAGCGTCGGACTGCGGTCCAGAGAGGCCCAGGTTCGGTTCCCGCTAAGGGCATGTACCTCGGTTGCAGTTTGTCCCTGGCCCTGGTTGGTCGTGCGGGTGGCAGCCACTCGATGTGTCCCTTTCACGTCGATGTTTCTCTCTCTCTCTCTCTCTCTCTCTCTCTCTCTCTCTCTCTCTCTCTCTCTTCCTCTCTCTCCCTCCCACTCTATCTGAACAAAAAATGAAAAAATGTCCTCGGGTGAGGATAAAAAAAAAAAGTGTTAGTGAGGATGTGGAGAAATTGAAACCATCATACACTGTTGGTGGGAATGTAAACTGTTAAAGCAATTGTAGAAAACAGGAAGAAAGCATCTAAAAATTTTAAACTAAGTTACCATCTGACTCAGCAAATCCATTCTTAGATATATATCCCAAATAAATGAAAACAGATATCAACACTAAATCTTGTATATAGATATTGAGAGTATTATTCATAGTAGCCAAAAATTATAAACAATCCATCAACTGATAAATGGATAAATAAAATTCAATGTGTCCATACAGTGAAAAGAAATGACATACTGATGCATGCTACAACATGGATGGACCTTGAAGACATTGTGTTAACTGAAAGAAGCCAGCCACAAAGGAAAATTACTTTATAATTCCATTTATATGGAATTTTCACAATAGGCAAATCTATAGAGATTGCCCAGCCGATGTGGCTCAGTGGTTGAACGTCGACCCATGCACCAAGAGGTCCCTGGTTCGATTCCCGGTCAGGGCACATTCCCAGGTTGTGGGCCAAATCCCCAGTGGGGGGCATGCAAGAGGCGGCCAATCGATGTTCTCTCTCATAGATGTTTCTATCTCTCTCTCCCTCTCCCTTCCTCCCTCTCTAAAATCAATAAAGAAAAAATATATTTATATTAATTTGAAAGATAGTTCTGCTGGGTAGAGAATTCTCTCAGTGCATAAAAGGTAATTTTCCACTAGCATCTGCTGTTATTATTGTTGATAAGTTAATCTTATGTATCATGGCTATTTATTTGTAGGTAATCTGTTTTGTTCTTGTTTTCTCCTCCTCACTGACTGCTTTTATAATATTATTATTGTTTGGTGTTCTTTATAACCACTATGGTGTGTCTAGTGTGGATTTACTTTATTTGTGTAGCTTGGGATTTTGGGGGGATTCTAGGTCTTAAAAATTAATATCTTTCAACAATATTTAAAAATTCTCAGCTATTTTGTCTTTTAATATTTCCTCTTTCCTATTCCATGACTGTTCTCTGGAAGTCCTGTTAAAAATATATTAGATCTATTTATTCTACCCTCATGTCTCTGAACCTCTAATATTTCTCATTTTATTGTCTTTCAGTGCTACCTTATAATTTGTATCTATCTTTAATTTCACTGATTCTTTAGCTGTGTATTTTATGTTCTTTTGTTTATCAATATATATTTAAGTATACTCTTCTACTTTTTAGTTCCAGTGATTCTATTTCACTCTTTTTGAAACATTTGACTGTTCTTTAGAGTCTCTTGTTCCTTGCTTATATTTCAAGCATTTTAGAAACCTCTTTAACCACTTTTGATAAAGCTAACTTTATATTCTATGTGTGATGGCTTTACATTGTATAGTCTGTGGGTCTGATTCTGATGTTTGTTGTTTCTGTGGGCTTTTGTTCAGGATGTCTTGTTTCTTTCCGTTTTGTAACTTTTGACCATGAGATGGTCATTTGCTTTGGACCTTGATATATAGGAATTTTTGAGGCCTGGATGAAAGTTGCATTCTTTCCCAGAAGATTTGCTTTAGCCAATCACTTGTGGGAACTGCTGATCTCATTTATCAGCTTTTAGTTTTTCAGACTTTATAAGTATTTTTTATTAGGGCTACAAAACTCTATGAAGACCACCTATGGTTATAAATTCTCATGTGAAGTTAATTTTTTCCCCTCCACCTAGTGACAAGGTTACTTATTATCTCCTTTTGTGAGATAGATTCAATTTTTCTTCACCCTTACATTGAGTATATGTGGAAGTCTCGTATAAGACTTCTCATCTTGGGCAAGCCCTAGTTATTATCACCTTCTTTCCTCATCTCTTACAATAATCAATGTAGAAATTCAGTCTCCCAGGGTCTGGGAAAATCCTCAGAGAAATATGGCTTTGTCACTCATTTACCTGAAGAATTCTTGCTTTCACTTCCTTTTTGGCTATAGATTCTTTACTATCATACTAGTTAGCAATGAACTTTAAAATATTATTTTTATATTTTGCTTTACATTTTAATTGTTTTCATTGGAAGGGTCATTTAGGTTATCTAGCAAGACATACTGCTAGAAATAGAAGTCTCCAGCCAACTTCTAAAATAACAATGCTTCCTTCTTGTTACAGATTTAACTAGGATGTCAATTTTTGCTCTGCTTTTCTTATAGTGTTCCTGTGAGTCTCCAGTGAGACAGTGTATATCAAAGTGCTATAAGGTATAAAGCACTATGTAAATGGCAGTGAGTCGCTATTGTAACTAACTGTAAGCAGAACTAGTGGTTTGGGCTTAGGGGAAAGAAATTCAAAATTTAAAAGAGAGGGAGCTCATTTCCAGTTGAGGCAATCAGGGAAAACATCCTGGAGTTTGTGTTTGAATTGAGCCTTAAAGGATTGGAAGGTTTCACCTAGGCAGAAATGAAGGATATTTCTTATGAAGGTAAGGTAATCACATAAACAAAGGCTAGTAGAATGTATTGCCTTAATTTGAAAGGGAAGCCTTTAATCTGGTCTTTTGTCCATTAGTGTTTATTCAGTAGCATTGCCTATATGCTGGTTCCTGACCTAGACAATTAAAAAAATCTGTACCACCCCTATCTCAGAGATTCCCCAAGTAGCCACAGTTGCCCACATTTATTCTGGATAGGAAATATATCTAGTAGGGTCTTTGACTCATATCAAAATTGCCCAGGCACAGAATGGCCAAAGAAGCATTAGTAGAAATACACTCCCATCAAGACTGACAGGTATGTATGAATGGTAGGTAAGATGGCATGCTTTGGGCTAGAGGCTGTTGTGAAACAACAAGCAATGAACTGTTGGGTGTGTTGTCAAGGAGGCTGGTGATACAACATTCACAAGTAAACAAACTATATCATTAGTATTTTTATGACAGATTCTGAAATGTAGGAATAAGATTATAGGTTGGAGTAAGATAAAGCTGGAAATTTGCAGATTAACAAAATTCTGGTTTTAGGAAAAAGCTTCACAGAATCCAAGAAGACATATTAGAGCTGGAAGAAACTTGTCTAGTTCTTACCTCCCTTGCTCTATAGATAGGGAGACTGAGGCCCAGAAGGGAGAAGGGGCCTGGTAACGTTTACCTGCTGGTTAGTCGCAGAAGCTAGTGTCCTGATTCCTGATCCAATTCTCTTTCCCCCTGCCTGCCTTTATAGATAAATCCACTTATGGGTTCTCTGAACACCCAGTGAACTGTTGTACCCCGGGTATCTCTAACCAGAGACAGGAAAGAAGGGCAAGACTTGGCAAGACTCTTGGGAGCTTAAAGGGCTAGAGAAGACCATTTTTTCCCTCCCAACATGACTTCTCTGAAATCTGGGGAGGAGGTGGCTACTCTGTGGAAAACATTGGTTCATATAAACCAGACATTACTGTCACACCTGGAATGTGTGGTTGTGAAGACAATTCCATTGTGAGATAGTTCTTTCTTTATTCCTGTTTATAATGCTGCCTGTTTTTGAGTCCCTTGGGCCTCTTTGCAAAGACTGAGAAATTCAACCAGCCTTAAAAAAAGAAAATATAATGCAGTGATCAATATTGTAGGCTTTGGCAACAAACATAATTTAGCTGAGTTCAGGCTTTATTACTTAGACATAACCTTGGATCTGAGCCAAAAATAATATTGAGTCAAAGCCTTAGTTTCTTTATCTATATAATGGGAGTAACTTAGCTCAAATCATAGGGTTGATGTGAGGATTATGTAAGACACCATATAAAGAGCTTATCTTTAGCATTTCCTGTCACATAGTAAATGATTAATACATTTATTATTATTTTTTTTTATTATTATTCCCATGACTCAACCTCTGTATTACACTCTATTATATTCTTCCTTTAAAATATGTTTTCATTGATTTTTTTAAAGAGAGAGGAAGGGAGAGAGAGATAGAAACATTGATGTGAGAAACATTGATTGGCCGCCTTCTGCATGCCCCCCCCCTCCACTGGGGATTGAGCCCACCACCTGGGCATGTGCCCTGACCAGGAATTGAACTGTGACCTCCCAGTCCATGGGACGATGCTCAACCACTGAGCCACACCAGCTGGGCTATTATATTCTTATACATTATGTTTTAGCATAGCTTCCATCTTCCAAAACTAATTGTGTTACAGCTTTGTTAAAAAATCCATACTGATCTCAAGTGGCATTCTGTAATTAGTTATGAGGTACAGAGAATAATTTGTTGATAATATCCTAAACATTGAAGTTGGTGGATAATTTTCTTAAAATTATACGATAGGAGGTGCAAATTTTTCCTTTCAATACTGTCAGTCTCACTTGTATTCGTATGTGCTTACTTAAGTGGGAGAAAGTGGGGCGAAGTGAGAGCTGTGTGTCAGGAATTGCATATAACCACGGAGCCTCCCTTGAAAGTATGTCACACTTGTCACTGTTATCATTCACATGTGGCAACTGAGAATGACTGACCTACAGAAAAAAATTCCACTTCTTAGCAAGACACATAGGCTTTTCACAGGGGGCCCTAATCCAGACCCATCTTCAACACTTTGTATCAAAGCAGAAGCCATACTCTTTCCTGCCTCTTGGGCATTTATCCATGCTCTTCCATCTGCTTTGGTTGCTGCTTAGCTACCTTTCCCTCCTGTGTAATTTTATCTCATTGTACAAGGCCAAAGTCTGATGTCTTCTCCTCTAGGAAGGCGTAATGTTGTCTCTTCTCCAGAATTTTTTGACTTCCTGTTTGGATGAATGAATGAGGCCCTACAACCACAGAGCACCAATTTGGCAGGCTTCATACAGCCTGCACTACCTCTTAAGATGATGCTACTGCTCCTTTCTGACATGCCCTGTTTGACATCCAGGAACCTCATGCTAGTGTCAGCTCAAGAAGGCCATGGCAGGTACAGATGGGATAGTATGCTGTTACCACAAATACTCTTGAACACATTCCAAGAATTGTACCAGATCCTGACATCTCTGATGGATTGCTCTAATGTGAGAAGCCTAAGACTGGAAATTAGAAGAGTACAGGCTTCCCATTTAGACTTAGGGCCACTAACTATTCAGTAGCAGCTTTTAGGTCAATCACTTCACTATGCTGAGCCTCAGTTGTCCTATCTGCAAAATGTGCTTGATCCCTGACCTGTCTGCCTCTTCAGGATGTTATGAAGTTCACATGTGTTGTGGGAATTGCAATGCTGACAAGAATTTCTATGCCTCCACATTTATCTTGGGATAAAGGACAAACTCTGTAGTTTGACACATAGGCCCTTACCGACTTTACTTGTGTCTCCTTTTCTACCCTCCACTCTCACAGCCACACCTGTATTTAAACATTTGCTTCAGGCTAAACTATTTGTAGTTTTCCTTACAAGGTTGCTGTCTTTTGCCTAAAAATAAATTACCCTTTTCTCCACCTCAGCTCCATCTTCACCCAACCTGGGTTACAGTTTAGACTTCTCTAAGAAGCCTTACTTGAAATTCCCTCTAGATTATGCTAGGCATCCTCCTTCTGCACTCCAACAAAAATTTGAACCTCCGTTACCATTGCACACATTACATTTTATTACAATTGTCTATTTCTTTGTTTCTTCCACTAGTCTGGAAGCTCCATCAAGACAGAGACCATGCCTGTCTTGTTCAAGTGTGGGGTGCATAGTGGTTGCAGAAATAAATAGTTACTGAATAAAAGAAAGAACAAATGAACGAGGGGATGATTGGATTTTATGCCCATGTGAAGAGTCCCTGCAGTCTTTTGAAGTGATGGGATTCTCCAACAAGATTAATTCAATCTTGACATTATCCCCTCTTGGCACTGTGTCTAAGCATCGAAGGGGCTTGCTTCCTTTGAGGACAAGTCTCACTGTACAGGTAGCAGGCAATGTGCCTCTCAGAGCATCTGTCAGCTCTGCTGGCCTGTTTTCTGGTCTGAGATTAGAAGTGACCCAGTGGGGACGGGGGGAAATGTTTGCATAGACTCTGGCATAAGTCAGCTTATTTGGTATAGTTTTACTGGTTGGCGGTCAGACCAATTTCCCCAAATAGCCTTCTCTTTGCTTGAAACACCCTGGGAAAGAAGTTGAGGGAAGAGGGGAAGTTGTGACCTGAAAAAAATAAAACAAGAAATGGTGGCAGGAGAATCTGAGGATTTGAATCATCTGCATCTGCCTGTTATCTAAAAAAAAATAGGTTTTCATGCTTCAGTGTTTTTAAATGTTTCTTGTTTCTCCTGAAATCCCTACCCTGTCTCCCTCAATAATTCTGTCCTTCTCTCAACCTATCTTGCAGTTGCATGCAGAAAACCTCTGGGAGTGGGTGGTAGGTGAAGTAGGTGCTATAGTTAGAGTAGAGATCCTTGGGCTGTATACCTGGATATCACAGACGAAAAATGGAGGCTCTCTTATCAGGGTTTTGAGCCAGTGTGCAAGTGGATAGTAGAGGTTCTCATGTGCTTTGACAATGTACCATGCCACCTATAGGCACATAAAGGGACCATGAGCTGAATGATCTAGGGCTAGTCCCTTGCCACAGGTCCTAATTCACAATAATATTTAACAAGATTTTGGGCCTTGCTTCCTCCTGTGAAGAACAAAAACTTTGGGCTAGATGCTAAGATCCCTTTTAGTTCTAAAAGGCAACAGAAATAAATCAAAGGTTAGCCCAATATTGCCTGAGGGATGGATGTGATAGGCTGAAGTCCCAGACGGGCCTGGCCTAAGGAATTTAATAGGCTGTAAACTCACTGAAAGCATGGACTGTGACTTATTAACTCTTATTTATCTTTGCTATTTATGAGATCATGTAAATGATAAATAAATTATTTCATTTTTGAGCCTTTTCCCCATCCATCAAGGAGTTTACAGCATCTATTACACAGAACTCAATTGTTGTTTTGACTCCCTAGGTGTTCAGTAAATTTTTGTTGAGTACAAACATGTAGATTCCAGTTTCAAAATTATATGTTCTAATGATGGACCCTTCTCTGTGGGCTTCTCATAGTGCACTCATGCAGGAGTAAATTGCAGCCTTGAACCATTGTCCAGCCTCCTTACCTGTGGGTTTTGAGCACTGAAGGGGGTTGTACAGTGTGAAAAAATAAACAAAAATACCTTCAGGTTCTTGGGACAACAGACGTCCCTTTCTTCTTCCCTTTATGTCATGATTAAGAAAGGTGTTGCTATTTGCAATAATCATGGTGTCCATATTGGAAGGGGCTTCCCTATTCCATACCTTCAGACACATTCATGTCATAGATGAGAATACTTAGGTCCAGAAAAGGAAAGCTGGTTTCCCAGTATCGTATCAGCAGGTCAGAATTGTAATTATACACTAGATCACATATAGGACATCTGCCTCCAGGCTCTTTTCAATCCACTAGGTGTCCTTGTCTCCCTGACCTGTGTGCTTTGATACTTCTTAGAAAAATCTATGGTGGATGCTAACTACCTTTTTAATTTATGCAGGGGCTGAGTAAATGAAACCAAGTAGTGTGGCTATTAGGTCACTGTCTGTAGGTCCAAGAGAAAAGAACCTAAGCAATGGTGGCCAGAGAGGCTCCTCAGGAGGCAGGTTCTACTTACACAGACAACCCACAAACATACATGTTCTCTTTCTCTTATGTAAACACACGCAAACACATATGCCAAGAATCTCTTGTTTTCTTCTGTCCATCAGGCACTATTCTCAGGAAAATTTTGAGAAATTCATCCACTCTGAGAGGGTCAATGAAAAACATGGATCAATAAGGGGTCACTCTTAGGGGTTTTGGCATTTAAACAGGAAGCAAAGCCAGAGAAATAAGCCCACCACCTGGGTCACATACATTGTTACTGAATCCCCAACCCAGTCCAGTAGAGAGACACTGTGACAACCCCTATTATAGGTGAGGACACTGAGGCATACAGAGCTTTCATATTATTCCTTAATATATCTGTCACATCACAGTGATGGCCTATATCTCAAGCCCACAAATTCATTTTGGGATCTCATAAGTAGTCATATTGAGATGAGACAGGGGTGACCTTGCTTGAGCTTTTGAAAACCCAAAAGAATGCTGGCTTGAATTTTACCTGGGTGGTCAAGGATGATATGGCCCCTGAAAAACAGTGAGGATGTTAACATGCCCATTCCTTATCTGAAGCTTGACAAGAACTGGGTAGTGAAGCCCATACCCATTTTATGCTCCCACAAAGGTAAGGATGAAGGTGAACAGCTGGATTTTCTGTTTTTCCTGGTTGACAAACGCAGGGTTTCGATGAGAGGTTGTAATGGGCCACCAGTGTCCATCTGTGCTTTCCAGCCCAGACCCATTGATATTTTAGTTGTCTCAGGTCAACCTATGCTAAGGCCAGCACAGGTCAATTTTATAACCCCTGTGCAAAGATGAAAAAAAATATGTATATGAAAACCAAAGTAGCATAAGAGGTCACTAGGCATGATACCAACTCTTGACTTCAATAAAGACAGCCAATAAAAACAGCTAATTAAAAGAACTCTGATGACATTCATCTGAAATTTTAGATTGTTTTATGTTTTAACAAATTAACGATGGTGATAAGAGGACATTAGCAGCTTTTCTAGAGTCTCTTTGTTAACAATAACTCGAGCCTGCAGCCACAACAGGGGCTGTGGCCAAGTTTTAGCTGGCAGACCAGCAAGCCAATATTTTACACAATGGATGACATTTCTGAAAGCAGAGAGAGAGAGAGAGAGACAAACTCAGAGTCACACATGTATTCCAACAAACGAGTTTCCGCCATTTTTAATTATATTTAGAGCAACAAAAGATTCCACGATTACAAAAAGAGAACAGAACACTAACGCTTGGGGCTGGTCCTGCTGCCCAGTGGAGGCCAAGTGCTGCTGTGAGAACTGAAGCCCCATTGAAATAAGTTTCAAGCAAAATTAATGTTTCTTTTGAAAAATCTTTATATGATGCTTTTTCTCTTTTTCTTTATTTTTTCCTCAATATCAAAATTAATTCTTACATCTGGTTACATAGTCTGCTCCCTCCTGCTGCCAAATTAATCTCAAGGACAGCACAAGAATGTCATGTTCGAGGCACTCCCTAATCAATGTTCCAGTCTAGGAGAAAGCAGAAGGGTGTCACTGAGTTCTGAAGGGACTCGTTTTTAGCTTGAGCCATCCCAATGGTGACTATTCTCAGTGCCTGAATGGCTTATGGGATAGGCCAACCCCACAGGCACTTCATTGCCGGATAGTTAGCACCAAGGGCTAAGGTTGGGAGAGACTGCAGGCTTGCCTTTTCTGCTGTGCAGGAAACACAGTCCCAAAATATGAAGCATCAGCCAGAAAGGGCACCACTGGAGAAGCAGCAACATTTCAGAATTTTCATTTCTTTGGGGTGTGTGTGTGTTCCAGTCTTTGGTGGCCAATGGAATCTGTAGCTATAGGACAGCCTTGTTAATTGGTGCATGTGAGACTATTTTAAGCCACAAGGGCCATTTAGTCCATAGCTTCTTATTTAATTCAATATGAGGCTAAGGAGACAAGGGGGCTAAGGAATGGAATCGGCACCCCTGCTATATTGAATTGGGGTTGGAAACCAATCAGTACATATTACCTACTTTTTGGTCAAACCAAATGAGGATAAATTGAACCTGAGTCAAAGGGTGTTTTCTCTTTAAGACTCTACCTCCTAAATTCACACTTACCATTTACTTTGGTGGGTGGGAACATTGCAGATGTTTTATTACCTCAGCTGAAGTGTCTGAAGAGGGGTGACTAATGTGAATTTTTCTGCCTTCACCTAGAATGGTTAATAGTTGGGAGGCTCTGAGCAACAGACCCCAGTGTCAATCTTTTAATTGAAGAAAAACATCCCTACCTGTGGGCAGAGACAGACCTGTACCTACAGAGATATTACTTCTAGTACATTGACAAATTTTTAACAGAGAAAAACACATTTTCATTGTCAAAATCTTTACAGAACATATCCAAAACCATAATTAAAGCACACAGACACCCAGTAGCAAGAGCACCTCAATCGCAGGTGAGTGAATGACGTGAAAGACAGAGCACTCGCTCCAGGTTCCCAGGTGCAGTAACTGCCCTTTTCTCAAAGGATGGTGCGGAACAAAGGATGTCCTTTCTTCTTCCAACTGCTCGGCTCCCATTAGGAGGTCATTGGCGAATCATTTTGGTGGGCCTTTGGCCCCAAGTCTGGGCCTTCCCTACAGTAAATCCCAGTCATTTCCAATGAGTTTTCACCACCCTTTAAACATTCATCAGTCTTGGGCTAGTAAAGTGCAATACATCATGTACCCTACCATTTCCCCACCTCTGCTCCTTTGCAAGGCCTGTGGGTCAGGCCCCAATAGGGGCAGAGATCTCTTAGCTATCTGATCAACCCAGGTGTCTTTTATGTTTTGAGAGAGCTTCCAAAATGGAACTGCAGCCTCTCTCACAAGTACATGGTATCAATTGTGACCTGGAACCAAATATAAAGGTGCAGAGAAAGGTAAAGCTATCAGAACACATGATATATATATATATATATATATATATATATATATATATATATATATTTCAATTTTGAAACATGGATACAAATACTCATTTACAATATATTTCAACCTTCTGCCTTAAACCGCAGAAAACATTTTGTGTCTTTCAAAGTGGGCAGAAATAAGGATTTCTGCCTGCTGTCCCTCTAGTGCAAAATCTAGTCCTTTAAATGCTCCCTTTCTCAGCAAGGGATTCACATCTTCACATAAACTAACATGGGCACTAGCAAACACAGTGGCCAAGACAGCTCCATTTCCAAACATGCAATGATGGAGCTTTAAAAAGTTGCTGAACAACTACTGGAGAAAAGGAAAGCTAGTTCTGCTTATAAAATCTCTTAGTGAAGGACCCATAATCCCATTTTTTGAAATTATTTTCCTCTCTTTTAAACATGTATACTGTGTGGGGGGCAACCCACAAAACTCTTATAAGTCAGTCACCAGCAAAGTCCTTTAGTCTGTCTTTGGATAGCTTACCAAAGAGGCACTAATGTTTACTTCCTCCCTGCCCTTAAAAATTTTGGTATCTTAGCAGATACAGTGTAATCTTTGGTTACATAACATGATGCTCTCATCTCTTTGTCTTTTTTAAAACATCTTTCAAAGATTTTCAAAGAGATTAGTGATGAGAACAGAACTGCCTATAAAAGGCAGCAGGGGTAGAAACTTCCTTTTACAAGAAATTGCACATGCAAAATGGCTTATTTTGACTCTAACTTTGGGACTTGATCCTGTGCTTTAGCATTCCTGATTCCCATGACTCCCTACAGGGGGTCGAGCATGAAGGCCACTTCCTTGGCTCAGTGACCTTTCATTTGGGCAACTGGCACAGGATAATTAGTAGTCAGCCTCTTGTTTTTTCAGGGCCATGCAGGGAACATGCAGGAATAGTTACTGAGTTGTCTGGAGAGAATCTTATAAAGTTCAACCCTGGCACAAGGTTGGGAAGGGGTAAAGGGAGTGGCTTGGGCTTTTGTGCCCTGCCAAATATCAAGGGAGAAAATAGGTCAAGGCCATGTCTGTGCTGTAACTGATGAAACAAACAGAAGCTACTTGAAGCTCAAAGTTAGGTCATTTGTGTAATGGTAGTATCATGTGGATGGTAGAACTACTTTCTCTTAAAGTACAAATAGAATTATTCTTGCTATATATGCATATGTGCATTTAGAAATAAAGTATGGACAGAGAGGGACTTTAGCATCAGCACATTATTTCTCAACCCTCAGCAACTATCCAAAGGACAGAGGGACAGAGTGAAACTTGTTTTTCTTTTTTAGTGCCAGTGAACATATATAAAAAATATATGTATTACTGGTTTTCTTTTTCAAAGATATGACAGAATCCTTCAAAAAGTCCCTTTCTCATTAAAAAAATAATGTGCTCTCCAAGAACAATGACACTATCTGTGGCATATGAACTCTATGGAACAAAGAATCCAATCCTCATTCAGCTCAGAGGCTAGGCCTGGGTGAGCTGCCCAGTGAACAAGAGTTGAAACTGCCACACGACTCTTTTCTTTGTCCACAGAATTTGTGACCCTGGCAGCTTCTGCTGCCCACACAGACAGGGCCTTCTCTCTGGTGCTTCTTTTTAAAAAAATTTTTCCTCACTATCCATCCCCATTGAGCACTGCAAACCTCTTTGGAGATAGCCCCCATGACTTGTCTGATGAGTGATCCTCATCTTCCAGCTCACCAAATGAGTGAATATGGGTGGCTGATCCTTCACAGGTGAGCACACTGTACCAACCTCATCAACTCTGTTGTAGAGTAGAGTGCATGCAAAATGAGACTTTTGTCAATTACATTGGCTGGAACATCAATGGCCAAAAGAAAACACAAATCCGCCTTTCATCTGAGGGAGAACAAAGCCAAGCTAAAATATTTTTTCTCATAGAATCCCCAGTGCAAAGACAGTAGGCCTAAAGCCTTGTTTAGGCTGGTTTTCCCTAGTCTTGCCATTCAGAAATTTGGAGTAATCCAGTTGTTGCTGCTTTTAATTACACTAATCTTTGGCTTTCACAAGTGAAAAACATATATATTCATAAGGACAAGAGTTACAATTGAGAAATCTCTAAAGATGAAAAATTTAATAGTCAGAAAAATGGAAAGGTGAGACTCTAGTCTTTATAAGAAGAGGTATTGAAATGATATCATCAAATCCATGTACCACAAAAGATGAAATCATTTCAAAACAGATATAAAGAAATTATTAAAATGTAACCTAGTTTAACTGAAAAGAGTGGTGTATTTTTTTTTCTGTTTAAAATAGCTAAAGTGATCTTGTGAGCTTATATAAGCCAAATGGTGTCATAACAAAGAAAACCAGAATTTGTCTATCTTACACCAGAAAGAGAACCTGCCAGCTTTAGTTTTATCTAGCAGTCTTGGATTGGTATATCACCCATCTTAGGTTCCCCTCTCCCTTGTTATTTAAAGAAACTGTTTTGCAAGTTCTTTTGGCTATTAATATCAACACAGAAATCAGGGGAGGAAACCCATGTAAATCATATCATATCACTCAGAAACTATCTTCTCAACAAGTAAAGTGAACCGACTGAAATGGGCATCTTATTGACTGGCTTCTAATTTCTTGAGTTTAGCAGATGAATTTAAGAGCTAAGTGAGGAGGCAGTGGCCACGATGAGAAAGTAGGTGGACATTCCCTCTGCACTTGGGATTGGGGGGACAAAGTCAACAGAACAGAGGTGTGCCAAAGGACTATATGAAACCAGTGTCCCAGGAACACACCCTGAGTTCATGGTTGGCAGCCCATTGGAGCCACATCAACCAAATCTTTCCAAAACAGGCCATGGTTCTGTAGTCTCAATGTTTTGGCTTCCCTTTGACTGAGAGGCAGCAACATAGGTGGGGAATCTGACTGAGTATGGCCAAAGTCAGAGCCCAGGATCAGCAGCAGAGGAGGAGGATGAGTAAACTCACCAGATGGTACCCATCTGGCTTTAAATTTTGTCTCTGAAAACTTTAATTTAGTAGTCAGTCTCCTCTTGGTTTCTTCTCTCTTCTTCCCATGACTTCTGCAGGTGGATGTGCTGGGTGGCAAAGAGAGCACTTACAGAGTTTCTGGTTCTAGTGCCTCATTCTTCTCAGTCTGGTAATTGAATTTTCTCTTTAACCCTAATCTGGGTAGCCCCTTTAGCTGCTCTGAAGGAGAAAGTGGGCATTTCTCCACTTGGTGGGAAGGTACCATCTCTAGGGGACAAGGGCAAGTCGCCCAGCTTGTCCAATCCCCTTGATGCCTTCTTTCCAGTTTGTCTAAGGGCTCCAGAGAAGATCTGATAGTTGAGAGACATTTGGTAAGAAGTCTTTGAGTCTACTGGCATCTAAAGATACATGTTAAATCTGCTGGCTTGCTAGCCTTCTTCGTGGTGAGGTCTCTTAGCAGAGAGTCTGTGAACATGCCTAGAGAAGTGGACAAACTTCACCACTGTGGCTGGTGAAGTTCTGGGCCACAAAACACTGAAGGAAGGGTGGAGGGACCTTGCAGCTGCATGGAGTTAAGCTGAAAGCATTCAGGTCTTTCAAAATTAGGGACAAAGAGGGATCAATTCTTCAGTGTCCTAAGTGGAAAAGAGCCAAGCCACCACTTCCTTTTCCTCTAACTCCAGCCCCAAATTCCTCCTTGGCCCATAAATGGGAAAGCAGACCTGGATCTGAACAGGGCATTCCAAAAGGGCAGTTAGATCTTTCCTCTTTCTTGCTGGCTGGTCTGACTCTTCTGTGGAGGTGGCCAAGTTTTGGCTAAAGACAACATTTGTTCAAAGTTTTTAGAAAAGCTATTGAAAGTCAATTTGAGGGTGGAGGCAGAGGGTGAGAAAGAAAGAGATTAGGATGAGGGAGGCATTCACATGCAGACAAGTTTTCAAACAAGAAGCACATTTTCAGTACAATGAACTGCACTGTAGTTAAGCAGTCTAGACCTCAGGGACCAAGACTGTGAGCAGGTAATGGTGATTGAGCTCTTCTCTTTGTCCTGTCTTAAATCTGTCTTTCCCCTCCCCCCAATTCAGCTCTGGGGTCATCCTGCCCTCTAATGGCAAAAGCTATTGGTAGAAAATAAAATCTGGGAGGGAGGGTTTGGGAAAATAGCAGTGACTCCCCATGGTCTTGTAATGTTCACCTTATTCTAGTCACTGTTAGCTTCTTTGGGGATTTGTTTGTTTTTATAATTTTAAAAGGAAAAATATCCTAGCAAGGTTTCTTGTTTTTTTTTTGTTTGTTTTTGTTTGTTTGTTTTAGTTTTGGTTTTCCCAGACACTCTAAGCTCTCTAAACTTCCCGTGGCATTAGGTGAGTAAACGTTTGTGTGGCTGGCACACAGCACAGTGCTATAAACAAGCACAACTTGACACTGGTCCACATGAGGATCATCACAGATTTAAAGAAATACAACACCATTCAAAACACAGGTAAGAGCCATGGCAGGGAGCAGAGTCTAAAAGTGCCATGGGAGGGTCAGATAAGGAGGGAGAAAAAGAAAGAAGGAAAATAGAAAAATGCCTAGCAAATAGAACTCAGGAACATCTTCATGACAGACTATACATCAGTAGAGGAAATTCCCTAAGGCACAGCAGAGAAGTAGTGCAGAGTCATAACAGGCAGAAGATATCTGAAAAGGGGAGTGAGGTGGGGTGAGGAAATGGGAGCTTCCAAAGCTTCATTGAGTATGGAAATAGATGGGCTTGACTTTTCCAGAAAGGATCTTGGGCACTTGCACAGAGATGATCTCTGCCATCATTTCTGGAAAGTCCACGCTCACCATGTGAGACTTGATTAGCAGGTCAAAAGTAAACTGGTGCAGCTCTCGTGCAATCTGTAGGGGGGGGGCAATAAGAGAGGGAGGAAACAAGAAAACAGGGTTGACAAAGAGTTGGCTTCTATCAGGCTCTTACCCCCACCTTTGATTTTTTCCTTCTCTGTCCTTGGTCATGCGTGTGTGTGTGTTCTCGCACTAAACGGCCTCCAGGGAGTCACTGAGGGCTCCCAAGAGATCTCTTAAACCACTGTAAACTCTCTGACTCAGGACTGGGTGTTCCTCTTCCCCAGGGCTCCTGCTTGTCTTGTCTATCTTTCTCTCTTTCACTTTCTCTTTCTCTTTCTCTGTCTCACACACACATACACACACACACACACACACACACTCACAAACACAAACTGTGCATGCAAAAAACTCACATGCATGACTCAAAGAAGAGGGGCAAAACATACAGGTCTATTGTTTTGTCTCCCTAGAGAACTTATCTGCTCTAAGCCCATTCCCTGAGTCCCAACTGCTCTGTTCTCAACTCCTCCACCTCTTTCACAACATCCAGCTGGGACATTGTGACCTGTGTTCATTTCTTCTCCATTGCATTTTCTTCCTAGACCACACTCAAAGCAAGAGGGGAATGGAAGCACCTCCCAACAGGTGGTGCCAGACCCTAGAAGAACATATTATCATTTTGGCTCTATCAGGCAGCTCTCCCTAACAAACCACCCTCCATCATTTGCTTACAGGCTGCACAGAGTCCAGGAGCTTGGTGAGCTGGTAGAAGCGCCTTGAGCAGGATGTGGGATTTTTTCTCTTGCATGCAATGATACGATCAAGTTCCTTGATGTAGTTCATTCGAAGTTCATCAAAGAATTTTTGATTTTTCAGCCCATCCACTGGAACTGATGTGGGATGAAGACAGAATGGGGAGGGGAAGCATGCCCACAAAGGAGCATTAGACAAAGCACCAAGTTTTCTGACCACAAACTTGACCCCCCACCCCCACAGGGAGGGAACCATCTACTTGGTTTCCTGTAGTTGAATTCTGTATGTCTGGGTCCTTCAGTCTGCCAGAAAGGTCTTAGAGGAAAGGCTAGCTGGACCCAACTTGAAGGGCATCAAGCAAATACAATTTACCGAGCCTTTTCTTTTTCTAGTCTCATCTATACATTTCTTAGGACTTATGGTTTTACGTGGTCCACAGAGCAGCTCTGATTTAGACAATTAAAACACATGACTTTGAATATCAAATTTTGACTTTTTTTTTTTTTGGCTAATAAAGCACTCTGCTTAAAAGAGATATTAAAGAAACACTTCTTGGCTGCCAAATAAACCCTTTCTGAGTTACTTACTTAGACCTTCTCCTGTTGGCAGAAGAGGAAGTTCCTTCTAGGAGGCAATCCCTTCTGCCCTACAAGACATGTAAGGTGGTCTTTGCCTGTTTCTATGGTAGAAGTTATGGAAAACTTCAGAGGTCTGCTACAATCAGTCAAAAAGGCTTTGTCCCAAGGACAGCCTTGAGATAGGTGGGAATCTAATGGAGGATGAATTTTAGCAATGAAACTGGTCTCCAGCTAAGAAATGTATCCTTGTTAGGTAAAATTATGCTAAGGGAGAGTAGAGCTAGAAGGGTGAAAGGAGAAGGGAAATGTCTAGGAGCTGATAACTCTTTAATGAAAAAAGCAGCTCTTCTCTGAGTTTCTAGGCCCCCAGGGACATTCCCTGCCCCTCCAGGCACTTACTAATGCTGAAGAGCAGCAGTGCCTTCATACACAGGAATTCCTGGGGGGTGATTTGGAGCCACCCAAATTCTTGAGAGAGGTGCCTCATTCGGACACACTGGCTGTACATCCGGGACTTGTGCATGCGGTACCTGAGAAAGACACAGAGGAAGGAGAGAAATGAGGGAAGGCTTACAATAAGCCCAGAGAGAATGTCTCTGGTTGCCCTCCCCTTGCCAGGTTCTCCAAGAAGAGATTGCTAGTACTTCAGTGACAAGAAACAAGGTTGTTATTTTTTCCCCAAAATTCTGACATCCTGCTAACTACTCATCTCTCCTGGCCAGGATATGGGTTAGCACATGGAATTTCCAGGTCTCTGTGCCCCTCCTGTTTCCTGAGACAGGGAGAGGCAAGTCTAATCAAATGAACACAATGGGCCAGGCACATGGTCTCCCTGACTGCATTTCTAATATCCTAGCTACAGCCAGAGCCAGAACATGCCTTCCAGGCATCCCAACTTAGAGGATTTCTAGGAGACAGGCCTTAGAAATCAACTCTTAACGTAAGGACACCAGGATTCTCAAGTGACTACAGTAGTTCATTCTGTCAATTTCCCTGCCTCTTGGCTTGAATGCCATTTCCCATACTAGAAATTTAAATATTTCTTTAAACGTTCCTAGGGAAGGAGATTCCCCATTGTCTCTTCAAAATGAGTTCCAATGCTTATGAAATCATCCAGGAAATGGTTCTGAATGTCCAATCTAAATGTCCCGTGCTGAGGGGGAACCTACTTCCTCATATATTTGTTATTCCTTACCACAGTTTGGGAGTTATAGACAGTGTGAGCTGTTTTCATTATAGTGACTTGTGAACAGATCATCACATTATTACCTATAAATTATATAGGAAAGTGGCCAAGCCTTTGACAGCTTCTCATGGGTAGCAAACTCTCTGTTCCATGACTGTCCATGGCAAGCCTCTAAGAGAAAAATACAACATCCTCCTGCTAGTAGGCCTTCTTGGTTTTCAGCACTTCAGAAATTGTGTGTGTGTGTGTGTGTGTGTGTGTGTGTGTGAGAGAGAGAGAGAGAGAGAGAGAGAGAGAGAGGGAAAGAGAGAGAGGGAGAGAGAGAGAAAATGATACTATACTTTGTGGAGAAAGAAAAGGGAATTTGACACCCACTTAAGTGGTGAGGAAAAACACCTCCCAGATTGGGCTTGAAGGCTGTGGTTTAACATTTTGGTTCCCAAACTACTAGCATAGTCCACAGTCTGAGAAGCACTGGCACTAGGTGGATGGAAGCTCAACATTCTATCTCAGAGAAATCTTGGCTGGCCTGAAGAAAGAGGGAAGGAGGTAGATGGTGTAGAAATATTCAAATCAGAATGGAGCTCAACTGGAAAAAGGAAGTATTTAGGTAGTATCACAAGTCAATTGACCAGAACAGTGTTGCTCCAAGCTCTTTCACTGCAGAGAATTTTTGAATAACATTTGCTCACTCTGGGGCCTGGACCTGTTCTGGTCTTTATTGTACTTTCAAGCCTCTGTTGATGACAACATTGCAGTGTTTTTACCTACCATTGAAATCATTCTCCTGACATGGAGGACTGCTGTAACACTGCTGCAAGCCCCAGGGACAGAGAAATTAGGGAAATATGGGGAGAAAAAAGAGAAAGGCAACAGAAGAAATTCAGAGGAAAAAGGAACAAGAAAGGGGGAGAAAGGGATAAAAGAATAAGGAGAGAGTTAAAAGGAAAGAAAGGGATTAGAGAGTAGAAGGTAGAAAACAAGGGGGCGAGAATGAAAGTCAGGAGAAGGGAAGAAGTAGGTGGGAATAAAGGAGAGTAGATAAGAGGGAAGATGAAAATTGGAGAACACTGAGCACAGTGCCTGGCATGTAGTAAGTGCTCAATAAATGACATATAGGAAGGTGTCATTATCACACTGTTCACCATTCAACAGATGAGAAGAATGAAATTCAAAAAGGTTAAGTAATGTACCCAAGGTCATACAGCTAGGGTTCAAGCTTATCACTCTCATATGTGTTTCCCACAAAGAAGGCAGGAAGAAAGAAGAATGCAGGGCTGATGATAGGGTTTGGTGTCAGAGAGATCAGCAAATGGGTTGTCTCAGAGTCCCTGTCTCTCTCTTTGGGTCTCAGTCTCCCCATTAGTAGTACCTTAATGAGGCTAACAGCAATTAGTGGTTTTCAACTAGAGAGTTACTGTCTCCCTAGCAGGGGTTGGGAAACATTTTTCTGCCAAGGGCTATTTGGATATTTATATCATTCACAGGCCATACAAAATTATCAACCTAAAAATTAGCCTGCTATATTTGGTCAGGCTAATTTAGTGAGGCATGTGATGTTAGTGGGTATTGATTTCATGGGCCTTATACGGCCCGCGGGCCAGACATTTCCCACCTGTGGCCCAGTGGGTGCTAAAAATGTGTCAGGGCAGTTTAGGCTGTCACAGTGACTGGAATATTATTTTGTATTTAGTGAGCAGGTGGCAGAAATGTTAAACATATTCCAATATGTGGGAACTTCCTACACAATGAAAAACTATTCCTTCAAAAATGTCAACAGCATCCCTGTTGAGAAACATTGGTTTAGATGTTTCTAGGAATCCTAACACAGTGGGTTCCTATGAGAAAAAGGGGGCAGGGACACCTGTTGTTTCAGGAGCTGTGGGGCTTGATGGGTCTAGGACCCTGTGGGTAGTCCTGTGATACCTTTTGATGAGATACATGGGAATGGGCCAGAAAGCTAAGGTGGGGTACCACATACTTATGCAGAAGCAGAGAAGGAAATCAAGATTTAGAAAATAATTATCACTTTGCAAAGGTCTTAGGGTTCTGAATGGGGAAGGTGTTGCAGGTGCCAGGGAGTTGATTTAATCACTGGAGGGCAGCAGGAGGACTGGTGTGAGAGATGAACATGAAGGGGTCTTTTTAAGGCCTGCCCCAGAAGACGGCATCATGGGTAACTCTCTGGAGATCTGGAAACTACAAAGCAGGTTGTGCCAAAAGCCCAATGGTTATTCTTAGCTTCTGGCTATCAGGGCTGGCTGGCTTGAAAAAGGGCATCTGGGGATGCTTATTTTCCTCCACATGGCACTGCTGTACTAGAAGGAACTACTGGCCTGTAGAATTTATTTTAAGACTCTTCTCGGTTAGAGGGCTGGAGGGGAGGGAAGGTCAATTCTTGCCCTGACCAAAGGGATTGTCTGTGGTGAGACTAGTTCAAGGTCCTTGGGAAGATTTTTCTGACCAGCTCCATTCACAATGCCATCAAGCGACCCCAAATGGTAGAAGTAGAGAAGACTATCTATCACTATTAGGGAAAGAGAGTATCAGAAAGGTACTTCTTTTTTCCTTTATTGTCAATTATGCTCCAGACATTTCATACCCATTAGCTCCCATTTTAGTCATCATAACAAAACCATTTGAAAAAGTTCTATTTTATTAACAGATGAGGAAACTGGGGGTCAGAGAAATTAAAGGTCCTGCTCAAAGACAATGACATAAAAAAATAACAGATTTTAGTCGAGAAAAGTGTAATTTAAAAATCTGAGCCCTTTGACAATTTATAAAGGATAAATAGAACTTGTGGCAGGGCAAGCATTAACTAAACCTATTTTTAAGAGAAGAAAAGTAGCTGGGCCAAAGTTCCATGGCCAGAGAGTGGTGAAGCTGCTCTTCCCCATCACTAACTGCCATGAGGCAGTATAACAGTTGGGAGTTAAAGAGACATACTTAGAAATCTGTTGCCAACATGCATTAGTTCTGTGACATTGGGTGAGTCACTTTATTTTGTTAACCCTAATTTTTCTCATTCATTAAAAAAAATATCTATTCAACAATAAAGATAATTTTTTTAAAAAGAAGAAAATGGTCTATAAAAAGGAAATCAGGTTTTCAGGAGAACTGAATGAGAAAAGATTTAGAAAACATCTAGTATAGTCCTGGCATAAAGTTCAACAAATAGTGGCTGGCAGTAGCCCTTGATGTAGCAAAAGGGACCAAAGGAAATTTAGCCTTCACAACTAGAGTCTCCATGCCCATTTCCCATGTTGCTGAGAGTGAAAGGAAAGGACCATGATATGAGGTTTTGAGTTAAGCTACAAAGCAGGTCAGAAACATGGCCAAAATACCAGGGTTGGGTCTTGGGTGGGAAAGGGACAGCCTCAGTACCAACTCCCCTGACTTCCTACCAGTTGGTCTTCTGGTCAAGCAAGGCCACCTCAGATTTTGCAGACTGTCTGGGGCCTCTACTACCTCATCTATAGGTTAAATGGGCTAACCACCACTATTGTTACAATCATTACCATCAAGCAGGTCTGGTAAAGATGTTGTGTTTTTGTGAGTACTGGGCCTATGAGCACTTACTCATTGAAAACCAGGTCGGGTGCAAAGTAGAGCATCCTGGAGTTGACATTGGTGAAGGACCGCCAGCCCATGGCAAACACCATAAGCCCCATCCACGAGTACTGAATGACTGCCATCTGGTCATCCACATGCAAGTTGCGGAAGCCTGGAGATGGGGAAGAAACAAATGGTCAGAGTGGGCAATGACAGGCTGGATGAAATCTGGGCCTCTGCTGTCCTGAGAATCTCTGGCACTCAGGCAGTCCATGAAGAGCCCCAGGAACCATCAGTGCTGGAGAGCAGGGGTAAATAAGCTATATGGCAGAGATAATATTCCTTGCCTTCTCTACTTCACTGAGCTTCTCAAATGAGATGATGATGGAGGCAAAAAGAGCATTGCCAGTTGAAAAAGAATAATCTAATAATTACTGACTGCTTTAAAAGAATACACTTTCTAAGGATGTTACTTATATTAACTCATTTAAACCTCACAATAATCCAATAAAGTAGGCACTATTATTATCCCCATTCTGTTAATCAGTAAAAGTGAGTCACAGAAAGGTTGAGGAACTTGTCTAAGGCTAGTAACTGTCAGACCAAGGTCCAAAGCCAAGTAGTCTAACTCCAAAGCCTGTGCTCTTGATCACTGTGCCATTCTGAAGTGTAGTGTTATAATAATTTTCCTACATGAACAGCACTACTCACTTTACAAAGCTCTTTTCTAACTACAATCTTATTTGTCCCTCTAACAACTGTGGAAATGGGGTATTATTACATATCAACATGCAGTGGATGCTTTTGACAGCCACTGCCTTCTCCATACCACCTTCAGGCTCTCTTTTCTCTGACTTTCTTTCTGCTTCCCACTTTCTCTCCATTTGTTTTTGTTCAACAAGTACCCGACTCCACTGCTATTCCTACCCTACTACCGTTATTATACACAAACAGGCCCTTCATGACCTGTCTGCTTAGACTAATTTCTTGCCATTTGCTTTCTCATAATCTAGGTTCTAGATATTCTTAAAAACTTACAATTTGCTGAACACAACATGCTTTCCCATGCTTCTATATCTCTGCACAGGCAGTTGCCTTTGCCTGGAATGCATTCCTCCTTCCCTAGGCTTTCCATCTGATAAACATGTACTTAGCATTCAACTTTTCGCTGAAAGGCTACCTCCTCTGTGAAGCTTTTGCCAATTCATCCAAGCAGAAGACATAATCATTCTTTATTTACCTTAAATGAACCATGTGTAGCCCCACCTAATTATAGCACTCATTACATAGTATTGGAATTTATCTATATACACTTCTGTCTACCCCACAAGACTTGGAGCTTCTTGAAGAAAAGGACCACCCCTTCTTATTCATCTTTTCTTTCCTAGTACATAGCACAAGTCAGATATTTGAGTAGGCATTTGAGAAATATTAATTAAATGGACTAAGGACCCTCAATTTCTTTTCATTTTATAAAATGGGATGATCTCCGAATTACCTCCCTTAAACTCAGAGAACAGAGGTTCCCAAATGCTACATCTACAATACCACATAGGTAGAATAGATATGATTATGTTCTCATGGAGGTTTTTAAACAGTTGGATGCTTAAACCATCATATCAGAGTTCATCCCCTACCAGCATCCCATTTCTCTTCTCCCCAAGAGATCCAGAATTATCTGAAATTTTGTCTTGCTATACTATACCTCATTAGAAATGCTTTTATGAATTTAGATAATGCTTCTAACTTTCCTGTTGATGACTTCATTTATCCCTCACAAGAACCCTAGAGAGTAGGCGGTGGAACACTTATTTTGCCAACAAGGAACCTGAGGGCCAGAGAGGTTAACTGATTTCCCCAAGGTCATACAGTCTATAAGTTCCCAAACTGGAACTAGTATACAGGTGTTCTAATTCTCTTGTCCAGTATTTTTTCCAGTCTAGTGCTTAAGGACACAGCTCAACAGCTACTGAGGTCATGAGCTTTTCTTAGCCATAGACTCTGGCCTAAAGTCTACAATATCTAGACACATTGTTCTGCTTGGTTGGTCCTTGCCCACCCACACACCCTATTTCCCTTTTCTTTTAGTTCCCGAGCCTATCAGACATCAGGGATTCTAGAGTCCTTCATATCACCACCCTTGGCTGCAATCTTAGCTCCAAGGCCTGTGCCTCCCATCTTCATAGTGATATGCTGACAGACTAGCTGGAGCCTCAGACCCAGAGTATTTCCTCACTGAAGTCCCAGGATAGAATGCCTGTTACTGACTCTTCCCCATAGGAGACAAAATGCAGGGGCCAAGCATGGAACATCCAAAGATATCTTGGGGAGGGGACCTGGGAACTTGAACCCTGAATCTCTGGAGTAGGAGGCAATGGGAAGCAAGTAAAGCCTTGGCTGGTGAGTGTGTGAATGTGAGGGTGTGTAGGGGGGATGAGGATTAAACCATACAAGTGCCAAGGGAGCTGTCTATACTGATGCCTTTTTTCATCCCTGAGATACCAGATAACTAACAAAGAGGAGAAAAAAGGGAAGCTTAGTTTGGCTGTAACGCTAATTAACAGTCCTTAGTGAGAGTAGCTTAGCACTCAAGCCTATTTACTGTCTATATATCAGCTACAAAGTAAGCTGATTTTTCTATAGGTCTGATCTGATTACAATACCTAACTTTTTCCTCTAATGTCCAGCCTTTGAAGTAGCCTGCTCAGAGAGCATAGTTATCAAGGGATGACTTGAGGAAACAGTAGCTCCAGCCTATAGGTTTTCTTCAGCACACACTTACTCAACACCTATTTGGCACTGTGTTAGACTGTTCTGGAGAAATACAGAGGAGTTATTTTCAGGTTTTGAAACACACCAAACAAGTTTAGAATTAAAGGCAATTTCTTTGAGACTATTTTCTCACTAGAATCCAATCAACATAATTTCTTAGCAATCTACAGTGGAGACCTGTAGTCTCATATCTTGTCAGGAAGCACATGACCAAAGAAGGGCCAGTTAGGAAATCTATGCTATTCTAGTGCACCAGACAGCCAACATCTTCAAAGAAGACAGTTCATTCGTGGTATCCATGCATGTGCTTCTAGGCAAGGCTGGTGGCAATTTCAATTGATTTTAGCGAAAGCAGTGGCAGAGCACTCAAGCCTCACTGTAATGACCTACCATTTACTGAGCATCTACTATGTTTCAGCTACTGTACTAGGTTAGGTACTCTTTATACATAGTTTCTATGTTGATAACAATTTGCAAGGTAGAGATTGTTGTACCACCCCTACAAGTGAGGAAACAGAAGCACATGTAGACATATGATTTGCTCAAGGTCAAACAACTAGTGTGTAACGAAGATTCAAAACCAGATACACCTGATTATAAATATACTGTATATACATTATCAACTCACCCATCCTCAATTAATAGTTATCATTTGTTAATGTACTAGGTACTCTACTAAGCAATTTACATATATCATCGCCATCACAGAAAGCTTACAACAAAATTTATCTCAGTAGGTGCCCAGCATAGTGCCTTGCACAGGACAGGAACTCAATCTGTTGAATGAGCAAATAACTTGAACTAGTAGGTGATTATTGATAATATAAACAACAAGTCTTATGAACATGGTAATTGGCTTTCTTTTATATGACTTAGGGTCAGAGATTATTTCTTTGGATGAACTAGATAGTGAACTGATACTGTCTTGTAGACTTGTCAATGTTGTCAGAGGACTTCCCATTCTGAAGGTTGGGCTGAGGAAAGCCAGTGACTCCTAGTCATACAAATTCTGCCAAAATGGTTTGCAACAAGTTATTGTTAAGACCACCAAATTAGAAATCAGAGGGTGTGACCTAAGTTCTGGTTCCATTTGTTAAGTAACCACATGAAACAAGTTAGTTAACCTCTCTGAGGCTTGTCATTTAAAACGGAAATAATAGTCTTTATGATTCATAGGATTGCTGTAAGGATTAAGTGGAATCATATATAGGACAAGGTTCTGTATCCGATAAAATGGGACAATTTAGGTGTTTGGTAACTGCTTGGAAAGATTATACTGTGTTCTTGTTACACAAATGACATCAAGACATCCAGCTGAATAAGTGATAAGAAATAAAACAACTTTCTCTTTTTATTTTTTCCTCCCTGTGTGAACCCTCTGTTTTGGCACAGTACATACACAGCTAGAGTCCTTGGGCCTTCTTCCCAGTGACCTTATTGGCTAGTCAACCTCAGCTTCCAGCTTCCCAAGCTGGGAAGGTGTTAGGGATGGTCTGGTGGCTGCGACTGGGCCTTGTGTGTTGGAAAGACAAAATAGGGGTTTGGCGACTAACATGCAATGTCTCCAAAGGCAGCTAGTCTACATTATGACCCAAGTGGCCTTGAATAAGGCCTTGGCCTCTCACTGTGAAACCCAGGACTACAGAACTACAGGAGCACTACACAGACTATGGGTGGAGTGGGAATTTATGGGTGGAGGAAGGAATTTAGAATCAGGAGGGGACCTGGGCTCTCAATTTCTGGCCCTGCTACTTTCTGACTATGTACTTGCAGGCCAAGCATATCAATTCTCAGAGCTTCAGTGTCTTTTATCTATAAAATGGGGGGATCTCTACTTTAAGGAATTTTTATGAGGATCAAATTGGGTAATACATATGAAACTGCTCTGTTCTCTATAAATTTCCATCTGAATAGCAGATACTATTAGAAGGCATATTGATCTTTGACTCCATAAGAATTGCATTGGTTATTGATGTTTCAAAAGAATCTTTGAATTGTAGGATTTTTAGGATTAGGAGAACCCTTACAAAGCTTATGTTTCACTGGTTTCCAAACTGTGTTCCCTGGATTCCTAATATTCTGCAAGAGTAACTCAAGGCTTCCATGGATATAGTGACGGAGAGGCACTGGTTTTAAATCAATCAGCTTCATTTGTATCTGTGTATGATGTTTTGAGAAATAGAAAGTTTGGCTGCTAAAGGAAAGTTTGTGAATGCTTAGATAGAGGATTGCTGAGCTCTAATATTTTAATAAACAGTCCTGTTCAAATAACAGATGGCCTAGGGAGGAAGTCAGTTCCCTATAACTGGAGGTATCCAAGCAGAAGTTAGAAAAAAACTTTGTATTTCTTTCACTATCACTTAATTAACTGAATTTTTCCTTCCACTATGATTCCTAAGGTATTTTAAAGAGTACTAAAGTTCCTTAAGGCAAAATTTGAAAAACATCATTTTAGTTCTAACAACTCTTCACACATTATACAGGTAAATAAACTGAGACCCAGAAAGGGAAAGGACACATAATGATTTACAAGCAGAACTAAGGCTAGAACCTAAGTGTTTTGACCCCAGCCCCATATTGTTTCTATCATACTATATCACAAGTGTTTCCATGGTATGGCTCCTAAAAATAATATTGAAGAAAGAATTATCAGTCAGGCTCAAAATTATCTTTGGGGTAGGCATGTGTGTGCATATGGAGAAGAGCATCTTAAAGCATATAAAGGTTATGTCTATAAGATCTGTGATTTTTTGTATATGATCTGTGATTTTGGGGAAATTTTCATACTATGTCTGAATTAAACATGATTGCTGTGTGCTGATGTGAGGTATATGGGACACTCTGTAATGCTGCTCTACACTTTGATTTCTGAGTTTCCTAATTTTGTTTAATCCTCATCCTAGGATATGTTTTTCATTGATTTTTATAGAAAAGCATTGATGTGATAGAGGAACATCAATTGGTTGTCTCCCCCATGAGCCATGACCAGAGATCAAACCCAGAACCTAGGTATGTGCCCTGACTGGGACTCAAACCTGCAAATTTTGGTGTATGGGATGATGCTCCAACCAACTGAACCACCCAGCCAAGATTAGTTTCCTTACTTTTAAAGTGGGGATTATACCATTCTCTACCCCCATAGGATAATGGTGAGAAGTGCATGAGTTAATGGGCAGGAATGGATAGGACATGGTACCTGCCTTGCCCATAGGAGCATGCACTAAATATGATCTCTCTTATCCCATCCCTCCACTTTCCTTTTCCTTACCAGGCAAGGCCTTAGCCCACTTGACCACATGTACAAGCTGCCTTTCACCCAGTTCATTGAGGCTAGAAAGCAAGGCTGCGAAGGAGTCGGGTTGATTGTTGTCATGTCCGGCACACACCACGCCTGGCTCAATGGCTTCCAGGACATTCAGAAAGATAGGCTGACATTCATAACCTTCAATGTGTGACACTGCCAGCTTCTGGGTTGGCTCCTCAGTGGGGCTGGTGGCACTGGAAGCCTCCCCTTCCTCCTGTAGTTTCAGATTACCAAGTTTCTTCAGTTTCCGAGCTATTGGGAGGAAAAAGAAACTTGGATTTATTATCAGTGGTCAAAAACACACAGCACAGCTATCCTGTTAGAAAACTTATCTGAGCTAAGAAAATAAGGAGGTTCATTCTTCCTGGTCAGACATTCTAAACCCCATGAGAACAGACAAATGTTCAGTTTAACATTGGTTGAATGAATGCTTCAGCACTCAAAATCTCTACTAAACTAAAATTTCATATCTTGTTTTCATCCCAATCTCCTTGCAAGACAGACCTAGTATATCCTTGGATTGGGTTCTGCATAAATTCAGCCTTCAGTACTCATACTTCAAAACTTCAATTGAGTTATTCACTGATATACTCACAATTCATTCATTCATTCAACAGAGATTCAATGTTAAGCCTTTTCTTCTGGGCGACAAAAAGGACACAGGCCCTAACCCTGTCTGGTAGATGAGAAATTAATACCCACAAGCAGTTAAAATGTCAAATCGGTAAATGTTACAACAGAGGTATTAACAAAAACGTTAATAACCTCTCTGCATAGGTGGAGTAGGGAAAGGCTTTATGATAGCATTTGACCTAGACTTTGAAGAATGGTGAGGGTTTTACCAGGCAGGGAATAGTGGAAATGACATAAACAAAAGCACTGAAGAGTGTTTGGGGGAAATAGTTACAGACTAGTGTGGCTGAAGTATATATCGCATGTGTTGGGAGACTGGCTATGAGGTTGAAAACAAGATGGGACCTGATTTTGAAAGGGCATATATATCATATTAAGAAGTTTGGGCTTTATCTTACAGATAATAGGCAAATACAGATGTTTTAAATCAAGAGAATAATGTACTTGTGTCTATGTCTAGCATGTCTAGCAGATTGCTAGGTAAAGAGATGAGAAAGGCACACATAAGTCTTATTTTTGGCGTCCCTAGGGGTACCAAAATGTATAGTGACCTGATATTAGTTCTCTCTCTCTCTTTCTCTTTCTCTCTCTCTCTCTCACAGACACACACACACACACACACACACACACACACACACACACACTTTCATAGTTAAAGCTCTCTGAACATGGAAAGGTTTCCAGGCACTCACAGTATTAAAGATGACCAAGCAGAGACTATATGCACAATGGTTAAGAATTCAAGCATGTCAACATAGTACTGGAAGTCCTAGACACAGAGATCAGACAAGAAGAAGAAATAAAAGGCATCTAAAATGGAAAGGAGGAAGTGAAACTGTCATTATTTGCAGATGACATGATAATTGTACATAGAAAACCCTAAAAACTCCACCAAAATATACTATATGTAATAAATAAATTCAGCAAAGTAGAAGAATACAAAATTAATATTCAGAAATCAGTGGCATTTTTATATACCAATAGTGAACTATCAGAAAGAGAAACTAAGAAAACAATCTCATTTACTATTGCAATAAAAAAAAATAAGGTGCCTAGGAATAAATTTAACCAGGAAGGTTAAAGACATGTATGCAGAAAACTATAGGACACTGAATAAAGAAATAGAGGCAGATACAAATAAGTGGAAGCATAAACCATATTTATGGATTGGAAGAATTAACATCATTAAAATTTCCATACTACTCAAAGCAATCTATAGATTCAACACAATTCCTATTAAAATACCAATGGCATATTTCACAGATCTAGAACAAATGTTCCCAAAATTTATATGGAACCAAACAAGACCCCGAATAGCCTCAGCAATCTTGAGAAAGAAGAACAAAGTTGAAGGAATCACAATACCTGATATCAAAATACACTACAAGGTCATTATAATCAAAACAGCCTGGTACTGGCATAAGAACAGGCATATAGAAGAGTGGAAAAGAACAGAGCCCAGAAATAAACCTATGCCTTTATGGTCAATTAATATTTGACAAAGGAGGCAAGAGCATACAATAAAGTAAAGACCGTCTCTTCAATAAATGTTGGGAAAACTGGACAGGTACATGCAAAAAAAAAAAAAAAAAAAAGCACATAGACCACCAACTTAAACTATACACAAGAATAAACTCAAAATGGATAAAATGCTTAATGTAAGTCACAAAATCATAAAAATCCTAGAAGAAAACATAGGCAGTAAAATCTCGGACATCTCTCGCAACAATATTTTGCCGATATATCTCCTACAGCGAGGGATACAAAGAAAAAAAATAAAGGGAACTACATCAAACTAAAAAACTTCTGCACAGCAGAAGAAACCATCAGCAAAATGAAAAGAGGACCCACTGTATGGGAGAACATATTTGCCAATAATATATGTGATAATGGGTTAATTCCCAAAATACATGAATAACTTCTACAACTCAACACGAGGAAGACATAAATCCAATTAAAAAATGGGCAAAGGACCTGAATAGACACTTCTCCAAAGAGGACATGAAGATGGCCAATAGACATATGAAAAGATGTTCAATGTCACTAATCATCAGACAAATACAAATTAAAACTATAACAAGGTTATCATCTCACACCTGTCAGAATGGCTACCATCAATAAATCAACAAACAACAAGTTCTGGCGAGGATGTAGAGAAAAGGGAACTCGAGTGCACTGTTGGTAGGATTGCTGACTGCAGCAGCCACTATGGAAAACAATATAGAGTTTCCTCAAAAAGTTAAAAATGGAACTGCCATTTGACCCAGCAATCCCACTTCTGAGACTATATCTTAAGAATCCTGAAACACTAGTCAGAAAGAATACATGCACCCCTATGTTCATAGCAGCATTATTTACAATAGCCAAGACCTGGAAATAGCCCAAGTGCCCATCAGTAGATGAGTGGATAAAATAACTATAGTACATTTACACAATGGAATACTACACGGCCATAAAAAAGAAGAGACTCTTACCTTTTGTGACAGCATTGATGGACCTGGAGATTATTATGCTGAATAAAATAAGCCAGTCAGAGAAAGACAAATACCATATGATCTCATTTATATGTAGCATCTAATGAACAAAACAAACTGACAAACAAAATAGGAACAGAGGCATGGATACATGGAACAGACTGACAGTTATCAGAGAGGAGAGTGGGGACTAGATGAAAGAAGGTGAAGGGATTAGCCAAAGAACATGTATGCATAATCCATAGACACAGACAACAGTGTGGTGATGGCCAGAGGGGATAAGGGGGTGGGGGCTGGGTACAAAGGGCAAAGGGGGTGAAATGAGGATATCTGTAATAGCGTCAACAGTGAAAATAAAGTTAAAAAAAGAATTCAAGCATGAAGCATCAGATGGAAATGAGTTTTTTAAAATGGCCTTGAATGTCCTTTTCCATCCTCAGACTAGCAAATTCTATAACCTCAATTTTTGCTAAAGAAATTGGAATTTTCTGATGTTGCAACATTTCCCACTGAACACTAACAATTTCAGTTATTGTCAGATATTACACCTATAGTGAATATGCACTATAACACACATACTGACTTTCTTCTTTAGCAAAGGGGTTGGGGGAAGCTGAAGGGCTGAAATCCTCAATAGTAAAAAAAAAAAAAAAAAAAAAAAAGAATTTCCTTGCCTCTAATCTATCTGTAATATAGGAACCATGCTAAGAAGCAGCCAATAGAAAGAGTGATAAAAATAACATTATTTTAAATAACAATAATCCACAACTCAAACTGTATGAACCATCCTCCCCCCATGCTCACACATACACACGCAATTTAGAGGTCCTTGGGAATCCTAATGTTTACTTCCCTAACATTTATATTGGCACAAATATAAATTATTGAAGAGGTCATAACTCTGAGTCCTAGTATAGGCAGATGTACTGGAGTAGGCCATAAGCCACTTTATCTATAATCCCTTAAAAATAATAATAATAAATTTAAAAAGAAATAAATGGATTGCTCAATTTAAATGGATAAATACAACAAAACCTGCTGCTGATCTTTTCCTGGCTTCTGCAGAAAAAAGTACTTATCTGAAACAAGCTTTCAGGTCTAATTACATAAATAAGTACAACGCAAACTCTAATCATAGTGCAACTCAATGCAAGAATGGATCCCATATTTGGATCAATGACTAGGATAGAGGAGGAAAAAAATGGTGGGGTTAGTGGTACAAGAGGAAAACAAAAAACTCAGGGTAAAATAACAAGGGAGTCTTCAAAATCAACCCAGAGTGCAAGATGACCTTGTTCAACAATCATTTATTTCTGCATGGCTTGGGCACACTCAATAATAAGGATATATGTATACCCATTGCCAACTCCCAGTTCCCACCAAGAGAATAGGCTGGAAGGTATGATCCAGGCTAAGCCCATCTTTTCCCAGAGCTAGAGACCTGGCCCCCATATCTTGTCATCTAGTGAACATGTTGTGGACATGAGTTCTGGTAGGCAGCCCTACAGACTGGTAGTGCCTACTGGATATGTTCTCCTGATACAGATTCTAGAGGTAGACCTCCTCATCCCCATTATAGGCACTTTCTGGCATTGAGATCAGGAGTTGCCAGACCATTTAGTCCTCTTCAAGCCTGGGAGAGGACAGAGATATAATCAGCTCTATGACTGAGGTAACAAAGAGAAATAAAGATAACTATTTTTTTCAGGGCCTTCTATGTGCCTCACTTCATGAACATATTACATCATTTAATTCCACAATAATCTTTGAAGGTTAGGAACATTTCCAAACCCTTTTTTTGCAAGTAAGTAAACTGAGGTTAACACGGCTAGTGAAAATTTGAACCTAATAATCTGAACCTGGTCTGCTGACTACAAAACCCATGTTCTTTCTACTATCATGCTGCCACCCCAATGTGTCTGAAGCCCTGAACCTTACCTCTAGCCTTAATAACACAGTTTAAGAATGGGGCTGGGGTTATATCTTTTCTGCCTTCTATACCCACTTTTTATTCCAAAATTCAGTAACTAGCATTAAATCCAGAGGGGCAGAGACAGGAGGCTATGAGAATACTCTATTCATTTGCCCAAAGTAGAAACAGGTTTGGAGCACTATGGAGGCCCAAGTATTCACAGCATGACAAAACAGGAAGGGTTCTTATAAATTATGTCATCTAGGGGATCACAAATTCAATATACCTTCAGCGTCTACACAGGTAATACGGTGTGGGGTGTGTGTGTATGTGTGTGTGTGTGTGTGTGTGTGTGTGTGTGTGTGTGTAGGAGAATGGTGGGAACTCTGATGAACTGGAGTGAATGCCTTACTGCCTTTCTGCTCCTGCCATGTACTTGCCCTCCCCCCCACACACACACACATAGAAGGCATTCATATAATATTTAAATATTTTCCTGAAACTCATCTGTATTCCAAAGTTGAATTTAGTCCTTAGTTACAATTTTGGGATTTCTGACATTAATCCAACCTTTCAAGTCAAAGATGGGGAGGGTGAGGCCAGAGAGAGTGAGGTTGCTGTTCCACATCAGCTCTCTTTTCGACTAACTGATGTCTACTCTATCTCAGTACCTGCCTCTCTGAGCTCCTTCTTTATTTGCACTCTATAACACAGTAGCCAATAGCCACATGTGGTTATTTGAATTTAAATTAATTAAAATTAGAGGAAATTAAAATATAATATCTTAGTCTCACTAGCCACATTTTAAGTGCTCAAAAGCCATGTGTGGCTAGTGCCTGCTATATTGGACAGCACAGACAGAATATTTCCATAAGCACAGAAAGTTCTATGGAATAGTGCTGTGAATCTAATCTGTTCTCTGGGGCAGCTGTCCCATTTTTCATGCTCTGTTCATGCTATTGATAAATAAGAAAAGCAGCCAAATAATTTTACACAGATAAATCTATGGGTTTTTTAAAAGGTGGAGGGGCACACAGAGCAATTGGTGGTGGTACAGTTAGTGAGGTATGCTCTGTCATTTTGACTATACCACCAGTGACTCAGATCTCAGTGGGGTGATGACTTATGGACCTAAACAAACTCATTACAAGGAAGACCAATGTGTGCAGAGACTGTGGGGAGAATCCATCAACATGAAATAATTCCCCTTCTCTGTGTAGTGCTAAGAACTTGGCTGATATTTTCACATCCTGCTCCTCTAAGACCTATATGGCATCTGCTTGAGGAAGAGAAGCTGCATTCCTATTTGCCTCCAGGACCTGGGTAATGTGTTGTCCCTGTGGCCACAGTGGCTCAAACTGCACCAGGTGTTCTGGCCTCTCTGTCTGAAGAGGGTGACTGTACTGAACATAAATGAAATCAGATTCCATTCATTGTGCCGGGGGATCCTCTGTTCTCTCTCTGCAGCAAAGGCCGGCATGTTGCTAGACAACTTGATATGCTGGACAATGAGGCTTGCTAGTCTCAGCTGTTACTCAATGCCCAAGGCCTTGTTTTCTTCCATGAAGGCCACCCCCACACCCCTCCTGCTTCCTGCACCTGAGCCCCAAAGTTAGATCTAACTGTTGCATGTGAGGTACAGGCCTGCTGGCCCCTGTGTTACAGCAGAGACCCATTACTTTACTTAAATTGAGTGATGAAGTGAGGAGAAAGAAGACAGGAAAGGTGGATAGTTCTAATGTTGTGTGAGTTGCTCTGAATCTATTCCCTGTCTTTCAATCTCAGATCACAGCAGCGATAAGGAAGAGCCACTGGAAAGGTATTTCCCAGTCCCTATTGTCTCTTTAGGGGATTGGAGCCTGACATGGTGCCTGGATCCTATGGGGAACTCACTTTTTTTTTCATATCAGGATTCATGATGCATCCCTAAGGAGAAGTAGATGTGATTGATCTGTAGCTTCTGTAGCCACTGTGATCTTTAGGCTCTGTTGCAGTCTCTTTCCTTGCCACCTCAAGATAGAGGCTTTCTCATCCATAGGCAAGGGAGAGGCAAGATAAGGCAAAGTTTCCAGTCTTACAAAGTTTGAATCCCTGCCCCTAAGTCAAGGATGTCCCTCTTCCTCATTTGGAGCATACAAAAAAAAAAAATCACTTTCTGTGGAAGGTAGATTTCTAAGCTAGCCCCCAATATTCCCAACCCCTGGTGTTCAGACACCTTCTTTCAGTCATTTACTCAAACACTAGCCTAGGTGCTGTTGTGAAAGAATGGGGCAGATGTGATTAAGATCAAAATTCAGTTGAATTTAAGGATAGTTATCCTTGGTGGGCCTGACCTAATCAGATGAACCTTTATAAGGCACTGGACTCTTTCTGGAAAGACATTCATGGAGTCAGGGGGATTTAACATAAGGAAGATTCTCTGTTGTTGGCTTTGAAGGTGGGGGGTCCACATAGCAAGGAATGAGGGCAGCCTTGAGTAGCTGAGAGCAACCTCTGGCTGACAGCCAGAAAGGAAACAGGAGCCTTAATCTTACAACTGCAAGAAACTGAATCTTGCCGTAATCACATGAGCTTGGTAGAGGACACTGAGCTCCAGATTAGAATGCAGCCTGGCCATGCCTTGATTTCATCCTTGTGAGATACTGAGTTGAGAATCCAGTCATACTGTATCAGAACTTAACAGAACTGCGAGCTGATAAATGGGTACTATTTGCAGCTGCTAAATTTGTGGTAAGTTGTTATGCAGCAATAGAAAATGAATATGCTTTCCTGAATGAAGTGTGGTGTAGGGCAAGATAATAGGCTTTGGAGTAAGCTGATCTTGGGTTCAAATCACAGCTCTGTCAATTAAGTAGCTTAATCACTTTGAGCCCTTTGCTTAGCTTCTCTGAGATCTAGTTTCCTCATCTGTAAAATGGAAGTGCTCCCACCTAGTTCTTAAAATACATTGGAGAACTAAATAAGAGAGAATACCTGGCAGATAGTGAGCCCTCAAAATGGTTTCTTCATTCTCCATCCATTTCTAAAGAGTACAGAGTGAATGGCTTGCAGGTGAACTAACCCAGGAATGGGGGGAAAAGGGACAGCAGAATTAACAGAGAACCAGATAGAGCAGAGAGGAGGAGAAAGTAACATTTTCTGAAATGAAAAACAGTAAAACGGTTTCTTCTGGATGTAGCTGCCTATAAAACTGAATTCAGATAATAAGTGTAATTCTAAATACTAGGTAAACATAGAGCTAAGTTTGGTGCAGGGCTGCAGATACTTTCTGAAAACAGACTAGGCTGTGATTATGTGAGTGTATGCGAGTATGTGTGTGTGCAGGAGCTTATATATTATAATGCTTGAATCTAGGGGTCATGACCTCAAATACCTTCATTAGTCAGGCAGATATGTAAATGACTAAAATAGCCTAATAAACATAGAGTGGGTTGGGGACATTGAAGGTGACTGAAGCCCTGCCTAGGAGCAGTCTATCTCCATTTTCTACACAAAGACTGTGCTGGACAAAGAGAATTCTGCAAGTGAATTTGGTCTGAGGAAAGCCAGTATATGGCTCTGGTTTAAATCATGCCAGCCATCTTTCCACCTACTAGGATGAGTCAGGGCATATCACTGTATAACTTTAGGCCCAGACGGTCAGAGGAACACTGGATTAGGATCCAGGGGAGCTCACTGTATGACCTCAGGATCATCTCTTTCCTTCTTTTGCATATATATATGTTTAATAGTTAAAAGCAAAGAATCTGAAGTCAAATTATCTCAGTTGTAAGCCTGGCTCTATTGCTTACTAGCTGTGAGAATTTGAGCAAGACTTAACTTCTTTGTACCTCAATTTCCTTATCTAAAAATTGGGGATAATATTAGTATCTAATTAATAAGATTGTTAGCAAGGAATATAGACACTGTGGTGGTGACTGAAAGTAGAGGGAAGATTCTACACCACCAGAAGGACTTTCCAAGACTGAAGCATAGTGAAACATGCACTGAACTTACGGGGGCAAAATGCAATGATGACATCAAAGTTCTAAAGTGTTATTCACAATAAATAAAAGGCAGTGGTATTCAGAGTCTTATTGAATGTGTGACCTTGAACATATCCCTTTATTTCTCATAAACCTCAGTTTTCTTCTCTATACAATGGTGACAATCTGACCTGACTACTGCATAGGACTATTATTAGAAGGAAAGTAGATGATCTCAGTTCAAGTGCTCTGAGTTCTGTAAAAGTGTATGACAATTAGCAGGTTATAAAATTTTCTAAGAATGGATCTCTAGCTAGAAAACATTCTGAAAAACTGCCTAGGGTAGCAACCTATAAGAAGCATTCCTTCCATCTCAGGCAACTGGTCTGAAGCCAAACGTTGAGGGCCAAACTGACAGGCTTCAGAATCCTATGGCAATCATAGAGTCTACCTTGCAGAGTTGTTGTAATATCCTGAAGAGAATGTATGTTAGGTACTAAACACAGAGAAAATTCTGTAGGTCAATAAATGATGTCTCTTACTCTTGGTAGTTGCTAAGCCCCACATTGCTGCACTTCATCCCCTTTATCTCCAGCAAGTAAACCTCTTTCTGGAAAAGTTAACCAATAAAACACGTATTTTCCACAGGGATTGAAATTAATCATGGGAGAGAATCAGGGTGGGGAGGGTCTCCAGACATCAAAACAGTATAGTAGTAGTATCCCAAGTGTTTTACAAGTTTCTTTAAGGGCCCACAAGAGGAGATAAAGTGGACCTGAATATATGGCCCCAATAAGTCCACCTTCTTTCAAACCAGAGCAGCAGTGCTTTATTCTATATCCACATTTGGAATGTCAGATTTTGTTTGAAGAATAGATTATACTGCCAAGAAAATGTTTGAAGGCCCCAAATCTTGTCTATCCCAGATCTCCCATCCAAAGCAATTCATAAACAAAGATGAGTAGACTGAAGGCTAGTGCTAAGTCTTGCCTAAGTTCACATAGCTAGAGAGGAGCACAGCAGGAACCAGAACCAGCTGTCCTGACTTCTAAGGCAATACCCTTCCCATTTCATCAGGTTGAGTAGCATGTTAGTAGGGAGAAGGGTCAGTTGGAGATGAGTAGTAAAGAACTAGGACAGGGACAAGAGATTGGGAACAGAGCCAGTCCTTGGCATGCATGGATCGAGACATTAGTTGGGGGAACATCCAAGTGTAAGTGTGCACTAGCAAGTGTAGGTCAAATTCTCTAAGGCAAGAAGGTTCCTTGGTCTTCCCCGCACAGCCCCATTCTCCTTCCAGTCTCAATTCTGAGTCAAAGGAATAGCCAGGAAAAAGAATATCAAATTTTATCTTTCAAGGTTTATGTTGGACTATTTAGTCTAATGGTTTTTAGTTCATGGAGGAGTAAATGTAATTAATAACAGAATAATATGCAATGCTGCATATCCTTGCCAAAGCACAGGATCTGGCAGAGACTATTCCCAAGTCTCTCTCTGACTACTGAGCCAGAAGAAAACGGCTTACTGTCCAGATGCCATCCTGGGTGAGGGGCATAAGGTCATTACCAATAAGCTTGGAAATGCTTTCACATACCAAGCTTTTCCACTGGAAAAAGTAACTACATGAATTTAGAGCATACATGCTTTTACAATTACATTTAAACTGACATTAAAAACAAATGTGAAACAGTCTAAGCTGAACAGGTCAGGATGACCTGAAAAGCAAATGAGAGGAAAAAAAAAAAAGAAAAAAAGAAACAAAAAAAAGAAAAAAAAGGCCCAATGTTAACAGCATTAATTCTGTCAGTCTGTTGTAAATAAGAAAATACCATTGCTGTATTAATGGTTTTATTAAAGGAAAATCCACTAGCAGAAATATACAACATTTAAACAAATAGAAAGCAGTTAAAAAATAAAACACATTAGCCTTTCAATAATCCACCTTAGAGAAACTCTTGTTGGCCTGGAGATTAAAATTGTGCCCCAAAGAGGGGGAACTCCCCTCCCTCCTGAATTCTTTTCTTGGCTTTTCTCCAGAATGTTGCTGAGTCAGAGGAAGGAGAGAGAAGATAGATAGATAGATAGATAGAGAGAGAGAGAGAGAGAGAGAGAGAGAGAGAGACAGAGAGAGAGAGACAGAGAGACAGAGATAGGGTGTATGTATGTTTGTGTAGTGTGTGTGTGTGTGTGTGTGTGTGTGTGTGTAGGCTGGAAAAGGAAGAACGTGGAAAATGCAAGCCCCAGGCAAGGCAGGGAGAGTGCTTCTGACTCTCAAATTTGACTACCCCTGGCCTTAGAGACTCTACATCGACCAGAATGAAACTGGTTTTAATATGGAGGTTCTTGGACAGAGACAGCACAGCAAGATATTTCAAATTCTAAGTGCCTCCCGTTTTGTACCAATGCAAAGTTTGAGGCTGGCTTGGCAGAAGAACAAGGCCTCACAACCGGCGGAGAGGCGCAAGTGTATGATATGAGTGAGCAGTGGAGGAGTGTGGGGGCACTATGGCTAGAAGTAAGAACTAAAGCCTGATCCACTTTCTTCCATCAATAGGAAACAAGAGAAGTAGGCTTTTGCTTCCTCTTTATGAATGGTTCAAGTGTGTGTGTGTTCCTGAAAACAGAGTCACCTTGACTTTATGAATGGGAGAAAAAAAAAAAACCCATCTGACTCTAGTCTCCTGGTCTGTTTGAAGAGGGGCTGGCTGGCTTCTTGGAGAAGCTCCTCCAGGAGAGGCATAAATGAGGTTCTTGTTTATTCAACTTTTGTGGACCAGCTGCTACCTTCAGCTCAGTGTTGGGGCCTGAGGTTCCCATCTGGGTCCTTGTCAGTGGTCCAGCCAAATGGAGGTAAGGGGAAACTCAGGAATTGCCAACTAAACAAGTGAAAATGGCCAAAGGAGCCCAAGATAGGCATAGTGGCTCCCTTTTCAAGGTAGCACCTTCAGTTCCATCAGCAAAGGTTCTTCCCAGCAGCATATTGTGGAAAGCAAGCAACTGAATCACAGCTTCACTGTATCCACCTGTGTCAGTGCCTGGCTGCTATCACATACGATCAAGAACAATAACAACAACAACAAAAACACTCTGCTAGCCCTGGCTGGGTAGCTCAGATGGTTAGAGCATCGTCCCAATAAGCCACCGTTGATCTGCAGTCAGGGCACATACAAGAATCAAACAATGAATGCATAAGTAAGTGGAACAACAAATCGGATCCATGTTTCTTTCTCACTCTCTCATCTCTAAAATCCATAAATCCATAAAAAATGACAATCATGATATGGCTACATAAGTAGTAACTGCTACTACTTCTAGAGCTGGTCTTTACAACATCCTGGTGAGGTACAGAAATACCATCAGTCCCATGGGGGAGAGTCATCAACTAAGAGAGTAGCCCCCAGCCCCAATGTCAGAGTCTGTGTTCAGGAGCAAGGGCATAAGCCCCTAAGGTTCAGATTCCAGGTGTTTCTGCACCATTCACTAGAATTCTAGAACCCTCATTCTGAATGAGGCAGGTCAGCCTTTCTTCAGAGTCTGGTCATCTTGATTTGTAGTTGTCAACCTGGAATTTTTCTAATATGAAAAAGAAACACTGTTGAATATGGAAACTTAAAGATGGGCTTGCACCTAGCAGGCCTGATAATCAGATGCCTGAGTCAGGTCCTCTGAAAGGAGGCAGCATGCAAAACTGGGAAGAGCAGGCAGCTACCATTTTGGATTGGAGGATTCCTGTTCTCTTTTACTACCCACCTGTATGACAGAGGTGAGATGCGATATGGAAAACTCTTTACTTAGAGTTGTTTTTCTCCCTTTCTTTTCTGCTTTATTGACAAATATGCTAAAGAACTTGTATATATATTTGTGTTTGTGTCTCTGTACATGGTGGGTAAGAATTAGGCAGGGGATGTGGAGAGGGAGGATATGGAAGAAGAGAAGGGAGGTAGAATTTAACAGTCTCATTATAGACACTCAGAGCCCAACAAAGACTCCCTATTCGGTCTTCTGAATTTCTTACAGCAGCCAAACAATCCCATAATATTACAAGCATTATTACTCAGCTTGGAGATGAGAATGCTCAAAATTAATGTCTGTGTGCCTAACAGCTCACTAATCAAAGCTTCCATGCCTCATTTTCCACCCTGGGGAGAGTCCTCAGTCTCTTTCAGTTTTATTGTGGCCAGCATGACATACCACACTGTGCAGGCCGGGGCTGGTGACCTTTTGTCTTGGCCAAAATCCAAATTTTCTTCTTAGTTCCAAATGCCAGTCCAAGTTTCCTGCAGGTGATTTCTTCAGGATTGGTGCTTACATTTTTTAAATTGCTGACTGCTAGAAGGCTGAAATGTCCCTCAACAATTAATTTTCCCTTCAGCCACAAAACCATTGGTCCAATGGGGGTATTAACAGGAAAAAGAAAGACATTTATGGCTTAAGAGATCTAAAAAGTATAGGAAGGATTAACTGGAACCTGATTCCAAAAGAGGTGATCCAGGGTAGCGATGCCATTTCCAGTTTGCTTCCTACATTTATTTTCTCATGGAAATATTATCAATAATAAACAATCTGAAGGCTCTACTTGTTTCTGGATGGCTGTGTATTTTCCCCCTTAGTTCTACTTCATACAAACATAATCCCAGAAAATGTGCAAAACTCTCTATAAAAGCATTTTGCTCAGGTAAATTTTGTTATGTATAAGTTCAGTACAATAAGAAAATATTTTAAACACTTTTGTGATCTTAAGGAATATATCCTGTAATTTGTAACAACAGGTGGCACTCTTCTTAAATCAAAGTAAACTTTTTTTCAAACAGTTCAAATGAAACTTTTTATCCTGAATTGTTATACTTGGAAAATGCTTGCCTTTGTATATACGACCTATTGTGTTCTGTGTACTTTTAGCTTTCTGCCTACTACCTTTGAAAAATATTGCCTATGACATCATTTTACTCTTTCAAGAGCAACTGAGGGATTTTGGAGTACTCACAGCAAAAGTAAACAACAATAAAATCTTTCTGCTGCAATTACACTTTAAAAACTCAAGGATTTTAAGTGGAAATTTTACAAGTGAGACTCATATTCAAGTACATGATATGGGGTATCATCAATTTTGATGATTAGAAAAAATTATTTACCTCTAACCATAGTTCTGTAAAAGCACACTGTCAGAGATAGACTACAACATATATATGCTGTCCCAGATAACTTGGTTTGAAGGAAATTAGTGAGATACAGTCTCTGTCTCTCCATATACAAGTTCACTTGAGAACTGCAATTGGAGAGAAGTTTACCCTTTCCTTACAATGTGTCATCACATATGTATGTAACCAACTGGAGGATGGTGATCTAGTGTTGATTTAAGGGTGATTCAGCTATAAAAAGGAAATCTTGCCATTTGCAAAAACAAATATGAACCTTTAGGGCATCATGCTAAGTGAAATAAGTAAGATAGAGAAAGACAAATAGTATATGACCTCACTTATATGTGGAAATCTAAAACAAAACAAAACACTGAACTCATAGAAACAGAGAACAGATTTATTGTTACCAGCAGTGGGGGTTAGGGGGTGGGGAAAATGGGTGAAGTTGGTCAAAAGGTACAAACTTACAGTTAAAAGATAATCAGATTTTGGGGGTGTTATGTACAGCCTGTGACTACAGCTAACAATACTGTATTGTATATTTAAAAGTTGCTAAAAAAATACATCTTAAAAGTTCTCATCACAAGGAAAAAAAATTGTTACTATGTATGGTGATGGATGTTAACTAAATCTATTGAGATGTATATAAAATCATTATGTTGCGCACCTTTAATACAATGTTGTATGTTTAATACAATGTTATAATTCAGTAAAATTGAGAAAAAACAGATTGTAAGTGCTGAGTCATATGTTGTGCATGTTGATCTCAAAGTTTATAGGGCTATTCTGCTCTATTGTGCATACCTCAGTTGTGCATATCTGTAGTACTCAGCTGAGAATTGTGTGGGTAGGGGGTAGTAGCACTTCTTACAATTAGACTTACCATTTGCATCTCCAACCTGAAAACTTTTAGGGCTCTAATCTTGAGAGTCAATGGAGAAGGGAGAAACTCCTAGTAACTGAATTCCACATTGTTGATTTTTATGACATTCTGCTGCCTGCTGCACTAGAGGTAGAGTGGATCCAATCATTGGGTAGGCAATGGTACTCAAATCCTACAAATATGTGGTTTCTGGGCTTCCTACTTTAGCAATGAAGTTATATGGTAGCTCCATAATGTGGTTCTGGGTAGATATTGGAATTCTGGTCAGAGAGTGCACAAAAGAACTGTTGAACTTTAGCAAAGAATGTCTAGATAACCAAAACATTTAGTGATCACTCTGCATGATGCTGGGAGTCATTATATTTCTCAGAAATAATTTGTCTACTATGCTTGGTTCAGGAATATGTATCTGTGCCTATGAGATGACTTGGGCAATAACTGTGTTTTGGCCAGGATTGCATCTTACCCTTTGTGTATAATAGCACTACAGATCCAACATGGTTTACTTTAGTGGGTTTTTTAAAAATATTTTTTTATTGACTTTTTTAGAGAGAGAGGAATGGAGAGATAGAAACATCGATGTGAGAAACATTGATCGGCTGCCTCCTGTATGCCCCCTACTGGGGATTGAGTCTGCAACCCAGGCATGTGCCCTGCCTAGGAATCGAACTGGGACCTCTCAGTCCATGCAACAATGCTCAATCCACTGAGCCACACCAGCCACACTATTTTAGTGGTTTTAATAGCCTCTGCTGCATACTGATTGAGACGTGGTGAGAATGGTCTGTTCTTGGTTCTGAAGGCATTGTGTTTTTTTTTTTAATTGAATTTATTGGGATGACATTGGTTAATAAAATTATATAGGATTCAGGTGTACAATTCTGTAATACATAATCTTCATACTGTACTGTGTGTTCATCACCCCAAGTCAATTCTCCTTCCACCATCATTTATCGCTTCTTTACCTTCTCCTACCTCCATCACTCCCCTTTTCCCTCTGGTAATGACCATATTGTTGTCTGTGTCTATGAGGGGTTTATTTATTTATGTATTTATTTATTTATTTATTTAGTCCCTCACCTTTTTCACTCAGCCCTCCAACTCCCATCTCTTCTGACAGCCGACAGCTGACAGTCTGTTCTCTGTATCTATAAATCTGCTTCTATTTTGTTTGTTAGTTTATTTTGTTTATTAGATTCCATCATATAAGTGAAATCATATGGTATCTTTCTTTCTATGACTGGATTATTTCACTTAGCATAATGCTCTCCAGGTTCATCCATGTTGTCACAAAAGGTAAAATTTCCTTCTTTTGATATGCACATCTGAAAAATGGATGACCTCGAATAAGTGTATTGTCTGCCTACAGAATAGAATATTTATGTATACCCAAGTTTTCCAAAATATATTCCAGAATACAGTACTTTTGTAGGATATTAACACATGTTAAGTGAAAAAAAATGGTTTCTGTGATTGAATTAAATTTGGGAATCTTGAGTTACTAAGCTCCTCACTTTATTGCATTACTTTTGAAGGTCCGTGGAATGCAAACATGCACAATAAATCTTCTTGAGAAGGACCATAATATGCAAGTTTGCCTAACTTATTTGATCTTACAAATAGTTTTTCATGGACTACGTCATGGAGCTAGTTTTCTCAGAACCCACCCGGGGTAACACTGGACTATATCAAGGCAACAGGCTTATTTATTTATATAAGGTAAGGACTTATGTAAATGATCAGTACTTGCAGGTATCAACACAAATGGAGGGAGCCTAACCCCAGGAACCAAGGCTTCAATCCCAGGTGTTCAGCAAAATTTAATGCTACAAATCTCTCTCTCTCTCTCTCTCTCTCTCTCTCTCTCTCTCTCTCTCTCTCTTTCTTTCCCTCCCTCCACTCCCTCTCTCTCAGGACTACTATTTCTTTTTCTAAAATTTAAGCCCTCACCTATATAGCATCCAAGCTACCACTAATTATCTTCTTAAAACAAACAAGCAAATAAACAAAATGATATGTGAACATGTCCATCCCATGTCATGGATCTTCAACTGTCTGAAGTCTAAACCTTTTAGCATAATAATCACATCCATTTTCAATGTGGTTTCAGCTTCTCTTCCCCATTTTCCAAGATCTAATCATATTAAACTACTTGCTATTCCTCAAACCTTCCATGCATTTTTTCTGCCTCTGCACCTTTATTCAAACTTTGTCCTTTGCCTAGAATGCCCTTTCCTGTTAATCTCACTCAAAATCTTTCTAGTCATTCCATTTATCCTTTAAGATTAAGATGTATTCATAATTACTATGTTTCTCCCCTTGTTTGACTTTTGGGGACAGGGATCTTATCTTATTCATCTCTGCTCCTCCAAAATGCCTACCATAATGTCTGGCACACGGTTGAAACTCAGTATTTTTTAAACAGATACATAGATGAGTAAATAAATGGAAAGATGGAAGGACTATCTAGCTGGCTGCTTAGAAGGATGGATGGATAAATAGAAGGATGAATATATACTGTGAAACTTGTCTTCTAAAGAACAATTCCATGAATAGTATGTCAGCATTGGAATCCCTCTCTTGCATACACGACATGTGATCCAGAAATATCAATAATGGACTGCTCTTGAGCATGGAGAATGATGAAAGGGCTGGCATCAAGACTGTCTTCAATACTGGAAACCGAAGTATCCATGACAATATCAGAACATGGCCAAGGGCTCCCTGAGCCATCCTCCCGACTAGACAATTATGGAGGTTGTTAAAACCTGCATATCTGTTAACAGGTTTAAGTCTCAGATATGGAGTTCAGTCTCCTAGTAGAAAAGACAATTCTCAAATATTATAGAATAATCTCTGAAGAAAATGGTGCACACCTCTGATTCTCACATGCTCTAGGGTTCCATGTTTCTTCTCCTACTTTAGGGTTTGGCTACTACCTGAAAGTCTTGAAGGATCTACCATCTTCCTTGGTCTAATAAAGGAGAGAGTAGCAGGGACTAATACCATTTATTAAAGACTGAGAACTTAAAGAGTTGCAAAACACAAAAAGAAATAATGTTTTGGGAGGACTAGGAAGGAAAGTGAAAAAGAGGGAAGGGTTAGGGGAGGATATGGCAGGTAAGAGCAATTCATTCTTTCTCATTCCACCTTGGAAACTGAGAGCACATCCTAGGGAAGTGCAGAGAAAAGTGAGAAATGGCTGTGCACTTATTCTAATTATAGGCTGTAAAAAAACACAGCTAATTCACTGGAGAAGATCCTTTTCTATAATAGTCATGTTTATAACTTTTCTTAAATAAAAAGTAGGCAAGGGGGTTAAATTTTTGAAGCAGTTTTCAATATATGATTTTTCAAAAGCAGCCTGAAATTGACCATGCACAAAAAAAAAGGCCTATCCTTGTTGTAGATGGGCAGCTAGAAGCCTGGAGGTAGTCTTCAAGAAAACAACCCTGAGAATCCAATCACCTCCAGGATCCTTTCATAAACACCAAGAGGTGCTATGGCAAAAAGCAATGAACAGGTACATAGGCCTAGAAGCAGGAAGGAAAAGGCTATGTGTTTTAAGTATCTCTGAGTTGAGAAGATCCCATCACCAAACAGTGCATATGACACTATAGAGAAAGCCAAAGTACAGATCTTGAGGCCTGAAGACCAAGCAGCCATCAGCGGCAGAGTGCCAGATTCTCTGACATAAAAAAACAGCCTTCTGGTCTCCACTCACTCACCAACCTATCTATCTAGTCTACTTTTAGACACACAATATGTCTTTCTTATTTTGGTGTGACATGAGGTAGCTAAAATTACTATGCAGGTCAAAGCACTTAAGTCTAGACTATCTATACTTTTGGAAGCAGTGGATAGACAATCCAAAAAAAAAAAAAAAAAAAAAAGAGCTAATAAACTTACAATTATTTCTCTGTGACTTTATTTTTATTTATTTATTTATTATTAATTTATTTTTGTTACAGATGTTTCTCCTTTTTTCCCCATTGACACCCTCCTCCCCATCCCCCCACCCGTCCCTAGCTTTGTTGTCCATGTCCATCAGTTATGCATACATGCGTATAAGTTCTGTGGTTTATCTCTTCCCTCCCCCCCACCCCCTCTTCTGAGGGTTGTCAGTCTGTACCCTACTTCCACGTCTCTGGGTCTACCCTGTTCCTCAGACTGTTATGTTCATTATATTCCACAAATAAGTGAGATCGTGTGATATTTGTCTTTCTCTGCTTGGCTTGTTTCACTTAGGATAATACTCTCGAGGTCCCTCCATGTTGTCTCAAAGGATAAGAGATCTTTCTTTCTTACAGCTGCATAGTACTCCATTGTGAATATGTGCCACAGCTTTTTTATCCATTCATCCACTGATGGACACTTGGGCTGTTTCCAGATCTTAGCTATTGTAAATAGTGCTGCTATGAACATGAGGGTACATGTATTCTTTCTGATTGGTGTTTCAGGCTTCTGACTTTAGACATAAAATCACAAAATGGTAGTGCCAGACAGGTTCTTGGTGAAGCCCACTATGACAATTTTATGATGGGAAAACTGAACCTCAGAGGAGAGAAGAGACTTGTCCAAGGCCATATTCCTAGTTGCTATTTTGGAATACATTATACAATTTTGAGCTGAGTGATGGGAAGAATAAACAAAATTGTATTAATTCTCCTTCAAGGTGATCAAAATATCTATGCTATACCTAAATCTTATGAAAAGGAAAGTCTATTGCTAAAATATTAAGAAGTACCACTCTGTATTGATGCTTTCTTTTTTTCCATTCTTTGAGTAAAGGTGTAGTATACACTGAGTTTGAAAGTTAACAACAAACTTAACAAGTGTTTACAGCAGGGAAGCAAGGAATGTAGACATAAGTTTAGCAAAATGGAAAGGTTTGTTTTTCAAACAATGGTGTCTAAGAGGGTAAACACTTGGGTTCTTACTGACATGGTACTTAAACATAATATATGACTCTCTTAATTACTAGAATCATCTCCAAAGAGATCTTGATGGTACTTTTGGTTTGAGATAATCATCAGTGATTTCTGGTGATGCTCTGCCTGTTGGAGCTGTTACATATCATAGGACATGCCAAGTAACTCAGAGTAAAAGCCAACTGGGAAACGCTGTGAATGAACATCCTTACCAGATAAATTACTAGTAACCTCGCTGTCATAATAAATCCTCACACTTTGTCATTTACCAAGGATGTTCACATTTATCATATCATCTGATCCCCATTATAGCTCTGTGAGAGTGATATTTCTAACATTACAGATGAAGAAATTGAGACGTAGGGAGCAATAAATAATGAAGCTGGGCCTTTAACGTAGGGCTGCCTGACTCCAAAGGCAAGGCCATTTACATGACATCAAGAATCCTTGTATCTTGCACACATTTATTGAAATTTGCCAGCCTGAAGCTCTATTGCCTAGCATGGTGCCTTGTACATAGCAGAAACACAGTAAATATCGAAATGGAACTGAAATAAAGTCAATCACAGCAGTTTTCAGCTTCTTTTCATTGTGTTGGCCAAGCCCATTCAAAGTTAGCTTGGTCAACTTTGTAAATGTATCTAATAAGTCAATTTGTAAATTTACCATACCACTGTCAATAAAAATGTATAGATTCATGCCTGTATGCTATAAGGAGTAGTACAATGATGTGTTATACATAGACTCCTTTTCAATGATCTGTAATCATGTCATAGGCTGCTTTATAATAGAGGATGTTGGCTGAGACATAAAACGTATTTTAAGATTGGGAGCCAAATGTATGAGGACTTTGGTTGCCATTAGGCTTTACCTGCATCAAAGTGGGCATACAATTCATATCAGCAGATGGAAAACCAAAGAATCCTCTACCTGTGAACCCCCTCTCTTACACATAATTCAAAGACAGCTAAATAATTGAGAATGCTGTGTATCAGAAACATGGGGTCATAACATTCATATGGGAAAAACTTCCTTTTGTCAATCCCTTTGGCTTTTTTTTCTGCACTCCCCCATCCCGTTCTTATTTCTTCCTCCCCACTACAATTGTGATTTATCTGGAGTAAGCCAAGCAAACAAGAGCAAGGTTGATTTTTTTTTTTTTTATATTTGAGTTTCATTTTATGTGGCTGCCTGGAAAACCACTCACAGAGCATCTGCCTGCAATGTCTGGGAATACTAGACACTACTTGAGATGCTTCTGTTAAAACCGTCTCATATTGAGCGTGGGTCAATTTATTTGTAGTACTTAGGTCTGTTTAAAAACTATTACTGGCCTATAAGGAGGGGAGGATACAGTTATCCACATGAAGACCCACACATGGTTAGAAAACAATTTGGTTTTTATAAATATGCACATAGGCAGACAAGGTATTGAGCATGTCACAAAAAACTAGAGATGGACAAGTGCTTTAAATTAACCTTGAGAGGGGAGGGGTAGAGGGCAGGATTCTAGGCACATAGGTTTTCCAGGCTGATAATGAGTAATCAGGTATGAAGCTACAGTTTTAGGCATTCAGAAATAGGCTTGTCTTTCCTCACGTTCCATTTTGAAATCAAAATAGACTAATGAGCCTGCTTTGCTCATGAAAAGTGCATCTTTCTGGAAGTGTCAGGCAGCAGAGATGACTCTGGCATTAAGCAGATGTAAACATGAAGAAATGAGGAATTTTGGGGGGGTATAAGTATCAGCTAAGTCTTTCTGGAATGATGCCAGTGCTTATGATAGACACAGATTAGGGAACAGAGAACCTTATGATGGGGAGTCACCCTTGAAAAGCTGTATCTTACCTCTGTCAAGCTACTGTGCTACCAAAAAATAAAATGCTTTTGGAAATGATCAATAGATTTGAAAAGAAAAGGAAATGATTAAAAGGCCTGTTCATCCCTAGGAAATGTGGGATAGGAAATTGGCTCTGTTTGGCAGCCTAGTTATAGGCTCCAAAGAAAAGCAGCTTCTCTTTCCAGGTGGCCAGCCCTACATATTGGCAGCAGTTACCTGATGGATATTCTTGGGTGTTCAAGGCCAGCCTGTGCCTGGGTCATCCTGCACCTGTGATTATTCTGGATTCCTTGGCTCTTCCATAGTAGCCATCATTTAACAACATAAGGCCAGTACCATTATGTCCTCTAGAGAACCCTTCATAGTCAAGTCCACATTCACTCACCCTCTGATGGGTCCTGATCCCTGCTTCACACCTCCTGCTCTTATGCCTAGCCCCAGAGTGGGGTGTGGCATGATTAAGGGTAAAGAAAGGCACCAGATGGGTGACGGTCATGTTGAGTGTGAAGGGCTAAGCCTGTATCTAGAGCATGGCTGGACTCCTTGGAAGCATTAAAGAGGAAAATCTGGTTTAAAGAAAGAACCAGAGAATGAGAGAGGGAGAGGGAAGAGAAGAAAAAGAAATAAAAATATCATACCTCCCAGAGTCATCCCTGCTTCATAGCATTTCCGGAGGCGACAAGATGGACAATTTTTCCTTCGGAATTTATCGATGGTGCAATCATTTCTGCTGGCACACAGGTACTTCTGTTTCCCTGGGAGAACAAATATAAGAGTAGAGAGTCCTGTTAATGTTTTTCCAGAGTCTCTCTCCTTAAGTATTTCTAGGCAGAAAGGGCATGAAGATATATCCTGCCATATGAGAGAAGTGGACAGAGAATGGCCCTAAACAATTTGATCACACAGAATCTAACTATTAAAGCAGGCTGGTTTAATTCAATGCTATACTGTTTGGTTTATATAGGGATTAACAATTCGGATCCTGATGCTATCTCCTTTATTAGGTCTACTGACTGGTATTTTAGGTAAGATGCTCTATGTACCTTTACTGAAAGCCAAGAATGCCCATGAGAATACGATCAATGGTGGAAATTGTCACTCCTTTAGCATGACACAGCAGAGACTTGGGCTTGGATAATGTTTCCTCCTCCTGTCTCCTGTAATCATGCATAGGATCATACTCAAACTAATAACATTATTTTTCATAATACAAATACAGGTAGAACTTTTATAAAAGAGAGTTCCATGGGATTTCTGGTTGGTTTAAAATTGGTAGTGATCGTACCCCTGATCCTGTAGGTTACAAAAATCAAACAGATAAGGGCCACTCTTTGTGAAATGAATCACAGCAAGTGAAAGAAAGTCCTCTGAATCCAAAACAAGAAAAATGATCACTGTCATACACACCTAGAGTTGTCACAGATATAAACATACATACACAAATACACACACAAATACACAGAGACCCTCAGGATCACAGTTGCTCAAAGAAAGACCTGGAGTTTCACTCAAAAACATATATTATTCTTCACATCCTCACCAGCATTGTTGTTTGTTGATTTATTGATAGTAGCCATTCTGGTAAGTGTGAGGTGATATCTCATTGTGGTTTTAATTTGCACTTCTCTTATGACAGTGATGTTGAGCATTTTTTCATATGTCTATTGGCCATCTAAAAGGGAACCCTAATACACTGTGGCTGGGAATGAAGACTGGTGCTGCCACTGTGGAAAATAGTATGGAGATTCCTCAGAATATTAATAATGAATCTGCCTTTTGACCCAGTGACTCCACTTCTGGGAATATATCGTAAGAATCCTGAAACACTAATTTGAAAGAATATATGTACCTCTATGCTCATAGCAGCATTATTTACAACAGCTAAGATCTGGAAACAGCCCAAGTATCCATCAGTAGATGAGTGGATAAAAAAGCTGTGGTACATTTACACAATGGAATACTATGCAGCTGTAAGAAAGAAAGATCTCTTACCTTTTGAGACAGCATGGAAGGACCTGGAGAGTATTGTGCTAAGCAAAATAAGTCAGTCAGAGAAAGACAAGTATCACATGATCTCACTTATTTATGGAATATCAATAACAAAATAAACTAACAAAATAGAAACAGAGGCATGGATACATGGAACAGAACTGATAGCAGTCAGAAGGGTGGGAAGGACTACATGAAAGAAGGTGAAGAGATCAGCCAAAGAACATATACGCATAACTCATAGACACAGACAACAGTGTGGTGATGGCCAGAGGGAAGGGGGCAGGAGGCTGGGTGAAGGTGGGCAAAGATGGGGGGAAATTGTGACATTTATAATAGTGTCAAAAATAAAGTTAAAATAACAAAATAAAATTCATATCTCTCTGGAAAAAATATTTTATTCAATACTTTGCCTCTTTGTTCATAGCACAGGCCTGGCATACAGTAGACCTTCAATAAAAATTGACTGACTGAATGAATACACAAGTGGAACAGAGAGATCCACAAGCATACACAGTCACCAGCAGATATATAGAGAGATACATACCCTGTTGCTCTATAACACAGAGAACTTCTCATGCTTCCGACCCTTCCCCAAACTAAGCTTGAACATCCCCTTACTCCACCCCTTTCTTTCTCCAAGTCCCTGGTTGTTTTTCTCTCATTTGCTGCTGTACTTTCTTTAGTTATAGGATAGACTGGGATTTTAGGGATGATTCTTTTGGCTGAGGATTGTTTGTGGTAGAGAAATGAAGAGAAATTGAAGAGCAATGGCTATTTGATAGCAGGAAAAAACACCCACAAATTTAGCTACAGCTTGGCTTTCCTCTCCCTTCACTTAGCCTAAAATGCATAGATCAGGCACAGAAAACATCTCTTATAGTAGGTTATTTCATGTAAGAAAGTCAGTAGTAACCAGGTCAGCAAAAATTCCTCCCTCCCTCCCTCCCTTCCTCCCTTCCTTCCTTCCTTCCTTCCTTCCTTCCTTCCTTCCTTCCTTCCTTCCTTCCTTCCTTCCTTCCTTCCTTCCTTCCTTCCTTCCTTCCTCCCTTTCTCCCTTCTTTCCTTCTTCTCTTCCTCCCTCCCTCCCTCTCTCCCTCCCTCTCTCCCTCCTTTCTCTCATTGCCTTTGCCAAAGGAATCCAAAATTGCTGGGCTTGAAGGAACTGTTAAAAATCACCCCAGTACAACCCTTGTATTCCAAGGATGAGTTCTGGAGAGGTCGTGACTTGCCCGAAGAACAGTGAATTGGAGGCCCCCGAAGGGAAAAAAACAACAACAACTACCATTTAACCAGCACGTATTATGAATGAGGCTTGTGTTAGGGCGTTTAAATATGCTATATAAATGAAGCACCTCAGTAGTACTTTGAGATAGGTACTATCATCACCTTCATTTAACAGATGAGAAAATCTAAGTCAGGCCAGTACTCTTTCTATTATACCACAGAATTTTATGTGTATAAATAGAGCATAATTTGCTAACAGCTTTTTTTTTTTCTACTGCAAACTGAGGACTGTAATGTGTACACAGAAAGGATGGTGCTATGAATGCCATTCAGCTTATTTATGGGTGTCAGCTCCTTGAGTTCAGGCTCTGTATCCTGTGAGTTCATTTCCAGTGCCATGTGTGTACTAGAACTGGGGCACCCTTACAGTAATGGTGCTGCTGCAAACCTCAAGACCAGTTCAGTACATTGATTACTGAAATAAGTCAAGTCAGGTGTACTTGACTTCTTTGAGGAATGTAAACTTCCAAAGGAAAATATTAGCTACTAGACCATAGTTTGCCAAGGAATGATCACATGGCCAATGGAAAGGGCTCCAAGAGCAGTTTTAAATTCCACTTCTGAAAACTAATCATCCTGTTAATGAGAGAAAATACAGTGGAAAAAGAACGAGATTGATTTTTTCAATTTGGAACTCAGATCATTTCCTTAGCTATAGTTCCTATCTTGTCCCAAAGTGTTTCTTGGCCTAAAACAAGGTGACCTAAAACACAAATATCCTTTATGATTTATCCAGAAATAAGTGCAAACCCCAGTATGACCAATGCCATTGCATATTAATTTAACATTTACTTGGCCTCTATTATGGGTCAGGCACTGTACTAGGTTTTCTTAAATTACATTTTTCAATTACAGTTTATATTCAATGTTATTTTGCACTAGTTTTAGGTGTACAGCATCATGGTTAGACAATTGTATACTTTACAAAGTGTTCTCCCCAATATTTCTAGTACCCACTTTGCACCATACATAGTTATTACAGTATTATTGACTCTATTTCCTATTCGATACTTTACACCCCCCTGACTATTCTGTAACTACCAATCTGTACTTCTCAATCCCTTCACCTTTTTCACCCAATCCCCCAACCTCCCTCCCCTTTGGCAACCATCAGTCAGTTCTCTGTATGTATGAGTATGCTTCTATTTTGTTTATTTATTTCTTATTGAATTTATTGGAGTGACATTGGTTAATAAAATTATATAAATTTCAGGTATACAGATCTACAATGCATCATCTGTATATTGTATCATGGTTTCTATTTTGTATCTTCATTTTTGTTTAGATTCTATATATAAGTGAAATCTATGGTATTTGTCTTTATCTGACTGACTTATTTCACTTGCATAATAATCTCCAGGTCCATCCATGCTGTCACAAAAGGAAGAGTTCCTTCTTTTTTACAGCTGTGTAGTATTTCGTTTTGTATATATGTACTAATGCTTTTTTATCCACTTGTCAGTTGATGGGCAATTGCGTTGCTTCCATATCTTGGCTATTGTAAATAATGAACATAGGGTGCATATATTCTTCTGAATTCATGTTTTGGGTTTCTTTGGAAAAATCCTGAGTAGAATAGCTCGGTCATACGACAGGTACATTTTGCAGTTCCATTTTTAATTTGTTGAGGACACTCCATACTGTTTTCCACAGTGGCTACACCAATCTGCATTCCACCAACAGTGCACAAGGGTTCCCTTTTCTCCACATCTGACCAATACTTGTTGTTTGTTGATTTATTGATGGTAGCCATTCTGACAAGTGTGACATGATATCACATTGTGGATTTAATTTGCATTTCTCTGATGATTAGTGACATTGAGCATCTTTTCACATGTCTATTGACCATCTGTATGTCCTCTTTAGAGAAATGTCTGTTCAGGTCCTCTGCGCATTTTCTAAATTGGATTGTTTGGTGTGTTTTTTTTTTGTTTTTTTTTTTTTGGTGTTGAGTTGTCTGAGTTGTTTATAAATTTTGAATATTAACCCCTTATCAGATGTATCATTGGCAAAAAATTTCTCTCATTCAGTAGGTTATCTTGCCATTTTTTGATGGTTTCCTTTGCTGTACAAAAACTTTGTAGTTTGATGTAGCCCCATTTGCTTTATTTTTACTTTTCCCCCCTTGACCAAGGAGAAACAACAGAAAAAAATTACTAAGAGTCAGAAATTTTACTGTCTAAAGTTTCTTCTAGGACTTCTATGGTTTCAAGTCTGACATTTAAGTCTTTAATCCATTTTGAGTTTATACTTGCATATCGTATAAGAAGGTGGTCTAGCCCTGGCTGGTTTGGCTCAGCGGTTAGAGCGTCGGCCTGCGGTCCAGAGAGACCCAGGTTCGGTTCCCGCTAGGGGCATGTACCTCGGTTGCAGTTTGTCCCCGGCCCTGGTTGGTCGTGTGGGTGGCAGCCACTCGATGTGTCCCTTTCACGTCGATGTTTCTCTCTCTCTCTCTTCCTCTCTCTCCCTCCCACTCTACCTGAACAAAAAATGAGAAAATGTCCTCGGGTGAGGATTAAAAAAAAAAAAAAAAAAAAAAAAGAAGGTGGTCTAGTTTCATTTATTTTTTTGCGTGTATCTTTCCAATTTCCCCATTTGTTGAATAGTCTTTACTCCATTGCATATTCTTGCCTCTCTGTTTTTTTCTTGGCTATCTATTCAGTTCCATTAATCTATATGTTTGTTTTTATGACAGTACTGTGCTGTTTTGATTACTATAGCCTTGTAGTATAGCTTGATATCAGTTATTGTGATACCTCCAACATGTGCTTCTTTCTCAAGTTTCCTGTGGCTATCCGAGGTCTTTTGTGGCTCCACATAAATTTTTAGATTATTCAACCTAGTTCTGTGAAATAGGCCATTGATATTTTGATAAGTGTTACATAAAATCTATAGACTGCTTTGGGTAGTATGACCATTTAAAAGATGTTAATTCTTCCTATTCATAAGCACAGTATATGCTTCCATTTGTTTAAATCTTCTTCAATTATTTTCTTCAATATATTTTGATTTTCCAAGTATAGGTCTTTTACCTCCTTGGTTAAATTTATTCCTAGATATTTTACTTCCTTTGATGTAATTGTAAGTGGAATTATCTTTTAGTTTCCCTTTCTTATAGTTCATTATTGGTGTATAAAAATCAAACCCATTTCTGAACATGTATTTTATATCCTGCTACATTACTGAATTTATTTATCAGTTCTAGTAGTTTTATTTGGGGGAAATCTTTAGGGTTCTCTCTACACAGTATAATGACATATGCAAAGAATGACAGTCTTACTACTTCATTTCAATTTGGATGCTTATCATTTCTTCATCTTGTCTTATGTGGCTGGGACATCCAGCAGTATGCTGAATAACGATGAAAGTGGACATCCCTGTCTTATTCTTGATCTTAAGGGAAACCCTTTTATTTATTTTTCCCCATTGAGTATGGTGTTAGCTGTGGGTTTGTCATATATGATCTTTATTATGTTGAGGTATGTTCTCTATATCCCCACTTTGCTGAGAGTTTTTCTCATAAATGAGTGCTGGATTTTGTCAAATTATTTTTCTTCATCGATTGATATGAACATATGATTTTTATCCTTCATTTTGTTTATGTGGTGTATCACGTTAATTGATTTGCAGATATTATAGCAACTTTGCATCCTAGGAATAAATCCCACTTGATCATGGCATATAAACCTTTTAATGCATTGTTGAATTCAGTTTGCTAATATTTTGTTGAGGAATTTTGCATCTATGTTCATCAAGGATATTGGCCTATACTTTTCTTTCTTTGTAGTGTCTTTACCTGGTTTTGGAATTAGGATAATGTTGTCCTTGTAAAATGAGCTTGGGAGTCTTCCTTCCTCTTGAATTTTTTGGGATAGTTTGAGAAGGATAGGGTTTAATTTTTCTTTGAATGTTCAGCAAAATTCCCCTGAGAAGCCATCCAGTCCAGGACTTCTGTTTCTTGGAAGTTTTTTGTTGTTGTTGTTTTAATTACTGTTTTACTTTTGTTAGTTGTAGTCAGTCTGTTTAGAGTTTCAGTTTCTTCTTATTCAGTCTTAGAAAATTGTATGTTTCTGGGAATTTTTCCATTTCTTCCAGATCATCCAATTTGTTGGCATATAGTTGTAATAGTTTCTCATAATCTTTATATTTCTGCCATGACAGTTGTTTCTTCTCCTCCTTCATTTCAGATTTTATATATTTGGGTCCTCTCTATTTTGTCTTTATGAATCTAGTGAACAGTTTATCAATTTTGTTTGTCTTTTCGAAAAACCAGCTCTTGATATCATGTATATGTATTGTTTTTTAGACTCTATTTTGTATATTTCTGCTCTAATCTTATTTACTTCTTCTACTCACTTCGGGTTTTGTTGTTTCTTTTCTAGTTCCATTAGTTGTAAGTTTAGAATGTTTATTTTATATTTTTCTTGTTTCTTGAGGTAGGCCTGTAATGCTATGAATCTCCCTCTTAGGACTGCTTTTGCTGTGTTCTACAGATTTGGGGTTATTGCATTTTCATTTTCATTTGTCTCAAGGTATCTTTTGATTTCTTCCTTGATCTCATTGTTAACCCACTCATTGTTTAGTAACATGTTATTGAGTATCCACGTGTTTGTGTGTTTTTTAGTGTGTGTGTTTTTTTTTTTCTTGTAATTGACTTCTAGTTTTATACCATTGTGGTCAGCGAAGATGCTCGACATGATTTCAATCTTCTTAAATTTATTAAGACTTGTTTTGTGTCCTAATATATGGTCTATCATAGAAAATGTGCACTTGAAAGAATGTATATTCTGCTGCTCTGGAGTGAAATACTCTGAAGAAATTAATTAAATCCATCTGATCTAGTGTGTCATTTAAGGCTGCTCTTTCCTGGTTGATTTTTTTGTCTAGAAGACCAATCCATTGATATAAATGGTGTGTTAAAATCCCCTACTATGACTGTATTACTGTTGATCTCTTTAAGTCCATCAAGATGTGTTTTATATGTTTAGGTGCTCCTATAATGGGTGCATAGATGTTTACAAGGGTTATATTCTTTGATGGATTAATCCCTTTATCATCATGTAATATGTTTCTTTGTCTCCTATTATAGCCTTTGTTTTAAACTCTATTTTGTCTAAGTATTGTTACCCCAGTTATTTTTTTCATTACCATTTAGTTGAAATTGGTTGAAATATCTTTTTCCATCCTTTTACTTTTAGTCTGTATGTGTTCTGAAGTGGGTCTCTTGTAGACAGCATATATATGGGTCTTGATTTTTTACCCATTCTGCTACCCTATGTCATTTGATTGGATCATTTAATCCATTTACATTTAAAGTGATTATTGATGGATAGGTATTTGTTGCTATTTTATTCTTTATAACTATGTTCCTCTTTTTGTTTTCTTTCTTGTTCTTAAAGAAGTCCCATTAACATTTATTGGAATACTGGTTTTGTGTTAATTAACTCCTTTAGCTTTTTCTTGTCTGGGAAGCTCTTTATTCCTCCTTCAATTCTAAATGATAGCCTTGCTGTGTAGAGTAGTCTTGGTTGTAGGTCCTTGCTTTTCATCACTTTGAATATTTTGTGCTAAACACTTCTGGCCTAAAATGTTTCTGTTGAGAAATCAGCTGACAGTCTTATGGTAGCTCTCTTATAGATAATTAACTGTCCTTTTGCTGCATTTAAGATTCCCTCTCTGTCTTTAACTTTTGCCATTTTAATTATTAGTATCTTGGTGTGGGCCTCTTTGGGTTCATCTTGTTTGGGATTCTCTGTGCTTCTTGGACTTGTGTGTCTTTTTCCTTCACCACATTAGGGAAGTTTTCAGTCACTATTTCTTCAAACAGGTTCTCATTCCATTGCTCTCTATCTTCTCCTTCTAATATCCCTGATATGCAGATGCTGTTATATTCAACTTTTCCCCAGAGGTTCCTTTAAACTATCCTCATTTTTAAAAATTCTTTTTTCTTTTCTAATGTTGTATTTTCTGCTACCTTGTCTTCCAAATCACTGATTCCATTCTCTGCTTCATCTAGCCTAATGTTTATTCCTTCTAGTGTATTCTTCATTTCAGATATTGTAGTTTTAGTTTCTGGTTGGTTCTTTTCATGGTTTCTATGTTGTTTTATATGCTTACTATCTGTTGAAATTTTCACTGAGTCCATCCATTCTCTCCATAAGTTCCTTGAGCATCCTTTTACACATTGTTTTGACTCTATATCTGATAGGTTACTTTCCTCCATTTTATTTAGTTATTTTTTTTTTCCTGGGATTTCTCTTGTTCTTTCAATTGGGGCATGTTTCTTTGCCTCCCCATTTTGACTGCACCTCTGCATTTGTTCTTTGTATTAGGTAGATCTTCTCAGTCTTAATATAGTGGCCTTGTGTAGTAGGTGTCTTGTGGGGTTCTGTGTTGCATTCTCCCTGATCACCTAAGCTAGGTGCTTCAGGCATGTCTCTTCTGGGCGGGGGTTATGTGAGCCCTCCTGTTATAGTTGGATTTTGATTTCTGTTGGCCCATCCATGAATGGGTACTGACTCTCAGGCTGGATGGCTATGAGGATTGTCCTCAACTTTGGTGTACAATCTGCTGTTCAGGGGCTGACCCCATAAGGTGGAATTTGCCCCAACAGGGTCTGGTACCTGCAGAGATCTCCCTTTAGGTGTGCTGCTTGTGGAGGTAATTGGGCTGTGCTCTGATTTGGTCTGAAGCCTTCCATTGGGTGTGTTTGTTCTGGGGTCTCTGGGGAGAAACTTCAGTGCAGATCAATGTCAGGTGCTATCTGTGACTGTCCACCTGTTTGGAGCTACAAAGCAATCCAAAGTTGGTGGCTTCTTCTGTTGTGCCTGGGTGTGCATGGAAGAGCTAAGCTGTGCACCAAGTCCAGCTTCCACCAACATTGAACCTGGGGTCAGGTCATCAAAAGGCCTAAGGCACCCCAAGATCTACCTCTGCCCACCTGCTGCCTGTTAGATGCAGCCACTGAAAGAGCCTCTGGTGGTATGTGAGATGTGTGAGGTAGGTTTTAACTGAGTCATCAGCTAGGAGCAAGTATTGTTCTCTAGACTGAGACAAATTCAAACTTGGCACCAGTGCTGGGTCTGAGGCAACTCAGTAAAAGCCTCAGTGTACACCCAGGCCAATTGCCACCTGCCAGGTGCCTGTGGTCCTTTGTGGTTGGGTGTGGTCCCGGAATTGTCAGGGTGAGATCAGGAGATTTCTTCAGACCCAAACAGACCAAGATTTGGCCATGTGAAAGGAGTATTCTGCACAGGAACAATAGTGCTGGTGTGGCATGCAATGGAAAAATGTCCCTGACCTAGAGCCACACAACTCAGTTTCTCCCTGAGTCTGCCTGGACTTTCTTGAAAGCCTTCCAAGAAGTCTGCTCCATGTGTGGATCCAAGTTGGAAGCAGCCAGCTGACTCCTGTGCAGGGCATAAGCTCATCAGGGTGGGGCCATCAGGAGTAGGGAGGGTGTGGCTAGTAGATCTACGGGGGTGGGGTAGTGGTGGTGGTGGTGGTGTGGTAAATGCTGGTCAGGCACATGGGGGTGGGGTAGGTAATGGCCTCATCCCAAGAGCCACACAACTCAGTCTCTGACAAACTCGAGTATGCCCAAACTTCTTCAAGAACACTCCCTGAATGTCTATACCACGGCCCAGTAAGTAGACTCCTCCATAGGGCATGAGCTTGCCAGGGAAGGACCACAGGAATTTGGGAGGGTGGGGGTATTTCATTCCCCCAGGCTGATGCCATATGGAGGGGAGTGCTGGACCCAGGAAAGATGGCATCTGTGGACAGTGTTGGAGAGAGACTCAGCACAAGGTTCCTTGTAGCTGTCCCTTCTGTTCTCTCCCCAGAGCCACACAACCTAGTCTCTCCTCACATGACTCCACTCCACTCCTTGCCACCATCCCTCCACCATTGGAGCCCGGAATGAGTGGCCAAGAACAAGATTTTGTGTGCTAACCCTTTAAGAGGGTGCCTGGGTTTCTAGTATATGCCCATCTCTCCCTGGCAGACAGAATCCCCACTGATTTTCACAGCCAGATATTATATGGGTTCCTCTTCCTTGCTCTGGTGCTCCAGGCTGGGGAACCTGGCATCAGGTTGAGACCCCATGCTCTTCATGGGGGAACCTTTGCAACTAAGATATCCCTCCAGATTTTCAACTGCCTTATGTGGTGCCAAGCCAGTCCTTTTCTCATCTGCACCCTTCCTATCAGTTTCGATGTGGTTTCTTCTGTAAATCCTTGGTTATAAGACTTTGGATCAACTAGTCTTCAGCTAGTTTTTCAGGCTGATTTTTCTATAATTTATTTATAATCTTAGATTAATCATGGGAGGAGGTGAGTGTAACTTATACCTACTCCACCACCATCTTGGATCTTCCTGTACTAGGTTTTGAGGTTAAGAGGAAAATGTTTGCTGAGCAAAAACAAAACAAAAGAAAATGAAAACAAAAGCAAAAAAATGTTCACATCCCAAATAACAGAGAGATTACTAGATCATATGCTTTGAATCTTTCCTCAGTCTTTTCTCTAACCTCACTATATGACCTTAGAGAAGTCCTTTTTCCTCTCTAGGCCTCATTGATAACATGAAATAGGCTAAACTACAAAATCATTAATATTTTCCAGCTCTAGGAATCTTGAAGGATATCTAGATTTCATTCATAATATGTTTTCAGAATCTTTCACATAAAGGGCAAACTTTTAGCAGTAATCAAGAAATAACTCAAAATAATTGTCAGTTATCCTTCTACTCTCTCCTTTCAAGATATTAACTTACTATAATATTGTCTCTTATATCTGGAGTCATTTGGGCTCTTAATATCATGTTAGAGAGGCACTGTTATTGCAAGCCATATGCAAAACATACATAAAGGACATGCTTATACACATGAGTATATATGTGTGAAAGCACTAGTGTGTGAGTGTGTATACACACAGGGTTTCTGAATTATTTTTGTATGTATATACACATATATTTGTATATATGATCACATAAATCATATACAAAAACACAAATATATACATATGACACATTTCTTTTGAAGCAGAATGATAATTTAAAAATTTAAAATGATACATAATAGTGACAGAAGTGGTTGAAGTTTCCAAATATAGATATGCAAGGAATTTCCTAAAAATATGACTGTGACTCATTTATACAGTTTGGATTAGGTACTGAGACAGAGGATAGAAAAACTGACCTCTAAAGGTTGTTTTCAATCCACTTCTTCCACTTGAATTATCAACTTCCCCAAATGAGGCACAGTCAATGTATAATTACTGGAAAAGTTTAGAGACTTATTAATTTAGTCCAACCCTTTTATCTTCTATTTTACAGATTAAGAAACTGAGACTCAGAGATGGAAGAAACTTGCTTAAGGTCACACCATGAGTCAATGTCAAAATAGGGATAAGAATGTAGGTCTCCTTATTCCTAGTTCAGCCATTCATTGCTATTCTCACACAAGATAATAGATGTGACAATAATATATAATGCATAAAGCATTTTACAGGTCTTATCTATTATTATTATTATTTTAATAAAAACTCCTTGAATGTCAGAAGAAGCAAGGACCTGTACAGAGATCACCTAGTCCAACACTCTCATTTTAAAGATGGGGGGATCTGAGATCCAGAAAGATGAAACAATGAGTCCATGGCAGTTATGGTATTAAAATTCAGCTCCCCTTACCCACTATATTCTCTACACATTTGCTTTACTATTACAAAATCATCTTCATTATCTTGTTGAGCCTTTCTTCAAAGTAGGGAATGTACAGACCATTACCATCAGTTTATATATGAGGAAATGTGAGATGCAGAGTGCTTACTGCTATCAAATAGTATAGTCCAGTTTCAATCCAGGCTGCCATGTGCTTTCTACTTGACCAGTAACAGAGCAAATGTTTTATTTGCTTCTCTCCTGACTTATCTGCCCTATATATTCTATATCTACACTGTTTCTTCAAAGTGTCAAAGAGGACTAACACTTGACGTCCCTGGGGAGAGTAATGGAGAGAGGGGATAACCCACTGTGCTTTGATTGGGTACTATTCTAGGTGCCTTCAAAGACGTTAACTCGTTTAATTCTTGTTAAAACTCTTCCAGGTAGCTACCACTCCTATTTTAGAGTTCACTCAGAACTCTGAATGACTCACCTACTAGTCACCAGCTAGTAAGTGGTAGTAGCAGGATCAGAAGATGAGTCTGTATGATCTTCAGCATTGATGCTTTCACTTGTCAATGCAATATCACTTCTCAAATGAACCCTGAAACACTATGCTTCAAAGACAGAGGCAGTGAAGAATAATAAAAGAGAACAGAGCAGGAAGGAGGAAGACCTGAGGATCAGCCCTGCTCTCTCACTGAATCACTAAGTGAGCTAGTGTATATTTCTACTTCTCTCTTCACCTTGGTTCCCCTGATCTATAACTAGAAGAGAATGTGGTACACATGAAGATAACAGTAGCAACCTAAGGAAGGTTGGTTTAGAAGTATTCTATTCATATTATAATTTCTGCTGTGAGTCTTGGAGTTGACCACAGTATAACTCAAGGAGGACTGAAGCCAGTCTGCATTCCTATCCTGTTTTTCCAATCTCAACTCTCTTGACTGTAACAGCTTACCCTGAGAAAAAAAATCATACTCTACAGAAATGAGTAGTTGAATGCCTATCTCCTGAGTGACCTACATAGACAGGAATAAGCTCAAGGCCTATTTAAGGGTCATATGTCCTATGGACATAACTTTCTCTGAAATTCAAGCAGCCGAGAACCTCTGGTCTAATCACCCAAGGGTCTCTTCTTTGAAAACAATCCCAAGCATTGTTGATTCCTAGTAAAATTTTTCTCCCAGGATACTCTTCTTAGACCTGTGGAACAGGCTAGACAACTCTAGACATACACTCTGTATCCTGCCAAAAGGCAAGTTTTCTGTGTAAAGGATTTATAAAGCAGCAGAATCCCTGTGATTCCAAAAATGTGATCATTCCTCCACCTGTCCCACCAGAAAGACAGGTGGCAGTTAACTCAGTACCATGAATGGGCCCTCAGCCAGGCCTCTCAGGTAATGCTCTGCAAAGTGACTTCTTAAGAGTGGTTATAAAACCAAGATCATTCATGTTTCTTTTGACTTTACAATTAGCTGCAGTGTCAGAAGGCAGGAATCAAGCCCAGACTCCTCTTCTTGGCTTTAGGTACCTTTCATAATCTGCCCCAAGCTCCATTAAAATAAAAATGTAAGGAGCACTTGACTGGCAGTCAGAAGAGCAGTTGTCAAATTTCCCCTCCAAATGGACTCAGGTAAGTCTGAGCCTTGATCCTTATCAAAAAAATGAATATAAAAATAATGGAATTGTCTACTTCATAGAGTTATACAAAACATGATATAGAATGCACGTAAAAGTCATCTGGGAAAGTGATAAGGAAAAATATTAGATACATTAGAAGATTTATGTATAATGTTACTGAGTCTGTCTTGTCTTCTGTTTCCCTCCATCAGTGACCCACTTCTGACCATGCTGCTCTCTTCATCCCTGCCCCCAACACACACACACACACACACACACACACACACACACACACACACTTCTCTGCTAAAGAGAACCCTGCAGTATTCAGCTCTAGAGCATCTTCCCAAGCTACTGCAGTTCATATAGACCTCCTGTTTCAAGAGGACATGAAGTAGAAGAAAGTGAGGCTTACAAAGTAGATGGTGGCTAGATCATGAATAGCCTTAAATACCATGCTAGGCAGTTTAAACCTTATCAAAATGGAAATATTTGAATCTATCATTGAGCTCAACCATAGAAAATGTTTAATAACTATCTTCTGGTGGTTAAAGAATAGTCTTTGAGTGTACACCAACTATGTTTCAGGCAGTATTCTAGGAAACCAGGGAAACAACAATAGATAATGCAGTCAAAGGCTTTGCCTTCAAGTGGGTGATCTTTTGGTGGAAACAGACAAGTAATAAGTTATAAAATAAATTAGACATGTTCAGATGGTGATACATACAATTAAGGAAATGAAACAGTGCTGTGATAGAATGGAGAAGTTAATTTAGGTAGAGTTGGGAAAGATTATCTGATGTGGTGGCATTTGAGCTGAGACCTGACTAATAGGAAGCAGACATTTAAAGAGCCAGTGGAGGAACATTCCCAAAGAAGGAATAACAAATGTAAAGGCTCAAAGTCATGAATTAATTTTGTGCGCTCTTGGAATAGCAAGGTGGCCAGTGTGGCTGGCATAAGATAAGGGAGGGGAGGTGGTAAGAAAATTTGACTAGATTGCAGAAGCAGGTTGTGCTGGACGGTAATTTTCCACCTTGGCTTCAAGTCAGAATCATCTGGGGAGCTATTACAAACTATTCATGTGCGATTTCACTCCCAGTAGTTCAACTGACTGGGGTAAATGGTAAGCACTGTGATGTTTTTAACATTCCCCTATTGCTTCTAGTATGAGAACTGCTAATGTTGCACCTTGCAGTTGAGTTGACTGCTTATGGAGTTTTGCAGCTGATACTGGATTAACAGGATGAATGTTTGACATTGTAATATAATTTGACAGTCCACAAAGCCCCTTGCTTTTTTTCACTCCTCTGGAGACTGAGGTTGAGGCCATTCAGGTGAGTAGTGTGGGGAGCACCAGGTAATGTTCTTCAGATGGGATTTGGAAAGTCCATCCAGGAAAACTAGAGGCTCTAACCTCAAGTAAAGCTATGAGAAATAACCAGCTCACTTCTGCTAAGGTTATTTGACATTTGGTCAGACTCAAGTTTTATGTTCTCAAGCCGTCTTCCCTTAGGTTCTGTCCACTCTTGCGCTGGACTTGGCTTGTAGTGACTCATAAAAACCAATTTTGAGCATCTCTTCCAAATGACACATTCAGTGCCATCATGTTGGTAAATTGAAATCGGTCCTGATAGGAATATCTACATCATGGACATCAGAAAACACTGCAAATATCAGTGCTCTCCACTGCTCCTTGCCTTTGGCAGGCAGAAATACAGTTTACTGGCTCTGCTTTACTTCCTTCTAGCTGGGTCTGATCCCCTTGTTCTTTCCCTGAACTTTCATCTGAGCATACGTCCGAGGTTTGGTATTATGATTGGAACCACAGCTTGTATAGAATCAGTTGCATTTTAGAAACATATTGCCATCTTCACATGCTTTACTCAGTAGATGTATTTCTGAATGGTAGTATATAAATCACATTTAAATAAATTGAATTCTCATTTATATGTACATTTATAATTGAACTCTCATTTAAATGGGGATCGACCATTTAAAGAAACCGTTGAGCACTTCTGTAAGGTCAACATAATAATCCTTTGTAAAATGAACAGTAACTATATCATTTATAAATATTATCAAATCTAAATTTTGCATAATATTATAACCTCTGTGGAGGACAATTTGGCAAAAGTTGCAAAATTAAAATTTGCATTGCTTTGATCCAGCACATGTTTGTACATGTGTGACATGACATATATACAAGAAAATTCACTGCAACATTATTTATAATAGCAGAAGACTGCAACATAAATGTCCATTAATAGATACAGTCATAAAATGCATCTATTAAAAAATGAAGCAGTTCTAGATATACTGAGGTGGAACAATCTCCAAGATACATTGTAAAGTGGAAAAAATATTTAAAACAATACAGAACACTAGTTCTGTGAATAAAATTGATATATTTTCTGCACATGTTTATAAATACATATACTATATCTACAAGGGTACACAAGAGACCATTAGTGGTTGCCTCAGAGAAACCAAACTGCAAATCTGAGGGATGGAAGGGTGGAATTATTTTTCACTCTAACCTTCTGTGATTAAAAATTTTGTACCATGTGCATGTATTGCCTACTGTAACATATATATTACATTAAAATAGTCACAGGTCTGTTATAAACTTCCCTGTGACCTCATGACAAATCCTTTCCTCTCTCTGTACTTTAGTATCCCCATCTACACAACAAGGGGGTTAGACTCCATACTGTTTCAGAGAGGAAACCAAAAGGGCTGTTCCCTGTACATCCTAGGTCCCAGTTTATAGAATCAGCATTCACAACAAGTGGTTTCCTGTTGTTCACCACATGGTGTAGTTAGGGAATCTGCTCTTCTAATAGGGTCAGAGAAAGTGTCTCTCTTGTTAACAAAACAAATGCCTACTGAAAACCCAGTAGTCCAGCCTGTGTTGAAGTCTGTAGAGGAGAAAGATAATCATAGCTCTTGCATTTTAGGAGCTTGCAATATACTGGGAGATAAATACACATGAAGCATTAATAATACAAAAGAGTGTAGGAGAGTTCTGGAATGGGGCATGGAGATGTAGGTCATGGCTTGACTCCAACAGCTCACCATGAGGTTTTGGACAAGTCATTGCTTTCCTTAGAGCCTCAATTTCTTCATATATAAAATGATGGGAGAGCATGATAAAGATTATTCAATAATCTATCAATAAATTAATATTCAGCCCAGAGATTAAGAGACCATTAGGCATAAACTGAAACTTCTATTACCTGTTCCTAGCTACTTGTTAATTGGCAAAAATGTATGGTGTGGTGGCAGGAGCACAGATTTAGGAGTCAGAAGGACTGGGTTATGAATCCCAGCAATGTGACTTACTAGTTGTGGCAAATAGTATAACTTCTCTGAATCTGTTTTCGCTTTTGGAAAATGGGGAGCATATCATCCACCTTTACAGAGCCAGGAGAATTAAAAATAACATATGTGAACATCTAGCAAATTTTAGGTACTTGGTAAATGAGAATTGTTTGAATAGTGCTCACTGTCCTGGAATCATGTAGAATGCAGGAAGAGTTGATTAAGGCTGAAGTTACTGCTCAAACCTATATTGTGTAGCACTTAAGACCTGTCTTTAATATTATATATCAAGTATTATATTTGAATAAAGAGTTTTAATCACATTATTCAGATTTTTCTTCCTAAATAGTTCTAGAAAAAGACACCTGAGATCAAATTTGAAAACTGAAATTTAATCTGCAGCTCAGATGCACACCTGCATTATGCTCTCATTCTGGGTGCTGTTGTGATTTTATTTCCTAAAAATTCAAAAGTTACTTATCAAGATGATTATAGTGTATACCTTATAAAAACACTTATATGCTCTTGACAAGATTAAAGACAGAGTGAGAAAGAATGAGGAAGAAGGGAGGGAGGGAAGAGAGAGGAAAAAGAGGAGGAGGAGAAGGAAAGGAGAAGAAAGAAGAAGAGAGAAGAGAAAAGGAAGAGGAAGAAGATAAGAAGGGGGAGAAGAGGAAGAGAAAGACATGAGAAGGTGGGGAAAAGGGAAAAAAAATGAGAAGAAAATACAAAGAAAGGAAAAGGGAGGGAAAATGGTGGTGGAGTGAATGGAAGCTACACTGACAGTCTCCCAGGACCAAACTGAAATTACAACTAAAATAAAGAAAAGTCATCTGGAAAAACCAACTGAAGAGCAGATGGAGAGAACCCTTATAACCAGGGATGTAAAGAGGAGCCCAAATCGAGACTGGTAGGAGGTGCAGAGGCATGAGAGGGCTGGCTGGGCTCCCACAGGCAGCAGCTGAGGGCTATCTTAGCTGTGAGAAGTTACCTCTGCGAATTCTGGGGTTTAAACCCCAAGCTGGCTCACCAGCACAGAGTGGCAGAACAGGGAAAGGTGCCCACATAACACCTGGCTGTGAAAAACACCAGAGCAGAGGGTCTGTCCAGCAGGGAGAGGTGCTGGGAACACAGGCACCCGCCTGAAGGGCCAGTGCACTAAATTACAGCTACAGCCACTCACCTTGGGCTCTGGCTGAGGGAGGGCTGATTGGACTGGAGCTGTGTGAGGGGGGTTCATGGTGCTGGGGAGAGAGCTGGGAAGGAGGCCATCAGGAACACTATGCTCAGCCATTAACCTATCCTGCAGAAATCATTTTTCTCAGGCAGTCTTTTCCCCTCAAAGTGGCTTTAGCCTGTGGAGTGGGAAACAACTGCCCCATCCACTGGAATTTAACCCCACCCGGCTGGGAGAAGTCAGTGTCTAGCACAGAACTGCAGTCTAAGGCTCATTACCTGTCAGACTACCAGTCAGCCTGCAGGTGGAGATGAGTCTCTGGGCACTTTGAGCCTTGGGCCTGGCTTGTGGTAAATGGGTTTCAAGGCTGTGGGGTAAAGGCAACTGCTTTGGCCCCTGTGCTGAGTCATTAACCCATGCTGCAGAAACCATTTTCTTCAGGCAGAGTTCTCCTCTCAAAACAGCTTTAGCCCAGAGGGAAGCAATTGCCTCACCCACTGGAAATCCTCTTACTCTGCCCACCTGAGGTAGTTCTCATCCAGCTGAGAGCTACAACCTGAGGCACATTAAGTGGGTCTGAGACTAATAGTCAGCCTGCAGGCAGAGTCTCTGGGATACATGAATCTTTGCCTGGCCAGCAACTCTACCCAGGAAGGTAAGACCAGACATTGGTGTTCTGCTTGGTCCCATTTATACACATCCAGACAGAGTGGAGGAAGACACAATCTGCAGAACATCAATACCTACGGAGAGATTTTGGCAGGCTCCAAACCTAGCTGAGACAGCCAAAATGGTGAAACAAAGAAACAAATCCCAAATGAAAGAACAAGAGAATTCTCCAGAAGAAAGGCTAAATGAAATGGAGATAAGCAAGTTATCAGATACAGAGTTCAGAGTAATGGTTATGAAGATGCTCAACAGTAAGAGAAAGGATATAGAAACAATGAAAAATGACCAACTGGAAATGAAGAATGACATAGCAGAAATAAAGAACACATCAGAAGGAATAACTAGAAGATTAGAGGAAGCAGAGGACCAGATCAGTGAATTAGAAGACAGGGTAGAAAAAAAATCACTCAATCTGAGAACAAAATTTAAAAAAAAAACAAACACCAAAAAACTAAAAAACAGGAGGACAGTTTAAGAGAGCTATGGGACAATATGAAATGTAACAACATCCACATCATAAGAGTACTAGAAGAAGAAGAAAGTGAGCAAGGGTTAGAGAATATATTTGAAGATATAATGGCAGAAAACTTCCCTAACTTGGTGAAGGAAAAAAGCATACAAGTTCAGGAAGCACAGAGAGTCCCAAACAAGAAGAACCCAAAGAGGCCCATGACAAGACACGTCATAATTAAAATGCCAAAAATTAAAGACAAAGAGAACATCTTAAAGGCAGGAAGAGTAAAGCAGGTTAAATCTTAAAGGCAGGTTAACTACAAAGGAGCCACCATAAGGCTATCAGCTGATTTCTCAACAGAAACACTACAGATCAGAAGAGAATGGCATGAAGTATTCAAGTTAATGAAAAACAAGGATCTGAATCCAAGACTACTCTATACATCAAGGCTATCATTCAAAATAGAAGGTGAAATAAAGAGTTTCCCAGACCAAAAGAAAAAAAAGAAAAAAACCCAACAGTCTAAGGAAATATATTACCACCAAACCAGCATTACAAGAAATGTTAAGGGGACTCCTGTCATAAGCAGAAGAAATATAGAGAGAAACATAGACATAATAAATAAATACATATCAATAATAACCTTAAATGTAAATGGATTAAATGCTCCAATCAAAAGACAGAGTAGCTGCTTATATACATGTTGTCTACAAGAGACCCTCCTCACAACAAAAGACTCACACAGATTGAAAGTGAAAGGATGGAAAAAATTTTTCCAAGCAAATGAAAAAAAAAAAAAAAAAAAAAAGCTGGGGTAGCAATACTCATATTAGATAAAATAGACTTCAAAATGAAGGCCATAACAAGAGACAAAGAAATCCACTGCATAATATTAAAAGGATTGGTCCAATAAGAGGATATAACCTTGGTAAACACATGTCCACCCAATGTTAGAACACCAAAATATGTTTAAAAAAAAAAAACTCTGGAGGACTTCAAGGGAGAGATTGATAGCAACAATCATAGTAGGGAACTTCAACACCCCACTGACATCACTGGATAGATGCTCTAAACAAAAAATAAACAAGAAACAGAGACCCTAAATGACACCCTAGATCAGATGGATTTAATAGATATTTACCAAGAATTACACCCCAAAACTGCAGAATATACATTCTTCTCAAGTGCACACAGGACATTCTCAGAGGTAGACCACATGTTAGGACACAAACTAAGTCTCTACAAGTTCAAGAAGATTGAAATCATATCAAGAATCTTCTCGGATAACAATAACATGAAACTAGAAATCAGTTACAACAAAAACACTCAAAAGCATTCAAACACATGAAGGCTAAATAGCATGTTATTAAACAATGAATGGGTCACCAACGAGATAAAGGAAGAAATAAAAAACTTCCGGGAAAGCAATGAAAATTAACGCACAACACAAAATCTATGAGACACAGAGAAAGTAGTCCTGAGAGGGAAGTTCATAGCATGACAAGCTTACCTCAAGAAACAAGAAACATTTCCAATAGACTATTTAATCCTACAACTTAAAGAAATAGAAAGTGAATAAAAAGAAAAACCCAGAGTAAGTAGAAGAAAATAAATAATAAAGTTCAGAGTGGAAATAAATGACATAGAGACCACAAAAAAAAAAATTCAAAAGATCAATGAAGTCAAGAGCTGGTTCTTTGAAAAGATAAACAAGATTGATGAAACTTTGGCCAGACTCACCAAGATACAAAGAGAGAGGACCCATATAAACACATTCAGAAATGAAAGAGGAGAAGTAACAATTGACACCACAGAAATACAAAGCATTGTTAGAAAATAGTATGAACAATTATATGCCAACAAATTGGACAACCTAGGTAAATGGACAAATTCCTAGAATCACACAGCCTTCCAAAACTGAACCAGAAAGAGTCAGAAAACTTGAAGAGACCAATAACAACTAAGGAAACTGAAGCTGTAATCAATAAACTCCCAGCAAACAAAAGCCCAGGTCCGGATAGCTTCACAGGGGAGTTCTACCGAACATTCAAAGAATGAACACCTATTCTCTTCAAACTATTTCAAAAAATTCAAGAGGAAGGAAGACTTTTAAGCTCTTTTTATGAGGCCAGCATAATCCTAATTGCAAAACCAGATGAAGATACTACAAAGAAAGACAACTACAGGCCAATATCTCTGATGAACATAGATGCCAAAATTCTCAACAAAATATTAGCAAATTGGATCCAGCAATATATTACAAAATTATTCCACATGACCAAGTGGGATTCATCCCAGAGATGCAAGGCTGGCACAATATTCACAAATCAACAAATGTGATACACCGCATAAGTAAAATGAAAGATAAAAATCATATGATCATATCAGTAGATGCTGAAAAAGCATCTGATGAAATCCAGCACCCATTTCTGATAAAAACGCTCAGCAATGTGGGAATAGAGGGATCATATCTTGACATAATAAAGGCCATATATGAAAAACCTACAGCTAACATCATATTCAATGGGCAAAAACTAAAAGCACTTCCCTTAAAAACAGGAACAAGACAGGGATGCCCACTTTTGCCACACTTATTCAACATAGTACTGGAAGTCTTAGCCACAGGGATTAGAAAAGAAGAAAAAAATAAAGGCATCCAAATTGGATAGGAGGAAGTGAAACTGTCATTATTCACAGATGACATGATATTACATATAGAAAACCTTAACTATTCCATCAAAAATCTACTAGATTTAATAAGTGAATTTGGCAAAGCAGCAGGATACAAAATTAACATCCAGAAATCGATGGCATTCTTCTACACCGATAATGAACACTCAGAAAGGAAAACTAAAAAAAAAAAAAAAAATCCCATTTACCATTGCAAAAAGAAAAAAAATTAGATACCTAGGAATAAACTTAACCCAGGAGGTAAAAAGCCTGTTCTCAGAAAACTACAGAACACAGAAAAAATAAATTTAGAAAGATATAAAAACAGTGGAAGTATATATCATGTTCATCAATTGGAATAATCAACATCATTAAAATGTCCATACTACTCAAAGCAATCTATAGATTCAATGCAATCCCATTAAAATACCAACAGCATATTTCACAGATCTAGAACAGGTACTCCAAAAGTTTATATGGAACAAAAAAAGCCCCTGAATAGCCACAGCAATCTTGAAAAAGAAGAACAAAGTAGGAGGGATCACAATACCAGATATCAAGTTATACTACAAAGCCATCATATTCATAACAGCCTGGCACTGGCACATGAACAGGCATATAGACCAGTGGAACAGAACACAGAATCCAGAAATCGACCCAAGACATTATGCACAATTAATATTCAACAAAGGTGGCAAGAGCATACAATGGAGAAAAGACAGTCTCTTCAATAAATGGTGTTGGGAAAATTGGATGGGGACATGTAAAAAAAATGAAACTAGATCACCAACTTATACCATACACAAGAATAAACTCAAAATGGACAAAAGACTTAAATGTAAGTCATGAAACCATAGAAGTCCTAGAAGAAAATGTAGGCAGAAAAATCTCAGACATCGCACGCAGCAGAAATCTCACTGATACATAACCAAGGGCAAGAAAAACAAAGGAAAAATTAATAAATAGGATTATATCAAAATAAAAAGCTTCTGCACGGCAAATGAAACCAGCATCAAAATGAAAAGGGAACCCACTCTGTGGGAGAACACATTTGCCAATGATACATCAGAAAAGGAGCTAATACTCAAAATATATAGGGTACTCATACAACTCAACAAAACGAAGAGAAACAATCCAATTAAAAAATGGGCAGAAGACTTGAATAGACACTTCTCCAAACAGGACATACACATAGCCAAGAGACATATGAAAAAATGATCAACGTCACTAATCATCAGGAGATGCAAATTAAAACAACTATGATATATCACCTCACACCTGCCAGAATGGCTGCCATCAACAAATCTTCAAACAACAAGTTCTGGCAAGGATGTGCAGAAAAGGGGACTCTAGTACACTGCCAGTGGGAATGCAGACTGGTGCAGCCACTAAGGAAAACAATATGGTGTTTCCTCAAAAAATAAAAAATGTAATTGTCATTTGACCTAGTGATTCTACTTCTAGGATATATCCTAAAAAGCCTGAAACACTAATCAGAAGAATATATGCACCTCTATGTTCATAGTAGCACTATTTACAGTAGCTAAGATCTGGAAACAACCCAAGTGTCCATCAGTAGATGAGTGGATAAAAAAGCTGTGCTACATTTACACAATGGAGTACTATGCAGCTGTAAGAAAGAAAGATCTCTTACCCTTTGAGATGACATGGAGGGACCTGGAGAAATACTATGGTGAGCGAAATAAGCCAGTCAGAGACAGACAACTATCACATGATCTCAGTTATTTATGGGATATCATGAACAAAATAAGCTGACAATCAAAATAGATCCAGAGACATGGAAGTAGGGAACAGACTGACAACCTCTGAGGGAAGGGGTTGGGGGGGATGTTGGAGAAGAGATAAACCAAAGAACTTATATGCATATATGCATAACCAAGGGACACAGACAATAGTTTGGGGAAAGCAGGAGGGGGTCAATGTAGGAAAAAGGGTGGGACATCTGTAATACTTTCAACAATAAAATAAAAAAAGGAAAAAAAAAATTCAACTGAATGGATTCAGCCCTATGATTTTTGCACTTTTAGTTTAAAGAGCAGATGTTAAAGTACAGTTCATTTCCAGCTTATTATAATGTCTTGGTGACTCCATCAGGCTTGAATGCTTAATTAAATAGCTCACTAAGTATTTATTTTTCAAATGTATTCATTAGCTGAATGAGACCTATCAAAACATCTTTTCAGAGAAAACACTGGTTAACAAAATGCTCATACATTGGAAACTCAGTGGAGGTTAAATGAGAGGCACAAATTCAAAAAATAACCAGTGAGTACTCTTGATTTTTCTTCATACATTATGTATCCTTTATGATGTCATTAGATGATATTTGAATTAATCATTCCTAAACCAAGACTTTTCACATTTGATATGAAATTGAAGATCTCTAATATTTTTTATAAAAAATATTCTATTAAAAGACTTAAAACAGCCATATGGCTCTTTTTAATAGTGATAATTTCAAATACTCTTCTTGAGTCATAGGGCCAAGAACCCACTGATTAGTAAACCATTTATTAGTGCTACATATCCTGCGGGATATCTCTGAGGCTGCCTCCCTGACCAGTCAACTCCTATAGTTTCTTTTCAGAAAAACGGAAATCTACCATTATTCTAATTGGCTAAATAATTAAAGTGCTAAGGGAAAATGTTCTATGGTAATTTGCTCTGTACTAAGAGGTTTGTTTACTCTTTCAATATTAAATGTTAAGTCCAATAATATAATAAAAGCCATTCTCACACTGTAAAAAAAGAAAATACAAAGGAAAAAAGAAAACAAAAGGTATATAGAAAGGAAAACCCAAGTCTGGGTGTCACTGAGGACCTAATGAGATGTGTGACAGCTTCAAAAAAGGCTGTGCTCAACATTACCTATGGTGTCACTATCATCCCTACTGAGGGTGGACATATTCTTGATTGGAGGAGGAGAGATGTGAGCCTGCATTACAATTATTTCATAGCTACCATCTCTAAGTCTCTTCTGAGGACTCTTTTGAGTGTTTTCCCCTTAGGGAGTTACACTGTGATGGACACAGTGCACTATGAAGTTAAAATTCTTTTCTGACTCTAGGAAAGCCTCACAAAGGGGCTAAAAGAGTGAGATAGGACATGCATAAAAGAATCAGTGGAAACTGTAGAGAAAGGAGCCAATGTATTATAGCAGGGAATAAATGAGGCATTGTAGTTCCACATTTTGTATTAAAATCCCTGCCCTGCCTCTTACTAGCTGGAACTTGGAGCAAGTTACTTGACTTCCCTGGACCTCACTTTATCTTGCTATAAAATACAAATAATAACTCATAGATCTGCTGGGACATTTCAATAAAATAAAAATGTGAAAAACAACTAATACAATGGCTGATTTGGGTAGGCATTAACTAAATATTGAAAGAAAGAGAAACAGAGAGGAGTAAATGAGTGAGTTTTTAAAAATAGGACCTAGGAGCCCCAACTTGGTGGCTCAGTTGGTTGGAGCGTCATCCTGTACACCCAAAAGGTTGCAGTTTTGATTCCAGGTCAGGAAAGATACCTAGATTACAGGTTTGATACCTGGTCAAGGTATGTATGGGAGGCAACGGATTGATGTTTCTTTCTCACATTGATGTTTCTCTCTCTCTCTTTCCTTTCCTCTCTCTCTAAAAATCAACGAAAACATTCTTGGGTGAGGATTAAAAAAAAAATAGGACCTAGGAGAAGATGTATAAAGAATTAGGCAAAGGAGGGTAACTGCTGTTATATAATGTGAATAGCCTGCAAATGTTAAGTTAAACTCCTAAGATGAAAGAAGTTAGGAAAAAGTCAAGAAGCATATGATTTTACTCCTATGTGGAATATAAAACTGAAAGCAAATAAACAAGACAAACAAACAAAAACTCATAGACACAGACAACAGTATGTGGTTCCCAGAGGGAAGGAGGGTGGGGGGAGGTGGTAAAGGGTAAAGGGGATCAAATATATGGTGATGAAAGAGATTTGACTTTGGGTGGTAAACAATGAAATATACAGATGATGTATTATAGAATTGTATACTTGAAACATATAATTTTATTAACCAATGTCACCCCAATAAATTTAAAAAACAGGAAAAAATAAAACAAAACAAATAAAAAAGAAAGAAGAGTTAGGAGAAGTTGCTTTCACAGAAGGAATATCTTGATGGAATCAGAATTATGTTAAGTGAACAAAACACAGGTAGAGAATTCCAAGCAGAGAGGATGATGTATTTGAAAAGGCATGGAGGTTGGAAAGAGCCAAGATTGGTATATAAAACGGGCTGTGAAATTAATGATTTGTTGGCCTTCAAAAACTTTAAAATAGTCAGTCTTGACTATACACGTAGATTCCATCCATGTTTCTTTTTCCTTTATACTAAAAACAAAGGTTTCCTTTTTTGCAACTACCTCATTGTAGCCAAACAGGTTTGACTGTTCCTTCCCTAAACTTCTGCTTTGGCCTGCATTTTAATGATTACTACCTGAAAGACCAGTTGCTGGAACTGACCAATAGGCGTGACCAGGAAAATGACATCTGGAGGTTAGTGGGGTAGTAGAAGAAACTGTTAACATGCTGACTTCTTAAAGTACTGCTGGGCTTTTCCTTCCAACCATGCTCACACAGTTATTCCAAAGAAGAAGAAATCAGGGAGACTGAATCCACTGAGAAAGATCCATTTATGCCATACATTTGCCATATAGATAATGTATTTTCCTGCCGTACATTTGACTTCCCCAAAAGAATTCTCACCCAAAATTTTGTTATCAACTGAATACAAACAAAAATAATGGACACTGACAAAATGAGAAGTCTCTCATTAATCTTAAAATTCCTCTATAAAGTAAGACCCAATAAAAGAATAAATTACTCCTTTCTGTTTGTGATTTGGGAAGTCAGGAGAACTCAAAAGTATATGTTGCCAGGCTTTCCTTAATAAAAAAAATAAATAACAAAAAACACCCTGGCTAACTTGAGGAACATCAACTGACAGACAGGTCTAACTTCATCTGTTCTTTTTTCACTCTCACAAGGGTCCCTAGGTAACTGAGAGTCTATGCATTTTGAAGTACATTTTCAACACCAAGGGCACCAAAGACTTTCCTGGAAAACACGAGTCATCCTTGGCTCCAAAACGTCTAAAACATCAATAATTCTCAGTGACCCAGGGTATAGAGACTTTCAAAATTCCAGTTTTGAAAAAGCCCCACTCTCCAACATCAGGAATGTAAAATTATCTTCAACTAGTGACAGGCAAAGCTAATGTTATTCAGGCCTGGCTATTCTCACGTTGAGTGTACTCCTTCTCTGTTCCCTAAACACCTACTTTTGGGAATCAATTTGTATGTATTCATCATCTTTCCAAATCATAAACTTTGTATCACTTTCACCTTGCATTTGTAGGTAGCTTTACAACTTATAGTGTCCCCATACACTATACTCTTTGAATCTCACAAAAATGTATGAGCTGAAGAGCAGCTATTATTATCATTTCATAAATGATGAAACTGAGACTCAGAAGGGTTATCAGAATTGTCCATGCTTACACAGTTAGGAGATTAAATCATTGCAACAACCAACTATTCTGACTCTTATTCCCATCCTTTTCTCCACAGTTTTTCAAGTATCACAAAAAAAGTTAAATTATAGTCACTCCGCTGTGTTCTGAAAGGCATGCAAACCATTTTACCTATTCCATGAAAAAATATATAAAATTAAAACTTAGACTTCTTAGAGATCAGTTATCTAGGAATTTCATTTAAGTAAAACATCTCATTTACCTGACAATATTGGATAAATAAAGGGTTGAAAATGGGGAATCATATTCATTATATCATTCAATGAAAAATTACTATACACCTACTTAGTACCAGAATCAATACTAGACACTGCTTTCTATGCCCATAAAACAGATAAAATATTAAGAGAAATCTGGGCAGAATTAATTAATTATCAATTAAATATGTACCCTATGCCAGACAGTATTTTAGGTGTTTGGGATATATCGATGAACAAATAATCAAAAATCTCTATCTTGACTAATATCCATTTTAATGTGTGTAGAGAGAAGGTGCAGGGGAGAAGGAAGCAAACAATAAACACTAAACCTAACAAATTAGAAAATTAAGTAGTATATTAGAAAGCAACAAGCGATATGAACAAAAAAGCATCATGAAGGGAATGGGGATGCTGGGAGAGTAATTTATTATTTTTATTTTTGGTTAATCCTCACCCAAGGATGCTTTTGTTTTTTAGATACAATGGAAGGAAGGAAGGGAAGGAAAGAGAGAGAGAGAAACATCCATGTGAGAGAGACACATCGATTGGTTGCCTTCTGCATGATCCCCAGGTTTGGAGATCAAACCTGCAACTCAGGTATGTGCCCTTGACTGGGAATCGAACCTGTGACCACTGAGCCAATCTGGCCAGGGCTAGGAGAGTAATTTAAAATTGAGTAATGAAGACAGGCTTCATTGAGGTAACATTTTGGCAAAAATTTGAAGAAAGTGACTCAGTGAGCCCCATAGATATCTCAGGGAAGAACATTTGAGACAGAAGAAAGAGTTGATATAAAGGCCCTGATGTGGGAGAATGCACATCATGTTCAAGGATTGGCAAAGAAACCAGGACAGCTACAAAGACTTTTTTTTATGAGAGTAGTTTTCATTCAGATTAAGAGGGAACTAAAAAAAAAAAAAGAAAGAAAGAAAGAAAGAAACAAATTTGCAAAACACAGTTCCTAGATTTAATTTACTAGTTTTAGATCTTGTGAATTTTGCTACTCTTTCATCCACTCAACAGTGATGTACTACTATGTGTCAGACATTGTACAGGTTGCTGGAGGTGAAATTATGACTTTTATTTTAAGTGAGATGGGGAGACACTGGAGGATTTTGAGTAGAGGGGGAACATGGTCTGGCTTATACTTCTATATGAATAACATGCAAAAAACAATGTCATTCCTCTTTCTTGTCAAATTTAAAAAAAGGAATTTGGATGAGTAACCTTATAAACAGCAGAAGGATCTTGAAAAGTCAGTTAACTTTCAGGGTACTATTTCCTGGACACTTTAGATATTCACTTTCCTAAAGGTTAGGGAGTGCTCAATTAAAACATCTTAGAGTGGCCCAGCCTATGTGGTTCAGTGGATTGAGCATCGTCCCATGGAACGAGAGGTCCCAGTTTGATTTCCGGTCTGGGCACATGCCTGGGTTATGGACTCGATCCCCAGTGGGGGGGCATGCAGGAGGCAGCCAATCGATGTTTCTCACATTGATGTTCCTATCCTCTCTCTCCCTTCCTCTCTCTCTAAATAAATCGATAAAAAAAAAAAATTTTAAATCTTGGAGTGGAGTAATGTCAGAGAAAATGCTGGAGTGAGGAACTTCTAAAATTCTCTCCTCCACAAAAGAAATAAGAACACTGGAAAGAAATAGACAGAATAAACATTTTTCAGAACTCTAAAAATTAACCAAATGCTTGTAGAAATCTAGGGAGCATTTATTCAAAGCTTTGTTATGTTTGAACTTGCCTTATTTGCATTCAACCTCTCCCCAACTCCATAGTAACCATGAAAACCTAGAGCCTACAATGATGCTGAAAACCAAGGTCCTGACAGGAGGAGGCATAATGAGGTTGAAACTCCTTCAAAGCTTCTTTCTCAGGGAACTGTCATTATTTGACCTGTTGGGTGTTCTCTGAAAGACTCTGCTCTCAAGGCTGTTTATACAACCTGAGTCAGAGTTTGCCCAGTGTGAAAAGGTTTCTTCCTGGGGGAGTTTGTGGAAAATAATCAGAGGCAAATGTTGAACACTGAGGCTGGCTGAGTTAGTGGATAACAATTGTGGCAAACAATCAGGTAACCAAGAAGCTTTTTTAAAAAGTGGTGAAATTAGATGTCCACAAGACACTTTGAAAAGCTTTGATATGTTCTGAGGCATCTGGAATTATTTCAGAAAATTCACTAAACAATCAAACAACAACAATAAAGAGCAGCAGCAACAAACCATGAGATTTGGCAAGAGTAAATCCTACCTTATATGAAATTATGTTAAATGTAATTTGATTAAATACTGCTATTAAAAATCAGAGATTTGCAGAATGGATTTAAAAAACAAGATACAGCTATATGCCATTCTACAAGAGATACTTTAGTTTCAGGGACATTCATTGAAAGTAAATGGGTGGAAAAACATATTCCATGAGAACAGTAACCAAAGGCGAGCTGAAGTGGCTATACTAATATCAGATAAAATAGATGTTAAGACAAAAACCGTGACTACAACAAAGACAAAAATGTTATAATGGTTACAAGTTGAATCCATTTGAAGACATATAATTATAAAGATTCAACACTGTACTGGATGTTCTAGCCAGGGTAATTAGATAAGAAAAATAAATAAAAGGTATGCAGATGAGAAAGAAAGATGTAAAGCGATCTTAAAAATACATAAAATAACTATGAGAGCTAATAAACAAATTCAGCAAAGATGTAGTATAATAGATCAATATACAAATGTTAATTTTATTTATAGATTGACAATGAATAATCCAAAATTAAATTAAGAAAACAATTCAATTTACGAAAGCATTAAAAAATAAGAATAAACTTAACAAAAGAACTGCAGGATTTTTACATTGAAAACTACATAACATAATTGAAAGAAATTATATAATGATTAAATAAATGAAAAAATATCCTGTGTTCATTAATCTGAAGAGTGAATATTGTTAACATGACAATATGCACCACATTGACTTACAGATTCAATATATAATCTCTTTTAAAAACTTAGCTGTCATTTTTCCTGAAATTGACAAGGTAGCCCAACATCTTTTATAAAAATGCAAGTATTCCAGAATAGCCAAAACCATCTTGAAAATGAAGGACAGATTTGGAAAACTCACACCTTCCGATTTCAATTCATACTACAAAGCTACAGTAATCAAGATAGTGTGGTAGTTGCATAAGGATAGATATATAGTTCAATGGAATAGAACTGAAGAGTACAGATGTAAGCTTATATATTTATAATTGTTTTTCAATAAGGATACTAAGACAACTCTATAGAGAAAGAGTACTTTTTTAAATAAGCAATGTTGGTACAGCAGATATCTGCATATAAAATAGTAAAGCTGGACTCCCACCTCATAGCATATACAAAAATCAACTTAGAATGAATCATAGACCAAAATGTAAAAACTAAACTAAAAAATTCTTAGAAGAAAGCGCAAGTGTACATTTTTGTGACCTTGGATTAGGTAATGGATTTTTAAGCCTGACAGCAAAACAAAAGCAAGAAGAGGGGGAAGAATAGATGTACTGACCTTCATCAAAATTAAAGATTTTGGACTTTCATGAGTGGAGTAGGTAGTTCTTACACTCAACTCCTCCCAGGACCAAACTGGAAATACAACTAAAATAAAGAACAATCACCCTGAATAACCAACTAAAGACTAGCTAAAGAGGAGTCTTATAACCAAGGACTTATAGAAGAAGTCACATTGAGACTGATAGGAAGGGCAGAGACTTGAAAAGAGCTGGTCCTGCTCCTACCAGCAGAGGTGGCTGACGTTCTGGAGGGATATCTCAGCTGTGGGGGGGGGGGTTCCTCCTGAGAAGCACGAGGCCTAAACACCAGTCCAAGCTGGGAAGAGGCACCCATATAACATCTGGCAATGAAAAGCAGTGGGGTTTCTGTCTGCCAAGAAGAGACGAAACCTGCTGGTGACAAAGGCACCCTCCTCAAGGCCCAGTGCACAGAATTTCATTCACAGCCACTCACCCTGGGCTCTGGTGAAGGGAAGGCAGTGAGGATTAAATTCCTCACTGGGAAGGAGGCTGGGAGGTCAGAGGCCAGGATCCCAGTATTGAGACATTCTCCAATACCGCAGTCACCATCTTTCTTGGGCAGTGAACTCCCCTTAGAGCATCAGCCTGAGGGAAAGCATTTACCCTACCCTCTATAATACTTCTCACCCAACCCTGCAGATCTTAAGCTCTGCTGAAACGTGACCTGCATAGGTCAGGGTGTGTAGATGTCTGGGAAGACTTTGGGGGTGTCAACGACTGAATTTTGGGTGGGGCCATTCACCCCACTTTCTTGTGAACCTGACTAGTACTTCCCTAGCATGGGAGAATGGAACCACACTCCCAGCTTCCAGCAGACCCAACCTCCGGGCTCCAGAAGCTCCACCTATTTGACTATTAGGGGCTCTGCCCTGCAGAGGTCAGGGAAAAATCTGGGACAGACTCAGTCATGTGGCTTTGGGGCAGAGACCATACCCACCACCTTCCCTGAAGACTGAATGGCACCTACCCCTCACAGGATATCCACTAGCCACATCCTCCTGATTCTTCCAGAGGTTCAGATGGCCTTGGAGCACAGTTTGGTCCTTCCCATGTGCACCCAAGCTCAGCAGAGGGAGCCATAAAGTGTGGATCACTTGTAACTTTAAACAGGTTGCTGAGGGCCAGGCACAAACAGTATCTGACATTGGCCTGCACCATAGTCCCTCCCAAGAGGCCCAGAACCAACACACCAAGTGCCCAGCATCAGACAACATCAGAGCAGGATTCAATAAACTTCACAAACAGCATATCCAAAGGGAAATAACAGCAGGTACTAAATTATGCTGAGGTGAATTTCACTTTTTCTTTTTCTGTTTTTTTTTCTCTTTTTCTTACTCATTTTTGGGGGTTCAACACCTGCACAGCAGCTCACAGGCAATAGTTGAGCCTCACAGTCAGCCAGCCTGAGGATCAATCCCGTGTACAAATGGGCCAACAGCAATCAAGACTCAAGTATAAATGGAGGGCCACAAGGGACATTCCTAGAGCACTCACCTCAGGTGATAAAGGAGATTGCATCACTAGGTCCCACAGGGCACCTACTACATAAGGCCACCCCACGAAGACTGAGATTCATAGCAGATCAATCTAATGCATAGAAATAAACACAAAGAGGCAGCAAAATGGGGGAGACAAATAAAAAAGCTTCAAATGAAACAACAGGAGGAATCTCAAAAAAAAAAAAAAGAAGAGCTAAATAAAATGGAGGCAAGCAATTTATCAGATATAGGGTTCAAAGTAATGGTTATAAGGATGTTCAAGGATATTAATGAGAACGATAACAGCATGAAAAAGAACATAGAAACCATGAAAAAGAAGCAGTCAGTAATGAAGATTACCATAGCTGACAGCAAGAATATACTGGAAAGAATCAAAAGTAAGTTGGGTACAGTAGAGGATTGAATCAGTGACTTGGAAGACAAGGTGGAGAAAAATACCAAATCAGGGCAGCAAAACAAAAAATTAAAAATAATGAGGAGAGTTTAAGGAAACATTGGGAAAACATGAAGTGTAACAACATCCACATCATAGGGGTACCAGAAAAAGGAGAGAGAGAGAGAGAGAGAGAGAGAGAGAGAGAGAGAGAGAGAGAGAGAGAGAGAGAGATAAAGAACCTATTTGTAGAAATAATGACCTAAAACTTCCATAACCTGGTGCAGGAAAAGACACACAAGTCCAGGAAGCAGAGTATCCTAAATCAGTTGAATACAAAGAGGCTCACACCAAGACATATCATAATTAAAATGGCAAAGGTTAAAAACAAAAAAGAGAATCTTAAAAACTGCAAGAGAAAAGCAGTTAATTACCTACAAGGCAGCTCCCATAAGCCAGTCAGCTGATTTCTCAACAGAAACATTTCAGGCCAGAAGAGATTGGCATGAAATATTCAAAGTGATGAAAAGGAAGAACCTACAACCAAGATTTTTTTCCCCACAAGGCTATTATTTAAAATTGAAGGAGAAATATTGAACTTTCCAGACAAGAAAATCTAAAGGAGTTTGTTACCACCAAACCAGTGTTAGAAGAAAAGTTAAAAGGCTTCCTTTAAGAAGAGAATAAGAATAAGAATAAGAATAAGAATAAGAATAAGAATAAGAATAAGAATAAGAATAAGAATAAGAGAATAAGAATAAGAAAAGAAGAAGAAGAGGAGGAGGAGGAGGAGGAGGAGGAAACACAAAAACAAAGGAAAGAAACAGAGAAACAGAGTTAAAAGGTTAAATGGCAATATATACGTACCTATCAATAATAACTTTAAATGTAAATTGCTTAAGTGCTCTAATCAAAAGACATAGGGCAGCTGCATAAATAAGAAAGCAAGATATATATATATATATTCTAAAAGAGATCCACCTCAGAACAAAAGATACACATAGACTAAAAGTAAAGGGATGGAAAATATATTCCATGCAAATGGAAATGAAAAAGAAGCTGGGGTTGCAATACTTATATCTTATAAAATAGCCTTTAAAACAAAACCTATAGCAAAAGACAATGAAGGTCATTACATAATGATAAAGGGAGAAATCCAACAAGAGGATATACCTATGGTAAACATTTATGCACCCAACATAGGAGCACCTAAATATAAAAAAAATATATTGATGGACATAAAGGGAGAGACTGCTAGTAATACAGCCACAGTAGGGGATTTTAACACCACATGGACATAAATGGATAGGTCATCCAGACAAAAAATCAAAAAGGAAACAGTGGCCTGACATAACACACTAGATTAGATGGATTTAATTGATATTTTCATAGCATTTTACACCAAAGCCGCAGAATATAAATTATTTTCAAGTCCACATGGAACATTTTCAAGGATACAAGACATATTAGGACACAAAACAAATCTTAATAAATTAAAAAGATTTAAATCATATCAACATCTTCTATGATAACAATAGTATAAAACTAGAAGTCAATCACAAGAAAAAAAAACCTAAAAGACATAAACAGTGGATGCCCTACAACATGATACTAAACAATAAATAGGTTAGCGATGAGATCAAGGAAGAAGTCAAAAGATACCTTCAGACAAATGAATGAAAACACAACAACCCAAAATCTGTGGGACACAGCCAAAGCAGTCCTAAGAGGGAAATTTATAGCATTACAGGCGTACCTCAGGAAACAAGAAAAAAACTCCAATAAACAATCTAACTTTACACTTAAAGGAACTGGAAAAAACAACAAACAAATCCCAAAGTGAGTAGAAGGAAAGAAATAATAAAGATCAGAACAGAAATAAATTAAATATACTCTTAAAAGACAATACAAAAGATCAATGATACAAAGAGGTGGTTCTTTGAAAAGATATAAACAAGATTGATGAACCTTTAGTCAGGCTTATCAAGAAAAAAAGAGAGAGGACACAAATAAATAAACTCAGAAATAAAAGAGGATAAGTAACAACTGACACCACAGAAATACAAAGGATTGTAAGAAAATATTATGACTATATGCTAACAAATTGGATAATCTGGAAGTAATAGCTAAATTCCTAGAAACATGCAATCTTCCAAAACTGAATGAGGACAAATCAGAGAATCTGAATAAGCAGATTACAACTAGTGAAATTGAAGTAATAATAATAATAATAATAATAATAATAATAATAATAAAAACTCCAACAAGTAAAAGTCCTGGACCATATAGCTTCACAGGTGAATTCAAAGAACTAACACCTATCCTTCTCAAACTATTCCAAAAAATTCAAGAAGAGGGAGAACTGCCAACTAATTTGACAAGGTCAGCATTATTCTAATTTGAAACCAGATAAAGACTCTACAAAGAAAGAAAATTATAGGCCAATATCTCAGATGAACATAGATGCTAAAATCCTCAACAAAATACTAGCAAACCATATCCATAATACAGTAAAAAGATTGTACACCATGATCAAGTGGGATTTATTCCAGGGATTCATAGTTGGTACACTATCCACATATCAATAAATGTGATACATCACATACACAAAATAAAGGATGAAAACCACATGATCATATCACTAGATACAGAAAAAACATTTGATAATATCCAGCACCTGTTTGTCATAAAAACTCTCAGAAAAGCAGGAAGAGAGGGAACATACCTCAACATAATAAATGCCATATATGATAAATCCACAGCCAGCATCATACTCAAAGGGGAATAACTAAAAGTGATTCCCTTAATATCAGGAAGAAGACATGGATGTCCACTATCACCACTTTTATTCAACATAGTACTGGAAGTCCTAGCCACAGCAATCAGACTAATAGAAGAAATAAAAGGCATCCAAATTGGAAAGGAGAAAGTAAATCTGTCATTAATCTCAGATGACATGATATTGTTTATTGAAAACCCTAAAGACCACCAAAAAACCTACTAGATCTAATTAATGAATTGAGCAAAGTAGCAGGGTACAAAATTAATATTCAGAAATTGGTGGCATTTCTATACAGCAATAATGAACTCTCAGAAAGAGGAACTAAGAAAACAATACAATTTACTATTGAAAAAAAAAAAAAAGCTATGTAGCAATAAATTTAACTGTGTGGGTAAAAGACCAGTATGTGGAAAACTACTGGACACTGAAGAAAGAATTTGAGGAAGATACAAATCAGTGGAAGAATATACCATGTTCACGGACAGGAAGAATTAACATCATTAAAGTATCAATACTATCCAAAGCAATCCATAGATTCAATGCAATTTTTATTAAAATGCCAATGGCATATTTCACAGATCTACAACAAATATTCCAAAAATTTATATGGATCCAAAACTGATGCTGAATATCCTCAGTGATATTGAGAAAGAAGAACAAATTTGGAGCATAGAATGGAGTAAAGCCAGTCTCTTTAATAAATGGTGTTGGGAAAATTGGAGAGGTACATGCAAAATAATGAAACCAGATCACCTGTTACACCATACACAAGAAGAAACTCAAAATGGATAAAAGACTTAAATGTAAGTTGCATAACCATAAAAACCTTGGAAGAAAACATAGGCAGTAAAATCTCAGACATCTCACACAGCAGTATTTTCGCCAATACATCTCCTAGGGCAAGAGAAATAAAGGAAAAAAAAAAAACACAAATGAGAATACATCAAACCAACAAACTTCTGCACAGCAAAAGAAACCATCAACAAAATGAAAAGAAAACCCACAGTATGTGAGAACATATTTGCCAATGATATGTCTGATAAAGGGTTCATCTCCAAAATAAATAAAGAACTTATACAACCTCAACACTAGGAAGACAAACAATCTAATTTAAAAAATGAGCAAAGGACCTGAATAGCCATTTCTCCGAAGAGGACATACAGATGGCAAAGAGACATATGTACAAATGCTCAACATCACTAATCATCAGAAAGATTCAAATGAAAACCACAATGAGGTATCACTCACACTTTCCAGAATGGCTACCATCAATAAAACAACAAACAACAAGTGTGGCGGGATGTGGAGAAAAGGGAACCCTCGTGCACTGCTGGTGGGAATGCAGACTGGTGCAGCCACTGCGTAGAACAGTACAGAGTTTCCTCAAAAAATTAAAAATTGAACTGCCATTTGACCAAAGGATCCCCCTTCTGGGAATATATCCTAAGAATCCTGAAACACCAATCAGAAAGAAAATATGTACCCCCATGTTTACAGCAGCACTATTTACAATAGCTAAGATCTGGAAACAGCCCAAGTGTCCATCAGTAGATGAGTGGATAAAAAAGCTGTGGTACATTTACACAATGAAATACTATGTGGTCATAAAAAAACAAGGAACTCTTACAGTTTGCTACAGCATAGATGGAACTGGAGATTATTATGCTAAGTGAAATAAGCCAGTCGGGTAAAGACAAATACTGTATAATCTCACTTATATGTGGAATCTAATGAACATCATAAACTGATGGACAAAGTAGAAACAGAGGCATGGATACATGGAACAGACTGACAGCTGTCAGAGGGAAGTAGGAAGAAGAGACTGATACAGTGATGGCGAGAAGGAAGGGAGGGGGGGGGACTGGGTGGATGTGGGCAAAGGTTGGGGGAAATGGGGACATCTATAACAGTGTTAACAATAATAATAAAGTTAAAAACATTAAAGAATTTGTTCTTTAATGGACACCATCAAAAATGAAGACAACTTCCAGAATGGGAGAAATGCTTGCAAATCATGTATCTGATAAGAGACTTGTATCCAGAAGTCACAAAGAACACATGTAAGTCAATAATAAAGAAGAAATAATCCAATTAAAACACGGACAAAGAACCTGAATAGTTGTTTCTCTATAGAAGATACACAATTACCAAATAACGACATGAAAAGATTCATAACATCATTAGTCATTAGAGGAATGTAACCAAAACCACTATGAAATACCATTTCACACCCACTAGGACTGGAATAACAACAACAACAACAACAGATAATAACATTTTGGCAAAGATGTGGAATAATTCAAGTCCTCATATGCTGCTGATGGAAATGTAAAATGGTGCAGTATCTATAAAAGACAATTTGTCCATCCCTCAAAAATTAAATGTATTATTGTCCTATAATCTGGCAATTATTATTCAGGCAGAAAAATGAATGAAGTACTGATACATACTAAAACATGGATTAACCTTGAAAACATTATGCTAAGATACAAAAGGCCATATACTGTATTATTCCATTTATATAATATGTCCTGAATTGAAAAATCCAGAGAGACGTAAAACATATTCGTGGTTGCCAGGGTGTAAGAGGAGGGGATATTGGGAATAAGTACTAATGGGTACAAGTTATTTTTTCAAGATGATGAAAACGTTCTGGAATTAGATAGTGGTGATTGTGCAACTTCTTGAACATACGGAAAAAACCCTGAAATTGCACACTTAAAAAGTGTGAATATTGTGATAAGTGAATTATATCTAAAAAAATAAAAATAAAAATCTTAGCTTGCCTTTTGGTGCCAATAATTCTTATTCTCTGGGAGAGGAGTCAAGAAAATGAAATCAAGAGTGCCCTATACGTTGTAGCATAAATATTCTAATTTAAAAGCATGCAGAGGTCTTTAAAGATGCTACAAGTCATTAAGGAAAGCAGGTCTACCTTTTTAGGTTCTAATAGAAATCTCTTTACATTTGCAAAATATGTTAACATTAACAGATCCTTTCCCGTATGTCATCTCACAACATACTCATGAGGTAGAAAGGGCAAATACCATTTAATACTTTTGCAGATGCAGAAGTATAAGTCCAGAGAGTTTCAGGGACTTACCTGGGGTCACATGCTAGTTTTCTTTTTTCTAGTGGTGGTTTTACTCTGCCATGATGCATGCATGAAGTAGACTCTTTTCTAAAAGAAAGTAAACTAACCCTTCTCAATTTCTCATTGCATTCATTTCATTCTGTCACCCATCTTCTTGCTTCCAGATTCTGTTACCTACAGTGCCACATGGTGAGATGTCAAAACAGTCCTTCGAAATTGCAATCCCCGTATTTCAAAATGGAGCCTTGAGAGTTGCTAGATCCATACTCAGTCATTTTTCCCTTGTTCTCTCTTCACTTTTCAATCATTCTTTTGTGCCATTACCATGTGAAGATATACAGCAGTATAGGAAATGTAATAGATCATTATAAAATGAAATAATGTGATTGTGAAGAAGACAAAGATAAAGCTTCTTTTTTGACATTCCAGTGTCTGGTACATAGAACATTCTCAATATACATGAGTTGAATGCATGAATGAATGAATGATCTTTTGGTATTTTGTTTGCCAAGAAACCTCTCTGTAAAATGCTTCTTAAGGAAGCAGCTCAGATCCCAGAAGATCGTGAGGTTTTTGATAGTTTCCTAAAGAGTAGTATCATTCTGGAATGAAAAGGATCACCCTAGTTTTACAAATCCTAAGTCTCATTCTTTCCCTCCATAATGGCTGTTGAAATCCTGGTTCCCTTTTAGTCCTTAGTGAGTTTGGTGAAGCTGATCTGTAGAAAGCTGGCTTGGAGCCTCTTGGATGATGAATGGGACGGGTCAAGGGAGGTCAAAGGCAAAGCTCAGCTTGCTGTCACCTCATTGTCAGCCCACCACAACCACTTCTGACCCTGGCAGCTCCGGCATCAAGAGAAAACAAAGAAAAGGACCTTGGAAGCAAGTTTGCAAGGTTCATGTTTTAGCCAGGCAAGAATGCCCAGAAGCTCCAAGTAAGCATATTAAAGGCAAGGAGACAGCTCCATTGAGAAAAACAGATAACATTTGAGGGTGATAAAATTGAAAAAAAAACATGCATTTATAATTTACAACATACAAATTAATTCCAATAATATTCCCTCTCTTCCTCAATGTGTATACAGCAGCTTAGGAAACTGTCCTGTTACCAAATGCCAGATCAAAGTCATGTCCACTGGGGATTAAAAACACTAGGCAATGAAACAAGGCCTGGCTCTTGGAGCAAGTTTTTCGTTTGCCATAAACACTGCAACTTATCTGCACAGGCTTTTATTAACTTTGCAACTAAGACCCAAAGCTGAGCTGTGATGAGAAGGCAATCCTCATGCCTCTCTTGGCCATTTTCTGGCTACTATACTGCTCACTTGCTCAGAGACAATAATTATCTCTATAAATAAAATTATATATCTGTCTGCCCCTACATCATGAAAAGTGTTGGACATGTTGTTGATCAGTTTGGTGGTTCTCTTTGCAATAGACTATTTTAGGTGGAGATAAAATTCACTTTGAGGAGCCCTGAGAGATACTTCAAAGAAGTAGTCATTCCAGTGTGCCTTATGTACTAATAAGCTGTGTACATAGAAAACATGTAACTCATGGAGCAAAGTGTTCCAAGGTGTTCAGAGGCAACTATTTATTTAATAATAGCCATGACTCTCCTGAATGATTATAAGGAGACCCTGTAGAAACTAGAAACAAATACTAATATGCCACTTTGCAATTTATACAGTTTTCAAAAACATCAATTTATTTGGCCTTTTAAACCACTGTATTATCTCTTATCTCCATTTTAAAGGTGAAGAAACAGGCTTAGAGAGGTCAAATAAATTTCCTAAGGCCTAATCTACCACATACTAACTGCTTTAAACATTTCTGAAGCTCATCGGAGGAAGGCTTATATGTAGTATTCATTCTCTGTACATACTCTCTGGTGTGAGTCAGCAATCTCTGGAGTTATATTTCCTAGAACAGTAAATGTCTCCTTGAGGCAAAACACCAATCACATTCTACTCCAAAGTGGGGTCAGGTCATTCACTGGTGTTTCCAGCAACATGGATGTCAAATGTTCACAGCATCATAAAAGGACATGCTATCAGAGAATGACCTTTCTCTTATGGCATATGTGTGTACATTTTTGGCATTTCTCTAGGAATCTATAGGAGCCTAGTGGATGGGTTAACAAACAAGAAAGAAGGGTTATCAAGTGAAGATTGGGCCAAGGTGACATGGCTAAATGGAGCCACCTTATGGGAAGACATCTAATAGCCAAAGAAAGCTCTTTATTGATTTATCTGGAATTCCAAGGAATAGAATCCTACTTTTATTTTCTATACAGGATTTCTAGTTTGTTCTCCCTCAGTATTTACTAATATGCATTTTGTTGAATGAGATCTCATCTCTATTGTGTTCTGGAAACCCTAGGATTGTGATCTGTAGTTATACAGGGGGTGAACAGGGAGGAAAAAGTGGGTGGGTGGTAGCAGTAGGAACCAAAGTAAGACAAATTGAGTCCAAGAGGGAACAAGAAACCTTGTAGGATAGAACTGGATAATGATGTCTGACTTGTTACATAACCCCCACTATCCTCAGCCGAACAGGGTTAAATGTTTTATTCTAACTTGGGAGGCCTATTTCTCTTTCCATACAGAGTTTATAGTTTTGCAATAGACCTTGCAGTCATCACACTAACAAGAATACCTGAGTATCTGGAAGCCACAACCCCTAAAGCATGTCAGTAAAGTCAACCAATAGGTAAATATAGCTACCTCCTTCCTCCAATTCCTCGAATGAGCCTGCAATTCTAAAAAACAAATATGCCAGATAGAAGGGGGATTGGAGGGCTGGGTGAAAAAGGGGAAGGGATTAAGGAGTACAGGTTGGTAGTTACAATATAATTGCAGGGATGTAGAGTGCAGCATAGAGAATATAGTCAATATTATTGCAATAACTGTGTATAGTGCCAGTGTTACCATAGTCAACTAGTTATTAACAGAAAGAGCAATGGCAGTTAGACATTGTTAAGCATGGTCAGCTGTGGAGCATAAGCTACACCAGGAAATTACAGCTTCACCCCTCCCCATTCCCTGCAGATTACTGGGGAAAGGGATAGAACAAAGGGGGGTAAGCACATGTGCAACAGAAGTCAAAATTGTGCAGGGGGTGGTACTTGACCAGAGAGGACTGTCAGTCTAGCCTGGGAAAAAGATCATTGGCCTGCAAAAGCTTGGGAAGATGATACGTTATTTTTAAAAAGCTCCTGGTATGCCCAGCCAGTGTGGCTCAGTGGTTGAGCATCGACCCATGCACCAAGAGGTCACCGGTTTGATTCCCGGTCAGGGCACATGCCCAGGTTGTGGGCTCAATCCCCAGTGGGGCACACGCAGGAGGTGGCCAATCGATGTTCTCACTCATCGATGTTTCTAACTCTCTCTACTTCTCCCTTTCTCTCTCTCTAAAAATCAATAAAGAAAAAAAAATTTAAAAAGCTCCTGGTTATAATCCCAGAAGACAAAGAGCTCTCCCCACCCCAATAACACACTCACCCGTTCATTCATTTACTCTCTACCCCCACCCCCTCCAAACACATGATTATAAGGGTCTAGAAGCTACCGGGGCCCAAGGCAGACCACATGGGCTTCAAAAGGAAAGCTTTAGTATGAAGCAGAATCTCTGGACACTGGCCTTAGTCTTGGCCTTGCTGAAAACACAGTTGGGCTTTTTCCATGGCAGGATGGACGGAGATGGGATGTTGGGAACCTAGGAGGAGAACTCCTTTGATTTTGCAACACAAATAAATCACCTTTCCACAGCACAATTTCCCATGTGTGTATCCATGAAATCCTTTCCTCATGATCCCTTGGAATAGCCTAATTTCAACCAACAACATTTGGGAGGGAGAGTCTCTGTTAAACCGTGCTGAGAATTAGCCATCCAGACAGAGATGAACACGCCAGGCATTGGGGTGAATTCTGTTGGCCTTTTCTAGGAAAGGATTAACAAACAATTTAGTCAATCTCCAAGATCAGTGAGCACTTATTTCTGAGGCTTTTTTTTTACTTATTAGGTATATCTATAAAAGCATAAAAGAGGACTAGGGGTTTTGTTGCCCTAGAGGCACTGAAAAGCAGTTATGTTTGCAGGGGAAGCTGGGATTTATCAGGCTTCAGGCTGAGCTACTGCAGAACTCCAGATGGGTGTTCTGGCTGGGGGTGGAGGTCCTCGATGCATTAGCTAGAGCGGTTGCTGGGAGAACTTACTGTGGGACCAGAGGTCTGGACTCTGGGGCAGAGGAGCTTCTACCAGGGACTTTCTCTGCCACCCTCTCCCACATGAAATCAGGCCCCAAGCTGCAGAGGCAGGCAACTCATAAGGGTGGAGGTGGAGGGAAGCAAGAGCCTGAGGCTTTGGCTTGGTGCATAGAGTCATGGGGATGGAGCAGTGGATGAGGCTGGGAGATGCATGGTGCAAGCTGCTGGACTGTAGCCATGCCCTAAGGCCCCCAGGGTTAGCTGCTTACATCTGCCAGCTGCTCCAGGAGACCCAAGCAAACTGGGGTGGAGGTAGGGAGAAGTGAAAGGGGACTGGAGTTGCATGCTCATGTTGCACACAGCCTGGACAGGCTTGATGGCAGTGGCTGCAAGAAATAACCCCTTTTGGACACTGGGTTGGGCATGCAGATGCTGCAAATGGGGAAGGGAACCTGGGGCATGCCCCAGGATTCAGCCCTAGGAGAAAAACCCACAAAACCAGCACCAGGTTCACATGCATCCCCCACACTCTGCACTCCCAGGAACCAAGCGGCCTCCCATGGGGGTTGGGTAGGGGGAGGAAAGCCCTGGGGCCATCTACAGAGGCAGCACTGAGAAGAAAATGTGGCCCCATTGTTTCTCTCAAGCTGTGGCTACCAAAGGACCCTAGTCAGGCTGAGGAAAAGTGTGCCTCACCCTCACTGTTTGCTGGGCCAAGGGCAGCTGGGGCTGTTCAGCCCATACTCATGAAGTTGGTCCTAGATCTGAGTCTGAAGCAGCAGCGAGGGACCACAGACCAAAGGAAGCAGAAAGCCCACACAGACTTTAGAGGGGAAAGAGAAAAATGAAGAATAGAACCCCCAGCCCAAGGAGAGAGGTGGCATTCCAGTTCTCACCGGGATCCACACCCATGTCTTCTCTGTTCTCCTGGAGGGCTTGCCAAATGTTGTTGGTTGAAATTAGGCTCTTCCAAGGGATCGTGAGGAAGAGATTTCACAGATACACACTTTGGAGATTGTGGTGTGGCAAGGTGATTTATTTGTGATGAAAAATCAAAGGAGTTCCCCTCCTGGGTTCCCAATATCCCATCCCCATCCATACCACCATGGAAAAAGCCCAATTGTGTTTTCAGCAAGGCCAAGACAAAGGCCAGTGTCCAGAGATTCTGCTTCATATTAAAGCTTTCCTTTTGGAACCCACATGGTCTGCCGGTGGGCCATGGTAGCTCCTAGACCCACAAGGTCATGTGTTGGGTGGGGGGAGGGAGAGCATATGAAGGAACAGGTGAGTGTGTTACCAGGTGGGAGAGAGAGAGCTCTTTGTCTTCTGGGATTATAACCAGGAGCTTTTTCAAAGTAACCAATCATCTTACCAAACTTTTACAGGCCAATGATCTTTTTTCCCAGGCTAGATTGACAGTGCTCTATGGTCAAGTACCTCCCCCTCCACCATTTTAACTTCTGTTGCACATGTGCTTACCCCCCTTTATTCTATGCCTTTCCCCAAGTGATCTTTGGGGAATTGGGGGGGGGGATGAAGCTGTAATTTCCTGGTGAAGCAAACAGGCTCATGTTCCCAGCTGCCCATGCTTAACAATGTCTGACTTCCCTTGATCTCTTCCTATTAATAATTAGCTAACTACAGTGACCCCAGGTGGGTCCCTGAAATATCGGGGGATCACTTTGTAAGTTATATAAATGTCTAACCACTATGCTGTACACCTGAAACTAATAGAATGTCAATGGTCATTGAAAAATAAAATTAATTTAAAAATTTTAAAAATCTGCCCATCAAACAGGGCAGTGGCAGCTGGGCTCTATCCTTCATCGGTAGTTGTAATTCTTTGTGACGATGTGTGTAAACTTACTTGTATGTGCTGAATCTGCCATGCTGCCCTGAGTTCTGCCCCTACTGGTTTTCTGATACCCCAACCCCTCATGGTTTTCTGATATTGTGATTTAGACTTGATGTCCCCTCAGGCATTGACCCTTGCAATTCTATCGAAAACCAACTACTGGTTGCCTAGAACTCATTCACCTCTATTATTATAAAGTGATCTCACTGCTTCTGTTATACCCACAAACCCAACACAATTCCAAGTCCTATTAAGTGTGTGAATCCTGTTAATTTCTCTCTACAATGCTTCCTCTATTTCCCTCTTAATTTGACCCTTGGCTTCTCAGAGCTTGCTACTTTGATGCTCTATCTAAGCCTTCCTATTGTAAATAAGCATCTTATAAGATTGGTGTTGTATCCCTTTAGAGTCCTGACAAAAACATACTCACAACCTAATTTTCAACAATATTTCTTGATAATGGCTGAATATTGTCAGGAAAAAAAGTCTTCCAAAACAGTTCCATATATGATGGGAGTTTCAGACACTGTGATAGACCATGTGTGGCAAGATACTTTCAAGCAGAGGGGTCTTTCAGAAATTCTTAAGTCATAGCACATGATGTTGGATATCTATATAACCAACTGCCTCCCTCTAATTCCTTGAATGCACCTACCATTCCTAAAGATCTGCCTATCACATACTCCTACTCCAACCCCTACTTTTCGCCTGTGAAAAAGTGTCCTAAGAAAAAATATAAAGTAATGTAATAAACATAACCCCAGTATGTATAAACATAACCCCAGTATGTATAAACAATCTAAATATCCAAAAATAGTGGTATGAGGAAACAAATAACTAGAACTCAATAATCATGCATGCATCAGGGCAAAGCCTAAAGAAAATTAAAACACATTTTAGTCAATTATTGTGTTAAGGTGGTGGGCTTTTTAAAAAGCCAGTAGTATAAAGTATAAATATCTACATAGGCAATGTAATTTCACATGTTTAAAATTAAAGGTTGAAGCCCACCAGGAACAATACCATCCAGAAGAGGTTTCCAATAAATTTAAAATAAAATCATGGCTTTAGCAAAGTGAACTTTCTGTTAAGGAGCTCAGTCTAGCAGAGACAAAAAAAAGATGGGTATGTTCATTACTGAAAGATGAAACAAGAAGTGGTAAGAACCACAAAAGACATAAAAAAATGAAAAATAAAAATCATATGATCATATCAATAGATGCTAACAAAGCAATTGACAAAATCCAGAACCCCTTTTTTTTTAATCCTCACCCAAATATATTTTTCCATCTATTTTCAGATAGAGTGGGAGGGAGGAAGGGAGAGAGAGAGAGAGAAAGAGAGAGAGAGAAACATCAATGTGAGAGAGACACATCGATTGGTTGCCTCCCACATGAACCTACCAGGGCCAGGGACTGAACCTCAACAGAAGTATGTGACCTTGACCAGAATCGAACCCGTGACTCTTTGATCCATGGGCCAAAACTCTAACCGCTGAACCAAACTGGCCAGGGCCAGCACCCATTTCTGATAAAAACTCTTAGCAAAGTGGGAATAAAAAGACCATATCTCAAAATAATACAAGCCATATATAACAAACCTACAGCCAACATCATACACAATGGGCAAAAACTAAAAGCATTTCTCTTAAGAACAGGTATAAGACAGGGATGCCCACTTTCACACCTTTTCTTCAACATAGTACTGGAAGTCTTAGCTACAGTGATCAGACAAGAAGAAAAAATGAAAGCCATCCAAATTGGAAAGGAAGAAGTGAAACTGTCATTATTCGCAGATGACATGATATTGTACATGGAAAACCCTAAAGACTCTACCAAAAAACTACTAGATTTAATAAATGAATTTGGCAAAGTAGCAGGATACAAAATCAACATCCAAAAATTGTTGGCATTTTTATACACCAATAATGAATACACAGAAAAAGAAACTAAAACAATAATCTCATTTATCATTGCAACAAAAAAATCAAGATAACTAGGAATAAACTTGAGGAAGTAAAAGACCCATTCTCAGAAAACTACAGGACATTGAAAAAAGAAATAGAGGAAGATACAAAAAAGTGGAAGCATATTCCATGTTCATGGATTGGAAGAATTAACATCATTAAAATGTCCATACTACCCAAAGCAATTTGTAAATTCAATGCAATCTCCATTAAAATACCAACAGCAAATTTCACAGATCTAGAACAGATACTCCAAAAGTTTATATGGAACCAAAACAGACCCCAAATAGCCACAGCAATCTTTGAAAGGAAAAAAAAAATGGTTGGAAGGATCACAATTCTAGATATCAGGTTATGCTACAAAGCCATTATAATGAAAACAACCTGGTACTGGCACAAGAACAGGTGCATAGATCAATGGAACAGAACAGAGAACCCAGAAATTGACCCAAGATATTATGCTCAATTAATATTTGGCAAAGGTGGCAAGCACATACAATGGAGTAAAGACAGTTTCTTCAAAAAATGGCGTAGGGAAAATTAGACAGGTACATGAAAAAAAATGAAACTAGACCACCAACTTAGACCATAAACAAGAATAAACTTAGAATGGATAAAGGACTTAAATGTAACTCGTGAAACCATAAAAACCCTAGAAGAAAATGTAGGTAGTAAAATCTCAGACATCACACATACCAGAATTTTTGTCAATATATTACTTAGGTCAAGAGAAAAAAAGGAGAAATTAATAAATGACACTACATTGAACTAAAAAACTTCTGAACAGCAAAAGAAACCAGCATCAAAATGGGAATCCATTTTATGGGAAAACATATTTGCCAATGATACATCGGATAAGGGGTTTATTTCCAAAATATATAGAATACTCATACAACTCAACAAAAGGAAGACAAACAATCCAATTAAAAAATGGGCAGAGGACCTAAATCGACACTTCTCCAAACAGGACATACAAATGGCCAAGAGACATGAAAAAATGCTCAATGTCACTAATTATCAGAGAGATGCAAACTAAAATGACTATGAGGTATCACCTCATACCTGCCAGAATGGCTGCCATCAACAAATCATCAAACAACAAGTGCTGGTGAGGATGTGGAGAAAAGGGGACTCTAGCTCACTGCTGGTGGGAATGTAGACTGGTGCAGCCACTATGGAAAACAATATGGCATTTCCTCAAAAAATTAAAAATTGAACTGCCATTTGACCTGGTGATTCCACTTCTAGGAATATATCCTAAGAAGCCTGAAACACCAATTAGAGAGAATACATGCACCCCTGTGTTCATAGCAGTACTATTTACAATAGCTAAGATCTAGAAACAGCTCAAGTGGTCATCGGTAGATAAATTGATACAAAAGCTGTGGTACATATACACAATGGAATACTATGCAGCTGTAAGAAAGAAAGATCTCTTACCCTTTGAGAAGACATGGAGGGACCTGGAGAGTATTATGCTAAACAAAATAAGCCAGTCAGAGAAAGACAAATATCACATGATCTCATTTATTTGTGGAACGTAATGAACAAAATAGATCCAGAGACATGGAAGTAGGGAACAGACTGACAAACCTCCGAGGGAAGCAGAGGTGGGAGGGCAGGAAGAGATAAACCAAAGTATTTATATGCATATATGCATAACCAATGGACACAACAGTAACGTGAAGGGGGTAGGGTGGGAGTAGGGTGGAGGGCATCAATGGGAGATAAAGGAGGGACATCTGTAAAAAAAAGTTAATTAATTTTAAAAAAAGACTTTGTATATTTTCCAGAATCTAGAGCTGTGATCTGCTCCTATGTGTATTTTTCAATTACAATATTCTGTTAAGCTGTTAAAAAAAGAAAAGAAAAGAAAAGAACCACAAGAGAGGCACCCATGAAATGCTGTAGGAGTAGAAGGCAAGGTGGAGGGATACCTTTCAACGTGGTGAAGGCCTCATGGAGGAGGGGGTCTTTGAGTGAGGCCTTGGAGGAAAGTGTGATTTAAGGATAAGGAGATGTGGAGAAAAAGCACTTGAGGCAGTGGGAGAAGGCTTTGTAAAGGTTATTGAGGTGAAAGTGTGGGTATGCAATGGGATAACAGGATGGTTTAATTATATTTTGGTGCAGCCTTCTGTGGCATTTTGTCATCCTTAAATGGGGAAAAATACTGATAATCTATTTTAGGAATAGAATGATGAATGGAAAAACAATTAACGGAGCTGAAATGAAATTAGATAACACCTTTTTGGGGGCTATGATTTAAATTAATTAATTTCTCCATAATTCTTAACAGAATTATTTCTTTTGGGTTTTGATTAAACCAATCAGTTTCTGTATAATCTTTGTCCCATTTTGCAGTTATCTCTCTTACGACACTTATCACCTCAGTATTTAATTTTTTTTCCCTACATAAATATCTCCCACTAAACTTTGAGATCACTGAGAGAAGGACTTAGTGCTTAACACATAGAAAATGTTCAGTAAATATTAGTTGTTATGATTATCATCAACATCATTGTTTTTTACTGTTGTTGATAAGGCTTCCATAGCTGCTAATGGTGACAGACCCCTCAAACTATGCCTTGGTCAGGGTTGTTTTGGGGCATGGGGAAGGGGAGCTATGTCTATAGATTCTTCTCTCTCATGTCCCATACACTGCTTCTATCGCACTTAGATACTGTGCAGTGTTATAACTATAGCTGACCTTAGAGGGCATGCCCATCAGATTTTTAGCTCCCTGAGGTCAGGGCCAGCTCATACTGATTTCTGGGCCCACACAAGTCCTGACAGAATACATGCTTGTTGAAAAAATAAATGAGTGAAAGCTATTCACCTCCAGCCCTTCTTTCCTGCCACTAGACTATGAAAATACAAATACTTATAGCCTGGAGTTTCCTTTAAGTAGGAGACAGGGCCTAGGGAGCTCTGTGTTGCCAAACTCTGTGGTGCCCATCATCCCTCTAGACAACTCCTTTTAAGTCTTTGTACTTTGGAATGAGCCCATTTGCAAAGCTGAAAAACTGTTATATTCTGAATTATTTCTGAAATATGTCATCTGTCTGAAAATAACTACTATTAAATTATCCATATAAATAGCAAGAGGTAGATTACTTAATTCACACTAGTATTTTTATAGTGAAATCATTGTGACCCCTGGAAACATGTTGTAATTTGATGTGGGCTGATTTTTCATTTGTGTCAGCAGTGTTTGGTTCACCTTGTTTTCAAAAGTCTGACACCATGCAAGGAAACTTCTAGTTGTCTTATCTCATGTTATCTTTATAACTTCTCTAGGGGGGTTGTCATCATTCTCCCCCTTTTATAGGTTAGAAAATGAAGGCTTAGGGAGGAGGTGTCATTTTCCCAAAGTTGCACAGTTAACAAATGTTGGACTCAAATAAAATATTTTACCACTGTATCAATAGGGCTTCTGGGTAGAGAGCACATTAATATTTTTTGAAGGGCTCATTAGGTATGTGAAAATTCATTCCATATCTTAATACCCCTTCCTTTTATTTCCTACATCTAATGTCTGTTCCCATAGAACCATAATTTGAACCTAAATTTGTTGGCTACTCCTCATCAAGTTTCAAAAGAGACAAAGAAAACACTTTCCAAGTGACACAAGATACAGAAGACTTTTGGGGGAACCACGGAGGCTACATAGGTCAGGTGGCAGAAGACGCCCGGCAGGAGAGTGAGAAGTAGGAGGCCTTTAGTCATAAGCAACACAAATGAAGGACCAATACTTTCTATATTCTGATGCTAAGGAACCTTAAGGACTGGATATGCACCTACTGATGGGCCCTGGGAGCCCTTGGCAGGTGCTAATCCTACTCTCCACATAGGGTTTTGGACAAGATCTGAAGATGATTCAGGTAGCGGTTAGAGATAAGCAATATGTTACATGCAGGTTTTCGGTTGGCTGGTTTTTAAAAGATTCAAAATTGAAGAGAAAGTGGGGGTGAAAGGATGTAAAGCCAATCTATGGGAAGTGGAATGAATTTTGGTATATCACCAGAGTTTAATTTTAAACACAGTAGCATCATAGGCCATACAAAGGCCTGTTTTTGAATGAATTTCCTCCTCCCCCACAAAAAAAAAAATCAAACAAAACAAAAACACTACAACCAAACCACATTCCTCCAAAGGGTCCAAAGCACTAAGAATGTACTCTAGATAAAAGATAATCTGGCTTGGTTTTAAAAAATAGCCATCCGGCTTCAGGAAAAGAAGCCTCAAAATTTTATTTACACAGGTGTTGGCTCAGGTTTCTATTGAATCTGGCCTTAACATATTTTAAGACACGCCTCTGGCTGGACAAGGGAAACCAAAGGCTGAAGAACATGTAGGATAATTTATGACCTTTGTTAGTTTTTCTCCTGGCCTGTGGCTGTGGACCTGAATTTACCAAGGAGGTCAGAAGATACACAGAGAGCTCTGAAAACTTAAATTACAAAGCCTGGAATTCAGGCAAGGTAATGAATCCATGCTTGCTGAGCTGTCTGGGGAATGTTACTCATAGTGCCCTTGGACCAAAGAGGAAAGAGAAACAGATTGGCCTTTGCTATATTCTTATACAAATGATATTGGCGCTTCTGATCACTAATTAAGTAACACTGTATAGAACTGTTTTTCTGGGAACCTTACACCAAACCAAGGCCTTCTTCAACCAGGGGACTACTACAAATATCTTTGACCTTTCCTTTCTGCCTACTTAGGAGACACCATAAGTATATGTGTGCCAATGACGAAGGCTTCACTCTGGGAGAGGGAACCAAAAGTTATTGGGTACCAGGAGCTGTGTTACACATCATTTAGTTCTTACAGTAGCCCTGTGAGCTCTTAGTATCCTCACAGAAACACAGAAAAGTTAAGTGCCTTGCTCAAGGTCACATATCTATTAAGTGTTGGAGCTAAGGATTGAACTCGGGTCTGTCTATTCCCCAAGGCTGATGCGTATAAAATAAACCACTGGCCAATGGGCATATCTGGGTTATGTAAAATTTTAGAGATTTATTGTTAAAAATTTAGAATGTTATAGATTTATTGCTAAAATCTTCAAGATCATTTAGTCCAACCATTTTATTATTCAGATGGAAATTTTGAGATGCAAATAGGGAACAAGACATAACTAAGGTCACATGGTAAATCAGTGGCAGAACCAGAGGCTAATTTGATGCTTTTGCACTGCATCTTATTCTACTACCTACCTGCTTCCAAAAATCCCAGAGAATAGAGTTAGGACAACAATGTACAATTCAGCATGGAGGGGGGGGGGGTCAGGCACAAAAAGCTGATAGAAAGCAGGTCAAGGGACCTGCTACATCTGATAAGGTTCCCCTTAACCACCTCTGGACTCCACAGAGTTCCTCAAACAAGTCCCCTGCTTTCATGCAGCCCTATTTTTGGCAAATCCATAAATGAGCTGGCCATCTGGGCCTTACTTTTTATGAAACAGAGTTTTTCTATAACACTTAGTATCAGAGCTCCTAAAGCCATTCCTCTTTACCATGTGGAGTATATGTGGCATCCATCAAAACTCATTTGTATATGTTTCATGGTTATCCACATGCTTACAGTACTAAAGTCTAGAAAATATGTGAAATATTTTCAACTTTTCCTCTGAGTATTGCAAGGGGGAGTGATCTAGTAGGTAATCATAAAAAAGTATTCTCTTCTAGCATCCCTAGATGTGTTTATTTTCCTCCTGTGTATTAAAAAAAAGCATAGGACATAGAGACCCAGACCAGGCATTCTGGGAAAGCAAGACATGCAAATTTTGACTGGTCAACTCAGAAGAATGTTTAAAATGAGATAATTTTAAAAGTTACTAAATACCAGGAGAAAAGAAAGAATGAATTTTACTTTGCAGATTTGCAAGCACAGGAGCAACCATCTAACAAACTACAGTTCACAAGCCAAATCCAACATGCTTCTTGTTTTTCTGTGGCTCAAGAGCTGTGAATGATTTTTAAAATTTTAAATGGTTGAAAAAAATCAAAAGAAAAATAGTATTTAATGGCATGTGAAAATTAAATGAAAATTCAAATTTCAGGGCTTATAAAGTTTTATTTGAATATAGCCACGAGTATGAGTTTACATATTGTCTAGGGCTGCTTTCACACTTTCACAAAAGCAGAGTTGAGTAGTGGAGTCAGAGACCACATGGCCCACAAAGCCATAAATATACAGGGGTGGGCAAAAGTAGGTTTACAGTTGTGAGTAGGCAAAACAGAGAGTTTATTCTTGTATTATTGTTATTTTTTAATTATTGTATTATTTATTTGTATTTCAACTTTTGCCACCCCTGCATTTACTACCTGACCCCTTACAGAAAAAATTTGCAAACCCCTGATCTAAAATATGGCTGGCTATGCCATTTAAGAAAACCAGAGACAGATAAAGAGGAGTTTTGTGAAAAGATCTCCTGCACTCGTGCAATCAAGATCAGTCAACTCCCTGGTCAAGGATACCTGATCAAGACTCTGTTGAAGCTGCAAGTAGATCCTCCTACCATAGTTAACTTGCCTCTGGAAAAAGTTACCTAAAAGGACAGAGAGCGAAGAGGACACTGATATGCACAAAAATTCTGTGCAAGAATCCAAACAAGAAGTAACATTCAATGCCACATGAGTTGAGGTGGGAAAGAGTGGATTTAAAGGACAGAAAGAGTTCAATGAGGGTTCACTTACATTTCTTCCCTCACAAAAACCTGGGACAAGAGAGAGAATCAAAGCCATACTTACATAAAATTTGCCAAGGATACTAAATTGGGACATATTGTAAACATCAGTGAGGATGGTGTAATTCTTTGAGTTCCTGAATGTAAACTACAGTTTCAATTTATGATGTGTACCAAACAGTGCTCCATGTGTACAAAACAAATGGATGTACAATCTCCAAAGTTTTACTAGAAAGTGTCTGAAAAATAGTAAATTCTTGTGCACATAATGCACATGATGAATTAATTAACTCTCTTTGAAACATGATGAGGTAGAGATGAGGATTCATATCCTGATTTTCCAGATGAGAAAATGGAAAAGAATGAAAGTTACCCAGCCATAGTCACAATGCCGGGGGAAGAGGGAATCTCAGAGTTATGAGTTTTAACCCAGTCTTTCCACAGTACAGTCTCTCAGATGACTATATTCCTATATGAAGATTGATTTTTAAGAGATTGGGAGCTAGGATTTGCCATCTACTAGGACAGTAAAACCAAAAATACGCACAGGTATAAATGTACATGTGTTTGCTGAAATAATAGTGATGATGTTTATAATTTGTAGAATTGTCACAAAAATTTTAAGCTGGAAGAACATTTAAAAATATCTAGTTTAAGACCTTTATTTTACAAATAGGGAAAACTGAGGTACAAAGGGGGAAATTTCATATCCAAGGTCACAAAACTAAAGCCCCCTTGAGTCTGTCCCTACCTCTTCATATAGACATAACTTTCCTTAGACTTTCTGGCCTTTTAGATAGCATTCAATATGCTTTCCCCTTTCACCTCCATGCTCATCCCACCCACTCTACCAGCTAGCTGATTCCCCTGTTTCTAACCCACAAACCATCCCCACAAGTGCCCGTGCATGTGTGCCCTTACATGTGCATGTGCACACACACACACACACACACACACAACAGTTTCACTCTTTCACTGTTTCCTCAAACAGATTTTAGTGATTTTAGCCCCATGGCCTAGTACCATTATCTTTTACCTCAAAATGTTCAGATCCTTCCCTGATTAGCCTCATCCTCACCCCAAACTCCCAGTATTACTGACAATGAAAAAGTGTGGCACTCTTTCCTCTTCTTTTGCCTCAACAGGAAAACCTGGCTATATTACAATTGACTCTGTGTGAAGCCTTGCACCAATGACAGCATTAAAGCCTCATGTTTTATGAACTACCAAATCTAGAAATGGATTTCTGTCTGACATGCCAGGCTTTTAAGTCTTGTACCTGTGCCCAGTCCAGAGATTTCTGAAACCATGAATAAAGTGGTAATCAGCACTATGAATACTCAGTCTGAGTTAACTGACAATGACATACAAGTGAGGAAGAGAAAGATTTGTGCTCCCACTTTCTCCGATACAGGTGAAATTCCAAATGTGAACAAGGCAGATTCAGAATCACCTTCAGAGAGGACATCTGGGCGATAAAGATGCATTGTAAAAATGGAGAAAAAAACCAAATCAATAAATGTTCTCTGAGGGTAATAAGACAGCCCCCTGCCTTCAAATAAGGATAATGATGGCAATAAACTCTAGCCACCAAGCTTTACAGATGGGAGGAGAATGAAAACACCAATAATTTTTCCTTTGTTTTGTGTATTTTAAAAACCACCTTATCCTGTCCCTGAAAGGGCTCACAACTGGAACCTGGGGTCCACATTCCAAAGGAACCAAGGGTCTTTATAGGAATTCCTTTGCAAGAAATCCATTGGTTATTTTTTATATCTGAAGCAGTCAACAGCATTTGGCCCCATAAACTCATAATGGCTCATTTTCTTAAATAAAATATAACCAAGTTTCCCTAACTTAAGTGATTCTAGGGTCTGGAGCATTTGAAACCTTGCTGGTTTTCCAAGTATTCTGTAGGTTGAGTGACTGCCCCTCTCCCTCTTCTCTTCCTTATTCTCAAATACCACAAGGACCATGTCATAGCAGAGTTCATCCCAGGCAGCCCTGCCAGCTGCCCTTCTGCCTGCCTCCCTCCTTCAGCCCTAACATCATCTGTAGAAAGCTCCCATGTGGAATATGTTATGACAGCAAAATCTCCCCTTTCACAATGCTTTTGATTATTTCCCCTATTTTCCAAAAACAACAATATCATGACCCAGATTTGTAAAACCCAGAGGCAGCATGAAATACAATCTAATCTATTGAATTTACTTGTTTATTTGCTTACTTGAACTCTTTTGCCATCTGATATGACTGCTATCACTATGGTGCCTGGGCTTACACAAGCTATAGATAGGTGCTCTGTTTCATTCTTTGCTCTACAGGCAAGGTCTACTGGATGACAGGGTATGGGGAAGAGGCAGGTACTCACTGGGGAAGGGAGAGTCATCTGAAGTATTTGGAGCTGATCCTCACTTCCTTTTCTGACATTCATCCTTCTGTAAGTACCCTTAAGAAAGGAAGGCACTAATCTCTGTGTCTCTTTACAAACTGTGTAGGCCTAGACAGTGGGGCCATAGATCTTATGCTAGCCCAACATAAGCAGTAGTAATGGGCCACTCAGGAGTGTAGGTGAAATATGCAGCATGTTTTTATTAATATTAAATGCCATCCGTCTCCTTGTTTCTTTGGGGACTATATATATATATATATATATATATATATATATATATATATATATATATATATATATAAAATAACAGCTGTCCATTTTATAGGTATCCCTGCCATCTGGCTAAAATGATGGAAATGCAATCATGATTCCAAATGGCTATCAGTGGGGAAACCAGTTAAAGGACACCCACTTTCTACTTTTTCTCTAGATGCCAAGAACTCTCTGGTGCCTCTGGTGGGTGTCATCTCATTCCTGTTGAAAGGTGTGGCTTTACATAGCTGCCACTTTCAAAACTGTCCAAAGGGTTTGTAGCCCTTACATAAGGACAAACTGTCTATTTGGGTTCTGACATGAAACTCAACACTTCTAGGCCAGTGAAAGGGGGAAAAAACAGTCTCAGAAGGAAGTACATCCTTGGTTGAAATTAGGGGAAGGAGTAGATACTGGTGTTTAGCAACTGGCTCTGCTCCTCGAGTAGAGCATCTCTTTACAGGCTCTTCATCAGTGCTTCTTTGAGAAGGAAGCCATTAGTACAGGATGGGGAGTAAAGTGGATAAATGGTTTAGGTCCAAGTTGACTGGGAAGGAAGGAGGCACTAGCATGTATAGAAGGTTTGGAAGTGGGAGTTCCTGCTATAGGATATAGTCTGAGCACTTCTGGGGGCTGAGCAGGCATGAATTGTTCTAAACTAAATAAGACTAATGAGCCAGGGCTTTAGTACACATAGCCAAATATAAGATGCAACTTATCTTGGGGCTCTGTACCAATGGACAGGCCCTGAAAGCATGTCTCTGGAGAGGAGAAAAAAGTATTTCATCACTCTGGGTCCTTCTCTACTTGGGAGCTATTAATGCAAAGGGGCCTCAAGGAGGCAGCAGCAGGAGGGAGCAGGTGCATAGACTGATGGTCTGCTTAACAGTGAGAACACTTCCTTTCTGAGGCAGAGGCCAAGGAGACTTTGCTAAGGAACAGTCTTGTATTCACCACAAAGTACAGGCTGGGGACTCAGTTGGAGTATCTCTACTTCTAAATTCTCTAATAAGGACAAATTTTCCCTCACTAGGCAGCAGAGTGGAACACAAGCAGGGAGGAAATTAAATCTTTTCAAATAATTAATTTTTCTTTCATTCCTAGGACCCGCCAAGTTCCAAGCACCAGCTGGGACCACCTTCATTGCCTACATTGCCTGTACTACCAATATTGTCAAAGCCAGGGGACCAGCAAATATGAAAACTTGCTTCTTTAGGCTCTTAGATTCTTTGAGAGAGCCCTGCCATTGACCTTGTCCCTGACATGATAAAATCCTGGGCCCTGGAAAATTAGTGCCTCTCTCTAGAAGAGAAAGGAGAAAGGGAAATAGAAGTGAGTGTGCAAGACCATTTACCTTCAGCAGCTCTTTTAAAGAAGACTTTGCAGCTTCCACAAGTGAGAGCTCCATAATGACAGCCAGAAGCTTCATCCCCACAGATTAGGCAGGTCTTCTGGGGTGGAAAGTAATAGTCAATGGGCAGAACATGGTCCCTGGCAGTCTCCAAACTGGAAAGACACAAGAGAAATAATGCAATACATATCAGTGGTTGGCAGAAATGGGAGGGTAGAAGTCTGAGTTCTTGAGGAGTAAATTACATTTGTACATTATTATTATTCATTACTTAATACAGTCAATGTGGAGCTGAATTTTCCTGGGAATTCTTCTAGAGATGTTTGCAGGGTTTCCTGTTACGTGGACAGAACCTTTATGGATCCTGCTAAGGAATTAGACAAATTATCTGGGATCAGCCAATCTTATGAGCTATGTCTACATCAGGGAAGGATAAAGGCAGAAATCTGTGATTAAGGTATCTAACTCAAGGTGATAGTCAGGCAACAATTTCAGAGCAAATAAATGGTATGAACCCAGTCCTATGACTACCTTATCCAAGGGTAGACCTATGGCCAAACCAGATTAAACATCAAAGCAGTCTGATGTGCTTTGCTCTAGTCTCTGAGTCTCATTCTCATCTGCAAATAAGAATAATATCACCCATGCTACTGAGGTACTGTTGTGAATTATGATATAAATTAGACAATGGGATAAAAGCCCTTGAAATGAATACACAAGTGAGGGATCATAATTAGTTTTATCATAGCAGTCTTCTTTGGTCTTTTCCCCCCTATTCCCTCACTTTCCTTAGGAGTCTCTCTAGATCACATGGGTATACCCTCAATCCCATTCTACAACATAAAGTAGCAGAATCCCTATGCTTGAAGCTCTTGTTGAGAAATAATGGACAGAGATTCTCGAAATCTCTTAGGCTATCATCTCAACACTTGGCCATTACAATACTCAAGCTAGGATGGAGCTTCATAGGTCACCTAGTGTAACTACCTATCTCCAAGAAGATGCATGTCTGAGTCCTTCTAGGTGGATGTGAAGAAGAGGTCCAGAAAGCCAGTCCTGAAACTTAAAGGAATGAGTAATTCTTAGTCTCCCACAGTAATTAATTCAAGTTTAAACAAGTTTAACATGGCTCTTACTACTCAAAGGTCATTTTTTTCCCTCTCTTATGTCTTATATTTATCCATTAAACAAAACTTAAGTGACCTCTTGGATTAATCTGCCTCAGGCAGACAATTGCCCATATTCTCATCTACAGGAATGTGGCCACTATTTTTTATGAGTACTTCTTCTTTGCTAAGGAAGGAAAGTAAGCCCTAATGGTAGCCTGTTTGCTGTGTGGGGTGATTTTGGCACCCCAAAACAACTCTGTGAGACAATGTTTTACTTATATCAGATTAAGAAAGTTACAAAGTGGAGAAGCCCAGGACTATCTGACACCAAGGCCTGGATTAGCTGACTCCAAATCTAACACAGTTTCCATTACCCTATTGTCTCCTCGATACTCACCTTCACTTTCAACCCATGGTACTTTGATAATCATGCTCAGCACAGTCATCAGAATAATAATAAAAAAAGCATGAAAGGATTTCCTCCCTTTAACCTACCAAATAGCAGTCCTGGCAGGCCAAGAGCAAAGAAAGCTTTCATTCAGGCTACACTTGACAAGCATTTTATCTCTAAGGCACAAATATTAACCTTTATTCAGGTCCCAAGTATAACAAAAAGCACTCAAAAAGTTCTGAGGATATGCCAATCCAGTAGCTGGCTATGGTGGTCTGTCTTTTCTCCCCAGAAGCCTTCTTTTTCCTATCTTAACTGGAAAGCCAGCAGGAATCTATCCCCAAAAGCAATACAAACAAGGCAACAAATTCCACAGGAAAATGGTTCACTTCCCATTTACAAATGAGCCAAATGCAAAGAATGTCATTCCTTTGGCTAAAAATGTCATCTCGTTTGGTAAAAATTGTGTCCCCCATCCTCAGTCATTAAAAAAGGGGAAGAAGCAGATTTTTTTTCTTCCTTTCTTCTTTCTTTTTCTTTCTCTTTCTTTCTTTCCTTCCTTCCTTTTCTCTTCCCCCTCCTCCTCTTTCTTCTTCTTTTCCAAATGTCTTTACTCTCTTCCTACTTTTTTGACTTCTATAACTAATACAAACAGTTCAAATAAAATCAGAAGGACATGCATTTAGGCATTATATGTGCCAGGCCATTTTATATACATAATCTCATTTAATCTTCCCACTAGCACTATCAGGTAGCTCTGTATCTTACCTATATTGTAGGAAACTTATGCTCAGGAAAATTAAGTGAACTTGTTCAAGATCATTTATCTAGCAAGTGAAAATGCAAAGATTCCATCCTAGGTAAGTCCGACTCCAAGGTGTGGACTTGTAACCAATGACCAACCATGTTATGAGATTGGAGGTTGAAATTAGACAGAATAAATTCAACTCCTAGAACCTAGCCCTATGTACCTATGTAGCTGGAGATACAGTGTTGATCAAGATATTATTCTTGCCTCTAAGCAACATACTCTCTAGTAGAGAAGAAAGACAGGAAGCAAGGAACTGAAAAATAACATAGTAGATGATACAATAAAGCAGAGTACAGATTGCTACAGATGAGAAAGCACCTCAAAGACAGGAGTGGTTTTTGAAAAGCATAGAAGTATATATGGGTAAATGAAATGATGACGATAATAGTATCATCATCATCAATTATTAGTATATGATTGCAAAATAAATATTACACAAACAAAATGGAAACCTACATAAAGCAAATAGAGGTCTTTTGGAAAGAACTTTTAGGAAATAGTAATTTTCATCCATACTAAAACTTAAAATACAGTTCAAATTGTTTAAAAGAATATAATTAATCAAATTCATAATCAATGCTTACAAACTAAAGAAAATAATCAATATTTTTAGATATGAGTTTAATGAAATACATCTTACACAAAAATAACTATAAAGGGGGAGAAAGAAGAGCCAAACATATTTTAGAATCTGAACTCTTTCTAACTACAACCCACTTTGACCAGGGATCTGTGATATCTCCTGACCTCACCAGGTCAATTTCTGCCTACCTCCCCTTTCCTCCCTCTGGCAAAGTATTTTATACAGCAGTCTCACTGACCTTGGCCTAGTGTGGACAAAAGGCACATTACTGTTCTGACTCATGGGCTGACCTTTGGGCACTGGAAATAAAAATTCCAAGTGCAGGCCCTCTCCCAGGTTTATATTGAAGAGAAACTCATGCACATTTGTACCAGGAGGCGGGTGCGGAAATGATCAGAGCAGCCGTTTGCAAAAGCAGAAATGATAAACATCCACTGACAGGAGAGAGGATAAGTTCATTATGGTACACTAATTCAATAAAATACTCAGCAATGACAAGAAACAGAATATAGTTACACATAGGTGAATCTCACAAACTAATGTTGCACAAAAGACATAACTCATAAAAGCATACATACTATATGATTCCATTATATAATGTTCAAAAACAAGCAAAAGTAAACAATATATGTGTGAAAAAAAGCATTAAAATGCAAGGGAATAATAAACCTTAATATAGGATAGTTGTTTCCTCTGAAGGCAGGCTGGGAGTAATGATATAAGGAAGTAGAAATCAAGTTGATTTATATATCCATTTAAACATATTTATGAAGTTACTACATACCAGGTAGCACCCTATGTCCTGAGGTTAGAGAAGTGAACAACAATAAAAGAAATGGTATTGATGTTCTTAGTTAGAGCTCTTGAGTGTTCATTTTATTATTATGCTATATAACATATATTACATATATCCTTTTGTACAGCTATCATAGCACATAATAAAAGGAAAATTAAAAAGAAAACCTCAGAAGTTTCTAATATCCTCCTAACTAACATCCTAACTGCAAGTACACAGAGGTTTGCTTGGAGAACAAGTACAGAATTTGAATGAGACATTGTGTTTCTTCCTGCCTCCCCTGGGTTACACTCTCACTTATTATCCCAATGCAGGGCATTCAGTTTTATGAGTCTGAAGAAAAAGTGCTGCAGCATAGAATGGAAATTTTCCAAACCAGAACACCACTTCCTATTCTCCAACAGTTTCACAATTAATTAAATAAAAGTGTATTACAAACGCCAGTTCAACCATGAGAAAATTGGGCTCAGAAAACTTCAGCACCCAGCTGTAATCTTTATCCCTCAGTCTCTCTCTCTGATTTGGGGATACTTTAAAGGGTCTGACTATCTTAAGCAAGGCCCCCAATGATTATTAAAGCAGGGTGAAATGCAGAATCCACAGACCACTTTTCCTTGTCAGGGTGAGGAATGTCAATTCAACAGGGTTTTGGAGCCAGCCAGACCTGGGTTGGAATCCTGTCTCCAACACTAAACTTTGGACTCAGTAATTAGGGCTCTCTGAGCTCTATTTGCCTCATCTGGAGACTGGAGACACATTCTACCCTAAAGAGCTTTTCTGAGAATTACATTAAATAATACATATTAAGCCCTTCTCTCTGCCGGCCACATGGTAGCCACACTGCAAGTCTAGGTTGCCGTCACTTTTTGTCTTACCATAAAAAAACGGGAAATATATAAAATACTTAAAATAAAAAAGGCAATCATTTTTGGCTTTTAGGTAAAGGTAAATACAAGTGAAGAGGGAAGTAAAATAGACTAGATATGTAAAAGCATATCTTTTTCATACATACCTCTGTACTTTTCAAACAAGAAGGGATTTAGGAAACCACGAAACATCTTTATCGAGCATCATATTTTTTCCTGATGCTTACTAATATCAAATATTGTTATTAATCACACTGTGGACTTTAATGACATCTGTATGTAAATTTTTAAGATAAAAACAAGAGAGTTCAAAGTTATTCTCTGTTCATAGATCCCTTGTGCCTATGTTTTTGTGGCTACAAGGAATATTTCAGTGGGGAAACTGGTAAACTAATAGCATAATACTGGTAGTTTCTTTTCCCACTGCCAGCTTGAGATTTGAAATTTGATAACTGTTTGTCTAAGAGAACAGTCATGTTTTCTTTTAAAAGTATTACCTGACTTTATTTCATAGCTCTCTAATTCTGTTTAATAATGCCTTTTGTTGAAGTGAAAAGATATATAGGTAGAAGATCTAGTTTTCATGCCAATCTCTGCCACTCTCTAACAGAATGACCTTAAACAAGTCATTTGGCTTCAATTTCTTTACATGTAAAATGGATAAAGAAATACAGAACTCACAAGACCACTAAGAGGATTCAATGAGAATTTAGAGGTAAGGCAGCCCACAACGTTGCTGACACAATGCTTAATAAATGGCCATTGTTATAATAATCGCATGAGAAAATGGTAGAAATGAGAGTTGGGAAAAGAACTAGGTTCTAAAAAACAACCTCTGAAGGGAAAAAAAAAAAAAAAAAACACTTCTGAGGTAGGTTTCCTTAATACAATTTTGAAGATATGCAAACTTAGACTTAGATAAGGTAAATGACTTGTCTGAATTCATACAATTAGTAGGTGGCAAAGCCAGAATTCATACCTGGAAATAGTCCCCCCTTAATGCATATTTTTCCACTATTCTAAACTGCCAAGATGGCATAATATGTATGTTATTGCCTAGTTTTAATTTAATTAGGCTATTTTCAACAGGTTTATTGATACATAATTAATATACACCATAAAATTCACCATTTTGGCATATTTACATTTAGTACAGCAAATTAATTTTAGAACATTTTCATTACCCCAAAAAGAAACCCCGTACCCATTAGCAGTCACTCCCTGTTTCCTCCTCCTCTCAGACCCTGTCAACACTACTTTACTTTCTGTCTCTAAACATTTGCCCTTTATGGGCTTCTGGTTCACGATGATAATATAGGAAGATCCTGAACTCAATTCTACAGCTAAATATGAAAATATTTCTTTTTAAAAAATAAAAACTGAAGGCTCTCTGAGTGACAATGACATGTTTGTCAAATGAGAAGACCACACTGAAGTGGGTAGGAGAGGCTGGGAAACAATCTCACCATAAACCCCACCCTGGTGTAGCATCCCACAATTGGGAGATAACTCAAAACCTGAAACTTGCCCTGAGGAGTGAAGGCTTTGAATGCTACATCAGGTATCCCAAATTTTAATATGTACATTGAGAGACAAGCCCTCAAAACATATAACTTTGAAAACCAAAGGGGCTTGTGTCTGGAGACCCACAAGTCTATATAGCAATATGAGAAACCACTCTTAAAGGGCCTGCATGCTTGGACTTACCCACCCCAGGGCCCAGTTCAGAGGCAGCCAATTATGCCCAGGCTTAAAATAAAGGAGACTCACCTGCTTACATTAAAGCAGGAGACTGAGGTCAGACACCTAATTTAACATACAGATCTAGGAGCCTGCTGGAACACTTTCTGAGGGTGGAGATTTGTGGGTGCCATCCTTGTGCTCTCCCTTTGTCATGTCCCAAAGCACCAGTATCTTCTGGAAGGGAGATTTTAAATGTGTCTGGTGCTCTAATTTTTGTGGCTACAGCCTAAGGGATATCTCTTCATTGCCTGGCTCTGGGGACCAGGGAGGATTTTTTTCCTGGTCTGATTGGACTGTAATAATTGGTGTCACCCAGAAAGGAGCTCATAACCTTGTCTGGTGCCATCATTTTGTGACTGGGGCAGGGCCACCTGGTTTGGTGGCCAGTAGAGCTTATGCTCATGGTTACCACATATTTGTAATCAATGGAGAAAGAGTTCTTAAACAACTACCACCCCCAGGGAACATCAAGAGGTGATAGACCCAGGAGCTCAGTTTTTCTATAAAGGAGGTCTATTAGCTAATCATCTTGATTGCAGTGGGGCAGGCTTCTAATTAAACACACATTTGGGGTTGACTGTAATTGTTTCCAGATACCTTATAGGGTGGGTACTATCTTGTACTTACCCTCTGCCATGCTTCAGAGAGCCAGTGTCTGTTGCCATGGTGCTTATGCATGGTGTCCATTTTGTTTGTGTGTGTGTGTGTGTGTGTGTGTGTGTGTGTGTGTGTGTGTGTTTTGGCTGATGCCTGGGACAGCCCTTAATCATTAGGCTTTGGTGGCTGGGGGACATTTTGGAGCTTGCATTTCTGGGTCCCACAGGGCTGTGGCAATCAGAGAGACAGTTCTTGACAGAATACAACCCATAGAGCACTGCACAGAGAGAAAACTGAGGCACACCCACAGTCCTTCTATAAAGCAAACCTCTTCGCTGGTCCTGGAGCTTTGGCATGAGGGGAACACTTCAAATTTAGCACACATTTATAGGACTATGAAGCTGCTCTCAAGGAATGTAGGCTGTAGATGCCATCTTGGTTTTCTGCCCTTCTCCAGCTTGCCAGTATCACCCAGAAAAGAGCTATACACTCATATGGAACCCTCAGTTGCTCAGGAGACACTTCCCAATCACCTGGCTGTGGTGGCCAGCAGGGCTTATGCATTTGGTCCCAAAGGGCTGTATCTATTTGAACCTAGGTGCTCACTGAGACCCTTCCCATTAAGACACTGACAGGTCTTGGCACATACTCAACTACTGGGAACTATAAAATTATAGTAGGTAGCTTGCACAAGCACAAAGATTTGAGAGACAACAAATAGTTGAGGCAGGGTTGAATGACAAAGTTCATCTCCTACATGAGGCCACTATTTAAAGACTAGAAGAGCTAGTTGTTTCATCCACTATATAGGTAAGTTTTTGTCCAGGAATCAGTTGGGTGGGTGTTAGGTTGTGTGGCTGCATCACAGCGGGGCCACTACTATCTCCCCTGTGATTCAGCCCATGTTGTTCCCACAATGGGAGACTCATTTGACCTGCCATTCTGGCAGCCAGGGGTCCTGCCCTATTGAGCTCAGTTCCACAGGGGATCTGAGAGCTGCTCAGAGCCTGGACCTTCATTGCATGTCTCCCTCAGAGGTTTTTGCTCAGAAAGGGGAGGAGGTGCCCACTCCCCTCCTATAGGCTCGCTAGCATAACCCCCAACAAGAGACTCTTTGGGCCTATTCTCCCAAATCATGGTGGCCCTGCTTTGTTGAGCTCAGCTGCACTGGAGGAAGGGAATGCTGCTCAAAGCTAGTACATTGGAAGTGTGTCTCCCGCAGATGCTATTATTTGGGACTAGGAAGAAGAGCTTGGCCCCCTCCTGCAGGCTTAGCTGGCACCACTCTCAACGGGAAACTTTTTATCTGTCCTCCTGAGCCCCAGTGGCTCCTCTCTGTTGAGCTTGTTCCTGCAGAGGGACAGCTGGCTGCACTGAACCTAAACCTGAGGTGCACTCCTCCTGGATGCACTATACTTGGAGACTCTGGCAAAGACTGAGTGGTATGGTTCTGGAGTAGGGGCTACTTTCCACTCATTGAGTGCCAGACCACACGGCTCCTAAGTAGGGTACCCACTAGCACTATCCTGATAGTGTAGTAGCTCCAGACAGGTAGCCCAAGGCCAGTTACACACAACATAGGTCATAGACATGTACATGAACTTATCCCAGTGGACCCACAACGAACATAAAAAGTGGTGTGCTTAAGACCACACCAGAGCTTGACCAACTTGTCACATAAGTGGCACACCAAAGTGAGATGCTGGCCATCACCAGACCCTGTTGGGAACAACACCTCCTCAAGGGGCAGACCTGCACAGTAACTCATACATGGTAATCAAGCTTTACCATTATAATCAGCCAGCCTTAAGGGTTAAATCCATCCACGAAAGGGCCAACAGCATTCAAGACTCAACTAAAGCATTGGCCAGCATGGCTCACTTGTTAGGGCATCGGCCCACACACCAAAGGGTTGTGGTTCAGTTCCTGTACCTGAGAACATGTACCTGGGTTGCAGGGTTTGATCTGCGGCCCCAGTCAGGGTGTGTGTGGGTGGCAATCAATTGATGTGTCTCTCTCACATCAATATCTCTCTCTCTCTCTCTCTCTCTTTCTACCTCCCTTCTTTCCACTAGCTCTAAAAATCAAAGGAAAGCCCAGCCAGTGTGGATCAGTTGGTTGAGCATCATCTCATGCACCAGGAGACTGCAGATTTGATTCCTGGCCAGGGCACATGCTCATTTGCAGGATCGATACCTTGTAAGGGGCATGCAGGAGGCAACAAGTCAGTTCCTCTCTTGCGTTGATGTTTCTTTTTCTCTCCCTGCCTCTCTCTTTAAAATCAATGAAAACATATTAAAAAATAAAAATCAATGGAAAAAAATATCCTTGGGCGAGAACTACCAAAAATAAAGTCTCACCTACAACAGGAGGGTGCACATAACCCACACAAAAATTTTTCATAGCATTGAGCTCAAGTGATATGGAAGATTGTGCCACTTAGCCCAACAAGACACTGACATCATAAAGCCATCATAACAAGTTTAGGAGTCATAGAAGATCTACTTAATACACACAGGCAAAAATGGAGAAACAAAGAAATATGCCCCAAATTAAAGAACAAGAGAAATCCCAGGAAAATAATTAAATGCAATGAAAGCAAGCAAGGCACCAGATGCAGAGTTTAAAAATAAGATAAAAGGGATGCCTAATGACCTTAGTGAAGAATAGATGATCTCAGTGAGATGTTAAAGAAAAAGAGTATGCATGAAATACTTCATAAAAAACACAAAGAAATGCAAGTCAGATATGAAGAATATGATATTTGAAATGAAGAATACACTGGAAGGAATCAACAGCAGGTTAGATGAAGTGGAGGATTGAATCAGCAATTTAGAGGATAAGATAAGGGTACACAACCAAGCAGAGCATGGAAAAGAAAAGAGCTCAGCTGGTGTGGCTCAGTGGTTGAGCATCGACCCATGCACCAAGAGGTCACCAGTTCGATTCCTGGTCAGGGCATATGCCCAGGTTGTGGACCAAATTCCCAGTAGGGGCATGCAGGAGGCAGCCAATTGATGTTTCTCTTTTACATCAATCTTTCTATCTCTCTCTCCCTCTCAAATCAAAAAAGAAAATTAATTAATTAATTAATTAATTAATTAATTAAAAGAGAATTGCTCTGGCTGGTGTGGCTCAGTTGGTTGAGCATTGTCCCATGAACCAAAATATCACCAGTTCAATTCCTGGTTGGGACACATGCCCAGGTTGTGGGTTTGGTCCCCAGTTGGGGTACATAATGAAGGCAACAGACTGATGTTTCTCTCTCTCTCTCTCCCTCCCTCTCCCTTTCTCTCTCTCTAAAAAATCAATAAAACATTAAAAAATGAAAAGAAAATTTTCAAGTTTAAGGGACCTCTGGGACAACATCAAGTGTAACATCATCAGCACCAGAAGGGTACTAGAAAGAGAAGAGAGTGAGCAATGGCTAGAGGAACTGTTTGAAGAAATAATGGCTGAAAACTTCCTGAACCAGGTGAAGGAAAAAGTCACACAATTTCAGGAAGCACAGGTTCCCAAACAAGATGAACCTAAAGAAGCCCACACCAAGACACATCATAATTGAAATAGGAAAGGTTAAACACAAAGAGAAAAATCTTAAGAACAGCAAGAGAGAGTTTATTAACTGCAGGAGAGCTCCCATAAAATGGTCAGATGATTTCTCAACAGAAACACTTCAGGCCAGAGAGATTGACATGAAATATTCAAAGTGACAAAAAGAAAGGACTTACAACCAAGTGTACTCTATCCAGCAAGGTTGTCATTTAAAATTGAAGATGAAATAAAGAACTTCCCAGACAAAAAAAAAATAAATAAAATAATCAAATCAAATAAAAAGATAAAAGAGTTCATTACCACCCAATCAGTATTGCATAAAATGTTAAAGGGCCTGCTTTAAGAAGAGAGAAATAAAAAGAAAGAAAAACAAATAGAGAGAGGAACACAGGTATTAAAAAATGGCAATAAATAAGTACCTATCAATAATAACCTTAAATGTAAATGGATTAAATGTTCCAACAAAAAGACATAGGGCAGCTGAATGGATAAGAAAATATGACCCATATATATGCTGTCTACAAGTGACCCACCTCAGAACAAAAGATACACACAGATCAAAAGTGAGGAGATGGAAAAAAATATTCCATGCAAATGAAAATAAGAAAAAGAGCTAAAGTAGAAATACAACAGACAAAATACATTTCAAAACAAAGGCCATAACAAGACAAAAAATGTCACTACATAATACTAAAAAGATCTATCCAATATGGGGATATAACCCGTGTAAATATATGTACTCAATATAGGAGCACCTGAATATATAAAGAAAATGTTAGTAGACATTAAGGGAGAGTTCAACAGCAACACAGTCATAGTAGGGGATCTTAACACACCATTGACATTAATGGGTAGTTCTTCCAGATAAAAAAATTAACAAGAAAATAGTGACCTTAAATAATACACTGGATAAGGTAAATGTAATTGATATTACAGAATATTTTATCCCAAAGCATCAACATATACATTCGTTTCAAGGGCACATGGAATATTCTCAAAGATAAAGCACATGTCAGGACACAACATAAGTCAATAAATTTAAAAAGATTGAAATCATATCAAGCATCTTTTATGACCACAATGGTATGAAACAAGAAATCAATTACATTAAAAAAAAAACAAAACCTGAAAAACATTCAAACACATGAAGCCTAAATAATATGTTATTAAACAATGAATGGGTTAACAATGAAATAAAAATCAATAAAAAGTTACCTGGAAACAAATGAAAATGAACACACAACAACCCCAAATCTATGGGACATAGCAAAAGCAGTCCTCAGAGGGAAGTTCATAGCATTACAGGTTTGCCTCAAGAAGCAAGAAAAATCTCAAATAAACAATCTAACCCTACACCTAAAAGAAACCAGAAAAAGAACAACAGACAATGCCTATAGAAAGTAGAAGAAAAAAAGAAATACAGATTGAAGTGCAAATAAATGACATAGAAATTAAAAAACATTACAAAAGGTCAATGAAACAAAGAGCTGTTTCTTTGAAAGGATAAACAAGATTGACAAATACAAACTCATCAAGGAAAAAAGAGAGAGGACACAAATAAAATCAGAAATGAAAGAGGAAAAGTAACAACAGAAAGACACAGGATTATAAGAAAATACTATGAACACATGTATCCCTACAAATTGGACAACCTGGGTGAAATGGATAAATTCCTAGAAACATACAATCTTCCAAATCTGAATCAGGAACATACAGAAAACCTGAATAGACCAATTACAGCTAATAAAATTGGAGCAGTAATCTAAAAACTCTCAGCAAATAAATGTCCTGGACTGGATGGCTTCACAGGTAAATTTTACTAAACATTCAAAGAGAAACTAATAACTGTCCTCCTCAAACTATTCTAAAAATATTCAAAAGGAGGAAAGATTTCTAAACTCTTTTTAAAAGGCCAAGATCATGTTAACCCTTTCATTATTTAATAACATATTAATAAAAATCACATGATCATATCAACAGATGCAGAAAAAGCATTTGACAAAATCCAGCACCCATTTATCATAAAAATTCTCAGCAAAGTGGAAATAGAGGGATCATATCTCAACATAATAAAGGCTATATATGTAATACCTCCACCCAACATCATCCTCAATAGGCAAAAAATAAAAACATTTCCCTTAAGATTAGGAACAACACAGGGATGTCCACTTTCACTTCTCAACATAGTACTGGAAGTCTTAGCCAGAGCAATCAGACAAGAAGAAGAAATAAAAGGCATCCAACTTGGAAAGGAGGAAGTAAAACTGTCATTATTCACAGATGACAATATTGTACGTAGAAAACCCTAAAGACTCCACCAGAAAACTACTAAACCTAATAAATGTATTTGGCAAAGTAGCAGGATACAAAATTCATACTCAGATATTGGAGGCTTTTTTATACACCATAATGAATGACCAGAAAGAAAAACTAAGAAAAAAATCCCATTTACTATTGCAACAACAACAACAAAAAGGTACCTAGGAATAAATTTAACCAAGACAGTAAAAGACCTATACTTGGAAAACTACAGGATATTGAACAAAGAAATTGAGGAAGATACAAATAAGTGGACACATATACCATGTCCATGGATTGGAAGAATTAACATCATTAAAATATCCATATAACCAAAAGCATTATATAGATTCAATGCAATTCCTATTAAAATACCAATGGCATAATTCACAGATCTAGAACAAATATTCCAGAAATTTATATAGAACCACGAAAGACACCAAATAGCCTCAACAATCTTGGGAAAGAAGAAAAAATTTGGAGGGATGACAATACCAGATATCAAACTATACTACAAGGCCATCATAATCAAAACATCCTGGTACTGGAATAAGAACAGGCATATAGATCAATGTAATGAAAAAGAGAGCCCAGAAATCAACACATACTTTTATGGTCAATTAATATTTGACAAAGGAGGCAAGAGCATACAATGAAATAAAAACAATCTCTTTAACAGATGGTGTTGGGGGAAATGGACAGGTACATGCAAAAGAACAAAACTAGACCACCATCTCATACCATACATAAGAATAAACTCACAAAGGATAAAAGACTAAAATATAAGTCACAAAACCATAAAAATCCCAGAAGACAACATAGGTAAAAAAAATCTTAAACATCTTTTGTAGCAATGTTTTTCTGATACATCTCCTATGGCACAGGAAACAAAAGAAAAAAAAAATAAACAAATGGGACTACATCAAACTAAAAAGCTTCTTCACAGCAAAAGAAACCATCAACAAAATGAAAAGGAAACCCACTGTCTGGGAGAACATATTTGCCAATGATACATCTGATAAGGGGTCACTTTCCAAAATATATAAAGAACTTATACAACTCAACACCAGGAAAGGAAAGAAATCCAATTTAAAAATGAGCAAAAGACCTGAATAGACTTCTCCAAAGAGGACATACAAATGGCCAATAGACATATGAAAAAATTCTCAATGTCACTATCATCAGGGAAATGCAAATTAAAACTACAGTGAGGTATCACCCACACCTGCCAGAATGGCTACCATTAATAAATCAATGAACAACGGGTGCTGGCGAGGATGTGGAGAAAAGGGAACCCTTGTGCACTGTTGGTAGGAATGCAGACTGGTGTAGCCACTGTGGAAAACAGCATGAAGTTTCCTAAAAAAATTAATTATGAAGCTACGTTTTGACCCAGTGATCCCACATCTGGGAATATATCTGAAAAAACCCGAAATACTAATCCCAAAGAATATATGCACCCCTATAAATTCCAAGTGCCCATCAGCAAATGAGTGGATAAAAATGCTGTGGTACCTTTACACAATGCAATACTACTCAGCAGTAAAAAAGAAGGAAATCTTACCTTTACAACAGCAAGAATGGACGTGGAGATTATTATTCTAAGTGAAAAAAGCCAGTCAGAGAAAGACAAATACCATATGATCTTATATGTGGAGTCTAATGTAGAAAATAAACTGACAAACAAAATAGAAACAGAGTCATGGAAACAAGGAACAGACTGACAGCTGTCAGAGTTGAGGGTGATTATGGGTCTAGATGAAAGAAGGTGAAGGGATTAAGCAAAAAAAAAACCAAAACTGTATATATATATATAGTATGTGTCACATAGACACATACAACAGGGTGGTGGTGATAGCTAGAGGGGAAAGGAGAGTGGGGGTGGTTGGAGGTGGACAAAGGTGTGATAACTGTGGATGGAAAAAGACTTTGATTTGGGGGTGGGAGCACAATGCAGAGTGCAGATGATGTTTTGTTGAGTTGTACACTTGAAACCTGTATGGTTTTGTGAACCAATGTCACCCCAATACATTCAATTAAAAGAATATACCTGAGGAAAACCAAAAAAAAGTGGGGATTCTAAACAAGCAGAGACTAAATAATTTCATCCCCACTGCACCAGCCTTACAAGGAATATTAAAGGGACTTATTTAAGCTGAAAAGAAAGGGCACTCTTTAGTAAGAAGAATACATATGAAAGAATAAATCTCACTGGAAAGGTAAATGATAGTAAAGGTAATAAATGAATCATTTAAAAAGCTAGTATGAAGGTTAAAAGACAAAAGTAGTAATACTAACTATGATTATAATAATTATTTAAGGAATACGCAAGATAAAAAGATGTAAAATGAGACATCAAAAACATGAAATGTGTGGGGAAAGTAATTATATTGAGCTTTACAACGGGATTAAAGTTATGTTTTTATCAGCTTAAAATAGACTGTTATAAATATAAGTTATTGAATGTAAGCGTCCAGTTAACCCAAAAGCAAAAAACTTATAGTAAATATAGGAGTAAAAGATAAGAAAAAATATATAAGCATACCACTTAAAAAAGTCATCAAACAATCAAGGAAGTGAATAAGAAAAGAGCAAAAAAACACAGAGGAACAACAACAACAAAAAAGCCAGAAAACAAGTTAAATGGCAAGAAGCATATACTTGTCAATAATTATTTTAAATTTAAATGATCTAAATTCTTCAATCAAAAGATATAGTGTAGCTCAGTGGATAATGCAATATGACTAATCTATATGCTGCTTATAAGGGACTCACTTTATATGTAAGAAACACAGACAAAGTGAAGGGATGGAATAAGATATTCATGCAAATGGAAACCAAATGAAAGCTGGAGTAGCTATACTTATATAAAAAATAGACTTTAAAACAAAGACTGCCATAAGAGACAAGAACAGTGTTATATAATGATGAAGGTGTCAATCCAGCAAGAAGATATAAGATTCGTAAATATTTATACACCCAACATAGGAGCACCTAAATATATAAGGCAAATATTAACAGACACAAAGGGGGAAATATATAGCAAGACAATGATGGTAGGGGACTTTAATACCCCACTTACATCAATATATAGATCATCCAGACAGAAAATAAACATCGGCCTCAACAACACATTAGGCCAGATGGACTTAGATATTTACAGAACATTCTATTCAAAAGCAACAGAATTTACATTCTTCTCAAGTGCACATGTAACATTTTCCAAGATAGATCATATGTTAGACCAAAAAACAAGTCGCAACAAATTTAAGAGGACTGATATCATGTGAAGTCTCTTTTCCCACCACAATGGTATAAAACTTGAAATGAATTACATGAAGAAAACTGGAAAATTCACTAATATGTAATGATTAAACAACATGCTACTGAACAGTCATGGGCTAAAGAAAAAAATCAAAAGGTAAATTTAAAAAATACCTTGAGAGAAATGAAAGTGAAAATGTGACATACTGAAATTTATGGGATGTAGCAAAAGGAGTTCTAAGAGGGAAGTTCAGAGCAATAAATGCCTACATCAAGAAACAAAATAAGTCTCAGATAAGCAATCTAACTTTACACCTCAAGAAACTAGAAAAAGAACAAACAAAGCACAAAGTTAGTATAAAGATGGAAATAACAAAGCTTAGGGCAGAAATAAATGAAATAGAGACTAAAAAGACAATAGAAAAGAGCAATAAAACTAAGATCTGTTTTTTAAAAGATGAACAAAATTCACAAATCTTTAGCTAGACTCACAGGAGAAAAAGAGAGGACTCAAATAAATAAAATCAGAAATTAAAGAGGAGGTGTTAAAACTGACCACATAAATGCAGATTATCATAAGATACTACTATGAACAATTTTACACTAACACATTAGCCAATCTAGAAGAAATGGTTAATTCCTAGAAACATATAACCTACCAAGACAGAATCATGATGAAATAGAATATCTGAATAGATAGATGACTAACAAGGGGATTGAAATAGTAATCAAAAACCTCCATCAAACGAAAGTTCAGGAACACACAGTTTCACTTGTGAAGTTTACCAAACATTTGAAAAAGAATTAGTATCAATCCCTTTCAAACTCCTCCTAAAAACAAGAGGAAAATCTCTTATAAGCCCATTTTATGGGATCAGCTTTACCCAGATACCAAAACCATAGAATAATGTCACAAGAAAATTATAGGCCAATATCCCTGTTAAATATAGATGCAAAAATCCACAAAAAAATGTTAGCAAACCTAATTAAACAATCAATTAAAAGAATCAATCACCATGATCTAGTAGAATTTATTATATGGATACAAGGATGGTTCAACACTCATAAATCAATCAATGTGATACAAAATGAAGGATAAAAATCATGTGGTTGTTTCAATAGATGTAGAAAAAAACATTTGACAAAATACAATGTCCATTTATAATAAAAACTCTCAATAATGTGGGTATAGAGGGAATGCACCTTAATATAATAAAGACCATATATGCAAGCCCACAGCTAACATCACATCATACTCAATGGTGAAAAGCTAAAAGCTTTTTCTCTAAGATCAGGAACAAGAAAAGGATGCCCTCTCTCACCACTCTTATTCAACATATTTTTGGATGTCCTAGCCAGAGCAATTAAGCAAGAAAAAGAAATAAAAAGTATCTCAATTGAGAAGGAAGTAAAACTGTCACTATTTGCAGATGACATGATTATATATTGGAAAACCTAAAGACTCCATCTAAAAACTTTTAGAACTGATAAACAAATTCAGTAAGGTTGCAGTGTATAAAGTTAATACATAAAATCTGTTCTGTTGTATTTCTATGCACTAGCAGTGAACTATCAGAAAGATAGATGAAGAAAATAATCAAATCAAAAGAATAAAATACTTGGGAATAAAACTAACCAAAAGGGTAAAGGCCTTATATATTAAAAACTAATCAATTAAAGAGTACAAAAATAAATGGAAAGATATTCTATAGCCATGGCTTGGAAAAATTAATATTATAAAAATGTTCATACTACCCAAAGCAATATACAGATTCAATGCAATCCCTATGAAAATTCAAGTGGCATTTTTAAAGAAATAGAACAAGCAATCCTGAAATATGAAACCACAAAATACTCCAAATAGACAAAGCAATCTTGAGAAATACTAACAAAGCTGAATGAATCACATTCCTTGATTTGAAACTATACAAAGATATAGTAATTAAAACAATATCATATTGGCATAAAAGTAGACATATAGGTCAATGTAATAGAATAGACAGCCCAGAAATCAATCCATACATATATGATCAACTAATTTAGGACAAAGGAGGCAAGAATATACAATAGGGAAAAACAATCTCTTCAATTAATGGTGTTGCAAAAATTGGACAACCACATGTAGAAGAATGCACAAAAATTAACTCAAAATGGATCAAACATTTGAATGTTAGACCTGAAGCCAAAAAACTCCTAGAAGAAAACAAAGTCAATAAACTCCTTGACATAGGTCTTAGTGACATATATATATTTTTTAGTCTGACACGGAAAGCAAAAGGAACAAAAGCAAAAACAAACAAGTGGGGTTACATCAAAGTAAAAGGCTTCTGCACAACAAAGGAAACCATTTACAAAATGAAAGGGGAGAGATATTGGCAAATCTTTTTTTTACCTTTTTTTATTAATTTATTTTTGTTACAGATGTTTCTCCTTTTTTCCCCAGTGACATCCTCCTCCCCATCCCCCCCACCCTGTCCCCAGCTTTGTTGTCCATGTCCATCAGTTATGTGTACATGCATATAAGTTCTGTGGATTATCTCTTCCCTCCCCCCACCCCCTCTTCTGAGGATTGTCAGTCTGTACACTACTTCCACATCTCTGGGTCTACACTGTTCCTCAGACTATGTTCATTATATTCAAGAAATAAGTGAGATCATGTGATATTTGTCTTTCTCTGCTTGGCTTGCTTCACTTAGGATAATACTCTTCAGGTCCCTCCATGTCGTCTCAAAGGATAAGAGATCTTTCTTTCTTATAGCTGCATAGTACTCCACCGTGTATATGTATCACAGCTTTTTTATCCACTTGTCCACTGATGGACACTTGGGCTGTTTCCAGATCTTAGCTATTGTAAATAGTGCTGCTATGAACGTGGGGGTACATATGTTCTTTCTGATTGGTGTTTCAGGCTTCTTAGGGTATATTCCTAGAAGTGTGATCACTGGGTCAAATGGCAGTTCAATTTTTCACTTTTTGGGGTAACACCATAGTGTTTTCCATAGTGGCTGCCACAGTCTGCATTCTCACCAGCAGTGTACTAGAGTCCCCTTTTCTCCACACCCTCGCCAACACTTGTTGTTTGATGATATGTTGATGGCTGCCATTCTGACAACTGTGAGGTGCTACCTCATTGTTGTTTTAATTTGCATCTCTCTGATGAATAGTAATGTTGAGCATTTCTTCATGTGTCTCTTAGCCATTTGTATGTCCTGTTTAGAGAGGTGTCTATTTAGTTCCTCTGCCCATTTTTAATTGGGTTCTTTGTCTTCCTTTTGTTGAGTTGTATGAGCACTCTATATATTTTGGAGATTAACTCCTTATCTGATATATCATTGGCAATTAAGCTCTCCCATACAGTGGGTTTACTTACCAATTTGATGGTTGTTTTTTTTGTTTGTTTGTTTGTTTTTTTCCTGTGCAGAAGCTTTTTAGTTTGATGTAGTCCCAGGTGTTCATATTTTCCTTTGTTTCTGTTGCCTTAGGTGATGTATCAGTGAAAATTCTGCTGCGTATGATCTCTGAAATTTTGTTGCCTACATTTTCTTCTAGGATTTTTATGGATTCACGAGTCACATTTAATTCTTTTATCCATTTTGAGTTTATTCTTGTGTATGGTGTAAGTTGATGGTCTAATTTCATTTTTTTGCATGTAGCTGTCCAATTTTCCCAACACCATTTATTAAACAAGCTGTCTTTACTCCATTGTATGCTCTTACCACCTTTGTCAAATATTAATTCAGCATAATGTCTTGAGTCAATTTCCGGATTCTCTGTTCTGTTCCACTGGTCCATATGCCTGTTCTTGTGCCAGTACCAGGCTGTTTTGATTACAGTAGCTTTGTAGTATAAGCTGATATCCGGTATTGTGATCCCACCTACTTTGTCCTTCTTTTTCAAGATTGCTGATGCTATTCGGGGTCTTTTTTGGTTCCATAGGAACTTTTGAAGTATTTGTTCTAGTTCTGTGAAAGATATCATTGGTATTTTGATGGGGATTGCATTGAATCTATACATTGCTTTGGGTAATATGGACATTTTAATGATGTTAATTCTTCCAATCCATGAGCAAGGTATGTGCTTCCACTTTATTATATCTTCCTCTATGTCTTTTTTCAATGTCCTGTAGTTTTCTGCAAATAGGTCCTTTACTTCTTTGGTTAATTTTATTCCTAGGTATCTTAATTTTTTTTGCCGTGATGGTAAATGGGATGGTTTTTTTAGTTTCTCTTTCTGTGAATTCATCATTGGTGTATAAGAATGCCATCGATTTCTTGATGTTAATTTTGTATCCTGCTACTTTGCCAAATTCATTTATTAAGTCAAGTAGATTTTTCATGGAGTCTTTAGGCTTTTTTATGTATAATATCATGTCATCTGCGAATAATGAGTTTCACTTCCTCCTTTCCAATTTGGATCCCTTTTATTCTTTTTTCATGTCTGATTGCTGTAGCTAAGATTTCCAGTACTATGATAAATAAGAGCGGCAAAAGTGGGCATCCCTGTCTTATTCCTGTTCCTAAGGAAAATGTTTTGAGTTTTTGCCCATTAAGTATGATGTTGGCTGTAGGTCTTTCATATATAGACTTTATTATGTTGAGACATGATCCCTCTATTCTCACATTGCTGAGCGTTTTTATCAGAAATGGGTGCTGAATTTTGTCAAATACTTTTCAGTGTCTATTGATATGATCATGTGGTTTTTATCTTTCATTTTGTTTATGTGGTGTATCACATTTATTGATTTGCAAATATTGAACCAGCCTTGCATCCCTGGGATGAATCCCACATGGTCATGGTGAATAATTTTTTTGATATATTGCTGGATCCAATTTGCTAGTATGTTGTTAAGGATATTGGCATCTATGTTCATAAGGGATATTGGCCTGTAGTTTTCTTTCTTTGTAGGGTTTTTTTCTGGTTTTGGAATTATAATTATGCTGGCCTCATAAAACGAGTTTGGAGGTCTTCCTTATTCTTGAATTTTTTGAAATAGTTAGAGAAGAATGGGTGTTAGTTCTTCTTTGAGTGTTCGGTAAAACTCCTCTGTGAAGCCGTCCGGGCCTGGGCTTTTGTTTGCTGGGAGAGTCTTGATTATATCCTCAATTTCCTTAGGTGTTATTGGTCTGTTCAAGTTTTCTATCTCTTCCCGGTCCAGTTTTGGGAGACTATGTGTTTCTAGAAATTTGTCCATTTCACTTAGATTGTCGAATTTGTTGCCATATAAATGTTCATAGTATTTGTTAACGATCCTTTGTATTTCTGTGGTGTCAGTTGTTACTTCTCCTCTTTCATTTCTGATTTTGTGCATTTGGGTTCTCTCTGTTTGTTTCTTGGTGAGTCTAGCTAAGGGTCCATCAATCTTGTTTATCTTTTAAAAAAACCAGCTCTTTGTTTCATTGATCCTTTGAATTGTTTTTCTGGTCTCTATGTCATTTATTTCTGCTCTGATGGTTACTATTTCCTTCCTTCTACTTGCTCTGGCGTTTTCTTTTTGTTTGCTTTCTAGTTCTTTAAGTTGTGAGGTTAGATAGTCTATTAGAAATTTTTCTTGTTGCTTGAGGTAGGCCTGGAGTGCTATGAACTTCCCTCTCATAACTGCTTTCACTGCATCCCATAGATTTTGTGTTGTTGTGTGTTCATTTTCATTGGTTTCCAGGAAGTTTTTAATTTCTTCCTTGATCTTCTCGGTAACCCATTCATTGTTTCATAACATGCTATTTAGCCTCGATGTGTTCAAATGTCTTTTCATGTTCCTGTTGCAATTGATTTCTAGTTTCATGCCATTATGATCTGCGAAGATGCTTGATATGATTTCAATCTTCTTGAACTTGTAGAGACTTAGTCTGCATCCTAACATGTGGTCTATCTTTGAGAATGTCCCATGTACACTTGAGAAGAATTTGAATTGTGTAGTTTTGGGGTGTAATTCTCTGTAGATATCTTTTAAGTCCATTTGGTCTAGTGCTTCATTTAGAGTCTCTGTTTCCTTGTTAATTTTTTGTCTAGAGGATCTATCCAGTGATGTCAGCGGGGTGTTGAAGTCCCCTGCTATGATTGTATTGCTGTCAATTTCTTCTTTGAAGTCCTCCAGAAGATTTTTAATATATTTTGGTGCTCCTATAATGGGTGCATACATGTTTACCAAGGTTATATCTTCCTGTTGGATAGATCCTTTCAATATTATGTAGTGACCTTCTTTGTCTCTAGTTATGGCCTTCATTTTGAAATCTATTTTATCAGATATGAGTATTGCTACCCCAGTTTTTTTTTTTCCTTTCCATTTACTTGGAAGATTTTTTTTTCCATCCCTTCACTTTCATCTTATGTGAGTCTTTTGTTGTGAGGTGGGTCTCTTGTAAACAACATATGTATGTGTCATGCTTTCTTAACCAATCAGCTACTGTGTGTCTTTTTATCAGAGCATTCAATCCATTTACATTTGAGGTGATTATTGATATGTACTTATTTATTGCCATTTTTTGTTTAGTGTGGTTCTATTTTACTTCCTATTTCCTCTATTAATTACAGCAGTCCTTTTAACATTTCTTGTGTGCTCGTTTGGTGCTAATGTATTCCCTTAGCCTTTTTTTTGTCTGGGAAGCTCTTTATTTCACCTTCTATTTTGAATGATAGCTTTGTTGGGTAGAGTACTCTTGGATTCAGATCCTCGTTTTTCATGACCTTGATTACTTCATGTCATTCCCTTCTGGCCTGTTGTGTTTCTGTTGAGAAGTCAGCTGAAAGCCTTATGGGGGTTCCTTTGTAAGTAACTTTTGCTTATCTCTTGCTGCATTTAGGATTCTCTGTTTGTCTTTTATTTCTGGCATTTTAATTACTATGCGTCTTGCTGTGGGCCTGTTTGGGTTCTTCTTACTTGGGGCTCTCTGTGCTTCTTGAACTTGAATGCCTTCTTCCTTCACCAAATTGGGGAATTTTTCTGTCACTATTTCTTCAAATATATTCTCTAACCCTTGCTCATTTTCTTTGTCTTCGGGGACTCCTATGATGTGAATACTATTACGTCTCCAGTTGTCCCGCAGTTCTCTTCAGCTGTCTTCCTGTTTTTTAATTGTTTTTTCCTTTTGGTTTTCTGATTGGTTGATTTTTTTCTACCCTGTCTTCTAATTCACTGATCTGGTCCTCATCTTCCTCTACTCTGCTTTTTAGTCCTTCCAATGTGTTCTTTATTTCTACTATGTCATTCTTCATTTCTTCTTGGTGCTTCTTCATTTCCAATTGGTTTATTTTCAATGTTCCTGTCTTTACTCATGGTGTTGATTTCCTTACTCATGCTGTTGAGCTTCTTCAAGATCATGGCTCTGAATTCTAGCTCTGTTAACTTACTTAACTGCATTTCATTTATCTCATCTTTGGTAGTGGTCTCTTGTTCTTTCATTTGGGATTTGTTTCTTTGTTTCACCATTTTGGCTATCTCAGTGGGTTTTGGAGCCTGCCAAATTTTCCCTGTGGATGTTGGTGTTCTGCTGTTTGTGGCTCCCTCTCCTGGGTTTGGATGAGCATGGGAGGACCCACGTTAAACACCACTGTCAAGTCTTACTTTCCTGAGTAGATTTGCAAGCTCAGGAATGGTTCAATCATCCTCTAGCTTTTTGCCTAGAGGCTATTAGTTGGGGTTACTTGAAGAGCCTTTGGTTCTCAGTTGAATGAAAACCTCTCTCAGGTGTTCAGCTGTGAGAGGATTTCCCGAGGGTGGGGCAGATGCTGGTTGTTAATGAGCCTCAATTTGCATTTCAATGGCCCACCTGGGTGTGGCTGAATCTCTGAAGGAGGGGCTGCCGCCTCTCTCCAGAGCCCAGGGAAGAAGTAAGATGGTAACCATCCTGTGTGGCACCAACTCAGCAAAAGCTCTGAGCCCCCTCCAAATCCAGAGTGTCCCCATACAGTTCCAGTCCAGTCCACCCTCCCTCTGCTGGAGCCCAAGGTGAGTGTCTGTGGCTATTTTAGTGCTAAGACTGCTGCCGTCTGTGGGCTCCCAGCCCCCCTCTCACGTCTCCACAGTCCTACCAGGATCGATTCAGTGTCCTTGGTTATATGGTCCTCGCATGCTGCTTTTCTGTTGCTTTTTCCCGACAATTTGTGTTTATTTTAGATGTAATTCCAGTTTGGTCCTTGGAGATGGTCTGTGTAGCTTCCATTCACTCTGCCGCCATTTTTCTTGGCAAATCTTATATGTGATAAGAGACTAATATCCAAAATATATAAAGAACTTGTGTAATTCAATAGGAAAAGAATCCAATTAAAAAACAGGCAAAAGATATACAGATGACTAACACGTGCATGAAAAGATGCTCTACATTATTAATCATCAAGGGAATTTGAATCAAAACCACAATTGGATATTACCCCACCCTTGTTAAAATGCCTAGTATTACAAAGACAAGAAATAAATATTGGCAAGGATATAGAGGAAAGGCAAGACTTAAGTACCTTTGGTGGGAATGTAAACTAGTAAAACCCTTATGAAAAAACATTGTTGAGGTTCTTCAAATATTTTAAAGTAGAACCTCCATATGATCTAGCAGTTCTACTCTGATATTCAAAGAAAACAAAAACACTAATTCAAAATGTTATATGCCCTCATGTTCATTGTGGCATTATTTATAATACCTAAGGTATGGAAACAACCTAAGTCCACATCAATGGATGTGTGGATAAAGAAACTGTAATATATATATATATATATATATATATATATATATATATATATATATATTCAACCATAAAAAATGAAATCTTGCCATTTGTGACAACATGGATGGACCTCTAGCACATTATGATATGTGGACTCTAAATATATATATATATATATATATATATATATATATATATATACACACACACACACACACACACACACACACACACACACACAAGCTCATAGGTACATAGAACAGATTGGTGGTTGCCAGAAGCAGGAGCTGGGGTAGGGTGGTGCTTGAGAAATAAGAATACTGTTTTCTTTTGTTTTTCAGTTTAAATAAATTGAAAAAATATTTCCCCTTTATGGAAATTTAATGATTTAATGAACATTTAATATAAATATAATCATACAATACAATCTTTTGTGACTCCTTTTTTCATTTAGCATAATGTTTTTAAGATTCAATCACTTGCAGCATGTATAATTCATTCATTCTTTGTTATTGCTGCATAATATTCCAGTGCATGGATATATCACATATTGTTTATCCATTTATTCATTTTTGAGCATTTTAGTTGCTTCCACTCTTTGGATATTCTGAATAATGCTGCAATCAACATTTGTGTACAAGTTTTTTGTGGACATATGTTTTCATTTCTTTTGATTATATTTTTTTAATGGATTTCTAGGTCAAATAGTAACACTTTAAGAAACTTTTGGCAATTTTCCAAAGTGCCTGCACCAGTGTACATTTTTAACAGCAATGTAAATGACTCAAATTCTTCCACATCTAAACTATTTTTTAAATCTCTTTTACTATAGTTATCTTAGTGGGTGTGAAGTGGTATCTCATTTTGGTCTTGATTTTCATCTCTCTAATGAATAATGGTGTTGAGCTTTTTTTATTTTTATTATTATTTTTTTATTAATTTACTTTTGTTATAGATGTTTCTCCTTTTTTCCCCCATTGACCCCCTCCTCCCCCTCCCTCCCTGCCCCGTCCCCAGTTTTGTTGTCCATGTCCATTGGTTATGAGTACATGTTGAGCTTTTTTCATTTATATATCTTCTTAGGAGAAATGTCTATTCAAATCCTTTGCTTGTTTTAAAATTTGGGTTTTTATTTTATCATAATTTTAAGAGTTCTTTATATATTCTAGAATAGATACCCTTATCAAACATATGATTTGCAAATATTTTCTCTTATTCTATGGGCTGGATTTTCACTTTCTTGATGATATTGCAGTGTAAACATTTCAAATTTGATGAAGTCTATTTTATAATTTTTTTTTCTGTTATTGCTTGTGTCTTTGGTGTTTTATGTTTATATATATATATATATATATATATATATATATATATATATATATATATATATATTTATCTCCTAACCAAAGGTCACAAAGATTTACTTCTACATTTTCTTCTCGCAATTTTATTGTCTTACCTCCAGCATTTATATCCTTGACACATTTTGAAATACTTTTAGTATATGGTATGAAGAAATGGTCCAACTTCATTTGTTCACATGTGGATATCCAGCTGTCTTGGCAGCATTTCATTTCTTAAAAAGACTGCTTTTTCTCCCATTGAATCATCTTGGCACCATTGTTGAAAATCAAATAACCATAAATGTAAGGGTTTATTTTGGGGTTCTGGATTTTATTCCATTGGTCTATGTATCTATCCTTGTGCCAATACTACACATTCTTGATTACAATAGATTTTAATAAGGGTTGGAAACAGGAAGTGTGTGTCCTCCAACTTTGTTCTTTTTCAAGATTGTTTTGGCTATTGTAGATTCCTGCATTTCAATATAAATTTCAGAGTCTGTATTTCAATTTCTTGTAAGAATCCAGCTAGATTTTAAAATGGATTGCCTTGAATCTACAGGGAGCATCACCATCCTAACAATGTTAAGTCTTATGTTCAATAAACATGGATTGCTTATCCATTCATTTTTATTTAAAACTTTCCCCACAGTATTTTATAGTTTTAAGTGTATAAGGATTGTACTTCTTTTGCTAAATTTATTAGTAAGTATTCTATTATTTTTATGATACTGTAAATAAACTGTTTTTTAAGTTTATTTTTATTGTTGATATTATTAAAGATATCCCCTAGTTTCCCCTCACTCCCCCCCTCCACCTAGCCCCCACCCCACCCCAGGCCTTCACCACACTATTGTCTGTATCCATGGGTGATGCACAAAGAAGGTCACTACATAATACTAAAAGAATTGATCCAACAAGAAGATATAACCCTGGTAAACATATATGCACCCAATATAAGAACACCAAAATGTATTTCAAAACTCCTGGAGGACTTTAAGGGAGAGATCAACAGCAATACAGTGATAATAGAGGTCTTTAACACCCCACCGATATCATTGGATAGATCTTTCAGACAAAAAGTCAACAATGAGCCCTGGCCGATTTGGCTCAGCGGTTAGAGCATTGGCTTGTGGTCCAGAGAGACCCAGGTTCGGTTCCTGCTCAGGGCACGTATCTCAGTTGCAGTTTGTCCCCAGCCCTGGTTGGGTCATGCGGGAGGCAGCCACTCGATGTGTACCTTTCATGTTGATGTTTCTTTCTCTCTTCCTCTCCCTCCCTCCCACTCTATCTGAACAAAAAATGGAAAAATGTCCTCGGGTGAGGATTAAAAAAAAAAATCAACAAGGAGACAGCAACCTTAAATGACACAATAAATCAATGGATTTAGTTGATATTTACAGAACATTTCATCCCAAAGCTACAGAATATACATTCTTCTCAAGTGCACATGGAGCATTCTAAAAGATGGAGCACATGTTAGGACACAAGATAAGTCTTTACAAGTTCAAGAAGATTGAAATCATATCAAGAACCTTCTCAGATCACAATGGCATGAAATTAGAAATCAACTATGACAAAAAAACTCAAAAACATTCAAACACATGGAGGCTAAATAGAATGTTATTAAACAACGAAAGGGTTAGCAATGAGATCAAGGAAGAAATGAAAAACTCTGTGGAAACAAATAAAAATGAGCACACAACAACACAAAATCTATGGGACACAGCAAAAGCAGTCCTGAGAGGGAAATTCACAGCATTACAGGCCTACCTCAAGAAGCAAGAAAAGTCTCAAATAAACAATTTAACCCTACACCATTAAAAAGACAAACAAACTAGAAAATGAACAACAAACAAAGCCCAGAGAAAGTAGAAGGAAAAAAAGCAATAAAGATTGGAGTGGAAATAAATGACTAAAAACACTACAAAATATCAATGAAACCCAGAGCTGTTTCTTTGAAAGGATAAACAAGATTGACAAACCTTTATCCAAACTCATCAAGAAAAAAAGAGAGAGGACCTAAATAAAATCAGAAATAAAAGAGGACAAGTAACAACAGAAAGACAAAGGATTGCAAGAAAATACTATGTCTACAAATTGGACAACCTGAGTGAAATGAATAAATTCCTAGAAACACAATCTTCCAAATCTGAATCAGGAACAATTAGAAAACATGAATAGACCGATTACAGCTAATGAAATTGAAGCAGTAATTTAAAAACTCCCAGTAAACCAAAGTCCTGCACTGAATGGCTTCACAGCCAAATTTTACCAAACATTCAAAGAACTAACACCTATCCTCCTTAATCTATTCCAAAAAAATTCAAGAGGAGGGAAGACTTTCAAACTCTTTTCATGAGGCCAGCATTATCCTCATTCCAAAACAAGATAAAGACACTACAAAGTGAATAAACTGGTTTTTTTTTTTATCATTTTCAAATTGTTCACTGCTAATGTATAGAAATAAAATTTATTTCTGCACATCAATATTGTATTCCACAATACTGCTAAACTCACTTACTGGTTTTAACAGTTTATTACAGATCCTTTAGTAGTTTCCATATACAAGGTATTATCACATATGAATAAAGATACTTTTACTTCTTATTTTCCAATCTGGATGTCTTTTATTTATTTATTTTTTCTTGTCTAATTTCCCTGGCTAGATACCTTTAATACAGTGGTAAACAGAAACAGTGAGAGCAGACATCCTTATCTTGTTCCTGATCTTATTACCAAAAAAAAAAAAAAAAAAAGCTTTAAATCTTTCACCCTTAAGTATGATGTCAGCTGTGGGTTTTTCATAGATATTCATTATCACTTTGAGTAAGTTCCCTCCTATTCCTGGTTTGTTGAGTGTTTTAATCATGAAAAAGTGTCAAAATTTTGCCAATTTTTTTTCTGAATCTATTGAGTTTATCATGGGGCCTTTATTCTCTTAAATGTGGTACATTGTTAATTAACTGATTTTCCTGAGATAGTTTGTATCCTCACATGGAAAGCTCTCTGGGACCCCTTTCATAAAAGCATTAATCCCATTCATGATGGCGCCACACCCATGACCTAAGTACTTCCCCAAAACCCACCTCCTAATACCATCACATTGGGCACTAGTATTTCAACAAGTGAATCTGTGGGGAGAACAACAACATTCAGATTATATCAATAAGTATTTAAAGCTATAAAGTTCCCTTCAAGTACTGCTCTAGCTTATCTGTATCCCATAGGTTTTGATATGTTACATTTTTGTTTTCATTCTTCTCAAGTATTTTCTCATTTCTCATGTGATTTCTTCTTTGACCCTGTTTATTTAAGAGTGTGTTGTTTAATTCTACACATTTGTGAATTTCACATATTTCCTTCTGTTATTCATTTATAATTACTTCCATTGTAATCAGAGATTATTCAGCACTTTTTCTTGAATATATGCCTCTCATATTGTAAGCCTTTGTTTCCAGAGTTTTAGAAAGGTTATTTTTCACAATTTTTGCTAGTGTGTTTGTTGCTTTTATAAACGGGGAGTTTTATGACAGTCTTTACCATTCTGGAAGCCTTGTCTTCTGAGTCAGGTTACATTTTATATGATACAAATATTAATCCCTTTACCAATACACATATATTTATCCTTATCATGCAACCTGAGGGGAGGAAAAAGAAAGATCACTCACACATTTAAGTCATTTATTAATCCACTGTAAAAGTCATAGCATTAATAAATTATGAATGGGAAACTCTGCTACATGATAGGCATGTAAAGATGAGAAAGACACAGCCCCTGTCCTCACAGGAGTTTGCATGGAGTCATTTTGGGCTAAGACAAGTGCACAAATATTTATCGCAAAGTATAGCAAGAGAAATGCTATAAATGGGGCCAAGAAAAAATAGTTGAGTGTTTTGCCTGGGGAGACTGGGAATTAATGCCCACCATGTACTAAATCATATTACTAACCCAGTGAGGTGTCTTATATACTTGCCAAACATTTGGAAAAGACCAGATGGAGATGTCCATGGTTCTAATGCATATCAAGCCACAAATCTGACATGCAGAAACTGCTTTGAACAATACACAAAGATGAGTAGAAAAATTACTTATCACTATGCATCAAGCAATTATAGGCCTATTAATGATTTCCATTTTCCTGTAGTTTATATCACTGAAAAACATGCTAAGACAGCTGGAGAGGTGTTAGCAAGACTGTTTTTATCAACGTGCCTCATCCAAAATGACAAAGCTGTCCTTTTCCCCTAGAATCACTCTCATAACTGAGAATGAACAGATGAATCCTTATTACAGTCATGCCCTTGCATCTCCCAAGCCACATCTGCTGTAGTCTGTGAGCCAAAATCTTTCCAATGGCTTGCTAGCCATCACAGCCAATTGGCCATGGAGAAACTAGCCAGATTCCTTTCTGCAGTGTCATCAAATTTGAGGGTTGAGAGCTGTTGCCACATTCTTTTGTTTCCAGAGTACATTGCCAAGAAAACAGGAAATGGGGGGAAAAAAACTTAATTTTAATTTACTTGTTAAATCTTAGTGGATCAAAATTTTTCTCACATTCTTTATTTGAACTTATGCTAAAAAGAATATTTACTGAGGGATTTCTATGTGTTAAGTACTGTCAAAGGCGCTTAATCCCCACAGCTAATACTGCAGAGCACATAGAATATCTCGAATTTACAATGAAGAGCTAGAGGTACAGAGGCATTGAACGATTTATTCAAGATTACACATAGCTAATAAAGTAGCAGAGCCAGGATTTGAATGCATGTCTGGCTAACTACAAAACCTATGCTTTGTCCACCATGCTGTATGGTATTACCTGTCACTGAATGTTAGGGATGGATGGCCCTCAGAAATCATCTAGTCCAGTGTTTTCCCACCCTTGTGTGCACAGTAAAATCACTAGAGGAGTTTTCTTAAAATACCAGTGGCTCTCCCTACCTTCCCAATTCTGATTTAATTGAACTAGGGTGGGGTCCAGGTGTCCAAATTTTTCAAATCACCCTAAATGATTTAAATGTCCAATTAGGACTGAAATCCACTGACCTAGTCTAAATCCCTAATTGTTCAAGAGGAAATTATCAGGCTCAGAAAGTAACAGAGAACTGACCAGGAGAAACTTTTTCAGAGATGGGCCTGAGACTAGAACCCAGGAATTATTATTCCTATTCCATAGTGTAAGTACATAAATTACACAAGACCCCAGAGGAATCCTATCAGTTCTGTTGTAGTCACATTCTGTTTACTAAGTTGTCCTAGGGCCTAGAATCTGGAACAGTCAAGCCATGAATAATCTATGTAATGACCAATATCAGCCACTCAACTATACTCCAGGATGCTTTGAAAAGATGGTAATATCAGCCCTGGCCAGTATGGCTCAGCAGTTAGAATGTCGGCCCTCCAACCAAAGAGTAGTGGGTTTGATTCCGGTCAAGGGCACGTACCTCAATTGTGGTTCTGTCCCAGCCCTGGTCAAGGTCGTGCAGGAGGCAACCAATCGATGTGTCTCTCTCACATCGATGTTCCTCTCTCTCTCTCTCTCTCTCTCTCTCTCTCTCTCTCTCTCTCTTTCTCCCTTCCAGTCTATCTGAAGATAAATGGAAACGTATCCTTGGGTGAGGATTTAAAAAAAATAAAAAGATGGTTATCTCATTAAACAGTATAGCAGCCACAAACATGGATCTCATCCATTGTGGAACTACCCTATTGCTGGAAATTAATCAGTAAATATTTATTGAGTGTCCTAATATGTGGTGAACACTGAGAGAGGCACTTAGAATACATTAAGGACCCAAAGATGCAAATATTGCCATCCCTTATCCTAAGTCTGGTCTGAGGAGATTTATTGTCATACAAAGCAGAGGTTACAGAACACCATGTTACAGATGAGGCAAATGAAGCCAGAGTTAAAGGCATTTTCTAGTAAGTTGCATTGTCACAAATGGAAGGGGGGAAAAGACTTTGGAACTAGAGGGACCAGAGATTGAAATCCTCTATTACTGATCACTAGCCTTGTAATGTTCAGCAAAAGATGAAACTAAACTCCCTACCATTAGTTTCCTTATCTACAAAATGGGAAAAATAATATACCAGCCTCAAGGCTTTTTGGTAAATGCATCCAATAATACATGGAAAAGGGCCTGGCACACTCAAAATAAATGGTCATTTCTCCCCATTCTACCCCAACTTTCCCTTGGGACTAGAGTCCAGGGCATCTGGGCATCTGGCTCCCAGCCCAGTGAGCTCTGCAATACACCATGCTGCCTCCTCCTCTGTCAAACACTACTGATTAAGGCAGAAAAGCAGCAGCTACTACCATCCCTTATACAAAACTTGTGAAAGCACTGACAATAAAAGGAACCCTATCTTTAAAATTCTTTTGTGACTTTGTCTGAGGCAAGAAAAACACAATTCAGCCAAATGTCTAAGGACTTCAGAAAACCAAAGAAGGGAGAGATAACACCATGTGAACAGACACAGCTTGGGTAGCAATAAAATGTGGGTGAGATTCCAAGCTCAGGCCATAACCAGGATATCCAAGGTTAGACATTTCATTGGCCTAAAGAACCTACAGGATCTAAGAAAACAGCTTCATTGAAATACTCACCAACAACAGGGCTTACCCTGCTCTCTTAAATACACAGTCAGCAAGCCTGACCCAAGGCAAAACAAGGTCAGTTATTAACTTGACACTTGGGAAAAGTGCCCTGCTCCCCAACATAAGATACTGATTTTGATTGTGGGGACATGGGTCACTGGTAGATATTAAAAATCTCCTACTCCATCTCATTCCAACTCAAGTTACAACACAGCAAAATAGTAACAACTAACATTTACTGGAGGCCTGTATGTCCCAACTACTATACTATAAACTCTACACACCTTAACCTCATTTAATCTTTACAACAAATGAATAAGATATGCATTATTATCTCAATTTTATAAAAACTTTAAGCATTTTCCAAAGGTTCATAGACAGTAAATGATGGTTGCAAGGTCTGAACTCAAGTGTTTCTGGCCCTAAGATCAACTATTAGATAATAGTTTGTCACAGTGGATGGCATTCCCCAATGACTCAAACCAGGAAACCATGAGTCCTCATGGACTTAATGTAATAAATTCCCTCAATGTATCCCAATTGTCAATGCCATATTTTTATTACCTAAATAGTACACCCCAAAACATGCACAAAACCTTACTTTCAAAATACTTGCAACTCTCTTATTCAAGTTCTCTGCTTCCTGTCTGTCTGATCCTCACCAATACACAAATTACAAGAGACCCCAGAGGAATCTTATCTAAAATATCTGCTTGTGTAACTCCTCTACTTAAGAGCTATCAATAACTTCTCATGGCTTACAACAGTGGCCTAACTCACAGATGCATCAGAATCCCCTGAGGAGCTAATTAGCAATACAGAGAACTGATACAACTCCTACTTAGCCCAGAGTTTTCTGAATCTGAGCAACAGGTGAGACCAAATGATATGTAATTTTTTTAAATGCCTAAATCATCTTCTTAGGTAGGAACTGAAAACCACTTGGCCTACAGGATACAAATTTAGAGCAGTAGCCTGGCATTCAATGCCTATTTCTAGCTCCTTATCTCACAATTTCCACAACCTTTTTTGATATGACCTTCCAGGGATACCACCCTGTTTCATTTCTGCAGTCTAACCCTGCTATTTCACACCCCTGTGTCTTTGCTTACACTGCCATTCCCTCCGATTGGAATGACTTCACTCTGCCCTAACCATCTGTCTCCCTTGCCACATCTCATAATTCAGTTCTCAGCCCAAGAAGCAATTACCTATTCCATGAAGCCCTTTTTGACTCTGTGTCCCCTAGATAGTGTATGATCATGGCCCCAACTTGTAAAGTCTTCTTTCAGAGCACCTGTAATGTTTAATATTATAAATAATCCATCTGTGTGTCTGGTCTCCGTCCTTCATGTGGCCTTCATTGATGAATTTCCAGTGTTTAGCTCGAACAATGCCTGAGCACTCCCCATTCAATTCTCCTCCCTCTTTCCTTCCTCCTCTACTTACTGTTAAGCCAAAGAACAAGATTGGAAAATCGCCATGTTGCCTTTCAAATAACATCTTAATTTGAAGGCCAAGATGAACCCTGAGCAGCTTTTGAGTTCTACTTAGGACAGTGCTAAACTATATCAGATAAATGAAAACCTGTCTTAAAAAATACCAAAAATTTCACAATATACATTTGATCACAGTATGTCTCACATTCTGGCCACTAATTTCTCCTTATATTAAGCTCACATCCTTCATATTATTTTTTCCTCTGTTCTCAGTAGAAATGGAGAGTAATTGCTTGACATACTCTTACCTTGCCTTATTTTCTCCCTATATTGCAGTTAAACACAGAGTTGAACAAAATGTAATTAGGATAAAACCTGAGAAGAAAAATGTGTCATACTTGGCATCTTTTTGAACTAGGTAAAAGTGAAGTGGTAAGGTTTTGGTAGAACTTTCAGTGATAGATAAACATAAATCGTTCAACTTGATGAATAAGCTTTTTCTATTCTGCAAAGTGATCATGTGGTCTCTGGCACAGTATTTCCTAGTTCCCTTTGGCCATTACGATGAAGAGACAAGTTACAGCCAGACTGAGCCTGCTTTCCCTTATCCCTGGCAGCTGTCAACTTTACTCCACTGTTTCTTCTCTGGAATCTGCCTTACTATACTAGACCAAGGGTTGGGAGCTGAGATTCCATTATAAATTCTGACACTAACTTACTGCATGACCACTCAACTTTTTTCCTGGCCTTCAGTTTTCTCATCTTGTAAAACCTTTATTTGCAGAGCACATAAAGCACATTCATATGCATTTATCTCCTGTAATCTGCATAACTACACTGTGAGGCAAACAGATGAGTCAGGGGAAGTTTGGGGATGTTAAATAACTTGTCTAAAGTGGAACAGCTAGAAAGTAGCAAGGATGTAATTTGAACTCTAGTTTTAATTCCTGATCCATCACTCTTTCTAATATACCAAACTGCCTTCTGATATCTATAAAAACAAGGGGTTTGGACTAGAGATCTTTAATTTAACAACTATTATATGTACAGAATTTTATAAATTTAAAAATACCTTCACATTCATTATCATCCATTCTGCTAATAAAGATATATTCAGCCTACTATAAACCAGGCACCATTAGACTAGACTAGGGATACAACGTTGTACAACTTAGACAAAGATGCTATTTGTCTTATGGAGGCTTCCATTTTGAGGAAGGTTCATGAAAGAAACAGCAAGGTAAGGGGACACAAATTGACTGAGAAGTATCTTAAATAAGCTCCTCAACACCCTTGCCATGTAGAGGATGTCATTTATCCTATTTTCCCAATAAGCAAAAATAGGCAGAGAAGATAAGTGTCTTAGCAGAGTTGGGCCTAGGCACAATAACTTCTGACTATGTGGTCCATGCTCATTACATTACATTGTCTCACTCCTGACACTAGTTTTCTAGGACTCCATGATTTAGTCTAGAAATGACTGACTCTTGAGTATTTCATTCAATAATGCCCTATCTCTGAAGGAAGATTAGACTTAGGCTAAATGCTCTGTGATCATGAGATCAGGAGCACCAGGCACTTAGCCTTCAAAATAGGACCAGGGTGTTAGTTCACTTGTTTATCTCTATCTTTTCCTTGAGAGTAGCAGGAACTCTGTTTTGTTCATTTTTTTTTAAATCCCCAGATCCTAGCACATGGTTTTACTCTCATTAGTGTTTGCTAAACATTAATTGATCTATGGATGGATGAATGAATGAATGAATGAACAAACGAACAAATGAGAAAACGAATTAGCATAGCTTGCAGAAAGCTGGGCCAGTGTGTTCCTGGCAAAAAGAGCTAAACTACCCTCCACTTCCCACAAGAAGCAAACTTCAGCTGCTTTCTCCTAGGAACAAAGAGGCATGGCAACGAGATAGGTGGGAGCTGGCATCTGAGGGGGAGGAGAAGGGAAGATCACAATGTCCACTCTAAGAAGTAGTTAGGAGAAGACTGTGATATGATTTTGGAAAGCTGCTTTTTGTTCTCTGTTCTTCTTAGGCAATGAGGAAACAGTGGATCTGAAATGTGGTTATTCTTGCTTTCTACATAGTTTGAAAGCTAAAAAGGACTATATTCTATTGAATGAGGATTAAAGTGGTCCGGGGACCTTTCATGGGGCTAAGCAATACTGGGCTTCTTAGGGCCCTGTGCTTCACTTTCATCAAATATACTAGTTGCAATTTGCCTAAATATTTGTGCTATACACATATAAAAACAGAGTGGTCTTTGAACATCTACGACTGACTTGGATGGATAGAGGGGAAAATACCCATGGAAAGGAAGGAAGGTAATATTTATTTAATACTTACCACACACCAGCACTGTGATACTTATGGCCAAACTTACTGAGCAACTACAGTTTCCCATCTTTGAAGTGGGGATATTCACTATATCTACCTTCCTGGCTATTGTGTGTATTAAGTGAGCTAATCCATGTCAGGTGTTCTGCACAGTCTCTGGCATGTAACATGCATTGAGTAACAAAATAAGCCACTGCCATCACACCGCCATCATCATCATCGTGATCACCATCATAACCTATGTGCAGTATATGTTTTCATATAAATTATCATAATTTATCATTTCCACAACATTGATAGTAGGGATGACAGATGAGGAAACTGAAGTACAATGAGACATAGCAACTTGCCTAAGGTTTTGCAACTGAAGAGAAACAAGAAACAATTAGCAGCTAGATCCATTTGACTACTCCATCATTATATCACACAAGGCCAAAATAAAGCCTGACAACTAGCAACTAGTTGTAGATGTTCAGAAATCCTGATTGATTTACACTAATTCCATCTGCATGCCAGTGTTGGAAGCAAATGTAGTTATACATTGAAACTCCATTTTGCCCTGGCCGGTTTGGCTCAGCGGTTAGAGCGTCGGCCTGCGGTCCAGAGAGACCTGGGTTCGGTTCCCGCTAAGGGCGTGTACTTCGGTTGCAGTTTGTCCCCGGCCCTGGTTGGTCGTGCGGGTGGCAGCCACTCGATGTGTCACTTTCACAACGATGTTTCTCTCTCTCTCTCTTCCTCTCCCTCCCACTCTATCTGAACAAAAAATGAAAAAATGTCCTCGGGTGAGGATAAAAAACAAACAAACAAAAAAAACTCCATTTTTATTCTTTGATAAGCTAGGAGTGGAGACTAAAAGCTGAAAAAAAATCAAAGATACTGTTTGGAATTTGAAAGGGAAAAAAGCATACTTTTATAAAAGTGTAAATAAAAATTCAGAGTTTTAGTATAAGATATGCTAATGATCATTTATGCTAACAGAATAAGCACATTTTCTTCAATGAGCCCCTCTAAACATGGAACAGGTCAGGTCTCTTTCAGGTAACAAAATTGCCACTTTCTGTATTTGCCACAACTTATTATCTTTATCAAAATCTTCACACTCATTCAAAAAGCAGCAACTGAATCCTTCTTTGGGTGAGGGACACAGAAAGGAGCAGACAGGGATTATAGGCAAAGAGTTATTAAAATGTAATTTGAAAAAAAAAAAAAAACCCATAAGTGAGAACAACACAGAGTGGTAAAAACAGAGGGGGGGCCATGGTTTTAACAGTTTCATTGAAATGGAATTTACATACCATTAAGTTCACCCATTTAAAGTAAACAATTCAATGTTTTTTAGCATATTTATAGAGCCCTGTAGGTATCCCCATTATCTAATTCCAGAACATTTTCAACAACCCAAAACAAAATCCCATACCCTTAGCAATCACTCCCATGATCCCCTCCTCAAAGCCCCTGTGAACCTTATCTTCTTTCTTTCACGATGGACTGGCATATTCTGGACATTTCATATAAATGAAATTATACAATATGTGGCCATTTGTGACTGGCTTCCTTCACTTAGCATAATATTTTCAAGGATCATCTATGTTGTAGCAAGTATCAGGGTTTCATTCCTTTTTGTGAATGAGTAGTCTTACATTATATGGACATACCACATTTTACCTATCCATCAGTTGATGGACATTTGAGTTACTTCTACCCTTTGGCTAATATTAATTAAGCTGCTATGAACATGAACAAGTTTTTGCTGGACATTTGCTTCAATTCTCTTGGATATATACCTAGGAATGAAATTGTTATATATCTATACCTATATATCTAAGAGTGAACTGTCATATTTAGCTATTTGAGGAACTCCTAGAGTGTTTTCCAAACCAGATGCAATATTTTACATTCCCATCAGCAGTGTATGAGGGTTTCAATTTCCCAACATTCTTGCCAACTCATGTTAATTTCATCATCATCACCATCATCATCATCATCATCATCATCATTATAATCCTAGTGGGTGTCAAAGTGGTATCTCATTATGGTCTTGGTTTTCATTTCTCTAATGTATAGTGGTATTGAGAATCTTTTTATTTGTATATCTTATTTGGACAAATATCTATTCAAATCCTTAGGCCATTTTCACGTTGGATTATGTCTTTTTATTATTAGTTTGTCAATGTTGTTTATATATTCTGCATACAAGTCCTTTATTAGATACATTATTTTCAAACATGCTCTGCCATTCTATAGATTGGGTTTGCACGCTCTAGATTGTAAAATTTGCAGCACAAAAGGCGTATCTTATTTCCTATGATATGGTCTACTCTGAAGAATGTTTCATGTTCACTTGAGAAGACTCTGTGTTTTGTTATTGTAGAGTAGAGTGCTTGATAGATGTCTGTTAGGTCTAATGGTTTCATAATGTTAACAAGTCTTCTATTTCCTCGTTCATCTTCTGTCTACTTGTTCTATATAATGAATAGAATTTTTTCAACTATTATTGTTGAACTATTTCTCTCTGCTTCACTTATTTTAGGACATTGTTTTTAGGTGCATATATGCTTATGATTGTTGAATCTTCTTGATAGATTGATTCTTTATTATTACAAATTATCCTTTGTCTCTAGCAATAATTTTGTCTTAAAGTATATATTTTTCTGACATTAGTAGGAGTTACTTTGACTCTCTTTTGATTATTGTTTGCATGAAATATTCTTTATCCTTTCACTTTTAACCTTTTTGTGTCTTGGAATCTAAAGTGAGTCTCCTGTAGAAAGCATATATTTGTATCTTGTTTCATTTATCTATGCTGGCAATCTCTACTTTTTTTAAATTTCCATTTAATGTTATTAGTGGCATAGTTAGTTACCTTTTCCATTTTGTTTTCTATATTTCTTCTTACTACTTTGTTCCTCTGCTTCTCCTTTACTTTAGCTTCTTTTTCTAAAGTAGATATTTTATAGAGAACAATTTTAACGAGGTTTTTAACTTTTGTAAAGTATATTTTTGAATTATTTTCTCAGTGGTTGCTCTGGGGCTTCTAAAATATATCTTGAATGATCAGAATCTACCTCAGATTTATACAGAATCAAGGAGGTTATAGAAACTTTACTCCTTCCCCAGATCTACTTTCTCCATTATATACACAATTTGTCTATATATATTATCAATCAAACTGTACATGCTTATAACTATTGTTTTATATAATCATATGTCTATTAAAGAAGCTAAGAAAGAGCACAATTTATAGAGATTTTTATATTAATCATATTTATCTTTTTTTTTTCATTTCTTTGTGGATTCCACTTACTATCTGATACCATTTCCTTACTCTAACTTAGCTTAATTCCCAGTCTCCTCATTAGCATTTTATTGTCAAATATATTACATTTCTATTTGTCATAGATACAACAATGCACTTTTATCAATATTATTTTACACAATTGATTTTTATCAAGTTAAGAGAAAAATGAAAATATGTAATTATACCTTTTATTATTATCTTCATACTTTCCTTAACTGTAGCTTTTTGTTGTTGTTTTTTAATGTGGATTCGAATTATTGTCTAGTGTCACTTCCTTTCAGTATTTCTTGTAGCATATGTCAGCTATCAACAATTTCTCCCAGTTTTTGTTTATCTGGAAATGCTTTTATTTCTCTTTTTTTTCACTTCTATTTTTATTTATTTTTTTTATTTCTTTATTTCACTTCACATTTAACATAATTTTGCTGAATACTTTCAGCACTTTGAATGTGCCATAACATTGCCTTCTACTCTCTGTATTTCTGATGAGGTCAGTGGTTGATCTTATTGTGGTTTCCTTCTCATTTTTATCATGCTGATTTCAAGATTTTCTCTTTATATTTGGTCTCAACATTTTGACTATGATGTGTCTGGCTGTCAATCATTTTTCCAGCTTGGAGTTTGCTGACCTTTTATGATGCATAGATTAATTTTTTTCAAAAAATTGGGAAGATATTACCCATTATTTATTCAAATAGTCTTTCTGCTTTTTCTTTTCTTTCTTTCTGATACTCCCAGTATATGTACATTGGTGTACTACTAAGGCATACCACATTTCTCTTCATTCACTTTTTTTTTTCTTAAAATGCACAATCTTTTTTTTTATCTATGTTCCAATTTGCTGATCCTTTCTTCTGCCAACTCAAATATACTCTTGAGTCCCTCTAGTGAATTTTTAATTTCAATTATTATACTTTTCAACTCCAGATTTTTCCATTTAGTTCTTCTTTATAATTTTATCACTTTATTGATATTTTCTATTTATTGGAAATTATTCTCATACTTTCCATTTAATATTTTAGAAATGATTTCCTTTAGTTAATTTAATATATTTAAAATAACTTAAGAAATTTAAAATTAGCTTTAAATATATTCGTTTGTTTAGTAAGTCCAGCCTCTGGGTTTCCTCACGGACAATTTTTGTTGACTGTGTTTTTTTTCCCTATGTATGGACCATACTTTCTTTTCACACCTCATAATTTTAGTTGAAGACTGGATATTTCAGATACTGCATTGCAACTCAATACTGACCTGCCCCTTTCTGGAGCTTGTTGTTCTTATTTTCTGTTTAATGACTTGGCTGAACTAATTCTGTGAAGTGTATTTCTCCCACATTGTGAAGCCTCTGATGTCTCTGCTCAGATGTTTTCTAGTTCTTATCTTTTTGACTGGGTTTCCACAGGTCAACCTTGGAACTATAAAAAACACTTTTTGTTAAAGGTTTTTCTTTAAGCCCCTTATCCAGTGAGATTTATACCCTTTACCATTGGATGTACATGTTGTTTGAAGTATAATTTCACAGTTCAAAGATTTTATGATTTTCCCCACATTCATCCAGGGACAAGCATCTCAGAAGTTCTCTCTGGTCACTCTTCAGAAAGTGCAACTTTGGGCACAGTTTTCTATTCCACTAGAAACAAGCATGATTTTATTATTAAATCGTCTTCCTAGGAGTTGTCCCAGGGTTAATGTAGCATATTGTTTAGACAATGTTTGGTCAGAGATTGTGCTTAAGTATCTTTAGCCTTAAGCCTTCAGCATTTTACTGATGCATCTGTGTGTGGCTTAAGGAATAATGCTTTAGAGTCAGTCCTACATCTTCCTCTAATATTTCCTCAATGGGTGAAGCATAGCACACATGCACAGTATTCCACAGACTCAGAAATGAGGGTGATCCAATAGGCTTCTTCTTGGATATTTATTTTCCTTGTTCTCTCTGGTAACCTTCTGGCTGGTCTGGTATTTTGCTTGTTGCTACTAGTATGGTGGAGCTACCAGTCTCCTCTTAAGTGTGAATTTCCAAGTTCTCCATTGATTTTTACAATGTTCTTAGGCAGGAATTTCTCCATGCTCTGTTCTAAGTACTGTCAGTCCCCTCAGGCAGACTTGTGAAGCTCTACATCCTAATGGCCTTCCTTCCTCACTTGGCAGGACCACTGTGTCACTGCAGTGGAGTTGGGGGCCAGGGAGAGAGTGATCTGCTTCTCTCAGAGTGACTCCTCTGCTCTACAAGTGGATCCTGTGGAGTGATGGTAGCCCTTAGTCATCTAGGTTTGCCTCTCCAGTATGGAACCTTCACTCTATACATAAGCTGGGGCAGGCACAATCAGTGCCTCAGTATTCTTGACTTAAAACAACTGGACAGAGTTCTCATGAGTGGAAACTGAGTGATGGAAGGGATTGCTAATTCTCTCAGCTGTGCCTGCCTAAAATAGTGCTTCTACAATACAGGGCTAAGAGGTATAAGAGATACTGATGGCCTGCCCTTCTGGTAGTGAAACTATAGCCCTAGAGTTGGAGTTGGGAGTAGAAGGATCCCTCATCTTGGCCACATCTGCCTGAAGCACAACTTCTGTCACATGGCATTAAGGGTAGGGATGAGAATAGGTTTTGGCTCAAATGCTATGGATTCTTGCTCATCTTACCAAGATTTACTAGATTTTCTTGAATAAATGTTTGTCTCTTTGCTGTATGCCCTAAGGACAATTTTCAGAGATTTAAAATGGTTGTTTTTATAATTTTACCAGTTAAATGGCTATTTTGCTGAGTAGAAGATCCACCATGATTCTTGAATTGATACTCTAGAAGTCCTGCCAATAAGAACACTTAGCCTTGGAGTAGAAAGATAGGAGAAGGCTTCACAGAAGTAGCAGAAATAATATTTATTTATATTGCTTTTTCTAAGCAGGCATATGGGCAATAAGAAAATTGTCCCAAGAGGAGGAAGCAATAGCATGTACAAAAGGAAGTGTGAATAAGGTTGAAAGATTCTGCATAGGTGCTAGGGACACGTGGCTACAGTGAATAGGCTAAGGTAAGGAGCCATGAGAAGGTTTTAGAATGGGGAATAATCTGGGTAGATCTGCATTCAAGACAGGTCACACTGGCTAAGGTCCCAAATAACTTAAAAGAAATCAGATTTAATCTGAGGTTTACCAAAGCCAGGGAAAGGAATGAGAGAATGCAGTTAGCAACCAAGCCAATGCTTTTCAGTTCTTATATCTATCAAAAGACAAAAAACAAAACAAAACAAAACTCCACAGAAGTCTACTTAATTTCTATTAAAATAAATCCACATTTCATACTTATAACAAAAATAATTAAGAAAGTAAAAAAAGACATATGCTTCTTTGCTTAGAATATTTTCACATTCATTCAACTAAATATCTAAACTATATATATATATATATATATATATATGTTTAACAGAACATATGCTAATATTTCTCTCAGTAAAAATTAATCTTTTTTTAAAAAACATGTGGTGTATTTTCTTAAAAAATTAACTCTATTTTTGAGTTGCTTAAATATTTTTTAAGTAAGAAAACCTCTTTTTATTAAATAATCTGTTTAAACAGAATGATCAGGAGCCCAGAATTCTAGTCTACATTTTTACCATTAGCTTGCTGTGGAAGCTTTAGAGTCCATTCCCTTTATTGGGATTAAATTTCTTTTCCTTTGCAAATAAAAATTCAAAAGATAGGAAGACATAAATACTGAATTATGCAACCTCTAAGATCCTTTCTAGCTCTTAAATCCATAGTTGAGTGTTTTGGTAAAAATACTTCCAATACGTGATTTAAATCAAACCCACCTAGAAAGACTTTCGAAGCATGACCTCCAAACTCAGGAGCCATAAAAGAAAATAATGATTAGTTAACTATATAATTCAAGACTTTTGGACAGAACATTATATAAAAATTTTAAAAGATAAATTGTGAAAACTATTTGCAACACATATGACAAGGAGCCAAATTCCTTTATATACAAAGAGCTCCATAAATCAACAAGAAACAAATGAAAAGCCAAATGACAACAAATGGGCAAAGGCCAAGAACAGGCAGTTCACATAGAAAGAAATATAAATGGCCAATAAACATATGAGAAGATGCTCATGTTCACTCATAATTAAAGAGAGGAAACTTAAAATAATAATAAACTGTTTTTTTATCTACCATATTTACAAAGATTAAAAAGTTTAATAATATCCATTATTTGCCTTCTTTATTTTTTTTTAGAGGGAAGGGTAATATCTACTAGCATTCAAAATTCATACACACTTTTACCCAACTATTTAACAACTAAGAATTTATACTTGCAAAAGTATGCTATTAAAAGAATATAATCATATTAACTAACAATTGTTATCTTTTTTATGTGCGCGGCACTTAATGTATAAATAGTTAAGTTCTTAATGTATATTGTTAACTCATTAAATCTTCATAATAGTCTTGAGATAGAGACCATTATTATATCAATTTTTTCACAGGAAGACACCAAGGCACAGAGAAATTAAGTAACTTGCTCAAGGTCATACAATACAGAATTGTGGCACTGGTATGAAAATCAAAATCATCTGGTTCCACAGTCATTCCCCTTAAACATAATGTATACCATCTCTTGAGGATATTAATTGCAGCATTACTTGTAATATAACAAAAGTTAGGCTAAAAACAAAATATCAATCAGTAGCAGGAAATTACAAAATAATTTGTAATACATCATACAGCCTTTAAGAACATTATTATATAAATATATACATGTTTGCATACACACACACACACACACACCCTGATATGAAAACTGTATAAGATCTATTAAGTGAAAAAATCAATTTGCAGAGCATTAATTGTAGTGTGATAGCATTTGTGAAAAACAATATGCATGTATTTAACTATATAAATGTTTTTATATGCACAGAAAATCTCTGGAATCATACAAGAAACTGGTCACCATGCTCACCTCTGGGGAGTGAAACTGACAGGTGCAGAGAATAGGGAAGGTAATGCGTATAATTTTTATCATTTCATATTATTTTGTTTTGTTTGATCATTTTGCCATAACAATATATTATTTTATTTATTTAGTTTTTTTAAAAAAACTAATAAAAAACATCAAGCCACATTTAAGCATTGTAACCAAATTTCCTATAACCTGCTTTTCCTTCTATCAAGAGAGAGGCCTTTGAAAAACTAATTAGTATGATGTATAAAATGCTTTACTTAGTTGTAATTCCACTGACTTCCCTTTTTGGTCACCCAGACACCAGTCCAGGACCTCAAAAAGTTCTGAATGTGCTCAGGACTCACCCTTATGAATTAACACATGTACATTCTTTCCAGTGGTTGCCTCAAGGTGTTGAGACGTGCCTTAGGTTGAGGAAGAAACCAGCAAAGCCTAAAAATCTTTAAAAGCCTGAAGATGTCAAATTTCATTACAGATTAGGGAGTTGGGAGAACTTAGAAAATGATAAATCCCTCCTTCCTTTCTGTGGACATCTGTATGTCTCCTATTTTCCCCAAGAGTTAAATGTCCTTTATTAAAAAGTGATTTAATTCTCTTTCTTTTTTTTTTGACCCTTAAATTAGCATTTGAAGGTGTTATAGCCCTGGCCAGTTTGGGTCAGACGTTAGAGAGTAGGCCTGCAGACCAAAGAGTTGCAGGTTCGATTCCGGTCAAGGGCACATACCTAGGCTGCTGTTTGGTCCCCGCCCTGGTTGGGGTCATGTGGGAGGCAACCAATCAATGTATCTCTTTCACATCGATGTTTCTCTCTCTCCCTCTCTCTCTCCCTCTCTCTCTCTCTCTCCCCCCCCCCCCCACTCTATCTGAAGATAACTGGAAAAATATTCTCGGGTGAGGATTAAAAAAAAGTGTTATAAAAAATATATAAGTGGTATGAAAACAATCTTAATATAAATTTCAAATTCTTTGGTGCCTATTTAAACCTTTCTAGCATTTTGGAGGTACATGAGGATTATATTGTGTGAAAAAGCAAAATTTTAAAGATATATTGGTGAAATTTTTATATATATTATAAATAAATTTCCTTATCATTCAAATTGATAAGGAAAACACCAAGAAGTCAAAACATAAATGAGGAAAGATAGAAATATACAAATCCACACAAGAAAAAGTAAAACTGGGTAGGAAACCACATCATCATCAATAATAAAACAAAATGCAAATTCAATCAAACATAACCTATTTTAATGAAAAACAGGGTAGAATAAAATTTTAAATTGATAATATTCAGTGTTGTTTAGATTGCAGTGTTGTATAATAATATGCTGCCCAAAGCACTTTAAGTTGATATAAACCTTTCTGAAAGGACACTTCAAGTTCAAAAAAACAAAAACAAAAACAAATATACTGCTCATACTTTTCGACCTCAAAACTCAGTTTTTGAAATTGATTCTAAGACATAATTCAACCAAAACAAATATCTACATAAATAGGTATATTCACTCTCAACTTATCCATATCTATAAATGAAAAATAATTAGATGGCCAACAACAGAAAATCGGTTTATTACATTATGGCATGTTGCCTCTATGGCTGTGTTTTTCAATAGAATTCCTGTGTTGAGGGAAATGTTCCATATGTACCCTATCCAAAACAGTAGCTTCTAAACATGTGGCTATTGAGCCCTTGGTTTGTGACTAATGAGACTGAGAAAAAAATTATTTTACTTTCCGTAGTAAGATTTTTTTTATTAATTTATTTTTGTTACAGATGTTTCTCCTTTTTTCCCCATCGACACCCTCCTCCTCATCGTGGCTCCCCCCACCCCCAGCATTGCTGTCTATGTCCATTGGTTATGCATACATGCACGTAAGTTCTTTGGTTTATTTCTTCCCTCCCCCCTACCCCCCTCTTCTGAGGTTTGTCAGTCTGTACCTTACTTCTATGTCTCTGGGTCTATTTTGTTCATCACCTTATTTTATTCATTATATTCCACAAATGAGTGAGATTATATGATATTTGCCTTTCTCTGATTGGCTTATTTCGCTTAGCATAATACTCTCCAGGTCTCTCCATGTCGTCTCAAAGGATAAGAGATCTTTCTTTCTTACAGCTGCATAGTATTTCATTGTATACATGTACCACAGCTTTTTTATCCACTCATCTATTGATAGACACTTGGATTGTTTCCAGATCTTAGCAATTGTATAGTGCTGCTATCAACATAAGGGTACATATATTCTTTCTGATTGATGTTTCAAGATTCTTAGGATATATTCCTAGAAGTGGGATCACTGGGTCAAATGGCAGTTCAATTTTTAATTTTTTGAGGAAACTCCATACTGTTTTCCATAGTGGCTGCAACAGTCTGCATTCCCACCAGCAGTGTATTAGAGTCTCCTTTTCACCACACCCTCCCCAGCACTTGTTGTTTGATGATTTGTTGACAGCAGCCATTCTGACAAGGTGTGAGGTGATACCTCATTGTTGTTTTAATTTGCATCTCTCTGATGATTAGTGATGTTGAGCATTTCTTCATATGTCTCTTGGCCATTTGTATGTCCTTTTTGGAGAGGTGTCTAGTTAGATCCTCTGCCCAATTTTATTGGATTATTTGTCTTCTTTTTGTTGAGTTGTATGAGTACTCCACATATTTTGGAGATTAACCCCTTATCTTATGTATTGTTGGCAATTATGCTCTCCCATATAGTGGGTTCCCTTTCCATTTTGATGGTTGTTTCTTTCTTTTGCTGTGCAGAAGCTTTTGAGTTTGATGTAATCCCTTTTATTAATTTTTTCCTTTGTTTCTCTTGCCTTAGGTGTTGTATCAGTGAAAATTCTGCTGCATGTGATGTCTGAAATTTTGTTGCCTACATTTTCTTCTAGGAGCTTTATGGATTCACAAGTCACATTTAAGTCTTTTATCTATTTTGAGTTTATTCTTGTGTATGGTGTAAATTGATGGTCTATCTTCATTTTTTTGCATGTAGCTGTCCAATTTTCCCAACACCATTTATTGAAGAGGCTGTCTTTACTCCATTGTATGTTCTTGTCACCTTTGTCAAATATTAATTGAGCATAATGTCTTGGGTCAATTTCTGGGTTCTCTGTTCTGTTCCATTGATTATATGCTTGTTCTTGTGCCAGTACCAGGCTGTTTTGATTACAATGAGATTGAGAAATTTAATTTTTAATTTACTTTAACTTTACTTAGTTTAAACTTAAATAAAAATAGCCACATGTATGGGACAGTGCCCCTGTATGATGTATTGAGAAACAATTAAAAGGGAAAATATTATATGTTAAAATAAAAAAGCAAAATAAAAAATAAGCCATAATATAAAACCATGTTTTATACAAGCAAGAGATAAAAACACAGGTACATGGATAAATATAGAAAATAAAAATGGTTAAATGTGGAAACATAAAAATTATTTTTGATAGGATGATTAGATTACCAGTGGTATATTTTACTTGTTTTAAATTGTCTTTCATTTTTTTTTCAATGTTAAAATTTTTTCAAAGATTATATTACAGGTTGGAATTTCAATGCTTATGATACAAAATTCTCAAATATGCATTAGATTCATCAGTACTGATTTATCAAGTTAGCCAATTGAGCATTTTATTAACTGACTAATCTTCTTTGCCAAGAGCAAAGAGACAAGGAACCAAACTCTTCCCAACTTTCTAGTCCTGAAACATAACAGTTTGAAAACATGACATGGTCCATGAAAACCCAAAGCCAGAGTATCTTAAATTGGCTCTCTCTCTCTCTTCCTTCCTCTCTCTCTAAAATCAATAAAACATTTTTAAACAAAAGAACCAAATAAGCCAGTCAGAGAAAAACAAGTATCACATGATCTCACCTATATGTGGAATCTAATGAACAAAATAAATGATGAACAAAATAGATCCAGAGACATGAAAGCATGGAACAGACTGATGAATTTCAGAAAAAAGGGGGGTAGAGAAGAGATCAGTCAAAGAACTTATATGCATATATGCATAACCTACTGACACAGAAAATAGTGTGGTGAAAGCTAAGGGTGGGGAAGGAAGGGAGTGGGGTGAAGGAAGGGAGTCAATGGGGGAAAGAGGGACATCTGTAATACTTTCAGCAATAAACATAAATTTAAAAAATAAACATTTGTAAAGCACAATGTTTTTCACATGTATTATCTCAAGTGTTCCCCATAACTCTAGGAAGTAGCTAGAAAGCTTCAAACTCCCATTTTATTTATTTATTTATTGTTAATCCTCACCTGAGGATATTTTTCTATTGATTTTTAGAGAGCGTGGACGGGATGGGGAGAGAGAGAGAAACAGCAACGTGAGAGAGGTACATAGATTGGTTGCCTCCCACACAACCCTGACCAGAGCCAGGATCAAACCTGCAACCCAGGTATGTGCCCTTGACCAGAATGAAACCTGAGACCAGAGACCCTTTGGTCTGAGGGCCAAGGCTCCAAAAGTTGAGCCAAACCAGCGAGGGCCAAACTTCCATTTTTACAGTTAAGGAAACTGAGGCTCAAAGAAGAAGAGTAAGATTCCTATGGATTCACAACTAGTTTTGCAGTAGTGCCTGGCCCAGAGCTACTGTTCTAATTTCAAGCTTCAAGTTCTTTCAAAAACACCATATGGTCTCTTTGTATTCATATATGTTAATTATATGCACAAAGAGCCAATAGAAGGTCTGGACTCTTTCATTCAAGTTATATATTTGCAATTCCTAGAGCCATTCAGTCATCCTTTTCTTCCCAACTACTGCCCAGTTTAGGCAATAGCCTCCCAAATGCTTTCACTATTTCTACTTTCACCACTTTGCACATCACTCCCAAAGTCATCATTCTAAAATGCAAATCATCCAAGTTACATCTCTGCTTTAAATTCTTCTAATAACTTACAAGCTAATGATTGCCAAGCTTCAGTGGGAAAAAGTAATGTTGGGGAAGAAAATATTCATTTCATGCACAATGGCTGGTATTTAAGAAATAATATGTAGCAAATTCCTCTTTCAAGTCCTTGTAAGACTCTGTTCACCAGACAAAGTTAAAAATCTTCAGGATGACATTCAAGGCCCTTTGTAACCTAACATAGAACATTACCAACTACCTGCATTCTGCTTAAGCAACACTGGACTATTTGCCATTTCCTCAAACTTAATGTACTAGCATGCTCTGTGCTAGTTCCTCTGTAAAGTGCCTTTCTTCCTTCAACTTGACCTCCTCTGAGAACATTCCATTATCACTCTTTTCCCTCAGAATTAATCACACATTTTCAGTAACTTATATTCACATACACTATGACATTTTTAAAAATAGCAATTTGTTTATATAGTTGTGTTCCCTGCGAGACTGAAAACACCTAGAGGACAGAAATTTGTCTCATCTCTGTTAACAGAATGCCTAGCACATTGCCTGGCACATAGAAAGTATCAACACATGCTTATTGAATGAATTTGCTTCATTGAAAAGGTACCATTATCTGTCCACTATGTTACTTGAAAAATAGAGTATCACATGTCCAGTTGAGGGCAAATGCAAACCAGTAAACCTCAGATTTGATGTTCCTGTCTAGTTCCTGAAAACCTCTGGGGAGATGGAAGGAAATCACACGGTTTCCCTGAGTTACCCCTCTGCTGCTTGGCAGCCATAACGATAAGAAGGTAAAAACTGCTTTTCTCACACGAATAAAGAGGCCAGATGACCATTTCATAGCCTACAGATTGCCTGTAAAACAAAATGGTAAACCACTCAACAAATGCTTTCTCATAAAGAACACTCCAGGGTGGTATGAACACATGTGCATGCCAAGCTAGCCTTCCAGGGAGTCTGTCCTCAATGAAAATGAAACCATCCGGGCAAAAAAAGATGAGTCATCCCACAACCATGCACACATCTTTTCTCAATACTAACAGGCAATTACAATGTATTCTATGTAACACATGCCACTTGGGGAATCCTTTGGGAACACCTCAGGCTGAGACCTTGGTGCTTTCCAATGCTTTGAGATTCTTACCAAACTCATTCCCTAAGAAAAAATTGCTATCCTCATTATTTTTGGATTTCATTTAATCAGCTCTAAAACATAAAATTCCTTTTCTCACTCTGGAATCTGTTCCAAGTAGCCCACGACAATCAACCTTGGAAAGAAGTTTCAAAAACGACACAGTTCCATTTTGAATTTTTTGAGTACCCTCCATATTGTTTTCCATAGTGGTTGCACCAATCTGCATTCCCACCAAGAGAACACGAGGGTTCCCTTTTTCTCCACATCCTCACCAGCACTTGTTTGTTGATTTATTGATATAGCCATTTTGACAGGTGTGGGGTGATATCTCCTTGTGGTTTTAAAAGGTGAAGGGATTGAGCCCTGGCCGGTTTGGCTCAGCGGTTAGAGCGTCGGCCTGCGGTCCAGAGAGGCCCGGGTTCGGTTCCCGCTAAGGGCATGTACCTCGGTTGCAGTTTGTCCCCGGCCCTGGTTGGTCGTGCGGGAGGCAGCCACTCGATGTGTCCCTTTCATGTCGATGTTTCTCTCTCTCTCTCTTCTTGTCTCTCCCTCCCACTCTATCTGAACAAAAAATGGAAAAATATCCTCGGGTGAGGATTAAAAAAAAAAAGGTGAAAAAGTGAAGGGATTGAAAAGTACAGATTGGAAGTTACAAAACAGTCATGGGGACATAAAGTACAGCATAGTAAATATAGTCAATAATATTGCAATAACTATGTATGGTGCCAATTTGGTACTGGTAATAGCAGGGGGATCACTTTGTAAAGTATATGATTATCTAACCGCTATGCTGTGCACCTGAAATTAACACAAAATAATATTGAACTTAAAATGTAATTGAAAAAAAATTTTAATTAAAAAAATTAAATAAAAGGTAAAAAGAAGAAAACATATGGTTACCATCACCAGGTCAAATACCCTCTTCTGAGGCAGACAATGGCAGCCTGCAGTGAAAACTATTCTACTACCAGTGTAAAAGGTTCACAGAAGAAAGAGAAATGTAAAGAACATATTTTTTTCAATTTCCTTGAAGGTCAGGACCACATTTCTTCAAGCAATGGTTGAATATGCTAATATTAATGTTAACTTGGTATGATCTTATTACAATGACACACAGATTGTTAGGAGTCAAGAGATAATTTTCAATAACAGTAGTGTGAACGAAAAAAGTGGATTCTTGGGAAGGTAACCTCCTCACAGGGTGATCTGATCATAAATTCCTAACTGGGTAAGTCATGGTGGGTAGTCATGCCCCAAGTATATAACTCTTTAGTAAAAAGCTTATCTTTGCTTTAAACCAGCCCTGTCCATTGTGCATCTAGATTAAGATTAAGACACCTTTGAAATACACCATAACCACCTTCATGAAAGCACATAATCTTGTTAAGTATCCTGTAATCCAATCCCCACCTTGCTTTCTCCCACCTCCATGTAAGATTCCTTACTTCCCTCCTTAATTTAAATAAAAGAAGCTGTAAAATGGTTATTCTGTGGAGCATTTGAGATCTTGCTCCCTGGCATAGGTTGTCAGTTTGGCTCAAATAAACTCTCATAAAAATTCTCTACATGTGTGGACATTCTTATATCGACAATGGGGAACCTTACTCTCATTCTTTAAGTAAATGGTGTAAACCGGTAACTATCAAACAGGGTGTGCAAGAGGATATATATCAGAATATTTGGAAGAAGGTGTCATTCAGAGAAACATATTAAATACCATAATTGCTTTGATTATTCTGGTGCAATGACTAATTTATTTGAAGATTTCAAACAGCAAATAAAAATAAATGAAACAAGTATTTTTATATTTATTGCAAAAAGACCCATGCTTATTATAAATGTCGATTCCTGCTGAGCCTCAATAAGTCTGAAGAGGGTCCCAGGAATCTGCATTTGAAATGGACACACCAGGTAACTCTATAGAGGCAATCCTGGGATCACATATTATAAATCCTGCCATAGACTACCTGGGAAGCCTCCCAAGTCCCTATCCTATAAGTGTTATATATTTCTCAGTGGATTAGGCTATACATGCCAGTTGTCAGAGAGAGTGACAAGCAGAGAGTTAGCAAATTTTTAGAACAGTCTCAAAACAAATGTGGATTCCAAAAGTAACCTTCAGGCATTGTCAAGTGGAGTCTCCCTATTCTCTCAGAGGACAATGACTGTGTAAAGTCTGGCAATAACCCAGTGCCTGATCCAAACCTTTAAGGCCTCTCCTTGGAGAAGGTGAGTACTGGTGGCTCACAGACCGCACTGCAGTGGCCTTGCCTAATATGCTCCCCATTTTCACTCCTAGAAGCAGTGCATGCACACACATACACATACTTATACACATACTTACCTCCCATTGCAACTCTTAGCCTTCAGTTACAGAGCAGCTCCTTTCACATTACATATAAAAGGGCTCTTTTATCTGAATGTGCCTGTTGACCACCCTCTCATGAGTGAATGATAATGGTTAAACAAAAGCTCTACAGCCAGACTGTCTGGGTGTTGATCCTGACTCTAATACTTCCTAGCTGTGTGTCTTTTACCTATTTCAGCACCTTACAAACTTCTTGAGCTTTGCTTTCTTGTTATGCTATGTCCATTTTACCTCTGTGACTCCTCTAACACACTGTTCCTCTTCTCTTAAAACTTTTCTCCTAAGTCATGTCTTTGTCATCTCTCACCTTCTTTCCCTCCTGATAAGTCTCCTTGTATCCATTCTCTGCCTCATCACCCTTCATACTTCACCACCAACCCTTGTCCACATTGCTACCAGAATTTTCTTTTTAAATTACAAATCTGATCACTGTACCCGTCTGTTAAAAAAAAAAACATGTGATAATGCCCAAACTCCTTAACCTAGAAATCAAGATATTTTACGATCTGGCTCCAATCTATTCTTTCAAACTTATTTCCTATTACACATATGCATCCTATACTTCGGTTATACTGAACTACTTGCTATTCCTCCATGTGACCTTCTAGGTTACAATGCCTTTGCTTGTGCTCTTCCCTCTAGCTGTAATGCATTTCTTTCTCTTTCTCCTGGTATTCAAATCCTAACTATTATTGAAGGGCCAGTTCACAGGCAACCTCCTCTGAACTCTTAACAAGCTATTTTTTCATCTCAATGTACTGAACACTTCTCATCTTAGAGCATAATTACAGTGACCCTATATTTTCTCTTTTCTGTTACATTATGTGTTACTTATAGGCAAAGACCATGTCTGATTCCCTTCCCCTTGGTACCATCTACAGAGCTTAAGTGCTAGGTATAGGGTGAGTTCTCAATAAATATGTGATGCAAATGGACAGTTTTCCAGGCTCCACATTTTCCATATTGCCTAGTTATCCTAAGATCACATCATAGGAAGGTCTACCTAGGGCCAAATGATATTCCTTTACTGTTTTATTTTTGGTTAAAAATGATTTTATAATCCAGAATTAATAATACATGTCTCCTATTACTGTGGATACCACATTTCACAACTACAATTTCAAAGCAGTATAAGGTATTTCCATTATGACAAGAAGAAATTGAGGCACAAGAGATCTGATAAATGGCTTGCCTTAGATAACATAATAAGTATATTTTTAATTGCTGCACAACAAATTATCACATACTTAGCAGCTTAAAATAACACAGATCTATTATCTTACATTTCTGTAGTTCAGAAGTCCTAACGGGTTCAGCTGGGTTCTCTGCTCAGGGTCTCTCACAAGGCCAAAATCATGGTGTTGACCAGAATGCTCTCTTATATGTAGGTCATGAGGAAAGAATACACTTCCGAGCTCACTGGTTGTTCACAGAATTCATTTCTTTGTAACTCTAGGTGTGAGGTCCCTATTTTCTTGTTGTTTGTCATCTGGGGATCACGACTAAAGGCCTTCTCCATGTGACTCCATCCATCTTCCTGCCCATATTGGCACATGAAATCCCTCCAAGATCCAAATCTGTCTCTATTCTGTTACCAGGTAAATAAAAGTCCCTGCTTTTAAAGGGCTTGTGTGATTAGATCCCTCTTGAAGTCAACCATGCCATACAATATAATCTAATAATGGGAATTATATTATATTCACAGGTCCTACTCAAACTCAAAGAGGAGAGTATCATACAGGGACAAGGTTACTGGGGTAATTTTATAATTCTGCCTATCACAATAAGTTATTAGTGAAGCTAAGATTTCATCTAGGTGGGACAGCCTTTAAACATTCTTTTCAAGAATCTATATTTGCTGAGGAGCTGAAAAAAATGGAAACCAACAAAAGAATCAATCACATAAACATTTGATTTTAAAAGAGACTTTTTTAACAGTTTTATGTAGGTCTATAAACAATAAAGTAATAAATCCAAAAGTGTCCACTATATAATGAGACTTTAAAAAGTCTCCTTTCTAAATAATTAAATAACTACTTTGTTAAGTGCCTACTCTGTACTTAGTATTTCCTACTGCAAGGGAATTACAAGTGTCAGAAGACAGAAAGAACTGAATAGACAGCATTTAAGATTTCTTTGAAATCTGAAATCCTAAGATCTAAATACAAGATATAAGATAAAAGATACATAACTTTTACTATCAATCAGCTTACAATTGTGCTGGAGAGATGGAATTATATGGGAAGTAAAAGGACCAAAATTGTGTTTTTCTTCCCCAGTTTATGAGTGAACAATAAGAACAGGTACGGGCTGTTAGATGCTGCATAACCCCTTATCTTATGTGTTTTATGGTGATCTGACTGAAATCATCCATTTAATTTACATTAAAAGCACACACACAATTTACACTTGAAACTTAAATAAGTGAAAATATATAAAAAAATATTTATACCAAAAGTTATAATATGTGCTGTTAGAAAAATTATAAGAAGTAAGCAGAGTTTGTTGAATAATCTTCTTTTTCAAGTGACCATTTCTGAACTAATAGACAAATATGTAGCCAAAATATCCAATTTAATTGGAAATGGTATTCCTCCTAATTACTTTTATTTTGGTTAACATTTGTAGTGAACTGCTCTATTGTTAGTACCAGAATTTAAAAATAATTTTATAAATATTTACAAAAGTAATTCACAATCATTTTTAAATTAAAAAAAAAATCAAACAATACAGAGTGTGTAAGATAAAAACTGATGTCCAACCTTCCTCCACCTCAGTCTCCAGGAGGATCTACTTTTAACAACTTGAGGTATATTCTGCCACAGCTTTTTTTATACACATATAAACATATACATATATGTACATCCAAATGTAGTGATTTTCTTTTTACAAAAGTCAGATGACACTAAACATATTGATTTGAAATTTGCTTTTTTCACTCAACAATATAGTATGTCAGTATATGAATATCTGCCTGATTTAGTGGCTGCATAATATTCCATATTATAAATATACCATACTTCATTTAACAATTTCTATAGGCAATGACACGTAAAAATCATGTTTGAGACAAATAAAATAAATAAATAAATAAATAAATAAAACCAATTCATCACTCAGATTTGTCATTTAGCTTCACACTTATTTGGAAATTAATTAGTATTGTGAAATCTCTGAAAATCTACTTGCAGTTCTAAGCAGTAAAAATACCTTTTAAATTATATTCATTTGTCAAATAGTAAATTTTTTGGACACCTATTATTTTTAATGTGGAATAAATATTTATCGAGCATCTCTTTGGATTCAGGCACTGGACTAAGCACAGCAGGAGAGGGACAAGTGTAGGTTCAGAGATTAATAAACACTTGTCTCTGTCATCAAGGATCTTACATTCTAGTATCTGGAAGATAGATATAGGCTTTAACATTCAAACACAGTGTTAGTAATTTAAAAATTCTTCAGGCTGGGCCAGTGTGGCTCAGTGGGTTGAGCATCGTCCCATGGAATGAGAGGTCCCAGTTCAATTCCTTGTCAGGGCACATGCCTGGGTTTCGGGCTCAATCCCAAGTAAGGGGCATGCAAGAGGCAGACAATCGATGTTACTCTTTCACATCGGTATTCCTAGCTCTCTCTCCCTTCCTCTCTCTCTAAAAAAATCAATAAAACCATATTTAAAAAAACTTTTTTAAATTGCTCAGAATGCCTTGGCTGGGTAGCTCAGTTGTTTAGAGCATCGTGTTGATACGCCAAGGTTGCAGGTTTAATCCACCATCAGGGCACATATAAGAATTAATCAATGAATGCATAAATAAGTGGAACAATAAATCTCTCTCTTCCTCCTTCCCTCCTTCCCTCTCCCACCTTTTCTCTCTCTCTAAAATCAATAAATAAAATTGAAAAATAAAAATTGCTTAAAATGAGCTTTTTGAACTATGATCCAAATCTAGTTTCCTAACCAGCTATTTACAGCAAACCCATTATCAGCCTCTCATTTCAGTGGTGAACTCACTGTGATGTGAATCTTTCCACTGAGCATCCTGCACTTTGCATGTAGCAAAGAACCAAATTATTTCCTACTGTCCTGTACTCTTATAGATGACTAGGTATACAGTCTATGTTGCTAAAATATGATATCTACATAGCAGCATTACCTATATAATTTGGAACTAAAAGTATATCCACTAAAGCCACAAATAGGTAAAAAAGCAGAGTATGTAGGAACAAGTAATGCCATACATACTACCCATCTCCTTAATTACAAATAGCCTTCTTCTCTAATTAATATCCATTTCTGATCTATTTGGGTAACTTCCTCTGGATAATTCACTCCATCTCCCACTCTCTCCCTCACATATCTATTTGAACTAGTGACAGTTCATGTGTTCCATAGTCAAATGTAGGTAGTAACTACATATTGGACAGAATGTATCTAGAATGAGCTCTCTAGAGATGGAGGATTCTGCTCTGTTCATTATACAATTAGGCACTTAAGGAATTGTTGATGAATAAATTACCATCATGACTGTCTTAGCATCACAACAGAATATTTTTTGCCTCAAACTTTGCCTTGACTAGAAAAAAAGTTGAAAAAATTGAAGTGTGGGAGGGAATAGGGAGCGGCTAAGAAAAGGGTTGTGATTCTAGTTGGAGCTAAATAATTTCATATTACTAAAATAGTATGTGAGCTTTACAAAATTAATATTCACATGTTATCTTATTCTAGGTGAATTAAGCAAAGAGCCAAAGGTTACTTTCTAAATCAGAATAAAAACTAATTGCTACGAAGTGCTGCAAAAATGCAATAAAAGGTGATTTAAGAAGTAGATTTTCAGCATTTTTTGGACCGCTGTCCTGATGACACATATTTCAATTCTTTCCTCACCTTTACTTGTGGCAGTGCTGGACAATTTTACATCCTTTATCTCATTTAGTTCTTACAAGAACCCTAAGGAATAATTAAGATTATCGTCCTCATTTCAAAGATGAACAACATAAGGCTCACAGAGGACAAGTGAATTGCCCAAAGCCATAACCACTTAATATGGTAGTAAAGGCATCTAGGACTTCAACATCTTGTCCAAGTGTTCCGTGCCTTGCAACAAGCTTCCTTTTACCAAAAGTGTCTTTGGTCTGCCAAGATATATTTTATCCAGAAAGAATCCATGTCCAGTTACAGAGTGGTAGTTGGATAATTATATTTTTTTCCTCTTCCAGCCAGCCCTGCTTGAATACATCTATCCTAAAATCAAGGTATAGCAATAATTTCTAAGCCATGACTAACAGAAAGCTCTTTGTAGGAAGGGTGGGGCACCCACTCACCTTGAAAATAGTTACCAGGACAGTGAGCAGATAGTCATAGGCCAATATGAGCCAACTGTTCTGTTTACGGCATCAAATACCCCCCTGGAAACCAGTGTCATGCTTTTGTGAAGGTGCAGAAAGTGGGGCTAGAAGAGAGCAAATCAGTGCCCAGATTGTGGTAAAAGAGTTCAGGAGGTTAATGTCTGGTAATCTGAAGATCCCAGTGCTATAAACCCGTTCTTACTACAAGTATCTAAACCACTTTTTTAAACTTAGCTATGTTCCCAAAGGGTGAAAAAGAGGGCAGGTGTAGACACCAAGCAAGGTCATGGGACCTTAGGAAATGTTTAAGAGCAGGGATGGGCAAACTATGGCCCACATGCCAAATCCAGTCTGCTAACTTTTTTGAATGTTGTTTTGGAACACAGCCATAACCATTAGTTTATGTACTGTCTATAGCTGCTTTTGTGATACAACAGCAAAGTTGAGCAGTTGTGACAGAGATCACATGGTCCACAAAGCCTAAAATACTTACTATCTGGGCCACTGCAGGAAAAGTTTGCTGACCCCTGTTCAAGACAGCCATCAGAAGCTTTTCTTACAATTTGATAAAAGTGATTTTTTGAAGACATTTTCACACTGAACAAACTATTTCCTAGCTATGTAATTTGGGGCAAGTCATTTACCTCTCCGTTTCTCCCCCTGTAAAATGGGTGTGATATGGATGTAAGACACAGTATAAAACCTAGTTATTATTTTAGTGCACAGGACAATACTTGACATATGGGAGAGAGAGAGAGAGAGAGAGAGAGAGAGAGAGAGACCCAGACAGCTGCTCTTAAAATAATCATTACTTTTCAGTACAAATAAGGGGCCACATTGTTTAAACTGCCTGAGAAAAGATCCCCACATTTGGCTTTTCAAGTGATATTTCTGCAGGAATTACACAACCAGTTTCTCTAGAGAAATGGCATGTAATGTGTGGTGCTCGGTAATCTATGTATGCTTAAAATGAGTGTGTAAAGATCATGTGGCATGATAATCCAATTATCCATCTGGCTAGCTTCTTACAGGGTTGTGTGGGAAAACTGAATACACATAGCCTGAACACAGGCAGAATCCCTTATAATACGCTTAAAGTGTGTTTTTTGTTTGTTTGTTTGTTTAATTGCATATGGAGGCCAAGGTTGATTTTAAAACTATTTTTAAAGTCAGAAACCCTCTCCCTGATAGGAAAGAGACCAGCATGAGGTTTCACATATTTAGAAGCTCTTGATGCTGTAAAATTCTTTAAAGATCATGTAATTAAATCTATCATTTTTTTCAATGAAAAGACTGAGGCCCAAAGAAGCATTAAATGACGTGGTAGTGGCAGAACTGAGATTGGATTCCAAGTTTCTGGGATTCCATTATACCAGGGTTTCTAGATCTCCTGACAGTTGTTGCCAGATAATTCTTTGTTGTGGGGACCTGCTTTTTGTATTATAGAATGTTTAGTAGCATCTCTGGCCTCCATACTAGATATCAGGAGCACTGCCCCAACCCAGATCTAACAAAAATATCTCCAGACATAGTCAAATGTCCTGGAATTAGATAGGGCAAATTTAACCTCAATGAGAACCACTGAGCTACATTATGCTAGTAATAGCTCCCTGCCCCCAACCCCCACCAGCTTTAATGAGACATAATTGACATATAACATTGTGAATGTTTAAGGTGTACAACTCAATGATTTGATACATGTACATATTGTGAAATGATTACTACAATAGGGTTAGTTAACACCTCCATCACATCACATAATTACTACATTTTTTTTGTGCTGAGAACATTTAGGATCTATTCATTTAGCAACTTTCAAATAATTATACGGTATTGTTAACTATAGTCACCATGCTGTACATAGATCTCTGGGACTTATGCATCTTATAACTGAAAGCTTATACCCTCTGAAGATATCTCTCACCTCCCCAACTCTTCAGCTCTGGCAACCATCATTCACTCCCTCTTTCCACGAGTTCAGCTTTTTCAGACTCCACATATAAGTAAGGTCATATGATATTTTTCTTTCTCTGTCAGACATTTCATTTGTGCTAGTAGTAACTTAATAGTGTTTTATCCCATTCTTTATGATTTTAAGAAAAATAAGAGACACTTTCAAAAATCAGAGAACACAGAACAAAACATGGAAAAGAGTGAAGGTAATCTAGATCACTAGGATTAGTAAAGCATGAGAAAGTATAAGATTTTATAGGCAATAATTAGAATGAACAGTCTTTTACTGTTTGAATTTAAGTGAATAGATAGAACTGTCACCTCTCTGAAATCCATCACCAAATCAGAAATTTCATGACCTAGTGAATTCAAAAGTCCTTCCCATGAATTTGGTTAATTCCATGGGGGAATGTACAATAAAATAATAAACGTAGAGGGGAAAAGTCATTTAGATTTAACATGATGTTCATCTGAATTAGACTAAAGTATGAAGGTAGTTTTACAAAACTAAGGTTATACCTTTCATTGTACAGTATTTATAGATTATATTATCCCATAACCTTTGTAAAAAGTTTTTAATAATCAGACTGTGGCGAGCCATGATTCTTTTTCTCAAGCTTATTTGATTCCTAAGTTGTCAATATTCAATATAAGGGTTTTCTAAATCTTGAATTACTAAAGAAACATTGGCTGTGAAAGAGCATCCGTCAACAGTCCTTCCACAGTACTTTAAGTGTTCAAGTTAAGACCTTTCAAGTAATCTGTTTGCTTAGAATGTTTTAAGAGAGACAGGTTTAAGCACTGGTGAAGCTATTTTAATTTAACAGATAGTCTAGTCTAAAATCAAAGCCACAACTTGTGCAGAGATTAAATGGTAACTGTCTTCCTTTGGAATCTATAGAATTCTATACTGGGAAATTATTTATTTTTATTGAATTTATTGGGGTGACATTGGTTAATAAAATTATATAGGTTTCAGGTGTACAATTCTACAATACATCATCTGTATATTGCATTGTGTGCTCACCACTCCAAGTCAAGTCTCCTTCCATCACCATTCATCCTCCTTTTACCCTCTTCTACCTCCCCTACCCCGCTTCCCTCTGGAGTTTAAAAAGTAGGGAAGATTTTCATTTCCTAATTATCAGTAGGTAGGAAGAAGAAGCTGGAGGCTGAATTGATCCCATAAGCCAATATTTTAAGTTTCTCATACCAATTTGAATCAAAGTTTTTGTAGTAATTTTTGTTCTATTTTGAAATAAAAACAACCATTACTGTAAGTTTTTTTGTTTGGTTTGGTTTATCACTGCTAAACTACAAATGCTTGTCTGGTTAAAATATTTTCTGTTTTTTTTTTTTCCTTTTAATTATATAATAATATTATAAAGACCTGCTTATTCAGGGGATCTCTCATTTAGCAGTACATTATGGCAAAACAGTCTCAATTTATCCACAACTTCTCCATTACATTGGCAATGGTTCTCTTCCAAAAGCTTAACAAAGACCCTAAATAACCCAAATCATCCTTCAGTTCTCTGTAGTTAAAGGCTTGTGATGCCTGGAGTTAAGTGAATAAACAGAAACAGTTGTTTTATTAGAGATTAATATAAAAAAGTAATCAACTACTTCCTTAAATGTGCCTTCTAAAATTAAAATCAACTATCTATAAGTTGCAAAATCATTTTCAATGTTACAAAAGTTATTAGTTAACTGTTTGAGGAAAAACATTTATAACTGAGAAAAAATTCATGTGCATTTCCCACTGTTTTCTGAAATGTCTTAACATTCTGTTGTCTTTTTAACAAAGTAGTCTGGATCTTTTTTAGATTTTTTTTTTTTTATCCTCACCTGAGGACATTTTTTTCCACTTTTTGTTCAGATAGAGTGGGAGAGAGAGAAAGGAAGAGAGAGAGAGAGAGAAACATCGACATGAAAGGGACACATCGAGTGGCTGCCTCCCGCACGACCCACCAGGGGCCGGGGACAAACTGCAACCGAGGTACGCGGGAAACGAACCCAGGTCTCTCTGGACCGCAGGCCAACGCTCTAACCGCTGAGCCAAACAGGCCAGGGCTGGATCTTTTTTTAAAAATCAGATTACTAAGAAATGATTTAAATAAACTTATTACTGGGATCAATTATAGGAGACCCAAAGACATTAATCGAAGAAGTTCAGAAAGTCAAGTAAGGGAAAAAATCCAGAGAAGCTAATAAAGCTCTATTTCAGAAAAGATGACTTGGGCTTCAATGAAAAAGTAAAAGGATTAAAAAGAAATTAAGTATAAAGGAGTGTGACTGAAGGGAATTTAAAATGTTCACCTTTTAAGAACCAAAGGAAGAAGTAAAGTAATAGTCTTAACAGTGGTGAAACACTGGAACATTGATTCCTAAATCGGCCGGGAATGAACTGAAGTAGACAGAGTTAGAATAGCATTATCAAAATAAAATAGTTATCTTGTGGACTTTTGGGGTAGTTAAATTATATTCTTTTTCCTTGGAACTACTTTACTTAAAGAAAGAAATTCTGGAATCATATTTCCTTGGGCTTTCTTAATTTTCCATTCATTCACATTGCTATGCTGTCAAAACAAGAGACACTAAAAATCAGTTGTTAGCAATGACTCAATGAAACACAGTTGGTAGAGGTAACTGTTCATTTTAAGATATGCTCAAAGCTCTACCAGTGATAAGAATACCACAAACATCTTTATAAGTAGTTGATACTGGTACAGTTTAAATAGATGTGTTTTAGTCTTACCCATCATACCCAGTAGGTTAAAGAAAATTTTCTCTAGGAATATTGCTAAAACAAAATATCAACAAGAATCGCTATATGACATGCAATCAATTCATTTTACAATCTCTTAAGAATGTCAAATGTACAAAGGGAAACACATTTCCTCTATAAGTTTCAGAATTATATATTTATTATACAATCCCTAGAGAGGTAAATGTATATAAATTAAACCATATTTGAAATGTATTCAGGGAGTTTCCTATTTAATAGGAATCTTACTCAAAATCTTTCAAGAAAATGAAAATGAGGATAATGGCTCCCTAATTCCTTGTGTAAATGTGGATTTTCCTACATTGTGTTTGCCTAGTATGAGAAATATCTGTGGAGTTTGTACTCTTACTTAACATTTAGCCTGTATCTCTGCCAGCTCCAACCTAGCGTGGAGGCTGAGGTTGGTAGACACAGATCCTCACATATTCATATATAAAACTAAAAGTGGCTGATTTTAATGAATACTCAAACCATAAGTTCTTTATTAATAAACTTAGAGTCAATCAAACAGCACAGTAGGGTTTCCAATGGGCTCTGCATCAGCAAAGCATTACTCTTGAATATATCACTTTAGTTTCGTATTTAGATATAATATTGTCTTTTAAATTCAGTATGTATCTCCTAGCTTATTCCCAAATCCTCTACTTTACCTCTGTAAAGCGAATCACCCCTTAAGTGAAGAAAATATTCCTATTGAGGGTTCTTCTAGAGATCTCTTCTTTGGTCATTTAGGGGATTGTATGTTTTGCTTATTTAAGAGAAGACATTATTTTACAAGTAGTGTCAGCAGTGGGAACAAAGGAAGGGGTAATGACAATTCTCAGGGAAGTTGGGGAGTGGCATTGCTGCAAACATGCCCTTCCAGCCCGCGAATTTCATCTCATGGCTCTTCGTAAATCACCCACCAAGTCCCTTTGAGGACTTCATGTTTGATTAATCAATGCTTAAAGATGATTTTCCTTACATACCATCATGTTATTTATAGATGTGTATCCTGAGGATCTTGCCTCCTCAGAGAGCCCTGTTAAGCCTTACTGTAGTTGCAGAGAGAGAACATTGCTCACCAAGGTGCACAACCTATGTAGCCAAGCCTACCTTAAAGATTCAGCTTTCATCTGCCATGGCAGCTGGAGAAGGGAACCAAGTGTGATGCATTTGGAGTAAAAAAAAAGAGTACTTTATTAAAAAATATATTCAGGAGAAGTCAAAATCTCCGATTTATTTCTCACAATCTAGCATGTGATAATCCTGTTACTTCTAAACTAATTTTTCTTTCTGTGTTTTCTTTTTTTTTACACTCAGCTCTACAGAGACATATATTCTGACTATATTCTCTCTATTCTCTTCCATGTAGCCAGCCAGCAAAAATTCCACCAGTTCATCCCACACATATTGGTGTCAACTGGACAAGCTGACAGGTCATTTTTCTAGGCCCAGAGCTGTGGGCCCACATTCTGTTTTTAGTAGCATACTTGCTTCTTGCCCACAGCTTTGATTCCCCCCCCCCCAGACTACTTTATTTCAGGCTCATGGTCCATGCAGATACACATAGCTGGCTTAAAGTTTGATCTGATACCTAGAAGAAATTCCAACATAAAATGCAGAAGCAGAAGGAGAATTCTGCTATAAGTGTGAGATTGCAGAAACAGCAAATCGAAAGTCACAGTGACCATTACAGGCTTATTGTTAACACAAGAAAAAATAGGGTTCAAAACCCAGCCAATTTTCTGTCATTTGCATTTTACTATTTATTTGAACAGTGGTCAGACACCAGAACTTAATGGAGGAGCACTATCTCCGATTACACTTTAAGGGACATTATCAAAACTGATGAATTCCAGATTTCTACTCTGTCTTAAAAGATGATTTTCCTACTTGGAATAATCTGGAAGGGTGAGAAAAAGCATAGTTTACAAAGTCCTAAACTAGAAGAGAGCTTAAGAAGTCACCCAATCCATCTCTCTGTCCAGAATCCCATCTAAATCACCCATGCTGTACAAAAGACAAGAAAATGGAAATGTTAGGAGACTATGAAGAGAAAATAAGAATATTTTTAGATCATAATGTCATTTTACCATTTACAAAATGCTTCCCATTCTTTATCTGACTTAAGTCTCTCCCTACTGAGTTAGTTATTATCATCAACCCCTGCAAGGTAATACTTATTATCATCAATACTATTTCAAAGATGAAGAAAACAGAAACTCAAAAACATTAAATACATGCTTGAGATCATTAAATGATGTAGCCAGTCCTTGAATCCAGATCTTCAGATGAGAAGATCTGAACAATTGCTGTTATATTGCAGCAAAGAATTATTCTTTGCCAGTGATATATATATATGACAATTCAAGGCTTGCATTCTGAGTTCTAAGTTCTTTATGCTTAGCCCTGAAAAGAGCCTTCACCTACCCAACCTCAACCCCAACTTACTCCTTGAGTTCCCATGTCGTTTTGTGACCTAAATCAAACACCTGGCTCCATACCTGGCCATGGGGAACAATTATGGGGTTTTAACTGATCATAAAACACCTTGGAAGGGAACAAAACAAGAAGAGAAATGAATAAAACTGTTGGTAGTTTAGAAGCTGTAGTTTTTAAAAGCTGAAAAATCAACTAGGTGTGTGTGGGGGCATTCCTTCAGGCCTCTAGTTTCTTTTTTCCTTTCTTTTCATTACATTTATTGAGGTGACATTGGTAAATGAGGTTATATAGGTTTCAAGTGTACATTTCTATGATACATGATCTGTATATTGCATTGTGTGCTCACCACTCAAAGTCAAATCATCTTCTGTCACCATGTATTTGACACCCTTTACCCTTTATTACCCCTCAAACCCCTTTCCTCTGGTAACCACCACACTGTGGTCTGTGTCTATGAGGTTTTGTTTGTTTGTTTTCCTTGTTTGTTCATTTGTTGCTTTCAGTTTTATATTCTACATGTGAGTAAAATCATATGGTTCTTAAATTTTTCTGTCTGACTTATTTCACTTAGCATGGTATTCTCAAGCTCCATCGATGTTGTCACAAATGGCAGTATTTCATCTTTTCTTGTGGATGAGTAGTGTTAAAACTTCAAGTGAGGCTGGAAATCCAAATGTGTTCCAAGCTTCTCTACTGGAATATCAAATAGTCACCCAGCCAGGGCCAGGAACCACCTGGCACTCTCCAGGATCCAGTTCCTCACCCAGAAGCTCAGCTCCACCCCTTGGCAGTGTAAGTAAGCAAGGGAGAAAAAAGAAGAAAAAATGGCTGCCTGTATCCCACCCACCTGCCCACTAAAAACACAACTGCCATGTCTATTTTTAGGCCTCTATGACTCTAGAGCACTCCTATAATTCTCTTTTTAGCAAGTCGTCGGCAGTGATCTCTGGGACCCAGATGGGGAAGGTTCAACCTTAAATTCAGCCTGCCTAAAAATGTGTATCAGTGGCAAACTTCCCCTTATGGAACTCCCAAAGGACACAGAAGTGAATACAACAGGAGAAGAGGACTCTACTGGCAGTCAGACAAAAACCAATGCAAGTCTACTTTCAAATCCAAACCAAGTAGAAGGCCTAGGAAAGGGAGTTCACTTCATCTTAACACACCCACTCTTTGCAAGGCCTTGAGCTAAAATTTGTTCTGAGGGATAAGGAAACAAACAAGGTAACCTACAAATGGGGGAGGTGGTTGGCTGCTTACAACCAAGGCAGAAAATAACATACTAGCAATAGTGTTATTAAATAGTTATTAATTTATGGTTAATAAATATTTATGAGAGTTTACTGTATGTCTCTGCCAAACACTCAAGATACGAAAGTAAGCAAGACAGACATAGCCCTTGCTTTCATGAATCTTATTGGAATAAGAAAATTTGAACAAGTAGTTACAAGTGTGTTGTAAAGAAGCCCAGGGTACTACTGCAGTTTCAGTTCTAAATATTTCCTGCTGTAAATGCAATAATGTGATGGTATGGAATGAGAAAGGTGGAAAGAATAGGGATTACCCTAAAATGACACATTTATCCATACTTTGGCTGACCTCTTCCTGAGAACATGTTGGAAATGGGGAAAAGGGGAGAAAAAGAAAAAAAGGTAGAAAAAGAACAGAAGAAAGAAAAGGAGGTGGAGGACAAAAACTAATTATCAGGCCATGCGTATATGAAAAATGTCCTGAGGCAATAACCCTGGCATCAACTTAGCACCATCACTTTCTGCTTTTTGATTGAGGCAAATTCTCCTGAGCTGGTTATTCAGGTGAAATTTGAAGAGCCAATGGCACTTTCATAAAGGGTACATAGGGAAACTGCCAGCTAGCTAACATTCCCTCCCTCTCTGCTCTTCCAATAAAAACAGGCTTGATGATCCCAGGCTGGGCATGACTAATTGTGAAGTGTTGGGTGGCGGCTGCTGCACTGGCCTGTGTGGCCTCAGTGCTTGTCATATTACCTTGCAAAGTGCTTTGGGGTATCTTGAGGATGGAAAGCACCACCAATCATTCTGATTCTAGTTTACATAAATAAAGCCCAATTGAGTTTAACATGCCACCTTTTAATCAAATGGTATAGGGAACGAGGGCACCTTGGGAAATCTACTCCTTGGACAAGTCTGAGCCTGGTCTTTTCACTCTTGAGATGGATTTGGCTACAAGAGGTAGTGCAATGCATGACGCATATGTGGGCTCCAAGACCTGGAGTGCACCTTCATATGGAGCATACAAAGAGCAATTGGGAGGGCTGGCCAGGAGATCGAGTAACAGCCTCTGATACTCTGTAGAACATCCTGTACCTGCCCATTTGGGGATCTCCTAGAATTGGGGGGGGGGCAGAACATAGGGGACCTTGGGAGAATGGAAAATATACAGTTAGTCCTTTCAAGTTGTGAATTTCAGTGTGGAGCAGTAAGCAGATTTCTAAATGCATGCCTGGGGGTAATTAATGGCTAGAAGGACAGAGCTGGGGTGAGGGGAAGAAGAGAAGTAATATTTACTGAGTGGCTTCTATGTGACTGGTGCTGGATCTCATTTTCATTCTCACACCAATCAGGCAAGATGGGGTTGGTAAATTCCAGTTAAAAGGATAAGAGAAGTTCAGAGAAGTTAAATAATTTGCCTAGGATCATATTATGAGTGACTAAAACTAAAATCTAACCAGTTTCAAAGTCCATTCTTTTCTCCATTATACCAGGCAGCCTTCCCAGGAACATTCTAGTAGAATTCCCTATTATGCTCAATGCAGTGATGATGCTCAAGAATGTGTCTAAATCAGAAAACATTCTAGGACCCACAAATATTTTCTGAGATTATTTTTGGAAAGTATCCATCCATATAGATGCAATAATGAATAAAATCTATACTAAAGCCATCTTCTATCACCAAGAAGTATTTGCTTTTCAAACAAGCAGCCCCACTTTGAATGAAAGCATCCAAACTTTATGGCTGTTTGTCTGCACTTGCCCTAGCTTGCCTTCCCCCTGGGAAGCATATGGGTAGCCAAATAAAATGAAACGAACATTAACGAATACTTATAAAGCATAAATTATGACTGACTTCCAGCAAGGATGTATACAATTAGGCAAACATCACACATGGCACTCCATTCTCCACCTAATTTTACTGCCTACTGGCTGATCTAATGTGATCCAGTAGAAAAAGCAACGGACTGGGAGCTAGGAAGGCTGGGTTAAGTTCATGCCTCCTCCACTTCCTAGCTGCATTATCTTAAACAAGTCACTTCACCTCATTGAGACTTAGTTTCCTCATCTGGAAAATGAGAATACCTATTTTATAGGGTTGTTCTGTGTATTAAATAGGATAATGTGTAAGAAATAATTTTGTAAGTGACAGAGTTACAGAAAAGTTCAGGGGTGTTAGTTAATACATTAGTCCTACTTTATCCACATTATCACTTTTTGTAGTTTCAGTTACCTGTAGTCAACTGCATTCTGAAAATATTAAATGAAAAATTCCAGAAACAAATAATTCATAAGTTTTAAATTGAATTCTGTTCTAAATAGAATGATGAAATCTTGTACCATCCAGCTCTGTCCCACCCAGGTCTTGAGTCATCCCTTTGTCCAGCGTATCCATGCTGTATACATTATCTACCTGTTAGTCACTCAGTAGCCTTCTCTGTTATCAGATCAACTGTCGTGGTATTGCATTGTTTGTGTTCAAGGAACTCTTATTTTACTTAATAGTAGCCCCAAAGTCATTTACGTAATTTTTATGTATAGTATATTGTTATAATTGTTCTATTTTATTATTACTTATTGTTAATCTTTTACTGTGTCTAATTTGTAAATTAAATCTTATCATAGGTATTAATGTATAGGAAAAAAACATAGTATATATAGGGTTCAGTACTATCTCCAGTTTCAGGCATCCACTGATGGTCTTGGAACATATCGCCTGCTGATAAGGGGAGACTACTTACTGTATTCTCATCAAGCAAGCCAAGGAAATCAACAAATCAACTGAAATTGACTGTACTGAATTTCCACCCTCTTAACAAGGCATAAAATAGGGCAGTGTCATTTTTTAGTTCAGCCTTGAAAAGAAGCAATCTAGCTAGGATCAACTCTATAACCACTGGGTCTGGAGTGGGCTTTACTGTGTGTAGGGCCAATCTTATACTGCATCCAACATAATGAACTGTGTAACTCCAAAATGCCTTAATAATAAATGGTCTGTGCCTGCACCTATAAACCATCTTCATCTTCCAAAATTACTTTGGTTCTTCTTTTCGGAGGGAAAACAGGGAGCCTGAAAGGGTGAAGGTCCTTTATTTACTCAACCTTCAAACATTTATAAGTGCCTACTATCTGCCAGGGGCATGAGACCCAGAGGTGAAGAAGGCAATTTCTTCCCTTATAGAGGTGTAATAGATGGGTCAGCAGACTCAAAAGAAGAGGAGGTATGATATAGGAAGTATGGAAAAAGATGGTATGGTTAAGTGAAGTGACATTGAATTGGGATTTTTCCAGGTGAAAAAAAAGAAGAGGTTCTAGATCAGCGATTTTCAACCGGTATGCTATGGCAGGCACAGTGGTGTGCTGCAAGAATATTTAAAACACGCAATACCTGACTATTTAGTCAGGGGCACTAAACTATTTAGTTTATTGTCAAATAAAAAATGACAACAGCTAACATGAAAATAGCCATCTGGTGTGAATGAATCAAAATTATACCTATTATTTTTGTCAGATCGGCAAAAAAATATATATTTTTGTGTGTGTGCCACAGAATTTTAGTAATTAGTTTATGTGTACCATGAGATGAAAAAGGTTGAAATCGCTGTTCCAGGCAGAAAGAATACAACATGCAAAGCCTCAGAGAAGTGAAAAGAAACAGAAGTTCTGTGTGGCTGATGGATAGAGTTTGTGTATGTTTGTGTTTGTGGGGAGGGAAGAGTAATTGGCAGGAAATAAAATGGTCTTATATGGAGGTGAAAGAGGCTATCATCTCCAGTCATGATTTGAAGGGCACATGGAAGATTTCCCCCACCCCAAATATCTACCCTCAAACTCTTGTCAATTCCTAAAATTCCAGCTTTAGCAATTTATCTTTTAAATTTCGAGTTTTCTGTCTCCTTCAAGAGTCCCCTATTAAGAAAACAAATACCCTTCGGAGAAGCCACCAGGAGCCAAATTGGGAATAGTGGATAGTCACCTGAGGGCAAGGAGGACTTGCAAGAAAGTGACAAGGAAAGTGGGTAGAGATCTGATGGGAATGTGTGTATATAACAAAAATGCCTTTCACTAACATTCCCAGTTTTTCACAGAAGACAAGCTCTAATACAGAATTATAGAGTGTCTATTATCATCAATACAGTATTGGTGGTGATTCATGTGTTCTCAGAGCTGTACCACAGACCATACTATGGGCAAATCACTGGCCATGGGTTTCCTTGATCCATTCACACCATCTCCCCATGTCTAAACACTTGAGACCAGTACTGGTATGTGGTTTATAAAACTGCTTACGGGTGGCAGGAATACACAATTGTCATAGAGCAAAAGAGTGAGATGTCTCAGACAGAACTAATAGCCTTGACTAACACTGGCCTCATTAATCACTGTACTGTAACCTCAGTGCTAAGTAACTTCAGACTTTTCACTCCAGGGATATGCCTTTACATGGAACATTAACACACCGGGATAGTCATTTGAGTCATATTAACATTCACCATGGATTATCATATGATTATTAGAGTTGGGATAATTAATAATATTTATAAAAGAAGCAAAATGACAAGTTATATCACCTCATGATCCACTCAATCCATACCTCTTATTGTTGTTGCTAATAATGCTGATTCTAAATGATAAAGAATTTGGAGATCCTGATATGGAGAGATATCTCATACCTTTTCACAAGAGAAGATAATTTCTCACTGCTGAAGTAACCACAGTGAGACTACTATGAGTTCAATCCCTCCAAAGTGAGCTGAGACCTGGAAAGTATTGCTGCTCAAAGTGTAATTCAGAAAGGAGTATTGCCACTTGAGAAGGATCTACTCTATCCAAAAAGGATTACATAATCCAGCCTTGCAAACAGAGCAGCCTAGGAAAGTTGAAAGATAAAATGACAGAATACAGGAATATGCCTCTTTATTTCTTACATTTTCCCCAACTTCTCTACTTCCTGATTCCAGAGAAAAGTTCATCAATGGTTCCCAAATTATTCAATGCATGGGGAGGGGAGGTGATCTGACAATAAGAAAGCAGAGGAGTTAATTTTCTTAGCTTCAAGCATTTGTTGAGTATTTGCCCAGTAAATGACATGATTTAAAAACAATCCTAACCCAAGTTCAAGTAGCAAAGCCAGGATTCAAATGAAAATCTGTTTGAATCCAAGTCAGGTACTCTTTCAAAAGAGTGAACAGGAGTTCCCTTTGGGAGAATATTTAAATCTACTTTTCTGTAATGGCGTCTCCAAAAGTCCTTATTCAAAATCTCCTCCAGAGTCTATCTAATTCACTTTCCTCTATAAAGATCATGTCCAGTCATGCCTAGACCTTATCTTATACCTCTTGCCTTGAAATCCAACTGCATCCTTTAAGATGTAGCTCAAGTTCTCCCTCATCCATGAAATGTGTCCTGGGCCTATGAAGGTGAAAAGTGATGAAGACATGAGTTTTTGAATGGGAAAGAGGTCTGGGTGAATGGTGGACATAGACATTATGTATTCTCCAGGATCCCCAATAAGTAGCATCTGCCAGAGAGTTATTGAACACTCAGAAAATATTCATGGAGTGATTGGAAAAAGAGAATCATTCCCTTTTCCATTTGTTTTTTGTTTGTTTGTTTGTTTGTTTTTTGTTTTGTTTTTTTGGTACGTGCCCCTAGTGGAAACCAAACCCGGGACTCTCTGGTCCGCAGGCCGACGCTCTAACTGCTGAGCCAAACTGGCCAGGGCTCCATTTGTTTTATATCTAATTCATTTCTCCTTAATCCCGGAGACAAACTAATCTCATGCTTTGTAGTTGTTATACAAATAGGTAGAAACCAGCAGTAATCTGTTGGCATGTCCTAAACATTAAGGCAAAACAAACACCAGGAAAACTCCACCAGGTTGCTTAGAGGTCAGGCAACACCTCAAAATAGACAGTTCACATATGCAGTCTCCAGTTCTGCCTGCCACATGTAGGATGCAGCCAATGAACAATGTACTGTTTTGTCCGGCCAGTGTGGCTCAATGGTTGAGCGTCGACCCATGCACCAGGAGGTTGCCAGTTCGTTTCCCCATCAGAGCACATGCCCGAGTTGCAGGCCAAATCCCCAGTGGGGGTCATGCAGGAGGTGGCCAATGGATGTTCTTTCTCATCAGCATTTCTATCTTTCTCTCCCTATCCCTTCTTCTCTCTCTAAAATCAATAAAGAAAAAAAAAAAAAACAATATACTGTTCCCCACTCTTCCTTGGCATCGGAGAATTATATATCACCAATAACTACACTCTGACACTCTACTTGAGCCTTAATTGTTTTCACTGTGGTTGTTCAATATATTTGGTGTGTACTACGATACTACAATTATGCCACAAATTACATAAAGACTTGAATCTGAGTAGGTATTTATCTAAAGGAGAACCTGAGTAGTTAGCAAAATGACTACTGATAAGCACCACTCAAAACCAACCTTTGATTCACAGTGGAGACACATCTCCCCAATCACTCCATCAGCATAAACACAGAATCGTCCATTAACAACCAAGAAGATCAAGCAACCGCATATTCTTGCAGTCCCATGGCATTGTGATAGCTATGCAAAGAACAAAGATCTGTTGTAGCTCTTCGTTGTAGAAATTGTACTATTTTCATTCTATGACTCCTGACTTTTGCAACAGAAATGGAGGTAATTTCTCACTACTGAAGTGACTCCAGTGAAACTACTGAGTTCATACCCTCCAAAGTGAGCTGAGAACTAGAAAATATTGCTGCTTGCAGTCTAACTCAGAAAGGAGTATGGCCACTTGAGAAGGGTCTACTCTACCCAAAAATAATTACATAAGCCATCCTTGCTCTTTGGAATACCACTTAGGGAGTTCAGGTATTTTTATATAAATCAAATTGAAATGCAGTTTTATATAAATAAATGCTTAAATGCAGAATGTGGTTGTTTTGGATAAATCTGCAATAGAAAAAAATTCCATAGTGGTCTATGGTTTGGAATTAAGTAACTTTAATATTTAAGACATTCTTTATAAGCAGAGAAATGTATCAAGGGTTCTATACAAAGAAATTCAAAGTTGATGAGCACTATCTCTTTTTCTTTACCCAACTATGGGCACTGCTATTTGCTACATCCAAAGGTAAAGCTTCCACTTGTCTCCTTTGGGAAAAAAATTTAAGTTTTAGCGGCTGTCATATTTTTGCAAGTTTTTCTTGCAAAAATGCAGAGGGTCTTCATTTTCTACTCATCTTTGCATATTCAAATCGTTATATATTCTTCAGGGCCAAGCTTAAATTACACCTTAGGGAATAATTGCTGGGGGTAGGGGAGTGAACAAGCTCAACCACAGGGTTTCAACTATAGATGTATATCAAAATTACTCAGTAAATTAAAAATATATAGATTCCTGGCCATCATTCCAGACTGAATGAATCAGAATTTCTAGGGATAGGAATCAGTATATTTACTTTTTATTCCCTAGCAGATTTTGAAGCATTCATGACAGAACCAGCACCTTCAGTTTTGTGTAGTTGACCACAAAGTAGATGGAATGATCTAAAGTGTCCACCACTTCATGAGGACCTAGGCATGAATAATAGCAGAAATAAATGAGGTAAAAGTCTCTCTATCTGCTTAGAGTTGAGGTCACAAGGTTTCCCTTGCAAAAGTCAATATAAAATCAATCACCCTCTTCCTATGGAGAAAATATCACCTTCTCATTCCTAATAATCAAGGCAAGTTGTCCCAGGACTCTGGAAATGCAAGGTCTCCTGATCAATGTGTTGCAGAGATAATGTTAGAGACAAAAGTTCTAATCATCAGCCAAAAGTGTCAGGGACAAAAATGAGGAAACTTAGTCCTTGGATTGGTAAGTATATCATGTCTTTACTCCAAAGAGTCCATCACATTTGTACAGCCAAGAAACATCATAGTCAGAATAAAAAAAAAAAAAATTTAAAAAAGGAAACATCATGTGTGTGAATGCGCATACATTTATCACTACAAAATGTGATACTAAAAAGTTGTAAGAAACGTAAATTTGAACTGAATCTGATCTTGACTTAAATAACAAAATTTGAAATGCATTCCCATATGAGGGTGGAGAATCCTTCAAACAAATAAGATGAAGATTTGGGGTAGCAAAAGTGTTAAGACAGTAGTCTAAATTCCAAGACAAGCCATGTACTGGTACTCTGACACTCACTTCCATAGCTGTGAACTGTACTTTTCACATTCTCCCTTCCAGGAATCCTGTAAAATTGGATTATGTCTTTAACAATCATTTCTACTACCTCTACTGCACAGGGTAAGAATAGGGAAAACTTCACAGAGGTTGCTTTTTTTATCACACCCCTCCCCCACCTCTCCTCGATGCCAATCTAGGCTTAGTCACTTACTAGCTATGTAAACTAACCTCTCTGAGATCATTTTCCTCATTTATAAAGTGGGGCTAATATTAACTATCTTGAAGACTGTCTGACTTATTGATTGTGAGGAGAAAATGATTGATTTTGATTGACTGATTTTAATACTCAATGAGTGCCTATGTGCCAAACCAAAAATAAATAAATAAATAAATAACATTGTGATCTATTATTATTTCCACTTTACAGATGAGGAAACTGGAGGCAGAGAGAAATAAAGTGACTTGTCTAAAGTCAGCCAACCAGTAAGTTGATTTCACACTGTTTAATAAGTGGTTCTTAGCCCTAGCTATGCATTAGAGTCAAAGGACCATTTATGGTCCTTTAAAAAATATATACATGCTCAAGTTTAGACCTGGAGATTATGAATGAGTAGATTGAGTTGGCCTTCACATTGTTTTAAAGTTCTATTAATGATTCTCACATACAACCAAGGTAGAGAATTCCTGGCTTAGGGACTTCCGGTCAAGATGGCAGCGTAGGTAAACGCGGTATCGTGTCCTCCCACAACCACATCAAAGTTACAACTAAACTACAGAACAACCATCATTCAAAACTGCCTAAAATCAAGCTGAATGGAAGTCCTACAACTACAAAATTAAAGAAGAAGCCACATCGAGACTGGTAGGAGGGGCGGAGGCGCGACGGGCTGGTCCCACACTCCTGTGTGGCGGATAAAAATTAGGAGGACACCTCGGCTGGGAAGGTCCTCCCTGAGGACTGAGGAGTCCCCGTCCCACACCAGGCGCCCAGCTCAGGGTTCCAGTGCCACGAAGAGAATCCCCATCACTTCTGGCTGGAAAAACCAGCGGGAACTGAGGCTGAGGCGGCTGGAGCCCGCGGCAGCTCCTCTTAAAGGGCCCGCATACAGGCTTACTTGGACTTGCTCCCTCCAGGCTCCAGCGTGTGGGAGGCAGCTTGAAAGGCACCAGAGTCATATGGGGAAGAACTGAGCTGTTTGGCATTGGAGCGAGGACTGGAGAGGCAGCTTTCTCCTGGACAGACGTGCTATCAGAGGCCTTTGATCCTTTGGTGAGCCCTTCCCTGGGCCAGCAGACACCACCATATCTGGGACTTCAGCAACCTGGCTCACACTGTTTGCCCCGCCCTGGTGATTCCCTGAGGCCCCGCCCCACCCAACTTTCAGGCCCACCCAAGCTGTTGCCAGTTGCTTTACCATAGGATTGGCCTGTCTTGGATCCTGCTTCAGCTTTTCCTAAATTCTTTCAAACAAGCAGCATCTGGTCTCAGCTAGCCCTATACCTCTCGCTAAGTAATACATAGAAACAAACAGAGGGAGGCAGCCAAAATGAGGAGACAAAGAAACAGGTCCCAAATGAAAGAACAGAACAAAACTCCAGGAAAAGAACTAAGTGAAATGGAGTTAAGCAACCTAACAGATGCTGAGTTCAAAACACTGTTTATAAGGATGCTCAATGGACTTAGTGAGAACCTCAGTGGACTTAGTGAGAACTTCAGTGAACTTAGTGAGGGCCTCAAGAGCATAAAAAAGGACCAGTCAGAAATGCTGGATGCACAGTTAGAAATGAAGGAGGCACTAACTGAAATAAAGAATAATTTACAGGGAATCAATAGTAGAGTAGGTAAAGCCAAGAAGCAAACCATGGATTTGGAATATAAGGAAGCAAAAAACGCCCAATCAGAACAGCAAAAAGAAAAAAGAATCCAAAGAAATGAGGATAGTGTAAGGAGCCTCTGGGACAACTTCAAGCATGCCAACATTCGCCTCTTGGGGGTGCCAGAAGGAGAAGAGAGAGAACAAGAAATCGAAAACCTATTTGAAACAATAATGGCAGAAAACTTCCCTAACTTGGTGAAGGAAACAGACATATAAGTCCAGGAAGCACAGAGAGTTCCAAACAAGATGAACCCCGAGAGGCCCACACCAAGACACATCATCATCAAAATGCAAAAGGTTCAAGACAAAGAGAGAATCTTAAAAGCAGCAAGAGAAAAGAGGTTAGTTACCTTCAAGGGAGTTCCCATAAGACTGTCAGATGATTTCTCAAAAGAAATTTCGCAGGCCAGAAGGGAGTGGCAAGAAATATTCAGAGTGATGAAAATCAAGAACCTACAACCAAGATTACTCTATCCTGCAAAACTGTCATTTAGAATCGATGGCCATACAAAGATTTTCCCAGACAAGGAAAAGCTAAAGGAGTTCGTCACCACTAAACCATTATTATATGAAATGTTGAAGGGTCTTCTTGAAGAAAAAGATAAAAAAATATGAACAAACAAAATAGCAATAAGTACATATCTATCAACAGTTGAATCTACAAACAGAATGAACAAGCAGAACAGAAACATTCTCAAAGATACAGAGAACTTTTGTTGGTTACCAGATGGGTGGGGGCTGGGGGAATGGGTGAAAAAGGTGAAGGGATTAAGAAGTACAAATTGGTTGTTAGACTGACAAACCTCAAAGGCAAGGGGGATGGAGGGTGGGAAGAAATAAACCAAAGATCTTATATGTATATATGCATAACCAGTGGACACAGACAACAGTGTGGGGAAAGGCAGGAGGGGGGTGGGAATGGGGAGGAGGGGGTCAATGGGGGAAAAATGAGGAACATCTGTAATACATTCAACAATAAAGATAAGTTAAAAAAAAAAAGAATTCCTGGCTTAGAATTGTTCAACTAAGAGTGAGAATATGAGCTCTTCCTTATAATTTCTTCATTTGACAGATTATTTACTGAGTATTTTCTATATGCCAAACACTCTGATCATGCTGGGAATGTATACAGCAGTGAACAAAGATCATGGTTCCGCTCTTATAAAGATGACAATCTAATGGGGAAGATGGATAATAAGTAATGAAACAAACAAATTTACAGTGACAAATTGGAATAGGTGCTTCAAAGGAAATAGGATGGTGTGGATTGATGAGAGAGCCAGCTTGAAATAGGGTGGTCAGGGAAGGCCCCTCTGAAGAGGAGGCTTTTAAGCTGAATCTTAGAGTCAGAAAGACCAACAAGGGAATAGTCAGGTGAAGATGATATCTTTAGACTCAGCAAAAATTACATTGAATATTCATGTTATAGATTATGGAACACCCACTGTTGATCAACAGAATGAAGGCACCTACCAAGAAGGGCTCCTGGTGGCTGATTGGGCTCAAATTTCTAAACAAAGCCTAGTAGCTGTTGCTGAACAGGGGCCTCACTCAAGCTACACTTCTAGGAGAAGCCTGTTGCCCACATTGAACTGCCTGCCTGCACTATGTTTTTAACACCTGAGCCAACATTTATAAAGGAGTTTCTGAAATCATATTTCAACCAATAGGACAGAGACTTTTCCCATCTAATCAGAGCTGGCAGCTGTATCTTCATTAGCATCTTCACCTACCAGACCAATCAGAGCAGCTTCACTCTGACCAATCAGTACAGTGCTTTTTGGACTAATCAAACTGTGGGGATTTAGAGTCCTTATTTGCATGAGAATGGGCCAATCAGGACCAGGGGTGGGGACTTCCCTCTGTATAAGTCAGCTTCCCTCTGGCTTTCAAATGTCACTTTCCCTTTCCACTGAAGACTGTGTTGCCCCAGCTGGAGCTTTACCATCTAAGCTGTCTCACTGGACCAGAGTGGAGCTATCCTGTCTTGGTGGAATGGAGCAAAGCAGTCTCATCAGAGGGGGCCAAGCTGCAATGCCAGGGTGGCCTTGTGCCCAGGCCACTTCACTCTAGGTAGCCTCCTCGTACCTGGGCTGCCTCAGAGCCTTGCTGTTCCACAGCCATGCTGTATCACAACAGAGCTGTAATACTATTACTTTGTCTCACAGTGCACTGTTCTACAGCCATGCTGATCCACAGCTGAGTTGCATCACGATTCAGCTGTTTGCACTGAATAAAGTCTCCCCCTTCACCACAACCCAAACTGGGGATTCCTGCTGGCACTGAGTTGGCACCAACAACCATCGTTTGACACCTCCATCCTTCGGCCAGAATAATAGTTACACTTTAAAGGCGATTTTATAAATTTCAAAATTGTGGGGTAAAATTATTACCAAATTAATATTCATAACTTTTCTAAAACCATAGTTGAGTGGCTTATAATAAACAAATCCAAAGCTCTGTGTATTTTTGACAAAAGATATCACTAGTTGTTAGTCATTGTTGTATACAATATAATCATTATTTTTATGTTCTACATCTCCCTTGTAAATATAATAAAAGGCAAATGGAAGGAGAGATTTTTTTGGTTAGCATTTAGGAAAAAAATTCTGTCAGGGATGTGATACACTAAATTTTCTCTGGAGATACCTCTTTTTTCCTTGAGGACCTTTAGGAAAAAGATAGACAGCCATCTGCTTAAGATGGATTAAGATCTACTGTGAAGTTGGGGAAGCAGGCTCTGACAAATATGTGTGAGGAGTGTTGAGTAGTGGCTAAGGGAAAGCCTAAAAAGAACAACAACAAAAATGGTCACACTGCTTTTAGTGCCAGGGTCATGTGCCAACCGGAAGAAAGAGAAGCAAACTGACGACCTTTGGCACTAACTCACTAAAGGAACTAATCCAACTTTTCCAATCTCCTGGGTGCTGCCATTTCATTTAGCAAGGGGCTGAAGTAACAGATGAAAATACACAAATGCTTGCACTGATGATATCTGAATAAAAGCAAACCTATTTGTAACCAGAGAGAGAGAGCGCTTCTAGGAAAGAGCTAGTGGGGAATTCTAACCAGATTAAATATTCTTAGTTTAATAGCTACATAGAAACATGAAGCTCATAAATTTTCCTTCATGTGCCTAGGACTACAGAGAATTGCAGATTTATGAGCTTCATGTTGGAAATCTGTAACAGTATCTTCTACATTATACAAGGTTTGTTGAAATAGCATTCCAAAGACTGGTTGCTGGACATTAAAGAAAATAATGAAAGACAATCATCTACCACATTCTTTACCCATGTTTACAGCCCTTCCTTCATTCAAAATGTCTATTTTGATCTCACAACACTCTTGTGAAGTAATGCTTTTAGGTAACACAAAGTGGCCTTGCAAATAGCTTCAGTAGAATACCAGACCTAAAAGTGGGTTCTGCACACCCAGTATTCTGCAGTCTTTTCCACAGATTTTAGTGTTCTACTGAAGGCAAAGCTGTTCACCAGGACCACTTGGAATATTTAAGATACTCAATGACAACTCTATAGACATCCTAACAGACACGGAATCATGAAAAATCTTGCCCAAGGTAAGGCACTGAAAGAACCTTCAGGGTAACAAGCTGGCAAAAGAATACATTCCCACTATATATGACATGATGGGGAGAAAAAGAACTATGTTGGGATATCAGGCCTGAGTTCTAGTTTGGACTCTGTCACTGAACTACTGTGTGAATTTAGACAAGTCACTAAATGTCTCTTGGCCTCAGATGTCTCATCTGAAAAATGGAACTGATAATCTGCTTTAGAAGCTCTTTATGAGTAGACAGTGAAATAATGGGTAATAAATACTTATAAAGACATAAAGCTGCCTGTAAGTAAAAGAGATTATTATTATAAAATTTTTCTGTTGGGTATAGTCTATTGAAAAAATCAGATAACCAGGAGAAGAAACTCCCAATAGCTACCTAGATAAAGAAGAAAATAAAGCTCAAATTCCTTTCAATTTCTAAGCCCATTTGGTCTATGGACTCCCTGCTACCATCTCAGATTTAACTATAGCATTACTGTACAGTTTTCTATTAATAAACCCACTTGTCCCTATCCTCAAATAGAAATATAGTAGTTAGCTTATTGAGCACTTAAATGGTAGACACTTTATTTACATCATCTCATTTAATCCTTACAATAATTTGAGAAGGTGAATTTTTATATACTTCACCAATCAAGAAATGGCGACTCAGAGAAGCAAAGTAACTTGCACAAGGGCACACAGCTAAGAAATACAAAAAACAATATTTGAAACTCAGGTCTGTGGAATTTTAAAACCTGTTCTTCATACATGGAGTTCCATGATTTTCCACTTTGGGTTATTTTATTATTAAATCACCAACATAAATTGCTTAAACAAAGAAGGGGCTATTCTTCATGTCTGTTGTTTCACATATAGTACATTGAATCCACACATAAAACACACATACTTTTGGTCTTATTGGTAATTTTAAGTATCCCAGAGCTAAAATGAGAGATTTCTTCAGCCCATGGACTCATCACACAGATCAACATGAATATGCTGATTTAAATAAAACTTACTTGAAGTTTTAACAATTTCATGTGTGCTTCCTCCCCTGTTCCTGCTCAAGTCTGCCTAAGGCAAAACAAAAAGAAAGGTCCCAAACCCAACCAAGGTAAAGCGAAAAAAAAAAAAAAAAGTAAAAAGAGATACAGACCTTTAAATATAGATTCTCCTTGTCCCTGATAAAGGTGGGAGTGGGGGCTTAAATGGTAAATTTCTGATACATTTATGATAAATTTCTCTTCTTGGGCTGCACTGTCGGCATGGAAGCCAAGGTCACTAAGATTCTGCTGGCATTCATAGCGGGCAAAGCGGCTAATGCAGCTAAAATATGCGATGCTAGTATAACTACACAAATGCTCACTAGAAAACATCATATAACTGCAAAGTATCATCATTAAAAAGATAAACATCTCCAAAATATATTTTAAAATCTTACAACTCAATAATAAAGACAAATAACCCAATTAAAAATGAGCAAAGTTTCTAAATAGACATTTCTTCAAAGAAGATACACAAACTACCAGTTAAGTAGATAAAAAGACATTCAGTATCATGACTCATCAAGAAAAATGAAAATCAAAAGCACAATGAGATACCACTTCATATCCACTATGATTGCTATTCACACACACACACACACACACACACACACCTAAAGAGTATAATAAGAAGTGTTTAGGACGAAGAGAAACTGAAAATCTCATATACTTCTGGTAGCAATGTAAAATGGTGCAGTTGCTTTAGAAAAGTCTGGCATTTCCTCAAAGGTTAAACATAGATTTACCATATGACCTAGCAATTCCATTCCTATCTATATAACCATGAGAAATGAAACATATGTCCACACAAAAACTGGTACACAAATGTTCATAATAGCAATATTTATAATAGCAAAAAATTGGGAAGAATCCAAATGTCCAATAGCTGATCTATGGATAAACAAATGTTGTGCATTCATACAATGGAATATTATTTAGCCATAAAAAGTGATACATGCTACAATGGGGATAAACCTTGAAAACATTACGTCACTTTAAAGAAGATAGATGCAAAAGACCACATATTGCTTGATTCCTCTCAGTGTTTTGCAATAGAAAAGAGAACTCTCTGACCTCTACAATTGTCAGGAAAAAACAAACAGACAAACAAACAAAAAATGAACACATCACTTTTAAGAAGTCAAGGATTTCTAAGGATTTTTGAATCTCTTTCAAGGTTTATTTTCAATTGATGGATGGCCCAGTTTTTCCCTTTCTCACTTCTTTTAAAAATAATTTCAACTACTTCCTCACTATTACCACCCTGCTCTCATCCACTGTCCAGAAGGTTACTTTATGGAGCTTTGAAAATGTGTTAATTCTTGCAACAATTTTCATACCTTCAGCAGATCTGTCTTTCTCCTCTACATACACTCAATGCACTTGAAAGTAGGTTTAGATTCCATAAAAACTCTGTGAGTGCAATTAGCAGAGATCGTATGTGCTGTCCACATATTCTGGATTACAGAAAAAAAATATATTTCCCTTACCTTTCACACCAGTTACTAGTCAGAAATTATCCCCAAAGAAAGAAATAAAATTAACTCGTTATTTGGGTTGATCTTTATGGTTTCCTTACTTTGCTTAATATTTTTTGGTGCCACCAGAAAGTGAGAAACTTAAGCTTGTAGTCTTTACCTCACACTGAGAAGTAAAACATTCAGTTCTGAATTTTGCTAGTAAACACATAATCTTAGGCTAATTGTTTCTATCCCAGCAGTTGCCACACCTGTGTGAGGAAGGAAAGCTCTGTTGACATCTCTTCTTTTACTTGGATTAACTGTAGCACTTCTCTAAGAATGTTTATCTTCTAAAGCCTGAGAAGCAATTGGGAGATATGTAGAAACACTGCATTTGATTAAAGCCTTTTTAACTCAATACCATTGCCAAGGTTCTGGGGATAAGAGCCTCTGCTGCAAAGCTAGTGAAGGAAAACTGAGAGACAATAAAGTGAGCTACATTGATAGCCATTTCCCATTAGTCTCAGGGCTGGGTGACATGAAAGTCCTAAGCAGGTTAGGGAGTGGGCCTAATAAAAAACTAAGAGCACAGAAACTAGCCATGTGTTCAAACTAGCCCAATTGGTAATTGGGGCACTTGAATATATTTCCATTTTGACAAAAGTAGTTTTTAGGAAAACATTCTTATGGGAAAGTATGTAAATAAGTGCTGTCTCTGTTGTTTGAGAGGGTAAGTGGAGAAGGGGAATGCAAGCCAAATCCAACTCTGAGCAAAAGCTATCTCATTACCTTCTAGAAGACAAATCAGGAAAGAATAAACTTAGTCACTAGTATTTTCCTTTTTTTAATTAATTTCATTTTTAAATATTGTTGGTATACAATATATTAGTTGTATGTGTACAATATAGTGATCCAACATTTATATACCTTACAATGTGATCACCACAGTAATTCTAGTAGTCACCTGTATTTTTCAAACTACCTTCTATGGGTGATGTCCAACAGGTCTTTCACAGTTGAAGTAAAATAAATCAGAAGTTAGAAGGCTTATATGTCTTTATGAGCTGGCGGGAGCCTTAAAGATCATCTATTCTTATCCCACACTTCTGTCACTTTTTGCACATGAGGAAAATAGGACCTAGAGTATGGAAAGAAATTTCATCTTCTTCAATAGCTGTAAGACCCAGAGCAGTATTTCCCCAACTGAAAAACATACTGCGGGTGAGATGATGAGATAAGGTTGGCACTGCAGTAAACTATTTTTTAGTAGTTATGCATTTATTTTAATCAGCATTTTTAAAGTATGAGTTTTCACAGAGTATTAGATACTACTTGGAGATTATTAATTTTTTTTAGGTGTGATGATGATTTTATGGTTCTGTTAAAAAGAGAAAGTCCTTACCTGTCAGAGACATACACTGAAGTATTCACAGGTGAAATATGTATGGGATTATGTTTAAAACACTGCAGCACAGGGGAAAAAGTGAGTGGGGAATAAATAAAACAAAAATTGCAAAGTGTTGATAATTGTTGAAGCTAGGGATGGGTACATGGGGGTACATTATGTTGTTCTAATTTTATGTATTTTCTAAAAAAATTTTTAAATAGGGGAGGGAATTCTGGTTTCTTGTGTATAATATTGATGTAAAAGTTTCTTTTGAAAATAAAGTTATTAAGTGCAAAAGGCAAGAGAACATGAAGAAAAATGTAAGTACAAAGCACTATAGGTGGTGTGCAGAGAATCAAAAATTGTCAAGATGAAATTTATTGGGAATGAGTGAAGTTCAGGAAATATTGCCCTAGACCAACAGTCACAAGAGAATTGTAAAACAGGAAAGTATTACTGACAGGACTATGGAAAAGTTATCCTTAAAGTGCTCCTAGATGATAATAACTAACTTTAACTGGATCTTTAGTCACTAATTGGAGCAATTGTATTTTAAGTGCTACTGCTAATTATCCTTTCTAAAACTTTCACAATAAACTAAAATGCCAGAGATAAGACTACCTATTCTAGAAATTCAAAATTGATATTAACTCTGGCAATAACTAGCTGTGTGATTCTGGGAAAGTTCCTTTGTCACTCTTTGTCACTTTGTCACTAATTTCCCTCCTGTATATAATGAGAGGGAGTTAATCACGCCCTGAAATTGTAGGTCAAAGAGTGGTGAGGCAGGAGCCTCAGAGCACACACCCAGTGGGTCAGCTTGCAGCCTTGTTCTATTAGTCACACCGGTGTGGCTCGGTGGTTGAGCACCGACCCATGCACCTGGAGGTTCCCAGTTTGATTCCGGTCAGGGCACATGCCCAGGTTGCAGGATGAGTCCCTAGCGGGGTGTGTGTAGGAGGCAGCCGATAGATGTTGATGTCTCTCATTGATGTTTCTATCTCTCTCTTCCTTCTTCTCTCTCTCAAATCAATAAAAAAAAAATCTTAAAAAAAGAGAGATGGTATCACAAACGAAAGCTTGAGATCAGATGATCCTGAGCAAATGTCACAGATTTGAAGGGTTGCAAGGGACTTTTACAAGTTCATCGGTGCAGCCTTCTATGTGATATCTCAGGAAATCAATCCTTTTGTGCCAAATCTGCTGTCCTCAAATGTCCTCAAATGGAGAAACATTACGGGGCTGTTCAGAACAAATAGGACTGTTGGCCCAGACTTCAGAAGAGCAAGATAAATAAATACTGATAGAGAGAAGAACTGGTTCCTCCATTTTACTCCACCTTTCTCACTCAAAGCCAAATTATCTAAGGTTAAATGTTACACAAGTACTTTCTGAATGTGTCAGTATTTCAGTTGTCTTTGCTTTTCCTGAACTTGAGCATTGCTGAAGGCCCTCTGAAAGTATAGACACTTCATTTGAATGGCCTTCCAGTCTGCTTTGTAGAAAGTTAACCTCAGATAGTAGAGACCATAATTGACGAGCAGATTTTCATATAATCATAAAACAAATATTTATAGGGAGATGGTTATATACTAGATTCAGATACTTGCTCTGTTACATTTTAGCAGTGAAACACTAGCCCAATTAATTTATGTCTTTGAGTCTCAATTTCTTCTATAAAATGGGCATTAAGATTCCCACCTACCTCACTGGGCTGTTGTATCACAATATCAGAGCACTTTATGCATACATAATAACTTTGCAATAAATAAGGTAGGTTGGTCCTGGAAAATGTTTAAGCATAATGGAACACATTTTAGAATGCTGATTTAGGTATATAAACTTTTTTTTACTACCCATAATATATTCAACTAGCCAAATACATGGCAGAGTTTCCTACTTTAAAAGTGATTTGATAGACTGGTTTGATTACTTTTGTTCCTCAAGGCTCAAGGCTTACCTTGCAGTCTAATGATCAATTTACAACTTGAAATCCAGCTTCTATCACACTAGTAAAATAGAAAGAATAAATTCAAATTGATGTTTCATAAAAATTACAATAAATTTCAAGAAGCTGTCCTTTTCTTTTAAATACTAGAATTTTAAATAGAATGTTCTATCAATAAATTGGCAAACATCTGGGACCTACATTCTTTCAGAGGATATAAAAATATCTTTATAATATGTGCTGTAATAAGATTTAACCTGATATTCTGACTTGAATTTCTTTCTTTCTTTCTTATTTTATTTTATTTTTTTACAAAATATTCAAAGGAAAATAAAGAAGTCCCTACATACCTGAGGTCATAACAGCGGCCACATAAATATTTGTTGACTAAAAAAAATGGGCATTTTATGCCACATGTATAAAACACCATTTTTACGTATTATATTAGAAAAGTCATGACTCCCCCTTAACCCAATACTCACCCTCTCTCCCCACAAATGGAAAAATCAAATCTGTTCAATGTTTTCCCAAATAAAACAGAATGGCCAGTGTTTGCTACAAAAGACAATCTCAGAATATAACTTTAACTGAATAAACTGTGTTTAATGATAAATCCATACATTGTCCTTATTCTTCTTATTTTTTCCTAAGTAAAATGTTGTTTTATGCAATCATGTGGTAGCTACTGAGGCAGCCTTTATTATGACCATTATATGGATGAGGAAATCAAGTTCTGACGTTATCGTGGTTGGCTAGAATGTGGAGCTCACATACAAACCTCCATCTACTTTCTGACTGAAATCTAGCACCATAGACTCAAATCAAAAACTCACCTCAACTGTCTGAATTATAAAATATAGATAGATCTTACCCTTGGGTTTTGCAATTTGAACTATTTTACATTCAGTAATTCGAGCTAAGTTAAAAGCATCTGCAATTATAAAACAGATATAATTATTTAATCATTATAGTATGTCTAGGGTGTTTGATAATTTTTATTTAAAATATTTTATTCTTTATCATTCATAGCAGCACTATTTACAATTGCTAAAATCTGGAAACAGCCCCAATGTCCATTAGTAGATGAGTGGATAAAAAAGCTGTGGTACATTTACACAATGGAGTACTATGCAGCTGTAAGAAAGAGAGATCTCTTATCCTTTGAGATGACATGGAGGGACCTGGAGAGTATTATGCTAAGCAAAATAAGCCAGTCAGAGAAAGACAAGTATCACATGGTCTCACTTATTTGTGGAATATAATGAACAAAATAAGGTGATGAACAAAATAGACCCAGAAACATAGAAGTAAGGTTCCAACTGACAAACTTCAGAGGAGGGTGCGGGGAGGAGGGAAGAGATAAACCAAAGAACTTTTGCATATAAGCATAACCAATGGACATAGACAACAATGCTGGGGGTAGGGCTGGAATGGGAGGAGGGTGTCAATGGGGGAAAAAAGGGAAACACTTGTAACAAAAATTAATTAATTGAATTAAAAAATATTTTAAATAGCTCTCCTACAATCTTATAGGAAGATTAAATTAAAATACTTATGGAACTCTCTTTACTGATCTTAAAGCAGTTGACTTCTAGAAAGATGTTCCCTTAGCACAATACCAAATTAAATTCCTACATCTAGATGACTTGGATGCAGTGACCCCTTCCTTCTCAGGGCCTACCATAATTAAGAAGAAACTGTACACTGTAGAATTGTGCATACACATTAGACAAATGAACAAAGGGTGACATCAGAAAAAATGTAAAATATGGTGTTAGAGGAGAGCTCTTGGGATACCCTGGACTGTCAGAAACATTAACAAGTAGGTCCTTAAGCCTGAAACATTGCTGGAACCAAAAGTGACAAAACTGAAGCTGTCCTACTTCTGGCACATCATGAGAAGGCAGGGTTCTTTGGAAAAGACAATAATGCTGGGAAAAATAGAAGGCAGTAGGAAAAGAGGGAGACCAAATCTGAGATGGATTGACTCTACAAGAGAAGCCACAAGCATGAGTCTGCAGGAGTTGAGCAGACATGTTGAGGACAGGACATTGTGGATGTCACTCATTCACAGGGTCACCAGGAGTTACAGCTGACCCAACAGCATGTAACACACACATATAGATGTTAGCCACATTTGGATACTTCCTTTTTGCAGTGGCAGAACAAGAACCAAAAAGGATATATCAAGCCAAAAATTAAAAGCTAAGAGAACTCAAGTTTTAAATACAGGAGGTAACCTTCTAGTAGAAAGAAAAAGAACTGGCCTCCTCCTCCTTTACTGCCTTCCTTGAAAGCACATAGTAGTCCAGTATAAGGAAAGATGGGATCCTGCTAAGCTTCTCTCTATAGTCCTCTTCTGTCCATTTCCTGCGAAGTCCTTTTTGAGCCTTCAGCTGACTCTACACAGATGAGAAACATGTCCATTCTTCTGTCATTATTCATTCCCCATCATCTGTACTCCTTGTGCTCTAACTTGACCTTAGAGCCATCTATAATAACTCCTCAAAACAAAAAGCCAAATGAAACCAGAAAAGTAGCACCTTATATCCTAGTAATGAACATCAAAAATAAGACTTCACAGTACATATAAATGCCTTCTTTGCCATCAATATGCTTTTTCTCTAACAGCATGTATCTTATGCAGCCAGTCCTTTCCAATTTAATTCAAATGAAATTAACAAGAAAAGGTTTACAATCTAAGCACCACTCATTTCCCAGAAGTTATCCACACACAATTGCCCTGTTAATAAAGACACATGTACAATTCTTAACAGACTCTTTTGATATCATACGTTAACAGTTATGCACATCTAATTGCCAATAGAAACCTAAGTACCACGGTAGCCAGCAAGCCAGAATATAAGCAGGGAGTTCAAAACATCTTAGGTATCTAAAAAAAGAATCCAATGGATTCCTCAGAAAGCAGGTGGGCTTTTTGTAAGATCAATGGGCACATATGCACAGACATACAACCAACAACACAGAAACAGACAGAAGCCAGCACAAAGAGACAGCTGTATGGAAATAATCTGATTACAGAGAAAGAGAAAAATACATGGACCAGTACACATACAGTCAGATACACACACAGGGACACACACATAGACAACCAATCCAGCTGATTACAAACATAGACTGTTCTTCCTAAACCTGATTGACACAAACTAAAAGAAAGAGGTATATACAAAAAAGTGAAGAGGCCAATTCCAATGGATGTATACAGAAACATAAATAAGACAAAAGTTGCAAGGGCCCAGAAAAGCAAACCACAGGGATACATGAACTAAATAAGTAGGCAGATGCATCCAAACATATATACAGAGAGACACATGGAGGCAAGGACACCAGGGCAAAGAAAAAGACACACAGAGATGCAGACACACAAAGAAGACCTAACACACAAACAGAAGTAGTCATCCCCAAATAGGCTTGTATAGGCACATAAATAAAGACCCAACCAGACATACAAACACATACAGTGAGAAAGAAAGAGCTATACACATAGTGGCACATGGGCTTGGAGTGAGAAATGTCCGCAAAGATATTAACATGCCCAAACCCAGAGGGTAAATATAGGAAAGCACAGAGACACAAGGACAAAAGAATGGACAAAAACAGACAGGGGCACAGTGACTTAGTAAGACATATGAATACATAGAGACACAGGCGCAAAAAAAAAAAAAAAGAGAGAGATTTGGTCCCACTAGCAAAGCATACAGAATTAGACACTATTTCCAGGTCTCTGTGTCACAGCTGTTCAGAAATGGACTCATGTAAACAGACACACATAGGCTGTTACACAATCACATACAAACATCAAGCCAGAACACATGTGTAGAAACCCACAGCTGTCCTGTGCAAAAAAGCTGAAAACCGGAAGACACCAGATATGTTGCTTACTGTCACTAGGGGTGTGCAGGCAGGCCAATGTGCATGAGAAAAGCAGATTTGGTTTAAGGGATTAAGTATATATTTCAAGATAATAATAAAAATTACTGAAGCTCTCCCCACCACCACCACAGTCCCCTACCCACTGTAGTCTGCCCCAAGCAAGCTGATCTACATGCCTAATAGATAATGTTATGGCTGCATCATATGTTACAGTCCAAACCTTACAACACTCACTACTAAATTTTAATTTTTCAACTAAAGGACCTCCCACCTCTGAGGCCAGAATATAATAGGCAAAAAAGTGACAAGGAATGTCAGGAGCACTCTGAATTCATTTCCCTGGTGCCCTCTACAAATTCCTGTTAAAAGCAGGCCGCCAGCACCTTGGGGACAGGCTTTTGCATAGGCAGGAAGATGAAGCAGATGACCTCTGAGGAATTGCTCTACTGTGGACACATACAGAAGAGAGTAGCTTGGGAAATCAGAGCAGGTAAACTTTATTGTTATGCACAATGGGGGAAAGGGATAGGGCAGATAAGCAAACATGTTCACCCCATGCTAATCATTTGTTTATTAATTAGCAGAATTCACAAATGCAATTTTGATAAAGAGTGGTATGAAACTATTACATGTGGTAATCACAGTCCCTCCATCTGCCAGGCCCCTAAAAAAATCAAAGGGGAGGGGAGGGCACACATTCCCACTTAACTCAGAGCTAGGATTTCAGATTCCATTGTTCCCAATGTACAGTAGAAAGCGTCAAAATCATGGAGATCACAGAACACCTGAGTTTGAATGGGACTGAAAGAGCATCTAGCACTTAACTGGGAGTAGAAGCTCTTGATTTCCAATCTGAATGTGCCATGATGAGTTTGTAAATTTGGTCTAATCTCTTTCCCTGGCTGGGTTTCAATTGCCCAATCTGTCTAAGATGGGCCTGACCTCCAGGGTCCCCTCTAAATTCTGACCATCTCTGATTCTTTGGTATAAACTTATCCCCTTTCAACTCACTGTTTTGAATTCATGTCTAGTGGAGAAGCACAATTAGTCCTTGGAAATGGAAAGGAGAACAATGTTTTTCACCAAGTCAACAAATCCTTGTTATATACAAAGAAGTGGGGGGGGGGGGGGGAGTCCAGCCAGATACAGATATGCCTACTTGAAATATGCCTCAAATGTTGTCTGAATAAATAAAAGGGGTTTTGATGGGGTGAGAGGGAGGTTTGGAGGGTTTACTCTGCCTGCCATCTCCTGAACCCAGAATGTGTAACTGTCTTTTCATACTTGCTTAATACATAACAAGCACTCCACTTTTCTCAGCTCATAGTTACTACAATTGTAATGCAGCTGGAACAGGGGCAAAGTCCCATCCCTTAAGCCACACATGTTCAGGCTTTTAGGAAAAACAGGACAAAGTTACATCAGTGAAGCATAGCATTTATTTTGTGATCATAAAAAAGCAACACTTTAAATCTTTAAGCCCTTTCTAAGTTTACAAAACACTTTAAGACTTATCCTTTCATCTATAAAATTAGAATTTATGTTCTAATTTACAGATGAGGAAATTCTGACTCACAACTGTTAACTTGTCCAAGGTTACATCGATAGTAACCAACAAAGTCTGGACACAAATGCTGGTATTTTAAGCACACATTCACTGCTCTTTCATGTATCCCAGTCTTCTCCACTCACGGTCCTGCTGGTAGTCATTCAACTTCTTCTTTCACTTTGGTCCATCCAGAGAGAAAGAAAACCACAGCATAAACTCAGGGCTGAAAGGAACTCATGTCTACTTCCCACCTCCATGTCTGCACAGAAAATACGGAAGCAGGAGTGGGTGAGGCACTTGGCTGAAGCGCTCTTGGAAAGGAAGCCTCTTCCCCATCATCCTCATTACTCCTAGTTCTCAGGGAACACTCTGGGTAGGTTTATGAATCTAAGGAAGTAAAATAGAGATGACAAGTTGCCCAGGAAATTCACATTCCCAAACTCATTTTTTCTGAAGTAGCTGTGACTTTGATTTTCCATTTTACAGTTATTCAAGGCACTTAAGAGCCTGGATTAAGGCTCTGGGCCACAGTACCCATGAAGGCTGTAAAACCTTTTCTGAGGATTACTTACAAACATGTTAGGGAAAAATAATGTTTAAGGGAGGCAAGAAGCTTTGACTAATGGAGGGTAGACTTAATGGCCCCTATGAAAAATAAAACTGAAGTGGTGTGGAAAAATGAAAACTGCAGTGAGGCCAGAAGACAAAAAGTCAAAAATCAAAATTCAAATTCCAAATCCACCAATTACTCACTGTATGAATGGTCTTGAACAAGTCATCAACCTCTCTGAAGTTTAGTTCCTCATCTATGAGGTGCAACTGATAAGAATTGCCTAGGATCAGACTAAAGATTAAACAAGAAAATACATTGACAATATCTAACACAGCACCTAGCACTGAAAGGTAGATACTAAAAAATGTAATATTTGATCAGAGCCAGTTTACCTATTCTAGAAAAGAGCCTGGAATGTCAGGTTTTAAAAGCAAGTAGAATAGTGGTTCTCTAGGTCTGCTGACCATTTACTTGGAAAAAATCTAAGATCAGCGCTTATACAACAATCCTTGTCACCTTGATCCTCTAGACAATACATACACACAGAATTGGAACTCACTAAGACAACCTAAGTCCCCAGTGGTTCTTACTTAGCAATCCTCCAGCTCTCACTCTCACCTACTTTCACACACACCTCTCTCTCTCTCTCTCTCTCTCTCTCTCTCTCTCTCTCTCTCTCTCATACACACACCTCACAGGCTAAAACATCTCATTCTGTTTTTAGGAAGACAGGATTCAATTAAAAGGCAATTACTCATTATCAATGTAAATAAAAGACTTCCCCATTTTTAGAAGGACCATTATCACTGTGCCAGAGGTATATGACTTGAGATTTTGGTAATGGCATTTCATAAGCAACTGCTCTAATGTTTACTACTGAGATATCAATCCTCAGTCTGTGAGATCTCTGAGACCTAAAATGATATCTCATATATTTCTCATTGTATCCTCAGAATCCAGCACAGGTACAAAGTTGGCACTCAAGAAATGTATAAGTGAATAAAAGGATGACTTAGTATTAGTAAGTAAAATGTTTATCATTTTACCAGATTGATATTGTTGAGAATTTAAATTATGCTGCCCAAAGGGTAGAGAAAATCCTTAATTCAAAGTTGGAAATAATGTTTCCAAATCAAATATGTACTCACTTATTCACTTATTCAATAACAAATCTGTGTACTGGGCTTGAAAAAAAAATAGACTTATAATCAGAAATTGATGTTCCAAATTCTGATTACTCTACTTATAGTCTAAATTATCGTGGGATATCCCTTAATTGACTCCAGTTTCAGTTTCCTTATTGATGAAATGGTGATGTTGATGCATTCAGTGTCTACCTCCAAGTTGGTTTGAGAAACAAAAGAGATAATATGCCTGAAATTACTTGGTGAACTTTTGAGAACTATATATTTCCTAGGAGTTGAAATCATTTAGTCTCAAACATGTCCAATGGCACCACTCCCGTTTTCCAGTCTTCCACCATTTCTCGTATCAATTGGCTATAACAAAGAAAGCCATCATATCCTCTTCAAACCATCTAAAAAGTGAATGCCAAAGGAAAAGGATAGCCCTGTCAGATGTGGCTCAGTGATTACAGCGTCAACCCACACGGCACCAAAGGGTTGCAGGTTCGATTCCTGGTCGAGGGCAAGTACCTGGGTTGCATGTTTCATCCCCGGGCCTGGTTGGGGCACAAGTGGGAGGCAACCAATAGGTGTGTCTCTCTCATTTTGATATTTCTCTCTCTCTCTCCCTCCCTCACTTCTATTCTCTCTAAAAATCAATGGAAAAAATATCCTGGGGTGAGGATTAACAACAACAACAAAAAAGGGGACAGGATATACAAATATTGAACCATTTTGTTGTACATCTGAAATTAATATAATGTTATATGTTAATTATACCTCAACAAAAAAGGGAGGAAAGGGAGTCTAGAGGAGTAGGTCTCCTGTCAACTTCAAGCAATTTCTGGCTTACCTGATTTGTTCTAGGTCTTGGATATGGCTGCCTGAACAAGTCACTGCTGCCATAGATAAAAGATCTTAATACCAGCCTGTTAAAGTCATCCAAGTACCATTCTTTTTGGATCTACACTGGCTCCTCTGTTCAGAGGTGGTTTCAACAAAGTGAGGGGCTGTGAGGAAGACTATGATGGGAGGGAAATGGCATGGTGGAAATGGAGTGGGAGGCTGTGCTAGTCATTGGAGACAGATTGAGGAACTAGAGGTAGCAAAAGTAGATTAAGGAAGGCAGCAACTAACAAACAAATAGAACAGTTATCTTGAAAGAGAAAGGGGTTTGGAATCTGTGGAACAGGACCAAGTAGAAGCTCAGGGTTTTGTCAAATTTCAGGACTGCAGGTTTACAGGGTGAAAACTAAGGGGACAACTGACTTTAAAGAAATCCCAATATGAAGCCCGAAAATGAACATTTGCTAACTGCTAATTTTTGCACCAATGAATTCAAAAGTGCAGTGGAGAATACAACATAAAGAAATATGTATCACTTTCCAGCAACTGGCATGTGCCATGGTAACAATGGCAGTGAATAGAAACTGAAAAGGAAAGAGGGACATGTATACATCATGCTGACACTTTCATGCTGCTCTCAGCTATCAACAGCAAGAGCAGTATGATTCAGACAGGTGACCCACTGGTAGGAGCGTTCCTTCCCTCTCATCATTACTCTTTTATAAACTGAGAAGGAAACCAAAAGTGATAGAATAAGAAGTCTTAATAGATGCTGTCTAGAGTCCTGGGGGCTAGAAGTGGGTCACCTTTTCTGTCTTCATGGGAGAAAGCCACGTAGATTTCACTTTTCTACTTACTCCCCCATAGACTAGGGTATAGTCCTTGCCTCTTGAAATCTGCCAGCCAGCTCTTCAATGACTCAGCAGTTCTTTAAATATACCCAGGCAAGAGCTGTTCTAAGACAAAGTGAAAAAAAAAAAGTTTAAATCTGTTTGGGGTGTTGAGACGTGGTTAGGAAGGTACTTTGTTAACATGAGGTTCCCCAGCAATTTGGCGCTGCTGTAAAGTGCTCTCTCTCTTTGTGCTAAGAGGCTTGTTTTTGTTCTGATGTTTGCCTTTTGCCAGCTGTGTGGAGCACAAGGATGAGAAGGGGGATGGTTCCAGGCCATGGAAGGAGTCAAGGAAATTCCTGCCCAGTGATTCTGTGGGGGAAGGGGACAGATGTATGCAGTGGAGTGACTGGTTTAAATGTAGAGGCTCCAAACTCACCAAGGGCTCAGACTTTGGACTGGGTCATTCTGTTCCCTGTGGAGGACCATGACCTCTGGCTGAGAGGAAGTGTCTTCTCACTCTCTCTCTCTTCTCAGACCAGCTCAGTCTTGCACTTTGAAACAAGCATCAACTAGTAAAAGATTTCAGCTAGGCTAAGGGAAGTAACTTAATAACTTGCATTACCAAAGCAAATCACGTTCCCTGTTATCTTCAATGACCTCACATTTACATTCCAGCCAAAGCATTTTGGCGACCTGGAGCATGGTGGAGAGGAGAAATGGGCAGCAGTGGCCTGGGGAAAGACCCACATACTTCATTCTGAGTCTAGCTGTGCATTTTCCCAAGGTCTGCCTGTCTGGTCTAATAATAGTAGTAGTAATAGTAATAATAATAATAATGAGTACAATGTATCAAGCTTTTATTCTGGGCCAAGCACTTGTCAGATGTTTTATATTTATAAATTCACTTATCCTCACAAGAACCCAATGAGGGAAATATTAGTATCTTCATTTTAAAAATGAGGAAACTCAAACTAGGAAAGATTAAGTGGCCCAAAATATGCAGTTAGTAATTGTCAGAGCCAGAATTTAACCCAAAATCTGTTAGATGTCAAAGTCTATGTCTGAACCTCAACACATTATACTTTAGCCCTAAACCCAACTTTTGTCCCAAGAGACCTAGCCTCTCTGCTGTTTGTTAAAAAATCTCTAACTCTGCAAGGTACACCTAAAATCATCCAAATGGACATTTTGGAGTCATTTATAGGCTTTTAAATTATTAAGAAGCAACTGTGGAAATCACCTACTATTGAGTCCAAACCTCTGACTTATATTCATGGTTCCCAACAAGTCCAGCTTCTTCTTAAAAATTTACTACTTATGTAATACTGCCAATGAACAGAAAGGATGTGATGAATAAGAAGGAAACTTATTATTAATTAAGCTTATGAATATTGATAATAATCTTAATTAATAATAAGTTTCTACTAAGTGGCATGCCCTCAAAATTGTTTTATTTAGTCCTCACAATAACACTGTGAGGAGAGCTGTCCACAAATGAAGAAGTTGAGGCTCAAAGAGGTCAAGTTACTCTCTCAAAATCATACAGTTGGTAAATGGCTGCACCAGAACTGAAAGCCAGGTTGGATCTGATTGCAGGGCCCCTTGTATTTTCCTTTAGTCCCTCCTACATGAGGTACAAAAACCCTTTGGGTAAGGAAAGCTCTCAAGATTTTTCTAGGTCCCTTATCTGACAAGGATGGTAAATTCAAATGCCTAGAAGAGCTAAGCAAGTAATTTAAGGTAGCTGGTGTCTAGGCAAAGTGTAAAGTGCAAGCCCCATCTAGGTGAGGAGCAACTACTGGTTATTGCCATGCAAGAATATAAGCCAAGTAATGTGATATCTTCATTCCCCAGACTGGAAATCTGATTTTTTTATGTGATGTGTTAGAAACTAATTTGCTATACCACACACACACACACACACACACACACACACACACACACACACGTATGCACAAACAAACAAAACTTATCTGGCTAATATTGACAACTTCTGACGTAGGTGAAACCACTCTGAGAAAAAGTTTTCTTTTTACTTAACTGCAATCTATTGTCATTGTTTTTGCCCTTTGGGGTTCTACAAAAAAATATTTAACTCCTTTGTTCAACGACAGTCCTTCAGACATAATGAGACAATATTTATGTCCACTGCTCCTTGCCTCCATTCTCATACCCATCCCAACATCTCAGCTTCTCCATGCTTTACAAGAGAAGATGCCCCATGAATACTGGGATTGAATACCACACTGCAAATGTGGTCTGACCAGAATTTAACAGAGCAAGACTGTCACTTCCTTTATTCTGAATCCTAATTTTCTACTAATGGAACTCAGTTGTTTTTGGCAGTCACTTAATACTATTGACTCAGAATCACTTAATAAAGAAATGCTTATGTAATACCTACTATGTGCCAAACTCTAAGCTATATATTTTGTATATCTTACATAAAGATATTCATGAAATAATATTTGCCCTAAAGAGGGTACAATTTCGAAGGACATATAAGACATGCACACAAATAATTATAATTTAATGAACTTAATACCATATTAATGGAGAAGGAAGGGATAAATCTGAAATATATTAAGCACTGACTTTTAACTGGTACCTAACATCCATCATGTCATGTGATCTTCTCTCCCAAAAATCTTACAAACAAGACATTTCTAGTCCGACTTTACAGATGAGGAAACTGAAGCTTACATTCTTTCAACCATACCATGCCATAGAAATCACTTCTCAGTGGGTTAGGGGATGGAAATTTTCATTTTGTAGGAGACTGCATTAGAGCGAAGTTTTGAATACTGGATATTATTAAAATTGGGATTGCCTTCAAAGCCAAAGGAATAACGAGAAAAATAAGCTCAATGAATAAAGAAGCAGAGATGGTTTTAAGTGACAGTGACTAGATCCATTTGGCTAGTGTTTAATATTTTAGTAAGGGAATTAAATGTATTGAGGCTGGAAAAATAAGCCAGATCATAAAAAGCCTTGAACACCAGACTTAAATAATTTGGACTTTAACATATAAGCAAACGGGGAGGAGCTGCATACGTAACTGCTCATCAAGGCTTCCTGTGTTATAAGCACTGAGAATAGAGAGGAAAATTAGAGTTCCAACTCTCAAGGAACTTATAGACTAATGAATGTTTAAAGGAGGACACTAACAATATTGTAGCTGAACTTTGGGAAGGTTAATAGGGTGTGATGATTACAATACGAATCAGTGAGCAGCAGCAAGGACTTGAAAAAGCAGGCATGAGCTCACTGCACTAATCCAGGCAAGAGATGAGAAGGCTTTGGGAAACAACATATAGTTTCACTATTCTCTAACTCCCAAAGCCTTAAGAGCAGCTTTTCCAGGACATTGTAGGGTCACCTCTAATGGGAAACTTTGAATCTGGAAGAGTAGAGATGTACCCTGAGAAGAACCCACCCTACTGAATTCCACATCTGATCTGCTACATATATTTGAAGTCAATCCAGCACCTCAGCAAGGCCTAGCAAATGTACAAAGCAAATGACACATCATTTGAAAATATGAGTATGGTTAACATATTTGGTCTATTATTAGGTAGTTGGTGACTGAAATATCTCAGTCTAATTTGATCTTTTTTTTATTTAAAAGGCTGATCAAACAGGTTTTTGAAATGAACAACTTGAAACTCCCACAGACTATACACTTGTTAACCTTTGTATTTTTAAACAAAGATGAAATGGAAGGAGTAAACAGAGCCAAAACATGTTTTGGAATCCTTTCTCACCCAAACATCAGGATTTCCATCTTTACTCCCAACTCTCAGTTTATGCGACTTCTTCATCTAATCAGAGGTTGGACAATGCTTCAGAGAGGTGGCCCAATATGACAAATTTGGAAAGATGTTGATTATGTACTGCCAAATTTCAAAAGAAATGCCTAAGTAGTTGTTTTTGTGAGTGGCACGATTGCACATTTAAAAAAAAATCTGGAGAGAAGCAGACTTTCATAGTAGCCTGCTTCCATTTCCACAGTGACAAAAATGTCATCTGACAACCACATTCATGACTTCCTGTGGGATTTTCCACAACCAGTTGGGGCCTAGAAGAACAGAGGTAGCATTTGTCATACAGGGAAGTTCCTCTTCTTATTTAGGGCAAATTCCCTATGCTGATATTTTTTTCCCTGACATTTTTCTTCATTTGTCCAACATCTGAAAGGAGATAGATTTTCTGATTGTTCTCCCCATTCTCTGTCCAATCTTGTTGATGGAGAAAGTTAATTAAAAAAAAAAGTTAAGGGTTAGTGTGCTACAGAAGGAGGAATAGAGGGAGACAAATCAGTATGAGAAGGAAGCCTGAGTAACAGAATGCAAAGAGGTCTAGCAGTCTGGAGTCTCAGGTTCAAGCTCTGGCTCTGCTAATTACTCACCATGTGACCTTGGATACATACCTTTCCTACTAAGAGACTTTAAAAGAAGCTACTGTGTTTTAAGGATAAGAGTTGCATCTGTAATAGTATCAACAATAAAAATAAAGTTAAAAAAAAAGTTGCCTAATGTTTGAAGTTCAGGCAGAATGTTTTTGTATTAAAAAATCTATAATAGGAGTAGTATTCCTTTTCTTAAGTGTAGTGGAAAAGAATGTAAGTTGTAGATCTGAACGGCCTAGATTCTAATATATGCTTTTCCACTTGTTCTATAAACATGGGAATGTTATGTAATTATTCTCTGCCTGCTTCCTTACCAGTAACATGAGAATGATAATAGTACCTAACTCAGGGAGTTATTCTCAGGATTAAATGAATTAACATATGGAAAACACATAGAAGAGTTCCTAACACCAAAACATCAGCTATTTTGTTTTTCTTGCCTTGGTAGCTCTCTTATTTAAGCAGGCATCATATTGCCCAGGTTTGTGGTGGGCTTTGAGATTTTCAATCAACTTGCGGTCCTAGGCCTTTTTCAATAATTTCTACAGTTTTGCTTCCCAATCCCTATTGTAAATGATCAAATTGTTTCCACCACCCTCTTTGTGTCACTCCACCTCTACTTTAAGCCCCAAGCATTCAGCTACTTGGTGAGGATCAGTAGACTATATTAGGGACAGTGCATAATGAGGTCACCCCAGTCACCAGTCTTTTGGGATGGTAGAGGTAAACAGCTGGCTAATTAAAAAGCTACTGATATTGCACAGTGGTTAGAATCTCCTAGTTACAAGTCATACTTCCTGGGTGTGCACACAAGCTCTGCTAGTTGTGTGACCTTAGGGCACATTACTTAACCTCTCTGGGTTACCTATTTACCAAAGTTGTTATGAAAACTGAATGAGTTAATCCATGTAAGGCACTAAAATGTGGCACACAATAGGTGTTATCATTATTATTGCTATTATAATTATTTGTTCTGAGTGAGGTATCACTTTTCCAACATAGACTTTTTCAATGAAGCAACAGATAGCTAACCCCCAGAACAGGCTCTGACTAAAAGACACTAGCTTTCTATGTGACTTTGGTTAAATTCCTTTCCATCTCTGTGCCTCATCCATAGAACGATCTAACTGGACAAGATGATTTCCCAGGTTCCATGAACTCTAATATTTTACAATCTCAGGCCATTTCTGTTAATATTCTCAGTTGGTTCTAGCTTTGAATCTGCTTACTATGTTTTTCATGAATAAATTATTTTGGTATGTGGTTCAGTAAAAACATAATAATAATATTGTGATTTGAATGGTGGCAACAGCCAGTTTGTGTGTTATTCCAGTTCTTTTATTCACTACCTAGTTTAATTACCTAGTTTAAAGTTTGGGCAAGAAGAAGACTCACTCTTTCCCTCAAATGAATAACACTGAGAAAAGAAGCACTAACTTGGAATCCAGGAGAACTGAGTTTGTGCTCTAGTTCTGTTGCCAACTTGTTTTACCATGGACAAGACACTACCCATCTTTAGACCACTATAAAGTAAAAGAGGAGAGGGAAGAGGGTACCAAAGGCCTAGATGATCTCTAAGGTCCCTTTTAATCATTTTGAATAGTAAGAAAGCTGGGGGCACTGTATGAAAACTGAGGAGAAGCTATCAGATGTTCACCAGATAACTCAAACTTCATATATCCAAAACAAAATTCTTGATTCATAATTACCCACATACAAATTTGCTCTGCCTACAATCTTCACCATTTCAGTAAATGGTAATCACATTTTTTAAATTTTTCAGGTCCATCCAAAGTTTGACAATCATCCTTGACTTCTCTCTTCCTCATAACAAATATCTAATCTGTCAGTAAATGTTGTCACTTCTATCATCAAAACACCCACAATCCAGCCACTTCTCATCTCCTCCAGCAAGACCACCCTGGTCTAAGCTGTGATTATCTCTCACCTGGATCACTGCAGTAGCCTCATCTCCTTGCTTTCCTTTTGCTCCTACAGCCTCTTCTCCATACAGACAATAAGTAAACGAACAAATGTATTAAAAAATCAAACAGTGGTATATGATATGAAGAAGAAGGATCTGGCTAAAATATGTTGGATCGCATTACTTCTCTGCTGAAAACTTTCGAATGGCTCCCCATATCAAAATAAAAAGCAAAGTCCTAACAAAAACCTGTGTTGCCTTTCATTAACTCTGATTTTATCTTTTATCATTCTCCAATTACTTAAAAAGCCTTTCAAGCCTCCCTGCTATATATGTCCTTCATGACACCAAGTTTGCTCTTTCCTCAGGCCTTTTGTACTTGTGGTTACCTGTATCCGGAATATTTTAACCCCAGATATCCCCGTGATTCACTTCCTCACTTCCTTCAGGTCTCTGCTCAAATATCACCTTCTCAATAAGGCATTCTGTGATCGACAAATATAAAATTGTCTGGGGAAGTAGGGTGGAGGGGGGGAAGGGAGGAATGGGGAAAATATGCAATACTGTCAACAATTATAAATAAACAAATAAATAAATAAAATGGTCCCTCACACTATCAATCTGTATCCCCCACACTATGCTGTTATTCTTCATGACACGTATCACTCTTTGATATGACTACAAGCCTCCTTTCACTAAACTATAGACTCCACAAGGGGAGGAATTTTGTCTGCCTTGTTCATTGCTGTGTCACCGGTGCCTAGTATAAAATCTGGCATATAGTAAGTGCTCAATAAATATTCATTGAATAAGTGCAGTCTATTGTATTGCAAGGTTACTGGTACCCATAACTCCCATACAACCTAATCAGTCTGGTTAGTGAATGAGACCAACCTAGAAGCCTTAAGAGCTTCACTAGTTTCTGTTATTGATACCAGTTAAGGTTCTTTGCTTCTTCAAATCTCCTATTTTTAATCTATGATATGAAAGGGTCATGTAATAAAAGAAACAGGAACATTTGATTTAAGGAAGAAAGAGTGGGCTGAAATCCCAGCTCTGCCCCTTTGAAGCTATTTGATTTTAAACATGTTATCTACCTCTTCTGAACATAAAATTTACAATGGGAATAACAACATTATAATAGTATGAAGAATATTATAATACCATGAAACTTGGCTACTTTTATAAGGTAGAAATGAGGATTAAATGCAATAACAGAATATGAAACTGCTCTGTAAACTGTAAAGTGCTACTGGAATATGTCCAATATCACTTTTCCCTGCACCACATTCAGAAAAGGTATCAAGAAGTCAAACAGTGTTACTAAAAATGTTTTCCACTTAGGGAAAGAACATCCCAGATAAAATAGTAAGTACTACCATAGCTTATTTATTACCTGGTACTAGGTGGTTTTGGCTCAAGTTAGCCTGTTGATGTGTTGAATCCACCAAAGGAGGCCAACCATTCCCAGGGAAATTCTGCTACAGGACACTTGCAGCCCCCCTAGTGGCCAGACAGTGGGACTACATTTCCATAAGCAAAGAAGTTAATTCAACCTACAGAAAACAGAGCCCATGATTAAGGGGTAGGCCATTTCAAAAAGCTACATCATCTTATTTAGCAAAGCCCTTATAAAAAAAAGCTTTCATGTGCCCCTTACTCCAAGAATTGTTTGATTTGTCTTGTCACTTCAGTTACTTAACCAACAGCCTAGAACCCCATTTACATAGAACCCCAAAGCAAGCCACCATATTTAAAGGAAACCTTGAGAGCAGACTAAAAATTATTGATCTGACCACCACACTGGGCATCTTCATTGGCTTTCAAGCCAAACTTAGGTCCATTAATTCCCTTCATTTAATTAATTCCTCATATATTGCAGATTTTTATAGTCAAAGACAAAATATGTTTCCAGCAAGGGCAATGATATAGCGAAAGGAACTGAGGAAGAAATTAGTAACTAACTTGTTTGGGGTGACACTGTGAAAAAAGCAGAAATATATTTCAATCCCTAAACGGGGTTCACTCTTCTTTGTCTTTCCTGGGGTACCACCTTCTGGTGTTTGAAATATCCATCAAGACCTATAATCTATTGTTTGAGTTTTAATCGTGTCCCCACCTAATCCATAAACGATAAGAGGCAGACACAGGTAATTGCTAACCACTTCAGCCTACTTTGATCCATTTCTTTTTTGAAGGTGTACATTTCAAAAATCCATACCATACAATCCAGCATTTCATTGTACTGACAGCACAGTGTTGCCATTCTATTCTTTTTTTTAATAGTTATAAACTCATTGAGGGCAGTGACCTCAAGATTCCCCCTGAATCATGTCCCCTTTACCCTGATCTCCTAGCACACAGACAAGTATATGGCAGGTGCTTAATGAAAAGTAGTGGGTTGATGGATACATTTTTAAAAAATAACTTTATTAGGGTCATCTCTAAAGACAGCTAAGTCACAGAAGGACACTTTGTTCAGTGGCCTACAGATCATTTACCATTATCAGGACACAACAGCTATAGTTGATTAGATATGCCCTTATCCTAGAGTGTTAATGAGGCCAAAGTTGAGTTCCATTATTGGTGAATTTTATCTCTGCTTCATGGTTATGAAGTAAATTCCCAAAAAGTAGTCCAAACTATTTGAAAGTAAATGAACCATTTCCTCATCTAGAAATACACATTAGAAGGTGTGGTGGCATTTACTTTATCCAAAGGACAACATATAAAAACAAAATTATGACTCCAGCTGTTTACATAAACCTAAACATAAGCCAAACATAGCTAGTGATTTCTTTGGCATAGTTTGCATTTCTTATCTTTTCATGTCAGTTTTCTGTATAGAAATGATTATTCCTCATCTCCTTGCTAATAGTTCCTAATTCTCCCTAAAAATAAGACTTTTAACTGCATAAACTGTATTAGGTTTCTTTCCTACTGTTCTCTAAAGATCTGAAAATTTTAGAGACACCCTTCTATTTGTCTAGGAAGGGGCTGTCATTACCAATTCCAATTCACAGCTGAGGAAAACTGAGAACAGTGTTCCTAAGCAGCTTTCATACAAGAAAAAATGAAGTATGCTTTAACTTTCAACACAGCAGCAAAAACCTTCTTCCTCTTACATCCCAGAGGTGTTCAAAACTCAGATACTTTCAGGAAGGTGCAGGATACAAGGTCAATATACAAAAATCAATTATATTTCTAGACACTGACATTGAACAATTATATTTGTAAACACTGGCAATAAACAATTTAAAAATGATATACAAATCAAAACCACTTTGAAATACCACATCCCACCCCCTAGGATAGTTATAATTAAAAAGACAGACAATAACAAGTATTGACAGGATGTGGAGAAATTTGAACCTTCATATATTGCTGGTGGTATTGTAAAATGGTGCAGCTACTTTTGAAAACAGTTTGGGAGTTCCTCAAAAGGTTGTACAAAGTTATCTTATGACCCAGAAACTCCATGCTTCTAGATATGTACCCAAAAGAATTGAAAACATATGTTCACAAAAAATACCTGTACATCACGTTCATTTCAGTATTATTTATAATAGCCAAAAGGTAGAAACAACTCAAATGTCTATCAACTGATGAGTGGATAGATGAATTGTGGTACATCCATATAATGAAACATTATTTGGCTATTTAAAAGAATGAAGTACCGATATGTAACTCAACATGGATATGAACGCTGAAAATACTATTCTACGTGAAAGAAGCTAGTCACAAAAGACCACATACTGTATGATTCCATTTATATGAAATGTTAGAATAAACAAATTCATAGAGACAGAAAGTAGGTCGGTAGTTGATAACTGCTCAGAGTTGGGAAAGGGGAGTTGACTGATAAGTGATTAGAATGTTCTAAAATTTATTGTGGTGATAGTCACCCAACTCTGAATATACTAAAAATCATTGAACTTTAAATGGCTGGATTATATACATTGTGAATTATGTCTCAATAAAGCTGCTATTAGAAGATAAAATTCAGCCTTGGCCAGTTTGGCTCAGCGGTTAGAGCGTTGGCCCGCGGACCAGAGAGACCCGGGTTCGGTTCCCGCTAAGGGCACGTACTTTGGTTGCAGTTTGTCCCCCGCCCGGTTAGGGTCATGTGGGTGGCAACCACGCTGATGTGTCTCTCTCACATCGATGTTTCTCTCTCTCTCTTCCTCCCTCTCTCCCTCCCACGCTATCTGAAGACAAATGCAAAAATGTCCTCTGGTGAAGATAAAAAAAAAAAAAAAGAAAAGAAAACTCAGGTACTGCATGATTTAAATTGGCAACATTCTCAAGTAATCAGCACTTGAGAACTATAAACTTCTCTAGATGAACCCTGCTGTGGCCTACAAATTGGCAGCAGGAACTGGTGTGAGAGAGAAGTGGTGGCAGCACCCATGAGTGTGCAAGGAATTGTGCATAATTCAGTCTATCATCTCTATGCAACACCCATTGAAAGTAGCCCTTACTGAGCAACAATCTAAAAAATCATCTGTCAGGTGGGAGGCTTCTAGAAAAAAGCTGGAAGTGTTGCTCTACAGAGCTTTCCCCACATGGTAAACAAATGTTATAGAAAATGCAACTATTTCTACTTCTGCAACTAGAAAAGAGGTATTCATTAAGCACCCCCTGGTCTGCTGAAATCTACACGAGTGCTAGTGAATAAACTGGAAGACACTGGGTCTTTCCTTTGAAAACAGTGCAATATAAATATGAGCTTTCAAAATTCTCTTCAGTATGATGAGTACCAATCAATACTGATTAACTGTATATAACTTTACAAGCAATGAAAAAAGTCAGCTTTGTGTCTAGGCTGAAGATAACTTACTCTGATTTCAGGATCTCAGAACTTGATAAAATGCTAGCAAGGGGAGTCTGAGGTACAATAATTTCTTTTAATATATTTTTTTGTTTTCAAATGATTAATTTATATCTGTGTATACATCCAGCCAGACATTTATAGCAAGCACCCTCATATGCACATTAGATACTGCTTGTGAAAGTGCTATGGTGATCGGATCTAGGCAGAGCTGTCTCAGAGGAGAGAGGGTCTAGTTCTCAGGCTTTGAGAAAAGGTTGCCAAAATGACCAGTAGACACAGAGACAGTAGCCAGAAAACTACTTCAATAAATTGCCAAGTCTTCAAGCCATCTAGTTCAACTCCCTCAGCAATTGTTGAATTAAGTTCTAACCTCAAGATAAAAAAGCCCAGCTATTCATATTGTTATCCCCTTAAGTCATCTAGTCTTAAAAGAGAGAAGTTGGGGTTGATCTGTTACTCTTCAGATTAAAAAAAAAAAATCTTTAGGAGCACTCTACAGGAGTAATGAGAAAAATATCCGGAAAAGTAGGACGAAGAGTCTATATTTCAATGTCAAAAGCATGAAAGGAGTAGAAAGAAAGAAAATCAGGGACAGGCAGCACTTGAGGAAGCTGCAAACAAAGAGAAAATGGTGAAAGTAGGAAATAGAGAGAGGTTTCCTTCTCTTTCTCCTACCAACTTCACAAAACTTGGTTTTTGTCTGCTTTTTTTTTATTTTTCAGAATCATGTTTTCAGATTTGAGTATAAAATAAGTTCCTTACTTCCTACACCCAGCAGCTTTAAGCTCCCTCTTGAGCAGAGTCCAAATGAAATTGGTGGCCTCGATAGCACTATAAAAAAATGAAATAAAATTGTCCATGCCCCTAATTCCACCAAGAGCAGCCACAGTAGAAGTAAGAGTAAGGAAGCCAAAGAATTCTTTGTTTTAAATGCGTACATGTACACCAGATGAGAAAATTACTACAGGGAGGAAAAGCATTTAAAAAAGAAAATTAAATGCTCCAGCAAATTCAATATATTATGTTAAAGTTTACAGCTGAAAGAATATAAGCCTGATGAGGTAAAATTAGCACTGGCAAGAACGCACCACAAAGTGACCCTGCAATTGAAAGGCTGTAAGGTTCTTCGAAAATATCTCTCACCGATGTTAACCTTTGTCCAAGCTGAGACGGATACACTATGGACAACCATGAGAAGCTTTCCATCGCTACATCTTGCACATATTTCAAAATGGGGCACCCGCCAGTGTGGCTACTTGGTGCTCAGGTTCTGATTATTGCTACTCAGACAGAACTCACCAGCGGTCTGCTGACCATGGAGAAAGGATTTTTTTTCCTCAACATACTGATCCTCAAGGCCAGAGAGTGTCAGTCTATCTTGATCCTAAAACAAAATTCCGCTTTACAAAACAGACAAACTGCTCCGTGAAAGATAGTCATAAAAAGCTGCTTGATAACTGAGGAAGGGAAAGGAGATGCAAAGGGGAGTTAATAAAATGACTTATTTAGAAATAACTAATAGAGAAAGGCAGGACTTGCCAATCTCAAAGCACGACTAAAATACTAGTTATTATGAAGACCAGAACCAAATACCAAGAGAAAATTAAATTTTTCTTTTTCTATCTGGATAATTTCTCTAAACCCCAACTCTAATTCCTGGACAAGCTGCCCTGGGCCTTATCTCCCAGGAATAAATATTGGTCATATTATTGTGCTGTTTTCCAGAATATAAAGGGTCCTGCTTTTGTCAAATGAGATAGTGGTCAATTAACAAAGTTGTAGTCTTGTTTGATGTCTGAAAGAAGACAGCTCCATAAAATATCACCAGGGTTGCACATAAACCCCATCACTTTTTATGATTCCTTCTGTTCAAACCACATGGTAAATTAAATAAGAAAATAAAGACCACCTTCAGCCTCTCTTCTCTTCCCAGAAACACTGTAAATATATAAAAACATAGTTATTCTAGAAGTTATTAAAGTTTAAAAATTTTCCACCCCTACAATCAACTAATGTGTATGAACACATACACACGATTGGAAAAGGGAAAAATCCAATAGGTTATTGGAGGTCTTTAGAATTTTGAGACTTTTAACTAGTTGGCATACAATACATGCAATACAGAGAAGGTGACAGCTCCGGGTTTGTTTAAAAAAAAAAAAAAATCCTTTGCCTTTCACCAAAGTATGCCTCTACAAAATGATGGGAAGAAAGAAAAAGTAAGAAAATGTCTATATTTAGATTGGGATTGGTTGCATTCTGATGAAACTGGTATTTCAAAAAACCGACTTAAGGATTTTCTATATTTTAGAAATAAAAATTCTTTGTCAACCCGCAAGACAGGAACAGCAGTTTTCTTTTTCACTAGATTCTCATAACCAGTGCAGCAATCAGAAACCAGGAAAGATTCAATAATCTTGTACTTTTGTTGGATACTGCAAAATTCTCACTAGTTCAGATCATTAATGTAAGCAGGTCTTTCTAATAGGGAGGTTTTTCTGTTAAGACCTCGGATAAAATCACCCACCTTACTGCACACCTGATAGTAAGAACATTTTGCTCTCGATAACCACTTCCTGAAAAGTTCAGGTTATTTCTGGGGAGATATCCATTCCTTACCAAATATGTGGAATCATTCATTTCCTCCCTGTTAGCTGTTAGTTGGAGGGGGCACGCAAAAGAGCATAACTGGGTTTAGCACAGTAGTAGGTCAAGAAGAACCTTAGACATCCCCTGCCCCAGAAAAGTTCACAGTAGAAGAGGGCATCGCTGACTAGCTACAGTTCTTCAAAAAAAAGTTAACCCTACCAAGTAAATCTGTTCTTATAAAATGAAAAAGACCGTTTATGCCACAGTATAACCACCTCGCAAAAACAAAAACAAATTAACTGGAAAAGACTTTGACACTAAAAATGAACCCTTTAAAAATCCTGTAAGCCAAACCTTAAAAACCCTAATGGAATGCAAAGCCTGGCTGGTAAGAAACTGTTTCTTCAACAGCTCAGAAAATATTTTATGAAATTCTATCTTCCTCTCTCTTTTCTAACACTATGCTATCAACCTTCCAAGAACAGAAGCATCTGTCAAAGGAGGCAAATTGTTGGATTTCAGTTGCCAAGGATGCTAAGGCTAACAAAGAAATTTTGGGAAAGTCACAGGTAAAAGTAACACAGATATAGTCACAGCTATAGACACGCAGAACAATACACGAGTCCATGGGGGACATCAGCACCCAGCAAACCTGAGGAGTTCATTCTCCAACCAATATATTCCCTCTCTCACCAAGATAAACTATTACCTCCATTTGCTGGGGAAAAATCATCAATAGAGTCTGCAAGAAGATAAACAACTGCGGTAAGGAAGAATTTCTAATAAGCAAGATGAAATTGACTTCCACATTTCTCATTTTCTAATTAAAACTTTTGGGCAAGATTATAACTCATAGATCCCTAACAGTTCTTATTCAGTCTGTTAGAGGTAACAGCTCATGTTTGAAAATTCTCTTAAAATGAAGGAATATATTGAAGAGCCTTATTTCTCCCTCCCAAAAGCAGATTTCTGAGCACACTGGAGTAGCAGGAAATTCTTTAAAACTTTTTCCAACACTTTTATAAATCAGACTCAAGTCTGGTTAAATTATTTACTAAAATAACATTTTCCTCTTTATAGATCTGATGCAAACCTTAAGTAGAGGACTGTGTATCTGTTATAATCTACAGAAAAAATAAATATTTTACAAGAAAAAACCAACCCAAGCAGCTACTTCCAACATAGTTAACCTGTGAGGGCAAATCCTGCCCAGTGTTCACTAAGAAAGTTGTCCTTTGGTTTTCCTCTACCTTTGGCTGCTCTCTAATTGTGTCTGGTTGGATTCTCTGTGCTGACCTCCAATCTTAGGGCAAGTCCTCAACTATTGCCAGGGAAGGAACTTCACCCCTTCTTCAGAGTTTTTAGAACTCACAGACCATCTTCTTCCCCTAATCCTAAACTCCATTTTATCTCTTTGAAGGAGGCGGACTGAGAAAAGCTTGGGCCAGTCTTTTTGCCTCTAACCTGCCAAGGCTGGCCACAGGCTGGAGGGCAAACTGTAACAGACTAAGAGGAGAAATTGCCCATATTTTATCCATGTTCACAGATTTGAGGTAGTGGAGGAGAAAAATTTGTGGAGGGCTTAAGGACTATTTCCGACGGTGGCCCTTGTAATTGGATTTAAGTTTGGAGCCCTGGGGAGGCAGCGAGGATTTTAGGAGGCTGTGAGTGGAGACCTGTCATGGAATCTGGAAGGGCTGGAACCAGCACCTGGGGTCATAACGGCAGTGACTGCGGCTCGCAGTGAGGGTTCGGAGCCCTAAGGTAAAATCTTAGGTAGGCCTGGAGTTCAGGTAAAGCTCCAGATTCAGATTTAGGGCGGCCCTTTCTACGGAATCCTCTGGGACTCTCCCAGGGGCATCGTGTTCACGCGGGGAGGAGAATATATACCCCAGAATGCAGATTGACTCAAGGCTGAAAGACATTTCTAAACGGAGAAACTTACCGCATGTCCCCATAAGATCCAGAGTAGCTCTCCATCCAGGGGCTCATCTCACTTTTGACACAACTGGGACTTGAATAGGGAACTCTGCTCACCATGCCGCCAGGATACCACACATCAGATGGGGAGAAGTCGCCTTCCGGGCCAGCCAGACCCTGAGGTGGCCGAGTGTAGCCATAGGGGGCTACCGCCCCTGCCTCGCCTGTGCTGCCGCCACCACCACCGCCGGGCCCATACAGCTGGCTTTCTTCGGCTGTGAAGAGAGTGTGCCAGGAAGAGGAGGCAGCGGCTGAGGGTGAGCCCGAGCTGGGTCCCGCTGCAACCCCGCCATGCAGGCTCGCCAGGTCCCCATAACGGCACTGCGCCGCTGCCGCGGCTGCCCAGGCACTGCCATAGTCCAGCGAGTTCTCCAGCTTGATGCGGGCTTGTGGATGGGGAGGCGGTGGAGGGGGCGGCGGCCCGGCCAGGGCTAGTGGAAAGTTGTAGTAGTCGCGACTCTGATAAGCCGCTGCCTCTTCCAGTGCTCCAGACTTGTAAAGAGACAGGGTGGATGGCAGCTCAAGTGTTCCGCAGACTCCCGTTTCACCGCTGCCAGAGCAGCCCAGGCTTTCGCCTTCCAGCCCTTTGGGGTAACCTGCCTTGAATGGGGAATACTCAGAAGTGTCTTCAGTGCCCTTGCCTGGGCAGTCATCCAGCAGAGGACCTTTGCATTCTGCCAGCTGGGCGCAAGGAGTGGGACGCACAGAGGGTGGACCTCCCAGGAGCGGGGCATACATGCAATCACCTCGAAGCTGTTCCCCAGGACTCAGATGCTCCAATGCCTCCACACCCAAGCCCATGGACACCGACACTGCCTTACACAACTCCTTGGCGCTGTCCGAGATGGTAGAACTGCCACCTAGGTAACTGTCCTTTGAGGAGGTTGGAGCCCCAGCGGCTTCCCTCGCTCTCCCGCTGCTGCTGCCTTCAGATACCACCTCCTGTTGCTGCTGCTGCTGCTGAAGGAGTTGCATGGTGCCGGCCTCGCTCAGGATGTCTTTAAGATCGGTGGAGCAGCTGCTTAAGCCCGGGAAAGTGGGGCCCAGTAGGGACAACGTGGATGGGGCAGCTGAGTCATCCTCGTCCAGAGGTGCTGGCGGCTGCTGCTGCAGCCCCTTGCCAGCGGCCGAGGGGGCTCCGGACTCCTGGATGCAGCCGCTCTCCGGATGGCCCTCGGGGGCTGACGGCTGTTGTGAAGGCTGCGGTTCTTCCTCGAGGGCCAGGTAGCCTGTGGGGCCTCTGCTCTGAGCTTGGGGAGATCCATCTTCGCCCTGTTGCTGCTGCGGGGGACTGGTCTCCTGCTGTTGCTGCTGCTGCTGCTGCTGCTGCTGCTGCTGTTGCTGCTGCTGTTGCTGCTGCTGCTGCAACTGGGAACCGGGAGGTGCTGCGCTCGCGGCCTCAGGGTGCCGGGGCCCCGGGGTCTGGATCACTTCGCGCACGCTCTGGAACAGGTTCTGGAAAGCTCCTCGATAGGTCTTGGACGGCGGCCGTGGGTAGAGTCTCCCCAGCCCTAACTGCACCTCCATCCTTGAGCTTGGTTGAATCTTCCACCTAATTCCTTTATACCGTTTCCCCTTCTCTTGCTGAGAAGAGTTCAACAGGCTGCGATGCGGTAGTCACTGAAGCTGGCTGCCCACCTGCGGGAAGCTTCTGGGAAAGAAACTTGCAGGAATGACCACACAAAATCTCTCTGACAGCCTCAAAGTCTTGTGCAGAGGAAAACACGCGTTGGACAAGATCTGCCCTGCCAGGCTCACAATCTATTCCTGGATACTTGGAGGGTAGATTGAAAAGATGCTCAAATCTTGAAAGAAAAAAAAGAAAGAGAAAAAAAAAAAAAAAGAAAGGAAAGAAAGAAAAAGAAAACTCTCCGTTTTCCAGATTCGGTGCCCACTTAAGCAGGTGCAAATAAAAACCGGGTTATTCTTTTTTTCCTTTGGTTTTGGTCGGGTTTGCGTGGTTTTTTTTTTTTTTTTGGTTTTTTTTTTTGTTTGTTTTTGTTTGGGGCTACTGAAGACCTGATTGCCTTTTAATCCTTTGATCTTTGGTCCCGAAAACTGGCTGGGGCGGAGGGCGTGCAGAGCGAGGTGGAGAGGAAGTTAGAGGAACCTGGGTGCTCACCCCGCGTGCCACCTAACCAGCCAGGTCCTGGCTGCAGTGCTGAAGCGTCTCCGAGATCGCCTGGCTCCTCAGAGCCGCCTTTGCAACGCAGAGCTAGCTCCTTAGCTTACAGCCAAAGGGAGTTACCTCTCTGCAAACTAGGGCTGGCCGCGCTGGGCCAACCGGAGTGGGGGAGCGGACAGAGGCAACAGCAAGAGAGGAGACCCAGGAGCGGGCGATGGGGTGGAGGGGAGGAAGACAAAGGCAACCGTCAGCCCTACCCCGTACTTTCCTCGCTTCCTCCGAGTCTCGAGCAGCTTTTAAAACTTCACCGAAGAGGAAAGGGTAGCTCCGGGGCGGCGGCTTCGAAGCCGCCGCGCTGCAAGAGGCGTTGGCTGTCGCCAGAGCCGGCCAGGGGTGACACGGGGCGTCCCTTAGGTTCCTATCCCGCGCTGGAGCGGCTAGCTTGGTCACTTTCTCTCTGCTGCCTCCTCTGCCTCCAGGTTTCCTCAAGACCCTCTGGCTCTCCCAGCACGCTGGCTCTCCCTGGGATCTCGGAGGGGGCGCTGGGACGCGGAGAGCAAATGCAACAGTTTGCGAGTCGGGTCCCGCCCCCACCGGGCCGGCCTCCTTGCCTTCCCACCTCCTTTCTGCCTCTCCTCCCCTTTCCTTTTCTCCCCTCCCCTCCCCTCCCCGCCCACTAATGCCGAGTGACTTTGGAAACAAGTACTGGAGCAGCGTGGGTGAAGGCAGGAGAGAATCGTTCTAGCCCGGGAAGACCCTAGCTCCCAGAGAATCTCCTGTTTTCACGGACCAGGTTTCAGGCACCAGGGCTGAAGCTTTAACCTGGAGCTTTATTTTGAGGACAGGGTGAGCAGAGTTCCCAGAGACCAATACTTAACAGATTTGGTTCCGAAGTCCAATGTCAAAACAGATACTGTGCGCATTTGGGAGGGGCAATAGGAGTGTTACTTCCTTAGGCTAGGTACTATATTCAAGGCCTACTGAGAAGTGCTGACAGGAGGGTCTTCTGCAAAATGAAGAAAAGCTATGGCCAATCCAGAAGATACCTGTTGAAACCTTTCAGATTTCTCCATAGAGGTAAATTGGGCCTCGTGACATGGTACCAGTTGCTCTAGGAACCCTCTGCCTGGGAACCAGAGGTCATCTCTAACCCTCTTTTCTTCTCTTTTTTTCCTGTCTGGAATTGCCTCTAACCACACACTTCTCACCTATCCAGATGTGCAAAGGCAAAATAACCCAGACAAGCAGGCAAACACACAAACACCAGAAATACATGGCACATGCACAGAGACCTCAATTTTGTCCAGGGTTTTGCAGATATTTGCTTATATACTGGCACTTCCTTTTCCAAGTTGTCTGTATATTTTAAGCTTGCTAACTGCACTATTCAAAGATTAGAACCTCCATAGGACTGCTTTTCGTCCTCTTGATGGACAGCCAGGAGTGGAGGGTGACAAGGAATACTGCAATTGCTCTTCTGTGGAGGATGTCCCATAGTACCTGTGTAAAGATGAAGAAGCAGGTGGGAATGAAACAGTAGAGGCAATGGAGGGGTAGACCTATGGGGGAAGGAGGTTCCCTTAGTGTCAACAGAGGCCCTGTGCCTCCTTAGCTTTTAAATTCCTTAGGCCTTTGGATCTGGGCTGGGTCTGTCTGTTCCAGGCTTGTAGAGATTTTAATCTGGGCCTCTTCTACTTTTTACAGGCTTCTACAAAGTCTTTATATTTTTCACAGCCAAGCATCATAGGCATGTACTTACCCTGACCAAAGAATGTAACTTAATCTTAAAGGCAGAGGAGAATGGGCATGATCAGATCTATTTTCCAGATGAAGACATCCAAGCGAGGACACAATTTGTTCTGTCTTCCACATTAATAGAACTTAGTCTTCCATCTTGATATTTCATCTAGACCCATCAATGTCAAGGACACTTGGGAAAGGGCTATAAATGAACTTTATAGAACCCAAAGGCCTGAAGAACTTTTCACCTGAGGAGGTGAAAAATTATCCCCTGGGATTTTAATAGTTTCAACCTTACCTGGACATATCCCAAATATATTCCCCTTGGTGAGGAATCTCACTCACAAATCACTCCTTATGGTAAAGGAGCAGCCTACTCATAGAAATGTCAAATTGTAACAAGACTAATACTCAATTCTCTATTGCAATGGGAAACAGGAATATGTAATTGAAATGCAGATACTTTGAAAACCTGTTAGAATAGGTGGGACCTCTAGTTTCACCAAAGCTTTTAACTAAGGTTGCATAGAATTAATTGAGTCAACTGGGCTGGCAGGAAAGTAGAATGGAAATAACATAGATCTCAGAGCCAGGAGAAGTGCTTGTGTACAGACTGACAATTAATCGTCATCTCTCTCAGCTTCAGCTTCTTGCTCTGTGAAATGGGGAGAAGAGGATGTAGACGCTGTACCACATGGTTTTTCTAACACTTAGAAATTTAAAATGCTGTGACTAATTTGAATTTTCTTCTTATTTACACCGAGTAGAGGGTGGGTATGGAAGGAGTTGCTAATGGTAGTAAAATGGCCAATGGATATGGGTGAAGAGGGTAGTTATAAGCAAAGAAGCCTAAAAAAATAAGATGAGAAATACTTTTCTGAATATTTGCCCAATGAATAAATGACAGCCAAACAGACATGCAAACCCATTTGGAATAATTTGAATTATTCCAAAGTTCATGTTGCTTCCACAGCATGAAAATTGCTTTCACCGTTTTTTCACCAGAAAATAGTGGCCAATAATATGTATTCTCAAAAGACTGATCTGATGTGACAATTAAAGGAGATCATGTATATGGAGTAACTTTGTAAACAAGAAAACATACAAATCTGAAGGATCACTTTACTACATTTTATTTTTAAAGGTGGTGCTATCAACATTTAGATCATGGACAGGAAAGACTACTGTGAACATAATAGGTACATATACTTGATTTTGAATTGAGAGCTCTGATCTCCCATCTCAAATCTTATTTTCCTGCCATTGCTTTAAAATCAAGAGGAACTGTTGAATAATATTATGTAAATTACGTGTTCATACCCACCATCTTTCTTCTCTTCTTTCTTTTCCTTCTTTGCATTTATTTTTAGCAAGTAAGTAACCAGTGATATCCTCTCAGGGCATTCCTGTTGAGAGTAAGTTTTTGCCATGGGTTCCCTAGGCAATTTCAAGGGGACTTCGCTAATGGAATTTTCCCTAGCTCCTTGCTCTATAAAGCCAGGATGAGCTGACCTTTGGAAAATGGTAGACATTCTCCAAGTCCTGTGGATTTTATTTCCTATATCTCACAAATCTGCCCACTTCTATTCATTTCTGCTACTGTCAACCTAGTTTGAGGCACTGGCCTTTCTCACCTGTACCACTGTAAATGGTCTCCCTCCTCTGCTCTTTTTTTTTCTAGAGTCAGCTCTGATTGAGCAGACAGAGGGATTTTTTTTTTAATTAAGACTTAATTTTTTAGAGCAATTTAAAGTTTACAACAAAACCGGGTGGAAGGCACAAAGATTTCCCATATACCTCCTGCCCCCACACATACATAGCTTTCCCCATTATGAACATCTGCTACCAGAGCAGTGCATTTGTAACAATTGATGAATGTATATTGATACATCATAATACCCAAAGTTCGTTATTTACATTAGTGATTCTTTTGGTGATATACATCCTATAAATTTGGACAGATGTACATGACATGTATCCATCATTATTATGTTATACAAAGTATTTCCACTGCCCTAAAAATCCTCTGTGCTCTGTGTATTCATCCCCCTACACTCCCTGGCAACCACGAATCTTTTTACTGTCTCCACAGTTTTACCTTTTCCAGAATGTCCTATAGTTAGAATCATACAACATGTGGCCTTTCAGATTGGCTCCTTTTACTTACTAATATACATTTAAGTTTCCTCCATGTCTTTTCATGACTTGATAGCTTGTTTTTTTTTTTTTAGTACTGAATAATACTTTATTTCCTGGTTGTACCACAATTTATTTATCTACTGATGGACATTCTGGTTGTTTACAAGTTTGAGCAATTATGAATAAAGCTGTTATAAACACCGTGTGCAGGTTTTTGTGTGGACATAAGTTTTCAGCTTCTTTGGGTTGAAATACCAAGAAGAATAATTGTTATACTATATAGTAAGAGTACGTTTATTTTTGTAAGAAACCACCCAACTGTGTTGCAAAGTGACTGTACCATTTTGCATTCCCACAAGCAATGAATGAGAGTTCCTGTTGCTTCACATCCTCACCAGCATTTGGTGGTGCCAGTGTTCCAGATTTGGGCCATTCTGGTAGTGGTATCTCTTTTTTTAAAATTAATTAATTAATTTTTGTTACAGATGTTTCTCCTTTTTCCCCCACAGACACCCTCCTCCCATCCCACCCCCCACCCCTAAGCATTGCTGTCTATGTCCATTGGTTACGCATACATGCATATAAGTTTTTTGGTTTATCTCATTCCTCCCCCTGCCCCCTTCCTCTGAGGTTTGTCAGTCTGAACCATACTCCTTTCTATGTCTCTGGGTCTGTTTTGTTCATCAGCTTTTTTTGTTCATTATATTCCACAAATAAGTGAGATCATATGGTGTTTGTATTTCTCTGATTGGTTTATTTCGCTTAGCATAATACTCTTGAGGTCCCTCCATGTCGTCTCAAAGGATACAAGATCTTTCCTTCTTACAGCTGCGTAGTATTCCATTGTGTAAATGTACCACAGCTTTTTTACCCACTCATCTATTGATGGACACAGGCTCTTTCCAGATCTTAGCAATTGTAAATAATGCTGCTATGAACATAAGGGTACATATATTCTTTCTAATTGATGTTTCAGGCTCTTAGGATATATTCCTAGAAGTGGGCTCACTGGGTCAAATGGCAGTTCAATTTTTAATTTTTTGAGGAGACACCATATTCTTTTCCATAGTGACTGCACCAGTCTTCTGCATTCCCACCAGCAGTGTACTAGAGTCCCCTTTTCACCACACCCTCGACAACACTTGTTGTTTGATGGTTTGTTGATGGCAGCCATTCGGGCAGAGGTATCTCTTTGTTTTAATTTGCATTTCCCTAATGACATATAATGTGAAATATCTTTTCATATACTTATTTTCCATTTGAATATTTTCTTTGAAGAGATCTCTATTACAGTCTTTGGCCTTTGGCCCATTTTTTAATCAAGTTGTTCATTTTCTTATTTTTGAGTTTTAAGAGTTCTTTGAATATTTTGTATAACAGTCCTTTACTGATATGTCTTTTGCAAATATTTTCTGTCAGTTTGTGGCTTGTCTTCTCATTCTCTTGGCATTGTCTTTTGCAGAGCAGGAGTTTTTAATTTTAATGAAGTCCAGTTTACTAATTCTTTCTTTCATGGATCATGCCTTTGGTGTTGCATCTTAAAAGTCATCACCACACCCAAGGTCATCTAGGTTTGCTCCTATGTTGTCTCTTAGGAGTTTTATAGTTTTATATTTTACATTTAGGTGTTTATTTATTTTGAGTCAATTTTTGTGATGGGTGTAAGGTCTGTGTGTAGATTCATATTTTGTTTTGCATGTGGATGTCCAGTTGTTCCAGCACCATTTGTTGAAAAAACTGTCTTTGCTACATTGTATTGCCTTTGCTGATTTGTCAATGATCACATGACTATATTAATGTGGGTTTATTTCTGGACTTTTTATTCCTGAGGGATTTTGAAAAAAACAACCTTATAAAAGCATTTTTGAGATACAATAAACTACATATATTTAAAGTTGTACAAATTGATAACTTTTGACATATGCATACACTTAAGAAGCCATCACTCAATAAACACAGTGAAAATATCCCTCACCCCAAAAGTTTTTTTTGCCCTTTTCATTTCCTTTCTCTATCCCTCCCCACGCTCCCTTCTGGCAATCAACAATCTGCTTTTGGTCACTATAGATTAGTTTTCATTTTCCAAAGTTTCATATCAATGAAATCACCATTTTTGTCTGGCATCTTTCATTCAACACAATACCCTTGATATCCATGCAAGCTCTTATGTATATCAGTAGTTTGTTCTTTTTAAATGCTAAGTAGCATTCCGTCGTATAAATGTACCACAGTTTGTTTATCCACTTGCTTACTGATGACATTTGTGTTTTTAAAATTTTAGATCTATTATAAATAAAACTGCTATGAACATTTATACATACATTTTTGTATGGGCATATGCTTGCATTTCTCTTGACTACATATTTGGTAGTGGAATGGTTGGGCCATGTAGTATGTGTATATTTACTTTTTTAAGAAACTGCCAAATTGTCCTCCAAAGTGATTGTACTATTTTGCACTCCCACCACCAGTTTCTACATATCCTCACCAATACTTCATGTGGTCAATCTTTTTATTTTTTATTGAATTTATTAGGGTGACATTAGTTCATAAAATTGTAAAGGTTTCCAGTGTACAACTCTATAACACATCATCTGCATACTGCATTGTGCGCTCACCCCCCAAAGTCAAGTCTCTTTCCAACACCATTTACCCTCTCTTTATCCTCTTCTACCTCCCTCAACTCCCTTTTCCTCTGGTAATCATCATAATGATGTCCAGTATCTATTAGCTTGTTTTTCTTTTGCTTAACCTCTTTACCTTTTCCACTCAGTCCCCTAGCTCCCCTCCTCCCTCTGACAGCTGTCAGTCTGTTCCATGTATCCATACCTCTGTTTCTATTTTATTTGTTAGTTAATTTTGTTCATTTGATTCCACATATAGGTGAGATTATATGACATTTGTCTTTCTCTGACTGGCTTATTTCACTTAGTATAATGATCTCCAGGTCTATCCACTCTGTCAAAAAGAGTAAGAGATCCTTCTTTCTTTTTACAGCTGCATAGTATTCCATTGTGTAAATGTATCACAACTTTTTTATCTACTCATCTACTGATGGGCACTTGGGCTGCTTCCAAATCTTGGCTATTGTAAATAATACTGTAATGAACATAGGGGTGCATATATTCTTTTGAATTCGTGTTTCGGGTTTCTTTGGATATATTCCCAGAAGTGTTATAGGGGTCACAAGGCAGTTCCATTTTTAATCTTTTGAGGAAACTCCATACTGTTTCTCAAAGTGGCTGCACCAATCTGCATTCCCACAAACAGTGAACGAGGGTTCTCTTTTCTCCACACACTCGCCATCATTGCTGTTTGTTGATTTATTGATGATAGACATTCTGACATGTGAGGTGATAAGTCATTGCAGTTTTAATTTGAATATGTCTAATTAGCCTATTTTTAAAGATTTTTAAAATTCACCCTGGCCGGTTTGGCTCAGCAGTTAGAGCGTTGGCCTGCGGTCCAGAGAGACCGGGGTTCGGTTCCCGCTAAGGGCATGTACCTCGGTTGCAGTTTGTCCCCGGCCCTGGTTGGGTCGTGTGGGTGGCAGCCACTAGATGTGTCCCTTTCACATGGATGTTTCTCTCTCTCTCTCTCTCTCTCTCTCTCTCTCTCTCTCTCTCTCCCACTCTATCTGAACAAAAAATGGAAAGGTGTCCTTGGGTAAGGATAAAAAAAAAAAAAAAGATTTTTAAAATTCATTTCTAGCCCTGGCCGGTTTGGCTCAGCGGTTAGAGCGTCGGACTGCGGTCCAGAGAGACCCGGGTTCTGTTCCCGCTAAGGGCATGTACCTCGGTTGCAGTTTGTCCCCGGCCCTGGTTGGTCGTGCGGGTGGCAGCCACTCGATGTGTCCCTTTCACGTCGATGTTTCTATCTCTCTCTCTTCCTCTCTCTCCCTCCCACTCTATCTGAACAAAAAATGAAAAAATGTCCTCAGGTGAGGATAAAAAATAAAAAATAAAAAAAAAAATAAAATTCATTTCTAGAGAGAGAGTAAAGGAGAGGGACAGAGAGAGAGAGAAACAGCGAGAGAGAGAAACATCTAATGGCTTGCCTCCTACACACCCCAGGCAGGGGACCCAGCCTGCAACCAGCCATGTGCGCTCACCAGCAATTGAATTTGCAACCTTTCAGTGCATGGGGTGTTCCCCAACCAACTGAGCCACACCAGCCAGGGCTCTGATAGGTCTTTTTATATTTAACATTTCAATTTAATGTATAGGCATTTTCATTTAATATGCATTTATCCAAAGAATAATGATGTAGAGCATTTTTCAGGTGATTATTTGTCATTTGTATATTTTCTCTGGCAAACATTTTGCTCAAAATTTACTAACTTTTTTATTTCTTAGAATGCATAATTACTGTCTTAATTTTATTTCATTTAGTGTTTGTTTCTTAAAGCTTTTTCCTTTATTTACTATTTTCTTTTTTTAAATTCTCACCCTAGGATATGCTTATTGATTTGAGAGAGAAAGAGAGAGGGAGAGAGAGAAAAAAATTGATGTGAGACAGAACATCGGTTGGTTGCCTTCTGTACTTGTGCTTGCCCCAACCTGGGATTGAACCTGCAACCTAGGTATGTACCCTCACTGGCAATTAAACTCACAACTTTTCCGTATTCAGGACGACACTCCAACCTAGTACGCTGTCCAGGGCTAAAGCTTTATCCTTTAAAAAACAGATTTTTATTTGTGATTTTTTTGTTCATGTGGGTATTTTTTTTGTACTTTATTGTTGACACTATTACAGATGTTTACATCCCCCCCCCCCTTTGCCCACCTTCACCCACCCTTCACCTCCCCCTTCCCTCTGGCTACCACCACACTGTTGTCTGTGTCTATGGGTTATGCATATGTCCTTTGGCTAATTCCTTCACCTTCTTTCATCCAGTCCCCCTGTCTTCCCTCTGACACTTATCAGTGTTTTCCATGTATCCATGCTTGTTTCTATTTTGTTCGTTGGTTTATTTTGTTCACGATATTCCATAAATAAGTGAGATCATGTGATACTTGCCTTTCTCTGTCTGGTTTATTTCACTTAGCATAATAATCTCCAGGTCCCTCCATGCTGTCTCAAAGGATAAGAGATCTTTCTTTTTTACAGCTGCATAGTATTGCATTGTGTCAATGTACCACAGCTTTTTTATCCATTCATTTACTCATGGGTACTTGGGCTGTTTCCAGATCTTGGCTATTGTAAATAACGTTGCTATGAACATAAGGGTGTATATATTCTTCCAAATTGGTGTTTTTGTTTTGTTTTGTTTTGTTTTAGCAAGCTGCTTGTATTTAGTACGAAGTTTTTAGTTATATATAATATATTTTGTATACAAGTGCATTATCAGAAATATGATGCATCAATATTTCTCACAGTTTGTAGTTTGACTTCACTGTCTTATCCATATCTTTTTAAGAACATAAAAATCTTGATTCTAATTGAAGTCCAGTTTATCAATTTGTTCATTTATGGATTATATCAGATATAAAAATAATCTTTTTCTAACCCCAAATCACAAACTGTGTTTTAAAAACCTGTGTGTGTTTGTTTTCTGTTTGTTTGTTGTTTTTTTTCTGAAAGTTGGGTAGTTTCAGTTTTACATTTAGGTCTATGACCCATTTTTAGTTAATTTTTATATATGGCTATCTAGTTCTTTTGTATATAGATGTCCTATTGTTTCAGTACCATTTGGTGAAGAGACTGTCCTTTCTCCTCTTACTTGCCTTTAGACCTTTGTTAATTATCGATTGTCAATATATGTTTGTAAACAGAGCTTTTTAAAAGTTAAATCTGTTCATATCATTCCACTACTTAAATTTTCTTTCTGGCTTCCCATTGCTCTTACTATAAATGTTGAAATCTTTAACCAGACATTGCATGATCTGACATCTTTCTGCATCTCTGGTTTCATCTCATATTACTTTCCTTCTGCTTTCTGAACTCTGCTCAGGCTCACACTGGCCTTTATGCAGAGTTCCTCATATGCCAGGTAGTCCTTCCTTCCTTCTTTTGCATGTGCTTTTTACTGTACCTGAAACACTGGTTCATCCTTCTCTTAGATAATTTAGCTATGTCTGTGCATAGCAGTTCCACAAAGAATTTCTGAACCTCCTAGGCTTGCTAAAGTTCCCTACATACCTACCTTTGTATATATATTAACAGTATCCAGTATTTTTCCTTTGGGGGACTTCTCACAAATACAATAATACTAATCGTTTATTTAGTTTTTAAATATCTATAGTCCTCACTAAACTGTAAGTTTGTTTCTGAGGGCAGGGGCCATGTTGATTTTGTTCATCATCAAATCTTTTGGACTCATCCTAGTGTGGCATATGGTCAGTGTTCAATAAATACTTGTTGAATAAATTGATGAATTCCATTTTCTCAGATTTAAAATTCTATTTCCAAATGGAAATTTGGCTTTGGGGATTTGCAAAAACCCCTTCAGTTTCAGCATGTTTAGGAATGTAATAAACCTTTTATTCACGTACAAGTAAAATAGAGAATACTTCCAATTCATGCTTTGAATGAGTATTTATTAAGCACTCATCGCTTGCCAGGCTCTGTGCTAGGCACTAGGGATTCACTGATGAATACAACAATATAAACTCTGTGTTTGAGGAGCTCATTCATAGTCTAGAAGGAGAGTTGGGCTGGGAATGAGGAGTGAGGCTTATGAACAAACACTCAGAGTTCTTCCTCTGCGTATTTGTGGATGTTTGCTATTTCCTCCACATAGAGGATTATAAAGGACTACTTTCTCACCTCATGCTGTCTTTCTGCTGCTTAGTGTTGGACCCTCCTTCTCATCTTATCCTTTCCCACAAGCTCAATTCCTAACTTCTCCCCTTACCACTTCTTATAAGCTATCTTTCACAGAATCAAAATCATTGTTTTATTTTTCTAAAAAGATAACTGATAGCATCACTTCTTTGCTCTATAAATTTCAATTGCCTATGTGGAGTTTCAAACACGAGATGCCTCCTAATTAATGAACAAGAGTGAAGATAACCCGGTATTACAGAGACAAAAGGGTGTGGTGGTGGAGGCTGTGGCCAACTAAAGAGCAGATGCTCCATCTAAAGAGGGGATTCACCGCCCTGGACAGTTTTGCTCAGTGGTTAGAGTGTCAGCCTGCAGACCAATGAGTCCTGGGTTCGATTCCAGTCAAGGGCTCGTACCTTTGTTGCGGTTCAGCCCTGGCCCTGGTTGATGTGTCTCTCTCACACCAATGTTTCTCCCTCTCTCTACCTCTCTCCCACTCTATCTGATAATAAAGAGAAAAATGTCCTCGGGTGAGGATTAAAAAAAAAAAAGACAGCAGCCACCACTCAACTCCAGCTGGTTGTTACCAGGCAAAAATGCTTTCTTAGTAGTCCAGATATTCTGTAATTTTTTTAAATCCTCACCTGAGGATATGTTTTTATTGATTTTAGAGAGAGAGAGAAAGAAAGGGAGAGAGATGTGAGAGAGAAACATCAATCTGTTGCCTCCTCAATGTGCCCTGACCAGAGATCAAACTCACAACCTGGGTATGTGCCCTGACCCAGAATCAAGTCTACAACTTTTTGGTGTACGGGATGACATTCCAACCAACTGAGCCACCCGACCAGGGCCAGATGGTCCATTATTTTTAAGAACAGCATTCTAGATTTTAATATGAAATCTCCTAAAAAGTAAACATGTCTGTGGACAAGAATTAGCTCATGGGCTGCCAATTTGCACCCTCTGGCCTTCAGGTTCAAGTCAATGTTCCATAGTGTAACCTTTAAAGTCTATCATTGTTAGGCCATAATTTCACTCTGAAGCCCCTTCTTCCATCTTATTCCCCTGCCAACCACCCATCTCTTCAGCCACATCAGATTTTCTTGGATCCCTCCAAGCATATCTCAGGCCTGCCTATCTTTCAGTCATGAAGTTTGCTTTTATTGAAATGTTATTTTCTCCCTTCCTTCATAACCAAATTCAATTTATCTTTTAAAACATAGCTCAAATATTGAGTTCTCAGGGAAGCATTTCTGGATTTCTTAATTCTAATTATATAACTCTTTATTCTTATCTTTTTTAAAACACTTATCACAACCTGGTACATACATACATGACATATATATGACATTTAAAATATCCCCCCAAGGCAGAATCCCCCATCTTGTGCACTGCTATTCATTAATTTTTCATTTATTCAACAAATGTGTGGAGGTCTTATTGTGTGCTAGGCATTCAAATTGACACTGGGCCTAAGAGCTCTAAATGTTCCATTAAACCAAAATCTATGTGTAAAATGTTGAATGCAAGCAGATTATGAAAGTAGTATTAGAAAGAAGGAGGTTGGTCCTCACCTCTGCTATTTGATTGCTAACAATGATATTTCACTAAGAATCCACTCTGACACACCAATATTACAGGACATTGATTATTACTTATTTTTGTATAAGAAACCAGGTGAGTAGGGGTTACCTCTAGTTTGTAAAGGAGGAAACTGAAACTCAGAAATACTAAGCAATTTATCCAAGGTCAGATAGCTAACAGGAGGCAGGGCCAGTACTATGAATCTAGATATTCTATTACAGAGCAACTGACCTCTTATCACTATGCCTCAGCTGCCTTTCTAGTGCTGTGGTGAAGTGGTCTGTCCATCCGTAACATGCACACCAAACATTAGATGAGCAGGAGCAGTATTGAATCTATGGCACAGCAGGGCGTTTTGGAACAGGTTTTACAGTTACATATGATGAAAAACAACAACAAAAAAGTACTTTTTGCTCCTATTTATGTTCTATATGATCTCTGGCTAATCTCTCAGTTTGGGCCCCCTTTTACTTTTTTATAAACTGGAAATTATAATAATTTTCTTCTTGACAATTTGTTGTGAAAACCAAAAAAAAAAAAAAAAAAGAAAAAGAAATAATTAAAAGGAAATGTGTAATAAGGATTATCATAATAATTTGGCCCTTATACACCAAAGGGCATATTATTTGTATGCTTCAACAGCTCTCCAAGGGAAGTATTGTTTGTTGTTTCCATTTTAGAGATGACAATATTGAGGCAAAGCTAAAACTTGAAGCCTGTTCTGTTTGACACAAAACAAAATGTCATACTGCCTCTCAGGCATTAGGCAACAGTTAATCCTGGTATTATCTATATAGTACTATTTACTTTTCAAAATACCTAAGGATATTTGACCCCAAGTTCAGGTGCCAGGGATAACATTTGGGATTCAAAGTTTAAACTCCACATTTAAAAGATTTCAAAACACATGAAGCAGAGGTCAACAGTTGTAAATCATTTCAGCAAGACCCCTTTTTCTTCCCACCCACATCTCACCTTTCTCCATCGAAAAAGCCCTATCTCATTAGACTCTAGAAATGCCCTTGGCAGCATTTGTTGCTGAAAAATATATTTATAGATGACAACATACAGGGAATCATGGCTCATATTTGTTTTGGCTTTACCAGGTACTGAGGAGAGAATCAATAACTGCCAGAATGGAAAAGGACCATCAATCAGAAAACATTTGTCACCCATGGACCTTTAAGAATAGAATGTTCTGGAGAAATCAGAGTGGGGCCAAAAGATGCACCTGAGATCAAATAGTATAGCTTCCCTCTAGAGTTCAGAGTTAGTGGTTCAGTGAGCCCCTGAATGACTGCCATCATATCCATGTTATTTCTCTAATTAACAAAAAAAGGGGGGGGGTGAATTTACCCTGTCTCTGTGGTATCTCTGCAGCTTCCAACCCTGACAGCAGTGACCTTTGCATAGGACCTTTGTATGGTTCACAAATAATATTTGCTCATAATACCTCAACCAGTTTTTGTAGCAATTTTTGGAGTTATGCAGAGCATGCACAATTAGCTCTGTTATGCAAAAGAAGAACCTGCCTTCTGAATGTAAAGTCACTTGCCCAAGGTCATTTAGCTATTTAGATGCAGAGAAATAGGAGGCCAGTATTCTTATTTGTCAGAATTCTTTTTTCCACACCAGAATTTTCAGTGATTAGCCTCACTCAACAAATGATCCTTATCCTCAAAAACACACATTATTTGCAGCTAACTGAAAACTTTGGTTAAGGTTACTCTACCTTAAAACTGGGACAAATTATCTGGAGTATAGTTTCCTGGCATCTTCTGTGCATAGGTGACAGTAAAGTCACAAGGGAGTAGAGCTGAGGGTGTATTATAGGTGGAATCTTACAATCACTTGCTACTGCCTTCCTCTAAAAATCTCCCCCTCAGAGAAGTATGACCTATCTCATAAGTCCCTGGGAAGAGGCCCCACTCTTTAACTTCCATTCTTACCCAGAGCAGCTAACTCCTAACTCCTTGGACTATCACAAGTCAATCCATGAACATCAAAACTTTACTTTTTTTTTTTTTTTATCCTCAGAGATATATACATTTTTGCAGCTAGGAAGCAACAGAGCTGGGATTTGAACCCAGGAATCTTGATTTCACAGCCATCAAGACTGCCTCCATGTAGAACTGTAATATCAATTCCCATAGTGAGAGGAAAGTGAATCCATGCAAGTCACTGAAGGGATCAGAGTGCTGGAAAAAGTGAGAGACGATAATTAGTGTTGCTGGCTCATTCTGACAAACCTTATTTATTTTTCCCTAATAAAAATTATCTTTCCCCATAACCCATTTCCTCCAAGAAGCTCACTTTAAGTGTGAAGGACTAACAGTGCCTGAAGTCACCCACCTGCTGATTCGGGACCTCCAGAACTTCTAATAAGCTCATAACACTATGTGAAGAAAGATAATTTTTAGTTTGTATTTTTTCTTTCCCTGCCTTTCTTGGCAAGAGATATGCCTTTGACTGTTTTGTAGAAATGACCCCTATTCAATGATGAAACTGTGTGATGATTAAATCAAATCATTTACTGTGCAGTAGAATAACAATAACAACAATACTTTTAATTATTGCCAATTGCACTGCAATTTACAGTTTGTAAAGTTCTGTCACTTCTAGTAACATATTTCAGGTCTTTGTCTCCCACTTTCATACCTCTTTATCACCTTCTTTCAATCCTCAAAACCAGCTGGGTTTTCACTTATCACATTTTGCTCAAAAGTTTGTTTCTTACTGTTGATACAAACCAGTGATGCCCAACCTGGTCTTGCAAAACCTTGGGAAGATTTCACTTCTTTTACTGTATTTTCTCTCCTTGGAATGTCCTTCCTCCTCCCCTTTCTCTCTTTATCAAAATCTTACTTATCTTCCAAGGCTCAGCTCAAATCTCATCTTTCTTTCAAAGTCTTCCAAGCCCACCCCAACTCACAGTGCTCTTGTCTTTCTCAGAAGGCCTGAGTTACTCCTACCCTTCGCTTGAAACTTAACAGAGCATGCTTAATGTAATTAATTTTCACGAATACATCGAAATTATGTATGCTGCATATATCCAGCAAACAACTGGTGCCCCATAAATATTTCTTGATGATATTGCTAATGTTCCCAATAATATACCATTAATTTTCCCAAAATATATAAAAATAAAATTTATTTTATTTCAGTTAAGAGATATTGAATGCTTACTCTAGGGGAGATATAACATGTAATAGAGAGAACCTTGGATATGGAATGTTAAGACTGAGTTAGAACTCTAGATCAGTTTTTTTTTTCAGCCATGTGAACTTTAATAATTACTTTTACCCCACAATATTTTTCAATTTTCTCATATGTAAAAAGAGGCTAGAAATACCTTCCCTGCACAGTGCCTGGCAGGTAACCTATCCTTAATAAACATTTTGGGAAATAGGGAATCAGTATTTATTTCATAGGGTGAGTGTGACTGTCAAATGAAATCATGTATTTAGGTGTGCTTTACCAACTATCTCTATAAGGAAAGTAATTACTGATCACAATTATACAAATGAAGAAATCTTTATATGGGAGCCTGCCAACCAAGTTGCTTACAACTTCATCCATAGAGATGAAACCAACACATAAAACAGAACAACTAGAAAAAGACTAGATGGGTCAGAGTAGTGTAAAAATATCTGGTGATTTTATAGGACATGAGCAGAGTGGAATAGAGAGCAGTCTTCAACATAAATAAATGTTTGAAGATGTGGTGAAGATGGTATGGATGGGGTACAGGGTGTGAAGAGGGCATCACATCTAAAGAAAAAGGTGTGTAAAGGAGAGCTGAGAGAAAAAAGTTGGCTGAATATAACAGGAGCAGATTATAGAGGGGTTTATTTTTAGTGGTTTGGGCAGAATGATGTGAAATTGCTATGGGAGTTTTTGCACAGCAAAGGAAACCATCAACAAAATGAAAAGATAAACCACTGAATGAGACAACGTATTTGCCAATGATACATCTCATAAGGGGTCAATAACCAAAATTTATAGAGAACTTATACAATTCAACACCAGGAAGATAAACAATCCAATTAAAACATGGCCAAAAGACCTGAATAGGCACTTCTCCAAAGATGACATACAGATGGCCAATAGATATATGGAAGGATGCTCAACGTCACTAATCATCAGAGAGATACAAATTAAAACCACAATGAGATATCACCTCAGACCTGTCAGAATGGCTATCATCAATAAATCAACAAACAACAAGTGTTGGTGAGGACGTGGAGAAAACAGAACCCTTGTGCACTGGTGATAGGAATGCAGACTGGTACAGCCATTGTGGAAAGCGGTATGGAGTTACCTCAAAAAATTAAAAATGGAACTACCTTATGATGCAGTGATTCCTGTTCTGGGAATTTATGTGAAGAAACTCAAAACACTAATTTGAAAGAATTTGTGTACCCCTATGCTCATTGCAGCATTATTTATAATAGGCAACATCTGGAAGCAGCCCAACTGTCCATCAGTAGATGACTGAATAAAAAAGCTGTGGTACATTTATACAATGAATACTACTTTGCCATAAAAAGGAAGAAAATTTTACCCTTTGCAACAGCATGGATGGACCTAGAGAACATTATGCTAAGTGAAATAAGCCAGTCGGAGAAAGACAAGTACCACATGATTTCACTCATATGTGGAATTTAATGAAGCAACTGAACTACCAAGAAAAATAGAGACTCATAGAGGACAGACAGCTCGGGGAGGGGGGGGTTATGGAGGGATTGAGGAAAAAAAAAGAGACAGCACTCATGAACATGGACAACAGTTTTGTTCTGTCCTTTCATTTGGGACATGTTTTTTGTCTCCTCATTTTGGCAGCCATCCTGTGTTTGTTTCTATGTATTAGGTAGAGTTGCTATGTCTCTTAGGCTTCCTAGGATGGCCTATTGTAGTAAGTGTCCTGTAGGGTCCAGTGGCACAGCCTCCCTGATCACCCCAGCTGGGCCTTCCAGGTGCATCCCTCGTGTGGACTGTATACCCTTCTGTTGTAATTGAGTCTTGATTGCTGTTGGTATGTCAATGGGAGGGATTTACTCAGGCTGATCAGCTGCAAGGACTGGCTGTGCCCACTGACCACTGACTACCTTGGAGGATCAGCTGTGCAGAGGCCCACCACACAGAGCAAGACACTTCAGCAGGGTTCTGGTACCCACTGAGTCCACTCATTGAGTATTTCACTTCTGGAGGTGGTTTCGTGATGGTGCTTTGATGTGGTCTGAAGCTGTCAACTGGGTGTGCTGGCTCTGGGGCAAGGTCAGCCTCTGCCTGTGTTCTACCTGGGGCCACCAGGTATAAGCCACAAAGTGATCTGCAGATGACTGCTTCTTGTGCTGGGCTTGGAAGTGCCCAGGAAAAAAACAAGTTGTGAACCAAGGCTGGCTGCTCCTAGTGCCAGGCCTGGGACCACTTTTTGAGAGGCATGGGGCTCGCTGAGGCCAGATGCTGCTTTTTTGAGAGAATTTAGAAAAATCTGAAACAGGAGCCAAGACAGGCCATTCCTATGATAAAGTCACTGGAAACAGCTTGGGTAGGCCTGAAAGTTGGGTGGGGCAGGGCCTTGGAATCACCAGGGTGGGGCAAACTGTGTGAGCCTGGTTGCTGGAGTCCCAGATAAGCACCTGTCTGCCGGCCCCATGGAGGAAGGGCTCACTAAAGGAACAATGCCCTCGGCCAGCACGTCTGTCTGGGAGAAAGCTGCCCTACAGCTCTTGCCCCAGTGCCAAACAACTCAGTTCTTCCTGTCTGTCTCTGGTGCCTTTCAAGCTGCCTCCCCCACACTGAAGCCCAGATGGAGTGGGTCTGAGTAAGTCTGTGCGTGGGTCCTTTAACAGGAGCTGCCTGGGACTCCAGTTGCCTCAGCCTCCCTCAGCCTCAGTTCCCGCTGGCTTTTACAGCCAGAAGTTATGGGGAATTCTCTTCCTGGCACTGGAACCCTGAGCTGGGGGGCCTGGTGTGGCATGGAGACCCCTCATTCCTCAGGGAGGACCTTCCCAGCTGAGGTAGCCTCCTGATTTTTATCCGCTACATGTGTGTGTTGGACCAGCCAGTCTCAATGTGGCTTTTTCTTTAATTTTGAAGTTGTAGGACTTCCATTCAGCTTGATTTCAGGTGGTTCTGAAGGATGGTTGTTCTGTGGTGTAGTTGTAATATTGATGTGATTGTGGGAGGAGGTGAGTATTGGTTTTATCTGTGCCGCCATCTTGACTGGAAGTCTCGCCATCATTTTGTATGTCATTAAGCTTTTCCCTTTTTGCCAGGCAGCCAAGAACCTTCTTGTTAATGTTTAATTCCTTTTATTTCTAACCTTGATTGTGCTATGATGGCCTTGGTTTCATAGCAAGATCCAGGAAACCCACTACTTTTTTATACTGGAGAAAAACAGCCAACAATTCTATTGAGGTGTGAAAGCTGCAAATGAATAATTATATACCCTATGGAGTTTAACATACAAGATTCACTTTGTGGACTCTTTTGTATGGACTTTCATAGGCTACTGGGGCTAGACTAAGTCAAGGCTATGCAACACTCAATGCCACTGTACCCCATTGTTTAGATATGAGAGAGAGAGAGAGAGCTGTTTTCATTCTGAGTGAGGAGTTCTCTTAGGTATCTTTCCCAGTGTTGATGTACCACAGGGACTTGGCACTTTTTATTCTAGACCCAAGTATTTTATTTTCCCTTTACCATAGTCTCTCTGTTCCTTTAGGAGATAGAAGTGTAGACCACATGAATAATAAACTTCTAGACAATTGGCTCTCGAATTAGAGAGAGATTGATAATCTCTTAGGAAATCAGTTGAACTAATATATAGCTTGGGGCACTGAGGCACAGACACAGAAAAAGATGACTGTAGTCAGTGAATGGCAGGATATGGAAAGGAATCTTAAGCTCTATTTCACCCCCAACTCCCCAGCCCTGATTGGCGACCTTTCTACTGCATTTCACAATAAAACTCTTCCAGTGCCAAAATGACTAGAGTGGTCTGTTTTTAACTTTCTATTCCAACCAGTTGATCCATATATATATATATATATATATATATATATATATATATATATATATATATTTGCATTTATCTTCAGATAGAGCAGGAAGGAGAGAGGGAGGAAGAGAGAGAGAGAGAAAAACATCAATGTGAGAGAGACACATCGACTGGTTGCCACCCGCACAACCCCAACCGGGGACAAACCGCAACCAAGGTATGTGCCCTTAGTGGGAACCGAACCCAGGACTCTCCGGTCCGTGGGCTGATGCTCTAACCACTGAGCAAAACCGGCTAGGGCAATCCTTATATTTTTTAACCAACATGTTGACTATGTGAAATGCTGGTAATGTAGAAGTAAGTAAGACATCTTCTTTATTATCAAGCAGCAGCTCATACCAAGTGAGGAATACTCAAAGAAATGGACGTTGCAATGATAAAATCTATATAAGGCATGAACAGGGTGCTATGGGGAGACAGAAGAGGAATAGAGTAACTATACATCAGGGAAGACATCTGAGAGAAAATAATACTTGACATTGCTGACAAATAATTATTATGAATTCACCAAAAGAAGAAGAAGAAGAAGAAGAAGAAGAAGAAGAAGAAGAAGAAGAAGAAGAAGAAGAAGAAGAAGAAGAAGAAGAAGAAAAGGAAGGAAGGAAGGAAGGAAGGAAGGAAGGAAGGAAGAAAGAAAGAAAGAAAGAAAGAAAGAAAGAAAGAAAGAAAGAAAGAAAGAAAGAAAGAAAGAAAGAAAGAAAGGAGAAAGGAATAGTTAGAAATGAGGAATAGCATGAGCTTTAAATGAGTGAAATAAAATTTATCTGGCTAGAGAATAAAGTGAGTTAGAATAGAAGTTTGGGCTAGAACAGCTTGAAGAGTACCAAGCTAATGAATTATGGCTTTATTCTGTATACTTCTGGGAAGACATTGTGCATTTTAAAGTTGTGACATAGTTTTGTTTATTCATTTATACATTCACTGCACTCCAAGTGACATTTCAATTGAGAAATCTTCCTGTTTAAAACTCCTGTCTCCCCATTGTCTTTAAGATATAAACTAAGCTCCTTAATGTGACATCCAAGAGTGCCATGACTACTTCCTTATCCACTTCCCTTTCCACTCGTATTTCTCACCACTTCAACTTTTGTACTTAAAATTTTAATTTTCCAAACTCTTCAGTACCCTGAGAAGAGAATGCTGTTAGAAAACTCCTTTTGCCTTTGCTCTTGTTGTTCATTCTTTGACATTTATTTCTCACTGTTTTCTCTGTAACTAACTCCTTTGAACCCTACCTGCTGTTCCCTCCTATAGCAGTCTTCCCTAATGCCCCTAGGCTGGGTTGGGTGCCCCTCCTCAGTGCTTTCAAGACATCAAGTTCTCATCTCTTGCCTATCATTAATCACATTCTATTTAAATCATCTGTTTGCTCCTTTGGCTTTGTAAACAGGCTGTGAACTCCTGAAGGGCAGGAATTAGGCCTCAGTCCACTTTGTACCCCCTATTTCTTAGTAATGGCCTGTCACAGAGTGATTGGCTCCATAAGTGCATGTTGAACTTGGCTAAGAGCTGGCTAATCAGACTTTGGTAGCCTCTCTAGGTTTTTATGACTCTGAAATTAATGCAGGTCTCCAATGCCCCAGAGACAAGGGTCAGTGTCAATATAGGACTTTAGTCTATACCTGAGGGTCTTCTAAAATCAGATTATTTTAAAAGAATCCAGTGGTTTTGGTTAAGGTAAGGCTGGCAGCTGAATTTCAACAGTATGCAGGTAGTCAGACACAGTTAAAATGCAGGAGTTAAAGAAACATCATCCCTCCCTCACCTTTGCCCCCTGACACTAGCCTCGAGGTGGCCTGGTTTAGCCTGGCCTATAGTCCATCCAGGAGGCAGATTAGGGAGGTGGGACCAGCCACAGGGTTGACTGGAGATGTTCCCAGTTCCAGGCTTGAGCTGAGACTGGAACCCTAAGCCAAACCCAAGCTGGCTTAAAACTGCGGCAGCTCCCCACTGTCAGGGTGCTATTTCAAAGAGGTACATTTGAGCAGTCCACAGTTATACCTTGTGTAGAATTAAAATCATAGAGCTCTTCTAATTCCCTTTCAGGGGATAGGGTACAGTCTCTTCAGAAACCCTGGGAAAAATAAAGTGAGATTCAACTTCTTTATTTTCCCACAACTCCAACTTCTAGCTAAGGCCTCCACAGCACCAGAATAACAGGATAGAAAATGATAACCAAATCAGTTATCTAGCCCTAAAAACCAAATGTATGTGTAAAATTACTGTGATTATTATTTTTCCACTTGTATCTGTTTATTTTTTCCACATTTCAGTCAAACCAGTTTCTGCGTGTAGACAAAGTCTAAATGCCAGCCCACAGACAAGGTATTGCTGAGTACGAGTCTCTTAATAAAATGTTTTCCTGCTAAGAACCATCTTCAGAGTATGGTGTGTGTATGGAGAGGGAGAAAGCAGGTACTGAGGGCCAGAGAGATAAAACAGCCAATTCTTTTCTTGTAAAGCAACCCAGGCATTCAGTATTGGACTTGGGCAAAATCCTATCAGGTGTTACAACCTCTTTATTTGGCTTTTGCTATTTCACCAAAAGGAAAGTACAGCCAGCCCCTCAGCTACCACAAATCTGTCAAAGGTCACATTGTGTGGTAGTAGCAGTTTTGACCCTACCAGCTGAGACCCCACAACTCCATGTTCTATGCAAGTCCAGTAAAATCCACCAAAATTTTCATCTTCAAGGTTTTTTTTGTTGTTGTTTTTTTTAAATAAAAATTAACTAGCAAAAGTTCTGACACAAGTGTGTGGGAGGAGAGCAGCAGTCATGCACTGGTCCAGGGAATAAATGCAAAGTGTCAAGAAGCCAAGATGGGCTATTAGTTTTGGCTAAAAAAGATCCTAGACTTTGTCAGGGACAGTCAATGAGGGCCACAGAAATAATATCCTTTTAAAAGATTGATAGAGTTTTACTAAGTCAATCCCTCTGTCTATAGAAAGGTCGTCATCTAAACTAGTTAAATCTTCTAATAGTTCATTGCATCATTAGGAAATTTATTTTTTCTTCCTGCTGCATTCCGCAATGTAATCATGTAGAGAGGATTATAGTTTAATAACGATTAAATCTATCAGGTTTTCTGTCAAGAGATAGCTTGAATTTGAGAATCACCAATGTGTTCTGGTCTCTGTGTAAACAGGGGACAGAGATGTCTTTATGAGCACATGACCTGTGGAGTTGCACAGAGCCTCATTATTAGAAGGACCTGTGCTTGGTTTAATGATCTGCTATCCCCACCGTGAAATATTAATAATTTTAACAAGGGTTACACATTTTCATTTTGTACTGGGCTCTACTAATTACATAGTCAGTCCTAGAAGCTTCACAGCTTCCCTGATCCTTCACATGTCTGCATTTCTGAAAATATACACTGCCTATTCTGAGCCCGTCTAGCATGGGAAATAAAGGAAGTGGTATTATGAAACTTTAAAGACATGTGTGAGGACATTGCAAATCTGAAACTCCTCTCCAAGACTGCATGCTGTAGAATGAACAGGTGTTAGTAATTTCAATTTAGGCACAACTCAGGGAAGTTAGGATTGGAAATGAGAATCTGTAAAAAACAAAAAACAAACAAAAATACCCCAGTGCCTCATATTTAACCTCTAGTCATCCTGATTTTGAATCTACTCAGGGTACACGTTGAAACAAGAAGTACCTAAGTGCCATCTTTCAGGCTTTGCCAGGCTTGTGAAAAGCACACACGACTGTTTCTTCTTTGTACTTTCACTTTCCTTGGTGGGAAAGGTTCTAGAAAGTGGTGCTGGCAAAGCTTTGGGATGATGCAGGAGGCAGAACCCCATCCAACTCACTCTTTTCATAGCTATCAGGTCTCCCTCCCGAAAACTACAAAAATTACTTTGTTGAGTGTGAAGTTCTGAGTTCAAAGAGGCCTCAAAAGAAACAGGGCCCTGCGAAGTCAGTTGAATAGTGTCTAGTTCCTAACAAGACTTCTTGATGGTTTATAGTTCTTCATCAGAGAATGTTCTTTGTAAACTTGACAATTAAACTAGTGCTACTCAGCTTGTTAAGTAGGGTGACAAATCAGCAATATAAGAGGCCAGGAGCAAGACCCATTAAACTCCTGTGGAGGTTTGAAGGCATTTTCCCATTTGAGTGTACAGTATAGGCTTTAGTGCATGTAGAGGAAAAGTGGAAGAGAGTCAACTAGCATTCCTACAACTTTCATTTTTAAAATCTCTCTTAATCTACAGTTTTTCTATTTACAAACTTGTCCTGGGTAGCCTTGAGAGTCTTTTCTGGCCATGCCCTGATACTAGCTATAGAAAATAATGCTGAGAAAATACAACTTGGTTTAAAAGTCCCTGAGTCCACACCCAGGCTTTTCTGTTTGGATTCCAAACTGTATTTCCAACATTTTAGGATATCTAGAGTATATTAAGGGTTCTAGGATAATCTTGAATGGTTAAGTGAAGAGAGAAACCTTAATTTTGTTTATCTTCCAGATAGAGCAAAAGGGACAAACAGAATACCAGGTTTGGGTTGGATAAATTATAATCCCCTAAGTGATGATTACATTGTGCAATGCTGTAGGAAGAGAAAACAAAAGTCTCCTAATGATGCAGAGACTTTACTAGTTTAGATGATGACTTCCTAAAGACAGAGGAATTGACTTGATGAACTTTTTATCAATTTTTTAAAAGGATATTATTTCTGTGACCCCCATTGAACTTTCCTGACAAAATCTAGGATCTCTTTTGACCAAAATTAACAACCCATAGTAACCATGTGACCTTTCCCCTCTTAAACCTCACCTTTATTATCTGTCAAATGTGAATGACAATCCTTGTTCTACCTACCACACCAAATGTTGTAAAGATCAAATACTACCATTAATTTTTTCAATAAATATTTATACCTGGTTGTACAAAATACTCACTTAGAAATAAAGCGGCTACCGCTAAAGGATAATACAAAGAGCTATGAGACTTCACAGGAGGTAGAGCTTACTTTCAGCTGCAGAGATCTTGGAAAGTTCTATGAGTAAGGGTATGTAGCTCATTATAACATTGAAAAATTGTCAAAATTTCCCAGGAGGATATGGGGCCAACTGGGGACTGTGAAAAGAGCAAGCCTAGCATCAGCAAAGCCAAAGGCTTCAGTAAAGCACAGATGGTGATGATGATGATGATGATGATGTGTGTGTGTGTGTGTGTGTGTGTGTGTGTGAATGTTTGCATGAAAGGGAGAGAGAGAGAGAGAGAGAGAGAGAGAGAGAGAGAGAGAGAGAGAGAGAGAGAGAGAGGAGTTCATATTGATTAGAGCACAAGTGAAAGGTCAGGCCTGCTCGAAGTCCCAAAGAAGATATATGTCAGAGACTCTGCAAGAGCCCAGTTTGTTTTTGTTTGTGTTTTCTGTCTTGCTGTCTGGATCTCTGGGTTTAGGGAAAACATGAAGCAGCATCTTGTACCGTCCTGTAATTCCTATTGTCATCAGGCCCTTGTCTGTTTTACTCTGGCCTGGCACAAGAAGCTGCCTGGGAACCACCTGTTCCTGGCCACTATGCCCATAACAAGGCAAAAATTCAGGTTGAGTAGTAAGATCTATAGTTTATTAACATCAAATGAAAAATGGACATTCACTTGCAAACATAAAGAGTCCCAAAGAACCGCTGGTTTCTTCTCAGCAGGCTTGGACCAAATGTCATCTTTTGGCGTTCTCTGTTAGCCTTGTACAATTTGTTCCAACTCTGCCTCTAATTCATTGTGATATCTTGGGCAGAATACTTTGCCTTTCTGGGTCTTTTTTTTTTTTTTCTTGTCTGGAAACCAAGAATGTTACAGAAGTAAGAGAATGGTTAAGTGAGGAATTCCATTAACATCTAAATGTAAAGAGTCTATTAGTATATAAGAATGTATATATACAAAACAGAATTGAGGCACCCAGCCTGTGAGGCTCAGTGGTTGAGTGTGGACCCATGCACTAAGAGGTCACCAATTTGATTCCTGGTCAGGGCACATGCCCAGATTGTGGGCCAAATCCCCAGTGGGGTCATGCAGGAGGTGACCAATTGATGTTCTCTCTCATCGATGTTTCTATCTCTCTCTCCCTCTCCCTTTCTGTCTCTCTGAAATCAATAAAGAAAAATAAATAAAAAATAGACTTGAGGCAACAGCAATGCAAACATGAAGTTCAGTTTAATCTGTTACTTTTGAGTCTTGGGCAAGTCTCCTTCTCTCTCTGAGCCTCATTGTCCCTACTGTAACTTTGGAGTGTGGTGGAATAAAGAATCTCAAAGTATCCCTAAGCACTAATATCCTATGAATTTGTGCAATAATATTAAATGGAGAAAGCAAATTATAAAATTCAAATACACAAATAATTCCTTAAAGGTATATGTATGGGAACTGTCTAGAATCAGAGGAGAACCTGAAGTGATTTAAATAACTGTGTTAAAATATTTGAGACTTTTTTCTACTAATTGTACAATAATAAAATTGAGTGCCTAAAGGTTTGCCCAGTTCTGATATACTAGGATTTAATCTTATATTTCTTTGGTTAAAAAATAAGTTGTCACTGTGTGTGTCTCCTTATAAGTTTAAAAAAAAATTTTTTTAAATTGATTTTAGAGACAGAGGAATGAGAGGGAGAGACAGAAACATCGATGAGAGAGAATATCAATTGGCTGCTTCTTGTATGTCCCCCACTGGGGATTGGGCCCACAACCTGGGCATGGGCCCTGAATGGGAATCGAACTGGTGACCTCTTCATGCGTGGGTTGATGCTCAACCACTGAGCTACACTGACCGGGCTCTCCTGATAAGTTTTTAATGCCAGTTCTATCTCAAATCTCTTTTACTCTTAGATTTATAATAAAACTTTAAATGAAATACTACAGGGGTAGGCAAACATTTCTGTAAAGCAGTAATAAATATTTTCAGCTTTGTGGCCTATTCAGTCTCTGTTTCAACTACTCAGCTCTGCCAATTTAGCTCAAAAGCAGCCAGAGACATCATGTAAAGAAATGAGTGTGGCTATCTTCCAATGAAACTGTATGTACAAAACCAAGCAGTGATGTAGGTTGCTGAAATAGTTGATAATCAAATCCAAAAATATAAAATAGTTAGCAAAATGTTCAATATTTATAAATACCACCAATGTTATTGAGTTTTAAACATTTAAAAGAGAAAATATTCTAAATGTATAGTTTTATAGACAATTTCACATTTTAATAAAGTTCTCTGCTGACAAAATTCCCCAACCACCACGGGGTATAATTTATAATAAAGTTTGTATGCCCATACCTGGTTTTGCCTGGTGTGTCATGATCCTTCTGTTATTACAGGTTTTGGCATATGTGAGTTACATAGAATGCTAAGTGGAAGTAGAAGAAAAAATCACTTCTAAAAAGTCCTTGATAGCCCTGGCTGGTTTGGCTCAGCGGTTAGAGCGTCGGCCTGCGGTCCAGAGAGACCCGGGTTCGGTTCCCGCTAAGGGCATGTACTTTGGTTGCAGTTTGTCCCCGGCCCTGGTTGGTCGTGTGGGTGACACTCGATGTGTCACTTTCACATCGATGTTTCTCTCTCTCTCTCTTCCTCTCTCTCCCTCTCTCCCTCCCACTCTACCTGAACAAAAAATGAAAAAATGTCCTCGGGTGAGGATAAAAAAAAAAAAAAAAAAAAAAAGTCCTTGATATTTCCTGGTGTCCATTTAGGCAAAATTTAAATACTATACTTTATATTTCCTGATGAAAGATTCACCTGCAACAACCTGAGAAGTGACTTGTGAAATTATACTCAGACTGTTATGTTCATTATATTCCACAAATAAATGATATCATGTGATATTTGTCTTTCTCTGCTTGGCTTGTTTTGCTTAGGATAATACTCTCCACGTCCCTCCATGTTGTCTCAAAGGATAAGAGATCTTTCTTTCTTACAGCTGCATAGTACTCCATTGTGTATATGTACCACAGCTTTTTTATCCATTCGTCTACTGATGGACACTTGGGCTGTTTCCAGATCTTAACTATTGTAAATAGTGCTGCTATGAACATAGGGGTACATATATTCTTTCTGATTGGTGTTTCAGGCTTCTTAGGGTATATTCCTAGAAGTGGGATCACTGGGTCAAATGGAAATTCAATTTTTAATTTTTTGAGGTAATAGCATAGTGTTTTCCACAGTGGCTGCACTAGTCTGCATTCCCACCAGCAGTGTACTAGAGTCCCCTTTCTCCACACCCTCGCCAACACTTGTTTGATGATTTGTTGATGGCGGCCATTCTAACAGGTATGAGGTGATACCTCATTGTTGTTTATCACTTACTTGTGGAATATAATGAACATAACAGTTTGAGGAACAGGGTAGACCCAGAGATGTGGAAGTATGGCACAGACTAACAATCCTCAGAAGAGGGGGTGGCGGGGGGGGGGACGGAAGAGATAAACCACAGAACTTATATGCATGTACGCATAACCGATGGACATGGACAACAAAGCTGGGGATGGGGTGAGGGGGGATGGGGAGGAGGGTGTCAATGGGGGAAAAAGGAGAAACATCTGTAACAAAAATAAATTAATAAAAAAAATTATTAAAAATTATAGTCAAATTAATTAAAATGGGATTATCAATGTATTTCAGTATGTATGTATCACAAATCTTCCTCACCACTTTGGCTATAAGAGAAGAGTTATTATGTGGTTTGGGAGAAGTGGTTTGGATAATAAAATATTTGAATTTCTGTCACATTTCAAGGGTTTTCAGAGATATCAGGACAGACTATTATTCACAATAACAATTATCCTGAATCCTGGTACTCTAGTGATACTGTGTCTATATACATATTGTTTCATATGTGTTTGTCCCTCTAATAGTGTATAGAATCTTTGAAGGCAAAGAAGATCTAATGCCTCTTTTATCCTTAATGTAGTAATTAGCATGGTGTGAAACATATAGTGGGTGTTCAATATTTATTTTGGAGTTTATTGAACACCCAAACTATTTCAGTGCCTGATCCATAATTGGGGAAGTATAGAGAGATAGTAGTTTGGTAAGAGTATAGACACTAAAGCCAGACAGACTATGTTTTAATCCTGACTCTATCATTTCTTAGCTGTGTAACCTTACACAAGTTACATAACCTCCCTTGTGCCTAAGGTTTCTTCTTTTTAAAAGGGAGATAATAATAGTATCTGCCTCATAGGGTTGTTGCAAGAAATAAATTGATTAATATGTGTGAAGTCCACAGAATGCTGCCTGGAACATAGTAGGTGCTATATGTGTTAGCTATTATCATTAATATGTGTTGCATAAATAAAGGCTTTTTAGATAAAGGAAGTCTCTAGTACTTATGGACTGAACAGCAACTCTATAGAGATTCATTATATGATGAAGTTAAATGTTATTCAACTCCACTTAACACTTAAATTCATCAATGAGAAATATCATTTAGCCTAAGGATTACTCAAGACTAACTTATATTTCCAAAACCTGAGGTATGGCCTGTTGAGAAACAGCAGGTCAAATGAGGGAAAAATAATAGAGTGTGTGTGTGTGTGTGTGTGTGTGTGTGTGTGTGTGTGTGTGTGATTCCTGGAGCCAAGGCCTCAGTAGTCCAACTGTTGAAAATGTGCTTTGTGAATATCTGTGACTGGAAACTAAAAGTTACTCTTCCTATATGCTGAAAAGACAGGAGACTTCCTAGTTGCTCAACAAACATTTTATTCATTCATGAAAGACAGTGATTCTTGAAAGTGTTGTGATTTTTTTTTTCATGAAGGATGAAGGATAGGTACATGTGTTTTCTCTCCCCTTCTTCTTAATAGATTCCTAAATGACTATTATTATATCTTCCAGGGAGACGGTGTGATTTAATGGGAAAGCCATGGGCTCTGGAGTTGGATTTGAATCCTAGAGCTGTCACTTACTGTCATTTACCAGAGAGTCTTTGTGCTTTTTTGATCCTCAGTTTTATCATAGGTAAAATGACAAAAATGAGATGCATTTTACAGATGTGCTATGACACTTCAATGTGATGTGACAATTAAATACTAGGAAGTATCTGTATCATACAGGATAGTAGCTAATAACTTTAGAGTCAGAAAAGTGTTTTACAAGTGTCATCTACTTAGATGTCTATATTCCTTTCTACTTCCTTTTCATTAACATGAATCAAGCCAGGCATATTTGAAATGGATATTAGAAATCCAAGAATGCATTAAATATCTGCTGACCTCAAAGATTTCCCATGCTCTTGGGGAAGACTCATTATGCATAATAAATTTGAGAGCACAGAGGTAGGAACCACTAAATCTGTCCAGAGTAGGGTGTGAGATCAGAAAAGTCTTTATAAAGCAGATGATGTTTGAGGCAAAATTTGAGAATGATAATAATAGTCACTATTTAGTCATTCAATATTCATTCAATAAACATTGATTGGTTCATCTAATAATTCAGTTATTGAATATTAACTGTTTCTGGCACCATCCTGGACATTGGGAGATACAGTCATAAATCACATAAACGTGGAGTTTATAGTCTAGTAAAATTACATAATTATAAGCTATTAAGTAATTCATTAAAAATGAAGGGCAACATAATACTTTTTTTTAACTTATCTTTATTGTTGAATGTATTACATATGTTCCTCATTTTTTCCCCATTGCCCTCATCCTCCCCATTCCCGCCCCCCTCCTGCCTTTCCCCACACTGTTATCTGTGTCCATTGGTTATGCATATATACATATAAGTTCTTTGGTTTATTTCTTCCCACCCCCCATCCCCCTTCCCTTTGAGGTTTGTCAGTCTAACAACCAATTTGTACTTCTTAATCCCTTCACCTTTTTCACCCATTCCCCCAGCCCCCACCCATCTGGTAACCAACAAAAATTCTCTGTATCTTTGAGAATGTTTCTGTTCTGCTTGTTCATTCTGTGTGTAGATTCAACTGTTGATAGATATGTACTTATTGCCATTTTGTTTGTTCATTTTTTTTATCTTTTTCTTCAAGAAGACCCTTCAACATTTCATATAATAATGGTTTGGTGGTGATGAACTCCTTTAGCTTTTCCTTGTCTGGGAAACTCTTTGTATGGCCATCGATTCTAAATGACAGTTTTGCAGGATAGAGTAATCTTGGTTGTAGGTTCTTGCTTTTCATCACTCTGAATATTTCTTGCCACTCCCTTCTGGCCTGCAAAGTTTCTTTTGAGAAATCAGCTGACAGTCTTATGGGAACTCCCTTGTAGGTAACTAACTTCTTTTCTCTTGCTGCTTTTAAGATTCTCTCTTTGTCTTGAACCTTTTGCATTTTGATGATGATGTGTCTTGGTGTGGGCCTCTCGGGGTTCATGTTGTTTGGAACTCTCTGTGCTTCCTGGACTTGTATGTCTGTTTCCTTCACCAAGTTAGGGAAGTTTTCTGCCATTATTGTTTCAAATAGGTTTTCGATTTCTTGTTCTCTCTCTTCTCCTTCTGGCACCCCCAAGAGGCGAATGTTGGCACGCTTAAAGCTGTCCCAGAGGCTCCTTACACTATCCTCATTATTTTGGATTCTTTTTTCTTTTTGCTGTTCTGATTGGGTGTTTTTTGCTTTCCTTATATTCCAAATCCATGGTTTGCTTCTTGGCTTTACCTACTCTACTATTGATTCTGTGTAAATTATTCTTTATTTCAGTTAGTGCCTCCTTCATTTCTAACTGTGCATCCACCATTTCTAACTGGTCCTTTTTTTATGCTCTTGAGGCCCTCATTAAGTTCTCTGAGGTTCTCACTAAGTCCACTGAGGTTCTCACTAAGTCCATTGAGCATCCTTATAAACAGTGTTTTGAACTCAGCATCTGTTAGGTTGCTTAACTCCATTTCACTTAGTTCTTTTCCTGGAGTTCTGTTCTGTTCTTTCATTTGGGACCTGTTTCTTTGTCTCCTCATTTTGGCTGCCTCCCTCTGTTTGTTTCTATGTATTACTTAGCAAGAGGTGTGGGGCTAGCTGAGACCAGATGTTGCTTGTTTGAAAGAATTTAGGAAAAGCTGAAGCAGGATCCAAGACAGGCCAATCCTATGGTCAAGCAACTGGCAACAGCTTGGGTGGGCCTGAAAGTTGGGTGGGGTGGGGCCTCAGGGAATCACCAGGGTGGGCCAACAGTGTGAGCCAGGTTGCTGGAACCCCAGATATGGCAGCATCTGCTGGCCCAGGGAAGGGCTCACCAAAGGAACAAAAGCCTCTGATAGCACGTCTGTCCAGGAGAAAGCTGCCTCTCCAGGCCTCGCTCCAATGCCAAAGAGCTCAGTTCTTTCCCATATGACTCTGGTGCCTTTCAAGCTGCCTCCCCCACGCTGGAGCCTGGAGGGAGCAAGTCCGAGTAAGTTCGTGCACGGGCCCTTTAAGAGGAGCTGCCGGGGGCTCCAGCCGCCTCAGCCTCAGTTCCCACTGGTTTTTCCAGCCAGAAGTGATGGGGATTCTCTTCCTGGCACTGGAACCCTGAGCTGGGCGCCTGTTGTGGGACGGGGACCCCTCAGTCCTCAGGGAGGACCTTCCCAGCCGAGGTGTCCTCCTAGTTTTTATCCGCCACACGTGGGTGTGGGACCAGCCCGTCCGCCTCCGCCCCTCCTACCAGTCTCCATGCGGCTTCTTCTTTAATTTTGTAGTTGTAGGACTTCCATTCAGCTTGATTTCAGGGGGTTTTGAATGATGGTTGTTCTGTAGTTTAGTTGTAACTTTGATGTGGTTGTGGGAGGACGCAATACTGCGTTTACCTACCCGCCATCTTGACCGGAAGTCCTAATATAGTACTTTAAAAGCATGGATTCTGGGGTCAGACTTCCTGGGTTCAAATCTCCAGCTCTACTACTTCATAGATGTATGACCTTGTGTAAATAACATAGCCTCTATGCTTCAGTTTCCTTATCTGAAAAACAGAAATAAAAACAGCATCCACTTCATAGGATTGTTATAAGGTTTACATTGAACAATAACCTAATATGCTTAGAATAGTTTCTGTCCCGCACCAAGTGTTATTTAGGTGTTTGTTATTATCGTAATAGTACGAAGTGCAGCAAAGAAGAAATACTGAGGGCCTTGGCAGCATATAGCACATAACAAAGGAGGAGGGGCAACTTAGTTTGGGGATACAGGAAAGATTTCTGAGGAAGTGAGAATTAAGCTAAGACCTGGATCAGGGAAAGCTTCTCAGAAGGGACATCAAACTTGACACATCTAAAAGAATAGTAGGAGTTGATGATGCCAGGTTCTTGAGAGCTCATTTAAAGAGACTGGTCTTCCTCAAAAAATAAAAAATGGAACTGCCATTTGACCCAGTGATCCCACTTCTAGGAATATACCCTAAGAAGCCTGAAACCCCAATCAGAAAGAATATATGCACCCCTATGTTCATAGCAGCATTATTTACAATAGCTAAGATCTGGGAACAGCCCAAGTGTCCATCAGTAGATGAGTGGATAAAAAAGCTGTGGTGCATGTACACAGTGGAACATTATGCAGCTGTAAGAAAGAAAGATCTCTTATCCTTTGAGACGACATGGAGTATTATCCTAAGCGAATATCCTCGAGAGTATTATCCTAAGCGAAACAAGACAAGCAGAGAAAGACAAATATCACATGATCTCACTTATTTCTGGAATATAATGAACTAAACAAACTGATGAACAAAATAGGCATAGAAGTAGGGTACAGACTGACAATCCTCAGAAGGAGGGGGAGGGAAGGGATAAACCACAAAATGTATATGTATGTGTGCATAACCAATGGACATAGACAACAAAGCTGGGCACGGGGTGGGGGGGATGGGGCGGAGGGTGTCAATGGGGAGAAAAAGGAGAAACATCTGTAACAAAAATAAATTAATAAAAAATAAATAAATAAATAAGGAGACTGGTCTTTGTCTTAAGGAAAATGGGTAGCTATTGACCGGTTTTAAGCCAGTGAGTGATATGATAAACTTTGAAAATTGGAAGAAATCACCTTTTCTATGTGAAATAAAAATAGATTAGTGTAGGAGAGAACTAGAAGTAGAGATAGCAATTAGGAGGTAGTGGCAAGATCCAGGTGAAAGCTGATGGTGACAGGGACTAGGGACACTGGGAATGAAGAGATGAGGATAGATCTGAGAGATATTTAGGAGGTGGAAATGGCAGAAAGAACTTAAGAACTAAGTAATTTATTGTGTATGTGTTTGTGTGAATGTGTATATCAGTGATCGAAGTATTCATAAGAGAGGGAGATTTTGAGAATAATACCCAAGTTTTTGCTTTGAATAACTGGGTGAATGGTGAGACTATTCACTGAGGAAAGAGGACTATGATGGAGAAGCAAATTTATAAGGAAAAGAGGTGAGGAGTTTGGTTTGCTGAGTTCTTAATATGTGCTAGATGCCATGTTATTCACTTTATATACATTATCTTTTTTTAATATTTACCAACACTTTGAGATGAGCATTATCATTTGATATTAGCATTTGTCAGATTAGGAAATCAAGGCTTAGAGAGGTTAAATAACTTGCTCAAAATCACACAGTTAAGAAAATGGCAGAATTGGAATATGAACCACGATTTAACTCCAACCAGCACTGAACACCTGGCCTCTTCCTTGTCGTATTTCTCAACATCCGTCTTAAAGTCTAAAAGAAAGTTCTTAAATGTAAGTAAACTGTCCAAGATTATTAAATCAGCTCTGATTTCCTAACTTCGAAAGGGGAGGAAACTGCAGAAATCAAAATAATATCTTCGAATCAGACAACTAAATACAAATAGCTTTCCTTCCACCTAACATTCCCTGTCACTGTTAGCAAAGTCCGTAATCTTGCTGGCACTCCCACTCCTCTGTTTTTATCCTTCCATAAGACTGCTGGTGCAATCATAGTCCTTAGGAATGACGATGTTTTTCTAATCCTAAACTGGCACACATATTCTGTTAAAGGGATTTTGTGCTGTATCCAGTTGTAAAAGAAAGTCTAGCTAGTACATGTATTTTGGTTCCTCAAATTTTGGAATTTATGAAACATTTTGACCATTTGGGTGGTGTCTAGGGACACTCGGACAAAATATCTGAAGTCATGGCTGTCTTAAAAAAAATCCACGTCATTTGCTTCCCTTCCCCATATGCATAACTTAAAATTAAACTAGTATATTTTTTTAATTTTTATGCAGATCTTTAAAAGACCAGTGAATGGGAAATGACCAAGTCTTTTAAGCCAGGTTTATGTCAGAGCATTATTTAATTACCTTTCAAGGTCGGCTCTCAGTCAGTTGTGAACCCTATCAGTATTACCCTGTAGCCTCTATCTAAAGAAATTTGCATGAGAGAGCTTTCCAAATACCTTACTGAAATCCCAAACTCTTCTCCTGCATGGGTATCTTGTTAAAAACAAACAAAAAAAAATAAACTAGGTTCAGATCCTCTGCTCATTTTTTTTTAAATTGACTATATTCCCTATGATGTACTTTACATCCTCATGACTATTCTGCAACTACCAATCTATAATTCTTAATCCCTTCACCTTTTAACCCACCCTCCCAGTTCCCCTCTCATCTGGCAACTGTCAAAATGTTCTCTGTACCTATGGGTCTGTTTCTGTTCTTCTTGTTCATTTATTTTGTTTTTTAGATTACACATGTGAGATCATATGACATTTGTTTCCCTCTGTCTGACTTATTTCACTCAGGACAATACCCTCTAGGTCCATCCATGTTGTTGCAAATGGTAAGATTTCACTCTTCTTTATGGCCAAATCATATTTCATTGTATATATCACTACTTCTTTATTCACTCATCTATTGATGGACAGTTAGGTTGCTTGCATAGCTTGGCTATTGTCAATAGTGCTGTAATTAATATATGAATGTATGTGTTTTTTGTTTAGTGTTTTGGATTTCTTTGGATAAATACCCAGAAGTAGAATTGCTGGGTCCTTCTTTGTCTATTTTTACAGACTTTGTTTTAAAGTCTATTTCACCTGGTATAAGTATTGCTATCCCAGCTTCTTTTATCCTCTGCCCATCCATTCAGTTGGTTGCCCTTTGGTTTCGTTTGCAGCTTCTTTTGCTGTGCAGATGCTTTTGAGTTTGGTATAGTCACATTTATTTATTTTTTGCCTTTACTTCCCTTGCCTTTGGGGTGAAATTCATAAAATCTTCTCTAAAACCAAGGACCATAAGTTTAGTACCTATGTTTTCTTTTATGTAATTTATTGTTTCAGGCCTTACAAACAAGAAAAACAAACAAACAAAAATCATAGACACACACAACAACATAATGGTTACCAAAGGGGAGGGGGCTGGGGGAGGTAGTAAAGGATGAAGGGCATAAAATGTATGGTGATGGAAGAAGATATGACTTTGAGTGATGGGCACACAATACAATATACCAATCATGTATCATAGAAATCTACACTTGAAACCTATATAATCTTATTAACTAATGTTGCCCAAATATATTCAATAAACAAAACTAGTTTGGTTTGTCATCACTTGTTCTTAGTGAATGCATATTGACTTCAATCATGCACATTTATTTTTTCTGAGTCTTCAAGGATCATTCCTTTTTTCCTCTTTTTAAAAATTTATTGAATTTATAGGGGTGACATTGGTTAATAAAATTATATAGGTTTCAGGTGCACAATTCCACAAGACATTATCTGTACATCATATTGTATGTTTACCACCCCAAGTCAAGTCTTCTTGCATCATCATTTATCCCCCCTTTGCCCTCTTCTACCTCCCTCCATGCCCCTTTCCCTCTGGTAATCACTATACTGTTGTCTGTATATATAAGTCTTTTTTTGTTTTGCTTAATCCCTTCAAAATTTTACCCAGCCCCACCCCCCAAACTCCCTCCCCTCTGACAGCTGTCATTCACTTCTCTGTAGCTATGAGTCTATGGAATCTAATGAACAAAATAAACTAACAAACAAAATAGAAAGGATCATTCCTTGAACCAGTCATTCTTTACTTTTTTTTCCTTTTTCTTCATGGAGCTGTAATTCATAGTCTATATCTGCTGGCGACCTGAGACACCTTGTGTAACATCTCTCAGATTCATTTTTCAACTTTTAATTACAAGTGTATACACCTACAACTATATAAGTAGTTAAAACATAAAGAGTTTAAGTACCTAGCCAAAGTTTACATAGCTAATACATGCTAAACCCTGTATTTAAACCTTAACAATCTATTTCTTTTTTTTAATTTTTAATTTTTTTATTTTTTATTAATTTATTTTTGTTACAGATGTTTCTCCTTTTTTCCCCATTGACACCCTCCTCCCCATCCCCCCACCCCGTCCCCAGCTTTGTTGTCCATGTCCATCAGTTATGCATATATGCTCATAAATTCTGTGGTTTATCTCTTCCCTCCCCCCCACCCCCTCTTCTGAGGGGTGTCAGTCTATACCCTACTTCCACATCTCTGGGTCTACCCTGTTCCTCAGACTGTTATGTTCATTATATTCCAGAAATAAGTGAGATCATGTGATATTTGTCTTTCTCTGCTTGGCTTGTTTCGCTTAGGATAATACTCTCGAGGTCCCTCCAAGTCGTCTCAAAGGATAAGAGATCTTTCTTTCTTACAGCTGCATAGTACACCATTGTGTATATGTACCACAGCTTTTTTATCCATTCATCCACTGATGGACACTTGGGCTGTTTCCAGATCTTAGCTATTGTAAATAGTGCTGCTATGAATATGGGGGTACATGTATTCTTTCTGGTTGGTGTTTCAGGCTTCTTAGGGTATATTCCTAGAAGTGGGATCACTGGGTCAAATGGCAATTCAATTTTTAATTTTCTGAGGTAACACCATAGTGTTTTCCATAGTGGCTGCACCAGTCTGCATTCCCACCAGCAGTGTACTAGAGTCCCCTTTTCTCCACACCCTCGCCAACACTTGTTGTTTGATGATTTGTTAATGGCGGTCATTCAGACAGGCGGTCATTGTTGTTTAAATTTGCATCTCTCTGATGATTAGTGATGTTGAGCCTTTCTTCATATGTCTCTTGGCCATTTGTATGTCCTTTTTGGAGAGGTATCTATTTAGTTCCTCTGCCCATTTTTTAATTGGGTTCTTTGTCTTCCTTTTGTTGAGTTGTATGCGCACTATATATATTTTGGAGATTAACCCCTTATCTGATGTATCATTGGCAATTATGCTCTCCCATAGAGTGGGTTCCCTATCTGTTGTGATGGTGGTTTCTTTTGCTGTGCAGAAGCTTTTGAGTTTGATGTAGTCCCATGTGTTCATTTTTCCCTTTGTTACTGTTGCCTTAGGTGATGTATCAGTGAAGATTCTGCTGCGTATGATGTCCGAAATTTTGTTGCCTACATTTTCTTCTAGGATTTTTATGGATTCATGAGTCACATTTAAGTCTTTTATCCATTTTGAGTTTAATCTTGTGTATGGTGTAAGTTGATGGTCTAGTTTCATTTTTTTGCATGTAGCTGTCCAATTTTCCCAACACCATTTATTAAAGAGGCTGTCTTTACTCCATTGTATGCCCTTGCTGGCTTTGTCAAATATTAATTGAGCATAATGTCTTGGGTCAATTTCTGGATTCTCTGTTCTGTTCCACTGGTCTATATGCCTGTTCTTGGGCCAGTACCAGGCACAAGTTCAAGAAGATTGAATTCATATCAAGCATCTTCTCAGATCACAATGGCATGAAACTAGAAATCAATTGCAACAAGAACATGCAAAGACATATGAACACATGGAGGCTAAATAGCATGTTATTAAACAATGAATGGGTTACCATGGAGATCAAGGAAGAAATTAAAAACTTCCTGGAAACCAATGAAAATGAACACACAACAACACAAAATCTATGGAATGCAGCGAAAGCAGTTCTGAGAGGGAAGTTCATAGCACTACAGGCCCACCTCAAGAAACAAGAAAAATTTCTAATAGACTATCTAACCTCACAACTTAAAGAACTAGAAAGCAAACAAAAAGAAATCCCCAGAGCAAGTAGAAGGAAGGACATAGTAAAGATCAGAGCAGAAATAAATGACATAGAGACCAGAAAAACAATTCAAAGGATCAATGAAACAAAGAGCTGGTTTTTTGAAAAGATAGACAAGATTGATGGACCCTTAGCTAGACTCACCAAGAAACAAAGAGAGAGAACCCAAATACACAAAATCAGAAATGAAAGAGGAGAAGTAACAACTGACACCACAGAAATACAAAGGATCGTTAACAAATACTATGAACATTTATATGGCAACAAATTCGACAATCTAAGTGAAATGGACAAATTTCTAGAAACACATAATCTCCCAAAACTGGACCGGGAAGAAATAGAAAACTTGAACAGACCAATAACAGCTAAGGAAATTGAAGATGTAATCAAGACTCTCCCAGCAAACAAAGCCCAGGCCCGGATGGCTTCACGGGCGAGTTTTACCGAACATTCAAAGAAGAACTAACACCCATTCTCCTCAAACTATTCCAAAAAATTCAAGAAGGAAGACTTCCAAACTCATTTTATGAGGCCAGCATAATTATAATTCCAAAACCAGAAAAAGACACTACAAAGAAAGAAAACTACAGGCCAATATCCCTGATGAACATAGATGCTAAAATCCTGAACAAAATACTAGCAAATCGGATCCAGCAATACATCAAAAAAATTATTCACCATGACCAAATGGGATTCATCCCAGGGATGCAAGGCTGGTTCAACATTCGCAAATCAATAAATGTGATACACCACATAAACAAAATGAAAGATAAAAACCACATGATCATATCAATAGACGCTGAAAAAGCATTCGACAAAGTCCAGCACCCATTTCTGATAAAAACGCTCACCAATTTGGGAATAGAGGGATCATATCTTGATATAATAAAGGCCATATATGAAAGACCTACAGCCAAATCATACTCAATGGGCAAAAACTAAAAACATTTCCCTTAAGAACAGGAACAAGACAGGGATGCCCACTTTTGCCACTCTTATTTAACATAGTACTGGAAGTCTTAGCCACAGCAATTAGACGTGAAGAAAAAATAAAAGGAATCCAAATTGAAAAGGAGGAAGTGAAACTGTCATTATTCGCAGATGACATGATATTATATATAGAAAACCCTAAAGATTCCATCAAAAATCTACTAGACTTAATAAATGAATTTGGCAAAGTAGCAGGATACAAAATTAACGTCAAGAAATCAACGGCATTCTTATATACCAGTGATGAACTCACAGAAAGAGAAACTAAAAAAACAGTCCCATTTACCATTATGGCAAAAAAATTAAGATACCTAGGAATAAACTTAACCAAAGAAGTACAGGATCTATTTGCAGAAAACTACAGGACATTGAAAAAAGAAATAGAGGAAGATATAAAAAAGTGGAAGCACATACCTTGTTCATGGATTGGAAGAATTAACATCATTAAAATGTCCATATTACCCAAAGCAATCTATAGATTCAATGCAATCCCCATCAAAATACTAGAGACATATTTCACAGAACTAGAACAAATATTTCAAAAGTTCATATGGAACCAAAAAAGTCCCCGAATAGCCACAGCAATCTTGAAAAAGAAGGACAAAGTAGGTGGGATCACAATACCGGATATCAGGTTATACTACAAAGAATGCAGACTGGTGTGGGCCTGTTTGGGTTCTTCTTACTTGGGACTCTGTGTGCTTCTTGAACTTGAATGCCTTCTTTCTTCACCAAATTAGGGAAGTTTTCTGTCACTATTTCTTCAAATATATTCTCTAACCCTTGCTCATTTTCTTCTTCTTCAGGGACTCCAATGATGCGAATATTATTACGTTTCCAGTTGTCCCACAGTTCTCTTAAGCTGTCTTCCTGTTTTTCCATTGTTTTTTCCTTTTGGTTTTCTGATTGGTTGATTTTTTCTACCCTGTCTTCTAATTCACTGATCTGGTCCTCAGCTTCCTCTACTCTGCTGTTTAGTCCTTCCAATGTGTTCTTCATTTCTGCTATGTCATTCTTCATTTCTTCTTGCTGCTTCTTAATTTCCACTTGGTTGGTTTGCAGTATTTCTGTGTCTTTGCTCATGGTGTTGATGTCTTTACTCACGGTGTTGATGTCCTTACTCATGCTGTTGAGCTTCCTCAAGATCATGGCTCTGAATTCTAGCTCTGTTAACTTGCTTAACTCCGTTTCATTTATCTCATCTTCAGTAGAGGTCTCTTGTTCTTTCATTTGGGATCTGTTTCTTTGTTTCACCATTTTGGCTCTCTCAGTGGTTTTTGGAGCCTGCCAAATTTTCCTGTGGATATTGGTGTTCTGTTGTTTGTGGCTCCCTCTGCTGGGTTTGGATGAGCATGGGAGGACTCACGTTAAACACCAAGTGGAGTCTTACTTTCCAGGGTATATTTGCAAGCCCAGCAAAGGTTAAGTTATCCTCTATCTTTTTGCCTAGAGGCTATTAGTTGTGGTTGCTTGAAGAGCCTTGGGTTTTCAGTTGAATGAAAACCTCCCTCAGGTGTTCAGAGTGAGAGGATTTCCAGAGGGTAGGGCAGATGCTAGTAGTTAATGAGCCTCAGTTTGCATTTCAATGGCCCACTAGGGTGTGGCTGGATCTCCGAGGGAGGGGCTGCCGCCTCTCCCCACAGCCCTGGGATGGAATAAGAAGGCCAGCCAACCGTCCTGTGTGGCCGCAACTCAGCAAAAGCTCTGAGCGCCCTCCAAATCCCGAGTGTCCCCACACAGTTCCAGTCCAGTCCGCCCTCCCTCTGCCGGTACCCAGGTGAGTGGCTGTGGCTATTTTAGTGCTCTGTCCAGGCCCTCTGCGCTGTGGAACCGGCTTGGGCTTTAACCCCGAGGGCGGTGTGCTGCTCACGGCTAAGGCCGCTGCTCTCTGCTGCTGTCCGTGGGCTCCCAGTCCCCTTCTCGTGCCTCCGCAATCCTACCAGGATCGATTCAGTGTCCCTGGTTGTATGGTCCTCGCAAGCTGCTTTTCTGTTGCTTTTTCCCCACGATTCGTCTTTATTTTAGTTGTAATTCCAGTTTGGTCCTGGGAGATGGTCTGTGTAGCTTCCATTCACTCCGCCGCCATTTTGGAATCCTCGAACCAGTCATTCTTTGAATCTCATCTGAGATCAAGTTTATTTGTGGTTTATCAAAAACACGCTCTCCCCATTTCTAATAATACTTACTATTGAACTATCTTCAGCTTTCATGCTTCTCTACGATCATCCAGGACTGCTTTATACCTAGTGGTTTTATCTTTACTCACAATTTCTTGTTATGTGATTTTTCTGATTCAGGACCCTTGAACTCAGTTAAAGCAATTACATCCTTTAGTACAGTCTTCTCATGCCATTTGTATTTTGAGTACTTCTAACCAAGGTTCATTTCATTATATTTAAATCTGAGAACCATTCTCCTTGACACTCTATTTAACATTAATAGTAGGAATTAATTTATCAAATAAGCTAGTTGTCTTCCAGAAAAGAGCAGTTCTTTTGAGTGGTGAAATAGTGTAACAAGGCCCTGAGGAACACTTCATCAGCAAGGCAGCTGCTAGTTCATGCAGAAACTTTGTGTGAATTAGCAAAAGTTATTCTCACATTTTCCCCCACCTCTCACATCCAAAAGAGACACAGCTCTGCAAGTGAATGGTTTGGTGAATGGACTATGCCTTTCTGAAAATTGACAAAAGGTGCCCTTCTTGGGGAGATGCAGCTTGAAACCAGGGCACATGGGACAAGTGGAAGGGGCTGAATTTTAGCTCTCACTTATGCTCTCCACCAGACTCCCTTGTGCAGTGAATAACCTGAAAAACTGCACATAGTATATTCTGACTGTGAGAGTAGGAAGAAACAGCAATAGATAGGACCAGGCCACTGTCAAAGCTTCCCTTCACCAATGTTGCTAATGCTTGACTTAGGGCACAAAATTCTGCTACCATCTTAATTTCTTGAGATTATATCTGTGCTTTCAGAGAAGTTTTTCTATGAAGGATTTATCTCAAGGGAATTTATGGAGATATTAATTCCATTCAAAATGTATGAACTGATTTTAATTTTGAAACAATGATCCAGAAAAGTCCCTTGAGACATTAAAAAGAGATCACTTAATGGGACTAGACTGTCTTGTTTAATCAAGATATCTTCTGTAATTTCTCTGGCAAATGACTATAATGGAAGAAAGGTCCCACTAGTGGGCTCAGTGGTTCAAACTATGGGCTCTTGAGTCAAACTACTTGGTGCATAACTTGTCTCTGCCATCTACTAACTGTGTAACCTTGAATAAATCACTTGAATTATGTGCCTCAGTTTCCTTTTGACTTAAATGAGCATCTTAATAGTACCTATTTCATAGATTTGCTGTGAGAATTAAGGGATGTGTGTGTGTGTGTGTGTGTGTGTGTGTGTGTGTGTGTGTTGAGTACAATGTCGGGCACATGGTGAGCATGTAATAACTATAGTTATTAATATTAGACAGCAGTTTCTATAGAAGTACAGACTGTCAGACCTGAAACAGAACTGAGAGTAATTTAGTCCACTCTCCTATGTGTAGATTCAATGGAATTCCAGAGTATATAAATCTCTGAAACAGAAAAACTGCAATTGTATAAAAAAGTGAATCTTACCAATGAAAAGAGATTTGCTTAGCTCACTCTGAAAGTTAGTGTGAGTAGAACTAAACTTTCCTGCCTCCCAACCCAATGTGTCTGTTACTACAGAGTTCTGAGCTGGAATTGCAGATTTGGAGGACAGATGAAAGTGATTATTTAAGAACTATAAAACAATGGGCCTGTTCTTCTTTCTCTCCAACTCCCCTCATGGACCTCACTTAATTCCCTGAAGAAAACAATTATTAATGAATTAGTGTATTTAGTGACTAAGAGGTGAATAGCAAAGAGAGAGCGTGGGGTTTGATCTTGAATTCTAGTCCTGATTCTGCCACTTAACTAGCTGTGTGACACTGGAACAATTCACTCACTTGGAGTTTCAGTATCCTCACATGAAAAATATGGATAAAAATACCTGTCCTTTCTTGACAAAGTTCTTGGAAAACTGAATGCAATAATCTGTATGTATACTAAGTGCTATCCAAATGTTGATTGGTATTTTTATTGATCATATCATATAAATGCTGGTTGTTTATGACATTTCCCAGGATGTGTCATTTAAAGTGCTTTCCCAGAGTAAAAAGGGGAAGTAGTTGGTTTGCTTTTCCAAATATACAAACATCCTTCTCCTCCTTAACTTGGGGGAGCTATGTTTGATTTCCTCACTGGCTGTGTCAGGTAATGGAGATGTTTGTTCCCAGTGTTTGCAAGGGATCACTATAGTCTCCCTTTGTATAGTCTTAATATAAATTTTGGATTCTGGAGTTCAGGGATCCAAAATTTTTGTTACAAATATATATAAAAACATTTCCTACATATAACCACTGTTAATAGTTTGAAATATTTTCTTTAGAATTGTTTTATTTCTAATACATGTAAATATGTGTATGCATATATATTTTCATAGATAGCATTTTATTTTTACAAGAATAGGATTATATCATTATAATGTTTTGTCATTTCCTTTATCCACTTAATGAATATTGAAATACATTTCCATTTGAATAGAAAAGATTGGTTTCTTTTCTTTTCTTTCTTTCTTTTTTTTTTTAAACAACAACATAGTATTCTATGTAATCAGTCATTTACTGATTTATATTTAGGTTGTTTCCAACTTTTCACAATGTCCAACATTTCTTCAATTGGAGATTACTTTGTGTCCCTCTTCTTTCCTTGTATGTGTGTGTGCATCTTTCTGTAATTATCCAAATATTTCTGAAGGATAAATTCCTATACAATTTTGGAGGAGTCAAAGGGTGTGGACATATCAAACTGATAGAAAGTAGCATATTGTCCAATTTACACTTCATTTGTCAGTCAGTATGAGATTTGGATTCCACACACATTCTTTAATCTAAGCATCTGATAGGTGAACAGTCTAATTATTTTAATTTGAAATTAAATATATGATTTGAGCATTTCTTTATATATTTAATGACTACTTTTATTTCTTCTTTCAATTTCCTGTTTCTGTCCTTTGTCCATTTACCTTTTTTTTAAATTTAAGTATAGTTGGTATACATCATTATATTAGTTATATTAGTTTCAGGTGTACAATATAGCAATTTGACATTTTTATACCTTACAATGTGTCCATTTATCTTTAAGAGTATTAACCATATTTGTTATATAGTTTGCAAACATGTTAAGACCAAAATGAGAACATGTGAAAGAAAAGTAACCCAGGCAGGGAATCAAAATTCTTGGGTTCTAAGCCCCTTTTAGACACTAACCAGCTGTGCAACCTTAGACAAGTCAGTTAGCTTCTCTGTTCCTCATTTTTCTCAACTCCAAAATAGAATTATAATGACTATTTCATTTCTCCTTGGCTAATAGAATTCCTGTAAAGCTAAAATAAGATTTTTTTACAAGTGCTTTGTAAATCGAAGAGCCCTATGAAAGTATAAAGCAATATTGGCAAATAAGGCAGCCAGCCTGAAAACTGACAGAATAAATAGAAAAGTGCAATTAGGACTCAAAATACCATAACATTTATTTTAAAATATTTTATTACTTTAAAAATGAGTTAAAAACAGTTAATCTGTACAGAACCATTTACACAAGAGAAAAGCATATACAGTAAAACCTCAATACAATGGACTAATTTGGGTGAGAGGGTGTCGGTTAAAGCCAAAAGTCTGTTATATAATAAAGTAGTTTTTCTGAATATGTATGTTAAAAATTTGACAAATTAGTTTACCTGTTTTTACCCATGTAGACATGTTTTTCTAATTAAAATTAAGTATGTATGAAAAGTTTAATTTCACAGAAAAGTTTTCTGTATGTATCACTCTAATTTTAAATTTATACTGAATAGGTCTAGTGAATGCCGGCATTCACCTGTCACAAGTAAACAAAGGCACATGGCTGGGGTGTGGCTTAGCACACATCTGAACATCTGCCTCATGCGATAAAACTGCTGCAGAAAGTCATGCCAGGTGACAACAGAACCAATTACCATGCATGATGCGGTGTGATCATGTGCTACTCATTCACGGAACATTGATTATGAGCAGTGACTCTTGGATTTAAATATGTAGACTAGAGTTGTACATATGTAATATTTATTTACAGTGTTTTTTCCCCAACATATGGCCTATTAGCTAAAATTTGTTAAAAAATAATTGAATTAATAACAAAAAAACTTATTAATCTAATTATAAGCAAATCTTGGTTAAAAGCATTTAAAAATTAACAAGCTGTTAATTGTCTTTTTTTTTCTTTTTACTTTTTAACTGATTTTAGAGAGAGGAAGGGAGAATGAGAGAGAGATAGAAACATTGATGAGAGAGAATATTGATTGGCCACCTCCTGCATGCCCCCGACTGGGGATTGGGCCGACAACCTGGGCATGTGCCCTGACCAGAAATTGAACTGACAACCTCTTGGTGAATGGGTCGACGCTCAACCACTGAGCCACACCAGCTGGGCAGGGTGTTAATTTTCTTTTTTTTTTTTTTTTTATTAATTTATTTTTGTTACAGATGTTTCTCCTTTTTCCCCCATTGTCACCCTCTTTCCCCTCCCTCCCTGCCCCGTCCCCAGTTTTGTTGTCCATGTCCATTGGTTATGAGTACATGTGTACAAGTTCTGTGGTTCATCGCTCCCCTCCACCACCCCCTCTTCTGGCAATTGTCAGTCTGTACCCTACTTCGACGTATCTGGAACTACCCTGTTCCTCAGACTGTTATGTTTATTATATTCCAGAAATAAGTGAGATCATATGATATTTGTCTTTCTCTGCTTGGCTTGTTTCACTTAGGATAATAGTTTCCAGGTCCTCCCATGTCGTTGCAAAGGATAAGAGATCTTTCTTTCTTACAGCTGCATAGTACTCCATTGTGTATATGTACCACTGCATTTTTATCCGTTCGTCTACTGATGGACACTTGGGCTGTTTCCAGATCTTAGCTATTGTAAATAGCGCTGCTATGAACATGGGGGTACATATATTCTTTCTGATTGGTGTTTCAGGCTTCTTAAGGTATATTTCGAGGAGTGGGATCACTGGGTCAAATGGTAATTCAATTTTTAAATTTTTGAGGTAACACCATAGTGTTTTCCATAGTGGCTGCATCAGTCTGCATTCCCACCAGCAGTGTACTAGAGTCCCCTTTTCTCCACACCCTCACCAACACTTGCTGTTTGATGCTTTGTTGATGGCGGCTATTCTGACAGGTATGAGGTGATACCTCATTGTTGTTTTAATTTGCATCTCTCTGATGATTAGTGATGTTGAGCATTTCTTCATATGTCTCTTGGCCATTTGTATGTCCTGTTTGGAGAGGTGTCTATTTAGTTCCTCTGCCCTTTTTTTTAATTGGGTTCTTTGTCTTCCTTTTGTTGAGTTGTATGAGCACTCTATATATTTTGGAAATTAATCCCTTATCTGATATATCATTGGCAATTATGCTCTCCCCTACAGTGGGTTGCCTTTCCACTTTGATGGTTGTTTCTTTTGCTGTGCAGAAGCTTTTGGTTTGATGTAGTCCCATGTGTTCATTTTTCCCTTTGTTTCTGTTGCCTTAGGTGATATATCAGTGAAGATTCTGCTGCGTATGATGTCCGAAATTTTGTTGCCTACCTTTTCTTCTAGAATTTTTATGGATTCATGAGTCAAATTTAAGTCTTTTATCCATTTTGAGTTTATTCTTGTGTATGGTGTAAGTTGATGGTCTAGTTTCATTTTTTTGCATATAGCTGTCTAATTTTCCCAACACCATTTATTAAAGAGGCTGTCTTTACTCCATTGTATGCTTTTGCCACCTTTGTCGAATATTAATTGAGCATAATGTTTTGGGTCAATTTCTGGTTTCTCTGTTCTATTCCATTGATCTATGTTCCTGTTCTTGTGCCAGTACCAGTCTGTTTTGATTACAGTAGCTTTGTAGTATAACCTGATGTCTGGTATTGTGATCCCACCTACTTTGTCCTTCTTTTTTAAGATTGCTGTAGCTATTCGGGGACTTTTTTGGTTCCATATGAACTTCTGAAGCATTTTTTCTATTTCTATGAAATATGTCGTTGGTATTTTGATGGGGATTGCGTTAAATCTATAGATTGCTTTGGGTAGTATGGACATTTTAATGATGTTAATTCTTCCAATCCATGAACATGGTATGTGCTTCCACTTTTTTATATCTTCCTCTATTTCTTTTTTCAATGTCCTGTAGTTTTCTGCAAATAGGTCCTTTATTTCTTTGGTTAAGTTTATTCCTAGGTATCTTAATTTTTTTGGCGCGATGGTAAATGGGATTTTTTTTTAGTTTCTCTTTCTGTGAGTTCATCATTGGTGTACAAGAATGCCGTCAATTTCTGGACGTTAATTTTGTATCCTGCTACTTTGCCAAATTCATTTATTAAGTCTAGTAGATTTTTGATGGAGTCTTTAGGGTTTTCTATATATAATATCATGTCATCCATGAATAATGACAGTTTCACTTCCTCCTTTCCAATTTGGATCCCTTTTGTTTTTTCTTCATGTCTGATTGCTGTGGCTAAGACTTCCAGTACTATGTTAAATAAGAGTGGTGAAAGTGGGCATCCTTGTCTTGTTCCTGTTCTTAAGGGAAATGCTTTTAGGTTTTGTCCGTTGAGTATGATTTGGCTGTAGGTCTTTCATATATGGCCTTTATAATGTTGAGATATGATCCCTCTCTTCCCAAATTGCTGAGTGTTTTTATCAGAAATGGGTGCTGGATTTTGTCAAATGCTTTTTCAGCATCTATTGATAGGATCATGTGGTTTTTATCTTTCATTTTGTTTATGTGGTGTATCACATTTATTGATTTGCGAATGTTGAACCAGCCTTGCATCCCTGGGATGAATCCCACTTGATCATGGTGAATAATTTTTTTGATGCATTGCTGGATCCGATTTGCTAGTATTTTGTTCAGGATTTTAGCATCTATGTTCATCAGGGATATTGGCCTGTAGTTTTCTTTCTTTGTAGTGTCTTTTTCTGGTTTTGGAATTAGAATTATGCTGGCCTCATAAAACGAGTTTGGAAGTCTTCCTTCGTCTTGAATTTTTTGGAATAGTTTGAGGAGAGTGGATGTTAGTTCTTCTTTGAATGTTCGGTAAAACTCCTCCGTGAAGCCGTCAGGGCCTGGGCTTTTGTTTGCTGGGAGGGTCTTGATTACATCTTCAATTTTCTTCGTTGTTATTGGCCTGTTCAAGTTTTCTATCTCTTCCCGGTTCAGTTTTGGAAGACTATGTGTTTCTAGATATGTGTCCATTTCGCTTAGATTGTCGAATTTGTTGCCATATAAATGTTCATAGTATTTGTTAACGATCCTTTGTATTTCTGTGGTGTCAGTTGTTATTTCTCCTCTTTCATTTCTGATTTTGTGTATTTGGGTTCTCTCTCTTTGTTTCTTGGTGAGTCTAGCTAAGGGTCCATCAATCTTGTTTATCTTTTCAAAAAACCAGCTCTTTGCTCCATTGATCCCTTGAATTGTTTTTTTGGTCTCCATGTCATTTATTTCTGCTCTGATCTTTACTATTTCCTTCCTTCTACTTGCTCTGGGTTTTTTTGTTTGTTTGCTTTCTAGTTCTTTAAGTTGTGTGGTTAAGTAGTCAATTAGAAATTTTTTTTCTTTCTTGAGGTGGGCCTGTAGTGATATGAACATCCCTCTCAGAACTGCTTTCGCTGCATCCCATAGATTTTGTGTTGTGTGTTTATTTTCATTGGTTTCCAGGAAGTTTTTAATTTCTTCCTTGATCTCCATGGTAACCCATTCATTGTTCAATAACATGCTATTTAGCCTCCATGTGTTCATATGTCTTTGCATGTTCTTGTTGCAATTGATTTCTAGTTTCATGCCATTGTGATCTGAGAAGATGCTTGATATGATTTCAATCTTCTTGAACTTGTAGAGACTTAGTTTGTGTCCTATCATGTGGTCTATCTTTGAGAATGTCCCATGTGCACTTGAGAAGAATGTGAATTCTGCAGTTTTGGGGTGTAATTCTCTGTATATATCTATTAAATCCATTTGATCTAGTGCTTCATTTAGAATTTCTGTTTCCTTGTTAATTTTTTGTCTAGATGATCTATCCAGTGATGTCAGTGGGGTGTTGAAGTCCCCTGCTATGATTGTATTGCTGTCAATTTCTCCTTTGAAGTCCTCCATAAGATTTTTAATATATTTTGGTGCTCCTATATTTGGTGCATATATGCTTACCAAGGTTATATCTTCCTGTTGGATAGACCCTTTCAATATTATGTAGTGACCTTCTTTGTCTCTAGTTATGGTCTTCAATTTGCAATCTAATTTATCAGATATAATTATTGCTACCCCAGCTTTCTTTTCCTTTCCGTTTGCTTGGAAGATTTTTTTCCATCCCTTTACTTTCAACCTGTGTGAGTCTTTTGTTGTGAGGTGAGTCTCTTGTAAACAACATATATGTGAATCATGCTTTCTTATCCAGTCAGCTACTCAGTGTCTTTTTATCAGATCATTCAACCATTTACATTTAAGGTGATTATTGATATGTACTTATTTATTGCCATTTTTGTTCAGTGTGGTTATATTTTTCTTCCTATTTCTTCTACTAATTACAGCAGTCCTTTTAACATTTCTTGCAGTGCTGGTTTGGTGCTAATATATTCCCTTAGCCTTTTTTTGTCTGGGAAGCTCTTTATTTGACCTTCTGTTTTGAATGATAGCCTTGCTGGATAGAGTATGCTTGGATTCAGATCCTTGTTTTTCATGACCTTGATTACTTCATGCCATTCCCTTCTGGCCTGTAGTGTTTCTGCTGAGAAGTCAGATGATAGCCTTATGGGGGTTCCTTTGTAGGTAACCTGTTGCTTATTTCTTGCTGCCTTTAGGATTCTCCTTTGTCTTTAATTTTTGGCATTTTAATTATTATGTGTCTTGGTGTGGGCCTGTTTGGGTTTTTCTTACTTGGGGCTCTCTGTGCTTCTTGAACTTGAATGCCTTCTTCCTTCACCAGGTTAGGAAAGTTTTCTGTCACTATTTCTTCAAATACATTCTCTAACCCTGGCTCATTTTCTTCTTCTTTGGGGACTCCTATGATGCGAATGTTATTACGTTTCCAGTTGTCCCACAGTTCTCTTAAGCTATCTTCCTGTTTTTTAATTGTTTTTTTTCCTTTTGGTTTTCTGATTGATTGATTTTTTTCTATCTGTCTTCTAATTCACTGATCCGGTCCTCTGCTTCCTCTACTCTGCTGGTCAGTCCTTCCAATCTGTTCTTTATTTCTGCTATGTCATTCTTTATTTACACTTGGTTGATTTTCATGGTGTCGATATCCTTACTCATGCTGTTTAGTTTCCTCAAGATCATGGCTCTGAACTCTACCTCTGATAATTTGCTTAACTGCATTTCATTTATCTCATCTTCGGTAGAGTTCTCTTGTTCTTTCATTTGGGACTTGTTTCTTTGTTTCACCATTTTGGCTATCTCTGTGGGTTTTGGAGCCTGCCAAATTTTCCCTGTGGGTGTTGGTGTTCTGCTATTTGTGGCTCCCTCTACTGGGTTTGGATGAGCGTGGAGGGCCCTCTTTAAACACCACTGTCACGTCTCACTTTCCTGGGTAGATTTGCAAGCTCAGGAAAGGTTCAGTTATGCTGTAGCTTTTTGCCTGGAGGCTAGTAGCCTCAGTTACTTGAAAAGCCTTAGGATCTCAGTTGAATGAGAAACTCCCTCAGGTGTTTATAGTGTAAGAGGATTTCCCGAGGGTGGGGCAAATGCTGGTTGTTAATGAGCCTCAATTTGCATTTCTTTACCTCTTTGCCTCACCTGGGAATCTCAGAGGGAGGGGCTGCCACAGCTCAGGGAAGGAGTAAACTTGGCTGCTGTTCTGTGTATCTGCGAAGGAGTGGGCTGGCCACCACTGTCCTTTGTGGCTGCAGCTCAGCACAAACTCTGAGTGCCCTCCAAATCCCAGGTGTCCCCATAGAGTTCCAGTCCAGTCCGCCCTCCCTCTGCCGGAGCCACAGGTGAGTGGCTGTGGCTATTTAGCACTCTGTCCCAGCCCTCTATGCTGTGGAGCAGCTTGGGCTCTTAACCTGGAGGGCGGGCGCCGCTGCTGCTCACAGCTAAGGCCGCTGCTGTCCATGGGCTCCCAGCCAGCCACCCTCATGTGCCTCCGCAGATCCTACCAGGTTCATTCAGTGTCCCTGATTGTATGATCCTCTTTCGCTGCTTTTCTGTTGCTTTTTCCCGACGATTTGTCTTTATTTTAGTTGTAATTCCTGTTTGGTCCTTGGAGATCGTCTGTGTAGCTTCCATTCACTCCACCGCCATTTCCGAAATTCCAGAGTGTTGATTTTCACGTATCACATACAGACCAGAAATTTTGTGTGTTGAATCTGAATTCTCTTAAATCAAGATCAGCAAAATCGATGGTTTACTTTATAAAGATGTTTAATGTAGCATTTGTTATATTTGTGAGAAATAGGGATTCTGATAAATAATTATTAATAGAGATAGATTAGATACATATTTCTCCACAGTGAATTACTCTGAAGTTACTCAAATAGAGTATCATCAATTTATGTGTTGACAGGGAAAGCACGTTCAAGATGTATTATGAAGTTCAAAAAGGAAATTGTAAAACATTAAATATATATATGATCATACATATTTAATGTTATATACATATTATATATATAATGGTAATATGTGTGTAGTCATTTCTATTATATATAAAATATATAATAAACAGATTATATGTACCTATTTTATCTGTCCATATAATTATACTGTATATTATATATATTTCATCTAGAGCAGAGTTCATAAAATGACAATTCATAAAATGACAGTTCATAAAATGAAAGTCCATGAGCCAAATTTAGCCCACCATCTGTTTTTATTAATAAAGTTTTATTGGAACACAGCCATGATAATTTATGTATTAATTGTTTTTGACAGCCTACATGCTATGATTCACAAAGCATACAATATTTACTATTTGACTCTTTTAGAAAAAAAATGTTCCTGACACTTGACCTGGAGAAATGTATACTGTACCATTAATACATGTTATCTCAGGGTGGTGAAACTATGAGAGACATCCAGTTTCTAATATATATTTTTTCAGAAAAGACTGTACCCATCATCTGATTTCTTCAAATGGTTACATATTACATAATTATAGTATTGATAGCAAAACTAAGAGTATTACATTGGTAGAATATGTGTATGTAAGTCTGTGTCATTTTGTTACATGTGTAGATTTGTGTAACCATCACTGCAATCAAATTGCTGAAATATTCCATTACTACAAAGATCTTTGTGTTACACCCAGCCCTTCTCTCACCCTGCTATCCCTAACCCCTGGAAATCACTTATATTTTCAACATCTCTACAATTCTGTCACTTTAGGATGTTATATAAATAGGTAATAGAGTATGTAACCATGTGAAACTGTTTTCTTTCACTCAGCATAATGCCTTTGAAACTTGTCTAAGTTTCTATACCACTCATCTAAGTTTTTGTATGTATCAAACTTTCTTTATTTTTGCCCTAACCAGGTGGCTCAGTTGGTTAGAGCATTGTCTCATACACCAAAAAGTTTGTGGGTTTTATTCCTTGTCAGGGCACATACCTAGGTTGTGGGTTTGACCCCTACTTGGTTGCATATGGGAGGCAACCAATCTATGTTTCTCTCTCACATCGATGTTTCTCTCTCTCTCTTCCTCTCTCTCTAAAAAAAAAAAATCAATAAAAACATATCCTCAGGTGAGAATTAAAAATTTTATTATTTTTTTGTTGCTGTGTGGTTTTCCATTGTATAGATGTATTACACTTGTTTATTTACTTAAACATTGAAGGGCAATATATACACTTAAACATTCCAGTCTATTCAGAATGGATATTTTACACTTCATGTGCAATGTAAAACCTTACCAGCATAAAGGTTTCTTTACTCTTTATTTTTATATTTTAGTGACAATATATATTGCATCTACATACTTTGAAAACTCCATAAGATAGTGTTATATTTTGTTTCAGTCATACATGTGTACTTCAAGGAACTTAAAAAGAGAAAATAGTAGTCTATTATATTTACACAGATATTTAACTTTTTGTTGCTTTTTCTTCATTTCTGATGTTCCAAGTAAGTCCCTGGAATCATTTCATTTTCATCTGAAGAACTTCCTTTATCCTTTCTTTTAGAGCAGGTCTGCTGGAGACAAATTATTTTATTTTTCATTCATCTGAAAATGTCTTTTTTTTTCAGTTTAATTTCTAAAAGTGTTTTTACTGTTTGTAGAATTCAAGTTGACAGTTGCTTGAACATTTTTAAGATTTCTTCTTGCCTCCATGGTGTGTGATGAGAAGTTTGCAGTCATTTAAATTTTTGTTTTCCCATATGAGTACATTGGTTTTTTTCTGATTGCAAGATCTTTTTGTTACCTTTGTTTTTAGCAATTTGATTATGATGTATCTAGATGTGGGTTTATTTAAGTTTATCCATTTGAAATTTGGCTAAGTTTCTTGAATCTGTATGACATATAACATTATATTAATTTCAGGAATATAAAATCATCATTTGATGTATGTATATTTCACCAAGTGATCTCCACAATATCTAGTTAACATCATTTTCACTCATAGCTACAATTTTTTTCTTGTGATGACAATCTTTAACATTTCTCTTAGCAGTTTTCAAATATACAATAGGATATTATTGACTGTAGTCACCATGCTATACATTACATCCTCAAGACTGATTTACTTTATAACTGGAAGTTTTATTGTTTTCATCTTTACCAGTTTATTGAGAAATAATTGTCATACATCATTGTGTAATTTTAAGATGTACAGCATTATGGTTTTATTTACATATATTTTGAAATGATTACTATAATAGGTATAGTTACCATACATCATGTCATATAGATACCATAAAAAAAAAAGGAAAAATTTTCTTCTTGTGATGAGAACTCTTGGGATCTACTCTCTTAACTTTTCTATGTGTCATACAGCAATGTTAACTATAGTCATCATGTTGTACATTACATTTTTAGTTATTATTTATTTTATAAATGGAAACCTGTACCTTTGAATACCTTCCTCCCATTCCATCTTACACCATGCCCCACCACTGGGTTACTACAAATCTGATCATTTTAAAATATAAATTTGGTGTTTTCTCAAGATTCCAAATATAAGTGCGATTATACTGTGTTTGTCTTTGCTGTATTTCAGTTAGCATAAAACATTCAAGGTCCATCCTTGTTGTTAAAAAGGGTAGGATTTTCTTTTTTTAATGTGAGTAGTACACACACACACACACACACACACACACACACACACACACAAAATTCTTTATCTCTATCTTATATATAAGAATTCTCTAAAATAATATATATTTTTATACATACAAATTATCTATTCATCTGTTGATGGATTTAAGTTGTTTTCATGTCTTAGCTATTGAAAATAATGCTGTATGAACATGGGAGTACAGTTATCTCTTCAAGTTAGCATTTTCTTTTTCTTTGGATATAGTCCCAGAAGTTGAATTACTTAGTCATATGGTAGTTCTATTTTTAATATTTTGAGAAAACTCCTTACTGTTTTCTATAGTGGCTGCACCAGTCTGCATTCCCATCAACAGTGCACAACGGTTCCCTTTCCTCCACATCCTCACCAACACTTGTTGTTTGTTGATTTATTGATGATAGCCATTCTGACAGGTGTGAGGTGATATCTCATTGTGGTTTTAATGTGCATGTCCCTAATGACTAGCGATGCTAGGCATTTTTTCATGTACTGGTTGGCTATTAATATATCTTCTTGGGAAAAATATCTATTTAGGTTCTCTGCCCATTCCTAAATTTGACCTTTTTTTGCTATTAAATTTTATGAGCCTCTATATAACTTGGATATTAAGTCCTAATCGAATATGTGGTTTGCAGATATATTTTCCCATTCTATAGGTTGTCTTTTTACTTTGTTGATAATTTCTTTTGCTGTGAAGAAGGTTTTTATTTTTATTTTATTTTATATTTATTTATTTTAATTTCTGTTGAATTTATTGAAGTGACATTGGCTAATAAAATTATATAGGTGTCAGGTGTACAATTCTATATACACCTGTATATTATATTGTGTGTTCACCACCCCAACTCAAGTCTTCTTTAATCATCACTTATCCCCCCTTTACCCTCTTCTACCTCCCCGTACCCCGTCTTCCTTCTGGGTAATCACCATACTGTTGTCTGGGTCTCATTTAGTTTTATTTCTGATTTGATGGTTGTGCTTTAGGTGTGATTTTAAAAAAATTATTACCAACACATATATCAAGGGGATTTTACAAACATTTTGTCTAGGGGTTTCATGGTTTCAGGTTTTACAGTTAAAGTCTTTAAATTATTTCCAGTTAATATTTGTGAGTGGTGTAAGATAGAGGTCCAGTTTCGTTCTTTCACATGTGAATATACAATTTTATCCACACTATTTATTGTCTTTTCTCTGTTGCATATTCTTGGCTCCATTGTCAAATGTTGATTGGCTGTATATGCTTGGGTTTATTCATGGGCTCTGAATGCTGTTCCATTGGGTTTTTAAATGATTTTATACCAGTACAATAATGTTTGAGTTACAATAGCTTTAGAGTATAATTTGGAATCAAGAAATGTATGCTTCTAGCTTTGTTCTTCTTTCTTGAATTTCTTTGGATTTTCTGAGTTTTTTGTTGTTCCACATAACTTTTAGGAGTATTTCTTCTATTTCTATAAATATGCCATTGGAACCTGGATAGGGATTGCATTGAATCTATAGATATTTTTGTTAGTATTGACATTTTAGTAATATTAATTATCCAGTCCATAAACCTGGGATACTTTTCCATTTATTTGTCTTCTTCAATTTATTTCATCAATGTTTTAGAGTTTTCAGAGTAGAGGTCTTTCACCTTCTTGTTTAAATTTATTCCTAAGCATTTTATTTTCTTTAATACTATTGTAAGTGGGATTCATTTTTTAATTTCTTTTCCAGGAAATTTGTTGTTAGTGTATAGAAACACTACTAATTTTTGTATTATAACTGGAAGTTTATAATTTTTGACCACCTTCTCTTATTTCACCAACCTCATACTTCTCCACCTCTGGTGAATACCAATCTGTTCTCTGTATCTACCAGTTGTTTGTTTGTTTTAGATTACACATAATTAAAATCATATGGTATATGTTTTTGTCTGTTTGACTTATTTCACTTAGCATTACATCCTCAAGATCCATCCATGTTATCAAAAATGGTAAGATTTCCTTTTTATGGCTGAATAATATATATATTATTCACATTTTCTTTATCCATTCATCCATCAATAGACATTTAGGTTGTTTCTATATCTTGGCTATTGTAAATAATGCTTCAATGAACATGGGGGTATATATATCTTTTCCAGTTAGTGTTTTCATTTCCTTTGGATAAATACTCAGAATTACAATTGCTGGATCATATGGTAGTTCTATTTTTAACCTTTTGAGGAACTTTCATACTGTTTTCCACAGTGGCTGTACCTATTTACATTCTAACCACAGTGTTCAAGTGTTCCCTTTTCTCCACATCCTCATCACTTAAGTTATATCTCACTGCGGTTTTGACTTGCATTCCCCTCATTAGTGATGTTGAGTACCTTTTCATGTATCTGTTGGCCATCTGTATGCCTTCTTTAGAAAAATATTTATTCAGCTCCTCTGTTTATGATATAAATCTATTGTTCGTTTTTGCTATTGAGTTTATGAATTCTTTATATACATTGAATATTAACCCCTTATCAGATATATGATTTGAAAATATTTTCTCCCATTTTTAGGTTGCCTTTTAATTTTGTTGGTGGTTTCCTTTGCTAAGCAGAAACATTTCAGTTTGATGTAGTACTTTCTCTGGTTATAATTGAACATTTCATATAATTCCATGTTCTTACTCTTATCATATCAACTATGCTTTAAAAAAAAAAGAGGTTTGTAATAAACATTTACAACTAATCTAAATCTACTTTTAGATAATACTATGCTACTTCATGAGTAGTATAGACATCTTATAACAATATTCTAAATCCTTATCTCCACCTCCTCATAATATTGTTGTCATTCATTTAACTTACCCATATGCTGCAGTCACACAATACTTTTTTTATTAATCCTAACCTAAGGATATTTTCCCATTGATTTTTATTTTTTTAGATAGAGTGGAAGAGAGGGAGGGAGAAGAGAGAGAGAGAGAGAGAGAGAGAGAGAGAGAGAGAGAGAGAGAGAGAGAGAGAGAAACACTGATGTGAGGGAGACACATTGATTGGTTGCCTCCCACAGGACCATGACCAGAGCTGTGGATCGAGACTGCAACCCAGGTATGTGCCCTTGACCGGGAATCAAACCCACCACCCTTCAGTCCAAGAGCCAACACTAACTGCTGAGCCAAACCGGCCAGGGCAATTTTCTAGGATTATGATTTAAATAATGAACTGTTATATCAATTAAAATGAGAGTAATAAAATATGTTATTCTACTTTCAGTTATTCCTTTTCTGATGCTCTTCTTCTTTTTTGTAAATCCTACTTTTTGATCTATTTGATTTTTTTTTTCTTCCCAAGGAACTTATTTTATTATTTCTTCAAGGCAGATATGCTGGTGATTATTTCTCTTAGCTTCTTTGTGTCTGAAAATCTTTAATTTTTTTTTTTAACTTTTGAAGGATAATTTTTCTGGATATAGAATTCTTGATTACTGGGAGTTTTCTTTGTTTTGGTTTGTTTTCCTTTCAGCACTTTAAATATTTCACTCCTCTTTCTTCTTGCTCATCTAGTTTGACAAAAAGTCCATTGCAGTTTTCATCCTTATTCTCCTATACGTAAAGTTTATCTCTCAAATTCCTAGCTTCTTTCAAGTTTGTCTCATTGTCTTTTGATTGCTTCAGTTTTATTTTATTTTATTTTTTTCTTTATTGATTTGAGAGGAAGGGAGAGGGAGAGATAGAAACATCAATGAGAGAGAACATCGATTGGCCACCTCCTGCATGCCCCCCTGGGGATTGGGCCCACAACCTGGGCATGTGCCCTGACCAGGAATCGAACTGGTGACTTCTTGGTGCATGGGTTGACGCTCAACCCCTGAGCCACACTGGCCGGGTTGATTGCTTCAATTTTAATATTACATGCCTAGATTTAGATTTTTTTGTTACGTTTCCTGCTTGATGTTCTCTGAGTTTACAAAATCTGTGGTTTTGTGTCAGTCATTAATTTTGAATAAATTCTATGCCATTACTATTTCAAACATTTTATCTGCTTTATTCTTTCTGTCTTCTCTTTCTGGTATTTCAATTACATGTATGTTATACCTTTGAATTTATTCCACAATTCTTGCATATTTAGTTCTGGTTAATTTTTTTTTTCTTTTTTACCTTACATTTCTATTTGGGATGTGTTTATTGACATATATTTAAGGTCCTTGATTCTTTCCTAAACTACGTCAAATCTACTATTGAGCCCACCAAAGAAATTCTTCATTTTTTGCTATAGTATTTTTTTATTGTTCACACTTTTTCAGATGTCACCTCCCCTTACTTTTAAATTTATAGTCTTTTTAATGTTTTCTTTATGTTTTCACATCTCTAGTTATAGATCCATTTGTAATTGAATGTTAACTATGTTTTTCATTAAAGTCCCTAACTTAGTAGTTCTAGTTATTTTAAGTTCTGTTTGGTCTTTTAAAAATCTTTATCATACCTGAGTCTGGTTGAGATTTGTCCTTTGTCTTTTCAGACTGTGTTTTTCTTACCTTTTAGCATATCTTTTAATTTTTCTGTAAGAAGCCAGATGTCATATCATGGTAAACCAAGTTCCTATTATGTAATGAACTGAGGTAAATAGGACTTTAGGTTTCATATTAATCTGGCTAGAGTGGTCGGTGTTAAATGTTTGCCATAGCTGTAGGGACCAGGGGTTTCAATTTCCTCTAGTGTCTTTATTTTGGCCTCCCTTACTGTCTTTGGGTTTCCCTGAGTTTCTTTTTAAAAACAGTCAGTGACTTACAGTTCCATTAGCTGTAATACACAGAAATCCTGATGGTCTGGCAGTAAGGTATGATAAGGAAAGCTCTATAATCTAATAATTAGTTATTCCCTTTGTGGGCCTATGTTGCTTTACAAGGTATTTCTTAGCTTTTCTCCATTTAGAGATGAAAGGTAAGGTTAGAGGAGCCTGAATTAGGTAAATGTCCTTTCTTCAGGTAGAATAATGCTCTAGTAAGGTATTTTCCCCTGTAGAGTAGGTCTTTTTTGTGGAGGATACTCTGCATGCATTTAAAAATGGTTCATTTTCATCTGACACCTGTTAGAGGGGAGGGTTTTGGGGCTGGGTGAAAAGAGTAAAGGGATTAAGCAAAGAAAAGAAAAGAAAAGAAAAGAAAGACTCAGGAACACAGACAACAGTATGGTGATTGCCAGAGGGTAGGGGGCTAGGGGAGGTAGAAGAGGGTAAAGGGAGGATAAATGGAGATGGAAGGAGACTTAAATTGGGGTGGTAAACACACAATATAATATACAGATGATGTATCGTAGAATTGTACACCTGAAGCCTATATAATTTTATTAACCAATGTCACCCCAATAAATTCTATTAAAATAAATAAATAACATTAAAATGTTAAAATTTCCATTTTAATATAAGAAACAGAAGGAGATTTTTCTTGGCTCTTTATTTGAGAACATGGCGGGTTTCTTGGAGGTATAACCCATATAAGTGTGCAGTTCCCCTAAGACTTGAACTCCCAGGATTTTTTTGCTTTCATAACAGTTCACACTCACCCACTAGCAATTTGTCAAAATTATCATTTAAGTGTTTTTACCAATTTATGGTTCCAGTAGCTTCTGCTTTATGCAAGTTGATCTTGGCTCTGATTTTCTGTATTTACCTGTATCTTTAGATTTTGAGGGTGGTAATTTTACTGAGACTATCACTTCTCTGGTAAGTCCAAGAAAAATCAATGATATTCAGTTTGTTCAGATTTTTTTTTTTCTAGTCATAATGGGAGTGATACTTCCAAGCTCTTTATATTAGAGCTGAAAAGACAAGTACTGATTAATTTTTTAAAAAACTGATTTGAAATAAATTTAAACTGGTTTTGCACAGATAGTACAGTGTTTGCATATGTACTTCATCTAAATTATCTTAATATTAATATCTTATATTGCCTTAGTATAATAATCAAAACCAAAGAATTCACATTAGGTCAATACTACTAACTTAACTAGAACATTCTTTGGATTTCTCCAATTTTCTGCTAATATTTTTCTATGTCAGTATCCAATTCAAAATCCTATGTTACACTTATTCATCACGTATCCTTAGTCTTTTCCACTATCATTTCAAAGAACTATGTCGCCTGATGTGTCCCCTTGCCATTGATGCCTAGGTGTTTGGGGAACTCATTTTCTAGCTTCTTCTTGAGGTGAAGATACTTATATTTTACTCAAGAGGGACAATAAACTAACCAGACATTGAGCAGTATGATTTTTGATCTAAACATGTGCTCAAGTGGGACACCACAAACCCAGGGTAAAAGTACCAGGTCTGGGCACACTGGGAGTCTGCACATTTACTTTTATAAGAAAGTATTAAACTGTTTTTCAGAGTAGCTGTAGAATATCACATTCTCATCAGCAGTGTATGAACCATCTATTTTATCTTCGTCCTTATGAGAATGTGGTGTCTCACTGTTTTATTTTAGCTATTCTGATAAGTGTATAGTGATATTTCATTGTGATTTTAAATGGAATTTTGCTAATGGCTAATGATGTTGAGCATTTTTCCATGTTCTTATTTCCCATTTGTATATCCTGTTCAGTAAAATGGTTGTTCCTGTGTTTTTTCTATTTTCTAATTGGATTGTTTTCTTATTTAATGTTGTGAATTCACTAAATATTCAATAAACTAGTTGTTTTGAGGATACATGGCTTGCAAATTTTTCTTTCTTTTTGCAGCATGTCTTTTTATTCTTTTTGCATGGGATTTTATAGAGCAAAGATATCTAATTTTTGTACTCTAATTAATTGTTTTACTTTATGGATTATGCTATTAAACATGTGTGGCATATCTATGTTGTTGAAATTGAAGTCAGCTTCCTTAAATAGCATGTAGTTAGATCATGCTTTTCATCAATTCTACCAATCTCTGTCTTTTACTTTGTGTATTTAGGTGATTTACATTTAAGATAATCATTGTTATGTTTGGCTTAAGTTTACCAGTTTATTCTTTATTTTCTGTTTTTTTTTTTTTTCTTTCTTACTCTCCTGTGGGTTACTTAAACATTTTTGGTTTTTAGTTGTAAATATTTTTTAATTAAATTTATTGGGGTGAAATTGGTTAATAAAGCCATATAAGTTTCAAGTGTACAATTCTATAATATATCATCTGTATATTGCATTGTGTGCCTGCCCACCACCCAAAGTCAAATCTTCGTTTGTCACCATATATTTGACCCCATTTAACCTTTAGTACCCTTATCCCCCCTTCCATCTGGAAACCACCATACTGTTGCCTGTGTCTGTATGTTTTTTGTTTGTCTTTTTGTTCATTTGTTGTTTTCAGGTTTATATACAACAGGCAGGGTTTGGCAAAAGTAGGTTTACAGTTCTGAGTACATGAAACAGAATTTATTCTTGTATTATTATTTATTAATGATTGTATTATTTTCCATACAAACAACTGTATACCTACTTTTACCCAAACTTGTAAGAGTAAAATCATATGGCTCTTGCCTTATTCTGTCTGACATTTCGTTTAGTATGATATTCTCATGATCCATCCATGAGTCAAAAACATACAGTGGAGAAAAGAAAGCCTCTTCAATAAATGGTGCTGGGGAAATTGGAAAGTCTCATGCAAAAGAAACTGGACTACTATTTGTCTCCGTATACAAAAATTAACTCAAAATGGATCAAAGACATAAATATAAGACCTAGAACAAATCATTATATAGAAAAAAAATAGGTACTAAACTTATGGACCTTGGTCCTAGAGAGGATTTTATAAATTTGACTCCAAAGGCAAGGGAACTAAAAGCAAAAATAAATGAATGGGACTATATCAAACTAAAAAGCTTCTACACAACAAAAGAAACTGCCAACAAAACAAAAAGGCAACTAACTGAATGGGAGAAGATATTTGTAAACAATAGCTCCTACCGGGGGTTAATATCCAAAATATATACAAAACTCATAAAAACTCAACACTGAAAAAAAAACCACACCTAACAATCCAATTATAAAATGAGCAGAGGACTTGAACAGACACTTCTCCCAAGAAAACATAAATGGCCAACAGATGTATGAAAAGATGCTCAACTTCACCAGATAGTAGGAAAATGCCTATCAAAACTTCAATGAGGTACAAACTTACACCTGTTAGAGTTGCTATTATCAACAAAACAAATGATATAAAGTGTTGGAGGGATTGTGGGGAAAAAGAAACCCTGATTCACTGCTGGTGGGAATGTAAACTGGTACAGCCACTATGGAAAACAATATGGAGGTTTCTCAAAATATTAAGAATAGAGTTACTGTATGACCCAGCAACCCCTCTTCTGATATCTACACACACACACACATAAAACTTTTATTTGCAAAGATATATGCATCCTTATGTTCATTGCAGCATTATTCATGGTGGCCAAGACATGGAAACAACCAAAGCGTTCTTCAACAGATAATTGGATAAAGAAGATGTGGTAATATATATACAGTGGAATACTACTCAGCCATAAGAAAAGATGAAATACTGCCATCTGTGACAGCATGGATGTATCTTGAGGATATCATGTTAAGTGAAATAAGTCAAACAGAAAATGTCAAGAACTGTATGATTTCACTCATATGTGGGATATAAAGTAGAAAGTAACAAATGAACAAATAAGATGAACAAACAAAATCTCATAGACACAGACAACATTATGGTGCTTATCAGTGAGAAGGGTGGAGGGGTATAGTAAGGGGTAAAGGGGATCAAATACATGGTGACAGAAGAAGATTTGACTTTGGGTGGTGAACATACAATGTAATATACAGATCATAGAAATGTACATTTGGAATCTATACAATTTTATTAACCAATGTTACCCAAATACTTTAATTTATAAAAAAGAGAAAAAAGATAATCTATTCCCACCTCTCTACTTCAGGGATAAGGAAACTGAGTCTAAGTGAAGCAAAATGACTTACACATAGTCAAATGGAAACAGTGGAACAAGATCTAAGTTTCAAGTATTCATATTGATGTATTTTGAATTTCATTATTTGTAGACTCATTCATTTGTTAATCACTTCATTAAACAAATATTTGCTGACCAATATCTGTCAGGGTCTTGGATTTCTTTAGGCTTCACCATCTTGTGGTATTAAATATTAATCATGATAAATATTGTACATTAACTGGTTCTTGTACCCATGTAATTAATTAAAGACCCCAACTCTTGGAAGTCTATCTTTAAATATTTCAGGACTCTCACAAGTTTCACATATATTTACATTAACACTTTCTGTTCACTGCCACTGGAGCCCTTATTATGCCAAAGTTACCAGGAGACTATATTAAAGAAGAGGAAAGTTCTTTTCCTTCTCTTGCATTCTGCCTTGTCAGAGATGTCCCTAATCAGAATTAATCAGCTCTTCATCATTCAGAGTTTTCAGCAAAATGCTCTTTCAGAATCTCCTCAAACCATCTTCTTATTTTATGATGAGTCTGATTTGAAGAGGTTCCTTGACACTCTTGCACAGAGATCTTTGGCAAGAATGCCTTCCAGTTTACCAGACATGCTACACCTGTCCAAATTCCAATTTAGATTAAAACTGGAAACTCCGTGATCTCCCTTCCCCCCCCCTCCTTACCCAGAGTTGAACAACTGGTACCTAAATGAAAACTTCAGCTACTGAGAACAAAGATAGCAGCGGGCAGGACCAGAGAGAGGGTGAGTGCATGAGAGAGTGAGCTAGTGTGTGAGAGAGTGTGAGTGGACGTGAAGGTGGATGAGTGACCAAACTCGTGCAGTGCAGAGATGTTGAGCAGAAGGTGCCTGTGCTATGGACAGAGCAGCCGGCTACCACGGTAAGCAGATCTTCAGGGTGCTTCTCCCTGCACTGTGGGGAGGTCTCGCCATTTTGGAAGATCCTGGTTCTTCCCTGGGAGGAAAGAGTGGGAGCGGCTAAGGCCCAACAACCTGAGCCCACCAGTGCACCTGGCACCATCGGACCAGTGGACACCCTGTGACAACACAGACCAGTGCACAGTAGCAGAGCTGTCAAGGTGACGGTTGTGGAAACCCCAAATAGCCGGGAGCCCAGCACCATCCCCCACAGTAGCAGCCTGATCAGAGCCCGGATATACTCCCAGCAACAGAGGCTGGGGAGCAGACATCCATCCCCAGGCAACAGAAGCACAGACCAGCAGCAGAGAACCATCCCATCCCCAAAAACTACAGCAAAGGCTGAGCAGGAGCTGAGCCCCACTGGGCAGTAGCACTCCCCAGCCACCAGCAGCGGGACCTGGGGCTCCATCGGGGCCTGTGCAACACAGCCTCCCACAAGAGCAGTGGAAAGTCTGGGATCCATAGGGGCATGTGTGACCCAGCAGCCCACAAGAGTGGTGCAGAGCCGGGGCTCCAGATGGGCCTGTGTGACCCAGCTGCCCAAGGTGTGGGCAGGGAGTGCAGCTCCAGCAGGGCCTGAGCAATACAGCTACAGGTGGCACCAGCGACCAGCGGGGAACACAGATTCAGAGGGGCCCATGCAATCCAGCAGCAGCACATACCAGGACACACCAATACCAGACCCCACTAGTCGATCCTCCAGGATCCACAGCAGGAAAGAGACGACACACAACAGAACAATCTGAGAGGCACAGTAGCCTTATTTGATATATAGTGAGCTGCCTACACATCCAAACATCACTCACCAGGTCTAGAGCTACCAGACGGCTAAAATGGGGAGACAAAGAAACAACACCCAAAGGAAAGAAAAAGAGGAATCACTAGAAAAGGAACTACAGGAAATGAAAGAAAGCAATCTGTCAGATAAAGAATTCAAAGCAATGATTCTAAGGGTGCTCAAACAATTTGGTGAGAACTACAAGCAACTTAATAAGAATTATGAACAGCTCACTGGGAACTACTTCAGCTTAAAAAAAGAGGTAGAAGCTATGCATAAAGAGGTAGAAGCTATACATAAAAATCAAGAGGAAATAAAGAATGACATAGCTGTTATGAAAAAATACCTTAGAAGTGTTCAATAGTAGATTAGAAGAAGCTGAAGACCGAATCAGTGACTTAGAAGACAATGTAGAGGAAAACACCCAAATATAAAACAATGAGGTATCACCTCACACCTGTCAGAATGGCCACCATCAACAAATCATCAAACAACAAGTGTTGGCGAGGGTGTGGAGAAAAGGGGACTCTAGTACACTGCTGGTGGGAATGCAGACTGGTGCAGCCACTGTAGAAAACACTATGGTGTTACCTCAAAAAATTAAAAATGGAATTGCCATTTGACCCAGTGATCCCACTTCTAGGAATATACCCTAAGAAGCCTGAAACACCAATCACAAAGAATACATGTACCCCCATGTTCATAGCAGCACTATTTACAATAGCTAAGATCTAGAAACAGCCCAAGTGTCCATCAGTGGATGAATGGATAAAAAAGCTGTGGTACATATACACAATGGAGTACTATGCAGCTGTAAGAATGAAAGATCTCTTATCCTTTGAGACGACATGGAGGGAACTTGAGAGTATTATCCTAAGCGAAACAAGCCAAGCAGAGAAAGATAAATATCACATGATCTCACTTATTTGTGGAATATAATGAGCATAACAGTCTCAGGAACAGGGTAGACCCAGAGATGTGGAAGTAGGGTATAGACTGTCACCCCTCAGAAGAGGGAGTGGGGGAGAGGGAAGAGATAAACCACAGAACTTAAGCACATATATGCATAACTAATGGACATGGACAATAAAGCTGTGGACGGGGTGGGGGGATGGGGAGGAGGGTGTCAATGGGGAAAAAAGGAGAAACATCTGTAACAAAAGTAAATTAATAAAGTAAAAAAAGAAAAACACCCAAATAGAGCAGCACATGGAAAAATGTTTAAAAAGCAGGAGGAGAGTTTAAGGGAGCTGTAGGATAATACAAAACATAACAACATTCGCATTATAGGAGTACTGGAAGGAGAAGAATCAGAGAAAGGAATAGAGAACCTGTTTGAAGAAATAATGACAGAAAAATTCCCTAAACTGGTAAAGGAAAAAAATCACACAACTCCAGGAAACACAGAGAGTTCCAAGCAAGATGAACCCCGGAAGACTCACAGCTAGACACATCATAATGAAAATGGCAAACATTAAAGACAAAGAAAGAATCTTAAAGGAAGCAAGGGAGAGACAGAAAGTTACTTACAAGGGAGCTCCCATTAGACTGTCAGCTTATTTCTCAATAGAAACGCTGCAGGCCAGAAGGGAGTGGCACGAAGTGTACAAAGTAATGCAAGGCAAAGGTCTGAATCCAAGACTACTCTACCCAGTAAGGCTATTATTCAAAATTGAAGGAGAAATAAAGAGCTTCACGGATAATAAAAAAAAAAAAAAAAAAAAAAAAAAAAGCTAAAGGAATTTACCACCATCAAACCAGCACTGCAAAAAATGTTGAAGGGACTGTTGTAAGAAGAAGAAACAGATAGCGAGAGCGAGAGCGAGAGTGAGAGAGAGAGAGAGAGAGAGAGAGAGAGAGAGAAGGAGGAACACAGGCATAAAATTAAAATGGCAACTAATAACTATCTATCAATAATTACCTTAAATGTAAATGGCTTAAATGCTCCAATCAAAAGACATAGAGTAGCTGATTGGATAAGAAAACACGACCCATATTTATGCTGTCTACGAGAGACCCACTTCACAACAAAAAACTCACACAGAATGAAAGTGAAGGGATGGAAAGAAATTTTCCAAGAAAATGGAAATGAAAAAAAAGCTGGTGTAGCAATACTCATATCTGACAAGATAGACTTCAAAATGAGGGCCATAATAAGAGACAGAGAAGGTCACTACATAATATTAAAAGGATCAATCCAACAAGAGGATATAACACTGGTAAACATATATGCACCAAATACAGGAGCACCAAAATATATTTAAAAACTTCTGAAGGACTTCAAGGGAGAAGAATAGCAATACGATCATAGTGGGTGACTTTAATACACCACTGACACCACTGGATAGATCTTCTAGATAAAAAATTAACAAGGACATAGAGTCCTTACAAGATGAACTACATCTGTTGGACGTCATTGATATTTACAAAATATTTCACCCCAAAGCTGCAGAATATACATTCTTCTCAAGTGCACATGAGACATTCTCAAAGATAGACCACATGTTAGGACACAAAGCAAGTCTCTACAAATTCAAGAAGATTGAAATCATATCAAGCACCTTCTCAGATTATAGTGGCATGAAACTAGGACTCAATTACAATAAAAACACATTCAAATACTTTGAAGCTAAATAGCATGTTATTAAACATCGAATAAGTTACTAACAAGATCAAGGAAGAAATTAAAAACTTCCTGGAAACCAATGAAAATGAACATACAACAACACAAAAACTATGAGACACAGTGAAAGCAGTCCTCTGAGGGAAGCTCATAGCACTACAGGCCTACCTCAAGAAACAAGAAAAATTCCTAATTGACTTTCTAACCCTACAACTTAAAGAACTAGAAAGTAAACAAAAAGAAAAACCCAGAGCTAGTACAAGGAAGGGAATAGTTAAAGTCAGACCAGAAATAAACGACATAGAGACCAAAAAAAAAAAAAAAAAAAAAAAAAAAAAAAAACAATTCAAAAGATCAATGAAACAAAAATCTGGCTCTTTGAAAAGATAAACAAGATCAATGGACCTTTAGCCAGACTCACCAAGAAACAAAAAGAGAGAAACCAAATAAACAAAATCAGAAACAAAAGAGAAGTAACAACTGACACCACAGAAATACAAAGGATCATCGAAACATACTATGAACAATTATATGCCAACAAGTTGGACGATCTAGGAGAAATGGACAAATTTCTAGAAACACACAGCCTCCCAAAACTGAACCAGGAAGAGGTAGAAAACGTGAACAGACCAATAACAACAAAGGAAATTGAAGATGTAATTAAGAAACTCCCAGCAAACAAAAGCCCAGGCTCAGATGGCTTCTCAGGGGAGTTTTACCGAACTTTCAAAGAAGACCTAATACCCATTCTCCTCAAACTATTCCAAAAAATCCAAGAAGACGGAACACTTCCAAACTCATTTTATGAGGCCAGCATAAACCTAATTCCAAAACTGGATAAAGACACTACAAAGAAAAAAACTACAGGCCAATATCCCTGATGAACACAGATGCCAAAATCCTTAACAAAATATTAGCAAATCGGATCCAGCAATACATCAAAAAAAGTGGGATTTTTTGATGACCAAGTGGGATTCATGACCAAGTGGGATTCATCCCAGGGATGCAAGGATGGTACAATATTCGCAAATCATTAAATGTGATACACCACATAAACAAAATGAAAGATAAAAACCATATGATCATATCAATAGATACTGAAAAAGCATTTGACAAAATCCAGCACCCATTTCTGATAAAAACTCTTAGCAAGGCGGGAATAGAGGGATCATATCTCAAAATAATACAAGTCATATATGAAAAACCTACAGCCAGCATCATACTCAATGGGCAAAAACTAAAAGCATTCCCCTTAGGAATGGGAACAAGACAGGGATGCCCATTTTTGCCACTCTTATTCAACATAGTATTGGAAGTCTTAGCCACAGCAATTAGACATGAAGAAAAAATAAGAGGGATCCAAATTGGAAAGGAGGAAGTGAAACTGTCATTATTTGCAGACGACATGATATTGTATATAGAAAACCCTAAAGACTCCATCAAAAATCTACTAGACTTAATAATTGAATTTGGCAAAGTAGCAGGATACAAAATTAACATCAAGAAATTGACAGCATTCTTATACACCAATGATGAAATCACAGAAAGAGAAACTAAAAAAACAATCCCATTTACCATCGCAGCAAAAAAAATAAGATACCGCCCTGGCCGGTTTGGCTCAGCGGTTAGAGCGTTGGCCTGCGGTCCAGAGAGACCCGGGTTCGGTTCCCGCTGAGGGCATGTACCTCGGTTGCAGTTTGTCCCTGGCCCTGGTTGGTTGTGCGGGTGGCAGCCACTGGATGTGTCCCTTTAATGTCGATGTTTCTCTCTCTCTCTCTTCCTCTCTCTCCCTCCCACTCTATCTGAACAACAACAACAACAAAAAACAAAAAACAAAAAACAAAAAACAAAATTAAGATACCTAGGAATAAACTTAACTAAAGAAGTAAAGGACCTCTTCACAGAAAACTACAGGTCATTGAAAAAAGAAATAGAGGAAGATATAAAAAAGTGGAAACACATACCTTGTTCATGGATTGGAAGAATTAACATCATTAAAATGTCCATACTACCCAAAGCAATCTATAGATTCAATGCAATTCCCATCAAAACACCAACGACATATTTCACAGAACTAGAACACTCCAAAAGTTTATATGGAACCAAAAAAGACCCCAAATAGCCACAGCAATCTTGAAAAAAAGGAACAAAGTAGGAGGGATCACTTACTAAATATTAGATTATACTACAAAGCGACTGTAATCAAAACAGCCTGGTACTGGCACAAGAACAGACAGATAGATCAATGGAACAGAACAGAGAACCCAGAAATTGACCCAAGACAATATGCTCAATTAATATTTGACAAAGGTAGCAAGAGTATACAGTGGAGTCAAGACAGTCTCTTCAATAAATGGTGTTGGGAAAATTGGACAACTACTTGCAAAAAAATGAAGCTAGACCACCAACTTACACCATACACAAGAATAAACTCAAAATGGATAAAAGACTTAAATGTAACTCGTGAATCCATAAAAATTCTAGAAGAAAATATAGGCAACAAAATTTTAGACATCATACACAGCAGAATTTTCACTGATACCACACCTAAGGCAAGAGAAACAAAGGAAAAAATGAACACATGGAACTACATCAAACTAAAGAGCTTCTGCACAGAAAAAGAAACAATCATTAAAATGGAAAGGGAACCCACCATATGGGAGACCATAATTGCCAATGATGCATCAGATAAGGGATTAATTTTCAAAAAATAGAGTACTCATACACCTGAACAAAAGGAAGACAAAGAACTCAAATAAAAAATGGGCAGAGGGCTTAATTAGACACCTCTCCAAACAGGACACACAAATGGCCAAGAGACATATGAAAAAATGCTCAACGTCACTAATCATCAGAGAGATGCAAATTAATACAACTATGGGTATCACTTCACACCTGTCAGAATGGCTGCCATCAACAAATCATCAAACAACAAGTGTTGGTGAGGGTGTGGAGAAAAGGAGACTTTAGTATACTGCTGGTGGGAATGCAGACTGGTGCAGCCACTATGGAAAACACTATGGTGTTACCCCAAAAAGTGAAAAATTAAACTGCCATTTGACCCAGTGATCCCACTTCTAGGAATATACCCTAAGGAGCCCAAGACATCAATCAGAAAGAATATATGTACCCCTATGTTCACAGCAGCACTATTTACAATAGCTAAGATCTGGAAACAACCCAAGTGTCTATCAGTAGATGAGTGGATAAAAAAGCTGTGGTACATGTGCACAATGGAATACTATGCAACTATAAAGAAAGAAAGATCTCTTATCCTTTGAGATGACATGGAGGGACCTGGAGAGTATTATGCTGAGCGAAACAAGTCAAGCAGAGAAAGGCAAATATCACATGATCTCACTTATTTGTGCAATATAATGAATTAAACAAACTGATGAACAAAATTGACCCAGAGACATAGAGATAGGATACAGACTGACAAACCCCAGAAGAGGGGATGATGGGGGGGAGAAGAAATAAACCACAGAACTTATATGCATGTATGCATAACCAATGGACATGGACAACAAAGCTGGGGAAGGGGCAGGGGGGATGGTAAGGAGGGTGTCATTGGGGGAAAAAAGAGAAACATCTGTAACAAAAACAAATTAATAAAAATAATTTTAAAAAAAGAATTAAAAAAAATTCAGCTATCCTTGGCTTCCTCTGAGCTCAAATAGCTAGCAATTATTGTATTTTGGTATCCCTTTAGATCAGTTGTTCTTAATTGGGGCAGTTTTGTCTCACAGGGAACATTTAGCAATGCCTGGAGACATTTTTTTTTTTAAATTTCATACTCAGGGAGAACGTGCTACTTGTATCCAGTGAATAGAGAGCAGAGATACTGCTAAACATCCCACAATACCCCGGACAATCCTCCCAACCTGTACTCACTCACACACAACAATTAATAATATGGCCCAAAATATCAATATTGCTGAGGCTGAGAAATCTTATTTTGGTGTAGGGCCAGGGACAAGACAGGCCTAACACTCACTCATACACTCCATGATATTTGGATTATTCAGAAAAACTACAGTTAATCTGTCATTCCTGGTAATATATATGCTAATAATAATATGAAGAATAGCTAAAGATAACACAACACTTTTTATGTGCCAGGCATAAAATATTTATTGAGGGCCTATCAGGTACTAGGCAGTGTTTTTGTTTTTTTTTAATTCTTGACTTAATTCAAGATTTATTTATTCACTCAATAAACATGTATTTAGTACTCACTGTACAATAAACAGTGAACAAAATAGTGTATCTCCTCATTGAACTTACCGTTTATTAATGAAAATAAACAATAAATATCAATAAATATCAAAACAATAAATATCAAAAACAATAAATATCAAAACAATATCAAAAAAGAAATAATGAGGCTACATTTGAGCAGAGGTCTGATTGAAGAGTATCAGCAAAGCACTGAAGGTAGTGTGTAGGCAGGCGGAGAAAGCACTGTGTACAAAAGCCCCAAGAAGACAACATACTTAACATTTTATGAAGGTCAGGATAATTAAACAGAGTGGAAACAAATGTTAGAGATACAGACAGCCCTGGGCCTCAAGATACAGCCCAGGCATGCTGGGATCTATAGACCCACTAAGAACTGACTCAAATAAACCATTCAAATGTGCCATGGGTTGAATTGTGCCCCCTAAAATATGTATGCTGAAGCTCCAACACCCAACCTCAGGTAAATAAGGTATAATAAAGTCATGAGAGTGAGCTCCTAATTTGATAGGGTTTGTGACCTTATTAGAAGGAGATCTCTCTCCTCTTCTCCCCCCTTCCTGCCCTCCCTTCCCCTCCCCTCTTCTCTCTCTAACATGTGAGGACACAGAGCATGACCATCAGCAAGCCAGGAAGAAAGGAAGTTCTCACCAGAAACCATATTGATTGGTACCTTGATTTTGGACATTCAGCCTCCAGAACTGTGAGAAATAAATGATACCCGTTCTTTAAGCCACCCTGGTTACAATATTTTGTTATGGAAGCCTGAACAGATGAATACAAAATGCATTCCAAGAAATCTGAATATAACTCACTCTCTCTGAATGCTGTGAGTGAGTCTCCAAGTAAAAAATAGCCATACCTTCTAAATTGTATTAAAATATTGAAGTGAAATGACCTTACCATACCTCAACTGACCTCCAGATTTTCAATATTACTTTGTTTTCACTATAATTAAGATGACTTTTTACTTAGAGTTCTTTCTTCTCACAGCATGTTCCATTTTTATTTTCAATTTTCTATTTTTTAATCTTTATTATTGCAAGTATCACAGATGTTCTCCCTTTTCCCTACCATTGAACCCCTCTTCTCCACTCCCACCCTCTTTCTGCCTTCCCCACATTATTGTCTGTGTCCATTGATTATGCATATACACATATCAGTTCTTTGGTTTATCTCTTCCTACACCCCATATCCCATCCCTCTGAAGTTTGTCAGTCTGTTCCCTACTTCCATGTCTCTGGATCTATTTTGATCATCAGCTTATTTTGCTCATATTCCAAAAATAAGTTAGATCATGTGGTACTTGTCTTTCTCTGCTTGGATTATTTCACTTAGAAAAATACTCTCTAGGTCCCTCCATGTCCTCTCAAAGGGTAAGATATCTTTCTTTCTTACAGCTGCATAGTATTCCATTTTGTAAATGCACCACAGCTTTTTTAGCCACTCATCTACTGATGGGTACTTGGACTATTTCCAGATCTTAGCAATTGTAAATAGTGCTGCTATGAACATGGGGGTATATATATTCTTTCTGATTGGTGTTTCAGGCTTCTTAGGATATATTCCTAGAACTGGGATCACTGGGTCAAATGGCAATTCCATTTTTAATTTTACGAGGAAATACCATAAAGTTTTCCATAGTGGCTGCACCAGTCTGCATTACCACCAGCAGTGTACTAGAGTGTCCTTTTCTCCACACCCTCGCCAGCACTTGTTGTTTGGTGATTTGTTAATGGCAGCCATTCTGGCAGGTATGAGGTGATACCTCATAGTTGTTTTAATTTGCATCTCTCTGATGATTAATGACGTTGAGCATTTTTTCATATGTCTCTTGGCCATTTGTATGTCCTGTTTGGAGAAGTGTCTATTCAGGTCCTCTGCCCATTTTTAAATTGGATTGTTTGTCCTCCTTTTGTTGAGCTGTATGAGTACTTTATATATTTTGGATATTAACCCCTTATCTGATGTAACTTTGGCAAATATCTTCTCTTAAAGAGTGGGTTCCGTTTTAATTTTTATGCTGGTTTCTTTTGCTGTTCAGAAGCTTTTTAGGTTTATATAGTCCCATTTATTAATGTTTTCTTTTGTTTCTCTTGCCCTAGGCGATGTATTGGTGAAAATTCTGCTAGGTGTCATTTCTGAGATTTTGCTGCCTACCTTTTCTTCTAGGATTTTTATGGTTTCACACAGGACATTTAAGTCTTTTATCCATTTTGAATTTATTCTTCTGTATGGTGTAAGTTGGTAGTCTAGTTTCATTTTTTTTTCATATACCTGTCCGATTTTCCCAACACTATTTATTGAAGAGACTGTCTTGTCTCCATTGTATGTTCTTGCTTCCTTTGTCAAATATTAATTGTGCATAATGTCTTGGGTCGATTTCTGGATTCTCTGTTCTGTTCCATTGATCAATATGCCTGTTCTTGTGCCAGCACCAGGCTGTTTTGATTACGATGGCTTTGTAGTGTAATTTAATATCTGGTATTGTGATCCCTCCAACTTTGTTTTTCTTTTTCAAGATTGCTGTAGCTATTCAGGGTCTTTTTTGGTTCCATATAAACTTTTGGAATATTTGTTTTAGATCTGTAAAATATGCCACTGGCACTTTTTTTTTAATCATCACTGGAGGATATTTTTCTATTTGTCTTTAGATAGAGTAGGAGGGAGGGAGAGAGGGAGAGAGAAACATCGATGTGAGAGAGATACATTAATTGGTTGCCTCCTACACGACCCCGACCAGCGCCAGGGACCAAGCCACAGCTGAGGTACATGCCCTTGACCAGAATGGAACCTGTGACTCTTTGGTCCATGGGCCAATGTTCAAACCACTGAGCCAAACCAGCCAGGGTGCCACTGGTACTTTAATAGGGATTGCACTGAATCTAAAGATTGCTTTGGGTAGTATGGATATTTTAATGATGCTAATTCTTCCAATCCATGAACATGGTATATGCTTCCACTCTTTTTATATCTTTCTCTATTTCTTTTTTCAATGTCCTGTAGTTTTCTGAGAACAAGTCTTTTACCTCCTTGGTTAAGTTTATTCCCAGGTATTTTAATTTTTTTCTTGCAATGGTAAATGGGATTTTTAAAAAAGTTTTCCTTTCTGAGTATTCATTATTGATGTATAAGAATGCTATTGATTTGTGGATGTTAATTTTGTATCCTCCTACTTTGCCAAATTCATTTATTAAATCTAGTAAATTTTTGATGGAGCCTTTAGGGTTTTCCATGTGCAATATCATGTCTTCTGCAAATAATGACAGTTTCACTTCCTCCTTTCCAATATGGATGCCTTATATTTTTTCTTCTTGTCAGATCACTGTGGCTAAGATTTCCAGTACTATGTTGAATAAGAGTGGTGAAATAGACATCCCTGTCTTGTTCCCATTCTTAAGAAAAAATGCTTTTAGTTTTTGCCCATTTAGTATGATGTTGGCTGTAGGTTTTTCATATATGGCCTTTATTATGTTGAGATATAATTCCTCTATTTCCACTTTGCTGAGCGTTTTTATCAGAAATGGGGCTGGATTATGTCAAATGCTTTTTTAGCATCTATTGATATGATCATATGGTTTTTATCTTTCACTTTGTGTATGTGGTGTATCACATTTATTGATTTGCGAATATTGTACCAGCCTTGCATCCCTGGGATGAATCCCACTTGGTCATGGTGAATACTTTTTAAAATATATTGCTGGATCCGATTTGCTAATATTTGGTTGAGAATTTTGGCATCTATGTTAATCAGGGATATTGGCCTGTAGTTTTCTTTCTTTGTAGTGTCTTTATCTGGTTTTGGAGTTAAGATTATGCTGGCCTCATAAAAGGAGCTTGGAAGTATTCCTTCCTCTTGAATTTTTGGGAATAGTTTGAGGAGAATAGGTATGAGTTCTTTGAATGTTCAATAAAACTCTCCTGTGAAGCCATCTGGATCTGGGATTTTGTTTGCTAGGAGTTTATTGATTGCAGCTTCAATTTCCTTAGTTGTTATTGGTCCGTTCAAGTTTTCTGACTCTTCCTGGTTCAGTTTTGGGAGACTGTATGATTCTAGGAATTTGTCCATTTCACCTAGGTTGTCCAATTTGTTGGCATATAATTGTTCATCATATTTTCTTAAAATCCTTTGTATTTCTGTGGTGTCAGTTATTACTTCACCTGTTTCATTTTTTATTTTATGTAGTTGGGTCCTCTCTCTTTGTTTCTTAGTGAGTCTGGCTAAAGATTGATCAATCTTATTTATCTTTTCAAAGAACCAGCTTTGGGTTTCATTGATCTTTTATACTGTTTTTTTTGTGTGTGTGTGTGTGTGTTTTTAGTCTCTATGTCATTTCTGCTCTGACCTTTATTTCCTTCCTTCTACTTACTGTGTGTGTGTTTTGTCTTCTCTTTCTAATTCTTTAAGTTGTAGGTTTAGATAGTTTATTAGAAATGTTTCTTGTTTCTTGAGGTAGACTTGTAATGCTATGAACTTCCCTCTCAGGATTGCTTTCACCCTGACCCATATATTTGGTGTTGTTGTGTGTTCATTTTCATTACTTTCCAGGACAGTTTTTATTTCTTCCATGATCTCATTGGTAACCTGTTTACTGTTTAATAACATACTGTTTAGCCTCCACGTGCTTGAATGTTTTTGAGTGTTTTTATTGTAATTGATTTCTAGTTTCATGCCATTGTAATCTGAGAACATGCTTGATATTATTTCGGTCTTCATGAACTTGTAGAGACTTAGTTTGTGTCCTAACATGTCTGTCTCTGAGAATGTCTCATATGCACTTGAGAAGAATGTATATTCTGAAGCTTTGGGGTGAAATGTTCTGTAAATATCAGTTAAATCTATCGAATCTAGTGCCATGTTTAGTGGTCTGTTTCCTTGTTATTTTTTTGTCTAGAAGATCTATCCAGTGATGTTAGGGGGTGTTAAAATATTCTACCATGATTGTATTACTGTCTATCTTTCCCTTAAAGTCCTCCAGAAGTTTTTAAGTACATGCTGGTGCTCCTATATTGTGTGCATATATGTCTACCAGTGTTATACCCTCTTGTGTGATCCCTTTAATATTATGTAGTGACATTCTTTGTCTCTTGTTATGGCCTTCATTTTGAAGTTTATTTTGTCAGATATGAATATTACTACCACAGCTTTTTTTTTTTCATTTCCGTTTGCATGGAAATAAATTTTCAATCTTTTCAATTTCATCCTGTGTTAGTCATTTATTCTGAGGTGGGTCTCTGGTAGACAGCATATATATAAGTCATGTTTTCTTGTCCATTCAGGTACCCTATGTCTTTTGATTAGATCATTTAAACTATTTACATTAAGGTTATTACTAATAGTTACTTATTTGTCATTTTTATTTTTTATGCCTGTGTTTCTCTTTCTGCCTCTACTTCTTATTCTTACAACAGTCCATTTAGCATTTTTGAAAGCTCTAGTTTGGTGGTAGTAAAGTCCTTTAGCCTTGTTATGTTTCATGTTGTCCCAAAGCTCCCTTAAAATATCCTGCTTTAAAATTTTTTTTTCTATTTATTGTTTTGATTAGGTGATTTTTTTTTTTTACCTTGTCTTCTAATACACTGATTTGGTCCTCAGCTTCTTCTAATCTACTATTGAATCCTTCCAGGGTATTCCTTTTTTTTAAGAAAAATTTTTTTCTTTATTGTTTAAAGAAAGAGGAATGGAGAGAGAGAGAGAGATGGAAACATCAATGAGAGAGAACATTGATTGGCTGCCTCCTCCATGCTCCCCATTGGGGATTTGGCCCACAACCTGGGCATGTGCCCTGAGCGGGAATCAAACCAGTGACCTCTTGGTGCATGGGTCGATGCTCAACCACTGAGCCACACCAGCTGAGAGAGGGTATTCTTTTTTTTTTTTTCTTTTTTAAAATTTTATTTGCAGTTTACATTCAATATTATTTTTATCAATTTCAGGTGTACAGCATAGTGGTTAGACAATCATATACTTTACAGTGTTCCGAGAGGGTATTCTTTATTTTAGCTATGTCATTCTTCATTTCCATTTTGTTCTTATTTATTGTTTCTATATCTGTTTTCATGCTGATGAAGTTTCTTCTAAATTCATTGTAGGTCTCATTAAGTTGTTTGAACATCCTTATAACCATTACTTTGAACTCTATATCTGATAAATTGCTCTCCTCCATTTCATTTAGCTCTTTTTCTGGAGCTTTCTCCCATTCTTTCATTTGGGGTTGGTTTCTTTGTTTCCTCATTTTGCTGTTTCTTTGTATTTTTTTTTCTGTGCATTGTATAAGACTGCTAATGCCTCCCAGTTTTCATGGAGTTGTCTTCTTATGTGACCCAGTAGAGTAGTCTCCTTGATCTTCTTAGCTGGGTGCTTGAGGAATCACCCCTGTGTGTGTTATGTGGGCTCTCCTGTTGAATTTGGGTCTTGATTGCTGTTGTTCATTTGTTGTTTGTTTGTGAGTCACAGTCACAGGGTTGTTGACTAAGCCTCAACTCCAACATAATTTGTGTAAGCCTCATGCCAACTATCATATAGGTGCTGATAGAACAAAACAAAGCATGACCAAACAAAACTAGAAAGAACTTGAAAAAAGTATCAGAAATAACAGTAATAAAAGCAACAGCCTCAACAAGAAGATTAAAAAACAAACAAAACACACACACACACACACAGAATTCTACAAGGTGTGAGTTCAAAAAATTAGAGGTTGGAAGAAATATGAAAGCAAACAAGGCAGAGACAAGAAATAGGGTAAGTAGAAAAAATAAAGGGTAGAAAATAATAAATAAAATAATAATAATAATTTCAGAAAGTAATAATGCTAAATAAAATACAATATAGAATAGGAAAGTAAAGAGTAAAGAATGGGGAAAGAAAAAAATTGAATTAAGAATTAATTAAAATAAAATAAAAACCACCAAAACAACAACCACAACAAAGAAACCCCTTGGATCTGCTATTTGTGGAGGTCACTGAGTTTATGTTGTTGGATCTGGTTCATTGGTGTGTGAGTCCCTGCCCTTTTGGGTAGTTTTCTGGTGCAGGCCAATGTGAATTGCTGTCCCTGCTTGGCCTTGGGCAACCTGGCTGAAGTACGGCAGGGCAAGACCCCAAGTAGTCCAGTGGTCAGGGCTTCCCTAGGTGGCTTAGCATTTTAAATTCCCACCAGCAATATATGTCCTGTTTCTTTCTATTGTTACCAAAAATTGGTACCGTCAATGTTTTTATTTTTTATTTTTTAATTTTAGCCCTTCTAATAAGCCTGTGATGATGTCTTGTGATTTTAATGTGCATTTCTTTAGTATCTGGTGATGTAGAAGATTCTTTTATCTTCTTATTTTCCATTTGCATATCCTGCTTAGTAAAATTACTGTATTTTGCCCATTTTCTAATAGGTTTTATTCATTCATTCATTCATTCATTCATTCATTCATTCATTTATTCATTCATTCATTTTTTTACAGTGAGTTTTGAGGCTTCTTTTTATAGTCTAGATACTAGTATTTTTGGATATGTTTCTTTCAAAATTTTATTCTACTCTGTAGCTTGCTTTCATTCTCTTAACAGCCTTTTTCTAAAAGTTTTATACTTTGTAAAATATTTAAGACCGTAATAAAGTTTGACTTAAATGTTTACTTAGGTTCAGTTTTTTTTTTTCTTATACTCATGGATGTTCAAGTGCTCCAGCATAATTTTTGTGATTGTTGAATTATATTTGCATTTTTGTTAAACATTGGTGTTATACTTGTAGAGGTCTATTTTTTGGTTCTGTATTCTGCTCCATTTATCTATGTGTCTATACCATCACCAATACCACAATGTAATGATTACTATAGCTGTATAAAAGATTTTGATGAGTTAGAGTGATCCTGGACTTTATTCTTCTATTTCAACATTTTTTACCCATTATAAGTCTTTTGTCTTTCCATATAAATTTTAGAATAAACTTGTGTATGTCTACAAAAATCCTTACTGGAATTCTGATAAAAATTTCATTAAACCTATAAATCTGTTTGGGAAGAGAATTAATATCTTTACTCTATTGAATCTTCCTATCTATGAACAGGTTATATCTCTCTATTTCTTTAGATCTTCTTTGATATCTTTCATCAGTACTTGTAGTTTTAAGCATACACATCCTGTCCATGTTTTAAGTTTACATTTAAACATTTCATTTTCTTTGGAATGATCGCAAATAATTTTATGTTTTTATTTTAGTTTCCACATGTTCAGTGTTAGTGTATGCAAATGTGATTGATTGGTTTTATGTCCTAAAACCTTGCTAAACTCATTTATTAGTTCTAGGAGGAATTTTTGTAAATTTCTTGGAATTTTTGGGTAACATTGGTTAATAATATTATATAAATTTTCAGTTGTACAACACTATAATATGACATCTGCATACTCTATTACGTGTTCACCACCTAAAGTCTAGTTTCCTTCCTTTAAAGCATGTTTGGCCGCCTTTACCCACGTCATCTTTCCCCTCTGGTAACCACCATATTGTCTGTATCTATCAGTATGTTTTTGTTTGTTCGTTTGTTGCTTTTTGTTTTATATCCCACAGGTGAATGAAATCATATGGCTCTTAGCTTTTTCTGTCTGACTTATTTTGCTTAGCATAATATTCTCAAGGTCCATCCATGTTGTCACAAATGCAAGTATTTCATCTTTCCTTGTGGCTGAGTAGTATTCCATTGTATGTATGTATTACATATTTATTACATGATCTTTTGATGGACACTTAGGTAGTTTCCATGTCATGGCTATTGTAAACAGTGCTGCAGTGAACCAAAGGGTACATATATATCTTTGCAAACAAGTGTTTTGAAACTTTTCTGGGTAGATAAATACCCAGAGAAGGGATTTTTGGGTTATATAGTAGTTTCATTCTGAATTTTTTGAGGAACCTCCATACTGTTTTCCATAGAGGCTGCACCAATTTACATTCCCACTAACAGTGTATGAGCATTCCCTTTTCTCTTCATCCTCTCAAAATCATTTTATTGCTTGTCTTTTTGAAAATAGCCATTCTAACTGGTGTGAGGTAATATTGTATTGTGCTTTTGATTTCCATATCTCTAATAACTGGTGATGTTGAATAACTTTTCTTTGTCTGATAGTCATCTGGTTGTTTTCCTTGGAAAAGTGTGTATTCAGGTTCTCTGCCCAATTTTTAATTGGATTGTTTCTGTTGTTGGTGGTAAGTTGTATGAGGTTTTTTTTTTTATAGATTTTGGATATTAGCCTCTTGTTGGAAGTATCATTTGCAAAAATCTTCTCCCACTCAGTCGGTTGAATTTTAGTTTTGTTGTTGGTTTCTTTTGATCTACAGAAGCTTTTTAGTTGAATATAGTCTGATTCATTTATTTTTGCTTTGTTTCCCTTGCCTTTGGAGTCAACTTCAACAACAACAACAAACAAAACAAAACAAAAAAGAACCTCTAAGACCAATGCCCATAAGCTTAGTGCCTAGGTTTTCTTCTATATATTTCATTGTGTCTGGTCTTACATTCAATGTTTAAATTCATTTTGAGTTATTTTTTTTATGGCGTAAGATTGTAGTCTAGTTTTATTCTTTTGCATATGGCTGTCCAGTTTTCTCAATACCATTATTGAGGAGATATTTAAATTGTATATTGTTGGCTCCTTTGTAGAAATCCTTGCAATTTTTCACAATCATATAATCCACAAGTGGACAGTTTTATTTCTTCCTTTCCAGTCTGTATGCCTTTTATTAAATGTTTTATTTTTAAAGGCAACAAGTCCTGGTTCATTGATAATTTTTTGAAATGTAATTGACTTTTTTAAATTTTTTAAAAAATTTTTAAATTATTTTTTTTAATCCTCACCCGAGGACATTTTTCCATTTTTGTTCAGATAGAGTGGGAGGGAGAGAGAGGAAGAGAGAGAGAGAGAGAGAGAGAGAGAGAGAGAGAGAGAGAGAGAGAGAGAAACATCGACGTGAAAGGGACACATCGAGTGGCTGCTTACCACGCAACCAACCAGGGCCGGGGACAAACCGCAACCAAGGCACGTGCCCCTAGCGGGAACTGAACCCGGGTCTCTCTGGACCACAGGCTGACGCTCTAACCACTGACCCAAACTGGCCAGGGCATGACACTGATATTTTTAAGTGGGAAACATTTTAACTACTCACTCTGTTTGTTATAGAAGCATTCAAGTTGTCTATTCTATTTAGATCTATATCCTTTTCTAGGAATTTGACATTTCACTTAAGTTTTTTAAATATTTGGAATAAAATCATTCATAATGTTATTATACTATTGTCTTAATTTCAGCTGCCCCCATGCTTATGACTTCTTTTTATTTCCAATATTATTTATTTGTGTCTTCTCTTTTTTCATGTATAATTTCACCAGAGGTTTGTCAATTTTCAGTAGTTGTTATGAAAAAACAACTTCTTATTTAGTTGACCCTCTGTTTTGTTTCTTTGTTTTATTTGATTAATGTCACTTCTTATATTTATTATTTCTCCCCTTTCTTTAAATTTATTATATTTATATCTAACATTTTAAATATAATGCTTATATCACTATATTTCAGCTTTCACTTATTTCTAATAAAGCTTTCATGCCTATACATTTCTACCTAAGTACTGCTTTAGTCACATCCTACATATTTTGATGTTTTGTTTTTATTATTGTTCAATTAAGTATTTTATAATTTCCATTTGATTTCTTTACTGACTTTTAATTTATTTAGATGTGTGTTTTAATATTTTAAATGTAAAATAGGTTAAGTTTTCCATTTATTATGGATTTTTAACTTAATTACATAATCAGAAAATTTGGTCTGGAATTCAAGATGGTGGTGGAATCAGTGGAAGCTACACTTACCTCCTCACTGTACCAAATTGGAATTACAACTAAATTATAGAACAGTCATCATGAATAACCAACTGAAGACTAGCTAAAGAGAAGTCTTATAACCAAGGATTTACAGAAGAAGACACATCTAGGCTGATAGGGAAAGTGGAGATATAAAAAGTTATGGCCCTGTTCCCACAAGTGGTAGCTGTGGTTGTGGAGGGATATCTAAACTGCAGGGGGTTTCCCCTGAGAAGCATGAGATTTAAACCCTAAGATGGGCTCACCAACCCAGAGCTCCAGAGCTGGGCAAAGTTGCCCATATAATATCTGGCTATGAAAAGCAGCAGGGTTCCTTTCTGCCAGGGAGAGACAGGAGTCTTCTGGACTCACAGGAGCCTTCTTAAAGGTGCAACACACAAAATTTCATTCTCAGCCACTCACCTTGGGCTCTGGTGGAGGGAGGATGGAACAGACTAGAGTCATGTGATGTGAAGACAGTCTGGAGTTTGTGGTTCAGGGAAGATAGTTGAAGGGACAGCCACCAGAATCTCTCTGCTGAGTCATTCTCCCACACTGTAGACACAATCTTTCTTGGGTGGAGCATTCCTCTCCTTCTGGCATCAGCCTGGGGAAAATCAATAGCCCCACACTCTGAATTTCTTTTCTCCCCACCATGCAGAACTTACATCCTGCTGAGAGTTCATCTGCCTTGGCCAGGGTGTAGACATTTGTGCATATTAAGGAGGTGTCAGTGACTGAGTTGTGTGGCTTTAAATGGGGGCCAATTTTACCACTTTCCCATGAACCTGATTGGTGCTTAACCTTCAAAACAGTTGCACTAGAACCACCCTTCAGACTTCCAGTAGACCCACCCTCCAGGTTCCAGAGACTCCACCCACCCGACTCATAGTGGCTCCACTCTCTCAATGTTGGGACAGTATCTGAGACAGATGGAGTTGTGTGGCTCGGGTGGGGACCACCTCCCCGATACTTGACTATGCCAAGTCACATAGTCAGGCAGCCTGAGGGTCAATCTCATGCATGAATGGGCCAATAGAAATCAAGACTCAATTACAACAGGTGGGATCACACAACCCACAAAAGGTACATTCCTGAAGCACCCAGCTCAGTTGATCAAGGAGACTATACCACTGGACTCCACAGGAAACCTACTACTAAACACCACTCCATGAAGACTGGGAGGAAAGCAAACCTATCTCAAATGCATAAAAACAAACACAAAGACACAGCCAAAATTGGGATTCAAAAAAACATGTCCAAAATAAAGAACAGGAGAAAATCCAGAAAAAGAGCTAAATAAAATGGAGGCAAGGAATTTATCATATATAGACTTCAAAGTAATCATTATAAGGATGATCAACAGCATGAAACAGAACACAGAAACCATAAACAAAAAAACAGTCAGAAATGAAAAATACAATACCTGAAAAGAAGAATACACTTGAAGGAATAAACTGTAGGTTGGATGAAGCAGAGGATCAAATCAGTGATTTGGAATACAAGGTAATAAAAATGGCCAATCAGAGCAGCAAAAAGAAAGAAGAATGTGACAAATTGAGGATAGTTTAAAGGATCTTTGTGATAATATGAAGCGTAATAACATCCACAACACAGTGGTACAAGAAGGAAAAAAGGAAGAGCAAGGTATCAAGAATCCTTTTGAAGAAATAATGACCAAAAACTTCCCTAACCAGGTGAAGGAAAAAGACACACAAGTCCAGGGAGCATAGAGTCCCAGAAAAGATGAAGCTAGAGGTCCACACCAAGACACATCATAATTAAAATGCCAAAGGTTAATGACAAAAAAGGATCTAAAAAGAAGCAAGAGAAAGACAGTTAATTACCTACAAGGAAGCTCCCATAAGACTGTCAGCTGATTTTTTAACAGAAATATTTCATACCAGAAGGGATTAGTATGAAATATTCAAAATAATGACAAGTAAGGACCTACAACCAGAACTATTTTAACCAGTAAGGCTATCATTTAAAATGGAAGGAGAAATGAAAAGCTTCCCAGACAAGAAAAAGCTAAAAGAGTTTGTTACCAACAAACCAGTATTGCAAGAAATGTTCAAGGGCCTGCTTGAAGAAGAAGAGTAGAAGAATAATAAAATAGAGGAAGATAGTTAAAATAATAAAATGGAAATAAATATGTGCCTAACAATAATCACTTTAAATGTTAATGCCTTAAATGCTCCAATCAAAAGACATAAGGTATCTGAACAGATAAGAAAACAAGACTCTCTCTCTCTCTCTCTCTCTCTCTCTCTCTCTCTATATATATATATATATATATATATACATATATATACATATATATGTATATATATGTATCTATATATATATACATATATATGTATATATATGCTATCTACAAGACACCTACATCAGAAGAAAAGATACACACAGACAATAAATTAGGAATGGGAAAAGATATTCCATGCAAATTGAAAGGAAAATAAGAGCTGTGGTAGCAATAGGTATATCTGACAAAATGGACTTTAAAACAAAGGCTCCAGTAAGAGACAGAAAAGGGCACTATGTAATGATAAAGGGAGCAATACAACAAGAGGATATAACCCTTATAAACATTTATGCACCAAACATAAGGGTCACTAAATATGTAAAGGAAATCTTGACGGGCATAAAAGGAGAGAATGACAGTAATACAGTCATAGTAGGGGATTTTAACACCCCATTGACATCAAAGGGTAGGTCCTCTAGACACAAAATCAGCAAGGAAACAACAGCCTTAAATGACACATTAGATAAAATAGATTCAATTGATGTCTTCAGAGTATTTCACCCCAAAGCAGCATAATATACATCCTTTTCAAGTGTACATGGAACATTTTCTAGGATAGGCCACATGTTAGGACATGAAACAAGTCTCAATAAATTTTAGAAGATTGAAATCATGTCGAGTATCTTCTCTGACCACAATGGTATGAAACTAAAAGTCAATTACAAGAAAAAAAAAAACACCTAAAAATCACATAAAGAAGCGCAGGTTCAATAACACATTACTAAACAATGAATGGGTTAGCAATCAGATCAAGTAAGAAATCAAAAGATACCTTCAAACAAATGGAAATGAGAAGACAACAACACAAAATCTATGGGACACAGCAAAAGGAATCCTAAAGGGAAATTCATAGCATTAGAGGCCTACCTCAAGAAAAAAGTAAAATCACAAATAAGCAATCTAATTTTATACCTTAAGAAAATAGGAAAAGAAAAACATAGCCCAAAGTGAATAAATTTAAGGAAATAATAAAGACAAGAGGGAAAATAAACAAAATAAAGTCTAAGAAAAATAGATCAATGAAACAAAGAGCTGGTTCTTTGAAAAGATCTACAAGATTGACAAAACTTTAATCAGACTCATGAGGGTGTGGAGGAAAGGGGACTCTATTACACTGCTGGTGGGAATGCAGACTAGTGCAGCCACTATGGAAAACAATATGGTGTTTCCTCAAAAAATTAAAAATGGAACTGCCATTTGACCCAGTGAGCCTACTTCTAGGATTATATCCTAAGAAGCCTGAAACACCAATCAGAAAGAATATATGAACCCCTATGTTCAAAGCGGCACTATTTACAATTGCTAAGATCTAGAAACAGCCCAAGTGCCCATCAGTAGATGAGTGGATAAAAAAGCTGTGGTACATATACACAATGGAATACTATGCAGCTGTAAGAAAGAAAGATATTTTATCCTTTGAGACAACATGGAGGGACCTGGAAAGTATTATGCTAAGTGAAATAGGCTAGTCAGAGAAAGACAAGTATCACATGATCTCACTTACTTGTGGAATATAATGAACAAAATAAGGTGATGAACAAAATAGACCCAGAGACATAGAAGTAGGGCTCAGACTGACAAACTTCAGAGGAGGGTGCGGAGAGGAGGGAAGAGATAAACCAAAGAACTTACACATATAAGCATACCAATGGACATAGACAATAATGCGCGGGTGGGGTAGAGCGGGAGTGGGAAGAGGGTGACAATGGGGGAAAAAGGAAAAACATATGTAACAAAAATAAATTGATTAAATTAAAAAAAGAGAGAGAGGAACCAAATAAATAAAATCAGAAATGAAAGAGAAGCAATAACAACTGACACCAAGGAAATAAAAAGGATTGTACGAAAATATTTTGAACAAACAAATTCAACAATCTTTTAAAAAATGGATGAATTCCTAAAAACATACAACTTTCCAAAATGGAATCAGAATCAGAGAATCTAATTAGAGAAATTATAACAAGTGAAATTGAAGCAATAATAAAAACACTCCAAACAAACAAAAACCCTGGACTCAGTGGCTTCACAGGTGAATTTTACCAAACATACAAAGAAGAACTAACACATATCCTTCTCAAAATATTCCAAAAAAATTTAAGAGGATGGAAGACTCCCAAGCTCATTTTGTGAGTCTAGCATTATCCTAATTCCAAAACCATATAAAGGCACTAAAAGAAAGAAAATTATAGGTCAATATCTCTGATGAACATAGATGCTAAAAACCTCAACAAATATTAGCCAACCAAATCCAGCAATACATTAAAAATATCTTACACCATTATCAAGAAAGATTCCAAGATGCAAGCTTGGTACAATATCCACAAATCAATAAATGTGATACACCACATAAACAAAATGAAAGATAAAGATCACATGATTATATCAATAGATGTAGAAAAATCATTTAATGAAATCCAGCACCCATTTATGATTTAAAAAAAAATCTCAGCAAAGTGGGAATAGAAGGAACATACTTCAACATAATAAAGGCCATATATGACTAACCAACATCATACTAAATGCGCAAAAATTACAAACATTTCCCTTAAGATCAGGAATAGGACAGGGATGTCTGCTTTCATCACTCTTATTCAAGATAACATTGGAAGTCCTAGCCACAGAAATCAGACAAGAAGAAGAAATAAAAGGCATCCAAATTGGAAAGGAGGAAATAAAACTGTCATTATTTGCAGATGTGATATTGTATATAAAGAATCCTTAGGCTTCCAGCAAAAAACTACTAGAACTAATAAATGAATTCATTAAAGTAGCAGGATATAAAATAAATATCCAGAAATCAGTTATATTTTTATACAACAATAATAAACTATCAGAATGGGGATCAAAGAAAACAATCCAATGCACAATTGCTTGAAAACATAAAATACATGGGAATAAATTTAACCAAGGTTGTAAAAAACCTGTAGAAAGAAAATTATGTTTATTAGAAAATTAAATAAACTAATACATGCATAAAAACCCTAATAAATTTAGAACAACAAAAAAAATAACCCCACAATGTTCTTTGAAAAGAACATTCCAAAAAGGGGAGAAAATAGGAAAGACATCATACCAATTCTATCACCTCATTACGGCTACAGTTCACACAGAGATGTAGTTTCTCCCAAACTTTTTGCCTGTGAATGTTTTCACAGTTTTAATCATAGATGTCATTTTGTGTCCACTTTTAGTAAATTTAACATTGTATTTTCCCATTTAGAAACATAATTTTCATATTCATAATAGTAAGGGTTGAAGAGTGTTTCAACAAAGGAGTTCATCACCACAAAACCAGTACTATATGAAATGTTGAAAGGTCTTCCTGGAGAAGAACAAAAATATGAACAATAAAATGGCAATTAATACATATCTATCAGCAACTGAATCTACAAACAAAATGATCAAGCAGAACAGAAACAGACTCAGATACTGAGAAGTTTTTGTTGCTTGCCAAAAGGGAGGGGGCTGGGGGATGGGTGAAATAGATGAAGGAATTAAGAAGTACAAATTGGTTGTTAGACTGATGAACCTCAAAAGGAAGTGGGGAGGGAGGGTGGGATGAGATAAACCAAAAAACTTCTATGCATATATGAATAACCAATGGACACTGACAATAGTGTGGGGAAGGCAGACGTGGGGCGGGATTGGGGAGGAGGGGGTCAATGGGGAAAAAAGGGGGGGACATCTCTAATGCATTCAACAATAAAGATAAGTTAAAAAAAAGAATTGTAGTAGTTTTTTAAACTTTTTTTTCCCTTTTGTTTATTAGCCCCACTTGATGTACAGATAAAGATGATGAGGCTCAGAAAGGTCAAGCAATGTGCCAAGGGTCACATAGTGACAAAGTCACAACACAAATCCAGATGTTTGTTTTAAGTACTGCTTTATTTCCACTATACCTCTCCACCTCTCTTTCACAGAAAATCATGAAGTGAGATAACATAAAGAAATCTGTATGTTATCCTACAGAGAATGACAGAGGAAAGTTGTAGAAGGGAGAGGTTGGGGACAGAACAATACTCAAGGTACCCATCAGGCTAAAGCCTTTAGATTTTTATTTATAGCAGAAGCCTGCATCCTCCTCTTCACATGCCAAAATATTTTTCTTTAGATCATTCCATTTATCCTTTGGTGTGATGGACATGGTTTGAAAAACAGCATTAAATTCAACTTATATACAATGGGCACTTCTGTTTTCCCCTCTTTTATGAAAAGATGGTTGTATTCTTGTCCTCTGACACTCAGTCCTCAATCCCACCAATCTTCTTTGGCTATACCAGGCTTGTCCATTAAATTTCTTGAAGAAATTACCCTGAAATTCTGAAATGGATAGAATTTGAGGGTAGCACAGCCCTAGGATTTTAAAACTGTAGTTTATTCTGAGGGTGGGGATGATCAGGGAAGTGCTAACTATGGTCAGGCTCTGGATCCTACATGCTGGGTAGTATCCATTCAGAAGAAGTAAGGAGTTTGTCCAAAGAGCAATGCTCTGGCTGGGCTAGTTCAAGCCACTTTTGTACTCCCAGAGATGGTGGGAATTAGGCAGAGAAAAAAATTCTAGGTCTACTAGCTCCTGCTTTGTTTTAGCAAATATAATACAACTTTGCAAAAAACTATTTGTTCTTTGCCCACCCAAGAGACAAGTGTTCTCAGCCTTGGGTAAAAAAGGAATAAACCTAACATTCTTCCTACTGGGAATCTTAAAATATCAGTGCTTAAAGAGCTCTCTAAAACCATCTAGTTTTTACCCTTCATGTTACATATGGGAGGACTCAGGGGGAAAAAAAAAACACAGCGAAAATACTTATCTAATATCACAGAATGAGTTAGTCACAGAGTTAAGAAGATAATGTGAATGTCCTGAATCCTGGGCCAGTGCTTTTTCATTGTACTGTAGGCTGACTCTTGATGACTCTAAGTGGATTAGGTAGGTAATCAAGAAAGTGGAACACCTTACTCTGCCCATACAATGCTTGCAACTTTACATGTATGATTTCCTCTTGTTGCCACACTTATCATCTTTTGATGAAATGATAATAATATCTACTTGAGAGTTTTTGTCAGGATTAAATGACTTCATATTTGAAATACATTAAGCAGAGAGTTTGAAGAATGATGTCAGAAAAATGGTACACTAGGAAGTTCCAAGTTCCTGATCCCAGCCCCAACAGAAAAATTGAAAAACAACCATAGCTGTCTGAATCAACTTTATAGGAGATCTTAAAACCAGTAAGATGGTTACACTAACCAAACAAACACTCAGTGAAGAAAAAACCATCTTCAATATGATAGGAAATCATAGTGGTGTTTTTACTTGCCCTTGCCCCACTCCCTCTCCAATGCAGAAATCTTAGTCTTGAGCAGGTGGCATCTGGGTTCCTAGTTCCCTCTCTGGGAACAGAGGACACAGAATGGACTTTCATCTGATTTAATCATTCTGGGGTATAACAAAATGAATAATGCAAGCTGCTTATCTTTTTATGTAAAACTTAGAAAACTAGTATAAAAAGTTGAAGTTACTACTCATAAAAGATACAAGTCAGACTGCAAACCCACTGATGCTTGTGGCAAGAGATTACAGATGGAAACATACAATGGACCATCTAACACTTGAAGGAAAAACTGGGATGAAACTATTTGGGTAATTAGGACATTTAAAGGCAGCCATATATATGGAGTAATTTAGAAAATCATGAGCATACCCAGTTGATATTGCATGCTTTAAAAAGTCCTGAGAAGACCTTAAGTTTTCACATTAGGCTGATTTCTGAGCTCAGAGAAAGCCAAACTAAGTGGTGAAGAAGTGCCCTAGAAGAGAGACAATCAGTATGATTGGGAGAGGTGGTTGTTCTCTCCATTTTGGTTTTTGTTTGTTTGTTTCATTTCCCTGGATTTCAATGAAATTTCTATCAAAACAGTAGCTGAAATTACCTAAAGGAACAGAGAATTCAATGATCACACATGACAAGGAATAATCTTTGTAAATATAATTTAGAAAGATATTTCAAAATGGACTATTAAAGCTTTTAACCATTAAAAAAAACAAAACAAAACAACAACAAAAAAAAATAGCAAACACAGGGGAGGCATAGGAAACTGGTTTCCATTGTTACCACATTTTACTATCAAATGCCTAATATCAAAAATAAGAAAAATTGCAAGATATACAAAGAAACAGGAAAAAAATAATTCATTCAAAGGAACAAATATATTCATAAAAAATAATCCTGAGAAAACCCAATCAGCAAATTTAATAGAAAAGACTATTTAAATATTGTCTTAAATATGCTCAAATTACTAAAAAATGCATAAAGAGCTAAAATAAATTATGAAAACCACATATGAACAAAATAAGAATATCAACCAAAAGACAAATATTATAAAAACTTCAGAAGGAAGCAAAAATTCTGGAGATTAAAAATATAATAACTAAAATTAAAACCTCAATAGAGAGAGGCCCAGCAGCACATCTGAGCAAAGAAAAGAATCAGTAAACTTATAACAAAACAATTTAAATTGAGTCAGAAGAGAAAAAAATGTGAACAGAGTTTAAGGGATTTGTGGGAAACCATGAAGAAGCAAATATACTCATTATGTAAGTCCTAAATTGAGAAGAGAAAGAGAAATGAGCAAACCTATTATCTGAAGAAATACTGGCTGAAAACTTTCCAAATTTGTTGAAGCACGTGAATCAACAAGTTTAAGTTCAACAATCTCCAAGTAGGATAATTCCAAAATAGAGCCACACTGAGACACATTCTAATCAAACTGACAACAGACAAAGACAAAGACAGCAATAAAGAAATGACTCATTTTGAAATAAGAGATCCTTGATAACATTGTCATCAATTTCTCATCATAAACCTTGGAACAGAGAAAGTAGTAGAATTATATATTTAAAAGCACTTAAAGAAAAAACCTTGTCAACTAAGAATTCTATGTCCAAAAAACCTGTTCTTCAGAAATAATGGAGAAATTGTTACATTTCCAAATAACAAGATCTGATGAAGTTCAGTACAATTAGACCTACCAAATTTAAAATGCTAAAGGGAGTTCTTCAGGTTGACATAAAATGATACTACACAGAAACCCAAAACTGAAGGAAGACAAAAAAAATCCCTGGACAGGTAAAAATAATAGGCAAATATAAAAGCCAGTGTTTATGTAATGTTGCTTTGTAATTCCACTTGTTATATTCTACATGGTTTAAAAGATAGATGAATAAAATAGTTATAAATACATGTTATAGTACACAGAACATATAAAAATGTAATTGGTGACATCAGTAACCTAAAAAGAGGACAGAGATGTGTAGGAGTATAGTGTTTTTTAAATAACTGAAGGTAAATTGGTATCAATTCAAATTAAATTTTTATAACTCTAGCATGTTATATATAATCTCAGTTGGAACCACAGAGAACACATCTATATAATAAACACCAAATAAATTGGAAGAGGCTCAAAATGTGTCACTATAAAATCATTAAATAACAAAAGAAAGTAGTAATTGTAGAAATGAGGGACATAAACAGCTGTAAAGGCACAGAGAAACAAATTGCAAAATTTCAGTAGTAAATCCTACCTTATCATTAATTGCTTTAAGTATGGATGGATTCAACTTCCAATTAATGGGCATATGTTGACAGAAGGGATAAATAAACATAAGTCTACTATATGTTGTATACAGGGAATTTTTCAAGTTGAAGTGAAAGGACATTAAATAGTAACATAAAGACACATGGAAGTATGAAACTCACTGGTTAAGGTAAATATATAGAAAGAATACTCCAATACTGTAATGGTGATGTGTAATTTGCTTTTAAACCTCATATAAAAATTAAAAGACAAAAAGTTTAAGAATAACCATAACTACAATAATTATTTAATATGTACCCAATATAAAATACATAAGTTGTAACATCAATAACATGAAATGTGGGGGGAGGGTAGTAAAAGCATAGAGTTTTTGTGTGTGAGGGAAGTTAAGTCAACATCGTCTTAAAATAGGCTATAAATATAAGATGAATTTTGTGAGCCTTATAATAATCACAAAGAAAAAACAGTAGATATACAAAGATAAAGGGAAAGAAATAAAAGCATATTGCTACAAAAAAAATTCATTAAATTACAAAGGAAGACAGCAAAAGAGAAAGGAAAAAAAACCAAACAAAAAACTACAAAACATACCAAACAATAGAATGGCAATAGTAAGCACTTCCCTATAAAAATTTATTTAAAAGACTTTTATGCATGAGAAATACATTTTATTTTGCTTCCACAACATAAATGATCCACTTAAGAGTAACGCAGGATAAGAGTTATTTTTTAAAGGGGGTGGTTTATGAAAACTTATAAAGAATATATGATATGGGAGTTCCTGTGTTCAATCTCCTACAATTTAATTGTACCTAAGTGTGGATTCAACCTTTATCTGGTGGGAGAAAAAATCATACAATTTTCTACTCAAAACAGTGTTTTATATTTTTGTTTTTGAGGTAATGTTGGTTTATAACATCATGTAAGTTTCAGGTCTGCAATATTATAATTTGGCATCTATATATACTCCATTTTGCTCACCACCAAAGTCTAATTTTCATTCATCATTATGCAAATGAACTCCTTTACCTGTTTCACACTCCTGTCATCACACTTTCCCTCTGGTAACCACTAATGTTGTCTGCCTCTATAAGTTTGTTTTCATTCGTTTGTTTTGTTTTATATTCTACATATGAGGGATATCATATGGTATTTATCTTTTTCTTCTTTACAGTAATCCTCACTGGAGGATATTTTTCCATTTATCTTCAGATAGAGTGGGAGGGAGAGAGGGAAGGAGAAAGAGAGAGAGAGAAAGAGAGAGAGACATTGATTGGTTGCCTCCCGTATGACCCTGACCAGGGCCCGAGACGAACCGCAACTGAGGTACATGCCCTTGGTCGGAATTGAACCCGTAACTCATTGGTCTGCGGGCCGATGCTCTAACCGCTGAGCCAAACCAGCCAGGGCTCTGGTATTTATTTTTTTCAATCTGATTTATTTTACCTAAAATAATACCCTCAAGGCCATCCAAGTTGTCACAAAAGGCAAAATTTCACCTTTTTATGGCTGAGTAGTATTCCATTGTGTGTGTATGGATATAAATCTATTTTTCTATATCTATATCAATCAGCATATCTATTGACTGATATGTCACATCTTCTTTATCCATTCTTCCCTCAATGAATACTTAGGTTGTTTCCATATCTTGGTTATTGTAAATAATGCTGCAATAAACATAGTGTTTGTGTATATATATATATATATATATATATATATATATATTTATTTATCTATATCTTTATCTATATCTATATATCTTTTTGAATTAGTTTTTGCATATTCTTCAGATAAGTGCTCAGAAAAGGAATAGCTGGATCATATGGTAGTTCTATTGTTAATTTTTTATAATAGCTATATTAACAGGTGTGAAGTCATATCACATTATGGTTTTGATTTGTATTTTGGCCATTTATGTTTTTTTATTAATAATGTCTATTTAGGTCTTTTGCCTTTTTTTTAACATTAAGAGTGTGTGTGTGTGTGTGTGTGTGTGTGTGTGTGTATGTGTATAATTTTCTTAATTTTGAAGAATATTAGGAATATTCCCAAGTTTATTAACCATCTGTAATTTTTCCCCTTTGACTTTTTATATCCTTTGACCATTTTTTATTGGATTGTTTGTTAATCTTTTTTTTTTTATTATTATTAAGTGAACTTACATATGAGGCTTATCCTGGTTGGTGGCAAGATGACATGGATATCCTCGGCACCTTCCACCCCTAGACTCTGTGTTTTATAGCTAAAAGTAGTGAATCTACATGCTGGGAAAGAAATGTGTGTTTAACCTGAGGCAGGTTGTGGGGGTGGGTGTGCCAGGTGCTGAGAGGCTCTGGCACAAAAACTGGTTAAAAGACAGATAGCATCAAGGACGTCTCGCTCCAGAGGTAGAGCACAGAGTTCTTGTGTACATTCCCAGACCGGGGCGGGGGGGTGGTGGTGGCAGGAGTCAAGATGGTGGATTAACTTCAAGACAGTGTTAGAGTGGTACTATTGTTCCAGTTGATGAACCTATATTGATACATTATCACCCAAAGTTCATAGTTTACATTAGGGGTTACTATTGGCATTGTACATTCTATGGGTTTAGACAATTGTGTAATGATATGTACCAACTACTATAGTACTATACAGAGTAGTTTCATTTACCTAAAATTCTCTGTGTTCTACCTATTCATGAGCCCCCAACCTCTGGCAACCACTGATTTTTCACTCTACATATTTTTTCCTTTTCCCGAATGTCATATAATTGCAATCATACAATATGTAGGCTTCTCTTTTTTATTTATTTTTATTTTTAATTACAGTTGACATTCAATATTATATTAGTTTCTGGTGTACAGCATAGTGGTTAAACATTTATATAACTTATGAAGTGTTCCCTTCGATAAGTCTAGTACACCTTGGCACCATACATAGTTATTACAATATCATTGACTATATTCCCTATGCTGTACTTTACATCCCATGACTATTTGTAACTACCAATTTGTACTTCTTAATTACCTCACCTTTTCCACTCAGACCCCAACTCCACTCCCATCAGGCAACCATCAATATGTTCTGTGTATCTATGAACCTGTTTCTGTTTACAATATCCAAGATATGGAAGCGACCTAAGTGTCCATCAAAAAACAACTGGGTAACGGTTAGGGTTAGGGTTAGGGTTAGGGTAATAAAACAAAACAAAACAAAACAAAACAAAACAAAACAAAACAAAACAAAACAAAAAAACAGCTGGGTAAAATTGAGATGACATAGAGGGACCTGGAGAGTTTTATGCTGAGTGAAATAAGCCAGTCAGAGAAAGACAAGTTCCATATGATCTCACTTATTTACGGAATATCATGAACAAAATAAGCTGTTGATCAAAATAGATCCAGAGACATGGAAGTAGGGAACAGACTGACAAATCTCAGGGGGTTGGGGACATGGGGGTGGTTGGGAAGAGACAAACCAAAGAGCATATATGCATAACCAATGGACACAGAAAATAGTTTGGGGAAAGCAAGAGGGGGGTGGGAGCCTGAAGGAGGGGGTCAATGGGGGAAAAAGAGGAAACATCTGTAATACTTTCAACAATAAAGATAAAAAGAAAGAAAAATAAACTAGTTTTAACATAAAAAATAGTTGTGGTACATATATACAATGGAATATTACTGGAACATAAACAAGAATAAAATTTTACCATTTGCAACAACATGGATGGACCTAGAGGGTATTATGTTAAGGGATATAAGTCTGACAAAGACAAATTACCATATGATTTCACTTATATGTTAAATCTTAAAAACAAAATAAACAAACAAAACAAACAGACTCATAGATACAGAGAACAAACTGAAGGTTCTTTGCCATTTTAAAAACAGTTTGTTTTTCTATTGAGTTGTATGACACACACACACACACATATATAAAATAGTAACCTTTTGTTAGATATGTGGTTTGCAAATATTTTCTCTCAACCCATAGGTAAACTTTTTATTTTGTGATTGTTTGCTTTGCAGAATCTGTTTAATTTGATATAGTTCCACTTGTTTATTTTGTTTTTGTTGTCGTAAAAAATATATATATAAGAGATGAACCTCCCCAATCAGCTACCTAAGAGATTCTCAGTGTTTCTCGAGCCTTTGTGCTATTCTAAGATACGGTTTTGTTCTTAGAGGCCTTCATGGTATTAGGGTATGTCCAGTTTTCTCAGTGTTCCAAAGATGGGTGAAATGTCCTCATTCCTGTTCAGGCTCCTGTAGGACTACTTATTGCCTGCCCATCAACTCCCCAATGCAGGCTAATTGGAGACCTGACCTGTGAGTAACACCTGGGAAAGTCATGACATTAGATATGCAATCTAGCCCCTTCTATAAAGGAACTGGAAGTTGGGGGATGATCTAGAGGGAATAGCCACTGTGAGTTCTTGTGCACCCATTTAAAACTGCCTCTTTGTTCTCTGTAGTCCAAGGGAACTCATAAATGCTGACCCTTATCAGTTCCCAGAGCCAGTTGACTTAGAAGCCAGTCCCTTAAAATTTGGGGTGCATGATATGTGAAAAACTCCTTTCAAGGAGAAGCTGGAGACTTGGTTTTATTGCTAGGGTGATCCCAGGTGGAGAAGGTGAAAGAATTTCCCCTTGCCCATTCATGCTCTCAGATAACTATTAATTACCTTCTCTGTCAGTTTCCAGATGAATACAAATTAGAAACCTGACTTTTTGGCAGCAGTTGAGGAAGTAGAAATTCAAACTCCTTCCAGGAATAAACTGAGAGCTGTGCATTATTGCCTGATTCTGCTGCACTGAGCTTAGTGTAATAGCCACAGGAAATGTTCATGCATCCGTTTAAATCTGTGTCTTTGTTTCCAGTGGTCACAAGGGATTCATGTCCCATTGGTTCTCACAGCCCCACTGGCTGTCATAGCTAGATGATTTGGACGCCAGTACCTAGGTGTCAGCCATGAAACTTGAGATGTTAGATGTGTGACTATTTCCTTCCATAGAGAAGATAGAAAATTGGGTTTATCACAGGAATGAAGCAGGGGAAGAGGCATGGAATATTCCCCAAACCTTTTCAGGCTCCCAGAGAAGCACTGTTAGCTCCCAAATGCAGGTTGATTAGAAGCCTGACATTCAGGTAGCAGATAGGAAAGTAGGCAGTCAAACCCCTTTGAGAAAGAATCTGGGAGCTGAACAGTTTTACCTGCTCCCAATGTGCTGAGCTTGGGGGACGATTATAGCATGTACTCCTGCATCTGTTTATAACCACTATATATTTTTGTGGTCCTGGTGGTCCTGGGAGACTCATGAATGTTGAATCCTGTTGATTTTTCAGCACTAGGTGATTTGGAAGTGGATGACATGATATTGTGTATAGAAAACCCTAAAAACTCCACCAAAAAGCTATTAGATCTAATAAATGAATTTGGCAAAGTTGAAGGATACAAAATTAGTATTCAGAAATTGGTGGCGTTTTTATACACCAATGATTTATTATCAGAAAGAGAAAATAAGAAAACAATCCCATTTACTGTTGCAACAAAAATATAAGGCAACTGGGAATAAATTTAACCAAGGAAGTAAAAGACCTATACTCATAAAATTATAAGATAATGAAGAAAGTAATTAAGGAAGATACAAATAAGTGGAAGCGTATAATGGGTTCATGTATAGGGAGGATTAACATCATTAAAATGTCCATTCCACCCAAAGCAATCTACAGATTCAATGCAAGTTCTATTAAAATAACAATAGCATATATCACAGATCAATAAAAATATTTGAAGCATTTGTATGGGACCAAATAAGATCCTGAATATCCTCAGCAATCTTGAGAAAGAAAAACAAAGTTGGAGGATTCATGCTACCTGATATAAAACTGTACTAAAAGGCCATAATAATCAAAACAGCATGGACTGGCACGAGAACAGGTATATAGATCAATGGAACAGAATAGAGAGCACAGAAATAAACTCACACTTTTATGATCAATTAATATTTGAGAAAAGAAACAATAACATGCAATGGGGTAATGACATTCTCTTCAATAAATGGTGTTGGAAAAATTGGACCAATACTTGCAGGAAAATATAACTAGACCACCCACTTATAAGAATACACTGAAAATGGATTAAAAGATTAAAGACTTTAAGGTAATTCGAAAAGCCATAAAAATCCTAGAAGAAAACATAGTAAAATTTCAGACACTTCTTGTAGCAATATTTTTGCTGATACAGACAGCTCCCCAGGCAAAGGAAAAGGAAGAAATAATCAAATGGGACTACATCAAACTAAAAATCTTTTGCTCAGTAAAAGAAACCTCCAATAAAATGAAAAGGAAACCCAGTGTATGGGAGAACATATTTGCCAGTGATACATTTTATAAGGGGTTAATTTCCAAAATATATAATGAACTCATATAACTCAACACCAAAAAGACAAGCAACCCATTCAGAAATTGGCAAAGGACCTGAATAGACACTTCTCCAAATAGGACATACAAATGACTGATAGACATGAAAATATGCTCAACATCACTCATCATCAGAGAGATGCAAATCAAACCCACAAGGAGATATCACCTCATGCCTGTCAGAATGGCTATTATCAATAAATCAACAAACAACAAATGCTGGCAAGGATGTGGAGAAAAGGGAACCCTCATGCATTTTTGGTGTGAATGCAGATTGGTGCAGCCACTATGGAACACAGTATAAAGGGTTCTCAACAAATTAAAAATGGAACTGCCTTTTGACCCAGTGATCCCACTTCTGAGAATATATCTTAAGAATCCTGAAACACCAATCAGAAAGAATATATGCACCCCTATGTTCGTAGCAGCATTATTCACAATACCCAAGATCTGGAAACAGCTGAAATGCCCATCAGTAGATGAGTGGATAAAAAAGCTGGTACATTTATAAAACTAATACTACTGGAGGTAAAAAAGAAGGAAGTCTTACCTTTTGCAACAGCATGCAGGGACCTGGAGATTATTATGCTAAGTGAAATAAGACAATCAAAGAAAGAACAATACCATATGATATCACTTATATGTGGAATCTAATGAACAAAATAAATGCATGAACAGAGAATAAACAGAGGCATGGATACATGAAACATACTAACAATTGTCAGAGGGTAGGAGGGTTGGGAGACTGGATAAACATAGATGATAGGATTAAGCAAAACAAACAAACAAACAAACAAAAATATATATATATATAACACAAAGACACAGACAACAAACAGTGTGTTGATAACCAGAGGGAAAAAGGGTTGAAGGTAGGTGTAGGGGGGCCAAAAGGGGATGAATGGATATGGAAAGAGACTTTTCTTTGGGCAATGGGTGCACGATACAGTGTGCTGATGATGTTTTATTTAGTTGTATACTTGAAATCTGTATGGTTTTGTGAACCAATGTCACCCCATTAAAATTAAAAATAAATAAAAGTAAAACAAATATATAAAAATAAAAGAAATTGAAGACACAGAAATGGACAGATATTCTATGTTCATCAATTGGAAAAATTAACATAATTTAAATGGCTATACTACTCAATGCTATATACAGACTGAATGCAATCTCCATCAATACCCCAATGTCATTTTTTATTTTAATATTTTAAACACGTTTTTATTGATTTTTTAGAAAGAGGGGAAGGGAGAAGGAGAGAGAGAGAGAGAGAGAGAGAGAGATAGAGACATCTATGTGAGAGAGAAACATTGATCAGTTGTCTCCTGCACACACCCCAACTGGGGATCAAACCTGCAACATGGGCATGTTCTCCCATGGGCATGTTCCCCTGACCAGGAATTGAACTGGTGAACTTTGTTGCATGGGACGATGCTCAATCAACTTAGCCACACTATCCAGGGCCCAATGTCATTTTTTAAAAAAGAAATAGAACCAAAAAAATCATCAAATTTGTATGAAACCACAAAGGACCCTGAATAGCCAAACTAATCCTGAGAAAGAAAGAATTATTCTTTGCTAGGCCATTAGCTTGAACTTGGTTTGATCTCTGGTCAGTTCTCATTGCCACTTTTTCATTTACCACTGCTTGCTTATGAGATAATGAGAATTTAGCTAAAAATGATTTTCATTTTCTGATTTAGTGGCAGATACTGGTTTGCTATTTGTTTCTTCTCTAAACAATGCTTTCTGGCATTACTTCTTCGTGCCCATTCTTAGTAGAGGCTGTGCATGTTGGATCCCTCTGGCATGAGGTTAGAAGCATGCATTCTCTCCACAAAAGAGAAGAGAAAATATGTTGGGAGAAGAAGAAATAAAGTATATTTAAAGATCACATAAGGGCCCCAAAGGCAGCTGAAGATTGTCTACATGATAATTACACATTACACCAACTTTGATTCATCACTCATCATTATCTCTCAGAAAAAAGCCTTTATCCCCCTATTGTCTTCAGCATTGACTTTGAACAGGGGCTTGGTAGAGCAATGAAACCTATCTTATTGGACTCTCAGTGGAGCTCTTGATATGTGTACTGATATTGGGAAAATGGGGCAGGGAAATTAAGATGTATTAAACATCTACTATAGTCCTACACTTTTCCAGTCACATTACATTATAATTTATACTTCTATAACATGTTATATTGTGAGTGCTTCAATGTGGCAGGCACTTTATAATTATGATCTCATTCAATCCTCACAGAAACAATAGGCATTATTTGTATAATGCCCAATTTACAGATGAAAAAAGAAAAACTGAAGCCCCAAAACAGGGAAATTATTTTGTGTAAGGTCACTTAACCAGTTAAGAAGAAGAAACTGACATTAATCCCAGGTTTGTTTGATTCTTGTTGATGCGTGTATTTTTCTCTGTAACACTGGATCTTTGGCTTTAGTTTGGCACCCAGGAGTGCTTTGCAGACCAAGAACTTTAGAGAGAGGAATTATAATTTAGTTCTCTTTACTTTAGTCAACACTGATGTAATGGAAGAGAAAAGGATGCATAGGTAGTACATTACATTAACCAGGTAGGAAAGGAAAATATACTTTTGGGATTCTCTGGTTACAAAGGACTCTAAGAGCTAAATCAGGTGCATTGGGACCAAACTGTCAGCCAAATGCACTTTTCATCTGGTTGAACCACTCTTTTTGTAGCTGTCTCTGTGAATGGACCCAAGTACCTCTCACATCTTTCTGTGTATGATCCAGGTGCTTCAAAGGCCACCTGGAAGAAAATATTGTCTGGCCTTTCTTCTTATATGAGTATAATTCTCTGAGATCACAGAGTGCTGTAGAGAAAATAGAGAATCATTCAACTTATTTTTTTATTGTAGTAAAATATACATAACATCAAGTTTACTATTTACAATTTAGTGGCATTAAGTGCATTCACAGTGATGCACAGCCACTACCACTATCTGTTTCTGAAAAATTTTCATCATCCTAAACAGAAATTCGGTACCCATTAAATAATAGCTCCCCATACTCCTTCACCCTGGAAACCTCTATTCTATTTTCAGTCTCTATGAATTTGCATATTCTATGTACCTAAAATAAATGGAATTGTACGTCTTTGTCCTTTTGTATCTAGCTTATTTTACTAAGGATAATGTTTTCAAGGTTTATCTATGTTGAGAAAGTATCAGAATTTCCTTTTTTAAGGCTGAATATTATTCCATTATATGTATATACTACATTCTGTTTGTTAGTTCATCTGTTGATGGAAATTTGGGCTGTTTCTACTTGTTAGCCCTCATGAAAATTACTGCTAAGAGCATTGGTGTACAAGTATCTGATTAGTGTACAAGTCCATGCCTTCAATTACTTTGGATATATACCTAGAGTGGAATTTGCAGGAGTATATGGTAATTTTACGTTTAACTTCTTGAGAATCTGCCATACTATTTTCCACAGTGGTTACTCCATTTTACATTCTCACCAGCAAGGCACAAGGGTTCCAATTTCTCTTCATTCTCACCACACTTTCTATCTTTTGGTATTTTGTGTGTGTGTCTGTGCACACTGTGTGTGATAATAGCTATCATAATGTGTATGATGAATTGGTATCTGATGCTGATTTTGAATTGCATTTCCCTAATGACTAGTGAAGTTGAGCATCTTTTCATATGCTTTATTTACCACTTGTATTAAATATGTTATAGGAGAATTGTCTATTCCAGTCCTTTGCCCATTTATGAATTGTTATGTTTTTTAAAAATTTATTTTAGGAGTCCTTTATATTTTTTGGATATTAATCCTTAATGACATATGAGTTGCAAATATTTTCTCTCAGTCTAAAGGTTGCTTTGTCACTGTGTTGCTATTTTGTTTTATGTGTGTTTTGATATTTTAATTTTATATAACCGAAGTTTTTAAACTTGACAAAGTCCAAATTTTCTATCTTTGTTATTGCTTGTGTGTTTGGTGTCATATCCAAGAAATCTTTTGCCAAATCCTATAGTTTTCACACAGAATTTTAAAGTTTTAATTCTTATGTTTAGATGTTTCATCAATTTTTAGTTAATTTTTGTACATGAGGTAAGGTAAGTGTTCAACTTCATTCTTTTTTTTTTTTTTTTTTTTTTTTGGTATGTGGATATCCACTTTCCAAGCACCATTTCTGGAAAAGACTCTCCCCATTGAATGGCATTGGCTCTCCTGTCGAAAATCCATTGACCATAGAGGGTGGAAGCAGGGAGGAGGGAGTCAATGGGGGAAAACAGAGGGGACATCTGTAATACTTTCAACACTAAAGATAAAATAAAAATAGAAAAATAAAATGTATTGACCATATATGTGAGGGGTTATTTTTGTGCTCTCTATTCTATTCCATTGTTCTATATATCTATTCTTATTCCATAGCCACACTGTTTTGTTTTCGCTAGCTTTGCAGTCAGATTTAAAATCAGGAACTGTGAGTTCTTCAAGTTTGTTCTTCTGAAAAATAGTTTTGGCTTATTGAGATCTCTTGAGATTTCATAAGAATGTTAGGATGAATTTTTCTATTTCTACAAAAATGCAATTGGAATTTTGATAGGGATTACATTATTACTACAAGATTACTTTGTACAGTTTTATCATCTTAACAATATTATGCTTTCCAATCAATGAACATAAGATATCTTTCCATTTATGTAGGTCTTCTTTAATCTCTTTCAGAAATGTTTTGTTGTTTTCAGTGTACTAGTCTTTTTCCTCCTTGGTTAAATTTATTCCTAAGTATTTTATTTTTATGCTATTGTAAGTCAAAATTTTTTCTTCTATTTTTTTTAGGGTTGTTCATTGTTAGTAAATAAAAAAATGCAACTTATATTTGTATATTGATTTATTATCCTGAGACTTGCTGAATTCATTTAACAGTTCTATTTTTTGCCTCCCTGTGTGTGTGTGTGTGTGTGTGTGTGTGTGTGTGTATGTGTGTAATATTTATGCTTTCTATATATAAGATGATGCCATGTGTGAACAATATGGATGTCTTTTATTTCTTTTTCTTGCCAAGTTGTTCTGGATAGACATTTCAGTGATATACTAAATAGAAGTGGTTAAAGCAGACATCCTTGCTTTTCTACTGATCATAGATTTAATATATATATATTATATATATATATAGCGTTCATCATGTTGAGGAAATTTCCTTTTTTTCTGGCTTTTGGGGATTTTATCTTAAAAAGGTGTTTAATTTTGTCAGAAGCAATTTCTGAATCAATTGAAATTATTATGTATGTTTCCTTTTATTTTATTAATGTGGTGTATTACATTGTTTGCCATTTGTATACTGTAACATCCTTGTAGCACAGGAATAAATCCCACTTACTCATGGTATAGAATCGTTTTTGCATGATTCTGAGTTTAGTTTCCTAGTATTTTGCTGAGGATTTTTGCATCAATATTTATAAGGGATATTATTTCAATATTTATAAGGGATATTGTTTCCTTTCTTGTAGTATCTTTGTCTGATTCTGATATCAGGGTAATGCTGGCCTCATAGAATGAATTTGGAAGCATCTCATCAATTATTTGGAAGAGTTTGAGGAGGATTGTTGTTAATTCATTAAATGCTTGATAAAATTCATCAGTGAAGCCAACTGGTCATGGACATTTTTTGTTATTGTTGAGAAGGTTTTGATTATTGATTCAACTTCTTACTAGTCAATTAAATTTTTCTATTTATTCATGATTGTGTGTTTCTAAGAATTTGTTTCCATTAGGTTATTCACTTTTTTGGTGAACAATAGTTCATACCACTCCATTATAATTTATTTTATTTTCTTTAATATCAGTAGTAATGTCCACAGTTTCACTTCTGATTTGAGTGATTTTTGCCTTATCTCTTTGTTTTAGATAATCTAGCTAAATGTTTATTCACTTTGTTGTTTTCAAATAAAATGCAGTTAATTTTATTGATTTTTCTCTATTGTTTTCCATTATCAGTTTTATTTTTCTCAGCTTTAATCTTTATTATTTTTTTTCTTCTTATAGCTTTGGGTATATTTGCTCTACCTTATCTAGTTCCTTATGTGCGAAGTTAGGTATTGATTTGATACCTTTTTATGTTTTTTATGTCTGTGTTTACAACTGTAAATTTCTTCCTTAGCAATCCCTTTGCTGTACCCTGTAAGTTTATTTGTTTGCTTCTTTACAAATTTGAAATTGTATTATTTTTTTAAATTTAAGTATAGTGGTATACAAATTTATACTAATTTTTTCTTTATTTTTAACTTATCTTATTGTTGAATGTATTACAGATGCTCCTCCTTTCTCTCCATTGACCTCCTCCTCCCCAATCCCACCCACCTCCTGCCTTCCCCACACTATTGTCTGTGTCCCTTGGTTATGCATATATGCATAGAAGTTCTTTGGTTTATGTCTTCCCACTCTCCCTTCCGCCTTCCCTTTGAGGTTCATCAGTCTAACAACCAATTTGTACTTCTTAATTCCTTCATCTTTTTAACCCATCCTTCCAGTCCCCTCCCATCTGGCAAGCAACAAAAAGTTCTCTGTATCTATGAGTCTGTTTCTGTTCTGCTTGATCATTTTGTTTGTAGATTCCATTGTTGATATATATGTATTAATTGCCATTTTATTGTTCATATTTTTGTTCTCCTTCAAGAAGACCCTTCAATATGTCATATAATACTGGTTTGGTGGTGATGAACTCCTTTAGCTTTTTCTTGTCTGGGAAACTCTTGATATGTCCATCGATTCTAAATGATAGCTTTGCAGGACAGAGTAATCTTGGTTGTAGGTCCTTGCTTTTCATCACCTTGAATATCTCTTGCCACTCCTTTCTGGCCTGCAAAGTTTCTTTTGAGAAATCAGCTGACAGTTTTATGGGAGCTCCTTTGTACGCAATGAACTGCTTTTCTCTTGCTGCTTTTGAGATTCTCTCTTTGTCTTTAACCTTTTGCATTTTGATTATGATTTGTTTTAGTGTGAACCTCTTTGGGTTCATCTTGTGTGGGACTCTGTGCTTCCTGGACTTGTATGTCTATTTCCTTCACCAAGTTAGGGAAGTTTTCTGTCATTATTTTTTCAAATAGGTTTTCAATGTCTTGTTCTCTCTGTTCTCCTTCTGGCACCTTCATGATGCGAATGGTGGCATATTTGAAGTGGTCCCAGAGGTTCTTTACACTATCCTCATTTTTTTTAATTCTTTTTTCTTTTTGCTATTCTGATTGGGTGTTTTTTGCTTCCTTATATTCCACTCTACTATTGATACCCTGTAAATTATTCTTTATTTCAGTTAGTGTATCCTTCATTTCTGACTGTTGTTGATATTCTCACTGAGTTCCTTGGAGTTCTCCTTAAGTTGCTTGAAGTTCTCACTAAGTTCCTTGAGCATCCTTATAACCAGTGTTTTGAACTCTGCATCTGATTGATTGCTTATCTCCATTTTGTTTAGTTCTTTTCCTGGAGTTTTGTTCTTTTCTTTCATTTGGGACATGTTTCTTTCTCTCCTCATTTTGGCTGCTTTCCTGTGTTTGTTTCTATGTATTAGGTAGAGTTGCTATGTCTCCTAGGCTTCTTAGTGTGGCCTATTATTGTAGATGTCCTGTAGGATCCAGTGGCACAGCCTCCCTGATGACCCCAGTTGGGCCCTTGAGGTGCACCCCTAGTGTGGACTGTACACCCTTCCGTTGTAATTGAGTCTTTTTTTTATCCTCACCCGAAGACATTTTTGCATTTATCTTCAGATAGAGTGGGAGGGAGAGAGGGAGGAACAGAGAGAGAAACATTGATGTGAGAGAGACACATGGAGTGATTGCCACCCACACGACCCCAATCGGGGCCTGGGACAAACTGCGACCGAGGTACGTGCCCTTAGCAGGAACCGAACCCAGGACTCTCTGGTCTGCGGGCTGATACTCTAACCGCTGAGCAAAACCGGCCAGGGCTGTAATTGAGTCGTGATTGCTGTGGGTATGTCAATGGAAAGGATTTATTGAAGCTGATCACCTGCTAGGACTGGCTGTGCCCACTGACCACTGGCCTCTGACTACCTTGGAGGATCAGCTGTGCAGGGGCCCACCACACAGAGCAAGACTTACTTCAGCACAGTTCTGGTACCCACTGAGTCCACTCATTGAGTGTGGAGGTGGTTGGGTGGTGGTGCTTTGACGTGGTCTGAAGCTGTCCACTAGGTGTGCTGTGTCTGGGGTGGTCAGCCACCGCCTGTGTTCTATCCAGGGCCACGGGGCATAAGCTACAAAGTGATCTGCCCATTGCTGCTTCTTGTGCTGGGCTTGGAGGTGCCCAGGAAAAGACAAGTTGTGAAACAAGGCTGGCTGCTTCTAGTGCCAGGCCTGGGACCACTTAACGAGAGGTATGGGGCTCACTGAGACCAGATGCTGCTTGTTTGAGAGATTTTAGGAAACTTTGAAGCAGGATCCAAGACAGGCCAGTCCTATGGTAAAGCCTTTGGAATCAGCTTGGGTGGGCCCGAAAATTGGGCGGGCAGGGCCTCAGGGAATCACCAGGGTGGGGCAAACAATGTAAGCCAGGCTGCTGGAGTTCCAGATATGGCGGCTGTCTGCCGCCCCGGGAAAGGGCTCACTAAAGGAACAAAGGTCTCCACCAGCACGTCTGTCCGGGAGAAAGCTGCCTCTTTAGCTCTCACCCCAATGCCAAACAACTCAGTTCTTCCCTGTATGTCTCTGATGGCTTTCAAACTGCCTCCCCTCTGAGCTCAGAGGGAGCAAGTCCAAGTAAGTCTGTGCGTGGGCCCTTTAAGAGGAACGGCCGGGGGCTCCAGCAGCCTCAGCCTCCCTCAGCCTCAGTTCCCACTGGGTTTTATAGCCAGAAGTGATGGGGACTCCTCTTCTTGGCACTGGAACCCTGAGCTGGGAGACTGGTGTGGGACAGGGACCCCTCATGCCTCAGTGAGGACCTTCACAGCCGAGGTATCCCTCCTGATTTTTATCCACCACATGTGAGTGTGGGACCAGCCTGTCTGCCTCTGCCCCTCCTACCCATCTTGGTGTGGCTTCTTCTTTAATTTCGTAGTTGTAGGACTTCCATTCGGCTCAATTTCAGGTGGTTCTGAATGATGGTTGCTCTGTAGTTTAGTTGTAATTTTGATGTGGTTGTGGGAGGAGGCGAGTACCGCATTTACCTATGCCGCCATCTTGACCAGAGGTCTTAAATTTTTCCTTTATTGATTTTAGAGAGAGTGGAAGGGAGAGGGAGAGAGAGATAGAAACATCGATGAGAGAGAACATTGATTGGCAGCCTCCTGCATGCCCCCCACTGGGGATTTGGCCCACAACCTGGGCATGTGCCCTGATCGGGAATCGAACCAGCGACCTCTTGGTGCATGGGTTGATGCTCAGCCACTGAGCCACACCGGCTGGGTATAATATTATATTAATTTCAGGTGTGCAATATAGTGATTCGGTATTTATATACCTTTACAATGTGATCACCACACTAAGTCTAGTAATCATCTGTCACTATGCAAACTTGTCATAATATATCATTGGCTATATTTTGATATGTTGTTTTTTCATCTTGTTTTCTCAAGGTGTTTTCTAATTTCCATCTTCATTTATTTTTTTATGTGAGGGGTTCATTATTTGTTTAAGAACATGTGGTTTAATTTCCAAATACTTGTAGTAAATTTTCCATTTTCCTTCTGTTATTGATTTTTAGTTTCAATCCATTATGATTAGAGAAGATACTTGGTATAATTTCATTCTTTTTAAAAATGATTTTTTTTTCTTTGCTTAATCCCTTCACCTTTCTCACCCAGCCCCCAACCCCCTCCCCTCTGACAGCTATGTCACCCCAGTAAATTCTATTAAACAAAAATGATAACGAAAATATAAAAATCGATTAAGTTTTTGCTGTGTGTTTTTTTTGGTTTCCTAACATATTGTCTATCCTGAAAAATGTTTCATGTGTACTCTAGAAAAATGTTTATTTTGCTGTTTTTGGTGGAGTGTTCTGTACATGTCTTTTAAGTCTAATTCTTTTATGGTGTTGTCCAAGTCCTCCCTCTCCTCGCTATTCTTTCATCTGATTTTCCATTCATTATTGAAAGTGATGTATTGAATTTTCTTACTATTATTGTAGATCTGTCTATTTCTTCCTTCAATATTGTCAGTATTTACCGTATATCTTTTGTAGTGATTATTTTGGTGGATATATGTTTACAATTGTTCTATCTTGGTGAGTTGGCCATTTCTGTGATATATACTGTCCTTCTTTGTCATTTATAACATTAAAAAAAATTTTTATCCTCACCTGAGGACATTTTTTTTGTATTTATCTTCAGATAGAGCAGGAGGGAGAAAGGGGGGAAGAGAGAGAGAGAAACATCCCTGTGAGAGAGACACATCGACTGGTCGCCACCCACACGGGGGACAAACTGCAACCGAGGTGTGTGCCTTTAGTGGGAACCGAACCCGGGACTCTCTGGTCTGTGGGCCGACGCTCTAACCGCTGAGCCAAACTCGCCAGGGCATATCATTTGTAACATTTTTTTACTTAAAGTATATTTTGTCTGATATTAGTATAGACAACATAGCTCTCTCTTGGTTACTGTTCATATAGAATATCTTTTCCCATCTTTTCACTTAAAATCTATTTTTTAATTTTACATCTAAAATGTGACTCTTATATGTAGCATATAGTTGGGACATATGGTTTTAAAAATCCATTATGCTAATTTATTTCTTTTGATTGGAGAATTAGCTTTATTTTTATTTAAAGTAATGATAAGAATGGAATTTCTTCTGATATTTTGCTATTCTTTTCTGTATGTTTTATGGCTTTTTCTCTCTCATTTCCTCTATTTCTGCTTCTGTTTGTGTTTAGTTAATTTTAGTAATGACACATTTTGATTCCCTTCTTATTTTCTTTTGTATATTCTATAGATTTTTTTGTGTGTTTCCTATGGGGATTATGTATCACATACTAAAGTTATAACTATCTAATTGAATTAATACAAACTTAACTTCCTTTTCATACAAAACCTATATTTTCATAAAGCTCTGTCCCTTTTAAGTTATTTATGTTACAAATTACATCTATATACAATTTATAGCCAGTAATATAGACATTATTTTTATGAATTTGTATTATAAATCCTGTAGAAAATTTTAAAATGCAGTTACAAAGATTAGAATTGTGCTGGCTTTTGTAATTGCCCATGTATTTATCTTTACTAGAGAACTTTATATCTTCATGTGGTTTTGAGTTACTCTCTACCATTTTTCATTTCATCCTGAAAGAGTACCTTTAGCATTTTTTGTAGGGCCAATCTAGTGTTGATGAACTCCTTCTTCTTTTGTGTATCTAGGAATGTCTTAAATTCTTCATTTAAAAATAATTTTATATATACCTAATGTAACATTTACCATATTTATCATTTCAAGTGTACAGTTCAGTGACATTAAGTATATTCTCATTGTTGTACAACCATCATCACCATCCATCTCTTGAATTATCTCATCTCAAATTGAAATTCTGTAACTATTAAACAGTAACTCCCCATTCCCTCCTCTTCCCAGTCTCTGGCAACCATATTCTACTTTCTGTTTCTATTAATTTGATTACTCTAAGGTACCTTATATAAGTGAAATCATACAGTATTTGTTCTTTTGGCTTATTTACTTAGCATAATATCTTCAAGATTGATCCACGATGTATAACGTGATTTGTGTGTGTGTGTGTGTGTGTGTGTGTGTGTGTGTGCGGTGACATGTTTTGATTCCCTTCTCATTTAACCTTTTGTGTATATTCCATAAACATTTTCTTTCTGGTTACCTTGGGGATTCCATATGTCATCCTAAAATTATATGTCATTAAAGAACAGTTTTGTCAGATAAAGTACTCTCAGTTCACAGTTTTTTTTTAGCACTTTAAATATAGTATCCCTCTACATCATGGTCTGCATGGTTTTTTATGAGAAATTGGCTGATAATCTTATAGAGAATCCCTCATTTGTGATGATGAGTCACTTCTTTCTTGCTGTTTTTTAAATTCTTTCCTTGTTTTTAATTACAAACAATTTGTTAATAACATATCTTTGCGTGGTTGTTTTTGGTTTATCCTACTTGAACTTGTTGATTCATTTATTTCCCCAAATATGGGAAGTTTTCAGTCATTATTTCTTAAAAACAAAACAAAACAGCCCTCTCTCTCTTCTGTGGCTGCCATAATGTATTCTTTGGTCTGGTTGATGGTGTCACGCAGTCTTTTAAGATCATTTCCCTTTTCTTTATTCTTTTATTCTCCTCACTTACTTGATAATTTCAAACACTCTTTCTCAAGTTCACAGATTCTTTTTTTTTTTTTTTTTGACGTCTCAAATCTTCTTTTGAATTCCTGTAGTGAATATTTCATTTTAGTTATTATCATTTTTAGCATTAGAATTTCTATTTGACTCCTTCTTATACTTTATATTTGTTGATATGTTTGTTTTATGGATTTCCTTTAGTTTTTATCTGTGTTTTCCTTTAGCTCTTTGAGTATATTTAAGACAACTGTTTTAAAGTTTTTGTTTAGTAAGTCCATTGTCCTCAATTTATTTAATTCCTTTGAATGTGCAATGTTTTCCTTGTTTTTTTGTATGTCTTTAATTTGTTGTTGAAAATTGAGCATTTGATTATTATAACAAAGTAATTCTGAGAATTAGGTTCCCTTCCTACCATTTGATATTTTATTGTGTAAGTCTATAGTAGTTTGTTTTTTTCCATTATTTTTAAATTAAATTTAATGGAGTGACATTGATTAATCAAATTACATAAATTTAAAGAGTACATTTCTATGAGACACAATCTGTATGTTGCTTTGTGTGCCTATAACCCAAAGTCAAATTATCTTCCATCACCATATATTTGGCTCCTTTACTACCCACCCACCACCCTTCCCTTTGGTAACCACCATACAGTTCTCTGTGTCTGTGATTTTTTGTTTGTTTTTCTTGTTTATTCATTTGTTACTCTCAGTTTTATATCCCACATATGAGATAAATCATATGGTTCTTAACCTTTTCTGTCTGACTTATGTTGCTTAGCATGGTATTCTCAAGGTCTATCCATATTGTTACAAATGGCAGTACATCTTTTCTGATGGCTGAGTAGTATTCTATTGCATATGTACCACATCTTCTTTATTCAATAATCTATCAAAGGACACTATGGTTGTTTTCATGTCTTGGCCACTGTAAATAATGCTGCACTGAACATAAGGGTGCATATATCTTTGTGAATAAATGTTTTCATATTTTTCAGGTAGATACCCAGAAGAGTAGTTGCTGGGTCATATGGTAGCTATTCTTAAAATTTTGAGGAACCTCCATACTGTTTTCCATAGTTGCTATTCCAGTCTACCTTCCCACTAGCAGTGAATGAGGGTTCCTTTTTCTCCACAACCTCTCCAATACTTGTTATTACTTGTCTTGTTAATAATAGACTTTTTTCAAACTATTTTTACAAAAGCAGTTCTTTATGTGTGCTTACTGTCATCTCTGTTCTTTTAGCACATGTTCAGTTCCATGCTTTGATGGAGATTACTTTGAATGCCAGAAGCTCAAACAAACAAACAAAAAACACCAAAGAATTAAATAAACAAAAAGAAAGAACACTCAACTCTCCCCATCTTTGCACACTGGCTCTATGTTGGGGCAATCTTACACCAATTATCTAGATTACTCTGAGCCCAGGGATCAGCATGAGTTAAGAGATTAAGGTCTTTTCATATCTTTTCTGAGATGTGTCTTTTCTGAGCATGCACTTGGTTTTCTAAATTTCCTCATATAAATGGCTGAATTTTAATGTCTTAAATTACCAGAGTCTCATCCCAGTTTCTCCTTTAAGCCTTAAATGTTCTATTGTATGTCTCCACCTGTATGTGCTTCCTTGTCCCAGGTGTTTGGATTTGTAGTTCCCCTGTAGCTTTTACAAGCAGTGGCTGCCAGGTCTCACCCATGTTTCAGTTTTGCAAGCTAGAAACCAAAAATTCAGTCCTTCAGTTACTTCCCAGACAAATTAGAATATATGTACACAATAGATTTCAAGTTATGTCTGTCCTTTTCCCTCTGGTTTGAGGATGGGAACTAGAACTGGGCCTATTGCTGCTCAAGACCAGTATCTTCACCATGCCATGGAGCATGTTAGGTAAGTGTGAGTAAAAAAAGCAAAAACTTCCATATTGTTTTGAAGATAGCTTCTTCTTGATTGAGAATTTACTTTGCTGCTGTAAACCTTTGATTGTTTTCCAGAGTTCCTAAAAATGGTTCAGATGCCTCCTTATTATTGTTGGTGTTATTATTATTTCAATGTTTCTGTGAGAGAACAAGAAATTGGAGCTTCTTAGTCCCCCATTTTGCTGAAGCACTCTTTATGGTACTTTTGACCTGATAATTCTCACCAGAATTGTGTCAACAAGACCTGGGTACTTCAATCCTCGTTCAAAAGATATGCTATAGATAATGGTATTCTGTATGTTTCAGAGGGCATATGGAAATCATTTTTAAGCTTTTATCCAATTGACATATTTTAAAATCTTCTCACAGTTTCATCTTTATACCAGTTTAACCTCTGTATCTATAATTTATATCCCATAGGAAGTAGAAATCATTATTAGGGAGATGGGAAAAGCAAAACAGTTGACCAAATAACTTTTATTTCCAACTGCAAGGTATTTGCTTTTGGAGAGCTCATTTTATCTTTTTGTGAGTTCTCAATATCTTGTAGAATGCAGCATTTGCCTATAAGCATTGATAGAGTTCCAGAAGGATCCAGACTTTTGACGTTGTTTGGCAAGAGCAGTGTTACCTGAGACTATCGTGAATCATCCTTAGCATTTTATTTGATTTGGGTGCTCAGTAAATATTTTTAGAATAAATGAAAATAAATACTCAGCTATACATCTCATATTAAAAGAGCATGAAGAAATGGCATTTTCAAGGGAAGCTAATCCTTCTACTTATCCTCTCATGCCCAAATCAAATCCTATATCTTTGTAAATTAATTTGTTTTTGTTTTCTAAGCTCAAAATGGATTTGTCTTCATCTAAGTTCTTTTCTTCTTTCTTTTAATTTTATTTTGTATTGGTTTCATGTATATAGCTTAGTGGTTAGATAATCATATACTTTACATAGTGTTCCCTTCAATATTTCCAGTATTCCACTGGCACTTTACATAGTTAATGCAATATTATTGACTATATTCCCTATGCTTTACTTAAGATTGAGATTCTTTTAAAACAAAACAATTCAAATAATACCTAGCAGCATTTTATAGAGAAAAAAGATTGAGTTTTGGAATCAGATGGGCTTGAGTTCAGTTCCCAGTTCTGCCACTTACTAACTGAATCCTTGACCAAATTGCCATACTCTTCCGAATCTCAGTTTCCTTGTCGACAAAGTGAATTTACTTATCTGGACTGATCTCACAGCATTATTATAAGATTTAAATAAGATATTGTAGTCAATATTATATAACATGTTTATTGGTTTAATAGTTAATTTTCTTTTCTTTTTTGTCAGATATTGATGTGAACAGTAGGAATTTTTGAAGTGAGAGTAAAATAAATATAACTTTTTGCATTGCTGTACATGGAGGGTATGCCATGTTGATTTTTGAGTTGTTGGGAGCTAAGTGCTGTCACTGGTTTACTTGGCTGGACTAAGTTCTCCCTGATAGCTCTTCTCAATATTTTCCCCAATTGTCTTAAGAGAAAGAAGCCAAACTGGTATTGAATTATGTCCTGGGAGCTTTATATAAGTTTACTTTGCATTAGTAACACCTTCCTCTTTCCCCTATTGTGGTAAGTAAATCGAAGCACAGAGAGATAGAGTGACTCATTCTAATCACACAGTTTATAAGTTGCAGAGCCAGGATTCAATAGATATTCTGATAGTGTAAACTAGGCATAGCTATAGGTATAGGTATGGGTATAGGTATAGGTATAGGAATAGGTATAGGTATAGGTATAGGTATAGATATAAGGTATAGATATAGATGGGCTTTACCGCTGTACCTATGGCAAAAAATTCTAGTTTGGGGGTTCTGTAACTAGGGTGGTCAGGTGGCAATATTAGAGGATCAAGAATGTCAGACCAGCAAAGGATATTACAGGATAGTGGGTCCAACATCCTCATTGAAGCCTAGAGAAGGAAGAGATTTACAAATAAGTGGCCAAGCTAAGATGCCAAATCAAGGCTTCCAACTCAGAGTACAGTATTATCTTCATTGCCAACCTCCCTTACTCTATGATATTTAAATAGATGATAGAGTAACTGGGGTATGAGGGAGACAGAGACTGGCTTGAAGGCCCAAGGGAAGGTGTTCTTTTTGCTGCGCTCTAGAACATCTCCTAATATCACCAGTATGGCACATATTGGATTTTGTGTTCCAACATGGGCGCTGAATGTAGTGACTTGACTCACACTTTTATTCAGTCCATCTATGGCTAACACCTCCACAGACTGGCTTGACTGTCAGTGATCTTTAGCCCTGGGGTGTGAATTGGGGGGCTGTTGTGTAAAAGGCCCTGTTGAGTGGGAAAATTCACCACTGTGGCTTCATTGACACCAGTGCTCAAATCAGCTAAATGATTTCTCACCCATGATTCTTTCTGTTGCTTGACACCAGTAAAGTGATTGCGAGAATGGGTTTTGGTGTCAGGAAGTACTTGGTCTCAATTTAGTTCCACTTATCAATGATATGATCTCAGACAAGTTACTTAATCTCTCTTAAACCCAGCATCCTCTCTCTTCAAATGAGGATCATGATGATTACATTGAAAAGTCTTTGTGAGGATTAGATAAGAGAATGTAAGCAAAGTGCTTGCAACATTACATAGCACTTAATAAAAACTCAGTAAATGCAAGTTAATATAATTATAACATTACCATTAACAATTAGCACTGAAGAACGAAGTTCAGCATTATAGAAAATTTTAATATGCTTTGCTGTTTATAAAGGCATGTAGCCTTCACTTTTCATTGAGGGTCAGTGGAGAGATACCACCTGTTGTCTTCCTCAGAGAGAGAGAGACTAACTATAGAGAAAGACCATACCACCAGAGCTGTGGGTTTCTTAGAGGAATGTAGTCACTGCCAACATGCAGTAGCCTGGCAGGAAAAGAGCTGAAGGAGTAAAAACCTTGCGTGCTCTCCCCTTCCACCCTTCTACTATTGTTTCCCATTAATGAACCATAAAGGAAGCCAAAAGTCCAGGTAGCTCAGTTGACCCAGTATATATGGGTCCATTTCACAGGGCACAGAAGAGTATGGAGAAGAGTAGAGAGTGAATCTAGATGGGTAAAAGAATAGCTAGCATGAGAGCTAGCATTTCTTGAGTGGCTATATTGTGTCTAGAATTGTGCTAGTTCCTTTATGTTCTGTATCTCAACTGGTACTCATGGCAGCCATGCAAGTTAAGGATTAATGTCCTTATTTCAAAGCTGTGTAAACTGAGCTTCAGAAATTAAAATTCCCATAGTGAATTGTTGCATGAAGTAAATAATATAACTGTTGTATACTGCATCTGATTCTTAGATTCACATATGCAGTCATTTATTTAACATTCTTAGAGATAAATATAGAAATGAATAAGAACCAGTAGCTCCCCCCACCCCGAAATCCACAGAATCAGACACTGAACAAAAAAAAAAAAAAGAATCTTTTGCAACAAAGTCTTTTGGAAAGAACAATTTTAGCAAGTTTTCCCACATAATAAACTGATATCTGTACCACGCCTTATCATGTGCCAAGTACACTACAGTTGGTATTTCTTTACCCTCATTGCAACTTTGTGAAATAAACATTGCTCTTGTTCTCATTTTCCCAATGATAAAACTGGTTCAGCTCATGTTCTTTCTCAAAGAAAACAAGAGTCTGAGGCAGTCTAGGAAGCCAGTGTTCTGCTACTATGTCCATTTGTCATTTATAACTTTGCAGGTACTAGTTGCTGAATGTTATTATCACAGTTTTAGCAATTCCTCATACTTAGAATTTTATGCATCTCTCTAAAAAGTTTTTGCTCTTAAGATATTATCATTTTAGTTTCCATGAAAAGGGATTCACAGAGACATATTTTACCAATGGTTCTAAAACAGATTTTAAAATTTCCTTCTATGAAACTTTTAAATGCATGCATACTTACTATATACTCACGGACCCACTTCACTCTCCAATGAATCCGGGCCTAGCCCCACCCTGGCATGTGTGACTCAGTTAGTTGGAGCCCTCTACCATACACCGAAATTTCATGGGTTCCATTCCCTGTTGGGGCATATACCTGGGTTTCGGGTTTGATCCCTGGTCAGGGTGCATGCGGGAAGCAGCTGATCAATGTTTCACTCTCATGTCGATGTTTTTATCTCTTGCCCTTCCTCTCTCTCTAAAATCAATAAAAGCATGTTCTCTGGTGAAGATTAAAAAACAAAATACAAAAAGCCTGGGCCTATACAAACTGTATTTTGTTTCAGTTAGACTACAAAAGTTTAGATACAATTGGTCCAAGTTAATGAAGTGAAATTCCCAGATAATACACATGCAGAGAGAAATGGGGTGCTTTTCTTTCACAAGGCATCAAAGTTGGAAAGGGCCTACCTCCATCTGAGACTTGAATCCCTTCCACTGTACCATTTCAAGGTGATCAACTAGTCTTGGTTCCCTTATCACTTCTTCTTGAAATCACTTCTACCATATCAGAGAACTTATTATTTAGAACTTGTTATTTTGTGTTGGGCTAAAATTTGTCTCCGTGTGGTTTCTACACCTACTGGTATCAGCTCTATTTAAGTGGGTGAAATAGGACTTTCTTGCTGCTCTGTTCTGTGAAAGCCTTTCTGAGGTCCAAAGACATAGACCCAATCCTACTTTAGTCTTATCTTCTCCAGGCTTACAATTATATCCTTAACAAATGAGAGGAAGGCATCAGAGGCTGGGACCTTCTATATCCTCCATCCAGATTCAGGCCTAAGCCTGGTTAGTCTAAGCCTTTTCTACAGCCATTATCTGGTGGTTCAGCCATTCCTTCTGAATTGCCATCTTTAGTATGTATAAAGTAGTGATGAAAGACTGAAACTTCAGAGCCATTCTGGGTTGAAGTTTCAAGTTTGCCACTTAATAACCACTTGGAGACCTTGGGCAAGTTGCTTCATTTCTCTGTGCTTTAGTTTCCACATGTATAAAATATACTGTTACATACCTGTACCAGACACTTCTAATTGTCCCCTAATATCTTCTCTAATTATATGGTAGTAGACATTTTAGTGAGTACATAGTCACTCAGCTAAATTCTAGATTTTCCAGCCTCCCTTGGATGTAGGTGTGGAGATGTGACTAATATGTGGCAAATTAATATGAATAGAAATGACATAAGTAGCTTCTAGATGGCATTTTCTCCTGCTGGCTAGAATACATATGTGGCGGAAACTAGAGAAACTACCTTAAATCACTTTTCAAGTCTTTGTTTTACTAAGAACATTACAAGTCATTTTCAAGTTTCTGCGTGTGTAAAATGGAAACAACAATGTTGGCCTTTTAGAGATGTTAGGGATGTTCAATTGATGATTATAAGATAATTTGGAAATGGTCAAGTACTTTTTTAGGTGTGCACTATAGCCTGAATACATGGAAAGAGGGTTAAATTTGGGGAATATCAACCTATAGTCTCAACCTAATCACTTAGTAGCTATGTATTGTGCAGAATTCATAACATTTCTCAGCCTCAATTTATTTAACTGCAAGATGAAGAAAATCATATTTCCTCTCAGAGATGTTCAGAGGATTAATTGACATGGCATTTGTAAAACTGTTTGTCACATAGAAGGTGCTCAATAATTTTTTTTCTTTTCCTCTTTATTTCCATAGATATTTAGTGTGCACAGCTCTGTCTGAGTAAAGACATTTGTGGGCATCATGAAGGCCATTAAATACTGGTGGAGAAGAGAGAAATTTGGAACACAAACTAAACATATTTTGAACATTGGCTTATTCTGCTTTATTTTCTATCATTCCCCTTGAACATTTGTTTTGCTCTTCTCATAATGGGCTGGGTATTAAACTGGTAGGTAAGTTCCTAAGTTATTTTGTGCCATGGACACTTTCAGTACCCCATTGACCCTTCTTAAAGTAGCATTTTAAATGCTTAAAATAAAGTATATAGGATTGCAATGGAAACCAATGCTATTGAAATGCATTTATGAAATGATACAAAAAACAAATTTGTGATATAGAATATATGTGATTCTTTATTAATGCATTAAATAACAAGATCTAATGGAAGGTTTAATAACTCCTGCAATTCAAGTAATGTTGAACATAAAGGTATTTTTTTAAATGTTTTGAGCATTTTATTATGATCTGAGCATTTTGTGATTTCTACTGGATACAATATTATGATCTGAGCATTTTGTGATTTCTACTGGATACAAGACCCACGCACTGTGAAAATTAATGTTTTTTTTTTTTTTTTTTTTACTTAAATGCATATTTGAAGGAGAATCTAAATTTATTTAGAGGCCAGTGAAAATAATTTTTTTTTCATCAAAGTTCATGGATACCTACCTTAGACACTGCATGAAAGGGGTCTTATAGCAAATATGACATGGAAACATAACATTGACAGGTAAAATTTTAAAGTCAATTTGCTACTACATATCCTAAATTGATTGATTCATAGCAGAACCAAAGTAGAGAGAAAACTTAGAAGTTATGAATTTTATTCACTCCATTCCACAGCTTAAGGATGCAAAGGTAAAATGATTTGTTCAAGATCACACAGTTAGGTAACATTGACAATACTGAAACCCAGGTCTCCTGACTATTATGTCAATACTGTAATTCAATCAAACTAATTTTTAAATATAGACATGTGACAATTTTCAAAGCTAGATAAGTAAGTGATCAGTATTAAGAGCCAACATGGGCTCTCTCTGTATGCAATGCTAGACTTAACTGATTCAATTCTTATTACTAGGATTACAAAACTAAAAGTTTAATGTAATTATTTAACAGAGGGTATGTCATTTTTGGCTTGGTATTTGACAATGTGTCTAAGGATATTCTTATGGATATGATTGAGAAATGAAGATACAGTTGATAGTATAGTTGATATTTATGAATGATTGGAACCTCATAATCAGGTAGAGGGTCAATTAGTTCAACCTAGGTGGAGTTCTCTATGGTGTGCTGAAGGTATTGACTCACAGCGCTGACTCATTCAACATTTTTATTAATGGTTTTGATGAAGAATCTAATAGCACATCACAGTTGCAGATGACAAGAAGCTGGGTGGGAAGGGGCAAATAAATTAATTAGGAAATAAAATCAAGATCTCAGAAAATGTCCACAAGTTGCAATGATGGGCTGGATAGAGACAGATGAAATTGGAAAAAGATTTAAGTGAAGCTCTCAGTTTGGTCTTGAAAACTGCACAGGCACAGATGGGTAATCCTGACATGTAGGTAAGAGTAAGGGAAGGTGTTATTTCAGTGAAGCTGTGAATGATAATCCCTAAAACCTCAGTCACTTAACACAATGAATTTTCTCACTAATGGAAAGTTTAATAAGTGGTGATAGAAAGAATTACTGATTTCCACATAGTCATTGAAAGACTTTGGCTGATGGAAGTTCTGTCATGCTCAAAGTGTGGCTTTCAAGATTTTCCTGGGACTCAATTACCAGATGACAAACAAGGAAAAAGTGTGGAGATATTTATGTGCCAGAACGGAAGTGGCACATATCACTTCTACCCATATTCCATTTGATATAATTGTGTTAAATAGTCATATACAGCAGCAAGGCAGGCTACTAGATATAGTATAGCTGTGTGGTGAGGAATAAAGCAAAACATGTTAAATGAACAGCCAGGCAGTCCTTGCCTCAGAGCCTTAGGCCAAAATGGCAGACAGGTGAGTATGATAGTTCTCTTCTGCCCTGACTTCATATTTTAAGGAGACACATACTAACTAGAAGGGAGTGCGTAGGTGGGGGATGAAGCTGAATTCCAGGTTCCATTAAAAGTGATTGAAGAAGCTGGAGATGCTTGGCTTGGAGAAGAGAAAGATCAGGCGGTGATCTCTGTCTTCAGACCTTTGAAGAGCTGTCACAGGAAGAGAAAGAAAATGGGATCTGTGTGGTTCCAGGAGGTAGAGATGGGATTTACGGGTGAAAGTCACAGGGAAGTCAATTTCAGCTTAATAAAAGAGAGAGCTATCTGCGGATAGAATGAACTTCTTTTAAAAATAATGAGCTGTTCATCACCTGAGGTGTGCAAAGGCTGAATGAGCCATCTCCCAGGCATAATGTTGGTGATTCCTCCATTGTGTAAAAGTTTGCACTACTTGATCTAATATTCTTTTCAAGTCTAAGATGCTATAACTCTACATCCTTTCCATGCTGTAGTCTGAGTATTCTTTCTCTGATTCTAGTCTTTGAAGGGGAATACAAGTTGAAGAGAAATAAATTAAAATGAACTTTTATGAAAAATAAAAATCAGGACAAAAAGTGATAATAACTTACTATAGATCTATGCAGAAATTGTACTTACAAACTTCAGACTAACAGTTGAGTGTGTCTTTAACTTAGAACTTCACTGAATGTTGTAAAATTAAAATACACAAGTGGCCCATTTTGAGAAATATGACAAATTTAGGTATATAGCCATACCAAATAGCTACTGTCTGATGTAGTTGGTTCTGGGTGTCAGATATTTTGAATATCTATTGAATTTAGGCTGACAATTTCTGATATGAATTATCCTACAAAATACAGTGACAGTACAAGCCTTATAGAAAGCAATGATTTTAGAGAAATGAGTCCCTACCACATTACCAAAGAAATTAATCTGATTGCAGTGCAAGCAAAAGCCTCTGAATTTAAATTTTTAACATATCAGGATCTCCTAGGAGCCTAGTTACCATAGAATACAATCTAACTATTAAGGTCCCATCCTCCCTCAGCAGCAGAGACATGGGCAGGAAATTAATTTACCTTTTTTTTTTTACATGTATATATTTTTCTTTAATTTTTGAAAGTCAGTTCATAATCACAGAGATGATGGCATCCAAAAGGAGGTAACTATACATGTCAATAGCAGATTAAGACTCATTCAGTCATTTAAAGTTCTGACAAAGGGTTTATCAACATTTGATAGATTACCCATGTAATTAGATTTAATCAAATTTAATAAAAGGTAATGTCTTTCCTATGTATTTTTGTTTGTTGTTGTTGTTGTTCATCCTCACCTGAGGATATTTTTCCATTGCTTTTCTAGATAGAGTGGAAGGGAGGGAGGGAGGGAGGGAGGGAGAGAGAGAGAGAGAGAGAAACATCAGTGTGAGAGAGACACATTCACTGGTTACCTACCACATGACCCCAACTGGGGCTGGGGATCGAAACTGCAACCCAGATACATGCCCTTGACTGGGACTCGAACCCACAACTCTTCAGTCTGCAGGCCAACGCTCTAACTGCTGAGCCAAACCGTCTAGGGATCTTTCCTATGTTTCTGAAATAAAACTAATATTAATGATTTCTTACATTTAAAGAGCAACATTTTCAAATTGCTTACACATACATTATCTCACTTGACCCTCACAATAAGCTATCTTTTTAAGAAAGTCAAGTGAACAAGTTGAGAATTGAAAGACAAGATTCTGTAATGTATGGGAGGTACTATTGGCTGTTTTATAGTATGTGAACTGCTCTCTTTGAACCAGTGCCAGTTCCTTCAGGAAAAATGGCCCTGACAGAAAACAAATGACATAAAAGATGTCTCATTTGATTATATAAATGAAACAGAAAGGATGCCATGCTTGATTCTGTGGTTGGATACCAAATATTCAACTGGTAGGAAAGAATATTTCTCCTCTTCGTTTTCAGCACTGGCACTGTTAAAGTAGAAATAGAGACCTATGAATTGGACACAGAAAGAACATCTTGCCATATTAAGTGGCTTCTTAGGGTACTGAAGTTTGTGCCAAGTTGGCAACGATAGCAGCACAACGTGCTGATGGACACCTGGATGCCTGGAGACCATGTAAAAACCTAAAGAAAGACATTGATTTTGACAACATCTCATGGGTGAGAGTACCTGTATGGAAGTTCAGAGGTTAATTAGAGAAGTTTCAGCACACCATTGGAGAAAAATATAAAAATTCATTAGTTAAAGAAGGTAATAAGAATAGTTTTTCTTTACCCACATTACTCTTCCTTCAAGGAGGCACAACTCTGTGCCAAGGTAGACCCTTTTGGCCCATGATTTCTCCTACTGGGGAAAGCAGAGTACTATAGTAAGTGAGTGCCTGGCTTCCCCAACCATGTGAGATGTTGCCCAAGGACTCATTCTTTCTAATCTCACAAAGAATACTAAGGTGAATGGCATAGCCCAGGGGTTCAGATATACTAAGAGCACAGCAACCAATGATCAGAACTCATCAAAAGGCTGTGGATTTTACTAACTGCTTCATGAACTCCATTGGGAAACCTACCTAGGAACAGTTTGGGAAAACTCACCTATGAACCTCCCCAACTAAATCATGGGAATTCCCAGTGTTCTGTTCATCTCATCCACCCCCTGTGGCTTGATACATGTGTGTACCCTTACAGACAGCAAGGACAGGCCTTTGCAGATGGCTTGCTAGCATGTGCAGAAAGCCAGTCCAACCTTCTGGGATTAGGAGAGGGCACACAAACTTTAGCATTTTAGGGTACTACCCTAGGGAAAGCAATCAAGAGACCCATAGAATCCAATATAGCTTTTCAGGATCAAGAAAAGACATATAATATTATGAATTTCTCCCCAAGCAGACAAAAGAGGTGTGGAGTAGACACATCCATAGAATATGTCTGAGAGCACCTCATAATCTCTAGTCAAATAGTCTGGTGAAGCTATTACTTTCCTAAAGCCAGTGAGTAAAGACTGAAGGAGGTGACTAATTATATGAATGCAAAGGCACCAGTGAAATACTTTAAGGAACATAAAAATCAAGGAAACAGGACTCCACCAAAGGAACATAATACATTTCTAGTAACTGACCCCTCAAAAATGGAGATCTATAAATTACCTGGCAAGGAATTAAAAATAGTTTTAAGGAAGATCAGAGAGATAAAACAGAACAAAGACAACTCAACTAAATCAAGAAAACAATACATGAAAAATATGATAAATTCAGCAAATGGACATCATCGGAAAGAACCAGACAGAAATTCTGGACCTGCAGAAAAAATGAAAAGTGAAATAGACAGCATCAACAGTAGACTTGATCAAGCAAAATCAAGAGTATGAACTCTAACAAAATTCACTTGCAATTATTCAGTAAGAGAAGAGAAAAGAATAAAAAAGAATGAAGAAAACCTATGGAATTTATGGGACATCATCAAAAGAACTAATCAAAGCATTATGGGACTCCCTAAAGGAGAAGAGACAGAGAGAAGAAACATAAAGTTTATTTAAACATATAGGCTGAAAACTTCCCAAATCTGAGGAACTATATGGTTATCTAGTTACATGAAGCTCAGTGATACTTAAATAGGTTTAACTGAAAGATGACTTCTCTCAGGCATATTATGATAAAATTGTCAAAAATCAAAGGAAAATGGAATTTTTAAATTATCAGAGAGAAAGAGAGAGAGAGAGAAAGACTTGTCACATACAAAGGAAAATCCCATGAGGTTATCTGAGCATTTCTCAGGGAAAAATAAAAATGCAGGCCAGGAGAGAGTGGGATGATGTATTAAAATGCTGAAAGAAAGAAAAAAAAAAAAAGCAAAACAAGGATATTTTAACTGGCAAAACTATTTTTCAAAAATGAAGAAGAAATAAAACTTTCCCAGACAAATAAAAGTTGAGCGAGTTCAACACTATTACACCTGCCTTACTAGAAATGCTAAAGGGAGTTCTTCAAGCTTAATTGAGCATATGCTAATTGGTAACATGAAAACATATGGCAGTATAAAATTCACTGATAACAGTAAGTATATAGTCTAATTCAAGGAGGAAAAAAAACTGTTTACACAATGGAATACTACTCAGGCATGAAAGAGGAACTCTTACCTTTTGCAACAGCCTAGAAAGATGTGAAAAGTATTATGCTAAGTGAAATAAGCCAGTCAGAGCAAGACAAGTATCACACGATTTCACTTATATGTGGAATCTAATAAATAAAATAAAATAACAAACAAAAACAAACTCATAGATACAGAGTGCAGACTGACAGCTGTCAGTGGGGTGAGCTGTTAGGGTCCTGGGTTGTAAAGGTGAAGGGATTAAGTAAAGAAATACAAAGAATTCATAGACACAGACAACAGACATAGAAGAAAGTAAAGGGGAGATAAATGGTGATTGAAGAAGACGTGACTTTGGGTGATTAACACAGAATACAATATATAGACAATATATTGAAGAATTGTAGAACTGAAACCTATATAGTTTTATTAACAGATGCCACCCCAACAAATTCAATAAAACAAAAATTTATAAAGTCAGAGGTAAAATTCTCACTGACATCAAATTACACTACAAAGTGACAGTAATGAAAACAGTGAAGTATTGGCAGAAAAACAGACACACAAACCAATGCAACAAAATTGAGAGCCCAGAAATAAACCTATATGTATATGAGCAATAATTTTCAATAAAGGAGCCAAAAACATACAATAGAGAAAAGAAAGCCTCTTCAATAAATGGTGCTGGAAAAATTGGAAAGCCACATGCAAAAGAATAAAAACTATATCACTGGTTGTCCCCATATACAAAAATTAACTGAAAATGGATCAAAGACCTAAATATGAGACCTGAAACAATAAATTACTTAGAAGGAAACATAGGTACTAAACTTATGGACCTTGGTCTTTGAGAGGATTTTATGAAGTTGACCCCAAAGGCAAGGGAAGTAAAGGCAAAAATAAATGAATGGGACTCTATCAAACTAAAAAAACTCCTGCACAGCGAAAGAAACTGCCAACAAAACAAAAAGGCAACCAACTGAACGGGAGATAATATTTGCAAACAACAGCTCCTACAAGGGGTTAATAGCCAAAATACATAAAGAACTCATACAACTCAACACCAAACAAACTAACAGTCCATTTAAAAAGTGGGCAGAGGACCTGAATAGACACTTTTCCCAAAAAGACATATAAATGGCCAGCAGATATAGAAAAACTTGCTCAACTTCCCTAGCTATTAGGGAAATACACATTAAAACTACAATGAGATACCACCTCTCACCTGTTGCAATGGCTATTATCAACAAGTAATAAGTGTTGGAGAGGTTGTGGAGAAAAAGGAACCCTCATTCACTGCTGGTGGGAATATAAACTGGTAACAGTAAGTATACAGCCACTGTAGAAAACAGTACAGAGGTTCCTCAAAAAATTAAGAATATGCAGGGCTTGGTGAAAGTGAAGGGACTTAAAAAAACAACAACTCATAGACACAGACAACAGTATGGTGATTACCAGAGGGAAAGGAGAGTGGGGAGAAGGATAAGGGGGGATAAATAGTGACAGAAGAAGAGTTGACTTTAGGTGGTGAGCACACAATCCAATACACAGATGATGTATGCCTGAAATCTACATAGTTTTTTAACCAACGTCACCCCAATAAGTTCAATAAAATGGGAAAAATAATAATTTGAACTGCCATATCCCTATTCTGAATACATAAAAAGTAAATAAAATCCTGCTGCCTGCTGCGAAACTGACGAATTTCAAAGACAGCAGACTGTAGTCCACCTTCACCCATTCCACTCCATTCTTCACCCTTTTCTGACCCAGCCCTAGCCTTTTAACTGATTCAGAATATGCAGGGTCCAGATTGCTAGTGATCCACTGCTTTCCCCCCATTAGGTGTATCAAAAGGGTGTTCATCTGGAACACACCAAATGTTCTCAAAGACCTGCTGTGTACTCTGGTTCTCCAGGGTGTTTTGGCAGGAAGTCTTTAAAAGAGATCCACCTGCACTGAGGATAATACTTGTCACCACTTGGAATGTAGTTATTGCTCGGTGAGCTGAACACTCTCCAAATTCCCCAGAGGCCTCTTATAAACTGACACTACATCTGTGCCCTCTCTGCATGGCTTATGCTTGAAAAGTAGATGTGGTCTTTCTTAAATATTTTTTCTTTATTGATTTTTACAGAGAGAGGAAGGGGGAGGGAGAGAGAGAGAGAGAGATAGAAACATCTATAAGAGAGAACATCAGTTGGCCGCCTCCTGCATGCCCCCCACTGGGGATTTGGCTCACAACCTGGGCATGTGCCCTGACCGGGAATCGAATTGGCGACCTCTTGTTGCATGGGTCGACACTCAACCACTGAGCCACACCGGCCGGGCAGAAAAAGTAGATATGTTTTTAATGGCTCATTGCTAGCATGTGGAACATGCATATCCCCTGAGATGCTGTGTGAAGAAAGCACACTGAGGGAGGGACAAGGAATGGGTCCTGTTGCACCAGGGACCTGTTGGAGTTCTGGTGACAAGAAGTCTGCAGCTAGGCCCTTTGGGAAGGAGGAGTTCTAGACAAAGTCAATAAGTGTCAAAAGCAAAATAGAAAAATGAACCCACTCCCAAGACAGTAAGCTTCTTTTGAGGCAAAATGTGAAGTTTAGAGGGCAGCCAAATCAGATGGGGGGACGTAAGGTCAGCCTTCTTAACATTTAAGATACTTATTAACCAAAGGATCCAAAAGTCCTGTCCACACAAGAGGGTTTCTTGATGCCTTGGAGCATTTACAGATCATGAATTGGATTTGCTTAGTCATATGACAGCAAAAGAAGTCAGACACATCTAATCCAGAAACAAGTTAAAATTGGGCAAGAAAATGTCTGTACATATCATTTGTTTTCCAGGTTAGATTGCAGTGCAGAAGGAGTTTTCATTATTTTTTCTTTAACACTAATGATCAATGAAGAGCATTTATGTAAACATAATTGGTGGGGCCTCCAATCAGGGTGATGTTTGAGATGGTTCTCTTGCTGTGATGCAAACATGTAAAATAAAGATTCTAAGATAGAAACATATATAATCTAGGGAATCACTGACTCTCAGCTGCTGTCTCTCTTCCACCTCCTTCTTAAAAAATAAAAAGGGAATAAAATCCTTATATTGAAAAAATGCACTCTTATATTTATTACAATGTTATTCATAGTAGTCAAGATAATGGAAGTGTTCACTGATGGATGAATGGGATACATATATTCAGCCTAAAAAAGAAATCCTGCCATTTTTAATATCCATGAACCTAGAAAACATTATTTTATTTTATTTTTAAAATATGTTTTTATTGCTTTTTTAGAGAGGGAGAAAGGGAAAGAGAAATAGAAACATCGATGTGAGAAACATCGATCAGATCGGCTGCCTCCTGCACGCCCCCAGGTTGCAGGGGATCGAGCCTGCAACCTAGGTATGTGTCCTGACTGGGATCGAAAGGGGACCTCTTAGTCCATGAGAAAGATGTTCAATCCACTGAGCCACACCTGCTGGGCAAGAAGACATTATTTTAAATAAAATAAGCGTAAACACAGAAGGACAAATATTGTATGATCTCACTTATATGTGGAATCTAAAAATAAAAGTAAAAACAATACTGAACTCATAGAAACAGAGTGTAGAACGGTGTTTACCAGAGTTTAAGGCAGAGGTAGAGAAAATGAGTTGTTTTTCAAAGGGCATAAACTTTCAGTTATAAAATGAATAATTCTGGAAACCTACTGTACAGCATGGTGACTATAGTTAATAATGTATTGTATACTTGACAGTTGCTAAGATAGTAGATCTTAAATTCCTTAACACAAACACACAAAGGTAACTGTAAGATGATGGATATATTAACTAACTTTACTGTGATAATCATTTCTCAGTATATACATATATAAAATATTCAGATTGTACACTTTAAATCTATACAATGTTAAACATTAATTATCTTAACAAAGCTGAGGGGGAGAACAATGGGTCTGTCTTGTTTCTTTTGCTGTGCAGAAGCTTTTTAGTTTGATGTAGTCCCATGTATTAATTTTTTCCTTTGTTTCTCTTGCCTTAGGCATTGTATCAGTGAAAATTCTGCTGTGTATGACGTCTGAAATTTTGTTGCCTACATTTTCTTCTAGGATTTTTATGGATTCACGAATCACATTTTAGTCTTTTATCCATTTTGAGTTTATTCTTATGTATGGGGTAAGTGGGTGGTCTAGTTTCATTGTTTTGCATGTAGCTGTCCAATTTTTCCCAACACCATTTATTAAAGAGGTTGTCTTGTCTCCATTGTATGTTCTTGCCTCCTTTGTCAAATATTAATTGTGTATACTGTCTTGGGTTGATATCTGGGTTCTGGGTTCTGTTCCATTGATCTATATGCCTGTTCTTGTACCAGTACAAAGCTGTTTTGATTATGATGGATGGCTTTGTAGTATAACTGGATCTCTGGTATTGTGATTACTTCCCACTTTGTTCTTCTTTTTCAAGATTGCTGTGGCTATTTGCGGTCTTTTATGGTTCCATATAACCTTTTGGAGTAGTTGTTCTAGATCTGTGAAATGTGCTATTAGTGCTTTAATAGGGATTGCATTAAATCTGTAGATTGCTTTGGGTAGTATCAAAATTTTAATGGTGTTGATTTTTCCAATCCATGAACATGATATATGTTTCCACTTTTTTATATCTTCCTTGGGGATATTGGTCTGTAGTTTTCTTTCTTTGCAGTGTCTTTATCTGGTTTTGGAATTAGGATTATGCTGACCTCATAAAACGAGCTTGGAAGTCTTCCTTCTTCTTGAATTTTTGGAATAGTTTGAGGAGAATGGGTGTTAGTTCTTCTTTGAATGTTCAGTAAATCTTCCCTGTGAAGCCGTCCGGACCCAAGCTTTTGTTTGCTGGGAGTTTATTGATTACAGCTTCAATTTCCTTCATTGTTATTGGTCTGTTCAAGTTTTCTGTCTCTTTCTGGTTTAGTTTTGGGAGACTGTGTAGTTTCAAAAATTTGTCCATTTCACTTAGGTTGTCCAATTTATTGGCATATAATTGTTCATAGCATTTTTTAGCAAACCTTTTTATTTCTGTGTTGTCAGTTGTTATTTCTCCTCTTTCATTTCTGATTTTGATTATTCGGGTCCCCTCTCTTTGTTTCTTGATGAGTCTGGCTAAAGGTATTTCAATCTTGTTTATCTTTTCAAAGGACCAGCTCTTTGTTTCATTGATCTTTTGAAGTTTTTTTTTTTTTTTTTTTTTTTTTTTTTTAGTCTCTATGTCATTTATTTCTGCTCTGATATTTACTATTTCTTTCCTTCTACTTGCTCAGGGATTTTCTTTTTGTTTACTTTTTAGTTCTTTAAGTTGTAAGATTAGATAGTCTATTAGAAAGTTTTCTTGTTTCTTGAGGTGGGCCTGTAGTGCTAAGAACTTCCCTCTCAGGACTGCTTTTGCTGCATCTCATAGATTTTGTGTTGTTGTGTGTTCATTTTCATTGCTTTCTAGGAATTTTTTAAGGTTTTCTTTGATCTCTGTGTAACCCATTCATTGTTTAATAACATGCTATTTAGCCTCCATGTGTTTGAATCTTTTTGCATATTTTTATTGTAATTAATTTCTAGTTTCATGCCATTGTGATCCAAGAAAATGCTTGTTATGATTTCAATCTTCTTGAACTTGTAGAGACTTAGTTTGTGTCTTAACGTGTTGTCTATCTTTTAGAATGTCCCATGTGCACTTGAGAAGAATGTAAATTCCACAGTTTTGGGGTGTAATTCTCTGTAGATATCTATTAAATCCATTTGATCTTGTTCATCATTTGTAGTCTCTGTTTCCTTGTTAAATTTTTGTCTAGAGGATCTATCGAGTGATGTTAGTGGGGTGTTGAAGTCCCCTGCTATGATTGTATTCCTGTTGACTTCTCCTTTGAAGTCCTCCAGAAGTTTTTCAACATATTTTGGTGCTCCTATATTGGGTGCATATATGTTTACCAAGGTTTTATCCTCCTGTTGGATAGATCTTTTCAATATTATGTAGTGGCTTTTTTTCCGTCTCTTGTTTTGGCCTTCATTTTGAAGTCTATTTTATTAGATATGAGTATAACTAAACCAGCTTTTTTTTTTTTCATTTTCATTTGCTTGAAGAAATTTTTTCCATCCCTTCACTTACAACCTGTGTGAGTCTTTTTTTTGTGAGGTGGGTCTCTTGTGAACAACATATATATGAGTCATGCTTTCTTATCCATTCAGCTACTCTGTGTCTTTTGATTGGATCATTTAATCCATTTACATTTAAGGTTATTATTGATATGTACTTATTTATTATTATATTTATTATGGCTATGTTTCTCTCTATATTTCTTATTATTATTACAGCAGAGTTCTTTTAATATTTCTTGCAGTTATTGTTTGGTGCTAATATACTCCCTTAGACTTTTTTGTTTTGTTTTGTTTTTTGGTTTTTGGTCTGGAAAGCTCTTTATTTCACCTTCTATATTGAATGATAGCCTTGCTGGATAGAGTACTCTTGGATTCAGATGCTTGTTTTTTCATGACCTTGATTACTTCATGCCATTCCCTTCTGGCCTGTAGTGTTTCTGTTGAGAAATCAGTTGATAGCCTTATGGAGGCTCCTTTGTAGGTATCCTGTTGCTTATCTCTTGTTGCCTTCAAGATTTACTCATTGTCTTTAATTTTTGGCATTTTAATTACTATGTGTCTTGGTGTGGGCCTCTTTGGGTTCTTCTTATTTTGTTCTCTGTGCTTCCCGAACTTTTATGCCTTTTTTCTTCACCAAGTTAGAGGACATTTCTGCCACTATTTCTTCAAATTTATTCTCTAGACTTTGCTCAGGCTCTTTTTCTTCTGGTATTCCTATGATGTGGATGTTGTTACAATTCATATTGTCCCACAGCTCTCTTAAACTATCCCCCTGTTTTTTAATTGTTTGTTATGTTTTGTTTTTTCCCTTTTTGGTTCTCTGATTGGGTGATTTTTTTCTACCCTGTCTTCTAATTCACTGATCCCATCCTAGGCTTCCTTTAATCTGCTGGTTATTCCTTCCAATATGTTCTTTATTTCTTCTATGTCATTTTTCATTTCCGGTTGGTGGTTTTTCATTTCCACTTGGTTGATTTTCATTGTTTCTATATCTTTACTCATGCTCTTGAGCTTCCTCATAATCATTACTCTTAACTCTACCTCTGATAACTTGCTGAATTCCATTTCATTTAGCCCTTCTTCTGGAGAATTCTCTTGTTTTTTCATTTGGGATTTCTTTCTTTGATTCACCATTTTGGCTGTCTCAGCAGGATTTGGAGCCTGCCTAATTATCCCTGTGAGTGTTGGTGTTCTGCTGATTGTAGTTCCCTCTAATGGGTTTGGATGAGTGTGGAAGGGACCATGCTAAAAACCAATGTCTAGTCTTACTTTCCTGGGTAGAGTTCCAGGCCAAGCAAAGATTCAGTTATCCTAGAGCTTTTGCCTGCAGGCTGACTATTAGTCTAAGTTACTTAGTGAGCCTCAGGTTGTAGCCCTCAGCTGAATGAAAAATCCCACAGGTAGCAGGGTAAGAGAATTTACAGTGGGTGGGGGCAATTGCTTTCCCTTGGGCTAAAGTTGCTTTGAGAAGAAAATGGTTTCTGCAGTGTGGGTTATTGTCTCAGTGCAGGGACCCAGGCCTTAGCCTTCATAGCTCAGTCCCCAGAGCCAGGACACCCAACACTGAGAGTCAGGCCCAAGGCTCAAAGCCTTCAGAACCTCGTCTCTGCCTACTGGCTGGCAGGTAGTCTCTGGCTGTTAATAAGCCTGCAGCTGCACTTCTCTGGGACAGGTTGTGTTAAATTCCTGAGGGAGGTGCAGTGGCTTCTCCCCTGGGCTAAAGCCACTCTGGGGAAGGGCTCTTTGAGTAAGACGGCTACTGTCTTGTGGGGGAGTGACTCAGCATAGAGCTCCTGATGGCCTCCTTCTCAGCTCTTTCCCTGTGCCACGAATCCCCAACTCTCACCACACAGTTCCAGTCCAGTCTACCTTCTCTCTGCTGGAGACCAAGGTGAGTGGCTGTAGCTATAACTTAGTGCACTGGCCCTCCAGGGAAGTGCTGATGTTCCCTGTGCCTCTCTCTGCCAGACAAAACCTCTGCTCTAGCGATTTTCTCAGCCAGGTGTTATGTGGGTGCCTTTCCCTGTTCTGCCACTCTGTGCTGGGGAGCTGACTTGGGGTTTTATCCCCCGACTTCTCAGCGGGAACTTCTCACAGCTAAGACAGACCTCAGCTGCTGCCTGTGGGCACCAGCCAGCCCTCTCGTGACTCCACACCTTCTACCAGTCCCTATTTGGGGTCCTCTTTATGTCTCTGGTTCTAAGGGTTCTCTCCAGCTGCTCTTCAGTTGGTTTTTCCATATGACTTGTCTTTATTGTAGTTGTAATTCCAGTTTGGTCCTTGGAGACAGTCTGTGTAGCTTCTATTCACTCTGCCACCATTTTCCTGGATCCTTATTTAGTTTTTTCAAAGGTACTCCACTAATTTGAAATGTTTTTTTTTTTCTATGACTAAGGAAGACATAATAATGGACAGTGAATTATGTGAACACCACAACTCTGAGAGAGCCACCAGTCATGTTGAATAACAGAACTAGGTTTACCACAAAGATCTCAGTTGTTTGGAGCAATGGCTAATTCTAACAAAATAAAGATGTTACATGGGACCTTAATATCATTCATGCAAAATAAGGGAGATATGCACCTCACACCTGTCAGAATAGTTGCCATCAACAAAGCATCAAACAACAAGTGTTGGCGAGGGTGTGGAGAAAAGGGGACTCTAGTACATTGCTGGTGGGAGTGCAGACTGGTGCAGCCACTATGGAAAACACTATGGTGTTACCTCAAAAAATTAAAAATTGAATTACCATTTGACCCAGTGATCCCACTCCTAGGAATATACCCTAAGAAGCCTGAAACACCAATCAGAAAGAATACATGTACCCCCATGTTCATAGCAGCGCTATTTATAATAGCTAAGATCTGGAAACAGCCCAAGTGTCCATCAGTAGATGAATGGATAAAAAAGCTGTGGTACATATACACAATGGAGTACTATGCAGCTTTAAGAAAGAACAATCTCTTATCCTTTGCGTCGACATGGGAGGACCTGGAAACTATTATCCTAAGTGAAACAAGCCAAGCAGAGAAAGACAAATATCATATGATCTCACTTATTTCTGGAATATAATGAACATAACAGTGTGAGGAGCAGGGTAGTCCCAGGGACGTGGAAGTGGGGTACAGACTGACATTTGCCAAAAGAGGGTGTGGGGGAGGGGAGCGATGAACACAGAACTTGTACGCATGTACTCATAACCAATGGAATTGGACAACAAAAATAGGGATGGGGCAGGGAGGGAGGGGGAGGAGGGTGTCAATGGGGGAAAAAAGGAGAAACATCTGTAACAAAAGTAAATTAATAAAAAATAAATAAATAAATAAATAAATAAATAAATAAATAAAAAAAACAAAATAAGGGAGATATGAATGAAAAGTGGTGCATATGAAAAAAATACTTAGAGGTGAGGGATTTGTTTAAATGTTTTCCAATTCATATGTGATGCAGATACAAAAAAAACAAAACAAAACCTAGTATAATATTAAACTGTATAAATAGAAGTATAGTGTGTGACTTGGATCTATATTTTTGGTAGGATAATGAACCAGCTGGAGCCCTGGTCAGTGTCATTCAGTTGGTTGAGCATCATCCCATGAACTGAGAGGTCCCCAATTTGATTCCTGGTCAAAACACAAGCCAGGATTGTGAGCTCGATCCCCAGTAGGGAGTGTCCAGGAAATAGTTCATTGATATTTCTCTCTCATCAATGTTTTTTTTCTCTCTATCTCCCTCTCTAAACAAAAATCAATAAAAACATATTTTTTTTTTTGAAGAAAAGAAGCAACTGGAGTTCTCTGTGGGGATTTAACAATTTAGGAAGGTGCTAGAGCCCAGATCCTAGGTGTAAGAAATGGTTTAAAGAGACATAAATATTTTAAGAGAGTATTCAAGGAGACATGATCTGTGTTTTCAGACATCCGAAGGACTGTCATGCAAGAACAGATTTATAGAAGCTAAAATTTGTCAGGTATATAAGAAGAATAGTGACAAAGTCTAACTTGCTCAGGGTATAAAATACACAAAAGAGAATATTGAAAATCAGCTACAGAAGATATTTTACTGCCAGATGATTGTTTTATTTCTGAAGTTAGATCTAAGAGTTTAGACCTTAATCATAAACATGGTGAGAATCCATTGACCTTTTTTATTTTCTTAATTTTTACAAGGTAACATACGTTTAGTAATAAATGTAAACAGTAAAAAGAAAATCTATATCAAATCCTTGACACCCAAGTCTGCCAGTTTCCTTTCCATACTTATACTATATTTCATGTCACCTTTTGTTTAAAATATAAATGGCTGCATACTCTGTACTCTGTTATGCAGATTATTATTATATTATTTTATTATGTTTTGAAGATTATTCCATACTAGTACATATAAAATTATTTCCTTCATTTTCATGGCTGCATGGTATTTTATTTTTATGGATATACCATAATTTATTTAACAAGTAATAAGGTGCCCTTGAAGGGTTTAGAACATAATGTGACCTGATCAGGGCTATGTTTTAAAGAGTTTACTCTGGCTTGCAAAATTGGAACATTGAGAGACTGGAATAGAGAAATTAATTAAAAGGATCAATGAGAGAATATATGTGAAAGCACTTTTCAGCCTCAATGCAATATATAAATCTGAGTTGCTATGGTTATAACTCATGTCAGAATTAATGAAGGGCTTGAGCTCAGGACTTCTGACTCCAAATCCTGGCCTTTCTTTCCATATTATGTTACTTGGGCAACTCCACCCAGTTTTGCCATTCATATGTGTGGTAATACTGAAAATTAAGACTGAGTACTTTACCATTTTCCCCAGGCTTTGTATTCAGAATATTTGGCTCCTAATACTCTGATGAGGCAGGCCTCAGCCGTGATTTATAACTGCTGAATGAACAGTTGAATCTGGAAGACAAAATCAGTTCTCTAATGAATGAAAAAAACATAAACATGAGAAATAGGCACTGTCATGGGGTCTAGAAGGAGGAAGTAAAAAGCAATAAAGTTAAAAGGGCTAGAAAAGTAATAGTCCAAGAGGTAGTAGGAAAAGCAAAGAAATTTTGTGTTGGGGAATCATGACCATGTAGTTACTCTTTTGTGTATAGCACCTTACAGTTTACAAAGTGCTTTTCATGTTAACTTCAAATTTTCCCTTAAATACAGATAACTTTTGTTTACCCTCCTACTCAAAATGTAATAGAAATAAGAGGCTAGGGGAAGGGGGGAGTAGGCTAGGAAATTATTTATAATGTCCCATCCTATTGTAACATGTACATTAGATGATTTACAAATGTGAGCACTTTGAATCATCTTTGTGAGGTAGATACCACATCCTAATTTTATGGAGAATGAGATTGAAACAGTGTAATTAAGTGACATGCCTAAGGTTGCACAGGTGATAAGTGGCAGAACTGGGATTCTGAACTTAAGTATAGAGTCAATGCTTATTACACTTTACCATAATGTCCTCATTGGATGCACTGGAAAAGGATATCATAGAAAGTGAAAACACATCCAGATTGCTTATGGGAGTCCAAACACTCAGTCTTGGAGAGGAAAAAAAAAAAGGTGTCAAAGCTACAGGAAAAAAAAAAAGAGATTCTGAAGGCTGACATGAACCACAGGTTGAATTTGACTTTGAAATTGACTATTTTGAAGGGCTGTAGTACATCGCATCACTTGATAGGTAGGCAGCATGATGTAAGGGAATGCACAGGTCCATCCATGCCATCTGAGAAGAGAAAGTCAAAGAGGATTCTACTAAACAGCTTTAGGGTTGGAGCTGTATCTTCTTCAGCTTCATTCTCTTCAAAGTTCATAATTAAGTCTCTGCCACACAGTAAGTGCTTAATATATGTTCTTTAATTGTGTCAAATATTTGGGTTCAGCTGAAGGGTAAAAAATAAGAATTTGAGTGTTGTTATTTCCAGACACCACATTTTCACTAATTTTGTAGAGAGCCAGTCTTTCTCAACATTGTCTCCATTCATATAATCTCCATACTATTTCCACTTTCCTTGCTCTACTAAAATTAATTAAACATCTTTATACCAAGTACTTTGAATGTCGTACTACAATGGCTATAGAAAAACTGTATATCTAGCTTTACCACTCTGAATGCAGAGTCCAGAGTCACAGGAAATCTTGCCAGCTGGAATGAAGCTTCCAAACCAGCCCCAAGTACCTTGGAGGTTTTCTAGGAACACACTTTGCTCCAAAATGAGACCATACCAATTTCCCCTGCAGAAAGCAAGGCAAATTTATGTAGGAATGAGCTTGACTGCTTGAGCCCAAACCGTGCAAATATTAGAAGTAGGGAAACTAATGGGGTATCTGTTTCTTACCTCAGAGGACCAGATGAAATAATAATGGAGTCTTGAGGAACTCCTTAGTTGGAAGGCAGGGAAGATGCTGCTTGACTCAGTTTAACTCTGTCAGGCCATGAGGTAGTGGCAGGATGACATTTGGAAGGTTCTTCTTTGGTTTGTTTGTTTGTTTTTTTATCCTCACTTGAGGACATTTTTGCATTTATCTTCAGATAGAGCGGGAGGGAGAGAGGGAGGACGAGAGAGAGAGAGAAACATCGATGTGAGAGAGACACATCGACTGGCTGCCACCCACACGACCCCAACCGGGGTCAGGGACAAACTGCAACCAAAGTATGTGCCCTTAGCGGGAACTGAACCCAGGACTCTCTGGTCTGCGGGCCAATGCTCTAACCGCTGAGCCAAACCGGCCAGGGCTCTTTTAAATAAATCCTTATTGAATGAGCTAATCATCTGCCAGGCATTAGGCCCAAGTGACTTGGTGAGTAGGGAAAATAGTCATTTTCAGAATGCTGGCTAGTCCTTAACTTCCCTCTTTGATCAGAGAGAGCACCCTTGGCCAAAAGGTGAGATCCTAAGAGGTGCCATAAGGAAGAGAACTCTATTTTACAAAGGAAATGAGCATAAACTCTGCAATCATGCTAAAAAGCCTAGAAAGAGAAATACCATCTGGTCTACCCTCTTTATTTGGCAGGTGAACAAAAGGAGGCCCAGAGAGAGAAAAGGGAATTTCCCAAGGTAAGACAGCAATTCTGAAGCAGAACTAACATTAGAGCCCAAATCTTCTGAATACACTTTAAGGCTTTGAGATTCTATAAATGAACAATTTGTGGGATGCATAATATTGTTAAAGATTACTTATGGAAATCATCTAGCAGAGTGCTTAGCATATGGTAGCTGCTAAGTAGACAGGTGGTATGCCATAGTAGTTAAGAGCACAGATCCTATAGCCAAACTGTTTGGATTTGAATCCTAGCTCTGCTACTTTCCATTTTCATGATACTAAGCATTTGCTGTACCACAGTTTTGAGGGTTGTCATGAGGATTAAATTATTTAAAATCTGTAAGGTGCTTAGAAAAGTGCCTGAGATATAACAATACTATGTGAATATCTGATAAATAAATTCATTTCTGTAAATGCCTTTTCCCATTTCACTATTGCTATTACCGGGGATGAGTTTAAAGGGAAATCACAGAGCAGGTCTACCTCATCTCTGTTGCAAATGACTGTGCATAGATCCCCACTCCGCATCTAAATACAGAAGCACAGAACCTCAGGGTAATGCAGCTGGAGAGGCTCTTAAGAACCCTTTTAGATTCTCTTGGTCTAGAGAGGGGAGAGATGGTATTACATAGGCTTAAGACAGTATACTTTGTGTTAAAATGTTCAAGGTTCATATTCTAGCTGTTCTATGTGCTGTGAGACTTCTCTGTGCCTCAGTTTTTCTCATTTATAAAATAGGGATAAAAAGAGTCCTTCTCATAGGGTATTGTGAGTATTAAATGATAGAATGCACATAATACAGTACTTAGTTGATGCTTACCCTAACAGAAGTGCTTGGTAAATGGTAGCTGCTATTATTATTTTTTTTAATTGATATTATGTTCAAGTTTATAAGAGTAACTTGGCCACAGAGCTGACTCTGGAACACATGCTTTGTAAAATCCTGGTACTAAAATATTTGTCTGGAGGAATATCCCATGGTGCATATCTTCAATCCCTTCCTGGTGATTCATATTACAGCTAATTTAGGTGGGGAAAGCTCTTCTTAGTATTTGGTTAGATGATTATTGTGATGGTCCAACTCTGAGAATATCTAGGAAGTGGGGTTCCCAATCTACCTACTGGGCCTCAACCTCCAATAACTCCTTTTTCCAAGTATTATACTGTTTACAATGTCCCTTCATCTCCATCTGGGTTTGAAAAACTTGGCAGTGAGATGGTCAGAAATAGGTTAACCCTATTTTACAAATCTAAAATTGAAACTCAGAGAAGTGAAGTGATGTGTTAGTAGCAGAGATAACTCAAACTCAAATTTTCAGATTTCAGGTCAGAATTATTTCTCCTACAGGACCCTGTCTAATATCTCTGTTTTAAATTAAGGCTTACTTTTGGCCCTTAGCCTGTCAAGGGGACCAGGTTATGTGTGAGTGGGTATAGGGGAGTGGAGTTTGATAGAAACAGGAATTGGAAACCTGGTCTAGACTTGGGAGCTAGAAAGATTTGAACTCTGTTATCTAAACCTGAACCAAACAAAAAAAGTTACTTCCTTTTATGAAGAGGACAAGAGTTTGGGGAAAATAGAGAAGTGCAGGATGTGGGATGTGGCACTCTGCGTATTAGAAGATCCAAGCTATGAAATAGGCCAAATCTTAAAGCGACTAGAACAGATCCTCATCACTTGGAATAGATTATGAGTAGTTATTGGGGACCTTTGGTGAGGCACAGAGAAAGTGTCATCCCCTCTCTCAGCTGCTGTGTATTTAGCAACCTCATATTCTACCCAGCTCTATATCATTCTCCCAAAGTGTATTGCATTTATACTTCAAGCTCAGGTGTACTGGCCTGGAAAATGGTGGGGCTGGGCTGGTGCCTCCATACAATTGTGGTACTTACACAGATTATGGACATGAGAAATTCCCTCCATATCTTTTAAATGGATACCCTAACTCAGCAATAAGTCACATATTCCTTCTCTCATTCTCTGTTTGATAGCTTCTGTAAACTGGGTCCCTTCTCTAATGGATCAGGCAAAAAAAAAGGGGGGGGGGAGTGGCACATTGGAGGATGCTTCCTCTGGTACAGTCTGAGTCTTGTACAGAACAGCTTCTGCATCCAAGGAGGAGGCTTGTGGGTGGGCCAGGGAATTCTCTATTGACAGTCCACTTTGCTTCTCATCATCATCATTCTTCTAAAGCTCCAAGAGCAGGAAAAAAAAAAGAGCTGTGTGCAAGCTTTTGCCTGAAGCCAGGCACAGAATTTAAGAAGTTTCCAGTTTTCTTGTGATGGTCATGCAGAGCAAAGTCAACCTTGCAGGACACATTTGGTGGCTCCACAAGAATTACTGTTGCATAATGAATATACAAGAATAGAGCTCATCAGGTCTTTTAACTACAACATTAAATTTTTCCTCATACCTCAGCTATCTTCTCAGTCTAGACTGTCATTTATAAGTCTACTATAGGTTTAGCCAAATCAAAGGGAGTCAATCTTTTTGACATCTTCCCTGCAGTGATTGGTTAAAGGCAAGAGTGATCATCCCACTGAGGCCAGTTAGGAAGGCTTTGCTTGTTTTAAATACCCCAATTCCTTGTTTTTTGTTTTTGATAGATACCCATAGTTCTTGTAGACAAATCACATTTGCCCAAATTCCTCAGAAGGGTATTGGGATTATTGGCTTTTTACTAAATGAAATTAGATAGGTTCTGATTGATCAGGATTCTAACCTTAAGCCCCAGTATCATTCAATCCTAGAGTGATAACACCTGGAGAAGTCTTGGACCACTGATCCCAGAACAGAAAGCCCATGGTCCACCTTGGTGGTGGGGGTGTGGAGTAAATAGAAAAGGCCTTAAATGTTTACATCCTCTAATGCCCTTAGACCCTATTCTCATAAAAATATACCATCTGTTGCTCCCCAATAGTAACCATGACATACTTTTGTGGAGGGAGGTTCTTTAGGTGGGAAGAAACTGTGGTTCTAGCATCTCAAACACTGCCTTCTGGGGAGTTGGCTCTTTCTTTTTAGTTATTCATTCTGAACTCTTCTCAGCTTAAACCTGGGAGATGCTCAGGCTTTTAGGACAGAAGTGCCAGAGAATTGATGGTAGATGGATGGTCAAAGTTGGGGGATACACACCCATGCACCATCAATGAGGTGACTTCAAGGTGTGTGCTCCTCATTGAGGTCTAGAGTTTGCTTGCAGGGCTAAGCTCTAGTGGCCCACAATGGTGACATGCTTGCTAATGGCTTTCTGTTTGTTTGTTTTTGGCTTCCTTCCTTTCTGCATATTATTTCCCTGATCTCATCTGATGTCTCATGGAATCAATTTTCAAATAAACAATTTAAATGTATAAAATAGAGTTTACTTATTTTTAGGGAAAATGAATCAGGATGGATAGTAGGGAATCCCATCAAGAGAGAACAATAAATCAAGAACTGGAGATATATTATTTGGCTTTTTAAGAATAAGTCATTTAAGATCAAGTAGGTAGAAGAGGTCCTTCACATGGATCTTGTATTAATATATTGCTTGTATACAGCTCATGTGTTCCAGCCAGTCCCTTTGGATTCTAGACATTTTGTGCCAATCGGTGGCATGCAAGAAGTAACTAAAATATCTGTCTTCACAACTTCTCTGCCTCTTTCTTTAGGGTCAGAATCCTAGCCAACACCACTATTTTGGCTATGCCAGGCATAAGTTGTGTAACTCAGGACAGGAGAACAGGAAGGTCATTTGATTGCTCTGAATCATTATGTGCCTCATTTATCTCTGCATTTCCTGTACCTACAACAGGCCCTGGCATACAGTAGATGCTCAGGAAATGTTTATTGAGCAAATAAATGCTTAAATAAATATTTCTCAGTACTGCCTCTGCCAAGGACAAAAGATTAATCTTTTCTTAGAGTAACTTTCCCCCTTTCACCTCGACCTTTCATGTGCCAATTTCTTCCCATTTACTCCAAAGGAGGGAGGACTCATGAATAGAGAGGGAGGAACACTTGGGTGGGCCATAATGGTATTCAATACAGAATAATTCAGATAGTTAATTAGATCATTTGCAGAGTCCAGCTTTCCTGCTATTGACAAAAAAGCCTATAATTTCTAATTCAATTTCTACTTACATTGTTCTTTCCTAAAACATTAAACAGGAGGAAAATACCTTTAGAAAGAAACCACTCTTAAAGTTTTGCCTAAACAGACTACATTCCCCAGATTTCCTGCCCAAAACTTTACAACACAGGCTGCATGCTCTACCAAAGTCTTGAAGGCATCCAAAGCATTCTATAAAGATTTAATTGCATAAAATTATAAAGTATCAAAACTGAAAAGGACCTTAGAAATGACAGAGCCTAACCTCTTTCTTGTATAGGTAGGGAAAGTGAGACTCAATGTGTGGAAGATATTAGAAACTTGGTGTGCTAATTTCCAGGCTAGTATTCTCCACACAACATCGCACAATTTCTTGATTTTTCATTGTTGGTCAATCCTATCTAAGACTCCTATCACCAAAACTGTAGGATTATAGAATGTAATTCTCTGTATTGGAACTATTACATGGACAGGAAAAGAAGGGGCCTCTGCCACTTTTGAGAACTGCATCAACTGTAAACTGTAGGTTCATTTTGGGCCAGAGTGTGCTGCAAGTGTGTTCCCATAGAAGGGCCAGAACCCTTAGGTTCTGTTTCCCTCCCCTACTAAGTTGAGCCAGGTGTGCTAAGGCATGTTTGCACAGCATCTTCTCCCACGCATTTTGTTGGAACAGAGGCTGCAGGCCAAGTACATGTTAGTGAAGCTAGGCAGAGTATCTAGGGCTCAAAGGTCCTGGACTAAGAAGAAATGAGGCCAGGCTGAATAAAAACCACACTGTGAGGGGAGAAGACTTGTAATTACAAATAAGGGGGGGGGGGAGCCTTAGACCAATTAAAAGAGTACTGGACTTCCAGGACCTACACTTTTAGTTTTGGCTTTGTCTCTGTTAGTTGTCCCTTGTCAAGTCACTTAAATTCTTAGACATTGGTATTGGCATCTATAAAATGGTGATAAGATTAGGTTCAACAATTCTAGGAACTATAAAAGTTGTTTGAAAATGATAGTATTATCCAAAAGCTCTTTGCGACCAGACCTGGACTTTTTAAATCCTTTGTATCAAATAGCTCCACTGGAAGATAACACTACTATTATTCAGATAAATGTAGGAAAGCATAAACTGGTTAGAGTGATGGTAGGCTTCCTTTACACTTAAATGTGGTACGAAACAGTGATTTTCTTTTATTTTTAAATTTTTTTCTTTATTGATTTTTAGATAGAGAGGAAGGGAGAGGAAGAGAGAGATAGAAACATGGATTGGCCACCTCCTGCATGTCCTCCACTGGGGATTTGGCCCACAACCTAGGCATGTGCCCTAACCAGGAATCGAACTGGCAACCTCTTAGTGCATGGGTCGATGCTCAACCACTGAGCCACACCAGCCGTGCTGAAACAGTGATTTTCAAACATCCTAGTTGTCATATTGGTTGATCAGAATCATCAGAGAAATGCTTTTTAAAAAATCCAGATGTGCCCTGGCCGGTTTGGCTCAGCAGTTAGAGCATCGGCCCGTGGACTGGGAAGTCCTGGGTTCGGTTCCCGCTAAGGGTACGTACATCAGTTGCAGTTCTTCCCCGTCCCTAGTTGGAGTTGTGCGTCTGGCAACGAGTTGATGTGTGTCTCTCACATTGATGTTTCTCTCTCTCTCTTCTTCCCTCTCTCCCTCCTGCTCTATATGAAGATAAATGCAAAAATGTCCTCAGGTGAGGATGAAAAAAAAAATCCAGATGCTTGGACTCCATCTTGGATGTGAGGTTAAAATTGAAGGGAAGGGGAACAAATCACTTCCCTTCTTAGAACCTTCATGTTTTCATCTGTAAAATATAGATATCTATCTCTTGAAGTTACTTGGGAGTTAAAGGATGTGATGTAGGAAATTTAGCAGGAATCGTTTATAACATGTAGTAGGCACTCAAAAGAACACTTTTGAGTGTTCTTTGGCCTCGTTTGTTGTAAGCTCTTAGTTGGCATGGACCCTGTCTGTTCATCTCATTTTGCATGATGCCCAAGACTATGGGGTTGAGAGCAGGGAGAGCTGTGAAAAAGGAGCAGCTTAATTACTACTTTGTGATTGTTTTAGTCAGAAGCGGAGACCTTTTAGTAAAGGAGAGTTTATTGCAAAGCTATTGGGGTCTGACAGAGAAAAAGTGAACCTAAGAAGCTAAAGAGACCTCAACTGGAGTTCATAAATGGACCTTAATTAGTATGATTCAGCTTCCCTCTACTTCTTTCAGTTCTCTTATCAACTGACATCCTCATAACTGCAGCTTAATTAAACACAGGATACTGTAACCTTTCCTGTTCCAACTTAACCTGATGAGTTTCGGTTATAGCTCCTACTACTAGTTGGTCATTCCTTTTTCATATCTCCTAGTTCAAATATGAGAGTCACAGAGAGAATATGATTTGCCCAGTTCACCTTTTTTGTGTGACAAGCCTAACAAGTCATAGGTTCCAGGCCAGACAAAAGATTGGTTGCCCTTGGGTCATATTCATTCAGGATGAGGTATATGGTTTAAAGCTTGGCAGCCTAGGCTTTAGAAACAGTTTATCTTAGAAGGAAATATGGTTTAGGCATGGTCCATAACATAGGACTGGCACAGCATTTTACTCTGAGGTTGAACTATAGCAGATATTGGCAGGGACTTGACAGTGGATGAGTACTGATCATTTAGGTAATGCCATGGCATCTCTGTTTTGGGTAGTAGTGTAGGTAACCTCTGGGAAGTAGAAAGTCTACTTGTTTCCTGGACATGATATAGTCATTCATTCTCTGAGCTTTGGGTGTCAATCAGTGGCAATAACAACAAGGAGAATATTTACACAATAGAATCTGATTTCCGGATGGCACTGAATGATAACCCACAATGTTTTTTAAAAATTCATTTTCATTATCTTCTTTCAGCTTCAAACCAGTCCTGTGAGAGGGATGAATCCTTCCCTTTGCAGGTGAAGAAAATAAAGTAAAAAAAGAAGCATCTCACAGTTAAAAAGTTGAGTCAAACCTGGTCTGTCTGCCTCCGTGTTTTATACTCTCACCATTATATTTAAACTTTAGTTTTCCTCATTATAAATCCAAGAAGCTGCAATGAAGTATGCTACTTCCCATTTTACAGATAGAGAAACTGGGGCACAATTGGCTTTCTGGACTAGATCTGTACTGACAAAGTGAAGCAGATAATTGATTACTTTTTCAGGAAAATTCAGGTAAAGTTACCATTTTCATTAGACTCATCCTAAAATGCATTAGAATCCCCTGGATGCCTTGTTAAACACAGATTACTCCTAGAGATTCTGATTCAGAAAGTATTGGGTAAGGGTAAGAAATTTGCATTTCAACAATCTCCCAGAATGCTGCTGGTTCTGGAGGTCACACTTTGAGAACTACTGTTATGAACAAAGTGTTGGTTTAATGATTGGCTTCTGGCATCAAGCTTTCAGGCAGTGGATAACATGAAGCAGTTAAAAAACACCTGGGTATTTGAGACCCTAGGTAGTCATTTTGAAAGTTAGCTGATGCTACACACTACCTTCATCTCCACCATAGATCCTAGCAAAGTCAGTGGTGATGGCATAGACCTTAGAGACAGACTGACTGGGTACCACTTCCTACCTATGTGACCTCAAGAAAGTCACTTGAACTATCTGAGCCTAGTTTCTTCATTTATAAAATGGGGTAATAAAGCAGCTTCATGGGGCTGTTGTGAAGCTTATGTATACCAACACATGCAAAAGTCCTTTGAAGACTAGAAGGGAAACATATTTTGAAAAAGAGTAGCAAAATTCTTCTGGATCACCTCTCCTTCTTGGCATTTTAAAATTCCGTGGGTGTCTGGTGTTTTGTTGCAAAATGTGGCAGGCAGGCAGATCTACAAATGGCTATGGAAGAGCGAACCTAGACTCTGCAGGTGTTTATTCACCCCTATTGACAATGGCTAAAATTCAAGTCCCCCAAGTTCTTATCATTGGCGTTTTTAATCTGATACCTGCAACAGTCAAGATGCTGTCATTCACAGAGCCTGAGAAATGCAGATGGCCCTGTAGTTCTCCCCACTACTCTTTATCTTTAGATGATGGAGTCTTTGAATAAAATTAACATTTCCTTAAGAGGTAGGCAGCAGATACAGCCATTTACAAATGCGCCAAATTATTCTCTGCTGGAGGGTGGAATGGAAAGGCTACCCAACTTGGAGTCAGTTAAGCTGGATCATATATCATATTCAGCAACTGACTCACTGTATAACCTTGAATAAATATCTCCTGCTCTTTGGGCTTCAGTATTTTGTAACAGCAGGTACTCAGATTCATTGCTTTGAAGGTTCCTTCAAGATCTGAATTCTAAGATTATCAAAACAGCAGATTTGCTCCTAGCCTTGGCTATATGTCTGGACTTATTATGTGACCTTAGGATATCAATACTCATCTCTGAGCCTTAGTTTCCTCATCTATAACCTTGAGAATGATTATAAATCATGCCCTAACTCACTTCCAATACTTATATCAAGGATCAAATATGTATTCAAATTGTATTTGAATATCTGATAAGTGATTAACATCCAGAATATATAAAGAACTCCTACAACGCAACAGTAAACAAACTGATTAAAATGTGCAAAGGATTTGAATAGACATTTCTACAAATATATACAAATGGCCAATAAGCATATGAAAAGATACTTAACATCACTAATCATTAGAAAAATGCAAATCAAAATCAAATGTGATGCCACCTCACACCCACTAGGATGATTCCTTTTAAAAAATCAGAAAATAACAAGTCTTGGCAAGGATGTGGAGAAATTTGACCCCTTGTGCACTTTGGTAGGATTGTAAAATGGTACATACACTATGGAATACAGTTTGGCAGGTCCTAAAAAAATTAAAAATAGAATTACAACAATTTTACTTCTGGATATATATCCCAAAGTATTAAAAGCAGGATTTCGAAGAGGTATTTGTACATGCATGTTTATAATGGCATTATTTATAGTACCCAAAAAGTGAAAGCAAAACAAGTATCAGTTGATGGATGAATGAATGAATGTATAAACCAAGTGTGGTATAAACATACAATGAAATATTATTTGGGGAGGGGCAAGATGGCTGTGGTGTAGCAGGAAGCTGAGTGCCCTTGCCCAGCCATGGATTGGATTTACAGCTAAAATAATGTGCGATCAGCTTGAGAAAACAAGAGAAATGTAGCTGGTTGGACATATTTTGTCTAAGGAGGACTAAAGAAATAACATAGAAACTGGTAAAAGAGGGGAAGTCGAGGAAAGGGGGAGCCCCCCTGGAGCTGGTGCTTGCTGAGAGGCCTGAGTGATATTGAGTGCAAAGCTCCTCTCATTGGGAATGTGAACTCACATCTCCACGCAGGGATCCAAAACCCTTGATAACAGAGACTGGAAAGAGAGCCCATGTAGGATCTGGCAGAGGGATCCAGAGGAACTCTGTCTGCCTGGAAGGCTGGGTCCATACCTATCCAGTGAAAGAGTGCACCTAATGTTGGCAGCCCCAGCAACAGAGGTTCACCCCAGGCTCTGACTGCTGGAAAGGCTGCGCTGCAGGATGTGGCTCCATCATAGAAAGGGGCCCCAGTGCAGCAGTGACTTTGAGGGAACCTCTGCTTTCCTGAAAGGCATTGTGCAGAGTCCTAGATAGCGACTATACTGCGTAGCATGGGGAAGGAGGAGAGGACTCTCCCACCTCCAGTGTGGAATTGGAAACACTCTCCCACTTGTGGAATGCACAGAATGCTCCATCCTATGGAGCTGGTGGCAGGGCACATAGGGGATTTTTGACCCACACTAAGGAGAGTTGGGAGTGCAAGCAGAGATGGGATTCTTGGCCCCAGCTTTACTGAGACCAGCTGTGTGGAGAGATCAGAACCCTGTGTGAAGCTGACTTTGTAACCCCTTCTGCTTAGACCTGTGGTGCAAGCGTGCTGGGCCCTTCAAAAGCAGGGTTTTTTGTTTGGTTGTTTTTATCTTTGGACAGTATCCCATGGCATCCTCCGGGAAGATTGATATTGGGGAGACAGTCTGAGCTTTGTAATTGCATTATGGGGAGGCTGATCTGAGCACCCTGTGAGTTTAACCAGCCTGTCCTGAGAAAGAGGGGTGGGGTATGTCTACCCCTCCTGCAGGTTGGGAACACCACCCCTAACAGGAAAGAATTTGGATCAGCTCTCTGAAGCCCCAGATACTGCTGCTAGGTGTGGTTCAGTGAGGGTAGAGAGAACAGTTCAGAGGGGGACATTCCAAGAGAAAGACCATCAGAGGCTATTGCCTGGAACCAGGAGGAAATGCTTAGCCCCCCTCTTGTGTGGTGGGCAGGTAACATGTTAACTGGAGACTCTTTTGATCAATCCCACTGAACCTCAGGAAGCCAAAACTTCTCCTTTAGAAAAGGCAGTGCTGCATCCAACCTGAACCTGTCCTTAGGGGAAACTAGAATTGGAAGATATGGTAGAGACTGAGGAGTTTGGCTTTGAAACACGATTGATTACCCCTCATTGAGTGCCTGATGGTGAAATCTCTAAGTAGGGGGCCCAATAACCCTAGCTATGCTAGCCTAGCTCTACACCCATGATTATTTTTGGAAGACACTGGAAGAAGACCAGGCAATCTCAGGGGGAGGCAGAGTAGCTTTCAGGTGTAGGTGGTCCTCAGAGATCCTCAGATCAAACTCAGCTACCATAAGAGGCTGAGAGCTGAACTTGGACAGTTCCTGACATTGGCTGACACAAAAGTACCTCCCTGGAAGCCAGAAATCAGCACACAAAACAGTGAGCCTCAGACAACATAAGCTGCCCAGACAAACTTCACTTGACTGGCTTTTTAAAATTTTTGTGTTTTTTCAATATTTTATTTTTTTCTGCCTATTGTTTTGATACTTTTTTTAATTAGTATTACTATTATTGTAAAGATTTTGTCTCTTTCCTCTCTTGTTTCTTTCATATTCCTTATTGGCCTCCTTTTCTTATTTATCTCCCCCCCTTTTCTTTTCCATTCTTTCTTTTGCTTTACCTTTCTCTCTCTTCTTTTTATCTTTGCATAACATTTTTTTCTTTTTTCTCTATCTTCATGTAATTTTTAATGTTTTCCTTTTCCTACTCTCTACTCTTATTTTTTGCTCTCCCAGTGATCCTTTCAGAACTTCTTTCTGCCCCCTTTCTCTTTCAGTATATGTTTTATTTTTTATTTTACTACTAGCAATATTATCTTTCTCTCTCTTTCTTTTTTGTTTACTATTCATGTTCTCTTTTCTCTTTCCTAATTCTCTTTTCTCTTGTGGTTGTTTTTTCTGTTGTTCTTGGGATCATTTTTATGTTCCTGTTTGTTTGGTTTTGTTTTGTATTGCCCTGTCAGCACTTGTACAACAGCTTTACATGACATGGTTGTGGCTGAGCTTTACAGTTAGCCAGCCAGAGAGGAGAACCCACCCACAAATGGAACAACAACAATCAAGACCCAGTTACAACAGGAGAGCCCAAATAACCCACAAAAGGGTCATGTCTAGAACATACAGCTCAGCAGTACAAGGGAACTGCACCACTGGGTCCCACAGGACATTTACTACAAAAGCCCACCCCATGAAAACTGGGAGACATAGGAAATATATCTAATACATAGATACCGACACAAAGAGACAACTAAAATGGCGAGACAAAGAAACAATCTCCAAATTAAAGGAAAAGATGAATCACCAGAAAAAGACCTAAATGAGATGGAGGTAAGCAAGTTATCACACGTAGAGTTCAGAGTAATGGTTATAAAGATGCTCAAAAACTTAGTGAAACATACAAGAAACTTAATGGGAACTACAAGGAACTTAGTGAGAACTACAAGGAATTTAGTGAAAGTTACATCAGCATGAAAAAAACATATAGAAATTATGAAAAGAACAAAGCAGAAATGAAGAATTTTATATCTGATATCAACAATATGCTGGAAGGAATTAAAAGCAGGCTTGGTGAGGGAGAAGATTGAAAAAGTGAATTAGAAGACAAGGCAAAAAAAAAGAAACACTCAATCAGAGTAGAAAAAAGTAAAAATACTTTAAAAGCATGAGGACGGTATAAGGGAACTTGGGGACAATATAAAACAAAGCAACATCTGCATCATTGGGGTACCAGAAGGAGAAGAAAGTGAGCAAGGGCTAGAGAACCTGTTTGAAGAAATGATGACAGAAAACTTCCTTAACCTGGTGAAGGAGAAAATCACACAAGTTTAGGAAGCACAGAGGGTACCAACAGGATGAACCCAAAGAGACCTACCTCAAGGCATGTCATAATTAAAATGGAAAATCTTAAAGACAAAGAAAGAATTCTAAGGGCAGCAAGAGAGAGAGAGTCAGTGACTTACAAGGGAGCTCCCATTATGCTGTCAGCTGATTCCTCAACAGAAACACTACAGACCAGAAGGAAATGGCATGAAGTATTTAAAACGATGAAAAGAAAGAATCTAAAACCAAGATAACTCTATCCAACAAGGTTATCATTTAAAATTGAAAGTGAAATAAAGAGCTTCGCAGACAAGAAAAAGGCAAAAGGGATTTATTGCCAACAAAACAACAAAGCAAGAAAAGTTAAAAGGACTGCTATAAGAAGAAGATATGTATATAGAGAGGAACATAGACATTAGACATAAAGAATAAAATGGCAATAAAAAAGTACCTATCAATAATGACCTTAAATGTAAATGAATTAAATGCTCCAGTGGAAAGACAAAAAGTAGCTGAATGGATAAGAAAACATGACCCATATATATGCTGTCTACAAGAACCCACCTCAGAACAAAAGGCTCACAGAGAATGAAAGTGAAGGGATATAAAAATTTTCTGTGCAAATGGAAACAAAAAATAAAAGGCAGGTCTAGCAATACTTATATCTGAAAAAATAGACTTCAAAGAAAAGGCCATAACAAGAGACAAAGAAGGCCACTACATAATATTAAATAGATCAATACAGCAATAGGATATTACCCTGGTAAACATATATGCACCTAATATAGGAGCACCTAAATACATTAAAAAGCTCTTGGAAGACTTTAAGGGAGAGGTTGACAGCAATACAGTCATAGTAGGAGACTTTAACACCCCATTGACATCACTGGATATATTTTCTAGACAAAAAATCAACAAGAAACAGCAACATCAAACAACACACTAGATCAAATTAATTTAATTTACATTTACAGAACATTTTACCACAAAGCTACAGGATATACATTCTTCTCAAGTACACACGGGACATTTTCAAAGATAGACCACATATTAGAAGACAAACTAAGTCTCTATAAGTTCAAGAAGATTGAAATCATATAAAACATCTTCTTGGATCACAATGGCATGAAACTAGAAATCAATGACAATAAAAATCTCAAAAACATTTAAACAGATGGAGGCTAAATAGTATGCTATTAAACAATGAATGGGTTTAACAATGAAATCAAGGAATAAATATAAAGACGTCCTGCAAACAAACAAAAATGAACACAAAACAACCCAAATTCTATGGGGCACAGCAAAAAAAAAAAAAAAAAAAAAAAAAAAAATGTCCTGGAAAGGAAGTTCATAGCATTACAGGCCTATCTCAAGAAACAAAAAAATCTCTAATAAATGATCAAACCCTACAACTATAACAATTAGAAAGAGAACAACAAGAAAAGCCTAGAGTAAGTAGAAGGAAGGAAATAATTAAGATCAGAATATAAATAAATGACATAGAGACTAAAACACATACCAAAGATCCATGAAACCAAGAGCAGGTTCTTTGAAAAGATAAACAAGATTCATGAGCCTTTAGCCAGACTCATCAAGAAGCAAAGAGAGAGGACCAAAATAAATAAAAGCATGAAAGATAGAGGTGAAGTAACAACTGATACCACAGCAATGCAAAGGATTGTAAGAAAATACTATGAACAAATATATGCTAGAAAATTGGACAACCTGGGTGAAATGGGAAAAATCCTGGAAACATACATTCTTCCATAACTCAATCAGGAAAAATCAAAAAACCTGAATCGATCAATGAAATTAAAGCAGTAATGGAAAACAACAACAACAACAAAACAAACAAACAAACAAACAAACAAAAAAACTCTTAGCAAACAATAGCCCTGGACCAGATGGCTTCATAAGTGAGTTTTACCAAACACTTAAAGAAGAATTAACACCTATCCTCCTCAAACTATTCCAAAAAATCCAGGAGGAGGTAAAACATCCAAGCTCTTCTTACAAGGCCAGTATTATCCTAATTACAAAACCAGATAAGGATACTAAAAAGAAAGAAAATTATAGGCCAATATCCCTGATGGATATAAATACTAAAATCTTCAACAAAATATTAGCAAATAAGATCCAGCTACACATTAAAAAATCATACACCATGAACAAGTGGAATTTATTCTGGGGATCGAAGGCAAATATTCACAAATCAATAAATGTGACACATCACATTAACAAAATGAAGGATAAAAATTACATGAATATATCAATAGATGCAGAAAAAAACATTTGACAAAATCCAGCACCCATTTTTGACAAAAACTCTCAGCAAAATGGGAATAGAGTGTTCATAACCCAATATAACAAAGGCCATGTAAGACAAAAATAAAGCCAACATCATATTCACTGGAAGAAAACTAAAAGTGTTTCCCTTAAGAACAGAAACAGGATTCTAGAAAATGGCAGTGGAGTGAATGGAAGCTACACAGACCATCTCCCAGGACCAAACTGGAATTACAACTAAAATAAAGACAAATCGTTGGGAAAAAGCAACAGAAAAGCAGCTTGCGAGGACCATACAACCAGGGACAGTGAATAGATCCTGGGAGGATTACAGAGGTGCGAGAGAGGAGCTGGGCACCCACGGACAACAGCGGTCTTAGCTGTGAGCAGCGCACTCAGGGTTAAAGCCCAACCCACCTCCACAGAGCAGAAGGCCAAGACAGAGCACTAAAATAGCCACAGCCACTCACCTTGGGCTCCGTCAGAGGGAGGGCGGACTGGACTGGAAGTGTGTGGGGACACTCGGGATTTGTAGGGTGCTCAGAGCTTTTGCTGAGTTGCGGCCACACAGAACGGTGGCCATCTTACTCCTTCACAGGGCTCTGGGGAGAGGCGGCAGCCCCTCCCTCAGAGATTCAGCCCCACTCAGGTGGGCCACTGAAATGCAAATGGAGGCTCATTAACTACCAGCATCTGCCCCACCCTTGGGAAATCCTCTTATGCTGAACACCTGAGGGAGGTTTTCATTCAACTGAGAACCCAAGGCTCTTCAAGTAACCACAACTAATAGCCTCTAGGCAAAAAGCTAGAGGATAATTTAACTTTACTGGGCTTGCAAATCTACCCAGGAAAGTAAGACTTGACAGTGGTGTTTAATGTGGGTCCTCCCACACTCATCCAAAACCAGTACAGGGAGCCACAAACAGGAGAACACCAATATCCACAGGGAAAATTTGGCAGGCTCCAAAACCCACTGAGATAGCCAAAATGGTGAAACAAAGAAACAGATCCCAAATGAAAGAACAAGAGACCTCTAGCAAAGATGAGATAAATGAAATGGAGTTAAGCAAGTAAACAGACCTAGAATTCAGAGCCATGATCTTGAGGAAGCTCAACAGCATGTGTAAGGACATCAACACCATGAGCAAAGACATAGAAACATTGAAAATCAACCAATTGGAAATTAAGAAGGAGCAAGAAGAAATGAAGAATGACATGGCAGAAATGAAGAACACATTGGAAGGACTAAACAGCAGAGTAGAGGAAGCTGAGGACCGGATCAGTGAATTAGAAGACAGGGTAGAAAAAATCAACCAATTAGAAAACCAAAAGGAAAAAACAATTAAAAAAACAGGAAGACAGTTTAAGAGAATTATGGAAAAACTGGAAACATAATAATATTTGCATCATAAGAATCCCTGAAGAAGAAGAAAATGAGCAAGGATTAGAGAATATATTTGAAGAAATAGTGACAGAAAACTTCCCTAATTTGGTGAAGGAAGAAGGCATTCAATTCAAGAAGCACAAAGAGCCCCAAGTAAGAAGAACGCAAACAGGCCCACACCAAGACACATAGTAATTAAAATGCCAAAAATTAAAGACAAAGAGAATCCTAAAGGCAGAAAGAGATAAGCAACAGGTTACCTACAAAGGAACCCCCATAAGGCTTTCAGCTGACTTCTCAACAGAAACACTACAGGCCAGAAGGGAATGGCATGCAGTAATCAAGGTCATGAAAAACAGGGATCTGAATCCGAGACTACTCTAACAAGCAAGGCTGTCATTCAAAATAGAAGGTTAAATAAAGAGCTTCCCAGACAAAAAAAAAAAAAAAAAAAAAAAGGCTAAGGAAATACATTAGCACCAAACCAGGACTGCAAGAAATGTTAAAAGGACTGCTGTAATTAGTAGAAGAAATAGGAAGAAAAATAGAACCACACTAAACAAAAATGGCATTAAATAAGTACATATCAATAATCACCTTAAATGTAAATGGATTGAATGCTCTGATAAAAAGACACAGAGGAGTAGATTGAATAAGAAAGCATGACTCATATATATGTTGATTACAAGAGACCCACCTCACAACAAAAGACTCACATAGGTTGAAAGTGAAGGGATGGAAAAAATCTTCCAAGCAAACGGAAAGGAAAAAAAAGCTAGGGTAACAATACTCATATCTGATAAAGTAGATTTCAAAATGAAGGCCATAACTAGAGACAAAGAAGGTCACTACATAATATTGAAAGGATCTATCCAACAGGAAGATATAACCTTAGTAAACATATATGCACCCAATATAGGAGCACCAAAATATATTAAAAATCTTCTGGATGACTTCAAAGGAGAAATAGACAGCCATACAATCATAGCAGAGGACTTCAACACCCCGCTGATATCACTGGATAGAGCCTCAAGACAAAAAATTAACAAGGAAACAGAGACACTTTAAATGAAGCACTAGACCAAATGGACTTAATAAATATCTACAGAGAATTACACCCCAAAACTACAGAAATCACATTCTTCTCAAGTGCACATGGGACATTCTCAAAGATAGAACACATGTTAGGTCACAAACTAAGTCTCTACAAGTTCAAGAAGATTGAAATCATATCAAGCATCTTCTCAGATCACAATGGCATGAAACTAGAAATCAATTGCAACAAGAACATGCAAAGACAGTTGAACATATGGAGGCTAAATAGCATGTTATTAAACAATGAATGGGTTACTGAGGAAATCAAGGAAAAATTTAAATACTTCTGGAAACCAATGAAAATGTACACACAACACAAAATCTATGGGATGCAGCGAAAGCAGTTCTGAGAGGGAAGTTCATAGCACTACAGGCCTACCTCAAGAAATAAAAAAAATTTCTAATAGACTGTCTATCCTCACAACTTAAAGAGCTAGAAAGCAAACAAAAAGAAAACCCCAGAACAAGTAGAAGTAAGGAAATAGTAAAGATCAGAGCAGAAATAAACGACATGGAGACCAGAAAAACAATTCAAAGGATCAATGAAACAAAGAGCTGGTTTTTGAAAAGATAAACAAGATTGATGGACCCTTAGCTAGACTCACCAAGAAACAAAGAGAGAGAATCCAAATACACAAAATCAGAAATGAAAGAGGAGAAGTAACAACTGACACCACAGAAATACAAAGGATCATTAACAAATACTTCTTGGTTTTTTAATGTGAGGTCCCCCATTGCTGCCTTAGGCTTTGCATCAGGTCCCTGTGTCTTTTTTGCAAGCTCTTTTTCTGCTTCTAGGAATTCCTTGCTTTACTTTATGGTATGCTAGAGCTAATTTACACTAGCAGTAAGAACCAATTGTACACATCCCTTTTCAACTTCATGTTCAGTTGTATAACTGTTTACACCACAGAAATAGACAAACATGAAAAATCAGTGCTTCCCTCCTACCCCCAAAGATCTGGTCATTAAACCACACTCCATTATCACCATTGCAACTGATTTCCTATACTGGAACTTATCCATCTGCAAAACTGAACCTCCTTTGGCCAATCTTACAGCAGAAAAGTTCCAGGGGAATTTGTTCCAAGTTCTAGCCCTTCTCAATCTCTATGATGAATTTTTTGAGATATGACTATGGGGAGAGAATGGCCTGGCACTAAGTACTCTTGGCTATAGGTATTGTATGGAATTTCCTTGTTCTTAGTGTATAGCTAGACACATCATGAAGATAATCTATGAGAAAGAAATTAATGTGTGTTGTGGAAAATGCTAGGCATTTTCATAGCTACTGACTCCACTATTTCATTGATTCCTTATTTCAGCTCTGTGAGGTAGGAATTATTAGTTCTACCATATAGATAAGGTCAGAAAAGTGAAACAAATTGTCCAAGGCCACACAACTTGTAAGTAGTAAAGTGTGAATTCTTATAAGTAAGTCTGACCCCACAGTTGGGACTCTTTCTGGCCAGCAAATGTATACTAAACATTTAAGGAATACTTCTTGCCTGAAACCATGGAACTGTGCTACAAAGATCATAAACTTATAGAAGAATTTAACTGCCTCTGAAGTTAAGACTAGAGCCTGGGCTAAGGACAGATTTCCACCAATTTCATGTACTGCAGTTTCATGTTACAAAAAGCAGTAAATTAAGTAGAAGTTTCTAAGAGGTGGGGTGGGGGCCCTATTTCTTTCTTTTTTCTTTTTTTATTAATTTATTTTTGTTACAGATGTTAGTCCTTTTTTCCCCATTGACACCCTCCTCCCCATCCCCCCACCCAGTCCCCAGCTTTGTTGTCCATGTCCATCAGTTATGCATACATGCACATAAGTTCTGTGGTTTAACTCTTCCCTCCCCCCCACCCCCTCTTCTGAGGGGTGTCAGTCTATACCCTACTTCCACATCTCTGGGTCTACCCTGTTCCTCAGATTGTTATGTTCATTATATTCCACAAATAAATGATATCATGTGATATTTGTCTTTCTCTCCTTGGCTTGTTTTGCTTAGGATAATACTCTCGAGGTTCCGCCCTGGCCGGTGTGGCTCAGCAGTTAGAGCGTCGGCCTGTGGTCCAGAGAGACCCGGGTTCGGTTCCCGCTAAGGGCACGTACCTCGGTTGCAGTTTGTCCCCAGCCCTGGTTGGTCGTGCGGGTGGCAGCCACTCGATGTGTCCCTTTCACGTCGATGTTTCTCTCTCTCTCTCTCCCTCCCACTCTATCTGAACAAAAATGAAAAAATGTCCTCGGGTGAGGATAAAAAAATAAATAAATAAATACTCTCGAGGTTCCTCCACATCGTCTCAAAGGATAAGAGATCTTTCTTTCTTACAGCTGCATAGTACTCCATTGTGTATATGTAGCACAGCTTTTTTATCCATTCATCCACTGATGGACACTTGGGCTGTTTCCAGATCTTAGCTATTGTAAATAGTGCTGCTATGAACATGGGGGTACATGTATTCTTCCTCGTTGGTGTTTCAGGCTTCTTAGGGTATATTCCTAGGAGTGGGATCACTGGGTCAAATGGCAATTCAATTTTTAATTTTTTGAGGTAACACCATAGTGTTTTTCACAGTGGCTGCACCAGTCTGCATTCCCACCAGCAGTGTACTAGAGTCCCCTTTTCTCCACACCCTCGCCAACACTTGTTGTTTGATGATTTGTTGATGGCGGCCATTCTGACAGGTGAGAGGTGATACCTCACTGTTGTTTTAATTTGCATATCCCTGATGATTAGTGATGTGGAGCATTTCTTCATATGTCTCTTAGCCATTTGTATGTCCTTTTTGGAGAGGTGTCTATTTAGTTCCTCTGCCCATTTTTTAATTGGGTTCTTTGTCTTCCTTTTGTTGAGTTGTATGAGCACTCTATATATTTTGGAGATTAACCCCTTATCTGATGTATCATTGGCAATTATGCTCTCCCATAGAGTGGGTTCCCTATCTGTTTTGATGGTGGTTTCTTTTGCTGTGCAGAAGCTTTTGAGTTTGATGCAGTCCCATGTGTTCATTTTTCCCCTTGTTTCTGTTCCCTTAGGTGATGTATCAGTGAAGATTCTGCTGTGTATGATGTCCGAAATTTTGTTGCCTACATTTTCTTCTAGGATTTTTATGGATTCATGAGTCACATTTAAGTCTTTTATCCATTTTGAGTTTATTCTTGTGTATGGTGTAAGGTGATGGTCTAGTTTCATTTTTTTGCATGTAGCTGTCAAATTTTCCCAACACCATTTATTAAAGAGGCTGTCTTTACTCCATTGTATGCTCTTGCCGCCTTTGTCAAATATTAATTGAGCATAATGTCTTGGGTCAATTTCTGGATTCTCTGTTCTGTTCCACTGGTCTATATGCCTGTTCTTGTGCCAGTACTAGGCTGTTTTGATTACAGTAGCTTTGTAGTATAACCTGATATCCGGTATTGTGATCCCACCTACTTTGTCCTTCTTTTTCAAGATTGCTATGGCTATTCGGGGTCTTTTTTGGTTCCATAGGAACTTTTGAAATATTTGTTCTAGTTCTGTGAAATATGTCACTGGTATTTTGATGGGGATTGCATTGAATCTATAGATTGATTTGGGTAATATGGACATTTTAATGATGTTAATTCTTCCAATCCATGAACAAGGTATGTGCTTCCACTTTTTTATATCTTCCTCTATTTCTTTTTTCAATGTCCTGTAGTTTTCTGCAAATAGGTCCTTTACTTCTTTGGTTAAGTTTATTCCTAGGTATCTTAATTTTTCTGCCGCGATGGTAAATAGAATTGTTTTTTTAGTTTCTCTTTCTGTGAGTTCATCATTGGTGTGTAAGAATGCCGTTGATTTATTGACGTTAATTTTGTATCCTGCTACTTTGCCAAATTCATTTATTAAGTCTAGTAGATTTTTGATGGAGTCTTTAGGGTTTTCTATATATAATATCACATCGTCTGTGAATAATGACAGTTTCACTTCCTCCTTTCCAATTTGGATTCCTTTTATTTTTTCTTCACGTCTGATTGCTGTGGTTAAGACTTCCAGTACTATGTTAAATAAGAGTGGTGAAAGTGGGCATCCCTGTTTTGTTCCTGTTCTTAAGGGAAATGTTTTTAGTTTTTGCCCATTGAGTATGATGTTGGCTGTAGGTCTTTCATATATGGCCTTTATAATGTTGAGATATGATCCCTCTATTCCCAAATTTCTGAGCGTTTTTATCAGAAATGGGTGCTGGACTTTGTCCAATGCTTTTTCAGCGTCTATTGATATGATCATGTGGTTTTTATCTTTCATTTTGTTTATGTGGTGTATCACATTTATTGATTTGCGAATATTGAACCAGCCTTGCATCCCTGGGATGAATCCCACTTGGTCATGGTGAATAATTTTTTTGATGTATTGCTGGATCCGATTTGCTAGTATTTTGTTCAGGATTTTGGCATCTACGTTCATCAGGGATATTGGCCTGTAGTTTTCTTTCTTTGTAGTGTCTTTTTCTGGTTTTGGAATTAGGATTATGCTGGCCTCATAAAACGAGTTTGGAAGTCTACCTTCTTCTTGAATTTTTAGAAATAGTTTGAGGAGAATGGGTGTTAGTTCTTCTTTGAGTGTTCAGTAAAACTCCCCCGTGAAGCCATCCGGGCCTGGGCTTTTGTTTGCTGGGAGAGTCTTGATTACATCTTCAATTTCCTTAGCTGTTATTGGCCTGTTCAAGTTTTCTATCTCTTCCCGGTCCAGTTTTGGGAGACTATGTGTTTCTAGATTTATCCATTTCATTTAGATTGTCGAATTTGTTGCCATATAAATGTTCATAGTATTTGCTAACGATCCTTTGTATTTCTGTGGTGTCAGTTGTTACTTCTCCTCTTTCATTTCTGATTTTGGGTATTTGGGTTCTCTCTCTTTGTTTCTTGGTGAGTCTCGCCAAGGGTCCATCAATCTTGTTTATCTTTTCAAAAAACCAGCTCTTTGTTTCATTGATCCTTTGAATTGTTTTTCTGGTCTCTATGTCATTTATTTCTGCTCTGATCTTTACTATTTCCTTCCTTCTACTTGCTCTGGGGTTTTCTTTTTGTTTGCTTTCTAGTTCTTTAAGTTGTGAGGTTAGATAGTCTATTAGAAATTTTTCTTATTTCTTGAGGTAGGCCTGTAGTGCTATGAACTTCCCTCTCAGAACTGCTTTCGCTGCATCCCATAGATTTTGTGTTGTTGTGTGTTCATTTTCATTGGTTTCCAGGAAGTTTTTAATTTCTTCCTTGATCTCCTCGGTAACCCATTCATTGTTTAATAACATGGTATTTAGCCTCCATATGTTCAACTCTTTGCATGTTCTTGTTGCAATTGATTTCTAGTTTCATGCCATTGTGATCTGAGAAGATGCTTGATATGATTTCAATCTTCTTGAACTTGTAGAGACTTCGTTTGTGTCCTAATATGTGGTCTATCTTTGAGAATGTCCCATATGCACTTGAGAAGAATGTGAATTCTGTAGTTTTGCGGTGTAATTCTCTGTAAATATCTATTAAATCCATTTGGTCTAGTGCTTCATTTAGAGTCTCTGTTTCCTTGTTAATTTTTTTGTCTAGAGGATCTATCCAATGATGTCAGCGGGGTGTTGAAGTCCCCTGCTATGATTGTATTGCTGTCGATTTCTCCTTTGAAGTCTTCCAGAAGATTTTTAATGTATTTTGGTGCTCCTCTATTGGGTGCATATATGTTTACTAAGGTTATATCTTCCTGTTGGATAGATCCTTTCAATATTATGTAGTGGCCTTCTTTGTCTCTAGTTATGGCCTTCATTTTAAAATCTATTTTATCAGATATGAGTATTGCTACCCCAGCTTTTTTTCCTTTCCATTTGCTTGCAAGATTTTTTTCCATCCCTTCACTTTCAGCCTATGTGAGTCTTTTGTTGTGAGGTGGGTCTCTTGTAAACAACATATATATGGGTCATGCTTTTTTATCCAATCCGCTACTCTGTGTCTTTTTTTTTTCAGAGCATTCAATCCATTTACATTTAAGGTGATTATTGATATGTACTTATTTATTGCCATTTTTGTTTACTGTGGTTCTGCTTTCCTTCCTATTTCTTCTGCAATTACAGCAGTCCTTTTAACATTTCTTGCAGTGCTGGTTTGGTGCTAAGATATTCCCTTAGCCTTTTTTGTCTGGGAAGCTCTTTATTTGACCTTCTATTTTGAATGACAGCCTTGCTGGGTAGAGTAGTCTTGGATTCAGATCCTTGTTTTTCATGACCTTGATTACTTTATGCCATTCCCTTCTGGCCTGTAGTGTTTCTGTTGAGAAGTCGGCAGATAGCCTTATGGGGTTTCCTTTGTAGGTAACCTGTTGCTTATCTCTTGCTGCCTTTAGGATTCTCTCTTTGTCTTTAATTTTTGGCATTTTAATTACTATGTGTCTTGGTGTGGGCCTGTTTGGGTTCTTCTTACATGGGACTCTCTCTGCTTCTTGAACTTGAATGCCTTCTTTCTTCACCAAATTAGGGAAGTTTTCTGTCACTATTCAAATATATTCTCTAACCCTTGCTCATTTTCTTCTTCTTCAGGAACTCCAATGATGCGAATATTATTACATTTCCAGTTTTCCCACAGTTCTCTTAAGCTGTCTTCCTGTTTTTTAATTGTTTTTTTCCTTTTGGTTTTCTGATTGGTTGATTTTTTTCTACCCTGTCTTCTAATTCACTGATCAGGTCCTCAGCTTCCTCTACTCTGCTGTTTAGTCCTTCCAATGTGTTCTTCATTTCTGCCATGTCATTCTTCATTTCTTCTTGCTCCTTCTTAATTTCCACTTGGTTGGTTTTCAGTATTTCTATGTCTTTGCTCATGGTGTTGATGTCTTTACTCAAGGTGTTGATGTCCTTACTCATGCTGTTGAGCTTCCTCAAGATCATGGCTCTGAATTCTAGCTCTGTTAACTTGCTTCACTCCGTTTCATTTATCTCATCTTCGGTAGAGGTCTCTTATTCTTTCATTTGGGATCTGTTTCTTTGTTTCACCATTTTGGCTATCTCAGTGGTTTTTGGAGCCTGCCAAATTTTCCTGTGGCTCTTGGTGTTCTGTTGTTTGTGGCTCCCTGTACTGGGTTTGGATGAGCATGGGAGGACCCACATTAAACACCACTGTCAAGTCTTACTTTCCTGGGTAGATTTGCAAGCCCAGCAAAGGTTAAGTTATCCTCTATCTTTTTGCCTAGAGGCTATTAGTTGTGGTTGCTTGAAGAGCCTTGGGTTTTCAGTGGAATGAAAACCTCCCTCAGGTGTTCAGTGTGATAGGATTTCCAGAGGGTAGGGCAGATGCTAGTAGTTGATGAGCCTCAGTTTGCATTTCAATGGCCCACTACGGTGTGGCTGGATCTCCGTGGGAGGGGCTGCCGCCTCTCCCCATAGCCCTGGGATGGAGTAAGAAGACCAGGCCACAGTCCTGCGTGGCCACAACTTAGCAAAAGCTCTGAGGCCCCTCCAAATCCTGAGTGACCCCACACAGTTGCAGTCCAGTCCGCCCTCCCTCTGCCAGAGCCCAGGTGAGTGGCTGTGGCTATTTTAGTGCTCTGTCCTGGCCCTCTGCGTTGTGGAGCCAGCTCGGGCTTTAACCTGAGGGCGGTGCGCTGCTCACGGCTAAGGCCACTGCTGTCCGTGGGCTCCCAGCCCCCCTCTCGCGCCTCCACAATCCTACCAGGATCGATTCAGTGTCCCTGGTTGTATGGTCCTGGCAAGCTGCTTTTCTGTTGCTTTTTCCCGACGATTTGTCTTTATTTTAGTTGTAATTCCAGTTTGGTCCTGGGAGATGATCTGTGTAGCTTCCATTCTCTCCGCCGCCATTTTGGAATCCATCACCTAGCACATTTCGGATTATGCTTATGAAGTCTGAGAAGTCGCACCATCTGCTGTCTGCAAGCTGTGGAACCAGGAAAGCTAGTGATGTGATCTAGTCAGAATTCAAAGGTCTGAGAATAGGGGGCTGATGATGTAACTTCCAGTCTGAGTCCTAAAGCTTGGGCTTACAATGTCCTAAGGTGGGTTCTCCGAAGCCACTCAGGCCGTCACACTGGAGAATCGCGTTCCAACGGTCTGGGGTCCCTATTTCTTGGTGATGTTTAGGAATGGGTTAAATACATATTTTTCTACACGGGGTTTGTAGATTCTGCTTCCGGTAAACCCTAGAATGATTGGGGTGAAGCATAAGGATGAGGATTGTGGTATCAGAGCACTGAAACTAAAAAGACACAATTTAACCACTTGTTTGTGCAAAGGCTTGCTCAGGACTCAAAACCAAATACTTAAGGCTAGAGAAGCAGAGTTCAGCCACATTCTTGTTTTTAATCTCAAATTCCAAATGTTCATTACTGATACATAAGACATTAAGAGAGTTTTGTATATTTACTTTTTATTTTGCAATCTTGCTAAAGTCATTTATTAATTCCAGGATTTTTTGGTCGATTCTTTGAGATTTTATATAGAAAATCTTATCATCTGCCACCAAAGACAAGATTATTGCTTCTTTCCCAATATGTATACCTTTTCTTGTCTTGTCTTATCTTGTCCTATTGTATTAGTTAGGACTTCAGGTAATCCTGGCTGGAGGTTTATAATTTTATTATGTCAAAGAACCAGCTTTTTAAAAATTTTCTATATTGATTTCAGTTTTCAATTTCTTTAATTTCTGTTCCAGTATTTATTATTTGTATTTTCCTGCTTACTTTGCTTTTTTTTTTTTTTTGCTGGTGGAGGGACTTGCCTTCAATTTTAAAAAATCATTATTGTTGAAATTATTACAGATGTCCCTACCCTTTATTTTCCTCATTGCCCCCATCCACCCAGTTCCCACCCCATGCCCACTCCAGGTCTATACCACCCTATTTTCTGTGTCCATGAGTAATGCATATATGCATATAAATTCTTGGGTTAATCTCTTCCCGCCCACCCCCTTTCCCCTTACCTCTGAGACTCATGAGTCTTTTCTATGTTTCCATGTCTCCCGTTCTATTTTATTCATCAGTTTATTTTGTTCATTAGATTCCACACATAAGAGAGATCATGTGGTACTTGTCTTTCTCTGACTGGCTTATTTCAATTAGCATAATAATCTGCAAGCCCTCCATGCTGTCTCAAAGGGCAATACACTCTTCTTTTTTTTACAGCTGCATAGTATTCCATTGTATAAATGTACCATAGCTTTATTATCCATTTATGCACTGATGGACATTTGGGCTGTTTCTAGATCTTTGATATTTAAATAGTGCTGCTATATACATAGCAGTGCATATATTCTTTCCAATTGATTTTCGGGATTCTTAGGATATATTCCTAGATGTGGGACACTGTGACAAACAGCAGTACTATTTTTAATTTTTTGAGGAAATTCCATATTGTTTTCCATAGGGGCTGTACCAGTCTGCATACCCACCAGCAGTGTAGTAGGGTTCCCTTTTCTCCACAACATTGCCAGCACTTGTTGTTTGTTGATTATTGATGACAGCCATTCTGACAGGTGTGAGGTGGTATCTCGTTGTCATTTTACTTTGCATCTCTCTGATAATTACTGACATTGAGAATTTTTCATACATCTCTTGGCTATCTGTAGATCCTCTTTGGACAAGTGTCTATTCAGGTCCTCTGGTCATTTTTTAATTGGATTGTTTATCTTCCTTTTTTGTTGAGTTGTATGAGTGCTTTATACATTGTAGAAATTAACCCCTTATCAGATATATCATTAGCAAATATGTTCTCCCATACAGTGAGTTCCCTTTTCATTTTGATGCTGGTTTCTTTTGCTGTGTAGAAGCTTTTTAGTTTGATGTAGTCCCATTTGTTTATTTTTTCATTTGTATCTCTTGCCCTAGAGAATGTATCGGTGAAAATTCTATTACGTGAGATGTCTGATATTTTGCGGCCTATGTTTTCTTCTAGGATTTTTATGATTTCACAACTTACATTTAAGTGTTCTATGCATTTTGAATTTACTCTTTTGTATGGTAAAAGTTGGAAGTCTGGTTTCATTTTTTGACATCGACCTCTCTGGTTTTCCCAACACCATTTATTGGAGAGACAGTCTTTTCGCTATGGTATGCTCTTGCCTCCATTTTCAAATATTAATTGAACATAAGGGCTTTGGTTTATTTCTGGGTTCTCTGTTCTTTTCCATTGATCTATCTGCCTGTACCATGCTGTTTTGATTACAATAGCTTTGTAGTATAATTTGATATCCAGTATTGTGATCCCTCCAACTCTGTTCTTTTTTCCCAAGATTGCTGTGGCTACTCGGAGTCTTTTTTGGTTCCATATAAATTTTTGGAGTATTGGTTCTAGATCTGGGAAATATGCTGTTGGCATTTTAATAGGGATTACATTGAATCTACAGGTTGCTTTGGGTAGTGTGGACACTTCAATAATATTAATTCTTCCAATCAATGAACATGATATGTTTTTCCACATGTTCATATCTTCCTCTGTCTCTTTTTTCAATGTCCTGTAGTTTTTGGAATAGAATTCTTTTACGTCCTTGGTTAAATTTACTGCTGAGTATCTTAATATTTTGTTGCAATCATAAATTGGATTTTTTTCTTTAGTTTCTCTTTCTGATAGTTCATTCTTGCTGTATAAAAATGCCAATAATTTCTGGCTGTTAATTTTGTATCTTGCTGAATTGATTTATTGTTGTTTTTGGTAAAATCTGTAGGTGTTTTTTTTATGTAAAAAATCATGTCATCTGCAAATAATGACAGTTTTACTTCCTCCTTTCCAATTTGGATGTCTTTTATTTTTTCTTCTTGTCTAATTGCTGTGGCTAGGACTTCAGTACTATGTTGAATAAGAGGGGTGAAAGCAAGTATTCCTATTTTGATCCTGTTCTTAGGGGAAAGATGTTAATTTTTGTCCATTGAGTATGATGTTGGATGTAGGTTTATCACATATGGCCTTTATTGTATTGAGTTACGTTTCCTCTATTCCCACGTTGCTGAGAATTTTTATCAAAAGTGGGTGTTGCATTTTGTCTAATGCTTTTTCTGCATCTATTTATATGATCATGTAATTTTTATTTTTCAATCTGTTTATGTGGTGTATCACATTTATTGATTTGTTAATATTGTACCAGGCTTTCATCCCTGGAATAAATTCCACTTGGTCATGTTGTATGATCTTTTTTATTATGTTGCTGATTCCAAATGGCTAATATTTTGTTCTGGATATTAGCATCTATGTTCATCATGGTTATTGGCCTGTAATTATCTTTCTTGATAGTGTTTTTATCTGGTTTTAGAATTAGGATAAAGCTGGCCTCGTAAAAAGATCTTGAAAGTCTTACCTCCTCTTGAATTTTTTGGAAGAGTTTAAGGAGGATATGTGTTAGTTTTTCTTTGTATTTTTGATAAAATTCGCCAGTGATTCTGTCTGGACCATTGCTTTTGTTTGCTGGGAGTTTATTGATTAATGATTCAATTTCATTGTTACTGTTGGTCTGTTCAGGTTTTCTGAATCTTCCTGGTTGAATTTTGAAGGATTGTATGTGTCTAGGAATTTGTTCTTCTCACCTAGGTTGTCAAATTTGTTAGCATATAGATGTTCACAGCATTTTCTTACCATCTTTTGCATTTCTCTGGTGTCAGTTGTTATTTCATCTCCTTGGTTTCTGATTTTATTTATTTGGATTCTCTCTCTTTGTTTCTTGATGAATCTGACTAAAGGTTCATCAATCTTGTTTATCTTTTCAAAGAACCAGCTCTTAGTTTCATTAATCTTTTGTATTATTTTTTTTAGTCTCTATGCCATTTATTTCCACTCTGATCTTAATTATTTTCTTCCTTCTACTTACTATGGGCTTTTCTTTTTCTCTTTCTAATTCTTTAAGTTGTAGGGTTAGATCATTTGTTAGAATTTTTTGTTTCTTGAGGAAGACCTCTAGTGCTATAAACTTCCCTCTAAGGACTGCTTTCGCTGTGTCACATAGATTTGGGTTGTTGTGTGTTCATTTTCATTAGTTTCCAGGCAGTTTTTGATTGCTTTCTTGATCTCATTGGTAACCCATTCATTGTTTAATAATATGCTATTTAGCCTCCATGTATTCGAATGTTTTTGAGTTTTTTTTTTATTGTAGTTTATTTCTATTTTCATGCCATTGTGATTTGAGAAGATGTTTGATATGATTTCAATTTTCTTGTAGAGACTTAGTTTGTATCCTAACATAGGGTCTATCTCTGGGAAAGCTCCATGTGCACTTGAGAAGAATGTGTATTCTGTAGCTTTGGGGTAAAATGTTCTGTAAATATTAATTAAATTTATCTGATCTAGTGTATCATTTAAGGTCGCTGTTTCCTTGTTGATTTTTTGTCTAGAGGATCTATTCAGTGCTGTCAGTGGGTTTTGAAAGTCCCCTACAATGATTGTATTGCTGTCAATCTCTCCCTTAAAGTCCTCCAGAAGCTTTTTGATATATTTGGGTATTCCTATATTGGATGCATATGTTTACCAGGGTTATATGCTCTTGAATCATTTCCTTTAGTATCGCATAGTAGCCTTCATTGTCTCTTGTTATGGTCTTCATTTTGAAGTCTATTTTGTCAGATACGAGTATTGCTACCCCAGTTTTTTGTTTTCATTTCCATTTCCATGGAAAATTTTTTTCTATCCCTTCACTTTCATCCTGTGTGATTCTTTTGTTCTGAGGTTGGTTTCTTGTAGGCAGTATATATATATGACTAATACATTTAAGGTTATTATTGATAGGTATTTATTTACTGCCATTTTTATTCTTTATATCTGTGTTCTTCTCTCTCTCTCTCTCTCTCTCTCTCTCTCTCTCTCTCTCTCTCTCTCTCTCTTTCTTCTTCTTCTTCTTACAACAATCCCTTTAGCATTTCTTGCAGTGCTGGTTTGGTGGTAATAAACTCCTTTGTCCATTTTTTTTCTTTTTATTTGCAAAGCTCTTTGTTTCACTTCCAGTTTTGAATAATAGCCTTACTGAATATAGTAGTCTTGGTTTCAGTCCCTTGAATTTCATTTCCTTGTATACTTCATGCCACTCCCTTCTGGCCTGAAGTATTTCTACCAAAAAATCAACTGACAGTGTAATTGGAGTTCCCTTATAAGTAACTTTCTGTCTCTCTGTTGCTGCCTTTAAGATCATTTGTCTTTAATGTCTGCCATTTTAATTATGTGTCTAGGTGTGAGTCTTTTTGGGTCCATCTTGATTGAGACTCTCTGTGTTTCCTGGAATTGTGTGACTTTTTCCTTCACCAGGTTAGGGAAGTTATCTGTCATTTCTTCAAACATGTTCTCTATTTTCTAGCTCATATTCTTGTTCTTCTGGTATCCCTATGATGCAAATATTATTACATTTCATATTGTCCCAAAGTTATATTAAGCTGTCCTCCTTTTTAAAATTTTTTTTCCAATTGCTGCTCTGATTGGATGTTTTTTCTACCTTTTCTTTTTTATTCTCTGATTCGGTCCTCAGCTTCTTCTAATCTACTGTTGATTCCTTCCAAGGTATTCTTTATTTCAGCTATAATATTCTTCATTTTTTATTTATTCTCATTCATGGTTTGCACATCTTGTTTCATGCTGATGTTATTCACACTAAGTTCCTTATAGTTCTCACTAAGTTGTTCATAGTTTTCACTAAGTTGTTTGATTATCTTTATAAACATTATTTTAAACCCTCTGTCTGATAAATTGATTGCCTCCATTTCATTTTTTTGTTCTGGTAATACCTCCTTTTCTTTTGTTTGTGGGTTGTTTCTTTTTCTCCCCATTTTAGCAGTCCTGTAGTCTGGGGCACTAGGTAAGAGGCACCAGGTCTTGGGGGCAGTACTCTGTGTCTGGGGGAGACAGGTTGTGCTCTGTAGCAAGAGTGAGTCCAGTCTTCCAGTGGTACCATGTCAGGTGCTCTGGGTCTCAGCATCAGGTCTGTGCATCCACGGCATTGGGCTGTGGTGGAGGCAGGTGTGCTGTGTCTTAGAGCTGGATCCAGTCATCTGGGGGCTCTGGGTCAGGTATGCGGTGTTGTGGTAACAGGTCCATGTATCCAGGGACATCAAGTTGCAGTGGCTAGGCCAGTATTCTTGGGCTGCCTGGTCAGGTGCTCCTGGTCATGGCAGCATGTCCCTGTGTTAGGGGATGTTGGGTTGTGGCCACAAGTCTGTGTGTATGGGTGCATTGGGTCATGGTAGCAGCAGGGCCAGTTGCAGTGGTGGCTTGCAGTGGTAGCAGGGCTGGACACAGTGGCAGCTCACAGCATCAGGTTCATGCATTCAGGCATGGGCTGTCATGACATCAGTGGGGCCAGATGCCTCTCTCTGTGGCCTCTGGGCACTGGGTCTCAGGTGCTCCCCGCAGCCTCCTCCCAAGGAGGAACCTCCAAAATGGCACTCTCCCCAGTCATAAGTGAAAGCAACACCTCACTGACCTGCACATGCTGGCAGCCAGCAGCTTCCCACTGGGAGCACCCAAACCATCCACCCTGAGTTCTCACACCAACAGACAGATGCCAACCCACACTCACACCCATGCACACTCTCTCACACTCACAGTCACCCCCTCACATTCTCACCCTCACTCTAGTCCTGCCCACTACCATCTTGCCGTCAATTTGTAAAAAAGTCTGCTTACTTTGTATTTAATTTGCTCTTTTTTTCTAGTCTTTTGAGGTGAAAGTTTAGATTATTTATATTGTATCTTTCTCATTTTCTAATATATGCATCAATGCTTTACATTTCCCTATAAGCCTCATCCCACAAACTTTCAAATGTTATATTTTAATTTTAATTTAGTTAAAATATTTGTGAATATATTTTGAGACATTATCTTGGACCCATGTGTTATTTCAAAGTGTGGTATCTAATTTCCTAGTATTTGAGGAGGAGTTTCCAGCTGTTTTTCTGTTATTGATTTTTAATTGAATTACATTGTCATCTGAGAGCCTACTTTCATTCATTTTAATTTGTTAAGGTGTATTTCAGGGCCAGAATGTGATATATCTTGGGGAAGGTTCCATGTGAGTTTGAGAATAATGTGTATTTTGCTGTTGTTGGATGAAGAACTCTATAAATGTCAATTACATCCAGTTGCTTGATTGTTCTGTTCAGTTCAACAATGTCCTTACTGATTTTCTGTCTGCCAGATCTGTCAATAGAGGGGTACTGAATTCTCCAATTATAATAGTGAATTATTCATCTTTTTCTCTTTGTAGCTATATTGGTTTTTGCCTCATATATTTTGATGCACCATGGTTATACACATACAAATTAAGGATTCTTATTTCTTTTTGAAGAATCGACTTCTTTATCCTCATGTAGTATCTCCCTTTATCCCTGATCATTTTCCTTTCTCTGGTTTGCCTGAAATTAATATAGCTACTCCAACTTTCTATTGAAAAGTGTTAACATGGTACATCTTTATGCATCCATTTACTTTTAATATCTGTATCTTTATAGTTAATGTGGATTTCTTATAGGAACATATAATTGCATCTTGTTTTTATGCACTCTGACAGTCCTTGTCTTTAAATTAGTGTATTTAAACCATTGATGTTTAAAGTGATTATTAGTATTGTTGGATTAACATATACCAAATGTGTTGCAATTGTTCTTTGCATTGTCCTTTTTATCTAGTTTTGCTTTTCACTTACAGTCTTCCTTTTGTGATTTCAATTAAGCATATCATTTTATAATTTTTAAATTAAATCTGTTTGGGTAACATTGGTTCATAACAGTACATACATTTTATTTTTTAAGATTGTTCATTTTTATCCCTTTCCTTTCATTTTTTTATTTACCTTTTTATTGCTGACAGTATTACAGATATCTCCCTTTTTGCCCCCCTCCACCAAACCACTGCTGTACCCCAGGTCTTCCCCATACTATTGTACATGCCCATGGGTTATGCATGTATGCATATATGTTCTTTGGTTCAACTTTTTTGTCCACTCATACTCCCCCATTGAAATCTGTCATTCAAGTCTATGTATCTAGAACTTCAGTCCTATTTTTTTTTTGTCAGTTCATTTTGTTCTTTAGATTCCACATATATGTGAGATCAGGTGATATTTGTCTTTCTGTATCTGACTTATTGTGCTTAGCACAATAGTCTCCAGGTCCATCCATGCTGTCTCAAAATATTAAGAGATCCTTCTCTTTTACAGCTGCATAGTGTTCCATTGTGTAAATGTACCACAGGTTTTTTATTCACTCATCTACTGATGCACACTTGGGCTATTTCTAGAGCTCAACTATTTTAAATAATGCTGCTATGAACATAGGGCTGCATGTATTTTTTTCTGATTGGTGTTTTGGGATTCTTAGGATATATTCCCTGAAGTGGAATTGCTGGATCAAACAATAATTCCATTTTTACATTTTTGAGCAACCATTGTACTGTTTTCCACAGTGGTTGCACCAGTCTGCATTCCCACCAGCAGTGTACTAGGGTTCCCTTTCTTCACATCCTTGCCAGCACTTGTTGTTTGTTGATGTATTGATGGTAGTCATTCTGGAAGGTATGAGATGATTTCACAGATCTAGAACAAAATTCCAAACATTTATATATAAACAAAAAATCTGGATAACCACAACAATCTGGAGACAGAAGACCAAAGTTGGAGTTATCATAATACCATATATCAAACTATACTACAAGCCATTTTAATCAAAACAGCCTGGTACTGGCACAAGAATAGGCATATAAACCAATGGAACAGAACAGAGACCTCAGAAATGTTCTCTTTCTAATGTGGTCAATTAATATTTGACAAAGAGTGCAAGAGCATACAATGTAGTAAAGATAATCTGCTCAATAAATGGTGTTGGGAAAATTGGACAGGTACATGCAACAAAATGAAACTAAACCATCAACTTACACCATACACAAGAATATACTCAAAATGGATAAAAAACTTAAATATAAGGCATGAAGCCATAAAAATTCTAGAAGAAACATAGGCAGTAAAATCTCAGACATCTTATGTAGCAGTACTTTCACCGATACATTGCCTAGGGCAAAGCAAACAAAGGAAAAAATAAACAAATGGTACTACCTTAAACTAAAAAGCTTCTGCCCAGCCAAAGAAAACATCAACAAAACAAAATATGAACCTACTGTTTGGGAGAACATATTCACCAATGATATATCTGATAAGGGGTTAATTTCCAAAATATACAAAGAACTCATACAATGCAACACCAGAAAGAATAACAATCCAATAAAAATATGGGCAAAGAACCTGAATAGACACTTCTCCAAAGAGGACATATAGATGGCCAATAAACATATGAAAACATGTTTTGCTTTGTTTTTTTTTTTAGATGAGCTTATTGGTGTGGCATTGATTTATGAAACAATACAAGTTTCAAGTGTACTACTCAACAAAACATTACCCGCATACTGCATGGTGCACCCATCAACCCTTGCAAATTCTCCTTCTGTCCCTATCCCCCTCCCCGTTTGCCAACCTCCACCTACCATTCAGCACCTACATTTCCCTCTGGTCAATGTTATACTGTTGTCTGTGTCTATGTGTTATATATATATATATATATATATATATATATATATATATATATACACACACACACACACACACACACACACACACACACATACATATGTTTTTTCTTAATCCCTTCACCTTTTTTTATCCAGCCCCCCAAACCCCTCCCCCCAACAGCTGTCAGTCTATTACAAGTATCCATGCCTCTGTTCCTGACTGGCTTATTTCAATTAGTATAATAATCTCCAGGTCCAACATGCTGTTGCAAAAGGTATGATTTTCTGTCTTTTTTTATTTTTTAATCCTCACCTGAGGATATTTTTCCATTTATCTTCAGACAGAGTGAGAGGGGTAGAGAGAGAGAGAAAGAGAGAGATAGACATCAATGTGAGAGAGACACATTGATTGCTTGCCTCTCACATGACCCCAACCAGGGCTGGAGACCAAACTGCAACCAAGGTACATGCCCTTGACCAGTAAGGAACCCCGCAACTCTTTGGTTCACAGGCCAACACTCTAAGCTCTGAGCCAAACCGGCCAGGGCTACCACCGCTTTTTTTATCCACTCATCTACCAATGGGCACTTGTGCTGTAATGAATATAAGGGTGCCTATATTCCTTTAAATTATTGTTTTGGGTTTCTTTAGATATATTCCTAGAAGTGGAATCTCTAGGTCATATGGAAGTTTCATTTTTAATTTTTTGAGGAAACTCCATACTGTTTTGCACAGTGGCCGCACCATTCTGCAATTCCACCAACAGTACATGAGGGTTCTTCCACATCCTTATCAGCACTTGTTTTTTGTTTTTTTTTATTTATTGATGATAACGATTCTGACAAGCTTGAGGTGATATCTCATTGTGATTTTAATTTGCATCTTTCTGATGATTAGTGATGTTGAACATCTTTTCATATGACTATTGGCCATCTGTATGTCCTCTTTGGAGAAGCATCATTCAGGTTGTTTACCCAGTTTTAATTGGGTTGTTGGTCTTCTTTGTTTTGAGTAGTATAAGTTCTTTATATATATTTTAAATTAACCCCTTATCAGAGGTATCATTGGCAAATATGTTCCCCCATTCAGCAAGTTCTCTTTTCATTTTGTTGATTATTTTATTTGCTGTGTAAAAGATTTTTAGTTTGATGTAGTCTGATTTGTTTAGTTTTTTCTTTTGTTTCCCTTGCCCGAGGATATATATCAGCAAAAATATTGCTACAAGAAGTGTCTAAAATTTTACTGCCTATGTTTTCTTCTAGGATTTTTATTGTTTCATGACTTACATTTAAGTGTTCAATCCATTTTGAGTTTATTCTTGTGCATGGTGTAAGTTGGTGGTCTAATTTCATTTTATGCATGTATTTGTTCAATTTTCTTAACAAACTTTTTGAAGACACTGGCATTACCTTGTTATATGTTCTTTGCCTACTTTGTCAAATATTAATTGAACATAAAGTTGTGGGTTTATTTCTGAGCTCTCTATTCTGTTCCATTCATCTATATGACTGTTCTTGTGTCAGTACCATGCTGCTTTGATAACTATGGCTTTGCAGTATAGTTTGATATCAGGGATTGTGATACCTCTGACTTTGTTTTTGTTTCTCTAGATTGCTGAGGCTATTTGGGGTCTTTTTTGGTTGCATAATTTTTGAAATATTTGTTCTGGATATGTGAGACATTCCATTAGCATTTTAATAGCATTGCATTTAATCTATAGATTGTTTTGTGTAGTATGGACATTTTAATGATGTTAATTTTTCCAATCCCTGAACACGGTGTACACTTCCACTTATTTGTGCTTTCCTCAATTTTTTCTTCAATGTCTTACAACTTTTCAAGTACAGGTCTTTTACATTCTTAGTTAAATTTATTCCGGAGTGTATTACTCTTTTTGAAGCAATTGTGAATGGGATTTAAAAAAAAAATACAACTGATTTCTGGATATTTATTCTGTATCCTGCTACTTTACTGAATTCACTTATTAAATCTAGTAGTTTTTTTTTTGTGGAGTCTTTAGCATTTTTTGTATACAATATCATGTCATCTGTGGATAATGATAATTTTACTCCCTCCTTTCAAATTAGTATGCTTGTTATTTCTTCTTGTCTAATTGCTGTGGCTAGACTTCCAGTACTATGATAAATCCAAGTAGTAAAAACAAATATCCTTGTCTTGTTGCTGATCTTTTTTTTTTTTTTATCCTCACCTGAGGACATTTTTTCATTTTTTGTCCAGATAGAGTGGGAGGGAGAGAGAGGAAGAGAGAGAGAGAGAAACATCAACGTGAAAGGGACACATCGAGTGGCTGCCACCCACACAACCAACCAGGGCTGGGGACAAACTGCAACTGAAGTACATGCCCTTAGCGGGAACCGAACCCAGATCCCTCTGGACCGCAGGCCGACGCTCCAACCGCTGAGCCAAACCGGCCAGGGCTTGTTGCTGATCTTAAAGAAAGTGTTTGTAGTCTTTGTTCATTGAGTAAGATGTTGACTGTGGGTTTGTCATATATGACCTTTATTATTTTGAGGTATGGTCCCTCTATTCCCATTTTGCTGAGAGTTTTTATCATAAATGTGTGCTGGATTTTATCAAATGCTTTTTCTGCATCTATTGTTATAATCATGTGGTTTTTAGCCTTCATTTGTTTATGTGGTGTACCAGATTTTTTGCTTTTTGATATTATAGCAACCTTGTATCCTTGGAATAAATCTCATTTGATCATGTTGTATAATCTTTTCAATGTATTGTGGATCTGTCCATCTAATATTTTGTTGAAAATTTTAGCATCTACATTCATCAGAGATATTATCCTATACTTTTATTTCTTTGCAGTGTCTTTATCTGATTTTGGAATTAGGATAATTCTGGACTTGTAAAATGAGCTTGGGAGTCTTCCCTTTTCTTTAATTTTTTAAATTAGTTTGAGAAAGATATGCATTAATTCTTTTTTGAATGCTCAGTAAAATTAACCTGTGGACCCATCCATTCCAGAAATTTTGTTTGTTGTGATTATTTTTATTACTGCTTCAATTTCACTAGTTGCAATCTGTCTATTCAGATTCTCTGATTCTTCCTGATTCAGTTTTGGATGATTACTATGTCTTTAAGAATGCATCCATTTCTTTCAGATTGTTCAATTTGTTGGTATATAGTTGTATATATTTTTAATAAAATCCTTTGTATTTCTTTTGTGTCAATTGTTACTTCTCTTCTTTCTTTTCTGATTGTATTTATTTGGTTTCTCTCTGTTTTTTTTTTTGTTTTTTTGTTGTTGTTGTTGTTGTTTTTTTCATGATGAATCTGGTTAATGGTTTTTCAATCTTGTTTATCCTTTCAAAGACCCAGCTCTTGGTTTCATTGATCTTTTGTATTGTTTTTTTAGACACTATTTCATTTAATTCTTCTGTAAACTTTATTATTTTTTTCTTTCTATTTATTTTGGGCTTTGTTTGTTGTTCTTTTTCAAGTTTATTTAAGTGTAAAATTAGATTGTTTAGTTAAGATTTTTCTTTTTTATTTTTTTGAGATATGCATGTAAAGCTATGAATTTTTCTCTCAGGACTGTTTCACTGTGTTTCATAGATTTAGGGTTGTTGTGTTCTCATTTTCATCTGTTTCAAGACATATTTTGATTTCTTCTTTGATCTCATTGATAACTCATTCATTTTTAAAAATATTTTTAAATAAATTTTTATGTGCTTTTTAGAGAGAAAGGAAGGATGAGAGAGAGAGAGAGACACATCAATGTGAGAAAGAAACATCGATCAGCTGCCTCCTATATGCCCAGTACTGAGGATCAAGCCTGCAACTGAGGCACATGCCCTGACCTAGAATCAAACCAGGGCTTCTCAGTCCATGGTACAATGCTCAATCCACTGAGCCACACTGACTGGGCATAACTCATTCATTTTTTATTCACATGTTATTTAGCCTTCAGGTCTTTGTGTGTTTTTCATTTTTTTTTTCTCATGATTAATTTCTAGTTTCATTACATTATGGTCAGAGAAGATGCTTGATATGATTTTAATCTTCTTAAATTTATTGATACCTGTTTTTTGTCCTAACATGTGGTCTACCCTAGAAAATACTCCAAGAGCACTTGAAAAGAATGTATATTTTGCTGCTTTGCCATGAAATGCTCGGAAGATATAAATTAAGTGAATCTGATCTAACTTGTTATTTAAGGCTGCTATTTCCTTGTCAATGGGGTGTTAAAATACCTACTGTGACTGTATTACTGTAAATCTCTCTCTTTATATTTATCAAGATTTGCTTTACCTACTTAGGTGCTCCTATGTTGTATGCATAAATGTTTACAAGGGTTATATCCTCAGTTGGATTGATGCTTTTATCATTATGTAGTGTCCTCTTTGTCTCTTGCTATAGCTTTTGTTTCAAAGTCTATTTTTCCAGATATAAGTATTGCTACCCCAGCTTTTTTCCTTTCTATTTTTATGAAATATCTTTTTCCATCCCTTCACTTTCAGTCTGTGTTTATCTTTTGTTCTGAGATGGGCCTCTTGTAGACAGCATCTGTATGGGTCTTTTTTTTCTTATCCATTCTGCTACGCTGTCTTTTCATTGCATCATTTAAGTTTATATTTAAAGTTATTATTAATAGGTACATATTTATTGTCATTTTATTTCTTTAAAAAATTTTTTTCCTTTATTGATTCTAGAGAAAGGAAGGGAGAGGGAGAGAGAGATAGAAACATCAATGAGAGAGAACATCGACTGGCCACTTCCTGCATGCCCCTCACTGGGGATAGGACCTACAACCTGGGCATGTGCCCTGACCGGGAATTGGACTGGTAACCTCTTGGTGCATGGGTCGATGCTCAACCACTGAGCAACACCAGCTGGGCACCATTTTATTTCTTTAATTATGCTTCTCTGCCTTCTTCCTCTTCTTCTCCTCCTCCTCCTCCTCCTCCTCCTCTTCTTGCAGGCCTTTTAACATTTATTGCAATACTATTTATTTTAAACTCATCTTTATTGTTGAAGATGTCCCCCCTTTTTTTCCCCCACTGACCCCCCTCCACCCCAATCCCACCCGCTGCCTTCCCCACACTATTGTCATTGTCCATTGTTTATTCATATATGCATAGAAGTTCTTTAGTTTATCTCATCCTTCCCTCCCTCCCCCCTTCCCTTTGAGATTCATTAGTCTAACAACCAATTTGTACTTCTTAATTCCTTCATCTTTTTCACCCATCCTCCCAACCTCCATCCCATCTGGCAAGCAACAAAAAGTTCTCTGTATCTATGAGTCTGTTTCTGTTCTGCTTGCTCATTTTGTTTGTAGATTCCATTGTTGATACATATGTATTAATTGCTATTTTATTGTTCATATTTGTGTTCTTCTTCTCCTTCAAGAAAACCCTGCAACATTTCATATAATACTGGTTTGATGGCAATAAATTCCTTTTTTCTTGTCTTGATAGGTCTTTATTTCTCTTTCACTTTTAAATGACAGCCTTGCTGGGTAGAGTAGTCTTGGTTGTACTTTCTTGTTTTTCTTTTCTTTTTTTTTAATATTAATTTATTTATTTTTGTTACCAATGATTCTCCTTTTTTCTTCCTTGACACCCTCCTCCCAATCCCACCTCCCCCTAAGCATTATTGTCTATGTCCTTGTTTATGCATACATGCATATAAGTTCTGTGGTATATCTCTTCCCTCCCCCCATCCACCTCTTCTGAGGTTTGTCAGTCTGCACCCCACTTCCATGTCTCTGGGTCTATTTTATTTCTCAGCTTGTTTTGTTCATTATCTTCCACAAATAAGTGAGATCATGTGATATTTGTCTTTCCCTGACTGGCTTGTTTCACGTAGCATAATATTCTTCAGGTCCCTCCATTTCATCTCAAAGGATAAGAGCTCTTTCTTCCTTACAGCTGCATAGTGTTCCATTGTCTATATGTACCACAGCTTTTTTATCCACTCATCTACTGATAGACACTTGGGTTGTTTCCAGATCTTAGTAATTGTAAATAGTGCTGCTATGAACATAGGGGTACATATATTCTTTCTGATTGATGTTTCAGGCTTCCTCAGTTATACTTCTAGAAGTGGGATCACAGGATCAAATGGCAATTCAATTCTCAATTTTTCGAGGAAACACCATATAGTTTTCCATGGTGGCTGCACCAGTCCTCATTCCCACCAGCAGTGTACTAGAGCCCCCTTACTCCACACCCTCACCAGCACTTGTTGTTTGATGATTTGTTGATGGCAGCCATTCTGGCAGCTTTGAGGTAGTACCTCATAGTCATTTTAATTTGCATCTCTCTGATGATTAGTGACATTGAGCATTTTTTCACATGTCTCTTGGACATTTGTATGTCTTTCTGGAGAGGAGTCTTTAGGTCCTCTGCCCATTTTTTAATTGGGTTGTTTGTCTTCCATTTGTTGAGTTGTAGGAGTACTCTATATATTTTGGAAATTAACCCCTTATCCAATGTATCATTGGCAATTATACTCTTCCATATAGTGGGTTCCCTTTCCATTTTGATGCTTCTTTCTTTTGTTGTGCAGAAGCTTTTTAGTTTGATGTAGTCCCATGTGTTCATTTTTTCCTTTGTTTCTGTTGCCTTAGGCATTGTATCAGTGAAAATTCTGCTGCATGTGATGTCTGAAATATTTTTGCCTACATTTTCTTCTAGATATTTTTATGGATTCACAAGTCACATTTAAGTCTTTTATCCATTTTGAGTTTATTCTTGTGTATGGTGTAAGTTGGTGGTCTAGCTTCATTTTTTTTTTTTTTTTTTTTTTTTTTTGCATGTAGCAGTCCAATTTTCCCAACACCATTTACTGAAGAGGCTGTCTTGACTCCACTGTATGCTCTTGCCACCTTTGTCAAATATTAATTGAGCATATTGTCTTGGATCAATTTCTGGGTTATCTGTTCTGTTCCATTGATCTATATGCCTGTTCTTGTGCCAATACCAGGCTGTTTTGATTACAGTAGCTTTGTAGTATAACATGGTATCTGGTATTGTGATGCCTCCTACTTTGTTCTTTTTCAGGATTGCTGTAGCTATTTGGGGTATTTTTGGTTCCATATAAACTTTTGGAGTGTTTGTTCTAGTTCTGTGAAATATGTCGTTGGTATTTTGATAATGATTGAATTGAATCTATAGATTGCTTTGGGTAGTATGGACATTTTAATGATGTTAATTCTTACAATCTATGAACATGGTATGTGCTTCTACTTTTTTATATCTTCCTCTATTTCTTTTTTCAATGACCTGTAGTTTTCTGCAAATAGGTCCTTTACTTCTTTGGTTAAGTTTATTCCTAGGTATCTTAATTTTTTTGCCGCAATGCTAAATGGGATGGTTTTTTCAGTTTCTCTTTCTGTGAGTTTATTGTTGGTGTATAAGAATGCTGTTGATTTCTTGGTGTTGATTTTGTATCCTGCTACTTTGCCAAATTCATTTATTAACTCTAATAGATCTTTGATGGAGACTTTAGGGTTTTCTATGTACAGTATCATGTCATCTGCAAATAATGACAGTTTCACTTCCTCCTTTCCAATTTGGATCTTTTTAATGTTTTTTTTTTTTTTTTCATGTCTAATTGCTGTGGTTAAGTCTTCCAGTACTATGTTAAATAAGAGTGGTGAAAGTAGACATCCCTGTCTGGTTCCTTTTTTTAAGGGAAATGCTTATAGTTTTTGACCATTGAGTATGATGTTGGCTGTAGGTTTTTCATATATGGCTTTTATTATGTCAAGATATGATCCTTCGATTCCCACCTTGCTGAGCATTTTTATCAGAAATGTGTGCTAGATTTTTTGTTGAATGCCTTTTCAGCATCTATTGATATGATCATATGGTTTTTATCTTTCATTTTGTTTATGTGGTGTATCACATTTACTGATTTGCAAATGTTGTACCAGCCTTGCATCTCTGGGATGAACCACTTGGTCATGATGAATAATTTTTTAATGTACTTCTGGATCTGGTTTACTAATATTTTGTTAAGGATTTTGGCATCTGTGTTCATCAGGGATATTGGCCTGCAGTTTTCTTTCTTTGTAGTGTCTTTATCTGGTTTTGGAATTAGAATTATGCTGACCTCATAAGATGAGTTTGGAAGTCTTCCATTAGTTGTTATTGGTCTGTGAAAGTTTTCTGTCTCTTCCCAGTTCAGTTTTGGGAAACTGTGTGTTTCTAGAAATTTGTCCCTTTCTACTAGATTGTACAATTTGTTGGCATATAATGGTTCGTATTATATTTTAATGATCCTTTGTATTTCTGTGGTGTCAGTTGTTACTCTCCTCTTTGTTTCTGATTTTGTTTATTTGGGTCCTCTCTTTTTGTTTCTTGGAGAGTCTGGCTAATGGTCCATCAGTCTTGTTTATCCTTTCAAAGAACTAGCTCTTTGTTTCATTGATCTTTCGAATTGTTATTTTAGTTTCTATGTCATTTATTTCTGCTTTTTCCTTTACTCGTTCTGTCCTTCTACTTGTTCTGGGTTTTTCTTTTCATTTACTTTCTAGTTTTTTAAGTTGTAGGGTTAGAAAGTCAATTAGGAATTTTTCTTGTTTCATGAGGTAGGCCTGTAGTGCTATGAACTTCCCTCTCAGGACTGCTTTCCCTTTGTCCTATAGATTTTGTGTTGTTGTGTGTTCATTTTCATTGGTTTCTAGGAATTTTTAATTTTTTTTCTTGATCTCCTCGGTAACCCATTTGTTGTTTAATAACATGCTATTTAACCTCCATGTGCTTGAATGTTTTTGCTGTAATTGTTTTCTAGTTTTATGCCATTGTGATCTGAGAAGATGCTTGGTATGATTTTCATCTTCTTGAATTTGTAGAGACTTACTTTGTGTCCTAACATGCAGTCTATCTCGAGAATGTCCCATATACACTTGAGAAGAATGTATATTCTGCGGCTTTGGGGTGAAATGTTCTGTAAATATCAATTAAGTCCAACTAATCTAGTTTATCATTTAGAGACTCTGTGTCCGTGTTAATTTTTTGTCTAGATGATCTATCCAGTGGTGTCAGTGGGGTGTTAAAGTCACCCACTATGATTGTATTGCTATTGATCTCTCCCTGGAAGTCCTCCAGAAGTTTTTTGATATATTTTGGTGCTCCTGTATTTGGTGCATATATGTTACCCAGGGTTATATCTTCTTGTTGGATTGATCCCTTTAGTATGAAAGGACCTTCTTTGTCTCTTATTATGGCCCTTGTTTCGAAGTCTATCTTATCAGATATGAGTATTGCTACACCAGCTTTTTTAAAATTTCCATTTGCCTGGAAAAATGTTTTCCATCCCTTCACTTTCATCCTGTGTGAGTCTTTTGTTGTCAGGTGGATCTCTTGTAGACAGCATATATATGGGTCGTGTTTTCTTATCCAGTCAGCTATCCTATGTCATTTGATCGGAGCATTTAAGCCATTTACATTTAAGGCTATTATTGAGAGATACTTATTCATTGCCATTTTTATTTTATGCCTGTGTTCATCTCTCTCTCTCTGTTTCTTCTCCTTACAGCAGTTCCTTTAACATTTCTTGCAGTGCTGGTTTTGTGGTAGTAAATTTCTTAGCTTTTTTTTTTTTTTTTTTTTTTGTCTGTGAAGCCCTTTATTTCACCTTCAATTTTGAATGATAGTCTTGCTGAATAGAGTAGTCTTGGATTCAGACCCTTGCCTTGCATTACTTTGTACACTTCATGCCACTCCCTTCTGGCCTGCAGTGTTTCTATCGAGAAATCAGCTGACTGTCTAATGGGGGCTCCCTTGTAGGTAACTTCCTGTCTCTCTCTTGCTTCCTTTAAGATTCTTTCTTTGTTTTTAATGTTTGCCATTTTAATTATGATGTGTCTAGCTGTGGGTCTTTTTGGGTTTATCTTGCTTGGGACTCTCTGTGTTTCCTGTACTTGTGTGACTTTTCCTTCACCAGTTTAGGGGAGTTTTCTGTCATGATTTCTTCAAACAGGTTCTCTATTCTTTTCTCTGATTCTTCTCCTTCTGGTACCTCTATGATTCGAATGGTCTTACATTGTGTGTTGTCCCAAAGCTCCCTTAAACTCTCCTCCTGCTTTTTAATTTTTTTTCCATTTGCTGCTCTATTTGGGCGTTTTTTTCTACCTTGTCTTTTAACTCGCTGATTCATTCTCCAGCTTCTTCTAATCTACTATTGAATCCTTCTTAGGTATTTTTCATATCAGCTATGTCATTCATTATTTCCTCTTGATTTTTATTCATAGCTTCTCCCTCTTTTTTTATGCTGTTGTAGTTCCCACTGAGCTCTTTATAATTCTCATTAAGTTGCTTGTAGTTTTCACCAAATTGTTTGAGCACCCTTAAAATCATTGCTTTGAATTCTTTTTCTGACAAATTGCTTTCTTCCATTTCATGTAGTTCCTTTTCTGGTGATTACTCCTTTTCTTTCATTTGGGTATTGTTTCTTTGTCTTCCCATTTTAGCAGTCTGGTAGTTCTAGGCCTGGTGCAGGACATTGGGATGTGTAGGCAGGTCGATGTGTATCAAATAAGGCTGCTGTGCCTCCCAGACTGTTTTTGTGTGTGGTGCCTCTTGCCTGCTGTGGGTCCTGGAGGATTGACAACTGGCAGCTGGTATCATTCTGTCTTGTTAGACGCTGCTGGGGCATAAGTCCCCATCACTGGGGCTCTGCTGGGGCATGCTGCTGCTTGATGGGGCTCAGCTCCTGATGCTGTTGGTGCTGCTGTGGGTGAGTGTCAGCTCCCGGTTTGTGCTGCTACTGCTGTTGCTGTTGCCAAGGGGTGCTCTCAGTACCCAATCCTCTCCTGCTGTTGGGGGCTAAGGATGCTCAGTTCCCAAGCCTCAGCTGCTATTGAGGATGGAGCTCCACTCCCACCCAGTCACTGCTGCTGTGAGGGAAGGTGCTCAGCTCCCAGCAGGTTGTTGCTTCTGCAGCAGGCACCTTGACAGTGCCACTACTATGAGCTGGTCCACATTGACACAGCGAGGTCTACTGGTCTGATGGTGCAAGGTGCACTGTTGGACTCAGGTCACTCAGCCCTAGCTGCTCCCAGTGCCTCCTCCCAGAGAAGACCAGGGATCTTCAAAAATGGTGGGGCCTTCCAGCCACACAGGGAGAAGCACCCTGGCAAGCTGCTTACCATGGTAGCTAGCTGCCCCCCATCCACAGCGCACAAACCCTCTGCCCCATGTTTCTGCACTGCTCGAGGTTGCTCGTCTACACTCACATCCACTCACTCTCTCTCACACTTGCTCACACTCTTACACACTCACCCACACTTCGGTCCTGCCTGCCACCATCTTTTGAGTTTCTGTAGTTTCTTGTTTTTTATTATTTTGAAGTATTTGCGTCAATCCCTTCTAGCCTGAAAAATTTCTGTTGAAAAACCAATTGCCAGTATTATGGGAACTCCTTTGTAAGAAACTAACTGTTTTTCTCTTGCTCCATTTAAGATTCTCTATTACCACTGCAATTTTAATTATGATGTTTCTTGATGTTGGCCTCTTTTTGTTTATCATGTTTGAGACTTTTTGCTCTTTCTGGGCTTGTGTGACTTTTCTTTCATCAGGTTTGAGAAGTATGCAGTCATTACTTCTTCAAATAGGTTATCTATTCCTTGCTCTTTCTCTTCTCCTTTTGGTACTCGTATGATAAAGATGTTGTTATGCTACATGTTATCCCAAATGTCCCTTATGCTTTCCTCATTTAAAATTTTCTTTTTCTTCTTTGATTGGGTGTTCTCTGCTACTTTTTCTTCCAAATCACTGATTTGATCTTCTGCTTCATCCTACCTACTGCTTATTCATTCCAGTGTATTCCTCATTTCAGACTAGTTCTTTTTATTGTGTCTATGTCCTTTTTTATGATTGCTATCTCTTTTTGAAGTTCTCCCTAATTCCTTGAGCATACTTATAACCATTTAAAAAAAAAACCAAAAAACTCTATATCTTGTAGATTTCTTGCTTCAATTTCATTTAGGTTTTTTCTTTTCTTTTTTTTTTTTTTTGAGATTTTTCCTGTTCTTTTTTAGGGACAGGATTCTTTCTCTCTCCATTTTGACTGCCTCTCTCTGTGCTTTGTTTTCCTCATTGTATTGAGTGGATATGCTATGTGCTCCAGTCTTAGTAGGGTGACCTTATGTAATAGTTGTCTTGTGGGACCTAGTAGTGCAGTCTCCTTGGTCACCTAAGCTAGGTACTCCAAAAATGTCTCTTTTGTGGATTATGTGAGCCCTACTGTTAAAGTTGATTTTGATTGCTATTGGACCATTCATGTTTGGGATTGACCCTCAGGCTGGCTAACTGTTACGCTTTGACCCCAACCAGTGTATCAGCTACTGTGTAGGTGCTGACCACACAAATCATTTCTTACCTCACCAGAGTATGGTGCATTCTGAGATCTCCCTTTGGATATGTTGCTTATGAAGGTAATTGGATTACGCTCTGATATTGTCTGAAGCTCACCACTGGCTGTGTTGTTTCTAAGGCCTCTTGAGAAAGACTCTAGTACAGGTAAATATCAGATGCTGCCTGTGACTAGTTCTGGGCAAACTGGAGCTACCAAGCAATATACTGTTTGTGCCTGTCTCTGCTTAAACTGATTGTGCATGAGAAGGGCAAAGCTGTGCACCAAGGCCAGCTTCCATCAGCACCAAGCTCAGGAGCAGGCCAGCAAAAGTCCCAAGGCACCCAGAGATCCACCTCCACCTGCCTCCACCTGCCGATTGCCTTTTAGGCTCAGTCACTCAAAGGGCCTCTGCTGGTACTCTAATGTGATGATGTAGGTGCTCAGTGAATTACCAGATAGAGGCAAGTGATGTTCACCAGTTTGATATAGGTTTAAACACAACGCCAGTGCTTGCTTTGAGGCCACTGCAGCAAAAATTCCAGGGTACACCAAGGCTAGCTGCCATCTTCCAGGTGCTCTCAGACCTTTGTTGTGGGACAGGTTCTCAGGGAGTTTTCTAGGTGAGGCCAGCAGAATTTATTAGGACCAAAAAGACTACATTTGGTCATGTAAAGGGAGGGCTCTGCACAGGTTGGGTGTGCAAGGGAATAATGACCCCCTTCCTGGAGCTACACAACTTAGTCTGTCCCAAATTCTGCTTAGGCATTTTGAAACCCCCAATTTCTGTAGGATAAGGCAGCTGGAAATATGGAGGGTGGCTCTAGTATATCTCCTGTGAGGGGGTACCCTGGTCAGCCTCACAGAAAAGTGGAACAAAAAGCCCTTGCCCCAGAGCCACACAACTCAGTTACTGACACCTCCTGAGTCTGCCTGGACCTCTATAACCAGGGCCCAGGCAGCTGACTCCTTTGCAGGGCATGAGCTTTGCAGGGTGAAGGGACATTGAATCTGTATGGTGCTGCTATTGCATTCGCTCATGCTGATGCTGTAGGAAAGGGAGTGCTCCACTCACAATAGATGGCATCTGCAGTGTGGGAGAGGGTTTCAGCATAGGGGCTCTTGGAACTGTCCCTTCAGCTCTCATCCTGGAGCCACAAACTCACATCTGCCTCACACAACTCTGGTCCACTCCACCCTCCCTCTTCTAGAGCCCAAGATGAGTGACTACAAATGAGATTTTGTGTGTTGGCCCTTTAAGACAGCACCTGGGTTTCTACCTGATTCCTGTCTCATTCTGGTAGATGGAATCTCTACTGCTTTTCATAGCCTGATGTCATATGGGTGCCTCTTTCTGACTCTAGTGCTCTGGGCAGGGGAGCCTAGCATGAGTTTGATATCCAGCCTCCTCAGTGGGAGCCTTTGCAGCTGAGACATCCATCTGGAATCTCAGCTGCTGCATGTGGGAGTGGGGCCAGCCCTCTTCATGTCTCCACCCTTTTTTATTTTTATTTTGCCAGTTTTGATGTGGCTTCTTCTGTAAATCCTTTGTTATAAGACTTCTCAGCTAGTCTTCAGTTGGTTATTCAGGCTGATCTATATTTTAGTTGTAATTCCAGTATGGTTCTGGGAGAAGGTAAGTATAATTTCCTCCTACTCCAATGTTACTTTGGATCTCCAATTCTTCTATAAATGTATAATAAAATTCACCTGTGAAGCCATCTCTTCAAGACTTTGGTTTGTTAGCAGTTTTGTTTTTTTTTAATTATTATTACTGATTCAATTTTATTGATAATAATGAGTCTGTTTAGACTCTCTGTTTCTCCTTGATTCAGTCTTGTAAATTGTATGTTTCTAAAAATTTATTGTTTTTTTTTTCAGATTGTCCAAATTGTTGGCATATAATTATTAGTAATATTTTCTTATAATGCTTTGTATTTCTGTGGTGTCAGTTGTAACTGTTCTTTCATTTTTTATTTATTTTTTGTATCCTCTTTTGATGAGTCTGGTTAAAAGTTTATAAATATTGTTTATCTTTTCAAAGAACCAGCTCTTGGTTTCATTAATATTTTGTATTTTTTTAAACTCTATTTTATTAATTTCTACTCTGATCTTTATTATTTCCTATCTTCTATCAAATTTGGGTTTTGTTTGTTGTTATTTTTTTAGTTTTTTAGTTGTAAGTTTTGGTTGTTTGCTTTAGATGTTTCTCGTTTCTTGAGAGGAGCATGTATTGCTAAGAATTCACCTGTTAGGACTACTGTTCTTGCTTCACATAGATTTAGGAGCATTCTATTTTATTTTTTATGTGTCTCAAGGTATATTTTGATTTCTTCCTTGATATCATTGTTAATCAATATATTGTTTAATAACACTTATTTAGCCTCCTCTATTTGTGTATTTTTTTCAGTTTTTTTCTTAGAATTAATATCTTGTTTGGCCACCATTGTGGTTGACTAAAATGTTTGATATAATTTTTAACTTCTTAAATTGATTGAGACTTATTTTGTGTCCTCACATGTGGTCTATCCTAGAAAATGTTCTATATGCTCTTGAAAATTATGTATATTCTTTTGCACTGGGTGAAATGATCTATAAATATCAATTAAATCCATCTGATCTAATGTATCATTTAAGTCTGTTGTTTCTTTGATGATTTACTGTCTGGAAGATTTATCCATTGATGTCATTAAGGTGTTACATTTCCCTACTATCACTGTATTGCTGTCAATCTCTTTATCTCTTATTATAGCTTTTGTTTTAAAGTTTATTTTGTCTGATGTAAGTATTGCTACCCCAGCATTTTTTTTCATTTGCATGCAATATCTTTTTCTATCCTTTTATTATTAGCCAGTATGTGTGTCTTTCAATGTGATGTGGGTCTCCAATAGATAGCATATATATGAGTCTTGTTTTCTTATGTATTCTTCTACCCTATGTCTTTTGATTAGAACATTTAATTTATTTATATTTAGAGTAATTACTGATTGCTATATAGTTATTGATATTTTATTGTTCATATTTATGTCCTTTTATTTCTTTCTTTTTAAAGAAATCCCTTTAACATTTTTTGTAATAAAGTTATTGTGGTGATAAACTCCTATATCTTTTTTTTGCCTGGGAAGCTCTTTACTTCTTTAATTTTAAATACTAGCCTTGCTGGGTAGAGTAGTTTTGGTTGTGTGTTCTTGCTTTTTTTAAAAAAATATGTTTTATTGATTTTTTAGAGAGAGATGAAGAGAGAGAGAGATAGAAACATTGACATAGAGAAAAACATCAATTGGCTGTCTTCTGCATGGCCCCTACTGGGGATCAAGCCCGCAACCCGGGCGTGTGCCCTGACCATGAATCAAACCTGGACCTCTTTATCCATGGGATGATGCTCAATCCACTGAGCCAAACCAGCCAGATTGTTATTGTTTTTTTTTTTTTTTATCCCTTTAAATATTTTGTGCTAATCCCTTCTGGCTTGCAAAAGTTCTGTTGAAATATCAGTTTACAGTCCTATTGTAGCTGCTTTGTAGGTGACTAATTGTTTTTCTCTTGCTGCTTTTAAGATTCTTTGTCTTAACTTTAGCATTTTAATTATGATGTATCTTAGTATGAGCCTCTTTAATTCATTTTATTTGGGACTCTGCACTTCCCAGACTTTTGTGTCTATTTCCTTCACCAGTTTAGGGATGTTTTCCAACATTATTTCTTCAAATAATTTTTCAATTTCTTACTCTCTCTCTTTTTCTGGTAACCCTATAATGCCAATGTTGTTGTGGTTGATGTTATCCCTGAGGTCCCTTAAACTATCCTCTTTTTTTTTTTTAATTCTTTTTGCTGCTTTGATTGGGTGTTTTCTGCTACCTCATCTTCCAAATTGCTGATTTGATCTTTTGCTTCATTCAATCTGATTTGGATTTCTTCTAGTGTTTTCTTCATTGTATTCTTCATTACTGACTGGTTCTTTGTATGGTTTAATGTCTTTTTTATGCTTATTGTCTTTTTTGTTGAATTTCTCACTAAGTTCCTTGAGCATTATTATAATCAGTGTGTTGAATTTTGTAGCTGGTAAATTGTTGCCTCCATTTTGTTTAGTTGTTTTTCTGGAGTTTCTCCTGATCTCTATTTTAGACATGTTTCTTTGTCTCCTCATTTCGGCTGCCTGTCTGTGTTGGTTTCTATATTAGGTACATCTACTTCATCTCTCAATCTAAGCACTGGGGCATTATGTAGCAGGTGTTCTGTTGGGCCCAGTGGCATTGTTTCCTTGATTACCTGAGCTGGGTCCTCCAGGAATGCCCCTTGTGTGTGTGTGGGGGGGGTGCCCTCTTTTGTAGTTGAGTCATGATTGCTGTTGCCACATCAGAGTATGGGATTGACCCTCAGAGGAACTGGCTGTGGAGCTGGTCCATGACCATAGTGTGTGGCTTGCTATGCAGCACCTGACCCCACTGAGCATGATTTGCCCCAGAGGGTTCTGGGGCCTGTGGAAACCTCCCTTTGGGTGTGCTACTTCTAGAGATAATTGAGTGGTGCTCTGTTATGGACTAAAAACTGCCTCAGGATGTGTTGGTGTGGGGCCTTTTGGGAGGGGTTCCAGTGCATGACAATTTCAGCTGTTTCCTGAGACCTATGCGGGGATACCAGGTAGGGGTTAACAAGCAATCTTCAGTTGGTAGCTGTCTGTGCTCTACTTGGAGTCTCATGGGAGATGTCATGATTCATACCAAGTCCAGCTACCACCATTACTAGAACTGGGGCAGTTCAACAAAATGCTGTTTCTTGCTCAAACCTCATAGTGCTCAGCTGATCAAAGATCCTTGGGTGATATGTGAGTTGGGTGAGGCAGGGTTACAGGTAGTTCACTTGGGTAGAGTGAGTGGTGTTCACCAGGGTAATGCAGATTCAAATTTGTGCTACTACTAAACGTGAGTCCATTCAACAAAAACAAAACAAATCAGGGGACACTAAGGCAGTAGCCACCCACCATGAGTCTGTGGACCTTTGAGAGTTTTGTTAAGGATTTAAAAAATATATTTTATTCAAGTCTTTTTTTTTTTTGCAAATATATAAAATTTCAACAAAATATTAAGAAATATTTGAGTTGTATTATTTATAGGTAATACCTTGATCAAACTGCCAAACTACTAGTTTCTTGATGATAATCTTTTGTGATATCACCTAGTAAGATATACAACTCTGTTCCTTCTTTGAAAGATCTGTATTTGTGAGAGTTGTTAAACAAAGACTTCAGTGTGTGGGCCAAGGGCAGCTGCCCACCAGTGAAGCAGCTTCTGGTGGTGTGTGAGTGTGATGGGGTGGGTCTCAGGGAGTCATGGAGTGAAGTGAATGAAGTTACCAAGTTAATGCAAATTCAGATTTGGCCATGTGGGAGATAACTCAATACAGGAAAGATGGTGCTTACCTGCCAGTCATATGGAAGGAGGTCTCAACACAGGGACAATGGTGACTCTCCCTCCAGCCCTAACCCTGAAACCACACAACCCATTTTTGCCTGTATGTCTCTAGTGCTTCCCTAGTCACTGTCTCTGCCAGAGTCCAAGGTAAGTGCCTGTGAGCAAGTGTGTCTGTGTGCAGGCCCTTTAAGAGGACACCTGGGCTTCAAGCAACTTTCTGTCTCACCTGGAGAAACAGAATCCCTGCTTATTTTCACAGCTTCATGTTATGGTGAGTTCTCTTTCTAGCACTAGTGCTCCAGGCTGGGGTTTCTGGTATTTGGCTGAGGCTCCTCGATTCTAAGGCAAGGCCTGTCCAGCTGAGATATTTCTCCCAATTTTCTTTTTTTTTTTAATTTTATTTTCTTTATTGATTTTTACAGAGAGATTTGGAAGGGAGAGGGAGAGAGAGATAGAAACATCGATGAGAGAGAACATCGATTGGCCGCCTCCTGCATGCCCCCCACTGGGGATCGGGCCCACAACCTGGGCATGTACCCTGACTGGGAATCGAACTGGTGACCTCTTGATGCATGGGTCGATGCTTAACCACTGAGCCACACCAGCTGAGCATCTCCCAATTTTCTATCATCACACTTGCATGTGGGGCCAGCCCATTTTTGCATCTCCACCCTTCCTACCAGTCTCAACATGGTTTCTTTTTTATATCCTTAGGTATAGGATCTTTGTTCAGCTAGAGGTCATATAGTTTTCCAGGTGAATCTTGTATAATTTAGTTGCAATTTTGAAGTGGTCATGGGAGGAGATATACATAGCAAGTGCCAACTTGACCATCTTACATGGAATCCTGTACCACACCTTCTTTATCCAATCATCCATTAAAGGACACTTAGGTTGTTTTTATGTTTTGTATACTGTGAATAATGCTGCAAAAAACAGCATTTATATGAGTTTATTTTCTTTCTTAGCATACCAAATATCTTCTTTTTCCTTTTTTGTTATTGTTTTTTGTGGTTGCCTTAGAGATCCAATATAAATGTACAACTAATCCAAGTCCACTTTCAAATAAAATACTGCCTCACAGGTAGTGAATGCAACCTATAACAAAGTATTTTTTATTCTTTCCTCATGTTTTATAACACTGCTATCACTTATTTCACTTATCCATAGACTATAATCACTGAATACATTTTTGCTATTAATAATGTTTTATTAAAAAATTTTTAATGTTGACATTATTGCAGGAGTTCCCCTCCTCCCCTCCATCTCCCCACCTCTGCCCTCCCCCACTTCCCCTTTCTTTGGCCTTTACCAAATTATTGTCTGTGTCCATGGGGTGTCATATATATTTTTTATCCAATCATCTTCTTTATCCCATCACCCCTACTCCCCTCCCCTTGGGCACCAGCCAGTCTGTTCAACTTCTGGTTCCATTTTCTCATCAGTTTATTTTGTTCATTAGATTCCACATATTAGTGAAATCATGTAGTTGTCTTTTTCTGACTGGCTATTAAACATTTGAACAATGTATAATCTGTTAGATCAATTGAGAACAACAAAGTAAAATATTTTATTTTATATTTATTTTTTGTCCTAGAATGTTTGTCCCTTCTTTTTATAGATTTGAGTTTCTGACATATTATTTTTCTTCTTTCTCAAGAACTTATTTTCACATTTCTTGCAAGGCAGATCTATTGGCCACACATTTTCTCAAATTATTGATTTTCCTAGAAAGTACTTCTCCTTTATTTTTAAAGGATAATTTTATTGTATACAGAAATTTAGAGATTGGTTATTTTTGTCTTTCAACATTGCAAATATTTTACTTCACTCTTATTTTGCTTGTATGGCTTCTAACAATTCTGGTATAATTCTTATTCTTGCTTATATGTAAAGTGGGGTTTTTTTGTCTTCTTTGAAGATTTTGTAATTTGATTTCTTTTTTTTACAGTTTTAATATAAATTTGTATAGATTTCTTTGGTTGTTGTTAGTGATCATGCCTGGTGTTCTCTGAGCTTCCTGGAACTGTGGCTGTGTGTCTGTCATTAATTTTGGAAGATTCTCAGCCTTTATTACTCCAAACATTTCCTCTGTTTCTTTTTCTCTTTTTTCTCCTTTGGTTATTCCCATTACATGTATGTTATACCCTTTATAAATGTCACACAACTCTTATATAGTTTATTTCATCTCTTTCATTCTTTTTTTTTTTTTGCATTTTATTTTTTTTATTCTTTTTCCTTCTAATTTATTGAGGTACCACTGGTATAAGTCTCAGGTGCACAACTCCACAACACATCATCTGTACACTGTAGTGTGTGCTCAGCACTCCAAGTCTTTGTCCATCACCATTTTACCCCTTTTACCCTCTTTCACTTCCCCCTACCCCCTCCCTCTGGCAATCACCATACTATTGTCCATGTCTATGAATTTTCTCTTTCTCTTTTTATTTTTTTTTTTGCTCAATCCATCCAGCTCTCCCTACCCCATCCTCCCTGCACAGCTGTCAACTTGCTCTCTATCTATGAGTCTGTCTCTATTTTGTTTCTTAGTTAATTTTCTTCTCTAGATTCCACATATGAGTGAAATCATATGGTAGCTGTCGTTCTAGACTGGCTTATTTCACTTAGCATAATACTCTCCAGGTCCATCCATGCTGTCGCAAAGGGTAAAATTTCCTTCTTTTTTATGGCTGAGTAGTGTTCCATTGTGTAAATGTACTGCAGCATTTTTAATTTCCTTATCTACTGATGGACACTTGGGCTGCTTCCAAACCTTGGCTGTTGTAAACACTGCAATGAACATAAGGGTGCATAAATTCTTTTGAATTAATGTTCTGGGTTTCTTTGCATAAATTTCCATAAGTGGAATCATTGGGTCATATGCCATTTCTAGTTTTAATTTTTTGAGGTAACTCCATACTGCTTTCCACAGTGGCTGTACCAAACTGCATTCCCACCAACAGTGTATGAGGGTTCCCTTTTCTCCACATCCTCCCCAACAATTGTTGGTTGTTGATTTATTGATGATAAACATTCTGACAGGTGTGAGGTGATGTCTCATTGTGTGAGGTGATATCTCATGGTGATTAGTGATGTTAAGCACCTTTTCATATGTCTACTGGCCATGTGTATGTTCTTTTTGGAGAAGTGCCTTTTCAAGTTTTTGCCCATTTTTTTAAATTGAATTGTTTGTTGTTGTTTTTTGGTATGAGGTTTATACATTCTTTATACATTTTGGATATTAATCCCTTATCAGATGTATCATTGGCAAATACATTCTCCCATTCATTGAGTTGTCTTTTTATTTTGTTGATGGTTTCCTTTGCTGTGCAGAAATGTTTTAGTTTGATGTAGTCCCATTTTTAATTTTTTTTCCTTTTGTTCCCCTTGCCCTAGGAGATATATCAGAAAAAAATACTGTTGCAAGAAATGTTCAAAATGTTACTTCCTGTGTTTTCTTCTAGGACTTTTATGGTTTTGAGTCTAACATTTAAGTCTTTAATTTATCTGGAGTTTATTTTTGTGTATGGTGTTAGAAGTTTGCCTATTTTTTCTTTCCAAGCATCTGTCCAATATTTCCAACACCATTTATTGAATAGTCTATTGTTACCCCATTGTATATATTTGCCTCTGAAACCCACAGGACACCTACTACATTACATCACCTCACAAAGACTGGGAGCCATAGCAGATTTATCTAATACATAGGAATAAACACAAAGAGGCAGCCAAAATGGGGAGACAAAGAAACAGGCCCCAAGTGAAAGAACAGAAAAAAATCTCCAAAAAAGAGCTAAACGAAATGAAACAAGCTATTTATCAGATATAGAGTTCAAAGTAATGGTTATAAGGATGCTCAACATCATGAAAAAGGACATAGAAACCACAAAAAAATACCAATATGAAATTAAGAGTACAATACCTGAAATGAAGAATACCCTGGAAGTTTTAAACAGTAGGTTGGATGAAACAGAAGATCGAATCAGCAATTTGGAAGACATGTTAAAGGGCCTGCTTCAGGAAGAAGGAGGAGGGAGAGGAGGAGGAGGAGGGGGAGGGGAGGGGGAAGGGGAGGAGGAGGAAAAAGAAGAAGAAATAGAGGAACATAGTTCATAGAGTAAAATGGCAATAAATATGTACTTATCAATAATCACTTTACATATAAATGGCTTAAATGCTCCAATGAAAAGATATACGGTAGCTGAAAGTGTAAGAAAACAAGGCCCATATATATGCTGTGTACAAGAGAACCACCTCTGAACTAAAGATACACACATTATTTTTGCATTTTAGTTTGGGGAATTTTACTGACATTTATTCAAGCTCATTGACTCTTTCCTCAGCCATGTCTAGTCTATTAATGAACCCATCAAAAACATTCTTCAGTTTGATAACACAATTTTTTTTATATCTAACATTTCCTTATTATTCTTTTATAGCACTTTCATTTTTTTGCTTACATTACTCATCTGTTTTTGCACGTCTACTTTTTCCACTAGAGTCCTTAGCATATTAATTATCATTAACTTAATTTTCAAGTTGGATAATCCCAGCATCTCTGCCATATCTGAGTATGATTCTGATGTTTGCTTTGTCTCTTTAAATGTGTTTTTTGGTCTTTAATATGTCTTGTAAATTTTTTTTTAAAGCTTTACACAATATACTGAGTAAAAGAAACTGAAGTAAATAGGCCTTTTGTGAGGTTCTTGATTTATCTGCCTAGGAGTTAGACTGTTTTACCATTTGCTGTAGCTCTAGCTATCAGAAGCTAAAATTTCATCTGGTATTCTTGTTCTTTGTCTCACCTATTGCTTTGGATTTTCCTAGAGACTTTTAAATAAGGTGTGAGAAATGCTGCTCATTTTAGTTTTAAGCCATTTATTATACAGAAGTCCTATCAATGCAGTGGGAAGTTGTGGGGAGAAAGTATTCTGTAGTCTTATGATTAGACCTCAGCATTTTATTGAACTTGTACCCCTGAGATGTGACTTTCAAAAATGTTTCTCAATCCCCCCTTCCCCTTAGGTAAGGCAGAAAGGCTAGATAGGGCTGGATTAGGGTATTTCCCTTTATTCATTTGAAAAGCTAGAGAGGCCTGGACTTGCATGTTTTTCTTCTCTAAAACGAAAGGCTAGATTTCCAGGAAGTTGAGTATTTTCCTTCTGGGTCAAGTAGGCTCTGGTTAAATAGGTTCCCCTGAGGACAGGCCTTTTTAAGAACAGAATTCTCTAGGCATTTTTTTTTAATGGCTATTTTCCTTCCTCCTGCTAGAAACACTATGGGATTTTGCTCTGATCTTCAATGTGAAAACCAGGTAGGCCTCCTGGAGGTAACACTTACAAAAGTGTAGGAGTCCTCCTAAGACAGGTATTGGTTCTTGTGAATGTTACTGCTCTTGGGCTTCTGCTCTGATAAGCTGCAATTTCTGGTATCCTTCTGCCTATATCCCCGATTATCTGGGCTTTTCGAAGTTTTAGTTATTCAGGTAAAGATAGTGGGTTGTGGCAGCCTCCAAAGCCAAGGTGCTCTTGAAATACAGAAGACTTGTAAACCTAGACAGAGAGAGGAGGTCCTCTGCCTTGGTCAAACTCCCTTGAAAGACTGTGCTCTAATCTGGGATCCTTCTACACCTTAAGTGTGACAAAAGAAAAATAAAAGCATGTACAGAAGGGAGGGCTCAGACTGGGGAAGTATCTGAAACCAAGGTTTTATTAAAATAACTAAAAAGCTAAAACTGCTTAGACTGAAGCATGGAAGACTCAGTGGAGTGGGAGTTCTGTTATCAGACATCTGAAGGGTTTTCCTAGGTCAGAAGGAGCAGATAGAATCTGTGCGGCACCTAGGGATATAATGGGTAACCCATGGGAATATTCACTATAAGGGCAAATAATAATCTTGTCTATATATCATAGATGTACATGAAATAGGCTGTATTGGGATGGAATGAGATTGAATCATTGGAGATATTCAGAGAGAGGTGAGATTCTCCTTTCATGGTGATTTAAATATCAAATGGGCATGGTGAGGTTGGAGTTGATTAGCCCTGGGTTCCTGTGATATTAGGGGAAAGGGCATTTGGTTGTGGGGCAGGAGATTAGGACTATAGTTACAGCACTACTTTTTCCTGGCTGAATGACTTTGAGTTAAGCCCTTTTTCCCTGATGAGCCTCAGTATATTTTTTATAAAATGAGGTTGTTAGACTAGATAATCTTAGGGATCTTTCCAGATCTTTAGGCCTGAGAGTCATTGGTTATATCAAGGCAGTTTGGAAGAGATCTAGAATCCACAGGAGCCAGCATATTGCCAGAGATTTGGAGACAAGTCCCAGTTGTAGCTGCTCCAAAGCTGGCCATGTATAGTTGCTGCCTTAAGACTCTTGCCAAATGAGACCATCTACCCATAATCTCTGGGATCCCATTGGCTACCAACTCATCATCTCATCTTTCCACCAAATTCTCAACCTCTCTCCCTGTGACCTTAAGCCCAATAATTTCCTGGAGGCCCTGCTATTGACTCTACCCAGTTCCCTGGGTCATCTTATTTGGCTTTCTTGTCCCTGATTTGTATCAACCTGTCTTATTCTGGAGGCCCTGGACTCCTGGTTTCCTCTTTACAGAGAATTTTGGAAGAAACCTGGTATAAATAAAATAAGTTGAACTTGTAAAAGAAAGAAGATAAAGCTACTTTCACTATGGGGCTTTTGTGAGATTCTTCCCTTCTGGGTTTTCCTTTTCCACTTTGTGGTATGAAAACTTGGGACTTAATCAACAGCCTTTAAACTATTTTTAGTGGGTCTATTTTTTATATTGAAATGGAATCTTACGTGGAATCTTAGTGTGTGTGTGTGTGTGTGTGTGTGTACAACATTTTATTCATTTTAAATGTATTTTTAAGTTTTTTGATTTATTCATTCAACAAATATATATTGAGCACTTTCTGTGTGCTTGCCATTGTTTTAGTTATTGAGGATATAGAGATAAATAAGACAAACAAAAATCCCATGTCCTTATGGAAATTATATTAAAGTACGGGGAAATAGTAAAATGTATAATATTTCAAATGGTGATGAATGCTATGGAAAAAAATAAGAATAAAAGGAGAATGCAGAGTTCTTGAAGAGTTGTGCTATTAAATTCTTTTTTTCTTTATTGATTTTAGAGAGGAAGGGAAAGGGAGAGAGATAGAAACATCGGTGAGAGAGAACATCGACTGGCCACCTCCTGCATGCCCCCCACTGGGGATTGGGTCCACAATCTGGGCATGTGCCCTGACCAGGAATCGAACCGGCAACCTCTTGGTGCATGGGTCAATGCTCAACCCCTGAGCCACACCGCCCAGGCAAGTTGTGCAATTTTTAACAGGATAATCAAGGAAGGCCTAATTGAAAAGAAGATTTTTTTTTTTTAGCAAAATCTTGAAAGAAGTATGAATGCTGATTTTCAGAGGAAGAACATTCCAGGAGGAAGAACATCCAGTGTAGTGTTCCTGAGGCAGAAACAAGTCTCTTGTTTTCTAGGAATATTGAGGAGGCCACAATGGTTGGAGAAGGAAAGTGGTAAGAGATGAGGTTAGAGAGGTCAATTAGGGGGCAAGTTTATAGGTCATAATAAAGACTGCCATCACTCTGAGTATGATGGACAGTCTTTGGAGGATTTTGAACAGAAAGTTGATATGATTGGACTCACATATAAAATATAATTTATGTATTATAAAGTCAATCAAAATAAACAATAAAGCCATTTTAACAAGCAGAAATTTTAAAATAAGCTTAGTGATAACAGTTTCAGCATCCACCTTTGATTTCACAATTTTATGAAAATCCTTACTTGTACTCATAAGTAGATGATAACTTGTTTGTCAGAATCTGATATGAACAGACATGCGCAGTCTTGAATTCAAAAGTAGCCAAGTGTTGAACTCCAACTTTCTGAATCAATGCTGTAGTTTCAAAGAGTTTCAAATATGTAGGGACTGTTGGCTTACTATGAGATCTGCACAAAAATTAGGTTACCCAGAAGAAAACCAGGCTTATGTGTTGGCATCTTAAATATATTAAAACTTGGCCTAGAGCACATTTGAGTTTGCATATGTTTTGTTTTCATAAAATGTTTGAGAAATAACTGAAATTTCAATCAAATTTTGAGGAAGCTGCTCTGGGCAACAGGAACCCAGTTTAAAAACTGCAGAACTAGATAATTCTTATGGGCATTGCAAGCTCTGGAATCATATGATTGTAAGTCATATTGTCTCTATGAACCTCAGTTTTCTTATTTGTAAAATGAAAACATTAATTTCAGCTTATTTTATGGACTTCTTATAAAGATCACTGGCATAGCACAAGGCATTACTGGTGAGACTGGTATAAGTAATTTCAATTATGAATAGGTTTCAAGAGTGTAAAGCACATTACAGTTTACAAAGGAATTTTTCATATAGGTACTTATTTGAAACTTAAAACCATTCTATAAGATAGGGTAAGCATCATGAATCCTTATATTGCTGGTGAGAATTTTAAGCTTCAGAGAAGTAAAATAATTTGCATAAACTCAAACAGCTAGGAAGTGGAGCTAATCATACCTCTAATGTTTGCTAGTGGTAAATGAAAGGGGTGGGACTTGAAGTGTTGGGTCTAAAACAGGTACATTCATACTTTATTTTTTAAATATGTTTTTATTGATTTTTTACAGAGGAAGGGAGCGAGAGAGAGAAACATCCATGTGAGAGAGAAATATCTATCGGCTGCCTCCTGCACGCCCCCTACTGGGGATTGAGCCAGCAACCCAGGTATGTGCCCTGACCAGGAATCAAACCAGGACCTCTCAGTCCCTGGGACAATGCTCAGTCCACTGAGCCACACCGGCCTGCAGTACATTCCCACTTTAAGGAGTTTAATAATTTCACCCTTCTGCCAATATGTCACAGTTGTGGTTTCATCTGCCTTTCTCTCATAAAGTCTTATGGTAAATAAATCACTTCGCCATCATAGCTTCAGTTTTTTCACCCTTAAATGAGAATATGTGCATCTACTTCTCAGGTTGGAAGTGTGAATTTCCTAAAGTAGCAAGCATTAGAAAATGTTCATAGCCTTTGATTTGACCAATCTAACTTTTGGAATGTGACTATAGATATTAAAAATGCACATACAGAGCCCTGGCTGGTGTGGCTCAGTTAGTTGGACATTGTCCCCTGTGCCCAAAAGTTGCTGGTTCAATTCCCAGTCAGAGAACATACTCAGGTTGCGGGCTCAATCCCTGGTGGGGGGCATACAAGAGGCAACCGATCAATGTTCGACTCTCACAGTGATGTTTTTTTCTCTCTCTTCCTCTCCCTTCCTCTCTCTCTAAGAAAAATCAATAAAAATAATTTTAAAAATGCACACACAGAAAGATAGCTGCACAACTATATAGTACCTCTGATGGTAATAAATGTTATGGAGAAAAATAGTGAAGAGGGATCCAGAGTGCTGGGGAAAGAGGTGGCAATTTTTAAAAGAGTGATTGGGGAAAGTCTCATTTAGGAAATATCATGTATATAATAAAGAATACTGGCTACGTCTTGGTAGTGGAATTGGATATGGAGGAGGGCTTCTTTCATGATTTATTTAATGTTTAATTTGAAGAATTATGGCCGATTTTAAATTTTTGTGTTTTTCACCATTTTTCAGATTAAACATATAACATATGTTATAGTGTTTATCACACAGTAGTTTTTAGGAAACATTAAATTAGTATCCTCTTTCCTTTATGTATTTGTTTCTAGCTTAGAAGGATTAGAGTTTCTGTCTTTCAGTAGTGAAAAAAAGAATAGCATTCAGAGGCACAAACTTTTTGTGTTTGAACAAAACAGTCCCCAGCCTCCTAACCTTGACAATAGAGTCTCAAATCCCATATCACCTATAGTAAAGACAGTTCTTCTTTGTTCATAAATGAAATATGTATAATTGAAAATCAAGAGTATATTATACCCTTTGGCTGACCTGAATCTTCCAATTCTGGCCTTCATCTTCCAGTTTGATACAGAGAGAGGAACTTATTTGCCCAAGGCTTCATATACAATAGCAGAACTGAGATTGGAATTTAGTCCTGATAAGGTTGTTCATAGCCCATGTTCTTCACACTATGCTGTGTTGCCTTTGTCTATAAAGAACTCTTCTCACATGTCATTCTAATAACTCAGCAGTCTCAAAAGACAGTAAGGGAGAACCTAGTGGTAAACTCTGAACCAGGACTGATAAGCACCACCAGAGGGTATCACAACAATCAAAAAGGAGTTTTTTGTTTTGTTTTTTAATCAATGAAGAGTTGAGTTGGCAAGGCCTTTTGTGCAAATCTTGTTACGCAAAGGCAGTGAGCTACAGAGAAAAAGAGCTTGTTCAACATCATATGCCAGTTCCTGGCAGAACTAAAACTTAGGTTTTTTAGTTTTCTTTGTCCTTTTCTGAGCATGCTATTCACTCATCCATTCATCAATCCATCTATTAATCCTTCTATCCAGCTTTCATCTATTCAGTGAATACTTAGTGTTCCACTATGAAAGACATAGAAAAAACAGGGTAATGACAGGCCAGAGAAAAGAATTAGTGAACTTGAAGATAGGTTGATAAAAATTATTCAATCTGGAAAGCAGAGAGAAAATAGACTGAAAAAGATGGACAGAAATTAAGGTACCTGTGGGTCTATACAGAAGATCTAACATCTGTGTCATCAGAGCCCACAAAGGAGAAGAGAAGTAGGTTGGAGCTATAAAAGTATTCAAACAAATAATGGCTAAAAATTCTAAAATTTAGCAAAAGTTATATAAACCTACAGATTCAAGATGAGTGAACCAGAAGCAGAATAAATTCAAAGAAATACATGGCAAGACACATAATCATCAAACTTTTGAAAACTAATGACAGATAACAAATCTGGAAAGTTTTGAGAGAGAAATGACATCTTACCTATAGAGGTAGAATGATTTATTGATTTATTTATTTATTTATTTACTTATTTATTTATTTATTTATTTATTTTATTAAATTTATTGGGGTGACATTGGTTAATAAGACATTGTAGGTTTCAAATGTACATTTCTATGATACATGCTCTGTATATTGCATTGTGTGCCCACCACCCAAAGTCAAATCATCTTTTATTGCCATATATTTGGCCCCCTTTACCTTTTACAACTCCCCAACCCCTTTCCCTCTGGTAAAACAATTTAAAAGCAAAAACTTACCATTCAGAACCATGGTCAGAAGGAAGTCACACAATATTTTTCAATTGTTGAAAAAAGAACTGTAAATCTAGAATTTTGTATATAGTGAAATGTCTTTCAAAATGAAAGAGAAGATATCCTCAGATCAAGATAATTAGTTTAGAATCTGTCACCAGCAAACTTGATCTAAAATATGGACTAAAGGTTGTAATTCCCGTGTCTGGAATATAATGAACATAACAGTGTGAGGAACAGGGTAGTCCCAGAGATGTGGAAGTAGGGTACAGACTGACATTTGCCAGAAGAGGGGGTGGGGGAGGGGAGTGATGAACACAGAACTTGTACACATGTACTCATAACCAATGGACATGGACAACAAAACTGGGGACGGGGCAGGGAGGGAGGGGGAGGAGGGTGTCAATGGGGGAAAAAAAGGAGAAACATCTGTAACAAAAGTAAATTAATAAAAAAATAAATAAAAAATAAACACATCTCAAAATTCAGAAAAAAATAAAATATAATATGGACTAAAGGAAGTTCTCTTTTAAAACAAAAGGAAACAATAAAAGAAGGAATCTTGCAACATCAAGTAGGAAGAAAAAACAATGAAAAATACAAAAATAGGGATGAATATAACAGACTTTCCATCTCCTCTTGAGTTGTATAAAATATGTTTGCGAGTTGAAGCAAAAATTGTTGTACTGTCTGATGTGGTTCTTAATGTATATAGAGAAAATATCTAGGAAAATTATAAATGGCAATGGGTAAAGGAATGTAAAAAATGGTAAGGTTTATATATTTTATGTGAACAGATAAAATGTCGACACCAGTAGTCTGTGATAAGTTATTTATATATAATATAATACCTAGAGTAACAAAGCTATACAAAGACATACACAGAGAAACACTATCAATAAATTAAAGTGTGATTTTAAAGAATATTCAAATAACTAACAGAGGAGCAGAAAAAATGAAACAGAAAAACAAACAGAAAACCCAGAAGAAACAGACAGAATACCAAAACTAAAAACGGCAGATGTAAGCTATAGGATATTAAAAATTGCATCAAATGTAAATTGTCCACAATATCAATTAAAATATGGACGTCAGAAGAAGTAATTTTTAAAAGCTCTAACCATATGCTGTCTACAAGAAAAAATAAAGAGCTCTCTTAACTGGAAAGTTTCAAATAAAGGCTAGATTATTATTTGTAAAGGGAGTTACAAGGGGATTCCTGCATTGACTAGAGTATGAAAGCAATGAGGTACAAGGACCTCACTCATCCTACAATGCTATGAGGGAGTTGTAACATTGTGGCTGTGCTAATGAGGATTTAAATGTTATGTTTGTGAGTTATATAAAATTAGATGTGAATCTGTGCTTTGCTATGTGATGTTAGGCAAAGTGTCTTCTCTGGGCTTCAATTCCTTTATCTACATAAGAATGGGATTGGTCTAGTAGAAACAGTGGTTTCCAAGGTGTTCTCTGGAGTGTCTTGGAGCAGAGGCTGCTACAGAAGAGATGTAAGGGGAAGTTAATGCAGGTAGCTCTGTCCCAGCCCTGCTCCGAAATCTGGCTTTAACCACATATAGTTCTCTTGGTCTTTCCCCCTATTATTTTAGTATTTTCATTTTTGTTTTCAATTATTAAAGTGGTACTATTGTGCTTACTATAATATTTTTAATTAATACAGAATAGCAACAAAAATAATAGCACACATGAACATGATGCTCATTTGTGTTAGACATTGTTCTAGACACTTTATAAATATTAAATTTAAAGCAGACATAAACAGCGTAAAAAAGTGAAAGAAGCTCTTGAGCTCCTTCACCAACCCTTTTCCACATCAATTCCATTCCCATCCTGTGAGGTAACCACTATTTTCCATTTGGTCTACATCCTTCCAAGGTTTTTCCTGTTCATTAAAAATAATTATGTTTTACATTAATAAATATGTGTACATACTTATATATATAAACTTATACTTTTCATATTGTTTTGCACTTCCCATCTTTATGCATCAGGGAAATTGTTTCCTTTTGTTGCATATTACAGTTTCACCCTCATATAGGGCTGCATCATATTCCATTATTTGACAGTACTATAATAGTATATCTAATAAATTATCAGTTAATTGATATTTAAGTTGCTTGAAATATTTTACAATTACAGTACAGAGAATATTCTAGGATCTATCTTTATGTACATATAGTATGATCATTTGCATTTTGTCATTCTTCCAAATTGACATGCAAAAAGAGCTGTATCAATTTACACTTCTATCAGCTCAACGGGATTTCTTATATCCTCACCAATGCTAGATAATAGTCTTTTAAATCTTTGCCAATATGATGAGCTACAAAGGATGTCTCATTGTTGATTTTATTTGCATTTTTATTACTAGTTCATTTGAATTTCATCTCATACGTTAATTATTCATTTGCATGTGTCTTCTGTGAATTGCTTCCCCCCATTTGTACTTTTCCTTTTTAAATTCCCTCCCCATACCTACTATAGATATTAATCCTTTCTCTGTTAATAACATTGGAATTGGAGTCTCCCAGCGTGTTGTTTGTTCATTTATTTTTATTTTTTAAAAAGTTTTATTTTAAATTATATGGATTTATATATTTTTATGTTTTGATAAATTGAAATCATTAAATTGTCCCATCTTACACCATGCTTTTTCATGTTAACTTCTTTTTTTATTTTATAGAATCTCATACCCTTGCTTTCTAATGCAAGCTTTCTCAGGCTTATATTTAATATCTTTTATTTTTTTAATCATTTTTAACTTATTTTTTTATTAATTTATTTTTGTTACAGATGTTTCTCCTTTTTTCCCTTTGAGACACCCTCCTCCCCATCCTGCCCCCCATCCCCCTAGAATTATTGTCTATGTCCATTGCTTATGCATACATGCATATAAATTCTTTGGCTTATCTCATCCATCCCCCCCACCCCCCTCCTCTGAGGTTTGTCAGTCTGAACCATATTCTTTTCTACATCTCTGGGTCATTTTGCTCATCAGCTTATTTTGTTCATTATATTCCACAAACAAGTGAAATCGTGTGGTATTTGTCTTTCTCTGATTAACTTTGTTTATTTTTTGAATCCTGTTTTTAAATTTATATTTAATTGAATTTATTGGGGGTGACATTGACTAATAAAATTATATAGGTTTTAGGTGTATAATTCTACAATAAACCATGTGTATATTGTATTCTGTGTTTACCACCCCAAGTCAAGTCTCCTTCCATCACCATTTATCCCCCCTTCATCCTCTTCTACCTCTCCCCACCCCCTCTTCCCTCTGGCAATCACCATACTGTTGTCTGTGTCCATGAGTCTTTCTTTTCTTTCTTTGTTTTTAATCTTCATGTAGTCAAACTTATTGTTTCAAAAATGTTTTTCCCCTAGGTTTAAGTGCTGCTTATTTAGGGTTTCCCACTCCAAGATTATAATATTCTTTTCTTTTCTTTTTCTCCCAGTATTATTTTTCCATTGTGTTTTCTGCATTCTAAATTTTAATTCAATAGTATTTTAGTGTGTGTTGTAATGTTAGTGTCTAGTGTTTGCCCCCAAGTTAATAGATACATGTTTAGATGTTATTATTGTATACCCTATCAATCTGTCTTCATACTCATTTGAAATGTTACCTTTATCACAGAGTAAATTCCAATATGCTCGTGAATTTGTTTCCAGCCTTTATTCTGCTCTATTTGTGTCTTTACATCTCTTTCATTTATTAGAGTTCTGCATAAAAAGATAGTTTATTAAGGCTGAATTATATACGTACACAATTTTCTTTGTCCATTCATTAATCAATCTACACTTAGATTATGTCCATATCTTGGCTACTGTGATTAATGTTGCAACAAATATAGGGGTGCAAATATCCCTTGAAATACTGATTTCATTTCCTTAGGATGTATACCCAGAAGTGGAATTGCTGAATCATGGGTAGTTCTGTTATTAATTTTTTGAGGAACTTTGGTATTGTATGGCTGTACCGATTTACATTGCCACCAACAGTGCACAAATGTTCCCTTTTCTCCACATCATTGCCAATATCTGTTATGTCTTATCTTTTTTGTAATAGCCACCCTAACCAGTATGAGGTGATTCCTCATTGTGGTTTTGATTTTCATTTCTCTGAAGATTAGTGACGTTGGGTACATTTTCATATACCTGTTGGCCATTTATATGTCTTCTTTGAGAACTAACTGTCCACTCAGGTTCTTATACCATTTTTAATCGAGTCATTTATTTATTTTTTTATTTTGGCTATTGAGTTGCCATTTGAGATGACATGGATGGACCTGGAGGACATAATGCTAAGTGATATGTCAGACACAGAATGACAAATACTGTATGATTTTGCTGATAGCTCTCCAGACACACCAGTGTTCTTTCTGTTCCTTAAATACAATGGGCTCATTGCAACCTTAGCATCTTTGCATTTAAAGTTCCCTCTTTCTGGAACTTTTAACATGACTGATTTTGCCTTATACTTTTCAGGCCTCAGCTTCAACATTCTCTCCTTATAAAGGCCTTTCCTGACCAAACTGTCTAATGTACCCCAGGCCTCTACCCCATTCCTTCATGTTCATTACTTCATTGTTTTCTTCACAACTTCTATTGCTATTTGATATTTTATTTGCTTATGCATTTAGTTATTTATTTTCTGTATGTTTATGACTACAGGGGCTTTTCTGAATTGTTCACTGTTATACATTCAGGACTTAAAATAGTGCCTGGCACATAGCAGATGTTGATTAATATCTGTTGGAAAAAATGAATAGGTGAATCTTTCCTAAGTCTGGTCTATGAAAAAGATATTCATACCTGAGTTTCTGTGAAGGACTTAGCACAGAATGAGGATCAAATACCCAATGGTTTTTATTCCTCTGTGTTCTTGTATTTCTGGAATGCATACTCAGCATTACTGAACTGACTTGTCCTGAATGCCACAACCCTTTAAGATTTTCCGTTAGGCCCAAGTACCTGAGTTCTGATGGATTAGAAGCTGGAGGACCTTCCTTCCCAGAGATAGGCCTCCTATCCTCTTCCTCTCTCACTCCCTACAGTGAGTCCTCTCTGGTATGGGTCTCACTGACATATAAATTCCAAACCATCTGGGCTTGCCTTGAGATTCCCAAACAGGTCATAGTCCTGAACTGATACCACTCCTAGCCAGCCAGATACACATTATCTCACCCCTCCATACCTGCATCTGTCACTCTTAGTCATTTACCATGCCAAAAGAAACAGAGGTGCCTTCACCAAAGGCAGGGCTATAAGGAACATAAGACATTATGCAGTAGACCCTAATTTCCACTTTGATGAGGAAACTTTAGCCCAAGGACAGTAAGGGTTTTTCCCCAGAAGCGCCGAAATTAGGATTATGATTCCTTATCCCTGGTCCAGTGTCAGGAGCTCATTTCCATTTTCTACAAATATAACACTGTACTCTCAAGAATTCTTTACAGTAGGTAAATGGATCTGAGGTTGGGGATAGGGAGGAGGTATGTAGTTTGAAGAAACATATTCAAAATGCACTAAGAGAAAACTGAGTCAAAATTGTCTTGATGAGAATACACAGAAGTTAAACTGATGATGCATATAGAGTGTATGGGTTAAAATTTTTGAGATGCAGGGCAATTCAGCTCTCCTCTATACCTCTAATATCTATATCTAACAGAGTAATTTTTAAACTTTATTTTTCAATTACAGTTTCCATTTAATATTATAGTGGTTAATATTATAGTAGTACAGCATAGTGGTTAGATAATCATATACTTTACAAAGGGATCCCCCAAATATTTTCAGTACCCACCTGGCATCATACATAGTTATTATAATATTATTGACTATAGTTCCTATACTGTACTTTACATCTCCATGACTATTTTTAACTGCCAATTTGTACTTCTTAATCCCTTCACTTTTTTATTACACAATTCCCCAACCCATTTCCCCTCTGGCCACCATCAGTCTTCTAACAGAAAATTTTAATTTGTATAGTGATGGCCTCTGGAACGTTTTCATAACCAGTTTTCTCATTTGATCAAACTAGTACTCCTTGTCACAAACTACCATATATTCTTTTAACCTCCTTCTTTTAGAATAATCATAACACTTTGTTCCTAAAATTTGTTTGTCTTCACCACTATTAGCATTTGTTGTTTATCATTGTCTCTCCAGTGCCTAGCATAGTGCCTGTATGTAAAGAGTGAGCAATACATATTTGTCGAACTAAGGAATGAAATACAGAAGTGCATACTGAGGACCAGAAAGGAAAAAATGTGTTGCCCAACATCAAATATTATTGAAATGGCCTGGCTGGTGTGGCTCAGTGGTTGAGTGTCAACCCATGCACCAAGAAGTCGCCGGTTCTATTCCTGGTCAGAACACATGCCCAGGTTGTGGGGCCAGTCCCCAGTGGGGGGCATGCAGTAGGCAGCCAATCGATGTTCTCTCTCATCGATGTTTCTATCTCTCTCTCTTTCTCCCTTCCTCTCTCTCTAAAATCAATAAAGAAAAAAATTTAAATATTATTGAAATGGTAGAACCAAGACTCCAACCTATGTCTTCTGATTTACAGCCAGGCCACTGCTCTTTCTGCCACTGGCTTATATGGTAATTGTAGAAACAATAATAATAATTGCTATGGGTTGTTGTTGATGTTACTGGCACAGTACATTATTTTATCAGAATAAATAATATTTCTAGAATTTTACAGCTGGTCCCTCTGCCTGAAACACCTTCTTTTATTTTTCTTGCACCTCTCCTACTCATTCTTCAAGAGAATCTTAGACTTCTTCCTCCAGAAAGCATTTCATAATCCCATCTATGTAAGGTTAGATTATCTTTGTCTTTGTGCCGACCACTGTCTTATTACTTATCCCATTATATTGTTATATTATCTGTCTAACTCTCCTAGACCATGAGCCTCTTGAGAGTGGAGACCATGTTCACTTTATCTCACAGAGCCTAATCTATGTTATCAGTACATACATCAATAAATGAATGAATTTACACTTGATCTTTATAGTCACTCCTTGTGAAAGGTAGCAGGGATTATATTCTTATGGCAATGAATGTCATACTTTAGTATTCAATATTAGAGCACTTGGCATGTTTGTTAAACATACATATTTTTAGTCACTGTCCTCTTACAACCACACCCAGGGAAATTAAGATTCAATAAGTCTGGGGAGTGCACAGGAATTTCCATGTTTTATAAGCCTCCCAGGTGATTTTGATGCAGGTAGTACTTGGAACATACCTTGAGAACCCTAAAACTAGGGTGTAACAATCAGCTGTGCTAACCCATAAAAACAATTCTGGCAATCTTCTGGACCTGCATAGATGAAGGAGGATTCAGTAGCAACTGTGCTCAGTGGTGCCGTTCACAGCTGTGAATTTCTAGGGGTTACCTAGAAGACTGGCTTCTCCAGTCACTCATGAAAGAGGCTCCTCTGGTCACTTCCCTCAATAGTCTTTCCATCTTGAGATGTCATGGTGTGATGAAGAGTACATTGCTCTAGAAGTGAAGATACCTGGGTGATGATTGAGTGATCTGAGGCATGTTTTTCACCATGTATGAGTCTCAGTTGTTCATCTTTAAAATGAGAATCTATTGATTTGAGTACCTACCTAACAAGGCTGTCTTGAAAATCAAAAGAAATAAAATAGATCAAGGAGCTAACGCAGCATGGGTGGTCAGTAAATGAGAGTGAAATGCATAAAACTATACCACCTCAGCTCTGAAGCTTAATCACTGAGCTTCTTCTGTTGTTCTCAGTTTCCCTGTCTATCAAATAATGTGAGGAAGTATTAGCAGGATTACTTCCAAGGTTTACTGAGGTCTGTGTTGTGGGCTGTGGTACAGAGTTCAATGCTAGGCTTGATGTAGTGTTTTGAAGCGGGCCATTATCGTGTGTAGTGTTGCCATTCAGTCCCAATTTGATGCATACCCTTCACTTTTACTGTCTCCTTGATTTTTTAATGTGCTCTACATTCTATATGAAGATGACACTTTTTTTTGAGAGAAGACAGAATGGGGGAAGTTTGCAAGTCAAGAGAAACAGTAACGGAATTGGCAACATGTGTGATTCTGTTTAGTGTGGTCTTGATTTCATTTTGAGTAATTTATTTATTTTTATTTTTTATTAATTAATTTATTTTTGTTATAGATGTTTCTCCTTTTTCTCCCCTGGATACCCTCCTCCTGATCATGCTCCCCACCCCCAGCATTGTTGTCTATGTCCATTGGTTATGCATACATGCATATAAGTTCTTTGATTAATCTCATCCCTCCACCACACCCCTCCTCTGAGGTTTGTCTATCTGTACCCTACTTCTGTGTCTCTGGGTCTATTTTGTTCATCAGCTTACTTTGTTCATTATATTCCACAAATAAGTGAGATCATGTGGTATTTGTCCTTCTCTGATTGACTTATTTCACTTACTATAATACTCTCCAGGTCCCTCCATGTCATCTTAAAGGATAAGAAATCTTTCCTTCTTATAGCTGCATTGTGTTCCATTGTGTAAATACACCACAGCTTTTTTATCCACTCATCTATTGATGGACACTTGGGCTGTTTCCAGATCTTAGCTATTGTAAATAGTGCTGCTATGAACATAGGGGTACATATATTCTTTCTGATTGGTGTTTCAGGCTTCTTCAGGTATATTCCTAGGAGTGGGATCACTGGGTCAGATGGCAATTCAATTTTTAATTTTTTGAGTAACACCATAGTGTTTTTCATAGTGGCTGCACCAGTCTGCATTCCCACCAGCAGTGTCCTAGAATCCCTTTTTCTCCACACCCTCGCAAGCACTTGTTTGAAGATTTGTTGTTGGCAGCCATTCTGGCAGGTGTGAGGTAATACCTCATGGTTGTTTTAATTTGCATCTTTCTGATGATTAGTGACGTTGAGCATTTTTTCATATGTCTCCTAGCCTTTTGTATGTCCTGTTTGGAGAGATGTCTATTTAGGTCCTTTGCCCATTTTTTTTATTGGGTTATTTGTCTTTTGTTGAGTTGTATGAGTACTCCATATATTTTGGAAATTAACCCCTTATCTGATGTATTGTTGGCAATTATGCTCTCCCATATGGTGGGTTCAATTTACATTTTGATGCTTTATATTTTTGCTGTGTAAAAGCTTTTTAGTTTGATGGGGTCTGATGTATTAATTTTTTCCTTTGTTTCTCTTGCCTTAGGCATTGTATCAGTGAAAATTCTGCTGCGCATGATGTCTGAAATTTTGTTGCCTACATATTCTTCTTGGAATTTTATGGATTCATGAGTCACATTTAAGTCTTTTATCCATTTTGAGTTTATTCTTGTGTATGGTGTAATTTGGTGGTCTAGTTTCATTTTTTTGCATGTAGCTGTCCAATTTTCCCAACACCATTTATTAAAGAAGCTGTCTTTACTCCATTGTATGTTCTTACCACCTTTGTCAAATATTAATTGAGCATAATGTCTTGGGTCAATTTCTGGGTTCTCTATTCTGTTCCATTCATCTATATGCCTATTCTTGTGCCAGTACCAAGCTGTTTTGATTACAATGGCTTTGTAGTATAACATGATATCCGGTATTGTGATCCCTTCTACTTGTTCTTCTTTTTCCAGATTACTGTGACTATTTGTGGTCTCTTTTGGTTCTATATGAACTTTTGAAGTATTTGTTCTAGTTCTGTGAAATATGTCATTGGTATTTTAATGGGGATTGCATTGAATTTGTAAATTGTTTCAGGTAGTATGGACATTTTAATGATGTTAATTCTTCCAATCCATGAACAAAGTATATTCTTCCAATTTTTTATATCTTCCTCTATTTCTTTTTTCAATGTCCTGTAGTTTTCTTCAAATAGGTCCTTCACTTCTTTGATTAAGTTTATTTCTAGGTATCTTATTTTTTTGCCGCAATGCTAAATAGGATTAATTTTTAGTTTCTCTTTCTGCAAGTTCATTATTGGTGTATAAGAATGCCGTCAATTTCTTGATGTTAATTTTGTATCCTGCTACTTTGCCAAATTCATTTATTAAATTTCGGAGATTTTTGATGGAATCTTTAGGGTTTTCTATGTACAATATCATGTCATCTACAAATAATGACAGTTTCACTTCTTTCCAGTTTGGATCTCTTTTATTTTTTCTTCACGTCTGATTGCTGTGGCTAAGACTTCCAGTACTATATTAAATAAGAATGGCGAAAGTGGGCATCCCTGTCTTGTTCGTGTTTTAAGGGAAATGCTTTTAGTTTTTTCCCATTGAGTATGATGTTGGCTGTAGGTCTTTCATATATGGCCTTTATTATATTGAGATATGATCCCTCTATTCCCACATTGCTGAGTGTTTTTATCAGAAATCGGTGCTGGATTTTGTCAAATGCTTTTTCAGCATCTATTGATATGATAGATGGCTTTTATCTTTCATTTTGTTTATGTGGTGGATCACATTTATTGATTTGCAAATATTGTACCAGCCTTTTATCTCTGGGATGAATCCCACATGGTCATGTTGAATAATTTTTTTAATGCATTGGTGGATCTGATTTGCTAATATTTTGTTAAGAATTTTGGCATCTATGTTCATCATGGATATTGGCCTATAGTTTTCTTTCTTTTTAGTGTCTTTTTATGGTTTGGGAATTAGAATTATGCTGGCCTCGTAAAACGAGTTTGGAAGACTTCCTTTTTCTTGAAATTTTTGGAATAATTTGAGGACAACGAGTGTTAGATCTTCTTTGAATGATCAGTTAAACTGTCCCATGCTGCCCTCTGGGCCCAGGCTTTTGTTTGCTGGGAGATTCTTGATTACACCTTCAATTTCCTTAGTTGTTATTGGTCTGTTCAAGTTTTATATCTCTTCCCAATTCAGTTTTGGGAGACTATGTGTTTCTAGAAAGTTGTCTGTTTCGCCTAGATTGACCAATTTGTTGGCGTATAATTGTTCATAGTATTTGTTAATGATCTTTTTTATTTCTGTGGTGTCAGTTGTTACTTCTCCTCTTTTGTTTCTGATTTTGTTTATTTGGGTCCTCTCTCTTTGTTTCTTGGTGAGTCTAGCTAAGGGTCCATCAATCTTGTTTATATCTTCCAAGAACCAGTTCTTTGTTTCATTCATCTTTTGAATTGTGTGTTTTTTCTCTATGTTATTTATTTCTGCTCTGATCTTTACTGTTTCTTTCCTTCTACTAGCTCAAGATTTTTTTGTTTGTTTGCTTTCTAGTTCTTTAAGTTGTGAGGATAGATATCTATTTAGCCTCCATGTGGTTAAATGTTTTTGCTTGTTTTTGTTGTAATTGATTTCTAGGTTCATATCATTGTGATCCAAGAAGATGCTTGATATGATTTCAATCTTCTTGAACTTGTACAGACTTAGTTTGTATCCTAACATGTGGTCTATCTTTGAGAATGTCTCATGTGCACTTGACAGGAATGTGAATTCTGCAGTTTTGGGCTGTAATTCTCTGTAAATGTCTATTAAATTCTTTTGATCTTGAGCATCATTTGGAGTCTCTGTTTCCTTGTTAATTCTTTGTCTAGAGGATCTATCCAGTGATGTCAGTGGGGTGTTGAAGTCCCCTGCTATGATTGTATTGCTGTCGATTTCTCCTTTGAAGTCCTCCAGAAGTTTTAAAATATATTTTGGTGCTCCTATATTGGGTGCATATATGTTTACCAAGGTTATATCCATCTCTTGGGTAGATCCTTTCAATGTTATGTAGTGACCTTCTTTGTCTCTAGTTACGGCCTTTATTTCGAAGTCTATCTTATTAGATATGACTATTGTTACCCCTAGTTTTGTTTGTTTGTCTCCCTTTCCATTTGTTTGGAAGGTTTTTCTCCATCCCTTAACTTTCAAGCTATGTGAGTTTTTTGTTGTGAGGTAGCCCTCTTGTAAACAACATATTTATATGGGTCATGCTTTCTTATCCATTCAGCTACTTTGTGTCTTGATTGGAGCACTTAATCATTTATATTTAAGGTTATTATTGATATGTACTTATTTATTGCCATTTTTGTTTATTATGATTATGTTTCTCTTCCTAATTCTGCTGCATATTATAGCAGTCCTTTTAACATTTCTTGCAGTGCTGGTTTTGAGCTAATATATTCCCTTGGCCTTTTTATTTTGTCTGGGAAGCTCTTTATTTCACCTTTTATTTTGAATGATAGCCTTGCTGGGTAGAGTAGTGTTGGATTCAGATGCTTGTTTTTCATGACCTTGATTACTTCATGCCATTCCCTTCTGGCTTGTAGTTTTTCTGTTGAGAAATCAGCTGATAGCCTTATGGGGGTTCCTTTGTAGGTAACCTGTTGCTTATCTCTTGCTGCCTTTAGAATTTTCTCTTTGTCTTTAATTTTGGCATTTTAATTATTATGTGTCTTGGTGTGGGCCTGTTTGGGTTCTTCTTACTTGGGGCTCTCTGTGCTTCTTGAACTTGAATGCCTTCTTCCTTCACCAAATTAGGGAAGTTTTCTGTCACTATTTCTTCAAATATATTCTCCAACCCTTGCTCATTTTCTTCTTCTTTTGGAACTCCTATGATGCGGATATTGTTATGCTTCATGTTGTCCCACATTTCTCTTAGGTTGTCTTCTTGTTTTTCAATTGTTTTTTCTTTTTGGTTTTCTGATTGGGTGATTTTTTTCTACCCTGTCTTCTAGTTCACTGATTTGATCCTCGGCCTTCTCTACTCTGCTGGTTATTCCTTCCAATGTGTTCTTTATTTCTGCTATGTCATTTTTCACTTCCATTTGGTTGGTTTTCAATGTTTTTATATCTTTACTCATGCTGTTGAGATCTTTACTCATGCTGTTGAGCTTCCTCATTATTGTCACTCTGAACTCTACCTCTGATAATTTGCTTAACTGCATTTCATTTATCTCATCTTCGGTAGAGTTCTCTTGTTCTTTCATTTGTGATTTGTTTCATTGTTTCACCATTTTGGCTGTCTCAGTGTGTTTTGGAACCTGTCAAATTTTCCCTTTTGTTGTTGGTGTTCTCCTGGGTTCGCATAAGTGTGGGAGGACCCACATTAAGCACCACTGTCAAGTCTTACTTTCCTGGGTAGATTTGCAAGCCCAGGAAAGATTCAGTTATCCTTTAGCTTTTTGCCTGGAGGCTACCTATTAGTCTAAGTTACTTGATGAGCCTTGAATTGTAGCCCTCAACTGAATGAAAAATTCCCTCAGGTGTTCAGGGTAAGAGGATTTCCAGCCAGTGGGGCAGATGATTGTTGGCTGTTAATGAGCCTCAATTTGCATTTCTCTTGCCTGGCCCAGTGGTATCAAATTCCTGAGGGAGGCGCTCTTGCTTCTCCCTGGGGCTCTGGGAAGGGGCTGTTTGAGTAACATGACTACTGTCCTGCACATAACTCCCATTGGCCTCCCAGCTCTCCAAGCTCCCGAGTCTCTCCACACAGTTCCAGTCCAGTCTGCCTTCCCTCTGCCAGAGCCCAAGGTGAGTGGCTGTAGCTAATTTAGTACTCTGTACCTGCCCTCTACACTGTGGAGCCGGCTTGGGATTTTAACCCTGAGGGAGCCACTCACAGCCAAAACAGCTGTTGTCCATGGGCTCCCAGCCTGCCCTCCTGAGTCTTCACAGTTCCTACCAGGCTCAATTTAGTGTCCTCTTTCTGTCCCTGTTTGTACGGGTCCTCTCCAGCTGCTTTTCTGTTGGGTTTTCCCGATGATTTGTCTTTATTTTAGTTGTAATTCCAGTTTGGTCCTGGGAGATGGTCTGTGTAGCTTCCATCCACTCTGCTGCCATTTTGGAATCTTGAGTAATTTCTTGTAAAAGATATACTAGTTGCTGTCTCAAAGCCTCCCATTAGGTTTGTTTTGGTAGTTATATTAGATACTAACTTTAATATTAATTCAGGAAAGGTGAGAAGGAGAAAGTACAGGAAAGAGTGGGTAGTTTGTAAAGATGTGTGATAGCTGCAAACAAACAGTGGAATACAAAGTCATTGCAGAATTGGGGGACTTGAACTTTGTGAAGCAGACCTTATTAAAAGTGCTTTCAAGGTGTCAGAGAAGCAGAAGCTAAGAGAATGGTCAGCATTTCTGTGACACATTCCTTGACATATTTTCATATCTTAACTCTTTCAAACCTCATAAGTACCTATGGGGTGAGTACTATAATTATCAGTTGCACTTTCAGATTAAACAAACAAATGAACACACGGAACTCTAAGCCATAGAGAGGTCAGGGTCACACATAAGGTATGTGACAGGGCCTAGATTTCAACTTAGAATGTTTGGCTCCAGACTGTGTTATTGCTACTGTGCTACATTAACTCTACAGTTTGTGTAAAACCCCTCAAGATGAAGGAGAATAGCCTATCTCTGCTTTGGGGTACCTTTTATCCCTGATAAAGTCCAGGTCTCTTCCACTGCCTTTTGAATACAATTGATAAACCAGTAATTTAAGATTGTTATTGACTAGCTTTTCCTGGTTGTCCCTCCCTTTCCCTCCAAATAACCATAGTTAAGTCAGTAGATCTAAAGTTTATATTATCCTTTGGGAAATTTATTTGACTTAGACTCAATGCTGTAATAATTGGCTCTAACAGGTGCACACCACTTCCATATACATTTTCTCATGTGGTCTTCAACAGTTTTGTGGCATAGACTTGACATGGATTATTGTCATAGATTTACAGATAAGAAAATTGAGGCCAAGAGAGGGTAAGTGACTTGCTCAAAGTCATACTATAAGTTAATAGCAAAACCTAGGTCAGTCAGCCCACATATACTTATTGAGCATCTACCTAGGTACCAGGTATTGTTCTAGGCATGATTCTGAGACTGTCTGACTCCAACTCGATGCTATAGCACTTAGTATACATTCTTGGAAGCTGTGCAGGATGTACACCTAAGTTCCATGAGTAAGGAAGACAATAAGCATTTATTAAGCTCCCATCATGTACCAGGCTAGGAACTTTATTTATATTTGTTGCCTTAGTGAATCCTTCTACCAACCCTGAAATTTTGAGATTGATATCTACATTTTAAATGAGAAATCAAAGGAATGAGACAGATCCCAGTTGAGTTGGCTTCCTTTTCCCTCTCTAGAGTTCCATGTCAGGCTTGGGCTGCAGCACTGGAATGTCCCTCTGGCAGATTCTGCTGAAAGTATTCCCAGGAATGCTGAGTCCAACATGAACACATTTTTTTATTTATCTCTTACTGCTGCCCTGGGTCTCTCCATAGAACCACAAATAAGCAAGCAGAAAGCAATCAAGTTAGTAAGGAAGAAAGGAAATGAGGCCTAGAACTTGGGTCATATTTTGGGTCCCAGTTCCACTAATATGCAAGGTGCCCTCCAAATCCTGGTCACAAATGGATGGAAAGGGTATCCTGCAGCAGTCCTCTGAGACATGACCTAGTTCTGATGCTCAAGACTGCTGGCTGCTCCAACTGTTGGTTCTCATTCATTTCTCTGGCCTGGCCAGTATCATTCAGAGAAGGAAGGATTGAGAAAGACAGGAGTTGAGGGTGTGTGAGGGGAAACTTGCTCAGAACCAGATCATGGCCCTTAAGGAAATGTAATTCAGTTTCTTGAGACATCTGCTATTTCATTGTGGGTGTTCCTGGTAAGGGTCATTCTCCTGCTGAAATTTTCTCTGGTCAAGCCTCGGTGGAAAACAGATTACAGTATTTAGGAAATGACATTTGTCAGGTCAGCCTGTTTACTTGTCTTAGTTCATAGGAGGAGAATTGTGGAATCTTGTAGTCCTTTAGTCAGAAGAACCTTCTAGAGTCATTGTGTCTACTTCTTGTCTCATAGCATGATTCCCCTTGAATATTTAGACCTACAAGTATTTTATCAGTACATAAAGATCCTTTGGGAAGAGGATTCCACAACTTCTTCTAATTCAACGAGTAACTTCCAAATTGTGAATGTCTTTCTTCCATGTGTTTTGATTCTTCATTTAGTGTCATTTCTTTTTAGGCTCATAGAAAAACTAGAAGGAGATGTTAGTATTACATGAGAGTCTTTGCAATAAAGTACTGCTCAGATATAACTGATTATTATTGCTATCTTGTCCAGCCTCCACACTTGAAAAATGAGCAAACTAAGGTCTTTTGGGGTAAAGTGATTTGTCAAAAAGTATACAGGCCATAAGTGACTGTTTCAGTCTCAAACCCATATTTTCTGGACCAATTGATTAGCATGTTCTTTTCATTGTATCTACTGACTCCTTTCTGTCTCAGCTGACTTGCTGAAAAGTATGTCACTGCCTCCTCAATAGTTATACTCTTGTGTGGTTATAATGTCACTGCTTGACCTTATCTTCCTCAATCTAAATCAAAGATAAAAACTATATTTTATCCCAGAGACTTATTTCCAAATTTCAGCCCTTCCGTTTTTCTGAAGAGGAGCTGTATTCTTGAGCAGGACAAAGATATTGAATTGGCCTAGGAATGACTTGAAATGTTTTCTTTTTCCTAAGCAGAATACAATGCTGGCGAGAGAATTAGGAGTTTTCATCTTTCCCCAGGCACCAGGATTCCAGTATACTGAACATCTTATTTAATTCTTACAATGACCATGAGAGGGAGTTATTATTAACACCATTTTATAAATGAGGAAACCAAGGCTCAGAGAGGTTAATTACCATGTCCACATTTACATAACTACTAAGAGAAAACATTTGAACATGGATTGTTCTGACCTAATGTCCAGACTATTCCCAATACAATAAGGTGCTTCTGTGAAGAGTAGCCTGCTTTGTTTGTGATGTGGTATAAGAGGTGTCAGAAAGTGTCCCCTACACATCATCTTAAAATATTTCTCATGCCACCCTGACTGTCGTGGTTCAGTGGTTAGAGCATTGACCTGTGCAGTGGAGGGTGATGGGTTTGATTCCCAGTGAAAGGCATGTACCTGGGTTGCAGGTTTGATCTCTGGCCCTGTTTGGGACATGTGCAGAGGCAACAAATTGATGCCTCTCTCACATTGATGTTTCTCTCTCTCTTTCTCTCTTTCTCTCTCTCTCCCTCTCTCCCTCTCCCTTTCCCCCCTCCCTTCCACTCTCTCTAAAAATCAATGAAAAAAATATCCTTCAGTGGGAATTAACACAAAATGAAAAAGATTTCTCATGCCATGGTGTTATAGTGACTGAGAATTCACAATTAGAGGCTTTTCATTTTCTAGATAAAATTATACTGGTATAGGAGTTAGGAATCCTGTTTTTTAGTAGCAGCCGTACCATTGATTCACTGTCTAAACTTAGGCAAATTACTCCTTTGCTTGGTGCCCCAGTTTTTCTATCTGTACAATGGAAAAGATTGATGAGGCCTCTCTAGTTTCTGGAACCTTGCAATTTTCTGGAGGTGATAAGCCATTCTTCCAGGCTGCCTTCTGATAATGGATTATAGATTGAGAGTATGAGAAATTTTTTCCAGGTAGTAATTAATGTAAGGATCTGTTTTCATAATAAGCCCATCCCCAAGGTGGTCCTTCCCCATTTATACCTTATGAAGGTATGAGGATTGCCTCACATTATTCTGAATGGAATGAGAACTTGAAATGAGAGCTGAGGTTTCATCTGATGCTAGGAGAAACATACCCCAGGTCCAAGTCCTCTTGACCCAGGTCAAAATGGCCCAGAAATCTGAACGTTTTATAAGTACCCTCAGGTGCTTAGATGCTTCATGATGTTTGAGACTCACTGCCCTAGACAAATATGATTTCTGTTACTTTTCTCAAGGAGTGAATAAAGATAAAATGGAGCATTCTCTCTCCCCTCCTCCTTTCTTCCCTCCCTCCCTTGCTTCCTTTTTTTCTTCCTTTAGTCATTATAATTCATAATGTAACAAATATTTGCTAATATATCTGTGCCAGGCTCTTTGAAATAAATAAAACATATTCTCTATGAGAAACATAATAAAACATATTCTCTATGAGAAACATAAGATGTAGTGGATGAGACAGACAAACCAACAATGACAAGACATGAGTGTTAGTGCTATAACAAAGATATGTAAAAAAGCTAAAGGGGTCCTAACCAGCAAAGGTAGGGTTAAGGAAGACTTCATTGAGGTGGTAGTGCCTGAGGTAAATCTTATAGGGTGAGTAGACAGGACTAGGGGAATAAGGTGTTCTAGGCAGATGATTCCACTGTAAGGCTGAAAAATAATGTTATTTAGTCTTATCAAATAATACATAGTACTATTCTTAGTGCATTGAAAACAACTGATAGGTATCATCACTGTTGTATGATTTTTTGCTTCTATGGAATGTGCTAGCCAATGATGTCATCCAGGAGACCCCAATACTTGAGGAATTCAGCAAGTTCAGCCATAAAAGCATAATAGAGAACTGAGAGTATTCCTCATCCAATACTATTATCAATATCTTCAGTTTATTATTATTTTTGTGTGTGTTTTTTATTAATTTATTTTTGTTACAGATGTTTCTCCTTTTTCCCCCCACTGACTCCCTCCTCCCTTTCCCCTCCCACCACATCCCCAGTTTTGTTGTCTATGTCCATCGTTTATGCATACATGCATATAAGTTCTGTGGTTTATCCCTTCCCTCCCCTCCCCCCTTCTGAAGAATGTCAGTCTGTACCCTACTTCTATGTCTCTGGGTCTATTTTGTTCATCAGTTTGTTTAGTTCATTGTATTCCAGAAATAAGTGAGATCATGTGATATTTGCCTTTCTCTGCTTGGCTTGTTTTGCTTAGCATAATACTTTCCAGGTCCCTCCATGTCCTCTCAAAGGATAAGAGATCTTTTTTTCTTACAGCTGCATAGTACTCCATTGTGTATAGGTACCACAGCTTTTTTATCCATTCATCTGCTGATGGACACTTGGGCTGTTTTCAGATCTTAGCTATTGTAAATAGTGCTGCTATGAACATGGGGGTACATATATTCTTTCTGATTGGTGTTTCAGTCTTCTTAGGGTATATTCCTAGAAGTGGGGTCACTGGGTCAAATGGCAGCTCAATTTTTAATTTTTTGAGGCAACACCATAGTGTTTTCCATAGTGGCTGCACCAGTCTTTATTCCCACCAGCAGTGTCCTAGAGTCCCCTTTTCTCCACACCCTCACCAGCGCTTGTTGTTTGATGATTTGTTGATGGTGGCCATTCTGACAGGTGTGAAGTAATACCTCATTGTTGTTTTAATTTGCATCCCTCTGATGATTAGTGACATTCAGCGTTTTTTCACATGTCTCTTGGCTGTTTGTATGTCCTGTTTGGAGAGGTGTCCCTTTAGATCCTCTGCCCATTTTTAAATTGGGTTCTTTGTCTTCCTTTTGTTGAGTTGTGTGAGTACTCTATATATTTTGGAAATTAACCCCTTATCTGATGTATCATTGGCAATTATGCTCTCCCATATAATGGGTTCCTTTCCACTTTGATGGTTGTTTCTTTTACTGTGGAGAAGCTTTTGAGTTTGATGTAGTCCCATGTGTTCATTTTTTCCTTTGTTTCTGTTGCCTTAGGTGATGTATCAGTGAAAATTCTGCTGCGTATGATCTCTGAAATTTTGTTGCCTACATTTTCTTCTAGGATTTTTATGGAATCATGAGTCACATTTAAGTCTTTTATCCATTTTGAGTTTATTTTTGTGTATGGTGCAAGTTGGTGGTCTAGCTTCATTTTTTTGCATGTAGCTGTCCAATTTTCCCAACACCATTTATTGAAGAGGCTATCTTGACTCCACTCTATGCTCTTGCCACCTTTGTCAAATATTAATTGAGCATATTGTCTTGGGTCAATTTCTGGGTTCTCTGTTCTGTTCCATTGATCTATGTGCCTGTTCTTGTGCCAGTACCAGGCTGTTTTGATTACAGTGACTTTGTAGTATAATCTGAAATCTGGTAATGTGATCCCTCCTACTTTCTTCTTCTTTTTCAGGATTACTATAGCTATTTGAGGTCTTTTTTGGTTCCATATGAACTTCTGGAGTGTTAGTTCTAGTTATGTGAAATATGTCATTGGTATTTTGATAGGGATTGCATTGAATCTATATATTGCTTTGGGTACTAAGGACATTTTAATGATGTTAATTCTTCCAATCCATGAACAAGGTATATGCTTCCACTTTTTTATATCTTCCTCTATTTCTTTTTTCAATGTCCTGTAGTTTCCAGCAAATAGGTCCTTTACTTCTTTGGTTAAGTTTATTCCTAGGTATCTTAATTTTTTTGCTGCGATGGTAAATGAGATTGTTTTTTTTAGTATCTCTTTCAGTGAGTTCATCACTGGTGTATAAGAATGCCGTCGATTTCTTGATGCTAATTTTGTATCCTGCTACTTTGCAAAATTCATTTATTAAGTCTAGTAGATTTTTGATGGAGTCTTTAGGGTTTTCTATGTATAATATCATGTCATCTGCGAATAATGACAGTTTCACTTCCTCCTTTCCAATTTGGATCCCTTTTATTTTTTCTTCATGTCTAATTGCCATGGCTAAGACTTTCAATACTATGTTAAATAAGAGTGGCAAAAGTGGACATCCCTGTCTTGTACCCATTCTTAAGGGAAATGTTTTTAGTTTTGCCCATTGAGTATGATGTTGGCTGTAGGTATTTCGTATATGACCTTTATTATGTCGAGATATGATCCCTCTATTCCCACATTGCTGAACGTTTTTATCAGAAATGAGTGCTGGATTTTGTCAAATGCTTTTTCAGCATCTATTGATATGATCATGTGGTTTTTATCTTTCATTTTGTTTATGTGGTGTATCACATTTATTGATTTGCGAATATTGTACCAGCCTTGCATCCCTGGGATGAATCCCACTTGGTCATGGTGAATAATTTTTTTGATGTAATGCTGGATCTGACTTGCTAATATTTTGTTAAGGATTTTGGCATCTGTATTCATCAGGGATATTGGCCTGTAGTTTTCTTTCTTTGTAGTATCTTTATCCGGTTTCAGAATTAGGATTATGGTGGCCTCATAAAATGAGATTGGAAGTCTCCCATCTACTTGGATTTTCTGGAATAGTTTGAGAAGAATGGGTATTAGATCTTCTTTGAATGTTCGATAAAACTCCCCCCGTGAAGCCATCTGGGCCTGGGCTTTTGTTTGCTGGGAGTTTCTTAATTACATATTCAATTTCCTTTGTTGTTATTGGTCTGTTCAAGTTTTCTCTCTCTTCCCGGTTCAGTTTTGGGAGACTGTGTGTTTCTAGAAATTTGTCCATTTCGCCTAGATTTTCCAATTTTTTGGCATATAATTGTTCATAGTATGTTTCGATGGTCCTTTGTATTTCTGTGGTGTCAGTTGTTAATTCTCCTCTTTCATTTCTTATTTTGGTTCTTTGGGTCCTCTCTTTTTGTTTCTTCGTAAGTCTGGCTAAAGGTCCATCGATCTTGTTTATCTTTTTAAAGAACAGGCTTTTTGTTTTATTGATATTTTGAACTGGTTTTATAGTCTCTATGTCATTTATTTCTGCTCTGACCTTTACGATTTCTTTCCTTGTACTTGCTCTGGGTTTTTGTTTTTGTTTTCTTTCTGGATCTTTAGGTTATAAGGTTAGGGAGTCAATTAGGATTTTTCTTGTTTCTTGAGATAGGCCTGTAGTGGTATGAACTTCCCTCTCAGGACTGCTTTCGCTGCATCCCACAGATTTTGTGTCTCTGTATGTTCATTTTCATTGGTTTCCAGGAAGTTTTTAATTTCTTCCTTGATCTCATTGGTAACCCATTCACTGTTTAATAACATGCTATTTAACTTCCAAGTGTTTGAATGTTTTCGTGTTTTTTGTTATGATTGAGTTCTAGTTTCATGCTGTTGCCATTGTGGTCTGAGAAGATGCTTGATATGATTTCAATCTTTTTGAATTTGTAGAGACTTACTTTGTGTTCTCACATGTGGTATATCTTTGAGAATGTCCTGTGTGCACTTGAGCAGAATGTAATTCTGCAGCTTTGGGGTGAAATGTTCTATAAATACAATTTAGTCCAACTGATCTAGGTCATAATTTAAGGACTCTGTCCTTGTTAAGTTTTTGTCTGGAAGATCTATCCAGTGGTGTAAGTGGGGTGTTAAAATCACCTACTAAGATCGTATTGCTATTTATCTCTCCCTTGAAGTCCTCCAGAATTTTTTTAAACATATTTTGGAGCTCCCATATTTGGTGCATATATGTTTACCAGGGTTATATCCTCTTGTCAGACTGATCCTTTTAATATTATGTAGTGACCTTCTTTGTCTCTTATCATGGCCCTCCTTTTGAAGTCTGTCTTGTCAGATATGAGTATTGCTACACCAGCTTTTTTTTCATTTCCACTTGCTTGGCAAATTTTTTTCCATCCCTTCACTTTCATCCTGCGTGAGTCTTTTGTTGTGAGCTGAGTTTCTTGTAGACAGCATATATATGGGTCATGCTTTGTTATCCAATCAGCTACCCTATGTCTTTGATTGAAACATTTAAGCCATTTACATTTAAGGTTATTATTGATAGATAATTATTAGTTGCAATTTTTATTATTTTTTTTTCCTTTTCCATATATATGATCTTTTTTTTTATTTTATTAATTTACTTTTGTTACAGATGGTTCTCCTTTTTTCCCCCATTGACACCCTCCTCCCCCTCCCTCCCTGCCCCGTCCCCAGTTTTGTTGTCCATGTCCATTGGTTATGAGTACATGCCTACAAGTTCTGTGGTTCATCGCTCCCCTCCCAGACCCCCTCTTCTGGCAATTGTCAGTCTGTACCCCACTTCCATGTCTCTGGGACTACCCTGTTCCTTAGACTGTTATGTTTATTATATTCCAGAAATAAGTGAGATCATATGATATTTGTCTTTCTCTGCTTGGCTTCTTTCGCTTAGGATAATAGTTTCCAGGTCCTCCCATGTTGACGCAAAGGATAAGAGATCTTTCTTTCTTACAGCTGCATAGTACTCCATTGTGTATATGTACCACTGCATTTTTATCCATTCGTCTACTGATGGACACTTGGGCTGATTCCAGATCTTAGCTATTGTAAATAGCACTGCTATGAACATGGGGGTACATATATTCTTTCTGTTTGGTGTTTCAGGGTTCTCAGGGTATATTCCTAGGAGTAGGATCACTGGGTCAAATGGTAGTTCAATTTTTATTTTTCTGAGGTAACACCATAGTGTTTTCCATAGTGGCTGCACCAGTCTGCATTCCCACCAGCAGTGTAGTAGAGTCCCCTTTTCTCCACACCCTCGCCAACACTTGTTGTTTGATGCTTTGTTGATGGCAGCTATTCTGACAGGTGTGAAGTGATACTTCATTGTTGTTTTAATTTGCATGTCTCTGATGATTAGTGATGTTGAGAATTTCTTCATATGTCTCTTAACCATTTGTATGTCCTTTTTGGAGAGGTGTGTATTTAGATCCTCTGCCCATTTTTTAATTGAGTTCTTTGTCTTCCTTTTGTTGACTTGTATGAGCACTCTATATATTTTGTAAATTAATCCCTTATCTGATATATCATTGGCAATTATGCTCTCCCATACAGTGGGTTGCCTTTCCACTTTGATGGTTGTTTCTTTTGCTGTGGAGAAGCTTTTGAGTTTGATGTAGTGCATGTGTTCATTTTTTCCTTTGTTTCCGTTGCCTTAGGTGATATATCAGTGAAGATTCTGCTGTGTATGATGTCTGAAATTTTGTTGCCTACATTTTCTTCTAGGATTTTTATGGATTCATGAGTCACATTTAAGTCTTTTATCCATTTTGAGTTTATTCTTGTGTATGTTGTAAGCTGATGGTGCAGTTTCATTTTTTTGCATGTAGCTGTCCAATTTTCCCTACACCATTAATTAAAGAGGCTGTCTTTACTCCATTGTATGCTCTTGCAATCTTTGTCGAATATTAATTGAGCATAAGGTTTTGGGTAAATTTCTGAGTTCTCTGTTCTATTCCATTGATCTATGTGCCTGTTCTTATGCCAGTACCAGTCTGTTTTGATTACAGTACCTTTTTAGTATTACTTGATCTCTGGTATTGTGATCTCGCCTACTTTGTCCTTCTTTTTTAAGATTGCTGTAGCTATTCGGGGTCTTTTTTGGTTCCATAGGAACTTCTGGAGCATTTGTTCTAGTTCGATGAAATATGTCGTTGGTATTTTGATGGGAATTGCATTAAATCTATAGATTACCTTGGGTAATATGGACATTTTAATTATTTTAATTCTTCCAATCCATGAACAATGTATGTGCTTCCACTTTTTTATATCTTCCTCGATATCTTTTTTCAATGTCCTGTAGTTTTCTGCAAATAGATTCTTTACTTCTTTGGTTAAGTTTATTCCTTGGTATCTTAATTTTTTTGCTGTGATGGTAAATGGGATTGTTTTTTTAGTTTCTCTTTCTGTGAGTTCATCATTGGTGTATAAGAATGCTGTCGATTTCTTGACTTTAGTTTTGTATCCTGCTACTTTGCCAAATATATTTATTATGTCTAGTAGATTTTTGATGGAGTCTTTAGAATTTTCTATGTATAATATCATGTCATCTGTGAATAATGACAGTTTCACTTCCTCCTTTCCAATTTGGATCCCTTTAATTTTTTCTTCATGTCTGATTGCTGTGCATAAGACTTCCAGTACTATGTTAAATAAGAGTGGTGAAAGTGGGTATCCTTGTCTTGTTCCTGTTCTTAAGGGAAATGCTTTTAGTTTTGTCCATTGAGTATGATGTTGGCTGTAGGTCTTTCATATATGGCCTTTATAATGTTGAGATATGATCCCTCTATGCCCAAATTGCTGTGTGTTTTTATCAGAAATGGATGCTGGATTTTGTCAAATGCTTTTTCAGCATCTATTGATATGATCATGTGGTTTTTATCTTTCATTTTGTTTATGTGGTGTATCACATTTATTGATTTGCGAATATTGTACCAGCCTTGCATCCCTGGGATGAATCCCACTTGGTCATGGTGAATAATTTTTTTGATATATTGCTGGATCCAATTTGCTAGTATTTTGTTCAGGATTTTGGCATCTATGTTCATCAGGGATATTGACCTGTAGTTTTCTTTTTGTAGTGTCTTTTTCTGGTTTTGGAATTAGAATTATGCTGGCCTCATAAAACGAGTTTGGAAATCTTCCTTCATCTTGAATTTTTTGGAATAGTTTGAGGAGAATGGGTGTTAGTTCTTCTTCGAATGTTCGGTAAAACTCCCCCATGAAGCCATCAGGGCCTGGGCTTTTGTTTGCTGGGAGGGTCTTGATTACACCCTGAATTTCCTTCGTTGTTATTGGCCTGTTCAAGTTTTCTCTCTCTTCCCGGTTCAGTTTTGGGAGACTATGTGTTTCTGGAAATGTGTCCATTTCGCTTAGATTGTCGAATTTGTTGCCATATAAATGTTCATAGTATTTGTTAATGATCCTTTGTATTTTTGTGGTGTCAGTTGTTACTTCTCCTCTTTCATTTCTGATTTTGTGTATTTGCGTTCTCTCTCTTTGTTTCTTGGTGAGTCTAGCTAAGGGTCCATCAATCTTGTTTATCTTTTCAAAAAAACAGCTCTTTGTTTCATTGATCCTTTGAATTATATTTTTGATCTCCATGTCATTTATTTCTGCTCTGATCTCTACTATTTCCTTCCTTCTACTTGCTCTAGGGTTTTCATTTTGTTTGCTTTCTAGTTCTTTCAGTTGAGATTAGGCAGTCAATTAGAAATTTTTCTTGTTTCTTGAGGTGGGCCTGTAGTGCTATGAACTTCGCTCTCAGAACTGTTTTCGCTGCATCCCATAGATTTTGTGTTGTCGTGTGTTCATTTTCATTAGTTTCCAGGAAGTTTTTAATCTCTTCCTTGATCTCCATGGTAACCCATTCATTGTTCAATAACATGCTATTTAGCCTCCATGTCTTCAAATGTCTTTGCATGTTCTTGTTGCAATTGATTTCTAGTTTCATGCCATTGTGATCTGAGAAGATGCTTGATATGATTTCAATCTTCTTGAGCTTGTAGAGACTTAGTTTGTGTCCTATCATGTGGTCTATCTTTGAGAATGTCCCATGTGCACTAGAAGAATGTGAATTCTGCAGTTTTGGTGTATAATTCTCTGTAGATATCTATTAAATCCATTTGGTCTTGTGATTCATTTAGAGTATCCGTTTCCTTGTTAATTTTTTATCTAGATGATCTATCCAGTGATGTCAGTGGGGTGTTGAAGTCTCCTGCTATGATTGTATTGCTGTCAATTTCTCCTTTGAAGTCCTCCAGAAGAATTTTAATATATTTTGGTGCTCCTGTATTGGGTGCATATATGTTTACCAAGTTTTTATCTTCCTGTTGGATAGACCCTTTCAATATTATTTAGTGACCTTCTTTGTCTCTATTTATGGTCTTCAATTTGAAATCTAATTTATCAGATCTGAGAATGCTACCCCAGCTTTTTTTTTTTCTTTCTCTTTGCTGGGAAGATTTTTTTCCTTCACTTTCAGCCTATGTGAGTCTTTTGTTGTGAGGTGGGTCTCTTGAAAACAACATACATATGGGTCATGCTTTCTTATCCAATCTGCTACTCTGTGTCTTTTGATCGGGGTGTTTAGTCCATTTACATTTAAGGTGATTATTGATATGTACTTATTTATTGCCATTTTTGTTCAGTGTGGTTATATTTTTCTTCCTATTTATTCTACTAATTACAGCAGTCCTTTTAACATTTCTTGCAGTGCTGGTTTGGTGCTAATATATTCCCTTAGCCTTTTTTTGTCTGGGAAGCTCTTTATTTGACCTTCTGTTTTGAATGATAGCCTTGCTGGATAGAGTAGTCTTGGATTCAGATCCTTGTTTTTCATGACCTTGATTACTTCATGCCATTCCCTTCTGGCCTGTCGTGTTGCTGTTGAGAAGTCAACTGATGGCCTTATGTGGGTTCCTTCATAGGTAAGCTGTTGCTTATCTCTTGCTGCCTTTAGGATTCTCTCTTTGTCTTTAATTTTTGGCATTTTAATTATTATTTGTCTTGGTGTGGGCCTGTTTGGGTTCTTCTTACTTGGGGCTCTCTGTGCTTCTTGAACTTGAATGCCTTCTTCCTTCACCAGGTTAGGAAAGTTTTCTGTCACTATTTCTTCAAATATATTCTCTAACCCTTGCTCATTTTCTTCTTCTTCGGGGACTCCTATGATGCGAATGTTATTACGTTTCCAGTTGTATCACAGTTCTCTTCAGCTGTCTTCATGTTTTTTCATTGTTTTTTCCTTTTGGTTTTCTGATTGATTCATTTTTTTCTACTCTGTCTTCTAATTCACTGATCCAGTCCTCCGCTTCTTCTACTCTGCTGGTCAGTCCTTCCAATGTGTTCTTTATTTCTGCTATGTCATTCTTTATTTCCACTTCTTTGGTTTTCATGGTGTCCATATCCTTACTCATGCTGTTTAGTTTCCTCAAGATCATGGCTTCGAACTCTACCTCTGATAATTTGCTTAACTGCATTTCATTTATCTCATCTTCGGTAGAGTTCTCTTGTTCTTTCATTGGGATCTGTTTCTTTGTTTCACCATTTTTGCTATCTCAGTGGGTTTTGGAGCCTGCCAAATTTTCCCTGTGGGTGTTGGTGTTCTGCTATTTGTGGCTCCCTCTACTGGGTTTGGATGATCGTGGAGGGCCCTCCTTAAACACCACTGTCAAGTCTCACTTTCCTGGGTAGATTTGCAAGCTCAGGAAAGGTTCAGTTATGCTCTAGCTTTTTGTCTAGAGGCTAGTAGCCTCAGTTAGTAGAAAATCCTTAGAATCTCAGTTGAATGAGAAACTCCCTCAGGTGTTTATAGTGTAAGAGGATTTCCTGAGGGTGGGGCCGATGCTGGTTGTTAATGAGCCTCAATTTGCATTTCTTTACCTCTTTGCCTCACCTGGGAATCTCCAAGGGAGGGGCTGCCACAGCTCCAGGAAGGAGTAAACTTGGCTGCTGTTCTGTGTAACTGCGAAGGAGTGGGCTGGCCACCACCGTCCTTTGTGGCCGCAGCTCAGCACAAACTCTGAGCGCCCTCCAAATCCCAGGTGTCCCCACAGAGTTCCAATCCACTCCGCCCTCCCTCTGCCAGAGCCCCAGGTGAGTGGCTGTGGCTATTTAGCACTCTGTCCCAGCCCTCTGCGCTGTGGAGCAGCTTGGGCTCTTAACCCCACGGGTGGGCGCAGCCCCTGCTCACAGCTAAGGCTGCTGCTGTCCGTGGGCTCCCAGTCCACCACCCTCACGTGCCTCCGGAGTTCCTACCAGGCTCATTCAGTGTCCCTGGTTGTATGATCCTCTCTCGCTGCTTTTCTGTTGCTTTTTCCTGGTGATTTGTCTTTAAATCCTCTTAATTCCTGTTTGGTCCTGGGAGATCATCTGTATAGCTTCCATTCACTCCATCCCCATTTTCCCCATATTGCCATTTTTATTTTATACCTTTGTTCTTCTTTCTCTCTTTCTGTTTCTTCTTCTTACAACAGTCCCTTCAGCATTTCTTGCTGTGCTGGTTTGGTGGTGGTAAATTCCTTTAGTTTTTTTTTTTTAATCTGTGAAGCTCTTTATTTCTTCTTCAGTTTTGAATGATAGCCTTACTGGATAGAGTAGTCTTGGATTCAGACCCTTCCCTTGCATTACTTTGTACACTTCATGCCACTCCCTTCTGGCCTGCAGCGTTTCTATTGAGAAATCAGCTGACAGTCTAATGAGAGCTCCCTTGTAGGTAACTTTGTCTCTCTCTTGCTTCCTTTAAGATTTTTTTGTCTTTAATGTTTGCCATTTTTATTATGATGTGTCTAGCTGTGGGTCTTCTTGGGTTCATCTTGCTTGGGACTCTCTGTGTTTCCTGGACTTGTGTGACTTTTTCCTTCACCAGTTTAGGAAAGTTTTCTGCTATTATTTTTTTCAAAGAGGCTCTCTATTCCTTTCTCTGATTCTTCTCCTTCCAGCACCCCTATAATGCGAATGTTGTTACGTTTTGTATTATCCCACAGCTCCCTTAAACTCTCCTCCTGCTTTTAAACTTTTTTCCATTTGTTGCTCTTTTTGGGTGTTTTTCTCTACCTTGTCTTCCAAGTCACTGATTCAGTCTTCATCTTCTTCTAATCTACTATTGAACCCTTCTAAGATATTTTTCATATCAATTATGTCATTCTTTATTTCCTCTTGATTTTTATGTATAGCTTTTACCTCTTTATGCGTTGCTTCTACCTCTTTTTTTAAGCTGAAGTAGTTCCCAGTGAGCTCTTCATAATTCTTATTAAGTTACTTATAGTTCTCACCTATTTGTCTGAACACCCTTATAATCATTGCTTTGAATTCTTTGTCTTACAGGTTGCTTTCTTCTAGTTCCTGTAGATCCATTTCTGATTCCTTTTTTTTTTTTTTTTTTTCATTTGGGTGTTGTTTCTTTGTCTCACCATTTTAGCAATCTGGTAGTTCTAAGCCTGGTGAGGGATGTTGGAATGTGTAGGCAGGTCAGTGTGTATCAATTAAGGCTGCTGTGCCTCCCAGCCTGTTTTGGTGTATGGCTCCTCTTGTCTGCTGTTGGTCTTGGAGGGTTGACACCTGACAGCTGGAATTGGTCTGTCGTGTAGGTTTCGGATCCTCGAGACTCGCTGCTGCTTGGGCTGTGGCACTGCTCTTGATTGGCTTCTGCTGATGCTGCTGGAGATGGGAATACCTCTAGTTTAAATCAACCCAAGGATTGACCATGAAATCTTATATCTTAAATGTCATCTGACTAACTTCTCAATGGAGTTACCCTCATTCCCAAAGTACATGAAAAAGTTCTATGTATTTCAGTTTCATTCATTGTTTATTCTAATAAACTTTGGTCTCCCAGGTTCTTTTGCTCTTTGAGGCCAATGACTCCATGTACATCAGAGCTGGATGACCTTCATAAAACACCTATTCTGACTTTCATATTTTATAGATAAAAAGAGAGAGGAAGGAATTTGACATCTTCCTGATTGATTTCAAGTTTCTGATCATCTCTAATAACCAAAAAACTTTCCTCATTTGTTTTATTAGTTTATTAAGGTTTTATCTTACTACTGATTTGAGACTCCAAAGATTTGGAAGTAATGTCAGAAGTTATCTAGTCAAGTAGACTAAATCAAAACCAGCTAGGCACATATACACTATCAGTGGACACAGGCATAGTTTGGGAAAAGCAGGAAGGTAGTAGGAGCAGGGAGGAGGGAGTCAATGGGGGGAAAAGAGGGTGACATCTATAATAATTTCAACAATAAAAAAACAGCTAAGCAGATAGTTACGTACCTTTTTCTTCAAGATCCTCAGAAATGGCACTTTTTTGCTCTTTATAGGCTATTCTGATATTTCCTCTTACTTGTGAGATGGCGCCTAATAGAATGCATGGTATGTTATAGATGTCCAATAAATATTTGTTTAATACATTTTTGGAGAGCTTTCTTATGTCCTTGTCTTTTTATTTCTAAATTCAGCACATATTATTACAATACTGTTAAAACTATTTTAAATTGGATAAATAGAGAAAAAGAAAATTCTCCCACAATTCCAGTACCTTAACATTAACATTGTTGGGATTTTGACTTAGGCTTTTGAAACACATTTCTATGTGTAAATTTTAAAAATGAAAACAACAACCACAACTTTGCATATACCTTTTTGTTCTGTTTTCTCAGTTATCATTATCTCATAACATGTTTTTGTTATTCTGTACTTTCTATAACCAACATTTTTATGGAGGCATTATACTATTAAGTTCCTTATTTGGAGAAATTACCATGACATTCTAATATTCTACATTGTATTGCATCTTTATCCTGTAATCTCACAAACAAGCATCAAAAAACATCAGGCCACCAGGAATTTTTTACTGTAGCAACCTTTCCCTTTCAAAGTTTTTCTCCGACTGTGTTCATGATGTAGAATATCAGAGAACCTGTACTCTCTTCCCCCTTATCTTTAAAAATGCACATTAATGAACAAAATAAGTTATTTCTTTTGGTCTGCAAAGACTTGTATACATGATAGATCTCTGTCCTTATAGTTTAAGAGAAACTAACTAGGAGATACTTAGGCAAATTCCAACATGAAGAAAATTCCTAAACAGGGAAGTATTTACATCATGAACAATTTGAAGTAGCATATCTTAGGGGCTGGCAGTGTGTGTGTGTGTGTGTGTGTGTGTGTGTGCGCGCGCGCGTGTGTGTGTGTTGGGGGCTAAATAACAAATGGAAGACTGAGAACAAAAGCTAATTGCAGTTCGTTTCCAGGCAGGGTAAGATAAGGGGAGTGGTCAGCTGTTTTCTGGTCAGTTTGGGAATACTTCCCGGAAACGTTACCACTGTCCACCATCATATATTATTTTTGACCTCAGACATGTGAACATGTGGTTCTCTTTGGGATTGGGTAACAGGGTGTGTGTGAAGATGAACTTTTATGTTGTTAGATATGGTTTTGCAATATGATAAGGTAACTGAAAGGGGCCAATGTTATTTCCAAGAGTGTGCTGAGAGAAACTGTGTCATGAAACTACGTGACTTTCATGAGATGACACCTAGGATATCTGAGTCACTGTAGGGCCATTATAGGCTCTGAATTATGATGACAGAAGGAAGGAAGTCAGAGAGAAGCTGTAGACATGATTGATGAAGTGGGAAGGTCTGATTGACAGGGAAAGATTAAAGGAGCTATGTTTTTCCAGACACTTGATAATGAGACAGAGAATAGACCACATGTTCCTCTATAAATATCTGGAAAGTATTAACACTAATAGGAAGGAAGACAATTTCTGGAGTCAGGTAGGGTAAGAGAGCTAGGATTCATAGATGGAGATAAAGGAAGATATATTAAATTTTTTTTGAGGATGCTTAAAAGTGATAATAAAAATATTGATAACCTATATAGCAAAGTAAATGATCAAAATAGACACTAGCCCATGACACTGGAGAAAGGTCCTAGAGATCCATTCCTGTGTCAAGCAATATTTTATGATGAGGAGAACTTGAAGAGGAGGTCCTGAAGAAGTCAGGGCAGGGGGAAGTAGATTTGACAGACATGAGGGCTATTTTAACAATTGATATGGTACAACTGTGGTTCTCAATTGGGGGTAATTTTGTTTCTCTGGGGATATTTGGCAATGTCTAGCTACATTTTTTACTGTTATGACTGAGGAAGTGCTACTGGCATCTAGTGGGTAGAGGTCAAGGGTACTGCTAAAAACTTATTATGCATAGGACATCCCCTGCCAACACACAAAACAACAAATTATCTGACTGAAAATATAAATATTGTTAAGGTTGAGAAGCTTTCACCATTCAGGTACATATCAGTCGAATATGAGTCTTGAGTATGCCTCCATTGTTGAGAAGTCTAAATTAGTACAAGAGATTCACAGTGCAAATGACTGAAACTCATCTTTCTCCTTGACTCCCCTGGCACCTTTGTCTTCAAGATGCTCAACTACACAATTTGCATCTTCCTTACTTGTCCTTTTCTCAGTCTACCCACGATTCAATAGTTCATCAGGTCCTCTGACTTAGATTTCTAATTCAGACTCTCCTCTCCATCCCCATTTCCACTAACTTAATTCAGGCCTTTAGCATCATCTCTTTTCCTACCCAGTATCTATTTCTAGGGCTATTTCAATGATCTCTAAAATGATTTTTCAGACTCCACTCTTTCTCACTTCCAATTCATTCTCTATACAATTTATCTTGTTTACCATTTTAGTCCTATATATAACACACACTTTCATATCCAGAATAAGCAGAGTAAATATTTATTAAATTAAATAAGTGAATAATTTTTTTACACATTTTCTCCAAATTTTCTAATGGTTTCTGGATATCTTCAGAATAAATATAAAATCCCATCATATGGCACACAAGATAATTCAAAATATTATACCAACTTATGTTTCCAGTTTAATTTAAAATGTGTCTCAATCTTATCTAGATTCTACCCCACCACCATGTACCTTATATTCCCTTTTAAATTTAAATTTTAAAAATTTTAATTACATTTTATATTCATTTTTTTATTAATTTATTTTTGTTACAGATGTTTCTCCTTTTTCCCCCCATTGACACCCTCCTCCCCATCTCCCTTGACCCCATCCTCAGCTTTGTTGTCTATGTCCATCAGTTATTATGTTACTTTCAGGTGTACAACATGGTGAATACTAGACTTATTTGGAGTGAGGTCACTTTATTAAGTTACATAAATGTCTAACCACCATGTACTTTATAGTCTAACTTAATGAACAGCTATCCATTTCCTCCAAATGTTACATCCTTTTCCATGTATATGTTTTTCAAGCCTGCTGTTTTGAAATGCTGCTGGTCCCTATTCAACTTTGGTATCTTCTATCAAGGGGTGGGAGTGGGGGCTCATACAAAGACTTTTCAAAATAACAATTCACAGACCCCAAACCATATCTACTGAATTAAATCTGGAATAGAAAGACATACATATTTAAAATTTTATCACAATAAAAAAATTTTAAATCGACTGACCATTCTTATGTGGGTCTATTTCTGGACTCTACTCTTTTTTATTGATCTACAGGTTTATTATTTCACCAGTACCACACTGTCAATTTTATTAATCTTTTCAAAGAACTCACTTTTGTTTTTATTGATTTTCTGTATCTTTAAGTTCTCTGATTATTTCCTCTCTTATCTCCATTCTGCAATCAATCCCATCAGATGTGTGTGTGTTTTGTTTTTCGTTTTGTTCAGTTATAAAATTCCCACGTGTTTTTCTAGATTTTCTATTTCTTGGTTGAGCCTTCATATCTTTCCTTTTCTTTCAATAGTGTTTACCTTTACCTTTACTTCTTGGAGCATTCATTGTTGTATTAGCTGCTTTTATATTTTTGTCTGATAATTCAAAATCTCTTTTCTCAGAGTTGGCATTTGTCAATTATCTTTTTCTTTGTGAGCTAATATTTTCCTGCGGCTTTTTTTTTTTTTTTGGTATGCCAAGTAATTTTGGATTGTATCCTGTACATTTTGAATATTTTTATCATTAAACCATGAGTTTAAAAACATCTTAGGAGAATATTTATTTTCTAATTATCTTTCTAGTAGACAATTCACTGTGTTATGGTCACTCTATAAATTCTAACCTGCATTCTGTGTGCTGTTACTCCAGTGTCTGTTTAGTTTGCAAGGTGTTTGAAGTTGTATTTGAATCAGTCCAGCATGGAACCTAGGTGGTGGCCTACCCTGTAGCTCAAGTCTTAAAGCCTGAGTTTTGCTATTATGGTCAGATACATGCAATCACAGTTGGGAGGTGAGTTCAGGAGTTCATACACAAATGTATGGGATTTCTTTCTTTATTTCCTTCTTCTCAGTGATTTCTCTTAATATTCCCAGTTCCCAGCCTCAACCCATTCTCACATTCTTCCTGAAAGAGTTTTTGCATTCTAGTCTGAACAGTGGGAGGAGAGAGAAAAAGAAATAAAAAGACAATGGAGATTTGTCCAATGGTCTTTAGGACCATAGACCTCTCAGAGTTCTAGACATAGCTGTACACCATTGCTTGTCAATGTGCCAATGTGACTGCTACTGGATTGTTACATGAAGGCCTACAATGGTAGAGAAGAGATCAAGACAAAACAAACAAACAAACAAACAAACAAACAAAAAACAACAACAACATGGGCACTTTCCCTACTCTCTCTAATCCTTAGCCATCTTTTTCTTCTCCCTCTTCACAACAGTAAGAACTTATTTTGGAACTATTTCTGTCTGCACCTGCTATACAATTCTGGATTTTTTGGCTGTTTTGAATACAAGTATGGCAATACTATATTGAAAAAAATGAAGGCAAATTCACTATTAGTTCAGTGGTACTTCTGATCTCCTTCTCCAATCTGTCTGTTACCAATAATGTTTTCTTTCATGTCTTCAGATAGCTGCTCCATGCATTCTCTTAAAGATTTATAGGTTTCTTCAGTGGGAGAGACCATATTCCTTGGGACATGTTCCCATTTGACTCTTAATTTCATATGGTGTCCCTCTCTGCTCAATTAACCTTCTGTTCATGTTTGTAGTCTTCCTTTTTCCACTAGATCTTTTAATGTATTAATCAGTTATTTTCAAATTCATTTCTGAGTGTTCCTACACTTTGGTCATCTCTGTCTCTGGTTTTGTTGATTGGCTTTTATCTTGATGATGAGGTTTTTTCCCCCCCTTTCTTTTAATGTATCTCAAAAATTTTTATTGAATGCCATACATAATGAATAGAACAACAGATGACATTGAGATAGGTAGTATTTATGCCTGAAAATGTGCATGTATTTTTTCCTGTCAGCTTTTTAGTGTGAAGTTTTGAGTCATTTTAACTCAGAACTTGAGTTGGGTTTGACTTTGTTACTGCTTCCAATATTGTCATTAAAATACAGGTTTCAAATTATTCTAGAAGTGAGATGTTGTTATTACTGTGTGCTTAAAGTGAGGCCCAGGTGCTGAAAGATATTTCTTAGTTTCTGCTTCCCCCATATTTTTTAGCCATCCTTGTATGCCTGTGCCACAGATATTTTTCTCTTCCTGATCTTGTTCTGTAAGCAGTGGTAAACTGCTGTTGCTTGTTACTGGGTGTATATGTGTTTTGCTAGTCACCCCCTTGAAGAAGAAGTAAATCTTTTTATCTCTTTGGAGCAATAGTATTTACTGCCTCTCCTCTCATGTGTTAAGGGTTTTTCCTTACAGAAAAACAAATGATGTGGGGAAGCAAATAGTTTTCTACCTGTTTTCTGTAGGGAGATGATCACATTCTGTATGCCCATATCACTGAGGCAGGTTCTATATTTATATGCCCCTAATATTTCTCATGAGCACCTTGGAGATCCATGGAAAAAAAAGATTATAAAATTCTCCCTTGTGTCTTGGCAGGTTAGACTGAAATATTATCTCACATTAGGGTTTTAAAAATTTGTTATAATTTAACTGCTTTTTATTCTTATCTTCTTGTATAGTGGACACCTCTTCTCCTGAGCACTGATATCAAGGTTATGGTAGTTTGATGTGGTTGTAGATTTTTAATAACTGGTTCAATAGTTTTAATGATTATAGGTTTAGTCTGTTTTTATATTTCTTAAAAAAAATGTATGTCTTCCTGTTAATTTTGTAACCTATATTTCCCTAGTAAATTGTTAATTTTGACTGTTTTTTTAATTTATATTTTTATTTAATTAATTTATTTCTGTTACAGGTGTTTCTCCTTTTTCTCCCATTGACACTCTCCTCCTGTCCCCCCCGCCACATTATTGTCTGTGTCCATTGGTTATGCTTATATGCATAAGTTCTTTGATTTATCTCTTCCTCCCCCAACCCCCTTCTCTAAAGTTTGTCAGTCTGAACCCTACTTCTATGTCTCTGGGTCTATTTTGTTCATTACCTTATGTTGTTCATTATATTCCACAAATAAGTGAGATCATGTGATACTTGCCTTTCTCTGTCAGTTTTGACTGTTTTTAACTTTATTGATCTAACGTTGTTCATGGTGTTCTCTAACTTTAAAATGTTTATGTCACATGTAGTTATGTACCCTTTTTCCTTACTAGTAGTGTTAATTTGTAATTTTTCTCTCTCGCTCTTTTTTTTTTTTTTTTTTTTTTTTTTTTTTTTTTTTTTTTTGTACGTGCCCCTAGCGGGAACCGAACCCCGGACTCTCTGGTCCACTGAGCCAAACTGGCCAGAGCATTTTTCTCTCTTTTTTAAAAATAAATCTTGCCAGATAATTTAATATTTATAAGATTGGTTTACCACTCTGAGTCTAGTTTCCTCAATGGTACAATAATATAATAATGACTCATATCTCATAAGATTGCTATGAAAAAGATAAAATGAGGTAATGTAGACAAAGTACTTGATAGCTTCTGGTTCTGTCTGACCAGAAAGTCTGGCAAGAACACCTGGAAATTGCATAGCCTAACAATGCTTAAATACAGAGTACAGAAGGTAGAACTGATTGTTTGCAAAACAAAGGTAGTTACACTCTTCAGCCGGGAAACTTGAGGAGCAGATTGGCTTGAGTTGAGGCCACAAAGAGCATTGTTAGACTTGGAGTTGGTTTTCATGCCCCACTCTTGCAGGGAAGCTAATTCTCAATGCTGCTCACTGCTGAGTGTAGCTCCTAGTCCTGCCTAAGGAGAAAACCTTGACAGAATACCTAGAAGACTGTGTAGCCCAGCAACACTTGAAAATTTTTCAATAGGCAATGCTGATTCACTACAGAGGAAGGTCAGTGGCTCCTTTCATCCCGGGAAATTGAGACATGTGTTGGCTTCAATCAAAACCATAAACAATGGGCCTTTCCAGCCTTGGAGCTGGTTTTCTGGTCCACATGGACAAGAAAACTAATTTGCAACCCCAGTCATTGCTGAAATACAGCCTCAGCCTACTACATGAGGGAACCTAACCAGAGCACACAGGAAGGTGCATAGCCTGTACAACAACATTGCTTACAATGGCACTTGAACAAAGAGCACAACTTGGGTTTTCCCCATATGCACAGCAAAACTGGTGACCCTGTCTAGCCAGGTAATTCAATGTATAGTATTTCTGATTTGGGGCCCCAAATAAAGAGCTGTGTGGGCCTTAGAGCATGTTCTGCTACTCTGCCAGGGAAGAGAAGCTAATCCATAGCCCTACCTACTACAGTGAATAGTATCCAGTCCTGACAATCTAGGAATCCTAAGCAGATAACCCAGGAATCTGGGGAGCCCTTACTATAGCCTCACTTGTGCAGGGAACCAAGCCAGTAGTAGAATTGTTTTCAGCAAGAAGCACACTCTTTGAATGCAGATTTTGGACAGTGGACTCAACCAGAAACAAGCGCTAATACCAAGCCCCACCTGCCCAAGGACACATCCAAACTCCCAAACTGAACTGACTGGTGAAGAACTGTCTATGCCAAAGTGGACCTGCAAAATTTAGAAGAGACCTCTTATTCAAATACACAGAAGCCAACATAAGAAATCAAGGACAATGAAAAATCAGGTAAACATGACACTACCAAAGGAAACTAAAGAAAGAGATCTATAAACTCTAAGACAAAAAAATAACACAAAAACCCTCAGAATAATCCTCTTTAAAAAGTTTAGTGAACAATAAGAACACACCAAAAAGCAAATACAATTAAAAATATAGTGCATGAACAAAAGAAGACATTTAACAAAGAAAAGTAAACAAACAAACAAAAAAACACCAGAAATCCTAGAACTGAAAAACACAAATACTGAACTGAAAAAAAAAAGAGCTTCAAAACATTCTCAACTATGCAGATGAAAGAATCAGTGACTTCAAATACAGAACATTTGGTATTATCCAGTTAGAGAAGCAAAAATAAACAAGAATGCAAAAGAGTGAAGAACGCATACGGGACTTATAAGATTCAATAGAAAGAAAAAAAATACGTATCTGCATAATGAGAATTTCAGGAGAAGAAAAAAAAAAGATAAAGCGTAAAAAGGATACTTTAAGCAATAATTACTGATAACTTTCCAAACCTAGGAGTGAAATAGGCATCTAGATCCATGAGTCCCATAGGACCCTACCTATTTTGAACCTAAATGTGGCTACACTGAGACACATAATAAAAATGTCAAATGTCAAATATTAAAAAAGAATTTGGAAATCAGCAAGAGAAAAGAGAAACGAGATGTACATGAGTGAACTTTCATAAGATTATTTACAGATTTCTTGAAAGAAATATTTCAAAGCAGGAGAAAATGGGATAATATATTAGAAATCTTGAAAGAAGCAACACAACCAATAATTGTGTACCCAGCAAAGCTGTCCTTCAGAAATAAAAAAGAGATAAATACTCTCCCAAAAGACAAAAGTTGAAGGAGTATATCACCTTTAGGCCTGCCTAACAAAAAATGCTAAAGTGGTTGCTTTGAGTAGAAGTAAAAGGACATAATTAACATTATAAATACATAAACTGTACCATCAATAATCTAAAATATGAGGGGGAAGAAGTAAACATGTAAACTTTAGGAATGTCATAGAAGTTAAAGTGTTAGTTTAATATAGGATATTATAAATTTAAGATATTCTATATAAGCCTTATGGTAACCTGTAGAAAGAACACAAAAGAACATGATAAAGAAGTACAATCATACTGATATAAAAATACATCAAAACACAAAAATAACAGCAGGATAACAAGGGACACTGGATTTACACACACACATACAAACCAGAAAGCAATTTTAAAAATGGAAATAATGTCCTTAGTTATCAGTAGTCATTTTCAATGTAAATGGATTAAATTATCCCAACAAAAGACAGAATGCTTTAATGGATAAAAAATACAGTATTGAATGGTATGCTGCATGCAAGAGACTCACTTTAGTCCCAAAGACACCCATATATTGAAGAGAACCAATTGCAGAGTAGGTAGAAATTGTACTCACATTCTCCCATGACCATATCAAATTTATAATGAAATTACATATCAACCTGGATAACCATTTGAAGTTTAGCTGATCAAAAGTCTTATAACTAAGGATATACAGAAGAAGCCACATTAAGAATGGTAGGAGGAGGGCAGACACCAAAAGGAGTGGCCTCACATTCGTGTGTAGTGGGTAAAAATCAAGGAGAATACATTAGGACCTGGCTGGTTTGGCTCAGTGGTTAGAGAATCAGCTCTTGGACTGAAGGGTCGTGAGTTTGATTCCCAGTCAAGGGCACATACCTGGGTTGCAGGTTCAATCCCTGGTCCTGGTCAGGGTTGTGTGGGAGGCAACCAATCTCTCTCTCTCCACCTCCCTCCCTCCCTTCCACTCTACCTAAAAATAAATTGAGCCTGGCTGGTGTGGCTCACTGGTTGAGCATCGACCCACGCACCAAGAGGTCGCTAGTTCGATTCCCGGTCAGGGTACATGCCCAGGTTGTGGATCAAATCAGGTTGCTGAGACCCAAATGTGGACAGCTTCTGACATCGGTTAGCACTAAAGAACCTCCTGGGAGGCCCAGAAATGGCATACAAAATGGTCAACCTCAGTCACCATAAGAGCAGGATCCAAAAGGAGCACAAGAGGCATTAAACTCTTCCAGGACAAACTCCACATCACTTTTTTTCCCATCATTTATTTTTATTTTTTATTGCTTTGTTTTTATTTTTTGTGTCTCTTTTTTCTTTCATATATTATTTTTCTCTTTTCCTTTATTACTCTATTTTTTCTTTCTCCTTCTCACTCTTTTCTTTTCCTTTTATTTTTTTACTGCATTCTTCTCTCCTATTTTTTTCATAATTTTTTGCCTTCCCCTTTTTTTCTTCCAATTTTTATTAATTTATTTTTGTTACAGATGTTTCTCCTTTTTCCTCCCTAGACCCCCTCTTGTCTATGTCCATTGGTTATGCATACATGCATATAAGTTCTTTGGTTCATCTCATCCATCCCCCCTACCCCCCTAATCTGAGGTTTGTCAGTCTGAACCATACTCCTTTCTATGTCTCTGGGTCTATTTTGTTCATCAGCCCACCTTGTTCATTATATTCCACAAATACAGTCGTCCCTCGCCACTTCATGCTTCGACTTTTGTAGCTTCACTCTATCGCGGTTTTTTCAAATATAGTATAGTATAGTATAGTATAGTATAGTATAGTATAGTATAGTATAGTATAGTATTTGAAAAAACCACGATAGAGTGAAGCCACGAAAGTCGAAGCGCTAAGTGGCAAGGGACAACTGTGTAGTAAATAAAGAATCCTACTTCACAGAAATTCATTTATCGCGGTAGAGTCTGGACCTGATTAACCACGATCAACAATGGCTGACTGTAAGTGAGATCATGTGGTATTTGTCTTTCTCTGATTGGCTTATTTTGCTTAGCATAATACTCTTGATGTCCGTCCATGTCATCTCAAAGGATAAGAGATCTATCTTTCTTACAGCTGCATAGTGTTCCATTGTGTATATGTACCACAGCATTTTTATCCACTCATCTATTCATGGACACTTGGGCTGTTTCCAGATCTTAGCTATTGTAAATAGTGCTGCTATGAACATAGGGGTACATATGTTCTTTCTGATTGATGTTTCAGGCTTCTTGGGGTATATTCCTAGAAGTGGGAACACTGGGTCAAATGACAATTCAATTTTTAATTGTTTGAGGAAACACTATAGTGTTTTCCATAGTGGCTGCACCAGTCTGCATTCCCACCAGCAGTAGACTAGAGTCCTCTTTTCTTCACACCCACGCCAGCACTTGTTGTTTGATGATTTGTTGATGGTAGCCATTCTGGCAGGTGTGAAGTGATATCTCATTGTTGTTTTCATTTGCATCTCTCTGACAATTAGTGACATTGAGCATTTCTTCATATGTCTCTTGGCCATTTGTATGTCCTGTTTGGAGAGGTGTCTACTTAGGTCCTCTGCCCATGTTTTAATTGAGTTCTTTGTCTTCCTTTTGTTGACTTGTATGAGCACTCTATATATTTTGGAAATTAACCCCTTATCTGATGCATCATTGGCGATTATGGTCTCCCATATAGTGGGATCCCTTTCCATTTTGATGGTTGTTTGTTTTGCTGTGCAGAAGCTTTTTAGTTTGGTGTAGTCCCATGTGTTTATTTTTTCCTTTGTTTTTGTTGCCTTAGGTGATGTATCAGTGAAAATTCTGCTGCGTATGATGTCTGAAATTTTGTTGCCTACATTTTCTTCTAGGATTTTTATGGATTCACGAGTCACATTTAAGTCTTTTATCCATTTTGAGTTTATTCTTGTGTATGGTGTAAGTTGATGGTCTAGTTTCATTTTTTTGGCATGTAGCTGTCCAAATTTCCCAACACCATTTATTAAGCAGACTGTCTTTACTCCATTGTATGCTCTTGCCGCCTTTGTCAAATATTAACTGAGCATAATGTTTTGGGTCGATTTCTGGGTTCTCTGTTCTATTCCACTGATCTATATGCCTGTTCTTGTGCCAGTACCAGGCTGTTTTAATTACAGTAGCTTTGTAGTATAACCTGATATCCGGTATTGTGATCCCACGTACTTTATCCTTCTTTTTCAAGATTTCTGTGGCTATTCGGGGTCTTTTTGGTTCCATATGAACTTTTGAAGTATTTGTTCCAGTTCTGTGAATTATGTCGTTGGTATTTTGATGGGGATGGCATTGAATCTATAGATTTCGGTGGGTAGTATGGACATTTTAATGATGTTAATTCTTCCAATCCATGAACAAGGTATGTGCTTCCACTTTTTTATATCTTCTTCTATGTCTTTTGAACGTCCTATACTTTTCTGCAAATAGGTCCATTATTTCTTTGGTTAAGTATATTCCTAGGTATCTTAATTTTTTGCTCCAATGATAAATGGGATTGCTTTTTAAGTTTCTCTTTCTGTGAGTTCATTATTGGTGTATAAGAATGCTGTCGATTTCTTGATGTTAATTTTGTATCCTGCTACCTTGCCAAATTGGTTTATTAAATCTAGCAGATTTTTGATGGAGTCTTTAGGGTTTTCTATGTATAATATCATGTCATCTGCGAATAATGACAGTTTCACTTCCTCCTTTCCAATTTGGATCTCTTTTATTTTTTCTTCATGTCTGATTGCTGTGGCTAAGACTTTCAGTACTATATTAAATGAGAGTGGCAAAAGTGGGCATCCCTGTCTTGTTCCTGTTCTTAAGGGAAATGCTTTTAGTTTTTTCCCATTGAGTATGATGTTGGCTGTAGGTTTTTCATATATGGGCTTTGTTATGTCAAGATATGATTTCTCTATTCTCACATTGCTGAGCATTTTGATCAGAAATGGGTGCCGGATTTTGACAAATGCTTTTTCAGCATCTATTGATATGCTCATGTGGTTTTTATCTTTCATTTTATTTATGTGTTGTATCACATTTATTGATTTGCAAATATTGTACCAGCCTTCACTTGGTCATGGTGAATAATTTTTGTAATGTATTACTGGATCCGATTTGCTAGCATTTTGTTTAAGATTTTGGCATCTATGTTCATCAGGGATATTGGCTTGTAGTTTTCTTTCTTTGTAGTGTCTTTGTCTGGTTTTAGAATTAGAATTATGCTGGCCCTATAAAACAAGTTTGGCAGGCTTTCTTCTTTTTGAAATTTTTTTGAATAGTTTGAGGAGAATGGGTGTTAGTACTTCTTTGAACGTTCAGTAAAACTCCCCCATGAAACCATCCAGTCCTGGGCTTTTGTTTGCTGGGAGAGTCTTGATTACATTTTCAGTTTCCTTAGTTGTTATTGGTCTGTTCAAGTTTTCTATCTGTTCTTGATTCAGTTTTGGGAGACTATGTGTTTCTAGAAATTTGTCCATTTACCTTAGATTGTTGAATTTGTTGCTGTATAATTGTTCATAGAATTTGTTAATGATCCTTTGTATTTCTGTGGTGTCAGTTGTTACTTCTCTTTCATTTCTGATTTTGTGTATTTGGGTTCCCTCTCTTTGTTTCGTGGTGAGTCTAGCTAAGGGTCCATCAATCTTGTTTATCTTTTCGAAAAACCAGCTCTTTGTTTCATTGATCCTTTGAGTGGTTTTTTTGGTCTCTATGTCGTTTATTTCTGCTCTGATTTTTACTATTTCCTTCCTTCTACTTGCTCTGGGGTTTTCTTTTTGTTTGCTTTCTAGTTCTTTAAGTTGTGAGGTTAGTCAGTTAGAAATTTTTCTTGTTTCTTGAGGTAGGCCTATAGTGCTATGAACTTCCCTCTCAGAACTGCTTTTGCTGCATCCCATGGATTTTGTGTTGTTGTGTGTTCATTTTCATTAGTTTCCAGGAAGTTTTTAAATTCTTCCTTGATCTCCATGGTAACCCATTCATTGTTTAATAACATGCTATTTAGCCTCCATGTGTTCAACTGTCTTTGCATGTTCTTGTTGCAATTGATTTCTAGTTTCATGCCATTGTGATCTGAGAAGATGCTTGATATGATTTCAATCTTCTTGAACTTGTAGAGACTTAGTTTGTGTCCTAACATGTGGTCTATCTTTGAGAATGTCCTATGTGCACTAGAAGAATGTGAATTCTGCAGTTTTGGAGTGTAATTCTCTGTAGATATCTATTAAATCCATTTGGTCTTGTGATTCATTTAGAGTCTCTGTTTCCTTGTTAATTTTTTGTCTAGAGGATCTATCCAGTGATGTCAGTGGGGTGTTGAAGTGCCCTGCTATGATTGTATTGCTGTTGATTTCTCCTTTGAAGTCCTCCAGAAGATTTTTAATATATTTTGGTGCTCCTATATTGGGTGCATATATGTTTACCAAGGTTATATCTTCCTGTTGGATAGATCCTTTCAATATTATGTAGTGACCTTTTTTGTCTCTAGTTATGGCCTTCATTTTGAAATCTATTTTTATCCAATATGAGTATTCCTACCCCAGCTTTTTTTTTCCTTTCCATTTACTTGGAAGATTTTTTTTACATCTCTTCACTTTCAACCCATGTGTGTCTTTTGTTGTGAGGTGGGTCTCTTGTAAACAACATATATGTGAGTCATGCTTTCTTATCCAATCAGCTACTCTGTGTCTTTTTATCGGAGCATTCAATCCATTTACATTTAAGGTGATTATTGATATGTACATATTTATTGCCATTTTTGTTTAGTGTGATTATATTTTTCTTCCTATTTCTTCTACTAATTACAGTCGTCCCTTTAACATTTCTTGTATTGCTGGTTTGGTGTTAATATATTCCCTTGGCCTTTTTATTTTGTCTAGGAAGCTCTTTATTTGACCTTCTATTTTGAATGATAGCCTTGCAGGATAGAGAAGTTGGATTCAGATGCTTGTTTTTCATGACCTTGATTACATCATGCCACTCCCTTCTGGCCTGTAGTGTTTCTGTTGAGAAGTCAGCTGATAGCCTTATGGGGGTTCCTTTGTAGGTAATCTGTTGCTTATCTCTTGCTGCCTTTAGGATTCTCTCTTTGTCATTAATTTTTGGCATTTTAATTACTATGTGTCTTGGTGTGGGCCTTTGGGTTCTTCTTACTTGGGGCTCTCTGTGCTTCTTGAACTTGAATGCCTTCTTCCTTCACCAAATTAGGGAAGTTTTCTGTCACTATTTCTTCAAATATATTCTCTAACCCTTGCTCATTTTCTTCTTCAGGGACTTCTATGATGCGAATATTATTACATTTCCAGTTGTCCCACAGTTCTCTTAAGCTGTCTTCCTGTTTTTAAATTGTTTTATCCTTTTTGTTTTCTGATTGGTTGATTTTTTTCTACCCTGTCTTCTAATTCACTGATCCAGTCCTCAACTTCCTCTACTCTACTGGTCAGTCCTTCCAATGTGTTCTTTCTGCTATGTCATTCTTCATTTCTTCTTGGTGGGTTTATTTTTTATTTCCAATTGGTTGATTTTCAATTTTTCTATATCTTTACTCATGGTGTTGATGTCCTTACTCATGCTGTTGAGCTTCCTCAAGATCTTGGCTCTGAACTCTACCTCTGATAACTTGCTTAACTGCATTTCATTTATCTCATCTTCAGTAGAGGTCTTTTGTTCTTTCATTTGGGATTTGTTTTTTTTTTGTTTTGTTTGTTTCACCATTTTGCCTATCTCAGTGCATTTTGGAGCCTGCCAAATTTTGCCTGTAGGTGTTGGTGTTCTGCTGTTTGTGGCTCTCTCTACTGAGTTTGGATGAGCATGGGAGGACCCACATTAAACACCACTGTCAAGTCTTACTTTCCTGGGTAGATTTACTAGCCTAGGAAAGGTTCAGTTATTCTCTAGCTTTTTGCCTGGAGGCTATTAGTTTCAGTTACTTGAAGAGCCTTTGGTTCTCAGTTGAATGAAAAACTCCCTCAGGTGTTCAGCGTAAGAGGATTTCCCAAGGATGGGGCAAATGCTGGTTGTTATTGAGCCTCAATTTGCATTTCTTTGTCTCAGTTGGGTGGGGTTAAATCCCTATGGGAAGGGCTTCTGCTTCTCCCCAGTGCTCCTGGAAGGAGAAAGTTGGCCACCATCCTGTGTGGCCACAACTCAGCAAAAACTCTGAATGCCTTCCAGTTCCCGAGTGTCCCCACACAGTTCCAGTCCAGTCCACCCTCCCTCTTCCAGAGCCCAAGGTGAGTGGCTGTAGCTAATTTAGTACTCTGTCCCAGCCCTCTGTGATGTGGAGCTGGCTCAGGAATTCAAGCTTGAAGGAGCTGCTCACAGCTAAAACAGCTGCTGTTCATGGGCTCCCAGCCCACCCTCTCACACCTCCGCAGACCTACCAGGCTGATTCAGTGTCCTCTTTTCCTGTCCCTGGTTATATGGTCCTCTCCAGCTATTTTTCTGTTGCTTTTTCCTGATGATTTGTCTTTATTTTAGTTGTAATTCCATTTTGGTCCTGGGAGATGGTCTGTGTACCTTCCATTCACTCTGCCACCCTTTTGGAATCTCCCTTTTTCTTTTATACCATTTTCCTTTTACTATTCTTTATTCTTATTCTTTTTCTCCACTCTTTCATTTTGTAATTTTTTCTTTCCTTTTTTTATTATTCTAGTATTCTTTTCTTTTATTATTCTTGTTATCTTTTCTCTTTCTTAATTCTATTTTTTGTGTAGACATCTTTGTTGTTGTTGTAGAGCACATTTGTAAGTTTGTTTTGTTTCTTGTTTTGTTATGTTGTGCTTTGTTTTGTTCTGTCAGCACCTGCACAACAGCTCACATGACATGGTGGAGCCTGAGCCTTACAATAAGCCAGCCTGAAGGGAGATCCCACTCCTGAATGAGACAACAAAGTCAAGACCCAATGAAAACAAGAGAGCCCAAATAACCCACACAAGGGATATTTCTAGAGCATCCAGCTCAAAGAGATCAAAGAGATGACACCACTGGGTCCCACAGGACACTTACTACAGAAGAACATCCCACAAAAACTGGGAAGTAGAGCAATTCTATCTAATACATAAACACAAACAAAAAGATACAGAAAAATTGACGAGGCAAAGCCAAATGAAAAGGAGGAAGCACCAGAAAAGATCAAATGAATTGGAGGCAAGCAATTTATCAGATACAGTTTAAAGTAAGTGCTATAAAGATGCTCAAGTATCTTAGTGATAATTACAAGGAACTTAGGTGAGAACTACAACACCATGAAAAAAGAAATAACCACGAGCAAGAATCATTCAGAAATGAAGATAAACATCTGACATGAAGAATTCACAGGAAGGAATCAAAAGTAGATTGAATGAGGCAGAGGATTGATTTAGTGTTTTGGAAGACACAGTAGAAAATAGGGAAGGGGGAGGGAAGAGATAAACCAAAGAACTTATATGCATATATGCATAACCAAAGGACAGACAACAATACTGTGGGGGGGGGGACTGGGAAGAGGATGTCAATGGGGGGAAAAGGAGAAACATCTATAACAAAAATAAACTAATAAAAATAGAAAAAAAAGCACTCAATTAGAGCAGAAAAAAAAAACAATTAAAAAGGAAAGGTGAGTTTAAGGGAGCTTTGGGAAAACATGAAACATACAAAATCTGTGTCATAGTGGTACCAGGAGGAGAAGAAAGTGAGCAAGGAATGCAAGGAATAGAGAACTTCTTTAAAGAAATATTGACAGAAAACATTCTAACTCAGTGAAAGAAAATGTCACACAAGTTCAAGAAACATAGACAGTCCCAATCATGAAGAACCCAAAGAGACCCACACCAAGACACATCTTCATTAAAATTATAAATGTTAAAGACAAAAAATCTTAAAAGCAGCATGAAACAGAAAATTACCTACAAGGGTATTCCCATCAGACTGTCAAATGATTGCTCAACAGAAACACTTCAGGCCAGAGGGATTGGAATGAAGGATTCAAAGTAATGAAATGCAAGGACCTGAATCCAAGACTATTCTATTGAGTGATGATATCATTTAAAATTGAAAACAAAATAGCTTCCCAGATTAAAAAAAGCCAAGGAGTATATTACCACCAAACTAGCATAAGAAATGTTAAAGGTACCTTTTTAAGAAGAAGAAATAGCCCAGCCAGTGTGCTCAGTGGATTGAGCATTGTCCCATGGACTGAGAGTTCCTGGCTAGATTCTTGCTCATGGCACATGCCTGGGTTGCAGGCTCAATCACCACTAGGGGGCATGCAGGAAGCAGCCGATCAATGTTTCTCTCTCACATCAATGTTTCTATCTTTCCCTCCCTTCCTCTCTCTCTAAAAATTCAATAAAAACATTTTTTAAAAATAAAAAGAAGAAATATATATAGAGCAAGGAACATAGGTATAAAGAAAAAGTGGCAATAAATACCTATCAATATTAATCTTAAATGTAAGTGGACTAAATGCTCCAATCCAAAGACATAGGTTAGCAGAATGGATAAGAAAGCAGAACAAATATATATGCTGTCTCCAAGACATTCAATTCAGAACAAAAGATTCAAACAGACAGAAAGTGAAGGGATAGAAAAAAAGATATTCCATGCAAATGGAAATTTAAAAAGAGCTGGGGTAGCCCAGCCGGTGTGGCTCACTGGTTGAGCATCAACCCATGAACTGGGAGGTCACCAGTTTGATTCCCGGTCAGGGCACATGCCCAGGTTATGGACCAAATCCTCAGTCAGGGGCATGAAAGAGGCGGCCAATCAATGTTCTCTCTTATCGATGTTCACATTTCTCCCTACCTATCCCTTCCCCACTCTCTCTAAAAATCAATAAAGAAAAAATGTTTTTAAAGTGCTGGGGTAGCAATACTTATATCTGAGAAAATAGACTTCAAAATAAAGGTCATCATAAGAGAAGAAGAAAGTCACTATATAATGCTAAAAGGATCAATCCAACAAGAAAATATAATCCTTGTAAACATATGCACCCAACATAGAAGCACCAAAAACACCACTTGGTGAACTTTAAAGGAGAGAATGATACCAATGCAGTTATTGCAGGGAGTTTTAATACTCTACTGACATCACTGGCTATATCTTAAAGACAAAATATTGATAAGGAAACAGCCACCATAAGCAACACACTAGATCAGGTGGGTTTAATTAATATTTACATAACATTTCTCCCCAAAGCTGCAGAACATGCATTCTTCTAAAGTACACATGAAACATTCTCAAAGCAGACCACATGTTAAGACACGAGATAAGTCTTAACAAATTCAAGAAGATTGCAATTATATTAAGCATCTTCTCAGATCACAATTGCATGTAACTAGAAATCATCTGCAATAAAAAGAAAACTTTCAAACATATGGAGGCTAAATAACAAGTTATTAAACAATGAATGGCTTACCAATGTGATCAGGGAAGAAAGCAACAACTTCCTGGAAATAAGCAAAAATGAACATAAAACAACCCAAAATCTATAGAACACAGATTAAGCAGTCCTGAGAGGAAAGTTTATAGCATTACAAGCCTATCACAAAACAACAACAAAACAAAACAAAACAAAAAAAAAAAAAAAAAAAAAAAAAACAAGAAAAAGCTCAAATAAACAACCTAACCCTAAAACTATAAGAATCAGGGAGAGAATAACAAGAAAGTAAGTAGGAGAAAGGAAATAATAAGATCATAGTGGAAATAAATGACATAGAAAGCAAAAAAAAATACAAAAGATCAATGACACCAAGAGCTAATGAAGGATTTCGTAAATGGTGGTGGAGTGAATGGAAGCTACACAGAAGATCTCCCAGGACCAAATGGGAATTACAACTAAAATAAAGACAAATCACTGGGAAAAAGCAACAGAAAAGCAGCTAGAGAGGATCATACAACCAGGGACACTGAATAAGCCTGGTAGGATCTGCGGAGGCGCGTGAGGGTGGCGGACTGGGAGCCCACGAACAGCAGCGGCCTTAGCTGTGAGCAGTGGCAGCACCCACCCTCGGGGTTAAGACCCCAAGCTGCTCCACAGCGCAGAGGGCTGGGACGGAGCGCTAAATAGTTACAGCCACTCAACTGGGGCTCTGGCAGAGGGAGGGCAGACTAGACTGGAACTCAGTGGGGACACGTGGGATTTGGAGGGTGCTCAGAGTTTGTGCTGAGCTGTTGCCACAAAGGACGGTGGTGGCCATCCAGCTCCTTCCCAGTTACACAGAAAGGCAGCCAAGTTTACTCCTTCCTGGAGCTGTGGCAGCCCCTCCCTTGGAGATTCCCAGGTGAGGCAAAGAGGTAAAGGAATGCAAATTGAGGCTCATTAACAACCAGCATCGGCCCCACCCTCAGGAAATCCTCTTACACTATAAACACCTGAGGGAGTTTCTCATTCAACTGAGATCCTAGGGCTTTTCAAGTAACTGAGGCTAATAGCCTCCAGACAAAAAGCTAGAGCATAACAGAACCTTTCCTGAGCTGGCAAATCTACCCAGGAAAGTGAGACTTGACAGTGGTGTTTAAGGAGGGCCCTCCACGCTCATCCAAACCCAGTAGAGGGAGCCACAAATAGCAGAACACCAACACCCACAGGGAAAATTTGGCAGGCTCCAAAACCCACTGAGATAGCAAAAATGGTGAAACAAAGAAACAGATCCCAAATGAAAGAAGAGAACTTTACTGAAGATGAGATAAATGAAATGCAGTTAAGCAAATTATCAGAGGTAGAGTTCAGAGCCATGATCTTGAGGAAACTAAACAGCATGAGTAAGGATAGGAACACCATGAAAACCAAAAAGTGGAAATAAAGAATGACATAGCAGAAATAAAGAACACATTGGAAGGACTGACCAGCAGAGTAGAGGAAGCAGAGGACCGGATCAGTGAATTAGAAGACAGAGTAGAAAAAAATCAATCAATCAGAAAACCAAAAGGAAAAAAGAATTAAAAAACAGGAAGATAGCTTAAGAGAACTGTGGGACAACTGGAAACGTAAAATCACTCGCATCATAGGAGTCCCCGAAGAAGAAGAAAATGAGCAAGGGTTAGAGAATATATTTGAAGAAATAGTGACAGAAAACTTTCCTAACCTGGTGAAGGAAGAAGGCATTCAAGTTCAAGAAGCACAGAGAGCCCCAAGTAAGAAGAACCCAAACAGGCCCACAACAAGATACATAATAATTAAAATGCCAAAAATTAAAGACAAAGAGAGAATCCTAAAGGCAGCAAAAAATAAGCCACAGATTACCCAGAAAGGAACCCCCATAAGGCTATCATCTGACTTCTCAACAGAAACACTACAGGCCAGAAGGGAATGGCATGAAGTAATCAAAGACATGAAAAACAAAGATCTGAATCCAAGCATACTCTATCCAGCAAGGCTATCATTCAAAATAGAAGGTCAAATAAAGAGCTTCCCAGACAAAAAAAGGCTAAAGCAATATATTAGCACAAAACCAGCACTGCAAGAAATGTTAAAAGGACTGCTGTAATTAGTAGAAGAAATAGGAAGAAAAATATAACCACACTGAACAAAAATGGCAAGAAATAAGTACATATCAATAATCACCTTAAATGTAAATGGATTAAATGCTCCGATAAAAGGACACAGAGTAGCTGACTGGATAAGAAAGCATGATTCACATATATGTTGTTTACAAGAGACCCACCTCACAACAAAAGACTCACACAGGTTGAAAGTAAAGGGATGGAAAAAAATCTTCCAAGCAAACGGAAAGGAAAAAAAAAGCTGGGGTAGCAATACTCATATCTGATAAATTAGATTTCGAATTGAAGACCATAACTAGAGACAAAGAAGGTCACTACATAATATTGAAAGGGTCTATCCAACAGGAAGATATAACCTTGGTAAATATATATGAACCCAATATAGGAGCACCAAAATATATTAAAAATCTTCTGGAGACTTCAAAGGAGAAATCGACAGCAATACAATCATAGCAGGAGACTTCAACACCCCACTGACATCACTGGATAGATCATCTAGACAAAAATTAACAAGGAAACAGGAATACTAAATGAAGCACTTGATCAAATAGATTTAATAGATACATACAGAGAATTACACCCAAAAACTGCAGAATTCACATTCTTCTCAAGTGCACATGGAACATTCTCAAAGATAGACCACGTGATAGGACAAAAACTAAGTCTCTACAAGTTCAAGAAGATGGAAATCATATCAAGCATCTTCTCAGATCACAATGGCATGAAACTAGAAATCAATTGCAACAAGAACATGCAAAGACATTTGAATACATGGAGGCTAAATAGCATGTTATTAAACAATGAATGGGTTACCATGGAGATCAAGGAAGAATTTAAAAACTTCCTGGAAACTAATGAAAATGAACACACAACAACACAAAATATATGGGACACAGCGAAAGCAGTACTGAGAGGGAAGTTCATAGCACTACAGGCCTACCTCAAGAAACAAGAAAAATTTCTAATAGACTATCTAACCTCACAACTTAAAGAACTAGAAAGTAAACAAAAAGAAAACCCTAGAGCAAGTAGAAGGAAGGAAATAGTAAAGATAAGAGCAGAAATAAATGACATAGAGACCAGAAAAACAATTCAAAGAATCAATGAAACAAAGAGCTGGTTTTTTGAAAAGATAAACAAGATTGATGGACCCTTAGCTAGACTCACCAAGAAACAAAGAGAGAGAACCCAAATACACAATACACAAAATCAGAAACGAAAGAGGAGAAGTAACAACTGACACCACAGAAATACAAAGGATCGTTAACAAATACTATGAACATTTATATGGCAACAAATTTGACAATCTAAGTGAAATGGACACATTTCTAGAAACACAGTCTCCCAAAACTGAACCGGGAAGAGATAGAAAACTTGAATAGGCCAATAACATTGAAGGAAATTGAAGATGTAATCAAGACTCTCTCAGCAAACAAAAGTCCAGGCCCTGACGGCTTCACGGGGTAGTTTTACTGAACATTCAAAGAAGAACTAACACTCATTCTCCTCAAACTATTCCAAAAAATTCAAGAAGAAGGAAGTCTTCCAAACTCGTTTTATGAGGCCAGCATAATTCTAATTCCAAAACCAGAAAAGGACACTACAAAGAAAGAAAACTACAGGCCAATATCCCTGATGAACATAGATGCCAAAATCCTGAACAAAATACTAGCAAATCGGATCCAGCAATACATCAAAAAAATTATTCACCTTGACCAAGTGGGATTCATCCCAGGGATGCAAGGTTGGTACAATATTCACAAATCAATAAATGTGATACATCACATAAACAAAATGAAAGATAAAAACCACATGATCATATCAATAGATGCTGAAAAAGCATTTGACAAAATCCAGCACCCATTTCTGATAAAAACACTCAGCAATTTGGGCATTAAGGGATCATATCTCAACATTATAAAGGCCATATATGAAAGACCTACAGCCAACATCATACTGAATGGACAGAAACTAAAAGCATTTCCCTTAAGAACAGGAACATGACAAGGATGCCCACTTTCACCACTCATATTTAATATAGTACTGAAAGTCTTAGGCACAGCAATCAGACATGAAGAAAAAATTAAAGGGATCCAAATTGGAAGGGAGGAAGTGAAACTGTCATTATTCACAGATGACATGATATTATACATAGAAAACCCTAAAGACTCCATCAAAAGTCTACTAGACTTAATAAATGAATTTGGCAAAGTAGCAGGATACAAAATTAACGTCAAGAAATCGACGGCATTCTTATACACCAATGATGAACTCACAGAAAGAGAAACTAAAAAAAAATCTAATTTACCATTGCAGCAAAAAAAATTATGATACCTAGGAATAAACTTAACCAAAGAAGTAAAGGACCTATTTGCACTAAACTACAGGACATTGATAAAAGAAATAGAGGAAGATATAAAAAAGTGGAAGCACATACCTTGTTCATAGATTGGAAGAATTAACATTATTATAATGTCCATACTACACAAAGCAATCTATAGATTTAACACAATCCCCATCAAAATACCAACGACATATTTCATAGAACTAGAACAAATGCTCCAGAAGTTCATATGGAACCAAAAAATACCCCAAATAGCTACAGCAATCTTGAAAAAGAAGGACAAAGTAGGCGGGATCACAATACCGGATATCAGGTTATACTACAAAGCTACTGTAATCAAAAAAGCCTGGTACTGGCATAAGAACAGGCACATAGATCAATGGAATAGAACAGAGAACCCAGAAATGGACCCAAAACATAATTCTCAATTAATATTCGACAAAGGTGGCAAGAGCATACAATGGAGTAAAGACAGCCTCTTTAATAAATGGTGTTAGGAAAATTGAACAGCTACTTGCAAAAAAATGAACTAGACCATCAGCTTACACCATACACAAGAATAAACTCAAAATGGATAAAAGACTTAAATGTGACTCATGAATCCATAAAAATCCTAGAAGAAAATGTAGGCAACAAAATTTTGGACATCATAAGCATCAGAATCTTCACTGATACATCACCTAAGGGAACAGAAACAAAAGAAAAAATGAACACACGGGACTACATCAAACTCAAAAGCTTCTGCAGAGTAAAAGAAACAACCATCAAAGTGGAAAGGCAATCCACTGTATGGGAGAGCATAATTGCCAATGATATATCAGATACGGGATTAATTTCCAAAATATATAGAGTGCTCATACAACTCAACAAAAGGAAGACAAAGAACCCAATTAAAAAATGGGCAGAGGAACTAAATAGACACCTCTCCAAACAGGACATACAAATTAAAACAACAATGAGATATCACCTCACACCTGTCAGAATAGCTGCCATCAACAAAGCATCAAACAACAAGTGTTGGCGAGGGTGTGGAGAAAAGGGGACTCTAGTACACTGCTGGTGGGAATGCAGACTGGTGCAGCCACTGTGGAAAACACTATGGTGTTACCTCAAAAAATTAAAAATTGAGTTACCATTTGACTCAGTGATCCCACTCCTAGGAATATACCCTGAGAAGCCTGAAACACCAATCAGAAAGAATATATACACCCCCATTTTCATAGCAGCGCTATTTATAATAGCTAAGATCTGAAAACAGCCCAAGTGTCCATCAGTAGATGAATGGATAAAAAAGCTGTGGTACATATACACAATGGAGTACTATGCAGCTGTAAGAAAGAAAGATCTCTTATCCTTTGTGACGACATAGGAGGACCTGGAAAGTATTATCCTAAGTGAAACAAGCCAAGCAGAGAAAGACAAATATCATATGATCTCACTTATTTCTGGAATATAACAAACATAACAGTCCGAGGAACAGGGTAGTCCCAGAGACGTGGAAGTTGGGTACAGACTGACAATTGCCAGAAGAGGGGGTGGGGGAGGGGAGCAATGAACCACAGAACTTGTACGCATATACTCATAACCAATGGACATGGACAACAAAACTGGGGGTGGGGCAGGGAGGGAGGGGGAGGAGGGTGACAAAGGGCGAAAAAGGAGAAACATCTGTAACAAAAATAAATTTAAAAAAAAGAATAAAAAAGAGTGAAGAGTCCTTATAAATAGGAATAAATTTTACAGACTAATGCAAATCAGTTAGTTTGAAGACTAGTCATGGTGGAAATGGTTAAACAAGATTTTGAAAAGAGGAACTGTGACTCAAAAATGGGGTGAAATTGGAGGCTGAGAAATTTTATGTTGTAATATCAGAGTGTAACCGGTGTGGTAAATGAATTGAAATGGAGAAAAAGAACATGGAAAATAAAGAATTTTGTAACTGATATCAATGAATAAATACCTATGTGAGTCTATTTAGGACTTAAGAAAGATTATGTAGGATGATGTTAGAAATTGGGGTGGAGAGGTCAAGTTTTAGTGTTTATAGAATAAAAGGGAGTAATCATTATGCTGGTAGAGGACAGATGTCAAGATGTGTAGCCTGTTGATGGGAGCCTGGAAAAAAATTAAAACTTAAAAAATTGAGATATAATTAACATGTAATAGTTTATTAGTTTTAGGTACACATTATAATGAATATATATATATATATATATGATTACCACAATAAGTTTAGGTAACATCCATCAACACACATAATTACAAATTTTATTCTTGTAATGTGAACTTTCAAGATCTATTTTCTTAGCAATATATATATATGTGTATATATATATACATATATATATATATATATATATATATATATATATATATATATAATAACCATTCTTTATATTACATCTCCAGGACTTATTCATCTTATAACTGGAAATGTATATCTTTTGACCATCCTTACCTATTTTGCATACCTGTGGCTTCTGGCAACCACCAATCTGCTCTCTGTGTCTATGATTTGATTTCTCTTTGTTTGGTTTTACACATGTAACTGATATCACATAATATTTATCTTTCTCTGTTTGACTTTTTTCACTAGGCATAATTCCCTCAAGGTCCATCCATGCTGTCGCAAATGGCAGATTTTCCTTTTATATGACTAAATTATATTCCATTCTATATACATATACAATCTCACATATTCTTTATCTAATCATCTATTGATAGACCAGTTTTAATTCCTTAGGCTTGTTTACATCTCTCTGTCTCTGTGTATGCTATTTGTTCTGCCTAATAAAATTATAACATTTCCAAATCGAATACTAGTACTTCCATGAAGTCTTTCTCAACCTATGTTGGTTAGTCACTCTCTCCTGTGAGTTTTCATAGCACTTTATTTTAACTCTGTTATAGGACCTAGTACATTGTATCTATAATTGGTCTCTCAGGTCTTACCAACCTACAACATGCATTTTATTGCTCTTGCACCTACTGGCTCATAAAGGACCTCAATTCCCTCCAAAATATGCTTCCCTCACATAAATCTCACTGGGATTTCTGTGTATTTTAATAGTGTGGCTCAAAGGGTCTTTCAAACAAGTCTGTTCCTGCCAGGTCTCAATGCAGTTCTGTCATCCAATAGAGTTCTGCTGGCTATTGTCACTTTCTTGTGAACTACAGTCTCCCATTTGATACACTCCACTGCTCTGCTCTCACCTAAGTCATCCACTGGGCTGCTTCTCTATTGGTCACCAGTGTTAATGTAGATTCTAGCTGAGTAGTGATTTATAGACAAAAAAAGCTTCAGTTTTAGAGAAGACTGCTCTTTTGTTTTGGGGGGGGAATAGACAACTTCAAATTTTCAAAAATTATTTTGAAATAATTATACATTTACAGAAAGTTTCTCAGAAATATATAAGGAGGTCCCCTGTACCCTTCTCTCTGCTCTCCTAATGGTTATATTGTATATAACTATTGAACAACAACAAAACCAGGAAACTGACATTGGTACAATGTATGTATAGATCAATGCCATTTTATCACGAGTCGATTGAAGTAGTCATCATTACAATCACAATCACCTCAAAAATCTCCCTCTCTTTATAATCACACCCACTCCCTTGAAACACACCATTCCTAAGCCCTAGAAATCACTACTCTATTTTTCATCTCTATAATTTTTTCTATTTTGAAAATGTTATATAAATGAAATCATAATTTTTGACCTTTTAGTTTTTTAATCCACTCAGATAACACACTTGGGAGCCATTTAAATTTTGTGTATCTATAATCACTCCTTTTGTTACTGAGTACTAGTAGTCCATGGTATGTATGCACCACTGTTTGTTTAGCCATCATCTGTTATAGGGTATTTTGGTTGTGTTATGGGTTGAATTGTATCCTCCAAAAAGGATATGATGAAAGTCTAACTCCCAGTACTTTAGAATATGACTTTATATGGAAACAAGATCTTTAAAAAGGTAATCAATTAAAATGAGATCATTAGCATGGACCATAATCCAATGTGACTTACGTTCTTATAAAAAGGGGAAATTTAGATACAGAGACAGACATGTACAGAGAGAAGACTATGTGAAGAGATATAAGGATAATTTAATGTGATGCTGAGGACTGGAGTGAGGCTCCAGTAAGCCAAGGAATGCCAAAGATTGCTAACAAATCACCAGAAGCTAGGAAATATCATGGAACAGATTCTCTCTTACTGCCCTCAGAAGGAACCAATCCTGCCAACTTTCATTTTAGACTTAACAGCTTCCAGGCAATACATTTCTGTCATTTTAAGTGTCCCAGTTTGTAGTAATTTGTTATGTCAGCCCTAGGAAACTAATACAGGCTATTTGCAGGTTTGGACTACTACGAGCATTCATGTACAGGTTTTTAGTGTCAACATCTGTTTTTGTTTCTTTGGGATAAATGAAAAGAATTCAATAAGGATACTTACTTGGAGATGCTAGATCACTTTAAAGTAAGGTAATCTTGAACATATTGTCCCTTTCCAAACACAGGAAATTTCCTAAGCCTCCTTTGCCCCTAGAGTGGAAGAACTCCCCTTCCTCTGGTCAAATATAAGAACCATCTCTGAAGATATTAAACTATCCCCCCCCATGATGGCAACTCTTAACATGATTATGCCAAGCAATTTGGCTCCTCAGTGCTTCAACTTCCCCACTTTAGACAGGAGTTGAACTTTTATCACTACATATAAAAAAGACCCATTTTGAACCTCAACCTGAATTTCAAATCTGATTAAAAAAACAATAATTCATGTGATATTTGTCTTTCTCTGCTTGGCTTGTTTCACTTAGGATAATACTCTCCAGGTCCCTCCATGTCGTCTCAAAGGATAAGAGATCTTTCTTTCTTACAGCTGCATAGCACTCCATTGTGTATATGTACCACAGCTTTTTTATCCATTCATCCACTGATGGGCACTTGGGCTGTTTCCAGATCTTAGCTATTGTAAATAGTGCTGCTATGAACATGGGGGTACATGTATTCTTTCTGGTTGGTGTTTCAGGCTTCTTAGGGTATATTCCTAGAAGTGGGATCACTGGGTCAAATGGCAATTCAATTTTTAATTTTTTGAGGTAACACCATAGTGTTTTCCACAGTGGCTGCACCAGTCTGCATTCCCACCAGCAGTGTAGTAGAGTTCCCTTTTCTCCACACCCTCGCCAACACTTGTTGTTTGATGATTTGTTGATGGCGGCCATTCTGACAGGTGTGAGGTGATACCTCATTGTTGTTTTAATTTGCATCTCTCTGATGATTAGTGATGTTGAGAGTCCTTTGAGACAATATGGAGGGATCTGGAGAGTATTATCCTAAGCGAAACAAGCCAAGCAGAGAAAGACAAATATCACATGATCTCACTTATTTGTGGAATATAATGAACATAACAGTCTGAGGAACAGGGTAGACCCAGAGATGTGGAAGTAGGGTATAGACTGACACCCCTCAGAAGAGGGGGTGGGGGGGGAGGGAAGAGATAATCCACAGTACTTATGCGCATGTATGCATAACTGATGGACATGGACAACAAAGCTGGGGATGGGGTGGGGGGATGGGGAGAGGGTGTCAATGGGGAAAAAAGGAGAAACATCTGTAACAAAAATAAATTAATAAAAAAATTTTAAAAAATAAAATAAAAAAACAATAATTCAAAATGGGTCATAGATTTAAATGTAAAAATATAAATATTTGAGAATAAAATATAAGAGAAACCCTTTGGACTCTGAGAAGTATTGGTTTGCATTGTAGTTATACACTTTGCCAGCTGACCTATTGTCATTCATTTAACCTCTCCCAATTGCAATCTTTTTTTTTTTTTCACCTGTCAAACAGGGTTGTTTCAAGAATTAAATAAGATAACAAATGTAAAAAATACCTTGTACAGGGCTTAGCATATAGTGAACACTGAGGAAATGTTATATACTTTACCCTATATTTTGTTCTAAAATCTGCCTTCCTATGACTTCTACTCGTTAAACTAATTTCTATCACTAAGGTCTACTCTTGATCAAGCTAAGTCATCTTCCATATAATAAAGGCTACTCTGCCCTGGCCAGTGTGGCTCAGTTGGTTGTAACATCATCCTGTACACAAAAATGTTGCAGGTTTGATCCCTGGTCAGAGTGAGCATATGGGAGGTGGCTGATTGATGTTTCTCTCTCACATCAATGTTTCTCTCAATCTTTCCCTTCCTCTATCTAAAATAAAATTTTTTAAAGCTACTCTCAATCTAAAAAAGTACTGTGACATGCGGCAATATAAAATATTCCCATGAAATGAGGTTGGTGATTTTGTGGGGAAGCAGGGAGAATGGAGGCCACAGGAACTTTGTGGGGCCTGTTGAGGGCATGAGTTCTGTGGCTAATAGGCCGTCCTTCATAACAGGAACAGACATGGCTGCTTGTTGACTCTGTTGCTATTTGGAGTAAGAATCTTCTTTATACAGTAAATCCCGCCTCCCCTTATCAGGTATGTGCAATGAAGTCATCTTAATCCTCAGGCTGAGCCAAAGCAGTGGTTTCCATGGAGACAAACTGTGTTGGCTAGAACACTCTGGACAAGAGCAGCATTATAGGAGAAGGCTTGGGTCTATTATTCTCGCACAAACAGAGTATGCAACAAACTTGATTTTAAGAATGCTTAACAGGGATTGGAGTGGAGAGTGCTACCAAGCAACCTTGGGGTGTGTGGTGGTCAGGAGCACTAGGAGCCTCATGCAGATCTGTTCTACCAGGTGACCTTCATCTAAGTCCTTTTACATAGATTAAAAGGGTTACTTCTACATCAGTGAGATGTTGACTGTTGTTCAAAAAGAAAGACCTTATTCAAGAAGGGTCTGAGACAATACTATATCCTGATTTTTCTCACATATCTAGATCTGCTTTCATTCTTGAATTTTACGAATCTTCTTTCTGTCTAAGTCATGATCCTCATCATCAGCTAGGGTTTTTAGATCTCTGGCCAATTTCAATGCATTGAGTAACATGTAGGGGCTCTTAGTAAACTGAATGGCCCAGTTGCATGTCAACATTTCTTCAGGAAATATCAATTTCTTAATTTTTAGGTATGGACAGACCTTTAGAAAGCATTGAGCTTAGTGATGCTCATCAAAATAACCTGAGAAGCTCATTAAAAATTTAGCTCAGAGAGTTATACCCCAGGCCTAATAAATCAGAAACAATATGATTGATGCTTAGGCATGTGTATTTTTAACGTGCTCCTCCAGTGTTTCTAGTGTACCACAAAGTTTGAGAACCATTGATGCAATCCACCCTTTTCTTCTCCCATTTTATATAAAGAACTAAGGCATACAAAGGGAATGTGACTTCTTCAAGTTCACAAATACTACTGAAGAAATGTTTAGAAAGAGAATTGTGGACATATTTGTAATTTTTAAAAATTCATTTTGTCTAAAAAGTACTTTTCCATATGCAAAAGTTAGACTTAAATTATAGTAGCCAGTTCATTTAGGTCAGACTTCTGGGGCTCTGAGCCTCATATAACTCAAGATTGGTGCCAAAAAAATCAAGCCTTGGTAAACCTGTTCATTAGTAATAATAAAAAATAGAAATTAGGACCCTGGGGTTTATGTCTTAAAATTCAAGTCCTAAACTGTTTCAGCACTGAAGAAAGATAGGGAGCTTTGATAGAGGAGGCTCAAAGGCCTTTGAGCTTTGCTTCAGGGAAGCCCTGAAGCCAGAGCACAGTTAATGGCTCTGAGGGTTAATTGAGCCAAAAATAAAACATAAATTGTGTTTGAGGTGCTTCCCCCCCACACACACACTTTATATTTACACAGAATTTGATTAAGGCATGCGTTTCTTGAAAGATGAGATTAGATCTGCGTGGGATTAGATGAAAATGTACAAGAATTGTATTTTCCCTGTAACTCTCCAGCTGCCTCTGCAGAAGACATCTCCCAGGGCTTGGGCCCTGGGTCATGTTCTTTTGAAATTTTGAGTGGGTTCAGATATTTTTTAGATGTGCCCTTTCATCCATGTCAGAAGAACAGCTTGATTCTTTGGTTCCTCTCCAAGTTAAGGATAGATTCCATGAGGCCATTTTAATTTGCTTATTCTGAAACTTTAATCAGTGGTTTAGGAAAGATATTTTTTAGTCAATCAGTAGCCAAACACACACACAAGCCCTAAAGTTAAGACAAAATCCCCTATGGTGTTGCACCCTAAGCTCTAGTGATTTATCAGTGACTATGGCTTGCTAACAAAGAGGGTATCAGTGAATGACCTTCTGGCACATTGGAAATTAGGAGAGGGAAAGGAAGGAGAAGGGAGGGAGTGGCACGAAGCAGCTAAGACTGAAAGCAAGGGAGGCAATGAGCAAAAATGATTCCTGGAACTTCAAGAGTGATTTAGCCACAGACAAAGAGGCTTTCCTCATTTTTCGGATTGATATTTATTTTAAAAGCCATCAAAGTAAAATGTGGCCTTAGAAAAACAGAAGAAAATATTCTGCTTTGATGCCTTATTACAGTTGACACCAAATCTACCCATTTCTCCTGGGTCTCATTTTCTTGGAGAATCCCCTACTCCCTACTAAATCTGAGGACCATTGAAACTGGAATCAGACAGTAAGAAACCTTGTATTGTATTATGTTCTGAAGAACAGATGGGAAGGTGATGCTGATCCACAGACTCCCAAGCCCTCCAAAGAACTACAGGTTAGGGTTACTGACCAGGTCCTTTGAAAAGCCTGACCTTTGGTAAATATCATTGCTTACTACTGTCCCTAAAGTAGGCAATACTATGGATACTGAATTTGGTTAAAAAAAAAACAAAACAAAACAACAATGGCTGAAGAGATAAGAAGTCAAGTCAAATTTTAGCTCTGCCATAGACCCATGATAGGATATGTGGCATTTGCAATTAACATGACCTTTTCATGATCCACATAGGCCCTCCTCACAGGATAACTGAATACTAGGGTTTCATGGGATATAACAACCAGGCCTTCCACATTTAGACTTACCCAAATGCTTGAATGTTTCCCTACCAAATCATCTGGTCCCAACTAAATCTATTTACTCATTCCTTAAACATGCCTTAAGCATCCTATTCCTCTGCACTTCAGTTATTCTTCCTGTTTGGAAAGTTTACCCCCTTTGTCTTATCCCATTCAAACCCTCCTCAAAACCCAGTGAACCCCCACCCTCTTTAAATAAATAGTTTCCTGCCCTGGCTGGTGTGGCTCAGTTGGTTGAGCATCCTCACATGCACCAAGAGGTCACCGGGTTGATTCCCAGTCAGGGTACATGCCCAGGTTGCAGGCTCGATTGCCAGTCGGGGGCATGCAGGAGGCAGCCAATAGATGTTTCTCTCTCACATTGATGTTTCTCTTTCTCCCTTTCCTTTCCTCTCTCTCTAAATTCAATAAAAACATTAAAAAAAATAAAAGAAATACTTTTTCTTTGTCCCTCCAGGGCTCTTTCCCTCTCTGCTCTAACTGTGTACTACTTATTTGGTACTTGTCATCTGTATGTTTATGTCTGGCTGTCTCTAGTAGACTTTAAGTTTATTGAGTGTAGGGAGAACATTCTATGCAATAAATTCAGTTAATGGATATAAAATATCTTTACAATTTGTCTATCATGACAAATATTTTATGGCAGTTATTTTAAAAGGCAACTATGTAGTACTAAAATTATTTGGATTAAAACAGATCTGGGTGCTAGTGTTGGCCACTTCACTTTTATGAGTGAGGGTATATCACAGCTAATGCTATATGACTTTGGGACAAATTACCAAAACACTTTACACTTAGTTTGCCCATGTGTAAAATGGAAATAAAAGTAGATACCATCCTAAGTAAATTGTTATGGGAATAAAATGAGATTATTGGGTGTAGATATTTTGTAAAATTTATGAGTTGTACCATTGAAACAATTATTAAGTAAGTATTATATATATACCAATACCAAACATAAACTTTCCCCACCATAACGTGCATACAGTAGGCCAAAGAAATTTTTTATTGGTGACCATGATTATAACAATGATGATCAGTGGCACTATTTACTTCTTCCCTGACCAAGGAAAGAAACCACCACAGTGTAAGCCTTGCAAAAAGCCCACTGGTGTCATTATGGAGAACAATTGGCCTGCCTTATCCCATGTTTATTTTTTTACAGAGTATCAGAGTGGAAAAACCCTTTAGAGAATATCCAGTTGAACTTCTTCATATCACTGATATGAACAGTGATGCCCGGAAAGAGGAAAGGGCTTGCCTAAGATGTGGTACGAGCAGTAATATGGATTCTGATACATATATAGACACAAAGTAGAAGGTCTTTCTTCACAGGTCTGTGGATTTAAAGTATTCCATTTTAATATTCCAGCCTAATTGCTAAAGTTTAGCAGATATGGAGTCCAAGGTAACACAGCCAAGAACTAAAAGAGCCAGGACACGAGCCCAGTGCTGTCTGTCCCTTAAACCTTAGTACCAATCCTCTCCCCCAATGACCTGTTCTGATATTCCTGCCTTCTTCCTGTCTATCACCCAGAGAAGTCAGACTCAAACCTTCCCCTCCTAGTCTCAGCCTCGAGTGATAGTATACATACTTCAGAGGTAGAATTGGAATGAAGTACACACTGTCCAAACCCAGGCAATGTAGTCCAGACAGGGGTAAGAGACAAGCAAAATAACCAGCCTTAAGCTTAGCAGCACTTTTTCTTTCACATATATCTTTCATTGCAAAATTACTGGACTGGTCTGTGGACAATTTAGCAAAATGTACAGGTAGGGAAAAGTAGGTTTACAGTACTGACTACATAAAACAGCGGTAAGAAAACTATTATGATAACTCATAATCTGCATGTCTCTTTCCATATCAATAACTGTAAACTGACTTTTGCCCACACCAGTACTGAATATCTCAAGTTATCAAGCCTAAAGTTCTTTATTTTTATTTTAACTTTAATTCTATTGCTAATGTTTACAAATGTCCTTATTTCTCTCCCTTTTGCCCACCTCCAAACAGCCCCCACCCCCCTTCCTCTGGCCATCACCACACTGTTGTCTGTGTCCATGGGCTATGCATATATGTTCTTTGGCTTATCTCTTCACCTTCTTTCATCCATTCCCCACTCCCTACTCTCTCCCCTCTGACCTCTGTCAGCCTGTTCCATGTATCCATGCTTCTGGTTCTATTTTGTTCGTCAGTTTATTTTGTTCATTAGATTCCAAATATAAGGGAGATCATATGGTATTTGACTTTCTCTGACTGGTTTATGTCACTTAACATAATAATCTCCAGGTCCATCGATGCTGTCACAAAAAGTAAAATTTCCTTCTTTTTTATGGCCATGTAGTATTCCATTGTGTAAATGTACCACACCTTTTTTATCTACTCATCTACTGATGGGCACTAAGGTTGTTTCCAGATCTTGGCTATTGAAAATAATGCTGCTTTGAACATAGGGGTGCATATATTCTTTTAAAGTGGTGTTTTGGTATTCTGAGGATATATGTCCAGAAGTGGTATTGCTGGGTCAAAAGGCAGTCTCTTTTTAATTTTTTGAGGAAACTCAATACTGTTTTCCAGTGGCTGCATTCCTACCAAAACTGCAGGAGGGTTTCCTGTTCTCCACAACCTCACCAGCATTTGTTGTTTTGTTTACTGATTTATTGATGGTAGCCATTCTGCCAGGTATGAAGTGATTTCTCATTGTAGTTTTAATTTGCATCTCCCTGATAATTAGTAACTTTGAGCATTTCTTCATATGTTTACTGCAAGTTCTCTTTGGAGAAGTGTCTATTTAGGTCCTTTGCCCATTTTTAATTGGCTGGTTTCTCTTCCTTGTATTGAGTTGGGAAAGTTCTTTATATATTTTGAAAATTAACCTCTTATCAGATGTATCATTGGCAAATATGTTATCCATACAGTGGGTTCCCTTTTCATTCTGTTGATGGTTTCCTTGGCTGTGCAGAAGCTTTTTAGTTTGATGTAGTTCCATTTGTTAATTTTTTCCTTTGTTTCTGTGCCCTAGGAGATATATCAACAAAAATATTGCTACAAGAGATGTCTAATACACTACTGCCTATGTTTTCTTCTAGGATTTTTATGGATTCCTGACTTATATTTAAGTCTCTTATCCATTTTGAATTTATTCTTGTGCATGGTGTAAGTTGGTGGTTTAGATTCAGTTTTTTGCATATACCTATCCAATTTTCCCAGCACCATTTATTGAAAAGACTGTTTTTATTCCATTTTTGCTCTTGCCTCCTTTGTCAAATATCAATTGATAATAAACGTGTGGGTTTATTTCTGGGCTCTCTGTTTTGCTCATTGATCATTATTTCTGTTTTTATGCCAGTATCAGGCTGTTTTGATTACAGTGGCCTTGTATAGTTTGATATCAGTTATTGTGATACCTCCAACTTTGTTCTTTTTTCTCAAGATTGCTGAGACTATGTAGGGTCTTCTTTGGTTTCATATAAATTTTTGGAATATTTGTTCTCCATATGTGAGATATGACATTGGTATTTTGATAGGAACTGCGTTGAATCTATAGATTGTTTTCAGTAGTAGGGACATTTTAATTATTTTAATTCTTCTAATCCATGAACATGGTATATGCATCCACTTATTTGCATCTTCCTCAATTTGTTTCTTCAGTATCTTATTATTTTCTGAGTACAAGTCTTTTGCCTCTTTGGTATATTTATTTCTAGGTACCTTATTTTTTTATTGCAATACTAAATTGAATTGTTTTCTTAGTTTCTGTTTCTCAAATTTCATTATTATTGAATTAAAAAGGCACTGATTTCTTAATATTAATTTTGTATCCTGCTACTTTGCTGAAATCAATGATTAAATCTAGTAGTTTTTTGGTGGAGTCTTTAGGTATTTCTATTTACAATATCATGTTACCTGTGAATAATGAAAGTTTTACTTACTCCTTTCAAATTTAGATGTATTTTATTTCTTCTTCTTGTTTGATAGCTATAGCTAGGACTTCCAGTATTATGTTGAATGAGAGTGGTGAAAGTGTATGTCCCTGTTTTGTTCCTGATCTTAAGGGAAATGCTTTTAGTTTTTGCCCATTAAATATGATGTTGGCTGTAGTTTTTTCAATATGGCCTTTATTATGTTGAGATATGCTCCCTCTATTCCCAGTTTGCTGAGAGTTTTTATTGTAAATGGGTGCTGGATTTTATCAGATGTTTTTGCTGCATCTATTGATATGATCATGTGATTTTTATCTTTCATTTTCCTTATGTGATTTATAACATTTAATGACTAGTGAATATTTTACCAATCCCCAGATATTTAATTGCATCCCCAGAATAAATCCCACTTGATCATGCTATATGATCTTTTTAATGTATTGCTGGATCCAGTTTGCTAAAATTTGGTTGAGGATTTTAGCATCTATGTTCATCAGGGATATTGGCTTGCAATTTTCTTTCTTTGTAGTGTCTTTTTTTTTAATTTGTTTTTGTTACAGATGTTTCTCCTTTTTCCCCCATTGACACACTCCTCCCCATCCCCCCGCCCCCGCCCCATCCCCAGCATTGTTGACCATGTCCATCAGTTATGCGTACATGCATATAAGTTCTGTAGTTTATTTCTTTTTTTTAATCTTTTTTGTTTTTTATTTTTTATTTATTTATTTATTTATTTTTTATATATCCTCGGGTGAGGATTAAAAAAAATTTTTTTTTAATGAATTGTCAGAACAGTAAATATTCCATCAATATTTATTGAAACATAGTAAATAAAATTAAATATATACACTGATATCTCTGTAGCTATTGGAACAGTAGCTTATATCCTGACAGGTCACAGCCAAAAAAGTGAAGTGAAAAGAAAGAAGTCACCAAGTGGGAAAGAATGAAAAGCAGCAACACAGCCAAGTGCCCAGTGGAGGCTCACGGTTCTCTGGGGAAGGACCAGATTAGCACCCAGGTCCAACTCCCAAACACATCCTCCAACACAAGGAATCATGGTTCCTTGGAGAAGTGGCTAATTCCAGGACAGAGAAAGAAAAGTAAAAGGTAAGCTTGCCCTGGCCAGCATGGCTCAGTGATAAGAGCATCAGCCTGTGCACTGAAGGGTCACAGGTTCAATTCCCAGTCAGGGGCATGTACCTGGGTTGCAGGTTCAATCCCCGGCCTTGGTCGGGGCACGTGCGGGAGGTGGTTAATGGATGTGTCTCTCTCACATTGATGTTTCTCTCTCTGTCTCTATCCCTCTTTGTCTCTCTCTCTCACCCCTTCCCTTCCTCCCTTCCACTCTCTCTAAAAATCAATGGAAAAAATATCCTCAGGTGAGCATTAACAAAAACATTAAATTAAATTTTTGAAAAGATAAGCTTGGACCATCTTATTACAGTGACAAAACATAAGAAATACTCAAAAAATGATAGGGATGTATCAAAATGACACAGGAACCAACTGGCCAAATCTGAGACAATTTCAGCCATAAAATAATGATAGTAACAGGTCGTTGCCCACAGAATAAAATAAAAATCCATTAATCCATCCTGACACAAATAAATAACTGAATAAACAAATACCTGGGAAAGAAGGGAAACACTTTCTCACAATAGGATTCTAATTCATAAATGCAGGAGGGATGGAATCAGAGAATCACCACTTGACAAACGCCACAGCAATAATTGTTCCAGGCAAGAATGATCAATGGGTGCTAAAATCAATGGGCACAAGTATGAGAAACAAGATATTTACCTGGTTTCAGAGTATGTTCCCACAAAACACTTACCATTACAAAGGGGGAATAGTAACTTCAAAGGAGAAACTTGCCCCACATCACCTTAACCAGCTTATCAAAGCTTGTGTCACCAGCTGGGGACCAAAGCGTCCTTGCGTGCCTCCTGGCATGCTGCTAGGACAGGAGGTCACTTCTGTGCTGTTCTTTTCTTTCATTTTTTTTAATCAAAAAATTTATTATTATTATTATTATTTTATTTTTGTTACAGATGTTTCTCCTTTTTTCCCCATTAACACCCTCCTCCCCAACCCTTCACCCCTTCCCCAGCTTTGTTGTCAATGTCCATCAGTTATGAATACATGCGTATAAGTTCTGTGGTTTATCTCTTCCCTCCCTCCCACCCCCTCTTCTGAGGGTTGTCAGTCTGTACCCTACTTTCACATCTCTGGGTCTACACTGTTCCCGAGACTGTTATGTTTATTATAATCCACAAATGAGTGAGATGATGTGATATTTGTCTTTCTCTGCTTGGCTTGTTTCGCTTAGGATAATACTCTCCAGGTCCCTCCATGTCGTCTCAAAGGATAGGAGATCTTTCTTTCTAACAGCTGCATAGTACTGCATTGTGTATATGTACCACAGCTTTTTTATCCATTCATCCACTGATGGGCACTTGGGCTGTTTCCAGGTCTTAGCTATTGTAAGTAGTGCTGCTATGAACATGGGAGTACATGTATTCTCTCTGATTGATGTTTCAGGTTTCTTAGGGTATATACCTAGAAGTGGGATCACTGGGTCAAAAGGCAATTCCACTTTTAATTTTTTGAGGTAACACCATAGTGTTTTCCATAGTGGCTGCACCAGTCTGCATTCCCACCAGCAGTGTACTAGAGTCCCCTTTTCTCCACACCCTTGCCAACACTTGTTGTTTGATGATTTGTTGATGGCGGCCATTCTGACAGGTGTGAGGTGATACCTCATTGTTGTTTTAATTTGCATCTCTCTGATGATTAGTGATGTTGAGCATTTCTTCATATGTCTCTTAGCCATTTGTATGTCCTGTTTGGAGAGGTGTCTATTTAGTTCCTCTGCCCATTTTTTAATTGGGTTCTTTGTCTTCCTTTTATTGAGATATATGAGCACTCTATGTATTTTGGAGATTAACCCCTTATCTGATGTTTCATTGGCAATTATGCTCTCCCATACAGTGGGTTCCCTTTCCGTTTTGATGGTGGTTTCTTTTGCTGTGCAGAAGCTTTTGAGTTTGATGTAGTCCCATGTGTTCATTTTTTCCTTTGTTTCTGTTGCCTTAGGTAATGTATCAGTGAAGATTCTGCTGCGTATGATGTCCGAAATTTTGTTGCCTACATTTTCTCTTAGGATTTTTATGGATTCACGAGTCACATTTAAGTCTTTTACCCATTTTGAGTTTATTCTTGTGTATGGTGTAAGTTGATGGTCTAGTTTCATTTTTTTGCATGTAGCTGTCCAATTTTCCCAACACCATTTATTAAAGAGGCTGTCTTTGCTCCATTGTATGCTCTTGCCACCTTTGTCAAATACTAATTGAGCGTAATGTCTTGGGTCAATTTCCGGATTCTCTGTTCCACTGGTCTATATGCCTGTTCTTGTGCCAGTACCAGGCTGTGTTGATTACAGTAGCTTTGTAGTATATGCTGACATCCGGTATTGTGATCCCACTTACTTTGTCCTTCTTTTTCAAGATTGCTGTGGCTATTTGGGGTCTTTTTTGGTTCCATATGAACTTTTGGAGTATTTGTTCTAGTTCTGTGAAACATGTCACTGGTATTTTGATGGTTATTGCATTGAATCTATAGATTGCTTTGGGTAATATGGACATTTTAATGATGTTAATTCTTCCAATCCATGAACAAGGTATGTGCTTCCACTTTTTTTTATATCTTCCTCTATTACTTTTTTCAATGTCCTGTAGTTTTCTGCAAATAGATCCTTTACTTCTTTGGTTAAGTTTATTCCTAGGTATCTTAATTTTTTTGCCGTGATGGTAAATGGGATTGTTTTTTTAGTTTCTCTTTCTGTGAGTTCATCGTTGGTGTATAAGAATGCCGTCGATTTCTTGACGTTAATTTTGTATCCTGCTACATTGCCAAATCCATTTATTAGCTCTAGAAGATTTTTTCTGGAGTCTTTAGGGTTTTCTATGTACAATATCATGTCGTCTGCAAATAATGACAGTTTCACTTTCTCCTTTCCAATTTGGATCCTCTTTATTTTTTCTTCATGTCTAATTGGTATGGCTAAGACTTCCAGTACTATGTTAAATAAGAATGGCGAAAGTGGACATCCCTATCTTGTTCCTGTTCTTAAGGGGAATGCTTTTAGTTTTTGCCCATTGAGAAGGATGTTGGCTGTAGGTTTTTCATATATGGCCTTTATCATGTTGAAATATGGTCACTCTATTCCCACATTGCTGAGCGTTTTTATCAGAAATGGTTGCTGGATTTTGTCAAATGCTTTTTCAGCATTCATTGATATGCCTATATGGTTTTTATCTTTCATTTTGTTTATGTGGTGTATCACATTTATTGATTTGCGAATATTGTACTATCCTTGCATGCCTGGGATGAAACCCACTTGGTCATGATGAATAATTTTTTTGATGTATTGCTGGATCCGATTTGCTAATATTTTGTTAAGGATTTTGGCATCTGTGTTCATCAGGGATATTGGCCTGTAGTTTTCTTTCTTTGTAGTGTCTTTATCTGGTTTTGGAATTAGGGTCATGCTGACCTCATAAAATGAGTTTGGAAGTGTTCCGTCTTTTTGTATTTTTTGGAATAGTTTGAGTAGCCTGGGTATTAGATCTTCTTTGAATATTTGGTAAAACTCCTCCGTGAAGCCATCTGGGCCTGGGCTTTTGTTTGCTGGGAGTTTCTTAATTACATCTTTAATTTCCTTTGTTGTTATTGTTCTATTCAAGTTTTCTATCTGTTCCTGGTTCAGTTTTGGGAGGCTGTGTGTTTCTAGAAATTTGTCCATTTCTCCTAGGTTGTCCAATTTGTTGGCATATAATTTTTCATAGTATGTTTCAATGATCCTTTGAATTTTTGTGGTTTTAGTTGTTACTTCTCCTCTTTCATTTCTTATTTTGGTTATTTGGTTTCTTTCTTTTTGTTTCTTGGTGAATCTGGCTAAAGGTCCATCGATCTTGTTTATCTTTTCAAAAAACCTGCTCTTTGTTTCAGTGATCTTTTAAATTGTTTTTTTAGTCTCTATGTCATTTATTTCTGCTCTGACCTTTACTATTTCCTTTCTCCTCCTAGCTCTGGGTTTTTCTTTTTGTTTACTTTCTAGTTCTTTAAGTTGTAGGGTTAGAAAGTCAATTAGGAATTTTTCTTGTTTCTTGAGGTAGGCCTGTAGTGCTATGAACTTCCTTCTCAGGACTGCTTTCGCTGTGTCCCATAGATTCTGTGTTGATTTGTGTTCGTTTTCATTGGTTTCCAGGAAATTTTTAATTTCTTCCTTGATCTTGTTGGTAAGCCATTTGTTGTTTAATAGCATGCTATTTAGCCTCCAAGTGTTTGAATGTTTTTGTGTGTTTTTACTGTAATTGTGTTCTAGTTTCATGCCACTGTGATCTGAGAAGATGCTTGATATGATTTCAATTTTCTTGAATTTGTAAAGACTTGCTTTGTGACCTAACATGTGGTCTATCTTTGAGAATGACCCATGTGCACTTGAGAAGAATATATATTCTGCAGCTTTGCGGTGAAATGTTCTGTAAATATCAATGAAGTCCAACTGATCTAGTTTGTCTTGTAAGGACTCTATGTCCTTGTTAATTTTTTGTCTAGAAGATCTATCCAGTGGTGTCAGTGGCATGTTAAAGTCACCCACTATGATTGTGTTACTATTGATCTCTCCCTTGAAGTCCTCCAGAAGTTTTTTAATATATTTTGGTGCTCCCGTATTTGATGCGTATATGTTTACCAGGGTTATATCCTCTTGTTGGATTGATCCTTTAATATTATGTAGTGACCTTCTCTGTCTCTTATTATGGCCCTTGTTTTGAAGTCTATCTTGTCAGATATGAGTATTGCTACACCAGCTTTTTTTTTCATTTTCATTTGCTTTGAAAAATTGTTTCCATCCCTTCACTTTCATCCTCTGTCAGTCTTTTGTTGTAAGGTGGGTCTCTTGTAGACAGCATATATATGAGTCATGTTTTGTTATCCAATAAGCTATCCTATGTCTTTTGATTGGAGCATTTAAGCCATTTACATTTAAGGTAATTATTGATAGATAGTTATTAGTTGCCATTTTAATTTTATGCCTGTGTTCCTCTCTCTCTCTCTCTCTGTTTCTTCTTCTTCTTACAACAGTCCCTTCAGCATTTCTTGCAGTGCTGGTTTGGTGGTGGTAAATGTCTTCTTGCTGTATCCTCACATGGCTTTTTTTATCCATGAAGCTCTTTATTTCTCCTTCAATTTTGAGTGATAGCCTTGCTGAATAGAGTAGTCTTGGATTCAGACCCTTGCCTTGCATTACTTTGTACACTTCATGCCACTCCCTTCTGGCCTGCAGCGTTTCTATTGAGAAATCAGCTGACAGTCTAATGGGAGCTCCCTTGTAAGTAACTTTCTGTCTCTCCCTTGCTTCCTTTAAGATTCTTTCTTTGTCTTTAATGTTTGCCATTTTTATTATGATATGTCTAGCTGTGAGTCTTCTGGGGTTCATCTTGCTTGGGACTCTCTGTGTTTCCTGGACTTGTGTGACTTTTTCCTTTACCAATTTAGGGAATTTTTCTGTCATTATTTCTTCAAACAGGTTCTCTATTCCTTTCTCTGATTCTTCTCCTTCCGGTATCCCTATAATACGAATGTTGTTACGTTTTGTATTGTCCCACAGCTCCCTTAAACTTTCCTCCTGCTTTTTAAACTTTTTTTTCCATTTGCTCCTGTATTTGGGTGTTTTTCTCTACCTTGTCTTCTAAGTCACTGATTCAGTCTTCAGCTTCTTCTAATATACTATTGAACACTTCTAAGGTATTTTTCATAACAGCTATGTCATTCTTTATTTCCTCTTGATTTTTATGCATAGCTTCTACCTCTTTTTTTAGGCTGAATTAGTTTCCAGTAAGCTCTTCATTATTCTTATTAAGTTGCTTGTAGTTCTCACCAAATTGTTTGAGCACCCTTAAAATCATTGCTTTGAATTCTTTATCTGACAAGTTGCTGTCTTCCATTTCCTGTAGTTCCTTTTCTGGTGATTCCTCTTTTTCTTTCCTTTGGGTGTTGTTTCTTTGTCTCCCCATTTTAGCCATCTGGTAGCTCTAGACCTGGTGAGGGATGTTTGGATGTGTAGGCAGCTCACTGTATATCAAATAAGGCTACTGTGCCTCCCAGACTGTTATGTAGCATGTTGCCTCTTGCCAGCTGTGGATCCTGGGGGCTGGTATTGGTGTGTCCTGGTAGGTGCTGCTGCTGGATCACGTGGGCCCCTCTGGAGCTGTGTTCCAAGCTGGTCACTGGTGCCACTTGTAGCTGTATAGCTCAGGAACTGTTGGAGCCCCTGCCTGTACCGTGGGCAGCTGTGTTGCACAGGCCTCACTTGAGCCATGGCTCCCTGCCGATCTTGTGGGCTGCTGGGTCATGTAGGCTTCTCTGGTTCCCCAGCACCCCGCAGGTCCCATGGGTGGCTGAATCGCACAGACCCTTTGGATACCACGGGTCCCTCTGGATCCTCGGCTTCCTACAGCTCTTGTGGGCCACTGGGTCACACAGGTCTCTATGGAGCCCCAGGTCCCGCTGATGGTGGCTGAGGAGTGCTGCTGCCCAGTGGGCCTCAGCTCCTGCTCAGCCTTTGCTGTAGTTTTTGGGGATGGTTCTCTGCTGCTGGTCTGTGCTTCTGTTGCCTGAGGATAGATGTCTGCTCCCCAGCCTCTATTACTGGGGGTATATCTGGACACTCTGATCAGGCTGCTACTGTGGAGGATGGTGCTGGGCTCCTGGCCATTTGCGGCTTCCACAAATTGCACCTTGGCAGCTCCACTACTGTGCCCTGGTCTGTGTTGACTCAGGGTGTCCACTCTTCCAAGGGTGCTAGGTGCACTGGTGGGCTTAGGTTGCTGGGCCCTAGCCGTTCCTACTGCCTCTTCCCAGGGAAGACATGAGATCTTCCAAAATGGTGAGACCTCCCCAAGGCGCAGGGAGAAGCTCCCTGAAGGGCCACTTACCGCTGTAGCCGGCTGCTCCAGTTTACAACACAGGAACCTTCTGCTCCATGTCTCTGCACTGCACAAGTTTGGTCGTTCACTTTCACGTCCACTCACACTCTCACACACCAGCTTACTCTCTCACGCACTCACCCTCCCTCTGGTCCTGCCTGCCGCCATCTTTTTTTTTTCCTATATAGGTCTCTTTGTAGTGTCTTTTTCTGGCTTTAGAATTAGGATAATGCTGGCCTTGTACAAAGAGCTTGGAAGTCTTCCCTCCTTTTTTTTTTAGTTTGAGGAGAATAGGTGTGAATTCTTCTTTGGCTATTTGGTAAAATTCACCTGTGACCCTATCCAGTCTAGATCTTTTCTTTCCTGGGAGTTTGTTATTTTTGTTTTGTTTTGTTTTTTAATTACAGCTTCAATTTTATTACTTGGAATGGGTCTATTCAGGTTTTCTGATTTTTCCTGATTGAATTTTGGAAGATTGTCTATTTCTAGGAATTTGTCCATTTCACCCAGTTTGTCCAATTTGTTGGCTTATAGTTGTGCATAGTATTTTCTTACAATCTTTTTTATTTGTGTTGTCAGTTGTTACTTCTCCTCTTCTGTTTCTGATTTTATTTACTTGAGCCTATTCTCTTTTTTTCTTTATGAGTCTGGTTAAAGATTCATTAATCTTTTTTATCTTTTGAAAGTACCAGCTCTTGATTTCACTGATATTTGTGTTGTTTTTGTTTTTCTCTTTCTGTATCATTTATTTCTGCTCTGCTCTTTATAATTTCCTTCATTCTACTTACTCTTGTCTTTGTTTGTTGTTCTTTTTCTAGTTCTTTTAAGTATAGAGTTAGATTGTTTACTTAATATTTTTCTTGCTTCTTGAGGTAGGCCTGTGATGCTATGAACTTCTCTCTTAGGACTACTTTTGCTGTGTCCCATATATTTTGTTTTGTTGTGTGTTCATTTTCATTTGTTTCCAGTTAATTTTTATTTCTTCCTTGATCTCATTGGTAACCGCTCATTTTTTAATAACATGCTATTTAGCCTCCATGTGTTTGAATGTTTTTGAGTTTTTTTATTGTAGTTAATTTCTAGTTTCATGTCTTTGTGATCTGAGATGATGCTTGATATGATTTCAATCTTTTTGAATTTGTTAAGACTTATTTTGTGTCCTAATGTGGTCTATCTTTAGGAATGTTCCATGTACACTTAAGAATAATGTATATCCTGCTGATTTTAGATAAAATGTTCTCTAAATGTCAATTAAATCTACTTGATCTAGTGTTTTGTTTAAGGTCACTCTTTTTTGTTGATTTTTTATCTGGAAGATTTTTCCATTGATGACAGTGGGGTGATAAAATCCCCTACTATGATTGTATTGCTGTTGATCATTCCCTTAAAATCCACCAATATTTTCTTTTTATATTTAGGTGCTCCTACATTGGGTTCACATATGTTCACCTGGGTTATATCCTATTGTTGGATCAATCCTTTTAGTATTATGTAGTAACCTATTATGTCTCTTGTTATGGTCTTTGCTTTGAAATATATTTTGTCAGATATAAGTATTGCTACCCCTGCGTTTTCTCATTTCCATTTGCATGGAAAAAATTTTTATATCCCTTCACTTTTATGCTGTATGAATCTTTTGTTTTGAGGCGAGTCTGTTGTGGACAACATATATATGGGTCATATTTTCTTATCCATTTAGCTACCCTATGTCTTTTGATTTGAGCGTCGACCCATGCACCAAGTGGTCACTGGTTCGATTTCCAGTCAGGGCATATGCCCAGGTTGTGGGCCAAATCCCCAGTGGGGGGCATGCAGGAGGCAGCCAATCCTTATTCTCTCTCATAGATGTTTCTATCTCTTCATCTTTCTTCCTCTCTCTCTAAGATCAATAAAGAGAAAATATTTTAAAAAATAAAAATAAAGTTGTCTTCTTGCTGTATCCTCACATGGTGGAAGAGGCTAGGGAACTTTTTTTATAGTGTCTTTATTATTATTATTATTATTATTATTAATGAGGGCTCCATTCTCATGATAAAATCACCTCCCAAAGTCCTTACCCCTAAATACTATCACATGTAGGATGCTTAGACTTAAACTCTCACCTGGCCATAACAAGGTGTCTATCCTCCTTCCCTCTCCCTTTTCAAGTGATATCAGAGGAGGTCTTTTGGAGTGTCAGAACATTCATTACTGCTCAGAAGTAACAAGGCCAGTCCCCGTGTGTTGTTAATGGAGGCCATATTAGGATCCATAAAAAAACATTCTTACCCTTCCCAGCCAGAGAAGTATCAGTGGAGGCCTAGAGGGGTCAGAACTCTCACCTTTGCCAAGAAGTAATGAGTATTTCCAGTTTCTCCAGTCCTGTTGGGTGTCAATGGGGACCTAGTGGGGAACATGGATTATTACTCCCACCTGGCAGTAATGAAGTGGCACATTTTTTTTTTCCCATCTGAAGCCATGTCAGGGGAAACAAGCTAAAATATAAAGTTTAAATGAGATCTAGAATTTTCTAACATAATTACCCAAATTGTTCTTGTTTCAATAAAAATATTATTTATCATACCAAGAAATAGTAGTATCTCAAATTGAATAAAAAACTAAATAAATTCCAATACTGAGATAACAGCTGTTAGAATTATATAACACAGATTTTAAAGCAGCCATCATAAAAATGCTTTAATGAAAAATTACAAATACACTGACAAATGAAAAAATAAAAAATCTCAGCAAAGAAATAGAAAGTTTTAACACAAAAGAAAAGCTATAAAGACTATCCAGGGTGGGGGGGAGGGAGGAGATGAACCACAGAACTTATGCACATGTATGCATAAGTGATGGACATGGACAACAAGGCTGGGGACAGGGTGGGGGGATGGGGAGGAGGGTGTCAATGGGGAAAAAAAGGAGAAACCTCTGTAACAAAAATAAATTAATAAATAAAAAAAAAAAAAAAAAAAAAAAAAAAAAGACTATCCATATATAAATTTTAACACAGAAAAATACAATAACCAAAATAAAAAATAAAAACCAATGGATAGGCAGAATGGAGGTGACAGACAGAATGAATGAAATGGAAGATAGAAAATAGAAATTACCCAATCTGAAGAACAATAAGAAATTAAACTGAAAGAAGTTAACAGCTTCAGGAAATTCTGGAACAATAACAATAGGTCTAATATTCATGCAATCAGAGTCCCAAAGGATGGTTAAAGAAATTATATGCTGAAAAATAATTTATAAAATAATGATAGCCCTGGCCAGTTTGGCTCAGTAGGTTGGAGCATTGTCCCATACTTGAAAAGGTAACAGGTTTAATTCCTGGTAAGGGCACATACCCAATTTGTAGGTTCAATCCCTGGTTAGAGCACATGCAGGACACAACCGATTGATATTTCTCTCTCACATCAATGTTTCTCTCTTTCTCTTTTCCTCATTCTAAAATAAATTTTAAAATAGTTTAAAAAATAATGATAAAAAGCTTTCCAAATTTGGCAGAAGACATAAATCTACAGATTAGAGGAGTAGAACAAATTCAAAATATAATAAATCAAAGAAATCCACACCAAGACTCAGTCACAATTATTGAAATTAAAGACAAAGAAAAAAATATTGAAACAGAAAAAGAGAAATATCAAGTTAACTGTGAGTCAAAACAATTCATATGGTAGTGGATTTCTCATTAGAAACTATATGTGTCAGAAGGAAGTGACAACACATTTTTCAAGTGCTGAGGTAAAACGGAACTCAGAATTTGTATTCAGTGTGAAAATATACTTTAGGAACAAAGGAAAATCTGGACATTCTAAGGTAAAGGCAACTAAAAAATAATGTCATCAGACCAGCTCTAAAATAGTGGCTAAAGGAAGTTCTCTAAACAAAGAAGAAAATGTCTCAAGATGGATCCTTTAAACATTTGGAAAAAGAAATGTTAATTAAAAATATAGCTAAATTAGAATGTCTATCTTCTCTTGATATTTTAAAATGATATATGATGTTTTAAACAAAAATTGTTACATTATCTAATGTGGTTCTCAATGTATGCAGAAGAAATATTTAAGATAAATATATTTTAAATGAAGTAAAATAAAGTTGTAGAATGACAACAACAGTAGATTGATAAATTTTGCATATATAAGATAATACTTAACCACTCTAAATGCTGTACAAAGATACACTCAGAACTCTATGTATAAATAAACATAGAATTCTAAAGTATGTTCATGTAATGCAAAGAAATAAAAAATAAAACAGCAAAACAAAAAAGCTGAGAGAACAAAGAGGAAAATAAAATTAAAATGGCAGCTTTAAGCCCTAATATATTAATTATATTCAATTAAAATGTTCAAAACACATAGTTTAACATTAAAAGACTGAGGTTAGGACATCAGTAATACTTTCAACACTAAAGATAAATAAATAAATAAATAAATAAATAAATAAATAAATAAATAAATAAATAAAAAGACCGAGGTTGATAAAATACATTTAAAACATGACTTGGTTAATTTTTGTCTATGAAATAATGACTTCATACTTCAAATATAATGATAGAGGCAGTATAAAAATAAAAGGATGGAAAAAGATATACCATGAGCACTTTAAATAAAAGGAAGCAAGAATAACTATGCTAATATCAGATTAAATACACTAAGAGCAAATATAATGAAGAGATACAGAAAAGAACATTGTATAATGAAAAAAGGCTCAATCCACAAAGAAAACATGCCAATTAATATGTATGCAACAAACAACAGAACTGCAAAATATGTGAAGTAAAAATTGATAGAACTGAAAGGAGAAATAGACAAATCAAAATTATAGTTGAAGACTTAAATATTCCTTTCTCACTAATTGACAAAACAACTGGACAGAAAATCAATAAAGATATAGAAAATTCAACAGCTATATTAAACAGGTTAATCTTATCTCATCTTATCTATCTTATCTATCTGCCTATCTATTATATGTGAAACTCCACCCAATAATAGAATACACATTCTTTATTTATTTATTTACTCCTCACCCAAGGATATTTTTTCTATTTATCTTCAGATAGAGTGGGAAGGAGGGAGAGAAAGAGAAACATCAACATGAGAGGGACACATCGACTGGCTGCCTCCCACACAACCCCAACCAGGGCCGGAGACTGAACCGCAGCTGAGGTATGTGCCCTTAACTGGAATCAAACCCGCAACTCTTTGGTCCTTAGGCCGATGCTCTAAGCACTGAGAAAAACCAGCCAGGGCAGAATACACATTCTTTTTATTCTTTTCTTTATTGATTTTAGAGAGAGAGGGAGGGAGAGGGAGGGAGAGAAAGAAATGTCGATGAGAGAGAACATCGATTGGCCACCGCCTGCATGCCCCTCACTGGGGATCAGGCCCACAAACTGGGCATGTGCCCTGACCGGGAATCGAACTGGCAACCTCTTGGTGCATGGGTCGACGCTCAACCACTGAGCCACACTGGCCGGGCAGAATCCACATTCTTTATAAATGCCCGGGAAAGAATACCAAGATAGACCATACTCTAGGCCCAGAACAAACCTAAATAACTTAAAAGAATTTAAATCATACAGATTTTATTCTCTGATCACAATGGAATCAAACTAGTAATCAATAACAGAAAGAGAACAAGAAAGTCTCCAAACATTTGGATACTAAGCAATATACTATTAAATAGTACATGAGTCAAAAAGGAAGTCTCGTGGGAAATTAAAAAATATACTGAACTAAATAAAAATTAAAATACAATAGGTCAAAACTTGTGAAAAACAGCAAAGCGGTGCCGAGAGGAAAATTTGTTGTGCTAAATTTATATACTGGAAAAGAAGAAAAGCCTCAAATCAATAATCTGTACTCCTACCTCAGTAATATAGTAATAGAAGAGAAAAATATAAGCCCAAAGCAAGCAGAAAGTAGAAAATAATGAAGATAAAAACAAAGTTCATAAAATTGTAAGTAAAAAAATAGAGAAAAAAATCAATGACAAAAAAGTTAGTTCTCTAAAAAGGTGAATAAAATTGACAAATCTGACAAAAAAGAGAAAAGACACAAATTGCCATATCAGGAATTAAAGAGAAAATATAACTACTGATCCTGCAGACATAAAAAAGATAGTAAGTAAATATTACAAACATTTCTACACATATAAATTTCAGGACTTTGGTGTGATGGACTAAGTAAAAAAAAATCCCACAAATCATTCCAATTCACTTGGTATAGCATAGATAATTTAAATAGCCCCATAACTTCTTAGCAATTAAATTAATAGTTTAAATCTGAGGACAAGATTGTTTCACTGGAGAATTCTTCCAAATGTTTAAAGAAGAATAAATCCTACACAATCTCTTTCAAAAATAGAAGCAGAGAGAACACATTCCAACTTTTTAAAAAATGATGTTGGTATTACTATAATTCCAAAACCAGAAAAAGAGTACAAAGAAGAAAACTATCAACCAACATATTTCAAGAATATAGACAGAAAAGTCATTAACAAAATGTTAGCAAATAAAATTCACCAAAATATAAAAATAATTATAATACACAATCAAGCAGAGTTTATTGTGGGAATACAGACAGTTCAATATTCAAAACATTATTCAATGAAATCCACCATATTAACAGAACAAGAAAAAATAACATGATCATATTAAATGACACAGAGAGAGCATTTGACAAAATTCAACACTCATTCATAATAGAAGCTCTCAGAAAGTAGAAACACAGGGGAGCTTTCTCAAATTAATAATAAGCATGTTCAAAAAAATCTACAGCTTATTATCATGCTTAATGAAAGACAAGGCTTTCTCCTTAAGATCTGGAATGAAACAAGAATGCCCGTTCTTCCCACTCTTATTTAACATAGTGCTGGAAATTCTAGTCAGTGCAATGAGACAATAAAATAAAATAAATGGAATACAGATCTGAAAGGAATTTAAAACTGTCCTTAATTGCAGATGACACAATTGGCTACATAAACATTCCAAGGAATTTACAAATAAATCTTAGAACTAATAAGTGAGTTCAGCAAGTTCTCAGGATATAAGAACAATATAAAAAATCAATTGCATTCCTATATACTGACAATGAGCACATGGACACTGAGATAAAAAATACAATACCAACACCCTGGCTGGTGTGTCTCAATAGTTAGAGTGTTGGCCAGCACACTGAAGGGTCATGGGTCTGATTCCCAGTCAAGGGCACGTACCTGTGTTGCAGGTTCAATGCCCAGCCGAGTCAGGTTGTGTGCGGGAGGCAACCAATTGATGTGTCTCTCTCACATCGATGTTTCTCTCTCTCTCTCTCTCCCTCCCTTCCACCTTCCATCCCTTCCACTCTCTTTAAAAATCAGTGGAAAAAATATCTTTGGTTGAGGATTAACAACAACAACAAAATACAATTCCACTTATAGTTATACAAAATTAAAATACTTAGGTATAAAGCCAACAAAACATGCATTGAAAACTATAAAATACTGATGACAGAAATCAAAGATGATTTAAAATATTTTTTACTTGATTTTTTAGAGAGAGAGGAAGGGAGAGAGAGATAGAAATATTGATATGAGAGAGAAGCATCGATTGGCTGCCTCCTGCATGCCCCTATTGAGGATCAAGCCCGCAACCCAGGCATGTGCCCTGACCTGGAACTGAACCAGGACTTCTCAACCCATGGGATGACGCTCAATCCACTGAGCCACACCAGCTGGGCAAAGATGATTTAAATAAAGGTACAGACATACCATGTTCATGTAGTAGAAAACTCAATATAGTAAATAAGTAAATTCTCACCAAATTGATCTATAGATTTACCACAATTCCTATAAAAATTGCAGCAATATTTTAATAGACATAAACAAGATAATTCTAAAATTAATATGGAGAGCTAAAGGAAGTAGAATTGTAAAATGTTTTAAAGGAGAATAAAGTGAGAAGAATTGGTGAATCCAATTTCACAACTTATATATAGCTACTGTAATCAAGATTGTGGTATTGGAGGAGTGATAGATGCAAATATCAATGGAACATAACAAAGAAAATAGAAATAACTCTGTACAAGTACAGCCAACTGATTTTTCACAGAGGTGCAAAAGCAATTCAATGAAGGAAGGATAATTTTTTCAATGCATGGTGTTGGAAGAATTGGACACTAATAGACATAAAAAGAACCTTGACCAAAACCTCATGCCTTATACAAAAATTTCTAAATGGTTCACAGACTTAAATGTAAAATGTAAAATTATAAAGCTTTTATTTATTTTTTTAACTTATCTTTATTGTTGAATGTATTACAGATGTTCCTCATTTTTTTCCCCCATTGACCCCCTCCTCCCCATTCCCGCTCCCCTCCTGCCTTTCCCCACACTGTTGTCTGTGTCCATTGGTTATGCATATATACATATAAGATCTTTGGTTTATTTCTTCCCATCCCCCAACCCCCTTCCCTTTGAGGTTTGTCAGTCTAACAACCAATTTGTACTTCTTAATCCCTTCACCTTTTTCACCCATTCCCGCAGCCCCCACCCATCTGGTAACCAACAAAAGTTCTCTGTATCTTTGAGAATGTTTCTGTTCTGCTTGTTCGTTTTGTTTGTAGATTCAACTGTTGATAGATATGTACTTATTGCCATTTTGTTTGTTCATATTTTTTTATCTTTTTCTTCAAGAAGACCCTTCAACATTTCATATAATAATGGTTTGGTGGTGATGAACTCCTTTAGCTTTTCCTTGTCTGGGAAACTCTTTGTATGGCCATCGATTCTAAATGACAGTTTTGCAGGATAGAGTAATCTTGGTTGTAGGTTCTTGCTTTTCATCACTCTGAATATTTCTTGCCACTCCCTTCTGGCCTGCAAAGTTTCTTTTGAGAAATCAGCTGACAGTCTTATGGGAACTCCCTTGTAGGTAACTAACTTCTTTTCTCTTGCTGATTTTAAGATTCTCTCTTTGTCTTGAACCTTTTGCATTTTGATGATGATGTGTCTTGGTGTGGGCCTCTTGGGGTTCATCTTGTTTGGAACTCTCTGTGCTTCCTGGACTTGTGTGTCTGTTTCCTTCACCAAGTTAGGGAAGTTTTCTGCCATTATTGTTTCAAATAGGTTTTCAATTTCTTGTTCTCTCTCTTCTCCTTCTGGCACCCCCAAGATGCGAATGTTGGCATGCTTGAAGTTGTCCCAGAGGCTCCTTACACTATCTTCATTTTTTTGGATTCTTTTTTCTTTTTGCTGTTCTGATTGGGCGTTTTTTGCTTCCTTATATTCCAAATCCATGGTTTGCTTCTTGGCTTTACCTACTCTACTATTGATTCCCTGTAAATTATTCTTTATTTCAGTTAGTGCCTCCTTCATTTCTAACTGTGCATCCACCATTTCTGACTGGTCCTTTTTTATGCTCTTGAGGCCCTCACTAAGTTCACTGAGGTTCTCACTAAGTCCACTGAGGTTCTCACTAAGTCCATTGAGCATCCTTATAAACAGTGTTTTGAACTCAGCATCTGTTAGGTTGTTTAACTCCATTTCACTTAGTTCTTTTCCTGGAGTTTTGTTCTGTTCTTTCATTTGGGACCTGTTTCTTTGTCTCCTCATTTTGGCTGCCTCCCTCTGTTTGTTTCTATGTATTACTTAGCGAGAGGTGTGGGGCTAGCTGAGACCAGATGTTGCTTGTTTGAAAGAATTTAGGAAAAGCTGAAGCAGGCTCCAAGCCAGGCCAATCCTATGGTAAAGCAACTGGCAACAGCTTGGGTGGGCCTGAAAGTTGGGTGGGGCGGGGCCTCAGGGAGTTACCAGGGCGGGGCAAACAGTGTGAGCCAGGTAGCTGGAGTCCCAGATATGGCTGAGTCTGCCGGCCCAGGGAAGGGCTCACCAAAGGAACAAAGGCCTCTGACAGCACGTCTGTCCAGGAGAAAGCTGCCTCCCCAGCCCTCGCTCCAATGCCAAACAGCTCAGTTCTTCCCCATATGACTCTGGTGCCTTTCAAGCTGCCTCCCGCACGCCGGAGCCTGGAGGGAGCGAGTCCGAGTAAGTCCGTGCGCGGGCCCTTTAAGAGGAGCTGCCGGGGGCTCCAGCTGCCTCAGCCTCAGTTCCCGCTGGTTTTCCAGCCAGAAGTGATGGGGATTCTCTTCCTGGCGCTGGAACCCTGAGCTGGGCTCCTGGTGTGGGACGGGGACCCCTCAGTCCTCAGGGAGGACCTTCCCAGCCAAGGTATCCTAATTTTTACCCGCCACACGTGGTTGTGGGACCAGCCTGTCCGCCTCCGCCCCTCCTACCAGTCTCGATGTGGCTTCTTCTTTAATTTCGTCGTCGTAGGACTTCCGTTCAGCTCGATGTCAGGCAGTTTTGAATGATGGTTGTTCTGTAGTTTAGTTGTAACTTTGATGTGGTTGTGGGAGGACGCTATACCGTGTTTACCTACGTCGCCATCTTGACCGGAAGTCCTAAAATTATAAAGCTTTTAGAAGATAACATAGAAAACAATCTTTGCAACCTAGGGCTTGTTGAAGTTTTAGATGTGATCCCAAAGCATACTCAATTAAAAAATCAATAAATGGGATGTCACAATTTTTTTTAAAATACTGTCCTGAAGACTCGTGTTAAGAGTATGAAAAGTCAATCTACAGACTAGTAGAAAATATTTGTAAACCACCTATTTGACAAAATTCTCATATCTAGAATATATATATAAAAACATTTCAAAGTTCAAGAGTAACAAAACAAACACTTCAATTAGAATACAGACAAAATCATGAACAGACATTCCACCAAAGATGTCAAATCCATGAAAAAATTTTCAACATTGCTAATAACTAGGAAAATGCAAATTGCAATCACCATTAAGTATCAATGCAGAGCTATTTAAATGACTAAAATAAAAAATTGTGACAATACCAAATATTGGTGAGATGCAAAAAACTGGATCACTCATACATTGCTGGTGTTAATTTAAAATGATAGAACCACAACTACCATATGACCCAGCAATTATACTATTGGGCATTAATCTCAGGGAAGTAGGAATTCATGGTCACACAAAAACTTGTACACAGATATTTATAGCAGTATTAGTCAAAATAGTAAAAAATGTAAATAATCTAAATGCTCATCAACTTGTGAATGGATAAACAAACCGTGGCATATCCATACCATGAACTACTACTCAGCAATAAAAAGTAATATACTACTGCTACATAAAAAATAAAATCTGGATGAATCTTCAGAGAATTATGCTGAGTAAATAAACAAAACAATCTCCAAGAGTTACATAATGTATATTTCTATTATATAATATTCTTGAAATTATAGAAATGAAGAACAGGTTTTAAGGAGGGGATGGGGGCCAGAAGGAAGTGAATGTATTTACAAAAAAAAATAATAATAATAACAACAACATGAAGGAATGAATCCTTGTAGAAAGGTACTATATCTTGACTATATCAAAATCAATATTTATTTGTGATGTATTCTAGTTTTTGCATATTATTATTGGGGAAACTGGATAAAGGGTATGCAGAATCTCTCTGTATTTTTTGTTATATTGCCATGTGAATCCACAATTATCTCAAAATTTTAAAAAATTAATTACAAAGAAAATATATGAGCTTGTCATTTCCATTCTCAAAACTTTTTGATGGCTGTCTAGTAGCTCACGATATTACAAAGTCCTTCAAGATCCAACTCCTGCTCAACTATTTCCCTAATCTTACTTTCCAGCCCTGCCTCCCTATCACCCCTCCCCCTTCTCATACCATTAAATATTCAGAGCAGCCATAAACCTATACAGGGCCTTTTTAAAAAAATATTTTTCTTTATTGATTTTAGAGAGAGAGGAGGGGAGAGATGGAAACATTGATGAGAGAGAACATCAACTGGCCGCCCCCTGCATGCTCCCCACTGGGGATCAGTCCCACCATCTGGACATGTGCCCTGACTGGGAATTGAACTGGCGACCTCTTGGTGCATGGGTCGATGCTCAACCACTGAGCCACACTGGCTGGGCCTATACAGGGCCTTTGTGAGTTTTTTTTAGGAATATACCCTAAGAAGCCTGAAACACCAATCAGAAAAAATACATGTACCCCCATGTTCATAGCAGCACTATTTACAATAGCTAAGATCTGGAAACAGCCCAAGTGTCCATCAGTGGATGAATGGATAAAAAAGCTGTGGTACATATACACAATGGAGTACTATGCAGCTGTAAGAAAGAAAGATCTCTTATCCTTTGAGACGACGTGGAGGGACCTCGAGAGTATTATCCTAAGCGAAACAAGCCAAGCAGAGAAAGACAAATATCACATGATCTCACTTATTTGTGGAATATAATGAACATAGCAGTCTGAGGAACAGGGTAGACCCAGAGACGTGGAAGTAGGGTATAAACTGACACCCCTCAGGAGAGGGGGTGGGGGGGAGGGAAGAGATAAACCACAGAACTTGTGCACATGTATGCATAAGTGATGGACATGGACAACAAAGCTGGGGACAGGGTGGGGGGATGGGGAGGAGGGTGTCAATGGGGAAAAAAAGGAGAAACCTCTGTAACAAAAATAAATTAATAAAATAAAAATAAAAAATAAAAAAAAAATAAATAAAAAAAATAAAAATCTCACGACTTTGCACTTTTGTGCAAATGAAATGAAACACACCCGTACTTCTGATAAAGGTAGCTGTATGTTTAGGATCACAGCTAGATGGACAGAAAATTGAATATATTTCTATCAGTACATAAGCCTTTAGTGATTTTCACCTGGTCCATGGTGATATCTTCCTTACTGGTCTCAAGTCCTAGAAATTCTATCTCTTGAACCTTGGTTCTTATCATCATTCTTGACTGCGCCCTGCTCCTCCAACCAGTCCTATAATTGTCTGCTTTTCTGACAGTGTACCCTACTAGATTAGAAACTGTTAGTGGACAGGGAATTTATCTGCTTTATCAGTCTGCTCAGGTCCCAATGCAGGGCCTGGCACAGAGTAGGTGCTCACACATTGCTTTGTGAACTGAATTAAATTTGCTGAGCTCCTCCATTAAGTCCTCCCTTCCCCCTAGCTTCCTCTGACTCTCAGAAGTTAAAAGGCTGAAAAGTCACTTTATGGATCTAAGTGGGTGGAAAACAGAACCTTGTTCAAATTATATAAGTGCTTGGATCATTGTACTGTAGCCAACTCAACTGCTTCTTAAGGTGCCTTGGATTTAAGGCCACAAGGTGAACAAGCAGGATTATAGGTCATAGCTCCTGAACGTGAGGAAGACTAATTGAGATGAAGCCATCTATGCATGAAGCCCTCCCTGCCTGTTGGTAACCACAACGAGCTGCACCATTTTCTGCTTTGGGTTTGAATTTATATTCCTTCATCTGAGGAGCACTTTACTACTTGGACGTTTATTTATTATTTAGTTATTCTTTGATTTTTAGACACATGTCCTCTGCCTTAAAAGCTTACAGGCAGAAGTCCAAAAAAGTATCATTAATTAAAGACATTTAAAATGATGGACAGAAACCATAATAAAGAAGAAAAACAAGAAATGCAAAAAAATGCTGTCTCATTTGTTGTACTTTTTGCCCAACAAGTTAAAAACTGATCCCAGAATTCTTTCACATGCATGCTTTTATTGAGCTCCTTTTGTTTGCAGAGCCTATAAGGAGCTTTTGATGTAGTTGACAAGAATGAATGCAGGCAAAGAGAAAGGATAATTCAACAACCAGTGGCATATCTGTGGTGGTCTTTAATGAACGTTCTACCAAGCCACCCTACAGGAATAAATGAAGAATTTCCCCCCACTAGTAGTGCAGGAAGTGACAGAGGAATATGGCCCTCAGCTATCAACCTCCATTAGGAATTTTCTTATTTGAAGACAACTGCTTTGCCTAAGGTCATGCCCCTATTCCAGAGCTAGGGCAAAGAGGTATGTCTCCAATGTGTGGTACATACTGGGATATAAAGGCTTTGTCACCTTACTCCAACTCCAGAGACAACTCTGAAGAATCATTCCAGTTTCAGAATTCCCTGAGGCCTCTGTTGTTATTGCATTGTAGCTCAATTCTCTCTGCCAAATCCTGCTTCCTTTTCTTCCTTTCCATAGGCATTGATCTCAAGAGTACTCATAATGTACCTCCTGCATGCTAAACTATGACACTGATTTAGAGACACTCCAACCTGTGACTTCTTTTTTCAGGGTTCCAAAAATGGATCTTGAACATATTTGGACTCCTCTGCTAGGTTGTAAGTTTCTCATGGGCAATGACTTCGGGATCTTATTCACATCCAGCCCATTGTCTGGCAGGCACATAGTATATGTTCAGGAAATCTTGATAGAATTTAATTTAATAACCCTAATAATGAAATAAATGACTGGGGAAAGAGAATTCTCAGAAATGTAGTGATTCAGAAGGTAAGCACTGGGCTAGAATATCTATGTATCTGTCTGGGGACAAAAAGTGACCACATACTAACCCGGACAAGGTCAAGAAAGGCCAGCATGGAGGCCTTACAAACTCAGAGATCTAAAGACATAAGATGATCCAAACCTAAAACTTTTTAACTAAAAGCCATTCATGGGGAGTAGTCAAGTCCTAAGGCAGTATTTTTCCTTAACAAAAGACAATCTTGACCTTATTTGAATCTGTCTATTGTCTTTTTACATCTATGATAACATTCCTTTCGAATGTGAAATAATTTCCCTCCCTCACACCCTCACCCCTCAAAGCACAGGCATCACTCTACAGAGACCACAAATCCCCTCACTGTTATTGTTATCATGTTAATTGTGGACTGTTAACTATCTTGTATTCACCTGTGTAAACGAAGTATGTGTCTATCATTTTACTTTTTATCCTATCCCAGAGGTCTCCTTACTTTCTCCCGCCTCCCTAATCTATCACCAATGGATTTCATGTAACCCACTTCTGTCTTCCCCTTTGATTGTGATATATAAATTAAGGTGCAAAACTGCCATTCTCTGGAGCATAATCTCAATCCCTTGAGGTTTTGATTCCCAGCTATTGTCATCAGTTTGGCTCAAATAAAGTCATAAAAATTCTCTATAGTTTTGAATGTTTCTTAAATTGACATATGTATCCATCTATCAATTATCTATCTAATTATCTAATTTATTTATCTAGTTATTCTCAGTTCAACAATCCTTAAAGATAGATATTATTAGCTCCATTTTGCAAATGCAGAAACAAAAGCTCAGTGTGGTTAGGTACCTCTGCCCAAGTTTAAACTGAGGTATGGCTGACTCCAAAACTTGTTTCACAGAGACCTAAAGAAATAGCAGCATGAGAAAAATGCCTTTGGAGTTAATGTTCTTTACCTCTCAGTTGCTTCTTTTAATTTATTGTCAAATTTAGACCCAGAGTCATAGAAGTAGGGTTCAGACTGACAATCTTCAGAAGGGGGAAGGGAAGGGATAAACCACAGAACTTACATGCATGTATGCATAACCGATGGACATAGACAACAAAGCTGGGGACAGGGTGGGAGAGATGAGGAGGAGAGTGTCAATGGGGGGGAAAAAGGAGAAACATCTGTAACAAAAATAAATTAATTAAAAAAAAATCAAATTTTAGCCCTGGCCGGTTTGGCTCAGCGGTTAGAGCGTCGGCCTGCGGTCCAGAGAGACCCGGGTTCGGTTCCCGCTAGAGGCACGTATCTTGGTTGCAGTTTGTCCCTGGCCCTGGTTGGGTCGTGTGCGTGGCAGCCACTCGATGCCTTTCGCGTCGATGTTTCTCTCTCTCTCTCTCTTCCTCTCTCTCCCTCCCACTCTATCTGAACAAAAAATGGAAAAATGTCCTCGGGTGAGGATTAAAAAGAAAAAAAAAAAAAAGTCAAATTTTAAATGAGAATTTTGTTGTGGGTCTATGTGAAAGTGAGAAGTGAGCTATAGGACTTCAAAAAAACTGTACAAAGAATGGAATATGAGGAATTCTGTTTTGTGTTTTTGTAATGCTGAGGTCATTTTTCTTTCAAGTCAATTCTCATACATTTTTATTGAAAAAATTAATATAAAATATACTGTACAGAAAAGGGTATAAAACAGTGGTTCTCAACCTTCCTAATGCCGTGACCCTTTAATACAGTTCCTCATGTTGTGGTGACCCCCAACCATAAAATCATTTTCGTTACTACTTCATAACTGTAATTTTGCTACTGTTATGTCTTAGGTGACCCTTGTGAAAGGGTCGTTTGACCCCCCAAGGGGTCGCGACCCACAGGTTGAGAACCGCTGGATAAAACATATGTTAAGTTTAACACATTTTGTATGGTGAACAACAGTATAATAAAACATTACTGTCTCAAGAAATCAAGAGATAAAACATCACTGTCTCCCTAGAGTTTCCTGATGTATTCCTAGCCAGTTGTAAGCATTGCCTAGCCTCTACTGGTAATCATAGCTTGGTTTTTCCAGTAATAATTTTTTTTTTTTTTACAGTGACATACATGAGTTTGTATCCCTAAACAATTTAGAGTAGGGATTGACAAACATGGCTTGTAGGCCCAATGCAGCCCACTGCTTGTTTTTGTAAATGGAGTTTTACTGGAGCATAGCTATGCCTATTTATTTATGTATTGTCTATGGCAGCTTATGAACCAAACAGCAGAGTTGAGCTGCAAAAGAATCCGAGTATGGCTTATAAAGACTTAAATGTTTACTATATGGCCCTTTACAGAGAAAGTTTGCTGGTCTTTAACCTAGATTAGTTTATTTATTTATTTTTCTTTTGAAGAGAATAAAAAAATAAGCACTCTTTGGTGATTTGCTTCCCTTCCCTCAACATTGTATTTCTGAGATATATTCACAATGAATCTATTCATTTCTATGCATCAACTGCTAACATATATAAAGAGCAACTATTGTTATAGGACAATGAAAAGCTAGGAAACTTATGGTATATATATTTTTTGTGAAACCCTTGGTTTTATCATTTAAAAAATAATATTAGCCCTGGCCGCTTTAGCTCAGTGGTTAGAGCGTCGGCCTGAGGTCCAGAGAGTCCCGGGTTCGGTTCCCGCTAAGGGCATGTATCTCGGTTGCAGTTTGTCCCCGGCCCTGGTTGGGTTGTGCGGGAGGCAGCCACTCGATGTGTACCTTTCATGTCGATGTTTCTCTCTCTCTCTGTTCCTCTCTCTCCCTCCCACTCTATCTGAACAAAAAATGGAAAAACGTCCTCGGGTGAGGATAAAAATAATAATAATAATAATATTAGCTTTTTCAGGAAATAAAAAATAAACAAAATAAAAATAACCTATATTCTCCAATAAAAAATCATTATTAACATTTTGGAACTTGTCTTTTCAAGTTTTTTCTCTTTACCTCTTTAGTAATGACAATGAAAGCATTACATGCCAAAACCTATGTTTCGTAGGCAAAGCGATACTGAGGAAAATGCTGTCTTAAATATATCAGAAAAAAGATAGTGCAAAATAAATTAACTTAGCTTTTAACTTAGGATGCTGAAAATAGAGTTGTAACATAAATATTTATTTTCCAATTTTGTGTGTGCACGTGTTTAATCCTTTGCTATTAATTCCTTATTTTTCAATATTGCAATCCTTTATATTTCTGAGAGATTTATATCATAATATCCCCTGTGTGCTTACATTCTAACTGCTTTGCTTGTAGATTTTAAAACTATATCATTAGTTAAATAGATACTCATGTCTATTATAGCTTTTTGGAACATTGTTCCTTTTCCAATATAAAATATCCTCTTTGTCCTATTTAAATTACCTTGAATTACTTTGTGTGATTTTATATTGTCTGATATTAATAGTGCTTTAATATTTGATTTCTTGTTCTTATTATTTTCTTTATTCTACAATTTGTATAACATATCAGTTTTCACTTTATTTTTAAACTTTTTTCCCTTTTTCTTTCATTTGTAAAATAAGTATTTCTTTTTTCTTTTTTTATTAATTTCTTTATTACAGATGTCCCTCGTTTTTCCCCCTTTGACACCCTCCTCCCTGCTCCTACCTCCCTTCATTGTACTGTTGTCTGTATCCATTGGTTATGCATATATGCATATAAATTCTTTAGTTTATCTCTTCTCACCCCTCAACCCCCTTCCTTCTGAGGTTTGTCAGTCTGTCTGTTCCCTACTTCCATATTTCAGGCTCTGTTTTGTTCATCAACTTCTTTTGTTCAGTATATTCTACAAATAAGTGAGATCATGTGATATTTGTCTTTCTCTGATTGGTTTATTTCACTTAGCAGAATACTCTATAGGGCCCTCCATGTCGTGTCAATGGGTAAGAGACCTTTCTTTCTTACAGCTGCATAGTACTCCATTGTGTAAATGTACCATGGCTTTTTTATCTACTCATCTACTCATGGACACTTGGGCTGTTTCCAGATCTTAGCTATTGTAAATAGCGCTCCTGTGAATGAAGGGGTGCATATATTCTTTCTGATTGGTGGTTCAGGCTTCTTAGGATACATTCCTAGAAGTGGAATCACTGGGTCAAATGGCAGTTCCATTTTCAATTTTTTGAGGAAACACCATAGTGTTTTCCATAGTGGCTGCACCAGTCTGCATTCCCACCAGCAGTGTACTAGAGTCTCCTTTTCTCCACACCCTTGCCAGCACTTGTTGTTTGATGATTTGTTGATGGCAGCCATTCTGGTAGGTGTGAGGTAATACCTGATAGTCGTTTTAATTTGCATCTCTCTCATGATTTGTGACGTTGAGCATTTTTTCATATGTCACTTGGCCACTTGTATATCATGTTTGGAGAAGTGTCTATTCAGGTCTTCTGCGCATTTTTTAATTGGGTTCTTTGTCTTCCTTTTGTTGAGTTGTATAAGTACTCTATATATATTGGAAATTAACCACTTATTCAATGTATCATTGGCAAATATGTTATCCTATACAGTGGGTTCCCTTTTCATTTTGATGCTGGTTTCTTTTGCTGTGCAGAATCTTTTTAGTTTGATGTAGTCCTATTTATTATTTTTTTCCTTTGTTTCTCTTGCCCTAGGTGATGTATCGGTAAAATTCTACTATATGTGATGTCTGAGATTTTGCTGCCTACATTTTCTTCTAGGATTTTTATGGTTTCATGAGTGACATTTAAGTCTTTTATCCATTTTGAGTTTATTCTTATGTGTGGTGTAAGATGGTGATCTGCATTCATTTTTTTTCAAATGTAGCTGTCCAATTTTCCCAGCACCATTTATTGAAGAGACTGTCTTTTCTCCATTATATGCTTTTGCCACCTTTGTCAAATATTAGTTGAGCATAATGTCTTGGGTCTATTTCTGGGTTCTCTGTTCTGTTCCATTGATCTATATGCCTGTTCTCATGCCAGTACCAGGCTGTTTTGATTATAATGGCTTTGTAGTATAACCTGATATCCAGACTTGTGATTCCTCCCACTTTGTTCTTCTTTTTCTAGATTGCTGTGGCTATTCCAGTTCTTTTAAAAAAATAAATGATTTTTCTACCTTTTTTCTGTTTTCTATTTACTGAGCGCTCTCTATTTTTTCTTTATATAATAGCACAAACACACACCTACATTCAACTTTTTTCCCTTGTGTTGAATTGATCAAGATTTATCTGCTCTATGTTTTTCTTGTAGTGGATTGGAAATTATAGAAAACAGTTTTTGTTAATGATTATTCTTAAATGTTTATTGAATATTTAAATTTTTATTTTCTATGACACAGCATATTTTTTAATCCTCTCCTGAGGGTATTTTTCCACTGATTTTTCAGATAGAATGGGAGGGAGGGAGAGAGAGACTGAGAGAGACAGAGAGAAACATTGATGTGTGATAGTCATACCGATTGGTTGCCTTCCACATGATTCTAACCAGGGCTGGGATCAAACTGCAACCGAGGTACGTATCCTTGACAGGAATTGAACCTGAAATTCATTGGTCTGGGGGATGACACTCTAACCACTGAGCCAAACTGGCCAGGGCGACACGGCATATTTTTCTATCCCAACTTCCTGATTCTCCAATGGAGTTTAATAAAAATTAAAATTTCTAGAGTTATGTCACTCTAGTGTTTTCCCAATCTCTTTCTCAGGTGTTTCGCATATGGGAACAAAGTGCTCAGAATAGAAAGAACCAGTCATTCAGGTTACCAAGTATTTCATTGTCCATTTATTCTCTGGAAGGTCCTGTCACTGAGTGGATGTAGAAAAGGTGACATATAAGGGTGAGTCAGTATTCCTCTGACTTCTGCACTTTCTGTGGAAGGGGAGTGTTGTTCAAGTTTCTATTGAGTTGAAACACTTGAAACTTTTTTAAAAGGTCAGAGACAGTTTATATTGATCATTTCACATGGTTCAAGTTAGTAGTTGTTATAGAAACTAGGTCTCTGAGTCACAAAAAGAAAGTAGGTAAAAGTTGAGGCACATTCCTTCCTACCTCATATTCATGAGGCAAATTGTGCCATGAGGTAATTCTGAATTATTCTTAAATTAATCTTTCATTTAGTGGAGTTTGCTACCAGATTCTGAAATTACACAGACACTTGATTTTCAGTGTAAATGTGAGGGTTAATTTTTCTTCTGAGTACTTACAGGTATATTCATAGAATGTTGGCAAAGGTTGTGTCAGGAGCTAATGTTAGATGTATTCCTCACACATTATTAGAGTTTTATTGAAGGGTGATTGATGTTAAATAAAATAAACATACTTAAAGTATACAATTTGATGAGTTTTTATACATGCACTTGTGAAATCATCACTGCAATCAATATAGGAACATATCTTTTTTGTAATCTTTTGCTCCTGCCACACTCTGTCACTCCAGCCCCATTCCTGGGCAAACCCTGATCTGCTTTCTGTTAATATAGATTAGTGTTCATTTTACAGAGATTTGTTAGAGAGTACATAGAATTACAGTGTGTACTTTTTTTGCCTGGCTTTTTTCACTTAAAATAATTGTTTTAGGGTTCATTAATGTGTTAGTGTGTAACAATGTTTGCTCATTTTTATTTCTGAGTAGTATGGATGGTTCACATTATGTTTATTCACTTACTTCTGATAGACTTCTTGATGTTTCCAGTTTTGGGCTTTTACAAACAAGATTAGTATAGACATTTGTATACAAGGCATGTATATATGCTTTTATTTCTCTTGGATAAAGACCTAGGACTACAACAGTGAAATGTCTCGGTCATATGGTATATGTTTAGCTTTTGAAAACTTCCAAACTATTTTCTAGAGTGGCTGTGCCATTTGCATTATCTTTAGCAATGTATGAGAGTTCTAGTTTCTCTATATCCTTGCCAAACTGGCTATGGTCAGCTGTTGCATTTTGGCCATTCTAATAGGTTCTAGTAAGTATGTAGTAGTATCCTATTATGGTTTTAATTCAAATTTCTTTGCTGATGATGTAGAACATATTTTACATGCTTACTTTCCATTAATGGTAGACTCTCCTTGCTGAATTATTAAAATATTTTCCCCATTTTTATTGGGTTGTTTGTCTTTCTTTGAGTTGTAAAGTTTCTTCACATATTCTAGATTATGTGTTCATCAGTTTCTTAATCTTTATCTTATATCTTGTGCTTTTTTTGTCCTATTTAAGAAATTTTTTCTCAAGGTCACTAAGATTTTCTCCTGTATTTTTTTGAGAAGTTTTATAATTTTAACTCTCATGTTTAGGTCTGTGATACATTTAAAGTTTCTTTTGCATGAGGTTGAAGTTGTGTGTTTTTTTTGTTTGTTTGTTTGTTTTGCCTATGAGTATTCAATTTTATCAGCACTATTTATTATAAAGATTATTCTTTTCCCATTAATTTGCCTTAGCACTTTTACAAAATAATATAGGATATGAATGGATCTATTTCTATACTCTTTTTCTGTTCAATTATCTAGATATCTATATGTAAAGAGCACACTTTCTTTTTTTAACCACTTTATTGAGGTATGATTAACATTTAAAAAGCTATAGATATTAAATTTATACAATTTGATGAATTTGGGGATAAATATACTACCTGTGAAACTATCACTATCAAGGCTATAAACATATTCATCAGCTTCCAAAGTTTCCTTCCACCACCTTTATTTATTCTTACCATATATAAAAAATAAAATAGCACACTTTTTGATTACTATAGTTTTATAATACAGTCGGCCCTCGTTTATCGCAGTTTATAAGTTCCAGAATCTACCGCTATAAATGAATTTCCGCGAAGTAGGATTCTTTATTTATATACAGTTGTCCCTTCGCGCTTCGACTTTCGCGGTTTCACTCTATGGAGGTTTTTTCAAATACTATACTATATCGAAAAAACCGCCATAGAGTGAAGCCGTGAAAGTCGAAGCGTGAAGTCACGAGGGACAACTGTAAGTCTTAAATTATGGTAGTATAAGTCTTCAAACTTTGTTCTTTTCACAATTGTGTTAGCTAGGTCATTTTTGTTTGCATATGAATTTTAGAATCAGGTCATCAGTTTATGTAAGAATTATTGCTGGCATTTTTTCCTTGTAACTTTTTACTGATATACAATTCACATGTAATTTACATGGAAATTTATATTTTATTTACTGATATGTAATTGATATACAAGTTACCATGTCAAATGCTTGCATGTCCCTTAAGAACTTCCTGTTTACTATAGTCTTGTGAGTTTCCTGGACCTTGATTGGGAGTCTTAAAAGTTACAGTGCTATATACAGGGTCCAAACCCTTCACTCAACAGAGAGATCCTAAGAGGTGAAGATTCCCTCCTAATTGCATGGTGCTATACTAGGGGTGAGATTTATGTCAAGAGTGTGTCTTAAAAAAATTTATTTTTCAATTACAGATTACATTCAATATTAATTTGTATTAGTTTGAGGTGACATTTTCTACCTGTTTCAATGTGGGTATTTTTTTCATTCACCCAATGTGTATGACTCATTTGGCTAGTTTCTGGATGTCTTTCAGAGAGAATTGCTTTGCTTAGTGTGTAGCTATACATTTGGTGCATCTGTGAGAGGAGGGTTCATGAGTCTCCTATTTCACCATCTTGGTTGACATCTTATTCTTCATTTCTGAAGAACAGTTTTATGCAACCCAATATGTGCCCTTGACTGGAATTGAACCTGCAACCCTTCCATCTGAGGGCCAACACTCTAACTGCTGAGACAAACAGACCAGGGCTTCATCGTTTTTTAAATTACATTTATTGGGGTGACATTGATAAAATTAAATAGGTTTCAAATGTACAGTTCTATGATATATCATCTATATATTTAATTGTGTGCTCACCACCCAAAGTTAAATCTTCCATCACCATATATTTGACTCCCTTTACTCTTTACTACACCCACCCTCCCTTCTCTCTGGTTACCACCATAATGTTATCTGTGTCTATGAGTTTTTGTTTGTTTGTTTTTTTGCTGCTTTCAGTTTTATATCCCACATAGTGAAATCATATTTCTTGACTTTTTTCTGTCTGATTATTTTATTTAGCATGATATTCTCAAGATCTATTCATGTCATCACAAATGGCAATATTTCATCTTTTCTGAAGAAAGAATAGTATTCCACTGTACCTCATCTTCTTTAACCAATCATTTATTAAGGGACACTTCAGCTCTTTCCATGTCCTCCATATTTTTATCCTATTATTATCATCACACAAGTTGGATTTTTGAACAACTCATCAACACAGTTTTATAATTATTATTTAATGCTAATGTCTTTTTAAAACATAGAATAACGGAGTTAAAAACAAAAATTATTTTATACCCTCTTTTTATTTCTATATGTAGTTACTTTTACCAATGCTCTTTATTTTTCCATGTAGATTTGAATTCCTGTGTAGTGTCCTTTTCTTTTTGTCTCATAATTTACATCCTCATGATTATTTTTAAACTGGCAATTTGTACTTCTTAATCACTTTTACCATTTTATCCATTAGCCCTACCCTCCTCCCATCCGGAGACCATCAGTTTCATCTATGCATCTATGAGTTTGTTTCTGTTTCACATAATACCCTCTAGGTCCATATATTTTGTTGGAGATGGTAAGATTTCTTTTTTTTTTTTCATGGCTGAATTTTATTCCATTGTATGTACTATCTGTTATGTATCTATTTGTCTATTGATGTAAACATAGGTTGCTCCATATTTGGCTATTGTAAATAATGCTTCAATAAATATAGGGGTGCATATATATTAGTGAAATGAGTTTTTAATGTCTTCAGATAAATACCCAGAAGTAGAAGTTCTGAGACATATGATAGTTCATCCTTTAATTTTTTTGAGGAAACTCCATATTGCTCTTCATAGAGGTTGCACTAATTTACAATCCCATCAACAGTACAAAAGGGTTCCTTTTTCTCATATCCTTCCTAACACTTCTTGTTTGGTGATTTATTAATGATACTTATTCTGACAAGTGTGAGGTAATATCTCACTGTGGATTTAATTTGCAGTTCCCTGCTCATTAGTGATATTGAGCATCTTTTCATATATCTGTTGATCACTTATATATACTCTTTGGAGAAATGTTTGTTCAGATCCTATACCCATTTTTTAATTTTTTAATGGAATTTATTGGGGTGACATTGGTTCACAAAATTATACTTGTTTCAAGGTTACAGCTGAACAAAACATCATCAGCACATTACATTGTGTACCTACAACCCCAGGCAAAGTCTTTTTCTGTCCCCATTTTCCCTACCTTTGCACACCTCCATCTAACCCCAACCCACTTTTATTCTGGCTATCGCTACACTGTTGTCTGTGTCTATGTATTGTGTGTGTGTGCATTTTTTTTTTTTTGCTTAATTCCCTTCATCTTCTTTTATCCAGCCCTCCACCTCATCCCCAACAACTGTCAATCTGTTTCATGTATCCATGACTCTGGTTATATTTTCTTCATCAGTTTATTTTCTTCATTAGATTCCCCATTTAATTGAGATCATATGGTATTTGTCTTTCTCTGGCAATCTGTTTCCTACCAACATGTTTTGTACAGAGATAGCTTAAAAACTTTTGATTTATTAAAATTCCTAATAGTCCCTTAAAATAGTTTCCCATAGCTTAAAGATCCACTCGTGGAGAAACTTAACTTTAAGAAGAAATGTCTAAGGAGACCTCTACAAATGGTAGGTTCGGAGGGAAAAGTTTTACAAATGCAACTTTAGGTTTCTACCACTGAGAAAGGTGTCCTGTAGGTGGAGGCATCCTCCTATACCCCAGAGGAGATGGTGGTTGGCTATAAGCCAACTCTCATGCTCCTGCAGTAATTGGCATGAGACTTAAAGAGGTGGGTTGTACCAGATATGTCAGAAAATCCCAAGAACAAAAAGGGCCATTTACGTTTTCATTTAGGCTGCTATTGATAGCTCCATAAAAAGACTTAGAGGTGGGTGGAAGATACAATGACAAATACTCCTAAAAATCTGGGGCAATCTCTCTCCCACTCTCTTCCTTCCTTTTAGTCCATGGACCCTGGCCAGGAATAAGCAGGCAGAAAGCAGGAGCCTTTGTAAATGAAACCAAGCTTAAGTTTTAAAAAATTCAAGGAGGCACAGCCAGCTTTTTCCATCAAGGTAATGGGGTGGTCACTGCAGAAGGTGGAGAATTACCATGACAACACTCTTAGAGACCGAATCTGGCAGTAAAGGCATATGTAATGTTACTGCTTGACCTCCACAATGGATTGTGGGACAAAGGGAAATGTGAAATTCCTGGAGATTACAAGAATTGCTCAGATGAAAAAGAGATTTCCCTGAGTAGGAAACTACAAGCAGGGCTCAGTGCCCACTTCTTAGATCTGGTGCTTGCACTGAACACAAGGCATCAATACAACGTAAACATTGCATTGTGTGGATCTAGCACTTTCCAAGAAACAGGGTACCCCTGAAATTAATGACTGTATTTCCCCGGGGCTCCCAGCAAAGGATATTGAAGTTATTTATAGTCAAAAACACATTTTTCTGCCTATGGGCAAGAGGTGAGATCAAGGCACAAATTAATCTGACTTCAACCATTCTTATCCATAGTCCCCTCACTGTTTACTAGCAGCGACAGGAATAAGCCATAGGTTAATTGAAAGAACCCACATTTTCTCTCAGCCAATCCCTTGTAGCAAGACCAGGTTTTTCAGAAATGTTACCTAATTTTTCAAAATCTCAAAGGTGGTTATACTTATATCAGCCAAAATAGACTTTCTAAGTTTAAAATTTTCATAAGAAAAAAAGCAGGTCATTATATAATTATAAAAGTATCCATTCAAGAGGAAGATATAAATATTTTAAATATACACACACTCAACATATTAGCACCTAAATATATAAAGCAAATATTAAGAAAATTAAAGGGAGAAGTAGATAGCAATACTATAATAGTAGGAATATTCAATGCTCCACCTTCCATAATATGTAGATCATTCAGAGAGAAAATAAATAAGGAAACAGAACATTTGAACTATGCTATACATCAAATGAAACTAACAGATATATACAGAACATTTCACCCATCAGTAACAAAATATACATTCTTCTGAAATATATAAAAAACTTTCTTCAGGAAAGGTTCATTAATTTTACAAATGTATCATTCTAGTGGGATGTGTTGATAATGGAGGAGGCTATGCATGTGTGGAGGCATGGTTTATGGGAAATCTTTGTACTTTCTTGTCAATTTGGTTTTAAACCTAAAACTGCTCAAAAGTTAACTAAAAAAATATGTAGAAATAAGCTTAATGAGATATAATTCTTCTACACTGAAAACTATAAAACACTGATTAAAAAATTAAAGCAGACACAATAAATGGAAAGACACCCCACATCCATGGTTTGGAAGAATTAATATTTTTAAAACATTGGTAATCCCAAGTGATCTATAGATTCAATGCAATTCCTACCAAAATTCCAGTGGATTTTTTTTTACAAAAATGGGAAAAATTTTCTAAAATTCTTATAGAATGATGAAAGACCCATAATAGCAAAAGTGATCTTGAAAAAGAAGAATAAAACTGGAGGAGGTATTAAATATCCTGATTTCAAAATATACTACAAAGCGACAGTATTATAACAATGTGGTACTGGCTTAAAAACAGACACATGGATCATCGAAGTAGAATAGAGAGCTCAGAAATAAACCCATGCATACACAGTCAGTCATCTAATCATCAACAAGTGAACCCAGAATATATAATGAAGAAAATATAATCTCTGCAATAAATGCCCCCACTTACAACACATTTCTTAGTGGTAGAAACCTAAAGTTGCATTTGTAAAACTCTTCCCTCCAAACCTACCATTTTGGGGGTTCTCCTTAGATATTTCTTCTCATAGCTAAGGTTCTACAGAGTGGATCTTTAAGCTATGGAAAAACTGGATAACCATACCCCAAATAATGAAATTGGACTTTCATCTTACACCATACAAAAAAATTATCTCAAAATGAATTAGAGAGTTAAACTTAAGATCTAAAACCACAAAATTCCTAGGAAAAAACTTAAGGGAAAAGCTTTTTGACATTGATCTTGGCAATGATTCCTTACATTTGACACAAAAGCATAGGCAACAAAAGCAAAAAGAGACAAATGAGACTACATCAGACTAAAAACTTTCTGAACAGCAAAAGAAACAATTAACAAAATGGAAAAGCGACCTAAAAAATGGAGAAAATATTTGCAAACCATATATTCAGTAAAGGCTTAAAATCCAAAATACATAAGGAACATCTATAACTCAACAGCAAAAAATCAAATCACCTAAATAAAAAATGGGCAAAGGACATGAAGAGATACTTATCTAAAAATGACATACAAATGACCCACTGCTATATAAAAAGGTGCTCAACATCACTAATTATCAAGAAAATGCAAATCAAAACCACAATGAGATATCATCTCATACTTCTTAAGATAGCTATTATTTAAAAAAAGATAACACATATTGGCAAAGATATGGCAAAAGAAATCCTTGTGCAATTAGTGAAAATGTAAACTGGTGTAGCCATTATGGAAAACAATGTGGAAGTTCCTCAAAAAATTCAAAATAAAATTACCATATGAGTTAGCAATCCCACTTGTGGATATTTATTTAAGAGAATTTAAATCAGAATCTCAAAGAGATATCTGTATTCTCAAGTTAATTGTAGTCTTACAATAGCCAAGACATGGAAACAATCTAAGTATCCATCAAAAGACAAAGAAAATTTGATATATACATATATGTATATATATATAAAACAGAAAATTATTCAGCCTCAAAAAAGGAGGAAATCCTCCTATTTGTGACAGCATCAATGAACCTGGAGAACATTATGCTATGTAAAATAAGGCAGGCATAGGACAAATACTACATGCTACTACTTATATAAAGAACCTACAATATTCAAACTTATAGAAGCAGATGGTAAAGTGATGGTTACCAGGAGCAGGTAGGAGGGGGAAACAGGAAGGTATTAGTCAAAGAGTATAAAGTTTCAATTTGCAAGATAAGTCCTAGAGATCTACTGTACAGCATAGTGCCTATAGTTAGCAATACTGTATTGTACACTTAAGAATTTGCTAACAGGGTAGATTTTATGTTAAGCATTCTTTTTTTCTTTTTGGAATTTAATCATTTTTTTTCAATTACAGTTGACATACATCATTATATTAATTTCAGATCTACACCCCAGTGACCAGACATCACATATCTTAATAAGTGATCACCACAATAAATCCCTCACCCATCCAGCACCATGCCTAGTTATTAGAATATTATTTTCTATATTCCTTATGCTATACACTACATCCCCATGACTATTCTGTAACAACCAATTTGTATTTCTTAATCCCTTCACCTTTTTTGCCCACCCCCCCAAATTCCCCTCCCCTCTGGCAACCAACAAAAAGTTCTTTGTATCTATGAGTCTCTTTCTGTTCTGCTTGTTCATTTTGTTTGTAGATTCAATTGTTGATAGATATGTATTTATTGCTATTCTATTGTTCATATTTTTTATCTTCTTCTTCTTCTTAAAGAAGACCCTGCAGTGGTTCTCAACCTTCCTAATGCCGTGACCCTTTAATACAGTTCCTCATGTTGTGGTGACCCCTAACCATAAAATTATTTTTGTTGTAATACAAAATTGTATTTTTTGCTTCATAATTGTAATTTTGCTACTGTTATGTCTTAGGTGACCCCTGTGAAAGGGTCATTCGACCCCCAAAGGGGTCGTGACCCACAGGTTGAGAACCGCTGCTTTAACACGTCATATAATACTGGATTGGTGGTGATGATCTCCTTTAGCTTCTTCTTGTCTGGGAAGGTCTTTATATGTCCATTAATTCTAAATAATAACTTTGCAGGATAGAGTAATCTTGGTTGTAGGTCTTTGCTTTTCATCATTTTGAATATTTCTTGTCACTCCCTTCTGGACTGCAAAGTCTTTTTTGAGAAATCAACTGACAGTCTTATGGGAGCTCCCTTGCAGATAACTAATTGATTTTCTCTTACTGCATTTAAGATTCCCTGTTTGTATTAAACCTTTTGCATTTTAATTACGATGTGTCTTGGTGTGAGCCTCTTTGGGTTCATCTTGTTTGGGGCTCTCTGCACTTCTTGGACTTGTATATCTGTTCCCTTATAAGTTAAGGTAGTTTTCTGTCATTAGTTTTCAGATAGGTTTTCAATTTCTTGCTCTCTCTCTTCTCCTTCCAGTACCCCCATGATACAAATGTTGGGATGCTTGAAATTGTCCAAGAGGCTCCTTACACTACCCTAATTTTTTTGTTGTTGTTGTTGTCTAATTGGTTGTTTTGTGCTTCTGTATATTCCAAATTGATTTGATTCTTAGCCTCACCTACTCTACTGTTGATTCCCTGCAAATTATTCTTTATTTTAGTTAGTGTATCCATCATCTCTTACTGGTTCTTCATTATGTTGTTGAGGTCCTCACTAAGTTCCTTGAGCATCATTATAACCAGTGTTCTGGACTCTGCATCCAGTAGGTTGCTTGTCTCCATTATGTTTAGTTCTTTTCCTGGAGTTTTTTAAAATTATTATTCTTTAATTTGGGACATGTTTCTTTGTCTCCTCATTTTGGCCACCTCCCTGTGTTTGTTTCTATGTATTTGGTAGAGCTGCTATGTCTCCTCAGCTAGGTAGCATGGCCTAATATAGTAAGTGTCCTGTAGAGTCTAGTGGCACAACCTCCCTGATCACCCCAGCTGGGCACTTGAGGTACGCCCCACTGTGTGAGTTATACACCCTTCTGTTGTAATTGAGTCTTGATTGCTGTTAGCATGTCAATGGGAGGGATTTAACCAGGCTGATCAACTGCAAGGACTGGCTGTGACCACTGACCACTGACCTCTGACCAACTTGGAGGATCAACTGTGCAGGAGCCCACCACACAGAGCAGGCCTTACTTCAGCAGGGCTTTGGAACCCACTGAGTCAACCCCTTGAGTGTGTCATTTGTGAAGGTGTTTGGGTGGTGGTGTTTCTATGTGGTCTGAAGCTATCCACCAGGTACGCTGGCTCTAGGGCCTCCTGGGAAGTTCAGGCCAAAGTCAGCCACCACTTGTGTTCTGCCTGGGGCCACTAGGCATAAGCTACAAAGCAATCTGCAGATGGCTGCTTCTTGTGCTGGGTTTGGAGGTGTCCAGGAGAGGCCAAGCTGTGAACCAAGGCTGGCAGCAGGCCTGGGGCCACTTAGCAAGAGGTATTGGGCTCACTGAGACCAGATGATGCTTTTTTGAGAGATTTTAGGAAATCTGAAGCATTAGCCAGGACAGTCCATTTCTATGGTAAAGCCAGTGGAAACAGCTTGGGTGGGGCCAAAAGTTGGGCGGGGCAGGATCCAAGGAAATCACCAGGGTAAGCAAACATGATGAACCAGGTTGGTGGAGTCTCAGATATGGTGCCTATCTGCTAGCTCTGTGGGGGAAGGGCTCACCAAAGGAACAATGGCTTCTGCCACCACTTCTGCCTGGGAGAAATCTGCCCCTCCAACTCTTGCCCTGATGCCAAACAATTCAGTTCCTCCCTATATGACTCTGGTGGCTTTCAAGCTGCTGCCCTTATACTCAAGCTCAGATGGAGTGTGTCCAAGTAAGTCTGTGCATGGGCCCTTTAAGAGGGACTGCTTGAGACTCCAGAAGCCTGAGCCTCCCTCAGCCTCAATCCACACTGTTTTTTATGGCCAGAAGTTGTGGGAACTTCTCTTCCTGGCACTGGAACCCTGGGCTGGGGGGTCTGCTGTGGGCCTGGGACCCTTCAGGGGGGACTCCACAGCAGAGATATCCCTCTTGAATTTTATCTGCCACACATGGGTGTGGGACCAGCCCTTCTGCGCTTCTGCCCCTCCTACCAGTCTTTTTTATTTTATTTTTTTGTTTTTATTTTTTTATCCTCATCCAAGGACATTTTTCCATTTTTTGTTCAGATAGAGTGGGAGGAAGAGAGAGAGAGAAACATCGATGTGAAAGGGACACATCGAGTGGCTGCCTCCTGCACGACCCAACCAAGGCTGGGGACAAACTGCAACTGAGGTACATGCCCCTAGCGGGAACTGAACCCGGGTCTCTCTGGAACACACGGCTGACGCTCTAACCACTGAGCAAAACCAGCCAGGGCCTACCAGTCTTTTTTTAAATTTTTATTGATTTGAGAGAGAGAGAGGAAGGGAGAGGGAGAGAGAGATAGAAACATCGATGAACGAGAACATCAATTGGCTGCCTCCTGCATGCCCCCCACTGGGGATTTGGCACAACCTGGGCATGTGCCCTGACCAGGAATTGAACCAGTGACCTTGGTGCATGGCTTGATGCTCAACCAGTGAGCCACACCGGCTGGGCCCTCCTACCAGTCTTGATGGATTTCTTCTTTAATTCCCTAGTTGTAGGGCTTCCATTCAACTCCATTTAAGGCGATTCTGAATAATTGTTATCCTGTAGTTTAATTGTAATTTTGATGTGGTTGTGGGGGGAGGTGAATACTGCATTTGCCTGCATTGCCATCTTGACCGGAAGTCCTCTATGTTAAGTATTAAGTATTCTTACCACAAAATAAGTTAATAATAATAATAATAATGATGATGATGATGGCAGGAGAAAACTTTTGGAAGTGATGTATATGTTGATTGCATATTTGTGTTGATGGTTTCATGGCTCTGTACTTATATTTAAACTCATGAGATTGTATACATTAAATAGGTACAGTTTTTTGTATGTTAATCATACCTTAATGATGTCGTTTAAAAAACTCTGTATCAAAGTACACAATGAAGAAAGTGAAAAGGTAACCTATGGAATGGGAGAAAATCTTTGCAAATAATGTATTTGATACCGAGTTAATAGTCATAACATATGAAAAACTCTTACAACTCAACAATTAAATAACAACCCTACTAAAATATGAGCAAAGATTTGAATAGACATTTCTCTAAAGAAGATACACAAATGGCCAAACATCACATGAAAACATGTTCAATATCATTAATCACTAGGGAAATACAAATCAAAATTACAATGAGCTACCACCTCACACCCATTAGGATGACTACTATAAAAAATACAGAAAATAAGAAGTGTTGGTGAGGTTGTATAGAAATTGGAACCCTAGTACAGATGGTAATGAAAACAGTTTGATGGTTCCTTAAAAATTAAATTACAGTATAATCTTACAATTCCACTTATGGGTGGAAAACCAAAATAATTGAAAGCAAGTTCTCAAAGATGTATTAGTATGTTTATAGTAGCATTATTCATAATAGCCAAAGGTGAAAGACCCTTAAATTTTGGATAAATGGATAAACAAAAGTGGGAAATATACATGCAATGGAATATTTTATCCTTCAAATAAAGGTAATTCTGACATATGCCTCAAAATTAATAAACCTTGAGGATATTATGCTAAATGAAATAAGCTAGTCACAGAAGTACAAGTACAGTATCACCCTACTTATACGAGGGACCTAGCCTACAGTAGTCAAATTAACAAAGACTGAAAGTAAAATGGTTATGCCAGGGGCTGGGTGGAGAGGGAAATGAGGAGTTATTGTTTAATGGGTATAGAGTTACATTTTTGCAAGATGAAAAGAGTTCTGAAAATAGATGGTGATGTTTATACAGCAATATGAATATACTTAATGTCACTAAAGTATGCATTTAAGAATTGTTAAGATAACTTTTATGTTTTTACTATGAAATGGAAAAATGTTCAATTTTATATGTATTTCACCATAATTTAAAAAATAAATAAAAGGGAGTTAAAAAGCATACCTTGTAGGATTGTGAGGTATTGGTAATATGATACTTGTAAGACACCTAGCAGAATGTTTGGCTCACAGTAGGCACTCAAATCATTGTTAGTTTCTTCTGTCTTTTCTTCTATCTCACCTTATACAATCTTCTCCACATACCTTTTTCTTTCCTCCACATATCTTAGTTTATGACTTAAGCTCTGCCAAACCTCCCACTTCTTAACATACTCCTTTCTTCTTCCTTGCTTCTCTCCTTCCTATATTACTTCTCTCATTCATTTAGTTATTATAGCGAACATCAAGGACTTCCAGGAAGAATGCCTCAACTCTTTTGCCAGGTGGCAAAACCACACTGTTCTCTTCCAAATGCTCTTACCAGCAAAGTACATATCCAAATATGTCAATCAGCATTATTGAATCTACCAGGCTGATGCATACAATTGTGCAGATTGTTCACTACACAATGGTGTCTGGCTGAGAAGGTGAACTGGGTCAATGTGCCCTGGTATAGGCCTAAATTCAAAGAGTGCCTATTTCTAATGTATAGAAAGTCACCATAAGGACCAGTGCCAGCACTGTGAGTTTGTAATTAAAATATTATGAGGCCTTGAGATCAGTCTTGGGGTACTAAATATCCATAGGAAAGATACTAATATCATAGATACTTGCAAGAGAAGAAGGAAAAATAATTCTTATAGGCTCCAGAGATTATGGAAAAGAATAGCTCTTAGATCTCAGCTAGAAAGTGGCCTTTGTAACTCATCTTATACTTTTCCTCATTTTATTACCAAATGGTAATAGCCCCCTACCTGTCACCACTTCCACTAGCCAGCCTCTTATTGAAGATTCTAGAGTGAAGGAAGGGAGATGGAGGCAACCCCTCTGCTTCCAAAGGAGAGAATATACTCTTTTGCTCATTCATGATTCAGAAGTTCTTCATCCCACCTAATCCATTTCTTATACACACAACTGTGATTGACCAAGTATTCAGGCAAAAGACTTACTTTCACTAGGAGAACTAGTATTTTCCTTGGTATTATGTCTACTGAGAATGATGGGAGGAGGGTTGCATATTCAGCAGATGAGTGGGTTCAACTGAAAATATTTCACCACTATGTGTGTATATCACCACTTCCTAACAAACTCTTTCTCTATCTCTCTCCCATTCTTTTTGTCTTTATTTCTGTCTCTTTCTTCTACCCCTCTGAGTGGGTTCTTCATCATCTCTGTAACTTTCCATTGTTCTGGCATCCCGGGAGATAAGAGCCAGTATCATAAACTTTTCTGGGCTCTTCAAACACTTCACTCAATCTTATAGCTGCTCTGAAAATCAGGTCCACAAATTCTACAAATATTTATTAAACACCTGCTATGTTCGAAGAGATGATCCAAGTGCTGAGATAGAGAAAAGAATAATAACAGCTAGCACTTACACAACACCTACTATGTTCCAGACACTCTTTGGCTGCTTTTCATGGAATTACCTCATTTCTTTTTGTTTTTATAACATTATGAGATAGTTACCATTATCATCCCATTTTTCATATGAGGAAACTGATAAACAGAAACGTTAAGTGACTTTCTCAAGGTCATAAGCCTGTTAGTAATGGAGCCATGAAGTCAGGATTCAAATTTCATGTGTCTAGTACCAGAATAGATAGCCTTCCTGTCCTCATGAAGTTTATATTTCAGTCGTGGAGACACAGTAAACATGTAAATAAATCAAAATACAAATTTTATGGTTGTGTTTAGGTCTATACATAATAAATCAGGGTAAGGTGGAAAGAGTGACAAAAGATGTGTATTTCTGATAGGATGATAGGGGAAGGACTGAAGGAAGTGAGGGAGCATGTTAGATATTCTAGGTAAAGTGAACACAAAGCACAAAGGAGCTAAGACAAGAATGAGCAGAAAGGATTCCAGGATTATTAGAAAGGCCTGTGTGCCTGAGATGTGATACAGGAAATGTGTCATAGTGGACAGAATATAGCGAGTAGGGATTGACCGCATCATGTAGGGCCTTGCCAGCTATGGTAAATAGTTGAGATTTTATTTTAAGTATAGTGACATCAGTGCTTTTAAATGGAGAAGAGACTGTACTGTGTTTTTTTATTTTATTTTAATTTAATTTCTTGAGGTAACATTGATTCAAAAAACCATACAGTTTCAATTGCACAACTCAACAAAATATCATCTGCACACAGCTTTATGCACCCACCACCCCAAGCAAAGTCTCTTTTCATCCCCATTCACCCCCACCTTTGCCCACCTCTGCCTACCCCTCGCCCCCATTGCTCTTTCCCTCTGGCTATCACCACAATATTGTCTGTGCCTATGTGAGATATATATATATATATATATATATATATATATATATATATATATATATATATAATTTTTTCTTAATCCCTTCAAATTCTTTCATCCAGCCCCCCAACCTCCCTCCCCTCCAATAGCTGTCAGTCTTCAGTCTGTTTGATGTATCCATGCCTCTGTTTCTATATTGATCATCAGTTTATTTTGTTCATTAGATTCCATATATAAGTGAGATAATATGATACTTATCTTTCTCTGACTGGCTGATTTCCCTTAGAACAATAATCTCCAGGTCCATTCATGCTATCACAAAATATAAGATTTACTTGTTCACAGTATTATAGATGTCCCCCATCCCCCTCTTTTTCCTCCCTCCACCCAGCCCCCACCTCACCCCAGGCCTTCCCCACACTATTGTCTGCATCCATGGGTTATGAATATATGTTCTCTGGTTAATCTCTTCACATTCCCTCCATCCTCCTCCCACCTGAGATCTGTCATTCTGTTCCATGCATCCATGCTTCTGGACCTATCTTGTTCATCAGTTTATTTTGTTCCTTAGATTCCATATATAAGTGAGATCATTTGATATTTGTTTCTCTCTAACTGGCATTTTCACTTAGCATAATAATCTCCATGCCCATTCATGCTGTCAAAAAGAATAAGAGATCCTTCTTTCTAGAGCTACATAGTATTTCATTGTGTAAATGTACCACAGCTTTTTATCCACTCATTTACTGATGGACACTTGGGCTGTTTCCAGATCTTGACTATTAGAAATAATTCTGCAATAAACATAGGGGTACATATATTCTTTCGAATTAGTGTTCTGGTTTCCTTCAGATATACTACCAGGAGTGAGATTGTTGGGTCAAAAAGTTCCATTGTTAATTTTTTCACAAATCTCCATACTGTTTTCCACAGTAGCTGCACCACTCTGCATTCCCACCAATACTGCATGAGGGTTCCCTTTTCTCCAGATCCTTGCCAGCACTTGTTGATTTATTTTATTTTTTTCATATATATATATATATATATATATATATATATATATATATATAAATATATATATATATATATAATTAATTAATTAATTTTTGTTACAGATATTTCTCCTTTTTCCTCCATTGACACCCTCCTCCTTATTCTCATTCTCCCGCCCTTCACAGTATTGTTGTCTATGTCCATTGGTTATACATATATGCATATAAGTTCTTCGTTTATCACTTCCTGCCCCCCACCACCTTCCTCTGAGGTTTGTCAGTCTGATTCCCACTTCTATGTCTCTGGGTCTATTTTGTTCATCAGCTTATTTTGTTCATTATATTCCACAAATAAGTGAGATCATGTGACATTCTGTCTTTCTCTGATTGGCTTATTTCACTTAGCATAATACTCTCCAGTTTCCTCCAGGTCATCTCAAAGAATAAGAGATCTTTCTTCCTTACAGCTGCATAGTATTCCATTGTGATGTGTATCACACCTTTTTTATTGATGAACACTTGGGCTGTTTCCAGATCTTAGCTATTGTAAATAGTGATGCTTTAAACAAAGGGGTGCAGATATTCTTTCTGATTGGTGTTTCAGGTTTCTTAAGATATATTCCTGGAAGTGGAATCACTGGGTCAAATGGCACATCAATTTTTAATTTTTTAAGGAAACTCCATATTGTTTTCCATAGTGGCTGCACCAGTCTGCATTCCCACCAGCAGTGTACTAGAGTCCACTTTTCTCCACACCCTCACCAGCACTGTTGTTTGATGATTTGTTGATGGCAGCCCCTCTGGCAGGTGTGAGGTTATACTTCAGAGTCATTTTAATTTGCATCTCTCTCATGATTAGTGATGTTGAGCATTTTTTCATATGTCTCTTGGCCATCTGTATGTCCTGTTTGGAGAGGTGTCTATTTAGGTCCTCTGCCCATTTTTTAATTGCATTCTTTGTCTTCCTTTTGTTGAGTTGTATGAGTACTCTATATATTTTAGGAATTAACCCCTTATCTGATATATCATTGACAAGTATGGTCTCCCATACAGTGGTTCCCTTTCCATTTTGATGGTTGTTTCTTTTGCTGTGCAGAAGCTTTTTAGTTTGATGTAGTGCCATTTGTTTATTTTTTCCTTTGTTTCTCTTGCCCTTGGCGATATATCTGTGAAAATTTTGCTATGGGTGATGTCTGAGATTTTTCTGCCTATATTTTCTTCTAGGATTTTTATGGTTTCATGAGTGACATTTAAGTCTTTTATTCATTTTGAGTTTATTCTTGTGTATGGTGTAAGTTGGTGGTCTAGTTTCATTTTTTTGCATGAAGCTGTCAGTTCTCCCAACACCATTTATTGAAGAGACTGTCTACTCCATTGTATCTTCTTGCCATCTTTGTCAAATATTAGTTGAACATAAGGTCTTGGGTCAATTTCTGAGTTCTCTGTTCTGTTCCATTAATTTATATGCCTGTTCCTGTGCCAGGACCAGGCTGTTTTGTATAATGACGTTGTAGTATAACCTGATATTCGGTACTGTGATCTCTCCTACTTTGTTCTTCTTTTTCAAAATTGCTGTGGCTATTCGGGGTCTCTTTTGGTTCCATATAAACTTTTGGAGTATTTGTTCTAGTTCTGTGAAATATGTCATTGGTATTTTAATGGGATTGCTTTTAAGCTATAGATTGCTTTGGGTAGTATGGACATTTTAATGATGTTAGTTATTCCAATCCGTGATCAAGGTATATGCTTCCACTTTTTTATATCTTCCTCTATTTCTTTTTTCAATCTCCTGTAGTTTTCTGCAAATAGGTCCTTTACTTCTTTGGTTAAGTTTATTCTTAGGCATCTTAAATTTTTTGTTGCAATGGTAAATGGGATTTTTCTTTGTTTCTCTTTCTGTGTGTTCATTATTGGTGTATAAAAATGCCAATGAATTCTGGGTGTTGATTTTGTATTCTGCCACTTTTCAAAATTAATTTATGAAATCTAATAGATTTTTGATGGAGTCTTTAGAGTTTTCTATGTACAATATCATTTTATCTGCAAATAATGAGAGTTTCATTTCTTGCTTTCCAATTTTGGATCCTTGTTATTTTTTCTTCTTGTTTGATTGCTATGGCTAAGACTTACAGTACTATGTTGAATAAGAGAGGTGAAAGTGGACATCCCTGTCTTGTTCCTGTTCTTAAGGTAAATGCTTTTAGTTTTTGCCCATTGAGTATAATGTTAGCTATAGGTTTGTCATATATGACCTTTATTATGTTGAAGTATGATTCTTTTATTCCCACTTTGCTGAGAGATTTTTTAAAAAATGGGTGGTGTATTTTGTCAAATGCTTTTTCAACATCTATTGATATGATCATATTATTTTTATCTTTCATTTTGTTTATATAGTGTATTACATTTATTGATTTATGAATTTTGTACCAGCCTTGCATCCCTGGGATAAATCCCACTTGGTCATGGTGTATAGTTTTAAAAATATATTGTGGATCTGATTTGGTAAGATTTTGTTGAGGATTTTGGCATCTATGTTCATCAAGGATATTGGCCTATAATTTTCTTTCTTTGTAGTGTCTTTATCTGGTTTTGGGATTAGGATTATGCTGGCTTTATAAAAAGAGCTTGGAAGTCTTCCTTCCTCTTGAATTTTTTGGAATAGTTTGACAAGAATGGGTGTTAGTTCTTCTTTGAATGTTTGGTAAAACTCCCCTGTGAAGCCATCTGGACCAGGGCTTTTGTTTGCTGGGAGTTTATTTATTACTGCTTCTATTTCCTCAATAGTTATTGTTCTGTTCAGGTTTTCTGACTCTTCCCAGTTGAGTTTTGGAAGACTGTATGATTCTAAGGATTTATCCATTTTGCCTAGTTTATCGAATGTGTTGGCATATACTTGTTCATAGTATTTTCTTACAATGATTTGTATTTCTGTGGTGTCAGTTGTTAGCTCGTCTCTTTCATTTCTGATTTTATTAATTTTGGTCCTCTGTCTTTGTTTCTTGGTGAGTCTGGCTAAAGGTTGATCAATCTTTTTATCTTTTCAAAGAACCAGCTCCTGGTTTCATTGATCTTTTGTAGATTTTTGTTTTTATTTTTTATCTCTCTGTCATTTATTTCCACTTTTATCTTTACTATCCTTCTTTCTACTAACTCTGGGTTTTTTCATTGTTGTTTTTTTGTATCCTCACCCGAGGACATTTTTGCATTTATCTTCAGGTAGAGCAGGAGGGAGAGAGGGAGGAAGAGAGAGAGAGAAACATCGATGTGAGAGAGACACACCGAGTGGTTGCCACGCACACTACCCCAACCAGGGCCAGGGACAAACTGCAACTGAGGTACGTGCCCTTAGCAGGAACCGAACCTGGGACTCTCTGGTCCACAGGCCGATGCTCCAATGGCTGAGCCACACCGGCCAGGGCTAACTCTGGATTTTCATTTTTGTTTTCTTTCTAAATCTTTAAGTTGTTGGATTACATAGTTTATTTTAAAACTTTTCTTGTTTCTTGAGGTAGGCCTGTACTACTATGAACTTCCCTCTCAGGACTGCTTTTGCTGTGTCCCATAGATTTTGTGTTATTGTGTGTTCATTTTCAATAGTTTGAAGGACGTTTTTTATTTCTTTCTTGATCACATTGATAACACATTCATTGTTTAATAACATGCTATTTAGTCTCCATGTGTTTGAATGTTTTTGAGTTTTTTTATTGTAATTAATTTCTAGTTTCATGCCACTGTGATCTGAGAAGATGCTTGATATGATTTCAATCTTCATGAATTTGTAGAGACTTACTTTGTGTCCTAACATGTGGTCTATCTTTGAGACTGTTCTGTGTGCACTTGAGAAGAATGTATATTCTGCAGCTTTGGGGTGAAATATTCTGTAAATATCAATGAAGTCCAACTGATTTAATGTATCATTTAGGGACTCTGTTTCCTTGTTAATTTTTTGTCTAGAAGATCTATCCAGTGGTGTCAGTGGGGTATTAATATCACCTACTATGATTGCATTTGGTCTCTCCCTTGAAGTCCTCCAGAAGTTTTTAAATATATTTGGTCTTTCTATATTGGGTGCATATATGTTTACCAGGATTATATCCTCTTGTTGGATTGATCCTTTCAATATTATGTAGTGAACTTCTTTGTTTCTTCTTATGGCCCTTGTTTTGAAGTCTATCTTATTAGATATGAGTATTGCTACACCAGCTTTTTTTTCATTTCCATTTGCCTGGAAATTTTTTTCCATCCCTTCACTTTCATACTGTGTGAGTCTTTTGTTGTGAGGTGGGTGTCTTGTAGACAGCATATATATGGGTTGTGTTTTCTTATCCAATCAGCTACCCTATGTCTTTTGATTGGAGCATTTTTTTTATCCTCACCCGAGGACATTTTGCATTTATCTTCAGATAGAGCAGGAGGGAGAGAGAGGAAGAGAGAGAGAGAGAGAGAGAGAGAGAGAGAGAGAGAGAGAGAGAAACATCAATGTGAAAGGGACACATCAAGTGGCTACTTCCCGCACGACCCCAGCCAGGGCTGGGGACAAATCGCAACCAAGGTACATGCCCTTGACTGGAATCAAACCTGCGACTGACTCATTGGTCTGGCCAGGGTGATTGGAGCATTTAAGCCATTTACATTTAAAGTTATTATTGATAGGAACTTATTTGTTGCCATTTTAATTTTATGCCTGTGTTCCTCTTGCTATATATATTTCTTCTTTTTACAACAATCCCTTTAGCATTTCTTTCAGTGCTGGTTTGGTGGTAGTAAATTCTTTTAACCTTTTTATTTTTGTCTGTGAAGCTCTTTATTTCACCTTCAATTTTGAATGATAGCCTTGCTGGATAGAGTAGTCGTGGATTCAGTCCCTTGTTTTTCATTACTTCGTATACTTCATGCCACTCCTTCTAGCCTGCAGTGTTTCTATTGAGAAATCAGACGACTGTCTAATAGGGGCTCCCTTGTAGGTAACTTTCTGTCTCTCTCTTGCTTCCTTTAAGATTCTTTCTTTGTCTTTAATGTTTGCCATTTTAATTATGATGTGTCTAGCTGTGGGTCTTTTCGGGTTCATCTTGCTTGGGACTCTCTGTGTTTCCTGAACTTGTGTGACATTTTCCTTCACCAGATTAAGGACGTTTTCTGTCATTATTTCTTCAAACAGGTTCTCTATTCCTTTCTCCCATTCTTCTCCTTCTGGTATCCCTATGATGTTAATGTTGTTATGTTTCGTATTGTCCCAAACCTCCCTTAAACTCTCCTCCTGCTTTTTAATTTTTTTTCCCCATTTGCTACTCTATTTGGGTGTTTTTTCTAGTTTGTCTTCTAGCTAGCTAACTTAATTCTCACAGTTATTCCCTTGTTTTATATGAAGAATCTGTTGAGGATGAGTAACTTGACCAAAGTTGCAGACCTGGGCCTAGCAACCAGTTGAAGAATGGTTGACCTAGCAACCTAACACAGGCAGTCTGACTCAAAAGCCCATGTTTTTAACCATTATGCTATAGGTATCTACACTAGGTTTAACAGAGACATGTCTTAATTGAAATTTTTTCCTTTTCATGATACTTTAGGTAGAACCTGAGCGTGAGTCCTCTTTAATCCAGGAGGGGAGGAGCTTTTGTGTCCTCAAATGTTTGGTCTTATAAAATATTGCACTGGGGAGTATCTATGGGACAAAAGATTGGGGAGAAGAGAAGCCCAGCATTTGAGGAGCTTCAGTTATAGGAATTTCTCATTGTGTTGTGGGAAACAGAAAATAATCAAGCACTGCTTTAGACCCCAAGGAACTCCCTGCCTAGTAGAGGAGATGAGACAATGAAAAGCTTACTTAGATATAAAGGAGAATGTGGTCAGTACAACATGCAGCCCAGAATTGAGTGTGGAATTCTGGGAAATAAGTTCTAAGAGCTAAAAGAAGTTTCAGGAGTGAGAGGCCAATGAGGCTAGTAGTCTGCATGGAAATGTGTAATAGAGAAGGTTGTTTTTGTTTTATTTGGAAGGATGGTACAGTTTGGGAAATAGAATAGGAGAGATGGAGGGGAGAGGATATAGCAGATTAGCTGAGTGTACTTAAGTAGCAACATAATAGTTGAGCATGTGTGCATACATATGCATGTGTGTGCAAATGCTCATGTGATGTAGTGAAACAACAGTATACTCTATTAAATTCTATTATAGATTGACCTGAGAAGAATATGTATATGTGTGAGGGGGTATGGAAAGCATTAAACCTCTCAAGAAGAAGAATGCAAATAAAGTATACTTGTTGAAGATTTTTTTATTCCTACTTACAAGTTTTCCTTTCCAAATCTGAAGTTCATTTTCTGTCTTATTCTAATGGCCCACCTTGATATTTATGTGCTATATGATACATACTAATGTATTATTGGATGAGAATTTAAAGTCCAGGTTATGACCCCCTGCATTTAATAGGTAATTTTTGAAGACTATGATCCAAAGGATTGAATCTTTATTGGTGACATTTTTAACTCTGCAGTATGTGTTGGGGAAGATTTTTGTGGGTCAACTTCCTAGTGTACTTCAAACCATTTCATTATTTACTCTGCTTTCAGAACTAACTTTCCTTCATACTAGACTCTGTTCCACTATTTCCAGTGTTGCAAAACTTTCAAAATTGGGGATGTGACTATTATGTAAATCTTACCTTACCTCTGTTCTGTGGCATGAAGATATTGAGGTGATTCCTACATCTAGAAACTTCCTTACTTTCATAAACACCCAGGCTAAGCCATAATGAAGTGAGGACCATTCAGCCTCTATCTCCATCTTTGAGTATAAGTCTAAGGGTCATTTGACTCAGTCAAACTAGAGTCATTTTACACAGGAGCTACTGGGACAGTGAGGAGGCAGGGAAACTATCATTTATTGAATAGTTGCTGTGTGCCAGACAATTTGCTAAGCACTTTTCATATGTTATCTTGGACACAAGCATATTCTTGACTAGTTTGCCCATGAATTACTCACTTGTGGCCTGAGGCACATCTGCTTTTAACAGCGGTCCCCCTTTCTTGCCCTCTCTACCCAACTTCTTAGGCATTGCCAGTTCATATTTAAGGCATTAGTGAGAGGTGAAATCAACTTATTAGGCCATGGCCAAAAGTTAAAAAAAATAAGTTAAAGTTAAAAAGAGTTAAATTGGTTAGAATAGAAAAGGAAGAAAAGAGAAGATTAGTGACTATCACATAAAGATTATTATTCTTTCATGAAGCTATTGTTTCATTGTGTGTGTGTATGATACATAAAAATAATTTATAACTGTGAGTTGTGGTCCATTAAGTTTGAAAATCATTTATTTAAAGTGGAACTATGAGGTTGTCAGGAGAAACCAAATAACAAAACTTGTCAAACAAAAACTTCTGTTTCACACATGATAATATCATGTTGTACATTTCCTTTCAGTCTCTAACATTTCTTTCCAAGTGAGTGCACTTAGTTCTTGCTGATTAAAGAAATTTTTCTATTTAATACAATAGCCACTAGCCACATATGGCTGTTGAGCACTTGAAAGATGTCTCTTAATTGAAACATGCTGCTTAGTCCAACATATACATCAGATTTTGAAGACATAGTAGAAAAATATGATAAAATATGTTATTAATAATTTTATTTGATTATATGTTGAAATGGTAATATTCTTGATATATTGGGTTACATAAACTTCATTATTATTATTTTTTCTTTATTATTTAGAGGGAGAGGAAGGGTGAGGGAGAGAGAGAAAGAAACCTCCATTAGAGAGAACATCGATTGGCTGCCTCCTGCACGCCCCCCCACTGAGGATTTGGCCCACAACCTCGGCATGTGTCCTGACTGCAAATCAAACCAGTGACCTCTTGGTGCATGGGTTGATGCTCAACCACAGAGCCACACCGGCCAGGCATAAACTACATTGTTATTGAAGTTAAATTCTCTTATTTCATTTTACACTTTTAAATGTGACTACTAGAAAATTTGAATTTACAAATGTGACTTGCATCATATTTCTTTTGTACATTGCTGGTTTGTGCAACAAATATACATATAAGCAAAATTTATATGATATAATTTGATGATTATCTCTGTGCTTATGTCACTCAGGTTTTAAGATGGTCCTATATCCAGGCATGATCTTCATATATTTGATTACATAGACAAGGTGGTGATGCTTCCTATTCAACCATCTTGCAGAAATCCTGCTTTGTTTGGGGTCTGTAGAAGTCACTTAGAATTTAATCTGGTCTAATCTCAGAGGTTGAAAAGGAAGTTAACTAAATCCATCTCTGAATTTGTGGGAGAACTTACCTCTTGGGACAATTTACTATTTATATTGACCCCATATCTCCTTCTGGTACATCATGAATACAGTTTTATTCTCTGAACCTATATACAGCAGGAGTAATCCCTTTTTTGTGTGACTACCGAGAAGGTTTCAAAAATGGCTATTATTTTTTAGACTACTAAGTCTTTTCTTTTTCCAGCCTAAATAGTTCTAGTTCTTATAGCTTTTTTCATGTTATGATTTCTAGCACCTCCATAATTTTATATTTTTTTCTCTGAACATCGTTCAAATTATCATTAATACTGTTAAATTATGAGACATAAAATTGTATTAAAGATTATCACTTTTCTTACTTTGAACATTTTTCTTCTATTAATGCATCCCAACATTGACCAAATTAGTTTTCTGGACAACTACATCATTCCTGTTCTGGCATATTGAGCTAAAATCCCTAAGTTTTATTGATATTTATATGCCCCACTGTTTGTCATTCTCACCTGTTTTATAATCTTTTTAAAAAAATAAGTAATACATTTTATTTTATTTTCAATTACAGTTGACGTTCACTATTATTTTATATTAGTTTCAGATATATAGTATAGCGGTTAGACATTTATATAATTTATTTACTTTTTTTTTTTTTATCCTCACCCAAGGACACTTTTCCATTCTTGTTCAGATAGAGTGGGAGGGAGAGGGAGGAAGAGAGAGAGAGAAACATCAATGCGAAAGGGACACATCGAGTGGCTGCCACCCACACAACCCCCACCGGGGCCGAGGACAAACTGGAACCGAGGTACGTGCCCTTAGTGGGAACCAAACCCGGGTCTCTCTGGACCGCGGGCCGTCGCTCTAACCGCTGAGCCAAACCGGCCAGGGCGACATTTATATAATTTATAAAGTGTTTCCCCCAATAGTCTTGTACCCACCTGGCAACATACATAGTTATTACAATATTATTCACTATATGCCCTATTCTGTACTTTATATCCCTGTGCCTACTTTGTAGCTACTAATTGTACTTCTTACTCCCTACACCTTTAAAATTTTTTTTTCTTTATTGATTTTTAGAGAGAGAAGAAGGGAGAGGGAGAGAGAGAAACATCAATGAGAGAGAACATTGATTGGCCACCTCCTGCATGTCCCCCACTGGAGATCGGGCCCACAACCTGGGCATGTGCCCTGGCCAGGAATTGAACTGGCAACCTCTTGGTGTATAGATCAACACTCAACCACTGAGCCACACGAGGCAGATATCTCTACACCTTTTTTAGCCAACCACCCTACCCATTTCCATGTGGCAACCATCATGGATGATCCTAGATGGTATTATGCTAAATGAAATAAGCCAGAAAGAGAAAAACAAATCCTCTGTGTGTGTGTGTGTGTGTGTGTGTGTGTGTGTGTGTCCAAGTATAGAAATAATGTCTCTCTGAGATACTCCATTTTGTAAGTTTGCATCTATCATTTGAGTCTGTTAAGAACATTTTTGGAACCTAACTGTCAGCTGATAACATTTTTATGTTTTCTATCTTAACACCATTGACAGATCTGATTAGCCTCTGGTGCTATTTCTTTCTCTGTTTCTAGTGTCAGATAGATATCTCTGCTCCCAAAGAGAACCCTTTCTAATGCTTCTTCTGTTCCCTTCCTCCTGGGAGTCCTGGCTATTGATACCCATGCTCTGTGTGCTATTTTGAGGTTTGCAGGCACCACACTGCAGAGCCTTATTTATTTGGGCATTATCAAATCCTGATAATGTTTCTCCTGCCCTCTTATCCTCACTTTTACTTTCCATCATGTAGTTCAGTGAGAACCCCAGTTTTCCTCTCATTTCCAGATTAGTATCTCTTGGGTCTCCATGAGCACTGCTTCTTTATGTCTTGTTTGGTTGGTTTTGAGGGGCCTGTTGTGTCACTGATGGAGTCTCTCTAGCAACTTATGGTAAAATAAGCTCTTATAATCATGGAGCACATTGTATTAAGCCATAAGCTTTTCTTTTTATCCAGCTTTATGAGATATAATTGACTTAAAATATTGTATAAATTTCATGTGTGCAACATGATGATTTTATCCATGTATATATTGCAAAATAGTTATCAAATTAAGGTTAGTTATATTCATCACATCGCATAATAACCATTTTTGTGAGAACATTTAAGATATATTCCTTTAGTAATTTTTAAGTATACAACAGAAAATTTTCATTTGATGCTCATCTCCCGAAGCACCCAAGTTCAAGTTTTTTGAACTTGACCAGAGAGCAAAATATAAGGTAAGTCTCTCCTGCCATTTCTTCAGTGGACAGCTGCTTTGGGAGAGGTATTCTGGGAAATCTAGATTGGAATGATGTGTCTTTAGTCAACTTCAGTCCCCTCTACTGTCCATCTTCTGGTCAACACCCCTTGGGAACAAGGTGGTTGACCCTTTCTGGGAGTCAGGATAAAGCTTAGAGGGTTGGTTCCCATGAAATACTTTTCCTAAAAGTAGATTCTGACTCCAGGCTGGATTAAGCAAAACCAGACTTATCAGGCATGATAGCACTCAGAATGGCTTAGACAGTACACAATTCTTCTTGATCCAGTCAACTATGACACCATGGTGTATTTTTAGGATGTCATGGAGTTTCTCCAGAGTAGACAAGCATACAACCATACTGAGACCCATGTAATTATAACATGTTTCTATGGACAAAAATATTAAGGAAATTTCCAGAGTGAGTCAAGAGGCTGGAGTCAGAAATCTAGAGTAAGAGTTGGAGGCAATTGTATTTATAAAAATAATTATTGTCTTACTTATTTCTCAATCATTGTGCTAAGCACTTTATATACCTTATCTTATTTAGTTCTAATAGCAATCCTCTCATATGAGTGGTATTATCCCCATTTTACAGACATAGCTTCTAAGACTCTCAGGAATGTAGTTATTTAGTCAAGGTTGTATGGGCAACAAGAGGCTGAACTGTAATTTGAGTCTCACTATGACAGGATCCAAAGTTCCTGTTGCATTGCACAACATTGCCTCCCAGGGGAGGCACCAAGCTTGACATAGGAAGAAAAGACATTGAACAACAGAGAAGAGCCTGTGGGAATTCTTCAAGTTACAGAGGTGAATGCTGAGCAGATATCTCAGAATTTCAGAGTTGGAAGGCTCATTCAAGGTTTCTCTTCCCCTATTTGGAGTGTAACCTATGAGCTTTGAGAAGTGAAAAAGGCATCAGTTGGTGGAAATTTCTGATGTCCCTTCTCTTCAAGAGTTGGGGACTGGGTTATGGCATGTAAGGGAGATCAGAGGTCATAAAGAGTCTGGAGGGAGGATGATTCAGTAGATCTGGATTCAAAGGCTGTGCTGTCTAATGAGAGCTGGGAAGCATTTACTCCTAACTCTTACACCTACTCTAACTTACTGTGAAAATCCTTTCTGTAACCCTTAAACACTTTATAGGGCACAGTCTAGTAGAGAGAGGTTTTCAGACTCTGACTATTACTTATACCCTCCCTCTTCCAAAAAGCTTTAACAGGAAAGGGTTACTCAAGGCTTCTGCCTGCCCTAATTGTTTCTTATTATCCCCCCTCTCACCCCCATAGAATCTTCCTCATTCTTCCCATATATGCACTTAGGTAACACAAAGACTATCCAGTCCTTTGTTCACATGTTAGCACTTCAGTGTTTGAAGGTGATAATCACACTGTCTGTGGATCTTGTCTTTCCCAAAATAAGCCATTTTTTATTCTTGAGCTCTTCTATCTAGGCCATAACTTGTTGTATTTCAGCTTCCTCTGGATGAACTACAATTTGCCAACATCTTTCACAAGTGTGGAGTAAAAAACTAATTATAAGACTCTCAGAGAGTATAGCATTGAGCTATCTGAAGTAGAGATGGTGCCTCATTTATGAATACCTCCTTGAAAAAAAAATTCAACAATTTTTCAGTTACCTGTGCCAATATTTAAGAACCTACATTTTTAGAAAGTTTTTTTTATTTCATCTAGCCTACATCTGTCATGTTATCTTTTTGACCTCTCCTTATTTCTATAAAAGTGCATATGAATATTTTACCTCCTTTCTTCAGAGATTTTCTCCTTTCTTTACCTTTGGTCTAATTTTCTCCAGGAGACATGATCCTTAATCATTCAAATGAGGCCTCTTCTTTCCCAGTGGGGCCTTGGTCCAGGATAGTGAGCATCACCTGTAGGGAGATAGACTGCAATAACTAACAGAGGCAAGTACCTGGGCCTGAGCTTTGATGTTCATGGGAAGAGCTAGGCAGGAGAAACTTCTCTAGTTCTGGGAGTTGGGAATTGGGCCTATGTATTTGAATTCAAGATGTTTTTTTACCTTTATTTTCATGCCAACTCATAAATTTCACAAAGAAGAAAGGCAATGAACTAAGGCACTAAGAGAGTGATTCAGAGAGCCTCAGAGGAGCTGGAACAGGTTCTTCAAGAGGCCTAAAAGTTTTTTTTAAAAAAAACAACAGTTCTGTGCAAGAGAAGAGGCAAGTAAGCCATGGACTGATTGTTAGTAGTGAATTGAGGTTTGGTCATGGTGATGGTAGAGATATAGTGGACCAAAGTGGAGAATAGAATGAAAGGTAGGAGGATCAAGAGGATAGAGTTATCCCAGAAATCATGTTAAATAGGCTTTGCCAAAGCGTCTCAGACTTCTGATCTTAATCCCACTGGCCTTCAAGAAATGTAATTTCTAGTTTCCCTGTTTTATAGTTTTCATGTGTCCTCAGTCCTTTCTCAAGTCAGACACCTTCTGCAATATGGCTTCTTAACTTCCTCTTACCAGTGACTGCTTCAGTTTAGCATTCTACCAGTACTTCACCAATAGCTTAAACTTAGTTTCAGTTTAGAGATGAAAACCATACTCTTTACTCTTCCTTATCTTCTGCCTTCCCAGATCACCAGGCCCAGAGATATTTCACTGGCCAGGGGGAGTTGCTTGAAGTTCACTCAAGCAGAAAGGGTCAAACCTGGGAAAAATAAACATGGTAGAAAGAGCATAGAGACTGAAAAATATGGGAGGTGGAAAAAGAGAGAAGACAGAGGGATAAATTAGAGTATCTGAACCAAAAAAGTAGGTCTAATAAAAGAAGAAAGGGTAAAAGAAGGAAGGAAAAAGAAGTAAAATGGGTTTGAATTGAGTGTTTTTGACAGTGCTGAGGTACAGTAGAACAGAGTGTCCTTGGCAAAGCTGAAAAATTGGGCTCTGGCCAAATGGTTCCATCCTAGTGACCTTTAGATAGCTAACTGAGTCTGCTCAACACAGACCAAATGGGTAAATAAATAAATACATTTAAAAAACCCCCCAAAAAAAGACATGAGGAAAAACAACCTAGCAACGGGGAGCTGATCAAAGGCCTCCTGTCCCTTATTATGGCCTACAGGTAGCTTGCTGTTCCAAACTGCAGCTCCCCCTTCTCCGCCCCAGCTTCCTAGGGGGAAGGGGGGCAGAAATGATGATGCCAGCTGATAACTGCAGAAACTTCCCTCCTCCCTGCCACCAGCAAAGCTCAATGAAACAGAAAAAAGAAACTGGCAGTTCTGGTGAGGAGATGGCCTCAGGAAAAGTAAGTAGACTCCAGGCTATAGTAAAGAATTGCTATGGTGGCAACTCACACAATGGCCCGGGTTGCCAAAATGGTAGGGGACCTTGGGGTGGCATAAGAAAACCCATAGTTACAGAATCTTCTCCCTACTTCTTTTTTGAGACATCTTGGTGAATGCTCACATTTTCCACAAATCTTTTCTGGTGGTCTCTGTGACCTACAACCTCAGACTTTTCTTCCTTTCTTCTCAAGCCATGTCTTAACTACCACTTTATCAGGTGGTATCATAGTCCCTAAATCACATTGCCTTAGAGTAGATGCAGGCACCTGTCTTTATTCCCCAAGAAACAGGTAGCACCAGACTGTGGTGCTTTACAAACTTTCTTAAAGGAAAATCTTTAAACTGAACTCTAGAGACAACTGTTCCCAGGGTCCATCTATCATGCTCCATTTCCTCAGCCCATCTTCATGTTGCCAGATGATGTTTGTCTCTGACACTGACAGTCCTCCACCAAACCCAGCACCTCAAATCCATACCCTAAAAATCAGAGTGAGGAAGCCAGCTCCCCAAACCCCGTAAACAAACAGGAAATGACTCAAGTTTAGTTCTTCATTGTTCATTCCAGATTAAGATTATAGTTTTAATTTCTCATAACTGTTAAATACATTTTTTAATCCTCACCCACGTATATTTTTCTATTTATCTTCAGATAGAGTGGGAAGGAGGGAGAGGGAGAGAGAGAGAGAGAAACATTGATGTGAAAGAGACATATCGACTGACTGCCTCCCACATGACCCCAACCAGGGCTGGGGACTGAACCGCAGCCAAGGTACGTGCCCTTGACAGGGATCGAACCCACGACTCATTGGTCTGCAGGCCAACGCTCTAACCGCTGAGCAAAACTGGCCAGGGTGAACTGTGAAATACATTTAAATATGTTTTCCCTTGAAACAGAGGCCACACCCTCAAATATGACTTTAGGCTTCAAGTTCCAGTAGTACAAAGAATCAGGAAAAAGTTGAAGTTAGTATTTTTCCCATAAAATCTTCCATAAATCTAAGTTCATTTCTACAGCGAGGTCAGAGCATATTTGAGAAGTGGGCAACCTGCCACAGACGTCAGTAGATCTCGTTGACCCTAACCATTTCAGGGCAAACCACAGAGGTTTCCTTCTTCTATACATCCCTATTAGGCCAATATTCTTTCCTATCACTATGTCATCCTGAAACCCTTAATATTAAAAATAGAGGACAGAGGAAGACATCTTTACAAGAGAAGTCTACTGACCATAATTGCTCTCGGAGATTTGATGCAACAGAAAGAAGTCACAAGATCTAGTTGCAATATCAGCCATGCCATTTTCTAGCTGCATGAAACTTTTCTGAGCTTCTATTTCTTCATCTGTGAAAGTGAGATAACATAGCCTGGCTCAAAGATGTGTTGTGAGGATCAAATACATACTATAAGCCTAGCACAAGAACTAGAACAGAACTAGGCAGAACTTGATCAGCTGTAGCTGTATTTTCTTTCTAGTGAATGATTTTTCTCTGAACTTGGAAAGGAGAAATTAACTGAGAGCTTTAGATACCACCATATAATTAACACCACACTTGACTGTCTCTTCCCTCTCCATTGTCTTCCTCGGGAACAAGGTCCTTCTAAAAATGGTGACCCTAAACCTATCAGTATACCTTTAACATTTTGCTGACCCAAATTTCCAACTGTTTGCTGACCATTTCCAAGTAGATTTCCCTTTGAACCACTCTGGCTCAACTCGATAGATATCAAATCCAGGCTCAGTATCTTAGCATTGTAATTGACATGGTTTGCATCTTCTATTATCATATACAATTGTCACACAACTGCTAATTCTTCCTCATGACAGCTCAAGATCTATTCTCAATTCTGCATGCTTCTGGTCTTTTTCCTTGTCTTGGTCCTTATCTTCCTATTCTTATATGTCTCTGCTCTCCCTGCTTTCCTTTAATATATCCTACATATTATTACCATAATAATTTTTAAAAATATCATTTTAAAGCACAATACTCCCTTGCATAATTTTTTCAAAGACCTCTTAAGTAATAGGATGAAGCTTAAACAGCCTGACTTAGCATTCAATGACTGCCTTGATCTGGGCCCATTCAACCTTTCTGCAGAGAAATAATCTGATTAGTGCTGGCATACAAGAAAGTATAGGGTGTGGGGGAAAACCAGAAGAACATAACTTAACCCAGATGTTTGCTGCAAAGAAAATGGAATAGACATTAGCCAGGCAAAGGGTAGAAATGTAGGAAAGAAAAGTGAAATAGAAAGAAGAATGTTCATGCATTCATTTAAACCATATTTTAATTTTTTTTTTTTTATCTTCACCCGAGGACATTTTTCCATTTTTTGTTCAGATAGAGTGGGAGGGAGAGAGAGGAAGAGAGAGAGAGAGAAACATCGACATGAAAGGGACACATCGAGTGGCTGCCACCCGCACGACCAACCAGGGCCAGGGACAAACTGCAACCGAGGTACATGCCCTTAGCGGGAACTGAACCCAGGTCTCTCTGGACTGCAGGCCGACGCTCTAACTGCTGAGCCAAACCGGCCAGGGCTATTTAAACCATATTTATTTAGTGCCTACATTTTGACAGGCACTGTGCTAGGTAGTACAAATGTCACAGAAATAAGACAAATGAAATGAAGTCTCTATTCTCATAGAGCAAATATTATGGGAAAGAAAATACAGTATATATGTTTTCTGTAGTCTGAAGAAAAGTAAGAAAGCCAAGAAGATAAAATATGATGGGATGGGGTGCTGTTGTGATGATGTTTAGACAGAGATGTAATGAAAATGAAAAGAGCTATGTGTAAATGTGGGAAGAGAGCAATTCAAGCAGAGTGAACAAGACCTTAAAGTGAGAGTGTACTTTGTGCATTCAAGAAACAGTAAGTAAGCCAGTGGCTGAAACAAAGATATATAGTACCTATATACCTGTAGGCCACAATAAGGACTTTGAGACATTGGAACATGTGAGAGAAAGAGAGAAGAGGTGGGGGAAAGGAAGAAAAAGGGAGGAGGAGGAGGACGACAAGGAGGAGGACGAGGAGGAGGAGGAGGGGAGGGAGGAGGAGGAGGACGACGAGGAGGAGGACGACGAGGAGGAGGAGGGGGAGGAGGAGGAGGAGAAGGAGAAGAGGAAGGGTAGAAAAGAGAGAGAATGAATCAGTAGAACTTCGATGAGCTCATTTTTACAGGAGTATAGTGCATCTGTAGGAAATTGCCAAAGATAAGACTTTAAAGGAAAGCACAGATCAGACATAACTGGTGAGCAAGCACATTAAAGAATTTCCCCTTTATCATGGCACAAGAATTATGAGGAACCGTTGAAGGATTTCAGTTAAATAATTACATGATTAGATTTGCACTTCAGAAAAAAATTATTCTGGCAACATTGTGGTGAGTAGATTCAACTGGGCCAAGACCAAAGGAAGACCAATTAGGAGACTGTTGCAACCATCTGGGTGAGAAGTAGTGAGGGTTTGCAAATGAAGGGACATATTTGAGATACTTAGGAAATAGAATAGACAAGACTTGGTGGTCAATTGAGCATGAGAAGTTAGTGACAGGAAATAGTGAAGACTTCTAGATTTCAGGAAAGAAAAAATATATATAGCTGCTTAATATTCTATAAGTGTCAATTTTGTCTTTTCAAAGCCATTGGCCATAACTTTTGTATCCCAGTATGTATTATGATCCTCCCCTGTAATTAGCCCCATGCTAGAAATTTATAATCTCAGTGAAGGGATTGGATGAGGGTGAAAACTAATATGTTTTGGGCCTCTATTCGATTCTAAGCTCTGTGCTAGGTGTTTTATATACATTATGATATTTAATTATTATAACCACCTTGTGGAGAACTTATTCCCATATTACAGATGGAGAAAGCAAACTCAAGCATTCAATTCACTCAGTGTCAAATAACTAGTAAAGAGAAGAGAGGCAACATGCTATACATGAAACAGTAAAATTCTAATACAGTGGCTATGTAAATTGCCATGTAGTTTTAGAACTTTTAACTTTTTTCCTAAAAGAGCAGCTATGCTAGAAGCCATCTGTAATCTTTGTGAAGCAATAAATAGTAAACTGTGTTCTCACAGCTGATAGGAGCTTAAATTGCACGAATCACAGGACATAGTTTGCTCTCTTATCTCCAGTATTTTTTTCTTTTTTGGTTTGCCACAGGGTCTGATATAAAAATACACTGTGTACAATTTTTAATTTAGCTTCCTTAGAGTTTGATAAATTTATTTTTAAATGCTTCTTATGTTTTATCATACAAGCAAGATAAAGCATTGATTCAACACACATTAAACAAAGAGACTTACTATATGCAAATTTTCATAGATGACATAAATTCACAGGAAAGAGACATCCTCGCCCCAGAGAATAAAGCAAGAACTATATAAGAAGCAGTAGCACACAGTGGTTAAGCATCTGGACTCTAGAGCCAGACTGCTTGCCTGAGACTGAATTCTGGCTCCAACACTAGTTCTTGATGTGAAGAGAAAGCACTGTGGGTTGGTGTAATAAGGAACAGTGAGGAGTTCCATTCATTTAGAACAAAGAGTATGGGAAGGATACTCACAAAAGATGAGAGTCAGAGCACAGCCACTCCTGAAAGCCAGCCAAAAGGCCTTGGACTTTTTTTTTTGGAATACCAAACCCAAATGTTGCAACCCAGTGGTGTGTTTAAAGTAATGTATTACCCATAAGAGTTAAAGTACCAAAGTTTGCAAATGATTTACCTAAAAAGAAAATCAAGTATAGTAAACTCATGGTTATCCTATAATAAGACCATCTTCACTAATTTGCTTTCATATGTGCTTTTTGGAGCAAGAGAGAAAGTTGAGTGGAGTTATAAGCTAGTTTACAAAGAATAACACATAACCCTCACCCTTATACTTATACAGTTTTATTCCTAATTTGTTCTATAGTTGGTGATCATGATTATAAGGATATATAAGTTGTAACTTTTCAGTTACTTAATTTTTTATTTTCACCTTATATTGAAGTACATTTCTTATTAAGAAGAAAACAATGATAGATAAACAAAGAGTGCCTAGGACCTCTATATTCACTTTGCACATGGGTGAGAATGAGACTATAAATGCTTCTGTTAATAAGAACAAAATAGGAGACAGTGCCTAATATAATACATAGTAAATGCTCAATAAATATATGTTGTGTACATTATTATAAACATAAAGGTGATTTTATAAATTTCAGACTCAGTTGGAGTGGTGAGAAAAGCAATTGCAAACCACAATACCTTGTTGAGGGGAGAGTTCAGTCATGGTTGACTTGATTAGTAGTTTCAAACAAGTTAAAGTAACATTTCAAATCAAATTCTGAACAAGTTGCCCAGAACTTGATAGGTTACTTCCATTTACTTTGTTTCTCATTGAAAAAAAAAAAAAATCACTTGAAATTATTTGAAAGCACTAAATACTATCAGGTAAATCTTTTTTATATCATTCAAAACAGCCAAGTTAATTTAAATGACTGATTTTGTTGCTCTAGCCAGTTTTGCTCAGTGGTTAGACCCTGCAAACTGAAGGGTCAAGGGTTTGATTCCGGTCAAGGGCATGTACGGGTTGCAGGTTCGATCCCCGGTCCTGGTTGGTGTTATGAGGGAGGCAACCAATTGATGTGTCTTTGTCACATTGATGTTTCTCTCTCTCTCTCTCCCCCTCCCTTCCTTCCATTCTAAATAAATAAATAAATAAATAAATAAATAAATAAATAAATAAAAATAAATAACCTTATAAATGACTGATTTTGTTACTCACAGTCTTGTAAGATGCTTCTATGAATAATACACCAAAACAGTCTGTAGCGAATGTCCTTCACTACCCTGCAGAATTTGTTTTGGGGTTTATCAAAATCTGAGAATGTTCATGATCAGTTATACATGTGAACATTGTTTCATGCTTTAAAAAAAAGGGAGGGGTGGATGAGGACTGCCACTCCGATCATTAAGAATCCATTGGTAGGCTGTGATCATGGATACAGACACCACTACAGGTATATATTTAAGACAAATTAGTACAGGAAGAAAATCAGGAGTTGGGTAGACTAGTTAGGATAACTGCTGTAACAGTCCAAATTTAAGAGCCTAATGTAGGAAATGAATGAAAAGATTGGTGAAAACTTGGAGAGGTATTAGGTTGAACTATATGAAATTGCTGTTATCCAACCTTTCCTGTTCTATAGAAATGGAAATTATATGTGTTTACCTAATAGAAGTCAAGGCTTAGTAATTTACCTATTGTGAGGAGTGAGGTAAACAAAGGAGTTAGGATAATGGATATTTCAAGTCTTCTTGATTGAGAGGATAGAGTATAATTGATTATAAGACAATAATAACTATAATTGTTACTTATATTTAGTAAACTATTATTATGTGCCAAGTATCACTTAGGTGTTTTATATGTATTAAATCATTTAATCCTCAGAAAAACCCCATGAAGTAAGTACTCTGTTTATCCCCATTTCACAAAGGAAGAAACAGAGGTATGGAGACAGTAACTTGACCAAGGTTATGCACTCTAAGTTGAAGAGCTTGGACTCAAACCTGGGCAGTCTGGACCTAGGGCCTGCAGTCAACTCTGTGTTACAGCTGCCTCTGTATAAATACCTCTTGGATGGCTATTGTGAATGTGGAAATAGAGGGGACAGGTTAACTTGGTTTCTTTAGCCATCTTTCCTTTTTATAATCTTAATTTATTTCAATTTGTAAAAGTAATCCATGCTTATTAAAACCAATATAGAAGCTTATAAAAGAAAAAGCTGAGTCTCCTCAAGCCCACTTCTCAAAGGTAATTTATTATGTATCTTTTCAGATATTCCTCACACCTATAAAATTTATGTTTCCGTATAAATATGCCCATATATAATTTTGTTTTCGTTACAAAAATGAAATCATACAGTGCAAATCGATTTTCAACTTACTTTTTTCACTTAATGTTCCTTGGGCATCTTTCCATATTATGACATAGATCTACTTCAGTCATATCAGTGCTAGCATTTTATTTCACAGTAAGGTTATATCAAACTTTTAAAATTAATGTTCTTTAATGAGCGCTTGTTTTTCCAGTTTTTTTCCTATTATAAGTATAATTTAAGTGTTTATAGATGTTGCCAAATAAATATTTCAAATCTCTGCTGATTAACACTCACACTAGCAGTATAGGAGAGTATGTCCCCCCATTCTCTTCTTAAGCCCAAGCAAGAATGGGTCCAGATGATCACACTAAAGGAGAAGGTTAGAGTACAAGATGCATGAAGAACAATTAAAGAACATTGGGCTATGGAACCTTGAAAAGAGAAAACTGAATGTGACATACTTGTGGTCTTTAAAAGTGTGAAAGACAGAAGAGATTAACCTAATGAAAATATCCCCAATGGGAAGAAACTATAGGAAAACAGAAATTTTCTATTAATCATAAGATAGTGCTTTCTAACAGATTCGCCCTGAGATGGAACAGTCTGTTTTTGCGGAGAGTGGTCTCCCTGTACTGGAGATGTACAAGCAAGAGTTGAAATACCTGACAGGTATATCAAAACTTGTATTAGATTATAGAAACTTGCCTATCCTGTTCTTCCTTCAGATTATATTGAAAACTACATTTGAAATGAGGAAGAAAGAGGGGACCCAAGAGATTCTTTCCCACCCATAATTTCACTGCATCTGGGGTGATAAACACAGGGACCCTAGTACTGCTGTACCCCTAGGTGATGGCAGAATTCTGTGTTAGACCTGTTGATGTAGAGCCTATTATGAGAAGAGAAAGGACACAGAGACAGAGCTGCTGTGCTTTTCCAGGAGGCCAACGGGCATGTCTACAGACTGAGAAAAACTTTACTAACTTCTCAGGGATGTTTTCCCAAGCTAGCATTATGAAATGATTTATAAGCCAAAGGACCCATCTTGAAGGAAGCAAAAAAAATCATTGTCTGTGCAGAATGGCAGAAGTCTGACTGAACCTGATTTTCTAAACTAGAAGTCCATCTCTGCCATTGCCTGGATATATGACCTCGAACAAATCCCTTCATTATTTCAGGCCTCACTTTTTCCATCTGTACAGAGGAGGATAGGACTGTACGTTCTCTGCTTCTTTCCAGCTCTGATGTTCTATGAAACTATGTTCCTTTAAGTCAAGTGCCTCTCCTCTATGCTTCTGTAACATGCTGTTCTGACCTCTATCATTCCACTCAAAGTTTTGTGTTAAAATTTTGTTTACTCTTTCTCCCATTGGGCCATGAACTTCTCAGTTTAACACATGTTCTGGCACTTAGTAGGCACTCAATTCAATATTTATTGAAATAAACTTGAATTTTTTATGACATCATGTTTATAAGTCTTGGTCTATGGACAAACTTAAAAATTAATATTACACAGCCCAAGGAGATTCCACTCTTGAGCCCTATTCATTTCTTCCTGAACCCCTTGGAAATTAATAATTGGAGGCAGAGAGAAGTAGTGAGAAGAGGCAGCAGCCCTGACAGAAGAATGACTCCTTGTTCCTCTGATATCATGTTTGCTACCTCTTTTCGTAGTTTCTTTCAGCAGTTTGAGCTCAATTATTATTTTTTTTTTGTCTTTCTAAAGTTCCTGTGAAATCAACTGGGATCTATTCCTGTGGGTTCCTGATTCAGTGTCTCTCCCTGGCCTGCCTTGCAAACGGTATTCCTGCCAACCAGTTCAAGTCTTCTGTGGAGGAGTATCTTTCCTGCACCCCCTTAATTGCTAAAATGAAGAGAGTATTCTCTCCCCATTGTCTTCTCTACCTTAGTCTCCACACAGCCCAACATCAGGATTCTTGTTAGGAAGCAAAGGCCAAGGCTTTCCCTGGCCCTCTCCTCTTTTGAGATTCCAGATGTAAAGCAAATGGTGACAGCAACACAATTCCCTGTACTTTGGGACCTGGCTGGAGATAATGACCAGCTGTGGGAGATTTCATTTATATTTAGACTTGTTCCAACCACAAAATTAACAGAGGAATAAATAAAGATGGAAGGAGAGAGATTAGAGAGCACAGTTTGGTGAGAGAAACATTTCAAGTTTGTTTGCTTTCCAGTTTTGGCCCATGGCCCATCTTACCTAAATAGTAACTCTCTCCCACATAGTCCGGAATAATGTACAGTGGGAGGGGGACAAAATCACATCATGATAATGTATAGCCCTCCTCTCCCTGCCACCGGAAATCTAGATATCAGAAGTTAAAACAGTCTAAGGCAGCAACAAAACCAGGAGGCAAAGATCAGTTTGTTACAGCTTTCCTCTGCCTACATAATGACCATGCCTGGCAGAAAGAAGAAAGATCTCTCAAAGCACTGCTTTTTAGGTAGAACACTCCTATGTATGCCCTAATCTGTAGACGTTTAGCCTGTCTGCATTGGAAGGGATCTCAAAGATAATTTAGGCAGTTTGGGTATTTGTTGTTGGTGGTGATGGTGATAGTGCTCAGTTGGTTGGTTGGTTTTGCAATGAAGTTTTTCCTTCAAAAGAAATCTTACAGAGAGTTAAAGATCTATAAAAGAAAAGGCAGAGCTGCTTTAGAAGAGTGGGGATGTGGAGCCAGAACCCAATTTCTCAGTCTCCCTTTGCTTCCTGAAGTGCCTTCTGAAGGAGTTCCCCAGGGCTTCATGGAATCTATCTTAAAAAATATTGATCTAGTCTAATTCTCTCATGCTATAGATGAGAAAACTAAGGCCAAAAGTCACACTGAAATTTAGTTTATTTCCAGATATAAAACCCAGATTTCTTGATTGCTAATCTGAGGAAATGTCTTGACTCCATGCTGCTTCTTCTTATAAATGTTTCTCTAAATTCCTGTGGGCTAGAATACTTTTCCCGTAATAGCAAGAATGAAAACTGAGATCTTCACTGATAATTGATTTTTCAGGGAGCACTGCAGTGATACCTTTTGTGGTTTAATGAGACAATTCTAGATCTCAAAATTTGTCAATAAAATCAACGCATAATGTCAAAAGAAACCATATTTCTCTGCCTGAACCAGAAAGGATGATTTAATTATAGCCCAGTAAGATGTGTCAACATCTAAAGGGACAATATTTGAATCAAGAAAGAGGGAATTATTATGGACACAGAAAAACAAGGTATCAGAAGGATCCCATAACAAAACAAGTAATAACAAGTGTTGGAGACATTGTGGAGAAAGGCGAACCCTTATTCACTGCTGGTGAGAATGTAGACTGGTACAGCCACTATGGAAAACAGTCTGTCAGTTCCTCAAAAAATTAAGAATAGAGCTACCATATGACACAGCAACCCCTCTCCTGAGTATATACCTGAAAAACTTGAAAACATGTATTCACAAAGATATATGGACCCCTATGTTCATTGCAGCATTATTCACAGTGGTCAAGACATGGAGACAACCAAAGTGTCCTGCTATAGAGGACTGGATAAGGAAGATGTGGTACATATACACACTGGAATACTATTCAGCCATAAGAAAGGATGAAATGCTGTCATTTGCAACAACATGGATGGACTTTGAGAATATTATGCTAAGTGAAATAAGTCAGGCAGAAAAAGCTAAGAACCATATAATTTCATTCATATGTGGGATATAAAACTGAAACTCATTAACACAAACAGCAGTGTGGTGGTTGCCAGAGGGATGGGGGCAGGGTATGGAGAGTGAAGGAGGCCTAATATACGATGACAGAAGATGAGTTGACTTTGGGTGGTGGACAAACAGTGCAATATACAGATCTTGTAACATAGAAACCTACACCTGAAACCTATATGATCATATTAACCAATGTCACCCCAATAAATTTAATAAAAAAAGAAGGATCCCAGTTGGCAGTATATATACTGAAAAGTCTAAGCACCACCAGAGTCTAAAGGACCTCTAAACTCAAGTCACTAAAATAGTGTTTCTAACAGGTAGAGATGGTCTGGATAAAATATCCCTTAAATTCATCCACCTCCTTTTTGTAGGGCTCCTTGCTTATTAAATTACCTTCTTCATCTGCTTAATAATTGGATTTTCTAGGAGGTGAGAGTGTTCCTTCCTTGCAGGCTCCTTTCTGTCTTAAGTCCTCTTTTTACTCTGTACTCTCACTAGGCAATTATCTCCACTGTCACAGCTTCCACTTCCTCCTATAACCAATGAATCTCAAATCTCTAGCTCTAGTTTAGATCCCTCTGGTGAGTTTTCAAACCATTAATCGAATTATCTGCTACTTTATGCCTCTAGGCCCTCATGACCCTCAAACACAAAAACAGTGGATTAGTTAGGGTCCCAACCAGAAGCAGACCACACATGCAAAGTTGCATAAATCAAGCCAGACATCTTTACAAAGAGGCTATTTACAGAAGGGTAGATGTAGGGGAACAATAAAGGATTAAGGCAGTAAGCCAAGATAGTAGCCTTTGAGCTGTTATCACCCCAGGGGAGGACTAAGGGAGGGAGCAGCTTCTAGATTCTGGAGGAAGAGAAAGTTCTGTAGAGTTGGCCACCTTCAAAGAAGCAGTGTGTTTTAGTTAAGAGACTCAAGCAGCCGAAGGCAAGTTCTCAGAGAGGAAACCAAGGGAATACTAATCCTGATCTCCTTGAGTTTTTTTGTTTGTTTGTTTTTTTATTGTTTTCTGATGGTGCCTCCTGTTGGCTGAATGCAGAAGCTACTAAAGCCCAGAAATAAAGTTTATTCAATTCAGCATCTCTGAGAGTGGATTTTTGAGAGGCAAATGGAAGATATCTGGCATGTATGTGTTTTTGTGTATGATCATGTGCACATCATGTGTGTATGCTTATACATATGTGTGCATATAATATTACATGTATATACATGCAATCTCCCCAACACATATTCTTGCTACCCATCCTATATAAAAAAAAGAACAGTACACTGTGGAGTGCATGTCATGCCTGGATTAACCAATTTCAGGATGCTCAAAGGAAAAATGCAATTCCCTGAGAGGGGGTTGCATGAAACAGTATTCCCAGATAATGTTAATAAATATTGTAAGAAAATTGGATTCTATGATTAGATAAGTTTGAAAAATACCAAGTAAAACAATGTTTAACTCTTTTATATTTTAGGACTTCCAAGAGTCCTCAACACTCCAATATGCATTGTAAACCTCTAAGAAAAAATTAGAATGATTAATGTTAGTTCAAATAATTTGGCTCTGAAAACTCCTTTAGCAGAAGATTTCCTGGAACCAATGTTTTAGAAACCACACTGTGAGAAATTCTGCTCCAGTCTGGACACTCCATTTGGCAGATTGAAAATTGAGGTGCAGAAGATAGAACGTTGTGCTTCAAGTCCCAAGATAGCTCAATGAAAGTGCCAGAACACAGATCTACAACTCAGGAATCTTTGGTCCATTGCTGTTTGCACCATATCATATTGTCTAATTAGCTTCTTTTAATAATGGCATATTATTAATATATCTTCTATAACTTTACCTAAACCGTTTTTGGATTTTATTTTAGTTTATACTCTGTACTACTTCTTAAGATAACAATTGCCTAAAATTACTATTTGCAGTGTAAAATATCACTTTTTAAATTTTCCTTAAAATTATTACTTTCAAGCTTTAAGGAAAGAGACTCTAAGTGCTCTTAATTCTGGATTTTGTGGACAAGGTTATTTTCCCCTCTTCAAGTCTTTCATGATAATGTTCCTTGATTTTTACTCCCCCTCAGTCTCTGTCCTTTTATCATGAAAGCAAATCAAACTGGAAGTTAGGAGGCTAGCGTTCAGGCTAAACTCTGCTAATGAGCAGCAGAGTAAACTTGGGCAAGTTATATTTTGGCCCCCAGTTCCTTCATCTGTTAAACTGGAGGAGGTAGAAGCTGGCAAATAGCAAGGTAGATGATTAGATGCGTTCTTTGAATCTGTGATTCATAATTTTTAGACTGCAAATAGTATTCTTAATATTCTGCTTAGTATAATATTCTCAAGGTCCAACCATGTTGTTGCAAATGGCAGTATATCATCTTTTCTTATGGCTGAGTAGTATTCCATTGTATATATGTACCCCATCTCCTTTATCCAATCCTCTACTGAAGGACACTTCAGTTGTCTCCATGTCTTGACTATTGTGAATAATGCTGCAATGAACATAGGGGTGCATATATCTTTGTGAATAAATGTTTTCGAGTTTTTCAGTTAGATACCCAGAAGAGGAATTCCTGGGTCACAGAGTAACTCTATTCTTAAATTTTTGTCTAACTGCCATTCTGTTTTCCATAGTGGCTGTACCAGTTTACATTCCCACCATCAGTGAATGAGTTTCTGTTTCTTCACAACCTCTCCAGTACTTGTTTTTAATTATCTTGTTGATAATAGTCATTCTAACAGGTGTGAAGTGGTATCTCATTGTAGATTTTCTTTTATTTTTTATTGCTGATATTATTACAGGTTTCCCCTATTTTCCCCCTACTTCCCCCCTCCACCCAGCTCCTGCCCCACCCCAGGCCTTCACCACACTATTGTCTGTTTGTTGTGCTATGCATGTATGCATGTAAGTTCTTTGGTTAATCTCCTCCAGTCCCCCAAAGCCCACATACTCTCTTCTCTAAGATCTGTCAGTCTGCTCTATGTTTTCATGCCTCTGGACCTATTTTGTTCATCATTTTATTTTGTTCCTTAGATTCCACATATAAATGAGATCATGTCATATTTGTCTTTCTCTGACTAGCTTATTTCACTCATCATAATGGTTTCCAGGCCCACTGATGCTGTTGCAAAGGGTAAGAGATCCTTCTCTTTTATAGCAATATAGTATTCCATTATGTAAATGTACCACAGCTTTTTTATCCACTCGTCTACTGATGGGCACTTGGGCTGTTTCCAGATCTTAGCTATTGTAAATAAAGCTGCTATGAACATAGGGGTGCATTGCATTTCACTAATAACTAGTGAAGTTGAACTTCTTTTCATATATCTGTTGGTCATTTGTATGTCTTCTTGGGGGGAGTGTCTGTTCAGGTCCTCTGCCCATTTCTCTCTTTATTTTTAAATTTATTTTTTATTATTGACAGTATTACAGGTGTCCTCAATCCCTCCCCCATTGGGTCCCCTCTACCCAGCCCCTGTCCCACCCCCGGCTTTCACCACACTATTGTTTGTGTCCGTGGGCTATGTACATGTGTATATAAGTTATTTGGTTAATCTCTTCTCCTTCCCTCCAGCCCCCACCCCTCTGTGATCTGTCAGTCTGTTCCCTTCTATCATGCTTCTGTTCCTGTTTTGTTTGTCAGTTTATTTTGTTCCATAGATTCCACAAATAAATAAGACCATGTGATATTTGTCTTTCTCTAACTGGCTTATTTCACTTAGCATAACAATCTACTAGTCCATCCAGGCTGTCACAAAGGGTAAAAGATCCTTATTTTTTACAGCTGCATAGTATTCCATTGTGTAAATGTACAACAACTTTTTTATCTACTCATCTACTAATAGACACTTGGGATACTTCTAGATCTTAGCCAATTTTTTAATTTGATTGTTTTCATTGTTTGTTTGGTGTTGAGTTGTATATGTTCTTTATGTATTTTGGATATTAACCCCTTGTCAAAGCTGTTGTTTGCAGACATCACCTTCCTTTTGGTTAGCTGCCTTTTTGTTTTGTTAGAGGTTTCTTCTGCTGTGCAGAAGCTTTTTAGTTTGATATAGTCTCAATCATTTACTTTTTCCTTTAATTCCCTTGCCTTTGTAATAAAATGTATAAAATCTTCTCTAAGACCAAGATCCATTAGATTAGTATCTATGTTTTCTTCTTTGTAATTATTGTTTCAGATCTTATTTTTAGGTTTTTGATCAATTTTGAATGATTTTTATAAATGCAGACTAACTCTAGTCTAGTTTTATTCTTTTTCATGTAGCTTTCCAATTTTCCCAGCACTATTTCTAGAAGAGGCTTTCTTTCTTTCTATTGTTATTTGCCCATATATGTGTAGTTTTATTTCTGGGTTCTCAGTTCTGTTCCATTGGTCTGTGTGTCTGTTTTTCTGCCCATACCATGCTGTTTTGATAGTCGTTGCTCTGTAGCTAAAGCTTTTTTATCCACTCATCTACTGATGGGCACTTGGGTCTGTTTCCAAATCTCAGCTATTGTAAATGATGCTGCAATGAACAGAGGGGTGAATGTGTTCTTTAGAATAAGTGTTTTTGGTTTCTTCAGATATATTACCAGAAATGGAAACACTGGTCCATAAGGGAGCTCCATATTTAATTGCTAGCCATTTGTACCAATACCACTTGTTGTATAATACATTTATTGACTGTTTTAGAGTGATACTTTTAAAATACACTTGATTCTTTAGTGTATTTGGGTCCATGTATGCATTCTATTCTGATTTTTTTTTCTATCTGTGTACCTCTTCTCTAGTTTCAAAGCATTTTAATTCATTTATCTTGCTAATATATTTAAATATCTGGCTGGATTAATCTTCATATATTGGGGGCTTGCATTTTTCTTGCTACTCTTACAATGTTAATTTTTCAGGTGAACTTTAAAATGATTATGTGATATTGCAAAGAAAATCCTGTAGGCACTTTTTTCTTTTTTGTTTTTATTATTTACCTTTATTTTTTAAAGTATTACAAATGTCCCCCCTTTTTTGGTCATTGACCCCCTCCAATCTGCTCCTGCCATACCCCACCCCCAGGCCTTCACCACACTATTGTCTGTGTCTAGTGGTTATGCATATATGCTTACAAGTTATTTGGTTAATTTCTTCCCTTCCCTACCCCTCCCCACTTCCCTCTGAGATTCATCAGTCTGTTCCCTGCTTCCATGTTTCTGGATCTATTTTGTTCATCAGTTAATTTTGTTCATTAGATTCCACATATAAGTGAGACCATGTGACTACTTCATTTTGCTTAGCATAATACTCTCCAGATTTCTTCATGCTGTCTCAAAGGGTAAGAGATTCTTCTTTTTTATAGCTGCATAGTATTCCATTGTGTAATTGTACCACAGCTTTTTTATCCACTCATCCCCTGATGGGCACTTGGGCTGTTTCCAGATTGTAGCTATTGTAAATAGCACTGCTATGAACATAGGGGCTCATATATTCTTTCTGATTGCTGTTTCAGGATTCTTAGGATATATTCCTAGAAGTGGGATCACTGGGTCAAATGGCAGTTCCATTTTCAATTTTTTGAAGAAACTCCATTGTGCTTTCCATAGTGGCTGCACCAGTCTGCATTCCCACCAGCAGTGAGCTAGGGGTTCTCTTTTCTCCACACCTTCACCAGCACTTGTTGTTTGTTGCTTTGTTGATGGCAGCCATTCTGGCAGGTGTGAGATGATACCTCATAGCCATTTTACCATTCTAAATGTGCTTGATCTTGTCTGTTGTCATTTTTTATTTATTTTTGCTGGCTCTTACAAATGAATATTTTCTTCCATTAGACTTTCTGAAATTTTCTAACTTTTATTTAAATACAAATCTAGTAAAGTTTTGCATATTAATCTTGTAACTAGATATCTCAATGAATTCTGTTTTTTCTTTACATTTTCAGTGGCTTATTAGATTTTCTAAGTATGTAATGATTTCTTTTACAGATAAGTATAATTTTGACATAGCTTTTTCAATAGTGAGCTTTTAGATTTTTCTCTCTTGTCAAAAGTAAAGAGTTAATACTTATAAAACAGTATTAAGATATATTTTATGGTGGGACTCATTGTATTGTTACTGATTTTAATTAAAATGCCCCTATGTTTTATCCTTAAGAAGATTCTGACATTTTTAGGTTAAGAAAATATTTGTCATCAGTGAAGTATCCATATTTAGTGAAAATAAAAATAATCAGTCTTAAGTCAGAAACTGATATTTAATTTTTTTCAAATGCCCTTTTGGCATTACTTTAGATGATCATATTTTTCACTTTCATCATTTAATGATAATTTATATTAATATATTTCAAAATAATAAAACATTTTTTAATTTATTTGACATATGGCTACATTCAATTACCCCATAGTTTAAATGTTTGCATTATTTATAGGTGTACTGCACTACATCTATTATTCTCTCTCTCTCTCTCTCTCTCTCTCTCTCTCTTTCTTCCTGTGCTTTGCTTGTCAGATTTTGCTATCAATGTTGTGTTGATTGAGTTAAAATATTCTGGAAGCAATTATTTCTTTCTCTGTGTCTCAAAATATCAAGGTGATCTGTTCCATAAAAGTTTGAAAATTTTAGCCCAGCCAGTGTGGTTCAGTGGTTGAGTGTCGACCCACGCACCAAGAGGTCGCCAGTTCGATTCCCGGTTAGGGCACATGCCCAGGTTGTGGGCCAAATCCCCAGTGCGAGGCATGCAGGAGGCATCCAATTGATGTTCTCTCTCATGGATGTTTCTATCTCTCTCCTGATCCCTTCCTCTCTCTCTCAAATCAATAAAGAAAAAAATTAAAAGAAAATGTTTGAAAATTTTACATATAAAACATCTGGGCTTGGTGCTCTTTGAGGGGCAAAACATTTATAACTTTCTCAATTTGTTCCATATTTGATTTACTTAAGTATGTAGTATTTTCTGCTGGTTTTGTTTACTTATATTTACCTAGAAAAAAACATTCATCCCATGGTTTATCACTGTAATTGTCAAATATTGTTTTACAAGTCTTTTTAGCGTTATTGTTATCTGTTTGTAAATTTTTAAATTAAATTTATTGACCTAGATTGGTTAATAAATTTATATAAGTTTCAAGTGTATAATTCAATAATACCTCATCTGTATGTTGCATTGTGTGTTCATGACCCAAAGTCAAATCTCATTTGATCACTATATATTTGACCCCCTTTACCCTTTACTACCTTGTCCCCCTCCCCTTTCCCTTTAGTGACTGCCATACACTTATCTGAGTCTATGAGTTTTTATTTGTTTGCTTGTCCATTTTTTGCTCTCAATTTTATATCCCACATATGAATAAAATCATTGTTCTTGACTTTTTCTGACTGACTTATTTTGCTTAGCATGTTATTCTCAAGATCCACCCATGTTGTTGCCAATGGCCGTATATCATCTTTTCTTATTTATTGTGATGATTACCTTTAAGAAGAGTTTACAGACTTAATTGTGATCTTTGTGACTTGTTTGTACTGCATGAATGCCTGAAGAATATTTTTTTATTCTGAAATTCTAAAATTTTATCAGAATGTGAGTTGGTGTCTACAAGACCTTCCCTCTTTTTTTCCCCTGAAATATAGTACAGTTTTTGCTTTATTGAATCAACTTATTTTTTCAGTCTAGAAAATCTCCTGTGTCTTTGATTTTTTTTTTTCCATTTGATGGGTACTCTACCTCAGGGACAGTAATTGTCTTTATAATGACTCATTTTTTACCCTCTTATGTTACTAACTTTTCTCTAATTTTGTTAATGAGTATGTCTTTTTTCTTTTCCTATATGTCTTTGAATGTACATAATATATATTAAAATAGATTGAAATATAGATATTAATGCACATAATATATATTAATATAGATGGAAAGGTTCTAAATAGTATATATCTGTGTGTGTGTGTATATATATATATACACACAGATATATACTATATATATTTATATACACACACACACACATATACACATATATATATTCTGTTTTTACATTTTCTGTTTCTAATATATCTCTTTCTTCTTTAACATTGTTACTTTAGTCCTTAGTTTGCTTAACTAGTTCTGCAATCTCCATTTTCATTACTTTCAGTTTTCTATCATCTAGTCTGATGTTTTGTTTCATTGAATTAATATTCAATGTAATTACCTCTAGAATTTGAAACACTGAGTTTTCTTTCAGTTTTTGCTCAATGTCTTCACCAAGAATGAATTCTTCATATCTTCTTGTAGAATCTTTCCTTTCCTCTTCCTTTTCTTTCCTTGTAAGGCTGGAGTATTTTTGCATATCTGCCAAAATATTTCTTTGAATTATTCACATATTCAAAGTGGGTGGTCTAATCAAAATATTATATTTGCTCAGATATAATATGGGTAAATCCTTGACTTCTGCCCCACTTTATCTGGGTCTGGTTTTCCTCAGAACTTTAAGAACTGGGTATTGCTAATTTCATTTACTTTTCTGTAGCCTTAGAGTTTAAGTAGAGTGGAACAGCTTTGCTGGTATCGTAAACAATCTTGCTTCAAGGACCTGTACTCTGATTTCCTTTATGTAATTTTGATATATACCCTGTACCTGAGTTCACTTCAGCTAACTTGAGGGGTATCCTATTCCTATACATAAAAGGAGGCCACTTTACTCTGGAACATGTCCTTAATTCAGGGTAGAGCATTGGAGACTTTGTCTCCAACAAAAAGTTAATTATGATTTTTATTTCTGTCACCTCACCCTCATCTCCCTAACAACTATGTTCATGATTCTTCCAAAAAGTGTGTGAAAAATATAGGTAAAAGCCATGGGTTGTGACCTAGATACTATTAAATCAGAAGGGTTAGGAGGCTTTAATTGTCATTCTCTCTGTGAATCCTCTCCCTGGCTGTCCACTCCCTTAGATAATCTTGTTTTACTTTCTCTTTTCTCTTCTGACATGCTAATCCTCAAATAATAATGGAATTAACTATCACTTAGTGATAATTACCATTCTGTTTTTTCATCACTACCTTTCCTTCTAGTGAGACAAAATGAAAGTAGGAGGCCTTTGCTGGGATACTTAAAGAAAACAAAAGAGAGGTGTACAATTTCTAGGGATTTGTAATGTACTTAACAAAAACCCCTCTATTGTAATGTCCAGATTGATGTTTATTATTGAGATTTTAAAATGTATTCTTCACTTACCTTCTTTCCTTCCACCAATAGTTGTTTTAAGTGGGCTGTGATTCTTTCTCTAAAAGTAGTTTTCAAAAATTATGATATTAGATTATTACTCTTCTCATATTTTTCTAATCCTTTTTATTTTTGATTTTTTAAATTCTCACCTGAGGATATATTTATTAATTTTTTTAAGAGAGAGAGGAACGAAGAAAGAGAGAGAAAGAAACATCAATGTGAGAGAGAAACACTGATCGATTGCCTTCGTATGCACATGGACTAGGGATCAAACCCACAACCTAGGTATGTACCCTGACCAGGAATCAAACCTGAAAACTTTTGGAATATGGGATGATGCTCCAACCAACTGAACCACTTGGCCAGGGCTCCTTTTTAAATGTATCATTATTATCAACTTATGTTTATTCATTTATTTTGATTTATAGAGCTCCTGAGATCTCAGAATTAGTTAACAGTTATGGAGCATTTACTACATGCCCAGCGCTACTGATGTACAAAGTAGGAGCTCTTAAGTGCTTAGAGATCAGTGAAGAATTTAAGTTTAATTAAACTTTGTTTGGTGGTTCTCACAGAAAACTGTAGCATAGAATGGTTCATTTTAAAACATTAAAATATGCGTATGTATTTCTGTATATACCTTTTATATTATTAAAAGTATCTGAAAGGATATATACTAGTAGTTGTATCATTATAGGGTGGAGATGGGCTTATAGAAGACATTTACTTTTATATTTTATACATGTCTATATTGTTTTGTTTTTTTCATAATGAGCAAATATTATCTTTATAATAAGAAAAAATGAGGATATAATTCTTAATAATTAATTTATTATTTTTTATTACAGATGAACCTCCTTTTTCCCCCTTTGACACCCTCCTCTCCACTCCCGCCCACACCCCAACTTCACTGTACTGTTGTCTGTATCCATTGTTTATAAATATATGCATATAAGTTCTTTGGCTTATCTCTGCCTATCCCCCAACCCCCTTCCCTTTGAGGTTTGTCAGTCTGTTCCCTACTTCCATGTCTGTTGATCTATTTTGTTCATCAGCTTAGTTTGTTCATTATAATCCACAAATAAGTGAGATATTGTGATGTTTGTCTTTCTCTGATTGGCTTATTTCGCTTAGTATAATACTCTCCAGGTCCCTCCATGTCATCTCAAAGGATAAGAGATCTTTCTTTCTTATAGCTACATAGTATTCCATTGTGTACATGTACCACAGCTTTTGTATCCACTCACTTATAACCAGTATGTTCCACTAAGTCATTAAAGGGGTAGAAAATATTAATAATAAGCATAAGGGGAGCTTGACGTTTTTAAATAGTGAGAAAGAAGGGAGATTAGAGAAACAAAGATTATTATTTAAAATTCTAGTGTAATGTTCACTTATTTAGTTTTTTAGATTCAATTTCATAGATATAGAGAACATTTTGACAGTTTCCAGATGGGAGGGGAGTTGGGTTGAGGTGTAGAAAGGTGAAGGGATTAAGAAGTACAAATTGGTTTTTACAGAATAGTCATGGGGATGTAAAGTACAGCGTAGGGGATATAGTCAATAGATGTAGAAAAAGCATTTGACAAAATCCAGCACCCATATGTGATAAAAACTCTCAGCAAAGTAGGAATAAAGGGATCACACTTCAAAATAATAAAGGTCATAATGACAAACCTAAAGCCAACATCATAATCAATGGGCAAAAAACAAAAAGTGTTTCCCTTAAAAACAGGAACAAGAAAGGGATATCCACTTTCATCTCTCTTATTCAACGTAGTGCTGGAAGTCCTAGCCAGGGCGATCAGACAAGAAGAAAAAATAAAAGGGATCAAAATTGGAAAGGAGGAAGTAGAACTATCATTACTGGCAGATGACATGATGTTGTACATAAAAAAACGTACAGAATCCACCAAAAAACTACTAGGGTTGATCAATGAATTCGCCAAAGTAGCAGAATACAAAATTAACATCCAGAAATTTATGGCATTTTTATACACGAATAATGAGCTCTCTGAAAGAGAAACTAAAAATAAAAACAAAAACATTTTATCATTACAACACCAAAAAGAGTTACTGAGGAATAAACTTAACCAGGGAAGTAAAAGACTTGTACTCAGAAAACTACAGGACATTGAAAAATGAAATAGAGGAAGATACAAACAAGTAAAAGAATATACTGTGTTTATGGATTGAAAGAATTAACATCATTAAAAGGTCCATACTACCCAAAGCAATCTATAGATTCAATGCAATCCCTATTAAAATACCAACAGTGTATTTCACTGATCTAGAATAAATAATCCAAAAGTTTATATGGAACCAAAAACTATCCCAAATAGCCACAGCAATCTTGAGAAAGAAGAACAAAGTTGGAGGAATCACAATACCGGATATCAAGTTATATTACAAAGCACAAAGCCACTGTAATCAAAAGAACCTGGTACTGGCACAAGAACAGGCATATAGATCACTGGAACAGAACAAAGAACCCAGAAATCAACACAAGCTCTTACGCTCAATCAATATTTGACAAAGGAGGCAAGAGCATACAATGGAGTAAAGACAGTCTCTTCAATAAATGGTTGAGAAAACTGTACAGGTACATGCACAAAAAAATGAAACTAGACCATCAACTTATACCATACACAAGAATAAACTCAAAATAGATAAAATATTTATATTTAGATCATGAAACCATAAAAATCTTAGAAGAAAATGTAGGCAGTAAAATCTCAGACAATTCACACAGCAAAAATTTTACCAATACATCTCCTAGGGCTAGAGAAACAGGAAAAAAATAAACAAATGGTACTACATCAAACTAAAAAACTTCTACACAGCAAAAGAAACAATCCTCAAAATGCAAAGGGAACCCAGTGTATAGGAGAACATATTTGCCAATGATATATCTGATAAGGGATTAACTTCCAAAATATATAAAGTACTCACACAACTCAACAAAAGAAAGACAAACAATCTAATTAAAAAATGGGCAGAGGACCTGAATAGGCACTTCTCCAAACAGGACATACAAATGGCCAAGAGACATATGAAAAAATGCTTAATGTCATTAATCATCAGAGAGGTGCAAATTAAAATGACAATGAGCCCGCCTCTGCCCATCTCCCACTCCACCCCAGGTTTTCACCTGTCTATTGTCTGTGTCCATTGGCTATGCATATATTCATATATGTTCTATGATTAATCTCTTCCTGCCCTCCCTCCCACCTTCCCTCTGAGATTTGTCAGTCTGTTCCATGTCTGTGGTCCTGTTTTGTTCATCAGTTTATTTTGTTCATTAGATTTCACATATAAGTGAGATCATGTGATATTTGCTTTCTCTGACTGGCTTATTTTGTTTAGCATAATACTCTCCAGGTCCCTCCATGCTGTCTCAAAGGGTAAGAAGTTCTTCTTTTTTGACAGCTGCATAGTATTCTATTGTGCAAATGTACCACAGTTTTTTATACACTCATCCACTGATGAATTCTTGGGCTGTTTCCAGATCTTAGGTATTGTAAATAGTGCTGCTATGAACATAGGGGTGCATATATTCTTTCTGATTGTTTCAGGATTCTTAAGATATATTCCTAGAAGTGGGATCACTGGGTCAAATGGCAGTTCCATTTTAAACTTTTTGAGGAAACTCCACACTGTTTTTCAGAGTAGCTGCACCAGTCTGCATTCCCACCAACAGTGTACTAGGGTTTCCCTTTCTCAATATCCTTGCTAGCACATGCCATTTGTTGATTTGTTGATGATAGCCATTCTGTCAGGTGTGAGGTGATAACTCATTGAGGTTTTACTTTGCATCTCTCTGGTGATTAATGACACTGAGCATTTTTTTTTATGTTTCTTGGCCATCTGTATGTCCTCTTTGGAGAAGAGTGTATCCAGGTCCTTTGCCAATTTTTTAACTGGATTGTTTGTCTTCGTCTTGGAGATTAATCCCTTATCAGATGTATCATTAGCAAATATGTTCTCCCATACACTGGGTTCCCTTTGCATTTTGAGGATGGTTTTTATTTGCTGTGTAGAGCTTTTTAGTTTGATGTAGTCCCATTTGTTATTTTTTCTTTTGTTTTTCTTGCCCTAGGTGATGTATTGGCAAAAAATTCTGCTATGTGAAATGCCTGAGATTTTACTGTCTATGTTTTCTTCTAGGATGTTTATGATTTTGTGACTTACAGTCAAGTCTTTTATCCATTTTGAGTTTATTCTTATGTATGGTGTAAGTTGATGATCTAGTTTAATTATTTACGGGTGTCTCTTCAACTTTCCCAACACCATTTATTGAAGAGACTGTCTTTCCTCTATTGTATTCTCTTGCCTCCTTTGTCAAATATTAATTGACCATTATTGGTGTTGGTTAATTTCCAGGGTCTTTGTTCTGTTCCATTGATCTATATGCCCGTTCTTATGCCAGTACCAGACTGTTTTGATTACAGTGGCTTTGTAGTATAGTTTTATATCCGGTATTGTGATTCCCTCCAATTTTGTTCTTCTTTCTCAAGATTGCTGTGGCTATTCATGGTCTCTTTTCATTCCATATAATTTTTGGAATATTTGTTCTAGATCTCTGAGATATGTCATTTGTATTTTGATAGGAATCTATAGATTGTTTTGGGTAGTATGCACATTTTAATGATGTTAATTTTTTCTATCCATGTGTTGCCAGAGAATTGTAAGAATTGTCTTTCTCTGTTGCTAGTGAGAGTGGGTGCTTACAATATCTCAAGAAAAATAATTTTCTGAGACTCACCCAGGAGTCTCAGTGACTTTTATTCATGTGGAATTATATCCCTCAGTTTCTAATGTCCCATTTCTCTTAGTCCAGTCCTGGAAGAGGGGTAACTGGGAATTCATCACAGCTAGAAGCAAAGCCTGTGTTCAGACTTTCTGTTCCATGGTAGAGTTGAGTCCAGCATAGCATCAGGATAATCACAGTCCATTTGTTCATTGTGTGTGGGGTCCACATGGCTGTGAGCCATGTGGGAGAGTGCAGGAGCACGAGAGCCCCGAAATCCAGGAATCAGGCATAAGCAGCAAGCAAGCAAGAAGGACCAAGAGGGCCAAGAGAGGGAACTCCCTTTATTCAGGAGTTAAGTATCTCAGATTTCTCACCCTTGCAGTGGCCATGCCTATTCTGTCCAATTACCTATTTATAGGTGTGATTGACAGGTAAACATCTTCTTACATCACCCAGACCTTTCTGAGCATGCATCTATTGCCCAGTTCCTTCCCCTCTCCATCCATGTGGGAAACAGACCTGTAGAATAAACTGTAGCTTTCTGGGAAAGCTGTATAAATGACATGCCTACATTATCTAGCCTTCCTTTTGCTCCTTTTCTGTTAATTAATAACCAGGTTATTACTACGGTATCACATGTACATGGTATATACTTCCACTTATTTTTATCTTTCTCAATTTCTTTCTTCAGCATCTTATTATTTTCTGAATACAGATATTTTACCTCCTTGGTTAAATTTATTCCTAGGTACATTCTCTTTTTTGTTGGAAGAGTAAATGGGATTGTTTTCTTAATCTCATTATCTGGGAGTTCATTATTGGTATATGAAAATGCCATTGATTTCTCGATATTGATTTTGTATCCTGCTACTTGCTGAATTCATTTATTAGATTTAGTTGTTTTTGGTGGATTCTTTAGGGTTTTCTATATACAATATCATGTCATCTGTGAATAATACTTCCTCCTTTCCAATTTGGATGCCTTTTATTTCTCCTTCTTGCCTGATCAATGTGTCTATGACTTCCAGTACTATGTTGAATAAGAGTGGTGAAAGTGGACATCCCTGTCTTATTCCTAATCCTAAGGGAAATGCTTTTAGTTTTTGACCGTTGATTATGATGTTGTCTGTGAGATGGTTGCATCTTCATGTGTCCCTCTTCATTACTTCAGGCCTTGGGCAGAGGTGGGTACCCTACTGTTATAACCCCAATGTACTACACTACTCTGTCTACATCTTCTGTACTTAGGCTTTTTTTTTCTCTATTAAACTCACCTCAAGTTCCCAATTGGAATGTGCTTTCTGTTTCCTATCTGGATGCTAACTGTTAGAGGAGTTAATCTGATGCTCTTAAAGGATCTGAAGATTTACCCTGAGAAGGGTAATAGACAAGTGTTTTGTCTCTGTTGAGGATAAAGGAAGGGTTAAAGTTCAGATATTGCAATAGAAGAGCATTACATTAGGCCGGAAAATAATCTGTTACATTAAAGGATTATTAAGAACATAATTTAAGCTGATATTTCCAAATATTGGATCTCAAGGGCTATGTGGCTATATTTACAGTGGCCTACAGTGAAATGATAAAAATAAAGACTATGCTATAAGTGCATAAAGGTTAAATTCTCTAGTTAAAAATAAGGAAGTTTACTGAGATTAATTATAACTACCTTTCTGGTGTTTAAATGTCCTTTATTTTAAGAAATGATAGAATCTGTAGAATTGTTTTTTTTTTTGTTTTAATGTCCTTACTTGGTAAAACAAAGAGGTGACAACCATATATATGTCCCACTAAAATGAAATGTATTGGTTTGTAAAATCCATAAGTCTAGGTAGCATGGTAGCATTCTCTACAGGGAATTCAGAGTTTTTTCTGAATCAAAGAGTTGGACAGGATGTACTTTAGTATACAGGTTTCTTTGACTTCCTGCTCCAAGTTATTTGGGGCTAAAAACACAGGAAGTATGAATCACAGATTTTTCTTCTGCTTCATTAACAAGTGTCTATGACTTCTAAATATATCTTAATTTCCAGGCTATAGGAAGAATTGGTGACTTTAATTTTTGTTTTATTACTTTTTATTTATAATGAGGAAGGAATAAAATAAATGTTTCACAGCCTTTCATCAGTGTTCTTTCCAAACCTCAGTGGGAACTGCAAAGTTTTCAGAGCTCAAATATCTTCTCCTCCTCATAACTAACCCCCACTGTCATTTTACTGATAGTACACTTGCTTTAACGAGTTCCTGGTGGATTCTGTGGTGGCTACATTCTTCCCTCCCTTTCTTCCTTTCTTCCTCTTTTTATTTCTCCTAACTGCCTAGCTCACACAGAGGGCTTGCTCCTTAAACAACAGGGCAATTTTACCTGGCACACAAAGCCAGTTCATGAGGTTGATTAGCAAAGGACAACCCACCAGGACCCCTAGTTTCTACCATCCTACATGAAGCTATAGACTATCATGTTAGAGTTATGGTAAGGGATCTTTTAATCCATAGGTACATCTCTAGGCTAAATAAACAATGTTAGACATAAAAGAGCTACGTTTTTCTCAAAGATTTGTAGATGTGGTTGTGATACAGTTAGTGTGGCTTTTAGTATGTATGCATTTTCTCAACCACTTTATGCTAAAATATAAACAATGATCTTATGTTTGACCTCAGAATTTTTTAAAATACAAAAAAAATCTGCAAGATAAATGAAAAGGGCTAGTGATAGAGCAATAGGCATGGTATAATCCTATATATAGTATGATCCTATACAGAGTGGGGCAAAGTAGGTTTATAGTTATGAATATATGAAACACAGTTTATTCTTGTATCATTATTTATTAATTATTGTATTGTTTTCCATATGAACAACTGTAAACCTACTTTTGCCCCACCTTGTATAGATACATTTTCAAAGGTATTATGAACACACACAACAAAAATGTAGTTATTTTTGCTGGAAAGATAAAGATGATGTTCGTTCTTTCTTTTGCTCATGTACTATTGTTTGAAAATTTTACAATAATAGTTGCATTGGAAGAGTTCCTATTCAAGTTGGGGGAGGAGTATCACAAACTAATAACAGATGAGGGCAATGCATTGTGACTAACACACTTATATGATGAGAATAAAAGTAAATATTTCTGTAGTACTTATAATGTGTGAGGCATTGTTCTAAGTATTTTAAATACATTCACTCCATTACTATTCCCGTTTTAGAGACTGAGAATTAAGTTTTTTACATGAGGTCACATAAATGATGGAGCAGGATTTGAACCCAGTCAGTCTGACTCCTAAATCCATGCTATTAAGTAACTACTAGATCCTGAGAAGGAAAGACTTAATCCAGATTGGGGGTTTGGCATGCTCAAGTGCATTTTTTTAAGTAAATACAACCTAATCTGGCCATAGGGATTCAGACCACAGGACAGAGTCTCACACACAGCTCAACAGTCTCACCTGTGGCTTGTGCTACCCTTGGGCCTCTGGATACATTGCTAATCAGAGGAAATTTCTTGTTCAGTTACCTACAGATGCTGTGAATGGACTAACAAGTCAAATGCTTCCATACCCATCATTTCCATTCACAACTCACAATGACGTTATGTAGCAGGTAGTATCACAAATTTTTAGATGGAGACTGAGTGTCAGAGAGGTAAAGTATCTTACCCATGTTCACACAACCAGGAAGTAGAATTTGAAACCCAAGTGTTCTTTTGCTACATTAATTTCTCTCCACTACTTTATGGTATTTTGGAGAGGTGTTCTTCTGACTGTGACAGTGGAATGGACCCCCAGAACCCTACCATGCACTGCAGTGGTGGTCCATGTGCCTCCTGGTGGGACTTAGTTGCACTTGTTCTCTCAGCCCTGCCTCTACCACATCCATCCTTATCTGATTATGAGCAATTTTGTGGTTCCAAAGGAGAAATTAAGAGCAGAGTTTTTCCCTTTTTAAATGAGTGGGCCTTTCTACAGAAAGTGAGACTCACAGAAGTAAATAAAACAAATACAAGTTTTAGAGTCACTTCTTGTCTAGACCACAGAGAATAAAATTACTTGAGGTTCTCTCACTTGGGCAGACTGTAGAAAAGGAAGGTGGGTCTGTCTTCTTCAGTTATAGAAAACAATTACAACAGAAGGTTCTAGCAGCATGACAACAATGTTTGACACCAGGAATCTGCCCTATTATTTTAGGCTGCCCTGGAGAGAAGGCCCTGGGTATAGTCATAGCTCTTATCAAGAGCATCCAGATATTCAGGACCTGGGTTGCCCAGGCACTAGTAATTCATAAGCCTTTTTCAATTACAATGTTAAAAGCCACTATTACATTTGAAATGTAGCATTTGGGCCCCGATCAAGCTGCTGCATTATAATCAGGTTGTGTTTGTCTGCTTTTTATTTAAGATCTGCAGGCTTTAAATGATTAAAAGAACACACTCTTGTGACCAAAGTGACAAAGTCTCATTTATAAATGGCATTTGCTTGTAGGTCTAATGCCCTTAAAGAGGATTCTCCCACAACCATTATACACCCCACTACACGCAATACTTAAACAAGACCAATATATCTACACACTCTAACCCTAATTCTGAGCCTAGGGCTCTGGTTAACTTAATCATTGATTAATTTTAATCTTAGCAGCCCTACAAAGATCAATGGCTAACAGTGCATGGCCTCGGTGGTTTGGCCTAGCTGTACATTCCCAGGCTGAGGAGGAAGATCATCTATAATATTAACTCTGGCTGGAACAGACTAAAATTAGAAGGGAAGATCAGAGGGACTAAGGACCTGAATGCTACCTTTTGGAAAGATCATAAACAAGATTTTGTAATATTAGGGACCTGCTTAGATAGAGAGAATGCAGAGGGGTTGCCTGGAAGTAATAGAAAGTAAAGCTTGAAGGATGTGTGATAGTAACTGGATGTTTGAAGGGATTGAGCAAAAAAGAAAAATAGAGAAAAAACTCATGGACATGGACAACAGTGTGGTGATTGCTAGGGGGAGACAGACTGGGGGGATATGGAAGAGGAAAAAACCTTTAAAAAGAGTGGAGCAGTTCTGGGAGATGACAATAGCCAAGGGTGGCTGAGACGAGATAGAGGACAGACACACTGCAGATGAGTAATTCAAAGGATCTGAGAGCCCAGATGTTAGCTGGGTCATCTCTCAGAACCCTGAAGTCATCTAGGGTGATGGCAGGAAAAATTAAGCAAATCACATGCCAATGTTTACAACAAATGATGAGAATTGACCAGAAATTTAGGATGTGATAGCAAAGAAAGGGGGTAATAGTCAACATACTCAGATGACATGAGTCTAAAGCTATGGGATTCCCCCTCCCCAATGGAGATGGAGGAGCAAATGAATGTACTGCCTCATTAAATAACAGCTCTCCTGCTCAGCTCGTCCTTAATATTTTGGGGATAAAGCATTGCAAATTCTCTCTGGCCAGTCCAAGTTTCCTTCCATTTTCACTGCTGCCTATCAACAGTCCCCACTGACTCTCCATCCATGCCCCAACAAATATCAGAGGATAGGTCATGGTCATCCTGAGAGACTCCAGTCTGCATTCCCATATGAAGCAGAAAGATGAGCATTACTTGTTTAGGGATATGCTGTATGGACCTAAATGAAACCAAATAAGGTCAATTTGGAAGCTACCTCAGATGCCAGAAATCTGGAGAGCACCAGTTCTCTGCAATTGCTTGGGGGTATCTGGTGTCATCAGAATCAGTATAAAGAAATTAGAGGTGCCCGCTAATTTCACTCTCATTCACATGTTCACAAGAAGAGCAGACCCCAAAGTGGACAACATTTACTAACTATAGGGTGGTTTCCCGGGACCAAGCCTATTCTAGAAACCCCCACCTGCAGGGCTTTATATGAGAGATGCCCACATGGAAAATATTAACACAAAATAAAAGTGGCTACAAAGAGGAGATGAAAGCCACAACTGGCCTAACATCAGAGCAAAGCTTCCATCAGCTTGTCCCAGACTGCAGCTGGCACTGCTAGGAGTAACAAGAAAAAGATCAATACAATTCAACAGCAAATTACTGCACTTCAAGGCCTTGCACCATATATCATGCTGCACACTGTGAACAACAAATAAAGAAATAAGTTAGCCTCCTTGAATATAGGAAGGCACAGAAGAGACAGGTAATTATAGAAGTTAATCAAAGGCAGAAATTGATAAGTTCTATAATGAGAGAGGTATCCTGGAAGGATATACAGAGTAGGTAGCATTTCAGCCAGGCCAAGAAGAATGAATTGGATTTCCATACATACAGATGAGGTGCAAGGAACAGCAAGGATAAATGAATGGAGTCAGGACAATGCAGAATACTGGGTGTGTAGTGATGAATGTGGAATAAAAAACAAAATAGAAAGTAATACTGAGAGTTAATATTTGTGTATCAGTTACTATATGCTAGGCACAGTGCTGAGAGTGTATTATATATTCACCTATTTAATCTTCACAAAAACGCTCTGAGATAGGTTAATATTATTATGATTATCATCCTCACTTGACAGTTCAGAAACCAAGGCTTAGGGGAATTAATTAACTTGATCAAGAGCTCACAGCCAGTAAATGGTAGAGCTAAAATTCAAATCCAGGAAATTTGTATCCAGACTAAACCTATGCTCAGAATCTCCATATTACACTACCATTCAACAAATGCTGGAATAAGATCATGAAGAGCCTTGAATGCCAGGGCAAGGATTTGGGGCTCTATCTTGTCATCCTCTGTTTGATTATCAGCTCTAGAACTCACTAGGTGAGTGACCTGGGGTAATTTACTTAATATATCTGAACTCACATTCTGAATTTGTTAAGTGGAGATAATATAAAATACTGTGGGGATTAAATATGATATAAAGCAACATAGATTGTCCTATAATCAGTACTTAGTAAATGTAGCTGCCATTTTTCATAGTAGAATTAGTATGAAATCAGGGCCATTCCAAATAAAAGGGACAGAGTGAAGTGTTTTGGTATTGCTGGACTTTGATGATACATGGTGATGAATCTGGGGAAGAAATGAAAGGACCAGCTTATGAAAGACTTTCAATATGACCCTGAAGCATTTGGCTTTTATTCTATAAATGACAAGGGATACATTAAGCAGAATTAATTTCAAAGGAGCATGGGAAGGGAAAGTTGGAAGGGAAAACATAATCATGAATAAATAACCTGCAACTGTTTGCTTTCTATCTTGCCTTAACCTGGGTGCTGTAAAGCATATAAAAATGAAGTCCCTAGATTCTGTCCAAAAGAGGTGATAAGACTGGAGCCCAGTACTGGTTCACCAAAACCAAGCAATGTTGTAAGAATGTATAATGGTAAAACTGCATTGTCAGATAGTATGACAGTTTATTAAAAATTAAAAATACACTTACTATATGACCCATTTCTAGGTATTTGCCTATAGAATTAAAGAAAAAAAGTATGTTCACTCTAAAACCTATGCATGAATGTTGATAGTAGCCTTATTCAAAATCACCAAAACCTGGAAACAATCCAAATGTCCAACAACAGCTGAATGGATAAACTATGCTATGTCAATACCATGGAATACTACACAGGAATGAAAAAAGAACCAACCATGGATTCAACTAACAGTGTGAATAGATTTGCAAATACATTATGCTAAGGAAAATAAGCCAGAGACAAAAGACTACATACTACATGATTCAATTTACATGACATTCTAGTAAAAGCAAAACTATAGGATCGGAGAAATGTTTGGGGTGCAGGAGAGTGAAACTAAGACAGGACAGTGTAAAGGCATAATTTGGGGTTATTGAAACTGATCTTTATCTGATTGTGGTAATGATTACATGAATCTATGCATATGTGGGAGCTCATAGAATGATATGCCCCCTCAAACTAATTTATTTAAAAAGGTAAAACAATATTTTCTGTGGAAAACCTGTTGCAATTCAGGTATTTTTTTTTTCAGAAATCCATGAAAAGAAAGCAAATAAAATTTTCTATGATAGCTATAAAAATGATACAATATTAATCTTATTTGTCCTCTGACAGTGATGCTAGACTGATAGCATGTGGGGAGACATTGACCAAGCCTTACTGAAATCAATTTATTCAAAGTTGTGATATCCTTGTAAACTGTTGGGTGAATTTGTGACTGAACAACTGATCTCAATGAGGGCTAATTAATGTGGATATCTGTATTGGAGTGCCACAGGGTTCTACCTTTATCTCTACTTCATATTTGTTATAGTAAATTAGATAAAGACATAGACTGTTCAAATGTATGAATGCTTTAGGCTGGATGGAATAGTTAATCGGGATTTTTTTTAATGCACACTGATTTGTACAGGTTGGAACAAAGTGACATTTAGTGGAAAAAATATTAAATCCCTATATAAGTACAAGGTTTACCATACAAAAGGGAGGTAGGATATATAACCTAGTCTTAGGGGGATTCTGTGATGGGCATCTCAGTGTCAGAGAGCATTCAGAATTTGTCTCTCCTGAATGGACCATCACCTATTATATAAGCCAAGCTATGGACCTCAAATATTAATAAGGTTGCAGATACATGGAATTTTGTCCAGAGGGTTGGGGGCAGACTGAGGAGGGACCTGAAACCTAGGTCCAATAAGAGAGAACTGAAGGAGATGGGGGTGTTCTGCCTGGAGGAGATTCAGAAAAATAGGAACTCAGACCTTTGAAGGACTCTCACAGGGCAGAAGGAGCAGACTGGGTCTGAGAGACCCACATGGCCACATTAAAGAAAAAATAAATTTAATGTTATTATAGGAAATAATTTTTAGACAGTCAATGATGTTCCTGGATAGAATGAGCTGCTTCAAGGAGTAGTAAATTTCCTGCCGGCAGAGCTATGTGAAGAGAAGCTACCTTAGTGTTAGTGTGAAGACAGATTTCTACATTGAATAGAATAATTGTTCTCAAACTTGAGAGTATGATGCAATGGTATTACCTGGAGAGCTAGATATAGATTCACATTCCTGAGACTCCAACTCCAGGCTCCAATTCAAGAGGTCTTGGGTGAGGCCTGGGAATGTACATCTATAACAAATGTCCCTAAGTGATTCTAAACCTATTTTGAGAAATAGTCTCTTGAGAGGTGGCTGATTTATACTTACTGTGGTCAGCCATGAGGAGGAGGAAGAACATTAGACAGGTAGTCAAGTGGGCTAAGCTGCTCTCCTGGCTCTTCGTCCATAGAAAAGTATGCAAGTCTATTTCCGTCTTAGGTCCCAATGTGTATCATGTTAAATGTTCTTCTAACTTCTTCATTTTATTATTTATTTATTTAATTTATTTATTGGGGTGACATTGGTTAAAAAATTATAAAATTATATAAGTTTCAGGTATAGAATTCTATAACACATCATCTGTATATTGTATTGTGTGTTCACCACCCCAAGTCAAGTCTCCTTCCATCACCATTTATTCCCCCTTTACTCTCTTCTACCTACCCCCCACACCTCTTTCCCTCTAGTAATCACCACACTGTTGTAAGTGGAACTATATTTTCTTCAAGTAAAATCTTCCACAAAACCCCAATATTTGAAGCAAATGCTGAACTGTCTGGTGCCTGTGTGTGTGTGTGTGTTTGTGCGTGTATGTGCGTGTATGTGTGTGTACGTGTGTGTGTGTGTGTATAGAGGAGGAGTATCTTGCCCACTCACTGTGCCCCACACAAAACCCCAGAGGATCCTCTTTGAGGTTTGAAAGTCTCTGCTCTGGGATCTGCCAGATGAACAAGGGTCTTTTGATTTTGTGACCCTCATGCCTGAGTCCCTGTACATTTCTCTGACCTGGTACCTGTGTCCATCTGTGCCATCTCCCTCCATCCTATACACACTGCCAGTGAGTGAGAACTGTGGCCCCATAAAGCCTCTGAGCCAAGTTCTCTCCCCTCCCTCTTACCAGGCTACCCATCACTCATTCCATCCTACTGGTTTCCTCACATCCCCTGCCTATTTAATTCCTCAGCCTCTAGTCCCCAGTGTATCCCTGTTCTGGCCTGCTTCCGTAGGGTCCACACAGGGTGAATGCTAGAAACACCTTCAGACAGGACTTTGGAAAGCCTCTCCCAAAACATACTGCTCTAGGCCTTAGGTCCCCAAATTGTCTCTCAAGTCTGTCCTATCACCTCACTGCTTCAAATGGCTTTTCGTGCAGGGCAGACCAAGAGCCCTTGGTTATCAGCCCCTGCTCATTTCTCTAGCTTTATCTCCAGCCTCCTTCAGGTCATCAGATTTTGTTACAATCTGAGGACTGGCTGTACAGATTTTGAATACATTCAACCTTCATAGAATTCAGTAAATAATCCTTTGTGACTTAGAACCGTCTGCCTGAGCCTGGGTGACAACAGTTGAAGGCCATTTAGAAACACAGAGCCTCTGGGAATAATAACAACTATCATATGACAGATAATTTCCTGTTCATTACCTAGTTTAATTTTTACATCAACCTTGTGAAGTCAGTACCATTAGTACCCCTGTTTTCCAGATGAGGAAACTCGGGCTCAGAGAAGTTAACCTGCTGAGCTGTAAATACAAAGCTGGGATTATGGGTCCATGTTCTGGTAATCATGGAGGTGGTATTTTTAAACTTCATGACACATAGGAGTAGATGAAAGTTACACTGGCTATTCTAGATGAACAAGTACAACATCCTGGGAAAGTTCAATGGTTAGCTCCCTGTGGTCCTGGATATATCATCACTTCCTCAGTCCTATTCCTGCCTGGTGGTAAAGTTCTTCTCTGAGTCCCTACAAATACACAAAATAGGAACCGCTTACTGCTCAGCTAGACAGTGCCAGAAAAAGGGGACCAAGTACCAATGAATGCAATAACTCTAGGATTCTATCAGGAAAACAGGAAGTTCCTGGGCTGAGTGGCAGGTCAAATTACACCCACAGTTCTCAAATTTTCTTAGGCATAACAGCCCAACATAGAAAGATGTACATGGAGGTTTCTGGACCCCATCACTGAAATCCTGATCCAGAAGGTGATCCTAAGACCCAGGAATCTTCACCCAAGTGATTTGAATACACTCCCCGAGTGATTTGGATGCAAGATTTCTTAAACTGCCTTTTCCTTAGTAGAGAGTTATACCAAGTAGCTTTTCAAGTCTCTTCCAGCTTTGAGGTTTCTGCTATTCTTTAGTATTAATCTGTATGGTATCACAGTCAAATCAGAAAGAGAGGAGACAAATATGAGTGACAATAGTTATAAATTCATGGTTAGTAATGGCTTCAGAGTGATCACACTTGTGTTGAATCTTGAAGTAGGGATGAAAATTGGATAGGTACAGAAGAGAAAATGGTACTCTGGGCAAAAGAAGTGGTGGGTGCAAAGTTGCAAACACAGAAATGACTATGGTTTACGTGTGGTGAAAAGGCCTAGATTAAGAAAGCCGGTTTGTATTCTTGAAGCAAACAATAGGAAATAACTTTGGTAGAGAGGGGCCAAATCAAAATGGGTATTGGATACTATCCAGAAGATTAAGGCTTGAGAAACAAATGAGGACCTTGTAAACTCTGAGGCATGGAATAAAAGGGGGTCTAAAGCAACATTTTTAAATGGTTTTGAAAATGCATATCACTACTCAGTACATACACATACATGTATGTATGTGTGTATGACAAAAACTCACTTTTATGAAAAAAAATTAGTATTAAGGACCAAATGTGATACATTCTAATGTCATGTGTGTTTGTATGTGAAATAAATTGAATATGTACACATATATAATTTTAATATATACATTATATATAAATTGAACACATACAAATATATAAATATGCATATTATATGTAATATAAAATATATATAACTACTAGTCCCAATCCAACTACTAAACTAGATATCTGACTTTTTAATGGGTTATAAAACATAGTCTAGCCCTGGCCATGTGGCCCAGTTAGTTAGAGCATCATCCCATATGTCAAAAGGTTGCAGGTTCAATTCCCAGTCAGGGCACATACCTAGATTGTGGGTTCAATCCCCATTTGGGATTTGTACGGGAGGCAACCAAGTTATGTTTCTCTATCACATTGATGTTTCTCTGTCTTTCTCTCTCCCTTCCTCTCTCTCTCAAAATTAATAAAAACATATCTCTGGGTAAGGATTAAAAAATGTAAAATAAATAAACAAATAAATAAAATACACTGGTCTACAGTGCAATATACAGATGATGTATCAAATAATTGTATACTTGAAACCTATATGATTTTATTAACCAATATAACCCCAATCATTTTAATTTAAAAATAAAATAATAAAATAAAATACAGTAGTATAAAGATAATTAGATAATTTCTGCTCTCACTAATTACTTCTTGTGCTAACAGGCAACAATTTACTGGTCTAATGAAAATTCTTCAGAAAATCCACAGACATTTGATCTTAATTTCATTTTTGAATTATATTGTAATTATGTTTTCAAATATTGTAGTAAAAGAAATGTTCACCTTCTAATATATAAATATGTGATGCTCTAAATGTGAACTTTTTGAAAACCAGTTATTCATTAACTTGGACTGCATGGGTCATTTGCTTTTTATGTGGACATTGAAATAAGGCTCCTAGTACATCTATACTTTCTTTTTAAAATTCTTCTACATGTGACATTGTTAATGAAGATGCTAGTTCTGTCCTAGTCTTCTGTTCAATTCAGCCTGTATATGTGGACTCAAGTGGAAAACCAAGGTTCAGGCCCATTAGTTTAGCACATACATTTCTCTGGACATGATAATCTGCTCTGCAATATCAGAAGAATATGTAAGATATTGGATTGTGGTGATTGTCTATTATGGATATTTTAATTGTACTGTTTTAGGTATGAGTTTTTAAATTTTTATATTTATTACTAGCTGTCTTACTGGTGTTGCTCAGAGACATCAAGAACCTTATTACAGAGATCCAAGATGACAGCAGAGTAGGAGGAAGCTACACTCACCTCCAACCAGGACCAAACTGGATTTACAACTAAATTATAGAACAATCATCATTAATAACCAACTGAAGACTAGCTGAAAAGAAGTCTTATAACCAAGGATTTACAGAAGAAGCCACATCAAAACTGGTAGGAAGGGTGCAGATGCAAAAAGGGATGGCCCTGCACCCATGGGCTGCAGCTGAGGTTCTGGAGAAATATCTCAGTTGTGGGGGTGTACCCTGAGAAGCATGGGATCTAAACCTTAAGCTGGGCTTCCAAGCCCAGAGCAACAGCACCAGAAAGAGGTGCCTCCATAAATTCAGGTTGTGAAAAGCAGCAGGGTTTTTGTCTGCTAAGGAGAGAGAGAAGTTCACTAGAGACACAAGCACTCACTTAAAGAGCCAATGCAAAAAATTTTGTTCAAAACCACTCACCCTGAGCTACAGTGGAGAGAGGTTGGAACAGACTAGATTCACGTGAGGAGGGTCTGGGGTTTGTGGCTCTGGGGAGTGCTGAAGGAACAGACACTAGGATCCCTGTGTGGAGGCATTCTTCCACACCGCAAATGCCATATTTCTTGGGTGTAGAACCCCTCCATGCAGCATCAGCCTGGGGGTAAGCAATAGCCCTACCCTTTAGACTCCCTATTTGAAGAAATAATGACCAAAACCTTCTCTAACTTGGTGAAGGAAAAAACACACAATTCCAGGAAGTGCAGAGAGTCCCAAACAAGATGGACCCAAAGAGGCCTACACTGAGACACATCAAAATCAAGGAGCAAAATGTTAAAGACAAACAGAGAATCTTAAAAGCTATAAGAGAAAGACAATTAGTTACTTACAAGGAATCTCCTATATGACTGTCAGCTGATTTCTTTTTTGTTCTTTATTTTATTTATTTTCCTTTTTTTCCATCATCATGTTAGCTGATTTCTCAACACAAACGTTTGAGGCCAGAAGAGATTGGTGAGAAATTCGCAAAGTGATGGAAAGCAAGGACCTACAAACAAGACTACCTTACACAGCAAGGTTATCACTTAAAATTGAAGGAGAGCCCTGGTTGGTTTGGCTCAGTGGTTAGAGCATCGGACTGCGGTCCAGAGAGACCCGGGTTCGGTTCCCGCTAAGGGCATGTACCTCGGTTGCGGTTTGTCCCCGGCCCTGGTTGGTCGTGCGGGTGGCAGCCACTTGATGTGTCCCTTTCACGTCAATGTTTCTCTCTCTCTCTCTCCCTCCCACTCTATCTGAACAAAAAATGAAAAAATGTCCTCGGGTGAGGATAAAAAACAAAACAAAACAAAAATTGAAGGAGAAATAAAGATATTCTCAGACAAGAAAAAGCTAAAGGAATTTGTTACTAACAAATCAGTATTAGAAGAAATGTTAAAGAGTATTCTTGAAAAAGGAAGAAGAGAAGGAGGAGGAGGAATAGGAGGAGGAGGAGGAGAGAGAGATAGTTAAAAGAGTAAAATGGCAATAAATATGTACCTATCAATAATTACTTTAAATGTAAGTGACTTGAAAGCTCCAATCAAAAGACATAGAATGGACACAGACAACAGTGCAGTGAAGGCAGGGGACTGGAGGGGCAGGAATGGGGAGGAGGGTGTCAATGGGGAAAAAAGGAGGGACATCTGTAATACTTTCAATAATAAAGATACATTTTTTTTAAAAAAGACATAGAGCCTGGCTGGTGTGATTCAGTGGATTGAACATCATCCCATGGAGTGAGAGGTCCTGGTTCAATTCCCAGTCAGGGCACATGCCTAGGTTGCAGGCTCGATCCCCAGTAGGGAGCATGCAGGAGGCAGCCAATTGATGTTTCTCTCACATCAGTGTTTCTATCTCTCTCTCCCTTCCTCTCTATTTAAAATAATAAATAAAAACATATTTAAAAAATGATATAGAATAGCTGAGTGGATAAGAAAACAAGACCCATTTATATACTGTCTACAAGATACCACCTCAAAACAAAACAAACACACAGACTAAAAGTAAAAGGATGGAAAATGATATTTCATGCAAATTAAAAAGAAAAATACCTGTGGTAGCAATACTTATATCTGACAAAATAGACTTTAAAACAAAGGCTAGAGTAAGATACAAAGAAGGATACTACATAATAATAAAGGGAGGAATCCCACAAGTGGATCTAACCCTTGTAAACATTTATGCACACAACATAGATGCACCTAAATATGTAAACAAATCTTGAAAGATATAACGGGAGATCCTGATAGTAATGCAGTTGTATTAGGGAATCTTAACACCCCATTGAAATCAGTGAATAGATTTTCCAGACAGAAAATCAACAGGGAAATTCAGCCTTAAATGAGACACTAGATGAGATGTATTTAATTGATATTCAGAACATTTTGTCACAAAGCAACAGAATATACATTCTTTTCAAGTGCATATGGAACATTTTCTAGGATAGAACACATATTAGGACACAAAAACATCACAATAAATTTAAGAAGATTGAAATCATATCAAGCATCTTCTCTGATCATAATGTTATGAAACTATAAATCAATCACAAGAAAAAAACTGAAAAACACACAAGAACATGAAGGCTAGGTAATATGTTATTAAACAATGAACAGGTTAACAACGAGATAAAGTAAGAAATCAAAAGATACCTTAAAACAAAAATTAGTACACAACAACCCAAAATTTATGGGACACAGAAAAATGAGTCCTAAGAAGAAAATTCATATAATTACAGGCCTATCTCAAGAAACAAGAAAAATCTCAAATAAACAATCTAACTATACACTTAAAGGAACTTGAAAAAGAACAACAAACAAAGCACAAAATAATTAAAAAGAAATAATATAAAGCACAGCCGAATTAAATGAAATAGACTAAAAAATACAAAAGATCAATGAATACAAGAGCTAGTTCTTTGAAAATATGAACAAAATTGATGAACCTTTAACCAGACTCATCAAGAAAAAAAGAGGACCCAAATAAATAAAATAATCAATGAAAGAGGAAAAGTAACAACTGTCATTATAGAAATACAATGGATTGTAAGAAAATACTATGAACAACTATAAACAAAAATTTGGACCACCTGCATAAAATGGACAAATTTCTAGAAACATTCAATCTCTCAAAACTAAATTAGGAAGAATCAGAGGATCCAAATAGATAAACTGTGTCTAGTAAACTTGAAAGAGTAATAAAATAAAATAAAAATCTAAACACAAAAGTACAGGACCGGATAGCTTCATACATGAATTTCAGCAAACATTCATATAAGAACTAACACCACAAGAGCAGGGAAGACTTTCAAGCTTATGTAAGGAAGCAGATAAAGACACTACAAAGAAAGAAAATTATAAGCCAATATCTCCGATAAACATAGGTGTAAACACGCTCAACAAAATATTAGCAAACCAAATTTAGCAATACATTAAAAAATCATACACTATGATCAAGTGGGATTTATTCTGAGAATGCAAGCTTGGTACAATATCCACAAATCAAAAAATAATGTCATACATCACATGAACAAAATGAAGGATAAAAACCACATGATCATATCAATAGATGCAGAAAAACCATGACAAATCCAGCACCTGTTTTTGATAAAAACGCTCAGCAAAGTGAAAATAGAGAGAACATACCTCAATTTAATAAAAGTCATGTAAGACAAACCCACAGCCAACATTATACTCAATGGGCAAAAACTGCAAGTATTTTCCTTCAGATTTCTAACAAGACAGGGATGTACACTTTCACCACTCTTATTTAACATAGTATTGGACATCCTAGCCATAGCAATTAGACAAAAAGAAGAAATAAAAGGCATCTAAATTGGAAAGGAAGAAGTAAAACTGTCTTTATATGCAGATAATATAATAGTGTATATAGTGAACCATAAAGATTCCACCAAAAAAAAAAAAAACTATTAGAACAGATAAATCAATTCAGTAAAGTAGTAAGATACAAAATACATATCTAGAAATAAGTTGCATTTCTATACATCAATAATCAACTATCAAAAAGGGAAACTAAGAAAACAATCCCATTCACATTGCTTCAAAAAAGAATAAAATTCCTGGGACTAAATTTAACCAAGGATGTGAAAGACCTGTCCTCAGAAAACTATAAGACACTGAAGAAAGAAATTGAAGATAAAAATAAATAGAAGCATATACCGTGTTCATGGGTAGGAAGAATTAACATCATTGAAATGTCCATTCTACCCAAAGGAATCTACATATTCAATGCAATTCTTATCAAGATGCCATGTTGTATTTCACAGAATTAGAACAAATATTCCAAATATTTATATGGAACCAACAAAGGCCCTTAATAACAACATTTATCTTGAAAATGAAGAACAAAGTTAGAGGTATCATACTACCTGATATCAAACTATACTACAATGTCAGAGTAATCAAAATAGCATGGTATTGGCATAAAAACAAACATATAGATCAATAGAACAGACTAGAGAATCCAGTAACAAACCCATGTTCTTACAGTAAATTAATATTTGACAAAGGAGTCCAAAACATACAATGAGGTAAAAATAATCTATTCGATAGATGGTTTGGGGAATATTGGACAGATAACTGCAAAGAAATGAAAATAGACCACCTTCTTACAAAATACACAAGAATCAACTCAAAATGGATTCAAGACTTCAATGTAAGTTTTGAAACCATAATAATCCTAGAAGAAAACATAAGTAGTAAAATCTCATACATTTTCTAATTAGGGGAGATGACTACAATCTAAGGAAGTTCCATCCACTTGTTTCCAGCACCAGACCAGCCTTGTGGCTAAACTGCAGAACATTTAACTTGAAAAACCAGCTAAAAAATAGCTGATCTGAAATACTGTGAGTGGGAAGCACGGAAAGGGGACAGGAGAAGACATGAAGTGGATGAGCCAACTTGCACAGCTGTGCAGCAGGCCTGGGAAGCTGGAGGGACATTGTAGCAGCCTAGCTCCTGCACCCTGGCAGTGTGGGATCTCAGTCCCATGCAGGGATTCCAAAATCAGACCAACAGAGAAGGAAAGAGGAACCCATGTAACATCGGACAGTGGGAAGCAATAGTGATCAGGTCCACCTGGAAGATTCACACTTCACTATCTCAGGCAAAAAATGAATGCTTGGTTACAACACCAGCCTGGGAAGCCTTCCCTGAGCAGTGTCTGCAGAAGGGGCCATACAGCAGAACTCTGGACCAGTGAAGGGGTCTTAGAGGATCATCCAGCAGTGAATCTGAGGAGCCAATTATTCTTTGAAAGAACTTTCAGCAGAAAGAAGGAAGGGGACCAGTCAGAGTGCACTGAGAAAGAGGCGCAATCCTCCCCACCTTGAGCAAAGAAGAGGTATCCCTTCCCAACTTGTGGAACAGCCCTGGGCTGGAAATCTGCACCATATGGCTAGGTTTTGTGATGTGGGGGACTTGGACATCTTGCCTGGTGGGAGCCTGGGAAGAAGCCCCACACAACGAGAGCCAGCCATGCTGAAAAGATTAGAAAGCCAAGCAGGACTATTTTTCTTCTATCCCATACTACTTGGGGGTGGTGACAAGGAGGTGTCAGTCACCCACACAGAGCTGAAGCATTGGAAGGAGAGGAAGTACCTGCACACACCTCCTCCAAGCTATGGGCACCATCCCCAAATAGAATCTGTTTAAACCATCCTGACTAGGACCAGATACTCCTACAGAGCTCAGTTCAGTGGGGGAAGGGAAAGCAACTCAGACCAAGGACATTCAAGGGGCGAGTCCTGAAGCAGACTCAACCTCTGTTCTAGGGAGGCTCTGCCCACCAGACTACTTGGGGTCCACTCTTCAGGGCTTCAGTCATGTTGCCAAGGGCCAGGCGGGGAAAATGACTCACATTGCCCTATACCAGAGAACTGCCTGGGATGCCTGGGTCCCACACACCAAGGGGCCAGATACAACATTGGAGCAAAATCCAGAGAGTTCCACAAATATCAGATCCAAAGGTTGTTGTTTTTGTTTGTTTTTGTTAGGTTGGGTTTATCTTTCTCTTTCTTTCATTTTATTCTATTTTTTCTCTCATTCTCTTTATTTAAAAAAAAAAATTATTTTTAATTGTTTTCTTTTCTCTTTTCTTCTCCCAGTTGTCTTTTCCTGTTCTATATTTTATTTTACTCAGTATTATTACTTTTTAAAATTATTATCATTATTTAATTCATTATTTTTCTATCTTTTATTTTTTAAATATTTATCCTATTTCTGCTCTTGTCCTTTGCTTTCATATTCTCTTTTATTTCTACTCTATTTTTTTTTTGTCTCTTGTCTTTTAGTGTTCGTTGTTTGTGGGGTTTTTTTTTGCTTGTTTGTTCTTTAGTCTTTTTGTTGTGATTGTTTTTATTACTGTTGTGTGTGTGTGTGTGTGTGTGTGTTGTTGTTGTTGTTGTTGTTCTTTTTAGTGTGGTCTGGTTTCATCTTGTTTTGTGCTGCCAGCACCTGTATAACAGTTGGCATGATGTGTTTGGGGTTGAGACCACAGTCAACAAGCCAGAGGGCTGAGAGCACCAACAAAGTGGACAACAGCAACCAAGATCCAAATTCAATAGGAGAGCCCACATAACCCGCACAAGGGTCATCCCTAGAGCACCCAGCCCAGGAGAACAAGGAGACTATACCATTGGTTCCCACAAGAAGGCCGCCCATGAAGCCTGAGAGGCATAGTAAACTTATCCAATACATAGAAACAAACACAAAGACACAGCAAAAATGAGGAAACAAAGAAAAATGTCCCAAATGAAAGAACAAGATGAATCAATAGAAAAAGAGCTAAATGAAATGGAGGCAAGCAATTTATCAGATATAAACTTCAAAGTAATGGTTATAAGGATGCTCAAACAACATAGTGAGAACTACAAGCAACTTAATGAAAACTAGAAACTAAGTAGCAATGACATCAGCATGAAAACAGAATATAGAAACCATGAATAAGAACCAATTGGAAATGAAGAATGACATAGCTGAAATAAAGAATACCCTGGAAGGAATCAACAGTACATTAGAAGAAGCTGAGGACAGAATCAGTGAATTAGAAGACAAGGTAGGGAAAAAAAATCACTCAATTAGAGCAGCAAAAATAACAAAAAAAAAAAAAATACTTTAAAAACATGAGGACCGTGTAAGAGAACTGTGGGACAATATAAAATGGAGCAACTTCTGCATCATAGGGGTACCAGAGGGAGACAAAAGTGATAAAGGGATAGAGAACCTGTTTGAAGAAATACAAAACTTCCTTAACCTGGTGAATAAAAAAGTCACACAAATTCAGGAAGCACAGAGAGTCCCAATCAAAATGAACACAAAGAGAACCACAGAAAGACACATCATAATTAAAATGGTAAACATTAAAGACAAAAAAAGAATTTTAAGGGCAGCAAGAGAGAAACAGTCAGTTACCTACAAGGGAGCTCCCATAAGGTTGTCAGCTGATTCTTCAACAGAAACACTAAAGGCCAGAAGGGAGTGTCATGAAGTGTTCAAAGTAATGAAAAGCAAGGATCTGAAACCAAGACTATTCTATCCAGCAAGGCTATCATTCAAAATTGAAGGGGAAATAAAGAGCTACCCAGGGAAAAAAAAGAAAAAAAAGGTTAAAGGAGTTTATTACCACCAAACCAGCACTGCAAGAAATGCAGAAGGGACTGTTGTAAGAAGAAGGAGAGAGAGAGGGAAAGAGAAGAATGAAAGCATAAAGAATTAAAATGGCAACAAATAAGTACCTATCAATAATATCATTAAATGTAAGTGGATTAAATACTCCAATCAAAAGATATATGTAGCTGAATAGATAAGAAAACATGACTCATATATACACTGTCTACAAAAGGCCCACCTTGGAAGAGAAGACTCACACAGGATAAAAGTGAAGGGATGGGAAAAATTTTCCATGCAAATGGAAATGAAAAAAGGCAGGGGTAGCAATACTCATATCTGACAAAATAGACTTCAAAACAATGGCCACAACAACAGACAAAGAATGTTACTACATAATACTAAAAGGATTGATCCAACAAGAGGCTATAACCCTGGTAAACGTATATGCACCAAATATAGCAGCACCAAAATATATTTAAAATCTTCTGGAGGACTTTAAGGGAGGGTTTGACAGCAATACAGTCATAATAGGGGAATTTAGTGCCCACTGACATCACTGGATAGATCTCCCAGGCAAAAAATCATCTATAAAATTGCAACCTTAAATGACACAAAAAATAAAATGGATTTAATTGATATTTATGCAACAATTCATCCCAAAGCTGCAGAATGTACATTCTTCTCAAGTCTACAAGGAACATTCTCAAAGACAGACCACAAAATAGGTCTTTACAAGTTCAAGAAATTGAAATCCTATCAAGCATGTTATTGGATCACAGTGACATGAAACTAGAAATCAAATACAACAAAAAACTGAAAAACAAACACATGGAGACCAGTGAGATCAAGGAAGAAATAAAAAATGTCCTGGAAACAAAATGAAATGAGCACACAACAAACAAAAATCTGTGGGACACAGCAAAAACAGTCCTGAGAGGGAAGTTCATAGCATTACAGGCCTACCTCAGAAAACAAGAAAAAGCTAACCCTACAACAAAAAGAATTAGAAAGAGAACAACAAAAAAAGCCCAGAGTAAGTAGAAGGAAGAAATTAATAAAGATCAGAGCAAAAATAAATGATATAGAAACTGAAAAAAAAATACAAATGATCAATGAAACCAAGAGTTTGTTCTTTGAAAAGATAAAGAAGATTGCTGAACCTTTAGCCAGACTCATCAAAAAACAGAGAGGACCCAAATAAATAATTCAGAAATGAAAGAAGCAATATAACAACTGACACCACAGAAATACCAATAATTACTAAAAAATACAATGAACAACTATATGCCAACCAAATGGACACACTGTATGAAATGGAAAAATTCCTGGAACCATACAATCTTCTAAATCTCAATGATAAAGAGTCAGAAAACCTGAACAGGCAAATAACAACTAATGAAATGGAAGTAGTACTCAAAAAACTCCCAGGAAACAAAAGTCTTGGACTGGATAGCTTCACAACCGAGTTTTACCAAACATTCAAAGAAGAACTAACACCTATCCTACTCCAACTGTTGCAAAAATTTCAAAGGAGGGAAAACTCCCAAGCTCTTTTAATGAGGCTGGCATAATCCTACTTCCAAAATGAGATTAACATGCTAAAAGAAAGAAAATTACAGGCAATATCCCTGATGAACATAGATGTTAAAATCCTCAATAAAACATTAGCAAATCAGATCCAGCAATACATTAAAAAGACCATACACCATTAACAAGTGGGGTTTATTCCTGGGATGTAAGGCAGGTACAATATTTGCAAATCAATAAATGTGATACATCATATAAACAAAGTGAAGGATAAAAATCATGTGATCATATCAATAGACAGAGGAAAAAACATTCAACAATATCTAGCACTCATTTTTTATAAAAGCTCTCAGTTAAGTGGAAATTGAGAGATCATACCTCAATATAATAAAGGCCATATATGATAAACTTACAAGCTGCATCATACTCAATGGGCAAAACTAAAAGCATTTTCCTTAAGAACAGAAATAAGACAGTGATGTCCGTTTTCACTACTCTTATTCAAGATAGTACTGGAAATCCTAGCAACAGCAATCAGACAAGAAGAAGAAATAAAATGCATCTAAATTGGAAAGGAATAACTAAAAGTATCTTTATTCCCAGATGACATGATATTGTACATAGAAAATCTAAAGACTTAGGTTACAAAATTAACATCCAGAAATAAATAGCATTTTTATACACAGATAATGAACTCTCAGAAATAAAACCTAAAAAATAATCCCATTTACCATTGTAACAAAAACCAATAAGATAAACTTAACCAAGGAGGTAAAAGACCTATACTCAGAAAAATATAGGACTTAGAAAAAAGAAATAGTGGAAAATATTAACAAGTAGAAGCATATACCATTCATGGATTGGAAGAATTAATATCATTAAAATGTCCACACTACTCAAAGCAATCTTAGGTTCAATGCAATCCCTATTAAAATACCATCAGCTTGCCCTGGCCAGTGGTTAGAGTGTCGGTTCACAGACCAGATTCGTGGGTTTGAGTCCCAGTCTAGGGCATGTACCTGGGTTGTAGGTTCAATTCCAGGCTCTGGTCAGGGTTGTGCGGGAAGCAACCAATCGATGTGTCTCTCACATTGATGTCTCTCTCTCTCTCTCTCTCTCTCTCTCTCTCTCTCTCTCTCCCTCCCTCCCTCCATCCATCCCACTCTATCTAAAAAAAAAGATCAATGGAAAAAATACCCTTGGGTGAGGATTAAATAAATAAGAAAGAAAGAAAGAAAGAAAGAAAGAAAGAAAGAAAGAAAGAAAGAAAGAAAGAAAAAAGAGTTTCATTATTTTAAAAAATGCCATCAGCTTATTTCAGAAATCTAGAAAAAAAAATCCCAAAAATTTATATGGAAGCAAAAAAGACCCCAAATAGCTGCAGGCATCTTGAGAAAGAACAAAGTTGGATGGATTACAATAATGGATATCAAATTATACTACAAAGCTATTGTAATCAAAACAGTCTGGTACTGACACAAGACAGGCATATAGATCAGTAGAATAGAACAGGGACCCCAGAAACTGACCCAAGCCATTATGGTCAGTTAATTTTTGACAAGGAGGCAAGAATATATATTGGAGTAAAGATAGTCTCTTTGATATATGATATTGGGAAAAATGGACAGATCTGTGTAAAAAATGAAACAACACCACCAACTTACACCACACATAAGAATAACCTCAAAATGATAAAAAACTTAAATGTAAGTCACAAAACCATAAAAGTCTTAAAAGAAATCATAAACAGTAAAATCTCAGACATCTCACATAGCAGAATTTTCACTGATATATCACCTAGGGCAAGAGAAACAAATGAGACTACATCAAACTGAAAAGCTTCTGCACAATAAAAGATTCAATCAACAAATTAAAAAAGGAACTCACAGTGTGGGAGAGTACATTTGCCAATGATGTATCTGATAAGGGGTTAATTTCCAAAATATATGAAGTACTCATACAACTCAACAAAAGGAAGACAAAATCCAATTAAAAAAATGGGCAGAGGACCTGAATAGGCACTTCTCCAAACAGGACATACAGATGGCCAAGAGACATATGAAAAAATGCTCAACATCACTAATCATCAGAGATGCAAATTAAAATGACTATGAGGTATTACCTCACACCTGCCAGAATGGCTGCCATCTACAAATCATCAAACAAGTGCTGGTGAGGGTGTGGAGAAAAGTAGACTCTAGTACACTGCTGGTTTGGAACCAGACTGATGTAGCCACTGTGGAAAACAATATGGTGTTTCATCAAAAACTTAAAAATGGAACTGCTATTTGACCCAGTGATCCCACTTTTGGGAATATATCCTAAGACCCCTGAAACACCAATCAGAAATAATATATGCACCCCTATGTTCATAGCAGTGCTATTTTCAATAGCTCAGATCTGGAGACAGCCCAAGTGTCCATCAGCAGATGAGTGGATAAAAAAGCTGTGGTACATTTACACAATGGAATACTATGCAGCTGTAAGAAAGAAAGATCTCTTACCCTTTGGGACAGCATGGAGGGACTTGGAGAGTATTATGCTAAGTGAAATAAGCCATGCAGAGAAAGACAAGTATCACATAATCTCACTTATTTGTGGAATATAATTTAAAAAATAAGCTGATAAACAAAATAGATTCAGAGACATGAAAGCAGGGAACAGACTGAAAAACCTCAGAAGTAAAGAAAGTGGGGGTTGGGAGGGGGGGAGGCAAAGATAAACCAAAGAACTTATATGCATATGTGCATAACCAATGGACACAGACAATAGTGCAGTGAAGCTGGGGTGGGGGGGGGAGGTATGTGGGAGTGGGGAGGAGGGTGTCAATTGGGGAAAAACAAGGGACATCTGTAATATTTTCAACAATAAAGATAAATTTTAAAAAACAAATAAACATAAAAAAGGATCTAAGAATATTCAATGGAGAAAGGATTCTTTTTTCAATATGGTGCTAGGAAAATTGGATATTCATGTGAAAAAGAATAAAATATCACCGTTGTCTTAAACCTTCCACAAAAATTAACTCAAAATAAATAAAAGATGTAAACTAAGGCTGGAAACCATAAAACTGTTAGATGAAAACATAGAAATAAAGCTCCTTAGCATTGGTTTTGCAATAATATTTTGCATATAACATCTAAAGTACAAGTAACAACATAAAACAAATAAACAAGTGGGACTAAATAAAAAGCTTTTAAAAAGATTTTTAAGAGGAAATGCTCAACAAAATGAAAAGACAACCTATGAAATGAGAACAAATATTTATAAACAATAAAGCTAATAAGGAGTTAACATTTAAAATATTATTATAAAGAGGTCATACCAGAATAGCAAAATAATAACAGTCCAATTAAAAATGGGCAAAGTACCTGAATAGATATTTTCCCAAAGAAGTTATACAACTGATCAGCAGTACATGAAAAGGTAGTCAACATCACTAATAACAAGAAAAGTGCAAATCAAAACCACAATGAGATAGCACCTTAAACATGTTACAATAACTGTCATCAATTCATGGCTTGTGGTAATATAAACTGATGTAGCCAGTATGAAAAACAGTATACAGGTTTTTTTTAAAAAAAAAAAAATAACAATGAAGTTACCATATGACCCAGCATCCCCTCTTCTGTGTATCTACCCCCCAAAATTACAAAATATTTATTTGCAAAGATATATGCACCCCTATGTTCATTGCAACATTATTCACATTTTTCAGGACATGGAAACAACCAGAGTTTCCTTCAATAGAAGACTGGATAAAGAAGATGTGGCACATATATACAATGGAATACTACTCAGCCATTAGAAAAGATGAAATACTGCCATTTGAAATAGACTGGAGATGGATCTTGAAGATATCATGATAAGTGAATTAAGTCAGACAGAAAAAATTTAAAAACATTATTTCACTCATATGTGGGATATAAAACTGAAAGCAACAAATGCACAAATGACAAAAACTCATAGACACAAATAACAGTATGGTGATTACTAGAGGAAAGGAGGGTGGGGGGGGTCAGTGAAAGGTAGAGGGGGTCGAGTGTGTTATGCAAGGAGATTTGACTTTGAGTGGTGGACACACAATGCAATATACAGATGATGTACCATAGAATTGTATATATGAAACCTATATAATCTTGTTAACCAATGTCACCCCAGTAAATTTAATAAAAAATAATTTCAAAAGGCAAGATATAACAAACGATGGCAAGGTTGTAGAGAGAAGAGAACCCTTATACTTTGGTGGAATTGTAAATTGGTACAGCCATAATGGAAAAAAAGTATGAAGGTTCCTCAAAAAATAAAAATAGAATTATTATATCATCCAATAATTCCACCTCTGGGAATATATCCAAATGAAATGAAAACAGTATGCCGAAGAGATATCTGCTCCTCCATGTTTAACACTGCATTATTTACAATAGCCAAGACATGGATAAAGTTGTGAATATATATATTCCATAATGGAATTTTATTCATCCATAAAAAGAAAATCCCACCATTTGCAAAGGGAAAGGGTGTTCAAAGTGTACAAACTTTCAGTCATAAGATAAATAAGTGCTAGAAATGTAATGTACAATGTGATGATTATAGTTAACAAGGCTGTATGGTATATTAAAAAGTTGTTAAGAGGATAGATCCAAAGAGTTTTCATCACAAGGAAAAATAGTTCTTTTTCTTTTCTTTTTTTTTTTTTTTTTGTATCTATATGAGATGATGGGTGTTAACAATTTATTGTAGTAATAATTTCACTATATAGGTAAGTCAAATCATTATGCAGTATACCTTAAATTTTACAGTATCATATGTCAATTATATCTGAATAAAACTGGGAAAAAATTAAACATATACTGACCATACAATCCCGCAATTATGCTCCTTGATAACTAAAGTTGTTAAAAACTTATGCACACACAAAAAAACCTGCACACAGATGTTTATAGCAGCTATATTTATAATTGGCAAAATTTGGAATCAACAGAGGTATCCTTCATTGATGGATAAATAAACTTTGACAGCTAGACAATGAAATATTATTCAACACTTAAAAGAAATGAACTAACAAGCTATGAAAATACATGGAGGAAACTTAAATTCATATTACTAAGTAAAAGAAGACAACTTGAAAAGGCTATACTCTGTATGATTTCAATATGACATTCTGGAAAAAGAAAAACTATGAGGCAGTAAAAACATCAGTGATTGTCAGGAGTTAGGGGAGGGGGAGGGATGAATAGGTGGACTACAGAGATTTTTATGGCAGCAAAATACTCTTTATGTTATTATAATGATAGGCATATGTCATTATAAATTTGTCCAAACAAATACAATGTAAAACACTAAGAATGAACCCTAATGTAAACTACAAACTTTGGGTGATTATGTCAATGTAGGTTCATCAATTGTAATAAATGTACCACTTTGGTGGGGGATGCTGATGATTGGGAAGGCTGTGTGTGGGAAGGGGGCTTGGGGTATATGAAAACATCTGTACTGTCTTATAAGTTTTTCTGTGACCTTAAAACTATTCTTAAAAATAATAAAATAATAAATAAGATACTATTGTATAAATTTGCACTTAAAACTGAAAAAAAAAACTCTTGAAGAATGTATAATAGCATAAATATTTATTAAATAAATTAATAGACTAGGGGATAGGCTGTTTCAGGAATCAGTGCTCTGGAGTGGTGGGGTCACTGTGAGAGATGTGTAAGGCAGGCATTCTGGACTGGGTCCAGTACCAATGGAATTCTAAAGGGAATTAATTATAAAAATTGTTCATCTAGGTCTGTTCTATTATGTCCACGACTCCAACAGGGTAATAGTTCTGGAACCCAAACATTAAAAGGGATATAAGCAAACTGCCCTGACAAGAGGGAGGTATGCAGTGTAGGAAGGAATATGAGTCTGCTCGGGCTGCCATAAGAAAATACCACAGAATTCTACTGTGTAAATGTACCACAGCTGTTCTATTCACTCATCTACTGATGGACACTTGGGCTGTTTCCAGATCTTAGCTATTGAAAATAGCACTGCTATGAACATAGGGATGCGTATATCCTTTTGAATTAGTGTTTTGGGTTTCTTCGGATAAATTCCCAGAAGCAGAATTGCTGGGTGCTAAGGCAGTTCCATTTTTAGTTTTTTGAGGTAACCTCATACTGTTTTACACAATGGCTGCACCAGTCTGCATTCCCACCAATAATGCATGAAGGTTCCCTTTTCTCCACATCCTCACCAACACTTGTTGTTTGTTGATTTATTGATGATAGCCATTCTGACAGGCATGAGGTGGTATTTCATTGTGTTGTTTTTTTTGTTGACATTACATTTGTACCCCCCCCCCCAACATTTTCCCACCTCCACCAAGACTCCCCATCCCCTGGCTTTCACCACACTGTTGTCTGTATCCATGGACCATGAATATATGTTCTTTGGCTAATCTCTTCACCCTTTTTTATCCAGTCCCCCCCCCCATTGCCTTCCCTCTGACATCTGTCAGTCTATTTCATGTACCCACGCCTCTTGTTCTATTTTGTTCATCATTGTGGTTTTAATTTGCATTTCTCTGATGATTAGTAATGATTGAGAATTTTTTTATATGTCTGTTGACCATCTGTATGTCCTCTTTGGAGAAGTGTCTATTCAGGTCCTTTGCCCATGTTTTAATTGGATTGTTTGCTTTTTGGTGTTGAGTTTTATAAGTTTTTTATAAATTTTGGATATTAACCTCTTAACAAAAATATTGGCAAATATGTTCTCCCATTAAGTGGGTTATCTTCTCATTTTGTTGATGGTTTCTTTTGCTGTGCAAAATATTTTTACTTTAATGTAGTCCCATTTGTTTACTTTTCCTTTTGTTTCCCTTGCCTGAGTAGACATATTAGACAAAATATTGGTACAAGAAACTTCTGAGATTTTTACTGCCTATGTTTAGTTCTAAGATTTTTATGTTTTTGAGTCTAAAACTTAAGTCTTTAATCCAATTACACAATAGAATGCTTCTCAGCTGTATAAAAGAAGGAAATCTTACCCTTTGCAACAGCATGGGTGGACCTGTAGAGCATTATACTAAGTGAAATAAGCCAGTCAGAGAAAGACAAGTACCATATGATTTTACTCATATGTGGATTCTAGTGAACAAAATGAACTAACAGGCAAAATAGAGACAGACTCATGGATAGAGAGCAGGATGACAGCTGTCGGGAGAGGGTAGAGGGTGGAGGGATTGAGAAAAAAATAAAAAGATTAAAAAATCATGGACATGGACAATGGTGTGGTGATTATTGAGAGGAGGCAGGTGGGTAGAGGTAGAAGAGAATAAAGGGGGATAAATGGTTATGGACAGAGTCTTGACTTGGTATGGTGAACACACAATAGTGTACAAATGATGTGTTGTAGAACTGTGCACCTGAAACATGTATAATTTTGATAACCAGTGCCACCCTAATAAATTCTATTAAAATAATAAATAAATAAATAATTTAAATACCACAGTTTGGGTAGCTTAAACAACAGTAACTTGTTTTCTCATAGTTCTGGAGGCTGAAAGTCCATAATCAAGATACCAGCCAATTTGGCTCTGGTGAGAGCTGTCTTCCCAGCTTGTAGATGATCACCATGTTGCTATGTTTTTACATGTCTTTCCCTAGTGTATTCATGCAAGTGTATGGGGAAATAAAGAGAAAGAGAGAGAGAGAGAGAGAGAGAGAGAGAGAGAGAGAGAGAGAGAAGAGAGAGAGAGAGAGAGAGAGAGAGAGAGAGAGAGAGAGAACTCTCTGTTGCCTCTACTTAAAAGGACATCAATCCTATTGCATCAAGGCACCACCCTTATGAACTCATTTAACCTTAATTGCTTCCTTACTCATAATACAGCCACACTGGAGGGTTGGGCTTCAGCATATAAATTTTGAGAAAACACAAACATTTATTTCATAACAGGAATGTTTTGGAAAACAAGTCTAATGAGGAACAGTTGAATTTGCTGGGGTAGTTTGGTCTCAAGAAGAGATTAGGGAGACTTAGTCTCAGACATCAGACTTCTGAAAGGCCATCACAAGACAAAGGAAGAAAATGTTTTCAGTGTGTCCTTAGGGGAAAAGTTTAGAAATCCATAGGGAGAATAGAGTTTATCATCCAATACAAGGAATAACTTTTTATCATTCTAAGATGTCATTGGATAGAATCAGCAGTCTCAGAGGCAGGAAATCTAGTGCTGGCCCACTATTTGGCAGAGATGCATTATAAGTTGGGTTTGAGTGGGTGACCTAAAAGATTACTTCCTGCCACCAAATTATGAAGTAGCAGTTATAAGAATACCTCCAAACCATGACTCATCTTTCCTTGACTTCTAGTATCTCTAGGTGCAAGAAAGTCAGTTCATTTCTCTTATAGTCTCCCTCATCCTTAATTTCTCCCACCTGCACCTCAGCCAAACAGGCTTAGTTAAAATAGCCAGAAGATGAAGGAACCTCAATAGACTGAGTTAAAAAAAAAAAAAAAAAAAAAGATTGAGCAGAAAACCTCAAAGAAATATCCTTTTTTCTTCTTTACTTTCTGTTTTCATTATGCTGATTTTTAATGAGATGCTGTGGGTGCCAGAGCTATGTGGAGTATGACTGGAGTGAGCAATCATTTCAACTGAGTGAAATAGGTAGGGAGAAGCCAGTCTAAAGTTTGGGGGTTTATTGGTTTTCTTTCCAGGGCTGGATTGAAAGCCTCTCTGGCTTGCACCTGTTCAGAAAGCTGGCAGGAAGTGCTGGGGCTTATAGGCTGGTAGCAGTAGTAGTAGGGGCATAAAGAGTTAAGACTAGCTTAATAACACTCACTGGGGTCACTTAATAACACTCACTGGACTTAATAACAACCTTTTGCCAGCTCTGAAATAGCCAATGGTGCTTTATGGCAAAGACAAAAGCATCTCAACTGTGTGAAAAAGGCATTTTCTTTATATTGTAGTTTTCTATTTTAAGAGCTATGGTTCTGAAATGTGAATGGACATAAGGATTCCCTAGAGTGCTTGTTAAAATGCAGACTCCCAGTCCCTCCACACCTATTGAATCTAAGTCCAGTGGGTGGTTGGGGGGTGCTCCTGGGCATCTGCATTTTAACAAGCTCTTTAAATGATTCAAATGTACACTCAAGTTGGAAATTCAGTGACTGAAGTATTAAAAGTAAAAAAGCAGTATTTGAAAAATAAAGCATAAATAAAGCCTATGTTGAGTTTAGAGGAAGATCTTATATGAGGCAGTCAATTAACAGACATTCTCATTCATGGCTTAGAAATATCTTGATGATATTTGCTGTTGTTGCTTTAATCAAGGGCTGGAATGCCCATTTAAAAGTTGATATATTGGATCCCTGGCCAGTTTGGCTCAGTGGTTAGAGTGTTATCCCATGGACCAAAGGGTCTTGAGTTCGATTCCTGGTCAAGGACATGTACCTGGGTTGCAGGTGACATCCTCAGCCCCAGTCAGGGTCATGCAGGAGGCAACAAATTGATGTTTCTCTCTCTCTCTCTCTCTCTCTCTCTCTCTCTCTCTCTCTCTCTCTCTCTCTCCTTTCCTCCCTCCCTTCCACTCTATCTAAAATAAAATCAATGGCCCTGGCTGGTTTGGCTCAGCGGTTAGAGCGTCGGCCCACAGACCAGAGAGTCCCGGGTTCAGTTCCCTCTAAGGGCACGAACCTTGGTTGCAGTTTGTCCCCTGCCCCGGTTGGGATTTTGTAGTTGGCAACCACTTGATGTGTCTCTCTCACATCGATGTTTCTCTGTCTCTCTTCCTCCCTCTCTCCCTCCCGCTCTATCTGAAGATAAATGCAAAAATGTCCTCAGGTGAGGATAAAAATAATAATAATAATAAAAAATCAAATCAAATCAAATCAATGGAAAAATATTCTCAGGTAAGGATTAACAAAAACGACAACAACAAAAACCAAAGCCGATATATTGGGGAGATATGTTCAAAACTAATTTATATCAACATATTAACTTCCTAAAAATTAATATTTGCACTTATATGTTTTTATAAACTGAATCATTATAATTAGAAATTGACACTTAAAATAAAAATTGTTTGGAGGCTGGAAAGAGGTCTGTAGAAATGCTTATATGTACTGATATAACCCAATCTAGAATACTGTTTAGCCACTTTTCAAAATGCTAGATCCTGTAGAAGGTAGTTAGGAAGCAAGAAAGAACATTATTATGTCACTTCCCACATATAGGCAAGAGGTCTGAAATGCCCATGTCTCACGGGGGTGGTTCTATAAAGTAGTGGTAATAAAATGTAGACATTTTAGAAATAGCGAGACAAGCATGTGGTGGAAATAGCTCATATGTCATTGAAAATTAGAAATTATGCAATAAGTTCCTAACTCTTGTTCTAAAATCACAAAATCATATAAATCATTCTCAAGAAGTTATTTCATCCATGTAGCCATAAATAATTCTCCTTTAAATTAAGAATACAAAGAAATACCATATTGTATACATTCAACTGGCAACAATAAAAAATCTGACAATGCTAAATACTAGAGATATAAATTGTTTTTGGTTCACAAAAACAGCTGTGAAAATGAATATATTAGTTATGTGCAACATGAATAAATCACAGTAACAATGTTAAGTTAATAAAAAGCAAGTCCATTAAACCAGTATATAGTATATGATTTCTATAATATTCAATGAGTAAAATAGTATATTGTTGAAGAGGACTTCTAGAATAACAGAGTAAGGACAAGGATCCTAGAGAACCTTCTCATCAAAACAATAATTTAACTGGTAAAAATGATTTTAAAAATCTATTATTTAAAATATCTGGTAATAGTCCCAAAGACATATAACAAATAGAGAAATGTCCATTCAAGGAAATATACTAAATTTAATTAAGAATATTCTGGCATTTGAAACACAACCTGTCTCTTACTCCCCCTCCCCCCTATTTACCCTATAGCTCTGATTTACAGAAGTTCTACCCTGTACACTTTACTCAGGATATGTGCTGCCAAGAAGGTGGGGGTTTCCTCTCCTCCAAGGTCCCAGGCTGCAGCTATAGTTTCACCATGGCAGGGGCAGGCCATCAGTGGCATTTCTCAGACCATGGTCCCATGTCACTGAAGCTGTTTCAGGCAGGCATGGCTGAGAAAATTATGTACCCCACCACTACCATGCTCTTTCAGAGAATGAAAATTCTATCCCTGGTAGAGAATATTAGGGTCCCAATCATATATCTCACCCATTTTGCTCAGAAAAGGGAAAGTCCACACTGGGAGGAACAAGCTGAGAAAACTGGGGTCGACCACCCCTTCCCATACCAGTGCCTACTTATAGAGCAGAAGTGTCACTCAGAGAAAAATGAATGCCCACCCTCAGCCTTTGTGCAGTAGCACAGGAGTTCTGCCCAGGGATAAAGCCAGCCCATAAGGACAAAGACCTTTCCAGTTTTGACCGAGGTAACTGATTGTATTTGAAACAGAGAGTGTAGAACTTCATGACTGAGGACCTTTTCAAAAATAGTGGAGATCTTGGTGAAAAACAATTAAGAGGAGGCTAGTAGCCCTGGCTGGTGTGGCTCAGTTGGTTGGGCATCCTCCCATGCACCTGAAGGTTGCCAGTTTCATTCTCGGTCAGAGCACATGCCCAGGTTTCAGGCTTGATTCCCCAGTGGGGAGGGTTGTGTGGGAGGCAGCTGATCTGTTTCACTCTCTCTCTAAAAATCAATAAAAATAGTTTTAAAAATAGAGGAGGATAATAGATTCCAGATATAAAAACAAACAAACAAAACAGCAGAACACTCAGAAGTTTAATATTGAGAACCAGACAGAGAGACCAGCTAGAAGAGTCCACCGGGGAACACAATTAACTCTGGCTGTTGAAAGGCTGTATGTATATTCTAGACTGCACCCACTCAGGAGCAATCAGCAGGTCATGTGGAACAGTTGAAAGCATTCCCCAGGCACATTCAAACCCATTAAGGCAAGGTAAAAACTTCACTGGGCTTAAACACAACCTCTAATCAAACACTGAATGAACAATAAACTACTCTGACCCAAAGGTTACTCCTAGGAAGCTAGGTATAAAAATAATATCACACTTATTCCTAAAGGTGGAGAACTGTATGCAAACCCAAGGGTGTACTTGTGCCCTTTCTGGAGCAGTAGGAGAAAGAACCTCCAGACTACAGTTTTCTGGATGAATGTAGGGGGAAAAAGTAAATTCCATGAACTGTGGTAGAAGCCTCCAAGCAACATACACATATATATGGAATAATAAAGGATAGAAATTTAACTGTCAAGAGAGCTTAAGCACAACCTTTGACCAATAAGTAACGTAGGCTCATCCAGGGCCAAACCCAAGGTAGCCAGGCTAAAAGAATAACAAGGGGAAAAGATTCTCAGCAGGGATATCTGAGTGACTATGATACAGGAGAAATTGAATTTAAAAAATTAACTCAGCTAAGTCACTAAACAAATAAACAAAAAAGTAAACAAAACAGCCACACCAACTAGCGGGTTGTATATGGGGGAGTGGGATCAGTATCCAGAGTTGGTTAAATATACCATCCAACATGTTAGGTTTAAACAAGAAAAATGACATGCAAAGAAACAGGATTACAGTGTCCCATACACAAAAGAAAAAAAAAACAGGCAATAGAAACTCTCTTTGAAGCAGTCTTGATGGTAAACTTAACAGACAAAGACTTCAAAGCAGCTGTAATAAATATATTCAAAGAAATAAAATAATTCATAAAGAATTAAAGAAAAGTATGATGATAATATCTCATCAAAGGGAGAATATATGTAAAGAGAAAGAAATGTTTCCAATGTACATTCTGGAATTAAAAGATATAATACCAAAATTAAAAAAAAATTACTAGCAAATTTACTAACAAATTGGTCCAGCAACACATAAAAATAATTATGTACCACGACCAAGTATAATAGTTTAATATCTGAACAGCAATAAATGTAATATAATATATCCACAAGACAAAAAACACAAAATTACATGATTACCTCAGTAGGTGCAGAAAAAGCATTAAAAACCAGCAACAGCCCTGGCCGGTTTGGCTCAGCGGTTAGAGCGTTGGCCCGCGGTCCAGAGAGACCCGGGTTCAGTTCCCGCTAAGGGCATGTACCTTGGTTGCAGTTTGTCCCCGGCCCTGGTTGGTCGTGTGGGTGGCAGCCACTCGATGTGTCCCTTTCACGTCGATGTTTCTCTCTCTCTCTCTTCCTCCCCCTCCCACTCTATCTGAACAAAAAATGAAAAAATGTCCTCAGGTGAGGATAAAAAAACAAACAAACAAACAAAAAACAGCAACAATAATATCCTTCATGAACATGTTCAACAAATTAACATCTATGAAAGACCCCAGATAATATCATATATTATGGTGAAAGAATGTCCATTCTTACCACTTCCATTTAATATTATACTGGAGATTCTAACCAGGGTAATTAGGCAAGAGAAATAAATAAAGGGGATCCAAATGGAAAAGAAAAAAATTAAACAATATCTACTTATAGATGGCATGTTGTTTTATATAAATATGCTGAGAAGTCCACTAAAAATCTAATACAACTAATAAATGACTTCAGCAAAATTTAAGAATAAAAGACCAATATAGAAAATTTATTTGTATTTTTATACACTTGCAATGAACCATCTGAAAATGAAATAAAGTGAACAATTACATTTATAATAGCATCAAAAAGAAGAAACTATTTAGGAATAAATTTAACAAAAGAAATGCAAAGCTTATACCCTGAAAACTAAAATACTGCTGAAAGACACTCAAAAGACCTAAATAAACAGAAAACATCTCATAGTCTTGGATTGGAAGACTTAACATTATTAAGAAGACATCATTACATAGTGATCTACATGTTCAACACAATGAAGGTCAGAATCTCAGATGACTTATTTTTAGAATTTGATAAGGTGAGTCTAAAATTTATATGATGTCTCAAGAGACTCAGACTATTCTAAAACAATTATGGAAATACAGAACAAACTTGGAGACCTCATACTTCTTCATGTTAAAACTTATCAAAATAGAGTGCTTACACAACTCAACAAAGGAAGACAAACAATACAATTAATAAATGGGCAGAGGATCTGAATAACCACTTCTCCAAACAAAACACACAAATGGCCAAGAGACATATGAAAAAATACTCAATATCACTAATCATCACAAAGATGCAAATTAAAATGACTGTGAGGTATCACCTCACACCTGCCAGAATGGCTGCCATCAACAAATCATCAAACAAGTGCTGGTGAGGGTGTGGAGAAAAAGGGACTCTAGTATATTCCTGGTGGAAATGCAGACTGGTGCAACCACTATGAAAAACAATATGGTGTTTCCTCTAAAAATGGAACTGCCATTTGACTCAGTGATTCTACTTCTAGGAACATATCCTAAGAAGCCTGAAACACCCATCAGAAATAATATATGTGCCCCTATGTTCATAGAAGCACTATTTACAATAGCTAAGATCTGGAAACAGCCCAAGTGCTCATCAGTAAATGAGTGGATAAAAAAGCTGTGGTACATTTACACAATGGAATACTATGCAGCTGTAAGAAAGAAAGATATCTTACCCTTTGAGACAACATAGAGGGACCTGGAGAGTATTATGCTAAGTGAAATAAGCCCATCAGAGAAAGATGAGTATCACATTATCTCACTTATTTGAGGAATGTAACGAACAAAATAAGCTGATGAACAAAATAGATCCAGAGACATGGAAGTAAGGCACAGACTGACAAATTTCAGAAGGAAGGAGAGTGGGGGGCAGGAAATGATAAACCAAAGAACTTATATGCATATATGCATAACCAATGGACACAGACAAGTGTGGTGAAGGTGGGGGGGGAGTGGGAGGAGGGTGTCAGTGGGGGAAAAAGGAGGGACATCTGTAGTTAAATTTAATTAATTTTTAAAAGAATAAACTATGTTCACATAAAAAGAATACCACAAACCAATGGAAATCAAGACAACATGATACAGAAACAAGGATAAACATCGTCAATAAAATTAAATTGAGAGTCTAGAAATAATTCCATACATATATAGTCAACAGATTTATAACAAGGGTATCAAGACTATCTAATGATTAAGGAATGGTATTTTCAACAAATAGTGCTGGGACACCTGCATATCCAATGCAAAAAAAAAAAAAAAATGAAGTGGGATGCTTACCTCACATTTTACATAAAAATTAGCTTAAAATGTTCAGATTAGATTCCTAAACATAAGAGCTAAAATGACAAAACTCGATTTTCGGAAATGGCGGTGGAGTGAATGGAAGCTACACAGACGATCTCCCAGGACCAAACGGGAATTACAACTAAAATAAAGACAAATCACTGAGAAAAAGCAGCAAGAGAGGATCATACAACCAGGGACACTGAATAAGCTTGGTAGGACCTACAGAGGCGCGTGAGGGTGGCAGGCTGGGAGCCCACAGACAGCAGCGGCCATAGCTGTGAGCAGTGGCAGCACCCACACTCGGGGTTAAGACCCCAAGCTGTTCCACAGCTCAGAGGGATGGGACAGAGCGCTAAATAGCCACAGCCACTCACCTGGGGCTCCAGCAGAGGGGGGGCAGAGTGGACTGGAATTCTGTGGGGACACCTGGGATTTGGAGGGCACTCAGAGTTTGTGCTGAGCTGCGGCCACAAAGGACAGTGGTGGCCAGCCAGCTCCTTCCCTGTTACACAGAACAGCAGCCAAGCTTGCTCCTTCCCTGAGCTGTGGCAGCCCCTCCCTCAGAGATTCCCAGGTGAGGCAAAGAGGTAAAGAAATGTAAATTGAGGCTCATTAACAACCAGCATTTGCCCCACCCTCAGGAAATCCTCTTACACTATAAACACCTGAGGGAGTTTCTCATTCAACTGAAATCCTAAGGCTTTTCAAGTAACTGAGGCTACTAGCCTCCAGGCAAAAAGCTACAGCATAACTGAACCTTTCCTGAGCTTGCAAATCTACCCAGGAAAGTGACACTTGACAGTGGTGTTTAAGGAGGGCCCTCGACACTCCTCCAAACCTAGTAGAGGGAGCCACTAATAGCAGAACACCAACACCCACAGGGAAAATTTGGCAGGCTCCAAAACCCACTGAGATAGCAAAAATGGTGAAACAAAGAAACAGATCCCAATCAAAGAACAAGAGAACTCTACCGAAGATGAGATAAATGAAATGCAGTTAAGCAAATTATCAGAGGTAGAGTTCAGAGCCATGATCTTGAGGAAACTAAACAGCATGACTAAGGATAGGGACACCATGAAAACCAACCAAGTGGAAATAAAGAATGACATAGCAGAAATAAAGAACACATTGGAAGGACTGACCAGCAGAGTAGAGGAAGCGGAGAACCAGATCAGTGAATTACAAGACAGAGTAGAAAAAAATCAATCAATTAGAAAACCAAAAGGAAAAAACAATTAAAAAACAGGAAGATAGTTTAAGAGAACTGTGGGACAACTGGAAACAAAATAACATTCGCATCATAGGAGTCCCCGAAGAAGAAGAAAATGAGCAAGGATTAGAGAATATATTTGAAGAAATAGTGACAGAAAACTTTCCTAACCTGGTGAAGGAAGAAGGCATTCAAATTCAAGAAGCACAGAGAGCCCCAAGTAAGAACCCAAACAGGCCCACATCAAGACACATACTAATTAAAATGGCAAAAATTAAAGACAAAGAGAGAATACTAAAGGCAGCAAGAGATAAGCAACAGGTTACCTACAAAGGAACCCCCATAAGGCTATCAGCTGATTCTCAACAGAAACACTACAGGCCAGAAGGGAATGGCATGAAGTAATCAAGGTCATGAAAAACAAGGATCTGAATCCAAGACTACTCTATCCAGCAAGGCTATCATTCAAAATAGAAGGTCAAATAAAGAGCTTCCCAGACAAAAAAAAAAAGGCTAAGGGAATACATTAGCACCAAACCAGCACTGCAAGAAATGTTCAAAGGACTGCTGTAGTTAAAAGAAGAAATAGGAAGAAAAATATAACCACACTGAACAAAAATGGCAATAAATAAATACATATCAATAATCACCTTAAATGTAAATGGATTGAATGCTCCAATAAAAAGACACAGAGTAGCTGACTGGATAAGAAAGCATGATTCACATATATGTTGTCTACAAGAGACCCACCTCACAACAAAATACTCACATAGGTTGAAAGTAAAGGGATGGAAAAAATCTTCCAAGCAAACGGAAAGGAAAAAAAAGCTGGGGTAGCAATACTCATATCTGATAAATTAGATTTCAAATTGAAGACCATAATTAGAGACAAAAAGGTCTCAACATAATATTGAAAGGGTCTATCCAACAGGAAAATATAACCTTGGTAAACATATATGCACCCAATATAAGAGCACCAAAATATATTAAAAATCTTCTGGAGGACTTCAAAGGAGAAATCGACAGCAATACAATCATAGCAGGAGACTTCAACACCCCACTGACATCACTGGATAGATCATCTAGACAAAAAATTAACAAGGAAACAGAAATACTAAATGAAGCACTAGATCAAATGGATTTAATAGATATATACAGAGAATTACACCCCAAAACTGCAGAATTCACATTCTTCTCAAGTGCACATGGGACATTCTCAAAGATAGACCACATGATAGGAGACAAACTAAGTCTCTACAAGTTCAAGAAGATGGAAATCATATCAAGCATCTTCTCAGATCACAATGGCATGAAACTAGAAATCAATTGCAACAAGAACATGCAAAGACATTTGAAGACATGGAGGCTAAATAGCATGTTATTGTACAATGAATGGGTTACCATGGAGATCAAGGAAGAAATTAAAAACTTCCTGGAAACTAATAAAAATGAACACACAACACAAAATCTATGGGATGCAGCGAAAGCAGTTCTGAGAGGGATGTTCATATCACTACAGGCCCACCTCAAGAAAGAAAAAAAATGTCTAATGGACTACCTAACCTCACAACTTAAAGAACTAGAAAGCAAACAAAAAGAAAAACCTAGAGCAAGTAGAAGGAGGAAATAGTAAAGATCAGAGCAGAAATAAACGACATGGAGACCAAAAAAACAATTCAAAGGATCAATGAAACAAAGAGCTGGTTTTTTGAAAAGATAAACAAGATTGATGGACCCTTAGCTAGACTCACCTCGAAACAAAGAGAGGGAACCCAAATACACAAAATCAGAAATGAAAGAGGAGAAGTAACAACTGACACCACAGAAATACAAAGGATCGTTAACAAATACTATGAACATTTATATGGCAACAAATTCGACAATCTAAGCGAAATGGACAAATTTCTAGAAACACATAGTCTCCCAAAACTGGACCGGGAAGAGATAGAAAACTTGAACAGACCAATAACAACGAAGGAAATTGAAGATGTAATCAAGATTCTCCCAGTAAACAAAAGCCCAGGCCCTGACAGCTTCACGGGGGAGTTTTACCAAATATTCAAAGAAGAACTAACACCCACTCTCCTCAAACTATTCCAAAAAATTCAAGAAGACGGAAGACTTTCAAACTCATTTTATGAGGCCAGCATAATTCTATTTCCAAAACCAGAAAAAGACACTACAAAGAAAGAAAACTACAGGCCAATATCCCTGATGAACATAGATGCCAAAATCCTGAAAAATATACCAGCAAATCGGATCCAGCAATACATCAAAAAAATTATTCACCATGACCAAGTGGGATTCATCCCAGGGATGCAAGGCTGGTACAATATTCGCAAATCAATAAATGTGATACATCACATAAACAAAATGAAAGATAAAAACCACATGATCATATCAATAGACGCTAAAAACGCATTTGACAAAATCCAGCACCCGTTTCTGATAAAAACACTCAGCAATTTGGGAATAGAGGGATCATATCTCAACATTATAAAGGCCATATGTGAAAGACCTACAGCCAACATCATACTCAATGGACAGAAACTAAAAGCATTTCCCTTAAGAACAGGAACAAGACAAGGATGCCCACTTTCACCACTCTTATTTAACATAGTACTGGAAGTCTTAACCACAGCAATCAGACATGAAGAAAAAATAAAAGGGATCCAAATTGGAAAGGAGGAAGTGAAACTGTCATTATTCCCAGATGACATGATATTATACATAGAATACCCTAAAGACTCCATCAAAAATCTACTAGACTTAATAAATGAATTTGGCAAAGTAGCAGGATACAAAATTAATGTCAGGAAATCGACGGCATTCTTGTACACCAATGATGAACTCACAGAAAGAGAAACTAAAAAAAAAATCCCATTTACCATCATGGCAAAAAAATTAAGATACCTAGGAATAAACTTAACCAAAGAAGTAAAGGACCTATTTGCAGAAAACTACAGGACATTGAAAAAAGATATCGAGGAAGATATAAAAAAGTGGAAGCACATACCTTGTTCATGGATTGGAAGAATTAACATTATTAAAATGTCCATACTACCCAAAGCAATCTATAGATTTAATGCAATCCCCATCAAAATACCAATGACATATTTCATAGAACTAGAACAAATGCTTCAGAAGTTCATATGGAACCAAAAAGGACCCCGAATAGCCACAGCAATCTTGAAAAAGAAGGACAAAGTAGGCGGTATCACAATACCAGACATCAGGTTATACTACAAAGCTACTGTAATCAAAACAGCCTGGTACTGGCACAAGAACAGGCACATAGATCAATGGAATAGAACAGAGAACCTGGAAATTGACCCAAGACATTATGCTCAATTAATATTCGACAAAGGTGGCAAGAGCATACAATGGAGTAAAGACAGCCTCTTTAATAAATGGTGTTGGGAAAATTGGACAGCTACATGCAAAAAAAATGAAACTGGACCATCATCTTACACCATACACGAGAATAAACTCAAAATGGATAAAAGACTTAAATGTGACTCATGAATCCATAAAAATTCTAGAAGAAAATGTAGGCAACAAAATTTTGGACATCATACGCAGCAGAATTTTCACTGATACATCACCTAAGGCAACAGAAACAAAGGGAAAAATGAACACATGGGACTACATCAAACTCAAAAGCTTCTGCACAGCAAAAGAAACAACCATCAAAGTGGAAAGGCAACCCACTGTATGGGAGAGCATAATTGCCAATGATATATCAGATAAGGGATTAATTTCCAAAATATATAGAGTGCTCATACAACTCAACAAAAGGAAGACAAAGATCCCAATTAAAAAATGGGCAGAGGAACTAAATAGACACCTCTCCAAACAGGACATACAAATGGCTGAGAGACATATAAAGGAATGCTCAACATCACTAATCATCAGAGCGGTGCAAATTAAAACAACAATGAGGTATCACCTCACACCTGTCAGAATAGCTGCCATCAACAAATCATCAAACAACAAGTGTTGGCGAGGGTGTGGAGAAAAGGGGACTCTAGTACACTGCTGGTGGGAATGCAGACTGATGCAGCCACTATGGAAAACACTATGGTGTTACCTCAAAAAATTAAAAATTGAATTACCATTTGACCCAGTGATCCCACTCCTAAGAATATACCCAGGAAGCCTGAAACACCAAACAGAAAGAATACATGTACCCCCATGTTCATAGCAGCGCTATTTACAACAGCTAAGATCTGTGAACAGCCCAAGTGTCCATCAGTAGATGAATGGATAAAAAAGCCATGGTACATAAACACAATGGAGTACTATGCAGCTGTAAGAAAGAAAGATCTCTTATCCTTTGAGACAACATGGGAGGACCTGGAAACTATTATCCTAAGTGAAACAAGCCAAGCAGAGAAGGACAAATATCACATGATCTCACTTATTTGTGGAATATAATGAACATAACAGTCTAAGGAACAGGGTAGTCCCAGACACGAGGAAGTAGGGTACAGACTGACAATTGCCAGAAGAGGGGGTGGGGGATGGGAGCAATGAACCACAGAACTTGTCCGCATGTACTCATAACCAATGGACATGGACAACAAAACTGGGGACGGGGCAGGGAGGGAGGGGGAGGAGGGTGACAATGGGGGAAAAAGGAGAAACATCTGTAACAAAAATAAATTAATAAAATAAAAAAAATAATAAAAAACAATGAAAAATAAATAAATAAAATGGCAAAACTCTTAGAAAAAACATAGAAGTAAATCTTTATTACTTTTGGTTTGGCAAATGATTATTATCTATAAAAAAAATGTATGAACTACAAAAAATTAAATAAATTGGACTTCATTAATTTTTTTTTAAATGTGCTTCAAAGTATACCATTAAGGAAGTGAAAAGGCAGCCCATGTATTTACAAGTCATAAATCTTTAAAGGACTTGAATCCACAATATATAAGAAATAATACAACTTAATATTAAGAATACAAATAATCCAAGTTATATTTATTCCATTTTGTGTCCTATTGTTTTTTTGTTTTGTTTTGCTGCATTTGTTTATTTTTTTATGGTGATTGTTGAGAGTATTACAGATGTCTCCCTTTTTTCCCCTCATTGGCCCTTGCCAGCAGTTCCCACCCTGCCCCAGGCCTTCACCCTATTGTCTGCTTCCATAAGCAATGCATATATGCATATAAGTTCTTTGGTTAATCTCTTCCCAGCTCCCCCCACCCCCTTTCCTCTGAGATCTGTCAGTCTGTTCCATGTTTCCATGCCTGGTTCTATTTTATTCATCAGTTTATTTTGTTCATTAGATTCCACATACAGGTGAGATCGTGTGATATTTGTCTTTCTCTGACTGGCTAATTTCACTTAGTATCATCATCTCCAGGTCCCTCCATGCTGTCTCAAAAGGTAATAGATCCTTCTTTCTTACAGCTGCATAGTATTCCATTGTGTAAATGTAACCACAGCTTTTTTATCCACTCATCTACTGATGGGCACTTGGGCTGTTTCCAGATCTTAGCTATTGTAAACAACAGTGCTGTGAACATAGCGGTTCATATATTGTTTCTGGTTGGTGTTTCAGGATTCTTAGGATATATTCCTAAAAGTGGGATCACTGGGTCAAATGGCAGTTCCATTTTAATTTTTTTGAGGAAATTCCATACTGTTTCCACAGTGGCTGCAACAGTCTGCTTTCCCACCAGCAATGCACTAGGGTTCTCTTTTCTGCACATCCTAACCAGCACTTGTTGTTTGTTGATTGATAGTAGTCATTCTAGCAAGTGTTTAATTTGCATTTTTCTGATGCTTGGTGACATTGAGCATTTTTTCCTATGTGTCTTGGCCTTTGTATGTCCCCTTTGGAAAAGTGTCTATTCAGGTCCTCTGCCCATTTTTTTAATTGAATTGTTTGTCTTCCTTTTGTGGAGTTGTATGAGTACTTTACATATTTTGGAAATTAACCCCTTATCAGATGTATCATTGTCAAATATGTTCTATACAGTGGGATCCCTTTTCATTTTGATGCCGGTTTCCTTTGCTATGCACAAAATTTTTAGTTGAGATATAGTCCTACTTGTTTAATTTTTCCTGTGTTTTGTTTCTTTTGCCCTAGGAGATACATCAGCAAAAATATTGCTACGAGAATGTCTCAGATTTTACGGCCTGTTTTCCTCTAGGATTTATATGGTTCCGCAAATTACATTAAAGACTTTTATCCATTTTGAGTTTATTCTTGTTTATGGTGTAAGTTTGTTGTCTAGTTGCATTTTTTGTATGTACCTGTCCAATTTTCCCAGCACCATTTATTGAACACACTGTCTTTAACCCACTGTATGCTCTTGCCTCCTTCTCAAATATTAATTGACCATAAAAGTGTCAGTTAATTTCTGGGCTTTCTGTGTGGTTCCACTGATCAATATGCCTGTTCTTATGCCAGTACCAGGCTGTTTTTATTATAATGGCCTTGTAATATAGTTTGATATCTGGTATTGATATCCAATATTTTCTTCTTTTTCAATATTACTGAGAATATTTTGGGTCACTTTTGGTTTCATTTAAATTTTTGTTTGTTTGTTTGTATTTTCCTCTTTATTTTATTTTTTATCACCATTTATTCCCTCCTATTTCATCTTCCACCTCCACCCACCCCCTCCCACCCACAATCACCACCATATTGTCTGTGTCCATGAGTTCTTTCTCTCTTTTTTTTCTTTTTTGCTCAATCCATACATTCTCCCTCAACACATCCTCCACCAGAGTTGTCTGCCTTCTCTCTATCTATGAACCTGTCTCTATTTTGCTTGTTAGTTCACTTTGCTCATTAGATTCCACATATGAGTGAAATTATATGGTACCTGTCTTTCTCTGACTGGTTTATTTCATTTAGCATAATACTCTTCAGGTCCATACATCCTGTCACAAAGAGTAAATTTTTCTTCCTTATATCTGACTAGTATTTCATTGTGTTAATATATCATAGCTGTTTTATCCACTCATCTACTGATGGACACTTGGGCTGCTTCCAAATCTTGGCTATTGTAAATAATGCTGCAATGAACATAATGCTGCAATGAACAATGGAGCATATAAACTTTCGAATTAGTGTTTCATGTTCCTTTGCATAAATTCAAAGAAGTGGAATTGCTAGGTCATAAGGCAGTTCCATTTTGAATTTTTTTTAGGTAACTCCATACTGTTTTCCACAGTCAGTGCACCAATCGGCTTCCCCACCAACAGTTCACATGCTCACCAGCTCTTATTGTTTGTTGATTTTATTGATGATAGCCACCCTGACAGGTTTAAGGTGATATGTCATTGTGGTTTTAAATTGCATTTCTCTGATGATTAGTGACATTTAGCATCTTTTCATATGTCTATTGGCCATCTGTATGTCCTCTTTGAAGAAGTGTCTATTCAGGTCCTTTGCCCATTTTTAAATTGCATTAGTGTTTTTTTGTTGTTGTTGTTTTGTTTTATAAGTTCTTAATAAATTTTGGATATTAACCCCTTCTCAGATGTATCAGCAAATATGTTCTCCCATTCAGTGGGTTATCTTTTCATTTTGTTGATGGTTTTGTTTGCTGTGTAAAACTTTTCAGTACTCCCATTTGCTTATTTTTCTTTTGTTTCTCTTGCCCAAGGACATATATATGAGAAAAAGTATTGCTACAAGAAATGTCTGGGATTTTACTGCCTATGTTTTATTCTATGATTTTTATGGGTTCTTGTCTAACATTTAAGTCTTCAATCCATTTTGTGTTTATTCTTGTGTGCAGTGTAAGAAGATGGTCTACCTTTTTGCATGCATCTGTCCAATTTTCCCAATACAATTTATTAAATAGACTATATTTACCCCAGTGTATGTTTTCCTTGTTTGTCAAATATTAATTGGCTATAAAGGTGTGGGTTTATTTCCGGGCTCTCTATTCTGTTCCATTGATCTGTGTGTCTGTTTTTTTGCCAGTATCAACTATTTTCATTACTATGGCCTTTTAGTGTAGTTTGATATCAGGTAGCATTATTCCTGATATTTTACTTCTTCCTTTCCAATTTGTATGCCTTTCCTTGCTTCTGCTTGCTTCTGCTTCTGATTGCTGTGACTAGGACATCTAGTCCTATGTTGTGTAAGGGTGGTGAAAGCGGATATCCCTGTGTTCTTCCCGATATTAAGGGGAATGCTTGCAGTTTTTGCCCATTGAGTATGATGTTTGCTGTGGGTTTGTCATAGATGGCCCTTATTACATTGAATTATGTTCCCTCTAGTCCTACTTTGCTGAGAGTTTTTATCATAAATAGGTGTTGAATTATAGCAAATGCTTTCTCTGCATATATTGATATGATCATGTGGTTTTTATCCTTCATTTTGTTTATGTGGTGTATCATGTTTATTGTTTTGTGTTTATTGTACAAACCTTGCATCTCCAGAATAAGTCTCACCTGATCATGGTGTATGATCTTTTGAATACATTTCTGTATTCAGCTTGCTAATGTTATGTTGAGAAATTTAACATCTGTGTTCATCAGGGATATTGGACTATAATTTTTGTTCTTTGTCATGTCTTTATCTGGTTTTAGGATAATGCTGGCCTTGTAAAATGAGCATGAGAGTTTTCCTTCCTCTTGAGTTTTTTGGAATAGTTTGAGAAGGATAGGTGTTAGTTTTTCTGTGAATGTTTGGTAAAATTCACCTGTGAAGCCATCCAGTCCAGGGATTTTGTTTGTTGGGAGTTTTTAGGTTTCTGCTTCAATTCTACAAATTGTAATCTGTCTATTCAGATTCTCTGATTCTTCCTGATTTAGTTTTGGAAGATTTTATGTTTCTAGGAATTTGTCCATTTCATCCAGATTATCCATTTTGTTGGCATATAATTTGTAAATTTTCTTACAATACTATGTATTTCTTTGGTGTCAGTTGTTACTTCTCTTTCATTTCTGATTTTATTTATTTGGGTCCTCTTTTTTCATGATGAGTCTGGTTAAATGTTTGTCAATCTTGTTTATCTTTTCAAAGAACCATCTTTTGTTGGGATTGATCTTTTCTATAGTATTTTATACTCTATTTTGTTTATTTCTGCTCTTATCTTTATTTCTTTCTTTCTACACACTCTGGGCTTTCTTTGTTGTTCTTATTCAAGTTCCTGTAAGTGTAAAGTTGGATTGTTTATTTATGTTTTTCTTGTTTCTTAAGATAGTCCTATAATGCTATGAATTTCCCCTGTAGGGCAGCTTTCCTTGTATTCCACAGATTTGGGGTTGTTGTGTTCTCATTTTCATTTGTTTCATGGTATCTTTTGATTTATTTCTTCCTCTTATTGTTAACCCATCCATTGTTTAGTAAAATGTTGTTTAGCCTCCATGTCTTTGTATATTTTTCAGTTTTCTTCTTGTGATTGATTTTAAGTTTCATAGCATTATGGTCAGAGAATAAGCTTAATATGATTTCAATATTCTTAAATATATTTAGACTTGTTATGTGTCTTAGTATGTGGTCTATCCTTGACAACTTTCCATAGGCCATTGAAAATAATGGATATTCTGTTGCATTGGGGTAAAATGCTCTGAAGATATCAATTAAATCCATTTGACCTAGTGTGTCATTTAAGGCTGCCGTCTCCTTGTTGATTTTCTTTCTGGAAGATCTATTAATTGATATCAATGGTGTGTTAAAATCCCTTACTATAACTGTATAACTGTAAATCACTCCCTTTATGTCCATCAGGATTTGCTTTAAATATATTAAGGTGCTCCTATGTTGGGTGCATAAATGTCTACAAGAGTTATATCTTCTTGTTGTATTGTTCCTTTTATCATTATGCAGTGTCATTCTTTGTCTCTTACTATGGCCTTGGTTTTAAAGTCTATTTTGTCATATGTAAGTATTGTTACCCCAGCTTTGTTTTTCTTTCTATTTACATAGAATATCTTATTCAATCTCTTTACTTTTAGTTTGTGCATATCTTTCATTCTGAGGTGGGTCTCTTGAATCTTGAAGACAGCATATAAATGGACATTCTTTTAATCCATTCAGCTACCTTATGTTTTTGATTGGAGAATTTAAGTAATTTACAATTAAAGTTATTATCAATAGGTACATATTTATTTCCATTTTATTTTTTTTAACTCTGTTCCTCTGTTATTCTTTGTCTTCTTCTTCAAGCAAGCCCTTTGACTTTTTTTTTCCTTAATGGTTTGATTGAAACAAACTCCTTTAGCTTTTTCTTGTCTAGGAATATCTTTATTTCTCCTTCAATTTTAAATGATAGTATTTCTGGGTCAAGTAGCCTTGGTTATATAGGTCCTTGCTTTTCATCACTTTGAATATTTCATGCCAATCCCTTCTAGCCGGAAATGTTTATCTTTATTCATTTGCTAACAGTCATCTGGAAGCTCCCTTGTAGGTAACTGACTGCCTTTCTCTTGCAGCTTTTAAGATTCTCTCTTTGGCTTTAACCTTTGCCATTTTAATTATGATGTGTCTTGGTTTGGACCACTTTGGGCCCATCTGTTTGGGACTCTCTGTGCTTCCTGGACTGTTATGTCTTTTTCCTTCACCTGGTTAGGCAAGTTTTCAGCCATTATTTCTTAAAATAGTTTCTTGATTCTTTGCTCTCTCTCTTTTTCTTCTGATACTCCTTTATTTCTCTTGAGTAAGTACTTAGGAGTAGAATTGTTGGTGCAAATGGATGATGTGTGTTTAACATTATAAAAAATTGCCAAATTGTTTTCCAAAATGGTTATACCATTTTGCATTATCTCCATTTGAAGTATGCACCAGTAGTTGTAACTCTTCAACAGCACTTTGCCTTTTTATCCATTCTAGGTAGTTTGTAGTATCTTATTATGGATTTTATTTGTATGTCTCTCATAACTAATGGGTAGTAAGCATCTTAACATATGCTTATGTACCACTTACATATTTTCTCTATTGAAGTGTATATTCAATATTTCAACCTAATTTTTTTTTGTTACAGATGTCCCTCTTTTCCCCCCAACTAATATCTTTCTCCCCACTCCCATCCCACCCCTCCACCTTCACAGTATTGTTGTCTGTGTCCACTGGTTATGGATATATGCATATAAGTTCTTTGGTTTATCTCTTCCCACTCTCTCACCACCCCTCTCCTTCTGCCTTCTGAGTTTTGTCAGTCTGTTCCCTACTTTCATGTCTCTGGGTCTACTTTATTCATTAGATTATTTTGTTCATTATATTCCACAAATAAGTGAGATCATGTGATATTTGTCTTTCTCTGATTGGCTTATTTTGCTTAGCATAATATTCTCCAGGTCCCTCCATGTCATCTCAAAGGGTAAGAGATCTTTCTTCCTTACAGCTGCATAGTATTCCATTGTGTATATGTACCACAGCTTTTTTTATCCACTCATCTACTGTAAACTATCCTCATCTTTTAAAATTATTTTTCTTTTGCTGCTCTGATTGGGTGTGTTTTTTGTTGTTGTTGTTGTTGTTGTTGTTTACCATGTCTTCCAAATTGCTGATACAATCCTCTGCTTCATCGAGCCTACTCTCTTTTTCTCTTCCAGTGTATTTTTTGTTGTTGTTAATCCTCACTCGAGGACATGTTTTCAATTAATTTGTTTTTTAGATAGAATGGAAGGGAAGGAAGTGGGGGAGAGAGAGAGACAGAAGAAGAGAGAAAGAGAGAAACAGATGTGAGAGAGACACACTGATTGGTTGCCTCCCACACATGCCCCAACTGGGGCCAGGGATCAAACCTGCAACCCAGGTACATGCCCTTGACTGGGAATCAAACCCATGATCCTTTAGTGCATGAGCCAACACTGTAACCACTAGCTACACTGGCAAGGCCTTCCAGTTTATTCTTTGTTTCAGATATGGCATTCTTCATTTCTGACTTGCCCTTTTTTTCTGGATTCCATGTCCTTTTTCAGGCTGTTGAGCATCATTATAATCATTACTCTGAACTCTATATGTGATAAATTGCTTACTTCCATGTTATTTATCTCTTCTTCTGGAAAATCCTCTTGTTCTTTTGTATGAGGCCTGTTTCTTCATCTCCCCATTTTTGCTGCCTCTTTGGTTTGTTTCTATGTATTAGGTATATCTGCTATGTCTCCCAGTCTTGCTAAGATGGCCTTATGTAGTAGCTGACCTGTGGGACACAGTGGCACAATCTCCCTGACCACCTGAACTGGGAGCTCTAAGAATGTTCCTTATATACATTATGTGAGCTCTCCTGTGGTAATTGAGTCTTGATTACTATTGGCCTGTTTGTGTGTGGAATCGAACCTCAGGCTCACTGACAGTGAGGCTCAACCCCAAACACTGCATGCAGGCTGCTGTGCAGGTGCTAAGCACATGAAGCAGAATTTGCCACAGCAAGGTTTTTTGCTTGTCAAGATCTCCTTGTGGATATTCTGCTTGTAAAGCTTATTGAATCCAGCTCTGTTGTTGTCTGAAGCTGACCATTGGATGTACTGGTTCTGGGCCTCTTTGGAGGGACTCTGGTGTTGGTCAATGTCACTGTCTGTGACTGGTCCTGGGAAATCCATTTGAAACTATCAGTGATCCACAGCTTTTGGCTCCCTCTGCTGGGCCTGGGTGTGTGTAGAAAGGACCAAACTGCACACCAAGGTCTGCTTTTACTAGCACTATGCCAAGGGGCATGTCACCAAAAGTCTCAAAGCACCCAGTTATCCACACTGCCTGCAGGCTGCCTATTATGCTCAGTCACTGAAAGGCCTCTTGCTGTACATCTCAGCAGGACATAAGCTCTACAACGTGGGGAGAGAGAGATTCCTTAGGTGTAAGGTAAAATCATTTATTTAAGATTTTTCTTACTTTTTGCGATAGGCCTGTTATGCTATGAACTTCCCTTTGACAACTGCTTTTCACTGTGTCCCATAGATTTAGGGTTGTTGTTGGTTCATCTTCATTTGTTTTTAAGTAATTTTTTATTTCTTCCTTGATCTCATTGGTAACCTATTTATTGTTTAATTACATGCAACTTAGCCTTTATGTGTTTGATTGTTTTTTAGTTTTTTTTAATTGTAGTTGATTTCTAGTTTCATGCTATTGTGATCCAGAAGATGCTTGATATGATTTTAAACTTCTTAACTTTATTGTCATAACATGTAATCTATTTTTGAGAATTTTCCATATGCACTTCAAAAGAATGCATATTCTGCTGCTTTAAGATTAAATGTTCTGTTAGTATCAGTTAAATCCATCTGATCTAGTGTGTCATTTAAGTTCACTGTTTCCTTGTTGATTTTTTGTCTGGAAGATCTATTCAGTGATGACAGTGGGGTGTTAAAGTCTGTATGACTGTATTGCTGTCAATCTCTTCCCTTGGAGTCCACTAAGAGGTGTTTTGTTTTGTTTTCTTATTTAAATATATTTAGGTGTTTCTATATTGGGTGCATGTATGTAAACCAGAGTGATGTCCTCTTCTTGCATTGATTCTTTTAGTATTATGTAGTGACCTTCTTTGCCTATTTTATTACCTTTATTTTGAAGTCTATTTTATCAGATATAAGTGTTGCTACTCCAGCTCTTTTATGGTCACCATTTTCATGGAATATCTTTTCCATCCCTTCACTTTCAGCCTGTGTTAATCTTATGTTCTGAGTTGGGTCTTTTGTAGATAGCATATTTATTGTTCATGTTTTTTTGTTTTGTTTTTCCATTTAGCTACCCTATGTCTTTTTATTACAGTATTTACTCCATTTACATTTAAGATTGTTATTGATAGGTACTTATTTATTGCCATTTTCAATTTATACCTATTTTTCTCTGTGTCAGTATTTCTTCTTCTTTTTAGAGAAGATACTACAACCTATGTTTGAATACTAGTTTGGGGATAATTTACTCCTTTAGCTTTTCTTTGTCTGGGAAACACTTTATTTTGCCTTCAATTTTTTTTAATCTTAAACAATTTTATTCTTTTTGTTAATTTATTTTTGTTACAGATGTTTCTCCTTTCTCTCCCCATTGATACCTTCCTCTCGACCCCCACCCACCCCGGCATTGTTTTCCATGTCCATTGGTTATGCATATATGTATATAAGTTCTTTGGTTTATCTCTTCCCTCCCCACCATTCCCCTCTTCTGAGGTTTGTCAGTCTGTACCCTACTTCTATGTCTCTGGGTCTATTTTGTTCATCAGCTTATTTTGTTGATTATATTCCACAAATTAGTGCGATCATGTGATATTTGTCTTTCTCTGATTGACTTACTTCACTTAGCATAATACTCTTCACATCCCTTCTTCAGTTTTAAATGATAGCCTTGCTGTATAGAGGAGTCTTGGATTCATGACCTTGTTTTTCATTCCTTGAATAATTCATGTGAATCCCTTCTTGCCTGTAGTGTTTCTGTTGAAAAATCAGCTGACAGCCTTATGGGAACTCCATTGTAGTTAACTAACTCTCTCTTGCTTTGTCTTTAACCTTTGCTATTTTATTTATGACGTGCCATGGTGTGGTCTCTTTTGGTTCATTGTGATTGGGACTCTCTTTGCTTCCTGAAATTGTGTGACTTTTTTCTTATCCAGGTTAAGGAAGTCTTTTGTCATTATTTCTTCAAACAGGTTCTATATCATTTTTTCATATTTTTTTTCTTTTGGTATCCCTACAATGTGGATGTTGTTATATTTCATATTGTTCCAAAGTTCCCTTAAGCTATCTTCATTCTTTCTAATTCTTTGTTCATTTTGCTGCTGTGCTTGGGTGTGTTTTTTTCTTTGTTTCCAAATCACTGGTTTGATCACATGTTTCTTCTACCCTACTTTTTATTACTTCCAGTGTATTCCAACTGGTTATTTTTCATGGTTTCCATGTCCTTTGTCATGCTGTTCTTGTTCTTTGAGCATCCATATAACTGTTACTTTGAACCCTTTATCTGATCATTTGCTTGCCTCCATTTTATTTATCTCTTCTCCTGGAGATACCTCCTGCTCTTTCATTTGGGGCCTGTTTCTTTGTTTCCCCATTTTTTTTTTTTTTTTGCTGTCTCTTGGTGTTTGTTTCTATGTATTAGATAGAACTGTTATGACTCTCATTCTTAGTGGGGCAGTCCTATGTAGTAGGTGTTCTGTGGGATACAGTGGTGTAATCTCCTTTATCTCCTGAGCTGGGTGCTCTAGAAATGTCCCTTGTATGAGTTATGTGGGTCCTCCTGTTTTAACTAGGTATTGTTTGTTTTGGCCCATTGATTGGTGGGATGATGCTTAGGCTGGCTGACAGTGAGGATCAACTTTGACCATGGCATGAAAGCTGCTCTGCAGGTGTTGTCTTGAAGTGTCTTGTTGGTCTCATTGGCACAATCTTCCAGCTCACCTGAACTCCATGAATGTCTCTTATGGGTTTTGTGAAACTCCTGTTGTGGTCGAGGCTTGATTGATCTTGGCCCTCTGGTGAGTGCAGTTAACCTTTCAGGTGGGGTTACTATAAAGATAAACCTCTATCGCCTTGAATGAGACACTGTGCAGTGGCTGCCCCAAAACGTGAGGTTGTTCCCAGCGGTGTCTGGTGACTGCTGGAATCCCCTTTTGAGTGTGCTGCCTGTATGGCTAGTTGGGTTGAGCCCTGGTGTGGTCTGAAGCCTACCACTAGTTATGACAGTTCTGAGTTTACTATGGTGTATTGCAGGTGCAGTTCGCTTTCAGATGTGCATAACTTGCCTTGGGTTACCTGTCTGTAGCTACCATATTGTTCACTGTTTGGGTCTGCAGCTACTAGACCTGTGTGTGTGTAGGAAAGGCTAACCTGTGTGAAAAGGTTGGCTTCGTCCAGCTTAGAGTTGAGGGAGGATCAGTGATAGGATCAAGACTCCCTGAGAACCACCTCCACCTGTCAGCTATACCACCTCTCCCCTCAGGTTGTCTGGTCTTACTGTAGAGCTTTTCAAGACAGACTGTAGAATGATCCCAGGCTAGCCGAGATAGTCCCACTACTTGGGGATCATGCAGTCAGGTACAAAATGATGGGAAATTAGTCCCTGCTTCAAAACCAAACCCCTCAGTCTCTGCCAGACAGCTGTCTTCTATGCAGGAGCAAGTTCAGCCACCCTTGGCTTGGGGAGGATGGATCAACAGAATCTCTAATTGAGGATGATGCCAGCCCAGCCTGTAGGAGGGGCCTAAGCACCTACTCCTAGTCCCAGATAATAGTCTCTGTGGGTCTTGCACTTTGAATTTTCCCACTCTGAGCTGCTCTCCCTTACCCCATTGAACTGCACTCAGTGTGGGTATCTGGTACTTGACAGGGCTGATTTAAACAGTCTCCCATGGGGAGTGGTTCCTGTAATCTGTAGGAGGAGGGCAGTCTCTCCCTGTCTTTCCTGGGGCAGCACAGACTGAACTCACAGGGGACCTCTGATCTTCCTCCTTTCAGTGCAGCCACAGAGCCCTGCGTATGCCTGTCTGATTTCCAGAAAAGGAGTCTCCCTGGGAGAAAGTCCAAATATCCCATCTCTGTGCAGCTCCTTGGCACCCACACACTGCTAAACCAAGTGGGAGGGGGCCAAGAATCAGTCCTGTATGGTACTTTGATCCCTCTGCATGGTTGGTCTCAGCAGGTCCAGGCCAAAATTGCAAACTTTGCTCAAGCTCTGATCCCAGCAGAGCCAGCTGAAAGGCTGTATCCTACACACTGTCAAACTGAGCAGGTCAGGCCAAAAATCCCAGTCCTGTACCATTCCCCTGTGCTGTTGAACCTAGCATGATAGGACAGACCATGCAGTTCAGCAGGTAGGAGAAAGGGCACCACTGTGCACTTGAGGTGGTTGAGACTGATCCTCTTTCCCAAGCCACAGAGTTTAGTCACTGACCAGCTCTCTGCCCAAAGACTTTCCAGAGAATACTAGGCCCCTAAAATTCACTGCTGCATGTAGAGATCTGACCCATCTTCAGGTATCAATTATGTTGGTGTGGCCTCTCCAGCAGTTAGAGCCTGGAGCAAACTCTCCAGACTGGTGCTGTAACAATGGTCTGAGTCTCACAATCAAACAGAATCCCCACTGATTTCCATCAGCTGATGCTATATGGGCTCCTCTTCCTGTCACTATTACTCCATTTTGTGGACCCCTGTGTAGGGTCAAGGACAGATGATTGTAGGGTGAAGGAGATTTTGCAGCTATACTATCCCTCATGCTTCTCAGCTGCCACCCCTGCATAAGGGAGTTCACTCCACATCTCTTCTCAGCTTGCTCTGTGCACCTTAGTAATAACATTTCAGATAAGCTATGCTTTAAATGGTTTTTTAAGTTGATCGCTCTGTAATTTAGCTCTAAGACTAGTTTCTGACTGTGAGCAAGAGGACAGAGCTTCCAGATACTCTGCAGCCGTCTTGAAATCTAACAGATGTAGCAATTAAACCAGTGGTTATAAGGATTATCAAGGACCTCAGGGGAAGAAGTGATGATCTCAGTGAGAACTTAAAAAAGAGATAGTAAGCATTAAAAAGAACATAGAAACTTTGAAATAGAACTAGTCAGAAATAAAGAATACAATATATGAAATGAAGCCTACACTAGAGGAAATCAACAGCAGAAGCAGAAGATCGAATCAACAATTTAGACCACAAGATAACAATAAGCACATAATCAGAACAACAAAAAAAGAAAAGAATTTAAAAAGAAGAGGACAGTCTAAAGGACTTCTAGGACAACATGAAGCATAACAACATCTGCATCACAGAGGTACCAGAAGGAGAAAAGAATGAGCAATGAACCAAGAACCTGTTTGAAGGGGAAAGTGGAGGGGGGCATCTGTAATACTTTTGACAATAAGAAATAATAATAATAATAAATCCAACAACAACAACACAAAAGAAATAATGGCTAAAAACTTCCCTAACATGATGAAGAAAATTGTCACAAATTTGGGAAGCAAAGGGAGTCCCAACCAAGATGAACCTAAATAGGTCCACATCAGCACACATCATAATTAAAATGGCAAAGATTAAAGGCAAAAAGAGAATAATAAAAGCAGCAAAAGACAGTCAGTTAGTTACATACAAGAGAGCTCCCATAAGGCTTACAGCAGATTTCCAACAGAAACACTTAAGACCAAAAGGGATAGGCATGAAATACTCAAAGTGATAAACAGATAGGACCTGCAACCAAGACTACTCTATCCAATAAGGCTGTCATTTAAAATTGAAGGGGAGCCCTGGCCAGTGTGGCTCAGTGGTTAGGGTGTTGGCTGCAGACCAAAGAGTCACAGCTTTGATTCCCAGTCAAGGGCACATATCTTGGTTGCAGTTTGATCCCTGACTCAGTCAGGGTCATGCAAGAGGCAACCAATCGATGTGTCTCTATCACATTGATGTTTCTCTCTCTCTCTTCCTCCCTCCCTCCCACTCTATCTAAAAAAATCAATGGAGAAATATTGTTGGGTGAGGATTTAAAATAATTAATAATAATAATAATAATAATAATAATAATAATAAAATTGAAGGGGAAATAAAGACCTTCCCAGACCAAAAAAAGCTATAGGAGTTCATTACCACCAAACAAGTATTGCGAGAAACGTTAAGGGTCTACTTTAAGAAGAAGAAAAAGAGAAAGAAGAACATAGGAATAAAGAATAAAATGGCAATAAATAAGTAGTTATCAATAATAATTTTAAATATAAATTGATTAAATGTTCCAATCAAAAGACATAAGGTAGCTGAATGGATAAGAGAACATGACTCATATATATTCTGTCTACTAGAGACCCACCTCAGAACATAAGATACACACAGACTAAAAGTGAAGAGATAAAAAAGATTCCATGCAAATAGTAAACAAACAAACAAACACAAAAACCTGGAGTAGCAATACTTATATCAGACAAAATAGGCTTCAAAACAAAGGCCATAACAAGAGACAAAGAATATCACTACATAAATACTAAAATTATCTATCCAACATGAGGATATAACACTTATAAACATATATGTACTCAACATAGGAACAGCTAAATATATAAAGAAAACATTGGTGGACATTAAGGGATAGATTGACAGCAAAACAATTATAGTTTGAGATTTGAAGAATCCATTGACATCAATTGATAAATCTTCCAGATAAAAAATCAACAAGAAAGCAGGGACCTTATAAGATACACCGAACTGGATTACTTTAATTAATATTTACAGAACAATTCATCCAAAAGCAGAAAAATATACATTATTTTGAAGTACACAGAGAACATTCTCTATGATAGGCCACATACTAGGACACAAGATAAGCCTTAATAAATTCAAGAAGATTAAAATCATATCAAGTATTTTCTCTGATCACAACAGTATAAAACCAGAAATCAATTATAAGAAAAAAAACTGAAAAATACACAGACACTAAATAACATATTCTTAAACAATGAATAGGTTAACAATGAGATCAAGGTATAAATCAAAAGTTACTTGGAGACAAACAAAATGAACACACAAAACCCCAAAATCTATGGGACACACCAAAAGCAGTCCTGATAGGGAAGTTTATACCATTACAAGCCCACCTACAGAAGCAAGAAAAATCTTAAATAAACAATCTAACCTTAAACCTAAAAGAACTAGTAAAAGAACAACAAGCAAAGCCCAGAGTAAGTAGAAGAAAGAAAATAATAAATATTAGAGTGGAAATCAATGACGTAGGGATTAAAAAACCAATACAAAATATCAATGAAACTAAGAGTTGGTTCTTTAAAAAGATAAATAAGATTTACAAATCTTTAACTAGACTCAACAAGAAAAAAAAAGAAAGTACCCAAACAAATAAAATAAGAAATGAAAGAGGAGAAGTATATATAAAAAATTGTAAGAAAACATTATGAACAACTATATGCCCACAAATGAAATGACCTGAGAAAATAGATACATTTCTAAAAACATACAATCTTCCAAAACTTTATCAGGAAGAATCAGAATATCTAAATAGACCAATTACAACTAATGAAATTGAAGCAGTAATAAAAATATAAATAAAAACTCCCAGAAAACAAAATTCCTGGACCAAATGGCACCTTGGACAAATATTACCAAATACTTGAAGAAGAACTAATACTTCTCAAACTATTCAAAAAATTTCAAGAGTAGGAAAGACTCCCAAGCTCATTTTATAAAGCCAACATTATCCTAATTCAAAACCATATAAAGACACTACAAAGGAAAAAAATTATAGGCCAATATCCCTGATGAACATAGATGTTAAAAAAACCTCAATAGCCCTGGCCGGTTTGGCTCAGCAGTTAGAGAGTTGACCTGCAGACCAAAGAGTCACAGGTTCAATTCTGGTCAAGGGCACATACCTTTGTTGTGGTTCGGGCCCAGGCCCTGGTCAGGGTCGCACAGGAGGCAACCAATCGATGTGGCTTTCTCACATCGATGGATATTTTTACCCCACCCCCCACCGATACTCTATCTGAAGATAAATGGGGAAAAAATATCCTCGGGTGAGGATTTAAAAAAAAAACAAAAAAAAAACCTCAATACAATATTAGCAAATCAGATCCAGCAATATATTTAAAAGATTAAACACCATGATTAAGTGACATGTATTCTAGGAATGCAAGATTGGTACAATATTTGAAAATAAAAAAATGTGGTACATTACATAAAAAAAAACAAAGGATAAAAGTCACATTATCATATCAATAGATGCAGAAAAAGTATATAATAAAATCCAGCACACATTCATGATAGAAGCTCTCATTAAAGTGGAAATAGGGTGATCATACTGCAACATAATAAAGGCCATATATGATAAAAACATCAGCCAACATCATAGTCAATAGGCAAAAATAAAGCATTTCCCTTAATAACAGGAACAACACAGGGATGTCCTATCTCACTAATCTTATTCATAACAGTAGTGTAAGTTCTAGCCACAGCAATCACAAGAAGAATAAATAAGGACATCCAAATTGGAAAGGAGGAAGTAAAACTGTCATTATGCACAGATGAGGTGATACTGTATATAGAAATCCCTAAAGACTCCCCCCAAAACAGCCAGAACTGATAAGTGAATTAGATAAATTAGCAAGATACAAAGTTACTATTCAGATATCAGTTGCATTTTTATACACCAATAAGGAAACTTAAGAGAGAAAATTAAAAAAAAAAAAAAAAAAAAAAAACATTTACTATTGCAACAACAACAAAAAGGTGTTTACGCCCTGGCCAGTTTGGCTCAGTGGTTAGACATCGTCCTGCAAACTGAAGGGTTGCAGGTTTGATTCCTGGTGAAAGGCATGTACCTGGGTTGCAGGTTCCATATCTGACCCCAGTTAGGTTCATGCAGGAGGCAACCAATTGATCAATAGATGTGTCTCTCTCACATCAATGTTTCTCTCTCTCCCTCCCTCCCTCTTTTGCACTCAATCTAAAAAAAAAAAAATATCAATGGAAAAATATCCTTGGGTGAGGATTAACATAATACATAAATAAATAAATAAATAAATAAATAAATAAATAAATAAATAAATAAATAAATCTAGGAATAAATTTAACCAAGAAAGTAAAAGACCCATACTCATAAAATTATAGGATACTGAAGAAAGAAATTGAGGAAGATATAAATAAGTGGAAGCATATGCTTTGTTTCTGGGTAGAAAAAATTAACATTATTAAAATGTCCATACTACCCAAAGCAACCTAGAGCTTCAACACAATTCCTATTAAAATACCAATGGCATATCTAATGGTTTAGAACAAATATTCCAAAAATTTATATGAAACAACAAAATACCCCATATAGCCTCAGCAATCTTAAGAAAGAAAAACAAAGTTGAAAGTATCACACTACCTGATATAAAATAATATTACCAAGCCATAGTAATCAAAACAACATGGTACTGGCATAAAAACAGGCATACAGGTCAATGCAACAGAATAGAAAGCACAGAAATTGACCAATGCCTTTATAGTCAATTGATATTTTATAAAGGAGGCAAGGACATACAATGTGGTAAAAATAGTTTCTTCAATAAATAGTGTTGGGAAAAAATGGACAGATACATGCAAAAGAAAGTGAAAGTAGAACACCAATTTATACCATATACAGAATAAATTCAAAATGACTTAAATTTAAGTCATGAAACCATAATAATCCTAGAAGAAACACTGGGAGTAAAATCGCACTTATCTTGTGTAGCAATATTTTTGCTGATATATCTCCTCAGGCAAGGGAAACAAAGAAAAAAATGAACAAATGCAACTACATCAAACTAAAAAGCTTTTGAAAACCATTAACAAAATACAAAAATAACCCACTGAATGGGAGAACATTTTTTGCCACTGATACATCTGATAAGGAGTTAATTTCCAAAATATATAAATAACTTATACAAGTCAACACCAAGAAAACAAACAATCCAATTAGAAAATGGGCAAAGGATCTGAACAGACACTGCTCCAAAGAGGACATAGAGATGGCCAATAGGCATATAAAAAAAATGCTCAAAGTCACTAATCATCAGAGAGATGCAAATGAAAACCACAATGAAATATCACTTTAAACTGATCAGAATGACTGTCAATAAATCAACAAACACGTGCTGAAGAGGATGTTGAGAAAAGTGAACACTCATGCACTCTTGGTGGGAATGCAGACTGGGGCAGCCACTGTGGAAAACCGTATGGAGTTTCCTTAAGAAATTAAAAATGAAACTGTCTTTTGACTCAGCGATTCCACTCCTGGGAATATATCAGAAAAAACCTGAAACACTAATTCGAGACAATATATGAACCTCTATGTTTATTGCAGCTTTATTTACAATAGCCAAGTTCTGGAAACAACCTGTGTCCCCATCAGTATATGAGTAGATAAAAAAAGCTGTGATACATTTACACAATGGAATGCTACCCAGTTGTAAAAAAAGAAAAAAAAAATCTTACCTTTTGCAGCAGCATGGATGGACTTGAAGAATGTTATGCTAAGTCAAATAAGTCAGTCACAGAAAGACAAATACCATATTATGTCACCTACATGTGGAATCTAACAAACAAAATAATTAGAGAAACAAAATAAAAATATAAGCACAGATACAAAGAACATAATGACAGGTATCAGATGGAAGAGGGGTTGGGAGGCTGGGTAAAAAAATATGAATGGATTTAGCAAAAATATTTACATATATAAATCATAGACACAGACAGCAATATGGATAGTGATAGCTCAAGAATTATAACAATAATTATGTTAAGCTTTGAGAGATGCTTATTACATAGAATATGAATTTCAAAAATCGACTGAATTTACAGAGGTTTCAAAATGGTGCCATAAAAATATTCTGAATTGAACAAATTCCCAAATAAATAATTTCCTATGAAAAAACCTGAAAACTGGATGAACAGATCCTCAAAATTATAGGATTAATCAGCAGCATCTAGACAGATAGTAGAGGCAGAAGCATGGACTCAATTAACAACAATAAACACACACACACACACACACACACACACACACACACACACACACACACATATGGAGATCCACAGTCAAGAAAGATCTTCAAAAGAGAGAACTTTTCCCCGAGGGTCAAGGGATTTGTGCTCCACATCAGCTACCCCAATCCTTAAATCTTGCACAGGAGAGATGAAGCTCTCAAACACCTGCCTTTGAAAACTAACAGGGAAAATCATAGATCTGAAAAAAAATTAAAATCTTGCTCTTAAATGGTGCAGACTCACTCGTCCTGCAATCCAATACAAAACCCAAAGAACTTATATGCATATATGCAAAACCATTGGACAGAGACATTAGGTTGGGGAAAGCAAGAGGGTGGGAGCAGAGAGGAGGGGTCAATGGGGAAAAAGGGGGACATCTGTAATAATTTCAACAATAAAAAATTAATAATAGTAGCTTTTTAGTATAAAACTAATTTATGTTTCTTGAAAAAATTACAGTATTCAACATATATATATATATATATATTTAAATCACCCAGACCATATATAAAGAAGATCCAGTTACTAATTGTAAAGCATCTGCAAAAGAGACAGGAAATCATTAAGACTCTCTCTGGGGGCAGACACACTGGAGGGCACCATTTTAAAATCTCTTTTTATCTTTCTAATGGTGGTAATAGAGGCAACATTTTGACACTTTTCTAAAGTTCTAGAGCTGTTGAGAGTGCAGCACTGAGAGCCCTGACCACCCCACATCACAGAAGTCCCTTTCACCCTGCAGCTGGGCCAGAAAGCAGCCCACAGAGGAGATGTTTCTTGAGCACCAAGCTCTGGTGGCCAGGGAGGATTATACTTTTGGGCCCTCTGTGACATCATTTACACAAGGCTGATCCTTCAACACTGGGAGAGATATTTGATTATTTAATACATAGAAACAAATAGAGTGAGACAAAATGAGGAAAGAAAGGAATGTGTTCCACATGAATGGAGAAAACAACACTTCAGAAAAAGATTAACAAAACAGAGACTAATAACCTACCAACTAATAAAAATCACACAGTAATGACCATAAAGGTGCTCACTGAACTCAGAAGAAGAATGGATGAACATAATCAGATTTTCAACAAAGACAGAAAATATAAGAGGGTTTCAAACAAAAGTTATAGAGCTGCAGAATAAAATAGCTGAAGTAAAAACTACACTAGAGGGATTCACAAACTGACTGGATGAATCAGAACATATCAGCAAGCTGGAAGACAAAGCAATGGAACTCACCTAGATAGAGCAGCAAAGAGAAACAGAGGCATGGATACATGGAACAGACTAACAGCTGTCAGAGGAGAGTGGGGAGAGGTGGACTGGATGAAAGAAGGTGAAAGGATTAACCAAAAAACATATGCATAACCCATAGACACAGACAACACTGTGGTGATGGCCAGGGGGAAGGGAAGGTAAGAGCTGAGTGGAGATGGGCAAAGGGGGTGGGGAATGGGAATATATGTAATAGTGTCAACAATAAAAAATAATAAATAACGTTTTTTTTTTAACTTGTCTTTACTGTTGAATGTATTACAGATGTCTCTTATTCCCCTCCCTTGACCCCCTCCTGCCTTCCCCAAACTATTGTCTATGTCTATTGGTTATGCATATATGCATATAAGTTCTTTGGTTTCTCTCTTCCCACCCCATCTCCCCCCTTCCCTTAGAGGTTCCTCAGTCTAACAACCAATTTGTACTTCTTAATCCCTTCACATTTTTACCCATTCCCCAAACCCCTCTCCCATCTGACAAACAACAAATTTCTCTGTATCTATGAGTCTATTTCTGTTCTGCTTGCTCATTTTTTTTATTCAATTGTTGATAGATATGTATTTATTGCCATTTTATTTTTCATATTTTTTTATCTTCTTCAAGAAGACCCATCAACATTTTATATAATACTGGTTTGGTGGTGATGAACTCCTTTAGCTTTTTCTTGTCTGGGAAACTCTTTATATGGCCATCAATTCTAAATGATAGCTTTGCAGGATAGAGTAATCTTGGTTGTAGGTCCTTGCTTTTCATCACTTTAAATATTTCTTGCCACTCCCTTCTGGCTTACAAAGTTTCTTTTGAGAAATCAGCTGACAGCCTTATAGGAGCTCTGTTGTAGGTAACTAACTGCTTTTCTTTTGCTGCTATTAAGATTCTCTCTTTGTCTTTAGCCTTTTGAATTTTGATGATGATGTGTCTTGGTGTGGACCTCTTTGGGTTCATCTTGTTTGGAACTCTCTGTGCTTCCTGGACTTGTATGTCTGTTTCCTTCACCAAGTTAGGGAAGTTTTCTGTCATTTTTTTCAAATAGGTTTTCAATTTCTTGCCCTCTCTCTTCTCCTTCTGGCACTCCCATGATACAGATGTTGGTGTGCTTGAAGTTGTCCCAGAGGCTCCTTATACTATCCTCACTTTTTGGATTCTTTTTTCTTTTTGCTGTTCTGAGTGGGTGTTTTTTGCTCCTTATATTGCAAATTGATGGTTTGCTTCTTGGCTTCACCTACTCTACTATTGATTCCCTGTAAATTATTCTTTATTTCAGTTAGTGCATCCTTTATTTCTGACTGTTCCTTTATTACGCTCTTGAGGTCCTCACTAAGTTCCTTGAAATTCTCACTAAGTTCATTGAGCATCCTTATAAGCAGTATTTTGAACTCTGCATCTGTTAGATTGCTTATTTCCATTTCATTTAGTTATTTTCCTGGAGTTTTGTTCTGTTCTTTCATTTGGGACCTGTTTCTTTGTCTCCTCATTTTGGCTGGCTCCCTATGTCTGTTCCTATGTATTAGGTAGAGTTGCTATGTGTCCTAGGCTTCCTAGGGTGGCCTGTTGTAGTAGGTGTCCTGTAGGGTCCAGTGGCACAGCCTCTTTGCTCACCCAGCTGGGCCCTCAAGGTGCACCCCTTGTGTGGACTTGCCCCCTTCTGTTGTAATTGAATCTTGATTGCTGTTGGCAAGTCAATGGAAGGGTTTTACTCAGGCTGATCAGATGCAAGGACTGGCTGTGACCACTAACCACCTACCTCTGACTACCTTGGATGATCAGCTGTGCAGGTGCCCACCACACAGAGCAAGATTTACTTCAGCAGGGCTCTGGTACCCAGTGAGTCCATTCCTTGAGTGTGTCACTTGTGGAGGTGGTTGGGTGGTGGTGCTTCGACATGGTCTGAAGCTGTCCACTGGGTGTGCTGGTTCTGGGGAAAAGTCAGCCACTGCCTGTGATCTACCCAGGGTCACCTGGCATAAGCTACAAAGTGATCTGCTGATGCCTGCATCTTGTTCTGGGGTTGGAGGTGCCAGGCAAAGCCAAGCTGTGAACCAAGGTTGGCTGCTTCCAGTGCCAGGCCTGGGGCCACTTAACGAGAGTTATGGGGCTCACTGTGGCCAGATGCTGCTTGTTTGAGAGAATTTAGGAAAATCTGAAGCAGGAGCCAAAGCAGGCCAATCCTAAGGTAAAGCCACTAGAAGCAGCTTGGGTGGGCTTGAAAGTTGGATGGGGCAGGGCCTCAGGGAATCACCAGGGTGGGGCAAACTGTGTGAGCCAGGTTGCTGGAGTCTCAGATATGGTGGCCTTCTGCCAGCCTCATAGGGGAAGGGCTCACCAAAGGAAAAAGGGCCTCCGCCAGCACGTCTGTCTGGGAGATACCTGCCCCTCCAGCCCTCGCCCTGATGCCAAACAACTCAGTTCTTCCCTGTATGTCTCTGGTGCCTTTCAAGCTGCCTCCCCTCCACGCTGGAGCCCAGAAGGAGCGAGTCTGAGTAAGTCCATGCACAGGTCCTTTAAGAGGAACTGCCTGGGGCTTCAGCAGCCTCACCCTCCCTCAGCTTCAGTTCCTGCTGGTTTTTACAGCCAGAAGTTATGGAGACTTCTCTTCCTGGCACTGGAACCCTAAGCTGGGCGCCTGGTGTGGGATAGTACCCCTTACTCCTAAGGGAGGACCTTCCCAGCCAAGGTATTTCTCCCAGTTTTTATCCGCCGCACGTGGGTGTGGGACCATCCCATCCGCGCCTCCGCCCCTCCTACCAGATTCAGTGAGGCTTCTTCTTTAATTTTGCAGTTGTTGGACTTCCATTCAGCTCAATTTTAGGTGGTTCTGAAGGATGGTTGTTCTGTAGTTTAGTTTTAATTTTGATGTGGTTGTGGGAGGAGGCAAGTACTGCATTTACCTATGCTGCCATCTCGACCAGAAGTCCTCAATAACTTTTTTTTTTTTAAGTAAAGATAAAAATGGATTTGAGAATTAGTTCTCTCATCTTCTAAGGGTAGGCCTTCTCAATCAATAAGCCTTTCTTTATTCCAAACTCTTATATATTGAATATTAGCCATTTTTTTTAAAGCATTGGGCACGTGGACATTGCACCTGTAACAAATGGCAAGCCAGCAAGGAGCTAGTTTCTGTGGCAGATTGGCCTAGGTGCCCAACTCTAACTTGCCCCTGTCCATGAGTCCTGAACAGCTTTCAGGGCCTTGTTACCTTGGGGAATCAGGAAGGGAGCCCTTGGCAGGCATTGCTCACCCTTGGCTCACAGCATGTTTGGAGTGAGGCAATGACTTTGGACTTTGATCTGGTATCTGTGGGGTAAGTTGTTTTGGAGTGAGCAGCCAAGAATCTTTCCTCTCTAGTGGGGCTTTCATTTCCTTAAGTCAAAGCCAACTGCATTTTGGGGGCCTCCATATGAGAGTAGAACCAGGAATGTTGGACTTCACCTATTTGTTTGTTGTTGTCTCTCTGTGAACTGAAGGGCTTGATCTGGAAGTAGACTAAGGTGACCAGTAGTACACAACTGTATAATTTCCCTCCTTTCCATTAGGTCTTTTCCTTTGGGATAAGCCAATTGATTTGCATTTGTTTGGGGTACTATATTGAAGAGGGGAATAGTTGTATGTCTTGCACCCGATTTTTGAACTGGTTTGTCTACATTCATTTGTTTGGCCATTTGAATTTGAAATCTGTAACTTGCCCAGTGTATTTGAAGCTTGGTTAGGAGAGTACTCAAATTATTGTTTTGCTTCTGTATCATTTGTGTGTCAATCTGAGTTTTGTTATTCCCTTATTGGCTTGCAGGTAAAAAAATAAAGTGGCATTTGTGACTTCTTATTCCCATCCGTTTTCTTACATGCGCCAATGGCTGTCTTATGCTCAGACTATCTGAAGCAGTTTTTTGCTTGTTTGTTTTTAATCTCTGAGCTTTTCAACTTCTCAGGCCTTCCAGAGACAATAGAATGAATTTTTTTAAACCAGTTTAAATGGAATTCCTACAGCATTCAAAGTTTTGGTCATTGGAACAGAATACCTCTGAGTTTCACATTGCACCTTGGACACAAAACTAGCATTTTAAAATGAAAGGTATGAGATCTTTGTCTATATTTATGTGTTTTATTATTTATTGATTGATTTATTCTATTCATAGAAAACGGTATTATTATTATTTAATATTACTTTTATATTTATTTTTGCAACTATAACAGACATCCCTACTTTTTCCCACATTGATCCCCTCCTCTCTGATCCCACCCTCCTCCTGCTTTCCCCAAACTATTGTCTGTATGTTTCAGATATGACAGATTTCTATTACTAAATGGTATTACTGATTTGTAGCACTGAACTGCCTTAAAACAAACAAGTACTTATAGAAGAATTCTAAAAACTATAACTAGTCTTACGACTTTTCAATTTTATATTTAACTTCTCAGGTCTTACAGATGCTGATGCAGACATGAAGTTAATTAACAAAATGGAAAAGGCCAGAAGGGAAAAATAAGAGATTGGAACAGGGTTTTTTAAACATCTAATTTATTTTTATTTTTTATTGTTGGCAGTATTACAAATGTCCTTCATTTCTCCCACTTAACCCCCCTCACCCAACTCCCACACCACTCAAGTTATCATCAAACTATTGTCTATGTCCATGGGCTGTGCATATATGCATATATGATATATTCTTTGGTTATTCTCTGCCCATCCACCTCAACCACCTCCTCTATGAGATATGTCAGTTTCTTCCATGCATCCATGTCTCTGGACCTATTTGGCTCATCAGTGTATTTTGTTTCTTAGATTCCACATATAAGTGAGATCATGTGCTATTTGTCTTTCACTACCTGGCTTATTTCATTTAGCATAATAATCTCCAGGTCCATCTATGCTGTGGCAAAAGGTAAGAGATCCTTCTTTTGTATACCAGCACCGTATTTCATTGTAAAAATGTACCACAGCTTTTTTATCCATTCATCTACTGATAGGCACTTGGGCTGTTTCCAGATCTTGGTTATTGTAAATAGCGCTGCTATTAACATAGAGGTGTACATATTCTTTCTGATTGGTGTTTTAGAATTCTTAGGATATATTCCTAGAAGTGGAATTGCTGGGTCCTACAGCAGTTACATTTTAATTTTTTTGAGGAACTCTATAGTGTTTTCCACAGTGGTACATCAGTCTGCATTCCCACCATCAGTGGAGGAGCTATGCTGTTCTCCACATCCCCACCAGAACTTGTTTGTTGATTTATTGATGGTAGCCATTCTGGCAGGTGTGAGGTGATACCTCACTGTATTTTTAATTTACATCTCTCTGATGATTAGTGACTTTGAGCATTTTTTCCTGTCTCTTGGCCATCTATATGTCCTCTTTGGAAATTGTGTATTCATGTCCTCTTCCCATTTTTTTTCTTTATTTTATTCATTTATTTATTTTTATTAATTTACTTTTGTTACAGATGTTTCTCCTTTTTACCCCCATTGACACCCACCTCCCCTTCCCTCCCTGCCCCGTCCCCAGTTTTGTTGTCCTTGTCCAGGTCCGAAGTGAATTGTTTGTCTTCCTTTTGTTGTGCTGTATGAATATTTTATATATTTTAGAAATTAACCCCTTATTATATGTATCATTGGCAAATATGTTTTTCCATACAGTGGGTTACCTTTTCATTTTGATGCTGATTTCTTTTGCTGTGCAGAGGCTTTTTAGTTTGATATGGTCCCATTTGTTTATTTTTTTCCTATGTTTCTCTTGCCCTAGGTGATATATTGGTGAAAATATTGCTACATGAGATGTCTGAAATTTTACGGCCTGGTTTCTTCTAGGATTTGTATGGTTTTGTGAATTACATTTAGAATTGTTATCCACTTTGAGTTTGTTCTTTTTTATCGTTTAAGTTGGTGGTTTAGTTTCATTTTTTTTTATATACCTGTACAATTTTCCCAGCACTAATTATTGAAGATATTGTCTTTATTCCATTATGTGCTCATGCCTTCATTGTCAAATATTAATTGAGCATAATGGTTTGGGTCGATGTCTGGGTTCCCTGTTCTGTTCAGTAGATCTATATGCATGTTCTTGTGCCAGTACCAGGCTATTTTGATTACGTTGCTTTTTAATACAACTTGATATCTGGTATTGTGATCCCTCAAACTTTGTTCTTCTTTTTCAAGATTGCTGCAGCTATTTGGGATCTTTTTGGGTTCCATATAAATTGCTGGATTATTTTTTTATAGATCTGTGAAATATGTTGTAGATATTTTAATAAGGATTGCATTGAATCTATAGATTGCTTTGGGTAGTATGGACTTTTATTGATGTTAATTCTTTCAATTTATGAACATGGTATATTCTTCACTTGTTTGTATCTTCCTCTATCTCTTTTTCAACATCCTGTAGTTTTCTGAGTACAGGTTTTTCCCCTCTCAGATAAGTTTATTCCTAAATATCTTAATTTTTTGGTTGCAGTGGTAAATGGGACTGATTTTTTAGTCTCTTTCTGAGAGTTCATTATTGGAGTATACAAATGCCATTGATTTCTGGATGTTAATTTTGTATCCTCCTAATTTGCTGAATTAATTTATTAAATCTAGTAGTTTTTAGTGGAGTCTTTAGGGTTTTCTATGTCATGTCATCTGCAAATAATGATAATTTTACTTCCTCCTTTCCAATTTGAATGCTTTTTTTTCTTCTTGTCTCATTACTGTGACTAGGACTTCCAGTACTGTGTTTTAAAAGAGTGGTGAAAGCAGATATCCCTGTCTTGTTCCTGAGCTTAAGTAAACACTTTTAGGTTTGCCCATTGAATATGATGTTGGCTTCAGGTTTGTCATATATGACCTTTATTATGTTGAGATATGATCTGGCTATTCCCACTTTGCTGAGATATTTTATCATAAATGGATTATGTCAAATGATTTTTAGCATCTGTTTATGTGATCATGTGATATTTATCCTTCATTATGTGATGTATCACATTTATTTATTTTATTTTACTTTATTTTAAATGTATCTTTATTTTTTAAAGTATTAAATATATCTCCTTTGTTCCCTCATTGAGCTCATCCTCCTTGCTCCCACCACCTCTGCCTTCACCACGCTATTGTCTGTGTCCATTGGTTATGCATATAAGTTCTTTGGTTTATTTCTTACTGCCCCCATTCTCCCTTCCCTCTGATGTTCAACAGTCTATTCCCTGCTTCCATGTCTCTGGGTCTATTTTGTTCATCAGTTTATTGTGTTCATTAGATTCCACATATAAGTGAGATCATGTGATACTTGTCTTTCTCTGACTGTTGTATTTCACTTAGCACATCATAATTCAAATGACAAAGGTAAGAGACAAGAATAAAAATTTAAAGGTAGGAAGAGAAGAAAGTTAAGTAACAGGGAGTTGTCATAAGACAGTCAGCTGATTTCTCAACAGAAACACTTTAGGCCAGAAGGGACTGTCATGAAGCATTCAAAATAATGAAAAGCAAGGACCTGAATCCAAGACTACACTATCCAGCAAGGCTATCATTTAAAATTGAAGGTGAAATAAAATGCTTCCCAGACACAAACAAAAAAAAAAAAAGGCGAAAGGAGTACATTACCACCAAACCAGCACTGCAAGAAATTTTAAAGGGGCTGCTTTAAGAAGAAGAAGAAATAAAAAGGGGAAAAAACAGGTATAAAGAAAAAAATGGCAATAAATAAGAACTATCAATACTAACCTTAAATGTAAATGATTAAATGCTCAATCAAAAGATGTAAGGGAGAAGAGTGGAAAAGAAAACATAATCTATATATATGATGTCTACAGAAGACTCATCTCAGAAAATATACACACCAGTTAATAGTGAAGAAATGGAAAAAATATTCTATGAAAATGGAAATGAATAAAAAGATGAAGTAGCAATACTTATATCTGACAAAATAGACTTCAAAACAAAGGCCATAACAATAGACAAAAAGGTCATTACTTAATATTAAAGGGATCAATCCAACAAGAGAATACAATCCTTGTAAACACATATGCACCCAATATAGGAGTACCTAAATACACAGAAAAAATCTTGGGGGACTTTAAGGAAGAGATCAATAGCAATAGTCATAGTAAGAGATTTTAACACCAAATTGTCATCAATGGATAGATTTTCCAGACCAAAAAAATCAAGAAGGTAACAGCAACCTTAAATGAAACACTAAATTGGATAGATTTCATTGATATTTAAAGAACATTTCATCCTAAAGCAGAAGAATATGTATTTTTGTCAAGTATACATGGAATATTTACAAAGATAGACCCTGTGTTAGGACATAAAATAAGTTCTAACAAGTTAAAGAAAATTGAAATCTTATCAAGCATCTTATCAGATCACAATGGTATCAAACTGGAATTCAACTACAATAGAGAAAACTCAAAAACATTTAAACACATGGAGGCTAAATAGCAGGTTGTTAAACAATGAATGGTTAAAAATGAGTCTAACAAAGAAATAAAAAATTACCTTAAATCAAATTAAAATGAACGAACAATAACCCCAAACGTATGGGACACAGAGAAAGCAGTCCTTAGAGGGAATTTCATAGCACTACAGGCCTACCTCAAAAAGCAAGACAAATCTCAAATAAACAATCTAACCCTACATTTTAAAGAACTAGAAAAAGAACAACAAACAAATCACAGAGTAAGTAGAAGGAAAAAAATAAAGATCATAGAGGAAATAAACAATATAGAAACTTAAAAAACAATACAAAAGATCAATGACACCAAGAGCTGATTCTTTGAAAAGATAAACAGAATTGATGAATTTGTAACCAGACTCCTCAAGAAAAAAATGAGAGATGACCCAAATAAATAAAACCAGAAATGAGAGAAGATAAGTAACAACTGACATCACAGAAATAAAATATTTTAAGAAACTATTATGAAAAATTATATATATATGTCAACAAATTGGACAACCTGGGCAAAATGGATGAATTCCTAAAATCATACAATCCTCCAAACATGAATCAGAAAACCTGAATAGACCTATTACAACTAACACAATTGAAGCAGTAATGAAAAAACTTTCAACAAACAAAAGTCCTGGACTAATGGCTTTGGAGGCAAATTTGACCAAACATTCAAATAAAAACTAACACCTATCTTTCTCAAACTATTCCAAAAAATTCAAGAAGAAGGACACTACCAAGATCTTTTTATGAGGCCAGCATTATCCTAATTCCAAAGCCAGATAAAGACACTACAAAGAAAGAAAATTACAGTCCAATATCCGTGATGAAAATAGATGCTAAAATCCTCAACAAAATATTAGCAAAACAAATTCAGCAATATATTTTTAAAAATCATATACCATAATCAAGGGGAATTTATTTCTAGACACATGTTTGGTACAATATTTGCAAATCAATAAATGTGATATATCTCATAAACAAAATGAAAGATAAAAATCTCACGATCAGCTCTGGTCGGTTTCACTCAGTGATTAGAGCATCAGCCTGTAGTTATGGGTTTGATTCCTGATGAAGGGCACGTATCTGGGTTGCAGGTTTGATCCCTGGCCCCAGTCAGGGTCGTGTGGAAGGTAACCAATCGATGTGTGTCTCATATCAATGTTTCTCTTTCTCTCTCTCTCCCTTCCTCTCTCCCACTCTATCTAAAAATCAATGGAAAAAATATCCTCAGGTGAGGATTTAAAAAAAAAAATCTCATGCAGATACCAGTAGATGCATAAAAACCATTTGACAAAATCCAACACCAATTTATGATAAAATCTCTCAGCAAAGTGTCAATGAGGGATCATACCTCAATATAATAAAGGCCATATAAAAGAAACGTTACAGCCAACATTATACTCAATGGAAAAAACCTAAAAGTATTTTCTTTAATATCAGGAACAAGTCAGGAATGCCCAGTTTCACCACTCTTATTTAACATGGTAATGAAAGTCCTAGCCACAGTGATCAGACAAGAAGAAGAAATGAAAGGCACCCAAATTTTAAAGGATAAAGTAAAATGTTATTGTTTGAAGATAACATGATATTGTATACAGAAACCCTAAAGACTCCACTAAAAATGACTAGATCTAATAAATGAATTTGGCAAAGTTGCAGGATACAAAATCAATATCCAGAAATTTATGGCATTTTTATACTCCAATGATGAACTATCAGAAAGAGAACTAAGAAAACAACCCCATTCACTATTGCAAAACAGTATAAGGTACCAAGAATAAATTTAACCAAGGAGGTAAAAGACCTGTACTTGGAAAACTATAGAACATTGAAGAAAGTAATTGAGGAAGATAAAAATAAGTGGAAACATATATCAAGTTGATGGATAGGAAGAATTAACATCATTAAAATGTCCATACTACCCAAAGCAATCTATAGAGTCAATGCAATCCCTAATAAAATACCAATGGCATATTTCACAAATCTACAAAAATCTATTCCAAAAAATTATATGGTACCAAAAGATACCCTGAATAGCCACAGCAATCTTGAGAAAGAGGAACAAATTTGGAAGTATCACAATACTCGATATTAGATGATGAACATGATGCAGTATATACAAATACTGCACACCTGAAACTTATAGAATATTATAAATCACTGGGTCACAAGGCAGTTTCATTTTTAATTTTTTGAGTTAACTCCATACTGCTTTCCATAGTGGCTGCACCAATCTGCATTCCCACCAACAGTACCCAAGTGTTCCCTTTTCTCCACATCCTTGCCAACATATTTTATTTGTTGATTTATTGATGATAGCCATTCTGACAGGTATGCAGTGATATTTCATTGTGGTTTTAATTTGTATTTCTCTGATTATTAGTGACACTGAGTATCTTTCCATATGTGTATTGTTTGGAAGCAGCCCAAGTGTCCGTCAGTAGATAAGTGGATAAAAAAGCTGTGGTACATTTGGGAGAAAAGGAATAAAATGTTACCCTTTGTGACAGCATAGATGAATCTGGAGAACATTATGCTAAGTGAAATAAGCCAGCCAGAGACAAGTACTATATGATTTCATTCATATGTGGAATTTAATGAACAAACTGAACTACCAAGCAAAATAGAGAAGGACTCATAGATAGAGAGCAGTCACACAGCTCTGGTGGGGGTGGGGGGTGGAGGGAGAAGAAAAAATAAGAAAAAAAGAGACAACTCATGGACATGAACAACAGTGTAGTGATTGTGGAGGAGGAGGAGGGTGGGTGGAGGTGGAGGAGGCCATAGAGGAAATAAATGTTGATGGAAAAACATATTTTTTAAAAGTAAATTTAAAATGTTTTGATACATTTATGCAAGGGACTATTACTAGGCCATAAAAAGGAATAAAATCTTACTGTTTGCAAAAGCATGGATAGACTTTGAGGGTATTATAAGTGAGATAAGTCAGTCAGAGAAAGACATACACAATATGATTTCACTTATATGTGGAATCTAAAGAACAAAATAACTGAACAAACAAACAAGACACATATTCATATACAACACAGAAAGCAGACTGATGTTTTCCAGAGGGGATGAGTGTGGGGGGAGCTGGGTGAGAAAGGTGAAAGGATTAAGAAGGATTAATTGGTAGTTACAAAATAGTCACAGGGATGTAAATCATCATTTAAGTAATATAGTCAATAACATCTTAATAACTATATATGAAGCCAGGTGTATAATGTAAGTATTGGAGACATTTTTTAAAGCATATGATTGTCAACAAAAGGAAGACAAAGAACCCAAATATAAATGGGCAGAGTACCTAAACAGATACCTCTCTAAACAGGACATACAAATTGCCAAAAGACATATGAAAAAATGCTCAACGTCACTAATCGTCAGAGAGATGCAAATAAAAACTACTATGAGGTATCACTTCACACCTGTCAGAATGGATGCCATCAACAAATCGTCAAACAACAAGTGTTGGTGAGGGTGTGGAGAAAAGGGGACTCTAGTACACTGCTGATGGAAATGCAGACTGGTGCAGCCACTGTGGAAAACAATATGGTGTTTCCTCAAAAAATTAAAAATTGAACTGCCATTTGACCCAGTGATCCCACTTCTAGGAATATATCCTAAGAAGCCTGAAACACCAATCAGAAAGAATATATGCACTCCTATGTTCATAGCAGCACTATTTACAATTTCTAAGATCTGGAAGCAGCCCAGGTGTCTATCAATAGATGAGTGTATAAAAAATCTGTGGTACATATACACAGTGGAACATTATGCAGCTATAGAAAGAAAGATCTTGTATCCTTTGAGATGACATGGAGGGAGCTGGAGAGTATTATGCTAAGCAAAATAAGCCAATCAGAGAAAGACAAATACCACATGATCTCACTTATTTGAGGAATACAATGAACTAAACAAACTGATGAACAAAACAGATCCAGAGACATAGAAACAAGTATGGTTCAGACTGACAAACCTCAGAGGAGAGTGGCAGGGGAAAGGGATGAGATAAACCAAATAACTTATATGTATGTATGTGTAACCAATGGACGTAGACAACAATGCTTGGTGCAGGGCGGGATTGGGAGGAGGGTGTATGGGGGGAGAAAGGAGAAACATCTGTAACAAAAATAAATTAATAAATAAAAAAAGGAATTAACTCCTATCCTCAAACATTTCCAAAAAATTCAAAACCACGTGAGTCTCCAAGCTCATTTTGTAAGTATGAACAAAATATTAGGAAATCAAATCAGCAATACACTAAAAAGATCATACACCATGATCAAGTGGGATTTAATCCTCGGATGCAAGTGTGGTTCAACATCCAAACATCAATTAACATGATATACCACATAAACAACAAGAAGTTCGAAATTATATGATGTTATCAAGTTATATGATATCAATCGATGCAAGAAATGCATTTGACAAAAGCCAGCACTGGTTTATGATAAAAACTCTCAGCAAAGTGGAAATAGAGGAAACATACCTCAGGATAATAAAAGCCATATATGACAAACCCATAGCTAACATCATACTCAACAGTGAAAAGCTAAATATGTTTACCTTAAGATAAGAAGCAAAAAAAAATAATGTCCACTTTCACCACTTTTATTCAACATACTATTGCAAGTACAAGCCACAGCAATCAGGAAGAAAAAAAATAAAAGATAGCCAAATTGGAAAGGAAAAAATAAATCTATTATTATCTGTCGATGGCATCATTCTATATAGAGAACCCTAAGGAATCCACCAAAAGAGTATTAGAACATATACATGAATTCAGTAAAGTAGTAAGATACAAAATTAATATTCAGAAATTAGTTGCAGTTCTATACACCAATAATGGACTATCAGAACTAGAAATTAAGAAATAACTCCATTTACAACTGCATCAAAAAAGTAAAATACATAGGAATAAATTTAACCAAGGAGATAAAATATTTGTAATCAGTAAATTATAAGACAATGACGAAAGAAATTAAAGATACAAATAAATGGAAGCATACATCATACTCATGGATAGGGAAAATTAACATTGTTAAAATATTCATACCACGCAAGCAATCTATAGATTCAATGCAATTCCTATTAAAATACCAATGACATTTTTCACAGAACTAGAACAAATAATCCTAAAACATTCTGTGAAACCACAAAAGACCTCCAATAGCCAAAACAATCTTGGGAAAGATGAAGAAAGTTGGAGGTATCATACTACCTGATATCAAACTACACTAGAAGTTCATTGTAATCAAAAGAGCATGGTACTGACATAAAAACAAACATATAGATCAATGAAGTAGAATAGAGCCCAGAAATAAATCCATGCCTATATAGATTTGTTCAATTATAAACAATAATACAAGAACACACAGATGACAGTAATTGATCTTCCACATTACGTTATTGTTCAACAATAATAATTACAGAAGAGTTTGCCAATAATTGATTCTGCCTTCTCTTTGAGACCCATATTTTATATTAACATTGCAGCTGGTTGTACAAGTTTTTTGGTAATTTTATCACCTGTTATTGCTATGTATATTTCATCTTTGAATACTGTATGTTTACTTTTGATCTCTTCTTTAAATTTACAGAAAAAAACCCTACTTTATATATCGTTCTGCACTTATTTTGGGGAAATGTGAATATTTAATCAGGGACATTATTGTGTTTTATTTGAAAATTATGCAAAAGCTTTTATGGCTTCATGACACCACTTGACATTTTATAACAACAAACTGAGAAATAAGGGAAAAAATGCATTGCTAGTTCATTAAAATACAGTGTTCAGATATCCACAATTTTGGTCACACTTTTTTTTTTTTTTTTTTTTTTTTTTTTTTTTTTTTACTGCTTTAGTGGTATCAACACACATACAAATTTACTTCCCAAATAATACAGTTTTAATTTTAGATTTATAGTGTAGCCCTTTTATTATTAGTATTCATGACATTATACAGAGCTGTAAAATGCATGTTACTATTTGTATTCCTACTTGTATTCATTTCCTATTGCTGCTGTAACAAATTATCATACACTTGTTAAATTAAAACAATACAAATTTAATATCTTACAGTTGTGGATATCAAAAGTCTGAAATGAGTCTTACCAGAGACTAAAAACAGAATTCTGGTGGGCTAAGCTTTTTTATGGAGCTTCTAGAGAAAAATATGTTTTCTTGCATTTTCCAGCTTCTAGAGGCCACCCACATTACTTGGCTCATAAACCTCTTTCTCCATCTTCAAAGCCAAGAAAATCAGGCCAAATCCTTCTCATAGTACCATCTCTCTGGTTCTCACTTTCCTGCCTCCATTTTCCATTTGCAAAACCCTTGTGATTACAGTGGACCCACCCAGATGATCCAGGGTAATCTCTACATCTTAACATCAACTTATCAATTTTGACTCCATCTGAACCTTAAAATTCATTTGCACTAATAAAAAGAAATGGTAAGAAAGAAATTATTGAGTTCTAAAGAAAGAACAAAAAGTTATTTGTTGATGAATGGGTGTTCCAGGCTAATGCAGTAGCATTTTCTGTCTTAAGACTAACAATAGGAAAACCATTAAAGATTTTTTAGCAGAGAGGTGACATGATGATCTTTGTGTTATACAAAGCTTCTGGAAGCAGAAGCAGTGTGAAGAATATTTTGGAGAAGGCCAAAAGCAGAAGCAATGACACGAAGCAAGATATTATAATAACTTAAACTAGGGTACTGAGAAAGTTGGGAAGCTGAAGATACAGTGGTAGAGACTAGAAATAAATGAATGCATGTGCAGTTAACTAATATTTGACAAAGTAGTCAAGAATTATCAATGGGGAAAAATATGATCTCTTCAGTAAATGTTGTTAAGAAAAACTGGATATTCACATGCAAAAGAATGAAACAGGACCCCTATATTATACTACTCAATAAAACTCACTTGAAATGAATTAAATAATTAAATGTAACACCAGAAAACATAAAACTCACAGAAGAAACATAGGGAAAAAGCTTCTGGAAATTGCTCCTGGCAAACAAATTTTTGGATAAGACAACAAAATACAAGCAACAAAAGCAAAAATCAAGAAGTGGGACTACATATTTTTTTCCCCCAACACTATTTATTGAAGAGATTGTCTTTACTCTATTATATGCTCTTGCCTCCTTTGTCAAATATTAATTAGCTATAAAGGTGTGGGTTAATTTCTGGGATCTCTGATGTGTTCCATTGGTCTATAGATTGCTTTGAGTAGTACGGACATTTTAATTAATTCTTCCAATCCATGTACATGCTATATGCTTCCACTTATTTGTATCCTCAATATCCTATAGTTTCCTGAGTACAGATCATTTATCTTCTTTGTTAAATTTATTCCTAGGTTTTGTTGATGGTTTCCTTTGTTTTACAGAACCCTTTAAGTTTGATGTAGTCCCATTTGCTTATTTTTTATTTTGCTTCTCTTGCTAGAGAATATATACACAAAAAATATTACTAAGAGCAATGTCAAAGAGTTTACTGCCTATGTTTTCTTCTAGGAGTTTTATGGTTTCAAGTGTTAATTTAAGTCCTTAATCCACTTTGAGTTTATTCTTTTATATGCTGTAAGAAGGTAGTCTAGCATCATTTTTTCACATGTATCACTCCTATATGCATCACCATGAACATGGACAGTAGTGTGATGAAGGCCAAGGGAGGGAGAAGTAAGAGTGGGTGGAGGTGGGCAAAGTGATGGAAAATGTCAGATATCTACAATAGTGTCAACATTACAATTTTTTAAATAAAAAATAAATAAGAAAGTGGGACTACATCAAACTAAAAAAACTTCCTACACAGAAAAATAAATGATCGACAATATGAAAAGGTAACCTAGAGAATGGGAGAGAATATTTGAAATGCATCTATCTGATAAAGAGTTAATATTCAATATATATAAGGAACTGATGCAACTCAGTAGCAAAAAAAAAAAAAATCTAATTAAAGATGGACAAGGAACCTGAATAGAAATTATTCCAAAGAAAATATATAAATGGTCATCAGGTACATGAAACATTACTCAACATTACTCATTATTAGAGAAATGCAAATCAAAACCATAATGATATATCATGTCACTTTTGTTAGACCGGCTATTATCAAAAAGGCAATAGATAGTGTGAGCAAGAATGTGGAGAAAAAAGAATGCTTATACACTCGTGGTGAAACTATAAACTGGTACAGCTATTATGGAAAATAATATGGATGCTCATCAAAAAATTAAAAAATATAGCTATCATACAATCCAACAGTTCCCATTCTGGTTATATAGCCAAAGGAAATAAAATCATTATCTTGAAGAGATACCTACATTTCATGTTTTTTTGCAGCATTGTTTACAATAGTCAAGACATGAAAACTACCTAAGTGTCTGTAATGGATGAGCGGATAAAGAAAGGGGGTGGGAGTAGGGCAAATGAGGAGATGTTGGTCAAAGGGTATAAACTTCCAGATACAACATGAGTAAGTTCTGAGGATGTAATGTGTAGTATTGTGACTATAGTTAACAGCCTAAGAGTCAATCTTGAATATCTGCCCTAAAAAGAATAATAAAACAAATCTTAGATAAAATCTGTATAAGTCAAGTTGGAAGCTTGTATCCTACCTCTACCCTGGAGAACCTAGAGGTAGTCTTGTAAGGTTAGAGACAGATTATAAGTGCATGATGAGTACCTTGAGATGATAACCATGCCTCCCTTTCTCTACCATAGTCAGCCAGCCTAATGTAAACAAGAGCTGGGGGAAAGGAGAACTTTAATTTTGAATGAAGTCAGAGTTTTTTATTATTGTACTGGAAAAGGCATATTAATTATTAAATGAGATTATTCTTGTGGTTAAAAGTGAACAAAGCTTTTTTATTACCTAAGAATTAGCAGATAAAGGCATGGAATCTGCCCAAGATTTCTTCCATTACCAGGAAAGAAACTATGCTGACACAATAGGTTCAAATGAACAGTGGGGAAAAACAGTTAGTTTGTTTTCAGTTTGCACTATGATAGTCTTACTAGTCCAATATAATAAAAATTTCTGTGAATTGTACATATCATAAAACACAAAGACAACAGCAAGTAGGTCAGTTTAACAAAGATAAGTAATATGGCTGTTTAAAGATATTGGCAACACCATAGTGTTTTCCATAGTGGCTGCACCAGTCTGCATTCTCACCAGCAGTGTACTAGGGTCCTCTTTTCTCCACACCCTCGCCAGCACTTGTTTGATGATTTGTTGATGGTGGCCATTCTGACAGGTGTGAGGTGATACCTCATAGTTGTTTTAATCTGCATCTCTCTGGTGATTAGTGACGTTGAGCATTTTTTCATATATCTCTTGGCCATTTGTATGTCCCATTTGGAGAGATGTCTCTTTAGATCCTCTGCCCATTTTTTAATTGGGTTCTTTGTCTTCCTTTTGTTGAGTTATGTGAGTACTCTATATATTTTGGAAATTGACCCCTTATCTGATGTATAATTGGCAAAAAATTAAAAATTGAACTGCCATTTGACCCAGTGATCCCACTTCTAGGAATATACCCTAAGAAGCCTGAAACACCAGTCAGAAAGAATATATGTACCCCTATGTTCATAGCAGCACTATTTACAATAGCTAAAATCTGGAAACAGCCCAAGTGTCCATCAGTAGACAAGTGGATAAAAAAAGCTGTGGTACATATACACAATAGAGTACTATGCAGCTGTAAGAAAGAAAGATCTCTTATCCTTTGAGACGTCTTGGAGAGACCTGGAAAGTATTATCCTAAGCGAAACAAGCCAAGCAGAGAAAGAAAAATATCACATGATCTCACTTATTTCTGGAATATAATGAACTAAACAAACTGATGAACAAAATAGGCCCAGAGTCATAGAAGTAGGGTACAGACTGACAATCCCCAGAAGGGGTGGGGGAGGGAAGGGATAAAACACAGAACTTATATGCATGTATGCATAACCAATGGACATAGACAACAAAGCTGGGGACGGAGTAGGGGGGGATGGGGAGGAGGATGTCAATGGGGGTAAAAAGGAGAAACAACTGTAATAAAAATAAATTAATAAAAAATAAATAAACAAAACAAAAATAAATAAATAAATAAATAAATAAAACACAAAAAAAGATATTGGCAATTTTTAAATACTCCATTCATAAATATATTCTGTCCCCTTTCCTTGAATCTGAGAGAGAGCTCTCTAACTCCTGTGATAAGTGGAATATATTGGAAGCGATAGTGTATAAGTACTCTGTCTCAGTCCTTAAGCAACTACCAAATTCCATTTACTGTCTCTTGGATGTCTTGGCCTTGGAAACTTGAGCTATACTGTGTATTAGCTTCCTATGTTTGCTGTACCAAAGTATCACAAACTGGGTTTCTTTAAAGAAAGAAATTTATTTTCTCACAGTTCTTTTATTTTAATTTTTATTGACTTTATTGGGGTGACATTTGTTAATAAAATTATATAGGTTTCAGGTGTACAATTCTATCATACAGAATCTGTACACTGTATTGTGTGCTCACCACCCCAAGTTGTCTCCTTCCAACACTATTTATTTGCCCTATACTCTCTTCTACCTCCCCCTACCCCCATTTCCATCTGGTAAATCAACATACTGTTGCCTGTATTTATGAGGGTTTTTTGTTTTTGCTTAATCCCTTCACCTTTTGCATCTACCCCCCAAACTCCCCTCCCTTCTGACAGCTGTCAGTCTGTTCTCTGTATCTATGAATCTGTTTCCACTGTGCTTGTTTGTTTTGTTCATTACATTCTGAAGGCTGGAAGTCCCCAGTCAAGCTGTTGACAAGGTTATTCTCTCTCTGAAGGTTCTAGGATAGAACATGTTCCATGACTTTCTGGTGTCGCGGGAAATCTTTGGCATTCCTTGACTTGTAGATGCATCACTTTAATCTCCTCCTCCTTCATAACATGGAGTCCTTTCTGTGTGTCCATGTTTTTGTGTCTCTGCTCCTCTTCTTATAAAGCAACCATCATATTGAAATAGGGTCCACCCTATTCCAGTATGACCTTAACTATTTACATCTGAAATAACCCTATTTCCAAATAAAGTCACAGTCTGAGTCTCCTGGGATTAGAAATTTGGTATAACTTTTGGGGGGACACAATTCAACTCATACTATCACAAACTTTAAGAACTTAATCTATATTAAGAACACATTGAGACTTCTGGGGAAACCACAATTAAATTTTAAAAATTTGTGAAAGTTATATGAACAAATTATGTCTGATTTTTCCTCTAAAACCATCATATTTCAAATAGACTATTTTCTAGAACTCTGTAAGCAATCAGTGGTCAATAAACCATTATAATGATGAAGCCACACAGTCCTTGCAAAGGAACAGAATATCTCAAGATTCTACACATGAGTTAATGGCTGAGCTGGCGCTATAAAGGTCTTCTGACTCCTGGACCAAAGCTAAAATTTGCCATACCTATACAATCACATAACCTGGCTTCTCTAGTTGATTTTGAAAATAATAGAGATTATGTAAGCCAAAGAACAAAGAGAAAAATCATTAACAAAAATAAACAGAGCCCTAAATAAATGTGGGACACCATTAAGGGCACCAACATACATATAATAAAAGTACCGGAGAGAGATAAAAGAGAGAAAGGAAATGAAAAAAATATATGAATAAATAATAGCTGTAATCTTCCCAAATTTATTGAAAAACAATAACCTAGGTATTCAGAATGCTTAACAAACTCCAAGTAGGTTAAATGCAGAGACTCACAAATAAACATAATAGTAAATTGCCTAAAGTCAGGGATGAGGAGAAAATCTTGAAACATCAAGAGAAAAAATGATACATCATTTACAAGAGAACTCCAATAAGATTAATAGTTGACAATGAAGGCTAGAAGGAAATAAGATGACATATTCTTTGAGAACTGCTCAAAGAAATAAACTGTCCACCAAAAGTTCTATACCCAGCAAAAAATGTTCTATACCCAGTTAAAAAATGAAGGCAAGACCTGGCTGGATGGCTCAGCTGGTTGGAGCATCGTCCTATGCACCCAAAGGTTGCACGTTTGATTCCCTCCTATTCAGGGCACATACCCAGGTTACAGGTTCAATCGCTGTTTGTGGCACATAGCAGAGGCAACCGATCGATGTTTCTCACATCGCTGTTTCTCTCCCTTTCTCTCTCTCTCTCTGTCTCTCTCTCCCCTTCTTCTCTCTCTAAATCTCAATGAAAACATATCCTCAGGTGAGGATTTTAAAAAATGAAGGCACAATATGTTCAGAGTTAAACAAAAACTGAGATAATTGGTTGCTTGTAGACATACCTTAACTCAAAATACTAAAGGGAGTTTCTAAAGTTCAGATAAGTGACCTTAGATGGTAATTTGAATGCACATGAACAAATACATAAAGGTAATTATGTAATTATAAAAGAAACTATAAATTTATATTCTTTTTAATTGATTAAAATACAATTGTTTTTTTATTTATTGTTGACAGTATTACAGATGTCCCCATTTTCCCCCTTTGTGCTCCTCCACCCATCCCCCACAAAAATACACCCCCCAAAACACAAATGTATAAAATGAAATGTATAAAATGAGCCTATAACTATAGAAATGCAATGTACATATAATGTATTTTCCAATTATTTCACAAAGGAAGTAGATAAGAGAAAATCTGTATTGGGTTAAGAAAATGACAACAGATGATAAAATAATAACTATAATAATGTACTATTGGGTTTGAAACATTAATAGATGTAATAGGTAGAGTGATGATATGACAAAAAGAGGTAAAAGAAAATACAATTATTTTACAAGGATTACATTTTCATATATTACTAAAATTATTCAAGTATAAATCTGAAGGTGATTCTGATAAGTTAAGATGTATATGATAAAACCTAGGGAAACCACTAAAATAAATTTGAAAATATAGTAAAAAATCATTAATAAAATATAAATTTCACTTTATAAAATATTTATTGAATGCAAAACAAAGCAGAGAGGGAGGAATAAAGGAACAAAAAAGTCATGAGACATAGAAAGGAAAAGTAAAATGTCACGCATAATTCCAGATACATTAACAATAAATGTAAATGTATGAATCCAAACAAAAGGCAAGGATTATCACACTGGAAAAAATTTTCAACTATGTGTTGTACATAGGTTCCAACTATGAGTTGTGTATACTCTGGATGGAAAAACAATTCCCAATTATGTGTTGTGTACACTTCAGATTCAAAGATACAAACATATTACAATTAAAATGATAGGAAAATATATTATGCAAAAAGCAACCACAGGAAAGCTGGGGAGGTTATACTGGTATCAGATTAAATAGAATTTATAACCAAAAATATTAGTAGAGATAAATAAGGACATTTTACAATTGCAAGAGTGTCAATCTATCAGGAAGATGTCTATCATAAATATGTATGTACGTAATAAGAGAGCACCAAAATGCATGAAACAATAACAGAAATGGAGGCATAAACAATCTAACAATAGTTTCAGACTTCAATAATCTACTTTAAAAAATTTTTTTTTCCTTTATTGATTTTAGAGAGACAGGAAGTGAGAGGGAGAGAGAGAGATAGAAACATCAATGAGAGAGAACATCAACTGGCCGCCTCCTGCATGCCTCCCACTGGGGATGGGGCCCACAACCTGAGCATGTGTCCTGACTGGGAATCGAACCGGCAACCTCTTGGTGCATGGGTCAATGCTCAACCACTGAGCCACACTGGCCAGACAATAATCTACTTTTAATAATTGATAGAACCACTGCACAGATGCATCTCTAGAATACACTCTGCAGCAACAGTATATAAACTCTCCTTAAGTGCAGATGGACTGTTCTCCAGCATAGACCATATGCTGGGCAATAAAACAAACTTCAGTAAATTTTAAAATATAAAACAATAACATGTATCTTCTCTGATCCAAATGGAATAAAATTAGAAATTGATAATTGGGAAAAATTGGGGATACTCACAATTATGTGGAAATTAAATAACACACTGATAAAAAGGCCCAATGGATTATGGAACAAATCAAAAGGAAAATGAGAAAATACTTGGAGATGAAAAAAAAATGAAGGCATTAGATACCAAAACTTATGGGACATAGATAAAGCAGTGATTAGAAGGAAAATTATAGCTGTAAATGCCTGTATTAAGAAAGAAGAAATATCTCATATCAACAATCTCATCTTCCAGCTTAAGTCACTAAAAAAATCGCAGCAAACTAAACCTAAAGCAAGCACAAGGAATGGATTCATAATGATTGGAGTGGAAATTAATAAAATAGAAAATAGAAAAAATCAATGAAACCAAAAGCTGGTTCTTTAAATTTTGAAAAACTTTTTCATCAACGAAATTGACACATCTTTAGTTAGTTTGATTAAGAAAAAATTCAAATTGCTACAATAAGAAATGAAAGGGGGACACTACTAGCAACATTACAGAAATAAAAAAAATTCTATGAAGAACTGTCTGCCAACAAATTATATAACTTAGATAAAATTAGATATATTCCTAGAAAGACACAAACTACTGAAACTGACTGTAGAACAGATAGACAATCTGAACAGACCTATACATGTGACTATATTACATTGGTAATTTAAAAACTACCCACAAAAATGTTAAGGGCCAGATGGCTTCACCTCTAAATTCTACCAAACATTCAAAATGGAATACCAATATTTACAAATTCTTCCATCAAAAAACAACAACAACAACAACAAAAACAAAAAGATGAGCGGTTACTTTCCAATTCATTTTATGAGGCCAGTATTGCTCTGATTTCAAAAGAAAACAAAGATATCAAAAGACAAGAAAACTACAGTCTAGTATCTCATAATGACTGAATAAAAAATTCTCAACAATATACCATCCAGCTGAACCTAGCAACATATAAAGAGAATTATACACTATGAACGAGTGGGACTTATCCCAGGACTTATGTAAGGTTGCTATAACATCTGAAAATCAATTAATGCAATAATATTAATAGATATGATCACATGATCATCTCAATAGACACAGAACATGTATTTGACAAAATCCAACACCCTTTTAAGATAAAACACTAAAAAAACAAGGAATGGAAGGGAGCTTTCTCAAGCTGACAAAAAACATCTACAAAAACCCACAACTGCCCCAACTGGGTGGCTTGGTTGAAGCATCATCCATACGTCAAAAAGGTTGCAGGTTTGATTCCTGTTCAGGGCACAAACCTAGGTATAAGGTTCAGTCTGAAGTTGGGATGTATACGGGAAACAACCGATTAATATTTCTCTCTCACATCAATGTTTCTTTCTCTCTCTCTCTCTCTCAAATCAATAAGCATATCTTCAAGTGAGCATTAAAAACAAAAACAAAAAAACACAACTAACATCATTCTTAATGGTAAAGAACTAGACGCTTTTTTCCTAAGGTCAGGGTGTTTACTTTAAAAAAAAAAAAATTAAGTCTTATTTTGAAATAAGTTTACATTTACAGACAGTTATACAGACAGTGGAGACAATTCTTTTTTTAAAAATTTATCTTTATTGTTGAAAGTATTACAGATGTCCCTCCTTTTTTTCCCCCATTGACTCCCTCCTCCTCACTCCCTCTACCACCTTCACCACTCTGTTGTCTGTGTCCATTGGTTATGCATATATGCATATAAGTTCTTTGGTTTATCTCTTCCTGTCCCCCCAGCTCCCCTTCCCTCTGAGGTTTGTCAGTCTGTTTCCTACTTCCATGTCTCTGGATCTATTTTGTTCATCAGCTTATTTTGTTCCTTATATTCCACAAATAAGTGAGATCATGTGGAACTTGTCTTTCATTGACTGGCTTATTTCTCTAAGTATAATACTCTCCAGGTCTCTCCATGTCATCACAAAGGTTAAGAGATCTTTCTTTCTTACAGCTGCATAGTATTCCATTGTGTAAATATACAACAATGTTTTTATCCACTCATCTACTAATGAACCCTTAGGCTATTTCCAGATCTTAGCTATTGTAAATAGTGGTGTTATGAACATAAGAATGCATATATTCTTTCTGACTAGCATTTCAATCTTCTTAGGATATATTCCTAAAAGTGAAATCACTGGGTCAAATAGCAGTTTAATTTTTAATTTTTTGAGGAAACACCATATTGTTTTCCATAGTGGCTGTACCAGTCTGCATTTCCACCAGCAGTGTACTAGAGTACCCTTTTCTCCACATCCTCACCAGCACTTATTGTTTGATGATTTGTTGATGGCAGCCATTCTGGCAGGTGTGAGGTGATACCTCGCAGTCATTTTAATTTGCATCTCTCTGATGATTAGTGACATTGAGCATTTTTTCTTATGTCTCTTGGTTATTGGTATGTCCTCTTTGGAGAAGTGTGTGTTCACATCCTCTGCCCATTTTTTAATTGGTTTGTTCATCTTCCTTTTGTTGAGCTGTATGAATACTCTATATATTTTGGAAATTAACCCTTTATCTGATGTGTCATTGGCAAATATAGTCTCTCATACAGTTGGTTCCCTTTTCATTTTGACACTTGTTTCTTTTGCTGTGCAGAAGCTTTTTAGTTTGATGTAGTCCCACTTATTGATTTTTCCTTTGTTTCTCTTGCCCTAGGCGATATATTGGTGAAAAGTCTGCTACTTGTGATGTCTGAGATTTTGCTGCCTACATTTTCTTCTAGAATTTTTATGGTTTCACAATTTATATTGAAGTCTTTTATCCATTTTGAGTTTATTCTTGTGTATGGTGTAAGTTGATGGTTTAGTTTCATTTTTTTTGCATGTAGCTGTCGAATTTTCCCAGCACCATTTATTCCATCATATGCTCTTATCTCCCTTGTCAAATATTAATTGAGCATAATGTCTTGAGTTTATATCTGGGTTCTCTGTTCTGTTCCATTGATCTATATGTCTGTTCTTGTGCCAATACCAGGCTGTTTTGATTACAATGGCTTTGTAGTATAAACTGAAACCTGGTATTTTGATCCATTCAACTTTGTTCTTCTTTTTTCAAGATTGTTGTGACTATTTGAGGTCTTTTTGGTTCCATATAAACTTTTGGAGTGTTTATTCTCAGCAGAAACTGTTGGCATTTTTTTATATACCAATAATGAACAGTCAGAAAGAGAAACTAAAAAAAAAAAAAAATCCCATTTACCATTACAACAACAACAACAACAAAAATAAGATATTTAGGGATAAACTTAATCAAGGAAGTAAAAGACCTGTTCTCAGAAAACTACAGGACCTTGAAAAAAGAAATAGAGGAAGATATAAAAAGTAGAAGCATATACCATGTTCAAGGATTGGAAGAATCAACATCATTAAAATGTCCATATTACGCAAAGCAATCTATAGATTCAATGCAATCCCTATGAAAATACCAAGGGCATACTTCACAGATCCAGAACAAATACTCTTGCTACATTGTACTGGGAGTTCTAGCCAGGGAAATTAGGCAAAAATCAATCAATCAATCAATCAATCAATCAATCAAAAACATCCAAATTGAAAAGGAAGAAGTAAAACTATCTGTGTTTTCATATACATGAATAAATATAATCCTAAGAAATACACTCAGCAAGGTTTTAGAATACAAAATCAATAAACAAAAATCAATTCCATCTCTACATTTTTGCAATAAAACATCCAAAAATAAAACAAAGAAAAAATTCATTCACAATGATATAAAAAATAATACAATACTTAGGAATAAATTTAGTAAGCTACAAAACTTATACTTTGAAAACTATAAAACATTGTTGAAAAAATAAAGACTGTTTAAATAAATGAAAACAACAACATGTATGCATGGAGCAAAAGAATTAACATTGTGAAGATGACAACATGTTCTAAATTAATCTACAGTTTTAACCCAATCCTCATCAAATTTGCAGCTGAGTTATTTTTACAGTCCTCATTCTACCAACTGAGCTATAGAAGGAAGTACTGAAGCTGAGTTATTTTTAGAACATGACATAGTTATTCTAAATTTTACATGGAATTGCAGGGATTTAGAACAGCCAAAACAATCTTGAAAATGAAGAATGAAGTAGAAGCACTCACACATCCTGATTTTACAGCTTAATACAAAGCATTGGTAATCAAGATAGTGTGGACATAGCAAATGCATAAACATATTGTTCCATAGAATACAATTGAGAGTTTAGAAAGAAACTGACTGATTTTCTAAGCTTCTGCACAGCAAAAGAAACAACCATCAAAATGGAAAGGCATCTCACTGTATGGGAGAGCATAATTGTCAATGATACATCAGATAAGGTATTAATTTCCAAAATATATAGAGTGCTCATACAGCTCAACAAAAGGAAGACAAAGAACCCAATTAAAAAATGGGAAGAGGAACTAAATAGACACCTCTCCAAACAGGACATACAAATGGCTAAGAGACATATGAAGAAATGCTCAACATCACTAATCATCAGAGAGATGCAAATTAAAACAACAATGAGGTATCACCTCACACCTGTCAGAATAGCCACCATCAACAAATCATCAAACACCAAGTTTTGGCGAGGGTGTGGAGAAAAGGGGACTCTAGTACACTGCTGATGGGAATGCAGACTGGAGCAGCCACTATGGAAAACACTATGGTATTACCTCAAAAAATTAAAAATTGAATTGCCATTTGACCCAGTGATCCCACTTCTAGGAATATACCCTAAGAAGCCTGAAACCCCAATCAGAAAGAATATATGTACCCCCGATGTTCATAGCAGCACTATTTACAATAGCTAAGATCTGGAAACAGCCCAAGTGTCCATCAGTAGACGAATGGATAAAAAAGCAGTGGTACATATACACAATGGAGTACTATGCAGCTGTAAGAAAGAAAGATCTCTTGTCCTTTGAGACGACATGGGAGGACCTGGAAACTATTATCCTAAGCGAAACAAGCCAAGCAGAGAAAGACAAATATCATATGCTCTCACTTATTTGTGGAATATAATGAACATAACAGTCTGAGGAACAGGGTAGTCCCAGAGACGTGAAAGTAGGGTGCAGACTGACAATCGCCAGAAAAGGGGGTGGGGGGGGGAGAGATAAACCACAGAACTTATACACATGTATGCATAACCAGTGGACATGGACAATAAAGCTGGGGACAGAGCGGGGAAGGAGGGGAAGGAGGGTGTCAATGGGGGAAAAAGGAGAAACATCTGTAACAAAAATAAATAAGTAAAATGTTAAAAAAAAAAAAAAAACTTGACTGAGTTTCAACAACCAATCCAAGACTACCCAATAGGGAAAGAATGTTTTCAGCAAGTGGTGGGACAAATATGTAGTAGGAAGTTAGACAGACATGAGCAGAGTAAGAATGATAGGCCAGGTATGAAGTATCACCAGGGCAAAAAGCCCCAGGGACCTAGCAATGAACAAAACTGGCAAAATAAGGACCTTACCCCCAGAGTGACCTTTCTTCCTCTGGCATATTATCAGTCATGTGGTTTAGACCCCCTGACTTTTCATATCACTGGTCATGTGGTTTGGACCCTCCCCTGACCTTTCCTCCCCCAGCATGTCACTAGTCATATGGTAGACCCCTTAGAGGAGGAACAAGAGGGCTAGAAAATAGCCTCAGATGACTCCCATACAAGCCCTTGCATGACCACCCTCTTAAGCATTAAGACTCCAGGACAATGAGGTTATGTCCCACATCAAGTAGTCTTAGGAACAAAGCCTCAGGTCTGTTGACAGCATTTTGGTCAAACTAGAGATGACATCTAGGCCTCAGTTGTGTTTCCATCTCCTGACCCAGAAAAGTACACAGAGCAATGCCACAGCTGCCATCAGGACCAGCCACCATTAGCTGAAGTGACTAATAATTACCTCTCCCCTAGCACCAGCCAATAAGTAGAGATTATGACCCTTAAAGGACACACCTGAAAAGCTGATGAATATTTCTATTGAGATTTTCCCTTGAGATCTCCTTCTTTTGCCTCTGTGACTTATCTTCTGAGCCTGCACAGCCCAGTTGGCTCACTTCTTCCATGGCTCGCTTCTTCTACCTCCGTGACCTTCTAAATAAACTTTTGCTTATACCTGGGTCTTGACTGTGAATTCTTTCCTAGCCAGAACTGAATTACCAAGGTTGCTGAACTGAGGTCCAATCGCCAGTAACATTCTGGTGCCCTTTCACCACTAACAAATGGACAGCCACATGCAAAAGGATGACATTGGACTTCAAAATGGATCAAAGTACTAAGTGTGCCCAGCTGGTGTGGCTCAGTGGTTGAGCATCGACCCATGCACCAACAGGTCCCCGGTTCAATTCCGGGTCAGAGCACATGCCCAGGTTGTGGGCCAAATCCCCAGTGGGGGGCATGTAGGAGGCAGCCAATTGATGTTCTCTCATTGGTGTTTCTCTCTCTCTCTCTCCCTCTCCTTTCCTCTCTCTCTAAAATCAATAAAGAAAAAAAATGTTTTAAAGTACTAAGTGTAAGAGTAAAACATATAAAACTCTTAGAAGAAAATATAGGGGAAAATATTCATGATTTTGGATTTGGTAAAAAGTTCTTGTTCTTATACATGAAACCAAAGCATGAGACCAAAAAAAAGGAGATAAATTTAACTTTATCAAGAATTTTAAAAAGTTGCTGTGTTTCAAAAGACACCATCAAGGAAATGAAAATATGACCCAAAGAATGGAAGAAAATATTTCAAATCACATATTTGATAAAGGCCTTGTACCTAGAATATAGAAGTATTTTGTGTCAGTTTCAGCCTATTAGTAGTGATGCTATTTGCTAGAAATGCCAGAGGCCACTCACCTCAGCTCATACTATTGTAGCCAGCCACCATTGATATTTCCCTGTCCAGAGCCAATGTTATGATTGGACCAACCCTTGTGATTCTTATTATGATTGCAAGATGTACCTCAGTAATATTCATCAGGGAACTTTGAAATAAACAAAGTTTATTACCCACAGGTCTCTGAGAGTACACAACACACCTGGGGTCACATAGGAAGGCAGAGAGGGGGGGGGAGAGAGAGAGAGAGAGAGAGAGAGAGAGAGAGAGAGAGAGAGAGAGAGAAGAGAAGAGACCTGGGAATCTGCATTTATTTGGGTCAAGAGTAGGGTATCTAGGGATTTGCAGTTTGACTCTTTTTTTAATTAATTAATTTATTATTGTTGAAAGTATTACAGATGTTTCCCCTTTTTCCCCCATTGACCCCCTCCTCCCTGCTCCCACCCCCTCCTACTTTCCCCAACTCAATGTCTGTGTCCATTGATTATCTATATATGCATATAAGTTCTTTGGTTTACCTCTTCCCACCCCTCCCACCCCCCATCCATCTGAGGTTTGTCAGTCTGTTTCCTACTTCCATGACTCTGGATCTATTTTGATTGACAGCTTATTTTGTTCATGATGTTCCATGAGTAAGTGAGATCATGTGGTACTTGTCTTTCTCTGACTGGCTTATTTCACTCAGGATAACATTCTCCAGATCCCTCCATGTTATCTCAAAGCATAAGAGATCTTTCTTTCTTACAGTTGCATAGTATTCCATTATGTAAATGTATCACAGCTTTTCTACCATTCATCTACTGATGGACACTTGGGTTGTTTCTAGATCTTAACTATTATAAATAGTGCTGCTATGAACATAAGGGTGCATATAGTCTTTCTGATTGGTGTTTCAGGCTTCTTAGGATATATTCCTAGAAGTGGAATCACTGGGTCAAATGGCAATTCCATTTTTAATTTTTTGAGGAAGCACCATATTGTTTTCCATAGTGGCTACATCAGTCTGCATTCCCACCAGCAGTGTACTAGAGTACCCTTTTCTTCACATCCTCTCCAGCACTTGTTTGGTGATTTGTTGATGGCAGCCAATCTGGCAGGTGTGAAGTGATACCTCATAGTCATTTTAAGTTGCATCTCTCTGATGATTAGAGATGTTGAGCATGTTTTCATATGTCTCCTGGCATTTGTATGTCCTATTTGGAGAAGTGTCTGTTCAGGACCTCTGCCAATTTTTAATTGGATTGTTTGTCTTCCTTTTATTGAGTTGTGTGAGTACTCTCTATATTTTGGATATTAACCCCTTATCCAATGTATCATTGGCAAATATGTTCTCCCAGAGAGTGGGTTCCCTTTTCATTTTGATGCTGGTTTCTTTTGCAGTGCAGAAGCTTTTTAGTTTGATTTCGTCCCATGTATTACTTTTTTCCTTTGTTTCTCTTGCCCTAGGTGATGTATCAGTGAAAATTCTGCTACATATGATGTCTGAGATTTTTCTGCCTACATTTTCTACTAGGATTTTTATGGTTTCACGAGTTATATTTAAGTATTTTATTCATTTTGAGCTTATTCCTGGGTATGGTGTAAGTTGGTGATATAGTTTCATTTTTTTGCATGTACCTGTCCAATTTTCCCAGCACCATTTATTGTAGAGACTATCTTGTCTCCATTGTATGCTCTTGCCTCTTTTGTTAAATATTAATTGCACATACTGTCTTGGGTCGGTTTCTGGGTTCTCGGTTCTGTTCCATTGATTTATATGCCTTTTCCTGTTCCACTACCAAGCTGTTTTGATTAAAATGGCTTTGTAATAGAACTTGATATCTGGTATTGTGATCCCTCCCACTTTGTTCTTTTTTTCCAAGATTGCTGTGGCTACTGGGGGCTTTTTTGGTTCCATATATACTTTTAGAGTATTTATTCTACATCTGCAAAATATGCCATTGATACTTTAATAGGGATTGCATTGAATTTGTATATTGCTTTGGGTAGTATGGATATTTTAATGATGTTGATTCTTCCAATCCATAAACATATATGTTTCCACTTTTTTATATCTTCCTCTATTTCTTTTTTCAATGTCCTGTAGTTTTCTAAGAATAGATCTTTTACCTCCTTGGTTAAGTTTATTCCTAGGTATCTTATTTTTTTGTTTGTTTGTTGCAATGGTAAATGGGATTTTATTTAAGTTTACCTTTCTGAGTGCTCACTATTGGTGTATAAGAATGCCATTGATTTCTGGATGTTAATTTTGTATCCTGCTACTTTGCAAAATTCATTTATTAAATCTAGATTTTTGATGGAGTCTTTAGGGTTTTCTATGTACAATATCATGTCATCTCCGAATAATGACAGTTTCATTTCCTCCTTTCCAGTTTGGATCCCTTTTATTTTTCTTCTTGTCTAATTGTTGTGGCTAAGACTTCCAGTACTATGTTAAATAAGAGTGGCGAAAGTGGGTATCTCTGTCTTGTTCCTGTTCTTAAGGGAAATGCTTTTAATATCTGCCTATTGAGTATGATGTTGGCTGTAGGTTTTTCATATATGGCCTTTATTATGTTGAGATATGATCCCTCTATTCCCACTTTGCTGAGTGTTTTTATCAGAAATGGGTGCTGCATTAACTCTTTATCGATGAATTTAAAATATAAGAGTAGAACTTGAACATGGGATGGGAAAAGCAAGATGTAAATCAGTTATCTAGGTCAACCAGAGCTTTCTTAAAAAGAGGAAACTTCATAACTTCATGGGTGGGGTGGCCTGGCTCTTTATCTACTTGTGTAGCTGGCAATGTTTTTATTGGAGATGGATGAAATGGGTGTCTTTGAAGTGGATGCCGCAGTAACCAAATCTTAATGTCAGCTACTTACATTACAGTAGAACTCTAATACACTGTGAGTAAAAATATAAACATAATACAGACATTTTGAAAAACAGTCTGTGAGCTCTCAAATAATTAAACAGAATACCATATGACTCAGTAATTCCACTCATAGGTATATCCCAAGATAAATGAAATATGTCCAGTCAGAAGTTTGTTTATAGCAGCATTATTCATAATAACCAACAGGCAGAAACAACCTAATTGTTCATCAATGGCTGAATAGATAAATAAAACGTGGTATATCCATACAATAGAATACTATTCCACCATGAAAAACAATGAAGTACTACTACATGCTGTAACATGATAAATCCTGAAAATGTATGCTAAGTCAAAGAAGTCAGTCACAGAAGATCTCATATTATGATTCCATTCATATGAAACTTCAGCATAGGGAAATCTATACAGACAGAACATAGATTAGTGGTTGCTTAGTGATGTGGGTTTTGATTACAGGGGTTAGGCAGACCCCGTGTAAAGTGTATTGAATTATTTTAGAGACGACGATAATGTTCTCCAATTGACTATTCTGATGGTTGTACATATCTGTGAATATGTCCAAAACCATTGAATTGTACTCTTGAAAGGGGTGAATTGTATGATATGTAAATTATATTTCTATAATGCTATTTAAAGAAGAAATTAATTAATTAATAATTGAGTAAATTTATGTAATTAGAGATGAACGTAAGTTCAACCCCTCACCAAATAGTACAAAATCTGAATTAATATGATATGCATGAATGATGTATTTTATTATCATTGCAAAGCTGTGAATCATACAATGCAAATCAGTTTAACATCAATTACCTAAGTTCCTAGAGATAAGAGTCCTAAAAATGGATCTGAATCTGGCAGGGGTGATTAGGAAACTTAGTTTCAAGAACTAACCAGCATTAAAATAATAAGCCCTTGGGTAGAAAATGCATTAGAAGTGTATGATTTCTGAGTGATCAAAGGACCAATGAACACATGTTAAGATAATAACATATGAGGCAAGAAACCAAGACTGAGGAAGTTAGGGCTATTTACATCAAATCCACCAGAAAGTTTGTCTAAGCCAGTGGTTCTTTACCCTGGCTGCACATGGTAATCATCATGGGAGCTTTTAAGTCAGAATATCTGGGAGTGGGGCCTAAGCCTTGACATTTTTAAAGTTTCCTGTGTGAGCCTAAAGGACTTCCAGAGTGGAAAACTACTGGAATAGACCAAGAGAAACTGTATATGACCCCCCAAAAACGGGACCAAGGGAAGAACGTTCACCTGAAGGACTGATCCAGGTAGGGTCTTTGGAGCTCTGGAGGTTGTGAGGAGTCTAACACCTGGGCGTGGAAAGTAGGGTTATTTTGAAGCCTAAAATGAGAGATCTAAAAGGGCAATAGTGATTTTCAAATCTATCTCCTGCTCCCTCTTCTCCACCCAGTTTGTATGAGACACATATATACAGAAAAGGGAACAAACTTGCCTGAAGTCACTGTGAGTCATTGGCTGATCCCAAGTCTTCTGACTCCAAATTAATGCCTTTACCATGCCCGTTTTGCTTTATAGTCTGAAACCAGGTTTAAAAGGTAGGCAGTTCTTAAATGGTCTATTAATGCACTCAGTCTTTTCCTCAACTCTCTTTTCAAACTTGCCTAAGGGCTTCAAATCTTTATCTTAAATACTGCTCTTTCGAAGCTACATTACATAATCAGTTCAGCAATAAACCTTTCAAGTTATACGACTTTTAGTCAAAGCAAATCTTTTGGCCTTGTTTCCCTGCCAAGATTCATGACTCCTGCCTGTCCCATTCTATGAGCATAATAATAAATATCCTTTACTGAATGCCAACAGCAGCTTGGGCACTCTGAGGCATTTGGGACTTGAGAGCTGGTGAAGTAGTTGTGGCTTGAGCTCAATGCCATTCTTTCCTTATCCTGATCTTTCACCCTTCTCAAGGCCAAAAACACCCTCCATTCACACCTAATCATCCCCCCAAAGCCTACTATTGCCATATTTGATGTAGAAAGTTTGTTCCAACCATTTTACAAGCCAGCTGAAATTCTCTCCTTGCTTGCCCAACATTGTTACTTCCTATTTTCTCACTGTATCACTATTTACGCTGTTATGTGCATATGTTGGTCCCTATTATACATTTAATTTAACTCTTTGATAGCTGGCCAATGTCTTCATGCTTGTATGATAACTTCTTCATTATCTGTGTCTCAATCTGCCCTTTCTGGGACTAGACTACTGCTTCCCAGTTAACAATTGCCTCCATAGCTCAGTTCACAATTTCCTTTCCCATCCCATGAGTTGACACTGACATACAAAGAGTAGGGCACCTACTTGCCTTGATCCTATTTCTTCACTTCTGGAAGCAGAATACATATTTCATATGACAGGCAAAGCATTATAGCCGGCCCTAGGTTTCCCATGCCCAGAAGTAGTGCTTCAAGGTAGAATAGGCAAGGATAAAGGAAAAAGTAAAATTTACTCTGCAACCACATTAGCTCTGGTGTTTCTGATCATATCTACCAACATCTTTTTCTGGCTCTACTCTTGTTGCTTTCTTTGGACTTTGTGTGGTGTTCACTTGACCAGTGAAGCCTCAGAAGAACTGGCTCTGACACTTGAGAATGTCCTGATCCCACTGCACACAGCACTCCTTAGAGATGTCATAAATAATAGACTATCCAAGAGTCTTCGATCCTGACTACCCAGAAGACAGAGAAGAAGGAACTGGGCACGGTCATTAGATTATATTGGGAGAAGACCAAGCAGTTGAGGTGCTAAAACAGGATACAAAGGATTCTTATATCTTTCCTTCTATTTTAAGGATTTCTCATTTTGAGGCATAACCAATAGGATACCACCTCTAATTCATTGTTTTTACATCTCCAGTGATAAATCTGTCATCTGAGTTCCCCATCAAGTCTATATGTCCATAAATGGAAATAACATGTGGGGGTCTTGGTACACAAATATATAGGTTTGACTCATGATTGTGGGTAAACTTTTGCAAATTATTACATTTTTCTCTTTTTTTTGCCATAATTTCCTCTTATAAGAAATGTCTTGCAAATCTTTGAGTATTCAATGGTATAACTTTGATGTATGAACAATATATCTGCCACAGAGCAGGGACAAGATAAATGATAATTTCCATATTTTGTCTTCCATTCTCTCCCAGTAACTGCTTCATGGATAGGTAGTAACCTGGCTTGATCCTGACCCTCAGGACTCTGGTTGGCTCCAAGAGCTGGGGAAAAATAATAATAGCTAACTCTAACAAAGTGTTACCTTATTGTAGCCCTAGACAGTGAACTAACTGTTTTATATGTAGCATTTCATTTAATTCTCAAAACTACCCTATGATATAGGTTATTATTTCCATTTTACATATAGAACAACTGAGGTATAGAAAGATTCAATAATTTTCCCATGGTATACAACTAGTAAGTGACAGAACCAGGATTTGAACCAACACAGTCTAACTTTAGAGAGTCTTTGCTTCTACCTGCTACATCATATATTTGGTAACAGTAGACTTTGCTTGAGTGGAGCAAACAGCAACTAGAAATTTTCTTTCACTTCAGGGCCTGTCCAGAGAAGCAGAGGCCAGAGCCATCCTGTCTAAGGGCTGCAACTAACCACTTCTGCAACTTTTCCCCTTCACCTTTGTGTCCAATAATTTAGGCCTGTGAAGAGAGCAACATTTTGTAATTTTCTGGCAAATGGGCATGATCTGTAAGAATTCCTCAAATGTACTTTTGCCCCAAATGCAGTTGCTGCCACCACTTAGCTACTACAGCAGCCAAAATCCTTCTTTGCCCTAAAAGACAGTCAGCAACCCCATTTCTAGCTATTAATCTGTAGTTGGCTAGGATGGCTGAAGCTTGTGTTCCAAGTTGAAAATATATTTTATTGGGTAAAAACCTCCTTAGTGAACTAAGTACCTTAGATGTAGGGGCGGGTTGGGGGGCTACCAGACCAGAGATGGTGGCTTTGTACAATCCAGTCCTAGGTACCAAGCAACTACTGGGGGTTGGAGTGTCTCCTCTCTTCAGGTACCATGAGCACCCAGGTAGTACGTCCCCTTTGACACCTACATTCTCTAAGGATAATGTATTGGTTCCTGCACCATCTATCCTAAAGCTGCTGGCAGGGAAGGCTGTGAGGTTGATGCTAAATGATAATTGGACTGAGATCATGGAGATAGAATCTTCATTAACCCTAGCCTGACTAAATATGCTTCTGACTCATTTACTGTGTGATCTTGAACAAATCCTTTTTTTTTCTGAGCCTCTGTTTCCCCATCTGTATAATGAAAGTGTTAGAATAAATCAATGGTTTTCTAATTATTTTAAGTGGCAATTACTTTTTTTCAAATAAAACCTTAAAAGAAAAAAACAGCAGAGTTGCTCTTGTGAGCTGAGGGTAACAGGGATGGCAGGGACAGGAGTGGTTAAAGGAAGGGGATTTTGCCCTGGAACCCTAACTTCTTATAGTCATCTTCACACCCCGATAGTAGCCCCTGAAGCACCTTGGGAGAACAATTTTTAAAACTTCTGATCTGAATAGTCTTGTGGTCCCCATCTAAAGAGGATGGTCTTACAATTGATGGTGGTAGAAAAAGTGGGATACCTGGGAAAAGGGAAGAGGAAAAGAGGCCTAGCTAATGCTAAGACTGCTCTTCTCAATATTTCACACACAAAAATAATAATCCAGGAACATTGGTGGATTTTGAGGTAGTGAGTGGGGTCAAGAGAGTGACTCTCTCCCCAGAACCCCTACCTCTAAAAATAAGAATGAAGGAGGGAAGTTGAGTAGCATAGATTCTAACAGGGAATGGTATAGTCAGTGGTAAGAACCAAAGGTTCTCATCTGATTCCAGCTCTGACTTGCTGCGCAAACTTTGTCAAATAAATCTCCTTCCTTCTCTGTGCCTGTTTCTGCTTTTCTGACACTAGAAGGGCAACACCAATCAGCATGGACAGGCTCAGGCAACTCTGATGGAAATGTTGGCTGTTGGAGCAGAAAGCTTTTTTTTTGTAATTACTCTGTCCCATGTTTGAATCCCTCAGCATCCTGCTTCCTTCGAGCAGCTCTGTGAGGTTTCATCAACAATTTTTTTTTTCTGACCTCTTCCCAGGGCTGGTAGAAAAAATATATGAAAGACATGAACTAGGAAACAAGTTGAAATGATAGAAAGATCACATTTTCACAATGGGTGGGGCTCTGCCCTTCTGAAATGGGTTTATGGCTTAGAAAGGCCCTCATCCAAACAATTTATGTACTGCTTAAGGATCCACTGTGAAAGGGTCCCCGGGGTATTTTAGGGCATCCTGGGTAACACAGGAAAATCACACCAGGTTTTGCTTCTCTGTAACTTGGGTCTGGAGCTCAGAGGGTCTATAACATTCTTGCTTCCCACAGATTTCCCTTCTACTTTGGTCCCATAAGGAAATAGTAAGCAAAGCACATGCAAATTAAGAGAATACAGGGAGGGTTTAATAGAGACCATTTACAAAGGTGTGAGGGGTTATAGGGAAAGCACAAGAGCTAGGCAGTACTCATAGGGGGTCTTTGTTACCACTATTAAGCTTGGGGGTTAAGAGGAAGGAGTTACCAAAATTTGAAATGAAAGAGTCTTTTGGAAGGGGCTGTCAATTGAGGAGCTGTGACCTTAAATTGAGAGGTACAGCCAGCCTGAGGTGACAAAATAAGGTTGGAGCTGGGAGAATAAAGACCCTGGCTCCATTCTTCTCCATCCCTCTAATAGTCTTCCAGGTTTTCCCCCTAACCAAATCCAACTGGAGACCAGAAGGCACTGGGGTTTGTTAAGGTGCAAGTCAGCCTCCTGGGCCAGAGAAGAGTTTGGAGGGGAATGAAGAGTGGGTCTGGAGAGGCAAAAGGAAGCTAGCCAGTATAATCAGCATGGCTGAATTGCTTCAATTTCAGGGCAGGTGTTGGGTCTCTTGCTCCTCTATGCACCATGCAGACAAGCTATTGTCACTCTATAAATAATAATGAAAGATGAATATTATAAAGCAGAAGCTGGCATTGCTTACTGGCCAGACCAGCAAGTCAAGGTCAGAGGTGATTGGAGGATTAGGGATGCAGAAGGGGTATCAAATGAGATAAAAACTTCGACTAAATGAAATGACCTCTACCCCATTGTTAGATAAGATAGGAAAGGGGCCAAAGACATGATATAAAGCCTAGAGGCAGAGCTTTACAGTTTCAATCCCTCATGAAGAGTGCTTTTACCCAAAACATCTCCATCCTACCCATAACAGAGAGGTGCCACAGGAGCAATAGCACTGAATTAGACACCAAAACATTTTGATTCAAGTCTCTGCTTATTACTTGCTGTGTGAACTTGGCCCACTTTTTTTTTCTGTGTCCTTTAGGTCATATATCTAAGAAGGATAACAGTCCCTTTCCTGCCTCCTTTCCTAGGGTGGTTTCTAAGGACCCAGTGAGATCATGCTTGGAAAACCAGCAGTTCATGCACTGTAACTTGGGTCTAGAACTCAGAGTGTCCAGGGTTCCTCCATTCAGAGTGCATATGAGTAAGTGAGTAATATAATGTATATGATTGAGAGACTCGTGGCATGTTAATACTTGTAACTGAGTATGCATGACTGGATGTCTGAAAGTAAAAGAAAGAATATTAGGAATGTGTGAGGGGATATGTGTGAGAGAATAAGTGAAAATTAATGTGTACAGCTATTTGTGTGAGAGCTCACATGTTTGTGAACACATGAGAGAGAATGTGAGGGAGGAAATATGAATATCTGTGGGTTTGTAAAATTCTGAGAGTTTGTAAGAGAATGAATACAGGTGGTAAGTGCTTGTATATATATAGATGTAGATGTATAGCATGGATCACATAAATTGTCATTTTTGTAGGTTCATAACGCTTCAACATTGGCAATTTCATATAGTTCAGCCTACTATGTAAATGTAAGATTGCATGTGTATTTAAGGATTTATGAGTGAATTGTTTGTGAACAAGCCAAGGTTCACATTTGTGAGTGAATGAAGGTGCATATTCCAGCAAATGTGGTTTTCTTGTGTAAATGAATTGTGTGCAATCAAATTTGTATGTTTTTGGTAGAGCATATGTGAATATGAATCTACATGAGCATTCATGTAGAAGAAAAGATTATAAGTTTGAATATGACCATGCATGTGAGTTCAATTGTGTGTGTGTGTGTGTGTGTGTGTGAGAGAGAGAGAGAGAGAGAGAGAGAGAGAGAGAGAGAGAGATTGAACACAAAGAGAACAAACCCAGCCTTTAGACTCTGTACTAGTGAATAGATGCCCTCCTGTCGACTCATAACTTTCCAAAAACAAGCTTTCCAAGCTGAAAATTTCCACACAGGCTTTCCATCCCAAAGGGTGCTTTTTATTTTCAATTGTTTTTCTATTTTCTTTGAGGCTTGCGCCTAGCCATTTTGGGGCAAGGAGAAGAGTAAGTGCCCAGCTTTACTTAGATAATAATTGGGAACATTTTGCTACACAAAAAAAACTGGAAAATGACTGGCATGTGGGGCCGAAACTTGGTGAGGGTTGTAGCCTGCAAGACAAAGGGCCCCTCAGCTACTTTATTTGTTCTCTTTAAAAGTAGCCCTAAGTGACTGAAATATCGCTCGCCACCACAAGCAGTATGAAATTTCACCACCAGTTGGAGTTACGTAACCATCTCCATGGCAACTGAAGCCCATAAACATTCAGTATCACTGTTGGCTGGTTACATAGCAGTGGTTTTAGTGCTCCCACCACCTCTCCCCTTCTGCCCTTTCTAGGTTGTTTTCTCTTTTTTTCCGCCTCCTATTTTTCTTTCCTGTCAAAAGCAAGAAAATTAAATGTTGAATAAAATGAGTGGAAACTTAAGCTCCTTAAGCAGTGAGTGCACATGAGGCAAGTCTTCTTCTCTGAGGAACAGTGTAGGTGCTCAGCTTGCCTGCAGGCCAGCTCACACCAGGGAAATTACTGCCTCCCACCACTATACCACAACCCACAGACATACATACTACGTGGTGGCTACTGTTGAAAGGAAATTAGGCAAGCTGAAGAGAAAGCAGGCACATGATCTAAAAGAAACCCTGAAAATTCAGCCTCTTAGGACTCCTTCCTTTGAGTATTTCCAGGAGCCCTAGGGCAGTGACAGCATGGTAGAGATGGTGTCTTGGATGTTTCTGAGTTTAGAGAATGAAGTTTGGGGAAATGGAGACATACTCTGCCTTAGGCAGTATCACTACTTTTCCCAAAGCTTGGTGCTGAACTGTGTTCCCACCCGGGTCAAGAGACAGGATCTGAGATCAAAAGTGTAACACTAGACATCAGGATTCATGAATTTGAATCCTTGGATCCATCTTTTCGGAGCTTTATGGACACAAAAAACTAACAGAATCTCAGGGTTGCTGGATACCTGAAAAACGTGCTACTATCCCCTACTCTAACACAGTGATAAGGAGATCATTATCTATGAACATGGCCCATTTCTTCCATGTACTACTCTAAAAGATAATTATTCTTTGCATTAAACTGACATTTGACTCCCTGTGGATACTATCCACAGGTCTTTGCTCTGTGCCCTGGGCTCCCTGTTTCCTACCTATTCTCTTTACCCTGCAAGAAGCGCTTCAGAAACCTTCCAGAAACCATACTCTCATGAGTATTCTCTTCTTGTAGCCAAATGGCCTCATTTCCTTCAACTGTCTCTCATTAGTTGGGGTCGCCCTCTTTAGCCTGCTCACTCTTCTCTGTAAAAGTTCCTGACTTGCTGTATCCCCATTAAAGTGTGGGGTTCACAGTTTGCTGTAACCTGTGGATGAGGTGTGACAAATTTTCTAATCACCTATCACCTAATTATCACACATTAGGTGACAAATTCCAGGAGTAGGACAGCAGTGCAGGGTGAGAAGGCGCATGACATGTACAAAATGGGAGAGTCTCAGGAATATCTTTCTCTCCTAGGATCAGTTTCTCCATCCTGGAAAATGGGGCATTAAATGCTTCATACTACCATTTCAAGTCTAATTTTCAGGTCTCAAGTCCATATGAGCTGCTGTTCCATAATGCCATGCCCACCAGTGCCTCACCCCTGGTATAACTGGTACCTGGGTGCTGGATATGTATAGCTAACCTCCATTACAACTCCCTTTGTTCCTGCCTTGATCCCTATAAACATTGGTCCTGGTGAGAGCAGAGCATCAATACTTCTGGAGCTCTTGTATACTTTGCTCACACCGGAGCTGCACTACTTGCCCTGAGAGTTGCAGAACAGGCCCACAGCTTCCTGTCTGAGCTCTTCTGCAGCTAGAATTTCAAGTTTAATTAGAAATTGCCTGTTCAGGGATAATGTCAGATCAGTGGATAGTGTCAGGGTACCAAGTGTACTGAAGGAGGGGGGAAAGGGGTGGTAAGCTTTGAGCCCTGCCCACTTTTCTCTGATGGTTATGATTCCAGAATCTTCATATAAAGGGGGATTAGAAGAGACATTTTTCTGGACAAGTACATTGCTTTTATATGCAGTCTATATGTATTTGGGTGGCTTTGAAAGGCTGATAGAAATTATGGAGGGGAGGTAAAGGCCTCTCCAAACCTATCATTTGGAAAACCAGTCCTTTCGCTCAGATTTATTTTTGTCCAGAGTTCTGTGTATATATGTATACATGTGTACCCAGCTGTCAAAGGTTCCTGGTGTGTTTGGGGTGGTGGGGGTAACTTTAAGGCTTGAGAGAGCTGGTGTTGAGCTGGTGTCACCCAAAATGGCATGATGCTCATGAGAAAGCTGGGAAGACTGAGTAAAAAGTAAAGACTATGAGGGGACATCAATCCTAGCAGGAATGGAGTTGAGCCAGTCAACTGCTGATAGGTAAGAAACTGTCATTTTTTGAGTATTTAAACTGTGTGTCAAAAAATAGTATTAAATGATTTCATATAAATTCATCTCAATCCTCACAACCTGCTGACCACCCCTTTCATGTCCCCTGCCCTAGGTAATTATTATAATACTATTTCACAGAGAGGAAAATGGAGAATAGGAACAATTTGCTCAAGTTCACATGACTGTAAGAGACAGTGATTTAATCCCAATAATGAGCTGGGATTTGGTCCCAATAATGTCTGTCTCTAAAGGGGATTTCTTTCTGTTGTTTGAAGCAGTAGGTTTAACTGAGTCTAAGCAATGGCCCCAGGATCCACCCCTCACATCTAAGACCCATCTTGCTAAGGTATACTATTGGACATGGGAGTTAATGCTAGGCTGGCAGGAGAGTGAAGACCATTTCCATTGTTGTGGTCCCACAACATCAACAACAACCATCACCTTGGCATTGACTCACTGTGTTATGTTAGACAAATCTCTTCCCACTGTCTGGGTCTCAGTTTCCCATCTTTAAAAATAGTTGTGGTAAAGGCTAAATGAGATCATTTTACACCATGCCTGGTACCTGATAGGAACTTAATAGGTAGTAGCTTAGGAGACAGTTGGGCTGGGTGATCTTCCTGTTGGATAATTTCTGAATCTGTGACTCTTCTCTTCTTACCAGAAAAAGAGGGTGACCTACACTGACTAGCATAGCACATCAATTTAGGGCATTGCCACCGTACAGTCTCAGGGGAGCAAAATCAGTTCCTTCAATAAACTGTAGCTAAATGCCTGTTTCATCCATATATTTTATTATTAACATTGGGCTAGACGTTGGGACTTCAATGATGCATAATATATGGGCCTTGCTTTGTAGGGATTTTCTGAGAGAATCGGGATGGGTAGAATTTTGAAGAATAGATCAGGAGAGAAGGATAGCAACAGAAGCCCTAATTGACCCAGGAGAGCAACAACTGAATCAGGGCTCTAGGGGAGAGAACTAAAGCAGCTTGAAGAGGCATCAGAAGTGGGTGGTGAAAGCCAGGGGTGGTTTAAAGAGCAGCAGTGACAAAAGCATTGAGAACTAATTACAGAGGTCTACCAGGCCCTTTATAATCTCCCTCACCACCTCTCTGGCCTCATCTCTTACTACTCTTCATCTTGCTCACTTCAGTTGCTCTGGCTTCTTTGTTCCTTGAACAATTCAGATAACACTACAGTCTTTGCACTTGCCACTCCCACTTCCCTCATATATTCACATGGCTCACTCTCACCTACTTCTGAACTCAAACCTCACCTTCTCCAGGAGACTTTCTTTGGCCGTCGTATCTAAATTTATACCCACCCTCTCAATATTCCTTAGCAATTTTCCCAGGTTTATTTTTCTACTACTTAGCACTTACCACTATCAAACATATTATATATTTTAGTTATTCTCTTTGTTTCTGTCTTCCTCACTAGAATGTGAATGCCAGGGTTTATTGTTTGATTTCTTTACTACTGTGTCTCCAGTGCCTAAAACAGTACCCTGCAATAGTGGGTGCTCAATAAATAGTTTTAACTGAATGATTAACAATAAGTTTTACTAAATGTGGAATCAATCATTTAATCAATTTTGAGGAGTCAAAGTTCTCTTTGACACTCTGATTTCAAAGAGACCTTTGACTCTTTGCAAAATAATACATGTACTCCTGAAAAATAATGCATGTACTCCTCCCCCCTTGCTAGATTACCAGCTCCTTGGAATTCACAATCTCATTATATCCCCACAACTATCTTGTGAGGCAGTCATTTTATCTCTGTATTACTTGTGAAGTCAGTGAAACTCAAAGAGGTGAGCTAAGTTACTCAAGATCATGGAGTAAGTGGTAGAACAAGAACTGTAACCAAACTGCAATGTTGTGATCACTGCCATTTGCTGTCCCTCAGTACATGGTGTTCTTATCTTGTACAAAGCTAAGGCTTAGACTAGAGCTGGGAAAACCAGGGGTAGGCAGTTTCTAAAATTGCATGCAATGATCCCTGCCTCCTGGTATCCATACCTTGACTATGAACTGAACCTAGTGACTTGCTTCTAACTAATAGAATGTGGCAATAATGATGGGATGTCACTTCTGAGGTCAGGTTATAAAAGACTGTAAGTGATTTTCTCTCTCTCTTGCTCTCTTGATGAATCAAGCTGCCTTTTTGTGAACTCTTTTATGGAAAGGCCCATGTTGTAAGGAACTGAAGGAGGCCTCTGTTAAACAGCTAGCAAATAACTGAGTCCAACTGCTCACAAGGAATTCAATCCCGCCATCAGCCACATGAGTAAGCTTAGAAGCTGATTTTGCCACAATTGACCGTTAAGATGACTGCGTCTCCAACCAACACCTTGATGGCAGCCTGTGAGAGATCCTGAGCCAAATGCACCCAGATAAGGCATGCCTGGTTTTATCACCCACAATTAAATAATAACTGTGGCCCTGGCCAGTTTGGCTCAGCGGTTAGAGCGTCGGCCCGCGGATCAGAGAGACCCGGGTTCGGTTCCCGCTAAGGGCATGTACCTTGGCTGCAGTTTGTCCCCGGCCCCGGTTGGGGTTGTGTGGGTGGCAACCACTTGATGTGTCTGTCTCACGTCGATGTTTCTCTCTCTCTCTCTTACCCCCTCTCTCCCTCCCACTCTATCTGAAGATACATGCAAAAATGTCCTCCAGTGAGGATTAAAAAAAAAATTAAATAATAACTGTGCATTATTTTGAGATAACTTGTTTTGTAGTAATAGATAACTAATAAAAACAGAGACATAAAATGTCCTACACCACACTGGCCTCACTTTCTCAACTGCCACACCTCTTGCCCTGATCCTCACTCCAAAAGTCTTTCTCCCGCCCAGCATGTTGGGAGCCATAACCTGTTTGGGACTCTAACAAGCTGGAGCTTGAAGAATAGCACCAGGATCATAAGGATTTTGGTATGTGGGAGGAGTTGGTATTTTTCACTAAAAGAAAATTTGTCTTTCACAGCCTAATTTCTCTCAGGTCCTAAGCCTCTATGATCATGCTAATTTTCAAGGCTGTTTAAAATTGTAGTTGACTGATAAGACTTGTTGCCTGGAAGTCAGGAGACCTGGGTTATGCCAATCAAGCAGCCCATAGTATTTTTCAACTGCCATCTTTGGGCCTAGCATTGTTCTGGGTATTGAGGAGGCTGTGGAAAAAAATTATACCCAGTCCCTGTACTCACAAGATTTCCAGTGCAATAATAGTTATGCTCCTGGATTTACCATTCACAGTAGATTCATGGACAATTCCTTTCTTTCTGCTGTGTTTTCTCATTGGTGAAATGGTTGGCAGCTGGCATACATAAAAGGTCTGTTTCAGCTCCATAACACTGCACTTTTGTAAAATGTCAAGGCTTGTGCTCACATGATCAAAGAAAGATCCTGCTGGCTGTTACCAAAGGTCATCAAAGTTAAATGATGTGCCCAGGGTCACATGGGCAAATGGTGGCAGTGCCCTGAGCTATTTCTCAAAATTACTTTAACATTTTTTGTTTCAATTTTGTGTTTTCTTTATTTTTATTGTTGACACTACACAGATGTCCCCATTATCCATTCCCTTGACCTCCCTCCATCCAGCCCCTGTCTCTCCTTCTCTCTGGCCATCACCACACTGTTGTCTGTGTCCATGGGTTATACATATATGTTCTTTGGCTAATCCCTTCACCTTCTTTCATCCAACCCCCACCCCCTCCCTTCTAACAGCTATCAGACTATTCAATAGTTCTCTTTCTATTTTGCTCGTCAATTTATTTTGTTCATTAGATTCTACATATAAGTGAGATCATATGGTATTTGTCTTTTTCTTACTGGCTTATTTCACTTAACATAATAATCTCCAGGTCCATCCATGCTGTTGCAAAAGCTAAGACTTACTGCTTTTTTACAACCACATAGTATTCCATTGTGTACATATACCACAATTGTTTTTATCCACTCATCTACTGATGGACACTTGGGCTATTTTCAGATCATGGCTATTATAAATAATGCTGCTATTAACATAGGGATGCTTATATACTTTTGAATTAGTGTTTCAAGATTCTTAGGATATAGTCCCAGAAGTGGGATTGCTGGGTCAAATGGCAGTTCCATTTTTAATTTTTTGAGGAAACTCTATACTGTTTTCCACAGTGGCTACACCAGTCTGCATTCCCACCAGCAGTGCACGAGGGTTCCCTTTTCTCCACATCCTCTCCTGCACTTGTTGTTTGTTGATTTCTTGGTAGTAGCCATTCTGACAGGTGTGAGATGATACCTTGCTGTCATTTTAATTTGCATCTGTCTGATGATTAATGATGTTGAGCATTTTTTCATATGTCTCTTGACCACCTGAATGTCCTCTTTGGAGAAGTGTCTATTCAAGTCCTTTGCCCATTTTTTAATTGGATTGTTTGTCTTCATGGTGTTGAGTTGTATAAGTTCTTTATATAATTTGGAGATTAACCCCTTATCAGATGTATCATTGGTGAATATGTTCTCCCAAACAATGGGATCCTTTTTCATTTTGTTGATGTTTTCTTTTGATGAATTACATTAACATTTATAGCACAAAGAAAAAAAATCTGTTCAACAATGCTTGCTTAATGACAGTCTGTTCCCAAATAGACAGTAAACAAACAGGATGAAAGAAAATAAATTGTTAATGCTTTTAATAACCCAATAATATTTAAATAACAGACAGTAATTATCTTATTAAATCTAAATGAACAACAGCAAATTGAACTTTCCTGGAGCTCTACTCTTGCTGAGGCATCTAGGGGCTATAAAAGATTATCTGCTCCAGTTGAACCTTCTTTATACTTAAAGAGCATTATCCTTTGGAGGTGATAAGTCAGGTTGGGCTGGGAGTAGGGCTGAGGGAGGAAAACTGAAGCTATTGCTTGAGAAAATGTCTGTGGGGAAAAAAGAAATTCTGGACATTTCCAGGATCAGAGATGGGCAAAATAAAGGAAAATCTCTTGGTACAGATAAGGAGGTGCATAGAAGAAAATGACTTGCTTAAGATTACTAAACTCTTTTTAGTGGCAAAGCATAGACTAGAATTTGTGCCTTTCCATGACACTACCGCGCATAAAACTAATTTCACCGAATAGGTGATACCTAGCAGTTAGGAGCATACATTCTCAAGGCAAATGTCCTGTGTTAAAATGTATTCTTTGCCATTGGTTAGCTGTGTGACCATGTGTAAGTTATTTTAGCTCTCCATACCTCCATTACATCATTTGTAAATAGGAATGGTAATATAACCCACCTCATAAGGTTTTCAGGAGGGATAGCTCAGTTAATACTTGAAAAGCACGTGTAGCACTGCTTGTCATAAAGTATATACTATACAAGTATTTGTTAAATAAAACAAACAAGTTATTTGTTTGTTATAAACAAATCTAATAGCCCAAGCCAGCCATCAGTAAGAGGAAGGGCTTCTTAGAGATTCTCACGTGTCCTTTCTGAAGCTTTTCCTTTGCCTGGCTATACCCACTCCTCATCAGTCACCACACACATCTTTAGGTCCCCATTGCCCTGGTACTCTCTCCCTTACTAATGACAAGTGATCAATCAAGAAAAAAAAAAAAAAGACACACTCATATTCATTGCCTCATCAGATCAGCATAACAACTCAGGAATAGAACAATAACTTTTATTTCCACTTCATAAATAAAAGCACAGAGGCCCAGGAACTTGATGTGACTGGTATGACTCTAGGTTTAACATGGTCTCATGGTTCTATTCCAAACCTCACTACTTTCTTGCTGTGTTACATCAAGTAATGCCTTCCCATCTCTGTGCCTCACTTTCCTCATATACTCAAAGAAGTATTTGAATAAGATGATCTTAGAAACAATCTGATTCCAAGGTCACACATTTTGCTTGTAGTAAAGCAGAAACAGACATCCTGCTAACCCACTCCTTGAGTTTGCCCTGATACTTCCTGTTTTTACAAATGAGTAAAGAGTCTAAGATGGGGGGAAGATGGCAGCGGGCAGGACCAGAGGGAGGGTGAGTGTGTGAGAGAGTGTGAGTGGACATGAAGGTGGACGACCAAACTCGTGCAGTGCAGAGACGTGGAGCAGCAGGGTCCTGTGCTGTGGGCAGGAGCAACTGGCTACCACAGTAAGAGGCTCTTCAGGGCACTTCTCCCTGCACTGCGGGGAGGTCCCACCATTTTGGAAGATCCTGGGTCTTCCCTGGGAGGAGGCAGTGGGAGCAGCTAGGGCCCAGCAACCTGAGCCCACCAGTGCACCTGGCACCCTCGGACCAGTGGACACCCTGTGTCAACACAGACCAGTGCACAGTAGTGGAGCTGTCAGGGTGCCGGTTGCGGAAGCTGCAAACGGCCGGGAGCCCAGCACCATCCCCCACAGTAGCAGCCAGATCAGAGTCGAGATATACCCCCAGCAACAGAGGCTGGAGAGCAGACATCCATCCCCAGGCAACAGAAGCATAGACCAGCAGTAGAGAACCATCCCCAAAAACTACAGCAAAGGCTGAGCAGGAGCTGAGCCCCACAGGGCAGCAGCACTCCCCAGCTGCCAGCGGTGAGTCTTGGGGCTCCACAGAGACCTGTGAGACCCAGCGGCCCACAAGAGTGGTGGGAAGCCGGGGCTCAAGAGGGACAAGTGTGATCCAACTGCCCACGGGACCTACGGGGTGCTGGGGCACCAGAGAGGCCTGCGCGACCCAGCTGCCCACAAGATAGGTATGGGGCCAGGTCTCCAAAGGAACTCCGTGATCCAGCCATCTGGGGGACCTGCAGGGAGCTGGGGCACCAGAGAGGCCTGCATGACCCAGCAGCCCACAAGATAGGCATGGGGCTGGGTATCCAAAGAGATGGTGAGATCCAGCAGCCCTTGGGATCTGCGGGGTGCTGGGGCACCAGAGAGGCCTGTGTGACCCAGCTGCCTACTGGATCAGTGGGAAGCAGGGGCTCCAAAGGGACCTGTACAACCCAGCTGCCCACAAGATCGGCAGGGAGCCAGGGCTCCAGTGAGGCCTATGCAACACAGCTGCCCACGGTACTGGCAAGGATCGTGGCTCCAACAGTGCCTGAGCTATACAGCTACAGGTGGCACCAGTGACCAGCTGGGAACACAGCTCCAGAGGGGCCCACGTGATCCAGCAACAGCACCTACCAGGACACACCAATGCTAGCCCCCAGGATTCACAGTGGGCAAGAAGCGACACGCAACATAACAGTCTGGGAGGCACAGCAGCCTTATTTGATATACAGTGAGCTGCCTACACATCCAAACATCCCTCACCATGTCTAGAGCTACCAGATGGCTAAAATGTGGAGACAAAGAAACAACACCCAAAGGAAAGAAAAAGAGGAATCACCAGAAAAGGAACTACAGGAAATAGAAGACAGCAACTTGTCAGATAAAGAATTCAAAGCAATGATTTTAAGGGTGCTCAAACAATTTGGTGAGAACTACAAGCAACTTAATAAGAATTATGAAGAGCTCACTGGAAACTACTTCAGCCTAAAGAAAGAGGTAGAAGCTATGCATAAAAATCAAGAGGAAATAAAGAATGACATAGCTGTTATGAAAAATACCTTAGAAGGGTTCAATAGTATATTAGAAGAAGCTGAAGACTGAATCAGTGACTTAAAAGACAAGGTAGAGAAAAAACACCCAAATACAGCAGCAAATGGAAAAAAGTTTAAAAAGCAGGAGGAAAGTTTAAGGGAGCTGTGGAACAATACAAAATGTAACAACATTCGTATTATAGGGATACCGGAAGGAGAAGAATCAGAGAAAGGAATAGAGAACCTGTTTGAAGAAATAATAACAGAAAACTTCCCTAAATTGGTGAAGGAAAAGGTCACACAAGTCCAGGAAACACAGAGAGTCCCAAGCAAGATGAACCCCAGAAGACCCACAGCTAGACACATCATAATAAAAATGGCAAACATTAAAGACAAAGAAAGAATCTTAAAGGAAGCAAGAGAGAGACAGAAAGTTACCTACAAGGGACTTCCCATTAGACTGTCAGCCAATTTCTCAATAAAAAATGATGCAGGCCAGAAGGGAGTGGCATGAAGTGTACAAATTAATGCAAGGCAAGGGTCTGAATCCAAGACTACTCTATCCAGCAAGGCTACCACTCAAAATTGAAGGAGAAATAAAGAGCTTCATGGAAAAAAAAAAAAAAAAAAGCTAAAGGAATTTACCACCACCAAACCAGCACTGCAAGAAATGCTGAAGGGACTGTTGTAAGAAAAAGAAGAAACAGAGAGAGAGAGAGAGAGTAACACAGGCATAAAATTAAAATGGCAACTAAAAACTATCTATCAATAATTACCTTAAATGTAAATGGCTTAAATGCTCCAATCAAAAGACATAGGGTAGCTGATTGGATGAGAAAACATGATCCACACCCTGGCTGGTTTGGCTCAGCAGTTGGAGCATCAGCCTGTGGACCAGAGAGTCCTAGGTTCGGTTCCCGCTAGGGGCACATACAAAAAAAAAAAAAAAACAAACAAACAAAAAAAAAAAACGACCCATATATATGTTGCTACAAAAGACCCATCTCACAACAAAAGACTAACACAGGATGAAAGTGAAGGGATGGAAAAAAATTTTCCAAGCAAATGAAAATGAAAAAAAAGCTGGTGTAGCAATACTCATATCTGACAAGATAGACTTCAAAACAAGGGCCATAATAAGAGACAGAGAAGGTCACTACATAATATTAAAAGAATCAATTAAACAAGAGGATATAACCCTGGTAAACATATACGCACCAAATATGGAAGCACCAAAATATATTAAAAAACTTCTGGAGGACTTCAAGGGAGAGATCAATAGCAACACGATCATAGTGGGTGACTTTAACACACCACTGACACCACTGGAAAGATCTTCTAGACAAAAAATTAACAAGGACATAGAGTCCTTACAAGACAAACTAGATCAGTTGGACTTCATTGATATTTACAGAACATTTCACCCCAAAGCTGTAGAATATACATTCTTCTCAAGTGCACATGGGTCATTCTCAAAGATAGACCACATATTAGGACACAAAGCAAGTAAAATTGAAGAAAATTGAAATCATATCAAGCATCTTCTCGATCACAGTGGCATGAAACTAGAACTCAATTACAGTAAAAACACACAAAAACATTCAAACACTTGGAGGCTAAATAGCATGCTATTAAACAACGAATGGGTTACTAATGAGATCAAGGAAGAAATTAAAAATTTCCTGGAAACCAATAAAAAGGAACACACAACAACACAAAATCTATGGGACACAGCGAAAGCAGTCCTGAGAGGGAAGTTCATAGCACTACAGGCCTACCTCAAGAAAGAAGAAAAATTCCTAATTGACTTTCTAACCCTACAACTTAAAGAACTAGAAATTAAACAAAAAGAAAAACCCAGAGCTAGTAGGAGGAAGGAAATAGTAAAGGTCAGAGCAGAAATAAATGACATACAGACTAAAAAAACAATTCAAAAGATCAATGAAACAAAAAGCTGGTTCTTTGAAAAGATAAACAAGATCAATGGACCTTTAGCCAGACTCACCAAGAAATAAAAAGAGAGGAATCACATAAACAAAATCAGAAATGAAAGTAGAAGTAACTACTGACACCACAGAAATTCAAAGGATCATCGAAACGTACTATGTACAATTATACGCCAACAAATTGGACAACCTAGGAGAAATAGACAAATTTCTAGAAACACACAGCCTCCCAAAATTGAACCAGGAAGAGACAGAAAACTTGAACACACCAATAACAACAAAGGAAATTGAAGATGTAATTAAGAAACTCCCAACAAACAAAAGCCCAGGCACAGATGGCTTCACAGGGGAGTTTTACCGAAAATTCAAAGATTTAATACCCATTCTCCTCAAACTATTCCAAAAATGCCAAGAAGACGGAACACTTCCAAACTCATTTTATGAGGCCAGCATAATTCTAATTCCAAAAGTGGATAAAGGCACTACAAAGAAAGAAAACTACAGGCCAATATCCCTGATGAACACAGATGCCAAAATCATTAACAAAATATTAGCAATTCGGATCCAGCAATACATCAAAAAAATTATTCATCATGACCAAGTGGGTTTCATCCCAGGCATGCAAGGATGGTACAATATTCGCAAATCAATAAATGTGATACACCACATAAACAAAATGAAAGATAAAAACCATATAATCATATCAGTAGATGCTGAAAAAGCATTCAACACAATCCAGCACCCATTTCTGATAAAAACGCTCAGCAATTTGGGAATAGGGGGACCATATCTCAACAAAATAAAGGCCATATATGAAATACCTACAGCCAACATCATACTCAGTGGGCAAAAACTATAGCATTCCCCTTAAGAACAGGAACAAGACAGGGATGCCCACTTTTGCCACTCTTATTTAACATAGTACTGGAAGTCTTAGCCACAGCAATTAGACATGAAGAAAAAATAAAGAGGATCCAAATTGGAAAGGAGGAAGTGAAACTGTCATTATTTGCAGATGACATGATATTGTACATAGAAAACCCTAAAGACTCCATCAAAAATCTACTAGGCTTAATAAATGAATTTGGCAAAGTAGCAGGATACAAAATTAACGTCAAATCGACGGCATTCTTATACACCAATGATGAACTCACAGAAAGAGAAACTAAAAAAACAGTCCCACTTACCATCGCAGCAAAAAGTTAAGATACCTAGGAATAAACTTAACCAAAGAAGTAAAGGACCTCTTCACAGAAAACTACAGGTCATTGAAAAAAGAAATAGAGGAAGATATAAAAAAGTGGAATCATATACGTTGTTCATGGATTGGAAGAATTAACATCATTAAAATGTTCATCTTACCCAAAGCAATATATAGATTCAATGCAATCCCTATCAAAATACCAATGACATATTTCACATAACTAGAACTAACACTCCAGAAGTTCATATAAAACCAAAAAAGGCCCTGAATAGCTATAGCAATCCTGAAAAAGAAGAACAAAGTAGGAGGGATCACATTACCAGATTTCAGATTATACTACAAAGCCACTGTAATCAAAACAGCCTGGTACTGGCACAAGAACAGGCACATAGATCAATGGAACAGAATAGAGAACCCAGAAATTGCCCCAAAACATTATGCTCAATTAATATTCGACAAAGGTGGCAAGAGCATACAATGGAGTAAAGACAGTCTCTTCAATAAATGGTGTTGGGGCTCTGGCCGGTTTGGCTCAGCGGTTAGAGCATTGGCCCGCGGTCCAGAGAGACCCGGGCTCGGTTCCCGCTGGGAGCATGTGCCTCGGTTTCAGTTTGTCCCCGGCCCTGGTTAGTCGTGTGGGTGGCAACCACTCAATGTGTCCCTTTCATGTCGATGTTTTTCTCTCTCTCTTCCTCTCTCCCCCTTCCACTCTATCTGAACAAAAAATGAAAAAAAAAAAAAAATGAAGCTAGACCACCAACTTACACCATACACGAGAATAAACTCAAAATGGATAAAAGACTTAAATGTGACTTGTGAATCCATAAAAATTCTAGAAGAAAATGCAGGCAACAAAATTTCAGACATCATATGCAGCAGAATTTTCACTGATACAACACCTAAGGCAAGAGAAACAAAGGAAAAAATGAACACCTGAAACTACATCAAACTAAAAAGCTTCTGCACAGCAAAAGAAACAACCATCAAAACGGAAAGGGATCCCACTATATGGGAGACCATAACCGTCAATGATGCATCAGATAAGGGATTAATTTCCAAAATATATAGAGTTCTCATACAAGTCAATAAAAGGAAAACAAAGAACCCAATTAAAAAATGGGCAGAGGAACTAAATAGACACTTCTCCAAACATGACATACAAATGGCCAAGAGACATATGAAAAAATGCTCAATGTCACTAAACATCAGAGAGATGCAAATTAAAACAACTATGAGGTATCACCTCACACCTGTCAGAATGGCCACCATCACCAAATCATCAAACAACAAGTGTTGGCGAGGGTGTGGAGAAAAGGGGACTCTAGTACACTGCTGGTGGAAATGCAGACTGGTGCAGCCACTGTGGAAAACACTATGGTGTTACCTCAAAAAGTTAAAAATTGAACTGCCGTTTGACCCAGTGATCCCACTTCTAGGAACATACCCTAAGAAGCCTGAAACACCAATCAGAAAGAATACATGCACTCCTATGTTCATAGCAGTACTATTTACAATAGCTAAGATCTGGAAACAACCCAAGTGTCCATCAGTAGATGAGTGGATAAAAAAGCTGTGGTACATGTACACAATGGAATACTATGCAGCTGTAAGAAAGAAAGATCTCTTATCCTTTGAGTTGGTATGGAAGGACCTGGAGAGTATTATGCTAAGCAAAACAAGCCAAGCAGAGAAAGACAAATATCACATGATCTCACTTATTTGTGGAATATAATGAACTAAACAAACTGATGAACAGAATTGACCCAGAGACATAGAGGTGGGGTACAGACTGACAAGCCTCAGAGGAGCGGGTTGGGGCGGGGAGAGATAAACCACAGAACTTATATGCATGTATGCATGACCAATTGACATAGACAACAATGCTGGGGATGGGGAGGGGGGAATGGGCAGGAGGGTGTCAATGGGGGAAAAAGGAGAAACATCTGTAACAAAAACAAATTAATAAAAATAAATAAATAAATAAACAAACAAACAAACAAACAAATAAAAAGAGTCTAAGAGGGTTCAGAAAATACACTCAGGCCATTTGCCCTTCTATTCTCTTTCTCTTTTCATTTACCTAAAACCATGGGTTAAAGTAGTAATTAGGACCACACGCTTGTTTTGTTGCATTAAAGAAATGATTTTAAGACTGTTAAATGTCCTAGCAGTGAGGGCCTTTGGAGACAACTGTTAGATCGCTGACTCTGCTACTGGAATTCATATACCTCAGGAGTCCTCACTACTGCAGTGGAAGTACATGGACTATAGGGCCACTATCTCCTGGAGAATTGAAAATACTAGAAAAGTTATATTGAAATAAAGACATTTGTTGTGGAATAGAGTACAAAAATACAGATGAGCTTATTAAGCAAAAATAAATCTACAAAGAATTTGTACACTGACTTGGATTGGAAAAAGTCTGAGGTTCATTCTTCTAAATCATTATATTGCAGCTGGGATAACTGATATACAAAGAGAAGAAGAGTCTTTCTCCCCAGGGTCACAGAGAGACTTAATAACAAAAAAATTACTTGAATCCAAACCACTGACCTCCTAGACCCGTGGTTCTCAACCTTCCTAATGCCGCGACCCTTTAATACAGTTCCTCATGTTGTGGTGACCCCCAACCATAAAATTATTTTCGTTGCTACTTCATAACTGTAATTTTGCTACTGTTATGTCTTAGGCGACCCCAGTGAAAGGGTCATTCAACCCCCAAAGGGGTCGCGACCCACAGGCTGAAAACTGCTCTCCTAGACAATTGTGCTTTCCAACATCTGCCACTCCTGTTGGCTCAGGCCCTAGAAGGTAGGTGAGAGCCAAGGAGGGGCTGAAGAATGTCCCTTAGTAAGTGAAGAAGCACTTCACTAATATGGACACGTTGCTTTGCTTCCCAAGGCCTCAGTTTCTTTATCTAAATGAAGCTCATATGAGAGTACAATATATGGATAATAACTCGGGCTCTGGATTCAGAATGCCTGGGTTTGAATCCTAGCCCTGTGACTATCTATCTGTCTAACCTTGAGCAAGATACTTAAACTCTCTGTGCCTAAGTCTCGTGTAAAAATAAGATAAAAATAGCACCTATCTCGTAGGGTTGTTGTGAGAATTTAATGAGTTAATATAGTCAAAATACTTGGAACAGTGATCATTAGTTAATTATTATTGTTAAAACTAAAAACTCATGGGGCTAGTATTATAGCACAGCTACCTTTCAAAAATACATCTGTGGGTCTCCAAATGTAGAGAGCCTGGTTTATAACCACAGGTCATAACAAAAGTGGCCCAGATATAAGTTGTTGGAAATGGGGTATGTGACAAGCTAAGAATCTTTCAGGAAAAAAAATCATCCAGACTATCCTGATATCTAAATAGATTTTAGGTCTTATATGAGTTCCTGAAAGGTCGGTAGTGGTATCTTATATGGGTACTGATGTATGTGCTGATATTTTTCTTTAAAAGAATGAATTCCCTCAGGGAAAACTTCTGACTATTTGGATGTCAGACACAGAGAAAAACACAGTAGGATAATTATTGGAAATAGTTTTAAACAGTGGGAAATGGGCCCTGAGAAAAGCAGGTTCTTAGACAAGGAGATTTGTTACCCTTGGCGGTGAAGAGACTTAAACAGAGTAGTGGAAGAATTGCTGAAGACAGGGTCAGAGGCCCTGATATTCCACTTAGGCAGGAGGAGCTCCTCACCAGACACTTGGGGTTTAGCTATCTGGTTCCCCCATTTCTGTTGTCTCTGAAAGGCCCTTTTGAGCTTTCCCTATTTCTCTCTGTTGGTACTGAACTCCTATCCCTTATTATAATGGAAACATTGAGCAGGTTGCCCAAGCTATGTCCCTACAGCACCTCTTAGATCCCCTGGATCTCTGAATTAGGACATTTATTACTTAAGTCATCAGTCACCAAATATGTATCTTAATTTTACCATGTTCTGGCCCATTGGTATTTTGAGACAGTTATTTTAAAACTGTACATCATGAATCCTAAAGTATTCTATGGAGCTTGAATAGAAATTCCCTAGAAGGGATGGTTCACATTCATCCAGAACAGCCCCACTTTTATCTGTTTTCTATACTGTGGATCTCTGTCTAATTTTATTTGCAGTAAAAAGTTTTATTTTAAAAAGCAGATTAAAAACCCCTATCATAAACTGTTGTAATTATTTCAATATTCCAGAAATGTCAATATGTTAGCAACCCAAAAACATTTTTTGAGTCATACTCCAGCTAGTGTCAGACTCTCGGTCCTGATTTTGGGGGCAAAACCAAAACCAAATAAAACAAACAAAAAGCAACCATCATACATTAGGAAAGAAGACTTGATTCCTGCCTTCAAGAAACTGAGGTTCAGCCCTGGCCAGTTTGGCTTAGCGGTAGAGCGTTGGCCCGCGGACAAGAGAGTCCTGGGTTCGGTTCCCACTAAGGGCACGTACCTCGGTTGCAGTTTGTCCCCAGCCCCGGTTGGGGTCGTGTGGGTGGCAACCAGTCGATGTGTCTCTCTCACGTCGATGTTTCTCTCTTTCTCTTCCCCCCTCTCTCCCTCCCGCTCTATCTGAAGATAAATGCAAAAATGTCCTCGAGTGAGGATAAAAATAATAAAATAAAATAAATTACATAAAATAAAAGAAGCTGAAGTTCAAATTAAGAAGGCAGGACAAAAAGCCTGGAATCATTTGAGACTTTAACAAGTCAGAGCTAACGTACATGTTTCTGATTTTAGGAACTCAGAGGAAGAAGAAGTGGAAGTTTAGCTGGTATCTTAAAGATGAGAAAGTAGAGTGATAATAGGCAAAGAAATAGATAAGTAGAGTGGAACGATTGGAATAAGGATAGTATTTTGAAAGTGAGTGATCATGGGGGCAGTGGGCTCTATAAGGAATCAAGCCTGAGGCTCATGGGTAGTTAATACTGGGGACCAGTGAGAGAGAAGGTCACTGGGACGAGGATGGGATGACCTGGAATGCTAAGCAGAAGAATTTGAACTTAATGCACCTTCTGAACATATACAGGGTGGATAAGGTAGGGAAGAGGGCACTGAAGGAAGCAATGCTAGTAGGAGGACTTAAAAAGTGATTCAGGTGAGGCCTCCTAAAAGGCTGCCTTGGAGGCAGAAGCTCATTTGCCACTGGCCCTCAGTTCAGTTCCTGTAGCTCTAATTATCACTCATTTACCTTTTCTTATTGCTGGGAAAGGCCTATTTCTCCATCTCTTATAGCACCTAGAGTGATATTCTACACATAGTAAATGTTCAAGAAATGTTTGTGGACACAAAATAAAAGCTGTTTAAAATGCAAAACAAAAACTTTTGGTGGCTATTGAATGGTAAGGGGAATACTATAGGGAGAAATCTGTGATCCATCATCTTCACCATCCCTACAGAGCTTCTCCATACCTCAGACAATCTGTATAACCCTTCTGCCCATAAGCCCACTGCACAGGTTTCATTCTCCTTACTTTACAGATGACAAAAGTAAGATTCAAAAAAGTAAAAGGACTTGCCCAAGATCACCTAATAATGGCATAGGTGTGAGTGAAACCTGGGGTTTCTGATTTCAAATCCATTGCTCTGTCTGAACCTTTGATCTATTTGGAAACATAGGTGCCAAGAGCTACCTCCGGTTTTTCTCTATACAGTCATATATCTAAATCCTCTCTTCCCTAACCTACAAAGATGATGAGTAAATAGAATTAAGTAAAGTGAAGTGGTAGAGCCCCGCTGGTGTGGCTCAGTGAACTGAGAGGCCCTGGTTTGATTCCTGGTCAGGGCACATGCCTGGGTCTCGGGCTCAATCCCCAGTGGAGGGGAGGGGTGTAGGAGGCAGCCAACTGATGTTTCTATCTCTCTCTATCCTTCTCTCTTTCTAAAAAAAAATCAATAAAAAGATATTTAAACAATTTTTTTAAGTGAAGTTGTAGAAACATTGGGTTTGCAGTCAAAGTTCCTGGTTTCTAGTCTGAGTTCTGCCATAGCCTCAGTTTCCCAGTCAACTGGGCACTCTAGAGAGCTTTCCTGCATGGCTCATGGTCTCGGGCAAAGAAAAATGTATGTATCTTCTTAACTTGCTAAGGTAACCTAAAGTTGCAATGCCCTTGAACCCAATTATCCCAAGGAGATAATCAACTTGTCAGGGAGGTCTGGAGATCTATGATCACGGAAGCTTTTTTAATGATTGAGTGATGCCTTGAATCACTGGTCTTGGTTGGCTCTGGTATGTTAACCCCACCACACACTTTTGTCAAAGGGATCCCTTTGCCTGCTTACTAAGTCGTTCCCTAACCAGGAAGCTCCTAAATTCTGCTCTGTTTTGCTCCCTTCCTGTGTTCATGCATTGTTCTTAGATACCTGGAGGCAATTGCCATTGACACATCATAGCTCATAAATTTTGGAAATCAGATAATATATTTTATTTATCATTGCCCATTTAAAGATAAGCCACTTCCAATGACTGCAGAAAATAAATAAAATCAAAATGATGAACTCCCTTGTCCTTTCCTGTTAAATAAATAGTTGCCTAAGGAGATTATCACTGGCTAAGCACAAGATGAAAATATTGCCTTGCTGAAACTTGCTCACTGGGGCTTCATTTAAGTAATTGATCCCCCTCAACCCCATTATCCTTTGTGTCTACCTCTCCTTTGTAATCAGATTAGGTCACATGTGTTCATCACAAGTTTCTAAGGACACAAGACAGGGCATAAACTTTAGCCTACCTCTCCTCTTGCATCTCTTCAATTATTGCACATGTATGTGTTTGTGACTTGTTTTAGCATTGAATTATATATTGCCTTTTTGCTAAAAAAAAAACAAAAAAAAAACAAAAAAAACCCAGTCCTTTTCTCTTTTCTTTTCTTTTTTATTTATTTATTTTTTTAATCTTTTTTTTAATTAATTTATTTTTGTTACAGATGTTTCTCCTTTTTTCCCCATTGACACCCTCCTCCCCATCCCCCCCACCCCGTCCCCAGCTTTGTTGTCCATGTCCATCAGTTATGCATATATGCGCTTAAGTTCTGTGGTTTATCTTCTCCCTCCCCCCACTCCCTCTTCTGAGGGGTGTCAGTCGATACCCTACTTCCACATCTCTGGGTCTACCCTGTTCCTCAGACTGTTATGTTCATTATATTCCACAAATATGTGAGATCATGTGATATTTGTCTTTCTCTGCTTGGCTTGTTTCTCTTAGGATAATACTCTCAAGTTTCCTCCATGTCGTCTCAAAGGATAAGACATCTTTTTTTCTTACAGCTGCATAGTACTCCATTGTGTATATGTACCACAGCTTTTTTATCCATTCATCCACTGATGGACACTTGGGCTGTTTCCAGATCTTAGCTATTGTAAATAGTGCTGCTAGGAATATGGGGGTACGTGTATTCTTTCTGATTGGTGTTTCAGGCTTCTTAGGGTATATTCTTAGAAGTGGGATCACTGGGTCAAATGGCAATTAAATTTTTAAATTTTGAGGTAACACCATAGTGTTTTCCATAGTGGCTGCACCAGTCTGCATTCCCACCAGCAGTGTACTAGAGTCCCCTTTTCTCCACACCCTCGCCAACACTTGGTGTTTGATGATTTGTTGATGGCGGCCATTCTAACAGGTGTGAGGTGATACCTCATTGTTGTTTTAATTTGCATCTCTCTGATGATTAGTGATGTTGAGTAATTCTTAATATGTCTCTTAGCCATTTGTATGTCCTGATTGGAGAGGTGTCTATTTAGTTCCTCTGCCCATTTTTAAATTGGGTTCTTTATCTTCCTTTTGTTGAGTTGTATGAGCACTCTATATATTTTGGAGATTAACCCCTTATCTGATGTATCATTGGCAATTGTGCTCTCCCATACAGTGGGTTCCCTTTCTGTTTTGATCATTGTTTCTTTTGCTGTGCAGAAGCTTTTGAGTTTGATGAAGTCCCATGTGTTCATTTTTCCCTTTGTTTCTATTGCCTTAGGTGATGTACCAGTGAAAATTCTGCTGCGTATGATGTCTGAAATTTTGTTGCCTGCATTTTCTTCTAGGATTTTTATGGATTCACGGGTCACATTTAAGTCTTTTATCAATTTTGAGTTTATTCTCATGTATGGTGTAAGTTGATGGTCTACTTTCATTTTTTTGCATGTAGCTGTCCAATTTTCCCAACACCATTTATTAAAGAGGCTGTCTTTACTCCATTGTATGCTCTTGCCACCTTTGTCAAATATTAATTAAGCATAATGTCTTGGGTCAATTTCCGGATTCTCTGTTCTGTTCCACTGGTCTATCTGCATGTTCTTGTGCCAATACCAGGCTGTTTTGATTACAGTAGCTTTGTAGTATATGCTGATATCCGGTATTGTGATCCCACCTACTTTGTCCTTTTTCAAGATTGCTGTGGCTATTCGGGGACTTTTTTGGTTCCATATGAACTTTTTAAGTATTTGTTCTAGTTCTGTGAAATATGTCACTGGTATTTTCATGGGGATTGCATTGAATCTACAGATTGCTTTGGGTAATATGGGCATTTTAATGATGTTAATTCTTCCAATCCATGAACAAGGTATGTGCTTCCACTTTTTTATATCTTCCTCTATTTCTTTTTTCAGTGTCCTGTAGTTTTCTGCAAATAGGTCCTTTACTTCTTTGGTTAAGTTTATTCCTAGGTATCTTAATTTTTTTGCCACAATGATAAATGGAATTGTTTTTTTAGTTTCTCTTTCTGTGAGTTCATCATTGGTGTATAAGAATGCCGTCGATTTCTTGACGTTAATTTTGTATCCTGCTACTTTGCCAAATTCATTTATTAAGTCTAGTAGATTTTTGATGGAGTCTTTAGGGTTTTCTATATATAATATCATGTCGTCTGTGAATAATGACAGTTTCACTTCCTCCTTTCCAGTTTGGATTCCTTTTATTTTTTCTTCACATCTAATTGCTGTGGCTAAGACTTCCAGTACTATGTTAAATAAGAGTGGCAAAAGTGGGCATCCTTGTCTTGTTCCTGTTCTTAAGGGAAATGTTTTTAGTTTTTGCCCACTGAGTATGATGTTGGCTGTAGGTCTTTCATATATGGCCTTTATTATATCAAGATATGATCCCTCTATTCGCAAATTGCTGAGCATTTTTATCAGAAATGGGTGCTGGATTTTGTCGAATGCTTTTTCAGCATCTATTGATATGATCATGTGGTTTTTATCTTTCATTTTGTTTATGTGGTGTATCACATTTATTGATTTGAAAATATTGAACCAGCCTTGCATCCCTAGGATGAATCCCATTTGGTCATGGTGAATAATTTTTTTGATGTATTGCTGGATCCGATTTGCTAGTATTTTGTTAAGGATTTTGGCATCTATGTTCATCAGGGATATTGGCCTGTAGTTTTCTTTCTTTGTAGTGTCTTTTTTCTGGTTTTGGAATTAGGATTATGCTGGCCTCATAAAAGGAGTTTGGAAGTCTTCCTTCTTGAATTTTTAATAGTTTGAGGAGAATAGGTGTTAGTTCTTCTTTGAATGTTCGGTAAAACTCCCCCATGAAGCCATCCGGGCCTGGGCTTTTGTTTGCTGGGAGAGTCTTGATTACATCTTCAGTTTCCTTCGTTGTTATTGGTCTGTTCAAGTTTTCTATCTCTTCCCAGTCCAGTTTTGGGAGACTATGTGTTTCTAGAAATGTGTCCATTTCGCTTAGATTGTCGAATTTGTTGCCATATAAATGTTCATAGTATTTGCTAACGATCCTTTGTATTTCTGTTGTGTCAGTTGTTACTTCTCCTCTTTCATTTCTGATTTTGTGTATTTGGGTTCCCTCTCTTTGTTTCTTGGTGAGTCTGGCTAAGGGTCCATCAATCTTGTTTATCTTTTCAAAAAACAAGCTCTTTGTTTCATTGATCCTTTGAATTGTTTTTCTGGTCTCTATGTCATTTATTTCTGCTCTGACCTTTACTATTTCCTTCCTTCTACTTGCTCTGGGGTTTTCCTTTTGTTTGCTTTCTAGTTCTTTAAGTTGTGAGGTTAGATAGTCTATTAGAAATTTTTCTTGTTTCTTGAGGTAGGCCTGTAGTGCTATGAACTTCCCTCTCAGAACTGCTTTCGCTGTTGTGGGCCTGTTTAGGTTCTTCTTACTTGGGACTCTCTGTGCTTCTTGAACTTGAATGCCTTCTTCCTTCACCAAATTAGGGAAATTTTCTGTCACTATTTCTTAGATTTTGTGTTGTTGTGTGTTCATTTTCATTGGTTTCCAGGAAGTTTTTAATTTCTTCCTTGATCTCCTCGGAAACCCATTCATTGTTTAATAACATGCTATTTAGCCTCCAAGTGTTCAAATGTCTTTGCATGTTCTTGTTGTAATTGATTTCTAGTTTCATGCCATTGTGATCTGAGAACATGCTTGATATGAATTCAGTCTTCTTGAACTTGTAGAGACTTAGTTTGTGTCCTAACATGTGATCTATCTTTGAGAATGTCCCATGTGCACTTGAGATGAATGTGAATTCTGTAATTTTGGGGTGTAATTCTCTGTAAATATCTATTAAATCCATTTGGTCTAGTGCTTCATTTAGAGTCTCTGTTTCCTTGTTAATTTTTTGTCTAGAGGATCTATCCAGTGATGTCAGTGGGGTGTTGAATTCCCCTGCTATGATTGTATTGCTGTCGATTTCTCCTTTGAAGTCTTCCAGAAGATTTTTAATATATTTTGGTGCTCCTATATTAGGTGCATATATGTTCACCAAGGTTATGTCTTCCTGTTGGATAGATCCTTTCAATATTTGTAGTGACCTTCTTTGTCTCTAGTTATGGCTTTCATTTTGAAATCTATTTTATCAGATATGAGTATTGCTACCCCAGCTTTTTTTTCCTTTCCGTTTGCTTGGAAGATTTTTTTCCATCCCTTCACTTTCAGCGTATGTGAGTCTTTTGTTGTGATGTGGGTCTCTTGTAAAGAACATATATATGGGTCATGCTTTCTTATCCAATCTGCTACTCTGTGTCTTTTTATCAGAGCATTCAATCCATTTACATTTAAGGTGATTATTGATATGTACTTATTTATTGCCATTTTTGTTTAGTGTGGTTCTATTTCCCTTCCTATTTCTTCTACTAATTACAGCAGTCCTTTTAACATTTCTTGCAGTGCTGGTTTGGTGCTAATGTATTCCCTTAGCCTTTTTTTGTCTGAGAAGCTCTTTATTTGACCTTCTATTTTGAATGACAGCCTTGCTGGGTAGAGTAGTCTTGGATTCAGATCCTTGTTTTTCATGACCTTGATTACTTCATGCCATTCCCTTCTGGCCTGTAGTGTTTCTGTTGAGAAGTCAGCTGATAGCCTTATGGGGATTCCTTTGTAGGTAACCTGTTGCTTAGCTCTTGCTGCCTTTAGGATTCTCTCTTTGTCTTTAATTTTGGGCATTTTAATTACTATGTGTCTTGGTGTGGGCCTGTTTGGGTTCTTCTTACTTGGGACTCTCTGTGCTTCTTAAACTTGAATACCTTCTTCCTTCACCAAATTAGGGAAATTTTCTGTCACTATTTCTTCAAATATATTCTCTAACCCTTGCTCATTTTCTTCTTCTTCAGGGACTCCAATGATGCGAATATTATTATGTTTCTAGTTGTCCCACAGTTCTCTTAAGCTGTCTTCCTGTTTTTTTTCATTGTTTTTTCCTTTTGGTTTTCTGATTGGTTGATTTTTTCTACCCTGTCTTCTAATTCACTGATCCGGTCCTCAGCTTCCTCTACTCTGCTGTTTAGTCCTTCCAATGTGTTCTTCATTTCTGCTATGTCATTCTTCATTTCCACTTGGTTGGTTTTCAGTGTTTCTATATCTTTACTCATGGTGTTGATGTCCTTACTCATGCTGTTGAGCTTCCTCAAAATCATGGCTCTGAACTCTACCTCTGATAATTTGCTTAACTGCATTTCATTTATCTCATCTTCGGTAGAGTTCTCTTGTTCTTTCATTTGGGATTTGTTTCTTTGTTTCACCATTTTGGCTATCTCAGTGAGTTTTGGAGCCTGCCAAATTTTCCCTGTGGGTGTTGGTGTTCTGCTATTTGTGGCTCCCTCTACTGGGTTCGGATGAGCGTGGAGGGCTCTCCTTAAACACCACTGTCAAGTCTCACTTTCCTGGGTAGATTTGAAAGCTCAGGAAAGGTTCAGTTATCCTATAGCTTTTTGCCTGGATGATATTGGCCTCAGTTACTTGAAAAGCCTTGGGTTCTCAGTTAAATGAGAAACTGCCTCAGGTGTTTAGTGTAAGAGGATTTCCCGAGGGTGGGGCAAATGCTGGTTGTTAATGAGCCTCAATTTGCATTTCTTTGCTTGCCTGGTTTGGGTAGAATCTCCGAGGGAGGGGCTGCCACAACTCCAGGAAGGAGCAAGCTGGCCACCGTCCTTTGTGTTCACAACTCAGCACAAACTCTGAGCACCCTCCAAATCCCAGGTGTCCCCACAGAGTTCCAGTCCAGTCTGCCCTCCCTCTGCGGGAGCCCCAGGTGAGTGGCTGTAGCTATTTAGCGCTCTGTCCCAGCCCTCTGCGCTGTGGAGCAGCTTGGGCTTTAACCCTGAGGACACGCTGCTCACCGCTAAGGCCGCTGCTGTCTTTGGGCTCCCAGCCTGCCACCCTCTCACACCTCTGCAGATCCTACCAGGCTCATTCAGTGTCCCTGGTTTTATGGTCCTCTCCCGCTGCTTTTCTGTTGCTTTTGTCTGACGATTTGTCTTTGTTTTAGTTGTAATTCCTGTTTGGTCCTGGGAGATTGTCTGTGTAGCTTCCATTCACTCCACCGCCATCTTCTCTCCTCCCAAATTTTCTTAATGGACATGATAGGAAGGACATTCCAGGCCAAGGCTTAGGCACAGAGACATACAATCACCTGGTATGTTTTCACTTATTTCATTGTTGGAGGATGAAATTTTAAGAGTAAATGGTAAGAAATTTGGCTGGAGAAATAGATAGGGGCTTGGTTCCAGAGTCCATACAGAGGTGAGGACTAATAATCATACTCCTGCCCAAGCACTTATTCCCATACCCTCAGCCAGTTTTAAGAGTGTGTTTATGTGGTTTTGTTCCCAATAGACTTGGCTGTTCACCTACTCTCAGAGTTCAAACTCTCTGAATAGTATCTCTCTGGACCTTCTGAAGCTCCAGGGATTGGTCTCTTCCTCAGCATTAATAATGATAATATGATATACTTTCTTTTTGGCTTTCTGACCTGAATTAATAATTGTCTAATGATATTGAATAAATACTACACATCATTTAACTGATGTCTCATTAGACTGTGACACCCACCCCATGAGTTATATGAATGGAGGACCATAGTGATGCCAGCAGCAGGTGGGATGTTCTCTGAACTCATCCGACTACATACACATAGTTTCTCCTCGACCACCCAAAATGGTCTACAGATGCCAAGAGTAGAGGAAAGTTACTGCCTGGCATTCCTGTCTTACTTCAGGTTATTTATCTGCCTAAGTTGGCATCATAGTAATAACCTATATTTTTATTGACCTCTACATTCCCTGAAGCCCTTTCTCATACATCATCTGATTTCTTCTTCCTTGAAATACCTTTGAAGACCGTATTATCCTTTTTTTTTTTTTTTCCAAATGAGGAAACTGAAACTCAGACAAGGAAAATGATATGCCCAAAGTCACAGAGTCAGTGAGTGCTGGGCACTCATTTTGCAACATCATTGTCCAAAATCTTCTACTGCCAAAGTGATCATAAAAATTACCTAGATCAAGAGCATCTGGCCAAGGAGCCTGACATGGTGAGTGAGGGTGGAAGGTTTTGATGGATTCCTTGAGGCAGTTAGGGTGTGAAGCTCCTGACCACAGTTAGAGGAAACTCTCAGAGACCCTTAGGGGCTATTGTGCTGGAAGGCTGTGGCCTCAAGACCATCAGAGTGTGTGGATTTCTCCCACCCTTCTCCCACCACTGTCAGTACTTCTGTCTATGAGACAGACTTGGATTTCTCTGTCTTAGGTCATTCTTTCAGCCCTTTTCTTTCATTTAAATGAGTCAGTCTTTATCACTACTGTTCTCCAGACAAGCCTTCTTCCATTTCTTGCTAGCTCTAGGTACAACCCCCAGCTTCAGGTCAAACTACCCTTCCTGTAGCTACTTGAATGCTAATCTGATATTTCTTTTGCTTCACTTGGTTTTTGCCTTTCTTCACCATGCTCCCATGCCTAAAGCATTTCCTCTGCCTGGAGAGAGACACTTTAAAAGTCTTAAGATTTTTTCTTCAATGTGGTCAAACATGCCTATCTTTTCTCTCATAGCATCAGATTTTTATGTCTTGGTTAAGGTCTCCTCCACTTCAATATAATGCAGATATTTTATCTGACAAAAGACAGGACAATAAAAGTCAAAGGACAATAAAATGAAAACATATTTGCAACTCATATGACAGATAAAGGATTAGGGTCCTTATTAGATTTAACTTTTTTCAATCCTGAAGATTTTTATTTTCATGCAGTTGAGTCTATTAATCTTTTCCCAATGGTTATTGAAAAGTCCATGATCTTTTAAATGTTAAATAAACAAAGGTAGTTGTCTTTTTCCATATGATGATAAAATGAGATGACATTTTTAAAGTCATATACATAATATGATCCCTTTTGTAGAAGTAAAACCTCTACATATGTGTATATTTGTTTAAATAAGTTTGACTCTGCTCCTCCATACCTCTACTGATGTCTTTTAGCCTTGAATTTTGTGTGCATGTTGTCAGGGGGTTGGGGGAAGTTAGCATAGTGAACTAAAAATAAACATTTATCTAAATAATGATAATTAAATAATAAGCACATCTAATAAGCAGAGCTACAGTGAGACCTAAAGATACTTAAATAATGTAGGGAAATAATGTAAGAACCCCTGGAAGCTTCTAAAGGCCAAGTGATTTAGCAGTCAGCCTCCAGATAATTGCAGCAAGTTCATCTGAGATTTTCCTAAAAGTCAAACCCTGTGTACTCCTCCCATATCAGTACCTCCCCAACGCCGGCTACCATGACCTCAAGGAGGGTCCCAGGCCTCAGGAAAGCACAACTTGCTTCCTGTTTTCTTGGTTGGATCACAAAAACAAGGGCAGTAAACAAACAGATTATTGGTCCAAAGGTTTTGCCTCCTTTCTAGAAATCAATCTTCCAAAAGCATCACTTTCTACATATTCCCCTGCCCAAGAAATGTCAGTGGCTACCAATGCCTTTCATATTAATTCTAAACTCGACATTCTGGTTTTTAACATTTTCTATAAGATGCTCTAGTTTCACTCAACATTGAATGGTGGCTTGGTTTTAATCCAGAAGAGTGTAGTGGTTATGGGTGAGAGCCCGGACATCAGAATCTTGCATTGGAATCATGGCTCTGCCAGCTCTTGTTTACACACAGACACATACACACATACACACATACAAATGCTTACAAACACACACAGTTTTTTTATATAGCCATGTACAAAATCTCCTTCTTCCCTACATACCCATGCATATATACTTAGACATGCGTTCTTGCTAAGGGTTACAGTATTTTGTAAAAAAAAAAACAAAAAACAAAAAAAACACTAAATTTTGTCCTGAATATAAAATAAATCTTATTGCTGTGCTGAGCAGACAGATTCTCAGACATTGCTTATGCCCTTGTAATAAATATGAATGTAATGAAAGGATAGAAAAATGCTGCAGACAAAACTGGCGGGCAAGAGCTGTCTGAAGGTACTCCCCATGGAGACAATGAGCCAGTTGCTGAAGTGAGATGCCAATCTTTCCTTTTTATTTAGGAAACTTGGAGGATGTTTTTAAAGGAAAACTAGATAGAGACATTATACCTATTGCTAGGGAGAGGAGAATTGAGAGAGAAGCTTCTGGGGCTGAATGCTCTGACCTGCATGTGGGCAGAAAGCCCCTCAAACTTGACCTAACCCTAGGGGAAAAAAAATTGTGAGCTTCCTGGGGCCACAGAGATGGAGGGTAAGATATCTGTCTCTTTAGTTAAGAAAAAGGGTCTCTTGTAAATATCTGGGGAGCAGCAATTGTCCAAAGGATCACTTTCTCCAGGAAGTCTTATGTGACTCCCCCTGATACTACCTAGGCTGAAAGCCCTTATGCTTACCTCTGCCATGGCACTTGCCACTCTGTGCTGTAACACACTATCCGCTTTGTTTATCATCTAACATCAGTGCTTAGCATAGTGCCTGGCATATAATAGGCACTGTATATATAACTGTATACATAACTGGTGACTGCCTGTTTACTTTTCTACTCTCTCATAGGTTGACTAGGTTATGTATTTCCATGGTGCTCTGTATTCCCAGCACCAAAACAGAGTTTAGCACAGAGTAGGTGCTCAATGTTTATAGAACCATGATGACTTAGTTTCCTTGCAGTCTCCTGAGGACAACCTTATACCTTAGTTTCCTTATTTGGAAAATTAGCATAATAATATACCTTTTACATAGAATTGGGAGGATTAAATAAGTTAACACGTGAAAAATGCTTGGTCCAGTGACTGGCACAAACATTATTATTATTACTACTATGGTTTCCAGACCTGATGATTGGTACAGTCCTCTCAAAGTGTATGGGTCTTGGTCATGATAGGCCCTGAGAATGAAGGAGCTGTGCTTGTAGGTTTCTTTCTCCCCTGTCCCATCACACTTCCTGTACCACACTTAGATACTCTGTGCAGCTTTCAAGCTACAGCTGAACTAAAAAGGTATTCCCACAAGACTGGAAGCTCATGGAAAACAGGGCCAACTCACAGTCAACTCTGGCATATGATCCATAGGCTGACCAGAGAAAATTCAGGGAGTGTTTGTCAAGCTGACCTGAATGGAAGCCACAGTTTACCAATTATGGTCTAGAAGCTTTCTTCTATTGCTGAAATGGCTTGTGTTCCTCCTCTTCCACCTCCTCAGCTCTCCAGCTGCCTATGTCCATGATCAAAGGCAGACATAACAATTCCATGTCAGGGAAGTGAGAAGGACACAGGGATCCGCTTGCTGGGCTAATGGTGTTTCCATGGAAAAAGGGTGAGATGCTTATGCTTCTGCTCAGGCCATCTCAACCTGCTTTCTTCTCTCACCTAACACTCTAAGGCCATTAGTTATAGAGTTGGCTGTGGAGATACTGGCAGGAGTGTTAGGCTCAGAGGCAGAAAGATAGGGGAATCAGGCGTGGCTCTAACACAGATCTATTGTGTCACCTAAAACAAAGCCCTTCCCTTGAGTATAAGAATAAGATCCTCACATTAATATAGCCCTTAAGAGTTTACAATTCCCTTTCACATTTATTATCTACCTTTAAGGCTCAACACAGCTTTTTGAAAAGTGCAAAGCAGAGATTATTGTTCAAATCATATGGCAGGAGCTTATATTCTTTTTTTACATGACTCTGAGGATCCATCAGTCCTCCTCATCAGTCACCTATGTGGGAAAAAAATAGTTACTCCTGTTTCCAGAAGGTTACTCTCTCTTTAGTCTGACATCTCCAAATTCCCCAGTTCAAATAAATCCTGGGAATGAAATTCATAGGACTATGAGTCTACTGTTTCTTCTCCCCTAACCTTAGTTCCCCAAAAAGACTTTCTTGACTACTTACTAAGGGACAATGTAAAGAAAAAATAGGGAATAGACAGGATAGGGCTTGACTCAGTTACTGTGATATAACATCTCAGAGCTTCAGAGTCCTTATCTGAAGGTGGAGGAGGGGTGCATATTGCTTGTGTTACAGAGTTGCTGGGGATTAGAGAGAAAATAAGGATAGCATCTAACTGAAGCCAGGGATGATGATTGTTTTTAGGATATTCAAATTACTCTATAGTTTCATGAATATAACCTAGGGAAAGAGGCACCAAAACAAAAAGGGGACCTCTCTCTGGAGATGTTTCTGGCATTTCTTCACTTCAAGTCAAAGCAATAAGGAAGCATGTATTGAGCTCACACTGGGGGCCTAATGGGGTGCTCCACTGGTGGAAGATATCATAGCACTGGATAGCCCAATTGAAGAAAAAGGCTTGAAGAAAGGAGAGTAAAACTAGGCATCCACTGAAGTAGAAACCCCGAATTTTCAAACATCCATTTCCATAAACAAATAATGGGGAAAAGAAATCTATACCTATGTTAAGTGCCAGATACATTATCCCATTTGACCCTCATAATGACTCTGGGCTATAGAGCAGAGGTAACTGCTGTAGGACAAGAATCCACACCTTTTAACGTCTGATCCTTATTCTAGTACTACATTATGCTTTCCCTGTCTTGAGCAGGGGTGGTGATGGTTCTTCTTATACGTCAGTGGTCAGCAACCCTTTTCTGTAAAGGGCCAGATAGAAAATATTTTAGGCTTTTCAGGCAATGGGTGACTTATTATTTTCCTTTTCCTTCTTAAAACATTATTTACAATAGCCAAGATCTTGAAATAGCCCAAGTGCCCATCAGTACATGAGTGGATAAAAAATCTATAGTAGCCTGGCAAGCATGGCTCAGTGGATTGAATGTTATGCCATGGACTGAGGTCCTGGTTTGATTCCTGGTCAGGGTGCATGCCCGGGTTGCAGGCTCAGTCCCCAGTAGGGGTCATATGGAAGGCGGCCAATAGATGTTTCTCTCTCGCACTGATGTTTCTGTCTGTCCCTCCCTTCCTCTCTCTCTGGAAAATCAATAAAGACATATTTTTATTTATTTTATTTATTTTTTATCCTCACCCAAGGACATTTTTTGCATTTATCTTCAGATAGAGCGGGAGGGAAAGAGGGAGGAAGAGAGAGAGAGAAACATCGATGTGATCGATGTGAGACACATTGACTAGTTGCTACCCATACAACCCCAACCAGGGCTGGGGACAAACTGCAACCGAGGTACGTGCCCTTAGCAGGAACCAAACCCGGGTCTCTCCCGTCCGCAGGCCAATGTTCTAACTGCTGAGCCAAACTGGCCAGGGCTAAAGACATATTTTTAAAAGAAGCTATGGTACAGTTAAACAATGGAATACTAACTACACAGCTGTGGAAAAGAAGGCTCTCTAACCTTTCACAAGAGCATCGATGTACATACAGGGTTTTATACTAAGTGAAATAAGCCAGTCAGAAAAAGAAAAATACCATATGATCTCACTTGTATGTGGACTCTAATGAACAACATAAACTGAGGATCAAAATAGAAATGGAGGCATGGATACATGGAATAGATTGACAGATCTCAAAGGAGAGGGGGTAGGGGGGCTATATAAAAAAAGGTGAAAAGATTAGCCAAAGAGTATATATATATATATATATATATATATATATATATATATATATATAACCCATATACACAGACAACAGTGTGGTGATGGCCAGAGGGAAGGGTGTTGAGAGCTGGGTCTAGGGAGGTAAAAGAGGGGGATGGAGACATCTTTAATGTCAGCAATAAAATTTTTTAAAAACTGGACAACTATTCTTAGCTTACAAGCTTTGGCTCAGGGGCTTTAGTTTGCCTACCCCTGCTTCAGTGCCCTAAAGGAGACATGTTATCTAACTTGCTGTGCTGTCTTCTTGCACTGTTGGGTGGCCACTGGTCTTGGCTGTCATTCCAGAAGTTGGAAGCAGCAAAAAAGTAGAATGTCATTATGAATGTGTATGTTTACTATTTCCTAACTCTTGGAGAAAAGACAACCAGAAAAGCCTTACATGTGTATATCAACTGATTACTGAGTGTTTATGGTGTGCCAGGATCTGTGCATTACCACATTAAATTTACAGTATTACTTTGAGGTGTACATTATTATCCTACTTTTATAGGAAAAAATGAAGCCCAAAGGAATGAAGTAATTTGGTTGAAGCCACTCAGTCAGGAAATAGTAGAGGATTTAAATCCAGGTATATCTGTTCCTAGAGCCCATGTACACAATCATTGTGCAGTTCCACAAAGTATTTGCTACGCCTTATATAAAAAACACACCTGCAATCAATGGTGTGTCATGAATAGAATAAGAAAATGAAGATCAAGGAGAGGGTAAGCCAGACCATTGTGACAAATATAGTTAATTGCTATATCTTGAGCTTCCTGGAAGCCAAGACAAAGTAAGTAGCATTAGTAGTTTCTATGCAGAAATAAAATATTTTTTCTAGGAATAAATTACAAAATGAAAATAGTATAATTGCTTCTGAGTGTTCAGTTCTGTATGGGTTAAATGTATTGTTGCAGTCTGACTTTGTGTCTGCTCTGTAGCAGGCACTACCCTAGGGGCTAAAGATACTGAAATAACTAAGATACAGTCTGGAACCTTCAGGAGGTCAAAATCTGAGAAGGGAGACAGACAGGTCAATATCTAACTCTAATGCATGGCAGACAAGTAATTGCTCTCTAGAGGTATAAGCAAAATGGAATAAAAGTTCATTTACTAATTTCTCCTATGTGAATTGCCCTTCACAGATTACAAAGCACTAACACATTTTTTCTCTAATTTAATTGTCACAAAGGCCCTGGAAAATAGATGCTACCACCCTTGTTTTACCATTGAGAAGACTGAGAGCCTGGAAGATGAAGCAACTTACCTAAAGTCCCAGTTAGTCTAACTCTAAGTTCTGTGCACCTGCTATGTCCCATTGTCTTCCTTTAAAAAAAAAAAGAGGCTAACAAGAAAAATATTAAGTATAATAATTTTGTCTTATGGATCAGACAAGGATTCATGAAAAGAGGTGTTTTTTGGGCCTGAAAGGGTGAGAAATAGTTGGATAAGAATAAAATGGGCCTGACCAGTGTTGCTCAGTGGATTGAGCGATGTCCCATGGACTGAGAGGTCCTGGTTCGATTCCTGGTCAGGGCACATGCCCAGATTGCAGGCTTGATCCCCAGTAGTGGCATGCAGGAGGCAGCCGATCGATGTTTCTCTCTCACATTGATGTTTATCTTTCTCTCTCTAAAAAATAATCATTAAAACATATTTTAAAAAAGAATAAAATGGGTGAAGGGCTTTATGAAAACAAAACAACTGAGTCCTAAGACTGTTAGGGAAGAGAGTCTGCTCATAGAAAAAGGAGCTAGGGCTAGTAAGACCCATTTTGTGCCCTGATGGTAAGGCTGGGCCCTAAGTCAGGGGAACTGGTAATCTTGATTGCCACAGACTAAGTTAGTTGAAAGGCCAGAGGAACTTTAAAGAATTCATATTTTAGTGACCACCTTCCACTACCACACCATGCTTCCATCCCATCTTAGTGATGAAGACACTGAGGCTCATAGTGGGGTCCGTAACTCAAATCTCTGCACTTCTAACCTCAGGTCCTTCACTAGTCCCAAATCTTGGCTCTCCTTTGCTGCAAGGCCTTTCTCTGCTGAAGACCTGCTTGGAATCTTGCTTTGTCAGCTAGGTCTCCACTCCTAACTCTTAATCCCCACCCCACCTGTCATGTGCCCCTTTTGTTCCCTGGGGAGTACTTATTCTTCAAGTCTACTTGTGCAATTGGATCAATGATGGCCTTGACAACAAAAGAGAAAAAAACACAATCCATAAAACCTGAGCATAGTACCAAGCTATGCCCTGTGCAGGACAATCTCATGTGTGGTTCTACCTCAAAACCCTGTGAGATTAGGGACTATTCTCTACAATTTATAAATGAAGAAACTAAGTTTTCAAGCTATAGAGGGACTTGCTTAAGGACAGACAGCTAGTGATTGACATAGTCAAGGTTTGAACTCAAGTCTGTCTGATCCAATATGGGAGGCATTATCCACACATAACTATTTACATTTAAATGAATTGAAATCAAATACAATTTTTTCACCAATGCTTGTATTTATTTATTTATATTTTTATTGTTGATAGTATTACAGATGTCCCTAACCCTCCCCTTTGCTCCCCTCCACTCAGCCCCCATCCCACCCCAGGCCTTCACCACACTATTGTCTGTGTCCATGGCTATGTATATATGCATATATGTTCTTTGGTTGATCGCTTCCAGTTCAAAATCAAATACAATAAAAATTTTATTCCTCAGTCACACTAGACATATTTCAAGTGCGCAGAAGTCACATGTGGCTAATGACTACTATATTGGACAGTACAGATATGAAACTCATTTAAAGTTCTATTGGACATTTCATGTGGCCACAAAAGAGACATGAGACTAGTGAGTATGATATTGGAGAGTGCAGATATAAAACTCATAAAAATGAGGAATAATTCTGGTTTTATAGGATATTGTCAAGATACCAGTTGCATACGCTAAATTAACACATCTGGTTAGTAAATTAATAGCAAATCAAAGTCTCTGTGATTCTGCCTTTATACGTGGATGTGGACTAAATACTGCCCACATCAGTGGTTTACATATAAATGGGCAATGGAATAGAAAATAAACTACACTGGTCCTGGAAGTCCTAGGTTCAAGTCCCAGCTTATTCTCTGACTCTATGACCTTGAACAATTACCCTCTTCTCTCTTAGCTATAATGTTCTTGCTCAGTACAATGCAGGGGTTGAAGTTAATGGTCCTTACAGGCCTTATATTCTGTGGGCCTGTGAATCAATAGTTGCATTTTTACTACATTAATTTGCACATCTCTGTAAAAGCAGACTTGTGGAAAATACTGCCAGGAATTTTTATTATGAAATGCAAGACTCTTGTACTAAGTGCACAGACAGAGAGTGAGGACTAAGGAATAGGCAATTATTCCTTGGTTTGCAGAGAATCTTTAATATGTGTGTTTGCTCATTACTTGTTCATGCATCTGTCTGTCTTTTCTCAATCTGCCTTTTCTCACTGGCTCCTAGGGGGGTAAGGTTGGTGGCTGTAGCTATGTAATACCAGTCAAAACAGTTGAAAAAAAATAGTAATATTTGCTTTGGCAAGTTGCCTTTTCTGAAAGAAACCAGTTATACTTTGATTTATTCAACCAACAATTATAGAGCACTTATTGTGTGCCAGACACTGTATTGGTGAGCAAAATTAGATCTAGCATCAAACCTTCCCTCACCAAAGGGAAGACCTCTGGCTTCTTCTGATTCCTCCCAGCTGGAAATTTATGGAGTCTCTGGTTTTATATGATGCCAACACAGATATTTCAGACAAAAGAGAAACAGTTGTAGCTTTTGTATCATTTGGGTACTTCAGTAGTCCATGGAACAAAAAGCTTTTAGAAAAACTGGTAGAATTAATGAGCTCTTTGACATGCTGAAGACAAACCTCTGAGTCTCAGAAACTTGCATGAAATACTGGGACGCAATACTTTTCTTTCATTTATTTACCCTTCCCCCAGGACCACATCCATCTTTCCTAAACTTACTTAATTCACCTTAAACCTTTGTCCCCTCCCCATTTATGCAATCTGCCTCCCACTTTCTCAGGACCTTGCCTTTCTAATCCTCAGGGGAGTAAAATAAAACTCACAGTTCTAGATTAGGCTTCTAATCTGTCCAACACAGTGCTTGAAGCTTTCACTTTTGCATTTTTAAAAAATGTATCTTCATTGTTGAAAGTATTACAGATGCCCCCCTTTTCCCTCTATTGACCTCCTTCTCCTGGCTCCCACCCTCCACCCCTGCCTTCACTACACTATTGTCTGTGTCCATTGGTTATGCATATATACATATAAGCTCTTTGGTTCATCTCTTCTCATCCCACTCCCTTCCCTCTGAGGCTCGACAGTTTGTTCCTTGCTTCCATGTCTCTGGATCTATTTTGTTCGTCAGTTTTTGTTGTTGTTGTTCATTAGATTCCACAAATAAGTGAGATTGTGTGATACTTGTCTTTCTCTGACTAGCTTATTTCGCTTAGCATAATATTCTCCAGGTCCCTCCATGTCATCTCAAAGGATAAGAGATCTTTCTTTCTTATAGCTGCATAGTACTCCATTGTGTACATGTACCACAGCTTTTTTATCCACTCATCTACTGATGGGCACGTGGGCTGTTTCCAGATCTTGGTTATTATAAATAGCACTGCTATAAATACAGGGGTGCATATATTCTTTCTGATTAGTGTTTCAGGATTCTTAGGATATATTCCTAGAAGTGGGATCACTGAGTCAAATGGCAGTTTCAGTTTTAATTTTTTGGGGAAATACCATATTGTTTTCTATAGTGGCTGCACCAGTCTGCATTCTCACCAGCAGTGTACTAGAGTCCCCTTTACTCCACATCCTCACCATCATGAGTTATTTGATGATTTATTGATGGCAGCCATTCTGGCAGGTGTAAGGTGACATCTCATCATCATTTTAATTTGAATCTCTCTAATGATTAGTGACCTTGAGCATTTTTTCATGTCTCTTGGTGATTTTTATGTTCTTTTTGGAGTAGTGTCTATTTAGGTTTTCTGCCCATTTACAGTCTCTTCAATAAATGGTGTTGGACCTGGCTGGTGTAGCTCAGTGGTTGAGCATTGACCCATGCACCAAGAGGTCACCAGTTTGATTCCCGGTCAGGGCACATGCCCAGGTTGTGGGCCCAATCCCGGGGTCGGGGCGGGGGCATGCAGGAGGCGACCAGTCGATGTTCTCTCTCATCCATGTATCTATGTCTTTCCCTCTCCCTTCCTCTCTCTCTAAAATCAATTAAAAAATTATTTTTTAAATGGTGTTGGGAAAATTGTACAAGTACATGTAAAAAATGTAACTAGACCACCAACTTACACCATACACAAGAATAAACTCAAAATGGATAAAAGATTTAAATGTAAGTCATGCATCCATAAAAATCTAGAAGAAACCATAGGCAACAAAATCTCAGATATCTGACGTAGCAGAATTTTCACTGATACATCACCTAGGGCAAGAGAAACAAAGGAAAAAATAAACAAATGGGACTATATCAAAATAAAAAGCTTCTGGACAGCAAAAGAAACCAGCATCAAAATGAAAAGGGAACCCGCTGTATGAGAGAACATATTTGCCAATGATACATTGGATAAGGGATTACTTTCCAAAATATAGAGAGTACTCATACAACTCAACAAAAGGAACATTTTTGCATTTTTAATATGTGCACAACACCCCTGTGAGTTTTCAGTTATTCTCCCTACTTGATACGTGAGAAAATGGAAGCTCAGACAATATACCTTCTTACTCAAGACTCACAAAGCTAGTGCACTTTAGAACCTGGAGTTAAACTCATTTATTTTACATTCATGGCTTTGAGTTTTGTTGTGGTGATATAAAATCATTGCCTTACCTAATGAGGTCCTAATATGACCAGGACACAAAATGGCTTAACCTACTTACCAATTAAATTATGTTTAGTTCTGTAAATATTTATGGTGCACCTATTGAATATCAGCCCATTTTAAACTACTGCATAAGTATAACCATTTAAGAACATGGATTCTGGAGCTGGCCATCCTGAATTTGAATCTTGGCTCCAGCAATTATTTGCTATGTGACCATGATGACAACCTCGAGGGCATAAAGATGAATCAGACAGGACCTTCTCCAGGTCTCAGATGAAAACTGTAGCTTTTTCTTGGTACATAGTAAGTGCTCAATAAGTTTTAGCTACTGTTGTTTTAATTTTACTCACTCAACAAGTATTATTGATGTTTACTGTGTATCAGGCTCTGTCTCTGTGGCTTGTGGGGATCATTGTTTTTTGTGAATCTCAAAATGAAGAGAAAAAAGTCATAACACTAAAAAAGACTTAAAATTATATACTGTCAGAGCTAAAGAAGCCCTTGGTGATCAGCTAGTCCTAAATTCTCTGAACATAGAGAAAAGGACACTGAGGCCCAGAGAGAGGTAGAACCTTGCCCATGGCTATAGGCCAATCACTAACAAAGTTAGCACTGATTCACTTATTGTATAAGTGGAAGTCCAGGGAGGTCAAAATAGCTAATGTAAACTTTATAATAATTCTGAATACCTCAGCAATCAAAAGACTCAGATCTTCTACTTAGGGGGTCTGATTTTCTGAGCCCATTTCCCTATTCATATCTTGCTACCTGCCATTGCGCCAGTTTAGACCACATGAGTCACTCTTAGCCGGTGGGCTGAGTTGATTTCTCTCCCAACTAGCTCTATCAATTCCCTGTGAAGTACTTCTGTTTTGCCATCTGTACACACCAACCAGAACAGAAAATAAATAGCCACTATAACAACTGAGTAATAGCTGTGGGAAGGGGACAACTCCAAATGCCATTAGCTTCTCAGCTTATCTTTATGCTTAGCCAAAATGATACAAAGAATTTGCTGCCATTGGTTCATTCTAAAGCAGGCAGCAAAGCTGAATTCAAGGTGTAGCTATGAGCATATCTGAAAGATAAGCACAAGTTTCCAAATGAGTAAAGCAGCAGACCGTTTTCTCAGGATGGTTTATGCCCAGACAAGAGATCTCTAGTTTCCCTGAGCCAGTGCTATAACCCGGCACAGTAACTCTCAGGCTGGGTTAAGACACAGCATATCAGCTGGCCATCATCTAATCCATGAGCTCTCAACCTGTGTGTATAGGGAGTGGGTACCCATGTATATCACACAAGAGCCTGGCAGACTTTCTGGAATGAGAGAAAAACTTGGCATGTAATTAAATTTTTAAAAATTAGAGTCCATAGCACTTCGCATATTCTCAAAGAGATCTATAATCCAAAAAGATTAATGATACTGTATTGCTACCTATTTTTCTTTTCTTTTCTTGTGTGTGTGTGTGTGTGTGTGTGTGTGTGTGTGTGTGTGTAGGGGGGTGGGGAACTAAAGTTCTGGGGACAGAATGAGTTTACCCAAGTCCACTCAATTAGTAGAGGTAGAAACCAGAACTAGAAACCAGGTCTTTTGACTCCCAAACTGGTAATATTTTCTTTCTACTATGAGAGAGAAAGGACCAAATACCTTTATTCTGTGAACTCTAAAATATTGTATTTAGCTCTTTTTTTCACTGCCCAGCCTTCCCTCAGGTGGCACTATCATGCCTACCATCCCTAACATCATTATACAATTGAGTTCTTCCTTCTCTGATTTACTTATCTTTTTTACATTCCATCTTACAAGGCCTTGCCAAATAACTTAATAAGCTTAAGAAATATATTTATGTTAAAATATTAATGATACAAATAATAAATGATTATAATTATTGATATAAATCATGTATTATAAATAAATAAATAAATAAATGGTAGAAGATTAGTCTTCCCCTTAAGAGGTCTTTGAACATGGGTTCTCCATAAAAAATGCCTTATTATTATCATCATTATTAATCTTTGTGTTGTTACTGAAATAGTCATGGATAAGAAGTAAGACACTGGAGTTCAAGTCCTAGCCCTTTCATCTCTTAACTATCTCATCCAGGAGTAGTAATTTAACTTTTCTTGGTCTAAGTTTCTTTATAGTAATTACTACCTCACATGACTGACTTGAGGATTAAATAAGCTAATGTAGGTGTGTATGTAAAATTTCTGAAATGTAGAAAACACCTATCCAATATATAAGTTTCTTGATGAAATAACTAGATTTCTGATGTTAGGTTTGCATTGCCACCATGATCAATTTTTAATTTTTTTAAATTTTATAAAAACTCACATAATGTAAAATTTACCATTTTAACCACTTTAAGGTACAAAATGCAGTGGCATTAAGTATCTGTGATAAACTTTTAGAAGACAGAGAAAAATGACAACAAAGAAGCTCAGCAGAGATTCCAAAATAGTGGCGGAATGAATGAAAGCTACACAGACCATCTCCTAGGACCAAACTGGAATTACAAATAAAATAATGACAAATTGTCAGGAAAAAATAACAGGAAAGCAGCTGGAGAGGACTCGTATAAACAGGGATGGAAAGAGGAAACTAAATTGAGTCTGGTAGGAACTGTGGAGGCATGAGAGGGCATGTTGGGAGCCCAAAGACAGCAGCTGTTTTAGCTGTGAACAACTCCCTTGGGGTTAAAATCTCAAGCCAGCTCCAGAGAGCAGAGGGCTGGGACAGAACACTAAATTAGCTACGGCCACTCACCTTGGGCTCTGGTACAGGGAGGGCAGACTGCACTGCAACTGTGTGGAGAAACTTAGGAGCTTTGAGAGCTGGAAGGGCACAGGAAGCTTTGTGCTGAATCACTCCCTCACAGAACAGTAGCCATCTTACTCAAAGAGCCCCTTTTCAGAGCCCTGGGTAGAAGCAACAGCCCCTCCCTCAGGAATTTAATACCACCCAGGCAGGCCAGAGAAATGCAAATTGAGGCTCATTAACATTGAGTCTGATAGCAAGCAAGTGCCCCACCCTCTGGAAATCCTCTTATACCTGAGGTATTCTTCATTCAGCTACAAATGAAGGCTCATCAAGTAACTGAGACTAATAGCCTTCAGGCAAAAAGCTAGTGGGTAACTGAACCTTTCCTGGGCTTAAAAATCTACCCAGGAAAGTAAGACTTGACAGTGGTGTTTAAAGTTGATCCTCCCACACTCATCCAAACCCAGTAGATGGAGCCACAACCAGTGGAACACCAACACCCACAGGGAAAATTTGGCAAGCCCCAAAACCCATTGAGACAGCCAAAATGGTGAAACAAAGAAACAAATCCAAAATGAAAGAACAAGAGAACTCTACTGAAGAAGAAATAAATGAAATGCAGTTAAGCAAGTTATCAGAGGTAGAGTTCAGAGTGATGGTAATGAGGAAGCTCAACAGCATGAGAAAAGATATAGAAACATTAAAAATCAATCAATTGGAAATGAAAAACCACCAAGCAGAAATGAAGAATAATATAGCAGAAATAAAGAACACATTGGAAGGAATAACCAGCAGGATCAAGGAAGGCAAGGATTGGATCAGTGAATTAGAAGACAGTGTAGAATAAATCACCCAATCAGAGAACCAAAAAGAAAAAAACAATTGAAAAACAGGAAGACAGCTTAATAGAACTGTGAGACAATATGAAATGTAACAACATCTGCATCATAGGAGTTCCAGAAGAAGAAAATGAGCAAGGGTTAGAGAAAATATTTGAAGAAATAGTGACAAAAAACTTCCCTAACTTAGTGAAGGAAAAAGATATTCAAGTTCAAGAAGCACAGAGAGCCCCAAGTAAGAACACAAACAGGCCCACACCATATTATTAAATTATTATTTAACAATAAATAAAATGCCAAAAATTAAAGACAAAGAGAGAATCCTAAAGGCAGCAAGGGAAAAACAATAGGTTGCCTACAAAAGAACCCCCATAAGGCTATCATCTGACTTCTCAACAGAAACACTACAGGCCAGAAGGAAATTGCATGAAGTAAACAAGGATTTGAAAAAAAAAAAAGGGGAGGGGGGGCTAAGGAAATATATTAGCACCAAACCAGCACTACAAGAAATGTTAAAAGGACTGCTGTAATTAGTAGAAAAAATAGAAAGAAAAATAAAACCACAATAAACAAAAATGGCAATATATAAGTACATATCAATAACCATAAATATAAATGGATCAAACACTATAATCAAAAGACACAGAGTAGTTGATTGGATAAGAAAGCATGACTCATATATATGTTGTTTACAAGAGACCCACCTCACAACAAAAGACTCACATAGGTTGAAAGTGAAGGGATGGAAAAAATTCTTCCAAGCAAACATAAAAGAAAAAATAGCTGGGGTAGCAATACTCATATCTAATAAAATAGACTTCAAAATGAAGGCCATAACTAGAGACAAAGAAGGCCACTACATAATATTGAAAGGATCTACCCAACAGGAAGATATAGCCTTGGTAAACATATATGCACGCAACATAGGAGCACCAAAATATATTTTAAAATTTCTGGAGGACTTCAAAGGAGAAATCGACAGTAATACAATCATAGCAGGGAACTTCAACACCCCATTGACATCACTGGATAGATCCTCTAGACAAAAAAATTAACAAGGAAACAGAGACTCTAAATGATACACTAGATCAAATAAATTTAATAGATATATACAGAGAATTACATCCCCAAACTGCAGAATTCACATTTTTTTCCAGTGCACATGGATAGTCTCAAAGATAGATCACATGTTAGGACACAAACTAAGTTTCTACAAATTCAAGAAGATTGTGGTCATATTAGGCATCATCTCAGATCACAAATAGCATGTTATTAAGCAATGAATGGGTTGCCAAGGAGATCAAGGAAGAAATTAAAAACTTCTGAGAAACCAATGAAAATGACCATACAACAACACAAAATCTATGGGATGCAGCGAAAGCAGTCCTGAGAGGGAAGTTCATAGCACTACAGGCCTACCTCAGGAAACAAGAAAAATTTCTAATTGACTATCTAATCTTACAACTTAAAGAACAAAAAAACAAACAAAAATAAAAACCCAGAGCAAGTAGAAGGAAAGAATTAGTAAAGATCAGAGCAGACATAAATTACGTAAAGACTAAAAAAACAATTCAAAAGATCAATGAAACAAAGAGCTGGTTCTTTGAAAAGATAAACAAGATTGATGGACCCAGACTAACAAGAAACAAAGAGAGAGGACCCAAATAAACAAAATCAGAAATGAAATAAGAGAAGTAACAACTAACACCACAAAAATACAAAGGATCATTAACAAACTATGAACAATTATACGTCAACAAATTGAACAATCTAGGCAAAATGGACAAATTTATAGAAATACGTAGTCTCCCAAAACTGAACTGGGAAGAGGTAGAAAACTTTAACAGACCGATAACAACTAGGAAATTGAAGATGTTCCCCAGAATCTCCCAGCAAACAAAAGCCTGGGTCTGGATGCCTTCACGGGGGAGCTTTACCGAACATTCAAAGAACTAGCAACCATTTTCCTCAAACTATTCCAAAAAAAATAAGAAGAAAGAAGACTTCCAACCTCATTTTATAAAGCCAGCATAATTCTAATTCCAAAACCAGATAAAGTCACTACAATAAAGAAAACTACAGGCCAATATCCCTGACGAACATAGATGGCAAAATCCTTAACAATGTATTAGCAAATCGGATCCAGCAATGCATTAAAAAAAATTATTCACCATGACAAACTGTGATTCATCCCAGGGACACAAGGCTTATACAATATTCACAAATCAATAAATGTGATACACCACATAAACAATATGAAACATAAAAACCATATGATCCTATCAATAGATGCTGAAAATGCATTCAACAACATTCAGCACCCATTTCTGATAAAAATAATCAGCAATGTGGGAATAGAGCGATCATATCTCGACATAATAAAGTCCATATATGAAAAACCTACAGCCAACATCTACTCAATGGACAAAAACTATAAGCATTTCCCTTAAGAATATAAATAAGACAGGGATGCCCACCCTCGCCGCTCTTATTTAACATAGTACTGGAAGTCTTAGCCACAGCAATTAGACAAGAAGAAAAAATAAAAGGGATCCAAACTGGAAAGGAGGAAGTGAAACTGTCATTATCTGCAGATGACAAGATATTGTACATAGAAAACCCTAACAACTCCATCAAAAATCTATTAGATTTAATAAACAAATTTGGCAAAGTAGCAGGATACAAAATTAACATCAAGAAATCGACGGCATTCTTATACACCAATAATGAACTCACAGAAAGAGAAACTAGAAAAACAATCCCATTTACCACTGCAGCAAAAAAATTAAGATACCTAGGAATAAACTTAACCAAAGAAGTAAAGGACCTCTTCCAGAAAACTACAGGACATTGAAAAAAGAAATAAAGGAAGATATAAAAAAGTGGAAGCACATACCTTGTTCATGGATTGGAAGAATTAACATCATTAAAATGTCCATACTACCCAAAGCAATCTATAGATTCAATGTAATCCCGATTAAAATACCAATGACATATTTCACCGAAATAGAACAAATACTTCAAAAGCTTATATGGAACGAAAAAAGACCCTGAATAGCCACAGCAATCTTGAAAAAGAAGGACTAAGTAGGAGGGATCACAATACCAGATATCAGGTTATATACTACAAAGCCATTGTAATCAAAATAGCCTGGTACTGGCACAAGAACAGGCATATAGATCAATGGAACAGAACAGAGAACCCGAAAATTGACCCAAGACATTATGCTAAATTAATATTTGACAAAGATGGTAAGGGCATACAATTGAGTAAAGACAGCCTCTTTAATAAATGGTGTTGGAAAACCTGGACAGCTACATGCAAAAAAAATGAAACCAGATTACAAACTTATACCATACACAAGAATAAACTCAAAATGGATTAAAATATTAAATGTGATATGTGAATCCATAAAAACCCTAGAAGAAAATATAGGCAACAAAACTTCAGACATCGCACACAGCAGAATTTTCACTATTACAGTGCTTAAAGCAAGAGAAACACAGGAAAAAATTAATACATGGGACTACATCAAACTAAAAAGCTTCTGCACAGCAAAAGAAACAACCATCTAAATGAAAAGGGAACCCACTATATGGGAGAGCATAATTGCCAACAATATAGATAAGGGGTCAATTTCCAAAATATATAGAGTGCTCATACAACTCAATAAAAGGAAGACAAAAAACCCAATTAAAAAATGGGCAGAGGACCTAAATAGACCTGTCTCCAAAACGAACATACAAATGGCCAGGAGACATATGAACAAATTCTCAACGTCACTAATCATCAGAGCGATTGCAAATTGAAATGACTATGAGGTATCATCTCACACATGCCAGAATGGATGCCATCAACAAATCACCAAACAAGAAGTGTTGGTGAGGGTGTGGAGAAAAGGGGACTCTAGTACACTGCTGGTGGGAATGCAGACTGGTGCAGCCACTCTGGAAAATTATATTGTGTTTCCTCAAAAATTTAAAAATTGAACTGCCATTTGACCCAGTGATCCCACTTATAGGAATATTTCCTAATAAGCCTGACATACCGATCAGAAAGAATATATGTACCCTCATGTTCTTAGCAGCACTATTTTCAATTACTATGGTCTGGATATAGCCCAAGTGTCCATCAATAGATGAGTGGATAAAAAAGCTGTGGTACATTTACACAATGGAGTACTATGCAGCTGTAAGAGAGATCTCTTATCCTTTGTGATGACATCAAGGGACCTGGAGAGCATTATGCTAAGTGAAATAAGCCAATCCAAGAAAGACAAATATCACATGATCTCACTTATTTGTGGAATATAATGAACAAAATAAGCTGATGAATAAAATAGACCCAGAGACACAGAAAGGAGTACGGTTCAGACTGACAAAACTCAGAGGAAGGGGTTGGGGGGATGGATGAGATAAACCAAAGAACTTATATGCATGTATACGTAACCAGTGGACATAGACAACAATGCTGGGGGCTTGCTGGGGGGCGGAATGGGGAGGAGAGTGTCTAGGGGTGCAAAAGGAGAAACATCTGTAACAAAGATAAATTAAAAAAATTGAGAGAAAAAAATAAAACAAAAGTTTATGTGGAACAAAAAAAGACCCCGAATAGCCACAGCAGTCTTGAAAAAGAAGAACAAAGTAGGAGGGATCGCAATACCGGATACCAGGTTATACTATAAAGCCATTGTAATCAAAACAGTCTGGTACTGGCACAAGAACGGGCATATAGATCAATAGAACAGAACAGAGAACCTGGAAATTGACCCAAGACATTATGCTCAATTAATATTTGACAAAGGTGGCAAGAGCATACAATGAAGTAAAGACAGCCTCTTTAATAAATGGTGGTGGGAAAATTGGACAACTACATGCAAAAAATGAAGCTAGAACACCAACTTACACCATACACAAGAACAAACTCAAAATGGATAAAAGACTTAAATGTGACTTGTGAATCCATAAAAATCCTAGAAGAAAATGTAGGCAACAAAATTTCAGACATCATACACAGCAGAATTTTCACTGATACAATGCCTAAGGCAAGAGAAACAAAGGAAAAATTAATACATGGGACTACATCAAACTAAAAAGCTTGTCCACAGCAAAAGAAACAAGCATCAAAATGGAAAGGGAACCACTATATGGGAGAGCATAATTGCCAAGGATACATCATATAAGGAGTTAATTTCCAAAACATATAGAGTACTCATACAACTCAACAAAAGGAAGACAGGAACCCAATTTAAAAATGGGCAGAGAACCTAAATAGATACCTCTCTAAAAAGGACATACAAATGGCCAAAAAAATGCTCAACTTCACTAATCATCAGAGATGCAAATTAAAATGACTATGAGATATCACCTCACACCTGCCAGAATGACTGTCATCAATAAATCATCAAACAACAAGCACTGGCGAGGGTGTGGAGAAAAGGTGACTCTAGTACACTGCTGGTGGGAATGCAGACTGGTGCAGCCACTATGGAAAACACTATGGTGTTTCCTTAAATAATTAAAAATGGAACTGCCATTTGACCCAGTGATCCCACTTCTAGGAATATACCCTAAGAATCCTGAAACATCAATCAGAAAGAATATACATACTTCTATGTTCATAGCAGCACTATTTATAATAGCTAAGGTCTGGATACAGCCCAAGTGTCCATCAGTAGCTGAATGGATAAAAAGCTATGGTACATATACACGATGGAACACTATGCACCTGTAAAAAAGAAAGATCTCTTATCCTTTGAGATGACATGGAGGGACCTGGAGAGTATTATCCTAAGCGAAATAAGCCAATCAAAGACAAGTATCACATAATCTCACTTACCTGTGGACCATAATGAACAAAATAAGCTGATTAACAAAATAGACCCAGAGACATAGAAGTAGGGTATAGACTGACAAACCTCAGTGGAGGGGTGTGGGGGAGGGAGGGATGAGACAAACCAAAGAACTTATATGCATGTATTTGTAACCAGTGAACATACACAACGATGCTGGGGGTGGGGGGATCAGGAGGAGGGTGTATGGGCAGGGGGAGGAGAAACATCTGTAACAAAAATAAATAAATTAATTTAAAAAAATTTTAATTCAAAAAACCGAAGCTCAGCAATTTTTAAAAAATCTATTTCCAGGGTATGGCCTATGTCACTCTTAGCACACATTCAGCTCATTCTCTGATGTCTTCTCCAGTGTCCTGCCCACTCCTGAGTCATAAAAGCAGGGATTCATAACAGATCTGCAAATCCCAATCATCATAGAATGAACACAGGTCTGGGTATCTAAGATTTAATTTAAGCAACTTCATGTGACTTACTCCTCCTTGTTTCTACTCACCCTCGATATCCTCATATCTAATGTTGTAGGATTGGACTAGATAATTAGTAAAATGCCTTCCAGATTAGACATTCTTGTAGTATAAAGGAAAGATAATAGGCTCCAGAATTACAGGGACCTGGATTTAAGCCCCAGCAATACCACTTTCTTAACTATATTAACTTGACTACTGTAATAGTTTTACGTGTCAACCTGGCTATGCTATAGTATCCAGTTGTTTAACTAAACACATACCTAGGTGTTGTTGGCAAAGGTATTTTGTAGATATCGTTAACCTTCATAATCAGTTTACTTTATGTAAAGGTTATCCTCGATAATGTGGGTGGGCTCATCCAATCAGTTGAAGGCATTAAAAGCAACAACTGAGGTTCCCTGATGAAGAAGTAATTCTGTATCAAAATTACAGCATCAACTCTGCCTGAATTTCTAGCCTTCCAGTCTGCCCTACAAATTTTGGACCTGCCAGACCCTACAACTACGTGAGCCAATTTCTGAAAACATACATATCCTATTGATTCTGTTTCTCTGGAGAATCCTGACAGATACCAGCACTCATATAAAAAAGATTTTTTTAGAGCACTTATAGTATGCTGGGGATTGTTTTAGACACTGCAGATCCTTACCCTCAAGAAGCTTAAAACTACTAATTTAATGCAGAGACACATATAATATATAATAGACATAACAAATACATGAAGAATACATCACATTAACCTTTCTAAACCACCAATTCCTTCTCTGTAAAAATGGGGTATTCAAAACGATGAATGTAAAAGGCCTAGAATATAGAAAGTCAGTAAAGGGTAGCCATTATTATGAGTCCATAATTACACTATGGTTTTGAAAAATTCATTTTGAAGAGTATTTTCTTCTAATTCTTCTATTTCTTCTATAACAAACATGTCGTAGAACAACAGTGATATAGCTGCTTTAGAAATAACAATAACAACTGGATTTGAAGTCAGAAGTCTGGCTTGAGTCTCTGGTCAGTTAATAGTGATATGACCTTCAATGAGTCAATTGGCTTCTCTGAGCCTCAGTTATTCTGTCTACAGAAAAAAAAAAAAGATAATACTTTTTCATAAGGGTTTCAGGAGGAATAAATAATATTGTGTCAATTTTCATGACTCAAGAGCAAGAATAGTGGGGGAAATGTGCTCAGAAATCTCTCTCATAACCAGAACATTTAGCTAAACAGTGGAGTGCGTTCCCTGCCCCTCACCACACCCTCATCCACTCTTTTTCCTCATTTAAGGGTTCCTATATTAGTCAATTATCAACTCAGGCTTAGTTTCTTAGTTTCTTCCCTGAAGTAATTTAAATGCAATCATGGTTAGGGACTGATTCTAACTTGTAAATAATAATTGGTCATAAATCTCTTTATTTTTATTTATTTATTTTTTTTTAGTCTTAAAACTTAATCAAGTATTGACAGATGATGTTTAGATTCAACAACTCTTGTGTTTTTGTTTTTTTTTTATTTTTTTAACTTATCTTTATTGTTGAATGTATTACAGATGTTCCTCATTTTTTCCCCACTGCCCCCCTCCTCCCCATTCCTGCCCCCCTCCTGCTTTTCCCCACACTGTTGTCTGTGTCCATTGGTTATGCATATATACATATACGTTCTTTGGTTTATTTCTTCCCACCCCCCAACCCCCCTTCCCTTTGAGGTTTGTCAGTCTAACAACCAATTTGTACTTCTTAATCCCTTCACCTTTTTCACCCATCCCCCCAGCTCCCACCCATCTGGTACCCAACAAAAGTTCTCTGTATCTATGGGAATGTTTCTGTTCTGCTTGTTCATTTTGTTTGTAGATTTAATTGTTGATAGATATGCATTTATTGCCATTTTGTTTGTTCATATTTTTTTATCTTTTTCTTCAAGAAGACCCTTCAACATTTCATATAATAATGGTTTGGTGGTGATGAACTCCTTTAGCTTTTCCTTGTCTGGGAAACTCTTTATATGGCCATCGATTCTAAATGACAGCTTTGCAGGATAGAGTAATCTTGGTTGTAGGTTCTTGATTTTCATCACCCTGAATATTTCTTGCCCCTCCCTTCTGGCCTGCAAAGTTTCTTTTGAGAAATCAGCTGACAGTCTGATAGGAACTCCCTTGTAGGTAACTAACTTCTTTTCTCTTGCTGCTTTTAAGATTCTCTCTTTGTCTTGAACCTTTTGCATTTTGATGATGATGTGTCTTGGTGTGGGCCTCTTGGGGTTCATTTTGTTTGGGACTCTCTGTGCTTCCTGGACTTGTATGTCTGTTTCCTTCACCAAGTTAGGGAAGGTTTCTGCCATTATTTTTTCAAATAGGTTTTCGATTTCTTGTTCTCTCTCTTCTCCTTCTGGCACCCCCAAGATGCGAATGTTGGCATGCTTGAAGTTGTCCCAGAGGCTCCTTACACTATCCTCATTTCTTTGGATTCTTTTTTCTTTTTGCTGTTCTGATTGGGTGTTTTTTGCTTCCTTATATTCCAAATCTATGGTTTGCTTCTTGGATTTACCTACTCTACTATTGAGTCTCTGTAAACTATTCTTTACTTCAGTTAGTGCCACCTTCATTTCTGACTGGTCCTTTTTTATGCTCTTGAGGCCCTCACTAAATTCACTGAGGTTCTCACTAAGTCCATTGAGCATCCTTCTAAGCAGTCTTTTGAACTCAGCATCTGTTGGGTTGCTTAACTCCATTTCACTTAGTTCTTTTCCTGGAGTTTTGTTCTGTTCTTTCATTTGGGACCTGTTTCTTTGTCTCCTCATTTTGGCTGCCTCCCTCTGTTTGTTTCTATGTATTACTTAGCGAGAGGTGTGGGGCTAGCTGAGACCAGATGTTGCTTGTTTGAAAGAATTTAGGAAAAGCTGAAGCAGGCTCCAAGACAGGCCAACCTATGGTAAAGCAACTGGCAACAGCTTGGGTGGACCTGAAAGTTGGGTGGGGCGGGGCCTCAGGGAGTCACCAGGGCAGGGCCAACAGTGTGAGCCAGGTTTCTGGAGTCCCAGATATGGCGGTGTCTGCCGGCCCAGGGAAGGGCTCACCAAAGGAACAAAGGCCTCTGACAGCACGTCTGTCCAGGAGAAAGCTGCCTCCCCAGCCCTCGCTCCAATGCCAAACAGCTCAGTTCTTCCCCATATGACTCTGGTGCCTTTCAAGCTGCCTCCCGCATGCCAGAGCCTGGAGGGAGCGAGTCCGAGTAAGTCCGTGCGCGGGCCCTTTAAGAGGAGCTGCCGGGGGCTCCAGCCGCCTCAGCCTCAGTTCCCGCTGGTTTTTCCAGCCCGAAGTGATGGGGATTCTCTTCCTGGCACTGGATCCCTGAGCTGGGCGCCTGGTGTGGGACGGGGACCCCTCAGTCCTCAGGGAGGACCTTCCCAGCCGAGGTGTCCTAATTTTTATCCGTCACACGTGGGTGTGGGACCAGCCCGTCCGCCTCCACCACTCCTACCAGTCTGGATGCGGCTTCTGCTTTAATTTCGTAGTTGTAGGACTTCCATTCAGCTTGATTTCAGGTGGTTTTGAATGATGGTTGTTCTGTAGTTTAGTTGTAACTTTGATGTGGTTGTGGGAGGACGCGATACCGCGTTTACCTACGCCGCCATCTTGACCGGAAGTCCATAAATCTCAAATAAAGCCTGACTTTCACATCCATGGGCATGACCTCCAGTGGGCAAACTGCTAGACTTTTTTTCTGACTCTTCCAAAAGTTACTCCCATCCTAACTTCCCAGTCACCCACACTGCATACCCACACCCCCTGTATATCCCAGAGTAGTTCTCTCAAGGAGCCTTCTGAGTCAAGAATGGTACTACTCATGGAGCAGAGGCTGCTAGACAACAAAAAAGAGCTAGAGGGATTTTTTTTGGAAGCAGATATTACAGGAAGTCTGTAGGAGTCTCTGTTTTTGTTCATTGAGGGAAAGAGAAGCCTAATCATAGAACCGCTGAAGTCTGAGAGAGAGAGGGCTTCAATGCAAACAGATCTACAGCTGCTAAAGAGTGCTCAGCAGTTGAGTGTGTCCAGTTTGTCTTTACCTGGGGAATGTCGATGCATATCTCTCTTCCTTGCCCTGTTACTCCTCCAGCCAAGCCAGACTGAGCCAATGCATCTCATTTGTTGCATAGTGACTCAAAGGCTATGAGTCTTTTCAGGTGTGTGTGATGAAAGTAAAGGTGGGCCTCTGACCTAAGGATAAAATCATAAGAAACCTCAGACTTATTTTAGCAAATCTTTGCTTTGGCACAGTGGCCCTGCAGTTATGCCCAATGAATATTTCCAGGGCTTTGGGAAATCCTAAGAAGAGTGTTGAGCCATTTGCCTTATAATCTCAGGAAGGATTTCTCCCACTAATTACGCTTAAGAAAGACACCAACAAAATGCTCTCTCACATGCTCTAACCCCATAATCTACTACCCCAATGCCAATTTCACCCCTGCATTACTAAAAATATTCATGAAACCTCATCCTTCTTCCCATTTTCTAACCTTCTGGGTAATCAATCAGGAGATCTATTTCAACCTCAGTCATTCCTCCTTCACCTTCTTTTCTCCAGACCATCACTTCAGATTTGTGTATCTTTCCACCAATGCTAACTTTCCATGGGGGAAGAGTGTCGATTTAGACCTTCCAATTCAAGTTTCCTCTTTGTTTTCCCAGGAGTGGAAGATGTGGGTCTCCTTGTTCCTTTACTTTTCTACCATAAAGTAAGCACATCTTCAAAAGACAGGCATAAATTTTGTTTTCTCAAACTCAATGTCTAAACCCATATTGAGAAATGAAAAGTAAGTGCCAGGGAATAGAGAAATATTGAGCAAGGGAAGGAAGAACACAAGCTAGGAGAAAAGTTCTAGAAGACAACCTAGGCAGAAAGAATAGACCTTCGTTCAACTACAAATATTTATTAAGTACCCACTAAGTGCCAAACACTTTTCTAGGTGCTTAAGACATGGAAAAGAACAAAATAGACCAATACACCTGTCTTTCTGGAACTCACATGCAATTGAGGAAGAAAGACAATAAGCAGTAAAGCTAATAAATAAGTAAATGATATCATATACTTGAAGATGAGAAATTATGTGGAAAATAGAAAAGTTACAACAGGGTAAAGAACATCAGGGGTACTGGATGTGGAGGCAGTTTACAGAATTAAATATAGTGGTCAGATCTTAGCAGTTTTCATCTAAACACATTTGAAGGAGGGGAAGGAGTAAGCCATAAAGCTGTCTTGGAGAAGAGCATTTCAAACAGAAAGAGCATTCCAGGCTAAGTTAGGAGCATGCCTGTTGTATACAAGAAATAGCAAGCAGGCTAGTGTGGCTGGAATGGCAAGACTGAGAGAGAGAATTGTAGAAGAATAAGTCATAGGAGTAACGACAGGAAAAGATGAGTAAATTTTTTACTTTTATTCTGAGTGGGACAGGAGGAGCACTTGTAGAATTTGAAACAAAGAACCACACTCTAATCTAGGTTCTGCTACTGAAGCACTATGTCACGTTAGGCCAGACCTGTCCCATACCATAAACAACACTCAGCATCCTTATTTATATAAATGATATGTTTGGAAAAAGTAGTTATTATCTAACAGAGTCTCTCCCCACTGCCCCCTACCTCATGCAATGGAATATTGTACTGCCATTAACAGTGATAAAAATGTATCAATCAAATAAAAACTTTAGTGGAAGCCCAACATATAAAATACACAAATGTAGCCCTGGCCAGTTTGGTTCAGCGGTTAGAGCATCAGCCCACAGTCCAGAGAGACCTGGGTTCAGTTCCCGCTAAGGGCAGGACCTCGGTTGCAGTTTGTCCCCGGCCCTGGTTGGGGTCGTGTGGGTGGCAGCCAGTCGATGTGTTTCTCTCACATCAATGTTTCTTCCCTCTCTCCTTCTCGCTCTATCTGAAAATGAATTCAAAATGTCCTCGGGTGAGGATAAAAAATAAAATAAAATACACAAATGTAGAGCTGCTTTTGTGGCAGCAAGCTGGGGTAGGAAGGAGAGGAAACATCACTTGCCCTTCATTCAAGAGATGCCTTGAGGGTATTTCCCCTAAACCCTAAGGTAGGAGGAGTAAAAATTTAAGTTTTATCTCATATCTGTGGTTTTCACCAAAACATATTAGAAACAATAAACAGAGTAAAGTTGCAGGATATAAAGTCAATGTACAAAAATCCACTGCATTCCTGTATACTAACAATGAAATTTCAGAAAAAGAAATGAAAAAATAAAACACAATTCCTTTTGCAATTGCAACAAAAAGAATAAAATACCTAGGAATAAACTTAACATAGGAGAGGAAGAACCTAAATACTGAAAACTACAAAGCATTATTTAAAAAGATTTAAAGCCCGGCCAGTGTGGCTCAGTGGCTGAGCGTCAACCCATGTACCAAGGGGTCGCCAATTCAATTCCCGGTCAGGGCACATGCCCAGGTTGTGGGTCCAATACCAGTGGGGGCCATGCAGGAGGCGGCCAATTGATGTTCTCTCTCATTGATGTTTCTATCTCTCCCTCTCACTTCCTCTCTCTCTCAAATCAATAAAGAAAAAATATTTAAAAAAATAAAAATAAAAATATTTAAAAAGACACAATGAAATGGAAAGATACTCCATGTTCAGGGATTGGAAGAACCAAAATAATTAAAATTTCCATATTACCCAAAGCAATATACAGATTTAATGCAATCCCCACTGAAATCCCAATGACATTTTTAAAAGAAATAGAACAAAAATTATTAGATTTGTATCGAACCACAAAAGACCCTGAATAGCCAAAGTAATCCTAAGAGAAAATAATGAAGCTGGAGGTATCACACTACAGGATTTCAAATTGTACTGCAAAGCAATGATAATCAAAATAGCATATTGGCTGAAAATAGACATGTAGACAAAAGGAACAAAATTGAGAGCCCAGAAATAAACTCACATGTATGTGGGAAAATAATTTTTCTTTATTTTTCTTGTTGACTGAGTAAATAATTTTCAACAAAGGAGCCAAATACATACAACAGAAAAAAGAAAGACTCTTCAATAAATGGTGATAGTAAAATTGGAAAGCCACATGCAAAAGATTGAAACTAGACTAATTTATTCCCAGATACAAAAATTAACTCAAAATCAAGTAACAACCTAAATATAAGGCCAAAAAACAATAAATTACATAGAATAAAACATAGGTACTATACTTACTGACCTTGGTCTTAGAGGAGATTTTATGAATTTGACCCCAAAGGTAAGGGAAATGAAGGTGAAAATAAATGATTGGGACTGCATAGAATTAAAAAGCTTCTACACAACAAAAGAAACCTCCAATGAAACAAAAAGACAACCAACCGAATAGAAGGAGATATTTGCAAGCAATCACTCTAACAGGGGGTTAATATTTAAAATATATAAAGAACTCATACAACTCAACACTAAATAAACAAACAATTCAATTAAAAAATGGTCAGAGAGTCTAAACAGACACTTCTCCCAAGAAGACATACAAATGGCCAACATATATATACGAAGGTGCTCATCTTCAATCACTATTAGGGAAACACATATGAAAACTACAATGAGATACCAACTCACACCTGTTAGAATGGATATAATCAAAAGACAATTAATAATGAGCGTTGGCTAGGTTGTAGAGAAAAGGGAACCCTCATTCACTGCTGGTGGGAATGTAAACTGATACAGCCACTATGGAAAACAGTATGAAGGTTCCTCAAAAAATCAAGGATAGAGCTACCATATTACCCAAAAACCCCTCTTCTGGGTGTCTACCTGAAAAAAATGGACATTTATTCACAAAAATATCTGTACCCCTGTGTTCATTGCTGCATTATTCATGGTGGCCAAGACAATGGAGACAGCAAAACTGCCCTTTGATAGACGATTGCATAAAGAAGACATGGTATATATACACAATGGAATAAGAAAAAAATGAAATACTGCTATTGTGATAATATTTCATTTATCAGTTCTGGATCTACTGTCTTGCTAGAGAGGACTTTACCATACCAAGATTATAAATATATTTACTAAGGTTTTCTTATGGGATTTTTATGTTCTCATCTTAAATATACCTGGGTATAAATAAGAAGTTCTTTTTTACAAATGGTGGTTTCCCCAAACCAGTTATTAAACAAATATGCTTTCCACCATTGATCAGAAATATAACCTTTATAATATGCTAAATTTCCAGAAATATTTGGATTTATTTTAGCACATTCTATTTTGTTCCACTGATTTATGTATTCATTTCCCAGTATCAAACTGTTTTAATCTTTATAGCTTCATAATATTTTTTTAAAATAAAATATCTGATAAGGCTGACCTCATCCTGTTCTCCCTCCCTCACTGTTCATGTCTACCATCATATTACTGTTCTACTTCAGAATGTATCTGGATATTTTCATATAAAATTTAGTAGCATTTTTTTCATATTCCCTCCAAAATCCTTGCCAATATTTCTATTGTAAATCACATTTAATATTATATTAAAATATTAGAATACAGTAGTATCTATCCATTTACTTATGTCTTCTTTTAAAACCCTTTTTTTCTTTGTATAGGTTCTGCACATTTTGTGTTTATTCCTACGAATTTTATTTATTTTTTGTTTACTATTATGAATAAGATATTATAATATATTTTCTATCTGATTGTGGATACCAAAGCTATTGATTTTATATAGTAAATTTGTAATGAGCCATGTTACTGAATTATCTTCTTGCTTTGAATAGATTTTAGTAAGATATCTTTTGGAGTATTCAATATCATATATCTGCAAATGAAACAAAGGTAATTTTAAAATATTTGTAACTTTTATTTCTTCTTCTAGTCTAATTGAATTGATTAATACATCCAGAACACTGTTAAATAAGTTGCTTTCATGTACTATTCCTTTTAATGAAAATAATTTTAATGTTATACCATTAAGAATAATACAAGTGTATGTGTGGTATGGACCCACATATTCCTTTATTTTAGAAATCAGCAATGCATGTTAGATTTTGTCCATTGCGATTTGAAAAACTGTTGTGACATCACATACTTTTTCTCTTTTGAGCCATTAACATGGTGCATTATGTTAATATATTCCTAATTATTAAACCATTATTGCATCTGTGGAATAAACTCTACTTTGCCTTAATATAATTAATCCAGCAATACAAAGTCTACAGTCCTTTATTCACAATTACAAAGTTCAAAACTCTTTGAAAGCCAAAAACAGCTCATCTGGAAGCAAAATCTGATCTGATCTGATGTAAGATTATATATAGACTTTATTTCAATTAGTGTTACTTTTTATATGTTTTGCTACTGCAATATTAATGCGTTTGAATACGTGATGTTTCTCTAGACCCCAATGCAAAGGTTGCGTAACAGACAATGAAGGCACCGTGTTACATTTCTAAATTCAAAACATTCTAAATTCTGAGACACATTTGGCCCCAGCGGTTATACACAAGGAACTGCATACCTGTAATGCATGATGGAATACAGGAGGAGAGACTAGAGGTAGATGAATCAGTCTTTGATCTGGACCTTGAATGCTGAGTTGTAATTTGCATGAGAAAGAAAGAAATGCATTCCCTTAAGAGGCATGAAAAGACTTGGTATTTTTTGAGAAAAGTGAGTTCAGTGTGGCTGGAGGGTAGGATGTGTGGAGGGAAGGACTAATGGGAAATGAGGTTACACAGATGAGCTTGAAACAATTTATGAAAGCTCTTACATGCTAAGAAGTGTGAACTAAATAATCTTGTATCTGAAATGTTTCTATAATATTTTGAGGGTGGGGATGGGGATGGAGGTAAGGGTTGTGGTAGGGCAGAGACAGGAGTTAGATCATGAGAAGAAATGAAGTAAAAGCACACTTTCTGAATACCCAGAGAAATAAAAATGGCAAATTCTACATCCAGAAGAGAGGAATCAACAATCCCAGCCTTCCAAAGAAGTCTAGAATAGTTAAGACTAAACTCAAAAAAGTAGATGCCAAGCTATTGTTGCTTAGATGGAGTAAGCCCTATCTAACCTAATAAAAAATGGGAGACACCATAGAAAAGAATTAGGGCTGAGTAAGATTTTCAAGCATCTAAGCTTTGGAAAATTGCATTGAAATATTGTGCAGTATAAGAAGAAAATTGACAAACATGCTTGAAGATACAATATAGTGGCATTCAGAATTCAAATATGCCAAAATTCAAATTCTATTATTTCACATCACTGAGTCTGAATTTCCTCATATATAAAAAGCAGATGATAAAATTATTTGTATATGGTTCTTGTGAGGATGAATTTATATAAATCAGAAAAATGTAATCTTTGTGTTTGCAGCTACATTTGGGGGAAAATACTGTTAGCTAGATTGTCATCAAATATGAAAGATATGTTCACGATGGTCTGCCTTAAAATATAGTTTCATAATGTGCTTTACAATCTTTTTGGTGTTCTCTTAGGGGCACTTTAAAAGTAGGCAGTCATTTTCCAGATAATCTGAAATTACTGGATTTTCAAAAAAATGAGAACATTTCTTTTTTATTAACTTATTTTATTGTTGACTGTATTACACATGCCCCTCCTTTTCCCCCTATTGACACCCTCCTTCCCATCCCCACCCCCCTCCTGCCTTCTCCACACTATTGTCTGTGTCCATTAGTTATGCATATATGCATATAAGTTCTTTGGTTTATCTCTTCCCACCCCACCTCCCCCCTTCCCTTAGAGGTTCCTCAGTCTAACAACCAATTTGTACTTCTTAATCCCTTCACATTTTTTTACCCATTCCCCAAACCCCCCTCCCACCTGACAACCAACAAAAGTTTTCTGTAACTATGAGTCTGTTTCTGTTCTGCTTGTTCATTTTGTTTGTAGATTCAATTGTTGATAGATATGTATTTATTATCATTTTATTGTTCGTATTTTTTATCTTTTTCTTTAAGAAGACCCTGCAACATTTCATATAATACTGGTTTGGTGGTAATGAACTCCTTTAGCTTTTCCTTGTCTGGGAAACTCTTTATATGGCCATCGATTCTAAACAATAGCTTTGCAGGATAAACTAATCTTGGTTGTAGGTTCTTGCTTTTCGTCACTTTAAATATTTCTTGCCACTCCCTTCTGGCCTGCAAAGTTTCTTTTGAGAAATCAGCTGACAGTCTTATGGGAGGTCCCTTGTAGGTTACTAACTGCATTTCTTTTGCAGCTTTTAAGATTCTCTCTTTGTCTTTAAACATTTGCTTTTTGATGATGATGTGTCTTGGTGTGGGCCTCTTGGGGTTCATCTTGTCTGGGACTCTCTGTCCTTCCTGAACTTGTATGTCTGTTTCCTTCACCAAGTTAGGGAAGTTTTCTGTCATTATTTTTTCAAATAAGTTTTCAATTTCTTGTTCTCTCTCTTCTCCTTCTGGCACCCCCATGATACAAATGTTGGTATGCTTGAAGTTGTCCCAGAGGCTCCTTACACTATCCTCATTTTTTGGTATACTTTTTTCTTTTTGCTGTTCTGATTGGGTGTTTTGTGTTTGCTTATATTCCAAATTGCTTTTTTGCTTCTTGATTTTACCTACTCTACTATTGATTCCCTGTAAACTATTCTTTATTTCAGTTAGTGCGTCCTTCATTTCTGACTGGTCCTTTCTTATGCTCTTGAGGCCCTCACTAAGTTCATTGAGCATCCTTACAACCAGTGTTTTGAACTCTACATCTGTTAGATTGCTTATCTCCATTTCATTTAGTTCTTTTCCTGGATTTTTGTTCTGTTCTTTCATTTGGGACATGTTTCTTTGTCTCCTCATTTTGGCTGCTGCCCTGGTTTGTTTTGATATATTAGATAGAGTTGCTATATCTCCTAGGCTTCCTGGGGTGGCCTATTGTAGTAGGTGTCCTGTAGGCTACAGTGGTACAACCTCCCTGATCACCCCCAGCTAGGCCCTTGAGGTACACCCCTTATGTGGATTATATCCCCTTCTGTTGTAATTGAGTCTTAATTGCTGTAGGCACATCAATGGAAGGGATTTACTCAGGCTGATCAGCTGCAAGGACTAGCTGTGCCCACTGACCACTGACCTCTGACTACTTTGGAGGACCAGCTGTGCAGGGGCCCACCACACAGAGAAAGACTTACTTCAGCAGGGCTCTGGTACCCACTGAGTCCACTCCTTGAGTGTGTCACTTGTGGAAGTGGTTGGATGCTAGTGCTTCCATGTGATCTGAGGCTGTCCACTGGGTGTGCTGGCTCTGGGGAAGGTCAGCCACTACCTGCGTTCTACCTGGAGCCACCAGGCATAAGCTACAAAGTTATCTGCAGACGGCTGCTTCTTGTGTTGAGCTTGGAGATACCCAGGCAAAGCCAAGTTGTGAACCAAGGCTGGCTGCCCCTAGTACTGGGCCTTGGACCACTTAGTGAGAGATACGGGGCTCACTAAGGCCAGATGCTGCTTTTTTGAGAGAATTTAGGAAAATCTGAAACAGGAGCCAAGACAGGCCATTCCTATGGTAAAGCCTCTGGAAACAGCTTGTGTGGGCCTGAAAGTTGGGTGGGCCAGGGCCTCAGGGAATCACCAGGGCAGAGCAAACCATATGAGACAGGTTGCTGGAATCCCAGATATAGAGGCTCTCTGCAGGCCATGTGAGGGACAGGCTCACTAAAGGAACAAGGGCCTCCACCAGCATGTCTGTCTGGGAGAAAGCTGCCCTACAGCTCTTGCCCCAATGCCAAACACCTCAGTTCTTCCCCGTATGTCCCTGGTGCTTTTCAAGCTGCCTCCCCCATGCTGGAGCCTGGAGGGAGTGAGTCTGAGTAAGTCTGTGTGTGTGGGGGGGGGGTGTGGGGGGTGGCTTTAAAAGGAACTGCCTGGGGCTCCAGAAGCCTCAGCTTTTCTCAGCCTCAGCCTCCCTCAGCCTCAGTTCCCACTGGTTTTTATAGCCAGAAGTTATGAGGACTTCTCTTCCTGGTACTGGAACCCTGAGCTGGGGGCCTGATGTGGGACTGGGATCCCTCATTCCTCAGGAAGGACTTTCACAGCCGAGGTATCCCTCCTGATTTTTATCTGCCACATGTGGGTGTGGGACCAGCCAGTCCATGCCTCCACCCCTCGTACCAGTCTCAATGTGTCTCCTTCTTTAATTTAGTAGTTGTAGGACTTCCATTCAGCTCAATTTCAGGTGGTTCTGAATGATGGTTGTTCTCTAGTTTAGTTGTAATTTTCATGTGGTTGTGGGACAAGGTGAGTATCTTGCTTACCTACGCCACCATCTTGACTGGAAGTTCTGAGAATGTTTCTTAAACAGTCTTATATATTATATAAGAGTATCTTAGTCTGTATTTATATAAGTATATATAATGTTTATACATATTTATATAAATATAGAATGTGTATATATGAGAATGTCTTAAATATTCTGTATTTATGTCTTAAAATACAGATAAGAAGGTGTCTCTGCAATTCACTCTCCTTTCCACTACTGCACCATGAATGTTGTGCTCATTTGGCCCTTTGCCAGCAGTTTTATAGATCTGAAATGTGACCTTCTCTACCAGAGTCAGCTGCATGACAAACATATTTTTATCACTTTCACTCTGATTGTTTCTCTATCTTGGAACAACCCTGCTAGGCGAGTGTGTTTTCCCTAGCCTCATTAGAATTTTGATGAACACAGTGTTATAATTCTTCCTACAGAAGTTTCATCCTTTCTCCCTCTACAAAAAGAAAGTTGCTCTCTGAGATGCACAGAGTGTTGATTAAATAAAAATAAAGTAATGGTAGGCTAGGTGATGGTAGATATTGGTGCCATAGAGATGAGCAGAATAGTTCCCCTACTGGCTCAAACCATCCACCTATGTCCCTACTCTCAGGCTAGTGAAGAAGAAATTGTAATAAATGAGACAGATTAACAGAGAAAAATATTTCATACAGTGTGATAAGTGTAAAGATGAAGATAAGCACAGAGTGTTATGGGAACACATTTGGGAGAACTCAGCCCAGAAGGAGTAGCACAAGATAGAAGTGATAAATGAAGATTTCAGGAAGGACATAGAGACCACTTGAAAGATGAGCAGAAGTTATCAATTCACAAGGGACTATTCAGACTAGGGTGAGGTAAGAGTACTCCAGGCATTAGTAGAGCCTAAGCAAAGATAAAATCAAATAAGAATACTAGAGTCAAAAGCTTCAGTGGATTGAAGTAGGAAGATGCCTGGAGGAAAGCAAGGTTTAGCATCAAGGAGATACTTAAAAGACATGCCAATAAACCCAGAGAGCAATTATGATATGCCTAAACAAGGGATGCATGCAGTAAAACTGTGGTGGGCAAACATACCCTGATAGAAGTATAGTGCATGCATTTGGGGAAGGTAAGTAGACAACAAGGAAATTAATTAGGAGTCCAAGTAAGAAATCTTGTGGGCCTGAACCAAGACATGACAGAAGAATCAGAAGTAGTTGAAGTTGCTCCCTGTACTATCTAGAGCCCAAAACTTAGCTGTCAGGTTAGGTGAGCACAGGGTTGCCAAAAACACTTATTGTACCCATTGCATTTCAGATGTTATAAATATTATATAAGGAAGTTTCACAATTCCATCTGTCCACTTTTCTCATTTGTTTTCTTATATTAGCCATCAGTCAAAGGCTTCTGGAATTTTTCCCCATAGAGACCTCAAATGCCAAAATTCCCTTCATTGGAGGTGCCCTCTCTTAGTGGAGTGAGTCAGTTCTGCTCCTATCAAGCCTGACTATAAAACCAAATTAAAACAATCAGATAAACCTGGTTTGGGTTGGCTCTGGAAACATTCCTGATGTACCCCTGGTCCTGCTTCTCTTGCTAAGCTCTGCTACCCATGACTTCCTTGGATTTTGGATTCTTGTTTTGACATGGTGTTATTTATTGATCACCTTCTTTTGGCTCTGATGATCCAGCTTTTGGAATGACGATGGGCTTTTGAACATGATTGACCCTTCCTTGTTGTGAACCTCCTCTAATCCTAAAACTTCTGGCACTCCTTCCTTGCCTACCTCCATAGTACCCACCATTTGAGAAGTAAAATTGTTCACTTGAAAAAGCCTGGTAAAATTTCCCTTAGCAAATCTGAAGGTATTTGTTTGGAGCAGTGTTCCCCGAATTGCATTCACTAGAACACTAGAATTCTGGAAAGTATCAAAGAGTATTCCATGAACAGAAGGTTCCACAGTCAAATATGTTTGGAAAAGCCTGAATTTACTAGTCTTTCTATTGATATTCATAATAACCAACACATTTTATTTTTTTTCCTTTATTTATTTTTAGAGAGAGAGAAAGGGAGAGGGAGAGGGAGAGAGAGACAGAAACATAGATGAGAAAGAATATCAACTGGCCGCCTCTTGCATGCCCCACACTGGGGATTTGGCCCACAACCTGGGCTTGTGCCCTGATGGGGAGTCGAAGCAGCGGCCTCTTGGTGCGTGGGTCCTGGGTCGATGCTCAGCCACTGAGCCACACCAGCCAGGCTAACCAACACACTTTAATGACTCTGAGGAGTCTTTTCATAAACAAATGCGTTTAATGTCTAGCCCAGTACTTACAAGCTTACTTGGCCAAGGAAACATTTTGATTCTCACAGAATATCTATGAAAATCTTGTAGTATATTAAAACTGGGGGAGCCCAGGCTGATGTAGCTCAATTGGTTGGGCACCATCCCATGCACTCAAAAGTTGCCCGTTTGATTCTTGGTCAGGGCACATGCCTGGGTTTTGGGCTCGATCCCCAGTGGAGGGCATGCAGGAGGCAGCTGATCAATGTTAAGCACATCGATATTTCTCTCTTCTCCCTTCCTCTCTCTCTAAAAATCAATAAACTATTCTTGAGGAATATTAATTACACATTGGTTTGTTTCAGTGTCTTTTGAAATGTAAGAAAACTGTATGTAGAAAAGAATAGAGGTTTGGACTCAGGCAGTGGAGCTGGCTTCCAGCCCTTATTCCCCAATTCACTGCTTGCTCCCCAATTATCTGAAATTTCCCCCCATCTGTAAGAGTAACAAAAAATATTAACAATAACAATAAAATGCTTATTTACTGAGAGCTGACTACATGCTAGATAATTGTTTTGAGTTATAAATTTCTTTGTAAATGTCAATTGTTATTACAAACAGTACCAAAGATTTTCATTTGTAATTCCAATTTCTTCATCCCACTTCTTTTCCCTGGGATAACAAGGCTTTGAGGTAATCTATCTTAGTAACCTCATTATTTAATTTGAGTGACAGAGTCAGGCTTTGATCTTGACAAGCTCAGTGTTTCTGCACAGTAGATATTATTTATTATTGTCATTGTAATAGTTGATGAGACTGAGAGAGGTTAATTAGCCCACCCTTATACTAGTAAGTGGTAAAACTAAGAAATGAATCAAGGTAATTATTGACTTCTATAGCTATGCTCTCAACCACTATGCTATATGGCTGCCTACAATACTTCGTAGTACAGGAAACTCCTATTCATTCCATGTGGCCCAGTTCAAGTAGCTATCCCTGAGTCCTAAACCCTCCTTTGGCTGGGCTCCTAAGGCTTTATAATAGGCAGCTGTAGGGCTTTGAACTCAGATACACTTAAGGTAGAAATCTGGCTCTGTCACCTACTACCTGTGTGATATTGAACAAACCATTTTAGTTCTTTGAGCCTATTTCCTCATCTGTAAAATGGTACATACAGTACTTACATTGCTAGCTTGTTGCAAAGATTCCACTGAGTCATGCTGGTCCAGCATAGGTTTTAAACATTTATTTTTTACCCTATATGACATTTGATTTATGGGCAGTAGGAATGCTGCTGCTCAAGCCTAACTCCAGATCAAGTAAAGCAGCATTTCTGAGGGGTGGAGCCCACACATTTATGTTTTAAAAGCACTTACATTATTCTAATGAACATCTAGTCTTGAGCATTGCTGACTTAATATATGTGTGTAAGATTAATTGCTATACTGTATGGTTAAGATCTTGAATTCACACTGGAATTTATTTATTTGTTTATTTGTTTGTTTTTGCCAAGTGAACCATTTTTGGAAACTCATGCTTTCTACCTTTGGTTGCTGTAGTTTTGGGAGAGTAATACTGAAGTGTGAGTGGTAGTCGGGTTAGAATCTTAACAGGCAGGGGCTATTACAGGAGAGGCAGATTGCATGTGTCATCTCTGCTTGGCTTGTGTCTTAGTTTCCATCATCAAGTTCTCATCAGAGCTGTACCCCAGCCTAACCCTTCAATGTAGCATTAAACATTGTGACCTCAGCCCCTTATCTAAAAGTTGTTAGGTATTTACATCATTTTGTAAGGGAGGAAAAGGATGAGGGTCAAAGGGAGGTGACTTACCAAAGCCATGCAGTGAGGAAATGGCAGAATTTTAATTTGAGCACAGCTATATATGACTCTAAAACTTTTCAGTTCCTTCCATTTGTGGTACTGTACTACTTCACCAAAAGAAAACTGGGGAGAAGAGCTTCCTGGTCAACAAGCATTTATTAAGCACCTCACATTTGGACTATGAGCTTTATTTAATTTGTTTTTAATGTTCATGACAACTGCATGGGGTAAATATTTTAATTGTCTTTATTTAACACATGGGAGAACTGAGGCCAGAATTTTGTTTTTCCCAATAACAACAATTTGCTTATTGATATGGCTACTAGAAATTAATGTCCTCATTAAAGGTATAGACAAATCAAGGGCTTATAGGTGTTGCCAAAGGGTAATCTAATCTTGTATTTTTCCTACTCACAACATGTCAGTGGCTCAAAGTTGCCTTTAAGATTAAGTCTATAATCCTTTATGTGATTTACAAAACCCTTGGCTTTCTCCCTGTCTCACTGCTCCTCTCTCTTGCTTTCACATTAATTTATTTCAGCCAGGCTGAACTACCTGTTTCACTTCTGGGTCTCTGTAAATGCTGTTCCTACAGCTTAGAATGCTTTTTACAACTGCCCCCCACCATGTCTGAGTGTCTTCACCAATTCCATCAGGCCTCCAAACTATTACTTCGTTCATTTGACAAATAATTAATGAAAATCTACTGTGTGCCAGACTCTATAGGGAGAAACATAACTCCCAAATATGAAAAAAAATGTATGTTTATGTTAGTGATACATGATATGAAGTGAAGTGTGATAAAAATTATATGTATATGGAATAGGATTGCAATTTTAGATGGAGTAGCCAGGGAAGACCTTCTTGGTGACCTTTTAGTAAATACCTTAATAAATTGGGGGAGCAAGCCCTTACAGGCATCTGAGTAAAGAGCATTCTAGGTAGAGGAAACAGCCCAGTATAAAAGCCTTGAGGGAGATTAGAAGAACAGTCAGAACTAATGTGGAAGTGTATTAGGAGATGAGGTTGAAAAGGGCACAGGGACTAAAATCACGCAGGGCTGTGTACAAGAGTATAAAGACTTTGACTTTTATTCTATGTAAGATGAGAAACTGTTATAGAGTTTAAATCACAGAAAGTGACATAATCTGACTTACACTTTAATAGAATCCCTCTGGCATTGAGAAAGGACTGAATGTGGTATAAGGATGGAAGTAGGAAGACCAAACTGGAGGTATAGGATCTAGGTGGGAACAGTAAAAGTTGTATGAAGTCATCAGATTAAACATCACGTCTTTCAAAAAGGGAAATGGGGGACATCTTTATAGTGTCAACAATAAATTTAAATAAATAAATAAATAAATAAATAAATAAATAAATAAATAAATAAATAAATCAAACAAACCTTGTCTGACTTCCCAAGAGTGGAGTAGATTCCGCCCTCTTCTGGCTTCCACAAGCTCCTGTCTCAAATCACTGGGCTTATATCCTGCCTATCTCTCTCTTTTTCTTTTATCAAGCCCTTTCCCTATCATGTGAGATCCTTGAGGTCATGACAGGGATTTTATAAACAATTTTTTCTCCTAGTAAATAGCTCATAATGCTCAATATATATTAAATGAATAAAAGAATGCCAAAAATAAACAGTAGAGGTTAGAACAGGTTAGGAGGTGAAATCCTGGTATAATCCTTCTACCATCATCAGCTGAGAGCACAGATCCAGAGAGCCATCCCACCAGCCTCTGTAGCAATAACAATGGCTCTGGGTCCTGGATCAATTATTTTTCTCTATTTTGACACCCAATCATTTAAGGATTAAACTATCTTTACCATTCTAAACCTATCTCCAATACATTTTTTTGCTTGGTGACATCCTTGATCCTGCCAGTGCCTAGAGCTCATCTTGCTGCCTCCACTATGTATTCCCAGCACTTGCTTTAAGTTCTGCTCAGTAGTACTTGTATACATGACCAACACATAGCAGGCAGTATGTGTCTGCCTCTCACCTTAGAGTGTTAACTTCTCCAAGGCAGGAACTCTACCTTATCTGATTTTTGTTCCACCTTAGGTACCTTGTACCCCTCAAAACTGGTTTTTGGTCATCCTTATTAGAGAATTCCAATGCACCTTAACATATTAGTCTCTGAATGAAAACACTTTAAAATAGACTTTTTATTGAAATATGACACACATAAAAAAAGTGCACAGGCCATGACAGTACAGCTTTAATAATGTCCTAAAAGTGAGTGAATGCATGTATTTAGCACCTATATTAAGAAACAGAGCATTACCATCATCCTGGAAGTCCTCCTTTAGCACCTGCCTAGTGATAACCTATATACCTTCCCAGAGGTAACCACTGTCTCAACTTCTATCACTGTAAATTAGTTTTGTCTGTTTTTGAAATTTTCACAAATAGAATTATACAATTTGTACTCTTTCGTGTCTGGCTTCATTTGCATAACTTTTTGGTCATGACTCATTCATGGTCTTGTGAATAGCAGTGCTTTATCATCTTCATTGCCATGTACCATTTCATTGTATGCAATGAAATGAGTTGCATTTATTTATACACTATAACTATATATTTTTAATTTACAAATACATTTGCAAATATTAATTTATTTTATCCTAGCAACAACTAAACAAGGTAAATATTTTCATTAGCCCCATGTTAGAATTGAGGAAACACAGCACAGAGAGATTAAGCAACTTGCCTATAGTAACATAGCAGAATCAGGAAGAAAACATTTAATCTTGACTAGATGCTCATTTAACCCAGAATTTCAAAAACTTATCTGAGTGAAGAACTTTGTTTTTGTATCACACCTGTCAAGTCTATGTAGCACAGTCTTGGGAATGTTGAACTCAATGGTTTAAAGGTCCTTACAGCTCTAACAGTTCTAAGAGTGGGGACTAAACTGTAGAATAAAGAGTAGCAGGCTTGGAATCAGACCCTGCTATAGCTTTTATTCCACTAAAACTGCCTGTGTTTTTGGGCAAGTGACTCTCTCTCTAGGTCACAGAGGTCACATATATATAGGAACAATTAAATGCATTTTGAGAGCCCTTATATTCCGAGATTCATAGGATGTAACTGAGAATCACCATCTGGAAAGAAAGAAATTTTGGATTTGGAAGAAATATTACAAATATCAAAAGTAAGAAACCCCCTTCAGTCTTGAATTAATTCCACATACCTCATCTCCCAAATCCCACAAATTAGTCTATGACTATAAATAAAAACTGATAAGTATAAGGGCAGCAATAAAACAACACTTCATTTGGATCCCAACTCAGCCACTTAAATAATATTTGTTAAACTACTTAACTTCTCAGAGCCTCTGTTTCTTCTTTTTGCAAAACATAGATAATTCCTCGGGAACACTACTGAATATAGTCCCTTAGGGTATGGCTATATGCTCATTTAAAATTTACGTGTGTGTGTGTGTGTGTGTGTGTGTGCGTTTTCCTTAAAGGAAGAAGGGGGACAATAGAGATTGTTGAACAATGAGCAGACTCTGCCACAGTCTACCTCCTGCCAACTTCTTCACTCACATAAAATATATGCAACTCCTCCCCAAGAGAGATAATCCAATGCTCTATCTAGTTACTGCATCTGTGTCAAAGTCCAAGTCTCTGGGTAACTTGTAACCACCTCCTTCAACTCCACATATGGCTTTCCATGATTCAGAGATATGGCTCCCCATGATCTAGTAACATGTAAACTAAATGATAAATTATCTGTCCCTTGTCCATACCCTAAAAACAATGTTGAACTAGAAACAGATTAACAACAATAGAACATCCCCTTTAGGAAAAGAAAGCATGAGAAATACACAATAAACACTGCTTTATAACAATTAATGAATCTTGCTTGGCAGGAATTGCAAAAACTCCCTGCCCTGATAGGAGAGTTACTTCCTGAGTTAGATACAAGTTCTCTTCTTTGAGGAAAAACTCTCTTGTCTATTGTTTACCATTGCCCCTGACTTTGCCCTCTGACAAGTTTGTTTGTTTTTTCACTTGTTTGTTTGTTTGTTTTTGCTTATGAACCCCCATAGACACATACAAAATGACTGAATAGCATTAGAAGCTGGATCTTCTATAACTTTCCAGTGTATATTCCATGTATCATATTGCCCTCCCCCAGAGAGGGAGAGTGTAAAAAAAGAGAAGGTTCTTTTTAATTTATCATTATTGTTGAAATATGACACACATAAAAAAAGTGGCCTGTTTGGCTCAGCGGTCAGAGCGTCAGCCCATGGACCAGAGAGTCCTGGGTTCAGTTTCCGCTAAGGGCACGTACCTCAGTTGCAGTTTGTCTCCAGCTCCATTTGGGGTCGTGTGGGTGGCAACCACTTGATGTGTCTCTCTCACATCGATGTTTCTCTCTCTCTCTTCCTCCTTCTTTCCCTCCCGCTCTATCTGAAGATCAATGCAAATATGTCCTCAGGTGAGGATAAAAAAAAAAAAAAAAAAAAAAAAGAAAGTATTACAGATGTCCCTCCTTTTTCCCCATTGACAGCCTCCTCCCTACTCCTGGTCCCTACTGACTTCACTGCACTGTTGTCTGTCCATTGATTATGCATATAAGTTCTTTGGTTTATCTCTTCCTAACCCCATCCCCTTCCCTCTGAGGTTTGTCAGTCTGTTCCCTACTTCCATGTTTCTGGATCTATTTTGTTCATCAGCTTATTTTGTCCATTATATTCCACAAGTAAGTGAGATTATGTGATACTTGTCTTTCTCTGACTGGCTTATTTCACTTAGCATAAAACTCTCCAGGTCCATTCATGCTTTCAAAGGACAGAATTATCTTTATGGTTTTGGGGACAGCTTAAATATCTTACATGCTCAACCTATATATTATAATTCTAGGAGGCAAGAGCAAACTTAAGGTATAAGATTGGTTGTCTGTAATATATGAATTCTAGAGAACTGACCAGTCGTCCAGCCCTACATCACATTGTAGAAACATCTGGACAATTAAATTAGGACCTAAACCCCCAAGATGCTATCTGAGCATACCTTATGACTGTCACTGTTGTTATTATAGTTCACTGGGTAGTGTTTATAGCACAGCATTATTATTAGACATTTCTTCTGTCTCCAGGCACTATGGCATTGCAATGGATTCCTCAAGGAAGGGCTTGGCTGGCGAGACTGAGACAAATTACCAGTGTATTTACAACCTTTGCTCTCTTTGACACCAAAGGTTTTGTGAATGAGCCAAACTAACTTTCAACAAGGGCATGGTAGTCTGGCTCAATAGTGTGGCCAGGCATTTCCACTTGACAGGGCTCCATTTTCACAAGGATGATGAATTGAAGAGCCCACCATCACTGTAGTCCTTCCCCTTGTGATTGATATTCTGTTTCCATCCTGCTCAGCCCTTGGCACCTGCTTGAAGCTCCTCTCCTGATGTCAATGACAAGAAATAGTATGAGATCGCTGAAGTCATGGCAGCTTCCTCTGTTCTTATGCTTCTCTTTTCAAAAGTGAGGTGGAACACACAGGATCATGGGGAAAGAAAGTACTAGCTATTCATTGTTTCAACAGAAACATCTCTGATTTCCCTGTAGATCAGAGAAATTTTGTGGATCCTAGTGAGGATTCACAGATCACCTCTTCCACATACCACCTGTTCCACATACCCTCCCATAGTTCACACCATTCTATCCTCATATCGAAAATGCCTTCCACACCCTCTACTCCTGACCACTCTTTTACCAGGAGGCTCTTATTCATCTTTCAAGGTCCATATCAAAGTTGTTTCCAGGAAAAATATATCTCTCCTCCATGCTTCCAAAGCCTTATGCTGATACTTGTCAGTCGTCTTTGTATTCTACTTCATTGTGTACTACTCTTACTTTTTCTATTGAAACATCTATTTACAAACTGAGTTGAACAGAGTTCCAAAGGGAAGTGATCTTCAAACTTTTATGCTTTGTAAATGTAAAATACATCTTACATTTGACCTAGTTTCACACATATAACTGAAAAAAAAACTTTCATACCTACTCACTGCATGTTTGTTGCATCCTGAGATGTTATTTTCTATTTTATTCTATTCCATTTTAGTTTTTCAAGTGCTAGCCTTGACCCAGGAAATGAATTTTAAGGCTACAACTGGGTTGCAAACCACAAAGCATCATTTTTAGGGTCTCCTAGTAGCATCTGGAAAGAATGAACTCTAGACTTTCCACTCCATTTGGACCAGATCTTTTCTTTGTTTTCCAAATCAGACTTTCAGGTATGATTTTTCTTTTTTTTTTTTTTTCTTTATTGATTTTAGAGAGAGGGAAAGAGATAGAAACATCAATGAGAGAGAACATCAATTGGCCACCTCCTGCATGCCCCCCACTGGGGATTGGGCCTACAGCCTGGGCATGTGCCCTGAGCAGGAATTGAACCGGTGACCTCTTGGTGCATGGGTCAATGCTCAACAACTGAGCCACACCAGCCAGGCTGATTTTTCTTTAAAGAACAAGTTTCAATGTTTAAAGAGAAACAAAAATAGAAAACCACTAGAATCCAAGCCCCTGGAAGACTGCTGAAAGCCAGGGAGTCGGATGTAGAACTCAGAGCCAGTCTTTGGCACTTACTGGCTATCTTAATCCTGCCTGATGTTGTTTTAATCTTACACTTTGACTAAGGTATATGTTTTTGTCTTCCTTGATCCTTAGCTTACAACAACACATTTGAGTAGATATTATCATTGTCACTTTTCAGATAAGGAAACTGAAGCTCAGGGTGTTGAAGTGACTTGTCCAAGATCACATAGCAAAGCCAGGAATAGAGTCCAGTAGTCCTGATTAAATTTTCTGTTAGAGTCCCTACCTATCTAACTGTGGTTTGTTGAGCAATGTAATAGCAAGTGTGTGGTATTTAAGAGCAATTTAAATTAGGTTTAAATACTGTCTTAGCCACTTTCTAGCAGAGGGAACTTGGTAATATCACCTTACCTATCTCAGACCCAATTCATAGATCTGTAAAATCATTAATAATATTTACTTCACAGGAAGTTTTTTTTTATGATTAATGTGGCCATGCATGTGAAGTATCTAGTATATAAGTAAAATATAGTAAGTGCTTAATAAATGGCCAAAAATATTATCACATTGGGACTCTTTCTATCATACAATATAAAAATTATACCCAACCAGTAATGAGGGGGCAACAGCACCCAGATAATGCAGCCCATAGAGATAAGCCTCTCAGGGCACAGATCAGGGTAGAGGAGGGCACAGAAGATATCTAGGAGAGCCAACACAGAATAACTAGCACAAATGGGGTACAAGCACTTTCAGTTCTGAGACATCTAATCTGTTTCCCTAAAGTTCTGAAGACAGTGTAAATTACAGACTGTAAAAAAAAAAAATTATCTCAGGGACAGAGGTGCTGAACAATTCAACTCTGCTGGCCTCATTGTATTAATAATCAATTTATCATTCAAACATGAGTCTTTATAGAGTCTTAATTGAATCCATGACTCTGCCTTTCAAAACCATTTATTTTATCCATTCTCTCTGCCAATTGCCTGGCCACCAAAATTATCATAGTGTCCTAATCATCAACTTGCTTCTAGTCTCCTTCCAACCCAGACTCCACCTAGTTATGAGGGAGAACTATCAAAATTCTAATTTGAATCAATCCAATTTATTATTTAATACTTGCCGTGGCTCCTTCTACGCAGAGTAAAGTCTCAACACTTGCAATCTGTTAAGGACTTAAGCTATAGAACCATCATTCTTAGATCAGATTCTAGCTTCACCACTTTTAGCTGTGAAACGTCTAGTAAATTATGTAATCTCTATGAAGCTCATTTTCCTCATTTGTAAATGAAGGGAATAATAGTAATTATCTTAAAGGATTGTCACAACTATTAAATGAGTAGCTATATAGACATTAGCTATTATTTATTGCACTCTTATCCTATGCTTCAGCTAAATGCAACCTTCTTGCATTCCAAATACAGACTCTATAACCATCCTTATTTTTGCTCATCTCAAAGAACTAGAAAAAGAACAAACTAAACCTATAGTTAGTAAAAGAAAAGAAAAAATAAGGATAAGAGCCCAAAATAAATAAATAATGACTAGAAAAAAATAGAAAAGATCAATGAAACTAAGAGTAGTTTTTGAAAGATTAACAAATTTGACAAACCATTACATAGACTAAGAGTAAAAAAAAGAAAGAAAAGAAAACACAAATAAATAAAATTAGAATGGAAAGAGGAGATATTACAACTGATAAAACAAAATTACAAAAGATCATAAGTGAACACTATAAACATTTATTTGCAAACAAATTGGGTAACCTAGAAGAAAGGGCTGTTGAGGAGGTCTGGCAAGAATCAAGAGCAGACTGAGTTATGTGGTGATAGGGAAGGGGGACCATTTAACCCTCATATGCCCACCTGGCATCACCATTTCTGTGCAGAGATCACCTTTCAAAGGGCCAAATCTTGGTCTGTTTTGGCCTGATAAACTCTACTGGCCTCACCCTGATAAGACCCTGAGACCTCGCCCCACCACAGTGGTCTGCAGGCACCCCGCAGGTGGCAGCTGACCTTGGTGTAGCCTTTTGCTGAGTGGCTCAGACCCAGCACTGGCAACACATTTAAATCTGTATCAGTCTGGTGAACACCACTCTCTCCCCATACCTGGTGACTCACTAAGAACCTACATCATGCAACTCACATACTGGCAGAGGCTTTTTCAGTGACTGATCCCAACAGGCAGTCAGCAGGTGGAGGCAGGCAGAGGCAAATCTCAGGGTGCCTTAGGTCTTTTTCTGACATTCCATCAGGCTTGGTGTTGGTATAAGCCAAACCCTGTGTTTATCTTGGTCTCTTCCACACAAACCCAAGCTCATCAGAGGCAACCATAAAATGTGGATTGCTTTGAGCTCCAAACAGTTGGCTAAAAACCAGTCATAGGAAGTGTCTGACATTAACCTGAACCAGGGTCCCTTACAAGAGACCCCAGAACCAACACACCTTACAGTAGTCCTCAGATCACATCAGAGAAGTACCCAATTCACTTTCCAAGAAGCACCTCCAAAGTAAGATCTCAGCAGGCACCAGACCTTGTGGGGGTGATTTCTTCTTTGCATGGTCAGCATTCTCATAGAAGCTATACACTGTGGCTGGGGATAATCTTCACAGTCAGTCAGCCTGAGAGTCAACCACACTCACAGAGAGGCCAAGAGCAACCAACACTCAACTATAACAGGAGGGCTCACATAAATCACACAAGGGACATTCCTGGAGTACCTTGTTTGGGTAATTAAGGAAACTGTACTACTGAGCCCTACAGGACACCTACTACATAAAGCCACCATACTATGACTGGGAGACAGCAGATCTACCTAATAAACAGGAACAAACATAAAGAGGCAGCCAAAATGAAAAAGCAAAATAAAACAAACAAACATATCCCAAATGAAACAACAGGAGAAATCCCCAGAAAAAAAAGAAAGAAAGAAAGAAGAAAGAAGAAAGAAAGAAAGAAAGAAAGAAAGAAAGAAAGAAAGAAAGAAAGAAAGAAAGAAAGAAAGAAAAAGAAAAGAAAAGAAATGAAATGAAATAGAGGCAAGCAATCTACCAGATACAGAATTCAAAACAATAGTTATGAGGATGCTCAAGGAACTTAGGGGAAAAAAATGAATGAACTCAGTGAGAACTTAAAGAGAACATAGCATAAAAGAAGACATAAAAATCATTTTTAAAAAGCAATCAGAAAGAAAGAATACAATATCAGAGATGAAGAATTCATTAGAAGGAATTAACAGCAAGCTAGATGAAGCAGAGGATCAAATCAGTGAATTAGAAGACAAGATAACAGTAAGCACCCAAGCATAGCATCAGTAAGAAAAGAGATTTTTAAAAAATGAGGATAGTTTAAAGGAGCTGCAAGACAGTATGAAATATAACAACATTGGCATCATAGGGGTACCAGAAAGAAAAGTGAGAGAGCAAGGAATTGAGAAATCATTTGAAGAAATAATGATGAAAACTTTTCTAACCTGGTGAAGAAGAAAGACAAACAAGTCCAGAAAAATCAGAGTCTCAAAGAAGATGAAGTCAAAGAGGTCCACACCAAGATACATCATAATTAACGTGGCAACAGTTGAAGAGAAAGAGAGAATCTTGAAAGCAGCAAGACAAAGACAGCTACCTATAAGGGATGAGGGATGTAGGGACATAAGATGGTCAGCTGATTTCTCAAAACAAACATTTCTGACCAGAAAAGATAGGCATGAAATATTCAAAGTGATAACAAGCAGGGACCTACAACCAAGACTACTTTACAATGGCTGTAATTTAAAAGTGGAGGAGAAATAAAAAAAAAAAATTCCCAGACAAGAAAAAGCTAAAGGAGCTCATTACCACCAAATCTATATTACAAGAAAGGTTAAAGGGTGTTCATTAAGAAAAAGAAAAAAACAAACATAGTTACAAAAAGTAACATGGCAATAAATATGTACCTAAACAACAGCCACTTTAAATGTAAATGGATTAAAAGTTCTAATCTAAAAACAATGTAGCTGAATGGATTAAAAAACATGTATGTGCTGTCTAATGGAGAGACACCTCAGAATGAAAGACACACAGACGGAAAGTAAAGGGATAGAAAAAGATATAACCAAATGGGAAAAAAAATTTTTTTAAGCGGAAAAAGCAATACCTATATCAGGAAAAAAATAGACTTTAAAACAAAAGCTACAATAAGAGACAAAAAAAGGACACTTTTATAATGATAAAAGGATCAATCCAACAAAAGAATGTAACACTGTAAACATTTATGCACCCAATGTAAGAGCACCTAAATGTATAAAGTAAACCTTGATATACATAAAGGGAGAGTTCAACAGCAATGGGAAGATCTTCCAGACAGAAAATCAACAAGGAAACTGTGGTCTTAAATGACACACTATACCAGATAAATTGTATTGATATTTCTAGAGCATTTTACCCCAAAGCAGCAGAATATACACTCTTATATAGTGCACATTTTCTAGGATATACCACATGTTAGGACATAAAATAAGTCTCAATACATTAAAGAAGATTAAAATCATATCACACATATGTAAATACAGTGGTATGAAACTAAAAAGCAATTACAAGGAAAAGATAAAAAACACAAACGCATAGAGGCTAAATAGCATGTTACTAAACAATGAATAGATTCACAGTGAGATCAAGGAAGAAACCAAAAGATATCTTAAGACAAATGAAAATGGGACCACAACACCCCGAAATCTATGGGACACAGTAAAAACATTTCTAAGAGGGAAATTCATAGCATTACAGGCCTAAATCAAAAAACAAGAAACATTTCAAATAAACAATCTAACTTTGCACCTAAAGAAATTAGAAAAAGAAAAACAAACAAAAAAGCCCAAAGTGAGTAGACAAAAGGAAATAATAATGACCAGAGTAAAAATAAACAAAATAAAGTCTAAAAAATCAATACAAAATATCAATGAAACCAAGAGCTGGTTCTTTGAAAAAATAAACAAAGTTGATAAACATTTAACCAAACTCATCAAGAAAAAGAGAGTAACCAAATAAATAAAATCGGAAATGAAAGAAAAAATAAACAAATGGGATTACATCAAACTAAAAACTGTTTGCACAACAACAACAACAAAAAAAACCACCAGAAAAATGAAAACACAACCTACTGAATGGGAGAACATATTCTCCAATGGTACATCTAATGGGGGTTAATATCCAAAATTTATTAAAAACAAACAAAAAACTCATACAACTCAACACCAAAAAAAAAAAAAAATCCAATTTAAAAATGAGCAAAAGGCTTCAATAGACACTTCTCCATAGAGGACATACAGATGGCCAATAGACATATGAAAAGATGCTCAACATCACTAATTATCAGAGAAATGCAAATTCAAACCACAATGAGATATCCACTCACACTTGTCACAATGGCTATCATCAGTAAATTAACAAGAAGTGTTGGTGAGAATGTGGAGAAGTAGAGAAAAGGAAACCCTTGTTCACTGTTGGTGGGAATACAGATTGGTGCAGCCACTACATAAAGCACTATGGAGATTCCTGAAAATTTTAAGAATGGAACTATCTTATGACCCAGAAATTTCACGTTTGGGATTCACCTAAAGAAACCCAAAACATTAACTGAAAAAATTATATACACCACTATGTTCTTTGCAGTGTTATTTACAATAGCCAAGATATAGAAGCAACCCAAGTACCCATGATAGATAAGTATAATAAAAAAGTGGTGGTAGATATATATAATGAAATATTACTCAGTCATAAATAATAAAATCTTACAATTTGTGACAACATAGATGGACCTACAGGGTAATATGCTAAGTGAAATAAGTCAGTCAGGGATAGACAAGTACTCATAGATGCAGGGAATAGACTGATGGTTGCCAGAGGGAACAGTGTTTGGAGCACAAAGTGAAAAATTTTAAGGGATTGAGACATACAGATTGGTAGTTACAAAATAGTCACTGGGGTGTCAAGCACAGCATAGGAAATACAGTCAATAATATTGTAATAACTATGTGTGGTGCCAAGCGGGTACTGTAATATCAAGTGAAACACTTTGTAAAGTATATGATTGTCTAAACATTATGCTTTACAGCTGAAAGTAATAAAAATATTAGTGAATGTAAATTTTAATAAAAAGGAAAATATCCATTGGATTTTTCAACATGGAGCTCATTGATGATCTACTCTTTTGAGAAGTTTTGTTTATAAGTGGAACAGGGAAACTGCTAGAGATGGTAGCTAAAGTGGAATATGGGATCAAGAAAAAATGTTTTTGTAACTGAAAGAAACTAGAGAATATTTGTAGCATGAAAATAATAGTCCAGTATGGAAGAATATATAGAAGAGGAGCATGGCTGGAAACTGAATAAGGAAGTCTTTGGTAAGGTGAGAAGATCTAGGATCCAAAATACAGATAGAAAAGTTGGCCTGTGATAGTATAAAAAATCCTTACTCCATTGTAACAAATGGAATAGTGGAAAAACAGGTCCAGTTATAAATAGATTTATACATTTGTTAATATAAGAACATCAAACCTTTAGAAAAAGTTTATAAGTTTATTAGAATTTATCTGAACCAAACAGAGAACATGCCTGGAAGCAGAAACTCAACAGGCTGAGAAAAATGCTTCCCAGAATGATAGTTTGCCCTTTTTTATACATTTGGAATTAAGGAGAGAAGGTAAGGAAGATTACATGAAAGTGAGAGAAAGCAAGGCAGGGAAATCTCTATGATTGAATTACAGGACAGTTGACAAGACTATGTGCTCTCTTGAGGGTGTGTTGTTTTTTTTTTTTTAAGAGGTCTAAAAAAAAGAGGTATTTCAAAGGGGTGTTAACCTAGATGCACGAAAACAATGGACTGGTCTTGTTTAAGACAAAGATAATGTTTTACTAGGAAAGTTATAGGCCTGAGGCATGAATACCCACTATGACCATCCCAGTTAGAGTATATGATCAGATTACTCTGTGAGAACGCTTTCAATTAGATTTATTACAGAGCTCCCTTTTTGTCCACAGATTTAATGATAGAAAAAGAAGGGAACTTCTGTTAGATGGTTTTTATCTGTTCAACCCAATTGCTCTATATTTCAGATATAAAAGGTTTTAGAAAATCTCTAGATGTTCTGGAGCATGTATGAGTGGTGGCAGCAGGAAATTAGCAGTGGTCAAAAAATAAATAAAAACCAGAGAGTCTTCAATTTTGGAAGGAATGCCTTGAGTCTTTATCTGCCCAATCTTACTTATCATACATTTTTCTAATTCCCAGGAGACCTGCTTCAACTTGAAGGCCCTCAGGGCTGGGTGTGGAGGAGAGTACAGAAAGGTGAAGTAAGGGATTCAAAGGTGAATTTTTCTAACTTCACTTTTGCTGATTTCTGCCTCTATGACCCATTTCCTTGTGGGATAGCACCAGCAGAGACTTTGGAAGGCTAAGTTGCAGCATAAAATCTGTAGGTTTTGTCAAATAATTATTTCAGCAAACACAGTCTCCCTCTTACCCAGTTCCAGGGCAAAAATTGTCCAAGTCTCACACCCAAGCACATTCATGGAATTGCATTTTCCCAATATACGCACAGATAAATGTATATATACATAGCTCCACAGTTTTCTAATATACACAAATACACACTCAGCCCCAAGCAAGATCCATACCACTCTAAAATACATATATATATTCTCACACCCACACAAACACACATGAGCATACACACACATTCATGCCTCTACATGCTCACATATTCACTCTTTACACATATATCTATTCAATACTTTTTGGGAGATGATACTACGCTGTGCCTGACACTGAATTAGAAAATGGACACAAAGATGAGTAAGACACATTTAAACCTTCATGATGCTAGAATATGGTGAAATGTGGAGAATAATGACTATGAAGATTACAAGATAAATATGCAAATAACTCTAAAGCAAAGGAAATATATTAAACATGCTCTAGCAAATGCATGAACCAATTTCCCAAGGAAACAAAAGACAATAACTCTTAGCAGAGAACATCAGGAAGAACTTCTAGTGGAGATCTCATTTATCCATGGCTCTAAAGAAGAGATAAGATTTCAATGGTTTTTCTGGTTTTCATCATTTCCTCCAGTCCTTTTGAAATAATTTTGGGGTGAATGACATTCCTAACAAACAAAACACATGGCAGGTAAACTGTTCTTTAATCTCAGTTGTACTGTTTTTTTAGCTAAGTGCCTTCTCCCTGAGACTCAGTTTTCTTGTCTACAAATCTTAAGATAATATCTCTGTGTTACAAGATTGCAATGATGTTCAGTTAATATAATAGATGTACTAGTTCAAGTAGGTTAATTTCTCTGATATGAACCTACAACAACATAAAAAATATACTTAAAGCAATAATACTTTTGGGAAGATCCATGATGGTGGCAGATTAGGGGAAAGCTACACTAACCTCCCCTCAGGACCAAACTGGAATTACAATTAAGTTATAGAAAAATAATTCTGATAAAACAACTGAAGACTAGCTGAAGAGAAGCCTTATAACCAAGGACTTATAGAAGAATCCACATCAAGACTGATAGGAAGTATGGAGGCACAATAGGGCTGGCTGGAATCCCATGGGCAGCAGTTGAAGTACCATAGGGATATTTTAGCTGTGGGAGATAACCCTGAGAAGAGTGGGGCCTAAACTTTAAGTCAGGCTCCCCAGCCTAGAGCACCAGAATGGGAAAAAGTGCCCACAAAACGTTGGCTATGAATAGCAGTGGGGTTTCTTCCCCCAGAGAGAGATGGTTATGGATGCAGGAACTCTCTTACAGAGCCAATGCACAAAATTTTGTTCATAGCCTCTCACCCTGGGCTCTAGTGGACAGAGGACAGAGCATACTTGAGCTGCATGAGGAGAGTTGGGGGTTAGTGGCTCTGGGTAGAGAGCTGAAGGGTCAGCAGCAAAGATCCCTGTACTGAGCCATTTCCCTCATACTGCAGAAGCCATCCTTATTGGGCAGAGCACTTCCTTCCATTCAGTGTCAGCCTGGGCAGATACAATAGCTGCACCTGCTGGAAACCCTCTCCCTTAATCCTGTGGAGTTTACACCTTGCTGAGGAATACAGCCAGAAGTTCTTTCAGTGACTGAGCCTAACAGGCAGACTACAAGAAGAGGTGGAACTCTGGGTGCTTTGAGGCATTTGCTGAGCTGCCCCCTGGGCATGGTGCTGGTAAAAGCCAGACTTGGTGCACACCTTGGTCCTTTCCACATGTATACAGGCTCATCAGAGGGAACCACAAGCTGTGGATCACTGATAGCTCCAAAGATGTTGCCCAGGGACAGTCACAGAAAGCATCTGACATAGGTCTGCACCAGAGTCCCTCCAAAGAGGCCAGGAAACAATATACCCAGTGGCCAGCTTCAGACAACAGAGTAGTATCTAATAAGCTTCACAAACAGTATATCTACAGGGAGATCTTAGCAGACATCAAACCCTGCAGAGGCAAATTACACTTTGTGTGACCAGTACCTGCACAGCAGCTTGCACATTTTGTTGGGGGTTGAGCCTCACAGTAAGCCAACCTGAGGGTCAGTCCCATACACAAACAGACCAGCATCAATCAAGACTCAATTACAGCCCTGGCCGGTTTGGCTCAGTGATTAGAGCATCGGCCTGCGGTCCAGAGAGACCCGGGTTTGGTTCCCACTAAGGGCGCGTACCTCAGTTGCAGTTTGTCCCCGGCCCCTGGTGGGTCGTGCGGGAGGCAGCCACTCGATATGTCCCTTTCACATCGATATTTCTCTCTCTCTCTCTCTCCCTCCCACTCTATCTGAACAAAAAGTGGAAAAAAATGTCCTCGGGTGAGGATAAAAAAAAAAAAAAAGACTCAATTACAATGGGAGAGGCAACATAACGTGCACAAGGGACATTCCTAGAGCACCCAGCTAAGGTGATCAGGGAGACTGCACCACTAGGTCCCACAAGACACCTACATAAGGTGACCCTACCAAGGCTAGGAGTCATAACAGATCTACCTAACACATAGAAACAAACATAAAGAGGGAGCCAAAAAGGGGAGAAAACAAAACAGGCTGCAAGTGAAAGAACAAGAGAAATCCCCAGAAGAGCTAAATGAAATGGAGGCAAGAAATGTATCAGATATAGAGTTCAAAGTAATGATTATAAGGACGCTCAACAGCACACATACAAAACAAAACAAAACAAAACAAAAACATAGAAATCATAAAAAATACCAGTTAGAAATAAAGAATGCAACATCTGAAGTAAAGAACACACTGGAAGGAATAAAGAGTAGGTTGGAAGAAGCAGAGATCAAATCAGAGATTTGGAAGACAAGGTAGAAAAAACATCCAATCAGAGCAGCAAGAAGAAAAAAAAATTAAGTGAGGATAGTTTAAGGGACCTTTGAGACAACACAAAGCATAAGAACATCTGCATCATAGGAGTACCAGGAGAAGAGAGCAAGGACTCAAGACACTATTTGAAGAAATAATGACCAAAAACTTCCCTAATGTGGTGAAGAAAAAAGACACACAACTCCAGTAAGCACAGAGAGTGCCAAATAAGATGGACACATCATAATTAGAATGACAAAAATTAAAGACAAAATGAGAATATTAAAAGCCACAAGAGAAAGGCAGGCAGTTATATACAAGGGAGCTCCCATAAAACTGTCAGCTGATATATCAACAAAAAACATTTCAGGCCAGGAGTACTGACATAAAATATTGGAAGTGATGAAAAGCAAGGACCTAAAACCAAGGCCACTTTACAAAACAAGGTTAGTATTTAAAATTGAAGGATTTAGTATTTAAAATAAAGAGCTTCTCAGATTTTTTAAAAAAGGTAAAGGAGGGGGTCGATGGGGGGGAAAAGAGGGGACATCTGTTATACTTTCAACAATAAAATAAAAATAAATAAATAAATAAATAAATACGAAGACCAAAAAAAAAAAGATAAAGGAGTTTGTTACCACTAAACCAGTATTACAAGAAATGTTAAAGGGCTTGCATGATGATGATAATGAGGAAGAAGAAGAAAGAAGAGGAAGAAGAAGAAGAAGAAGAAGAAGAAGAAGAAGGTATTTAGAAGAATAAAATGGCAACAAATATGTATCAATCAACAATCTATTTTAATGTAAATGGCTTAAATTATCCAGTCAAAATACATAGGGTAACTGAATGGATAAGAAAGGGTCCATATATATATATATGCTGTCTTCAAGAAATTCAACTCAGAATGAAAGACACACAGACTAAAAGTAAAGGAATAGAAAAAAATATTTTATGCAAATGAAAAGGAAAAAAAGCTGGGTAGCAATACTTATATCTGACAAAATAGACTTTAAAACCAAGGCTATAGTTAGAGACAAAGAAGAACACTACATAATTATAAAAGGAGCAATCCAACAAGAAGATAAAAACTTTGTAAACATGTATGCACCCAAAACAAGAGTACCTGAATATGTAAAGCAAACTTTGATGGATATAAAGGGAGAGATTGACAGTACTACCATCATAGTAGGAGATTTTAACATTCTATTAACATCAATAGATAAATCTTCCAGAAAATCAACAAGGAGATGGCATCCTTAAATTGCACACTGGATCAAATGGATTTCATTGATAAATTAAGAGTATTTCATCCCAAAGTGGCATAACATACATTCTTTTCTAGTACACATAGAATGTTTTCTAGGATAGACCACATTTTAGGACACAAAAAAAATGCCTCAATAAACTTAAGAAGACTAAAGTCATATCAAGCATCTTCTCTGACCATAATACTATGAAACTAGAAATCAATCATAAGAAGAAAACGGAAAAATACAGAAAGACATGGAGGTTAAATAAAATGTTACTAAGCAAAAAATGGGTTAACAATAAGATCAAGGAAAAAATCAAAAGTTACTTTCAAACAAATTAAAATGGGAACACAACAACCCCAAATCTGTGGGAAACAAGAAAAGCAGTACTAAGAGGGAAATTCATAGCATTACAGGCCTTTCTCAAGAAACAAGGGAAAGCTCATATAAACAAACTAACTTTACATTTAAAGAATCTTGAAAAATAACAACAAACAAAGCCCAAAATGAGTAGAAAGAAGGATATAATAAAGGTCAGAGCAGAAATAAATAAAATAGACTCTAAAAAAAAATACAAAAGATCGATAAAACAAAGAGCTGGTTCCTTGAAAAGATAAACAAGATATACAAACCATTAACTAGATTCATCAAAAAAGAAAAAGAGAAGACTCAAATAAATAAAATCAGATATGAAGGAGAAGTAATAATTGATACCACAGCAATGGAAAAGATTGTAAGAAAATATTATGAACAGCTATATGCCAACAAATTGGACAATCTGAACAAAATGGATTAATTGCAAGAAATGTACAGTCTTACAAATCTAAATCAGGAAGAAATAGAGAATATGACTAGAATGATCTAAACTAGTGAAATTGAAGCAGTAATAATAATAATAATTTTAAAAACTCCCAATAAACAAAAGCACTGAACTGGATAGCTTCACAGGTGAATTTAATCAAACATTCAGAGTAGAAATAACACCTGTGTTTCTCAAACTATTTTAAAATATTCAAGAGAAGGAAAAACTCTCAAGACCATTTTATTTGGCCAGAATTATCTTAATTCCAAAACTAGATAAATATACTACAAAGAAAGAAAATTATAGGATATTATCCTGATGAATATAGATGCTAAAATCCTCAATAAAATATTACCAAACTCAATCCAGCAATACATTTAAAAGGTCATACACCATGATCATTTGAGGTTTATTATGGGGATGCAAGGTTGATACAATATCTACAAATAAATAAATGTGATACACCACATAAACAAAATGAAAGATAAAACCACATGATCATATCAATAGATGCAGAAAATGCATTTGATAAAATCCAGCACCCATTTATGATAAAAAAAAAAAACTCTTAGCAAAGTGGAAATAGAAGTAACATGCCTCAATATAATAAAGACCATATATGACAAACCCACAACCAACATCATATTCAATATGCAAAAATTACAAGTGTTCCCCTTAAGATCAGGAACAAGACATGGTTGTCTGCTTTCATTACTCTTATTTAACATAGTATTGGAAGTCCTAGTCACAGCAATCAGACAAGAAGAAGAAATAAAAGGTATCCAAGTTGGAAAGGAGAAAGTAAACTGTTAATATTTGCTGATGAAAAGATAGTGTATATAGAGAACCCTAAAGATTCCACCAAAAAACTACTGGAACTGATAAATGAATTCAGTAAAGTGACAGGATACAAAATAAATATTCAGAAATCAGTTGCATTTTATACACCAATAATGCACTATCAGAAAGAGAAACTATAAAAACAATCTCATTCACAATTGTTTAAAACAGAATAAAATAACCTAGGAATACAGTTAACCAAGGATGTAAAAGACCTGTACTCAGAAAATTATAAGACACCAAAGAAAAAAAATCAAAGAAGATACAAATAAGTGGAAACATATACCTTGTTTATGGATAGGAAGACTTAACATCACTTAAATGTCCATGCTACCCAAAGCAATCTACAGAATCAATGCCATTTCTATCAGGATACTAATGTTGTGTTTCACAGAACTAGAACAAATATTCCAAAAATTTATAGGGAGCCGCAAAATATCCTGAATAGCTACAGTGATCTTGAGAATGAAGAACAAAGTTGGAGGAATCACACTACCTAATATCAAAGTATACTACAAGGCCATAGTAATCAAAACAGCATGATATTAACATAAAAACACACATATAAGTCAATGGAACAGAATAGAGATCCCAGAAATAATCCAATGCCTTTATAGTCAGTTAATATTTGACAAAGGAGGCAAAAATATAAAATGATCTAAAGATAATCTATTCAATAAATTGTGTTGGGAAAATTGGAAAGATACATGCAAAATAATTAAACTAGGCCACCTTCTTACACCACACAAAACTACACTCAAAATGGATCAAAGACTTCAATGTTAGACTCAAAACTGTAAAAATTCTAGAACAGATCTTGAAAAAGTGGTCATGGAGTGAATGGAAGCTACACAGTCCGTCTCCCAGGACCAAACTGGAATTACAACTAAAATGAAGACAAATCATTGGGAAAAGCCAACTGAAGAACAGATGGACAGAACCACTACAACCAGGGATGCCAAATTGAGCCTGGTAGGAATTGTGGAGGCATGCAGGTGTGGGCTGGGAGTCTGTGGAGCAGCAGAGAGCTGTACTAGTGGTGTGCACTTCCCATGGAGAAAGTGAGAGTTTTAAAGACAAATCATCAGGAAAAGCCTACTGAAGAGCAGCTGGACAGAACCACTACAACCAAGGATGCCAAATCGAGCCTCATAGGAATTGCAGAGGTGCGTGGGCATGGCCTGGGAGTTCAAGGAGCAGTGGAGAGCTGTATTAATGGTGTGTGCTTCCTGCTGAGAAAGCGGAAGTCTTTTTTTCTTTTTCTTTTTCTTTTTTCTTTTTTCTTTTTATTTTATTTATTTATTTTTTTTTATCCTCACCTGAGGACATTTTTCCATTTTTTGTCCAGATAGAGTGGGAGGGAGGGAGAGGAAGAGAGAGAGAGAGAGAGAAACATCGACACGAAAGGGACATATCGAGTGGCTGCCATCCGCACGACCAACCAGGGCCAGGGACAAACTGCAACCGAAGTACATGCCCTTAGCGGGAACCAAACCCGGGTCTCTCTGGACCACAGGCCAACGCTCTAACCGCTGAGCCAAACTGGCCAGGGCTCTTTTTCTTTTTTAAAGCACAAAACCAGCTACAGCCACTCACCTTGGGCTCAGACAAAGGGAGGGCAGACTGGACTGGAACTGAGTGAAAAGAGGGCTCCTGGCTCCAGAGGGGTGGATGCAGGGAGTTCTATACTGAATCACTCCCTCACAGGACAGTACCCATCTTACTCAAAGAGCCCCTTCCCAGAGCCCTGGGGAGAAGCAATGGCCCCTCTCACAGAAATTCAACACCACCAGGCCAGGCCAGAGAAATGGAAATTGAGGCTCATTAACATCTCCATTGAATAAGCTAGCAAGATCCACCTGAGGATCATCAAGCAACTGAGACTAATAGCCTCCAGGCAAATACCTAGAGGAAAACTGACCCTTTCCTTAGCTTGCAAATCTACCCAGGAAAGTAAGAATTGATAGTGGTGTCTAACATGGGTCCTCCCACACTCATCCAAGCCCAGTAGAGGGAACCACAACCAGCAGAACACCAACACCCACAGGGATAATTTGGCAGGCTCCAAAACCCACTGAGACAGCCAAAATGGTGAAACAAATCCCAAATGAAAGAATAGATAATTCTGCAGGAGAAGAAATAAATGACATAGAATTAGGCAAGATATCAGAGGTAGAGTTCAGAGAAATAATCATGAGGAAGCTCAACAACATGAGTTAAAGCTCAGTAGCATGAGTAAAGATATAGAAACATTGAAAAACAACCAATTGGAAATGAAGAATGACAGCAGAAACAAAAAACACATTGGAAGGAATAACCAACAGAGTAAACAAAGCCAAGGATTAGATCAGTAAATTAGAAGACAGGGTAGATAAAAAATCACCCAATCAGAAAACCAAAAGAAAAAAATAATTAAAAAACAGAAAGACAGCCTAAGAGAACTGTGAGACAACATGAAGTGTAACTACATACACATCATAGGTGTACCAGAAAAAGAAAAAAAAATGAGCAAGGGTTAGAGAATATATTTGAAGAAATAGTGACAGAAAACTTCCCTAGCTTAGTGAAGGAAGAAGGCATTCAAGTTCAAGAAGCACAGAGAGCCCCAAGTGAGAAGAACCCAAACAGGCCCACGCCAAGACACATAGTAATTAAAATGCCAAATATTAAAACAAAGAGAGAATCTTAAATGCAGCAAGAGATAAGCAACAGGTTACCTACAAAGGAACCCCCATAAGGCTATCATCTGACTTCTCAACAGAAACACTACAGGCTAAAGGAAATGGCATGAAGTATTCAAGGTAATAAAAAACAAGAATCTGAACCCAAGACTACTCTATCCAGCAAGGCTATCATTCAAAATAGAAGGTGAAACAAAAAAGATTCCCAGACAAAAAAAAAAGGCAAGGGAATATATTAGCACAAAACCAGTACAGCAAGAAATGTTAAAAGGACTGCTGTAATTAGTAGAAGAAGTTGGAAGAAAAATATAACCACAATAAACAAAAATGGCAATAAATAAATACATATCCATAATAACCGTAAATGTAAATGAACTGAACACCCTAAACAAAAGACACAGAGTAGCTGAATGGATAAGAAAGCATGACTCATATAAATATGTTGTTTACAAGAGACCCACCTCACATCAAAAGACTCACATATGTTGAAAATGAAGGGATGGAAAACATTTTCCCAAGCAAATGGAAAGGGAAAAAAAAAAAGCTGGGGTAGTAATATTCATATCTGATAAATTAGACTTCAAAATGAAGGCCATAACTAGAAACAAAGAAAGCCACCACATAATATTGAAAGGACCTATCCAACAGGAGGATATAACCTTGGTAAACATATATGCACCCAATATAGGAGCACCAAAATACATTAAAAACTTCTGGAGGATTTCAAAGGAGAAATCGACAGCAATACAATCATAGCATGGGACTTCAACACCCCTCTGACATCACTGGATAGATCTTCTAGACAAAAAATTAACAAGGAAACAGAGTCTCTAAATTATGCACTACATCAAGTGGATATAATAGATATCTACAGAGAATTACACCCCAAAAGTTCAGAATTCACATTCTTCTCAAGTGCACATGGGGCATTCTCAAAGACAGACCACATGTTAGGACACAAACTAAGTTTCTACAAGTTTAAGAACATTGAAATCATATCAAGCATCTTCTCAGATCACAATAGCAGGAAACTAGAAATCAATTACAGCAAAAACATTCAAACACATGGAGGCTAAATGGGTTATCAAGGGGATCAAGGAAGAAATTAAGAAATCCCTAGAAACCAATGAAAATGAACACACAACAACACAAAATCTATGGGATGAAGCAAAAGCAGCCCTGAGAGGGAAGTTCATAGCACTACAGGCCTACCTCAAGAAACAAGAAAAATTTCTAATTGACTAACCCTACAACTTAAAGAACTAGAAAGTAAACAAAAAGAAAAAAGCAGAGCAAGTAGAAAGAAAGAAATAGTTAAGGTCAGAGCAGAAATAAATGACATAGAAACTAAAAAAAAAAAAATTCAAAAAATCAATGAAAAAAGAAGTGGTTCTGTGAAAAAATAAACAAGATTGATGGACCCTTAGCCAGACTCACCAAGAAACAAAAAGAAAGGACTCAAATAAACAAAATCAGAAATGAATGAGAAGTAACAACTGACACCACAGAAATACAAAGGATCATTAAAAAATACTATGAACAATTATACGACAACAAATTGGACAATCTAGGCAAAATGGACAAATTTCTAGAAACACATAGTCTCCCAAAACTGAATCGGGAAGAGATAGAAAACTTGAACAGACCAATAAAAATTAAGGAAATTGAACATGTAATGAAGAAACTGCCAGCAAACAAAAGCCCAAACCCGATCGGCTTCACGGGGGAGTTTTATTTAACATTCAAAGAAGATCTAACACTTATTCTCCTCAAACTATTCCAAAAAATCCAAAAGAAGGAAAACTTCCAAATTTATTTATGAGGCCAGCATATTTCAAATTCCAAAACCAGAGAAAAATATTACAAAGAAAGAAAACTACAAGCCAATATCCCTGGTGAACATAGATGCCAAAATACTTAACGATATATTAGCAAAATGTATCCAGCAATACACCAAAAAAATTATTCACCATGACCAAGTGAGATTCATCCCAGGGACACCAGGCTGGTACAATATTCACAAATCAATAAATGTAATACACCACATAAACAAAATGGAAGATAAAAACCATGTGATCATAACAATAGATGCTGAAAAAGTATTTGACAAAATCCAGCACCCATTTCTGAAAAAAGATGCTCAGCAATGTGGGAATAGAGGGATCATATCTCGACATAATAAAGGCCATATATGAAAAACCTACAGCCAACATCATACTCAATGGGCAAAAACTACAAGCATTTCCCTTAATAACAGGAACAAAACAGAGATGCCCACTTTTGCCACTCTTATTTAACATAGTACTGGAAATCTTAGCCACAGCAATCAGACAAGAAGGAAAAATAAAGGGGATCCAAACTGGAAAAGAGGAAGTAAAACTGTCAGTATTTGCAGATGACATAATATTGTACATAGAAAACCCTAAAGACTCCATCAAAAACCTACTAGAGCTAGTAAATGAATTTGTCAAAGTAGCAGGATACAAAATTAACATCAAGAAATCGATGGCAGCCCTGGCTGGATTAGCTCAGTGGTTAGAGCATCGGCCTGTGGTCCAGAGAGACCCGGCTTTGGTTCCTGCTAAGGGCATGTACTTCGGTTGCAGTTTGGCCCTGGCCCTGGTTGGGTCATGCGGGAGGCAGCCACTCAATGTGTACCTTTCACATCGATGTTTCTCTCTCTCTCTCTCTCTTCCTCTTTCTCCCTCCCACTCTATCTGAACAAAATATGGAAAAATGTCCTTGGGTGAGGATAAAAAAAATTTTTTTTTAAATCAACAGCATTCTTATGCACCAATAATGAACTCACAGAAGGAGAAACTAAAAAAACAATCTCATCTACCATTGCGGCAAAAAAAAACAAGATACCTAGGAAAACTTAACCAAAGAAGTAAAGGACCCGTTCTCAGAAAACTATAGGACATAGAAAAAAGAAATAGAGGAAGATATATAAAAGTGGAAGCATATACCTTGTTCATGGATTGGAAGAATCAACATCATTAAAATGTCCATACTACCCAGAGCAATCTATAGATTCAATGCAATCTCCATTAAAATACCAATATCATATTGCATAGAACTAGATCAAATACTCCAAAAGTTTATATGGAACCAAAAACGACCTGAAAGACCCACAGCAATCTTAAAAAAGAAGAACAAAGTAGGAGGGATCACAATACCTGATATCAGGTTATACTACAAAGCTATTGTAATCAAAACAGCCTGGTACTGGCACAAAAACAGGCATATAGATCAATGGAACAGGACAGAGAACCCAGAAATTGGCCCAAGACATTATGTTCAATTAATATTTGACAAAGGTGGCAAGAGCATACAGTGGAGTAAAGACAGCCTCTTTAATAAATGGTCTTGAGAAAATTGTACAGCTACATGCAAAAAAGTGAAGTTAGACCACCAACTTACACCATGTACAAGTATAAACTCAAAATGGATAAAAGACTTAAATGTGACTTGTGAATCCATAAAAATCCTAGAAGAAAATGTAGGCAAAAAAATTTCAGTCATTACACGCAGCAGAATTTTCACTGATACAACACCTAAGGCAAGAGAAACAAAGGAAAATATAAACACATGGGACTACATCAAACTAAAAAGCTTCTGCATAGCAAAAGAAACAAGCATCAAAATGGAAAGGGAACCCACTATATGGGAGAGTATAATTGCCAATGATACATCAGATAAGGGGTTAATCTCCAAAATATATATAGTACTCATACAACTCAACACAAACAAAGACAAAGAATCCAATTAAAAAATGGGCAGAGGGCCTAAACAGACACCTCTCCAAACAGTACATACAAATGGCCAAGAGACAATATGAAGAAATTCTCAACATCACTAATCACCAGAGAGACGCAAATTAAAACAACTATGAGGTATCACCTCACACCTGTCAGAATGGCCGCCATCAACAAATCATCAAACAACAAGTGCTGGCAAGGGTGTGGAGAAAAGGGGACTCTAGTACACTACTGGTGGGAATGCAGACTGGTGCAGCCACTGTGGAAAACAATATGATGTTTCTTCCAAAAATTAAAAATTGAACTGCCATTTGACCCAGTGATCCCACCCCTAGGAATATATCCTAAGAAGTCTGAAACTCAAATCAGAAATAATATTTCTAAATAGCAGCACTATTTACAATTGCTAAGATCTGGAAACAACCCAAGTGTCCATTAATAGATGAGTGGATAAAAAAGCTGTGGTACATATACATAATGGAATACTATGCAGCTGTAAGAAAGAAAGATCTCTTATCATTTGAGACAACATGGAGGGACCTGGAGAGTAATATGCTAAGAGAAATAAGCCAGTCAGAGAAAGACAAACATCACATGATCTCATTTATTTGTGGAATATAATGAACAAAACAAACTGATGAACAGAATGGACCCAGAGACATGGATGTGGGGTAGAGACTGACAAACCTCAGAAGAGGGGAATGGGGGGAGGGAAGAGTTAGACAACAGAACATATATGCATGTATGCATAACCAATGGACATAGATAACTATGCTGGGGTTGGGATCGGGAGGAGGATATCAATGGGAAGAAAAGGAGAACCATCTGTAACAAAAATAAATTAATTAATAAAAAATTCTAGAACACATAAGCAGCAAAATCTCTGACATTCCTCATAGAAATATTTTTTTCTGATATGTCTCCTTGGACAAGGAAAAAAAGATAAATAAATAAACAAGTTGGATTATATTAAACTAAAAAGTTTTTGCACAGCAAAAGAAACCATCAACAAAATGAAAAGACAACCTACTGAATGGAAGAACATATTCACTGATACGTCTGATAAGGGGTTATATCTAAAATTTATAATAAACTTATAAACTTCAACACCAAAAACAAACAATCCAATTTAAAAATGGGCAAAGGACATGCATAGACACTTCTCCAAAGAGGACGTACAGATGGCCAATAGATATATGAGAAGATGCTCAATGTCACAAATCATTAAGGAAATACAAATGTAAACCACAATAAGATATTACCTCACACCTGTCAGAATGGCTATCATCAACAAAATCAACAAACGACAAGTGTTGGTGAGGATGTGGAGAAAGGGGAACCCTCCTGCACTATTGGTGGGAATGCAGATTGGTGCAGCCACTGTGGAAGACAGTATGGAGTCACTTCCAAAAATTATAAATGCAACTGCCTTGTGACCCAGTGATTCCATTTCTAGGAATTTATGCAAAGAAACCCAAAACACTAATTTAAAAGAATATATGTACTCCTATGTTCATTGCAGTGTTATTTACAATAGCCAAGATTTGGAAACAGCCGAAGAGTCCATTAGCAAATGAGTGGATAAAACAACTATGCTACATTTACACAATGGAATACTACTTGGCTATAAAAAAATTTTTAAGTAGAAATGTTTACCCTTTCCGGCTGCATGAATGTACCTGGAAAGCATTGTGTTGAATGAAATAAGTCAGTCAGACAAAGACACATACTATATGATTTCACTCATATGTGGAGTCTAATGAACAAACTGAGCCAACAGCAAATTAGAGAAAGACTCTTAGAGAGCAGGCTGACGGTTCTTGGGGGAAGGCTGTGGAGGTGGAGGGATTGAACAGAAATGAAAAAAAAAAAAAGAGAAATAACTTATGGACATGGACAACAGTGTGGTGATTATAGGGGAAGGGGGTGGGCAAAGGTGGAAGGGGGTGGAAGGGGGATAAATGGTAATGGAAAAAATGAAATAAAAATAATATCCTGCAATGCAATAAAAAGAAAATAATTTAAAAACAGTAATACTTTTTTTTCCCCACTTGTTTCACAATCCAACCCAGGTTAGTGGGGACTCTGCTCTACATAGTCATTCAGGGATCCAAGCTCATTCTTCTTGTAGCTCTACACTCCTCTTGGTACTTGGAGTTTTCTACATGCAGGTGGTTGGTGGGGAAAGTGAGGGATGATTGCACAGGGGAGTTTCTTAGAGTTAAGCTGCAAAGTAAACATTCTTTCTTCTTATATTCTATTGACAAAACTTAGTCTTATTTCTGTACCCAAGAATAAAGGAGGCTGGGAGATGCTCAGAAAAACAAAACATGTATATTCATGACTACCAATAGTACAATAATCTTGGACATTTATGTAAAAGTTTTTGGTTAATTGTGAGAAACTATACATATTAGGTGACATCATGTTGTTTACAAACTTGTAGCCTCTCTGAGCACCTATCTCAAGCTTCAGTGGGTTGAAGACAGGAAAACTGAACTCAATTAAAATTTAAGTTGGGGCTTTTCTAGATCAATATTTCCCAAACTTCTCTCATGATGAAATCACCTGGTGGACTGGTTAACCTACAGATTCCTGAATCCCAACCAAGAACTGCTAAACCAGAATTTCCAGGGAAGATGTAGGTAAATCTGTATACTTTACTAGTGCTCTAAGTACTTTTTATCACAAGGGATTTTGAGAAACACTGTTCTAGACTAAGTCAGTCACTGTGGCCTATCACACATTAACTCATTCGTTCATCTACTGCCCAAATACCTACATTGTACCAGACTAAGTAGGCTAGGCTAAGTGAGTCAGCAAGGGAGCAGAGAGCAATTTCTAAGTACATTTAAAAGTAAGAGAACATGTACACTCTATATATGCATATGACTGGTACTGATATTCCACATATCCAATTTTGTTTAGAAACAATTTTGGTGTGATAGCCACTCACAATAGTTGCCTTCTTGGCTCTCAGTTCATCAAGGTAAATGGCTGTATCTAATTTCTCCCCAGCATATTGCAGTCTGAAGTTAAACAGATTCCTGACTTGGTTTTACATTAGTTCTCTGGCCTTGCACATGTCACCACATCCTCTGAACCTCATTCTGTTTCTCTGGAAAATGGGGATAATTATACCTGGTCCACAGGAATTTTGGAAGATTAAATGAGTAGAAAAACTGAAAAGAACTCTGTCAACCAGAAGATACTTGTTCAAAATAAGAGTTGCTTCCCTGCCTAATTTTGCTGGTGCCTTATAATAGCGTGTTGTCTCATGGCCCCATTTACCCAGTTAAAGAAGAAAGCTTCTGAGGCTTTTGGGCACTGAGTCAAAAGAGTAGAATGCATGCTCTACTTCATCCAGACTCCTAGATTTATCATTTATCCCATCCCCCGGGGGTTCATTTTTGCCAGTTCTTGAAGAATGCATTTGGACCTTGAGTTTCATGATTTCTGACTCTTGAACCAAACACGACCTCTTTGAGGTTGGAAATCCATTTACTCTTGGCAAAGTCACAACATCTTGTTTCAAAGAAAAAGGGAGTTAAAATTTTCTAGCCCACAATATCTTAGGGAGTTTTATAACTAAAGCTTATAAGACATTTTTGGAGCTGAGTACACTCTTACAAAAGAGCCCTTGGATGATTTAAGTGTAAATGAATCAGAAGGGTCCAGATCAGATTTCCCTTGAAATATACAAAGTTTAGAAATGGAAGGAGCAGAGGCTCAGCCAAGAGCACTCTCTGTTTGGGCAAAGCCCCCAGGGTGACTGGGATCACACAGTATTTGCAGAGATTTCCCATGAAGACACAGAAGTTGATCTCAGAGACTGTGCCATTAGGCAAAAGAGGGCTTTAGGCACCTTCCTCAATCCTAGTACCTATGCCCAGGCCACCCAAGGGCCACAAGGATTCCTGGGTAAGGGATGGCCAACTTCCAGGAATGCTTCTATAAATGAGCATCTCTGTACATAGAGGAAAGAGAGAAGTTGCACTCCCAGCTTAGAGCCCCTTAGTATAAGAATAAAGGCAAGCAGGATACTCAAGATATTCCACTGAAAGAACAGGCCCTTATGCCATGGAATAGGTCCAGCACAAGCTAATGTTAGCTGCAGGGAAAAATAAATGGCTTAGAGAAATGGTAAGAGCATTGGAAGAGAGTCAAGAAACTTCCAGATTTGAGTTCTTCCATTCTTTCACACTTCTCCAACCCCATTTATGCCCAGTCAATAAATAACCAAGTTTTGTAGATTGTTCACAAGATTCCTTCACAAATCCAACACAGTTGACACTCTAACTACCACTGCCTGAGGCTATGTGTTATCATTTCTATCCTAGATATCTTTAACAACTTCCTACTTGGTCTCCCTGTCTTCCTTCAGACTCTTTTCAGTCCATCTTTCACACTGGAGTCAGAGTAGTCCAATAACACAAATCTCATCATGCCATTCTTCTGCTTAAGATTCATCCATGGCTCCCCATTTTCTATAGAATAACATCTAAACATCTTTTATGCGATTATATATATATATGTATGTATGTATATATATATATTATATATAGTGACCTTTGTGATCTGAACTTTACCTTACCTTTCCATTCTTATGCACTTTAACTCAAGCTTTGGTTAAACTAGACATCTTAGAGTTTCCTCAATCCCAATAACAGACCTCTAGGTCTCTATATCTTTATAACTATCTATTCACCTATCATCTATATTAAACCCTTAATGGACCAGAGTATAAACAATAAAACAAATAAATCACCTGTTTTTAAAATAATAAATAGCTAACATTAGCTGAAGGATAATTATGTGCTAGATGCCATTCTAAGTATTTCATATATATTAACTCATTTACTTTCCTACCAATCTTATGAGATATATTCCGTTATTATTATCCCAAGTTTATGTAAGAGGAAACTGAAACATGGAAAGTTTAAGTAGCCTTTGGATTCACAGCTAAGGAGTAGCAAAGGCAGAATATGGATGCAGCTACGTCCTAGAGCTGCAGTTTCAGCACAGACATTATGCAACTGCATTTTCTGACATGTTCTTTAGCATCTTATTTCTTCACATAGATGATCCTTATTTTGAAAACATCCACTTTCCTTTCTCTAAATCAAAAGCTCACACTTTTTCTTCGGGACCCAACTCAATGAGCACCCCTTCCATGAAGCTTTTCCTGACTTAGTCTTTTTACTCTTTCTCTCAATCTGAAAGAGTAAGTCTGTAATTTCGTGTTATTTTGTTCATAATTTTGATAAATTACTTATTGGGTTGTATGAGGAATAATTGTTTGTTTGCTTGAGTCTCCCACAAACCTGTGAGTTTCCTGAGAATAAGATCCAGGTATCATTCATCGTGGTATTCCCAGCACTTAACCCAGCACTAACACAGATTGGGATATCAGTAAATGTTGATTATTCTGTCATTTAATTTTTTGGTGGGACAATTATTTGTTGGATAAAACTGGCCTATGCATTGTATGACAATTAAGCCTCACTGGTCCATATCTGCTAAATGCCAGCGGTATTCTCAAGTTACTAGGGAATCAACTCCCATCTCTAAATGTCCTTTATGTGGTGGTAAGAACTCTGGTTGAGAACCACTGGGATAACCTCTTAGAAACCAAAGAAATGTAGTAGATACAGCATAGGCTTTGGTATCAGGTAACCCTGTATTTTAACTTTGCTATTTACTTGGCTTCATGGCTCAAAGCAAGTTACTTAACTTCTCTGAGCTTTAATTTATTCATTTGTGAAAGGGAGTTAATGACATATTGCTTGAAATATTATGTTTTAAAACCTCTGAAATTGGAAAGCATCCTGCAATTCATTTGCCTATTTACTGTAGGAGTCTGTCCTTCCTTTCTACCTTCTTGCCTTCTTTACTCTTTCTTCTCCTAAAAAGCTGTGATGAGATTAATTTTTCAATCTGTACCATCTTAGAATTTTTTTAAATGTGCAATGTCTACTTCATAATATTGTTTCAAGTAATAAATTAAATTCTTATATAAAGGTAAACACATAGTAGGTGCCCAATAAATAGGAGGCAGGGAAATCAGGATGGAAAGTAAGTTGTTCATTGATTGCAAAGAATCTTGTGAACAGATTAAGGCATTCTGGAGGTGAAAAAAATAGTGTGATAATGTTGCCTGTAAATGGATTATCTCACTTAACTCATTATACATATTATACCTATATCTATTTCCAATTCAGAGTTCACTGTAAGTAGGTACACTGAATTTCAATAAATAATTTCTGGGGCATTTTTAATCTAAAAAAGTAAGATGTTCATAATTGATAAATATTTATATTTTTTAATGTTCTCCATCTTCTTGGGACCTCTAGACTGTCATGATTTCTCTCCTGGCCTGGAAAAGAGGAAATACTCATTCTTTTCCAAATGTGGCATTAAGTTATTCCCAGAGTTCCTAAGAGAGAAGAGTCTTAGATTTGCTAATGAATTCACTCATTCATTCAAACATGAGTATTTACTATGTGCTACATGTAGTTTTGGGCAATGGATATACAAAAGAGAAGAAAACAACCAATTATCTCTGCATTCATGGAGCTGGCATTTTTGTAAAGAAAACAATGAAACAAGAATCGGTTATAGAATGCCGGAAGGGCAGAGGATCAATTTTAAACAAATTAGTCAGGGAAAGCTTCACTAAGTAGGTGAGCAAAGACCATGTGAAAGTTTAAAGGAAAAACACTCCAAGCAGAAGGAACTGTGAGTGCTAATGGCCAAATGCAGGATAGCATGCCTGATGGATTTGAGGAACAGCAAGGTCAGTGTGACCAGAGCAAAGTGAGTGTCAGGAATAATGGTAGGAAATTAGATCAGTAGTCAGAGAGATAATAGGGCAGTGGTTCAAGGTTGTGAGACTTTGCAAATCAAACGATATTTCAATCATCAAATATGATTTATAAAATTCATGTGAAGAAAGGTAGTCTACTGTCTGTACCCATATTTATGCTCTTTTTGTTGTAATTTCTTTCTTCCAGATGATCTAAGATTCCTTCTTTTATTGTTTATCATTCATTTTCTGTTTGAAGAACTTCCATTAGCCATTTTTTTAAGAGTAGGTCTACTAACAAAAAATTTTGGTTTTACCTTGTCTGAAAATGTCTTTATTCCTGAAGGAAAGTTTTGCAAGATATAGAATTTGCTGCTGACAGTTCTTTTTCTTTATAACTTGTGCCACATCTTTCTGGTTTCCATGGTTTCTGATGAGGTATCTTATTATTTTAATTGGTGATCCCCTATATGCCAGGTGTTGCTTCTCTGACTACCTTCAGGATCTTATCTTTGCCTTTTTTATCAGAAGTTTAATTACGGTGTACTTTGTTTTGCATTTTATTGACCTTATCTTCTTTGGGGTTGGCTTGCATCTTATGTTCTTTCATCAATTTTCAACCATTATTTCTTTCAACACTCTTTGAGTCCCACTCTTTTCTCTTCTTTTTTCAGTACTCTGAAGATTAAAAAAAAATGTTGGATCTTTTATTATCCCACAGGTTCCTTGGGCTTTGTTCAATTTTTTTCAGTCTATTTTTCTCTTTATTGAATAGATGGGGTAAATTCTATTGATATGCCTGCAAGTTCACTAAATCTATTATTTGTTATCTTCATTGTACTATGAGCACATTCAGTTGGTTTTTCATTTCTGTTATTGTATCTTTTAGTTCTATAGTTTTCATTTTATTATTTTTTTACAGTTTTTATTTCTTTGCTGAGAATTTCTATTTTTCATACATTTTAGAAATTTTTGTGAATGATTGTTGAAGCATTTTTTTAACAGCTGCTTTAAAATCCTTGCCAGGTAATTTCAATATCTGATATAAGTGGATATTGGAGTCAGTTGATTCTTTCTTCATTCAAAATATGATTTTCCTGAGGCTTTGTATGACAAGTGATTTTTGATTTTATCTTTCAGATTTTGGCTACTATATTAGAAGACTTTTCATCATATATATGATAAAAATATTTATTATTATTCTATATTATTATATTACATAGTATATAAAATACTATATATAATTAAAATATATATCAAATAATATATTTATTTTCACAAGCAGTCATCCTGTTTCTGTTTATCTGGCAGGTCCTGGATCACTTTTGTGGACTTTGATTCCAGTGACAATTTAATTATTTGGACCTTGGTATTGTCATTTTGGTCTGCTTGATTGATCAGATACTGTTGATGTTCCTACTGAACTCTATTGGTGCTACCTGAATGACACAAGGTATTTCCCCAGGCCAAGTCACCTGTTGCATCTATGTTAACAGAAGAGAATCTCTAGCCTACAGGGAAGAGCATTGCCCAGGCCTTGTGGCAAGACACCCTTTGCCAGTCCCACTTAGTTGCCTAGTGTCTTTTGTTGCTAGAGGGGGAGGTTCAGGCCAAGCAAGGAAGAAAGCTCTTCCCCTGTCCACTTATTGCCTGTGGGGCAGTTGATCAATACCCCTTGCTGGTGCTGTCAGGCTTTCCAAGTGTTATCATTGAACTCCTGTTTAATCTGGGAGAGAAATAAGCCTATCTATCCTTCTATTGCTAGATTGAGGTTGGGAAACACTTGGCCTGGGTTGTCTTCTTCTTTTGCATAAGGGGAGAATCATAAGACATCATGCTGCTATGTCATTCCACTAGTCTTAGGACACCTCACTGTTTTCCTTCTTCTTTCCACCTTTGAGATCTCTTTTGGTTGCCTTTTCCATCATTTCCAGGATTTATAATTATACTTAGCGAGGAGGAGCAAAGAAAATGGATCTCCGACATCTTGTCTTCTAGTTTCCTTTTGAAGAGTAAAACCATACAAAATAAGTGTAGAAATATGGAGATAAATAAAGATGCTATTGCACAAATTCAGGTGGAAGAAGATGGCAGCTTGGACCAGGGTGTTAGCATTGGAGGTGAGGAGAAGTGGTCAGATTCTAGATATATTTTGGAAGTAAAGTAAATAGAACTTGCTGGTAAATACATGGCATTGTGAGAGGAGTCATGACTTCAAGTTTTTGTCCTGAGCAACTAGAGAGATATGGTTTCCATTGATTGAGATGGAAAAAAGTTGGAGTAAAAAAAATTTAAGGTGGAGAAGATTTAGAGTTTGGCTTAGGACATAGTAAGTTAAAGATGTTTATTGTAGATGTAAGTTAAGTTGTCAACTAGGTGGTTGTATATACAAGTCTAAAGTTCAGTAAAGAGGTGCTGCATGAAGATAAGTCTTGGGAGTTGTTAACATATGACATAGATAAAGCATATAAAATATTTTTTTTCTCATTGACATCTATTACATTTTCTGGAAAGAATTCCATGGAAGTCATTTTGTTTTCAGCACACTAGAGTTCAAGTTAAAAGTCCCAGCTTTCCCTTTAAACATCGTGATGTCTTTTTTAATGCTGTAATGGATGTTTTAGATGTTTTTGTTGTTCACAAGGCATAGAGATAAGCTTGCTTTATTTAGGTCAGATAATAGAAAATTATTTTAAGGTATATGGAGAAGTAAAGTAGAATGGGAATGAATGGCTTATTTAAGAACAACCGTGACTGAGTGATGTTCATTGTTGTCCCTTCCAAAGCAAGTAGCTTTTGTTTCTGATCTTGTATTTTGCTACATGGCTACTCTATTTCTGTTTCCACTGATCTTGATGCTATTTCCTAGCTGGTCTTCTATATGTCTTGGGTTCAGAGATTCCAAAGATAGGATCTCAGTGGTTTGGCAGCTTCAAGCCAGGTTTGGAAAACCTGGATTAGACAGAATTCTATCAAGTTATGACATTGACCATGAATAGCACATGGATAATTGCCTTTGCCTCAGGTGGCTCCAGTTCTGGATCTTATTAGCTCTTGCCATGATGCCAAGATTTGTGAGGGCATTCTACGGTGAAATACTTTTGACTGCCTTTTCAAAAAGGAGGCTAGGACCATGGAAGCTATGAGGCCTGCTATGAACAACACAGAACAAAAAGTGGCATGGTCGTTAGAGTAGACATTCCATTAGTCACTTATCTGCATTTCCATTCTAATTTCTTTGTACTTCTTTTTCTATTTTTTAAATTAAATTTATTGGGATGACAGTGGTTAATAAGATTACATGGTTTCAAGTGTACAATTCTATGATATATCATCTGTATATTGCATTGTGTGCCCACCACCAAAAGTCAAATCTTCTTCTGTTACCATATATTGGACCCCCCATTACCCTTTACTACCCCCCCAACCCCTTTCACTCTGTAACCACTGTAGTGTTGTCTGTGTCTATGAGTCTTTGTTTGCTTTTCTTGTTTATCTGTTGCTTTCAGTTTTATATCTTACATATGAGTGAAATCAGATGGTTCTTGATGTTTCTTTCTGACTTATTTTGTTTAGCATGATATTCTCAAGATCCATACATGTTGTTGCAAATGACAGCATTTCATTTTTTTTATGGGTGAGTCATATTCCATTGCCTGTTTTCTTCATTCAATAATCTATCACATGAAATTTCAGTTATGTCTATGTCTTGGTCACTGTAAATAATGGTGCAATGAACATAGAGGTACATATATCTTTATGAATAAATGTTTTGAAATTTTGAGGGTAGATACCCAGGAGAGGGTTTGCTGGGTCATATGGTAACTATATTCTTAATTTTTTGAGGCACCTCTGTACGGGTTTCCATAGTGGCTATACCAGTTTGCATTCTCACCAGCAGTAAATGAAGGTTCATTTTTCTCCATAACCTCTCCAACATTTGTTATTACTTACCTTGTTGCAAATAGCCATTTTAACAGGTGTGAGGTGGGCTCTCATTTCTATAATAGCTGGTGAATTTGAGCATTTTTCTTTGTACTTCTTTCTCATGTCTCCTCCACTTCTTTGACTACCTCTTTCCTTCCTTTTTTATTCCCCATTAATTTATCTTAAAATAGAATTTAGGTGTAGTTCCAGTGTTTACCCAATATATTAAATAAAGTTGGATTTTCCCATTCAAAAATTCTCTTAACACAACTATGGCCCTGGCCAGGTAGCTCAGTTGGTTAGAGAGTTGTTCCTATATGCCAAGGTTGCTGGTTCGATCCTCAGTCAGGGAACATACAAGAATCAACCAATGAATGCATAAATAGGTGAAACAACAAATCTCTCTCTCTTTCTCTTTCTCTCTCTCTCTCTTTCTCTCTCTCCCCCCTTCTTCCCTCTCTAAAAAATTTAATAAAAATAAATTTTAAAAATTATCTTAACACAACTATTTTTACCCTCATAACTCTCTTTTTAGTTCCTCACCACCTTTAGTTCTAGTACTGGCAAATTTATCTAATGATTCATCTAAAATTCTGTCTTAATTTTAATATTTTAACCCATAAGGTAGATTATTTATTTTTGATAACTTTGTTCGAGCATTTTAAGGATTTTTAATGCATTTTATTGATGTTAAAGCAATACTAGCTACTATAACAAACCACCAAATATTTAATAGCTCAAGTATTATACAAGTTTATTCTTATTCCAAAAAGTGCAAAATGGGTGTTATAAATAGATAGCTCTTCTCCAAAAGGTGGTTTGGGAAACCTAAGCTCTTTCCATATTTGGCTCTTCCATCTTTAACAAATATCTTCCCAAATGTGGTAATATGTATCAAGCCAGTGGAAAGAGAGAGGATATGGAAGGTCATGTGTACAAGGTATTTCGGGTCAGTTTTGGAAGTGGAAAGAAATCACTTTCATTCACATTTTGTGGGCACAATTAACTGCAAAAGAAACTTAGAAATATAGTCTATATGTGTGCTCAGGAAGAACGGAGATTTTAGTGAGTAGTTATCCCAGCTCTACCACAGCTACTTTCAGCTTAATTTTGTACTTCTACAGATATTAATTGCATTCATAATCATTTAAGGAAGAATTGAATTCTTTGGATCTTTGTGGGTACTTTTATTCATTTCATTTATTGCATGAATATGAAAAAAATTTTGGCACATTGCCTAAGGACATTTTTTTCAAATATCTATGCTTTAGCAATAAGTGCTTGTCAATAGCAATCACGATATTAATTAAAACATATTGAAGTCATTTTTCAGTGGTGATCCTCTTACTATAGTCAGCTTGATCACAGAAGATGAGCTATGAGTTATTGTTGCTCTAAATATCTTTGTGTGTTTTGACATCTAAAATTACATGACAAGTCATTAGAAAATAACTATGTATGAAATTCTATAAATTTAATAACTACATGTGCAAAACAATATCCATTGCAGTATTATTTAAGATACGAGAAAGTAGGAAACAATGGAAATATTAAATAATATCATACATTTAATAAACTATTATGCTGACATTTAAAGCAAAACTTATGGTATGAGGACATGCTTATAAGATAAGCAGAATGTTGATTATAAACGTTAACAAGTGCATATTTCAAAAAGATAGTCAGTATGCCCAAATAGTGATTGTATTTGAATTGTGGGATTTAGGACTTTTTAAATTTTATTTCCATTTTTTCCTGAAATTTCTTATTTATTTACTATAATGGATCATCCATTCAAATAATCTCACTCACCTCTTTATTTACTTTATTCACTCTCAAATGGTCAGTAAAGAGTTTCAAATTTCTTTTAAAAGTCTTTTCTCTCTTAATCCCATACTTTAAAAAAGAAGAAAAATGGAAGAAAATTTGTCACGTTTTTAGTATTGTTGCCTCTGGATGGTGCAATAATGAGTAGGTTTCTGTGTGTGTGTGTGTGTGTGTGTGTGTGTTTATTTTTGAAGAAGATAAATAACCCAATTACAAAATTGGCAAAGGGCCTGTATATATATTTTCCAAGAAGGCATACAAAAGGCCAACAGGTACATGAAGAGGTATTCAACATCACTAATCACCAAGGAACTATAAACCAAACCACAATATCACCTCACACCTGTTAGAATGACTATTATCAAAAAAGAAAAAGAAATAAGTGTTGACAAGGATGTAGAGAAAAGGATACCCTTCTGTATTTTTGGTAGGAATCTAAACTGGTACAGCCAGTATGGAAAACAGTATGGAGATTCCTCAAAATACTAAAAATAGAACTACTATATGATCCAGCAATTTTACTTCTGTATATATATCCAAAGGAAATAAAATTAGTATCTTGAAAAAGTATCTGCACCCCTGTGTTCATTGCAGCATCATTCACAATAGCCAGGGTATGGAATCAACATGTCTGTTAATGGATGAATGAAGAAAATGTGGTGTATACATATAGAATGAAATATTCATCAGTCTTTAATAAAAGAAAGAAATCCAGCTGTTTACAACAACATGGGTTAACTTGGAGGACATTCTTTTAAGTCAAATAAGGCAGGTATGGAAAGATAGATACATACAGCATGTTCACACTTACATGTGGAAATAAAACATAGAACACATAGAAACAGAGAATAAAATGGTAGTTTCCAGAGGCTGGGGGAGGGGCAAATGGGGAGATGTTAGTTAAAGGGTTCAAAGTTTCAGTTATGCAGTATGAATAAATTCTCAAGATTTAATGCATAGCATGGTGACTATAGTTAATAGTATTATACTTAATACTTGAAATTTGCTAAGAGAAAAGATCTTAAATTTAATCTCATGATCACAAAAAAGAAAAGATAATAAAAAACATCATGTTGTACACCACAAATACATGAAATTTTCACATATCAATTATACATCAATAAAGCTGGAAAATATTTTTAAAAATTAAAAACTGACAAACTTTAGGCAGAATGCACCTCAAATCCCAGCTCAACCACTTATTCGCTTCTGTGAGCCTGAGTAAGTCATTTTGAATCTCAGTTTTCTTACGTGAACATGGAGAATTTAAGAATAGTTATCTCACAAGGGTGTTTAAATTAGATAATGTATGCAATGTGCTTAACATGGTGCCTGGTGCATTGTGTCAGCATTCAATAAGTGTTTGTTACAAATGTCTAGTATTCTGTACTTTACAAAATATACATAATGAAAATAAAATTGTAATACTCGGGGAAAATGTTTAAATTCTTAAAGTAAATTTTAAAATATATTACTATATCACAGCCCTGAATTAAACCACAATTGATGCTGAATGCTGGTGACAAATAGATCTACATGTTCATTAGCATGGAGACTCATACAACTCAACAAGAATAAAACAAACAATCCAATTAAAAATGTGCAAAGGATCTGAACATTTTTCTCTGATTCTTTTAGTGGATCTGGTAAGTAAGGGAGCCTAAGCAATTTATCCAGAAGTAGCTGGGAGTCTCCAAGGTCTAGGGTTTTTGCCTGGGGATGGAAACTGTTAGAGTAAAGCTGGTGGAAACCCACAGAGATTGATTAATTCTCTATGGAGTTCTTCTTTCAGGATAAATGGGTTTTTGAAACCAGAAAAAGCTTAACATAATTAAAAAAACAAAACAAAACAAAACAAAAAAACCAGGTTTGGAAGCCTAGTTGCCTGGGTTTAAATCCCGTTTCTTCTTTCTTCCATTTACTAGCTCGCTCTGTAATTATGGACAATTTCACCTCACGGTTCCTCAGTTTCCTAAAGTTAAAAATGGAAGTGATAAGAGTACATATCTCACAGGGTTGCTTTGAATATGAAGTTAAGTTCTAAAGCATTTAGAAGACTGCCCACCACATAGTAAATGCATAACAAGTGTTAACAATAATTATTGTTATTGTTATTACTATTATTATTATCTTCAATTGCTCAAATAACAAGGCTCAGAAATGGAAAAAAAAAAAAGAACAGTTAGCTGGCATTCAGGATAGAAGACTAATTGCATGGTCTATGGCCTGTGTTCACAAAAGTATACCACATGTCTCTTTGGATGAAAGCAACATATTTATCCTTCTCTAAGAAATAAAATATAGGTTTTTTTAAGTTTATTTTTATTGTTAAGAATATTATAGATGTCCCCCATATTCCCCTTTTTGCCCCCCTCCACCAAATTCCTGCCCCACCCCAGGCCTTCGCCTCACTGTTGTCTATGTCTATGGGCTATGCATATATGTATATAAATTATTTAGATACTCGCTTCCTCCCCCCACCCACCCCCCTTCCCTTTGAGATTTGTCAGTCTATTCCATGCTTCCATGTCTCTGGATCTATTTTATTTGTCAGTTTATTTTGTACATAGGTTTCATATATACGTGAGATCATGTGATATTTGTCTTTATCTGACTGGCTTATTTTGCTTAGCATAATAGTCTCCAAGTTCCTCCACGCTGTCTCAAAGGGTAAGAGATCTTTCTTACAGCTGCAAAGTATTCCATTGTGTAAATGTACTACAACTGTTTTATCCATTCATCTACTGATGGGCACTTGGGCTGTTTCCAGATTTTAGCTATTGTAAATAATGCTGCTATGAACACGGGTGCATATATTCTTTCTGATTGGTGTTTTGGGATTCTTAGGATATATTCCCAGAAGTGGGATCACTGGGTCAAAAGGCAGCTCCATTTTTAATTTTTTGAGGAAACTCCATAGTTTTTCACAGTAGCTGCATCAGTGTGCAGTCCCACCAGCAGTGTGCTAGGGTACCCTTTTCTCCACATCCTCGCCAGCACTTGTTGTTTGATGATTTATTAATGGTAGCCTTTCTGGCAGGTGTGAGGTGATAGCTCACTGTGGTTTTACCTTGCATCTCTCTAATTATTAGTGACACTGAGCTTTTTAAAATATATCTATTGGCCATCTGTATGTCCTCTTTGGAGAAGTGTCTATTCAGGTCCTTTGCAATTTTCTAAATTGGATTGTTCATCTTCCTGGTGTTGAGTTGTACAAGTTCTTTCTTTCTTTCTTTCTTTCTTTCTTTCTTTACTTTTTTTATTAATGAATTTATTTTTGTTACAGATGTTTCTCCTTTTCCCCCATTGACACCCTCCTCCCGATCCCACCCCTCCCCCATAACATTGTTGTCTATGTCCGTTGGTTATGCATATATGCATATAAGTTCTTTGGTTTATCTCTTCCCTCCCCTCCACCCCCCAAGTTCTTTATATATGTTGGAAATTAACCCCTTATCAGATGTATCATTGGCGAATATGTTCTCCCAAACTGTGAGTTCCCTTTGCATTTGAGGATGGCTTCTTTTGCTGTGCAGAAGCTTTTTAATTTGATGTAGTCCAATTTGTTTATTTCTTCCTTTCTCTTGCCTTAGGAAATGTATCAGTGAAAATTCTGCTACATGAGATATTTCAGATTTCAGCGCCCATATTCTCTTCTAGGATTTTTATGGTTTTGTGACTTACATTTAAATCTTTTATTCATTTTTAGTTTATTCTTGTGTATAATGTAAGTTGGTGGTCTAATTTCATTTTTTCATGTACCTGCCCAGTTTTCCCAACACCATTTATTGAAGAGACTGTCTTCACTCCATTGTATGCTCTTGCCACCTTTGTCAAATATTAATTGAGTATAATGGTGTGGGTTGATTCCTAGAGTCTCTGTTCTCTTCCATTGATCTATGTGCCTGTTCTTGTACCAGTACCAGGCTGTTTTGATCACAATGGCTTTGTAGTATAGTTTGATATTCTGTATTATGATTCCTCCAACTTTGTTCTTTCTCAAGATTGTTGTGGCTATTCAGGGTCTTTTTTGGTTCCATGTAAATTTTGTTGTTGTTGTTGTTCTAGATCTGTGAAATATGCTGATGGTATTTGAATAGGAATTGCACTGAATCTATAGATTGTTTGTGGTAGTATGGACATTTTAATGATGTTAGTTCTTCTAATCCATGAAGATGGTATATGCTTCTACTTGTTTTTATCTTCCTCTATTTCTTTATTCAATATCTTATAGTTTTCTTAGTACAGGTCTTTTGCCTCCTTGGTTAAGTTTATTCCTAAGTAACTTATTCTTTGTGTTGCAATGGTAAATGAGATTTTTTTTTTTTTTTTAGTATCTCTTTCTGATAGTTCATTATTGGTGTATAAAAATGCCATCAATTTTTGGATGTTAATTTTGTATCCTGATACTTTACCAAATTCATTCATTAAATTCAGTAGTTTGGTGGAGTCTTTAGGATTTTCTGTGTACAACATCATGTCATCTGCAAATAATCACAGTTTTACTTCCTCCTTTTCAATTTGGATGTCTTTTTTTTTTTTTTCCTCTCTGATCTCTGTGGCTAGGATTTCCAGTACTATGTTAAATAAAGAGTGGTGAAAGCAGACAAACCTGTCTTGTTCTGATTCTTAAGGGAAAAGCTTTTAGTTTTACCCATTGAGTATGATGTTGGCAGTAGGTTTGTCATGTATGGCCTTTATTATGTTGAGGTATGTTCCCTCTATTCCCACTTTTCTGTGAGTTTTTATAAAAATGTGTACTGGATTTTGCCAAATGCTTTTTCTGCATCTATTAATATGATCATGTGATTTCATTTATGTGATATATCACATTTATTGATTTGTGAGTATTATACCAGCTTTGCATCCCCAGAATGAGTCCCACTTGGTCATGAAGTATGATCTTTTTACTGTATTGCTGGATATGATTTGCTTATATTTTGTTGAGGACTTAGCATCTATGTTCATCAGGGATATTGGCCTGTAATTTTCTTTCTTTGTAGTGTCTTTATCTGGTTTTATAATTAAGATAATGCTGGCCTCATAGAAAAAGCTTGGGAGTCTTCTGTCCTCTTAAATTTGGGGGGGGTAGTCTTTAATGTAATAACTTTTTTCTCACAGTAAAGAACTTAGATCCCTCAGCTTTGGACCTATGTCTGTGATACAGACCATAGAAATAAGCTGTGGGTCCAGAAGTCTATCTGCAATTTTGGCCCTTCAGAGTGAGGACACAGGGGCTGAGTTGGTGGTGACAGCTAGAAGATTTTCTTCAGGACTGGGTGTGGATCAACATTTTGTTGTAGTAGTGTAGTGCCAAGCACCCTAGCAGGGGTGCTTTTGTAAATAAATTGAACAAGATTACTTCAGAATCAAATTCTCATACATTCATAGACTCATGGTTAGAAGTTACAATATAGCTAATCTTGTGCAATGGGTGCCAAGCCTGGTTGAACATCATAATCATCTGAGGAACTTATTTAAAATATATATTTCTGAGGCCCAATTCAGGCCTACTGAATATTAATTTGTAGTTTAGGGAGCAGAGAAAAGCAGGACATTATGGTTAAATTTATATGTCAACTTTGGCTGAGCGAAGGTGCCTAGACATTGGGTCATCCATTACTGTGGATGTTTATGTGAGTGTGTTTCCAGGTGATACTTAAATTGGTGAACTTAGAATAAAGCAGATTACTCGCCATAATGTAGGTGGGCCACATCCAATCACTTGAAGGCCTGAGTGGAACAAAAGGCTGACCTCTCCCAAACAAGAGGGAATTTCCTAACAGACTGTCTTCCTGCTCAAACTGAAATTCTTTCTTGAGTCTCTGGCCTACGTAACTCTCACATCAGATTTAAGATTCATTAAGCTTTCACAATCCTGTGAGCCAATTTCTTAAAGCGAATCTTTCTCTCTCTATATATATATACATCCTACTGGTTCTATATCTCTGAAGAACTTTGACTAACACAATGGGAGATGATAATCTGGTGTCAGAACAAGCATTCTTGAATACTCTGAAAAGTAGCCCTGTTTAGAAACTAATAACCTAGTTCAAAAGTATTTTCTTCTTTTTTTCCCCTCCAATTTTCATTAATTTATTTTTGTTACAGATGTTTCTCCTTTTCCCCCCTAGACCCCCTCCTCCCAATCCCACCCCCAAGCCCCTAGCATTGTTGTCTATGTCCATTGGTTATGCATACATGCACATAAGTTCTTTGGTTGACCTCATCCATCCTCCCTGCTCCCCTACTCTGAGGTTTGTCAGTCTGAACCGTACTCCTTTCTATGTCCCTGGGTCTATTTCATTCATCAGTCCACCTTGTTCATTATATTCCACAAATAAGTGAGATTATGTAGTATTTGTCTTTCTCTGATTGGCTTATTTCGCTTAGCCTAATACCTCGAGGTCCCTCCATGTTGTCTCAAAGGATAAGAGATCTTTCTTTCTTACAGCTGCATAGTATTGCATTGTATATATGTACCACAGTTTTTTTTTCCACTCATCTATTGATGGACACCTGGGCTGTTTCCAGATCTTAGCAATTATAAATAGTGCTGCTATGAACATAGGGGTACATATATTCTTTCTGACTGGTGTTTCAGGCTTCTTAGGATATATTCCTAGGAGTAGGATCACTGGGTCAAATGGCAATTCAATTTTTAATTTTTTCAGGAAATGTCATACTGTTTTCCACAGTGGCTGCACCACTGTGCATTCCCACCAACAGTGTACTGGAGTCCTCTTTTCTCCACACCCTCGCCAGCACTTGTTGTTTGATGATTTGTTGATGGTAGCCATTCTGGCAGGTGTGAGGTGATACCTCATTGTTGATTTCATTTGCATCTCTCTGATGATTAGTGATGTTGAGCATTTCTTTATATGTCTCTTGGCCATTTGTATGTCCTTTTTGGAGAGGTGTCTGTTTAGGTCCTCTGGACATTTTTTAATTGGGTTCTTTGTCTTCCTTTTGTTGAGTTGTATGAGCACTCTATATATTTTGGAAATTAACCACTTAATCTGATGTATCATTGACGATTATGCTCTCCTATACAGTGGGTTCACTTTCCATTTTGATGCTTGTTTCTTTTGCTGTGAAAAGCTTTTTAGTTTGATATAGTCCCATGTATTAAATTTTTTCTTTGTTTTTCTTGCCTTAGGCATTGTATCAGTGAAAATTCTGCTGCGTGTAATGTCTGAAATTTTGTTGCCTACATTTTCTTCTAGGATTTTTCTGGATTCACGAGTCACATTTAAGTATTTTATCCATTTTGAGCTTATTCTTGTGTATGGTATAAGTTGATGGTCTAGTTTCATTTTTTTGCATGTAGCTGTCCATTTTTCCCAACACCATTTATTAAAGAGGCTGTCTTTACTCCATTGTATGCTCTTGCCTCCTTTGTCAAATATTAATTGAGCATAATGTTTTGGGCCAATTTCTGGGTTCTCTGTTCTATTCCATTGATCTATATGCCTGTTTTTGTGCCAGTACCAGGCTGTTTTGATTACAGTAGCTTAGTAGTATAACCTGATATTCAGTATTGTGATCCCCCCTACATTGTACTTCTTTTTCAAGATTGCTGTGGCTATTCGGGGTCTTTTTTGGTTCCATATGAACTTTTGAAGTATTTGTTCTAGTTCTGTGAAATATATTGTTGGTATTTTGATGGGGATGGCATTGAATCTATAGATTGCTTTGTGTAGTATGGATATTTTAATGATGTTAATTCTTCCAATCCATGAACAAGGTATGTGCTTCCACTTATTTATATATTCCTCTATTTCTTTTTTCAGTGTCCTGTAGTTTTCTGCAAATAGGTCCTTTACTTCTTTGGTTAAGTTTATTCCTAGATATCTTAATTTTTATGCTGCAATGGTAAATGGGATTGCTTTTTTTTAGTTTCTCTTTCTGTGAATTCATTATTGGTGTATAAGAATGCTGTAAATTACTTGATGTTAATATTGTATCCTGCTACCTTGCCGAATTCATTTATTAAATCTAGTAGATATTTGATGGAGTCTTCAGGGTTTACTATGTATAATATCATGTCATCTGCAAATAATGACAGTTTCACTTCCTCCTTTCCAATTAGGATCCCTTTTATTTTTTCCTTCATGTCTGATGGCTGTGGCTAAGACTTCTAGTACTATGTTAAATGACAGTGGTGAAAGTGGGCATCCCTGTCTTGTTCCTGATCTTAAGGGAAATACTTTTAGTTTTTGCCCATTGAGTATGATGTTCACTGTACGTTTTTCATATATGGCCTTTATTATGTCGAGATATGATCCCTCTACTCCCACATTGCTGAGCGTTTTTATCAGAAATGGGTACTGGATTTTATTGAATGCTTTTTCAACATCTATTGATATGATCATGTGGTTTTTATCTTTCATTTTGTTTATATGGTGTATCACATTTATTGATTTGCGAATATTGTACCAGCCTTGCATCCCTGGGATGAATCACACTTGGTCATGGTGAATAAATTTTTTAATGTATTGCTGGATCCAATTTGCTAGTATTTGGTTAAGGATTTGGGCATCTATGTTCATAAAAAATATTGGCCTGTAGTTTTCTTTCTTTGTAGTGTTTTTTCTGGTTTTGGAATTAGAATTATGCTGGCCTCACAAAACGAGTTTGGAAGTCTTCCTTCTTCTTCAATTTTTTGAAATAGTTTGAGGAGAATTGGTGTTAGATCTTCTTTGAATGTTCAGTAAAACTCCCCCATGAAGCCATCTGGGCCTGGGCTTCTATTTGCTGGGAGAGTCTTGATTACATCTTCAATTTCCTTCGTTGTTATTGGTCTGTTCAAGTTTTCTATCTCTTCCTGGTTCAGTTTTGGGAGACTATGTGTTTCTAGAAATGTGTCCATTTCGCTTAGATTGTCCAATTTGTTGCTGTATAATTGTTCATAGTATTTGTTAATGATGCTTTGTATTTCTGTGGTGTCGGTTGTTACTTCTCCTCTTTCATTTCTGATTTTTTGTATTTGGGTTCTCTCTCTTTGTTTCTTGGTGAGTCTAGCTAAGGGTCCATCAATCTTGTTTATCTTTTCAAAAAACCAGCTCATTGTTTCATTGATCCTTTGAATTGTTTTTTTGGTCTCCATGTCATTTATTTCTTTCTCCTCTGATCTTTACTATTTCCTTCCTTCTACTTGCTCTGGGGTTATCCTTTTGTTTACTTTCTAGTTCTTTAAGTTGTGAGGTTAGATAGTCTATTAGAAATTTTTCTTGTTTCGTGAGGTAGGCCTGTAGTGTTATGGACTCCCCTCTCAGGACTGCTTTTACTTCATTCCATAGATTTTGTGTAGTTGTGTGTTCATTTTCATTAGTTTCCAGGAAGTTTTTAATTTCTTCCTTGAACTCTTTAGTAACCCATTCATTGTTCAATAACATGCTATTTAGCCTCCATGTCTTCAAATGTCTTTGCATGTTCTTGTTGCCATTGATTTCTAGTTTCATGCCATTGTGATCTGAGAAGATGCTTGATATGATTTCAATCTTCTTGAACTTGTAGAGACTTCGTTTGTGTCCTAACATGTGGTCTATCTTTGAGAATGTCCCATGTGCACTTGAGAAGAATGTGAATTCTGCACTTTGGGGGTGTAATTCTCTGTAGGTATCTATTAAATCCATTTGATCTAGTGCTTCATTTAGTATTTCTGTTTCCTTGTTAATTTTTTGTCTGGAGGATCTATCCAGTGATGTCAGCAGGGTGTTGAAGTCCCCTGCTATGATTGTATTGCTGTCAATTTCTCCTCTGAAGTCCTCCAGAAAATTTTTAAAATATTTTGGTGTTCCTATATTGGGTGCATATATGTTTACCAAGGTTATATCTTCCTGTTGGATAGATCCTTTCAATATTATGTAGTGACCTTCTTTGTCTCTAGTTATGGCCTTCATTTTGAAATCTAATTTATCAGATATGAGTATTGCTACCCCAGCTTTTTTTCCTTTCCATTTGCTTGGAAGATTTTTTTCCATTCCTTCACTTTCAACCTATGTGAGTCTTTTCTTGTGAGGTGGGTCTCTTGTCAACAACATATATATGAGTCATGCTTACTTATCCAATCAGCTACTCTGTGTCCTTTGATTAGGGCGTTCAGTTCATTTACATTTAAGGTTATTATTGATATGTACTTATTTATTGCCATTTTTGTTTAGTGTGGTTATATTTTTCTTCCTATTTCTTCTACTAATTACAGAAGTCCTTTTAACATTTCTTGCAGTGCTGGTTTGGTGCTAATGTATTCCCTTAGCCTTTTTTTTTTATCTGGGAATCTCTTTATTTGACCTTCTATTTCGAATGATAGCCTTGCTGGGTAGAGTAGTCTTGGATTCAGATGCTTGTTTTTCATGACCTTGATTATTTCATCCCATTCCCTTCTGGCCTGTAGTACTTCTGTTGAGAAGTCAGCTGATAGCCTAATGAGGTTCCTTTTTAGGTAACCTGTTGCTTATCTCTTACTGTCTGTAGGATTCTCTCTTTGTCTTTAATTTTTGGCATTTTAATTACTATGTGTCTTGGTGTGGGCCTGTTTGGGCTCTTCTTACTTGGGGCTCTCTGTGCTTCTTGAACTTGAATGCCTTCTTCCTTCACCAAGTTAGGGAGGTTTTCTGTCATTATTTCTTCAAATATATTCTCTAACCCTTGCTCATTTTCTTCTTCTTCTGGAACTCTTATGATATGAATGTTGTTATGTTTCCAGTTGTCCCACAGTTCTCTTAAGCCGTCTTCTTGTTTTTTAATTGTTTTTTTCCTTTTGGTTTTCTAATTGGTTGATTTTTTCTACCCTGTCTTCTAATTCACTGGTTCGGTCCTTAGCTTTCTCTACTCTGCTGATTATTCCTTCCAATGTGTTCTTTATTTCTACTATGTCATTCTTCATTTCTTATTGGTGGTTTTTCATTTCCAATTGGTTGATTTTCAATGTTTCTATATCTTTACTCATGGTGTTGATGTCCTTACTCATGCTATTGAGCTTCCTCAAGATCATGGTTCTGAACTCTACCTCTGATAACTTGCTTAATTGCCTTTCATTTATCTCATTTTCAGTAGAGGTCTCTTGTTCTTTCCTTTGGGATTGGTATCTTTGTTTCACCATTTTGCCTATCTCAGTGGTTTTGGAGCCTTCCAAATTTTCTCTGTGTGTGTTGATGTTCTGCTGTTTGTGGCTCCCTCTACTGGGTTTGCATGAGTGTGGGAAGACCCACGTTCAACACCACTGTCAAGTCTTACTTTCCTGTGTAGATTTGCAAGCCCAGGAAAGTTTCGGTTATCCTCTAGTTTTTGACCTGAAGACTATTAGTCTCAGTTTCTTAATGAGTCTTGGGTTGTAGCCCTCAGCTGAATGAAAAACTCCCTCAGGTGTTCAGCATAAGAGGAATTCCACAGGGTGGGGTAGATGCTGGTTGTTAATGAGCCTCAATTTGCATTTCAATGGCCCACCTGGGTGGGGTTAAATCTCCAATGGAGGGGCTGCTGCTTCTACCAAAATCTCCATGAAGGAGCAAGATGGTCACCATCCTGTGTGGCCAGGACTGAGCAAAAACTCTGAGTGCCTTCCAAATCCTGGGTGTCCCCACAGAGTTCCAGTCCAGTCTGCCCTCTCTCTGCCAGAGCCCAAGGTAAGTGGCTGTAGCTAATTTAGTGCTCTGTCCCAGCCCTCTGCACTGTGGGGCTGGATTGGGATTTTAACCCCAAGGGAGCTACTCACAGCTAAAACAGCTGCTGTCTGTGGGCTCCCAGCCTGCCCTCTCACACCTCCACAGACCTACCAGACTTGATTCAGTATCTTTTTTTTCTGTCTGTGGTTATATTGTCCTCTCCAGATGCTTTTCTGTTGCTTTTTCCTGACAATTTGTCTTTATTTTAGTTGTAATTCCAGTTTGGTCCTGGGAGATGGTCTGTGTAGCTTCCATTCACTCTGCCGCCATTTTGGAATCCTCCAAAAGTGTTTTCTTTCTGTTACTGAAAGCCCTTCTAAACAATCCGCTATAGTTGCTGTCCCAGTCATGGCTGCACCTTTCTAAAAACAGAAAGATAATAATCTTCAGGTGTCAGAGGCAGCACAATTTATATTTACATATATCTAATTGTTATACTTATTTATTGCTATGAACCAAACTACTCCCTAATACTTAGTGGGGTTAATTTCCAAAATATATAAAGTGCTCATACAACTCAACAAAAGGAAGACAAAGAACCCAATTAAAAATGGGCAGAGGACCTAAATAGACACCTCTCCAAACAGGACATACAAATGGCCAAGAGACATATGAAAAAATGTTCAACGTCACTAATCATCAGGGAGACGCAAATTAAAACAACTATGAGGTATCATCTCACACCTGTCAGAATGGCCACCATCAACAAATCATCAAACAACAAGTGTTGGAGAGGGTGTGGAGAAAAGGGGACTCTAGTACACTGTTGGTGGGAATGCAGACTGGTGCAGCCACTATGGAAAACACTATGGTGTTACTTCAAAAAGTTAAAAATTGAACTGCCATTTGACCCAGTGATTCCACTTCTAGGAATATACCCTAAGAAACCTGAAACACCAACCAGAAAGAATACATGTACCCCCATGTTCATAGCAGCACTATTTACAATAGCTAAGATCTGGAAACAGCCCAAGTGTCCATCAGTGGATGAATGGATAAAAAAGCTGTGGTACATATACACAATGGAGTACTATGCAGCTGTAAGAAAGAAAGATCTCTTATCCTTTGAGACAACATGGAGGGACCTGGAGAGTATTATGCTAAGCAAAACGAGCCAGGCAGAGAAAGACAAATATCACATGATCTCACTTATTTGTGGAATATAATGAACTAAACAAACTGATTAACAGAATTGACCCAGAGACATAGAGGTGGGGTACAGACTGACAAGCCTCAGTGGAAGGGGTTTGGGAGGAGAAGATATAAACCACAGAACTTATATGCATGTATGTATGACCAATGGACATAGACAACAAAGCTGGGGATGGGGTGGGGGGGATGAGGAAGAGGGTGTCAATGGGGAAAAAAGGAGAAACATCTGTAACAAAAACAAATTAATAAAAAAAATTAAATTAAAAAAAATCACACAACCATTTTATTATACTATATCATTGTTTTTTGTTAGGAAATTACCCAGGATCCAAATAAGTAGTTCTGCTCCACCTGGTACTGACTGATGTCACTTGGTGGTATTCAGTTATGTAATGGGCTGGTCTGGAAGATTCAAGATGTCTTCCGTATATGTTTGTTTCCTTAGCTGGGAATAATAGAAGGTTAGGTTCAGCTGGAACTGCAAGCTGAAGTGTCTATATGTGGCCTTTTCAGCATAGTGTTATCAGGCTACTCAGACTTCTTACATGACAATTGAGGGTTTCTAGAGAGTGTCCAAGGGATAAGAATTAGAAAGAGTCCCTAGAGAGTATTCAAAGGATAGGATTTGGAAGCTAATAGTCTGCTAGGGCCTAGGTCCTGAAACTAGCATAGGATCATTTTTACCATATTCTATTGGTGATATCAGTCATAGAGCCTACCAAGATTTAAGGAGAAGATACATAGATTCCATCTCTCAGTGGAAAGAGTATCAAAGAATTTCTAGCCTTCTTTAATCTGCCATGTTGACTTGGAAAATTACTTCTTACATTGAGCTAAAATCTGTTTCCCTGAGCTTCTAGAAGCCAAAATTTACCCAATCCATACAGCCGGAAAAGTAAACATTTGTACCACGGGAAGCAAGTTCTACTTGCTTCCATCATGTTATCCAAGATTCAGCCTCTGTCCCTTAATGATCAGATGACAGACTCTGATAATTTCCTCCCAGATATCCCTCAAAACTGTTCTATATAGTGCTCCTATTTAGGGCTTATAACAGAGACCTTGTTTAGATATGTTCTTAGGACTAATGGTATGAATTTTAGGCATAGTAGCTAGTGATTTTGGAGAAGCTTTAGGAGTATAACTTTCCAACATCTTTTGAACCATTCTATACAGACCAAAGGCTCCTCATCTCAGTATAGTGCTTCAGGAATCTTCCCTTAACTCTTTCAATTCAAGTTACATTAACCTTCACCAGACAGCCTAAATCCAGCCCCATTTCCAACATTGCCTTCCCTTAAACAAAGTATAAAAGCTATGGATTAACTGTTGCACCCAGGATCAAGCCCTATTACCTTGTTTCTCCTTCAATTATTCTTAAAATTGGAGACCTACCATTGGCCTTAATTCTCTGTGTCTCCAGAAGTCCTTTGTATAAGATCATGCTTTTAGATTCCAGTGAAATGCCCATAGACTGCTAAACTCAACTAGATGATATTTTCTTTTGATTTCTAAGATCTAAGTAAAGTTCTGTTGTTAGAAAGAGTCAGGAGAACAAACAAACAAACAAACAGGCAAAAATTTCCTTTTCTTAAAGTTGCTGATAATTGAGTCCTCCCTAGTACTGAGAAGAACATGCTAAGGTCTCATCAATCCTATTCCTTCCTCCTTCCGGCCTTGCCCATGTCATCCATAATTTAATCGGGTCTGCACTAGGGGAAATACTACCAGAGATACTCCAAGTCACTTGAAAACTAGTTAAATGTTCCCACCAAGTAAAACAAATTTAAATTCCAGGTACCAAAACCAAAACTTGAACATCTATTTGGTGTTATTCTTTGTACTAAAATTATGCCCCACCACAACCCATAAAGCTTCATCAACTGCGTGAGTAGGTACCTTCTGATTACCATAATATTTTACAAGGGGAAAAAGGAGTAAAAAGTAGACAACATGAGGATAAGGGGTAGAAGGAGAAAAGTACAAGAAAACTTTGTTACTAAAAAGACATGCCCAGAATTCCAATGACATTTGGGGGTAGATATGTAGAATAGGTTTTACATAGGCAAATTTCTGGGCAACATCAACACCAGGTGGAAGGGCCACAGAGCATAGAGGTTATAAGTATTCCTTATGAATCATGCAAATCTAAGTTTGAATCCCACCACTAACACTTACCAATTGTGTGATTTGAGAAAACAATATCTTACCGTTGAATCTAGATTACTTCAACTTTAAAATGGTAATAATACCTCATAGTGTAGTTGTAGGTATTCAATCAAATATGGCAATTCGTTGAACAAGATGGCTGTGGTCCAAATTCCTGTTCACAGAGTGAAGAAAGGCAGACAAAAAATAAAATATAAAAATAAATAATATAATATCAGGTAATGATAACTGTGTAATATATGTGGAACAATTGAAACACTGTATGACATGAGTAAGAATTCAGTGAAAAGTACATATCACCTTATTAAACCTCCCTCAGATTAGAAACTTACCTCCATTTTATCAATAAGAAAAGCTGAGGTCAGTGAGTTAAATAACTTGCTTAAGAACACAGTTTTTAAGTGCAAGAATCCAAATATAAGCTGGGTTATAGATACAAAGGCCCATGTTCTTTCCATTCTGCCACTGCTCATTTTGGATTCTGGATCATAAAATCATAAACTGTTTAATTTATTTTTTTATTTTTTTTATTAATTTATTTTTGTTACAGATGTTTCTCCTTTTTTCCCCATTGACACCCTCCTACCCATCCCTCTACCCCTTCCCCAGCTTGGTTGTCCATGTCCATCAGTAATGCATACATGCGTATAAGTTCTGTGGTTTATCTCTTCCCTCCCCCCCACCCCCTCTTCTGAGGGTTGTCAGTCTGTACCCTACCTTCACATCTCTGGGTCTACCCTGTTCCCCAGACTGTTATGTTTATTATATTCCACAAATGAGTGAGATCATGTGATATTTGTCTTTCTCTGCTTGGCTTGTTTCGCTTAGGATAATAATCTCGAGGTCCCTCCATGTCATCTCAAAGGATAAGAGATCTTTCTTTCTTACAGCTGCATAGTACTCCATTGTGTATATGTACCACAGCTTTTTTATCCATTCATCCACTGATGGGCACTTGGGCTGTTTCCAGATCTTAGCTATTGTGAATAGTGCTGCTATGAACATGGGAGTACATATATTCTTTCTGATTGGTGTTTCAGGTTTCTTAGGGTATATTCCTAGAAGTGGGATCACTGGGTCAAATGGTAATTCAATTTTTAATTTTTTGAGGTAACACCATAGTGTTTTCCACAGTGGCTGCACCAGTCTGCATTCCCACCAGCAGTGTACTAGAGTCCCCTTTTCTCCACACCCTCGCCAACACTTGTTGTTTGACGATTTGTTGATGGTGGCCATTCTGACAGGTGTGAGGTGATAACTCATTGTTGTCTTAATTTGCATCTCACTGATGATTAGTGATGTTGAGCATTTCTTCATATGTCTCTTAGCCATTTGTATGTCCTGTTTGGAGAGGTGTCTATTTAGTTCCTCTGCCCATTTTTTAATTGGGTTCTTTGTCTTCCTTTTGTTGAGTTGTATGAGCACTCTATATATTTTGGAGATTAATCCCTTATCTGATGTGTCATTGGCAATTATGGTCTCCCATACAGTAGGTACCCTTTCCATTTTGATGGTTGTTTCTTTTGCCATGCAGAAGGTTTTGAGTTTGATGTAGTCCCAGGTGTTCATTTTTTCCTTTGTTTCTATTGCCTTAGGTGCTGTATCAGTGAAGATTCTGCTGCATATGATGTCCGAAATTTTGTTGCCTACATTTTCTTCTAGGATTTTTATGGATTCACGAGTCACATTTAAGTCTTTTACCCATTTTGAGTTTATTCTTGTGCATGGTGTAAGTTGATGGTCTAGTTTCATTTTTTTGCATGTAGCTGTCCAATTTTCCCAACACCATTTATTAAAGAGGCTGTCTTTGCTCCATTGTATGCTCTTGCCACCTTTGTCAAATATTAGTTGAGCATAATGTCTTGGGTCAATTTCTGGATTCTCTGTTCTGTTCCACTGGTCTATATGCCTGTTCTTGTGCCAGTACCAGGCTGTTTTGATTATAGTAGCTCTGTAGTATAATCTGATATCTGGTATTGTGATCCCACCTACTTTGTCCTTCTTTTTCAAGATTGCTGTGGCTATTCAGGGTCTTTTTTGGTTCCATATGAACTTTTGGAGTATTTGTTCTAGTTCTGTGAAATATGTCACTGGTATTTTGATTGGGATTGCATTGAATCTATAGATTGCTTTGGGTAATATGGACATTTTAATGATGTTAATTCTTCCAATCCATGAACAAGGTATGTACTTCCACATTTTTATATCTTCCTCTATTTCTTTTTTCAGTGTCCTGTAGTTTTCTGCAAATAGATCCTTTACTTCTTTGGTTAAATTTATTCCTAGGTATCTTAATTTTTTTTGCTGTGATGGTAAATGAGATTGTTTTTTTAGTTTCTCTTTCTGTGAGTTCATCATTGGTGTATAAGAATGCCGTCAATTTCTTGACGTTAATTTTGTATCCTGCTACTTTGCTAAATTCATTTATTAGGTCTAGTAGATTTTTGATGGAGTCTTTAGGGTTTTCTATGTATAATATCATGTCATCTGCAAATAATGACAGTTTCACTTCATCCTTTCCAATTTGGATCCCTTTTATTTTTTCGTCACGTCTAATTGCTATGGCTAAGACTTCCAGTACTATGTTAAATAAGAGTGGTGAAAGTGGACATCCCTGTCTAGTTCCTATTCTTAAGGGAAATGTTTTTAGTTTTTGCCCATTGAGTATGATGTTGGCTGTAGGTCTTTCATATATGGCCTTTATAATGTTGAGATATGATCCCTCTATTCCCAAATTGCTGAGCGTTTTTATCAGAAATGGGTGCTGAATTTTGTCGAATGCTTTTTCAGCGTCTATTGATATGATCATGTACTTTTTATCTTTCATTTTGTTTATGTAGTATATCACATTTATTGATTTGTGAATATTGAACCAGCCCTGCATCCCTGGGATGAATCCCACTTGGTCATGGTGAATAATTTTTTTGATGCATTGCTGGATCCGATTTGCTAGTATTTTGTTCAGGATTTTGGCATCTATGTTCATCAGGGATATTGGCCTGTAGTTTTCTTTCTTTGTAGTGTCTTTTTTCTGGTTTTGGAATTAGAATTATGCTGGCCTCATAAAATGAGTTTGGAAGTCTTCCTTCTTCTTGAATTTTTAGAAAGAGTTTGAGAAGAATGGGTGTTAGTTCTTATTTGAATGTTCGGTAAAACTCCCCTGTGAAGCCGTCTGGGCCTGGACTTTTGTTTGCTGGGAGAGTCTTGATTACATCTTCAATTTCCTTGGTTGTTATTGGTCTGTTCAAGTTTTCTATCTCTTCCCGGTCCAGTTTTGGGTGACTATGTGTTTCTAGAAATGTGTCCATTTGGCTTAGATTGTCCAATTTGTTGCCATATAAATGTTCATAGTATTCGTTAATGATCCTTTGTATTTCTGTGGTGTCAGTTGTTACTTGTCCTCTTTCGTTTCTGATTTTGTGTATTTGGGTTCCCTCTCTTTGTTTCTTGGTGAGTCTAGCTAAGGGTCCATCAATCTTGTTTGTCTTTTCAAAAAACCAGCTCTTTGTTTCATTGATCCTTTGAATTGTTTTTTTTTGGTCTCCATGTCGTTTATTTCTCCTCTGATCTTTACTATTTCCTTCCTTCTACTTGCTCTCGGGTTATCCTTTTGTTTGCTTTCTAGTTCTTCAAGTTGTGAGGTTAGAAAGTCTATTAGCAATTTTTCTTGTTTCTTGAGGTAGGCCTGTAGTGCTATGAACTTCCCTCTCAGAACTGCTTTCGCTGCATCCCACAGATTTTGTGTTGTTGTGTGTTCATTTTCATTCGTTTCCAGAAAGTTTTTAATTTCTTCCTTGATCTCCTTGATAACCCATTTATTGTTTAATAACATGCTATTTAGCCTCCATGTATTCAAATGTCTTTGCATGTTCTTGTTGAAATTGAATTCTAGTTTCATGCCATTGTGATCTGAGAAGATGCTTGATATGATTTCAATCTTCTTGAACTTGTAGAGACTTCGTTTGTGTCCTAACATGTGGTCTATCTTTGAGAATGTCCCATGTGCGCTTGAGAAGAACGTGAATTCTGTAGTTTGGGTTGTAATTCTCTGTAAATATCTATTAAATACATTTGGTCTAGTGCTTCATTTAGAGTCTCTGTTTCCTTGTTAATTTTTTTGTCTAGAGGATCTATCCAATGATGTCAGTGGGGTGTTGAAGTCCCCTGCTATGATTGTATTGCTGTCGATTTCTCCTTTAAAGTCTTCCAGATTTTTAGTGTATTTTGGTGCTCCTGTATTGGGTGCATATATGTTTACCAAAGTTACCTCTTCCTGTTGGATAGATCCTTTCAATATTATGTAGTGGCCTTCTTTGTCTCTAGTTATGGCCTTCATTTTAAAATCTATTTTATCAGATATGAGTATTGCTACCCCAGCTTTTTTTTCCTTTCTGTTTGCTTGGAAGATTTTTTTCCATCCCTTCACTTTCAGCCTATGTGAGTCTTTTCTTGTGAGGTGGGTCTCTTGTAAACAACATATATATGGGTCATGCTTTCTTATCCAATCCGCTACTCTGTGTCTTTTGATCGGGGCATTCAATCCATTCACATTTAAGGTGATTACCGATATGTACTTACTTATTGCCATTTTTGTTTAGTGTGTTTCTATTTTCCTTTCTATTTCTTCTACTAATTACAGCAGTCCTTTTAACATTTCTTGCAGTGCTGGTTTGGTGCTAATGTATTCTCTTAGCCTTTTTTTGTCTGGGAAGCTCTTTATTTGACCTTCTATTTCGAATGATAGACTTGCTGGGTAGAGTAGTCTTGGGTTCAGATCCTTGTTTTTCATGACCTTGATTATTTCATGCCATTCCCTTCTGGCCTGTAGTGTTTCTATTGAGAAGTCAGCTGATAACCTTATGGGGGTTCCTTTTTAGGTAACCTGTTGCTTAGCTCTTGCTGCCTTTAGGATTCTCTCTTTGTCTTTAATTTTTGGCATTTTAATTACTATGTGTCTTGGTGTGGGCCTGTTTGGGTTCTTCTTACCTGGGACTCTCTGTGCTTCTTGAACTTGAATGCCTTCTTCCTTCACCAAATTAGGGAAATTTTCTGTCACTATTTCTTCAAATATATTCTCTAACCCTTTCTCATTTTCTTCTTCTTCAGGAATCCTATGATGCGAATATTATTATGTTTCCAGTTGTCCCACAGCTGTCTTCTCTTAAGCTGTCTTCCTGTTTTTTCATTGTTTTTTCCTTTTGTTTTTCTGATTGGTTGATTTTTTTCTACCCTGTCTTCTAATTCACTGATCCGGTCCTCAGCTTCTTCTACTCTGCTGTTTAGTCCTTCCAATGTGTTCTTCATTTCTGCTATGTCATTCTTCATTTCCAGTTGGTTTATTTTCAATATTTCTATGTCTTTGCTCATGGTGTTGATGTCCTTACACATGCTGTTGGGCTTCCTCAAGATCATGGCTCTGAATTCTAGCTCTGTTAACTTGCTTAACTCCATTTCATTTATCTCATCTTCAGTGGAGGTCTCTTGTTCTTTCATTTGGCATCTGTTTCTTTGTTTTACCATTTTGGCTATCTCAGTGGTTTTTGGAGCAATAAACTGTTTAATTTAAAAGTGATTTTAAGAATCATCTGGTACAGAGTTTGTGTTTTTGTTTTCTTATTATTATTTTCAAGAAGTGGAACTCAATTTGTAAAATATATTTTACAAAATCATTGCTGTTCTGCTTTAAGTGGGTCAGGGGAGTGCTCAGAATCCTGCCTTGTCAGAATCTTCTCACTCTCTGAGGCACCTTCCATGAAAATCCATGGTCCTATGGCTAGTCAAACTCCCCTGATCCAGTCTCCAATGTTTTAGAGAAGAAGGAACAGAGGACTAAAATTTTGAAGGTATCCACTAACCGCTATACTGAGAGTTAGTCTAGAATTCCCATTAAAGTTGAATGTCCAATAAATCATCAAAGGAAGACAGTTCAGACCACAAGTGGATGCAGTCAGTCTCAAACCTTGTATTGAGTAGTCAGTGTGTGGTAAAAAAAAAAAATGCTTAATTGAAACAGATCTAATGTTAGCAACTGCTAAATTATAGCCATATGTGATATGGTTGAGTGGGTCCTATACACAGAGAAGAGTTTGATCCCAATAATCCAGAGGATTTTGATCCCAATAATCCAGAGTGGGCTCTCTAGTCTGAATATTCAAGAAGTGGTCATACCCAGTGTTCAGTCAAATCATAACCTACTTTTCCTGTAGCACTGGGTGTTCTGAGAATGTGGAAAATGCTTTAAAAATTATAAAGTGTTGTGCAAATGGAAGTTCTTGGAATATTATTGCTATTACCATTATTCTAGGTTATGATTTATCTTACAGACTGTTAGCTTGACAAACTCTTAAGAGTTTCACAAACACCACTCCTTGTCTCCCAGACTCCAGAGAGTCCCTAAACATCTACAGATCAATATCTGATGATCATTATCAATGTCCTCAGTCAAATATTCACTCTGTAACCAACAAATGAACTTGATGAAGTCATCCTAATTGTGATGGGAATAAAAACTCTTCCTACCTCATCTGAGTTAAGTCAGTTAAGCCAAATTTAATGATTTAATAGCACTCACTTTGCAGAAAAAAAGGCTTTGGGTAAGATTAAATAGTGAAATAATATCTGGAAAGGCTGGGATAATAAGCCCAAAGCCATGTGCAGATACAATGCAATTCCTACCAAAATTCCATTTTTTATGGAAAAAGAACAAATAATTTTAAAATCTGTATGAAACCACAAAAGATTCCAAATAGCTAAAGCAACCTTGAGAAAGAAGAACAAAGCTGGAAACATCATGTTTCTTGATTTCAAACTATATCACAAAGCTTTAGTAATCAAAATGACATAAAAAAAGAGATACATAGATCAATGGAAGATAATAAAGAGCCCAAAAATATATCCATGCATATATGGTCAACTAATTTCTGACAAAGCAGCAAAGAATATACAATGGGGAAAGGACAACCTTTTGAATAAATAGGGTTGGAGAAATTAGACAACCACACACAAAAAAATAAAATTAGAACACTCTCTTATACCATATATAAAAATTAACTAAAAATGGATTGAAAGCTTCAGTGTAAGACCTGAAATCATAAAACATTCATAAGAGCACAAGTTTCTTGACATCAGTGATGGCAGAGATTTTTTGGATCTGATACCAAACTGAAAACTAAACAAATGGAACTACATCAAACTAAAAAGATCTTGCACAGCAAGAAAACCATCAACAAAATATAAAAGCTACTTACTGAATGGGAGAAAAATTTCAACTTATATATTTAATAAGTGGTCAATATCTAAAATATATTTTAAAATCCATGCAACTCAATAGCAAAAAAAAAATTTTAGACAATCTGATTTAAAAATGGGCACTGGACATGAATTGACATTTTCCAAGGAAGACATACAGATGGCTAATAGGTACATAAAAAAAGTGCTCAACATCACTCTTCATCAGAGAACTTCAAATCAAAACCACAATGAGATATCACCTCACACCTGTTAGTAGGGCTGTCATGAAAAACACAAGAGATGACAAGTATTAGCAAGGATGTGAAGAAAAGGAAATACTGTTGTTGGTAATGTAAATATTTGCAGCCACTATGGGAAACAGTATGGAAGTTCCTCAAAAAAATTAAAAGTAAAACTCCTGTATAGTTCAGGAATTCCACTTCTGGATATTTATCTAAAGAAAAGAAAAACACAAAATCAAAAAGTAATATGAATCCCCAGATTCATTGCAATATTATTTACAACAGCCAATATTGTATGAAAACAACCTAAGTGCCCATTGATGGATAAATAGATACAGAAAATGTATCTATCATATTACCATATATATCATTATGTATCACTACATTTATCTCTATATATATTACATTGAAAAATTCAGCCATAAAAAATTAAATCTTGCCCTTTGCTACGACATGGATAGACCTTGAGGCATTATGCTATGTGAAACAAGTCAGGCAGACAAAGACATATACCATATGATCTCACTTATATGTGGAATCTAAAAAGTATCAAACAAATAAACAAAAACAAACAAACAAAAAACATGATGAATGCATATATGAAGAATACTGATTAGTGGTTGCCAAAAGTGGTGAGTGGTGATTAGGTAAAATGGATCAAGGGGGTCAAAAAGTACAAACTTCCAGTTATAAAATAAATGTTGTGGGGATGTAATATACATCATGGTGACTATAGTTCATAATATTGTATTGCATATTCAAAAGTTGCTAAGAGGACTTCAGATCAAGATGATGGAGTAGCTAAACTCTGTGTTAACCTCTGCCCATGACTACATCAAAATTATAACTAAATTGTAGAAGAACAATCAATGAGAACCACCTAAAGACTAGATGAACAGAAGTTCTGTAATGAAGGATATAAAAAAGAAGTCACACCAAGACTAGTAGGAGGGGTGAGATGCAAAACGAGCAGGTCCCACACCCATGATGTGGTGATGAAGAATTGAGAGGGATATCTGAGCTGTGGAGGTCACCCCTGAGGAGCATGGGATTTCAGCCCCATACCAGTCCGCCCAGCCCAAAGCTTCAGCACTAGAAATAGAAGTCCCTATAACATCTGGCTGTGAAAACCAGTAAAGATTGCATCTGAGTGAGCCAGAGGCCTGCTGGAGACCTAGGTGTTGCAGGTTTTAAAGGGTCCAAGTACAGACTCACTTGCTCACAAACTAGCTTGCTCTGGGATCCAGTGCATAAGCAGCAGCTTTAAAAGCACTAGGGACATATGGGGAGGAACTAAGCTGACTAGCTTCAGGCAAAGGCTAGAGAGGCAAGGGTCAAGAAAGCCCTCACCAGGGACAAAAGTTCTGATAGGCTCCATAGTTCCTTTGTTGAACTCTCACCCCTCCCAGCTTGCCTGGTGCAGGTGGCCACCAAATCTGAGCTCTCCATTAACTTAGCTAACACCATTTGCCCTGCCTGGTGATTCCCTTAGACTCAGCTCTACCTAACTCACTTACTGGGCCAAACCTCTTCAAGTGGCTCCTCCACATAAGCAGCCTGCCTCAGCTCACACTGAAAAGTTTCCTAATATTTCAAAGGTCCAGAAATCACAAACAAGCAGCAGCTGGCCTCAATGTGCCATGTACCTCTTGCTAAGCTACCCTAAGCAGAGCAAAACTGGCAACTGGTCTCAACTGCACTGTAACTCCCATCAGATAGCCCCAAGCCTGGCATAAGCAGCAGCCAGCCTTGGCTCAGAACATAGCCTCAGTTAAGCAGCCACAAACCTGACACAAGTGGCAGCTGGCCTCAGCTCACACTTTGATGCCCAACAAAGTGTCCCAAGCATGACACTAGTGGCAGCCAGCCTTGATTCACAAAATAGACTCTCCCAAGAGCTTCCATGCCCAGTACAAGTGACAACCAACCACAGATCACTTTGTAGCTCCTACCAGATGTCCTCAAGCCAGGCACGAGCAGTGACTAAAATTGATCTGTACCAAGCCCTGCCCAAGAGGATCCATAACCAACATACCCAGTGACTAGCTTCAGAGCACCACCTAACCCACTTCTCAAATGACACATTTGAAAGGCAGACTTGGTTTGCACTCTTGGTTCAGTCGCCATAGTCCAGCTCATCTTCTGTAGTTATGGACAGCCCTCACAGCCAGGCCAGGCAGCCTGATGTGCCTACAGCAATTAATACTCAACTACATTAGAGGGCACACACAACCCACACAAGGAACATCCCTGGAGCACCTGGCTTATGTGAGCAGGGAGACTGTGTTTCTGGACACCATGGGATACCTATAATGTAATGCCAGTCTTCTAAGGCCAGGAGATACAGCAGATATACCTAATACATAGAAACAAACACAAGGAATCAGCCAAAATGAGGAGACAAAGAAACATGTCCCAAATGAAAGAACAGGATAAAACCCTCATAAAAAATAACTAAATGAAATGGAGACAAAGAATCTATCAGATAAACAGTTTGAATCACTGATTATAAAGATGCTCCATAAACTTAGAGAAAGAATAGATTATCTCAGTGAGAACTTCAAGAAAGAGAAACAAAAATGGAGACAGAACACATAAAAAAAAAAACAGTCAATAATGAAGAATACAATAACAGAAATAAAGAATGCATGAGAGGGAATGAACAGAATATTAGATGAAGCAGAGAATCAAATCAGTGATCTGGAAAATAAGGTAGCTGAAAACATCTAATCAGAACAGCAAAGAGAAATAATTTTTTGTTGTTTTCTGCTACCTTGTTCTCCAAATTGCCAATTCAATACTCTGCTTTAGCTAACCTGCTGTTGATTCTTTCTACTGTATTCTTCATTTCAGATATTGTATTTTTCATTTTTGACTGTTGTTAAGGTTTCTATGTCCTTTTGTATGCTTGATATCTCTTTATTTAAGTTCTCACTGAGTTCATCTATTCTTTCCCTAAGTTCCTTGAGCATCCTTATAACCATTGTTTTAAGCTCTGAAACTGGTAGCTTGCTTTCCACCTTTTTATTTCATTTTTTGTTTTTTGTTTTTTTCTGGAAATTTCTTCTGCTCATCCTTTGGAGGCATATTTCTTTGTCTCCCCATTTTGGCTGTCTCACTGTATTTGTTTCTGTGTGTTAGATAAATCTGCTATGTATCCCAGTATTGTTATGGTGGCCTAATGTCAGTGGTGCAATCAGCTAGGTGCTCCAAGAATGTCCCTTGTGTGGATTATGTGAGCCCTCCTGTTGTAGTTGAGTCTTGATTGCTGTTGGCCCATCCATGGGTGGGGTTGATTCTCAGACTGGCAGATATGAGGACTGACCCCTACTACATTGTATGGCTGACTTCACAAAGCAGAATTTTCCCCAGAAGTTTCTAATACCTGCCAGAATCTCCCTTTGGGTGTGCTGTTTGTGAAGCTAATTGGTTTGTGCTCTGATGTGGTTTCAAACCCACCACCAGGTTGTTGTTTCTGGTGCCTCTTGGAAGGGATTCTAGTGCAGGTCAATGTCAGACACTGCCTATAATCAGCCTTGGGCTACCTGTCTGGAGCTACCAAGTGATTCACAGTTTGTGGCTGCCTCTGCTGGACCTGAGTGCATGTGGGAGGGTCCAACCTGCATACCAAGGCCAGCTTCCACTAGCTCCAAGCCCAGGTGCAGGTCAGCAAAAGGCCCAATTCACCTTGAGATCTGCCTCCACCTACTGGCTGCCTATAAGTCTCAGTCACTGGAAAAGCCTCTGATGGTGTGCAAGTTGCATTATACAGGTTCTTGGTGAGTCACTAGGTCGATACAAGTGGTGTTTACCAGGTTTCTATGGATTCAAACTTGGTGCCAGTGCTGGGTCTGAGGCTACTCAGCAAAAGTCTCAGAGTACACCAAGGTCAGCTGCCACCCTCCTGGGACCCACTAACCTTTGTGATGGGACAGGGGTCTCAGGGAGTCTTCAGAAAGAGGCCAGCAGAATTCACCAGGCTAAAAAACATTAAGGTTTCATCATATAGATTGTAGGTTCCACAAAGAAATGGAAGTTCTGCTCAGGTACACAGGGAAAAAACTGTCCCTCGCCTACAGCCCTGTAACTCAGTCTCTTTCCATGTGATTCTGGCACTGTTTGAGCCTGCCCAAACTTCCTCCATAACTCCATAATAAGGTCTGCACCTCAGGCACATGCTGGAGTCCACCAAAAACCTCTCCACCTGGAATGATCCTTGCAGGGTAGGGCCTCAACATGTGTTTTTTGAGGTTTTTTTTTTTGTTTTTTTTTTTTTAATGAATTTAGATGTTAAAAGAAAGCATGCCCCAATATGCACTAGCACAATTTCTTGAGATGGTGAGGGATACAGCTTTTTCATGTTCCATCAGTCGAAAAAATGAGTTGTGATTAACACGTATCTTAAATATGACAATGAGATGGATGCGATGCCTTGTGTTACTAATATTAAAATAGTTGATAACATCAGGAAAACTTTCTGACATGTGAAAAGACACTAATGATACCTTACTATAATACTATTTCTATTGTATAGCATTTTGCATTTATCAAAGCACTTTAATTGAGTCTCATGACAACCTTGTGGAGTAGGCATTGTAATTTTTTAATGTGTCTTTATTGTTGAGAGCATTACAGATGTCCTTCCTTTTTCCCCCATTGACCCCCTCCTTCCCACTCCTGCCTTCACTGCACTGTTGTCTATGTCCATTGGTTATGCATATATGCATATCAGTTTCTTGGTTTTTCTCTTCCCACTCCCCTCATCCCCCTTCCCTCTGAGGTTTGTCAGTCTGTCCCTTACTTCCATGTCTCTGGATCTACTCTTTTTTTTTTTTTCTTGTCAGCTTATTTTGTTCAATATATTACAAAATTAAGTGAGATCATGTGATACTTGTCTTTCTCTTATTTGCTTGTTTCACTTAGGATAATACTCTCCAGTTCCCTCCATGTCAGCATTGTAATCTTCATTTTACATACGAGGAAACAAAAGTTCATAGAGTACAATAAGACTAATCCAGGATCACATAGCCAAGCAGTTGAGCTCAGATGAAAATGGAACACTTTTGACTTCCATTTTAGTAGTAGAACACTGGCATGCATTTTTCTAAAAGATAAAATTATCACTTTGTAGGCAGCTGCTTGGGCTTTTGGTTTACTCATTAAGTGTGTAAAAAAATAAAAATAAATAAATCATGTTACCTTGTCCTGAACTGTACTTAATCACACCTTCATCATTCCACTCATTACACTTTTACAGAAGAAAGCAAAACATAATAAAAGGAAACAAGTTTCATGTTTCAGGCTTATTATATGTGCTGTGACACACACAACTACATATACATCTTAGCTCTGTCTAATGTAACTCACAATAATGAGCATTCTTATAGATGACCCTGTGTTTATTAAGAAAACTGAAATTACTTCACATATTTCACCACACTAAATTCAGGAACTATAATATTAACTTTACACTGATTATCATTAAAAACGTTAAAATATAGTTTAGCATTTAAATGGTTAAATTATGACATGGAAATATAACTTATTAGAACATTTCCTGTCCTGGTCATACAGGGAAAGTATATTATTACTTGATTAAGACACACTGAAACCCATTAGTAATATCTAAACAGTAATTCCACAAATATTTGCAGAATCCTTACCATGCTTCATGCACTGAGCTAGGTTGTGAGGAGGCTGTGTTTTATAAGAAATAGAATCTCCTATTGAGACATTCGCTTTCTTAAACACCTATCATTATAAAGTACTTTTTACCATAGTCAATGCATCATTTAACAGTGCTCTTCTTCACTCTCCTTTTAACTGAGTTTCTTGCATTTTAGTAGAGTCTGACTAAAAATTACTACCATTATTATAAAATAATTCAACAAGAAATTAGAAAACATACTCATATTCAATTATCTTAAAATCTAGTTAGGTGAATAATACATGTCTTTGTAAATACAGGTATAGTCGACAAAGAAGTACAGCACCATATACTACAACAGAGGAAGACTTCATGGAGGAGAAAATGATTTTGAAGTGAGTAGTAAAAATTTATTATTGCTCAGTGTATTCAGGAAGGCTAGAAAAAAGAAATATATAAAAAGAAAAAGAAAAGTCAGGGATATAAAAAATGATCAAGGCTTGAATTCAAATGTAGACTCCCACTACTTACTACCCATGTGCCCTTCGTTAATATATTTATTCCCTCTGGCCTAGTTTCTTCACAGTGATAGTAAGGGTTGGGAGTCATCCTCATAAAAATGAGAGTGGAGGCTAGTATGTCAAAATCATTACCACTCATTAAACATGTGTGAAACTCTGCCTGTAAACTCCATAGTTATCTCATTAACTATATTTCACAGAAGAAGAAGGCAGTATATCACCAGAGTGTGTATAAATTACTGTGAGATTCTGTTTGGAGGCTTGGAACTAAGATAGAATTACCAATCCTTGAAAAGGACTACTTGGAGCAGAACTAAGAAGAATTAGAGGGTAGCCACGAGAAACTTTCGGAGAACACAGGCTCCATTTTTTGACTGCTTAATCCCTATAATTCTATGTAATCTTAGAAAGTAGAAAAACAGACTAAATTAGAATTGCCCACCAGTCTTGCCTGATGAGCTAAAGAGGTTTGATTTATTTAGAAAACAATGAGCAAAATAGCAGCATAGGAATTTCTGGTGCTTTTTTTCTGCCTCAGAAACATTAAATAAGAAAATATCTGGGTATAAAACTGCTCTCACAAGAGCCAAGTATTCCAGATTAGGGATTACAGCGCCTGGGTAAAGCAAAGGAATAAGAAAAGATGCATTGAGTGGGGTAAGAGAGATTCACACTATTCCCACACCCCTCCTCCAATCTCAGACATCCCTGCATAGAAAGAGACACAAAGACCTCAGAACAATACTGTCTTGACACTAGACTGACTACCATTGTCATAGGTAGTTCTCTGTATGATACCACAAACACAGGACCCTGGATCACCCTGTCCCCAGATATCTCCTGTGGTCACAGGTAGCATCCTTGGAATCAGGCTCCCAGAAAGCTTTGTTAAATCCAGGTCCCTGGCTCACTTTGAAGCCTGTTGGCTTCAGTAGCCCCAGGTGGCTCCAGAGAATCTAGGGGTGCTTCCATTGTCTCCAGGCTCTGGGAAGGCCATGTGAAACATGGCCCCCAGCTCTCCTAGGCACCTATTGACTTAAACTGCCTGAAGCAACTCCCATAGCTCCAGGTGGCTTCTTCAGCTTTGAGTCCATGGTTCCACTTTACTGCCTGCCATTTCCCATGGCTCCAAGTGGCTCCTGAGGCCCTAGGCTCCAGATGGTCTCCCATAAAACCAGGTACATGGGTCTATCATGGTGATAGCTGACATTCAATGGAAACAGGCCCCAGATAGACACCTATAAACCCTGGCTCCTGACCTCTCCCATTCCCAAGAAAAGACCCATGGATCTAGCTTTGAAAATGGATTCCACAGAACCAGGCCTCCTGGTGTTCCCTAGTGCCAGACTGGCCCCACAAATCAACCATCATGCCATCCTCTGAGACTACAGATTATAGGCAATCTCTTGCAGCCCAGGCTTGAGATTTCTCCTAGCACCAAACCAGCCCACATGACTCCAGCCTCCAGGCTGGTCCCAAAAAACCCATACACTTAACCCATTCCTGTGGCCACCAGTGCCTGTGGACTGAGGATCCAGGTCTTCTCATGCACATTCAGGTCCCAGGCTCATCACCAAAGACTCAAGCACCGGGATTTCTCTAGTGAACCCAGGCTCCAGGCTCACCTAGGCACCAGGATGGTCCCTGTGTAACCAAATACCAAGTTTGCCCATACTTACTAGGCAACAAACCTGCCCACTTCAGCAGCAAACATACCCATAGACACCACCAGATGGCCCACACAGTATCTCTGAACAAGCTGATTGGTTAAGTTGTAACTTGTCTAAAAAGATTAAAAGAGGTTTATATTTCCTCAAGTGTGAAGGCACCAACATAAGACTATAAAGATTATGAATAATAATAAAAAACATTACTTAATCAAATGAAACTAGTAAACCTCCAATGATAAATCTTTTTAAAAATTGGAGATGTATGAATTATCTGACAAAAAATATCTGAAAAATCCTCTTGACAATGTTCAGTGAAGCACAAGGAAACACAGATAGACCACTAAATGAAATTAGGGGAAAAAATGCATCAACAAAATAAATTCAACAAAGAAATAAAAACATTTTTTTTTAATTCGAGCAGAAATCTTAGGGATAAAGAATATATTCGATGAACAGAAGAATCAAAACAGAGCACCAACAATAACCTCAACCAATTGGAAGAAAAGATAGGTGGTTTGAAACCTCAAGTTAGAGGAACAAAAAATAAAAATAAAGAAGAGTGAAGACAAGCGGCACACCCCCAAAAAAGATCTTGGCAGACAACAGACCCTGTTGGGAACAATCTGCTTTGTGGGGTCAGCTGCCACACAGGAGCTCACACATTGTGGTTGGGAGCAATCTTCATAGAAGGCTGGAGGGACAACCCCATCAACTGAGAAGCCAACAGCAATCAAGACTCAACTACAGCAGTAGGGCTCACATAATCTACACAACTGACATTCCTGGAGCACCTAGCTCAGATGATCAGGGAGATTGCACAACTTAGCCCAAAAGGTCACGAACTACATAAGGCCACCATACCAAGACTAAAAAGCATAGCAGATCTGCCTTATATACAAAAACAAATACAAAGAGGAAACCAAAATGGGGATAAAAGGAAACATGTCTCAAATGAATGAACAGGAGAAATCCCCAGAGGGGGGGGGAAAAATGAAAGAGAAGCAAGCAAGCTACCAGAAATAGAATTCAAAACAATGGTTTTTAAAATGCTTAAAAAACTTAGGGAAAAATGTATGATCTCAGTGAAAATTCAACAAAAAGATAGTAAACATTAAAAATACATAGAAACAATAAAAAGGAACCAGTCAGAAATGAAAAATACAGTATCTGAAAAGAAGTGCACATTTTTAAAAACATCAAGAGGAGGCTAGATAAAGTGGAGAATCAGATGAGCAACTAGGAAGATATGGTAGCAGAAAACACCCAAGCAGAACATTAAAAACAATTTAAAAAAAAAAAAATGAGGATAGTCTAAGGGGCCTCTGGGACAATATGAAGCATAATAACATCTACATCATAGAAGTGCCAGAAGGAGAAGAGAGAGGGAGCAAAAGATTGAGAACATATTTGAAGAAATAATAACTAAAATCTTTCCTAACCTGGTGAAAAAATAAAATATACATGTCTAGGAAGAGCAGAGAGACCCAAACAAGATGAACAAAAAGAAACCCACACCAAGACACATCATGATTAAAATGGCAAAGGTTAAAGACAAAGACAAAATCTTAAAAGCAGCAAGAGAAAGATATTTAGTTACCTACAAGGGAGCTCCCATAAGACGGCAGCTGATTCCTTCTTTTTCTTTATTTTATTTTATGTATTTTTTCCATCACCATATCAGCTGCTTTCTCAACAGAAATATTTCAGATCAGAAGGGATTGACATGAAATATTCAAATTAATGAAAAGCAAGGATCTACAACCAAGACTACTTTACCTAGCAAGGCTTTTAAAATTGAAGGAGAAATAAAGAGCTTCCCAAACAAGAAAAAGTCAAAGGAGTTTGTTATCACCAAACCAGTATTGCAGAAATTGTTAAAGAATCTTTGTTAAGAAGAATAAAAAAGAAAAGCAAAGAAACATAGTATAAAGAATAAAATGGCTAAAAATACGTACCTATCAACAATCGTTTTAAATGCAAATGCATTAAATGCTCCAATCAAAAGACATAGAGTAGCTGAATGGATAAGAACACAAAACCCATGTATATGCTGTCTACAAGAGATGCAACTCAGAACAAAAGATACAAACAGACTAAAAATATTTCATGCAAATGGAAACTAAAAATAAGAAGAGATAACAATATTCATATCAGACAAAATGAGCTTTAAAACAAAGCCATAATAAGAGACAAAGAGGGATATGACATAATTATAAAGATATCAATCCAACAAGAGGATATAATACCTGTAAACATTTATACACCCAATAAAGGAGTATGTAAATATATGAAGCAAATCTTGATGGACATAAAGGGGGTAATTGACAGTAATACAGTCATAGTAGAAAAATTTAGCATGTAATTGACATCAGTGGATAGATCTTGAGACAGAAAATCAACAAGGAATCAGTGGCCTTAAATGACATACTAGACCAGATAGATTTAATTAATATCTCAGAGCATTTTACCCCAAAGAAGCAGAATCTACATTCTTTTCAAGTGCATATGGAACATTTTTTAGGATAGATCACCTGTTAAGATACAAAACAAGTCCCAATGAATTTAAGAAGACTGAAACCATACCAAGCATCTTCTCTGACCACGATAGTAGAAACTAGAAATTACAAGAAAGAAAAAAAAGAGAGAAAAACACAAACACATGGAGGCTAAACAACATGGTACTAAAAAATGAATGTGTTGCCCTGGCTGATTTGGCTCAGCAGTTAGAGCATCGGCCTGCAGACCGAAGGGTTGGAGGTTTGATTCTCGGTCAAGGGCACGTACCTCAGTTCCAGGTTTGAGCCCCAGTCCCAGTTGGAGTCATGCGGGAGAAAACCAATCTATGTGTCTCTATCACACAGATGTTTCTCTCTCTCTCCCTCCCTCTCTTCCACTCTCTCTAAAAACCAATGGAAAAATATCCTTGGGTGAAGAGTAACCAAAAAAATAAACAAATGTGTTAACTATGAGATAAAAAATAAATCAAAAGTTACCTTGAGACAAATGAAAATGACCACATGACAACACAACATATATTGGACACAGTAAAAGCAATCTTAAGAAGGAAATTCCGCCCTGGCCGGTTTGGCTCAGCGGTTAGAGCGTCAGCCTGCAGTCCAGAGAGACCTGGGTTCGGTTCCCGCTAAGGGCATGTACTTCAGTTGCAGTTTGTCCCCGGCCCTGGTTGGTTGTGCGGGGGGCAGCCACTCAATGTGTCCCTTTCACGTCGATGTTTCTCTCTCTCTCTCTTCCTCTCTCTCCCTCTCACTCTATCTGAACAAAAAATGAAAAAAATATCCTCGGGTGAGGATAAAAAAAAAAAAAAGAAGGAAATTCCTAGCAATACAAGCTTACCTCAAGAAACAAGAAAAATCTCAAATAAATAATCTAAATTTACAATTAAAGGAACTAGATAAAGAACAACAATGAAAATCCAAAATCAGTAGATAAAAGGAAAAATAAAGATCAGAGTGGGAAAAAAATTATATATATACATACATACATATATATATATAAATATATATATATATATATATATATATATATATATATATATATATATATATATATATATATCAGTGAAACCAAAAGCTGATTTTTTGAAAATATAAACTAGATAGACAAACTTTTTATGAGACTCATCAAGAAAAAAAAAAAGAGAACACCAAATAAATAAAATAAGAAATGAAAGAAGAGAAGTAACAAAGCCCACCATAGAAATACAAATGATAGTAAGAAAATATTGCAGACAACTACATGACAACATATTGGACAATCTGGAAGAAATATATAAATTACTAGAAACATAAGTCTTCCAAAACTGAATCAAGAACAGAAAATTTGAAGAGACCAATTACAACTAATGAAATTGAAGCAGTAACAAAAACAAACAAGAAAAAAAACTTTCAGTAAACAAAAGTCTTGGACCAGATAGCTTCACAGGTGAATTTTACCAAACATTTGAAGAATTTAACACCTAATCTTACCACCTATTCCAAAAAAATATAGGAGGAAAGAAGACTCGCAACATCATTTTATGAGTCCATCAATATCCTAATTCCAAAACAAGATAAAGACACTACAAAGAAAGAAAATTATAGTCCAATATCCTGATGAACATAGATGCAAAAATCCTCAACAAAATATTAACAAAATGAATGCAGCAATACATTACAAATGTTATGCATGATGATCAAGTGTAATTTATTCCTGTGATGAAAGGTTGGTACAAAATTCACAAATCAGATAACGTGACACACCACATAAACAAGATGAAAGATAAAAATCATATGATTGTATCAATAGATGCAGAAAAAGCATTCAACAAAATTCAGCACCCATTTACGATTAAAAAAACTCTCAACAAAGTGGGAAGAGAGGGAAGTTACCTCACCATAATAAAGGCCTGCAAACCTGCAGCCAACATTACATTCAATGGGGAAAAACTATAACATTTCCCTTAAAATTAGGTAGAAGACAATGATGTCCACTCTCACCACTCTTATTCTAAATAGTACTGGAAGTTCTAGTCACTATAATCAGACAAAAACAAAAATAAGAGGCATCCAATTAAAAATGGAGAATTAGGAGATTCCAAAATGGCAGTGGAGTGAATGGAAGCTACACAGACCATCTCCCAGGACCAAACTGGAATTACAACTAAAATAAAGACAAATCGTCAGGAAAAAGCAACAGAAAAGCAGCTTGCGAAGACCATACAACCAGAGACACTGAGTCGATCCTGGTAGGATGACAGAGGCGTGAGAGGGGGCCTAGGAGCTCACAGACAGCAGCGGTCTTAGCTGTGAGCACCACCATCAGGATTAAAGCCCAAGCTGGCTCCACAACACAGAGGGCTGGGACAGAGGACTAAAATAGCCACAGTCACTCACCTTGGGCTCCAGCAGAGAGAGGGCAGACTGGACTGCAACTGTGTGGGGACACTCGGGATTTGGAGGGCGCTCAGAGCTTTTGCTAAGTTGCAGCCACGCAGGACGGTGGCCATCTTACTCCTTCCCAGGGTTTTGGGGAGAGGCAGCAGCCCCTCCCTCGGAGATTCAGCCCCACCCAGGTGGGCCATTTAAATGCAAATTGAGGGTCATTAACTACCAGCATCTTCCCCACCCTCGGGAAATCCTCTTGCACTGAACACCTGAGAGAAGTTTTCATTCAACTGAGAACCCAAGGCTCTTCAAGTAATCACGACTAATAGCCTCTAGGCAAAAAGCTAGAGGATAATTTAACCTTTTCTTGGCTTGCAAATCTACCCAGGAAAGTAAGACCTGACAGTGTTGTTTAACATGGGTCCTCCCACGCTCATCCAAACCCAGTAGAGGGAGCCACAAACAGCAGAACACCAACATCCACAGGGAAAATTTGGCAGGCTCCAAAACCCACTGAGATAGCCAAAATGGTGAATTAAAGAAACAAATCCCAAATGAAAGAACAAGACCCTCCACCAAAGATGAGATAAATGAAATGGAGATAAGCAAGTTAACAGAGTTAGAATTCAGAGCCATGATCTTCAGGAAGCTCAACAGCATGAGTAAAGACATCAACACCATGAGTAAAGACATAGCAACATTGAAAAATCAGCCAATTGGAAATGAAGAAGCACCAGAAAAAATGAAGAATGACATAGCAGAAATGAAGAACACATTGAAAGGACTAAACAGCAGAGTAGAGGAAGCTGAGGACCGGATCAGAGAATTAGAAGACAGGATAGAAAAAATCAACCAATCAGAAAACCAAAAGGACAAAACAGGAAGACAGCTTAAGAGAACTGTGGGACAACTGGAAATGTAATAATATTAACATCATAGGAGTCCCAGAAGAAGAAGAAAATGAGCAAGGGTTAGAGATTATATTTGAAGAAGTAGTGACAGAAAACTTCCCTAATTTGGTGAAGGAAGAAGGCATTCAAGTTCAAGAAGCACAGAGAGCCCCAAGTAAGAAGAACGCAAACAGGCCCCCACCAAGACACATAGTAATTAAAATGCCAAATTTAATGACAAAAAGAGAATCCTACAGACAGCAAGAAATAAGCAACAGGTTACCTACAAAGGAACTCCCATAAGGCTGTCAGCTGACTTCTCAACAGAAATACTACAGGCCAGAAGGGAATGGCATGAAATAATCAAGGTCATAAAAAAACAAGGATCTGAATCCAAGACTACTCTATCCAGCAAGGCTATCATTCAAAACAGAAGGTCAAATAAAGAGCTTCCCAGACCAAAAAAAAAAAAAAAAAAAAGGCTAAGGGAATATATTAGCATCAAACCAGCACTGCAAGAAATGTTCAAAGGACTGCTGTAATTAGTAAAAAAAAAAAAAAAAAAAAAAATAGGAAAAAAATAGAACCACACTAAACAAAAATGGCAATAAATAAGTACATATCAATAATAACCTTAAATGTAAATGGATTTAATGCTCCAATAAAAAGACACAGAGTAGCTGACTGGATAAGAAAGCATGACTCACATACATGTTCTTTACAAGAGACCCACCTCACAACAAAAGACTCACATAGGTTGAAAGTGAAGGGATGGAAAAAAATCTTCCAAACAAACAGAAAGGAACAAAAAGCTGGGGTAGCAATACTCATATCTGATAAAATAGACTTCAAACTGAAGGCCATAACTAGAGACAAAGAATGCCACTACATAATATAGAAAGGGTCTACCCAACAGGAAAATATAACCTTGGTAACATATATGCACCCAATATACAAGCACCAAAATATATAAAAATTTTCTGGAGGACTTCAAAGGAGAAATCGACAGCAATACAATCATAGCAAGGGACTTCAACACCCCATTGACATCACTGGATCGATCCTCTAGACAAAAAATTAACAAGGAAACAGAGACTCTAAATGAAGCACTAGACCAAATGGACTTAATAGATATCTACAGAGAATTACAGCCCAAAACTACAGAATTCACATTCTTCTCCATGCACATAGGACATTCTCAAAGATAGACCACATGTTAGGACACAAACTAAGTCTCTACAAGTTCAAGAAGATGGAAATCATATCAAGCATCTTCTCAGATCACAATGGCATGAAACTAGAAATCAATGGCAACAAGAACATGCAAAGACATTTGAACACAAGGGGGCTAAATAGCATGATATTAAGCAATGAATGGGTTACTGAGGAAATCAAGGAAGAAATTAAAAACTTCCTGGAAATGAAAGAAAATGAACACACAACAACACAAAATCTATGGGATGCAGCAAAAGCAGTTCTGAGAGGGAAGTTCATAGCACTACAGGCCTACGTCAAGAAACAAGAAAAAATTATAATAGACTATCTAACCTCACAACTTAAAGAACTAGAAAGCAAACAAAAAGAAACCCCCAGAGCAAGTAGAAGGAAGGAAATAGTAAAAATCAGAGCAGAAACAAATGACATAGAGACTAGAAAAACAATTCAAAACATCAATGAAACAAAGAGCTGTTTTTTTGAAAAGATAAACAAGATTAATTGACCCTCAGCTAGACTCACCAAGAAACAAAGAGAGGGAACCCAAATACATAAAATCAGAAATGAGAGAGGAGAAGTAACAACTGACACCACAGAAATACAAAGGATCATTAACAAATACTATGAACATTTATATGGCAACAATTTCAACAATCTAAGCAAAATGGACAAATTTCTAGAAACACATAGTCTCCCAAAACTGGACATGGAAGAGATAAAAAAAACATGAACAGAACAATAGCAACTAAGGAAATTGAAGATGTAATCAAGACTCTCCCAGCAAACAAAAGCCCAGGCCCGGATGGTTTCACGGGGGAGTTTTACCGAACATTCAAAGAAGAACTAACACCCATTCTCCTCAAACTATTCCAAAAAATTCAAGAAGAAGGAAGACTTCTAAACTTGTTTTATGAGGCCAGTATAATTCTAATTCCAAAACCAGAAAAAGACACTACAAAGAAAGAAAACTGCAGGCCAATATCCCTGATGAACATAGATGCCAAAATTTTGAACAAAATACAAGCAAATCGGATCCAGCATACATCAAAAAAATTATTCACCATGACCAAGTGGGATTCATCCCAGGAATGCAAGGCTGGTTCAATATTTGCAAATCAATAAATGTGATACACCACATAAACAAAATGAAAGATAAAAACCACATGATCATATCAATTGATGCTGAAAAAGCATTCGACAAATTCCAGCACCTATTTCTGATAAAAACGCTCAGCAATGTGGGAATAGAGGGATCATATCTCGACATAATAAAGGACATATATGAAAGACCTACAACCAACATCATACTCAATGGGCAAAAACTAAAAACATTTCCCTTAAGAACAGGAACAAGACAGGGATGTCCACTTTCGTCACTCTTATTTAACATAGTACTGGAAGTCTTAGCCACGGCAATCAGAAATGAAGAAAAAATAAAAGGGATCCAAATTGGAAAGGAGGAAGTGAAACTGTCATTATTCACAGATGACATGATATTATACATAGAAAACCCTAAAGACCCCATCAAAAATCTACTAGACTTAATAAATGAATTTGGCAAAGTAGCAGGATATAAAATTAACGTCAAAAAATCGATGGCATTCTTATACACCAATGATGAACTCACAGAAAGAGAAACAATAAAACAATTCTATTTAACATCATGGCAAAGAAATTAAGATACCTAGGAATAAACTTAACCAAAGAAGTAAAGGAAACTACAGGACATTGAAAAAAAGAAATAGAGGAAGATATAAAAAAGTGGAAGCATATACCTTGTTCATGGATTGGAAGAATTAACATCATTAAAATGTCCATACTACCCAAAGCAATCTAGAGAATCAATGCAAACCCCATCAAAATACCAATGCCATATTTCACAGAACTAGAACAAATACTTCAAAAGTTCATATGGAACCAAAAAAGACCACGAATAGCCACAGCAATCTTGAAAAAGAATAACAGAGTAGGTGGGATCACAATACTGGATATCAGGTTATACCACAAAGCTACTGTAATCAAAAGAGCCTGGTACCAGCACAAGAACAGGCATATAGACCAGTAGAACAGAACAGAGAATCCAGAAGTTGACCCAAGACATTATGCTCAATTAATATTTGACAAAGGTGGTGAGAGCATACAATCGAGTACAGACAGCCTCTTTAATAAATGGTGTTGGGAAAATTGGACAGCTACATGCAAAAAAATGAAACTAGACCATCAACTTACACCATACACAAGAATAAACTCAATATGAATAAAAGACTTAAATGTGACTCATGAATCCATAAAAATCCTAGAAGAAAATGTAGGCAACAAAATTTCGGACATCATACGCAGCAGAATTTTCACTGATACATCACCTAAGGCAACAGAAACAAAGGAAAAAATGAACACCTGGGACTACATCAAACTCAAAACCTTCTGCATGGCAAAAGAAACAACCATCAAAATGGAAAGGGAACCTACTGTATGGGAGACCATAATTGCCAATGACACATCAGATAAGGGGTTAATCTCCAAAATATATAGAGTGCTCATACAACTCAACAAAAGGAAAACAAAGAACCCAATTAAAAAATGGGCAGAGGAACTAAATAGACACCTCTCTAAACAGGATATACAAAGGGCTAAGAGACATATGAAGAAATGCTCAACATCACTAATCATCAGAGAGATGAAAATTAAAACAACAATGAGGTATCACCTCACACCTGTCAAAATGGCCTCCATCAACAAATCATCAAACAACAAGTGTTGGCAAGGGTGTGAAGAAATGGGGACTCTAGTACACTGCTGGTGGGAATGCAGACTGGTGCAGCCACTATGGAAAACACTATGGTGTTACCTCAAAAATTAAAAATTGAATTGCCAATTTACCCAGTGATCCCACTTCTAGGAATATACCCTAAGAAGCCTGAAACACCAATCAGAAAGAATATATGTACCCCCATGTTCATAGCAGCACTATTTACAATAGCTAAGATCTGGAAACAGCCCAAGTGTCCATTAGTGGACAAATGGATAAAAAAGCTGTGGTACATATACACAACGGAGTACTATGCAGCTGTAAGAAAGAAAGATCTCTTATCCTTTGAGATGACATTGAGGGGCGTCGAGAGCATTATCCTAAGTGTAACAAGCCAAGCAGAGAAAGACAAATATCACATGATCTCACTTATTTGTGGAATATAATGAACATAACAGTGTGAGGGACAGGGTAGACCCAGAGATGTGGAAGTTGGTACAGACTGACAACCCTCAGAATAGGGTGTGGGGGAGGAAGGAAGAGATAACCCACAGAAGTTATACACTTGTATGCATAACTGATGGACATAGACAATAAAACTTGGGATGGGGTGGGGTGGGTGTCAATGGGGAAAAAAGGAGAAACATCTGTAACAAAAATAAATCAATAAAACAAAACAACAACCAAAAAAACCTGTTAGAACTCATAAACATGAAATACATTTCAGGATAAAAAATCAACATACAAAAATTCTGTTTCATTTTTATATACTGTCAATGAACTATATAAAAAAGAGATAAAACGACCTTTAGAACAGGATAAAAAAATCTAATATTTAAGAATAAATTTAATCAAGGAGGTAAAATATTTGTACACTGAAAAATACAAGATGTTGATGAAATAATTGAAGACACAAATAATTGAAAAAATATCTCATGTTCATAAATCAAAAGAAATAATCTTATTGAATTATGATTATGGTTCTCATACCACAGAGCAACTGGGACTATATCATCAACTCTTCTGATTTTCAGGCCTTTGTATGTAGACTGTAATGGTATCATCAGATCTTCCTGGGACCTTACATTGCTGACTGCAGAGACTCCACAATCAATTGTTCAGATGCATGACCCCATCACTGCTACCCTTTGCACCCAGATCTGCTGCTGTAAACCAACACCTCTGAATGCAAAGATTTGCAGCCATGACCTGGCACACTGACCTGGTGACCCCAGTGATAAGACCTGCTAAAATGGGGAGACAAAGAAACAACCGCCAAATTAAAGAAAAGGAGGAATCATCAAAATAGGAGCTAAATGAAATGGAGGCAAGCAATTGATCAAATATAGAGTTCAAAGTAAGGGTTATAGGGATGCTCAAACAATTTAGTGAGAACTACAAGCACCTTAATGAGAACTATAAGGAACTTAGTGGAAACTACATCATCATGAAAAAAAAAATGTAGAAACCATGAATAAGAATTGATCAGAAATGAAGTATGACATACCTGAATAGGAATACCCTGGAAGGAACTGAAGGAATCAACAGTAGATTAGAGGAAGCTGAGGACTGAATCAGTAAATTAGAAGACAAAGTGGAAAAAAACAACACCCAGTCAGAGCAGCAATTAGAAAAATTTAAAAGGCAGGAGGATAGTTTAATAGAAATTTGGGACAATATGAAATATAACAACATCAGCATCATATGGGTACCAGAAGGAGAAGAATGAGAGCAAGGAATTGAGAACCTGTTTGAAGAAATAATGACAGAAAACTTCCCTAATCTGGTGAAGGAAAAAGTCACACAAGTTCAGGAAACACAGAGAGTTCCAATCAAGATGAACCCAAAAAGACCCACATTTAGACACATCATAATTAAAATGGCAAATGTTAAAGACAAAGAAAGAATCTTAAAGACAAGAGAGAGACAGAAAGTTACCTACAAGGAAGCTCCCATTAGGCTGTCAGCTGATTTCTCAATAGAAACACTGAAGGCCAGAAGGGAGTGGCATGAAGTATACAAAGTAATGAAAAGCAAGGGACTGAATCCAAGACTACTCTATCCAGCAAGGCTATCATTCAAAATTGAAGGTGAAATAAAGAGCTTCAAAGACCAAAAAAAAAAAAAAAAACAAAAAAAAAAAAAAAAAAGGCTAAAAGGAGTTTATTACCACCAAACCAGAACAGTAAGAAATGCTGAAGGAACTGTTGTAAGAAGAAGAAATAGAGAGAAAGAGAGAATCAGAGGCATAAAGAATTAAAATAGCAATAAATAAGTACCTATCAACAATAACCTTTAATGCAAATAGATTAAATGATCTAATCAAAAGATATAGGGTAGCTGAATGTATAAGAAAACATGATCCATATATATGCTGTCTACTAGAGACCCACCTCAGAACAAAACATCCACACAAAATGAAAGTGAAGGGATGGAAAAAATTTTTCCATGCAAATGGAAATAAAAAAAAGGTTAGGGTAGTAATACTCATATCTGACAAAACAGACTTCAAAATGAAGTCCATAACAAGAGAGAGTGAAGGTCACTACATAATACTAAAAAGATCGATATGAAAAGAAGATATAACCCTGGCAAACATATATGTACCTAATATAGGCACACCCAAATATATAAAAAAGCTTTTGTAGGACTTTAAGGGACAGATCAATAACAATACTATCATAGTAGGGGACTTTAACACTCTACTGATATCACTGGATAGATCTTCTAGACAAAAATCATCAAGGAAACAGCAATCCTAAATAGCACACTAGATCAGATTGGATTAATTGACATTTACAGAACATTTCACCCCAAAGCTGCAGAATATACATTCTTCTCTAGTGCACACAGAACATTCTCAAAGGTAGACCACATGTTAGGACACAGACTAAGTTTTACAAGTTCAAGAAGACTGAAATCATATCAAACATCTTCTTGGATCACAATGGCATGAAACTAGAAATCAATTACAATAAAAACACTCAAAAACATTCAAACGCATGGAGGCTAAATAGCATGTCATCAAACAAAAATGGATTACCAATGAGATCAAGAAAGCAATCAAAAACTCCCTGGAAACTAATGAAAATGAACACACAACAGCCAACAACTCAAAATCTATGGTACACAGTGAAAGCAGTACTGAGATGGAAGTTCATAGCAATACAGGTCTACCTCAAAAAAAAAAAAAAAAAAAAAAAGAAGAAAGAAAAAGAAAAAATTCTAATAAACTACCTAACCCTACAACTTAAAGATTTAGAAAGAGAACAAAAAGAAAAACCCAGAGAAAGTAAAAGGAAGGAAATAATAAAGATTAGAGTGGAAATAAATTACAAGGAGACTGAAAAAAAAAATACCAGAGATCAATGAAACCAAGAACTGGTTCTTTGAAAAGATAAACAAGATTGATAAACCTTTAGCCAGACTCATCAAGAAACAAATGGAGAGGACCCAAATAAATAAAATCAGAAACATAAACAACTTGAAAGATAAAAATTACATGATCATATCCATATACACAGAAAAAAACACTTGACAAAATGTCACACACATTTTTTATAAAAAGTCTCAGCAAAGTGGGAATAGAGGGGTGATACTTCAACATAATAAAGACCATATATGACAGACCTACTGCTAACATCATATTCAATGGATATAAACTAAAAGCATTTCCCTTAAGAACAGGAACAAGACAGGGATGTCCATTTTCACCACTCTTATTCAACATAGTACTAGAAGTCCTAGCCACAGTGATGAGACAAGAAGAAAAAGATCATAAAGGCATCCAAGTTGGAAAGGAGGAAATAAAACTGTCATTATTTGCAGATGACATGATATTGTACATAGAAAACCTTAAAGTCTTCACAAAAAAAAAAACCAAAAAATTATATTTAATAAATGATTTCACCAGTTGCAAGATACAAAATTAACACCCAGAAATTAATGGCATTTTTATATGCCAATAATGAACTCTCAGAAATAGAAACTAAAAAAAAAAAAAAAAAAAAAAAAAATCCCATTTACCATTGCAACAAAAAAAATTGAGACACTTAGGAATAAAGTTAACCAAGGAGGTAAAAGACCCATACTTGAAAAATGACAAGACATTGAAAAAGGAGATGGAGGAAGATGTAAACAAGTGGAAGAATATATTGTGTTTATGAATTGGTAGAAGTAACATCATTGAAATGACCATACTACCCAAAGCAATCTATAGATTAAATGCAATCCCTATTAAAATACCAAAAGCATAATTTTCAGATGTAGAACAAATACTCCAAAAATTTATATGGAACCAGAAAAGAACTCAAATAGCCACAGAAATCTTGAGAAAGAAGAATAAAGTCAGAGGGATCACAATACCTAATAACAATTTATACTAAAAAGTCATTGTAATCAAAATGACCTAGTACTGGTATAAGAACAGTCATATAGATCAATGATACAGAATAGAGACCCCAGAAATCAACCCAAGCCATTATGTTCAATTAACATTTGATAAAGGAGTCAAGCACATACAATGAAGTAAAAACAGTCTCTTCAATAAATAGTGTTGAGAAAATTGGATACGTGCATACAAAAAATGAAACTAAATCACCAACTTACACCATACATAAGAATAAACTCAAAATGAATAAAAGACTTAATCATTAGTCATGAAACCATAAAAATCTTAGAACAAAACATAGACAGCAAAATATCAGACATCTTACATAGCAGAGGTGTCATGGATACATCACCTATGGCAAGAAAAACAAAAGAAAAAATAAACAAATGGGATTACATCCAACCAAAAATCTTCTGCACAGCAAAAGAAACTAGCATTAAAGTGAAAAAAGAGCCCACTGTATTGTAGAACATATTTGCCAATGATATTTCTGATAAGGGGTTAATTCTCAAAATATACCAAGTACTCATATAACTCAACAAAAGGAAGACAAACAACCCAATTAAAAATTGGCAGAGGACCTGAAAAATACTTCTCCAAAAATACTTCTACAAATGGCCAAGAAACATATGAAAAAATGCTCAACATCACTAATCATCAGAGAGACACAAATTAAAATGACAATGAAGTTTTATCTCATACCTGCCAGAATAGCTACCATCTTTAAATCAACAAACAAAAAGTACTGGTGAGGATGTGGGAAAAAACAAACCCTAGTACACTACTGGTGGGAATGCAGACTGATGCAGCCACTATGGAAAACAATGTGGAGTTTCCTCAAAAAATTAAAAATGGAACCACCATTTGACCCAATGATCCCATTTCTAGTCATATATCCTAAGAATCCTGAAACACCAATCAGAAATAATATATGCACCCCTATGTTCATAGCAGTGCTATTTACAATAGCTAAGATCTGGAAACAGCCCAAGTGCCCATCCATAGATGAGTGGTTAAAAAAGTTGTGATACATTTACACAATGGAAACCTATGCAACTATAAGAAAGAAAGATCTATTACTCTTTGAGATGACATGGAGGGACCCAGGGAGTATTATGCTAAGCAAAATAAGCTAGTCAGAGAAAGACAAGTATCACATGATCTCATTTATTTGGGGAATCTAATGAACAAAATAAACTGATGAATAAAATAGAACTAGAGGCATGGAAACATGGAACAGACTAAAGAACCTCAAAGGGAAGGGAGGCGGGAGGGATCATGGAGAGATTAACCAAAGAACGTATATGCATATATGCATTGCCCATGGACACAGACAATAGGGTGGTGAAGGCCTGGAGAAGTATGGAAACTGTGTGGTGGTAGGCAAGGGAGGTAAAATGTGGGGATATCTGTAATACTCTCTACAATAAATATTAAAAAACAAATAAATACAATTGTTCAACATTAAAAAAGAATTTTATTAAAGCATAATAATAAATACATTAAAAAGATATAAAAGTTTAATTTTAAAAAGATCTTATTAAAATGCCCATAGTACCCCAAACCATGTATCCCTCTCAAAATTCCAATGACATCTTTCACAGAAAAGAAAAAAAATTCCTTTAATTTGTATAAAACTACAAAAGAGCCCGAAGAGCCAAGCAGTACTGAGAAAGGAAAATAAAACTGGATGTATCACAATTCTTGATTTCAAACCTTATTACAAAGCTATAGCTATCAAAATAGTATGATGTTGACATGATAAAGGCACATAAACTAGTGGAACAGAATCAAGAGCACTTGAACAACCCCATGCATATAGGGTCAATTAATATTTGACCAGGGAATAAAGAATAGTCAATGGGAAAAAAGATAGTCTCTTTAATAAATGGTTTTGAAAACTATACATTCACATGCAAAAAATGAAATTGGACATATGTGTTCTTCCACTCACATAAATTGACTTGAAATAAATTGAAGAGTTAAATGTATGACCTAAAACCATAAATTCACAGAGGAAAATTTAGAGAAAAAGGTCCTTGATGTTGGCCTTGGAAATAATTTTTTGGATATGACACCAAAAGTGAAAGCAACAAAAGCCAAAATAAACATGTAGAAATACATGAATCTAAAAAACTTCTGCACAGTAAAAGAAATAATCAGCAAAATGAAAAGGCAACCCACAGAATGGGAGAAAATAAGGGGTGATATCCATTATATATAAGAAACTTATACAACTCAATAACAAAAACAAATTTAACTTAAAAAAAATTTGCTAAGAACTTCAATAGAGCCCTGGCCGGTTTGGCTCAGCGGTTAGAGCCTCGGCCTACGGTCCAGAGAGACCCAGGTTCGGTTCCCACTAAGGGCACGTACCTAGGTTGCAGTTTGTCCCCGGCCCTGGTTGGTCGTGCGGGAGGCAGCCACTCAATGTGTCCCTTTCACGTCGATGTTTCTCTCTCTCTCTCTTCCTGTCTCTCCCTCCCACTCTATCTGAACAAAAAATGGAAAAATGTCCTCGGGTGAGGATAAAAAAAAAAAAAAAAAAAAAAAAACTTGAATAGACACTTTTCCAAAGAAAACATCCAGTCATTAGGGAAATTCAAATCAAAACCACAATGAGATATTATGGATGAAATAAATTGAAGAAAACACAAATAAATGAAAAGATATTTCCTGCTCATAAAATAATCTTATTAAATGCCCATTTTACCCAAAGCCATCTCACACCTGTTAGAATTGCTATTATCAAAAAGAGAAGAGACAATAAGTGTTGGCAAGATAGTAAAGAAAGAACAACCCTTATGCATTGCTGGTAGAAATGTAAATTAGTACAGTCATTGTGAAAAGCAGTATGGATGTTCTTCAAAAAGGAGGTATAGAACTACCATATGCTCCAAGTAATCCTACATCTGGGTATATATTAAAGAGATACCTGCATCTCCATGTTTACTGCAACTTTGCTTAAAATAGTCGAGACATGGAAACAACCTATAAGTGTCCATTAATGAATGAATGGAGGAATATATAGATATAAATAGATGATAGATATAGATATAAATAGATATAGATAGATATAGATATAGATACAGATATAGATAATCTCACATATATATAGGGTGTCCCAAAAAACATATACACAACTTTGAATAATTATAAAGTAGTGTTTATTAAAACACATTTTATTTTCAAAATGTAATAGAATCTACAGACATCCTGTATACATTTTTGGGAAATCCTGTATTGATATCATTCAGTCATTAAAAGGAAGAATATCTGCCTTTTGTGACAACATGGATGGACCTTGAAGGCGCTATGCTAAATAAAATAAATAAGACAGAAAAAGACAAATGCAGTATGTCCTCACTTATATGTGGAATCCAAAAAAGCTGAATTCATAGAAATAGAGAGTAGAGTGATGATTATCAGAGGCTGTGAGGTGGGGGAAATGGGGTAATACTGGTCAAAGTATACAATCTTCCTGCAATAAGATGAATAAGTTCTGGGGTTCAAATACAAGTCATTGTGACTATAATTAACAGTACTGCATTATAGACTTGAAAGTTGTCAATAGAGTAGATTTTAAATGTTATCACTGCAAAAATGTGAGGGGATGGAGGTGTTACCTTGTCACGGTAATCACTTGACAATATATAGGTGTATCAAATCATTGTGTTTTATACTTTATAATAAATAGGTTATATGTCACTAATGTCTCATTAAAACTGGAAATAAAGATGTAAACACTATAAAAGTTCAGAAAGATATAAAAATAAATAATAATTATAGTTAATATTTACATACTACTTACATGATGTCAAACACCATTCTATGTGTTTCTACAAATCAGCTCATTTATTCTTCACATCAGCCCTACTATTATTCTCCCAGTTTACAGATGAGGAAACTGAGGTTCAGGGAAGTGACTCTCTTGCCTAAGGTCACACAGCTAGAAAGCAGTAACACTGAATTTGAACCCAGAAATCTAAGTCTAGGGTCTGGGTCCTAATTACGAAAGAAAACAACACAAAGTTATGGGCCACACAAGTGTGGCCTCTGAAATCAGACTGCCTGTTTTCCAATTCAAGCTATCACATTTGCCATCTGTGTGAAATTGCTCAAATTACCTCACTTCTCTGTGCCTTGGTTTCCTCATCTGTGAACTAGAGATAATGGCACGCACTTCAAAGGACTGCTGAAAGAAGTCAATGAGATGAAGTATATAACTATGCCAAGCCTGTTTCTGTCACACAGTATGTTCAATAAATGTTATATTTGAGCATATAGAGAAACAGGGACAAAAAAAACCCCATACTTTTGTGGGATTTCTATATTTGAGAATGGCAGGAACCAATAAAGAAAGAACAAGATGCTATCACAAAAAGAAATGCGAATTAGAAATAGGCAGTGTCATGACAGACAACAGAAGCATCTGGTAATGTACTGTAGTAGTTCAAACCACAAACCCCAGGGTAAGTCTACGTGGGTTAAACACCAGCTCTGCTATTTTCATTGGTTACATGACATTGAGCAGGTAATTTAATCCTGAATCTACCTCACTGTTTTAATATGTAGAGAGAACAGGGATTATACCTACCCCAAAAGCTATTGTGAAGATTAAATGCATTAATGCATACAGAGCACTTACAACATTTGGTACACAAGAAGCTCCCAATTAATGTTAACTTGTATTATTTCCAGAATGATAGAACTATTTCCTTAAATAAGTTTGATGGTGACTGTGAAAGGAAAAAGGTGGACAGAACTAAGCAAATCCTACTTTTTAAGTGTGCATCTCTTCAAATTCACCCCTTCTTCATCCCCACTGCCTGGTTCCTCACTGGGTCCTTTGACTGGGACTAGTAGGACATTCTTTCAGGAATAGGAAGTAATCTTGTTTGCCTGGAGCATCAGGCTAATGAAATGTCTGGTGAAAGAGTTCAGAGTTTATCCTGTAGGCAACAGGGAGACCTGGAAGATTATAGAACAAATAATAGTATTGCAGAATTGTGTTTTAAGAAAAATTATATTAATGGGAGAAAGACTAGGTGTGGCAAACTAGTTAAGAGTCTTCTAAATAATCATGGTATAGATTGTTATTTCCTGACACCGTACTAAAAGAGGAAGGACAGATACAAGAGATATTGGAGAGGATAATGAGGTTTTTTTCAAATTCATTTGTTTATTCATTTAATATTCACTGAATATGTACTATATCCCTATTGTGGTAATAGGCAGTGGGGATGCAACAACATATAATCATTTATTCATTCAACAAATATTTATTGAACAGCCATAAAGTGCCATGGTTGCTCTAAGAGCTAGAGATTCAGCAGTAGTTCCTACCTTCAAGGAGCTCACAGCCTAGACTAGGGGAAATATAACTAAACAGATAATTATGGTACATTTGACAATGTTGAGATGAATATTAAATGAGCACCTAACACAGTCTGTTTTGGGAATGGGAGACATGTCACCTAAACTGTGTGGTGTTTGGGATTAAAACGGCAAGAATGGAGGTCAGAGAGGGAAGAAGAGACCGGAGTGTGAAGGTCTTTGATGTCACAGTAGAGAGTTTGAGCTAGCACTTTGTGGCAAAAGGGGTGTATTTTGGGGATTTAAACAAGGGCATCTGATCTAATTTTAAAGAATTCACTCTAGAAGTAAAGGCAGAGTTGATAAGTTTGGAATTGTAAAGAATGTAAAGAACAGAGAAGACTCCTGGAATTTTGGCAGGTGAGAAAAGGCCCAGAGATCCTCCAATATTAACCAACGTCGTTCAGTTTTATAGACTGAGACCCAGAGAGGTCACACAGCTAATAAAGTGGCAAAGCTCAAATCTGAAGGTCTGCCCTGATTCTCAGTCTAGTGCTCTGATCACTATTCCCTGGTTTGGAGCTAAATGATGGTCGGCAAAAAGGGCTACAGGGTTGGGGGTAGAAACTGTGAACAGCAAAATCATGAGACATTAGAAGAGTGGGTCTTAAACTGAGGCCTGGGGAGGCTTTTGCTTTTTTTTCCCCCACATTTTTAAATCCAGGGTTTTGCAAACCTTACTACTAAAAACAAACAAACAAAAGAACATTCCCTCTTCAGAAGGCCAAGGAATTGTGAAATGGTTAAGAGGGTTGAAGGGGGTACGTGCTTAAAAAACTGTATCCAGTCTGCGAAGGAAACATGAGGTCCAAACCCTAAAGGACAGATCAGAAACTAGTGATTTCCGCCTATCTTGCTAACTACTGCGTCTACCACAAAAGATGTACTCCAGCGCCCTCTGCTGAACCGTAAAGTCTGTCTTCCTAGCTCCTGGTGACGTAGACTGTCCGAGAAGCTAAAATGGCGGCCATGCCCCCTCCCCTCTCCGACCCCCCTGCATGCTGTGTCCTCGAGCATGATGGGAAGAATTCAGTGGCAATGACAGGAGAATGGACCCCGGGCCCTGCCCACTGGTTTGGGGTTTTGAACCCTCTAGCTGTGACAGTACTTTGTTGTGAAAGCACTTCAGAAAATCTGCAGATGTCTGGAAGCAACAGGTATGGCGCTTTTGTCATTACTACGGGCAGTCCAGTAGGCGGCGGTAGAATGCAGCATGAGAGACTCAGCCACTTCCTACTATTTTGCTTCACGAACTGGGCTGTTATGACAGAATTTGAAGCTGAGTTAAAGATTAGTGGAGTTTAAACTTTAGAGCAAGGATTTTTAATCTGAAATACCTGGGTGAGCCAAATGGCAGGGGTTTATTGCAATAGTGTAGATCAGTGAGTGAACTGTAATTGAAATGCAAAAATAAGAAAAGGGAAGGGGGTTAGGGTGACTGGATAAAGAAACTGAGAGGATTAGCTAAAGAACATTTATGCATATCCCATGGACAGGCACAATAGTGTGGTGAAGGACAAGGGAGGGGGCAATGGGGGTGGGTGGAGGAGGGCAAAGGGGGAGTGGAAATGGGGGAAGTTTGAAATAATTAAAAATTTTTAATTATTTCAACATTAAAATTTTTTGATAAAAAAAAGATCAGTGAGTAAACTCCTTGAAATAGTATGTAAAAACATACGTGTTTAAATTTCTCTGCATTCTGAGGGAAAGAGGGTCTATGGCTTTCATCAGATTTTTTCAAAAGGGATTGGCGAATCCCTCACTTAAAGGATGAAGTTCTAGGCCAAGAATAACATACCATAATGATTATGCAGAACTTTAGAGCCAGATTTTCTGGTTTCACATCTTTACTCCACTAACCCCTAACTCTGTAATCTTAGGCAAGCATTTTAACCTGTTTGTGCTTCAGTTCCTCATCTGTAAAATGGGGATAATAACAATGCCTACTTCTCAGAGTTGTAATAAAATGAGTTTATCAACTAAAATTTTTTATAATAAACATTCATTAATTGAAAATAATTTAATGGCTTCCCCAAGAGTTGAGTAACCCTTGGCAACATTATAACATCTTTTGTTGTTACTCTTTCAAATCCATTATCTTCATTGATCCTCATTATGATTTTGTGACATTTGTTTACATATAAAGAAAACTGAGACAGAGACAGGATAAATAACTTATATGAGGTTGTTAATCTAGTCTGTGAATGAGTTGGGAATCTACAGCCAGACCCACCAGATTCCTGGCCTAGTGCTCTTTCCATTATATTGTGTTAGAACAGTGCAAAGGACCTTATGAAAAATTGGGTTAAACTTTCTAACCCTGATTCTCATGTAACAGTTGAGAAAAAGAAATTCTCGGTTGGTTCTGCATCCAGCCTTGGCTTGAACACATGTGACACGGAGCAGATTTTATATTGGACAATACAATCTCATTTATAGAAGGTCACTTTATTGTGATGTGCCCTGTTAACATTCAGACTTCTCCAGATTTCTGATGTGTTAGAAGAAAATAAAATCTTTCCTTGACTCTGGTCCCTATCCACGTACCCCTTCTTTCTCTCTTTTTCTTCTTAGCAGGCTTCGAGAAGAGGGCTGTTTATTCAGGGCTTCAAAGCCTTTACATCTGCTTCACTTATCAACTCACTTTCCCAAGTATTTTATCAGTGTCCTTCTCGGGGTACTTTTCTGACCCGTGTGCTTTGTTGAACCTTGACCTCCAAGGTACCATATTGTTCTCATATTTCTTTAACTTTTCTGTCCTTTCATTCTCCCTTTCCTTCTATGGTTTATTTTCCTCTGCCTATCCCTTAAATGTTGATATTCTACAAAGATATGTTCTTGGCCTTCTCTCCTTCTTATGTTACAATCATTGCCTGGATGATCTCATTCCCTCACTCAGTTTCAACCAACACCTGGAGCTAATGGCTATTAAATTTATGTGCACAGCCCAGGCTGCTTTCCCCAATTCTAGACACACATATGAAACTGCCTACTGTATATCTCACAAGCATCTCCAACTTTTCTAAAACTGAATTTAACATTTTTCTTTTGCCTCAGATCTGTTGTGCTATCATTTATCTTAGTCACCAAAGCCAGAAACTTGGCTATAATTTTTTATTCCTCTTTCTACCTAACTCTTACATCCCATCAGTCATCAATTTATTCATTCATTTAACTTTGTTCCCAGAATTATCTAGGTGCTAAGGGTGCAGCACCTAGTTCAGTCCCTAGCACAGTTCCTGCCTTCGTGCCACTTACATTCCAGTACCAAGGCCAATGTTAAGCTGTGATTTACATACTAAACCACTTACAATTTCAAATTCTGAAAATGAAGAGTGGTGTGCTATGAGGGCATGCATTCTGGGACCATGGAAGACTTTTCTGAGTAGGTGATTTTTCAGTTGAGAGCTGAGGAATGAGTAGGCATTAATTAGATAAAGAGAAGTAAGAGGACCTTGTACACAGAGAAGGGAGCATGTGTACAAGATCCTGAGGCAGAGAGGTAGGTGACATATTTGATAATCAAAAAGGCCAGTATGTAGTTCAAACTTACACAACATAGGACAGAGTGTTAGGAGACAAGACTGGAGAGGTAGGCAGGGGCTTTACAGGCCACAGCAAGAATTTTCACCTTTTCCTCAGAGTTATGATGAGCTACTAAAGTGTTTTCACCAGGAAAGTGACATAATCAAATTCGGGCTTTGAAAAGATCACTCTGCCTTGCTAATAGCAAATCAGAAGATTGGGGAGTCCAGTTAGGATGTTTTTGAGGTAAATCAGACAAGAAAGTTGGTGGCTCCTATTAGCTTTGTTACAGTGAGGGACAGAGAAATGGGCATATTTAGGGATTATTTAAGACGTAAACGCACTAGGACATAGAGACTGATTATATATGATGGATAGAAGGTGGAGAGGTAACAGAATAGAAGTCCCAGATTTCTAGTTTCCAACAAACAACTAAGTGAATGGTGATGTCATTTTCTGAGTTGGGAATACTACAATGAGGAACAAGTTTGGGGTACAGTAAGTGATTAGTGCTTTCTTAGTGATACATAAAATAATGGTATTTCTTGAAATGGATGACATTAATTTTAGTTAGATTTTCTTGTTGAAACTAAGAATACAGATGAGCTCACTCAGGGAGAGAATATAGACTCAGAAGAAGAAACCAGAGATCTGAGCCTTGAGGATTTCTAACATTTAAAAAACCGAGAGAGGGATATAAACTGACAAAAGACACAGAGAAAGAGCAGGCAAAGAAATAGGAAGAAATCTAAAAATGTCTATTGTTTCAGAAGCCAAGAGAAGAGAGTACCTTAAAAAGACAGGGTGTCAAGTAAGATTAGGCCTGAAATATGTCTACTGAATTTATTGTCATGGAGATCATTGGGTACTTTGCAAGAACTTAAGTTGGGTGGTGCTATGGAGGCAAAAGCCAGATTAAATAGTTTGAAAAGTACATGAAAGGTAGGGAAGTGCTATCAGCTAGTGCAGACAGTTCTTTTAAAATGATCAGCTATGAAAGGCACACAAAATTGGGGAAGTATCTTTTCAGGGATGTGAAATCCTGTTTTTACTTCCTAGTTAGCTCTGAAATTTTTTCTTTCCTCTGATTCTTTATTGCTGCTGCCTTGATTCAGGCCTTCCATATCCATTGCCTGAACTATTGCAATGACATTCTCTGTAGATCTGCCCCTCCAGATCTGTTTTCCACACTGCTGCCAGAGTGGTCTATCTAAAACCCAGATCTGACCAAATAACTTCCTTGCTTGAAACCCTTGAATGCTTCTGTAGGAGGTACAAGATAATATCCAAGATTTTTTTAAAATATTTTTTTATTTTATTTTTTTTATTAATTTACTTTTGTTACAGATGATTCTCCTTTTTCCCCCATTGACACTCTCCTCCCCCTCCCTGCCCCGTCCCCAGTTTTGTTGTCCATGTCCATTGATTATGAGTACATGCGTACAAGTTCTGTAGTTCATCGCTCCCCTCCCCCATGCCCTCTTCTGGCAATTGTCAGTCTGTACCCTACTTCCACATCTCTGGGACTGCCCTGTTCCTCAGACTGTTATGTTCATTATATTCCACAAATAAGTGAGATCATATGATATTTGTCTTTCTCTGCTTGGCTTGTTTAGCTTAGGATAATAATTTCCAGGTCCTCCCATGTCGTCTCAAAGGATAAGAGATCTTTCATTCTTACAGCTGCATAGTACACCATTGTGTTCATGTACCATAGCTTTTTTATCCATTCATCTACTAATGGACACTTGGGCTTTTTCCAGATCTTAGTTATTGTAAATAGTGCTGCTATGAACATGGGGATACATATATTCTTTCTGATTGGTGTTTCAGGCGTCTTAGGGTATATTCCTAGGAGTGGGATCACTGGGTCAAATGGTAATTCAATTTTTAATTTTTTGAGGTAACACCATAGTGTTTTCCATAGTGGCTGCACCAGTCTGCATTCCCACCAGCAGTGTACTAGAGTCCCCTTTTCTCCACACCCTCGCCAACACTTGTTGTTTGATGCTTTGTTGATGGCGGCTATTCTGACAGGTGTGAGGTGATACCTCATTGTTGTTTTAATTTGCATCTCTCTGATGATTAGTGATGTTGAGCATTTCTTCATATGTCTCTTGGCCATTTGTATGTAGTGTTTGGAGAGGTGTCTATTTATTTCCTCTGCCCTTTTTTTAATTGGGTTCTTTGTCTTCCTTTTGTTGAGTTGTATGAGCACTCTATATATTTTGGAAATTAATCCCTTATCTGATATATCATTGGCAATTATACTCTCCCATACAGTGGGTTACCTTTCCACTTTGATGGTTGTTTCTTTTGCTGTGCAGAAGCTTTTGAGTTTGATGTAGTCCCATGTGTTCATTTTTTCCTTTGTTTCTATTGCCTTAGGTGATACATCAGTGAAAATTCTGCTGCGTATGATGTCCGAAATTTTGTTGCCTACATTTTCTTCTAGGATTTTTATGGATTCATGAGTCACATTTAAGTCTTTTATCCATTTTGAGTTCATTCTTGTGTATGGTGTAAGCTGATGGTCTAGTTTCATTTTTTTGCATGTAGCTGTCCAACTTTCCCAACACCATTTATTAAAGAGGCTGTCTTTACTCCATTGTATGCTCTTGCCACCTTTGTCGAATATTAATTGAGCATAATGTTTTGGGTCAATTTCTGGGTTCTCTGTTCTATTCCATTGATCTATGTGCCTGTTCTTATGCCAGTACCAGGCTGTTTTGATTACAGTAGCTTTGTAGTATAACCTGATGTCCGGTATTGTGATCCTGCCTACTTTGTCCTTCTTTTTCAAGATTGCTGTAGCTATTCGGGGTCTTTTTTGGTTCCATATGAACTTCTGAAGTATTTGTTCTAGCTCTGTGAAAGATGTCGTTGGTATTTTCATGGGGATTGCATTAAATCTATAGATTGCTTTGGGTAGTATGGACATTTTAATGATGTTAATTCTTCCAATCCATGATTAAGGTATGTGCTTCCACTTTTTTATATCTTCCTTTATTTCTTTTTTCAATGTCCTGTAGTTTTCTGCAAATAGGTCCTTTACTTCTTTGGTTAAGTTTATTCCTAGGTATCTTAATTTTTTGCCGTGATGGTAAATGGGATTGTTTTTCTAGTTTCTCTTTCTGTGAGTTCATCATTGGTGTATAAGAATGCCATCGATTTCTTGACATTAATTTTGTATCCTGCTACTTTGCCAAATTCATTTATTAAGTCTAGTAGATTTTTGATGGAGTCTTTAGGGTTTTCTATGTATAATATCATGTCATCTGCGAATAATGACAGTTTCACTTCCTCCTTTCCAATTTGGATCCCTCTTATTTTTTCTTCATGTCTGATTGCTGTGGCTAAGACTTCCAGTACTATGTTAAATAAGAGTGGTGAAAGTGGGCATCCTTGTCTTGTTCCTGTTCTTAAGGGAAATGCTTTTAGTTTTTGTCCATTGAGTATGATGTTGGCTGTAGGTCTTTCATATATGGCCTTTATAATGTTGAGATATGATCCCTCTCTTCCCAAATTGCTGAGTGTTTTTATCAGAAATGGGTGCTGGATTTTGTCAAATGCTTTTTCAGCGTCGATTGATATGATCATATGGTTTTTATCTTTCATTTTGTTTATGTGATGTATCACATTTATTGATTTGCGAATATTGTACCAGCCTTGCATCCCTGGGATGAATCCCGCTTGGTCATGATGAATAATTTTTTTGATGTATTGCTGGATCCGATTTGCTAGTATTTGGTTAAGGATTTTGGCATCTGTGTTCATAAGGGATATTGGTCTGTAGTTTTCTTTCTTTGTAGTGTCTTTTTCTGGTTTTGGAATTAGAATTATGCTGGCTTCATAAAAGGAGTTTGGAAGTCTTCCTTCTTCTTGAATTTTTTGGAATAGTTTGAGGAGAGTGGGTGTTAGTTCTTCTTTGAATGTTCGGTAAAACTCCCCCGTGAAGCCGTCAGGGCCTGGGCTTTTGTTTGCTGGGAGGGTCTTGATTACATCTTCAATTTCCTTCGTTGTTATTAGCCTGTTCAAGTTTTCTATATCTTCCCGGTTCAGTTTTGGGAGACTATGTGTTTCTAGAAATGTGTCCATTTCGCTTAGATTGTCGAATTTGTTGCCATATAAATGTTCATAGTATTTGTTAACGATCCTTTGTATTTCTGTGGTGTCAGTTGTTACTTCTCCTCTTTCATTTCTGATTTTGTGTATTTGGGTTCCCTCTCTTTGTTTCTTGGTGAGTCTAGCTAAGGGTCCATCAATCTTGTTTATCTTTTCGAAAAACCAGCTCTTTGTTTCATTGATCCTTTGAATTGTTCTTTTGGTCTCCATGTTGTTTATTTCTGCTCTGATCTTTACTATTTCCTTCCTTCTACTTGCTCCAGAGTTTTCTTTTTGTTTGCTTTCTAGTTCTTTAAGTTGTGAGGTTAGGTAGTCAATTAGAAATTTTTCTTCTTTCTTGAGGTGGGCCTGTAGTGCTATGAACTTCCCTCTCAGAACTGCTTTTGCTGCATCCCATAGATTTTGTGTTGTTGTGTGTTCATTTTCGTTGGTTTCCAGGAAGTTTTTAAATTCTTCCTTGATCTCCATGGTAACCCATTCATTGTTCAGTAACATGCTATTTAGCCTCCATGTCTTCCAATGTCTTTGCATGTTCTTGTTGCCATTGATTTCTAGTTTCATGCCATTGTGATCTGAGAAGATGCTTGATATGATTTCCATCTTCTTGAACTTGTAGAGACTTAGTTTGTGCCCTAACATATGGTCTATCTTTGAGAATGTCCCATGTGCACTTGAGAAGAATGTGAATTCTGCAGTTTTGGGGTGTAATTCTCTGTATATATCTATTAAATACATTTGATCTAGTGCTTCATTTAGAGTCTCTGTTTCCTGGTTAATTTTTTGTCTAGATGATCTATCCAGTGATGTCAGTGGGGTGTTGAAGTCTCCTGCTATGATTGTATTGCTGTTGATTTCTCCTTTGAAGTCCTCCAGAAGATTTTTAATATATTTTGTTGCTCCTATATTGGGTGCACATATGTTTCCCAAGGTTATATCTTCCTGTTGGATAGACCCTTTCGATATTATGTAGTGGCCTTCTTTGTCTCTAGTTATGGTCTTCAATTTGAAATCTAATTTATCAGATATGAGTATTGCTACCCTAGCTTTTTTTTCCTTTCCGTTTGCTTGGAAGATTTTTTTCCATCCCTTTACTTTCAACCTATGGAGTCTTTTGTTGTGAGGTGGGTCTCTTGTAGACAACATATATGTGAATCATGCTTTCTTATCCAGTCAGCTACTCTCTGTCTTTTTATTGGAGCATTCAATCCATTTACATTTAAGGTGATTATTGATATGTACTTATTTATTGCCCTTTTTGTTCAGTGTGGTTATATTTTTCTTCCTATTTCTTCTACTAATTACAGCAGTCCTTTTAACATTTCTTGCAGTGCTGGTTTGGTGCTAATATATTCCCTTAGCCTTTTTTTGTCTGGGAAGCTCTTTATTTGACCTTCTGTTTTGAATGATAGCGTTGCTGGATAGAGTATGCTTGGATTCAAATCCTTGTTTTTCATGACCTTGATTACTTCATGCCATTCCCTTCTGGCCTGTAGTGTTTCTGTTGAGAAGTCAGCTGATAGCCTTATGGGGGTTCCTTTGTAGGTAACCTGTTGCTTATCTCTTGCTGCCTTTAGGATTCTCTCTTTGTCTTTAATTTTTGGCATTTTAATTACTATGTGTCTTGGTATGGGCCTGTTTGGGTTCTTCTTACTTGGGGCTCTCTGTGCTTCTTGAACTTGAATGCCTTCTTCCTTCACCAGGTTAGGAAAGTTTTCTGTCACTATTTCTTCAAATATATTCTCTAACCCTTGCTCATTTTCTTCTTCTTCGGGGACTCCTATGATGTGAATGTTATTACATTTCCAGTTGTGCCACAGTTCTCTTAAGCTATCTTCCTGTTTTTTCATTGTTTTTTCCTTTTGGTTTTCTGATTGGTTGATTTTTTCTACTCTGTCTTCTAATTCACTGATCCAGTCCTCCGCTTCCTCTACTCTGCTGGTCAGTCCTTCCAATGTGTTCTTTATTTCTGCTATGTCATTCTTTATTTCCACTTGGTTGGTTTTCATGGTGTTGATGTCCTTACTCATGCTGTTTAGTTTCCTCAAGATCATGGCTCGGAACTCTACCTTTAATTTATCTCATCTTCGGTAGAGTTCTTGTTCTTTCATTTGGGATCTGTGTTTTTGTTTCACCATTTTTGCTATCTCAGTGGGTTTTGGAGCCTGCCAAAATTTCCCTGTGGTTGTTGGTGTTCTGCTATTTGTGGCTCCCTCTGCTGGGTTTGGATGAGTGTGGAGGGCGCTCCTTAAACACCACTATCAAGTCTCACTTTCCTGGGTAGATTTGCAAGCTCAGGAAAGGTTCAGTTATGCTCTAGCTTTTTGCCTGGAGGCTATTAGCCTCAGTTACTTTAAAAGCCTTAGGATCTCAGTTGAATGACAAACTCCCTCAGGTGTTTATAGTGTAAGAAGATTTCCCGAGGTTGGGGCCGATGCTGGTTGTTAATGAGCCTCAATTTGCATTTCTTTGCCTCACCTGGGAATCTCCGAGGGCGGGGCTGCCACAGCTCCAGGAAGGAGTAAACTTGGCTGCCGTTCTGTATAACCGGGAAGGAGCATGCTGGCCACCACCAGCCTTTGTGGCCACAGCTCAGCACAAACTCTGAGTGCCCTCCAAATCCCAGGTGTCCCCACAGAGTTCCAGTCCAGTCCGCCCTCCCTCTGCCGGAGCCCCAGGTGAGTGTCTGTAGCTATTTAGCGCTCTGTCCCAGCCCTCTGCACTGTGGAGCAGCTTGGGCTCTCAACCCCGAGCGCGGGCACCACTGCTGCTCACAGCTAACGCCGCTGCTGTCTGTGGACTCCCAGCCCGCCACCCTCACACGCCTCCGCAGATCCTACCAGGCTCATTCAGTGTCCCTGGTTGTATGGTCCTCTCCCACTGCTTTTCTGTTGCTTTTTCCTGACGATTTGTCTTTATTTTAGTTATAATTCCTGTTTGGTCCTGGGAGATTGTCTGTGTAGCTTCCATTCACTCCACCACCATTTTCTCCTCCCCCCAATATCCAAGATTTTAACTCCTGGCTTATCTCTTGCCCTTTGCAATTCCGTGAAAATTCAATGAATTCTGTGTTTATATGCCTTTGACTCTACTATTTCTTCTTACTATAATGCCTTGTCCTTACCTTGTTTGCCTAGTAAATACCCATTTGTTCCTGTTCACGACATCATCTCCTCCTTAAAACATTTTTTTATTCTGTCAGACAGTTTATTACTTTCTTTTACTATTTCTGTATTCTGTGGATATTTCTGTAATTACGTGGAATTCACTATGTTATAATTTGCTGACATGTTTGTCACCCTAGTAGACTGTAAGTATGTGAAGGTACTGGCTGTGCCTTTTTGCTCCTTTATCCCATAGTAAGCACTCAAACAAGAATGAAAATTTGTTTTTAAGGCACAAATATAAAAATCCATAGAGTAAATTACTGAGAAATTTGAATATATTAATATTAAAATGAAATGAGATAAACTGTCCATATCACAGACCTTTTTCACAGAGGACTTCTGAAGTGTTTTCCTCTTTTTTACATTCTTCCCTTCATCAGCCTCATGATTTTTCTAGCTACTCTGTCAGAGATGGGTGCCACCTGCAGTGCTTTGCATTTTCCTGCATCTCAGAATTCCCTAAGGCCTTGTGAAACCATCATTATCCTGGAGTTTGTAACAGCTCTCCTTGAGTCAGTTGATCTTCACCACCTGTTCATTTTGCTGAAAGAACAATGACCCAAATTTATGTCTTGCTTGGTCAAGTACCACTTTTTCTCATTTGTCCTAAATCTACCCCCATTCAGTTATCCCCACTTTCTAAACACTCTGGATCTGAATTGAAGAGGCAGAGGCCCCAGAAAGCCCCATTTCCCTTTTAGTGTGTATTTATTTTTTTATTGCCAGTTCAATTGCACTCCAAATATAATGTGTTTGTGGGGAGTGTTAAGTGTCAAAATTAAATATCTGTGCTGTTTCTTCAATTTATAGTCCATGGGGCACTGCATCCAAAATAACCACAGAGAATGATATTACATTATATGTGTGTGTTTGTGTTGTGTGTGTGTGTGTGTGTGTGTGTGTGTGTGTGTGTGTAGAATTCCCCAAAGTATGTTGTTATCAAAGTAATGGAATTGAGAACCATGAGTTATAGTCCTGAATCTGTTATTATCAAAAACAGTCAAACAGACAGAGCATCTCCCTTACCCTGTCTTTTGTTCTAGTTAGGACTTCAATAGATTGAATCCTGAACCTGTTATTACTAATTCACTCATTCATTTATATAGTCAACAAATATATTAAGGTCCTATGATGTCAGGCATAGTGCTAAGTTTTATAAGGGACTAAAGGCCAATATTTTTCTTTCCTCAGTATGCTGTGATTTATCAATCTCAACAAATATCTCACAAAGTTAGATAACTTCATTTATTCATTTACTCAGTAGATAATTATTGAAAACCTATTGCATAACAGGAAAGTTACTGGAAAAAGTGATAATCAAGACAGATGTGTGATCCCTTCCATTCCTGCCTTTCTTCACAAATGACGTATAGCGGACCCTTTGCCTTCATATTGCTCTGAGTTCCATATCAAAGTGAACATTGCTAAAAAACACTTTTAACAATCTTAGTAAGCCACAGTTACACACATGAAACCTGTATGTAAACAAATAGCTGAAGTGGGGTACAGGAAAATACAACAAATACATTTACAGAAAAATCTCCTTTTTCATACACAAAATTCAATTGTTTTCCCAATGTTGTTTGATAAACTAGGAATCAGTTTGTTGTAGTCCATAGTCCACTGGTTACTGTTTGTATAAAGTCATCAAACAACATACTGCAATCCACCCATAATAATGTGGTTGATGCATTTTTTTTTTTAAATATCCTGGCTTATGTCTGAATACATTCCCAGGGACCAGTGACCAAGCTGGTTGATTTATTTTTCCAGGGATTTCAAGCCAAGGATGATTACCTGTGGCCTGGAAGTCAGAGAGGGGTTCAGCCAGTAGGTAGACATGAACTGAATCCCCCAATTTACAATAATTTCTTATTATGTATTGTTTATATCTTATGTTGCTCCAGAAAGTATCTGTATCTGTTCTCTTGACTTTGGTGGTAGCTGGCCCTAGTAATTTCTCCACATTTAGGTTTATCTCTGCTGTGTAGTGCAGACTAATTCTGGCTTGAGGCAAGAAGTACCAAAAAGTCTCTTTCCATACCCCTACCTACCTACGTTAAAAACAAAATTAAATTGCCCTGGCCAGTTTGGCTCAGTGGTTGGAGCATAGGCCCTTGGACTGAAGGGTCGAGGGTTCAGTTCCCAGTCAGGAGCACAGGGGCACATGCCTGGGTTGCAGGTTTGATCCCTCGCCCTGGTGGGGATTGTACAGGAGGCAACCAATTGATGTGTCTCTCTCACATTGATGTTTCTCTCTCTCTCCCTTTCTCTCCCTTCTACTCTATCTGAAAAAAATCAATGGAAAATATCCTCAGGTAAGGATTAACAAAATAAATAAATAAAATTAAAGCTATGTGTATGGGAGGAGTGAGGTGGGAGGCTTAATATTTTTCTTACTTTTATTGTTGATACTACTACATATGTCCCCCATTTTTACCCACTTTGTCCACCTCCACCCAGCCCCCACTCCTCTCCCCTGGCCTTCACCACACTGTTGTCTGTGTCCATCAGCTATATATATAAGTGCTTTGGCTAATCTCTTCACCTTTTTTCATCCAGTCTCACCACCTCCCACCCCTCTGACATCTGTCAGTCTGTTTCACGTCCATATCTCTGGATCTCTTTTGTTCCTCAGTTTATTTTGTTAATTAGATTCCACATATAAGTGAGATCATGTGATACTTGTCTTTCTCTGACTGGCTTATTTCAGTTAGCATAATACTCTCCAGGTCCATCCATGCCGTCACAAAGGGTAAGAGATACTTCTTTTTTACAGCCATGTAGTATTTCATTGTGTATATATACCACAGCTTTTTAAAAAATATCTTTATTGTTGAAAGTATTACAGATATCCTCCGTTTTTGCCCCATTGACACCCTCCACCCCACTCCCACTCCATCAGGTTTTCACAGTACTATTGTCTGTCCATGGCTTATACATATAAGTTCTTTGGTTATTCTCTTCCTGCCCTCCCCTCCCCACTTCCCTCTGAGATTTGTCAGTCTGTTCCATGCTTCCATGTCTCCAGATCTATTTTGTTTGTCAGCTTATTTTGTTCATTAGATTCCATATATAAGTGAGATCATATGGTATGTCTTATTCTGACTGGTTTATTTCACTTAGCATAGTAATCTCCAGATTCATCGATGCAGTCACAAAAGGTAAGATTTCCTTTTTTGAGACCAAGTACTATTCCATTGTATAAATGTACCACTGCTTTTTTATTCACTCATCTACCAATGGGCACTTGAGCTGTTTCCAGATCTTGGCTATTGCAAATAATGCTGCTATGAACATAGGGGTGCATATATTCTTTCTGATTGGTATTCTGCGATTCTTAGGATATATTCCCAGAAGCAGGATTACTGGGTCAAAGGGCAGTTCCATCTTTTAATTTTTTTTAGGAAACACCATATTGTTTTCCACAGTGGCTGCACCAGTCTGCATTCCCACCAGCAGTGTACTAGGGTTCCCTTTTCTCCACACCCTCACCAGTACTTATTGTTTGTTGATGTATTGATGGTAGCCATTCTGGCAGGTGTGAGGTGATACCTCATTGTAGTTTTAATTTGCATCTCTCTAATGATTAGTGATTCTGAGCAATTTTTCCTGTCTCTTGGCCATCTGTATGTCCTCATTGGAGAGGTGTTTATTTAGGTCCTCTGCCCATTTTTTTGGCAAACTTTTCTTTTATTGTTGGCAGTATTACAGATGTCCCCCATTTTCCCCTCTTCTGTGCCCCTTCCACACAGCCCACACCCCACCCTATATGTCTTCACCACATTATTGTTTGTGTCCATGGGCTATGCATATATCTTTGCCCATTTTTTTAATTGGATAGTTTGTTTTCTTGGTGTTGAGTTGTATAAGTTCTTTATTTATTTTGGAGATTAACCCCTTATGATATTTATCATTGGCAAATATGTTCTCCCATACAGTGGGTTCCTTTTTCATTTTGTTGATGGTTTATTTTGCCATACAGAAGGGAGGCTTAGTATTGAGTAACCTTCTCTGTTAGTTGGATTCAGGGACTGAGCATTCAGGTAATACAAGGTAGTTCTTTTCTGATGGTGGGGACCCTGTATAGATAGATGCTTACATTCCATTCTCTTCCTTGCCTATCCCAGTAAGGCAGGAAGAGTGAGGGTGGATTTTTCAGGGCCAGGAAATTCTAATCCTCCCTATAAACAGTAAGGAAGCACAAAGGACCAGAGAGGTATCCACAACCAAACTGTAGTCAAGACAGGAGCCCAGATGCAGGAAAGACAATGTATGGAAGAATTCTGAATTGTGCTGGGCCAGTGAGCTAGAATCAGAGTAGAGAACCATGAATTTAACATAAAAATGAGGATGAGAATAGAGGAGGTCTGAAGCAATTGTCCTGAATGTCACCTAGCAATTATAACTTGCATCTGTGGCGTATATGTAGTATGGACGCCAGACTTCTCTAAGCCAAGATGTCCTTTCATACACCCCAGTTCTTAACAATAGACAACAGGCCTTTGTTTTCCATCATGAGGATGAGAGGAAGCAGGAAGGGAAAAAATGTTTTCTGCCCCTCTTAAATGTCAGCTGTGCACTAGGTGTTTTCATTAACCTTAACAATTCTATGCGTTAGTTATTATTCCTATTTTACAGGTAAGAAGACAAAGCCTTCTACCTCTCGGGCCAGTGCCCTGACCCCTGTGAATCATCATGATGTAGTGGTCTTCAGCCCTATTGCCAATATTTCAGTCTTTCTCCCCCATGCTAAAAACACTCTAGTCTGTTTATGCCAGTGAAGGATGCAGATTTTATTTCCTATTTCTGGCTGTCTCATCTCTGCTAATGTTCCAGTCTCTGCCTATTTCACAAGAGAGTCTCCTGCCCTGAGTCATGCCTCTAATTCAAACCTTGCCACTTGTGTGGCAAAACTAGTCATGATCAACCTGATAATAATAACAATGATGACATATATCAGTTTTTGAGCACTTACCATGTGCCAGACTTATATCGAGCTTTTAATATGTATTATCTCATTTATTTCTTATAAGTACTATTATTATCCCATTTTACAGAAGAGGAAAAATAAACTCTTGCTTATATCACATATTTCATCCTTCATCCTACCCCAGCCAATTGGCTTTCTTGTTTTCCTTAGACAGGTTGAGTGTGTTCCCACCTCATAGTCTTTATACTTGCTATTCCTTCTGCCAGGAACTCTATTCTCTGAGATTTATTCTCCATGGCTGACTCCTTCACATCATTGAAATCTTTGTCCACCTCATCTAAAATAACTTCATGTGCACATGCCTCTATCACTCTCTTTTTTCTGACTCTGATTTTTTGTAGTTGATATTATTCATGAAAGTGTCTTAATTTGTTGACTTATTTATTGCCTTTCTCCTCTACCAGACTGTAAGCCCCATAAAACCAGGGATTTAATTTTTTTTTCATAGCTATGTATTGTCTTTAATGCATAGTAAGCACTTAACTTGTATCTCATGGACAAATCTAGTACTGTCTGACTCCATAATCATTGTTTTTAATCACTGCACTTGACTCCTACTTTGACAAAGATGAGTATCACTTCCCTTTGGGCAGTGGGAATTTATCCCTTAAGATTTTTATGTGAAATAATTAGAGAACAGTTATCTTTCCAAATAGGTTGTGTGCTGCCCAAGTGCAGGGACTTTACCTTCCCTCCTGTGCTGCAATGGAAAGAAGATGGACTTTAGGGCCTAAATATTTCAAGTTCAGGCTGGAAAAGGCATGACATAGTCCCATATGTGTATGAAAACTTGGGAGTTTCAGTTGTCAGAAAGCTCTGTGAATGAGCAATGTGGTATGACTACTAAAAACAAGTATCATCTTGACTCAAGGGTACCCATTGGACCTTGTCATCACCTGGAATTGATCCACTTGCACGGTCTTACTTGGTCCACAGTATCCTTCTAGCTTTCTCATTTGTTCTTACTCAATGCATTTTCCTCCTCTTTAACATTTCCAATGTGTTTGTCCTGGTATTTTTCTGGTCTACCAACCCTATATGATTCTACCTCTTTCTCTATGCAGCCTAGACCCCATAATACATCATATTAACAATAGGTTTAATGTCATAGTCCCCTTGTATCTTACCCATATCCATCCTGATAAATGATTCTCAACCAGGTCATCTCAGAATATCCAGAATGGCCGAGCCAGGGGGCAGAGTGTGGTGAGGGAGGACTATTCAAAGTAAATGTAAAGTCTTCCAAGAGATTCTGTTCCATACCCACTCCAGCCTGAGCTGATAATCACTGCCCTACAGTGAGCTACAGTTATAGTGTTGTGGTTACAAGCATAGACTCATATTTAGACCACCAGTGTTTGAATCCTGGCTGCTCAGTTTACTAGCAGTGTAGCTAATCTCTACAGTTCAGTTTTTTTACCCATAAAATGACAATGAAAATAGACTCTTAAACTCTAGAATTGTTGCAAGGGTTAAATGAATGAACATATGTAAGCACTTAAAACAGTGACTGGGATATAGTAAGTGCTCAGATAATTATTGTTCTTGTCACACCCTTCAGGAGTGTTGGGGTGGAAAAAGTTTGAGAACCTTTGCTCTGTGCTCTCTTCCCACAGTATAGCTGTGAAGCTACAAATACTGTGCAGCAAGGCACCTCAGGACACCTGCAAATCCATGTGCTCCATTCTCAGCTGGGCTTTCAGTGCTACACTTGACAGTCTTTTTAATGTACCCCTGGTTAGACCCCTTTCCCATTCCCCACCCAGGCATTCCATATCTTTACCCAGTCCTCAAATCATTTATCCCACTCCACCCCACCACCTCTTCTCAGTTGGAAGAAAAATCTCTATCCTGAATCCCTCTCAAACTGTCACCCTGTCTCTCTCCTTCCCTTCATTGGGAAGTAGCTCAACAAAGGAGTCTCATATCAGTGTCTGTATTTCCTCAGGTTACAATCCACTGCATTCCAGTTTACACTCTCACAACTCCTCTAAGAGTGCTCTGGTAGAGACCATCAACAACTTCCTTATTGCTGGATTCAGAGGTCTCTTTACTGCAATCTTATTTACTTGGCCCCCCTTTGACTCTGTTGTCTACTTTCTTCTTCATGAAATTCTATGCTCTCTTGGCTTCTGCCATTTCTTTTATGCCTGCTTCACCTCATATCTCTTTGATCATTCCTTCTCAGTCTGCTCTGTAAGCTTCTCTTTTTCATACACCTGGAAGATTGTTGTGCCTAGAGATTTTACTCATTGGCACTCTTATCTCAGCTTACATGGGTATCTGAGACAATCTCATATACTGTCAATACTTCATTTACAGCAATGATTAAAATGCAGTCATTAAATCCAGATTGACCTGGGTTTAAATCCTGGCTCTGCCATTTACTAGCTATATGAGTTACTTAACCTCTTCTAAGCCTTGGTTTCCTCATCAATAAAAAAGGGACTAGTATGCTTCCTCAATCACTAAGTTTTCGTGAGAATTAAATATGACAATGCTTGTTAAGCACTATACCTGATAAATGTTAAAAATAATAATTCCAAATTCATAGCCCAGCATTTTCTCCTGACTTCAGTGCCATATAACTGATTTCCTACTGGGCATATCCCTTAGGAAATTCAAACTTGCTGTGTCTAGACCTGCCCTCATAATTATTTCCTCCAATTTTTTTTCTTCATTCTGTGTTCTTGGTGTAAATAAACGACACTATCATTTATCGAGACACCCAAACCACAATAGAAACCTTCACATGCATAATCTTAGATTCCACCCTTTTGCTTACTCCCCATATGTCCAACTAGTAACTAAACCCTACTTACTCTCTCGTGTTAATATTTATCCTGTCCGTGCCATCCTCCCCATCTGTCTTGCTGCTGCCTTAATTAAGACCTCCATCTATATATTCTTCTAATTGGTTCTTCTTTCATCTGAATGGTCTTTTAATTTGTCTCCCTGCCTCCTGCAGCCTTGTTCCTTTTTAGTCCATTTTCTAAGCTGCTGCTAGAATGATCCTCTACTGGCTCCCTTATGCTTATAGGATAAAGTCCAATTTAGCATGTTATATAAGTTCCTCAGTGATTTCACACTTCTATGTCAAATAGCTATACTACTTTCTCTACTCAAAAGGCTTCCTTGACCTTCTAAAGAGCATGTACCAAATGGCCAGGATTACGCTCCAGGCTCACTTTTTCCAGGAAGATTTCTATGCCTGCATTACCCCTTGCTCCAATTAGAACTGACTTCTCTTTCTTGTGTTCTTCCACTCCACCTATGAATATTTCCTTTAATGCTTAAATTTTTTCTTAAATACTTTTTTTTCCACATTAACATACATATTCCACCTTCATCTATTAAGTTGTAAGTTCCTTGAGGGCAGGGACTTTGTTTTATTCTTCTTTGTTTGACTCTTTTTTAATTTTATGCACCTGATACCACAGCATTGTTGGCTGAATGAATGAATGAATGAATGAATGAATGAATGAATGAATGAACGAACAACCCATGAACTGTATTAATTTAAAAATATACATCTTCAGAAGTATGGAAGATAACCTTTGTGATTTTATATATTTTTAAAAATCTTGCCGTAGTCAGACAACTATTGAAAGAAGAGCTCCAGTTAAAAGATCTTTCAGATCCCTTTTATTTCTAAGAGTTTGTGATTCTACTTTGTCTTTATAATGGGAGGTACTAAAGTATGAAGTATGATGTGCATTCTAATAAGCTTACAATATATATGAGGAGATGAGTCCAACATCTGTGAAAAACCTAAATAACAATACATTAGGGGTGATAAGACAACAGGGCTAGACATCAAATTAGTCATACACGAAAACAATAACTCAAAGGAGGGAGTATTTACAACTGGCTGGGGTAGTTAGACAAGGCTTCCTAGAAAGGATGGAACTTAATTGGACTTTAGCAGATGAGAAGGTATGAGTAATGTAGCAATGACAGCAGAGAGGCAGTATAACAAGTGGTTAGGAGAATGGACCTTATAGTCCAACTTTCTGGCTTTAAACCCAGTGCTTACTAGCCATATGATTTTGGGTAAGTAACTTCACCTCTCTGAGCCTCAACTACTTCTTCCATACATTTAAGATGGTAATCTTGTTTGCCTCATATTGTGAGGGATAAATAAGATACTGTACATAAAGAGCTTAGCAGAGTGCCTAGTTTATACTAAGCACTTAATAAATCACTTAATAAATTTTGATTGTTGTTATTATACCTTATATATACTGAGGGCTTCCATTTTTAAGAGGTTTTTTATAGCTATCTTCAGCAATGCTATGAGAGCAGTGAAATTATTATTGTTCCCATTTGACAGGTGGTAAAACCGAGGCCCAGAAAAATGGAGTGACTTATCAAAGGTGAGCTAATGGAAGAGTCAAGTCTTTTGAATTTCTGGAAGGCCATCTCCCTTATTGAGACTTCCCTTTGACCATGGGTTGGTCCTTCATACTCAGAGACATTATAGCTTCTAAAAGGCTGTTTTATTCATGTTTGGGAAATACAGCAGGGTGGAGTACAGTGAGTTGGGGCAATATAAAGGAGGAAGTGTTGGGATAAACCTGGAAACATCTTTAGGATTTGATGTTTGTTAAGGACCAGTGAGTTCAATGGAGTAAGCTCAGGCTCTGGCTTCTAGGACATAAAAGAGACACAACAGACAACTCACCCCACTAAGATAAAAATCATTTGGTGGGGAGGATATAAACGTAGGCCAGGCCTCACCATTCTTGTCAGTCATAAAGGCAAACAGAAAGTGCTGACAGGGTTAAGTAAATTTCCCGAGGAGGAAAAGAGAGCTTTTGTGCAATAATTAATAACATCTGGCAAAACTGTGTCTGATTGACCAGCATGGGTTCCTAAGGTAACTTTCCAGGATCAGTGTTATGCAGTTGATCTCTGTGTCTTACAGTGAGAAGAAACCTATGCTTTCCTTACTCAGATCACTCACTCACCAGAATCCTCCACTCAAGGGAGAAAAAAAAAATCTTGGTTTAGCTTTTATTTTTGTAGATGCCACTATAAAAAGATCCTCCCTCCATGTTTCTAGGCAAGGTTAGGTCAGACCACGGGAAAATGGCCTCACTAATTCTGTTTCACTACCAGTACCACCCATCTCAGCTATCTTTCTCCCTCTCCCCTTCCCTTTCCTTTCCTCCCTTCCTCCCTTGTCTCTCACAAGCACGCAAGCAAACACATGTACACACACACACACACACACACACACACACACACACACAGTCTCAGTGCTGCCTCTCTGTGATAACCTGAGAGATTGATACTCTCTAACCATAGGTATGGTGTAGTTTTTATTTATTTATTTTTTTAATTTAATTTTATTTATCTATTTATTTTTTTTATTAATTTATTTTTGTTACAGATGTTTCTCATTTTTTTTTCCCCATTGACACCCTCCTCCCCATCCCCCCACTGTCCCCAGCTTTGTTGTCCATGTCCATCACTTATGCATACATGTGCATAAGTTCTGTGGTTTATCTCTTCCCTCCCCCCCACCCCCACTCCTGAGGGGTGTCAGTTTATACCCTACTTCCACATCTCTGGGTCTACCCTGTTCCTCAGACTGCTATGTTCATTATATTCCACAAATAAGTGAGATCATATGATATTTGTCTTTCTCTGCTTGGCTTGTTTCGCTTAGGATAATACTCTCGAGGTCCCTCCACGTCGTCTCAAAGGATAAGAGATCTTTCTTTGTTACAGCTGCATAGTACTCCATTGTGTATATGTACCACAGCTTTTTTATCCATTCATCCACTGATGGACACTTGGGCTGTTTCCAGATCTTAGCTATTGTAAATAGTGCTGCTATGAACATGGGGGTACATGTATTTTTTCTGATTGGTGTTTCAGGCTTCTTAGGGTATATTCCTAGAAGTGGGATCACTGGGTCAAATGGCAATTCAATTTTTAATTTTTTGAGGTAACACCATAGTGTTTTCCACAGTGGCTGCACCAGTCTGCATTCCCACCAGCAGTGTACTAGAGTCCCCTTTTCTCCACACCCTCGCCAACACTTGTTGTTTGATGATTTGTTGATGGCGGCCATTCTGACAGGTGTGAGGTGATACCTCATTGTTGTTTTAATTTGCATCTCTCTGATGATTAATGATGTTGAGCATTTCTTCATATGTCTCTTAGCCATTTGTATGTCCTTTTTGGAGAGGTGTCTGTTTAGTTCCTCTGCCCATTTTTTAATTGGGTTCTTTGTCTTCCTTTTGTTGGGTTGTATGAGCACTCTGTATATTTTGGAAATTAACCCCTTATCTGATGTGTCATTGGCAATTATGCTCTCCCATAGAGTGGGTTCCCTATCTGTTTTGATGGTTGTTTCTTTTGCTGTGCAGAAGCTTTTGAGTTTGATGTAGTCCCATGTGTTCATTTTTCCCTTTGTTTCTGTTGCCTTAGGTGATGTATCAGTGAAGATTCTACTGTGTATGATGTCCGAAATTTTGTTGCCTACATTTTCTTCTAGGATTTTTATGGATTCACGAGTCACATTTAAGTCTTTTATCCATTTTGAGTTTATTCTTGTGTGTGGAGTAAGTTGATGGTCTAGTTTCATTTTTTTGCATGTAGCTGTCCAATTTTCCCAACACCATTTATTAAAGAGGCTATCTTTACTCTATTGTATGCTCTTGCCACCTTTGTCAAATATTAATTGAGCATAATGTCTTCGGTCAATTTCCGGATTCTCTGTTCTGTTCCACTGGTCTATATGCCTGTTCTTGTGCCAGTACCAGGCTGTTTTGATTACAGTGGCTTTGTAGTATAAGCTGATATCCGGTATTGTGATCCCACCTACTCTGTCCTTCTTTTTCAAGATTGCTGTGGCTATTCGGGGTCTTTTTTGGTTCCATATGAACTTTTGAAATATTTGTTCTAGTTCTGTGAAATATGTCACTGGTATTTTGATGGGGATTGCATTGAATCTATAGATTGCTTTGGGTAATATGGACATTTTAATGATGTTAATTCTTCCAATCCATGAACAAGGTATGTGCTTCCACTTTTTTATATCTTCCTCTATTTCTTTTTTCAATGTCCTGTAGTTTTCTGCAAATAGATCCTTTACTTCTTTGGTTAAGTTTATTCCTAGGTATCTTAATTTTTTTGCTGCGATGGTAAATGGAATTGTTTTTTTAGTTTCTCTTTCTGTGAGTTCATCATTGGTGTATAAGAATGCCGTTGATTTCTTGACGTTAATTTTGTATCCTGATACTTTGCCAAATTCATTTATTAAGTCTAGTAGATTTTTGATGGAGTCTTTAGGGTTTTCTATATATAATATCATATCGTCTGCGAATAATGACAGTTTCACTTCTTCCTTTCCAATTTGGATTCCTTTTATTTTTTCTTCACGTCTGATTGCTGTGGCTAAGACTTCCAGTACTATGTTAAATAAGAGTGGTGAAAGTGGGCATCCCTGTCTTGTTCCTGTTCTTAAGGGAAATGTTTTTAGTTTTTGCCCATTGAGTATGATGTTGGCTGTAGGTCTTTCATATATGGCCTTTATTATATCAAGATATGATCCCTCTACTCCCAAATTGCTGAGCGTTTTTATCAGAAATGGGTGCTGGATTTTGTCGAATGCTTTTTCAGCATCTATTGATATGATCATATGGTTTTTATCTTTCATTTTGTTTATGTGGTGTATCACATTTATTGATTTGTGAATGTTGAACCAGCCTTGCATCCCTGGGATGAATCCCACTTGGTCATGGTGAATAATTTTTTTGATGTATTGCTGGATCCGATTTGCTAGTATTTTGTTTAGGATTTTGTTGTCTACGTTCATCAGGGATATTGGCTTGTAGTTTTCTTTCTTTGTAGTGTCTTTTTCTGGTTTTGGAATTAGGATTATGCTGGCCTCATAAAACGAGTTTGGAAGTCTTCCGTCTTCTTGAATTTTTTGAAATAGTTTGAGGAGAATGGGTGTTAGTTCTTCTTTGAATGTTCGGTAAAACTCCCCCGTGAAGCCATCTGGGCCTGGGCTTTTGTTTGCTGGGAGAGTCTTGATTACATCTTCAATTTCCTCAGCTGTTATTGGTCTGTTCAAGTTTTCTATCTCTTCCCGGTCCAGTTTTGGGAGATTATGTGTTTCTAGAAATTTGTCTATTTCACTTAGATTGTCGAATTTGTTGCCATATAAATGTTCATAGTATTTTCTAATGATCCTTTGTATTTCTGTGGTGTCAGTTGTTACTTCTCCTCTTTCATTTCTGATTTTGTGTATTTGGGTTCTCTCTCTTTGTTTCTTGGTGAGTCTAGCTAAGGGTCCATCAATCTTGTTTATCTTTTCAAAAAACTAGCTCTTTGTTTCATTGATCCTTTGAATTGTTTCTCTGGTCTCTATGTCGTTTATTTCTGCTCTGATCTTTACTATTTCCTTCCTTCTATTTGCTCTGGGGTTTTCTTTTTGTTTGCTTTCTAGTTCTTTAAGTTGTGAGGTTAGATAGTCTATTAGAAATTTTTGTTGTTTCTTGAGGTAGGCCTGTAGTGCTATGAACTTCCCTCTCAGAACAGCTTTCGCTGCATCCCATAGATTTTGTGTTGTTGTGTGTTCGTTTTCGTTGGTTTCCAGGAAGTTTTTAATTTCTTCCTTGATCTCCTCGGTAACCCATTCATTGTTTAATAACATGCTATTTAGCCTCCATGTATTCAAATGTCTTTGCATGTTCTTTTTGCAATTGATTTCTAGTTTCATGCCATTGTGGTCTGAGAAGATGCTTGATATGATTTCAATCTTCTGGAACTTGTAGAGACTTCGTTTGTGTCCTAACATGTGGTCTATCTTTGAGAATGTCCCATGTGCACTTGAGAAGAATGTGAATTCTATAGTTTTGGGGTGTAATTCTCTGTAAATATCTGTTAAATCCATTTGGTCTAGTGCTTCGTTTAGAGTCTCTGTGTCCTTGTTAATTTTTTGTCTAGAGGATCTATCCAGTGATGTCAGCGGGGTGTTGAAGTCCCCTGTTATGATTGTATTGCTGTCAATTTCTCCTTTGAAGTCCTCCAGAAGATTTTTAATATATTTTGGTGCTCCTATATTCGGTGCATATATGTTTACCAAGGTTATATCTTCCTGTTGGATGCTTCCTTTCAATATTATGTAGTGACCTTCTTTGTCTCTGGTAATGGCTTTCGTTTTGAAATCTATTTTATCAGATATGAGTATTGCTACCCCAGCTTTTTTTTCCTTTCCATTTGCTTGGAAGATTTTTTTCCATCCCTTCACTTTCAGCCTATGTGAGTCTTTTGTTGTGAGGTGGGTCTCTTGTAAACAGCATATATATGGGTTATGCTTTCTTATCCAATCCGCTACTCTGTGTCTTTTTATCGGAGCATTCAATCCATTTACATTTAAGGTGATTATTGATATGTACTTATTTATTGCCATTTTTGTTCAGTGTGGTTCTACTTTCCTTCCTATTTCTTCTACTAATTACAGCAGTCCTTTTAACATTTCTTGCAGTGCTGGTTTGGTGCTAATGTATTCCCTTAGCCTTTTTTTGTCTGAGAAGCTCTTTATTTGACCTTCTATTTTGAATGACAGCCTTGCTGGGTAGAGTAGTCTTGGATGCAGATCCTTGTTTTTCATGACCTTGATTACTTCATGCTATTCCCTTCTGGCCTGTAGTGTTTCTGTTGAGAAGTCAGCTGATAGCCTGATGGGGGTTCCTTTGTAGGTAACCTGTTGTTTTTCTCTTGCTGCCTTGAGGATGCTCTCTTTGTTTTTAATTTTTGGCATTTTAATTACTATGTGTCTTGGTGTGGGTCTGTTTGGGTTCTTCTTACTTGGGACTCTCTGTGCTTCTTGAACTTGAATACCTTCTTTCTTCACCAAATTAGGGAAGTTTTCTGTCATTATTTCTTCAAATATATTCTCTAACCCTTGCTCATTTTCTTCTTCTTCAGGGACTCCAATGATGCGAATATTATTACGTTTCCAGTTGTCCCACAATTCTCTTAAGCTGTCTTCCTGTTTTTTCATTGTTTTTTTCCTTTTGGTTTTCTGATTGGTTGATTTTTTCCACCCTGTCTTCTAATTCACTGATCCGGTCCTCAGCTTCCTCTACTCTGCTGTTTAGTCCTTCCAATGTGTTCTTCATTTCTGCTATGTCATTCTTCATTTCTTCTTGCTGCTTCTTCATTTCTTCTTGCTGCTTCTTCATTTCCACTTGGTTGGTTTTCAGTGTTTCTATGTCTTTGCTCATGGTGTGGATGTCTTTACTCAAGGTGTTGATGTCCTTACTCATGCTGTTGAGCTTCCTCAAGATCATGGCTCTGAATTCTAGCTCTGTTAACTTGCTTAACTCCGTTTCATTTATCTCATCTTCGGTGGAGGTCTCTTGTTCTTTCATTTGGGCTCTGTTTCTTTGTTTCCCCATTTTGGCTATCTCAGTGGTTTTTGGAGCCTGCCAAATTTTCCTGTGGATGTTGGTGTTCTGTTGTTTGTGGCTCCCTCTACTGGGTTTGGATGAGCGTGGGAGGACCCACGTTAAACAGCACCCTGGAGTCTTACTTTCCAGGGTATATTTGCAAGCCCAGCAAAGGTTAAGTTATCCTCTAGCTTTTTGCCTAGAGGCTATTAGTTGTGGTTGCTTGAAGAGCCTTGGGTTTTCAGTTGAATGAAAACCTCCCTCAGGTGTTCAGTGTGAGAGGATTTCCAGGGGGTAGGGCAGATGCTAGTAGTTAATGAGCCTCAGTTTGCATTTCAATGGCCCACTAGGGTGTGAATGGATCTCCGAGGGAGGGGCTGCCACCTCTCCCCAGAGCCCTGGGATGGAGTAAGATGGCCAGGCCACAGTCCTGTGTGGCCGCAACTCAGCAAAAACTCTGAGCGCCCTCCAAATCCCAGGTGTCCCCACACAGTTCCAGTCCAGTCCGCTCTCCCTCTGCCGGAGCCCAGGTGAGTGGCTGCGGCTATTTTAGCACTCTGCCCTGGCCCTGCGCGGTGGAGCTGGCGCGGGCTTTAGTGCTCTGCCCCGGCCCTGCGCGGTGGAGCTGGCGCGGGCTTTAACCCCGAGGGCGGGCGCCGCTCCCGGCTAAGGCCGCTCTGTCCGTGGGCTCCCAGCCCCGCTCTCGCGCCTCCGCGATCCTACCAGGATCGAGTCAGTGTCCCTGGTTGTATCGTCCTCGCAAGCTGCTTTTCTGTTGCTTTTTCCCGACGATTTGTCTTTATTTTAGTTGTAATTCCAGTTTGGTCCTGGGAGATGGTCTGTGTAGCTTCCATTCACTCTGCCGCCATTTTCCCCGATCGCATTCCTGGTGTAGTTTTTAAATGTGACAGCCTAGAATGTAAAAATAAATAAATAAATAAATGACTCTGCCAACTGCCTACCATATAGCAGGTATTGTACAGTTTTTAATAGGATCTCTGTAATAAAACTTGATTAGGGGATATTTTTATTTTGAAATAATTGACATAACATTATATTAGTTTCAGATATAAAACATAATGATTCAATATTTGTATATATTGTAATGTTTAGGGGATATTATTGATTTCCATCTTACAGATGAGCAAACTGAGACTTGCAAAAAGCAAGGGAGATAATGGAACTAGAAATCAATGCCAACTATCTCTGGTTCCAAACCCACATGCTCTGTGCATTAAAGTTTCTTATTGTGGAAGGAACAGAGCACCAGCCAGGAACCAAGCATGGTAAACTTATATCTGTCTTATTTAATTCTCACAACAAACTAATGAGTAAGCTAGTTCTGTTATCTTCACTTTACTGATGAAGAAACTAAGGCTCATGCTCAACTCCATAGCACATAAACTAAAACTGGAGCATTGGATAGACAATGAGCAGAGCTCTGTATAAAGAAGACATATAAATTCATAAATTATACTATATTTTTGTATATTTGTACAAGAAAATATGACTAGCAACAAGAAAGAATGAGTAACTGTAACACCCAATGTCTTGAATCTAACTCCCACCCATAATATTGAGTGAAAGATGCAAGACACAAAAGAGAAGATAGCATGATTCCATCCATATAAAATTTTAAAGCAACAAACCTAAATTATAGTGTTTACATTGCAAGAAAACTATCATTTATTATTGTATATTCTCATTTATATTCCCTCTCTATTTCCCTTCCTCCATCTTTCCCTCTTTCCCTGTTTTTTTTTTTCTTTATATGTTACATATATGTCAAAATAAAACTTTTACTTTTCCACGACCTAGGGAAGGGCCTGGACTTTTTGAGAGAAATTTTACACGTGATACACCACACCCTTGGCCAGGCATGATGATTATAAGAGGGCCAATGTAGGGTTGAGGGGTGGGCTGTGGATAGTTACCATGTATGGTCTTGTTGTGAGTAAAGCAGTGAGTGCACAGGAGAAAAATAAGTCTTCAAAAAGGTTATGTCATATGGTAAAAAGTGCTTCGTGGCTCATTGTACTCCAAATCTCCAGAGTGAAGAACTTTAGGAATCTTAAGAAGGCTAAAATGTTAATGTTGAAACTTCATCAATATAAACCTCTGTTTCTTACTCAAGTTCAGGAGTTGTAGGGACCAAAGAATAATTACTGATAGCATGCATTGTATAAAAAGTACAGTTTGCATTTCTGACTGACTTGAGGTCATATCTTGGCTCTGACAAAGCTGTGTAACATTAAGCAAGTTGCTTCCTCTGTCTGAGTCTCACCTTCCTCATAAATGAAGATAATGATGTGCTTAGCATATACATACAAATCAATACAGTTAAAAGAAGATAATAATTATATATGGAATCTAAAAAGCAAAATAAACAAACAAAATAGAAACAGATTTGTAGATACAGAGAATAGACTGATGGTTGCCAGAGAGGAGGAGGATTGGGTGGTTGGGTGAAAAAGGTGAAGGGATTAAAAAGTACAAATTGGTAGTCACAAAATAGTAATGGGGATATAAAATACAGCACAGGGAATATAATCAATAATATTGTAATATCTATGTACGGAGCCAGGTGAGTACTTGAAATATTGTAGGGACTGCTGTGTAAAGTACATGATTATCTAACCACTATGCTGTACAACTGAAACTAATTGAAAACATTGAAAAATCCCCTATTGTTAAAAATTAAGATTGTTTCTGTTTTAATGTAATAAAAGTACAACAAAAAAGGGTAATAATACTACCTTAAACTTACAGAGTTGTTTTAAGAAAGAACCTAGTCCATAGTAGGTACATAATAAACTTTTATTTTATTTTCTTTACTTTATGTTCCCAGCCAGACCTCAGAAAGTAAAGCAGAAAACCCATTGCCAGATGACTTGGGAGGATATGTGCTAATTAATTTTTGAAAGAATGTACTTCAAAACCTACACTCTTATCATTGTCAAAAGCAGAAGACACTCCTGAAAACACAACATAAATCTACCATCTGCTTCAAGCTCTCTGTTTTATGGGAACAGAGAAACAGAGGGGAGGTCTACCTAGCTATATACCTTCATCAGGAAAATATTCTGTTGCTTGAAAATCTACTTTGGGTTAATTCTCTCTCCCCCTATATAGCTGTAGTACACACGGGAGCTTAAAGACATAAAATACTAATAACATTGAAGTCAGCATCTTTTGGTAATATATTAAAATAACTTATCTTAGTCTGGCCGGTGTGGCTCAGTGGTTGAGCATCGACCCATGCACCAAGAGTTCGCCGGTTCAATTCCCAGTCAGAATTCATGCCCAGGTTGTGGGCCCAATCCCCAGTGGGGGGCATGCAGGAGGCGACTAATCGATGTTCTCTCTCATCAATGTTTCTATCTCTCTCTCCCTTTCACTTCCTCTCTCTCTCAAACCAATAAAAGAAAAAAAAGTTTTAAATAAAATAAAATAACATCTTTTATGGCTAACATTGCTTAAAAAGGTCACTGGTTCAATCCCTGGTCAGGACACATACTCAAGTTGTGGGTTTGATCCCTGGTAGGGGTGCGTGTGGAAGGCAACTGATCAATGTTTCTCTCATTTCTCAATCTCTCATTCTCTCCCTCCCTCTCTCCCTCTCTCCCCCCTCTCACTAAAATAAATAAAAATGTATTTAAAACAAAAACAATCAGAAGTAATCCATGTTAGAAATCTTGACAGTGGTTATTTTAGGGGTGTGTAGTGACTAGAACAGGGCACAAGGGGGAACTTCCAGGGTAGTGGTGGTGGTTTTATATGTTGGTTTGTTATAGTTTAAAAGGGGAAAATAAAGAAAACAAAGCAGTATATTAGTTTTCTAGGGCTACCATAATAAATTACCACAAACTTGATGGCTTTAAACAACAGAAATTTATTTTTTCATAGTTATATAGGCCAAATGTCTTCAATCAAGGTGTTCACAGGGCTGCACTCCATCTGAAAGCTCTAGGGGAGAATCCTTTCTTGCCTCTTTCAGCTTCTGGTGGCTGCAGGTGTTCCTTGGCTCATGGCTGCATAACTCCAATATCTTCCTCTACCTATACATGTCCTTCTTCTTCTCCCTGTGTGTCTCCCCTATGTATGTCTGTCATAAGAGCACTTGTCATTGGATTTAGGGCTCACTTGAATAATCCAGAATTATTTAATCTCAAGACCCTTAATTTAATTACATCTGCAAAACACTTTTCAAGTAAGGTCACATTCACAGGTTCTGGTGGGTTAGGACATGTACATCTTTTTGGAGACTACCATTCAACACACTACAAGCCAAAGAATAAAGAGAAAATGTTTAGCAGAGGAAGTCCTTCATTGTCTGAAACCTGTAAAGGCCTCTTGCTCAGTACATTGGTATTTACTATTGCTATTTTGGCCTCCTGAATTGAAAATGTTGCCAAAAGATTCCAGCAGTGTGTACTTGATGACCTAATTGAAGGCATGAGCTTATCTGAGATTGAAACCCTAGAAGGTATTTGGAACCAGGACTAATTTTAAATGAGTAATAGGCGAGCCATTGTGGAACTGCCTGGCTCCCACACTCCCAACAAAAACTTCATTGGCAAGTGGTGTCTATCTAGTCCTATTATATAGGTTGCTTTGTTTCTTGCTGTCCCCAATGACCATCTCCATGCCTTTGTCTTTCTGTAGCTGAGTTAAGTCCTATAATGTGGTCAGCAGGACAGTTAAAAGAAAGGATGATTTGTGTTCAGTAATGCCATTCTCAAAAGTGTCTTCATGCTAAGATTTATGAGAGCCTCTTCCTCAGTGTGTTAATATTAACTATTGCACAGAAGACCTTTTGTTGGTAGATGATGATGAGCCAGAACGGTTGCATCTGTGAAGGAAAACATGACATTATTGAATAGGTCCCTTAAATAACTGAAAATATTTGGCTGACTTAGGTGCTGCATGCATATCTCATTACATATGAGCCAAGTCTCTACAAATTTGATGCCTTAGCCAAGATAGTGACACCTGAATCTAATTTTATTTTGTTCTTTTCATTCAGATATTACCCCTGGATGGTTAATAGGCATCTCAAACTTAATATGGTGAAAACACAGTACTCACCAAAAGTAGTTCTTCTGTCATTATTACTCATTACAGTAATTGGCACAAACTTCCCACCAGTTTCTTAAGCCAAAAACCTAGCAGCTATCTTTGATTTGTGTTTACCACATACATTCAATTGGCGTGTCAAGTCAATTCTACCTCTAACATACAGTGTCTTCTGAATTGAACTACTGCTACTATGTACCACCACTGCTACCAACCTGGTCCTAGCTTCCATTATGTCTAATCTGGATTACTGCAACAACCTTCTAACCAGTCTCCTGACTTCCACATTTGCCCATACAATATATTCACACAGAAACCAGAGTGATATATTTTAAATAAAAATATGTGACAAAGTTGTGAGTGTGAATTTTCCTCTTGGCCTGATTGTTATAATGAGTGTCTAAAGAAAGAGAACAAAGAAAATAGGAAGCCCTGGTCAGTGCAGTTTAGTTGGTTGGAGTGTCATCCCATACACCAATAGATGTCAGGTTCAGTTCCCAGTCAGGGCACATGCCCAGGTTGTGGGTTTGATCAATGTTTCTCTCTCACATTGATGTTTCTCTCTCTCCTTTCCTCTCTCCAAAACCAATTAACAAAAAAAATGAAAGAAGAGAAAGAAGAAGATAAAGGAGAAGAGAAGTACCTCATTCTAAAAAATATTGCCAATAACTGAAGCCAATTATGCTCTTGAGGGCTTTCTGGAAGGTGGCAACATTGGTCTTGTCACAATTAACCTCAATACCTCCATCACCACCTAGCATATAAACAGCATTTAAGGAGTAGGTGAAAGAACTATCAGACTAATGCACCATTGGCCTAATGAATAATACAGTAGTTTTTTTCTTCACTTTCATGAGTTGAGTGTGGGAATGCCCTGACCCATGAGCAATATGACATGGTGCTTCAAAACAAGAAAATCACTCAAAGCAACTGTAGAACCCTTCAAAATGGAAAAACTAGCATCTTATTCCTCAGTCTGTAAGGATAAATGAGTTTTCTGTGCACCAAGTGATTACTCCAGAAGATACTTAAATGTGAGCTGTTTTGTTAGGTCCCTACCCAAGAGGGCTTGCTACAAGACAAGGGCTCCCCAGCAGCAAGAGACTTTGGGTTTACAGGTGGGAGAAGAAACTGAGAGAGGTTGGAAGAAGATTAACTGGAGCTGGATTTCCTACATTAGGACACTAATCAGTAGGGAAGCCCCCAATAATTCATAGGCAAACCTCTTGAACTCAGAAGACATCAGTATCCAGTCAATAGTATCCATAGAAACCAAGAAAACTAACAAAGAACCACAAGTGTAAGTACTTAAGAGATGTTTGTTGTATTCCCTTTCCCCCAAAACCAGAGTATTGGGTCTTGAAAAGGAAATTGGAGAAAGTACCTGCATAACTCACCCCCCCCCCCTTACACACACACAGATGAATACCAATTTCAAAGTGCTGGAGACATCTTCACAATTTAGGTCCCTCAAGCTACAAACCTGGCCTATGATGTAGAAGGGAAAACTTTGAATGTAATATGAAATTATAATTTTAGATGGGTCAACTTTTAATAAGAAATATGACCAGGTAATTGTGGAGTTGGCCCAAGATGTCCTTAAGAGATTTGTTACTCAGCAGAGAAAGAGGATTTGACATAGCACAACAGTTTCATACTTGTGCTCTACTGAGTGTCCTTGTTCAACATATCTGTTACATATAAATCAGGTGATGTCACTTTCTTAAAACCCTCCAAATGCTTCCCATCTCACTCAGAATAAAACCAAATTCCTTATAACATTAGAAAAGACCCAATGTAACATCTCAATTACTTATACACAATCACATTGAATTTTGTTTGTTCATTTAACCCAACTCACTTGTTCCCACATTTACAAATTGTTGTTTCCACTGTATGCCACCTTTTACTCCTAGATTTCACAGGACTGGTTCCTTATCATTCAAATATCAGCTCAAACATTATCTCCTGGGAAAGGCCTTTGTGGACCACACTATCTAATATGGTTTCTTTGTGCTCCCCCCAGTTATATCTGAAATTATCTTTATAATATGTATTTGCTTGTCTTTCTCCCTTCTTTAGAATATAACTTCTATGAGAGCTAGGAACCTTTTTATCTTACTCACTGCTGCATCCCTAGCACCCATCACAGTGGTTGGATATAGAAGGCATTCAATGCATACTTATTGATTAAGAGGATGAAATACCTATAATATCATGGTAGTATAGAAACTATGGATTAGAAAAAAATTTTGAGAACTTTTAGCTCAACTCCCTGTCCAATGCTTACTTTATGCTTATGGGATTACTAGTGAAGTTGATTATTCCCAATGCTCTTTGGATAATTTCAAGAAAAGGGAATTGTTGCACTTCTGGGGTGCCCATTTTACTCATTGACAGCTCTGTGAAATGGTAAGATAAAATTGAAGTACTTTTCCCTGTTGCTGTTGCTAATTACAACCAAAACCCCTAAACAATGTATATAAAACTATATCAGAAGACTGGCTAGAGTCTCCAGGATCTGAGGAATGATATAGTGATAGTTCCACCATAAGTTTTATTTTTGTCTCACATATCCCAAAATGGATACTGGAGAAGCTGGCAACCCAGAAATGCCAAAGAGCACAGATAAAGCCCCAAGAAAAGCCAAAGCCTTCTCTCTTTTGTCAAAGTGTCAGCAAAAGAGAAGCTGAGCAAGACATAAACTATTAAACAATAACAAGTCCTCTGCAACCAGACACCACAAAAACAAACTAACAAAACACTTAAAAACTGTGGTCCCACACTCATCTATGTAAGCAAAGATCAAATAAGGAGACTAAGGTTTTGTCCCAACCAGGTTGTAGTTAGTCATCCCAGCCTTCCTCGCCAATGTGGGTATGCTTTAAAGAAGATGAGGTGGGGTTCTGACATCAGAGAAATGGTAGTGTGAGAGATCCCCTTCATCTCTTCCCTTGAAATTTCAACAATTTGAACAGCTATAATTCAATAAAGGATTTTCTGCTCAATGCACAAACCTATCTGAGAAATCCACACATTGAAACATCTAAAGGTGGGCAAGTGGGAGTGAATTGAGAAGGAGAGAAGGGAGAAAAATTGAGATGAGCCACAAACTCAGCCCTGCAGCTGGGAGCTCACAGCAGGATTCAGTCTGGAGAAGGGAAGAGTCAAGTTGTGGCTAGCACTCCATTCAACTGGGAGGAGCAAAGATATTTAGTAAACATTCTTGCAGGAGTGGGCAATATGCACTGTGGCTGAGTTCAGTGAGCTGAGCAGGGATGAAGCACAGAGGTATGGCCTCAGTTGTCTGGCAATTGACATTCCAAACAGAAAAAAGCCATGGAGCCTGGGCACTTACTAACCTCCAAGAGCTCACATCCCTTCACCCTTTGTGTCAGGTTACAGAGTACATTATCTGAAAACCCAGAACTGATACTACAGAATCACTTTATCTCTGAGTGATAGGCTCTCTTGCTGACTAATCCCAGGTGCAGATGGAGGTGCAGAAGGGCTGTGGAGGTCTACTAGTCACCATTGCTGGGAGGGCAAAGCAAAAAGATAAGGTAACTGGGTTCCCCAGCTCACCCCACCCCTGTGCAAATGCAACTACATAGCTAGTAGTGTCTGCCTGTAGGGGACAGCACTGGGATTTCATGGATTTGGAGCAACAATACCCATTGCATGCCCATGTGGGGTTGGTCCCCTGGATAGGGACTACTGAATCACAGGGGAGGCACCCACCTTCCCAGGGAGCATGGAGCATTTTCCTCCAACCTGTGGAGATTTGAAAAGCCAAAGAAGTGAAAGAGAGCTAAAATAAACTGTGATCCAGCACTACCCACTGGAAAACAATAGACTTTTTTGTATCAATCTACTAGAGAAGTGCCTCTCACATATAGATGCCTAGACAGAAAAGAAATCCATCAAATACCATAAATAACCAAGGTAACAAGGCAGCTCAGAAAGAAAATGAAAAATCCCCACAAAAGAAACAAATATATGGAAATATGTGGCCTAATGACAGATAATTCATGGTTGCAGTTTTGAAAAAACTCAATGCAAAAACAAAAAAACAAAAACAGATAGGCAATTTATTGAACTCAGAAAAAATAACAATAATAATGAACACTATAAGTACTTTACCAAAGATATTGAAACTTTAAAAAAGAACCAAACAGAAATTCTGGAGATGAAGAACTCAATAAAAGAGATCAAGAATGAACTAGTGAGCATAAGAAATAGAGCTGACCAGATGGACAAAATAGTGATATTGAACATAGAAATCTAGAAATGATGCAGAGGAAGAAGAGAAAGAATTGAGCATAAAAAGAAAAAATTGAAGGAACTCTTTGAGAATTGACTCCACCAGAAAGAGCAATATAAAAATAATTGGCGCCCTGGCCAGTTTGGCTCAGCAGTTAAAGCGTCGGCCCACGGACCAGAGAGTCCCGGGTTCAGTTCCTGCTAAGGGTACGTACCTCGGTTGTGGTTCGTCCCCAGCCCTGGTTGGGGTCGTGTGGGTGGCAAACAGTCGATGTGTCTCTCTCACATTGATGTTCCTCTCTCTCTCTTCCTCCCTCTCTCGCTCCTGCTCTATCTGAAGATAAATGCAAAAATGTCCTCAGGTAAGGATAAAATAATAATAATAATAATAATAATAATAATAATAATAATAATAATTGGCATACCATAAGAAGAAGAGAGGAAGAAAAGAATGGAAATCTTGTTCAAACAAATAATTGATGAGAACTTCCCAAACCTATACAAGAGCTAGATTCTCGAATCCATGAAGCAAACAGAACACCTAGTTACTTCAATGTAAAAAGGCCTTCTCCAAGACACATTGTATTAAAACTGTCAAAAAATAATGAAAAATAAAAAATTCTCAAGGCAGCCAAGGAAAAAAAGAAAGTAACCTATAAAGGAAAGCCCATTAGGTTATCATCAGACTTCTCAACAGAAACTTGACAAGCTAGACGAGAGTGGAACCAAATATTCAAACTACTGAAAGAGAAATTACCAGCCAAGAAATTACCAGCTGAGGAAATTTATCACCAGAAGTACTCCATTGCAGGAAATACTCAAGGGAAATATTCTACCTGAAACAAAGAACAAAAGGCCATAAAACTACAAGTAAAATCAACAACAAACTTACAGCATAAACATGGAAAGTATTATGCTAAGTGAAATAAGCCAATCAGAGAAAGATAAATACCACATGATCTCTTATTTGTGGAATATAATGAACAGAAAAAGCTGATTAACAGAAAAAGAGATATAGAAAGGAGTACGGTTCAGACTGACAGACCTCAGAGGAGGGGGCAGGGGGGATGGCTGAGATGAACCAGAGAACTTATATGCATGTATGCATAACCAATGGACATAGACAACAATGCTGGGGGGGGGGGGGGTGATGGGGGGATGGGGAGGGGGGGTGTCAATGGAGGGAAAAGGAGAAACATCTGTAACAAAAATAAATTAATTTAAAAATAAAAACTTGTGAGATGCAACAGAAGCAGCAATAAGAGGAAATTTTATATCATTACAGGCCTATCTAAAAACAACAACAACTACAAGAGCCCAGCCAGTGTGGCTCCATGGATTGGGCATCATCCCATGGACTGAAAGGTCCTGGTTCGATTCCCGGTCAGGATACATGCCTGGGTTGTGGACTCGATCCCCAGTAGGGGGCATGCAGGAAGTAGTCAATTGTTGTTTCTCTCTCACATCAATGTTTCTATCTCTCCCTTTGTCTCTAAAAAATCAAAAAAACATTATAAATAAATAAATAAACCAAGAGAAATCCCAAGTAAACAACCTAACATTACATCTTAAAGAATTTGAAAAAGAATAAAATCAAATCAAAGTCAGTGGAAGAAAGGAAATAATAAACATTAGAGCAGAATTAAATAAAATAGAGAACAAAATCAGTATACAAAAAATTAATACAACAAAGAGTTGTGTCTTTCAAAAGATGAATAAAATTGACAAACCCCTGGCTAGATACACTACAGAAAAAAGAGAAAAGATTCATATAAAGAAAATTATAAATGAAAGAGTAAAAGTTACCACAGACATTACATAGGATTATACTAGAATACTATAAAAGATTATATACCACCACATTAAAAAATGTAGAAGAAATGGATAAGTTCCTAGAAATATATAACCTTTTGTAACTGAATCATGAAGACTTGTAAAATCCAAATAGACCAAACAGTGAGGAAATTGAAACAACTCTCAAAAACCTCTGAAAAAATAAGAATCCAGGACCAGATGGCTTCACCAGTGAAATCTACCAAACATTAGAAGATGTGATATCTATTTTTCTAAAACTCTTCCAACAAACTGAAGAAGAGACAATGCTTCCTATCACATTTTATGAGGCCAACATAACCCTGACACCCAAACCTTACAAGGATAACACAAAGTAAACTACAGACCAATATTTCTGATGAATACAGATGCAAAAATCCTGAACAAAATACTAGCAAATTGGAAACAACAATACATTGAAAAAATAATATATCAAGATCAAGTAGGGTTCATTTCAGGAGCACAAGAATGGTTCAATATACATAGATCAATCAATGTAATACAGCACATTAACAAAACAAAGGATAACAATTATATGATCTTGTCAATAGATGCAGAAAAAAACATTTGATAAGATGCAACATCTATTCATGATTAAAACACTCAGTAAAATGGATATAGAAGGAAAGTACCTCAACATAATAAAGGCCATATATAACAAACCATTAGCTAATACCATACTTAATGGTCAAAAACTGAAAGCTTTTCCTCTAAACTCAGGAATAAGACAGGTATGCTCATTCTCACCACTATTGCTCTTGCCAGAGCAATCAGGCAAGAGAAAGAAATAAAAGGTATCCAAATTGGGAAGGAAGAAGGAAAAGTGTCACTTTGGGCAGATAACATGATTCTATATATAGAAAACCCTAAAGACTTCACCAAAAAAACTATTGCAATAAAAACAAATGCAGTAAAGTTGCAGGATACAAAACCAATGTAGAAAAATCCACCACATTCCTATATACTAACAGTAAAATTTCAGAAAAAAATTTCCTTTTGCAAATTATAAAAAAATTTAAATAAAATACCTAAAAATAAACTTAACAAAGGATGTGAAGGACCTATATACTGAAAACTGGAGCTTTTTTGTTTGTCAGCTTATTTTGTACATTGGATTCCACATATAAGTGACATCATGTGATATTTGTCTTTCTCTGACCGGCTTATTTCACTTAGCATAATCATCTCCAGGTCCCTCTATGCTGTCTCAAAAGGTAGTAGAAAATGTACCACTGATTTTTATCCACTCATCTACTGATGGGCATTGGGGCTGTTTTCAGATATTGGCTATGGTAAATAATGCTGCTATGAACACAGGGGTGCATATATCCTTTCAATTGGTGTTTCAGGATTCTTAGGATAAATTCCCAGAAGTGAGATCATGGGTCAAAAGGGAGTTCCATTTCTTTGTTTTTGAGGAAACTCCATACTGTTTTCCACAGTGGCTTCACCATTCTGCATTCCCACCAACAGTGCACCAGGGTTCCCTTTCTCCATATCCTCGCCAACACTTGTTGTTTGTTGGTTTTCTTATAGTAGCCATTCTGTCAGATGTGAGGCGATATTTTATTGGTGTTTTAATTTCCATCTCTAGCCCTGGCTGGTTTGGCTCAGTGATTAGCGTGTCAGCCCCCAGAACAGTGAGTCACAGGTTCAATTCCAGTCAAGGGCACGTACCTTGGTTACTGTTCGTCCCCGGCCCTGGTTGAGGCTGTGTGGGAGGCCATCGGTCAATGTGTCCCTCTCACATCGATGCTTCTCTCTTCCTCTCCCTCCCTCCCATTCTATCTGAAGATAAATAGAAAAATATCCTCAGGTGAGGATTTTAAAAAATAATAATTTTCATCTCTCCAATGATTAGTGATATTGAGCATTTTTTCATATGTCTATAGGCCATCTGCCTGTCATCTTTTGAGAAGTGTAGATTCAGGTCTTTTGCCCATTTTTTGATTGGATTCTTCATCTTCCTAATGTTGAGTTAGGAAGATATTTTGGTAATAAATATTCTTCAAATATTTTGGTCATTAATCCCTTAGCAGATGTATCACTAGAAAGTATGTTCTCACATAAAGTCAGTTCCCTTTTAATTTTGTTCATGGTTTCTTTTGCTGTGCAGAAATTTTTTAGTTAGATGTAGTCCCATTTATTTATTATGTTCCTTGCCATAAGTGACATATTGGCAAAAGTATTGCTACAAGAGATTTCTGAGATTTTATGGCCTATGTATTCTTCTAGGATTTTTATGGTTTTGTGACTTACATTAAAGTATTTTTTCCATTTTGAGTTCATTGTTGTGTATGGTGTAAGTTGGTGATCTAGTTTCTTTTTCTTTTTTTTGCATTTACCTGTACAATTTTCTCAACATTTATTGAAGAGACTGTCTTTACCCTATTGTATTATCTTGCCTTCCTTGTCAAATATCAATTGACCATGTAGGCATCGGTTGATTTCTGGGCTCTCTGTTCTGTTCCATTGATCTAAATTCCTGTTCTTATGCCAGTATTGGGCTATTTTAATTACAATGGCCTTGTAGTATCACTTGACATTAGGTATGGTGATACCTCCAAATTTGTTCTTCTTTCTCAAACTTGCTGAGGCTATTTGCAGTCTTTTGTGGTTTCATATGATTTTTGGAATATTCATTCCAGATCTCTGAAATAAGCCATTGATTTTTTAATAGAAATTGCATTGAATCTATAGAATGTTTTGGGTAGTATGGATATTTTAATAATGTTAATTCTTCCAATCCATGAACATGGTATGTGCTTCCAGTTATTGTATCTTCCTTAATTTCTTTCTTCAATGTCCTATAGTTTTCTGAGTACAGGTCTTTAACACCTTGGTTAAATTTATTCCTAGGTACCTTATTATATTTTGTTGCAATAGTAAATGCGATTGTTTTCTTAGTTTCTCTTTCTTATAGTTTATTATTGATGTATATAAATACCATCAATTTATGAATATTAATTTTGTATACTGCTACTTTGTTGAATTTATTTATTAGATCTAGTAGTTTTTTGTGAAGTCTTTAAGGGCTTCTATGTACAATATCATGTCATCTGAGAACAATGACAGTTTTACTTTGTACTTTCCAATTTAGAAGCTTTTTATTTCTTCTTCTTGTCTGATTGCTGTGGCTATAAGTTCCATTACTATGTTGAATAAGAGTGGTGAAAGCAGACATCCGTGTCTTGTTCCTGACCTTAAGGGAAAAGCTTTTAGTTTTTGTCCATTTAGATGGGTGTTGGCTGTAGGTTTTTCATATATGATCTTTATCAGGTTAAGGTATGTTTCCTTTTTTCCCACTTTGCTGAGAGTTTTTATCTTAAATGGGTGCTGGATTTTATCAAATGCGTTTTATGTGTCTATTGATATAATCATGTGGCTTTTATCCTTCAATTGGTTTATGTGGGTATGCTTTGGATATATTATTACTAAGTATTGATATTGGTGTCTTTTTCTAATATAGTAATTAAGACAGGCCAGTGTTATTGATGTACCAGAGCTCTGGGTCAGAGAAAGCACAGGGCTTATGGGAGGGAATGATATGAGCAGTGGGGAAGACACGTGTATTGGAAAGAGGGTAGTAAAGGGCTACCATCTGAATTTAGTGGAATTATTTTTCAAATGATGAAAATGGGTAGCTTCAAATCCTAGAATATATTTATTATCTTCATCACTGAAAGTGATTAAGAAGAGATAGGATTAATTTGTAAGGATGCTATAGATGGGATTCCAGCATCAGATAATAAATGGTATTAGATGGCCTTTAAGTTTCCTGTGACCCTTAATGTTCTGACTTGATGGTTGTATCATTTACCATTCTAGTACTCCTTACTTTTTTTTCTCTCTAACCCCCTCTCTAAAGGTCACATCAGTCAACTTCTGATTATTTGGGGGTCTCATTTGTTTGACTCTTGCTTCTGCCTGACACCAGTTAGTCTGTGGATATGGTTTCTGAATCAGTTTACACTGAGCCTCTGGGAAATTGAGTAGGTAGATTAAATATTTTTCTTTTTTAATGTGTTTTTAATTGTTTACAGTATTACAGATGTTCCCCATTTCCCCTCCCCATTTGTGTCCCTCCATCCAGCACCCACACCACCCCAGGTTTTCACCACACTATTATCTGTGCCCATGGGCTATGCATATATGTATGTGAGTTCTTTGATTAATCTCTTCCTGCCTTTCCACCCACCCCTTTCCTCTGAGATATATCAGTCTGTTCCATACTTCCATTTCTGTGGACCTATTTTGTTCATCAGCTAATTTTGTACATTAGATTCCACATATAAGTGAGATTATGTGATATTTGTCTTTCTCTGAATGGCTTATTTTTCTCTGCATAATAATCTCCAGGTCCATCCTTTCTGTCACAAAGGGTAAGAGAGCCTTCTTTTTTTTACAGCCAGATAGTATTCCATTGTGTAAATATACCACAGCTTTTTTTATCCATTCATCTATTGATAGGCACTTGGACAGTTTCCAGATCTTAGCTATTATAAATAATGCTACTGTGAACATAGGTGTGCATACATTCTTTCTGGTTGGTGTTTTGGGATTCTTAGAATATATTCCCAGAAATGGGATCTCTGAATCAAACAGCAGTTCCATTTTTAATTTTTTGAAGAAACTCTAATCTGTTTTCCACAGTGGCTGCACCAGTCTGCATTCCCACCAGCAGTGTACTAGGGTCCCCTTTTCTCCACATCCTGGCCAGCACTTGTTGTTTGTTGATTTATTGATGGTAGCCATTCTGACAGGTGTAAGGTGATACATCATTGTAGTTTTAATTTGCATCTCTCTGATCATCAGTGACATTTAACATCTTTTCATATGTCTAGGAATTTCCTTTGTGGGGGGGTATGTAGGACCTGCTGTCATAATTAGGTCTTGATTGTTGTGCCATTCATGGATGGGACCTCTCTCAGGCTGGGTGACTATGAGACTCATCCCCAATCATGTCATGAGAGCCATTGTACAGATGCTCACATGACAAAACAAAATAAAAAACAAAACAAAAACATACAGAAGAACCCAAAAACAACAGCAAAAACAACCATAAAAGAAAAGAGGATTAGGAAAGAAAGAAGAGAACAAGAATAATAAAAGAAAAAGAAAAATATTAAAATCAAAATAAAAAGAATACTAGAAGAGAAAGGGGGAAGATAAAAGATTATGAAAGGAAAGAAAGGAAAGAAAAATAAGAATAAGAAATAGAAATAAGAACATGGTGAAATAGAAAAGAAGGAAGAGAAAAAATTATGAAGACTTAAGAAGAAGAGAAAGAAAAAGCAAAAGAAAAGAAAAAATAGAGTAGGAAAGGAAAAAGATATGAAAGAACGAGAAAAAGTAATAATGATATCAAAGCAATAAAAAAGAAAATAATGAAGAAAAAAACAACACAAAACCAGTGTAGTTCATCCTGGCAAATTTTAGTGTCTGCTAGGATTTCCTTTTGTATCCTACTCTTATGTTGTCTGAGGCTGTTTTGTATGCCTATTTCAGGCCTCTAAAGAGGTACTTTTGTGCTAGCCAATGTCAGAAGCTGTCCATGTTTGGCTATGGGTACCCTGTTTGAAGCTTCAGGTGATCCACCTCTTGTGGCTGCCTCCACTGTTCTTGGCTACCCACAGGAGGGGCCAAGCTGAGTCCTGAGGCCTGCTTTTTAGCAACATGGGGTCCTTAGGCAGGTCAACAAACATTCAGACTTCAGGAAAGGTTGTGGGTCTGTTCCCCATCCCAGAGCCACATGTCTGTGTCTGCCCAGGAATATTTCCCTGACCTCAGCAGGGCAGAGCCCTACTTAGGCTGGCTGATGGGGTCTGTCAGAAGCCAGGAATTTCTATCAGCTCTCCTGTCAGAGGGAAATGCCAGCCAGGTTTCAGGGAATGTGAGATGAATGGCCCTGCCCCAAAACCAGTGAGACTGCTGCCTCCTCAGCAGGGGTCAAGATGCAGGGTGGGGTGAGCTGGATTCCAGAGGATGGGGCAAGTGGGATTCCTTAGGGTGGGGTGAGCTGTATTCTGGGGGGGTGGTATTTGCATTTCTCCAGGCTTCTGCTGCTGGGAGGGGCTTGCACCTCTCAGGAAAATGACAGCTGTGATATGAGAGGGAGGCAGGAGGATGACTCAGCACAGGTATCCAGGGAGCTTCTCCCCAGACTCTCCCCAATTCCTTCCACCTCAACTTCTCCTCAGGTGTCTCCAGTCCACACCCCCCTCCCTCCACCAAAACCTAGAGTGAATGTCTAGGAATGAAAATCCTGTGTGCCAGCCCTTTGAAAAAAGTGGCTTCGTCTCTGGAAGGCTCAGACTCTCCCTGGTGGTTAGAAGCCTCACCACTGGGTGCTTCATAGGTGGCTGTCTAGGCTGGGGAGCCCAGCCTGATGTCCAAGTCTCTCCTCTCAAGGGGAACCCCCAGCAGCTAAGATATTCCTCTTCACCCTTGGCCTGCTGCTCCTGGGATCTGGGCCAGCCCCTCTCGTGACCCCACCCTTCCTACCAGTCTTGAGGTGGTTTCTTCCCTTCCTTGTTTAAAAGTCTTCTCTTCAGCCAGTCTTCAGTTGGTAATTCAGGGTGAATATTCCCAATTTAATTTTAATTCCAGTTTGGTTCTGGGAAGAGTTGCGAGAAAGATCCACCTACTCCACTACCATCTTAAACCTCCCAGATTAAAATTTAATACATGAAAAACCACACACTTGAATTCCTACCCTCATAAAACTTGCTCCTTCACCAGTCTTCTCATCTGAATAAATGGCACTACCATTCATCCATTTGCTCAGGACTAAAACTTAAGTGTCATTCTTTATTCCTATATTCTGTCATTCTCTATAACCAATCCAGCAGTAAATTAGTTGAAAATTATCTAAATATTATATCCAATTATTTTTTAACACTTTAATCCAAGTCCAAACCAACATCTGTTGCCTGGGCTAATGTTATAGCCACCTCACTTTTGTCCTCATATCTACTATTGCCCTCTAAAGTTTGTTTTCCACAGAGAACCAGAGTTATCCTTTTAACATGGAATTCACATCATGTCCCTTCTCACACCAATACTCTCCAGTGGCTTCTCATCACACTTACAATAAAATCTAAACTCTTTACTGTGACCTATACAAGGCTCTAAATGATCTGCCACCTGCAAATCTCTATTTCTAAGACTAGCATTCTTATTTTTTTTAACTTCTTTATGCCTATGCTCTGACTTTTCACTCATCATGGAACAGTCTTACCCCAGACCTTCTTTATGGTTTGATTTTTCACATCATTCAGGTCTGTGCTCAGATGGCACTGGCTCAGAGAGGCCTTCCCTGACAATCTCACCTGAAATAGCCCTTCCCCATCATATATTCCCTTTCTGTATTTTATTTTTATTTCTGGTGCTTATCAATACTTGAAATTTTGTTGTATATTTGTTTTTGTTTATTTTTATATCTATTCATAATAATAATAGCTATCTTTTGATCTGTCAGAGATATATGGCAGAGCTCAAGATGAGATTAGGCTCCACTATCTTCTCTCCTATCAAGGGAAATATATGGGAATCAGAAAAAATCTATTTGCAGCCAATGACACACATGAACATGTCTGAAATAGAGCTCTTTACAACTCATAATGTAAGCTAGGCTCAGAAGAGACAATTACAGGATTATTATTTCACCAAAACTGCAGGGAAAAAGTCATGTTAACAAGGAATACATGCTTTCCTCATGTGGTACTAGACTCTGTCCTGGGAAAAATTAATGCTATGATTGGTAAGATGCTTACTTCTTAGGTAACTAATGATGAAATTATCTGTGACTCTTACTGGTGGTGTGAATGAATTGGACTCATAACACCATCACTCACACACAGGACCAGAGCCCAATCTTTTTCCTTTAGGTTAGACACAGGGCAGAAAATCGTTTTCATTAAAAACCAGCCAAAGCCCGAGAAACTAGAATTTTCAGACTACAAGAGCGGGAGCTGTGGAATGTTTGGGGAACTAGAATGAAGAATATTGAAAAAGAGGACTCAACGAGCAGTAGGAGGAGAAAGATTGGCGAGAATGTGAGATGAGAAGATAAGGAGTGTCTGCTTGGGGTAAGGCTTCTTCCCATTGAGTGGTGCAAGGAAACTAGAAAGTTGTTCAATAAAAGCACACTGTAGCCCATCTGCACTCTATGGAATCCAGTGCACTTAGTTTTTTCATTGTCAAGTGTATGCTTGGTCAAGGGAAAATAGGCAAGTTAGGATGTATTGGGGTGAAGGCTGTTCTAGAAGAGAAGCATTCATGCCATACTCAGGAGTATTAGGTGACATCACCACTGAGTATTTCTAGCTGTGGAAGGGCCTGTGGACCAACAGCTGTAAAGAAACAACTGACAAAGTGATGACAATTCTCTACCCACCCAGCACCCCCACCAAACAGCTCATCTATAGGGTAGCAGGGAGAATCCCTAAGAAACCGAAATAAGGGACTTCACTTCATCCGATAAAAAAATTATGAGATAGAAAGATAAGAGATTAATAGATATTCAGTTATTGAGCACTTACATATTTGATTATCAAAAACCTCTAGAAACTTAGTATTTCTAACATATTTCAGATGAAGAAGAAACTTGATCCAAGATACACAGTAAGTGGACAACTCAGTGTTTGAACTCCAGAATCTCCTCACTAAAACCCATGCCCTTTTTACTATATTCTAATATCGTCTCATTATTGATCTATAAGAGTCAAGATGTTTTACTTGAAAGAGCAAAGATTTGTCAGTCAGAGACACCTTGTTACAAGCCCAATTTTATGTACTTTCTAGCTTAATGGTCTTAGTCCTGTCACTTCCCATGTCTTAGTTGCATAATTTGTGAAGTAATAATATGGGATCTGTCTCACCATGTAATTCTATTAAATGAAATAGTGCATAGACAGGGCTAAATATAACACAGGGCACATATAAAATTCTTTATAAATGGCAGCAAATCTTACTACTATTTTCAAAATGAACCTGGCAAAGTACATACTACATTATTAGACAATGATTTCATGGTAGCTAATGTTATTAAGTGATTTGTTGTCAGAAAAGAGGCTCTGTTTAAATCTTTTATGTTCCTACTGCTTCATTGCATATAATTAGGTAAGTCACCTAGCCAATCAGAATCTCAATTTGATTGTTTTTCAATAATAGCCTTTGGATAGATGTACCTCAAGATTCCCTTGGAGCTCAGATAATTCAGGTACAATACTTAACATAGTCCTAGGCACTCAGTTGATGCTGCAAAAGTATAGCTATGGCTTTTATTATCAGGATAATGCATTAAAATACTTCAGAGTTTATGCCATATGCAGTGGGAGGCCTCCATTCAGGTTCTTGGGGAAAATGGTGGTAAAAGAAGTGGGTGAATGCTTTTTCTCAACTCTTAATTATAGAAGTCCCCAGCAGGAGCAACATGACAATTAGTGTTTTAGTGTTAAGAGTGGTTTCCAGATAGGTCTGGAGAGCCCTCTGATCTTAGTGGGGATAGCTTTTCATAGATGGAGGGCAGGAGTGAGAGAGATGAGGTTGTCAGAGGGAAATGGTTGGATGGAGGCATACATGGGGTTATTGCTGGAGAATATTAAAGTCTCTTGAAATAATCCCAGAAACAAAGTAATTCCAGGAGTCAAAGTAGAGGGCAGCCCTTCACTTAGTGGGAGGAATTCAAATATGTTTGTGGGTAGAAGGGCTGGACACAAAAGGTACCAGTGAGAGAGGGGTGAAAACTAAACCATGGTCCATAGGGGTCAGGGGATGGGGAAGAGGCTCATGCTCTCCTCTCCTCCAAGAGGAAAGGCCAGGATGGATGGAGAGAGAGAAAGGGAAAGAAGTAGAAGGACTTCATGCTCACCAACATCTTTCTTGATGATAAGGAGAGTAGTTGATTTTACTGGACTGATTAAGCACCAATGTAAGGACTTTCGGAAAAGGGTAGAAGTTTAGAACAGCTGTGCAGGGAGCATGGCTAGAACCTCTGATTGGTAAGGAGAGAAAATAGTTTACTTTCAGAGTGCTTTAGAACAGTGGTATTCAAATACAAGCAAGCATCAGAGGCATCTTGGAAGGCATGTTAAAACACAAAATTCTGGGGCTACCCCTAGAAATACCAGATTCATTACATTTGGGGTGGGAATAGATAATTTGCATTTCAAATAAGTTCCCAAGTCATGATGATTCTGCTGGTTGAAGACCTGAGTGATGTTCTTGAATTCATTCCTGTTTTCTGGTTGCATGATCATGAGCAAGCTCCTTGGTCTCTTTGTATCTTGGTTTTTTAATCTGAAAGATAAGAATGATAAATATTATCTATTTCATAAGGCTGTTGTGAAAATTAAATTTGAGAAGATACATAAAACATTTAGAACAATCTAATGGTAGCTTGGCAGCAACGTTGAGGACTCAAGGACAGTTGGAAATTCAATAAGAGTGGGCAGTCATTTTTTCTGGCAACCTCTCCTCTCTGCCCTATGCCTATCTTTAAATCCAGACCCCAAGATCACCTTCACTTCTCTCCTAGGTGCTGACAGGTTTCTAGGGATATCTCTGGAGAAGACTGCTCCCTGAGTATCAGTAGTAACTCTGCCTATAGCTTCCATACCTAAGTTGCCTGCATCCACTGCTTCCTTAGAACATCCATTAGAATTGCTCCAGAGCAGACTGTGAAAGCCCCAGCATGCCTGGTTAACCTTCAACTTTCACATGAAGGGCCATCTTGCAGCTCACTAAGATACAACCAAGTCCCCCAAAACCATTTGGGAAGAGGTCTTGAGAGGTGGCTGGAGGGGAATCTTAGGTATAAATTCACCTCTGGAGGAGTTGTTCTGATTTCATATAGGCTGGAGGCAAACACTAAAGAGAATGACCCTGGCTAACCAACCCCAGGCTGGTAACATCATATTAGTGAAGACAAAAGGAAGAGACTGTTATCTGGAGCCCTGGAGACTGACCTGACCCTTCATTGTGATTATTAGAAAATCATTGCTTATATTGAGCACAAATCTTTCTGTCTGTACATTTTACTCATAGGTCCTCATTCTGCCCCCTTAAGCTTACAAATCTTATCTGTTTCTTCTACCCTGTGATAACCCTTTAGATATTGGCAGAAAGTAATGAAGTTCTCCTGAGTCTTCTCAAATCAAACTCAGTGTAGGGGGTGGCTCTGCATTGGGTGGCTGGATGTTTTGCCAATACTAAGGAGAATAAGATTTTTTTTTTCCTTTATTGATTTTAGAGAGAGAGGAAGTGAGAGGGAGAGATAGAAACATCCATGAGAGAGAACATCAACTGGCCACCTCCAGCATGCCTCCCACTGGGGATTGGGCCCACAACCTGGGCATGTGTCCTAACCAGGAATTGAACCAGTGACCTACTGGTGCATGGGTTGATGCTCAACCGCTGAGCCACACTGGCCAGAATGAATAAGAATTTTAGATCCTGCCCTCTGGACACTAGATAAATCTATTATATAACTATAGATATTTTATATGATTATGTATCCCTTATTTTGACACTCACCACAATAACTTTATCTCCTCCTCCTATCCCCTCCTTTCTTCTTCTTCTTTTTCTTCTTCTTCATTTCTCTCTCTCTCTCTCTCTCTCTCTCTCTCTCTCTCTCTCTCTCTTTCTCTCCAGGCACATCATGCTGCAGCTTTGTTTTGAAATTGAAGTGAGCTAAACAGTCCTAGTATTTTGTACAAATACTGGCCTTATGGGCCTAATCCCATAAATAGGGCCTTGGAGGGGAGCATCTAAACCTTTTTTGGAGTCCCCATTGAAAGTTTTCTATCCCCATAAGGTTGCTAGTAGGTGAAAAGTAACCATGGTGCAGTGAACAAATCTTTAGGGTTGGACTTAAAATATCAGGTTCAAATCTCAACACCCTGCTTAGCAATTCTGTGCTCATTTAGATATCACATACTGTTATATTTACCAGTTTCTGTTTAATTTTTTGATGGAGCTATTAATCCCAGATCATGGATGTGCTCTATAAGAGTTAGTGAGATAACAAAACGAAACAAAAAATGCTAATTGGAGATTCCAAAATGGCGGCAGAGTGAAGGGAAGCTACACAGACCATCTCCCAGGACCAAACTGGAATTACAACTAAAATAAAGAAAAATCGTCGGGAAAAAGCAACAGAAAAGCAGCTTGTGAGAACCATATAACCAGGGACACTGAATCGATCTTGGCAGGATCGCAGAGGCACGAGACGGTGGCTGGGAGCCCATGGACAGCAGTGGTCTTAGCTGTGAGCAGCACCCTCTGGGTTAAAGTCCCAAGCCACCTCCACAGCACAGAGGGCTGGGACAGAGCACTAAAATAGCCACAGCAACTCACCTTGAGCTCTGGCAGAGGGAGGGCGGACTGAACTGGAACTGTGTGGGGACACTCGGGATTTGGAGGGCGCTCAGAGCTCTTGCTGAGTTGTGGCCACACAGGACGGTGGCCATCTTACTCCTTCCCAGGGCTCTGGGGAAAGGCAGTGGCCCCTCACTCAGAGATTCAACCCCACCCAGGTAGGTCATTGAAATGCAAATCAAGGCTCATTAACACCCAGCATCTGCCCAACCCTTGGAAAACCCTCTTACACTGAACACCTGAGGGAGTTTTTCATTCAAATGCAAACCCAAGGCTTACTCAGAACACCTGAGGGAGATTTTCATTCAACTGAGAACCCAAGGCTCTTCAAGTAACCACGACTAATAGCCTCCAGGCAAAAAGCTAGAGGATAACTGAACCGTTCCTGGGCTTGCAAATCTACTCTGGAAAGTAAGACTTGACAGTGGTGTTTAACGTGGGTCCTCCCACACTCATCCAAACCCAGTAGAAGGAGCTACAAACAGGAGAACACCAACACCCACAGGGAAAATTTGACAGGCTCCAAAACCCACTGAGATAGGCAAAATGGTGAAACAAAGAAATCCCAAATGAAAGAACAAGAGACCTCTACCAAAGATGAGATAAATGAAATCCAGTTAAGCAAGTTATCAGAGGTAGAGTTCAGAGCCATGATCTTGATGAAGCTCAAGAGCATGAGTAAGGACATCAACACCATGACTAACGATATAGAAGCATTGAAAACCAACCAAGTGGAAATGAAGAATGACATGGCAGAAAGAAAGAACACATTGGAAGAACTAAACAGCAGAGTACAGGAAACTGAGGACCAGATCAGTGAATTAGAAGACAGGGTAGAAAAAATCAACCAATCAGAAAACCAAAAGGAAAAAACAATTAAAAAACAAGAAGACAGCTTAAGAGAGCTGTGGGACAACTGGAAACATAATTATATTCGCATCATAGGATTCCTGAAGAAGAAGAAAATGAGCAAGGGTTAGAGAATATATTTGAAGAAATAATGACAGAAAACTATCCTAACTTGGTGAAGAAAGAAGGCATTCAAGTTCAAGAAGTACAGAGAGGCCCAAGTAAGAAGAACGCAAACAGGCTCCCACCAAGACACATAGTAATTAAAATGCCAAAAATTAAAGACAAAGAGAGAATCCTACAGGTAGCAAGAGATAAGCAACAGGTTACTTACAAAGGAACGCCATTAGGCTATTACCTGACTTCTCAACAGAAATACTACAGGCCAGAAGGGAATGTCATGAAGTAATCAAGGTCATGAAAAACAAGGATCTGAATCCAAGACTACTCTATCCAGCAAGGCTATCATTCAAAATAGAAGGCCAAATAAAGAGCTTCCCAGAAAGAAAAAAAAAAAAAAGGGCTAAGGAAATACATTAGCACAAAACCAGCACTGCAAGAATGTTAAAAGGACTCTGTAATCAGTAGAAGAAATAGGAAGGGAAATAGAACCACACTAAACAAAAGTGGCAATAAATAAGTACATATCAATAATAACCTTAAATGTAAATGGATTGAATTCTCCAATAAAAAGACACAGAGTAGCTGATTGGATAAGAAAGCATGACTCATATATATGTTGTTTACAAGAGACACAACTCACAACAAAAGACTCACATAGGTTGAAAGTGAAGGGATGAAAAAAATCTTCCAAGAAAATGGAAAGGAAAAAAAGGCTGGGGTAGCAATACTCATATCTGATAAAATAGATTTCAAAATGAAGGCAATAACTAGAGACAAAGAAGGTCACTACAAAATATTGAAAGGATCTATCAAACAGGAAGATATAACCTTGGTAAACATATATGCACCCAATATAGGAGCAACAAAATATATTAAAATTCTTCTGGAGGACTTCAAAAGAGAAATCGACAGCAATACAATCATAGCAGGGGACTTCAACACCCCATTGACATCACTGGATAGATCCTCCAGACAAAAAATTAAAAAGGAAACAGAGACTCTAAATGAAGCACTAGACCAAATGGATTTAATAGTTATCTAGAGAGAATTACACCCCAAAACTACAGAATTCACATTCTTCTCCATGCACATAGGACATTCTCAAAGATAGACCACATGTTAGGACACAAACTAAGTCTCTACAGGTTCAAGAAGATGGAAATCATATTAAGCATCTTCTCAGATCACAATGGCATGAAACTAGAAATCAATGGCAACAAGAACATGCAAAGACATTTGAACACATGGAGGCTAAATAGCATGTTATTAAACAATGAATGGGTTACTGAGGACATCAAGGAAGAAATTAAAAACATCCTGGAAACCAACGAAAATGAACACACAACAACACAAAATCTATGGGATGCAGCAAAAGCTGTTCTGAGAGGGAAGTTCATAGCACTACAGGCCTACCTCAAGAAACAACAAAAATTTCTAATAGACTATCTAACCTCACAACTTAAAGAACTAGAAAACAAACAAAAAGAAAACCCTAGAGCAAGTAGAAGGAAGGAAATAGTAAAGATCAGAGCAGAAATAAACGACATAGAGACAAAAAAAAAAAATTCAAAGGATCAATGAAACAAAGAGCTGGTTTTTTGAAAAGATAAACAAGATTGATGGACCCTTAGCAAGACTCACGAAGAAACAAAGAGAGAGAACCCAAATACACAAAATCAGAAATGAAAGAGGAGAAGTAACAACTGACACCACAGAAATACAAAGGATCGTTAACAAATACTATGAACATTTATATGGCAACAAATTCGACAATCTAAGTGAAATGGACAAATTTCTAGAAACACATAGTCTCCCAAAACTGGACCGGGAAGAGATAGAAAACTTGAACAGACCAATAACACCTAAGGAAATTGAGGATATAATCAAGACTCTCCCAGCAAACAAAAGCCCAGGCCCGGACGGCTTCACAGAGGAGTTTTACCGAACACTCAAAGAAGAACTAACACCCATTCTTCTCTAACTATTTCAAAAAATTCAAGAATAAGGAAGACCTCCAAACTCGTTTTATGAGGCCAGCATAATTATAATTCCAAAACCAGAAAAAAACACTACAAAGAAAGAAAACTACAAGCCAATATCCCTGATGAACATAGATGCCAAAATCCTAAACAAAATACTAGCAAATCGGATCCAGCAATACATCAAAAAAATTATTCACCATGACCAAGTGGGATTCATCCCAGGGATGCAAGGCTGATACAATATTCACAAATCAATAAATGTGATACATCACATAAACAAAATGAAAGATAAAAACCATATGATCATATCAATCGGTGCTGAAAAAGCATTTGACAAAATCCAACATCCATTTCTGATAAAAACACTCAGCAATTTGGGCATAGAGGGATCATATCTCAACATTATAAAGGCCATATATGAAAGACCTACAGCCAACATCATACTCAATGGGCAAAAACTAAAAACATTTCCCTTAAGAACAGGAACAAGACAAGGATGCCCACTTTCACCACTCTTATTTAACATAGTACTGGAAGTCTTAGCCACAGCAGACATGAAGAAAAAATAAGGTATCCAAATTGGAAAGGAGGAAGTGAAACTGTCATTATTCACAGATGACATGATATTATACATAGAAAACCCTAAAGACTCCATCAAAAATCTACTAGACTTAATAAATGAATTTGGCAAAGTAGCAGGATACAAAATTAACATCAAGAAATCGACGGCATTCTTATACACCAATGATGAACTCACAGAAAGAGAAACTAAAAAAACAATCCCATTTACCATCGTGGCAAAAAAAATAAGATACCTAAGAATAAACTTAACCAAAGAAGTAAAGGACCTATTTGCAGAAAACTACAGGATGTTGAAAAAGAAATAAAGGAAGATATAAAAAAGTGGAAGCACATACCTTAATCATGGATTGGAAGAATTAACATCATTAAAATGTCCATACTACCCAAAGCAATCTATAGATTTAACGCAATCCCCATCAAAATACCAATGACATATTTCACAGAGCTAGAACAAATACTTCAGAAGTTCATATGGAACCAAAAAAGACCCTGAATAGCTGCAGCAATCTTGAAAAAGAAGGACAAAGTAGGCAGGATCACAATACCGGACATCAGGTTATACTACAAAGCTACTGTAATCAAAACAGCCTGGTACTGGCACAAGAACAGGCACATAGATCAATGGAATAGAACAGAGAACCCAGAAATTGACCCAAAACGTTATGCTCAATTAATATTTGACAAAGGTGGCAAGAGCATACAATGGAGTAAGGACGGCCTCTTTAATAAATGGTGTTGGGAAAATTGGACAGCTACATGCAAAAAAATGAAACTAGACCATCAGCTTACACCATACACAAGAATAAACTCAAAATGGATAAAAGACTTAAATGTGACTCATGAATCCATAAAAATTCTAGAAGAAAATGTAGGCAACAAAATTTCGGACATCATATGCAGCAGAATTTTCACTGATATATCACCAAAGGCAACAGAAACAAAGGAAAAAATGAACACATGGGACTACATCAAACTCAAAAGCTTCTGTACAACAAAAGAAACAACCATCAAAGTGGAAAGGCAACCCACTGTATGGGAGAGCATAATTGCCAATGATATATCAGATAAGGGATTAATTTCCAAAATATATAGAGTGCTCATACAAGTCAACAAAAGGAAGATAAAGAACTCAATTAAAAAATGGGCAGAGGATCTAAATACACACCTCTCCAATCAGGACATAAAAATGGCCAAGAGACATATGAAGAAATGCTCAACATCACTAATCATCAGAGAGATGCAAATTAAAACAACAATGAGGTATCACCTCACACCTGTCAGAATAGCCGCCATCAACAAAGCATCAAACAACAAGTGTTGGCGAGGGTGTGGAGAAAAGGGGACTCTAGTACACTGCTGGTGGGAATGCAGACTGGTGCAGCCACTTTGGAAAGCACTATGGTGTTACCTCAAAAAATTAAAAATTGAATCGCCATTTGACCCAGTGATCCCACTTCTAGGAATATACCCTAAGAAGCCTGAACTACCAATCAAAAAGAATATATGTACCCCCATGTTCATAGCAGCACTATTTACAATAGCTAAGATCTGGAAACAGCCCAAGTGTCCATCAGTAGACGAATAGATAAAAAAGCAGTGGTACATATACACAATGGAGTACTATGCAGCTGTAGGAAAGAAAGATCTCTTATCTTTTGAGATGACATGGAAGGACCTGGAGAGTATTATCCTAAGCGAAGCAAGCCAAGCAGAGAAAGACAAATATTACATGATCTCACTTAATTGGGGAATATAATGAACATAACAGTCTGAAGAACAGGGTAGACCCAGAATCGTGGAAGTAGGGTACAGACTGACAATCTTCGGAAGAGGAGGTAGGGCAGGAGGGAGGAGATAGATATACCACAGAACTTATATGCATGTACGTGTAACCGATGGACATGGACAACAACACTGGGGATGGGGTGGGGGGGATGGGGAGGAGGGTGTCAATAGGGAAAAAAAGAGAAACATCTGTAACAAAAATTAATAAAAGAAAGAAAAAAATTAAAAAGAAATAAAAGAAAAGAAAAAAATGCTTATCATAGTTCTTACATATAGTACACTTCCAAGAGATGGTATTTCTGCCCTTTCTAATTAGTAAATTGGCATAATAGCAGTAATACCACCTTCCTGTGTTTATAAAGTTTGAATGAGATACAGAATTCTAAAGGACTTAATTTAAAGTAATGTTATAAACAAATACACATGTAGAAGAATCAGAGTTGCATAGTCTTCTGGTCAGTGCATGCTGAGTTTCCAAGCCTAGGCTTACATGGATAGTATGTAGAGAAACACAGGGGTTTGGCTACTTGCCTCAGTCGAAATTACATTTTCTCACAGGAAATTTGAGTCTAACAAAAACAGAAAGAACTGACAAGAAGGTAGACTAATAAAATTAGGCAAAGTGTAGGGAAATTAATTGGGGCAAAAGTTAATAACTATAGCTATTATTATCACCATCACCCTAACAGATTTCAGTTATTGAGTTCCTGTGTCTGGACCTAGGTTAGCAAGTCTGTAAATATTCCTCTTTAATCTTCCCAGCAACCTTGTTTCTTTTCCTATTTTATAGATGAAGAAACTGAATGTCAGACAGGTTAAAGGATCTGCCCAAGATCACACAGAATGCAAGTTAGTAAATGACAGATCTAGGATTTCCATTCGCAATTCAGAGCCACTCTACCACTGTAGTTTTGGATTAAGCTTTTACTTGCTGTGTTTCCTTAAGCAATTCAGTCAACTTTTCTGATCCTGAGTTTCCACATGTGCACAATAAGGACAATAATACCTACTTCAAAGGGTCATTCTATGAGATAAATGAGATTGTGTATATAAAGTGTTGTGAGGGCCTCAGCCTCACTAATGTCATGAGTGTGATAAGGGAGAATATCTAATGGCACAATGTGAGAAAGAGGGATTTGAGAAATATAGGAAAACCAGGAGACAGTGGTGTTTCCAGCACAAGAAAGAATATTTCCTAAAGAGTGGCCAGCACTGAGGGGGAAAAAAACTATAAATAAATTAAAAAATGAGTGAAAATATTTCCTAAAATTTGCCAGTAAATGGATCATGTGTGACTTTAGGGAGAGAACACAGGGCTAAAAGCCATGTTACAATATTGGGCAGCCAATGAAAAGTGAAGACATGGAAATATTGAGTTGAGACTACTCTGGCCAGAAGTTTGACTGAGAAAGGAAGAGAGATGGAGCTGTTATTTGAGGAGGAGGTGGTGCAGAAGATTTGATTTTATGTTGAATTGGGAGGAATTTGAATATGTTCAGGGGTAAAGAAAGTGGACACAAGAGGGAAGGTGAATACTAAATATATCAGTGAGAGAGGGGTTAAAATGAAGTATGGTCCATAGTGGGTAGGAGATGAGGAAGAGGCTCATGCTCTCCTCTTCTTCTCCCAGAGGAAAAGTCAAAAATGGGTGGAGAGAGAGAGAACATTATAGACATAGGGGAAGGAGTTAGAGGGACTTCATGCCTAATAACATCTGTTTTCTTGATGAAAAGAGCAGGAGTCCATTTTCTGGACTGAGAAATAGGTGCCAGAATAGGGACTCTAGGGAAAAAGTATAGGTTTAAAATAGCTGTCCAGGGAGTATGGGAAGAGCCTCTGGCTGGGAAAGGAAGAAAAATGGTGCTTTTGAATATGGCAGTAAATAATTCAGAAATCAGCTGTTTTTGAGTCTTGGGTCAATTATTTACTGGTTGTGGCATCATAGGCAAATTACCTCTTATATCTGTGCCTCAATTTCTTCATCTATAAAATATTAATGATATGGTACTTATCTCACTGGTTTATTGTAAATATTAAATGAGATATTGCATGTAGAACATTTAGAATAGGTTTTGACATATAGAGTTGATCAAGTACTGATCAAGTGTTGGTTGTTATTATTTTGACTGTAGGCATCAGTGTTCTTTTTGGCCATCTTCTTTGTATTATGGTCCACTCAGGGACAGGGAACTACTTAAAGAAGGATGAATTCAGAGGTGAGCATTCTTCTCCTTGGATCCACTCATTTAGTTATTTATTCACTCATTTACTCAACACACATATATTGAGCATTTAGTATATTCTAGTACTGCTGTGTGTAGGAATTAATCAGCGAAATGACAGATGCGATTCCTGCCACATATGTTCACATCCCAATGAGAGAAATTAGAATCAATAAAGAGGGCTAAAGGGGGGTCTGAAAAAATAGCATTAGAGGGGCATGTGGAGAAGGAGAATCTGGGAGGAATATAAAGAAAAGTGTGAAATCCTGGGTTCTATGAAAGTCAAGAGAGGAGTCAGTAAGGAAAGGAACCAAACAGTTTTAGATGTCTCAGAGAATTCAAATAAGAATACAGGAAGAATACATGGGTTTGGCAGCAAGGAATATATAGGTGATCCCGAGGAGAACAGAACGTAGTGAGTTTAGAAATGAAGACATGGAGGTTAAGATATAAAATCAATGATTATAGAAAACACCTTTCCATAACCTTATCCCTGAATGGAAAGACAAGGTACAGGGGAGACAGCCAGAGAAAGAGGGACTGAGAAGACACAAGATAAAGCAAAGCAGAGCAGAGAGGAGAAGTGGATAGATGTAGAGAGATTCATCCAGGACAGTAAGAAGCGCTGAGATAAGAGACAAGCTGGAAGTATTGAGCAGAAAAGAAAAAAAAAAGAGAGAGAAAAAAAAATTCATGGACACAGACAAGAGTGAAGTGATTGCAGGAGAGGAGAGGTGGAGGAGGGTATAGGGGGGATCAATGGTGATGGAAGGAGACTTGACTTGCAGTGGTGAACACACAATACAGTGTACAAATGAAATTATAGAATCGTATGCCTGAAACATATATAATTTTATTAACCAATGTCACCCCAGTAAATTAAATGAAAAGGAAAAAAGGAGACAAGAATAAGCTTAAAGGTGAAAGAATCAGAAGTTGTTTAGAGGACTCTAGCCTGGTGCTCTTTTATGGTCTCACAGAAACTGGAGGTGAAGTTGTCTATTAGGAGTTCAAGGTAGTATGTATTCATGTTGGGTAATTGAAAATGAGTGCGTTTGCAACAACCATCTTGGGAAGGCGGAAAGGAAGATGATTAGGGATGAGAGAAAACACTGTTGAACTAACCTAGGACACAAGTGAAGTTTGAAAAATCCCAGGGCTGGGAATAATTCTTTCTTGTATCCCAGCTTTCTAATGCAGAAGATCCAAGCCTATGTAGGCCATTGCCTCAGAAATATATGTCAAAGGTTACCTACACACATTGAACAAGCTGGGGAAATCCCAAAGATGCTGGATTTGATAGGGACTGATACACAAACCTCAGTATACCCTGGTGCCTTCATTCTTTGCTTGTGCTCTTTGTTCCCAGCCTCCAGATGGACTTTAAGGGCTCCAGTCTACCTGGATAACCTAGAGGCTCTCCCATGAGGGGTCTCTCTGCCTGGAATTAGAGGTTGTTCAGGCTTCTCTAAGACACATCCAAGGCCAATATTCTCCTGAGTGACCCTAGGTGACTTCTGAGAGAGACTTGGAGGTAACCAGAGAACACTGCATTTTTCACTGGTCCCAGAAGAACAGCTCTAGCTCCAGAGATAGGTACAGGGAGGCTGGCCCCTGTTTATCAAGCTGTCAGGTCAGGTTGATTCCAGCAGTGAAGTATAATCAGAGAAATAATTTACCTGGGAGTAGTTGGTTTGAGTTCACAAAGTGACTCCTGCCTATATTAGGAGAAGATGGGAAGAGCTCCCATTTAATAAGCTGATCCAACCTCACTTCTACCACCCTGGCACATGAGACCAGAGTGGCTCTCCCATAAAGGGCAGTGCTGAGAGCTTTAATTCTACTGACTTCCATGTTTTACCTCAGGTCCTTGGGCTGGTTCTGGGGAAAAGTCCAAAAGGCCCTGGCAATCCCATTCATTATTAGATAGAATGTTTAGGAAAGTCCTCTCTGAAGAGGTGAAATTTGAGCAGAGACACGAAGGAAGTGAAGGAAGGAGACACGCAGGTATCTCAGGAAAGAGTTGCCCAGGTTGAAGGGACAACAAGTGCAAAAACTGAGTTTAGAGCATGTTTTGAGTCTTCAAAGAAACATCAAAGATGCCAGTTTGATTGACTATGGTGGTCAAGGAGCAGTGGTAGGAGATGAGATTAGAGATATAGGGGTAGAATGGTAGGGGTGGGATGGAGTAGACCAAAGTGTAGACTAATGTAGACTGTTGTTAAAGATTTTGGCTTTTAATCTGAATAAGAAGTCAGCCATTGGAATGGTTTAGACAGACTTTGAAATTGTTTACATTTTCAAAGGATCACTTTGGCCACTGTGCCGACAATTGACAATTGACTAAAATGGTGTAAGGACAAGAACAAGGAGACCCATTGGAAGTTATGGCAATAATCTAGGTGAAAAGTGATGGTGGTTTGCAATGGAGTAGTTGCAGTGAAGGTGCTGATAAGTTCTGGGATTCATAGTATGTTTTGAAGGCAGAGCTGATCAGTTTTGCTGATGGATTATTTGCAAGATGTGAGAAAAAGAAGAGGAAAGGATGATTCCAATGTTTTTGGCTTCATAAAGTTTCTGTAAGGATGAGATAAATTAATCCATGTAAAACACTTGGAACAGTGCCTACCAAGTGCTTGGTGAGTGTTAACCACTAGTATAGTGTTATTAGACAAGTTATGGTAGAGGGTAGATATTTCATAGTTGCTGCTTGAAGTCATTTTCTAAATAAGACTATAGCTTTTGGATCCTGAAGCTTCCCTGGTACCTTTACCTCAGGACTCTTCCTGTCCTCCAGAAAGCATCATGGAGTTCACGGAGCTCTTTCATCTGTAAGATGCAGATAGTAATTCCTATCTCATAGGACTGTTGAAAGCTACGAAGGGGAACATTTGAATGATTTATAAATGCTCAGTAAATATTGTTTTTCCTACTTTCTCTTAAAAGAAGAATTCTGATGGAGCTGTCCCCTAGCCAATGCATTAGCTTACTTAGAGAAGTGTTGCCAGTGGCATAGCATGGCTCTGTGTTCTTGCACTCAGTTTGCTGAGTAGGATCAAAAGAGGTAAGACAGTATATCTGAGAGCACAAAGGTTGGATGAGCCCTTGAGGCTGGGGTTATTGAAAGGCACTTAATCCTGACCTTGAAGGATGTTCCCATCTCAGTTGGAAAGAAATTGTGTTTAAAAAATAAAAGGCAGTGTGGTTGTTCTAGGTGGAAGAGTGTCCCCAGGCTAAAGGGTCCTTCTTGCTCCCAGCTTACATTTCTTTCCTTGCAAGACATTTCAGCATAGGGACTTTCTTGGCAGCTCAAGTTCAACATACTCAAAGTCTTCCTAATATTTCCCATTTTGTTTTTTGCACCCTGGCATACTCATTAATGTTTATTCCTCAGCTGTATACCAGAGACTCTTTCCCAGCCATGCCACTTCCTAGCTGTTTAACATTGAGCAAGTCAGTCTGTGCCTCAGTTTTCTCATCCCTAAATTGTGATTAGTACTAGGGTAGTTACAAGAATTAAATAAGTTAATATATGGAAAATATTGAGAAGAGTGTCTGGCTGATAGCTAGTGCTTTATAAGCGTTAACTATTAATATTAAGCATTAGCTCATCATGTTTGCCAATTAGTGGAAGAGAAAGAGCAAACATTAAACAAGTAAGAAAATTAATTAATTAAATGATTACAGATTGTAATTGAATGCCAGTAAGAAAATAAACAGAGTACGGGGGAAAGTGGGAGGTCTGGGTCAGTGAGGCTTATATGAGAAAGTGACTCTGCCATGAAGACTCAAACCCTTCCTTGACATCATATATCATAACTTCACACTTTTAAATGCACAATCTCTCTTGCTTCCATTCCCCCTTTTCATCATCATAATCAGTCCTTTATTACCTCTTGCCTTGATCATAGTGGTAATCTACTAAGCAGTATCTAGCACCAGCCTTTACTTCAATAATCCATAGCCTACTCTGCAGCCACACCCATCTTCCAGAACTCTAGGACATAGAGTATCCTTTGGACACCTACTGTATTCTACTTGCTTTATGAACATGAGCTCATTTCACATTCACAACATCATGGAGAAAATATTATTAGCTTCTATCTGCAGATTGGACAACTGAGTCTCAGAAACGATAACTCTTATGCTGAAGAGCCAACAGCTAATAGAAGATGTTACAGCCAGAATTGGAATAGGGGTCTCTGGATTCTAAAGTCTATATTCCTTCCAGCTGTCTCCCTAAACATTTATTTTATTCATTATGTGATTACTATATACCCAAGAGAATAATGACAGCAGATACTTATATAACATTTGCTATATGCCAGGTACTGTTAGATCCATTGACTCATTTAATCCTCAAAGCAGCTCTGAAATAGGTACTACTGTAATCTCCGTTTTAGACGTGAGAAAGTTGAAGTACAAAGAAGTTAAAAAAAATTTGCCTAAGGTTCCACAAGTGGTTTAGTAGAGTGGCACAACCAGGATTTGAAATTAGGCTTTCTGACTCCTGTGTACTTAGAATTTATTTAAATTCAATAAACACTTATGTTAATATATGTCAGACACTGTTTTAAGCTCCTTATACATCTTGACACTATTTTATATACTAACTCATGCAGTCCTCAAAACAACCTTATGAGGAAAGGATTATTATTGTTCCCATTTTACAGATGAGGTTACTGAATCACAGAGCAGTTAAGTAACTTGCCCAAGGTCACACAGCTAGTAGAGACAGATACAGGATTCCAGCTCAGGCAGTTTTCCCTCCTTCTAAGCCTCAACTCACAGTAGCAGTGTAAGAGGCCACAATCTGGCCCCAGATCTAACCAGGGGACATATGTCTAGTTTACTTATGACCTATTCAAAGTCACCTCAGGGCCTTTCAGCCTGTTTTTCTACCAAAGACTTTCCTGTCCCTGTACAGAGACTCCACCGTATACTCCTAGCATATAGCCTTTGCCCATGCCAGGTAGGGAGTCTGATCATGGCATATTGCTTGGTCCCCTCCCCCACCCCCTTGGCTGAAACTTTCCTTTCTTTCTACCCATAATGCTATTTGCTTCTCCATGTTTTTTACCCCACCCCCATCTATTGAACAGCATTTGCCTTGCCTGGATCTTGCCTGGGTTCTCTCTCTCTCTCTCTCTCTCTCTCTCTCTCTCTCTCTCTCTCTCTCCCTCTCTCCCCCTCCCTCCCTCCCTCTCTCTCTCTCCGTGTCCTCTCTGCCCTTCTAACCTGAACCTCATAGTGTGGCCCTTCATTCTATAGTGTGTGATGTCCTTGGACTATACAGTCTGTCTTAGGTCCCTAAGTCCTCTGAAAGTTCTTCAAGATCAAGGCCTAGTAATATTCTAGGACTTCCTCACTGCTGCCTCTGAGATCATAGACTCATAAACTCACATAGTGTCATTGATGGAAGAGTACTTAGAGGCTATCTAGTCAAATTCCTTCTTTGCACAGGGACTCTGGGGCATAGGGAAGGTGATTCCAATCCAGTTCTCCTTGATTTTTAGTTGTCTTTCCCCTGCTTTATGTCTTCTCTCCTCCTCCTGTCCAAATTCTACCTACCCTTCTAAAAGGAAGAGTGTTTGTTTGTTTGTTTGTTTGTTTGTTTTTAAAAGCCAGAGCTGGAAAGTGGATTTTCCACTTGTCTGAAAACTGTTACTTTTCCAACACTAATTTTCCCTGTCAAACTCCAGGCCTGCTAACACTCATGTACAGAACTTCGAGGAGTTGAACTGCATCCTACTGTGCAATAGTAACAAGAAATGTAATCTGCAAGGTGCCTCCAAGCACTTGACCTTCCCTCTGTTCTCACAGACTAGGCAGGACCTGACTTTACACCCATCTACCTTCTCACCTCTGCTTCAGTCCTGGAGCTTTTCAGTTCCTGCCATAGGAGTGGCTTGGCCACTGTTTACTGCCCCCCGCCCTTTTTCGCCCTCCCCCCAGTGTCCCTCTCAGGGGCGGCACTTCTTTGTATAGCCACGCCTACACACTCGGATAGTCCAATAGCTGCCTCAGGAGCCTCACAGAGGTGGAGAAGTGGGTGTAACATGAAAGGAAAAGAGATTGAGTTTGGGCTGTTGTTGTTACACGTGGACTTGAACTGGGTCAGAGAGGATCTTTGATTGCAACGGATTTCATCTACTGTGAGTGTGGTATGCAGGCTGGGGGCTGAGGGTTGGGGTCTTGGTGGGATGTCTGGCCTGCAAAGGAGGTACAATTTGCCCAGGAATTCTGTTGCTAGAGCAAAATCCATTAATCCATCCATTTACAAGGTAAATATGGGAACAACCCCTGGCATGGCAAGGCAGTTCAGGCCTGTGGGAAACAGGGGTGGAAGTTCAGGATTAGGTTAGGATTACCCTGTTTGAGCACCACAAAATCAGAATGGCTGGGAAGGCATCCCGTGGCCATCTGTCAGTCCATCCATCTGTATCCAGAGAGTGGTGTTTCAGGTGACAAGGACCTGGGCTAGTGCTCTGATGGCCTTGGCAGCAAGTTCCTTCCTGTGCAAGCTTTTACTGGATTCCTATGGCCTCTGGGAACATGCCTGGATGTGCCCAATCACCCTGAGCATCTGAAGTTGGGAGATAAGGAAGAGAAGGAGGCTCAGAGCTTAGGGGAGGGAGGGGGGAAGGGAGGGGTTGGATCAGACATGTGAAGCATCCAGAGGGAAGTTGAGCTGCCAGCCCACCCCATGTGGCCCTTGAGCAAGTCAGGGCTTGTGTAAAGAGTTACACAGGCTCTATTTGGGGGTTTTCAGTCTGCCCCCTCACGCAGCCGGCTGGGTTTCACTTGATCCCTCACTCCTGGAATCTAAGCCCAGGGCAGTGATATTTTGATCCTGCCTTACCCCAAACACTGGCCAAGGCTGAGGCAGCTGTGAGAACTAGGGGACAAGAAGAGACCCGCCAGAAACCAGTCTGGGAAAGCAAAGACATCAGGGTCTGGTTTGGACAGGTGTTGGCATGTCAAGCAGGGTAGCTAAAGCATGAAAGTGGGGGTATCTTCTCCTACATAACTCTCCTGTTTCCTCCTTCACCCCAGCATACCTTTAATTCAGCACAACAGACTCACTGAGCACCTACTCTGTGTCACCACTGTGTGCGACAGGGAAATGCTTGAGACATAGGCTGTGCTCACTGACACCTGACAGTTACAACATGGGTATAAGAAAAAAATATATAACACAAGATAGGCCTTAAAGGTAAAGTCGAAATGTTCTGAGGTTGTCAAGTTAGGGTAATGTCAAGTTGAGCCAGAGAAAATCAGAAAGTGTTTTTTGAATTGTTTTTTTGAATTGTAATAACTTTCAGAGCTCCAGAGCCTGAGCTCAAATCCCATTTCCACCATTTATAAACTTGTGTGACATTGAACAAGTAGAATTACTTCCCCCTCTCTGAACTCTGATTTAATGTAGGCTAAAATGGAGATAATAATAGAGCTTACTTCATCACGTTTTTCGTGAGGATTAAATTAGATAATCCATGTAAAATACTTTTAAACACTTAGCACAGTGGCTGGACCAAAATAAGCACTCAATAAATGTTAACTATTATTATTATTTAAGATGGAGCATGAAGCACAGATAGGATTTCAACAGGTGGAGATAGGACAGAAAATAGTCTAAACAGAGAAAACAACAGGAACAACTGTTTGGAGGCAGGGAAGCTCAGGGCATGTGAAAAGAACACTGTCTGAACTGGATTTTAAAGTACAATTAGAGAAAAGGTGCAAGTTAAAGTTGCCATGGTAAGATTGAGGCAAACTGTGGAAGAGTTTGGATGCTATACTTTCTGTTTGATTCAGCACACAGTGAAAAGGCATTATAAGTATCTGAGCTAAAGAAAAATGTCAAATCTGTGTTTCAGGAAGAATAGTCTGGTAAATGTGAGTCAACTGGATTGAAACAGGGAAACATGAGAGGTGGATAAACCAGATGCAGAAAGGGGATAAGTCTCTGGAACTGAAGTGGTGGCAGTGAGAATAGAAAGAAGGCAATGAATTTAACAGGGCATTACAAAACTTGAATCTACCAAACTTAAGAGTTGATAAATTATATGAGATTCAAAAAGAAGGAATGAGAGAATCAAAATCTTTTGGAATTGGCTTAGACTTTGAAAGGTTGTGCATTGCAATCTCACTGTCATCCACTTCTGTGGATAGTGCAATAGAAAGGATATACACTTTCTGAATTACACACAGCTATGTCCTGGGTCTGCTGCTTACCTGCTATTTGTGATCCTAAACATATTATTTATCTGTCATTCCCAATTAGCATTGCATTTCCATAGTGCATTTAGAAATATGTGTGAGGAGTGTGATTATTTTGCACAAATACTGAAGTACTACTGCCTTTAGTGCCAACCAGGTTGATGCGGCAAAGAACTGTTCTTTCTACCCACTTATAATACCAGTAGTAAGCCCAGTGAGAAATACTGAACTTCTCTGACCCTCAGTTTCCTATGCTGAAATACATGGATAGTAATACCCATGTTATAGTTTTGGTGGGAGGATTAAAAGAGATAATCCCTGTGAAGTATCTAGCACAATATCTTACACATAGGCTTGCAATAATCATAACATTTTTTCACCCCAATTGACTTCATTTTAAAACATCCTTGATAGTTTCTGCTTTGGACACTTCCAGAGGGAGTGTACTTACTGATCTCTAAAGTAATCCATTCCCTTCATGGAAAGCCTTGACTCTTCACAAATTCTTCCTTCTGTTAAGTGGAACACAATCTTCCTGTGGCTTTTACCCAGATACCCTTATCATTCTCCCTGGGACCACTCATGACAGTTCTTTAGAGATCTGAAGACCGGAGACCAGATCTTCCTGCATCCTCTATTCCCAGGTCAAACAGCCTAGCTCTCCCACCATTTCTCATATGGCATATTGTCAAATCAAATAAGACTCTGAAGTTTTGAGCTATCTAAAGTGGGGCAATGGTTATGATTTCAAAATATGGGAAACATTGCAAAAGGAACAGGATGGGTGAGTATGACAAGTTGCTTTGTAATATACTATTTCTTTTTTTGTGTAATATACTATTTCTTAAGTTCCTACTATGTGCCAGTTTATTTCAAATCCATCATCCAACTGACTCCTCACCCAGCTCAGGAAGGTGCGTGTGTTTCTGTCTTAATTTTACCAGTGGCCAAACAGGCCCAGAGAAAAATGAAACTTGCTAGAGATTGTTTAGTTTAGTCAGTGCCTCAGCCAAAACTGGAAACCATATTTTTCTTACTCCCAGGTCAGTGTTTGTTTGTTTGTTTGTTTATTTATTTATTTATTATTTATTTATTTATTTATTTATTTTTTATGGCTCTTTGAGTTTAAGGTACACACTAACTTTGGCAGTAGAGAAGGGATCCTCTAATTATCTTAAACTAAATTTTCCTTCTTTGAAGGAACTCATTTAGAGAAGCTATTTAATGGGGACAAAAGTCCCTATTCCCGGAGGAATCAAGCAATACCTCTCTATCTGGGAACACAAGCTAAGCCAAAAAAAACATTACTTTGCCTACTTTAGATGTGTTCTTCAGCTGCTCCACCTAAATGCCTCTTGCAGAGAGGGAGATGTATTTTGTAGTCATTCTTCAGAGCTGAAGCTTCATATTAAAAAGGAAGCAATTTTTCTCTGCTTTCTTTCTGGAAACTAGCCCCATTCATCAGTTCTCCCATTAGGTTCTTAACAAAAGGGGTGTAAGTCAGTTTTACCATATCTGTAAAATGGAAGGAATATTATTATGTGCTCATGTGAGATATGAGGATGGCTAAAGTTTGTCTTGAGTTAGAATTAACTGTACATGTTTTCTGACAAGACTGTGATTTCCTAAAGGTAAAGAAGATCCTTTATTCAGCTATGGTTTTTCCTCTTGTCACAAAGTCCTAATACAGTGACTAGAATAAGAGGTTCTTGCCAAATGTTTGTTTTGGTTTTTGATTTTCTTTTTGTCTATAAGATAGCCATTCTTCCTATCCCAGGGTGACTACAATTATGATATCTCTCAAGTACCCCCAAATACATCATGGTAGTCTCAAAAATAAAGGAATTGTCAAGTAACATATATGGTGGAATCAAAGAGTAAGATGTTTTCACTTTTAGGATGTAGTTAGTCACCATGTGGATAAGCCAAAGGGAGTGGATAAGCCATTTCCTTCCATGGGCCACCTCTCCTGACCCAGCCCACCCTTTGGAATTGTTCCTGTTGAGGGTGAAATAAGCCAAGACTAGGCTTTGGATGTACAGAGAAAAGAGAGAGAGAAGCTAGAGCCTTAGTAATATACTCACTGAGTAACCAATCAGTCCTGAACTTGGGCCTACCCCTTCCTTTAATTATGAGAAATAGACAAGCCTCTGGGCTGTGATTGTGGAGACTTGTACTCTAGTCCTGGCTTTGCCACTGACCAACTATGTTACTTTGGGAAAATTCTAGCCCTTCTCTGCGCCTCAGTTTTCCCATCAGGATCATCAGGGAATATGATTGGGTTATCTTGAAGAATCTTTTTGGGATTCCATAACAACATGTTTCCAATTATATGATGGTTTAAAGTTTTAACCAGTTCCCAAAGAGAAGGAAAAAATAAACTATAATGTGCTGTCTTGTGAGTTCTGATGTGGCTGTTACTGAAAGAGTTCAAGTAGAGCTGGGTGGTATTTTTTATTGGACAACAGAAAGCTGAGAGTAAGATGAGTTTTAAACTCCCTTCTAACTCCAAGATTGTTGGATTCTGTCAATTGTCTTACAGAATGTGCATTTACATATGAGATCATAGGCTTCTTATTATATCAGTTTCACCTTTCCCTCACTACCCTGCCAGGTCTTATACCTTTTTATTTTTATTCTTGCGCATCCTAAAAAATAATGCAAGGAATATTTTAGTGTCAGTATCCCATCATATATAGTCAGGCTTCATTCTGTGGACTGATTCTCCCATTACAATTGGAAGAATAAATGGTCCTGAGCTAAGCCTGCAAATGCCCATCTGTTTATATGTCTGCTTCTTTAGCATATTCTATTTCTTGGCCTATGAAGAAGGGAAAATGTACCTGATAGAATTTAGATTGCTGTAGGAGGAAAGGCACTGTTCTAATTGACATCTTCAAAGAGATGCAGCTATTCCAGATTGCTTGGTAAATTGGACAGGATGGAGAGAATGTGGGGCAAGACCAAAAAAACTTTAATAGAAGTCAGAAATTAGTGCACATGACTGAGTTTTATCTATCCCCCAGTCCTGCAAAAGAAAAATCATACCATGTATTCAATTTTCAGTTGAGACAAGTTAGCCAAAAACATTACCATCTTGGGATATCAATTGATATCCACCCCTAGTGCTGTTGGTGGGATAACTAATTTTTGATGATACCATAATTTCATGGTATCTTGCTGTGATTGGCACATGAATAAGTGAATCACTTTGGCTAGGGCCACAGAAAAGCAAAGCAAGGGCTTCAGGTATTAGCTGGGTATTCATTTAGCTTGTGGCTTGTCTCCAATGTCCTTTACTCCCCAGCTCTGGGTGGGATACTAACCACAAGCGTAGCAACCCCTTACATGTGTAGCACAACCCAGAGTTTCCAGAGCACTCTCACATACATTATCTCATTTTTCCCTTGAACATCATCCAGGGGAGTTTCTATGCCTTTGCTCCCACTTGGGAAGACTGTTTCAGCAATCATTAAAAGGATACTTTCCCATCATATTCAGCCCAAAGTTTGCTTTCATTAATTATATTGCAATAGTCTTGGCTACACAGTTTTTTTTCTCCTCCCTTTCACAATTATTCCTCACTCATTTCCAGACACTAACCAAATATTTATACACTTTTTAGCTCTTTGTCCTCCTCAATTTAGAGTCTTTTAAGTTATGTTTGTCTTTTTAGGTTTGTACTTATTTGTTGGGAATGTGTGTGCTCACACATGTTTTGAAGGAGAAAGAATTTAGCTCATATGGTTAGCATTTGCTTTTGGCTGAATGGAAATGGCCCAGTTCAATTGGTTATTAATTGCATCTGTACAGTGACAAGAGTTTTTAATAAGATTTTTTTTCTTTTTCTATCCCAACATTTTTATCATTATTTGTTGCTCTGTACACTCAAATAAAGGACAAAGTAAATAGGTGAAGCTTCTTTAATTTTGCACAGCTCCCTTCATTCTCCTCTGTTGATATATTAAGCCTGGCATTACTGGAGCAGATGTTGCTATCACTACCAATTGAAATTCTTCAGCTACTTTGGAAATGGAAAGAGAAGCTTGTTATAAACTGTAATAACCATCTGTAGTTTCTGAATTGTTTTTATTCCATCCACATATAATATACTTGAACATCACATGCCTACAAAAATAAAATTAAAAAATGCATCCCCAGTCCTGATGCTCCTCCACACCCCCCCCCCCCGTACCCACAACTGAGAGTGTTGCTCGCCCCTTAATTCTTTTTTTTAATCAAGGGCATTCTCTATATAACCACAATGCAAATATGCCAAAATCAGGAAATTCACATTGATAAAACACTGTTATCCAATCCACAGACATTATTCAGATTTTACCCATCGTCCTTCTTGTCCTTTGTAGTAAGAATTTTTCAGGTTCAGGATCTAATCCACGATCACATGTTGCATTTCAGCTGTCATGTCTCTTTAGCCTTCCTTCATCTGGATCAGTCTTAGTCTTTCTTTGTCCTCTCAACTTTGACATTTTGAAGAGATGGGCTCAGTTATTTTGTAGAATGTCCTTCAAGTTGGGTTTGTCTGATTACATTAGATTCAGGTTATGCAAAGATGGCAGGAATACCCCAGAAGTGATGCTATGTTCTTCTCATTGATCCTATCAGGTAGCAGGAAATTGTGATTTGTTCCCATACTGGTGTTAACTTCAATCATCAAGTCCTGGACATGTCCTCCAAATTTCTCTGCTATAAAGTTACTATTTTCCCCTTTGTAATAAATAAATAACCTTTGGGGAGATTACTTGAAGTTATTTGAATATCCTGTTCATTATAGTATTTGATGGCTCTTGTTTGAGTCAAATTACTATAATGATTGCCAGGTAGTGATTTTTTTAACTATATCATTCTTTCTGCATTAATTACTTAACATTTTACTGTAAGGACCTTTCCTTCTCTTTTATTTATTTATTTCTATCAATATGAATCCATCAGTTCTGATTTTATTCAATGGGTTATAAACCATTACTATCATTACTTATGTTGATGCTCAGATTGTCCCAGATTTGGCCAGTGGGAGCTCCTTCAGGCTTTCTTCCTTGCTTGTCATTCTCTGAGCTCACTCTCCTAGCCCCAGCCCTGGACTCAGCCATTTTGCTAAGGACCCCAGATTTTTTTAGTGGGGACCAATATTAGAACCTGAGATATGGAAGCTAGGTGTGCTCATTGCCACTGAGGTGTCATTGCTCATGTCCTTCCATTGGACATACTGGGAAAAATAGCCATTTCATATAATTCTTGCCTTTTACCATTTTATATTTGTATCTCCTTTCCCTCACTGCAAGAAGTCTGGCTCCTAACAAAATCAATATATTTACTCCTTTGCTCAATTCTACAATACATGGAAGCTTGTTTTAGAATTACTATGCCCACACCACTATTAACAATAAACCTACTAACCTATTAAGTCATTTAAGTTTTCTTTGCAGTTCTTTTGGTGCTTTTATCTTCAGACTGAGAAGAGTGAAAGTACTGTAGCTAAAAATGTTACTTGGATTCTTACTTTTAATATGGTTGTTATCCCTTTGGTATATAGTTAAGTTTATTTGTTTCTGTTTGTTTCCAACTTGGAAGTAAAAAAAAAAAATCCTTGTTGATTTGACTTTTGGCAGCTTAATTATGATGTGTCTTGGTGTGGTCCTCTTTAGGTTCATCTTGTTTGGGACTGTCTGCACTCCCTGGACCTGGATGTCTGTTTCCTTCACCAAGTTGGGGAAGTTTTCAGCCATTATTTCTTTAAATGGGTTTTCTATCTCTTTCTCTCTCTCTTCTCTTTCTGGGACCCCTATGATTCCAACATTGTTATTCTTGATGTTGTCCCAGAGGTTCCTTAAACTATCCTCATTTTTTAAATCCTTTTTTTCTTTTTGATGTTCCAATCGGGTGTTTTCTGCTACCTTGTCTTCCAAATGGCTGATTGGATCCTCTGCTTCATCTAATCTGCTGTTGATTGCATTTAATATATTCTTCATTTCAATTATTGTATTCCTCATTTCTGACTGGTTCTTTTTTATGTTTCCTATGGCTTTTTTTATGTTTCCTATCCCTTTGTTGAAGTTCTCACTGAGATCATTGAGCATCCTTATAACCAGTGTTTTGATCTCTTTATCTGATAGATTGCTTTTGTCAGTTTCATTTAGTTCTTTTTCTGGGGGGTTGTTCTGGTCTTTCATTTGGAATATATTTTTCTGTCTGCTCATTTTGGCTGTCTCTTTGTGTTTGTTTCTATGAAGTAAGCAAAACAGCAATCTCTCCTGGTCTTGCAGGAATAATATTGTATAGAAGCTACTCCTTTGTAGACTGTGTATGCCAGGTGTCTGTGGCAGGCCAGCTGGAGTGTGCATGGGCCACAGGGAGTCCTGGAGGCAAGGGGAGCCAAGGCTTACCAGGGCCTGGAGCTGGAGCTAGAGTGGGCTCAGACCTTGGGTAGTCCCAGGAACAAGTCACACTGAGACCTGGAGTCAAAGCTGAAGCAGGTGCGAGCTGTAGGAATTCCCAGAAGTAAGCTGCTGGGGCTGTAACTGAAATGGGTTTGGTTTTCAGGAAGTCCCAGAAACAAGCCACGCCTGGGTGGCAGCTTAACTACAGCAGTGCGAGTTGAGGGGAGTCTTGGGGGCAAGTCACTCAACTGGAAGCTGGAGCTGGAACAGGCTGCAGGGAGACCTGTCTCTGTCTTTCTGTCTCTCTCTGTGTGTAAGTGTAAATTTAATGTGTTCCTGGGAAGAGGTGAATTTAAGGTCTTCCTATGCTACCATCTTGAACCAGAAGCCAAGAAGTGGAGAAATGTGCTTCCAGTGTCTACCTCCCACTCTAACATAAGTGTGAGGTAACACTCGCCTTGGGAGACTCAGATGGGCCTCGCCCTTTAATTCTTGAAACATTGTCCTATATTACCCTACTCAAGTTCTAGTCTTTCTTTCTTGGGTTCCTCTTCTTGGTTGCTACTGGCTATCCTGCTTCTTCTAGCTTCAAATATGGATGTCCCTCCATGTTTTGTTCTTGACATTTTTCTTTGCTCTAGGCAAGTGATTTTCAGGCAGTGTACCACAAGAATTTTTTAAACATGCAGTACCTGACTGTTTAGTCAGGGGCACTGAACTCTTTTCCCTTAGATTGTCAATTTTTTAAAAAATGACAACATCCAACACAATAGTCATCCAATGTGAATGGATCAAAATTATACCTGTTTTTTTATGTCACATCAGCAAAAATTACAATATATTTTTTGGTGTGCCACAAAATTTTATTAATTAGTTTATGTGTACCATGAAGTGAAAAGGGTTGAAAATCACTGCTTTAGGCCAGTGGTTCTCAACCTCCTAGAGGTTTTAATTTAATTGGTCTGAGATAAAGGTATTATGTTAAAGTCCCCCAGATGATTCTGATGTATATCCATGACCTGGTCTTTTTATGCATTTGACTTATCTCTAGCCCTAATGTATGTTCTATGTATTTTAATTACCTGCTAGGTACCATCACTGACATCTTCCTGTCCCCTCCAACTCTACATATTTAAAATAATTTTAAAAACTGAGTATGTTGTCTTTTCTTTTAACAAGCAACTTCTCTTTCACACTTTTCATGGCACTGAGGTTTTCCAGGTAAAAACCCTTAGAATCTTCTCTGACTGATGTCTTTTCCTTGGAAAGTTCCTATTGACTTTCTTTGTAAGAACTGATCTCCCATCATCACTTCCTTTCTATACCTATTGCTACCACTTTTTTCCTGGCCTTTAATTCTTAAGGCTTGTGCAATAACTCTGTATAGGCATTAGTTAAATCATAGTCAGGTTAACGTTCAGAAAATACTTTTTTTCCAACCTAAAATGTTACTGATGAAAAAATTAAAATTAAGTGACAGGTTATGAGCACCTCTATTCTCTATTTTAGGGTTCACTACTACCTTGGAAATCACATTAAAACTAATGAATCTTAAATTACCTGTGAGTTCTGGTTTTGTTTCTTACTAATTAAATAAATTATATGCATGTGTGCATAACCAATGGACATAGACAACAATGCTGGGGGGATAGGGGGCTGGATGGGGAGGAAGGTATCTAGGGAGGGAAAAGGAGAAACATCTGTAGCAAAAATAAGTTAATAAAAATTGCAAAAATAAATAAATAAATAAATTTAGGGGAATATTTTCTCTTTGAACTTGTTTTTTGTTTTTGTTTTTTTGTTTTTCAAAATCTGCTAATTGGTGCTAATAATCCCTGGCTTACTCTTAGGATTATTTTAAGTATCCATTGAGCTAACTGATGTGAAACTCTTTAAAAACTGTGAAACCATTCATTGAGGCAGAAGATTGTTACCGATATTTTGTACATTTTTACCATCTGCTCATCTAACAAATATTTAGTGCCTATTATGTTCCAGGCACTGTTCTAAGCACGAGGGTTCAACTAGTGAACACTACATTCTAGTTGGGGGAGGAACAGGCAATAAAGAAGTAAATATGATATATTTCATGTCACATGGTTATAATTACTATTGAGAAGAATGAAACAGGAAAAGGGCATAGGGAATATGGAGGGGAGTTGCAATTTTAAAAGAGTGGTTAGAGAAGCCTCACTAAGACAATGGTATAAAAACAAAGAACTGAGGAAGATGAGGGAGGTAGCCATGTGGATATCTGGGGAAAAACATGCCTGGCTGAGAGAACAGCAGGTGTGAAAGCCTTAAGGTGAGAGCATTCCTGGTAAATTTGAGGAATAGCAACAAGGCCAGCATGGCTGGAGTTACGAGAATAAAAGGAAGAGTAGTATAGTTCATGGGGTCAAAGAGGTAATAGGTTAAGGGGAGGTAGGCAGATCATATAAGGCCTCATTGATAATTATAAGATCTTTAGTTTTACTGTGTGAGGTGGAGAGCCATCGACAAATTTTGAGGCTGGAAATGACATGATCTAACATGTTTTAAAAGAACCACTCTGCCCTCAGTCCCTTTATCTTTATCGCCCATTCTTTCTAGAAAGAGAAGAATGGGTAGGACTCATGTTACTTCTTTACCAAGTTCCCTCTGAATGCAGGGAACAGAAAAAACTTTTTCTGATTGTACCTCACATTCAGGCAAAATAGACAAGAGCCAAAAAGAGCCCCTAAAACAGTGATTTTCAAAGTTAGCTGCACATGAAAATAACCTAAAATTTGAAATTCCAAAGATTCAGATTACACCTCTGACTAATTACCTCAGAATCTTGGGGATAGGACCCAAGTATCAGTATTTTTGAAGCTCTCAATGTGCAGCCTATACTGAGAACCACTTGTCAAGGAGATTGGCCAAACCCTCATAGTATGAATGGGGTCCTTGAGTCTGCCACTGGGGAGGAACATGCTTCTGGTGGCAGAACTGGGCCTAGGACCACTCACCATACTGAGGAATACAAACTTTACAAATACTGAGGCAGGAAGAAGAGGAACTGTTTGATAGATCAGAAGCAGGTTATGAGCAAGAGAAATCTGGGATAGGAGTGGCCCTGGGCCTGGCCAGCAAAGGGAAGGCTGAAGAACAAGCACCAAATAATAAAGCAACATTTGGATTACAGGCCAAACATCTATAAATGGTGAGGATGCTGTACAGATTAGAAGCTTTATTTTCAAGGCCAGACTCAGCAATTACTTTGATTTTTGCCAGTCCTGTGCATGTGGGGAACTGAGCAGGCTCACAGGAGAAGAATGGGCAGAGCATGGACCAGCCGCTGTCTTCCTCACCCTCATTAATCCCACACCTCCTTCATTGCCCAGGCAAAACAAATATCTTCCCTGAAGGCCTGAATTCTTAATTTAGCCCTGTCATCCTGTCCTGCTCACCCATCCTAGATAGAGAGAGTATGTTTCACCTCACAGGCATGTGCAAGTTGAGAAGAGCAGCAGCCGTAGGCTGTGGCCAGAGGCAGCTGCACCAGCAGCAGCCTGAGTACCCTACATCCAGCAGAAACTTGGCCAACATTGATTATTCAGGGCACAGTGAGCTAATGTGGGGATTATTATTAATGTCAGCCTCACTGCTTCTCCTCTTCCCTGTCTACTTGCATTCTTACTCTTCTGAGTTATTTTTTGGGTCAATCAGGACAGGTGGATGGGCAGGGAGAGCTGCCACATGACAGAGATAGATGAAATAAGGAGACACTCTAATAATTTTGCCATTTGTCAGTCCCTTTGGTTAAAACCAATCAGAATACCCAAGTAGCACTTACTATCATCCTTGTTGTAGCATATATCAAATATTTCATTCCTTTTTCTGGTTGATTAATATTTCATTATATGGAAAGATCACATTTTGTTTATCCATTTATTAGTTGATGGACATGGGTTGTTCCTACTTTTTGGCTATTATGAATAATACTGCTAGGAATATTAATGTACATTTTTTGTGTGCATGCATATTTTCAATTTTTTTGAATATACACCTAAAAGTAGACATTCTGGGTCACATGGTAACTCTGTTTAACATTTTGAGGAACAGCAAAACCATTTTCAAAACTGTAAACCACTTCATATTCTCACCAGGAATAGATGAGGATCACAATTTCTCCACATTCTTGTTAACACTTAATCACCCCTTTTTTTATTATAGCCACTCCAGAAGGTGTGAAATGGAATTTTATTGTAATTTTTATTTCCATGCTCCTTGCTAATGATGTTGAGCATCCTTTCATGTATATTGGCCAATTATATATCTACTTAGAGTAATGTATATTCAAATACTTTGGCCATTTTTAATTGGATTATGTGTCCATTTTATTGTTGAGTTATAAAATTTCTCTATATATTCTACATATCAGTCTATTATCAGATGTCTATGATTTACAGTTTTTTCCTCCTATTTTGTGGGTTGTCTTTTATTTTCTTGAGAGTGACCTTGGAAGTGCAAAAGTTTTAAATTTTGATTAAGTACAATTTATCTATTTTTTTCTTTTGTTGTTTGTGCTTTCGGTGTAGTACCTAAAAAAATAAATAAAAAGCATTGCCTAATCCAAGATCACAAAGATTTACACCTATATTTTCCTATAAGAAACAAATCGAAAAAGCATAAAGATTTTTGTTTTCTTATAAGAAAACTCTTATGGGAATTCTATAGTTTCATCTTTTACATTTAGGGATGTGTTCCATTTTGAGTTAATTTTGTATATGGTGTGCCATAAGGGTCCAATTTGATTTATTTTTTAATTTGAATAGCCAGTTATCTCAATTTCTTCCTTTCTTTTTTTCTCTCTCTCTTCTCTCTCTCTCTCTCTCTCTCTCTCTCTCTCTCTCTCTCTCTCTCTCTCTCTCTCTTTTGAAAAGCCTATTCTTCTCCCATTGTATTGTCTTGGCACACTGTTTAAAAATCAATTGAACATAACATAGTAACTTTATTTATAATGGCCACAAATTAGAAACAGCCTAATGTTCATCAACCAAAAAATGTATAAGTATATTATGGAATATCCATATAATAGATTACTACACAGCAATGGTAAGGAGCAAATGTTGCTACACACACAATAGACATATCTGACAGATCTTACATTGAGCAAAGAAAGCCAGGAACAAAAGAGTGCTCTTGCATTAATCCAATCTATATAAAGTTTAAGGACAGGTAAAACTAATAATGGCAATAGAAGCCAGAATAGAAATTACTTGGAAGAATGTGATGGTATTGACTGGGAAAGGGCATGGGAGGTCCTACTGAGGTAATGGAAAGGTTCTGTATCTTTATCTGGACAGTGTTTATATGAGTGTAGATATATGTAAATTTGTATAAGCCTGTCTATATTGCTGACTTATCCAGCAGTTTGGAGGATTCAGTCACATCCTCTGTGATACTATAGATTACCTAGCTACATTTATAGGACAGCCCAGAGTAGCTCTGATTTTCTCAAAACATAATTATTCTAATTATTCTCTTAAAATAAAAGGCAGTACATCTGCCAAAGCACACTACTGACCACAGGGAATAATTTGGCATAAGGTCTGAGATTGTCCCTGGATAATGGCATTTAACCATTATTAGACAATTCTACCCATATGCCCAGATTTCTTCAGAACAACCAGCATCTATGTGATTTTGTTGTCTTTGATAAAGGTAATTTCTTAAGCTTTTAATGACATAATTTAATTTTTTGCTTTAGATAAACAGTTTGACAAAAAAAGAGGGAGGAAAAGCCCTCTTTTTATTCCCTGAGTTATGATATGGGGATTTGGCAATAAGTCTACTTTGTCTATACATAGGTCTCGAAGCTGGGGGTAGAGGGAATGTGTTACGATTCATGCCACATGATATATTAGATGGATGGGGCTGTGTGAACTAAACAAAATAAGGTATCTCAGATACCCAAAAGCCAGAGGCAGCTACTATGAAGATGTCAGATGCCTATGTCAGGAGCTTCTGGCAAAGTTTTTCTGTTTTTGTGGGCAAGAAAAAAATACAGGGGAGTTGTTAGACCAGTATGCTGGACCTGTGTCCATGACACTTAATTCCCTTGTCATTGAAGGCTGTGAGACCACTAATGGTTTTGGTCCTTAATGTGAAGGGTGGTTAGGGAGGGGAGCATGCCTACTGAGGCTAACACTGTAGGCCAGTAATCACAATAACACAGGAGAAGCCACCTTCAGCTTGTGCAAAATGGATTGTGTAATCTACTTTCTTCTGAATAAAGGAATGAGAAAGAATGGCCCAGCTGATTGTGGGAAAAAGTGCAAGCTTGCCAGACAGGATTACTTATTCCATTGCCACTGGGGGACTTTTGAGGAGAAGAGTGATGGCCTCTCAAGATTTACATGCACACTATCCTCTCTTCTGACTGAAAGTACACACTTAGGACATTCAGTACTTTGAGAAGCCACCTGCACCTTGGTATGAGGTTAAGAAGTGAGCAAAACGACTCTCACCCCACTTTTCTCTTTGAGTAATGCAAACTCTTTGTATCAATTACTTGAGTCTCCCTTATTAAAATTCATCTTTGCAGAGCACCATCTCCCTGCATACTTAACTCACGAGTATGAGTTAAACATAACTTTTCAAAGCCTTCAGAATGGTTTGATGGACCTTAGCTCATTTAATTCTCCCAAGAGCTATATAAGTTAGGCGAGAAACATGCTGTCCCCCTTTTTCAGATTAATTAACTGAGGCCAGAAAATATTAAGTGAATCATCCAAGCTTATAGCTTGAAAGAAAAGCCAGGTAAGTTGTCCAAATATTCCATGTTGCCAAGATACTGTCCCAGTTTTAGCACTGAAATTCCTGTGTCCTGGGGAATTCTTTTATTCCTGAGCAAACTTGGATAATTTATTACACCTATAGCCAGGATTAGAACCCATATCTCCCAACTCTCAGACCATTGATAGTGCTACTGCAGTAGGCCTTCTTTATTCCAAGAACTATTATCTGAATAATGTTTCCCCTTCTCTCTACCTTAGTGCACCAGGACATTTATTCATGCTGGGTCATTTTCCCCTTCTACTCTGCCTAGGACAGAAGCAATAGCAGTTAGGTGTCCTCAAAGGTATTTTACACAATTTTGGCAAAAGAGAACTGTGCTTCACGTTTCTCAGCCACAAACGAAAGATGATATCCCTATATTGCTCACTTCACGTGGATGTTCTGTGGAACAAATAATATTGGATGTAAAAGTGCTTTTTAAACTGTTAGTAGCTGGTCACATGTGAGAGACTGTGGTTATTCTCTATCCCCGAGGTAGAAGCCAGCTTATTGTTTTATTATTCCCTTTCTAGTTAAGCAAGTGATATAGCCAACAACTGTGTGAACTAACCAATTTCTTGGTCCCTGTGCCTCAGTTTTCTCATATTTAAACTGGGGCTAATAATCACCCCTGCTATGGTTGTTTTAAGGATTTAATTAATTATTACATGTAAAGAATTTAAAAGAGTTGCTGACACATGGTCAAGACTATGTAGGCTTCCCCAAACCCTCCATCTCAAAGTCAGAGACAAGATTAAGAGGACACAAAGTAAAATAAAATAAATTGTAAAAATAAATAAATAAAAGGATTAAGAGGAGACATGAACCAAGAAACATGGAAGCTACTTTTTATCTTGCAATCTCTTTCCACTAGCTCCCTTGTCTTCTGTATTCTGTACCCACAGCCCTCCCATCATGGATTGCCAAGAAAATGAATACTGGGACCAATGGGGACGGTGTGTCACTTGCCAACTGTGTGGGCCTGGACAAGAGCTCTCCAAGGTAAGACCTGGTGGTCAGAATATTTTTTCTGTTACATCTTAGGAATCATCTGGCTATTGAGAGGGTCCAAGATTAGGAGAGCCCCAACTGTGCCTAATACAGTTCAATGGGCAAAATATGAAATGCAAAGATTATGACAATAGCAGTCATAGCTCCAACCAAGAGTCAGCCTGGTAAGGTGAGGGTCAGAGGAGGGTTCCATGAGATAATAGGGTATCTCAAAAGGAGATGTGGAATGCAGAGGCTTAGGAAGGCTGTTTGGCATTAGGAAAATCTGTTAACTAAAGCAGAGCCCATCCACTTGGGGTTCGGGAGCCAGGTATCAGGTCTCGGGAATGAGAAAGAGAGAACTAAGAAGGTTGAGGAAGATGTTCAAGGGAGGATTAAGGGATGGGGAGCTAGGGAGGGTCTAGTGTCAGAACAAAACAACCAGCTAGGCAGGCACCTTTTATTCAGTCCTAGCTTGCAAAGATGGAGCTGCTAATTTTTTTTTTTTTTTTTTTTTGCCTCAGGTCCCTGTTGGTCCCAGCACCTGGGGGTGATGTTAAATTTAGGCTGCAGTTGGGAACAAAAGTCTGGGAGCAGACAGCCAACAGATGTTTTCTTCAGAGTCATCTTTTTATATATATTTTTTAATTTATTGAGGTGACATTGGTTAATAAAATTATATAGGTTTCAGGCATATAATTCTATAATACATCATCTGTATATTGCATTGTGTGTTCACCACAACAAGTCACATCTCCTTCCATTGCCATTTATCCCCCTTTTACCCTCTTCTACCTGACTCCAGCCCCTTTCCCTCTGGTAATCACCATACTGATGTCTTTCACACTCACATCTTATTTTCTGCAGTCATTCATTAATTCAGCCATCACTTATTGAACACTTTCAAAGTGACACGCATGGTTGTAGGCACAGTACATATGGTAAAGATTAAAACCTTTGCCCTTTAATTAATGGACCTTACCCTTTAATTAATGAAACAATGAGCTAGACACATATATACATAAATCAAGGATTTAGATCTGGATGTATGATGAGAATTAAATTAGGGTGATCGAATACAGAGTGACTGGATGGCTACTTTAGATATAGTAGCAGGGGAAGAACTTTCTAAGGAAGTGCCTTCTAGGAAAAGGACACAGCTAATGCAGAGTCCCAAGGTGGAAATAAACTAGGCATGTTCAAGGAAGAGGAAGATTAGTGCAGCTGATAAGTGAGGGGTGAGGGAGAGAGTGGTACACAATGAGATCACAGAGGGAGGCCTGAGCAACACCATGTATAGAGTTCAAGTCTATGATGAGAATTTTTAATTTCTTTTCTAAGATGCGGGGAATGCTTTGAAGAGTTTGGGGTTGGAGAGTGACATAATCTGCTAGCTGAAGGAAAATAAAACAATTATTTAACCCACCTCGTTTTACATCCCTATTTCACAAATGAAGAGACTGAAGCATAAGGATGTCAAGAGATACAAGCATTTAACTCTAATTTTACCTCTTTACACAAAACATTCTCTACCATAGTGGGGTGCCTACATGATTGATGAGGATTCCAGGACCAAGGAAAGGTCATCAGCAGTTAGGTCATGCTGGACATTAGAATGGACCTGATGAAATTTTTTTTGCTTTAACTTTATAATTTTTTAATTTATTTTTTTCATTTACATTTTACATTCAATATTATCTTGTATTAGTTTCAGGTGTACAGCATAGTAGCCAATCACGTACTTTACAAAATATTTACCCTAATATTTCCAGTACCCAGTTGACACCATACACAGTTATTATAATATTATTGACTATGTTTCCTATGCTGTACTTCACATTCCTGTGACTATTTTGTAACTACCAATCTGTACTTCTCAATCCCTTCATCTTTTTCACTTATTCCCCCCAACCCCCTCCCCTCTGGTAACCATTAGTCTGTTCTCTGCATCTATGAGACTTACTCTGTTTTGTTTGTTTATATTGTTCTTTAGATTCCACATATATAAGTGAAATCATATATTATTTGTCTTTCTCTTACTGATTTATTTCATGTAGCATAATACTTTCTAGATCCATTCATGCTGTTGCAAATGGTAAGATTTTATTCTATTTTTAACATTACTTTTATTGTTAACACTATTACAGATGTTCCCATTTTCCCTCTTTGCCCACCTCAACCCAGCCCCTACCTCCCTTCCCTCTGGCCATCACCACACTGTTGTCTGTGTCTATGGGTTATGCATATATGTTCTATGGCTAATCCCTTCACCTTCTTTCTTCTAAGAGCCCCTCCCTGCTCCCCTCTGACAGCTGTCTGTCTGTTCCATGTATCCATGCCTCTGTTTCTATTTTGTTCATCAGTTTATTTTGTTCACTAGACTCCACATGTAAGTGAGATCATATGGTATTTGTCTTCTCTAACTGGCATATTTCACTTAGTATAATAATCTCCAGGTCCATCCATGCTGTCACAAAAGGTAAGATGTCTTTCATGTTTACGGCAGAGTAGTATTCCATTGTGTGAATATACCATAGCTTTTTTATCCACTCATCTACTGATAGGCACTAGGGCTGTTTCTAGATCTTGACTATTATAAATAACGGCCAAGTAATATTCCATTGTATATACGTACCAACAGTTTTTTTATCCACTTGCCTATTAATATACACTTAGGTTGCTTCTATATTCTGGCTATTGTAAATAAAGTTGCAGTGAACATAGGGGTGCATATATTCTTTCAAATTAGTGGTTTGGGTTTTTCAGATATATATCCAGAAGTGAAATTGCTGAGTCATAAGACAATTCCATTTTTAATTTTTTGAACAACCTCCATACTGTTTTCTATAGTGGCTGCACCAATCTGTATTCCAAGCAACAGTGCACTAGGGTTCCCTTTTATCCACATCCTTGCCAACACTTGTAATTTGTTGATTTATTGATGATAGCCATTCTGGCAGATGTGAAGTGATATCTCATTGCAGTTTCAATTTGCATTCCTCTGATGATTAGTGATGTTGAGCTTCTTTTCATATGTCTATTGGCCATCTGTATGTCCTCTTGGAGAAGTGTCTATTCAGGTCCTTTGCAATTTTTTTTTTTTAATTTGGTGTATTTCTTATTCTATTTTTTCTTTTTTACTGAATTCATTGGGGGTGATACTGATTAACAAATTTATACAAGTTTTAGGTGCATAATTCTACAACACATCATCTGTACACTTTATTTTGTGTTCATCACTCCAAGTCAAGTCTCTGTCCTTCATCATTTGTCCCTTCCATATTGTTCTCCAACTTCCCCCATACCCCCTCCCCCTGGCAATCACCAGACTGTTGTCCATGTTTATGAGTTTTTTCTCTTTTTTGCTTTATCTCTCCACCCCTCTTCACCCAGCCACCCCCCTGACAACTGTCAGCCTGTTCTCTATCTATGAGTCTGTGTGTATTTTGCTTGTTAGTCAGAGAAAGACAAATACCTTATAATTTCATTCATATGTGGAATCTAATGATCCTTTTCACACTTTTAATTGGATTGTTTGTGGGGAGGGTTGGTGTTGAGATGTATAAGTTCTTTATAAATTTTAGATATTAACCCGTTATCAGACGTATCATTAGCAAATATGTTCTCATTTAGTGGGTTGTCTTTTCATTTTGTTGATGGTTTCCTTTTCTGTACAAAAACTTTTTAGTTTAGTCCCATTTGTTTATTTTTTCTTTTGTTTCCTTTGCCAAAAGAGATATATCAGAAAAATATTTCTATGAGCAATGTCCGAGATTTTGCTGCCTATGTTTTCTTCCATGTGTTTTATGTTTTTGAGTCCTACATTTAAGTCTTTAATCTATGTTGAGTTTATTATTTTATGTGGTGTAACAAAATGGTCTTGTTTCATTTTTTTCATGTATCTGTTCTAATTTCCCAACACCATTTAATTAATAGACTGTCTTTACCCCATTGTATATTCTTGCCTCTTTTGTCAAATATTAAATGACCATATAGGCGTGGGTTGATTTCTGGGCTGTATTGTCTGTACAATTAAATTATATGTCTGTTTTTATACCAGTAGTATACTGTTTCGATTATTGTAGTCTTATAGTTTGATATCAGGTAGTGTGATACCTTAAACTTTGTTCTTCTCAAGATTGCTGAGGCTATTCAAGGTTTTTGGTCATTCCATATAAATTTTTGGAATATTTGTTCTAGTTATGCTAATTATGCCATTGGTACTTTGATAGGAGTTGTGTTGAATCTGTAGATTGCTTTGGGTAGTATGAACATCTTGATATTAATTCTTCCTATCCATGAACACGGTCTATGCTTCCACTTATTTGTATCTTCTTCAATTTATTTCTTTCGTGCGTTATAATTTTCCTACTACAGGTCTTTTACCTTCTTGGTTAAATTTATTTTTTTATGCAATTGTAAATGAGATTGACTTCTTAGTTTATTTTTCTGATAGTCCATTATTGGAGTATAAAAATGCAACCAATTTCTGTATATTTATTTTGTATACTGCTACTTTACTGAATTTATCAATTCTAGTAGTTTTTAGTGGAATCTTTAGGGTTCTCTATATAGAACATTATGTCATCTGCAAATAATGACAGTTTTACTTCTTTCTTTCTAATTTGGATGCCTTTTATTTCTTCTTCTTGTCTGACTTCTGTGGCTAGGACTTCTAGTATTATGTTGAATAAGAGTGGTGAAAATGGACATGCCTGTCTTGTTTCTGATCTTAAGAGAAACATTTGTTTTTTTCTCTATTAAGTATGATGTTAGCTCTGGGTTTGTCATATATGGGCTTTATTATGTTGACATATGTTTCCTGCATTGCCACTTTGCTGAGAGTTTTTATCATAAATGAGTGCTGAATTTTGTCAAATGCTTATTCTGCATCTATTGATATGATCTATGATTTTTCTCTTTCATTTTATGTGGTGTATCATGTTTTTTTTTTATTTATTTGTTGAGGATTCTAACATTCTTGTTCATCAGGGATGTTGGTTGATAATTTTCTTTCTTTGTATTGTTTTTACTTTATGGAATTCAGATAATGCTGACCTGGTAAAACGAGCTTGGCAGTCTTTCCTCCTCTTGAATTTTTTGAAATCGTTTTAAAAGGATAGGTGTTAGTTCTTTGAATTTTTGCTAAAATTCACCTGTGAAGCCATCTGGTCCAGGACATTTGTTGTCTGGGAATTTTTTTATTACTGCTTTGATTTCATTAATTGTAATCAATCTCTTTAGATTTTCTATTTTTTCCTGATTTAGTTTTGGAAGACTGTATGTTTCTAGGAATTGATTCATTTCTTCCAGATTGTCCAATTTGTTGGCAGATAGTAGTTTGTAATATTTTCTCATAATCCCTTGTATTTCTGTGATGTCAGTTGTTACTTCTCTTTTATTTCTACTTTTATTTATTTGGGTCCTCTCTCTTTTTTTTCTTGGTTAGTCTGAATGAAGTTTTATCAGTCTTGTTTATCATTTTGAAGAACCAGCTCTTGGTTTCATTGATCTTTTGTATTGTTATTTTAGACTATTTTATTTATGTCCACTCTGATCTTTATTATTTCCTTTCTTTTACTCACTTTGTGTTTTGTTTGTTGTTCTTTTTCTAGTTCCCTTAGCTGTAAAGTTAGATTGTTACTTGGTTTTTTTGTTTGTTTGTTTCTTGATGTAGGCCTGTAATGCTATGAATTTCCCTCTTAGAACTGCTTTTTGCAATGTCCCATGGATTTGGGGCTGTTGTGTTCTCATTTTAATTTATTTCAAGATATCATTTGATTTCTTCTTTGATCTCATTCTTAACCCATTCATTGCTTAGTAACATGTTATTTAGTCTCCTTCTATTTGTGTGTTTTTCAGTTTATTTTCTAATTGATTTTTAGTTTCATATCATTGAGATAAGAGAAGGTGCTTGATATGATTTCAGTCTCCTTAAATGTATTGAGTTTTGTTTTGTGTTCTAAAATATAGTCTACCCTAGAAAATATTCGATGTGCACTTGAAAGGAAGGTCTATTCTGCTACTTTGCAATGAAATGCTCTAAAAATATCAGTTAAATCCATATGGTCTACTGTGTCATTTAAGGCTGTTGTTTCCTTACTGATTTTCTGTCTGGAAGATCTATCCATTGATGTCAATGATGTGTTACAATTTTCTACTATGATTGTATTACTGTCAATCTCTCCCTTTATGTCCATGAAGATTTGCTTTATATGCATAGGTTCTTCTTTGTTGGATGCATAAATGTTTACAAATGATATATTCTCTTGTTGAATTGATCCCTTTGTCATTATGTAGTGTCCTTTTTTTGTCTCTTATGATAGCCTTTGGTTTAAAGACTATTTTGTCTTATATTAGTATTGCTACCCCAGGTGTTTTTTTAAATTTCCATTTGCATGAAATATCTTTTTTATTTTTTTATCTCTTTACTTTCAGTTCATGTCTTTTTATTCTGAGGAGGGAATCTTATAGACAGCATATATATGGGCCTTGTTTTCTTATCAACTCAGCTACCTTTTGTCTTTTGATTGGAACATTTAAGCCATTTACATTGAAAGTGATTATTGATAGGTATATACTTATTGCCATTTTATTCTTTATAACTATGTTTCTCATTTTTTTCTTTCTTGTTCTGAAAGAAGACCCTTTAATGTTTTTTGTAATACTGATTTGGTAGTATGAACTCCTTTAGCTTTTACTTGTCTGGGAAGCTCTTCATTTCTTTTTCACTTTTAAATGATAACCTTGTTGGGTAGAGTAGTTTTGGTTGTAGGTCCTTGCTTTTCATCACTTTCAATATTTTGTGCCAACCCTTTCTGGCCAGTATACCTCTGTTGAGAAATCAGCTGACAGTTGTATGGGAGCTCCCCTGTGGGTAACTGTCTTTCACTGCTTTTAAGATTCTCTCTTTATCTTTAACCTTTGCCATTTTCATTATGATGTGTCTGGGTGTGGGCTTCTTTGGGTTCCTCTAGTTTGGGACTATCTGTCCTTCCTGGACTTCTGTGTTTTTTTCCTTCACCAGGTTAGGAAAGTTTATAGTCATTATTTCTTCAAATAGGTTCTCGATCCCTTTCTCTCTCTCTCTCTCTCTCTCTCTCTCTCTCTCTCTCTCTCTCTCTCTTCTCCCTCTGGCACCCCTCTGATGTGGATGTTGTTATGCTTCATATTGTTCGAGAAGTCACTTAGACATCCTCATTATTTTATTATTATTATTTTTACTTTTGCTGCTCTGATTGGGTGTTTTCTGCTACCTTGTCTTCCAAATTACTGGTTTGATCCTCTGCTTCATCTAACCTGCTGTTGATTCCTTCTAGTGTATTCTACATCTCAAATGCTGTATTCATTTATGTCTGGTTCTTTATTTTGTTTCCATGTCTTCTTTTATGCTTAATATCTCTTTGTTTAAGTTCTCACTGAATTTATCCATTCTCCCCCTAAGTTTCTTGAGCATTCTTATAACCACTGCTTTGAACTCTGTATCTGGTAGATTGCTTGCCTCCATTTCATTTAATTCTTTTTCTGGGGATTTCTCCTGTTTATTTATTTAGGGCATGTTTTTTTTGTTTCCATTTTTGGCTGCCTTTTTCTATTTGTTTCTTTGTATTAGGTAGATATGCTGTGTCTTTCAGTCTTTGTTTGGTGACTTTATGCAGTAGGTGTCCTCTGGGATTCAGCAGTGCAGGCTCCCTTATTACCTGAGCAAGGTGATCCAGAAATGCCTCTTGTGTAGGTAATGTGAGCCCTACTGTTGTAGTTGAATCTTGATTATTGTTGGCCCCTCTGTGAGTGGGATCAACCCTTAGGCTGCCAGACTGTGGGAATCATCCTTGACCACAGTGTATGAGCTGCTGTGCAGGTGCTGACCACATGAAGTGGAATTTGCAACAGCAGGGTCTGGTGCCTACAGAGATCTCCCTTTGGATGTGCCACTTGTGGAGCTAACAGGTCCTGCTCTGATGTGATCTGAAGCCTATCACTGGGTGTGTTGTTTATGGAGCCTCTTGGGAGGGATTCTCGTGCAGGTCAATGTCAGATGCTGCTTGTGACTGGCCCAGGGATACATGTTTGGTGCTACAAAGTGATCCACAGTTTATGGCTCCCATTATTAATCTTGTGTGTATGTGGGAGAGGCCAAGGTGCACACCAACGATGGATTTCACCATCACCAAACCTAGTGGTAGGTCTGCAAAAGGCCCAAAGCACCACAAGTTCCATCTTCACTTGCCTCTGCCTGCCAGCTGCCTGTTAAGTCAGTCACTGAAAGAATCTCCAGTGGTACATGAGTTGTGTGAGGTACGTTCTCAATGAGTCAGCAGGTTAGGGTGATTGATGTTGACCAGATTCATACAGATTCAAACTCAGTGACAGTGATGGGTTTGAGGCCACTCAGCAAAAATTCCAGGGTACACCAAGGCCTGCTGCTTCCCACTAGATGACTGTGGACCTTTGTGGTGGGCGAGGGTCTCAGGGAGTTGTCAGGGTGAGGCTAGCAATGTTCACCAGGCCTAAACAGACCAATTATTTGTGTGAAGGGGTGGCTCTACAAAAGTCAGGACCATGAGGGGAAAATGGTCCTCATTTTAGAGCCACACAATTCAATCTGTCTCAGATTCTGCCTGGACCTCCTTGACAACCCTAGCTTGGCAGGGCAGGGATGCTGGAGTCAGGAGAATAGGGCTAGTGGATCTCCCATGGGGGGCACTGTTCCGGTAAGGCTTGCAGGAAGGGGAGGCAAGTGACATCTATCCAAGTACCACACAACTCAGTCTCTAGCATCCACTCAGTCCTCCCAGACCTCTACATCTTGGACTCAGGCAGCTGACTGTAAGGTCGGCTGACAGGGAGTCTGGGTCTATTGCATTCCCCTAGGCTGATGCCCTATGGAGGGGAGTGTTCTATCCAAGAAAGGTGGTATCTGCAGTGTGGGAGAGGGACTCAGCACAGGGACCCTGGTGGCTGTCCCTTCAGCCCTCTCCCCAGAGCCACACCACTCAGTCTTTTCTCACAGGACTCTATTCTACTCCAAGCTGCCCTCTTTCTGCTGAAGCCCAAGGTGAGTGGCTGTGAATGAGATTTTGTGCTGTGGCACTTTAAGAGGACTCCTGGGTTTCTAGCAGACTCCTATCTCCCTGGCTGACAGAATCATTGCTGATTTTCACAGTCAGATCTTATGTGGGCTCCTCTTCCTTACTCTGGTGTCTAGGCTGGGGAGCCTGGTGTGAGGTTAAGACCCCATGCTCCTCAGAGGGAACCTTTGAAGCTGAGATTTCTCTCTGGAATCTCAACTGCTCCCCGTGGGTGTGGTGTCAGCCCTTTTCATTAATCCGCCACTCCTACATGTCTTGATGTGGCTTCTTCTGTAAATCTTTGGTTATGAGACTTTAGTCCACCTAGTCTTCAGTTGGTTGCTCAGGTGGATTTTTCTTTTTCTTTTTCTTTTTAATCCTCACCTGAGGACATGCTTAGAGAAAGGAACGTAGAGAGAGAGCAAGGCATCATTGTGAGAGAGGAACATTGATTGATTGCCTGCCATACATGCCTCAACTGGGGATCAAACCTGCAACCCAGGTATGTGCCTTGACTGGGAATTGAACTGGCAACCTTTCAGTGTATATGATGATGCTCAACCAACTGAGCCACTCTGGCTAGGCTTAGGTGGACTTTTGTATATTTTAGTTGTAATTCTAGTTTGGTCTTGGGAGAAGTGGAATGTAACTTCCACCTATTCTTCAGCCATCTTGAATCTCCTACAAAATATATTTAAAATATCACACTGATCTTTTGATAAAAATTATCTCACTCCCATAAGAACAATCTCTTACAAATGTTTCTGTTATGTACATGGCCATTACCTATAAAACTTTCTGAACTTCTCCAAGGGAGAAAAATATGTCTTTCTATCTGTCAAACTGCTGTTATCAAACTCAGAAAGTGGCCCATGATTAAATGTACATTTGTCTAAGCACCTTTCTGGTACTATTTTTTTCTGCACCACTAGAAAACTCAGAGAAAATGAATGAATTGCACTATTGTGCTCCTGCAAAAGCTTTATATATAAACAGCTTGTACTTATTTGGCAGTCTATACCTTGTAAAGAGCTTTCATTTGCATTATCTCATTTGGCTCTCAGTCCCACCAAGAAGGTATTTTCAGCCGCATAGGTTTTAGATGAGGAAACCAAGATTCAAAAACAGAGTAAGTGATTTGCTCAAAGTCAGAGCAGTTCAGTAAAAATAAACATGGAACAGATACACATGGCTTTGAGTCCCAGCTTTCCTGTGGGCTAATTAGTTCATCACTGACTCAATTAAGATGTACTAATTTAAAAGTAACATAAAACTGAACAGCTTGAGCCATAGCACATTTATTTATGTAATGAAATCTGGAGGCAGAGAGCTTTGTGGTTGGTTTGGCACATCAACAACTTTGTGAAGGACCCAGGCTCTTTTTAGCCTTCACTTTGGGCACTTTGCTGTTTTGTCTTCATTCTTGTGGCCTCTTGGTTGCCACAACTCAAAGCATCACACATTTTTTTTCTTTAATTTAACTTTATTGTTAAAAGTATTACAGATGTCCTCCTTTTTTTTCCCCCATTGACACCCTCCTCCTAGCTCCCGTCCCTGCCCCCCACCTTTCCTCCACTATTGTCTGTGTCCATTGGTTATGCATATATGCACATAAGTTCTTTGGTTTATCACTTCCTGCCTCCCCACCCCCCTTTCCTCTGAGATTTGTCAGTCTGTTCCCTACTTCCATGTCTCTGGATCTATTTTGTTCATCAGCTTATTTTGTTTATTATATTCCACAAATAAGTGAGATCATGTGATACGTGTCTTTTCTCTGACTGGCTTATTTCGCTTAGCATAACGCTCTCCAGATCCCTCCATGCCATCTCAAAGGGTAAAACATCTTCACACCACAGTCAGTCAGAAAGTGCATTAAGGAAGAAGGATTTTCCTAGAAGCTCCCAGAGGTTTCCCCTTATATCTTATCCAGAAGTAGATGCTTTAAGTATCTTTACACTGCAATGGAGGCTAGTAAATGAGCGCCTGCCAAATAGAAATAGGATTGCCATGATTGACTAAAACCAATCAAGAATCAGTTTTTGTGACTTGCCACCTTATCACCCAGAATGAAATCAATGTTCTATTAGTAAGGGAAAAAATGGTCAATAACTTTTGAATAAGCAGCTAACAGAATCTGACACACCTTTGTTTATACAGTTAATTTTATTTAGTTTTAAAGTACACTCATATGAATTGTAAACATGAATGCAAATAATTATTTACAGAAAAATCAGAACTATTTCCTCAAAACATATTTCTAGAAGTATAATTACCAAGTTATATAATGCATATAATTACCAAGTTATATAATGTAATTGATTGTAAGTTTTGAGATTCTTTAACTATTTTAGCAGATAACACTTCTGATTATTTTTATTGATTTTAATTTATATTATTTTTTAATTTTTTTTCTTTATTTTTAGAGGAAGAAAAAGAGAGAGGGAGAGAGAGATAGAATCATCCATGAGAGAGAACATCGATTGGCCGCCTCCTGCATGCCCCCCACTGGGAATTTGGCCCACAACCTGGGCATGTGCCCTGACCGGGAGTCAAACCAGCGACCTCTTGGTGCATGGGTCGATGCTCAACCACTGAGCCACACTGGCTGGGCTATTGATTGATTTTAGAGAGAGAGAGAGAAAGACATCAATTTGTTGTTTCACTTATTTATGCATTTGTTGGTTGATTCTTGTATGTCCCCTGACCAGGGATTGAATCCACAACCTTGGTGTACTGGAATGACACTCTAACCAACTGAGCTACCTGCCTAAGGCCAACACTTCTTATTTTTTACTAATATCCATTGAAATTACATTTATTTTAAACAGTGCATGGAATTCTTAAATCCCAGAAGCTTAATCACAGAATGAATAATGCATGTTTTTTCCCATCTATTAATTTTATGCCTCCCTTTGTAACATTAAATTACTAATTTATGAGAACTTTATGAAATTTTTTTACTCTTTGATAGAGAAAAATCACATTTTTGTGTTTGTCTATTTACATTTCCCATTTTATTGTTTCTGATTGCTTGCTTTTCTGTTTTAGTCATTTTTGTTGTTCATTCTTGACTCATATAAGGCACCTGAGTAGACAATCACGTAGCAGAATCGAGTATTTTAAAATAATTTATATAATGTATAAGAATTTAAAAAATCAGAAATGCTTTTTAATTTTGTTTCATTTTATAATCTTTTGACTATTTCATACATTTTTATTTGACATATTAATTCAATGACATATATTAATACATTACAAAAATTAAAATATCTGACATTCCCAGGAAAAAAACATTATTGATTGTAATTTTGGCTTAAATACCCTCTTATGTTTTATAAATTAATATTTTATTTATAAAAATAAATACCCATATAGCACTATAAATGTCAAAATTTGTGTCATATAGCTTGGTAAAATTAATTAAGAAGGTCAATGTTTTTCTGGTTATAAAACCAGTTACTAACAAAGTAATTTTGGGGGCTTTGATTATTTGGAAGAATTCCCTTTGCCTCCCAATTAGGAAAGAGATTCAAAATATAACATTTTATGATAATTTGTTCCTGTTTTATTTTTTTTAAGAAATGATTCATCCATTCATTTAAGTAATTATTATTGAGGACAATTTGTGACTGTTTATTTTTATCCAAAAAGCAAATATCTGCTTTTAATTGCTATATATAGACCATTTAGATTTGAGGTAATTATTGATATGTTAAGAGCTTATTTCTACTGTTTTATTAGTATTTTTAATTGTTTTCTGTTTCTTGTTCCTCCATTTATCTTTTCTTGACTTCCTGCAGTATACGTGAACATTTTCTTAGGATTCCATCTTGATTTATTTCTAGTGTATTTGTATAGTTTTCTTTTTTAAGTGGTAATTAATATATTTTTTTACTATATCATTTATTTTATTTTATTTATTTTTTCATATTTTTACATTTTTATTGAGTTTATTGGGGTGACATTGGTTAACAAAATTGCATAGGTTTCAGGTGTACAGTTCTATAATACATCATCTGTATATTGTATTGTGTGTTCACCACCCAAAGTCAAATCTCCTTCTATTACCATTTATCCACCCTTTACTCTCTTCTACCTGTCCCCACTGCCCTTTCCATTGTCTGGGTCTATGCAGGGTTTTGTTTTTTTGTTTTGGGGGTTGGTTTGTTTGTTTGGTTTTTTATTTGTTTGTTTGTTTTTGCTTAATCCCTTCATCTTTTTAACCCAGCCCTGCAACCTTCCTCCCCTCTGACAGCTGTCAGTCTGTTCTCTGTATCTACAAGTCTGTTTCTGTTTATTTTGGTCATTAGATTCCACATATAAGTGAAATCATATGGTATTTGTCTTTCTGTGACTGGCTTATTTTACTTAGCATAATAGTCTTTTTAAAAGCTTTATTGGTTAAAGACTATAGCAGTCTATTTGTTGAGGTGTTTTTCCAAACTGTTTTTGCAAAGACTGCCATATGTAGTCACTGAAGTCTTCATTACTTTAGATTATGTTCAGCTAATATTTTGACATACATTTCTTTGAGTGCCAAGAGTTAAAAAATCAAACAACATCAACAACTTAAGCACACACACACACACACACACACACACACACACACACTTCTCCCAGTCTTTGCAGATTGGCTCTTTGCTGAAGCACGCCTTCAACACTTAGCCAAATTTGCACTTACCCTATGGATCAGGCCAGTGTGTAAGCTTTGGGTCTTCTCTGGTCTTTTCTAAGCATGTGTCTTGCCCTAGGCATGCATGTGCCTTTCTAAATCATCCCATATATATGGTTAGTTTCTTAATCTTTTAATTTCCTAAAGAATCTCCCTCAGTTTTAGCTCCCAAGATTAGGTAGTCTATTGTGTGTTCACCCATTATTTGTTGCCTCAAGTATCTGTGGTTTGTTAGTTTGCTTTGTGGCATTTTTTTAAAAAAAACAAATATCCACCCCTTTTTCAGTCTGCATTCTGAATTGAGTGAGCACCATGTGTCAGTCCTTCATGGGGTCCCCAGACACATTAGAGCAGACATACACAATGGTTTGTGAATAAGTTTTTCTGAACTCACTTGGAAACTAGGGATAAGGATCTCACACTAGGAACATGGGCTGATGACACTTAAAGACTGCTTCCACTTTAGGACTGGTATTGTTCTGGGGAGAGGGCTGTGGTAAGGCAAGTAAAAATGGCACAAAACTTTCCTGTCATTTACAAGTTGCCTTCTTCTTAATTCAGCATTTGCTTCATTGTGTAAACCTTTGACTATTTCCAAGAGTTATGACAACATTGATACTGACAGATTCTTCTTGCTTTGCTATGTTTCTGTGAGGGAAGGAAAGCTGGGATCTGCTGCCTCTTCCACTGTCCTGACATCCTCTGTCATTTTAAACATATCAATTTCAACATCTCCCTGTGTATCCTTATATACCAGAAAATCAAAGTATAAAGAAAATTAAGGATATTTTAAGTATAAAATAAGTATAAAGCAAGAAACAAGTATTCGGGGAGCAGGCCTAGAAGAGGCAAACATCATTTTAATCCATTGGCTAGAAATTAGGCACATGGCCCCACCTAACTGCAGTGGGATTAGGGAAGGTTGGCTATGATATTCCCAGGAGGAAAGGAGAATGAGTTTGGTGAACAAGCCAGTTTCTGCCACAACTACCAAATCGTTCATATCCATTGATAACTAGAATTGTGTCTTTGAAAAAGAGCTATGATATATGAGGCTGGAGCCTTGTTCCTAGGTTAAAATGTCATAGCTAGAAGAATATTTATAGACCATCTATTTCAATCTCCTATGACTCCCAAAAATTGAGAGGATCTGGCCAGAGTCATACTGACTCAATACCAGACCTCAGCCAAGAGCCAGCTGGATTACTCATCTCTTCTCTATACCATTAGCATTCACACATTTTTTACCATTGCCAAGAGTAAGAAATAAAATTTTATCACAATCCAACACATACTTACATATGTTTTATCTGTAAAATTTTACAAAGCAATACTGAGGTTGATAGTGAATGCAGCTATTTGTCAAATCTCTCCAGCTCCCCACTTTTTAGAACACTGCAGAATTGCATTTTCTTTTACTTTCATAGTTACTAATGATCACATGATATGGGTGGTCGAGGATATGTGAGCAAAGTGAAATGGGAAGAGCCAGTGCACAGTTCTCAATGTTCTCTTTTCCCTGATGCTCCAATCGTGGCAGCACAAAGATGAAGCCTCTGTCATCCTGGGTAACCCAATGAGGATAAAGTAAAACATAGCCCCTAGGAAACCTCTGATAGGCAAATGGTGTGAGTGAGAAATAAACTTTTTTTTTTAAGACACTGAGATTTGGAGTATAATCTCAGTGTCTTAAAAAAGCATAACTTAGCCTATGCTGACTGATATAAGTACCTAGCTTTAGTGTAAGCTATGCACTGTGGTATTTGATATCATTATTTTATTTTGTCTTATTTCAATTTTCAGTGCTGGTTGCAGCCTAGTAAATTGATTTCATGACTTGGTAATGGGTTGCAACTTGCAGTTTGTAAACTGTATACAATGCCCACTTGTCCCATAGCTGATCCTCTATCCAAGTTCCTATAGAGCAATGTTAGTGACTCCCATTTTTCTGCAGGATTGTGGTTATGGAGAGGGTGGAGATGCATACTGCACAGCCTGCCCTCCCCGCAGATACAAAAGCAGCTGGGGCCATCATAGATGTCAGATTTGCATTACCTGTGCTGTCATCAATCGTGTCCAGAAGGCCAACTGCACAGCTACCTCTAATGCTGTGTGTGGAGACTGTCTTCCCAGGTGAGTTTGCTGTATGAAACAAAGCTGTTCTGGGCCTTCTCTAGCCCTTGGAGGTCTCTCTTAACCTTATTTCTCAGAACCTAGTTCAAGTATTCTCACTGTCCATATCATGATGAGTTTAAGCTCCCACTAAGGAGAAGCAATGTCTTGCCATAAGGCCCCTATACAGTGCCTAGCACATGGTCAACCACAAATGAGTATTTAACAGCTTTATTATCATGCTGGCATGCTTAGCTCAGGGCCAAGATTCAAGGTAAATCTCACTGTAGACATAAAATAAATTAGAAAGCAGTTGGTGTCAAAACAGTGCTTCCCTCTCTTGTGATACTAGTTCCCCTTTTGGCTATAGGGTGTGGTGACTGGGGGAAGAAGTGAAATATCTGGGACTCTGAGTCAGAATCAGACATAGAGATAGAGAACTCATGAGGGGTGTTGGTGGGTGCTGGCTTCCAGAAGGGCAAGACTCCTGAAAGCTGCCTATGGTCTCAGGAAGGACAAATCCAAAGGCACTGACTGTTTGATCACCTTGCAATTCCTTGTTGCTCTGACCACAGGTTCTACCAAAAGACACGTATTGGAGGCCTACAGGACCAAGAGTGCATCCCATGCACGAAGCAGACCCCAACCTCTGAGGTTCAATGTTTGTATCCAGTTCTCTTTTTTTTCTTTCCCAACCCATTGGGTGACAGTAAAGACTTCTACTACCCCCTCACACTCCTTCTTGTAGGGTAGATTAGCAAGAGAATCAGTTAGATTTGAATACTGGTTTCACAATGTGTTATCTGTGTAACCCTCTGCAAATAAGTCATGACAATCATTGTTTTTCGTACCTTATAGGATGGCTATCTAGGTCTAATAAAATAATTTAGAAAGCAGCTTATGAATTATAACATGTGTATATTTGTGGATGATGACAACCACAGCGATGATGATGATGATGATGATGATGATCTGAGGTTTATAGTAGTTCCTAGTGCTTAGGACTAGTAAAGGCTGAATGAAGTACTGGGATCTAGTATGTGCCTATATCACTATCCATTTATCTGTCCATTTGTCTATCATTTTCATCTATCTACCACCTATATATCTACTTATGTATTCTTTTTAAAGTGTTGGTAACTTTTTAAATCATAAAATATTTCAAATATGTAGAAATATTTAAAATGCAGAAATATTTAAAAATGCTCAGTAACACAACATCCATAAATCTTAACATTTTGCATATTTGCTTCAGAAATTTTTAAAAGAATAAAGACTCCACAGGTTTAAATGACTTTCCTTTTTCATCCTCTCTGAGTTCCATTCTCTTCCTACCTCCCCAGAGGCAACCATTATCATGAAATTGTATGTATCTTGCTGGTAGGCTATGCTACAATAACAAACCTCACAATTTCAGTGACTTAATACAATAAAAGTTTGTTTTTCACTATGCAAAGTCCTTCCTCCATCTTGTGACTATACCATCTAGGTCATGTGGCTTCTAGGTTAATGGGGCATGGAAAGAGATGGAGAAGGCATACTTGCTTTCAACTATTTCAGTCTGCAAGTGACACATATTCTTCTACTTAAAGAGGTACACTAATGGCCTTAGTACAAGAGTGAATGGGAAATGCAGGGAATCATGTGAATAATTTGTGAGCACTATGACTCTCTCATCTCTCTATCCATGTTTTAATACTTGTATTCTTTTGTAACATACCTATATATTTATAGGAAATATATGCTGTTATTTATATTTTATAATGTTTTATATAAATGACATCAAGTTACATACTCTCTTTCTCAAATTTGCTTTCTGCCCTGGATTATTTATATTAATCCTACAGCTCTTTTATTTTAAGTGCTATATAATAATATTGCATCATAGAATTATATCATGATTTATTTATCCTGTACCCTACTGATGAACACTTTAGTTTGTTTCCATTTTTCTAGGTTATGTAACTAGAGGTGACATGGAAAGACCATAGGATATGTGCATCTTCAAATATCTGTACTAATTTATACCATATTAGCAGTATATGCCACTTTCTCTGCTTTGTTCTTGACACTTGCCTGATCTACAAAAGAGTAAAACCATCTTAGCAGCTTTAATTGGAAAAGGCCCTAGGGAGAGAGTGTTGGCCTGAGGAAGTCCAGGCCCGGTGTCAGGGGGACTGTTGACTGCACACACTGACTGACCTCCCCCAATTTCTTGTCTCACAGGTGCCTTCCAGTTGAGCTTAGTGAAGGCAGATGTACCCACAGTGCCCCCTCAGGAGGCCACACTTGTTGTACTGGTGAGCAGTCTGCTCGTGGTGTTTACCCTGGCATTCCTGGGGCTCTTCTTCCTCTACTGCAAGCAGTTCTTCAATAGACATTGCCAGCATGGTAAGTGTAGCTGCTTCATGTGTTACATGAATCAGGAACAAGACTATGATTAGCAGAAAAGAGGAATTTTCTGGGCCTGACAACTAATAGTCCTTCCATACAGTGCTGGAAAACCCCAAGGGTAGGCTGTCTGGGGCTGGCAATAGAAAGCACAGCACTTCAGAGTTGACTGAGGTCAAGCTTGACCATTCATGAGACCTGCTTCACTAAGATACAGGGGTTCATAAAGGAAAAAATATCATGGGAAAACCCTTAAAATAAAATCTAACCCGGCTGATGTGGCTCAGCGGACTGAATGTCATTCCATGCACCAAGAGGCCACCAGTTCGATTCCCAGTCAAGGCACCTGCCTGGGTTGCAAGCTCAATCTCCAGTAGGGGGCATGCAGGGGCAGCCAATCGATGTTTCTCTCTCACATTGATGTTTCTATCTCTCCCTCTCCCTTCCTCTCTCTCTAAAAAATCAATAAAAATATATTTTTTAAAATATCTACAGACCTAGGTTCTAAATCACCATGTAACTTTAGACAAATCATCTAACTTCTTTGGGCCACTTTCTCCCTAATCTTAAAATGATAAATGAAGTTAGATTCGTTGGTTTTTTAAGTTCTTTTTCAATTTTTCATTTTTAATAAGTATAGATTTGGGAACATACCAGGAATGAAGGAAGGCTGGCTGGATTTGAGATATGATTGTAATAAAAGTGGGTGAAGTATTGGGTAACTGTTATTGGTATAGTTATAACCCAAATGTGGGTAACTGAGAGTCTGGTGTCCAGAGGAGTTGGCAAACCTAGACTTTTTTCCCCAGACAATAATGATATCCAAAAAGATCTGGCAGCCCATAGGAAATAGCCATGTGAAATTCCAGATGGAAGGTCATATTTAAATCAAGAGTAACATTGTGATCTGTTTTCAGCACAACTTCAACCATCAGCCAAGAATGGAGGACAGAGTGTCCAGATCACTAAGGGCAAAGATGGGGGAGGTGGGATGGTTGCTAGCCAGGATGAGGCAGAGTATTAAAACTCCAGCCAAGGGTACTGAGGCTCAGTACAGCTGAAGTGTCATCAAGGGAACTGAAAGCTTTGGAGAAATACGAACACAGGCTACTGAATGGTGTTGATTTAGTAAAAAAAAAAGGGGGGGAGGGGGAGATAAAGTTTACAGGATACTGGGGTGCTTAAGACTTCTCCTTTGCCCACTAGATACAGGGCTCAAAGCAATACAACTTTTCTTCTCTCTATTTGTATGAGAAGATCCCTCTTACATAGACCTATGTTGGTCAGTTTGGCTCTAGGGCCTGCCAAATGATCTTTAAAAAGCTTAACAGATGTGTTTGGCTGTACCCCTGGCTTAACTGGAGATTAATCTAACATTTCACGGGGTTCAGGGACACAAGAGGAATGCTGTTGTCCCTTTATAACCTTTATTAAACTCTATTTCCATCTCCTCTACTCTTTGGAAATTGTGGTTCAGGGTAGACCATCCTGTATTTGACTTTGGAGGTTAGTTTCTCAGATAGGAGCTGTTGCCCAGTACTTGGGCATGGGCATGAAACATGGACAATGAAATATTTGGGCCACAGGGCCCAGAAAGATGAGGCACCATCTGAGAGATGCCTGTCTCCCTTTTCTTGACACAGAAAATGGGTAATCTTTCTAAGCTTTTTCTCTGTACTCAACATACTAATATAGTACCCTTCTGTGGAGAAATGAGGGCAGGCAGCTCCCTCAGGGTCTCCATAGGGCAAAGAGGGTTAGATAGTTTTTCCATTGGGGAAGATGTTTATCAGGAGTCACTGATTTACATGTATACTGTGGTTGTATAGGTGAGATTAGCATGTGAATTAGATCCAGTATAAGATGCAATAGGGAGTTGTAGGGACTGTGGCAAACTGAAGAATTCATCTCCTTTCTACAGGGAAATTTACTACTCATCTCCAGTTATTTGTTACCATATGGGAATATTCAATGTTTGAAGATCTCCTGGATTTTCAAGAGAAGCCAAAAATCTGGATTTGTTTATAAAATAGTTTTAAGCTCTGACAATGAGTTCTAATAAAAAATAAAACCACAACCACAATGTGGAGGTCAAGAAAACACACATAGGCTCTCAGTTTGTAATCTGATGTCGAATCAGACTTAGGCATGAAGGATATATTACTTTTCTATCACTGACATAACAAATTACCACAAATTCAATGGCTTAAAAATGACACCCATTTATTATCTCTCTGTTTACATAGATCAGATGTTTTGCAGGCTCAGCTGAATCTCTGCTTAGAGTCTCACAAGGCTGAAATCAAGGTGTAGGGAGGACTGTGTTCCTTTCTGGAAGCTCCAGAGGAGAATCCGTTTTCTTGATCACTCAGGAAAATAGAAGAATTCAGTTCCTTGCATGTATAGGACTGAGATCCCATTGATTTTTTTTTTTTTTTTTTTTTTTTTTTTTTTTTTTTTTTTTTTACTGTCAACTGAAGGCCAGTCCCAGTTTCTAGAGGCCACCCACATTCTCTGGCTTATGCCCCATTCCATTGTCAAAACTAGCAATGATGAATTGAGTCCTTTGATGATTCGTCCTTCTAATACTCTGATTCTTCTGCTCCCTCTTTTACTTTTAAGGACACATGTAATTACTTTGGGGTCATTTGGGTAATCTAGAGCAATCTCCCTATTTTAAGTCCCATGTTCTTAATACTATCTGCAAAGTGCCTTTGCCATATAACATACACACAGGCATAACACCAGAGGGTGAAGATCATGGGATTGGGTGTCAAAATCCTGCTTCCCACAAAGGTTTGCTCTTTCTCTGGAGAAATTGACTCTTCTTTTTATTAAATATATATTTTTTATTGTTATGTCTCCCATTTTCCTCCTGCTTTTCCCCTTCCTCTCTGCCCAGCCCCTCTCCCCTCCACATATCTTTACCATGATATTGTCTATGTCCATGGGCTATGCATATAAGTATAAAAATTATTTGGTTTATCTCTTCCCGACCCCACTCCCCTCTGAGATATGTCAGTCTGTTCAATGCCTCCATGCCTCTGGACTTATTTTGTTTGTCAATTTATTTTGTTCATTAGATTCCACAAATGAGTGAGATTATGTGATATTTGTCTTTCTCGGACTGGCTTATTTCACTTAGCATAATAATCTCCCCTGCTTCACCACCAAGTAGCCTCAATATGATACCCCAACCCTAATGTGTTTCTCAACTGTGTCACCCCAGCCTGGTGCTAGGTGCTTTGGTCCCCAGGAAGAGGAAGGAGAGCGCTAGCTCCCAGATCCTTTTTTATCTTGTACCCAGGACCAGGTGCCCTGCTGAAAGGAGCCCCTTCCTTTGGGTGACCCAGTGGCTTTCTACTTCGAGTTGCAGGAGGTTCGCTGCAGTTTGAGGCTGACGAGGCAGCGGAGGAGGAATCTCTCTTCCCCATGCCACCTGGCCAGGAGACCAGTCCTGAGTCCCCACTGAGTGAAAACATCTTTGAGACCCAGCCACTTAACCCCATCCTGGATGACGACAGCAGCTCAACTCGTGGCTTCCCCACCCAGGAGTCTTTTACCATGGCCTCCTGCGCCTCAGAGAGCCACTCCCAGTGGGTCCACACTCCCATCGAATGCACAGAGCTGGACCTGCAAAAGTTTTCCAGCTCTGCCTCCTATACTGGAGCTGAGACCTTGGGGGGGAACACAGCTGAAAGCTCTGGACAGAGGCTGGAATTCAATGTGCCCTTTGAAGTTCCCAGCCCTTAACTCTACTGAGGTGAGCTGGAAAGATTGAGAAGAAAGACCAGAAATCGAGGACCACCCCAAAGGAATTCTCCTCTTGAATACTCTTCAGTAGGGCTAGCAGTAGAGGAACAGCAAGCTAGGATCATTAATGATGTTAGAGCAACAATGATAATACTAATCTTTTGAGCCAGTCAGATATCACATTTCTAGGCCTTCAAGGAACTGGCTAGGTTGATGTGACACCAGTCTCTCTATGCTGGCCTTTGCAAGGACTCTCAGGGTCCCACTATCTAGTAGTTATTCATTGATCTCCCCTCATGTAAACAAGCACCATGACACAGTAGAAAAATATACAAGCCTTGACATCTGGGAGCCCTATATTTCAAATCTACTTCCATTCATTAATAGCTATGTGAACCTTGTTTAAATCTCTTTACCTCTCTGAGCCTCAGGCCCTTAATCTGTAAAATGTAGGAAGCACTACTCACCTCATATGTTCTGTGTGTCGAATGAAAAATGCATGTGCGAGTGCCTTTTATAGAATTTGATGCATTAGAGATGTTTAAACTATATTAGTTTCCTTTCCCCACCACCCATCACAATCTACACATTCCTTCATAACCACTACATTCACATTTATAACATCCCTTTATGGTAAGCAGGTCAAGGTTTGTTAGGCTTATTTTATAGAGGCAGGAACTGAGACGGAAGCAAAGTGATTTTCTCAAAGTCAGTCACAGAGCAAATCCATGGCAGAACTAAGCTCAAGTCCAGGTTTGGGGGCTCCAATCCAGAGCTTTTCCAACTCTATCAATGCAACTATTTGATGGACAATGTTGCTTTCTCAAAGGCTTAAGTAGCATGAGGCTGGAAGGTGAGTAGATTCTTACTTTTCACCTAACCAGCTACCTTTCACCACCCATTTCCACATTTCTCCAGCTAAGATATTGTCCAAGTCCTTCAATGACATGCTCCTCCCTACATCCTACCTAAGAAAATGTAAATAATATGTGGATGAATGCCAAGATTGCTATCAAAACAGTCAAGTCCAACCTACCTTCCAAGTCCTCCAATCCATGCTTGAGTCCCTTTTATAATATTCCACCAAATTCCTGTGTCATCCTTGCTCACATACTTGCAGTGTCTGTTCCTGGGGCCACACAGACCTCATCTGCTTTCTCTGCCTTGTGATAGCCCTGAAGAAGTCTAAAGATAGCATCTCCTCTCTGGAAAATACCACTTTTGGTTCCTCTAAAGTATGTGAAACTTAGAACTGAACCGAGTTTCATGAGGAATGGTCTCACCAGTGTAGAATAGGATAGAACTATTATCTTCCTAGCTCGGTGATGCATTTCTTCTATTGTATCCTAAACCATAGGCCTAAACCATGTTAGTTATTTTTATTTTTATTTTTGAAGGATGAGGAGAGGAGGGAGCTAGCAAGATTGCACCCACAGTTTTCTAACTAGCTCTGCTCCCTCCCTAGGTCTCTTGGGCTCCTGGCAGCCTTTCCCAGTCATTCTCCCTGGACTCTCCTGCCTTGTTTCTATACCACAGCATCAGCAGGGGCCTGGGATGTGGTGTCCTCAACAGCCAGTACTCTACGGATGGGGTACATACTATCACCTGCCACCAGAGAATTGATTCTTCACCATTTTCCCAAGACTGATCTACAGCATTTCTTGCTTATCTATTCTAGCTAGCCTGGAGAGCTGGATTCCACAGCCATGGGACTACCAAATATGTTCTTAGCTCAGCTTGATTGTAGGAAACGAGAGGGGATGACAATGAATGGGGTAGTTTCACTGTGTGCATTTTCGATCAGGTGGACCTGAAGGAATGGCCTTTCAGTATTCTGTTGATACATCTATACCTAGCACTTTAGGGACGAAATCAAACTCTTCCCGCTTTGGTTTCTCTGCACTGCTCCTCTCCCTAACACACACACACACACACACACACACACACACACACACACACACATCTTGGAAGAGACCTGACACCTTGATATCCCATTCATCTCCTAGACTTTTGTGACAGTGACAGCTCTGGAGCTAGCCCATTTGCCAAGGTCTTCCTCCCACATATAGGTCTCTACCATTCTTTAGTGGGGAGTGAACTCGGTGTCTTTTTCATCTTTACAATGGCAGTTCCTTTTATTTTTATTTCTCTTCAACTCTTGCCTCTTTTGCCCCTTCCTGGTGACTGGTCTTTTAAAGCCTAAGGTTGAGTTTCTGAATCCTCAGGGCCAAATTCAGAGCTGAGAGCTTTGATTTTGGGGGTTACAGTGAAGTTCTTGAGATCTGGGGGTGGGGGGGGGGACACTGAGAACCTAAGGTTCTCAATGAAGCCTGACCCTAGGGCGGCCCAAAGACCATTGGTACTTTCTTGGTTTAGAGAAAAACAATCAATTTATAATCCTTCACCATCAGTTTTACATACTTCTTAGAATGAAATAATGGAACTTTTTTTTCCATGACTGATTTCACAGAAAACCTCAGGGCTCAGATGTAGGCATTATAGATTTTTTAAAGTCTACCTTATGCCTATAATGGAATATTTAGCTGATGTCCACTCCCACAGTGGATCGTATTTGGAAGGAAAACATGCTTAATTAAATGGAGCAACTGTCTCCTTTGTTTGGGAGCAACCTATATAGGCCAGAATGCTGGATGTGACTTAATTTGTAAAAAAAAAAAAATCACTAGAGATAGGAGAATGTTACCCTGGGAGGGGAAGACTGCAATTTACTACATATATGGATGCTGCACTTTACAGTTTGCAATGTGCTTTCACAGCCGTCATTTCATTGGATCTTTACACAGACCCTAAGGTGGGCAAGACAAGGGTTACAATCCACAGTTGACAGGTGAGAGATGAAAAATGACTGGCCTTAAGTTACTTAGTGATGTAGGGGTAAATAGCAAGTCTAGAGGGCTCTCCAAAATCTTGAAATCTTCATTTTCTGGAAGACAGTGTTTTGGAGTAGGAGTATTTTTGGTTTTCTGGCATATCTGTTCCAGAAAACAACTCTCTTTGGAAGGAAAAATGGTGGAGACAAATAAGGTCATTATGCCTGGATGTGAATGAGGTAATGTCCTTTCCCATCATACTAAGCCTATCCTCTCCCTTTCCCACCAACAGATTCCCACCCCACCTTGTAGTCAACCTGGGTGTATATTCTCTGTGAAGTCTGACCCCAGTGGAAAGCTAAGAGACTTTCCATTCAGCACTGACTCTCAAAGGATCAAAAAGAAGGGCTGCAAAGTTAGACAAGATTCTTTCTACTTGTCTATCTCTCTCCTTTTGCCCCTGGAGTATGAAGAGAAAAGACAAAGGCTAGAGCCAGTAGGAGCATTTATCCTGTTTGACCCCTACCCCTCTATATTCCTCAATTCAATTTAAGAGTCTCTGATCTTAGTTTGATGAAGACTTGAGATTTTAACTTTATTTAGAGGTAGGCAAGGGGCAATTATCCCATCTCTAAAGACCTCTTCCAGCTGTTATTTGAGCAAATCTGTCAGTTATAATACTTAAGTTCTTTACTTAAGTTCTAGGAAAGTATATTCATATATTTTGCCTGTTTTAATTAACAGGAAACTGAGGTCCAGACAGGAGTAGTAGCTTACTCAAAGCAGTTCATATTTGGGAAAGGCAGCTTGCCCCACATACCCACCCCCAGAGACAAGTGTGGATCCTATAGCTGATAGTAGAGGCCAAGAAAGGGAAAGTAGAACAGAAACTGCTCTTGATATGGCAGAGGGACAAGCAGGAGTATTGAAGGGCACTGGTTATTTTTCTCCACTGCCTAAATAACCCTTAAAAGATCACTGAGGAGCATAGAAAAACATAGCAAAGAGACTTAGGAGATTGATTAAGATAGTTCATCCCCATTACCAGGAAAAGCAGCTAGCCCCATAGTCAAGTGTTGATGAAGAAGTCTTCCACTGAAACATAGCACATTATGTCATCTTCATCCAGAACGGAAAAGACTTTGCTTGTTTTTTGTTTTTCTTTGTTTGTTTGTTTGCTTGCTTGCTTGCTTTTCTCTCCCTGAAGCTCTTACCTTGTATAACCTATAACGTTTCCTCTGCCTTCTTCTAGATCCCTCTACACTCACTGTACTCCCTCGGTCAGCTGAAAGTTCTTACACATATTTAAAAAACAATGGTCCCACATTGCAGCATAGGGCAGGACAAGCAATTCCCTTGTGTATCTCCTGTGCCTCTACCCTTTATTTGAGGTGCTGTAACTCTCTACCTCCATCAGGGAACAGGGCAGGGATTTGCTCTCTTGGAATCTTACAGAACAATTCTGAGCCAAGGTGACCTTCCCACTGTGGCCTGATTTCTGCAAACTAACTTTCAGCAGTCCCCCAAAGATACTCCATCACCCATTTAGGGGCAGTGAGTAGGGTGAAGAAAGGAGCCCACTTCCTCTTTCTATTTGACATGTTAATTGAATCCCAGTTCTCTCACCACCCCTTTCCATTTGATTCTTTCTGAAGTGTTTTGGCTTTAATATCCCAATACCAGGGAAGAACAAGCTCCATGGAGGCTGTATTCTTTTTATTATTTGGTTGATTTTCTGAAAACTCTATAGCTAGTTCTAGCCCCACAAGTATCTGTTGGTTAATTAAGTACATGAACCATCACAAGGTCCTAGCCCTGGAAAAGGAATGCTCTCTAAGGAAAACCTCTGCTTTTATGGTCATAGTAAATGCATATTTGGGGACAGTCTCTCTATAAATGCTGACTAAGTACCCTTTGGGCAAGAACACTGAGAGAAAATCAAAATGCCCCATTGCACTTGACTGGGGATTAGAAGCAACTAAATTACAAGTGTGTATCAAGCAGCCTGGCCTCACACATGTATTAACAAATATGTATCAGCCAAGGGTTTGGGCCTTGACCTTTAAGTTCTCTGTTTCTTTCTTTCTGGGACACTTTATTCTTATCTCACTGGCTTTAATTAGTCATGTCTACACTTTTTGGAAGGGTAAGAACTGGTATCCAAACAGAAGATGCTTCAGCTTGAGCAGGCCTTAGATGTTCAAAGGTCATAATGTTCCTGGCAATGATTAAAGCCCAAGTCTAACACTGCTGCTCTATGGGAAAAATAGTTATTGTAACACAGTAATAATAACAATAGTATAATGTTAAAATGACACAGTCAGCCCTCCCTTTTCACCACCTGCTCTAGACTTTATAATTTAAAAGCTCTTTTAAACCCATAGTCTCATTTCATCCTCATAAACCCCTGGGGTTATTATATCCCTTTTAAAGAAGAGGAAACTAGCTCACATTAGATACATGGCTTATCAGGCCAGAGGGCAGTCTGGCCCAGGTCTCCTGATTCCTAGCCCAGGGCCTTCTCCACTGCTCAAGGCTTCCCTTAACAACTACATTAGGGTGGTATAGTTATCATAGTGGCACTGGGGGCATCATTGCAGAAACACCAGCAGTCATGTAGCAAAATCCCCCAAAGGAGTGTCCATAAGAATAATCACTACAAAGTTCAGTATGAATCCCACCCAAGACAACAAATTTATTGGCTGGAATACCCAGACCTAAATAGCTTCTTAGCACTGACTTTTGCTGTAGCAATGAAGACACCAATCTTGTATGCTGGGGCTACCTCAGTTCACAGTTGTGTCAGCTACGAGCAAGGTCTTTATGTTATGAATATTGTGTGGCCATCCCAAGCTATACCCAGAATCACTGTGTTTCTAACTTTCTTTTTGAAGTTCAAAAATTGGAGTTGGCAATTGGAATATGGAAATAAAGTTTTATTTGCGTTTTAAAGTATTTTGGGTAGAGGTGAGGTAAAGCATGTATTTCTTCTGTAAAATTGTTGTTTGGGCCCAGCTGGTATGACTCAGTGGTTGAGTGTTGACCCATGCACCAAGAGGTTGCTGGTTCGATTCCCAGTCAGGGCACATGTCCAGGTTGTGGGCCCAATCCCCAGTGGGGGGCATGAAAGAGGCAGCCAATCGATGTTCTCTCTCATCGATGTTTCTATCTCTCCCTCCCTCTCCGTTCCTCTCTCTCTAAAATCAATAAAGAAAAAAATTTAAATAAAATTGCTGTTTGTCCATGGCAAATGTCACACTCAAGTGTTTGCTCTTTGAGAGTGCTTTAAAAGATTTCCTTTCCATTGCTTTCAAAGTGTAGGCATCTTTGTTTCAGTATCTTGCTTTTATGTATCTTTTTTACTTGGGAGTTATTGGTCAGTGGAAACACAAAAGACACTTAACAGAAATGTTTTCAACATACCCCTGAGCCTAGATAATAGTTGAGTTGTCTATATTTGAACCAGCAAAATAAAGTTGTTTTTGTTTATAAGAGAGTGGAAGTGTTTCCTGGGAATGAGTTTGGTTTTTTGGTTCATTATTTTTTTTCCCTCTGTATACCTTGATTTGAATTTTGACAGGGATAAGTCTGGGAGAGCAATTTTCTCCTCTGAGGTTCTCAGACCCAGACTAGGTAAGAGTGTCAATACTGCAGCACTCTTTCCGCAACATACCACACTACTATACTGGGAAGATAATCTCTCCTGCCTCTTAATCCCTGCCTGCCTCACTAACAAGGTCTTTGGTGTTTTACATTGAATGTAGATAAATCTTAATTACTTTTCCCTTGTAAATTGAATATTTATAAAATTTTGTTAAATCTTGAGTCATATGCATGTGTGGCTACTAATAGAGTTGTGTGTTGTTTCTGATGCTCTGGAAATATTTTATATTAGCCAATAAACATAAATACATCAAAATACTGTGTTTAATCCTCTACTTTCAAAGAACCAAGACCCCTCATTTGGCTGGTGTGTCTTTGCTCAGTGAGTACAACAAGGAAACATGTTTCTTGTCAGTGGATAAAACACAAGTAGCGGGATCCAGTGACTTGTCACCCAAGAGATCTGGGCTATATCCAAGCTCTCTTTCTATATTTTTAATTGTTTATAAAATTTATTTTCTCATCTGGGCTACAGATATAATGGAAATTTTTGTGTTCTAAACTACTACCTCTTAAACAGAGTTTCATGACCCTAAGAGGAATGCACACATGTCTTCTGAGGTCTCTAAAATCTCTAGGAATTTGTGCATGTGTGTGTTTTCATTTGGATCATAATAGTCTTAAAAATATAAGCATATTCTGTCTATACCATCTATATAATTAACTGTTAAGAGTTCTTTCTTGCCATTTCAGAGTCTGTGTTTCTGTTTACAATATCATTGGATTCAAGGAACCACCTAAAGAGATACTATTTAACTTTGAATGTTGTGTTTTACTATAGTCTCATTTAAGAGCTAGTAAAATCAAGTTTCCTAATATTATGTGATACTGACAACAACACATGTTGGCAAGGATGTGGAGAAATGGGAACACTCCTACTTTACTGGTGGGACTGTAAAATAGTTCACCCAGTTTTAAAAACAGTCTTACAGTTCCTCTAAAGTTAAAGTTAGAGTTACTATATGATCTAGTAATTCCACTCCTAAGTATATACCCAAGATAATTAAAAATATATGCCCAATGCAACACTTTTATACAAATATTAATAGAAACATAAAGTGGAAACACAAATATCTATCAATTGATAGACAAATAAATTGCTCTATATACATAAAATGAAATACTATTCAGTAATAAAAAAGATTGAACTGACACAAGGTATGTCAAAGATGAACCTCAAAGAATGCTAAGTAAAAAAGTCAGATACATAAGCCCACATGTTACATGATTCCATTTATATAAAATGTCCATAATGACAAGCTAATAGACACAGAAGGTAGATTAGTGATTGTCTGGGGCTGAAGGAGAGAAAATGGATTGAATGTAAATAAGCATGAGGAATCTTATTTGGGGATGAAAATGTTTAAAAAATTGAGTTACGACAATGGCTCCAGCACTCTGTAAAGTAAATAAAAATTATTTAAATGTACACTTTAAATGGATAAATTTTGTAATATGTAAAACATTGCCCAATAAAGCTGTTTAAAACAAATAAAAAACTATGATCACTGATCTCTGAGTAGACTGGTAATGGTTTACCAATTTGATTACTTTCTGAACACCTGCTTTGCCAGAAACAATCTCAATCTCCCTCTCCCCTCCCCACACCACCCAGTTTACTTAATTCAAGATGAAAGAAAGATATAATTTGTTTCCTATCCAGTTCTCTTCATTTTGAGATCTCTATATAACTTCAGAGAAAGAGAGAAAGAATGTATCTAGAAGGAACTTAGAGAACGAAGACTTAGAAGGTGTCACTCAGACCAAAGAAGGAAGAACAAAGAAAGTCACTACAACTTCAAGGGTAAGTAAAAAAAAGAGATATTGGGAAATACAATCACAGGCTGCGGAGGAGTTCATTGAAGAGGGGCCACCACAGAATGGGGGAGAAGTAACTAAGAATTATCTGGCAGTAAGAGGCTGGGGCTTGTGGTCAATCTATTATGCCTCTGTCAGAAAAACAAAAAACAAAAAAAATTTTTGCCCAACCAAGCTTCCCATTCTTACTCAAAAATTTTTGAATTTAGGACAGCAGGGGAGATTTAACCTTCTAATTTATGGATGGTGATAAAGTCACAGGGAAGGTTAGCACATGCGTAGTCCTTGTCTGTTTCAAAGTCCTTATGCCAGTCAAAGGGCAATAAACTCGGTACCCAGAAACACATGGGGAAACCAGAGCTCTGTGAACAGATGAATTAAAATAACAAATAAGTCATCAAACTTTCAGACAGGGGATTCTTTTGGACTAGGAATTATTGCATATTTCTGGGCTGGTATGAAGCTCTTTCACTTAATGTTCACATGACTGACGAGTTTCTGTGCACCAAGTAGTTAGCCTTTTAAGGCCTTAGAAACCCTATGTGTGCCTGTGTGTTGGTGGTTCAGATGCTGCCTACCTAGACAAAATGGATCCCCAGTGAGGTCAGCTGCCCAGTCACAGGACTATCATCCCTAAAGCCTTTTATCTTGTGGGTTCTAGTACCAGCAAATTCCCTTTAACATCTCTTTCCTAAGTTATAGTTCAGTGAAAAAGAAGAGGAAAGCATGATTAATATTTAGTGGTTATCTTTTATGTGCTTTCTTACTTTCATATTTTGTCTCATTCTATCCTTGGTGCTATGTGCTATCTAGGTGGTATATGATGTTCCTAGGTGGTAGTGCTCACTATATCCTTCATTTTACCAAAGAAGGAACTGAAGCTTGGATAGATTTAATGATTTTTCCCATGGTTATAAAACAGTAAATGATGTGCTACAATTCTATCCCAGGTTTGTCTGACTCTGAGGCATAAGCACTTCCCTCTATGCCACAGCTGCCTCCCTAAGACAGACCTTAGGAAAGAGGATCCTACTTACCCACTAAATTCCTCTTGTTACCAACCTGGAAGGCTACATCTGAGAGTCTCCCTAGCAGTTTCTAAGTATCACATAGTAGTATAAAATTACTATCATCTCATGATATAATAATCATTCCCATATAATCAGAAAAACCACATTGATAGCTACCTCCTTGGCAACAATGGTATCATTGAAAGAGCACATTGAATATCTGAGTTCTTATTTTACCTCCATCATTCATTAGCTGGAGTAAAACCTTTCTCCTTTTTCTTGACCTCAGTTTCCCCCCTGGTGCACAAAGGAGATTGAACTCAGTGATCTCTAAGAGCCTTCCAACACTGATGTGCAGTAACCATACAAGATATGGCTTTATTGTGGACTCACTCTTGATAGCAGCAGATCTCAAAGAAGAGAAAGGACAGAGAAGATAACGTGAAATGGTGACTAGAACACAACTGAGTGAATACCAAAGGCTTGATTAATTGTTTAACTTATGGATTAATGTTTTCCACCCCTTTTGGAACCAGCTCTTTTTAATCCCCTAGCAGTTTAACTAAATTTTGACTAAATGTGCCAATAGGAATTATTTTCAACTGCATCTGAGAAAGTAAGTTCATAAGTAGGAACAAAAAGGAAACATAGGTCACAGTGTACTTTTCTGCTCATTTAAGTGTTGTCTATAAAACCAGATCTATTGGTTAAAGTAGTAAATCACTAACAATATTAAACAATATTACATTATACTGAACAATGCATATAGATAAAGATTAAGAGACCTGGGCTTGCCTGGCTGGTGTGGTTGAGCATCAGCCTATGCACCAAGAGGTCCCCGGTTCAATTCCTGGTCAGGACACATGCCCATGTTGTGGGCCAAATCCCCAGTGGGGAGCATGCAGGAGGCGGCCAATTGATGTTCTCTCTCATCGATGTTTCTATCTCTCCTTCTTCCTTCTTCTCTCTCTAAAATCAATTTAAAAAATTTTTTTAAAAGACCTGGGCTTGATTAAAACTCTTTCTCCATGAAGCCATAGTTGTCGACAATCACTGATTAATCTCTTTTTGATTCTACTTCCACATTGTCTTATATGGTATGTGTTTCTTATTCACATTAGTTGAACCTTCCTACTTCAGTAAAAATTCCTATAGCAGTGATTCTTAACCTTGGCTTTATACTTGAATTACCTGAGGTGTTATAAAAACACTGATGCATAGACCTCATCCTTAGAGATTTTGACTTAATTGTTCTAGAGTACAGCCTGAACATAGGATTTTTAAAATCTCTCCAAGTAATACTAATGAGTAGCCAAGATTGAGAACCTCTTCTATGTAGAAAAATTATCCTAATAATCGCTTTCCTTGTAGTCATGGGTAATCTATTTACTCTGCTAAAAGGCTGTTTTGAAAACCCTAACTTCCTGTTTCCTGCTTCTCCATCTGTAGGCAGAAGACAAGAGAGGAGCCTCCATAAGACTTGGTTTTCCTTCTCTTAAACTTAACTCTTTGCCCTTTGAGGTTGAAATTGGTGTTCCTCCTAATCTGTATTAAATGATCTCCTACTAGTCATCCCAATTACAGATTTAGGTATAAAATTATTCTCAGATATACTTCAAATATGCTTCCTGGGTAGAGTCTGCAGGCTGTGAAATCAAGCCACATCCTTAGGAAAAACACAGGCTTAAGGTCCTAGATCGAAGAGGAATAGATGCATTTCTCTGCCCCTCACATTCTCTGTCCCTGAAGCATACACATATAAAATGTGAAGACCCTGAATTGTGGAGAGAAGAATGTAGACCATCTAGAGGTTACATAACCTGATGAACAATACAGCAGTGAGTTCTTTGGGTTTTCTTCTTACTGCATATATCTCAGCTTGGGTGAGAGAAAAGCCAGAAAAACAGGAAGACCAATGAGCACAGACCAACAAAGCTCCCCCCCCAAGAGCCTGTTACCTCCAGCCAAATGACAAAGAAAGAGGCAGCCTAGCAAGACAGAAACCTTCTATATAATAACTTTCTTAATCATGGAAATCACTGTCCCATACCCATTCTTATCAGTAAAGACAGTATGGGGAGCCAAGACTTCTGCCTTTACAACCTGCTGTAATTAGGCCAGGGTGGTATCAAAGAACATCAAATGGGGACTGGGGACTTTTATCACTGCCTTGTGATAATAATAACTACTCCATGGTATAAGTAGAGGCCTAGTAAAGGGGCACTGGAATTCCACCCTTACCCAATGATAACAAGGCACCCCTTTCATTCCCCTGCTATCATCAGTAGAGGATGAGTGAGAAATCAGAACATTCACTACCATCCTTAAGTAACAAGGCATCTTCCCAGTGGAGGCTGCATGGGGATCAGTGAGATGGTGCCACTCCTCCCAGCTAGGGTGGTGTCATCAGAAGCCTAGTGAAGAGCTGAAAAGTCCACCTCTGATCAACAATAAGGAAACACTACTTAACTAAGGTGTCAAAGAAGGCTGAGTGGAAGACCAGAATTTCTACTCTATACCTGTCAGTAATGAAAGAACAACTCTACTTCTCTCATTGCTGTGATGTCAGAGGCCTGATGAATAGAATATATTTAAAATATCCAGGGTCTCATAATATAATACACAGATTGTCCCAATATAACAAAAATATTCATAACAAGAACCAGGAAATTCTCAACTTAAATGCCAAAAGACAACTGATGTCTAAGAGATGTCACAGATGTTGGCATTATCTCTCAAGTGTTTTAAAACAGCCATCATAAAAAAGGGTTCAATGAAAAACTATGAACTTGCTTGAAAGAATAAAAACATACAGAGCCTCAAGAAATAAATCAAAGGACCAAATAAAACTTGTAGAATTAAAAATACAATATTTGTATTAATTCAATGGACTCAAGATTGCAATAAAGAAAACAAATACCACATGATCTCAATTATTTGTGGAATATAATGAACAAAAAAAAGCTGATGAACAAAACAGACCCAGAGACATAGAAAGAAGTATGGTTCATACTGACAAACCTCAGAGGAGGGGGGGCGGGGGGATGGATGAGATAAACCAAAGAACTTATATATGCATGTATGCATAACCAATGGACATAGACAACAGTGCTTGGGGAGGGCGTTGGGAGGAGAGTGTCTGGGGAAAAAGGAGAAACATCTGTAACAAAAATAAATAAATTAATTAGAAAAATAATAAAAATTTGAAAATAAAAAAGAAAGAAAAAAAACAGAAAAGCTTAGTGAACTTGAAAATACAGCAATATTAGTTAACCAACTAAAACAACAGAAAAAAATGAAATGAAAAACAAAACCAGATGCTGGCTATAAACAAGTAAAATTTAAAATTAAAAGCACAATATCACTTGCATTAGCAAACCCCAAAAGGAAATGCTTAGGTGTATAAATCTAACACAATATATAGAAGATCTATATAAGGAAAGCCGCAAAACTCTGATGAGAGAAATCAAAGAACTCAATAAATGGACAGATACTCCATGTGCATGTGTAGGAAAACTATATTGTCATGATGTCAATTCTTCCCGGTTTGATCTGTAGATTCAATGCAATCTTAAACAAAATCTCAGAAAAATATGTTGTGGATATTAAGCTGATTCTAAAGTATATATAGAAAAGCAAAAACACAGAATAACTAACACAATATTGAAGGAGAAGAATGAAGTTGAAGGACTGATACTACCTCACTTCCAAACTTACCATGAAGCTGAAGCAATCAAGGCAGTGTGGTATAGGTGAAAGAATAGCCCAAAAGATCTATCGGAAAAAATAAAAATCCCACAAATATATCCACTCAAATATAGTCAACTGGTATTTGCCAAGGGAGCAAAGGCAATAAAATGGAGCAAAGAAAGTCTTTTCAACAAATGGTGCTGGACAACTGAACATCCACATGCAAAAAATAAATGTACACACATTACACTTTTCACAAAAATAAACCCAAAATATATTACAGGACAAAATCTAAATTGCAAAACTATAAAACTATAAGATAACATAGGAGAAAATACAGATAACTTTGGGTTTGGCAATGACTTATAGATACAACAAAGGCACAGGCCATGAAAGCAAGAATTGATAAGCTAAACTCTTGTTACCTGCAAAAGACACTGACAACAGAATGAAAAGACAAGCCACAGACCAGCTGGTGCAGCTCAGTGGATTGAGTGTGGTCCCATGGACTGAGAGGTCTGGGTTTGATTCCCAGTCAGGGCACAAGGCCAGGTTGCAGGCTCTATCCCCAGTAGGGGGCGTGCAGCAGGCAGCTGATTGATGTTTCTCACATTGATATTTATATCTCTCTCTCCCTTCCTCTCTCTCTAAAAAAAATCAATAAAAACATATTTTAAAAAAAAAACAAAAACAAAGAAAAGACAAGCCACAGACAGAAATAGTTGCAAAATACATATCCGAGACATGACTATTATCCAAAATATAGAAATAACTTTTAAAACTTAAGAATAAGAAAACAAACTGATTTTAAAAATGAGCTGAATACCTTAACAGACATTTCACTGAATAGATATTCAGATGGCAAATAAGCTTATGAAAAGATGCTCCACATCATATGTCATCAGGAAAATGCAAATTAAAACAACGAGATATTATTACACACTTATTAAAATGGCAAAAATGAATAACACTGACAACACCAAATGCTAATGAAGATGTGGAGCAACAGGAACTCTCATTCACTCAGTCATAGCTCTGCTCTTAATTGTGTGTGTTTGTGCTTGTGTCTCTCCGTTTCCATCATCTTCTATCACATGTATAGATATTGATGTAATTACCACATCAGGATACTTAATTGTTGAAGGAAATGTCTTGGTAGTAACCTTCATATTTATATCCTCCTAATATTTTATATTTAGATTTGTGCTATATAATGCATTGTTATTTTTATTATCTTTATTGTTGACAGTATTTCAGATGTCACCCCATTTTTCCCCCATTGCCCCTCTCCACGTGGCTCCAGTCCATCACCACCCTATTGTCTGTGTCCATGGATTATGCATATATGCATATAAGTTTTTTGGTTAATATCTTCCTGCCCCCACTGCTCCCCTTCCCTCTGAAATTTGTTAGTCTGTTTAATGTTTCCCTGCCATTGGTTCAATTTTATTCATCAGTTTATTTTGTTCATTAGATTCCACAAATAAGTGAGATCATGTGATATTTGTCTTTTCTGGACTGGCTTATTTTGCTTAGCATAATAATATCTAGGTCTTCCCATGCTGTCTCAAAGGGTAAGAGATCTTTCTTTTTAATAGCTGCATAATATTGTGTTGTGTAAATGTACCACAGCATTATTATCCGCTCATCAGCTGATGGGCATTTGGGCTGTTTCCAGATCTTAGCTATAGTAAATAACACTGCTATGGACATAGGGGTGCATGTATTCTTTCTGGTTGGTGTTTTGGGATATATTATGATATATTATACAGATATATATTAATATATAAATAGACCATAGATATATTCCTAGAAGTGGGATCACTGGTTCAAGTGGCAGTTTCCTTGTAAATATTTGAGGAAACTCCACACTTTTTCCCATAATGGCTGCACCAGTCTGAATTGCCACCAGCGGTATACTAGGGTTCCTTTTCTCCACATTCTCACCAGCACTTGTTTGTTGATTTATTGATGGTATTAATTCTGGCAGGTTTGAGGTGGTACCTCATTGTCATTTTAACTTGTATCTCTGGGAAGATTAGTGACGTTGTGCACTTTTTGCATATGTCTCTTGGTCATTTGTATGTCCTCTTTGGAGAAGGATCTATTCAGGTCCTCCAACCTTTTTTTTTTTTAAATATGTTTTTTTATTGATTTTTTAGAGAGAGAGGAAGGGACAGAGAGAAACATCAAAGTGAGAGAGAAACATCAATCGACTGCCTCATACACGCTTCCTACTGGAGATTGAGCCTGCAACTGGGGCATGTGCCCTGATCGGGAATCGAGTCAGGACCTCTTAGTCCATGGGACAATGCTCAGTCCACTGAGCCACACGGGCAGGAGCTTCTGACCATTTTAATTGGATTGTTTGTCTTCCTTTGTTGAATTGTTTGAGTACTTCATCTATTTGGAAAATTAAATCCTTATCGGATGTATCATTGGCAACGATGTTCTCCCGTGCAGTGGGTTCCCTTTTCATTTTGATGCTGGTTGCTTTTGCTGTGTAAAAACTTTTTAGTGTGATGTAGTCCCATTTGTTTATTTTTTTCGTTTGTTTCTCTTGCCCTAGGTGATGTATTCTTGAAAATTCTGCTACATGAGATATCTAAGATTTTGCTACCTATGTTTTCTTCTAGGATTTTTATGGTTTCACGACTTACATTTAAGTCTTTTATCCATTTTGAGTTTATTCTTGTGTATGGTGTAAGTTGGTGGTCTACTTTCATTTTTTGCACCATTTATTGAATAGACTGTTTTTACTCCATTGCATGCCCTTGCCTCCTTTGTCAAATATTAATTGAGCATGATGGCTTGGGTAAATTTCTCGGTTCTCTCTTCTGTTCCTTTGATCTATATACCTGTTCTTGTGCCAGTACCAGGCTATTTTGATTACAATGGCTTTTTAGTATAACTTGATATCTGGTATTGTGATCCTTCCAACTTTGTTCTTCTTTCTCAAGATTGCTGCAGCTATTTGGGATCATTTTTATTCCATATAAATTTTGCCATTGGTTCAATTTTATTCATCAGCTTTTTTTGTTCATTATATTCCACAAATAAGTGAGATCATGTGGTATTTGTCTTTCTCTGATTGGCTTCTTTTGCTTAGCATAACATTCTCCAGGTCCTTCCATGTTGTTTCAAATGATACAAGACCTTTCTTTCTTAAAGCTGCATAGTGTTCCATTGTGTATATGTACCACAGCTTTTTTATCCACTCATCTATTCATGGACACTTGGGCTGTTTCCAGATCTTAGCAATCGTAAATAGTGCTGCTATGAACATAGGGATACATATATTCTTTCTGATTGGTGTTTCAGGCTTCTTAAGATATATTCCTAGAAGTGGGATCACTGGGTCAAATGGCAGATCAATTTTTAATTTTTTGAGGAAAACCATACTGTTTTGCCGAGGTCCAGCCTCAGCAGTCCAGGGTTTCCCAAAGGTGTGGATGGCGTCAGCGAGAGAGAGACGCGTGAGTCAGAAGTCTTAACCACCTCTGCTGCTCAAGGCTAGCAGAATTTTTATTTTTGTATCTGCAGGTTATATAGCAATTTCCTTCTTATTGTTTCCCCTAAACCTTTTAGGCAAATAACTACAGACATTCTTTTGTCGTTTACCCAACTCTTAGGTATATTACATGTTAATTGCCAACTATTTTTATCCTTTGCCCAGACATCTTCTTAGGTATATTACATGTTAATTGCCAAATATTTTTATCCTCTATTTCAGTCTCTGTCAATTCCTCTCAGACTCCTGACCTTTCCTCTTATCTAAGATCCTTCCAAGCTTCCACATTCCTATCCTAAATCTTTATTACTTTCTTGCTTTTTCTTCTTGCAATCTTTTCTACCATCTACATCATTAATCATCTACATGTTACTTCTATAATGATTCCTAACAGACAGCTAACAGATAGAGAAAGCAAAGATTAGTCTCCTTCAGTTGCCATCCTGCACTTTTATTTTCCCATTACTTTATATCTTCAGTCACTGTTCTTCGTGATTCCTGCCAGGCAGTGAATTCACTTCTCCAGGGACTATGTTAAACCATGGAGGTCTTTGTATCTCCAGGGACTATGTCAAACCATGGAGACCTTCATAACTCCAGGGACTATGTCAAACTGTGGAGCTCACCCGTGACTATGTCAAATCCTGGTGGTCGCTGTTCCAGTGACACCGCTCCCAACACTGTTTTCCATAGTGGCTGCACCAGTCTGCATTCCCACCAGCAGTGTACTTGAGTCTCCTTTTCTCCACACCCTCGCCAGCACTTGTTTGATGATTTGTTGATGGCAGCCATTCTGACAGGTGTGAGGTGATACCTCATAGTTGTTTTAATTTGCATCTCTCTGATGATTAGTGACATTGAGCATCTTTTCATTTGTCTCTAGATCATTTGTATATCCTGTTTGAGAGGTGTCTATTTAGGTCCTCTGCCCATTTTTTAATTGGGTTCTTTGTCTTCCTTTTCTTGAGTTGTATGAGTACTCTATATATTCTCTAACTCTTGCTCATTTTCTTCTTCTTCTGGAACTCTTATGATGCAGATGTTGTTACGTTTCATATTATCCCACAGTTCTCTTAGACTGTCTTCTTGTTTTATAATTGTTTTTTTCTTTTTGATTGTCTGATTGGGAGATTTTTTTCTACCCTGGCTTCTAATTCACTGATCCGATCCTCGGCCTCCTCTACTCTGCTGGTTATTCCTTCCAATGTGTTCTTTATTTCTGCTATGTCATTCTTCGTTTCCAATTGGTTGGTTTTCAATGCTTCTATATCTTTACTCATGCTGTTGAGCTTCCTCATGATTATTACTTTGAACTCTCCCTCTGATATCTTGCTCAATTATCTTTCATTTATTTCATCTTCTGTCAAGTTATCTTGTTCTTTCACTTGGGATTTGTTTCACCATTTTGGCTGTCTCAGTGGGTTTTGAAGCCTGCCCAATTTTTCTTGTGTGTGTTGGTGTTCCGCTGGTTGTGGCTCCCTCTACTGGATTTGGATGAGTGTGGGAAGACCCTCATTAAACACCACTGTCAAGTCTTACTTTCCTGGGTAGATTTGCAAGCCCAGGAAAGGTGCAGTTATCCTCTAGCTTTTTGCCTGGAGGCTATTAGTCTCAGTTACTTGATGAGCCTTGGGTTGTAGCCCTTGACTGAATGAAAAAAATTCCTCAGGTGTTCAGGGTAAGAGGATTTCCGGCAGGGGGGCAGATGCTTGCTGGCTGTTAATGAGCCTCAATTTGCATTTCTCTTTCCTGGCCACGTGGTGTTAAATTCCTGAGGGAAAGGCTGTTGCTTCTTCTTGAGGCTCTGGGAGGGAGCTCTTTGAGTAATATGGCTACTGTCCTGTGAGGGAGTGATTCAGCAGAAAACTCCCATTGCCATCCCAGCTCTCCAAGCTCCAGAGTCTCGTCACACAGTTCCAGTCCAGTCTGCCCTCCCTCTGCTGGAGCCCAAGGTAAGTGGCTGTAGCTAATTTGGTGCTCTGTGGTGGCCCTCTGCACTGTGGAGCTGACTTGGGATTTTAACCCAGAGGGAGCTACTCACAGCTAAAACAGCTGCTATCCATGAGCTCCCAGCCCTCACTCTCACTCCTCCACAGTTCCTACCAGGCTCTATTTAGTGTCCTCTTTCTGACTGTGGTTATACAGGTCCTCTCCAGCTGCTTTTCTGTTGGTTTTCCCCAACGATTTGTCTTTATTTTAGTTGTAATTACAGTTTGGTCCTGGGAGATGGTCTGTGTAGCTTCTATTCACTCTGCCGCCATTTTGGAATCTGGTTTTCTGATTCTTTCTGATTGAGTTTTGAAAGATTGAATGTTTGTAGTAATTTGTCCAATTCTCCAAGGTTGTCAAATTTGTTAGCATATAGTTGTTCATAGTGTATTTTTACAATACTCTGTATTTCTGTGGTGTCAGTTGTTAATTCACCTCTTTAATTTCTTTTTTAAATTTTTTTCTTTATTGATTTTTAGAGAGAGAGGACGGGAGAAGGAGAGAGAGATAGAAACATCAATGAGAGAGAACACCAATTGGCCACCTCCTGCATGCCCCCCACTGAGGATCAGGCCCACAATTGGGGAATGAGCCATGACAGGGAATCAAACTGGCAACCTCTTGGTGCATGGGTTGATACTCAACCACTGAGCCACACTGGCTGGGCCACCTCTTTCATTTCTAATTATATTTATTTGAGTCCTCTCTTTTTGTTTATTGATGAGTCTGGCTAAAGGTTCATCAATCTTGCTTATCTTTTCAGAGAATCAGGTCTTGGTTTCATTGATCTTTTGTATTGTCTTTTTAGTCTCTGTGTCATTTATTTCTGCTCTGATTTCATTATGTCTTTCCTTCTACTTCCTCTGGGATTTTCTTGTTGTTCTCTTTCTAATTATTTTAGTTGTAGGGTTAGATAATTTATTAGACTTTTTTCTTATTTCTTGAGGTAGGCCTGTTATGCTATGAACTTCCCTTTCAGTACTGCTTTTGCTGTGTCCCACAGATTTTGTGTTGTTGTGTGTTCATTTTCATTTGTTTCCTGGAAGTTTTTTTTTTTAATTTATTCCTTGATTTTAGTGGTAATACATTCATTGTTTAATAACATGCTATTTAAGTTCCATATGTTTGAATTTTTTTTGAGCATTTTTATTGTAATTGATTTCCAGTTTCACGCTATTATGATCCAAGAAGATGCTTGATATGGTTTCAATCTTCTTGAACTAGTAGAGACTTATTTTGTATTGCAGCATGTGGTCTATCTTTAGGAATGTCCCATGTGCACTTGAGCAGAATGTATATTCTGCAGCCTTGTGGTAAAATATTCTGTAAATGTCAATGAAATCCATCTGATGTAATATGTCATTTAAGGTTGCTGTTTCCTTGTTTTGTTTTGTTTTGTTTTGTTTTGTTTTGTTTTGTTTTGTTGTTTTTTTTTGTCTGGAAGATCTATCCAGTGAGGTCAGTGGGGTGTTAAAATCCTCTACTATGATGGTAATGCTGTTGGTCTCCCCCTTAAAGTCCTCCAAGAGCTTTTGTATATATTGAGGTGCTCCTATATTAGGTGCATATATGTATACCAAGGTTATATCCTCTTGTTGTATTCATCCTTTTAGTATTATGTTAGTGGCCTTCTTTGTTTCTCATTATAACCTTTGCTTTGAAGTCTATTTTGTCAGATATAAGTATTGCTACCCCTAGTTTTTGTTTTGTTTTTTTAATTTCATTTGCATGGAAAATATTTCCCATGGAAAATATTTTCACTTTCATCCTGTGTGAGTCTTCTTTTTTGAGGTGGGTCTCTTGTAGACAGTATATATATGGATTATATTTTTTTATCCATTCTTCTACCCTATGTCTTTTGATTGAAGCATTTAATCATTTACATTTAAGGTTATTATTGATAGGTACTTATTTATTGCCATTTTTACTCTTTATGTTTATGTTCCTCTCTCTCTCTATTTCTTCTTCTTCTTACAGCAGTCCCTTTAAAATTTCTTGCATTGCAAGTTTGCTGGCAATAAACTGCGGAACCCTTTTTAGTCTAGGAAGTTCTTTATTTCACCTTCAATTTTGAATAATAGAGTAGTCTCGGTTTTAGATCCTTCCTTTCATTACTTTAAATACTTCATGCCATTCCCTTCTGGCCAGTAATTTTTCTATTGAGAAATCAGCTGACATCATTATGGAAGCTCCCCTGTAGGTTACTGTCTCTCTCTTGCTGCTCTTAATATTATCTCTTTGTCTTTAACATTTGCCATTTTAATTGTGATGTGTCTTGGAGTGGGTCTCTTTGGGTTCATCTTGATTAGTACCCTCTATACTTCCTAAACTTGTGTGACTTTTTCCTTCACCATCTTAGGAAAGTTTTCTGTCATTATTTCTTCAAACAGGTTCTCTATCCTTTGCTCACTTTCCTTTCCCCCTAGTACCCCATAATGCTGTTGTTGTGTTTCACGTTGTCCCAAAGTACCCTTAAACTGTCCTCATGCCTTTTAAGTATTTTTCTTTTTGCTGCTTTCAGTGACTGTTTTTTTTCCTAACTTTTCTTCTAATTCACTTATTCTATCCTCTGTTTCATCTAGCCTGCTTTTAATTCCTTCCAGTATATTCATTATGTCAGATAAAGTATTCTTCATTTCTGAGTGGTTCTTATTTATAACATCTATATCTTTTTCATGCTGATGTAGCTTTCACTAAGTTCCTTGTAGTTCCCATTAAGTTTCTTGTAGTTCTCACTAAATTCCTTGAGCATCTTTATAACCATTACTCTGAAATTTATGTCCAATAACATGCTTTCTTCCATCTCATTTAGTTTTTCTGGCAATTCCTCCTTTTCTTTAATTTGAGGGTTGTTTCTTGTCTCCTCATTTTTGTTGTCTCTTTGTGTTTGTATATAGGTATTAGATACTTTCTATGACTCCCAGTCTTCATGGGGTGGGCTTTTGTAATGAATGTCCTTTGGGATCTAGTGTTATGTTTTTCTAGTACTACTGATTTGCATGCTGTAGGTGTGACCCTTTTGTGAGTTACTTGGGCTCTCCTGTTGTAATTGGATCTTGATTATTGTTGTCCCATTTGTGGATGGTCTCTCCTCTCAGGCTGGCTAACTGTAAGGCTCAGCCATTACCATGTCATTTGTGCTTTTGTACAGGTGCTGACAGAGAAAAACAAAGCAAAACAAACAGGTACACGAAAAAGATCTCAACAACAAAAGTGAAAACAACCACAACAGAAAAGAGAATTAAGAAAGAGAAAAGAGAACATGAATAATAAACAAAAAAGAATGAGAGAAAGATAATATTGCTAATAGTAAGATTTTTTTTAAAGGGTACTGGAAGAGAAAGGGGAAAGAAAATATATTCTGAAAGGAAAGAAGGGAGAGCAAAAAATAAGAGTAGAGAGTATGAAAAAGAAAACAGTAAGCAAAAAAAGCAAGAAGACAGGGAAAGAAAGAAAAACTAGTTATGTAAAGTAAACAGAAGAAAGAAAATAGTAAAGCAAATGACCATGTAGCTGTGAGAAAGAAAGACCTCTTACTCTTTGAGACAACACGGAGGGACCTGGCTAGTATTATGCTAAGTGAAATAAGCCAATCAGAGAAAAATAAATATCACAGGATCTCACTTATTTGTGGAATATAATGAACAAAATAAGCTGATGAACAAAATAGACCCAGAAACATAGAAGCAGGGTTCAGACTGACAAACTTCAGAGAGAAGAGGAGTGGGGGTGGGAAGAAATAAACCAAAGAACTTATATACATATAGGCATAACCAATGGACACAGACAACAGTGCAGTGAAGGTGAGGAGTGGAAACAGGGAGGAGGATGTCAATGGGGGGGCGAAAAGGAAGGACATCTGTAATACTTTCAATAATAAAGATAAAGTAAAAAAAAAAAAAAAAAAGAAAAAACAAGCAACTCATTAAATTCAAGTTTTCCTCAATGAGATTAACAGCCAATTTCTCATTAAATGTCCATTGGAGTCAAAAGATGGTGTGATAACATATTTACAGTGCTTAAAAAAAATAAATGTCAACCAAGAATTTCATATCAGGCAAAACTAACCTTTTGAAAATGAAGGGAATAGGAAGGCATTTCCAGAAGAACACAAGCAGAGAATGCTAGTTGCTAGTAGATCCATTCTTCAAGAAACACTAAAAGGATTCTTTAGAACTGAAATAAAAGAATAATAGACCATAACAAGAAGCCATACTAAGAAATAAAAACATTGATAAATATAATTACGTAATTTAAAAATAAGTATATTGTAGTTTTAGTTTTTAACTCTTGTGTTTATTTTTACATGAGTTGAAAAACAAGTAAATAAAACAGTAAAATAAATCTATGTCAGTGGGAAGTAATGTGTAATGAGTATATGTGTAACAATAACAATGAGAAGGAAGATGGAACAGAATATTTGTATATATTTTATATATTATTGAAGTTAACTTGGTATTAATTCATATTAACTTGTTATAAATTTAAAATGCTAATAAAAATCTCAAGGTTATTTATTAGTAAAATGACTAAAAATGTAAAGAAATGACTTCAAATGGTACATTATCAAAAAAATCAAAAAACACAAAACTATAACAGATAATTTAGAAACAAAAAAGGCGTACAGTATCCAGATAAAATAGAAATGTGACAAAATAAAGTCTCTTAATAGTTACTGCCAATGTAAATGGATTAAACTCTCAAAAGTCAAAGGTTGACAGAATGGTTAAAAACCAGATCTAAGTATTGCTGTTTACAAGAAACTCATGTTATATTCTAAGTCACAAATATATTGAAAATGAAAAGATGAATATACATACTGTAGGCAAATAGTAACCAAAAATATAGACTTAAGTAAAAAAAAGTTTACAAGAGACAACGAATGACATTGTATGTTGAGAAAAGAATTAATCCATCAAGAAGATATAATCATTATAAATATATATGCACTTAACCAAAGAGCTCCAAAATATATAACACAAAAATTGCAGAATTAATGGGAGAAATAGACAATTCTACAATAGTTGGAAATTACAATACTCACTTCTGATAATACATAGAACAACTACAGAGAAGACCAATAAGTATATATAGGACTGGTAAAACACTAAGCCAACTTGACCAGACAAATATATTCAGAACACTACTCAATGACAGCAGAGTATACATTTTTCTCAAGTTCGCATGGAGCATCCTCTAGGATAAACCATATGTTATGCCACAAAACTATTGTCAATACACTTTTTAAAAATTGAAATCATACAGTGTATCTATTCCAATCACAAGAACTAAAACTAGAAATCAATAACAGAAGGAGAAATGGAAAATTCACAAGTATGTAGAAATTAAACAACACACTTTCAACAAATTAGATAATCTAAATTAAATGGACAAATTCCTAGAAACAAACAAACAAAAAATCTATCAAAACTGATTAAAGAAGAAGTAGAATATCTTAAGAGACTTAACACAAATGAGGGCTTGAGTCAGTAATCTCTTTGTTCTTTCACCAAAGAAAAGCCAAGGATCAGGTGGCTTCATGAGTAAATTCTACTAAACATTTAAAAATAATTAACAGCAATCATTCTCAAACTTCTCTAAAAAATAGAAGATGAAGGAACACTTTATAACTCTTTCTGTAATATTACAGACCAATAGCCCTTATGAATATAGCTGCAAAAATCCTCAACAAAATACCAGAATACCAACTCTATAAGCATATTAAAAGTGTTATACAACATGACCAGATAGTATTTATTCCAGTAATGCATGTGTAGTTCAACATAAGAATATCAATCAGTGTAACACAACACCTTAATATAATGAAAGGAGAAAAACACATGATCATCACAATTAATGTGGAAAAAGCACCTGGCAAAATCCAAAGCTCTTTGAAGATTAAACAATTAAAAAACTAGGAATAGAAGTAAATTTTGTGAACATGATAAAGAGCATTTATGTAAAACCTACAGCTAATATCATGCACAACAGTGAAAGACTTAAAAGCTGTCACTCTAAAATCAGGATCAAGACAAGGATGCTCACTTTCATCACTTCTATTTAACAATTTACTGAAAGTTCTAACCAGTGAAATTAGGCAAGAAAAAGAAGTGAAATGCATCCAAAATAAGAAAAACTGTCTATTAACAAATAACATGGTTTTATGTATAGAAAATCCAAAATAATTTTGAAAATACTCCTAGAGCAGTTGATGTAAACACAAACAGGGAGAAGACAACCTAGTGAGTGGAGCAGTTAATCTAAAATCCAGAGATTGCTTGCAAATGACAGAAACTAGAAGAGTCAAGGAAGGATTTTCTGCTGGAGGCATTAGAGGAAGCATGGCCTTGCCAACACCTTAATTGCAAACTTTTAGCCTCTAGAACTATGAGATTATAAATTTATGTTGTTTTAAGAAAAAATACTTTTAGAGCTAATGAATTAATTCAGAGAATTTGCTGGTTATAAGATCAATTCACTTGTTTTGTATCTATACATTAGCAATGAACAATTGAAAAAGAAATTAAGAAAATTATTTATATCATCCAAAAAAAAAAAATACCCAGCAATAAATTTAACCACAGAGGTAAAAGGCTTTTATGCTGAAAACTACAAAATACTGCTAAAAGAAAAATTTTATATACCCAAATAAATGGAAACACATCCCATGTACGCAGATTGGAAGACAACCTTCTGAAAACTGATTTAAAGATTCCATGCAATTCCTATCAAAATCCAATGTTCTTTCTTGCAAAAATGAAAATGTCAGTCCTCACATCATATGGAATTTCAAGGGACCATAAACAGACAAACCAATCTTGAAAAACAATGAAAAAATTTGGAGGACTCACATTCCTGGTTTCAAAACTTACTGCAGAGCTACAAAACTCATGAAAAATGCTTAACATCACTTTTCTTTAGGGAAATGCAAATCAAAACAACAATTATATACCACTTCAAACCTAATAGAATGAATATAATGAAAAACAAAGAAAATCAAGTGTTGATGAGAATGTGGGGAATTTAGAACTCTCATACTTTGCTGATGTGAATTTATAATGATGCATCTATAGTTTAAACAGTTTGGTGGTTTTATGTATTGTAGCATTCCTCAGAAAAGATATGTTGATATCCTGACCTCTAGCATCTTGAATGTAACCTTATTTAAAGATAGAGTCATTTCAGATGTAATTTGTTAAAGTAGGATAAGGATATGCTGGAATATGGTGGACCTTTAATCTAATCTGACTGATTTCCTTATAAAAAGAGCACGATATAAAAAAACAGAAATGCAAGGAGTAAGTCATACAAACATGAAGGCAGAGCTTGAAGTGATGCATCCACTGTATAAGCCAAGAAATGCCAATGATTGCCAACAAACTTCCAGAAGTTAGAAGAGTTGAAAAAATACATGAAACAGATTCTCCCTCAAAGCTCTCATCTGCCAACAACTTCATCTGTAACTTCTAGATTCCAGAACGATTTCATTATTTTTTTCATATTTATTTTTGTATTGAATTTATCAGGGTGACATTGATTCACAAAACCATTCAAATTTCAAGAGAACAACTTGATAAAACATAATTTGTACATTGCATCGTGTGCCCATCACCCCAAACAAAGTCTCTTTTTGTCCCCATTCCCACGCCCCTTTGCCCACCTCCACCTATCTCAACCCCCTTTCCCTCTGGCTATCACCACCCTGTTGTCTGTGTCTATATGTTTTATATATACATGGTTTTGTTTTGTTTTTTTGTTTTGTTTTGTTTTGTTTTTTGCTTAATCCCTTCACCTTCTTTCATTCAGTCCCCCTAACCTCTCCCCTCTGACAATTGTCAGTCTGTTCCATGTATCCATACCTCTGTCTCTCTTTTATTCTTTAAATTTCAAATATAAGTAAGATCATATGGTATTTGTCTTTCTTTGACTGGCTTACTATACTTAGCATAATAATCTCAAGTTCCCTCCATGCTGTCAATAAAAGTAAGATTTCCTTTTTTCTTATGGCTGTGCAGTATTCCATTGTGTAAATGTGCCACAGGTTATTTATCCACTCACCTACTGATGGGCACTTGGGCTGTTTCCAGATCTTGGCTAGAAATAATTGTAAATAATTCTGCAATGAACATAGGGGTGCATATATTCTTTCTGATTAGTGTTTCGGGTTTCTTAGAATATATTCCCAGAAGTGGGATCACTGGGTCAAAAGGCAGTTCATTTTTAACTTTTTGAGGAAACTTCATAATGTTTTCCACAGTGGCAGCACCAATCTGCATTCCCAGAACTATTTTAAAAATAAGAAAAGCATTTCAATAGACATTTACCAAATGAAGACACACAAATGGTCAATAATCACATGAACATATTTTCAACATAGTTACTAGAGAAATGAAAATTAAAACCACCATGAGATACTATTTGACATCCACTAGGATGCATATATTTTATTATTATTATTATTTTTTTTTGCTAATCCTTACCAGAGGACACTTTTTCCATTGATTTTTATGGAGAGTGGAAGGGAGGAAAGGAAGAAGGAGGAGGGGGTAGGAGAAAGAGAGAGAGAAAGAAACATCAATGCAAAAGACACATATGGATTGGTTGCCTCCCACATGCATCCTGATTGGGACCAGGGATCAAATCAGCAACCCAGGTACATGCCCCTGACCAGGAATTGAGCCTGTGACCCTTCAATACACAGGCTGATGCTCTAACTACTGTGTAACAGTAGCCAGGGCAGATGTACATATTTTTTAAAAAGCAAATATTATTAAGAATGTGGAAAAAGTGTAATCTTCATACAGAATTATGAAGTGTATAACAATGTACAAGTGTAATATTATAAAGCTGTTACGGAAAATATTTTGTCAGTTCCTCAAAAAGTTATATATATAGTTACCAGCAGCACCAGTAATAACTCAGCAATTCCAACACTAGGTATATACTCAAGCAAAATAAAAACATATGTTCACATAAAATCTTGTACATGAATGTTCAGAGCAGCATTATTCATGAAAGCTCAAAATGTGAAAGCCCAAATGTCCATCAACTGATGAGTAGATAAACGAAGTGTAGATCCATACAATGGAAGATTATTCAGCCATTAAAAGAATAAAGTATTGATACATGTCACTGTCAACAAAACGTCACTGCCATCAATCCAATGTCAAAGGAATCTTGGGTACATTATTAAAAGGAGAAACTGTATTCAGGTGCACAGTTTGCAATCCAGGCAGCCTTTAGAGGAAACCAAAATTTCGCTCCCCTGAGACAGATGGGGAAGCCTGCTCATATAGAGAAAGTGTCTGATTTTATTCTTAAATTGTCCATTTTTATGCAAATGAGAGATCTAAATTTTCACAGTTTGATTGGTCAGAATAACACTGTCCTGAATGCTCACTATGGAGCCACTGTGATTGGTCAATAAAGATGCAAATGAGGATGTAGTTGAACAGCTCCAATTGGACAGAGCAGATCTCAGCCCATTGTCCAAAATATGATTCCAGGAACTCCTTTATAAAGTTCAGCTCAGATGGCAAAGCACACAGTGCAGAAAGCTTGGAAGCTCAGTCTCTGGCTTTTCAATGAAATGCAGTGTGCATGAGTGGCCTCCTGTAAACAGTGGCTACTAGATTCCGATTATGAATTTGGGCCCAGTTAACCACAAGGAGTCTTTTTGACAGGTATATTCCTTGAAAACATTATAATAAGTGAAAAAGATAGACACAAAAAGTCACATATTGTATGATTGTTGAATAGACAAACCCACAGAAAAAAAGTTTATTTATGATTGCCAGAGGTTGATGAGAGTGGGGAATAAGGACTGACTGTTAATTGGTTCCATGTTTCGTGTTGATAGAAATGTATTTGGATTAGATAGTAGCGGTGATTACAACACCTTGTGAATACACTAAACCACTGAATTATATATTTTAACATGGTAAATGTTATGGTATGTGAATTACAACATAATACAAAATAATACAAACAATTAAGGTCATATTGCAAGAACATTGCTCTAGAAGTTTCCAAATATACAGAGGTAACAAGACCTAGATAAGAGAGAATATTACCAACAAATATGGGCAATTTGATATCAAGGAAATGGCAATAAGACACATGAGAAAGAAGACCTTGATCCACAGCTCGTCTCACCATCAATATACTTTATGCTTTTAGGCCTCTATTTACTCATTTAGAAAATGAGAAGGATAGGCATATTACAACTAACACTTCATTATATACTAATATTAAATAGATTATTAAAAATATTTGGACGTGTGGACCCTATGACATGAGAACATTAAATCTGTACCATGGAAAATTTATCTGTGAAGATATAATGATTTCCCAAGGGCCTTATAAAAGAGGTCATATAGAGAAAGTGTCTGACTTGATTCTTAAATTGTCTATTTTTATGCAAATGAGGGATCTAAACTTGCACAGTTTGATTGGTCTGAATAACACTGTCCTGAGTGGTCACAGTGTTACAGATTGCAATGTATTATAAAAAGACATCACGGAAAGTACCACTGAACCATGCTTAACTAATGGACTGTGTTAACTTGGGAAAATTGCTTCCCATTTCTGAATCACAGCCTCCTTTTTCTGTTAAGTGAATTTGTTAGGCATAATTTTAGTGTCACATCAGCTGTAAAATTCTCTAAATTTGTCTTTGAAAACATTCACTTATCCATTTATTCATTCACGCAAGTAACAACTATGAGTGGTTATTCTGTTCCAGACACTGTGAAGAGACAAATAATAATAATGGTACATAATCTCTGTCCTCAAGGCTTCTCCAGTCTAATAGAAAGAAAAGCACAAAAATAAAGTATTATTATTATTGGTAATGAAAAATCTGTGCAATTACAATGAAGTAAAAAAAGGGAGTTGTCATTTGTATTTAGAGGATATTATAAGTCTTTAATAGAGGAGCTGATTCTTGAGATGTCTCATAAAAGATGGGTAGCTGTTCTCCAGGAAGGCAAGGAGAGAACACAAAGATATCCAGGCAGACAAAGCAGTCTGAATAAAGTACACAGACATAAAGCAGATGACACAGCACCATAAATAGTTTGACATGAGAGAGTTATCAGAAGGTCAGGTGTGGCAGGCCATAAGAAAATATTCACAAAGGGACCAGATGAGACAGGGCCTTGTATGCCATGTACACATTCAGATTTTATTTTGTAGGCCAGGAAAAGAAGGATAAAGAGTTTTGAGCAAGATATGAATGTGATAAGATTTTATAGTGATAAGTCTGATGGCAGAGAGGGGATAAGGAAAACTGAAGTTAAGTAAATTAGTTTAGGAGACTATTGAAATTCCAGGTAAAAGATGATGGGATCATCACTGTTCAACAGAAATGATAGAAATATTCTATATTTATCATCTACCAGAGCAGCCTCTTGCAACATTTGTGGTTATTTAGCACTTTAAATGTGGCTACTAAGACTCAGAAACAAAAATTTAGATTTTAATTATTTTAAATATAAATAGCCACATATATAGTGACAGGCTACTACAATGGACAGCACAAGACAAAACTGGGGTGGTGAAAATGAAGAGAAGAGGAAAAATAAAAACATACAAGTAAGTAAAATTGACAAGACTATGTTCTGCAGAGAAGGAGAGAGTAGGAAGAGTCAAATAAGACCTGCAAGTTTCTGTCTTGAATAGCTGGGTGAAAAATAGTGTAATTCACCAAGTGTGATGAGAAATGTAATAAATTTAGATTTGGACATGCTTCCTTGGAGGTAAATGTGTATATATAGGTGGTATATATCCAGGAAGCAATTGGCTATATAGTTTTAGAACCCCAGAGATATTGATTTGGAGGACATTCTCATTTAGGCCAATAATGTGGGCCTTGAGCATAGGTATGATCACCTAGAGATGGGTATGGAATAAGAAACCAAAAGGATTTAAAAAGACTAAAGAAAGTTACATCAGAGGAATGGAAGCATGAGAGATCCCCTTAGCCTCTCTCTCTCTCTCTCTCTCTCTCTCTCTCTCTCTCTCTGAAATTTCAGCAAGTTGATCAGCTATAACTCAATAAAGTACTCCCTGATCAACAAACAGGCATGCCTGAGAAAGCTGCGTGTTGAAGCAACAGAGGAGGCGAGAACTGGGAGATTGTGACTGGTTTAGCCCAGAGAGGGGAGGAAGCCAGCTGTATTTGGTGCTTCCTTCTACCGCAAGGTGCAGAGAGTCTTGGTGGGTACTCCTTCAGGAGTGAGCAGTGTGAACTACAGATGCTGGGAGGCCTGTGCAAGGACACAGCACAGAGGTTCTGCTGCAGTTGTTGGCTGTCAGGCAGTCAGTGTTCCAAACAAAGAAATGGAGTCACAGAACACTGCTGCCCCTTAGACTCCCAAAATGTGCCTCCCATTGCCCTTGAGGTTGGGTTACAGAGCACATTATTTACAAACCTGAGAACTCTTACACAGAATTGCTATTTCCCTCTGTGACTGATCCCCAGTTGGGGTACATGGAGGAGGACCTCACAGAGGTCGCTATTAACAAGAGGGCAAAACAAACCCCACCCCCAGCATCATGGCTGTACTGACAGCAGCTGCAGAGGTCAGCTTTGGGATTTCACAGAGCTAAAAAACTTGTGATTCAGTGCCACCTACTGGAAAATAGCAGAAAGAGCCCTGGCTGGGAGAGGTTGTGGAGAAAAGGGAACTCTCATTCACTGCTGGTGGGAATGTAGTGGTACAGCCACTATGAAAAACAGTATGGAGGTTCCAAAAACTTAAGAATAGAATTATCATTTGACCCAGAAATCCCTCCTCTGGGTACCTACCCAAAAAACTCAAAAACGTGTATTTGCAAGGATATATGCACCTGTATGTTCATAGTAGCATTATTTTCGGTGGTCAAGACATAGAAACAACCAAACTGTCCTTCAAAATAGGATTGGATAAAGAAGATGTGGTACATATACACAATAGAATACTACTCAGCCATAAGAAAAGATGAAATACTGTCATTTGGGACAACATGGATGGGCCTTGAGTATATCATGCTAAGTGAAATATGTCAGTCAGCAAAAATTAAGAATCATGCCCTGGCCGGTTTGGCTCAGCGGTTAGAGCGTCGGCCTACGGTCTGGAGAGACCCGGGTTCGGTTCCCGCTAAGGGCATGTACCTCGGTTGCAGTTTGTCCCCGGCCCTGGTTGGTTGTGTGGGTGGCAGCCACTCGATGTGGCCCTTTCACGTCGATGTTTCTCTCTCTCTCTTCCTCTCTCTCCCTCCTACTCTATCTGAGCAAAAAAAAAAAAAAAATGAAAAAAAAAATTAAGAATCATATGATTTCACTCACATGTGGGATATAAAACTGAAACTCACCCTGGCTGGTTTGGCCCAGCAGTTAGAGTATTGGCCTGCAAACCGAAGGGTCTCAGATTTGATTCCCAGTCAAGGGCATGTACCTGGGTTGCAAATTTGATCCCCAGCCCTGGTTGGGGTCATGCAGGAGGCAACCAATCAATGTGTCAATGTGTCTCTCTCACATCAGTGTCTCTCTCTCTCTCTCTCTCTCTCTTTCTCTCTCCCTCCCTTCCACTTTGTCTAAAAATCAATGGGAAAATATCCTTGGGTGAGGATTAACAAAATAAATAAATACAACTCGTGGACACAGGAAGCAGTGTAGTGGTTGCCAGAGGGAAGGGGGTGGAGGGGTGGGGGATGAAGGGAGCCTAATATATGGTGATGGAAGATGGCTTGACTTTGAGTGGTAGACACAAAGTGCAATATGCAGATCCTATAACATAGAATTGTGCAGTTGAAACCTATATGATTCTATTAACGAATGTCACTCCAACAAATTTAATAAAAAATAAAAAGAATGAAGAAGAATGAACCTAGAAATATAAAGGAATCGGCAGTTTCTCAGGAGCCTAGGAAAATTGGAGTTTAAAAAAAGTAATTAAGCCCAGCCGGTATGGCTCAATGGATTGAGTGTTGTCCCATGGACTCAGAGGTCCCTGTTCGATTCCTAGTCAGGGCACATGCTCAGGTTGCAGGTTTGATCTGATCAATGTTGATCTCTCATCAATGTTTCTATCTCTCTCTCTCTCTCTAAAATCAATAAAAACATATTTTTTAAAAAGTGATTAACAACTAAATTTGAAGAAAGAGCAAATTAGATAGAAACTAAAAAAGTCTATTTGATTTACCAATTAGAAAATCAATAGTAACCATTATTAAGGCAAAAATGGAGGAGGAATTCATATTGCAGTGGGTTGAGGAGGTAGTGCTATAAAGACAGTAGATATAGAATACTATTTCATAGACCTAGTTTTAGAAGGAAAAAGAAAGATTGCATGGAAGAGATTCAAGATCATTTTGTTGCTTTTTAATATATTTATTATTAAAATAGAAAAGGTCAGAGCTTATTTAAATTCAAAGAGTTTATAAAAAGGAAATGTTGAAAGCATAAAACCTTTAAAAAAATAAATGAAGCCAGGTTCCAGATGAGTAAATGGAATTCAAAAAACATGTAGAGCATTATAATGAAGGAATTAATATGTCTTAATTTGAAGCTGGAAGAAGTTTAAGGGTGAGTTTGTGCTTTCTTTGTCAATACATTGTACATTATTTGGGTTGCTCAGTTAGGGGGACATTACTATTTCCTTAGCTCGTTTAGATTTCAGTTACCTTCACTGTAAAATTAGACAGGAAATTAACTTGATGACTTCCAAGTTCCTTCTAGCATGGATATTACATTATTTTATTGCTTAATTAATTTAGACCATCTCTGTAGTATGGAATCTGTTCGATGAATATTATTTTCTATGGGCTATTTCTCTGTGAGACATCTGTGGTGTCCAGACTGTGTTCAAGGGCCATTAACACTGCTGTACTCCATTAAAAAGTTCTGGATCTCCCATCCAAGTACTAAAACCAGGACTGACCCTGCTTAGCTTATGAGATCAGATAAGAGCTGGCATGTTCAAGGTGGTATGGCCATAGACAATCAATATTTGACAAAGGTTGCAAGAGCATACGTATTGAAGACAGTCTCCTCCATAAATGGTGTTGGAAAAACTGGACAGGTATATGCAAAAAAATGAAAGTAGATTACCAACTTATACCATACACAAGAATAAACTCAAAATGGATAAAAAACTTAAATGTAAGTCATGAAATCATAAAAATCATAGAAGAAAACATAGGCAGCAAATATCAGACATCTCATATAGAATTTTCACAAATACATTTTCTAGGGCAAGAGAAACAAAGGTAGAAATGAACAAATGGGACTACATCAAACTAAAAAGTTTCTGCACAGCAAAAGAAACCAACATCAAAATGAAAAGGTAACCCACTGTAAGGGAGAGAATATTTGCCAATGATAAATCTAATAAGGGGTTAATTTCCAAAATATATAAAGTACTCATACAACTCAACAAAAGGAAGACAAACAATCCAATTTAAAAATAGGCAGAGGCCCTGACGGGTTTGGCTCAGCTATTAGAGCATTGGCCCATGGTATGAAGGGTCACTGGTTCGATTTCTGGTCAAGGGCATGTACCTGTGTTTCAGGTTCGATCCCCAGCCCCATTTGGGGTTGTGCAGGAGGCAACCAATTGATATATCTCTCTCCCATCAATATTTCTCTCACTCTCTTCCTTCCTCCCTTCCACTCTATCTAAAAATCAATGGAAAAATATCCTTGGGTGAGGATTAACAACAATAACAACAAATGGGCAGAGGACCTGAATAAACACTTCTCCAAAGAGGACACACAAATGACCAAGAGACCTATGAAAAAATGCTCAACATCACTAATCATCAAAGAGATGTAAATTAAAATGACAATTAGGTACCACCTCACACCTCCCAGAATGGCTACCATCAATAAATCAACAAACAAGTGCTGGTGAGGATGTAGAGAAAAAGGAATTCTAGTACATTGCTGGTGGGAATGCAGACTTGTGCAGCCACTACTGAAAACAGTGTTGGTTTCCTCAAAAAATTAAAAATGCAACTGCCATTTGACCTCATGATCCTACTTCTAGGAATATATCCTAAGAATTCCAAAACACCAACCTGAAAAAATATATGCAGTTCTATGTTCATAGCAGACTATTTACAATAGCTAAGATATGGAAACAGCCCAAGTGCCCATCAGTACATGAATGAATAAAAAAAGCTGTGGTACATTTACACAATGTAATATATGCAGCTGTAAAAAATATGAATCTATTAACCTTTGAGACAGCATGGAGGGAACTGGAGTTGAATATGCTAAGTGAAATAAGCTAGTCAGAGAAAGACAAGTATCACATGATCTCACTTATATGTGGAATCTAATGAACAAAATAAACTGATGAATAAATTAGAACCAGAGGCATGGAAACATGGAAGAGACTGATGAATCTCAGAGGGAAAGAGAGAGTGGGGGCAGGAAGAGATTAACCAAAGAACTTATATGCATGTATGCTTTGCCCATGGACACAGACAATAGGGTGGTAAAGGCCTAGGGTAGGGTAGGAACCAGGCGGAGAAGGACAATGAGGGGAAAAAGGGGGGACATCTGTAATACTTTCAACCATAAAGATAAAAATATTAATTAATTAATTTTTTAAAAAGAAAGGGAAAATACATTTAAAATGGTTTACTCTTACAATGCTGAAACTCCAAAGGGTTCTCAACCAAAGGAGAAGGAAGAATGGATGTGGGGAGATGTTTGTGTGCCATTCCTAACATGTCCTATCCTCAAGGTCTGCCTCATCCTGAAGAGTTTAAGGAGGTGTCTTATCGGCCTCAGCACAGCTCATTATCTGTCTTCTTACATGGAACTGCTCTCTAGAAGCATTACCTATTATTGGTCCACAGTGACTGTCCTCAGAATTGAGACATGGAGGGAGCAGTACTGAGTGAACTGGTTGAGGTGACACATAATCCTGCCAAACAGCCATTCTCTGTTCAGGAATCAGGCATGGGAAAAGGAAGCAAAGGGGAGGTGGGCTAATCACTCAAATAATTCCCTCAGGTGATGCAGAGCACACAGGTTCAAGAATTGGGCTTGAGGAGGGTTTATATATTTTCTTCCTCTAAGTCCCATCGTCCATCCCTAAACTACAGCAGCACTTGCCCTGTGTTCTGGAACCAACCTTATATAATCACTCACCAATGCAAATGGACTATTAAGATGAATTAACAAAATGTCAGATATTGCCAGATTTAAGACAAGAAGGCCTGTTCCTTTGTTGATTTCACTGTGTTTAATATGAAAACTTGGCACATGGTGCTGGTCAGTGTGGCTCAGTTGGTTAGGTGTCATCCCATGCACTAAAAGGTTGCTGGTTGGGGACATGCTCAGGTTGCAGGCTTGATCCCTGGTAGGGGACATGCAGGAGGCAGCTTATCGATGTTTCTCTCTTACACTAATGTTTCTCTCTCTCTCTCTCTCTCCCTTCCTCTCTCTCTAAAATAAATAAAATTTTTTTTAAAAAAAAGAAAACTTGGCACATGACCAAGTTGCCAAAGAGAGTCATCATTATGATTACTGTGTATGCCAAAGACAACACTATTTTCACTCTGATGTGGAATTTATTCCCCAGCTGTTGCCTGGTTGTTTCTGCTGGCCCCTACCATTCTGGATTGACACTGGTTCCATTTAAACTTGTGAGATTCCAACTTTGCACAATTGGTGGAACCCAAGGGAAATTTTGGAGGAACCAATCAACTGTACTTTCCACTTGTAATAGAAAAAGGGGATGCTCTATTAATGAAATAGTTCATTTTCGTCTGGGATGACAAAATAAGCAGGCCTTAGGGAGCTATAAAAGAGATAGATGAGGAAGCCCTTCTCCAAAGCCTGACAAACAGAAACTCCTAAATCTGCCTTAGATTTGAAAAATCACAGACTTTTCTGTTTCACAGAAGAGTGGATCAGCTTTTAAAAGCTTGTTATAAAGTGGAACCTTGAGGATCCAAGAGTCAGGTATTTACCTTTCCTGCAGGAGAAGGGAAGCCAGGAGTCCTGCTGATGAGCTCGTATCCATTGGGATGATGGAATCCTGTAGGGTTAATCAGAGCAACCATTTACCCATGGGAGAGTTATTTGTCCCCTTTGCTCATCTCCTTCAATGAGGTGGACTTTTTCCCATCATTTGTAGGCAATAGCTATCAAGTATATGTGAAGCATATTTGATTTATTCCCAACTATCACTGCAAGAGAGCAAATGATAGCCTTGGTACCATATACCAAGCCTCCTCTCTCAAATAAGTTTACTAAACTAAACAATAAGTATTTCATGCTGCCTTTAGTGACTCAAATCTTACTGATAGTGTAAACACTTTGTCATCCTTGATTCAGAAAGGAACAGCTAGTTGTACCTCAGGCTGAGGGCCAGAGGCCCTGTGCTTTCCCTAGGTCTCTTACTTTGACTCTCCATATCAGGGCTGCAGAGTGGGAGAGGAGTAGTGTACCTTATTAAATTTGACACACTGGTAAAATACGTAAAGATTCTGGGTGCACTTCACATTTTTAATTTGAATGCCATTTACTTACATTTTAATCTCTAAGATATGTTTTATCTTCATTTCTTACTAATCTCTAATTAGTAGTAACTAGGGAATTACTAAAGGAACCCTGTATTGAATCATTTTTAAAAGCAAATAATTTTCCCTCTAATTTAATTTTGTCTGATTTTTCTTTCTACCTTTTTTTTTTTTAATATAGAATGCTTCACAAATTTGCACGTCATCCTTGTGCAGGGGCCAGGCTAATCTTCTCTGTATTGTTCCAATTTTAGTATATCTGCTTCCAAAGTGAGCTCCTTTCTTCCTTTTTTTGATGAGATTTCTAAAGAAAAAAATCTTTTAATATAAAAATATTTTATACCCCAGTGATTCCACTTCTAGGAATATACCCTAAGAAACCTTAAACACCAATCAGAAAGAATACATGTACTCCTATGTTCATAGCAGCACTATTTACAATAGCTAAGATCTGGAAACAACCCAAGTGTCCATCAGTAGATGAGTGGATAAAAAAAGCTGTGGTACATTTACACAATGGAGTACTATGCAGCTGTAAGAAAGAGAGATCTCTTATCCTTTGAGATGGCATGGAAGGACCTGGAGAGTATTATGCTAAGCGAAACAAGCCAAGCAGAGAAAGACAAATATCACATGATCTCACTTATTTGTGGAATATAATGAACTAAACAAACTGATGAACAAAATTGACTCAGAGACATAGAGGTAAGGTACAGACTGACAAGCCTCAGAGGAAGGGTTTTGGGGGAGGAAGAGATAAACCACAGAACTTATATGCATGTATGCATGACCAATGGACATAGACAACAAAGCTAGAAATGGGGCAGGGGGGATGGGGAGAAAAGTGTCAATGGGGAAAAAGGAGAAACATCTGTAACAAAAACAAATTAATAAAAAAGAAAAAGAAAAAAAAGAGTTCATCTTGGATTTCTTTCACCATTTTAACAACAAATTGTCATTTACGTCATTTTTGCCTTCATAGAAATATTTTGTGAATATCAGTTTCATAGAATAATCAATCTATCCAAATTTGCATGGTTTTATTTTAAGTGGCCTGGCCAAGTGTGCCTCATGGTTTTTACCATGAATGTGAACCTCTTATCCAAACTAATCTCAGTAGTCAAAATATAGTTAATGAATTAATATCCATTTCCTAATTTATGCATCTTCCATTGTAATTGAGAACATTAACAACCTAGTTTGTTCCATTTACTAACTTTGTGATTTAGGGAAATTATTTAACCTTTTTGAACTTTGATTTCCTAACCTATAAAATTGGGATGATTATGGTAGCCCCCTTATAAGGTTCTTTTGAGATCACATACAAAAATGCATGTAAAACACTTGGCACTATGCCTGACCCAGAGTAAGTGCTCAATAAATTTTTTAACCAAATCTTATTTGTGTCTGTGGATTGAACAGTCAGAGCAATATTCCCAGATCTGGGAATGTTGCCATTATACAGTAGGTGTATTTCATAAAAGAAGTATGAATAAATGACACCCTTTTACATCCATGCTGGGAGGTATTTAAAAAGTCCCCGATACCATATGTCACAACCCTCTTTAATTCTAATAGGATTGTTGCCGTGTTTAATTCTGGTAGTTGTAATGTGATGAAGTACACAAAGCTCTTGATGGGATGTGGTGGGGAATCTCAGCAGCTCAATGGCTAAAAAAATTATATAAAAATTAAAATAATTTCTCCCTTGCTCCAGTTAGAGTCAGGGATGATCCTTCATCAGCAAATGTGAATGACCCCCAGTCAAATCCCACAGTAAAAACCAGGTTGCATATATAGTACCAGTGAATGCTGCCACTAATTTTAATCATGCGAGTGAAAAGAAGCATGCATTAATTCATTTTAAGTGCTCTTGAGTCAAAACCATCTTAGTTCCCATATCTCTCTTTCACCACAGACTTTGTCCTGAACAGCAATTGTGATTTTGAAATACTTTGTATTAGCCACCACAGGTATCATTTACTATGTGTTATTTCCTGTCAGGGCAATACCTAGCAAATGTATTCAGATAATTCCTACACACTGCTTCTTTTCTAACTAACTTAATTGTTTGATGTATGATTCATTTGATCCCACCAATAAATCAGAAATATTTACCAAAAACCTCTGAAACTCAGGTAGGCCAGCTAAGTTGAAGGATAACAAAAGCAGTTGCTCACTGACAAGTTATAATGGCAAGTCTATCCAACTAAATAATTAGAGAATGATTCAAGTTGTTAAACTAGTATAGCACAAAATGGTGATGATCTAAATGCTCTAGGTGTTGAGGAGGTGGGAGGGAAACTATCAATGAGAGGGGAAAGAGAGGAGGTTTGAGAGAAGGTAGAATCAGATCTAGATTTTGATACATACTGGCAGACACATAAGCCTGAATTCTCATCATGATATGGTTTATCAGACCATGTCCCAGGACTACCCTAGAGATACCACTGCCTTCTAATGCATATTGCATCAATTGATTAGTAATTAGTCAATAAATAAATTCCTAATCAGATCTGAGATTCCAGGGCCTAACAGGCTAGCTATCTCTGGTGTCTGGCCTTGGAGCCATCCTGAGAACCCTAGGATGGTAGGTTGGGTCTGCAGTCTTTCTAACTTGTCTTACTAAAGGCCTGTTCTGGGTTGTTCTTTGTTGTGCTGGTGGATATAAATAAAAAAGATCAAGGCAGAAGAAAAGGGTCTCTGAAGAGCTGACTAGTCTCTAACTCCAGGAGGTGGTAGCTAGTAATAAAGTGGGGTAAATAATGTGTGTGGGGGACAGTGGAGTGATGTTAGAGTATAGGATTTAGAAGCAAAGGATCTTTGGTTTCCATTACCACTCCACTGCACCCCTGCCCCTGCTCTGTCACCAACTTGCAGTGTAACTTAGGACATATCAGTTTTCTCTCTCTTGCTTTCCTCAACTGCCAGAAGGAGATGATATTTACCTCACAAGGTGGTGGTGAAGATGAAATAAAGCCATGATGGGGGGTGTGCATGAAAATATATGCTACTCAAATGAAAGGCTTTATCATAATTTTATTTATCATTTTTCTTTCTTGAAATCACTATCTCACACCCTTCACTATGATCAACTTGTTTAATGTGGAAAATCCCTAGGTCTCCCTCTAAGGCTATCTACTTACTGTTTGTTTGCTTTTTTATTTTTCAATTACAGCTGACATTCAATGTTATATTAGTTTTATATTAGTGTTATATTAGTTTCAGGTGTACAGCATAGTGATAAGACATTTATATAATTTACAAAGTGATTCCCCCTAAGTCTTGCACCCACCTGATACCATACATAGTTATTGTATTACGGACTACATTCCCTGTGCTGTATTTTACATCCTCACGATTATTTTGTAGTTGTCAATTTGTACTTCTTAATCCCTTCACCTTTTTCAGCCATTCCCCCACCCCACCCCCGTGTTTTTAGTAAAACCAACGAGCTCGGGTTTAAAGGAAGCAAATAGAATATGTGTATGTACACACATAAGATGTTTTGTATTGAGTGTGTGTTGTGTGTGTCACCTGTTTGAGAGGTGTGTTGTTTGTTGTATGTATTTGTGTGGAGTATGTTGTGTCTCTGCAATTTGCATGGTGTGTATTTACATGGCATGTTTCTCTGCTGTGTGTTTGTGTTCTATATATTTGCATGGTACATAGTGGTGTGACACATGTTTAGGCTGCATATGTTGGGCAGAGGGAGTTACATAGACTCATTATTTCCTTGTTTTTCTCCACCTCTTTCTCCCACCTCCACATGCTGCCCACAGATAAATGTGCCAAAAAGCAAACAATAATAGTCATATCCTGGGTTAGGATCTAAGATCCTTCAGTCCCGGTGAACTCACAATTTTTCGTAGCTTTTCAGAGTCCCCTGACTCACGTGATTCCCCTTATGGTCCCAAATGCCATCATTCCTGATTGAAATACCTCACCACAAAGGAGTATGTGTGGTTGGGCAGAGGGTTGTTGTTTAGTGCCAAGAATTGATATTATGTGTTTGTTCCAGGGGAGGCTATGTTGTTTCCCCATCTAATCTGGATGGGGTTAGGAGCTTCCTAATGCTCCAGTTACAGCTCTGGCCAGAGTGTTCCCTAAACTGAAGAGTCCTGCACCTCACTGAAGACCCCTTTACTACCCCCAGAAGAGCGACAGGTAAAGGAGTACAACTCAAATTTCGAGCTAATACACCTTCCTAAATTTCCAAGTCGAGGTGATGCTGGGGGTAAGGTGAGAATTTGAGATTCTCTTCTTTAATGTTATGCTGGGGCAGAATAGAAATAAACAGCATGGAGGGGTACATCCTCTTTTCCTGATCTCACCCCTTGTCCCAATTCCAGTGTCCCAGCCTGGGGGCAGAGGTGTGATTCCTCTGAGAGACAGAGGCCTCTGTGGGGGAGGCAGGGCGAAAGGGGGTGGTGAATTATAGGCCTCCAACACTCCCCACTGCTATGGATTCTTGGTAAAGGTGTTACCAGAGAACTGTGCAGGTAGAATGTCTCCATCACCAGTGGGAGTGGGATTCTTGGGGTGCCACTGGAAGAAGAATTTCCAGAGACCCCCATGGAAGAATGAGATGTGGTTAAAAAGCTATATTTGTGTGTACTTACATCCTTCAGTTTCTAAAGTCCCAGTTTCTTTAAGCCAGTCCTGGAAGATATGCAGCTGGAGTTTCAGTAGAGCTAGAAGCAAAGCCAATGTCCAGAGTGTCCATTCCATGGTAGAGTTGAGTCCTACGTAGAATCAGGCTAATCGCAGTCCATTAATTCATTGTGTGTGGGGTCCACATGGCAGTGAGCCATGCGGGCAACTGCAGGAGCATGAGAGTCCTGCAAGCCAGGTGTCAGGCACGAGCAGCAAGAGAGAGAGAGAGACCAAGAGGGCCAAGAGGGCCAAAAGGCAGAACTCCCCTTGTTCAGGAGTTTAAATATCTGATTTTCTATCCTTGCAGTGGCCACACCTATTCTGGCCAATTACTTGTTCCTAGGTGTAACTGATGGGTAAGCATCTTCCCACATCACCCAGACCTTACCAGGCATGTGTCTATTGTCCATTCTTTTCCCCCAGTGATTTGCAGGGAACAGACTTGGAGAATGTTAAACTGCAGCTTTCTAGAAAATTTGTATAAATGGCATGCCTATATTATTCAGTCTCCTCTTTGTTCCTTTCCTGTTAATTAATAACCAGGTTATTAGAATGGTATCAAAGGGAGGGGGTTCAGCACACTTTCTGGAACTTTCACAGACCTGGAGATGGGGATGGGGCTCGAGAATTTAAGTTTATCTAGGTTGCAAAGACCTGTTGCTCATCAATAAGATTTTTCTTCCAGCCAAACAGGTAGAAGGCAGTGAAAAGAGGGCAGAGATTTAAAGAAACCATGTTAAGGTAAGACATCTTAACACCTGGCAGGTGAGGGCCACAGAACATGTGTGTGCTTGTCCCCTAATCTTCACCTACACCTAGGAGATGGGAGGGAGAGAGGGAGCTCTAATTACCGAGATTTGCTTTTTTCCCCTCGAAGGCAGAAGGGACTGAGACGATGGATGCACCTCCATCCCAGGCTACAATTCCTTCCCCATTTCCTGAGCAGATGATTCTTGTGGGGCAGAGTTGCCTTGAAAGGATCCTCATCTTGGAGGAGAGTCATTTCCAGCCTGGTGTGACTAAAGAGCAAGGTGAGGAGGAGACTAGGAATTGTGAATAGTGCTGCTATGAACACAGGGGTGCATATATTCTTTCTGATTGGTGTTTCAGGCTTCTTAGGATAGATTCATAGAAGTGAGATCACTGGGTCAAAGGCAGTTCCATTTTTAATTTTTTGAGGTAACACCATATTGATTTCCATAGTAGCTGCTCCAGTCTGCATTCCCATAGCAGTGTACTAGAGTCCCCTTTTCTCCACACCCTCACCAGCACTTGTTGTTTGATGCTTTGTTGATGGCAGCCATTCTGGCAGGTATGAGATGATATCTCTTAGTCATTTTAATTTGCTCACTTATTTATGGACCACTGTGAACAAAATAAGCTGTTGACCAAAATAGATCTAGAGTCATGGAAGTAGGGAACAGACTAACAAACCTCAGTGGACTGGGGGGTGGGATGGGTGGGAAGAGATAAGCCAAAAAATGTATATGTATATATGCACAACCAATGGACACAGACATTAGTTTGGGGAAAACAGGAGAGTGGGGGGAGCTGGGAGGAGGGGGTCAATGGGGAAAAAAGATACACATCTGTAATACTATCAACAACAAAAACATGTACCTCAGTCTGATTCCAGGAGTATCTTCTGTTTGGCTTAAATAAATTATCATAGAAATTCTCTGCAGGTTTGGACATTCTTACCTTGACACTCATGGGGAAAGAATGGCAAGTTGATTTTCCAGATGCCAACTGGGACTCTTTTTGCCCATATTAAAGGACAGTCATTTGAGGGGATAGATTAGATGGAGCATTTGACTGGGAGGAGGTTTTTTTCCCAGAAGGGCCTATTCATCACTTTTCAACCTGCCATCTAAATATGTCCAATTCAAATTAACAATGAGAAGGCAATTAACATATATCTCCTGCAGCTCCTTTTCTTTTACTCTTAACTCCAGTCCACTCCTTCCTAAGGCTTCTCTGCTTTCAGATCTGTTTTTCTTAGACCAGCAGCCCCAGGGGTCCTGCGGGAGCTTTGGAACCCTCTGGGTGGCTGGAGTTTGAAATAGAGATTGAGAGTGGCCTGTGGAGGGGAAAAAGCAGTTTGGGAAGAGGGAATTTTCGGAGTTTTTTGAAAACCTGTGTGGAAGAAAAAGGGGTTCTATGGAAAGTAACCTCACAAAATGATCTGATCATAAATTTATGACTGTGCAGGTCACAGTGGGTAGTCACACCCCAAGCATAAAACTTCTTTAGTAAAAGGTTTATCTTTGCTCTAAGCAAGCCCTGTCCATTTTTCTTCTGTGCATCTAGGTTTGTTGGCAGTGGTGGCAGACCGGACCTAGGTGTTAGACTGGTGGAATCAGACCGGACCTGGATCAGAACTTGAGTTCTGGCTAGGAATGAATTCAGAGCCAAGACTAAAGCTAGAATCTGTGCCAAAGGCTCCAACTCTAGTTCCCCCTGAGGGGGCCTAGTTGCAGGTTCAGGTTGGGTACAGACAGCCAGCCCTTCTTTAGAAGTAAGCTCTGCTACCCCATTCTTAGGGGGATAGAATAAAGGAGTCTCATGTTGGAGATGACGCTGCCCCAGTCTGCAGTAGGGTGCTAAGCACTTTGTCCCAGTCCCAGACAATAGCCTCCAAGGGTCTCACACTTTGAATGTCCCACTTCTGAGCCATTCTCCCTTCCCCCTCACTGCACTGTGCCCAGCAGGAGTATCATGAATGTCAACTTAAGAAATATTCAGTTAAAACAACTATGAGGTATCACCTCACACCTGTCAGAATGGCCGCCATCAACAAATCAACAAACAACAAGTGTTGGCGAGGGTGTGGAGAAAAGGGGACTCTAGTACACTGCTGGTGGGAATGCAGACTGGTGCAGCCACTGTGGAAAAAATTAAAAATTGAATTGCCATTTGACCCAGTGATCCCACTTCTAGGAATATACCCTAAGAAGCCTGAAACACCAACCAGAAAGAATACATGTACCCCCATGTTCATAGCAGCACTATTTACAATAGATAAGATCTGGAAACAGCCCAAGTGTCCATCAGTGGATGAATGGATAAAAAAGCTGTGGTACATATACACAATGGAGTACTACGCAGCTGTAAGAAAGAAAGATCTCTTATCCTTTGAGACGACATGGAGGGACCTCGAGAGTATTATCCTAAGCGAAACAAGCCAAGCAGAGAAAGACAAATATCACATGATCTCACTTATTTGTGGAATATAATGAACATAACAGTCTGAGGAACAGGGTAGACCCAGAGATGTGGAAGTAGGGTATAGACTGACACCCCTCAGAGGAGGGGGTGGGGGGGAGGGAGGAGATAAACCACAGAACTTATGCGCATGTATGCATAGCTGATGGACATGGACAACAGGGCTGGGGACGGAGTGGGGGGATGGGGAGGAGGGTGTCAATGGGGAAAAAAGGAGAAACATCTGTAACAAAAATAAATTAATAAAAAAAAAAAAAGGAAAAAAAAAAGAAATATTCAGCCCTGGCCGGTTTGGCTCAGCGGTTAGAGCGTCGGCCTGCGGTCCAGAGAGACCTGGGTTCGGTTCCCGCTAAGGGCATGTACTTCGGTTGCGGTTTGTCCCCGGCCCTGGTTGGTCGTGCGGGTGGCTGCCACTTGATGTGTCACCTTCGCATCAATGTTTCTCTCTCTCTCTCTTCCTCTCTCTCCCTCCCACTCTATCTGAACAACAACAACAAAAAAATATTCAAACCTGTGAAGAATTTTTGTGAGTTTATTTTAGCCAAACTGTTGACAATTGCCAGGAAGCAAAACGTCAAAAGATTGAGTTAATGCTCCAGAGAATGACACTTTTGAACCTTATTTTGTATATTACAATCAAAAGAGAAGGCGTAAGTGGGTTACATGAAATCCACTGGTGATAGATTAGGGAGCCGTGAGAAAGCAAAGAGGGGAAATCTCTGGGATTGGATAAAAAGTAAAATGATAGACACATCCTTCTTGTACATAGGTGGATACAGGATAGTAAACAGTCAACAATGAACTCAATAACAATGAGGGGATCTGTGGTCTCTGCAGAGTGGTGCCTGTGCTTTGAGGGGTCCGCAAAAAGGAAAATTACTTTGACATTCCAAAAATTTGTTATTGTAGATGGAAAAAGACAAGAGACAGGCTCAGTTTAGGTAAAGATTGACCTTTGTCAGGGAAGATGCTGGCCTGGGACATGACTGCCTGCTATAAACTGCTTTTAGTTAAAAGTTTTAATTTCAGACAATCCTTTGTGGTTACTTTAAATCTTTGAGTTTTCAAGGTCACCACACAGGCCTCCTTGAGTATGTCAGAGTAGCATGTGGCCCTTTTTCATCCACAGGGAATTGTCAGGGCTGCTCCAAGCAGTCTCCTGTTTGGGGTGGTTCCTACAAGCCTGTGGAAGGGGTCACATACTTCTTCCCCTTCCCAGGATAGTGCAAAGTAAACTCACAGGGGAGATTACATTTGCCTCCCTGCAGTGTGACACACAGGCCAGCACTTGCCTGTTTGGGTCATGGAAAGAAGCTTCCCTACAAGACACAGTTTGAAATTTCCATCTCTGCTTGGCTCCCTGGTCACCCCAAAATGCTGAACCAAGTAGAATGGGACTGAAATTCCCAGCCCCGCATCGCATTCCGATCTGTACATTCAGCTGGTCTCAGCAGGTCAGGGCCGAAAATTCCAGCTTGACACAGCTCCCCTGTGCCATCAAACACAGCAGAATAGGGCTAAAAGTCCCAGCTCTGCGCCACAAACTGAGAAGGATGTGGCAGGCAAAGTGGCTTAGCAATTAGGGGAAGGGATGCTGGCTATGCTCTCGAGGTGAGGGAGACCAGTCCTCGTTCCCAAGTCACACATTCTTGTCACCGTCTCGGTCTCCGCCAAAAGCCTCCCCAGAAAATAGAGGGCTCCTTAAATTCATTGCTGGCTATAGCAAGCAGACCCCTCTGCAGGACCTGAGTAGGGCACCGCGATCTTGCCAGCAGTCAGAGTCCAGACCATGAACTCTCCATGCTGTTGCTGTAACAATATTAGTGCTCTTCCCTGGGAGGATGCAGTCTGAATCTCTCAGGCAGACTGAATCCCCACTGGTTTTCATCACCAGATGCTATGTGGACTCCTCTTCCCATCTCTGGTATTCTGGGGTGGGGATCCCTGCATGGGGTTGAGATCCCACACTCCTATGGGGAGGGAGCTCTGTAGTGTGATCTCCCTCTGGGTTCTCAGCCATCACTGCACCTGCATGAGGGGGCTACCTCTTTTTCAGTCTCCACCCTTCTTATCAGTCTTCACGTGGCTTCTTCTATAATATTTGGTTATAATATTTCAGTTCAAGTTGCCTTTAGTTGGTTGTTCAGGTTGATTGCTCTGTAAGTTAGCTGCAAATTTGATTTGGGGCTGAAGGAAGTGTGCAGCCTACACCTACTCTGCAGCCATCTTGGAATACTGTATATATCTTTTTGAACCATGTTATAATTTCCTTTTGATAAAAACCCAGAAGTAGAATTTCTGGATCATATGGTAGTGTTAATTTTAATTTTTTTTTTAATATCCATACTTATTTCCAAAATGGCTGCATTAATTAACATTTCTATCAACAGTGCACAGTGTTCCCTTTTCTTCATATCCTTGCCAACACATTATTTCTTGTCTTTTTTATAAAAACCATTTTAACAGTTGTTAGGCGATATCTTATTGTGGTTTTAATTTGCATTTTCTTGATGATCAGGGCTGTGATATTGAGTCCCTGCAAGTTGTTTTCTTTTAAAAAATAAAATAAGCCTGGCCGGTGTGGCTCAGTGGTTGAGCGTCAACCCATGCACCAAGAGGTCACCAGTTAGATTCCTGGTCAGGGCACATGCCCAGGTTGTGGGCCCAATCCTCAGTTGGGGGCATGCAAGAGGCAGCCCATCGATGTTCTCTCTCATCATTGTTTCTATCTCTCTCTCTCCCTCTCCCTTCCTCTCTCTCTAAAAATCAATTAAAAATTTTTAAAAAATAAATAAATAAAATAAAATGAAAGAGACAAGTGTATTTATAGGCTTGGAAGAAAGAATAGAAATAGCAAGATTGAAGAATATGGAAGGAGATAGAACCATTGGTAGAGTGAGGATTTTGAGAAAAGAAGAAGCGATGGAATGCATACTGCAGGGCACAGGTCAAGTGAATTTTTAGCTCTGAGCAAGAAGAATGACCTTTTTTCTGATATTGAAGAAGGGATGTAATATGAGTACAGGAACACTTGAAATTTAAATTTAGATTCTGGAATTTTAGGTAATTTATAATGCTATAATAGCTAATATTTTCTGAGTATTTACTATGTTCTATGTCTTGAAGCACTTATGCTTAATTTGTTTTATCCAAATCAATGTTCTTCAAAAACACTATGAGGGAAAGGCTATTATTATTTATAGACAAGAAAATGGAGGTTCAGAGAGGTTAAGGAATTTGTCCAAGTTTACACACCTAGAAAGGGGGCAGTTCTAGACCTGAACTTAGACTGACAACAGAGCCTGTAGTCTCAACTATTACAGTAGGAGATACCAGTATGTGTTGAGAATGAAGTGGAAGACAGTTTCTGGATTTGAAGAAAGTGGAGCCATCTGACTTAGCCTTTGAGAAAAATGGGAGAGAGAAAGCTGACCATCACTAACTGAAGAGAGTTACAGCACGATTTAGTTTATCAAAATTTTTGATCCAAATAATTTTAACAGGAAAGAGACAAGAAGCACCTAAAAATGTGCCTGTGATATCACCTAAACAGTAGCTATAAGCAAAAATATCTAGGTCACTTTTATTATAATACTTAATGTTGGTTTAGTGCTTGTTTTGTTTTGTTTTTTCAATGTGATCCAGCCAAAATGAGCTACTCTTATTCCTCTTGCTCAGCCCTGATCACCGCCTTACTGCTCTGTACATTCTGCTTTGAAAGCTCCTCCTGTACATTAGAAACTACCCCAATCTTACCCAACACATAAAGGATTTAGTGGAATCCTTCTAGATCTTCACAAACTGGAAATAACTCTATTTCCTTCCTTATTACATTTTTGCTTCTTTTCTCTATTGCCTTAAAACTTCTATTGCAGTTTTCTGGGCACTTGTCTGGCTTTCCTACTGGTCTATGAGTCCCTGGATAACGGAGGCTTTATTAGATTGATTTGGGCCTTCTCCACTGTCAGATGAGTGTATTGTTTATCTTTAGGATCTGTACAAGGTTATCTGAGTGCAGAAATGCTAGTGAATATCATTAATCTAACTAGTGGATGAGTTAGGTCTAGAGCTCAGGTCTCCTAATTTATTAGATGAAAAAAGAAAAAGAGGCAGGGGGAAGAGAAAGAAGGCAGCATTCTTCATGAGGTCAGGAAATTATATGTTTTGTTCACTGCTGTATTTGTGATGTCTAGAACAGTGCCTGATACACAGTAAGTGTTCAATAAATATTTACTTAAAAAATAAATAGTGTATGTAAAAAATGCATGCATGTACTTAAGGATAATGAAAACAACAGTAAAAATTTAATAGCAGTTATTATTTGTCATTAAGCATTTATTTCTTGCAAAGTTTCCCCAGATGGGCACACACACACACACACACACACACACACACACACACAGAAAAATAAAGCCACAAAACTCAAAAGTTTTTTTAGCTGTAGTACTTTTCTATTCTTCTCTTGCTCCACCTGTCTTTGTCTAAGAGCAGTTTTGAAAATCATGAGGCAATTTCCACTGAGCTCTTACATTAGCATTCGGATAAAACAGAAATGTGATGTGCTGGGTCAGACTGACTTAATTCCATGCAAATTTTTTTTTTTTTTTTTTGAAAAGGTAGAATTTAATTAACATAAAAGAATAAAGAAAAATAAAAGCAGAGTTTGTTACTATTCTTACAGTCTTTTGTTTGCCATGCTGTCTGGCTGGCATTACAAGGGCTTCCAAAGAAGCTTTTTTTTCATTGTGGAACTGGACTCAGGTAAAAAGAGAACATTAATGTGGGTGAAAAAAAAATCACAGATTCTGTTTGCGTCTGCAATTACTGGCCAGTGATCATCATCCTAATAGCTCCTACCTCATGCCTCACTAAGAGGACTTCTGCCTCATCTTCTGAATTTCCTCTCATTTGGCATGATGGCTTATTATTTCTGACTATATTCATTGTGTATTGAAGAAGATATATTTTCCTTAGCTCAACTCTAATCTTACATATGGCTCCCAACCCCAGCTCCAAAGTAATGTGAACAAATTTATAATGAATGATTTCTTCTGTAGTCTGTGCCTTTTTTCAAGCAAGCTGTCATAATATATTTTAACATTCTTTTTTATTATCGTATAATATACATATTATAAAATTACACGTTTCCTGAATATAAGTGTACAATTTAGTGGCATTAGAACATTCACAATGTTGCGCAACCATTATCACTGCCCATTTCCAGAAAATTTTCACTATCCCAAAGGAAATGCTAGAGGCAAGATTCAATCTTCGTCTGGTTTGTTATCCCATGCTCTAATGAGTGTAAAGTAATACCTTACACTGTGATGTTCATTTTCATTTTTCTAACTGTTAATAATGTTGAGCTTTTTGTGTGTGTGTTTATCGGCCATTTGAACGTTTTTTTAGGAGAAATGTCTATTTAGGTCCTTCAATAATTTTAATAGATTTTTTTAGTTATAGGAATTCTTCATATAATATCAATATTAATTCTTTTTCAGATATATAATTTGCAAATATAGTATCCCGATCTGTAGGTTGTCTTTTCATTCTCTTAATAATATTCGCAGATGCATAAAAATTTAATTTTTATGAAGTCCATTTTGTCTATTTTTTGCTGTCACTTTCAGTGTCACATTCAAGAAAGTATTGCCAAATTCAGTGCCATGAAGAATTTCCTCTATATGTTCTTCTGAAAGTTTTATAATTTTAATACTTACATTTAAGTTTTTCATCTCCTCTAACTAAATTTTTGTATATGGTGTAATGTAAGAGTCTAATTGTATTCTTTGCAAGTGGATATCAAGTTTTTCCAGTATTATTTGTTGTAAAGACTGTCCTTCCCTCATTGAAATGACTTGGTGCCCTATTTGAAAATCAATTGACCATAGATATGAGAGTTTATTTTGGGGCTTTCTATTGTATTACAGTGGTCTATATATCTACCCTCATGCCAGTACCTCACACTTTGATTACTATAGCTTTGTTGTCAATTTTGAAATCAGGGAGTGGAAGTCTTCCAAGTGTTCTTTTTTTCCCTTCCCAGAATAGTTTTGGCTATTCATGGTCTCTTGAAATATATAAAATTTAGGTTGGACATTTCCATTTCTGAAAAAAATACCATTGGGATTTTTATAGGAATTGCATTGTATCTGTAGATTATTTTGAATGATAATGTCATCTTAACCTTAACACTTCTAATCTACAAACATGGATTTTTTTTATATATTTGTTTTTATTTTTTCTCAATAATTATTTGCAATTTTTATTGTATAAGTCTTCTGCCTCCTTAGTTAAACTTATCCCTAAGTAATTATTATTTTTAATACTATTGTGAGTGGAATTGCTTTTCATAATTTTGTTTTCAGATTGCTCATTGTTAGGGTATAAAACCACACATGATTTTTGTGTGTTGATTTTGTATCCTACAATTTTTCTGAACTCGTTTATTAGCTTTAACAGAAATGTCTGTGTATGTTGTGTGTGTGTGGAGTATTTAGGATTTTTTACATATACAATCACCTCAGACATGAACATAGATATTTTACTTTTTCCTTTAGAATTTGGATATCTTTTTTTTTCTTACTTAATTGCTCTAGCTAGAACTTTCAATATTATTTTGAACAGAAATAGTAAAAGTGTGCATACTTGTCCTTTCTCTGATTTTAGGGGAAAAGCTTTCAGATTTTCACCACTAAGTATGATGTTAGTTTGCAAATATAGTATTTATATTTAGTAGTTAGTAGTTAGTTTTTTCTATATGGCCTTCATTGTATTCAGAAAGTATCTTTTATTCCTAGTTTATTGAGTGAGTGTTTTTATCATGAAATTGTGCAGAATATAGTCAAATGTTTTATTTACTTCAATTGAGATTATTTTATTATCTTTAATTTTATTAATATGGTGTATTACATTGATTGATTTTCATGTGTTGAATGATGCTGCATTCCATGAATAAATGTCATGTGGTCATGGTGCATAATCCTTTTAATATGCTGCTGAATTTGGTTTTCTGAAAATTTTTTGAGAATTTTTGCATCAATATACATAAGAAATATTAGCTTATAGTTTTATTTTCTTGTGTCTTTCTCTGGCTTTGTTATCAGTGTAATTGCAATGCTGGCATCATAGGAGGAGATAGGTAATGTTCTTACCTCTTCAACATTTTGACAGAGTTTGAGAATAATTGGTGTTAATTTTTTTCAAATGTCTGGTAGAATTTACCACTGGACTTTTAATCCTGGTCTTTGCTTTGTTGAGAGGTTTTTGAATATGGATTCAATCCCTTTACCTGTTATAAATTTATTCAGATTTTCTATTTCTTGTGTCAGGAATCATAGATATTTTTGTTTGTGGGTTTTGTTCATTTCATCTAGGAGTTCAACTTTTTGATGTACAATTATTTATGGTATTCTTTTGTAATCAATTTTATTTCTGTAAAACTTTTAATAATGTCCTCACTTTTATTTCTGATTTTAAGAATTATGAAACGTCCACAACTAATGTCACACTCAATGATAAAAGACTGAAGGTATTCTCTCTAAAATAAGAACAATACAAGAGTGTCCATTTTTATCACTGATGTTCTACATTGTACTGGAAGTTCTGGTCAGAATAATTGGGCAAGAAAAAGAAATGAAATGCATTCAAATTGCCCTGGCTGGGGTGCTCAGTTCTTTGGAGCATCATCCCATACACCACAAAGGTGGTTGCAGGTTTGATTCCTATCAGAGCACATATGTAAGTTGCAGGTTTGATCATTGGTTGGGCACCTACAAGAGGCAATTGATCAATATTTCTCTCTCACATCGATGTTTCTCTATCTCTCTCCCTTACTCTCTCTCTAAAATCAATAAACATCCTCAGGTGAGGATAAAAGTAATGCATTCAAATAGAGAAGTAAAACTATCTCTATTTACAAATGACATGATTACCTAGATAAGAAATTCTAAATAGTAGACTTCCAGTCAAGATGGCGGCATAGGTAGACACGGTATCGCGTCCTCCCACAACCACATCAAAGTTACAACTAAACTGCAGAACAACCATCATTCAAAACCGCCTGAAATCACACTGAATGGAAGTCCTACAACTACGAAATTAAAGAAGAAGCCACATTCAGACTGCTAGGAGGGGCGGAGGCGCGACAGGCTGGTCACACACCCGCATGTGGCGGATAAAAATTAGAAGGACACCTCGGCTGGGAAGGTCTTCCCTGAGGACTGAGGGGTCCCCGTCCCACACCAGGCACCCAGCTCAGGGTTCCAGTGCCAGGAAGAGAAGTCCCCATAACTTCTGGCTGTAAAACCAGCGGGAACTGAGGCTGAGTCTTCTGGAGCCCCCGGCAGCTCCTCTTAAAGGGCCTGCACACGGACTTTCTCGGACTCTCACCCTCCAGGCTCCAGCGTGGGGGAGGCAGCTTGAAAGGCACCAGAGTCATATGGGGAAGAACTGAGTTGTTTGGCATTGGAGCAAGGGCTGGAAAGGCAGCTTTCTCCTGAACAGACATGCTATCAGAGGCCTTTGTTCCTTTGGTGAGTCCTTCCCTGGGGAAGCAGACAGCTGCCATATCTGGGACTCCAGCAACCTGGCTCACACTGTTTGCCCTGCCCCGGTGATTCCCTGAGGCCCCGCCCCACCCAACTTTCAGGCCCATCCAAGCTGTTGCCAGTTGCTTGACCATAGGATTGGCCTGTCTTGGATCCTGCTTCAGCTTTTCCTAAATTCTTTCAAACAAGCAGCATCTGGTCTCAGCTAGCCCCATACCTCTTACTAAGTAATACATAGAAACAAACACAGGGAGGCAGCCAAAGTGAGGAGACAAAGAAACAGGTCCCAAATGAAAGAACAGAACAAAACTCCAGGAAAAGAACTAAGTGAAATGGAGTTAAGCAACCTAACACATGCTGAGTTCAAAACACTGCTTATAAGGATGCTCAATGGACTTAGTGAGAACCTCAGTGAACTTAGTGAGGGCCTCAAGAGCATAAAAAAGGACCAGTCAGAAATGAAGGATGCACAGTTAGAAATGAAGGAGGCACTAACTGAAATAAAGAATAGTTTACACAGATTCAGTAGTAGGGTAGGTAAAGCAAGAAGCAAACCATCAATTTGGAATATAAGGAAGCAAAAAACAGCCAATCAGAACAGCAAAAAGAAAAAAGAATCCAAAAAAATTAGGATAGTGTAAGGAGCCTCTGGGATAACTTCAAACGTGCCAACATTCGCATCTTGGGGGTGCCAGAAGGAGAAGAGAGAGAACAAGAATTCAAAAACCTATTTGAAACAATAATGGCAGAAAACTTCCCTAACTTGGTGAAGGAAACAGACATACAAGTCCAGGAAGCACAGAGAGTCCCAAACAAGATGAACCCCAAGAGGCCCACACCAAGACACATCATCATCAAAATGCAAAAGGTTCAAGACAAAGAGAGAATCTTAAAAGCAGCAAGAGAAAAGCAGTTAATTACCTGCAAGGGAGTTCCCATAAGACTGTCAGCTGATTTCTCAAAAGAAACTTCACAGGCCAGAAGGGAGTGGCAAGAAATATTCAGAGTGATGAAAAGCAACAACCTACAACCAAGATTACTCTATCGTGCAAAGCTGTCATTTAGAATCAATGGCCATATAAAGAGTTTCCCAGACAAGGAAAAGCTAAAGGAGTTCATTACCACTAAACCATTATTATATGAAATGTTGAAGGGTCTTCTTGAAGAAAAAGATAAAAAATATGAACAAACAAAATGGCAATGAATACATATCTATCGACAATTGAATCTACAAACAAAATGAACAAGCTGAACAGAAACATTCTCATAGATACAGAGAAATTTTGTTGGTTGCCAAATGGGAGGGGGGTTGGGGAAATGGGTGAAAAAGGTGAAGGGATTAAGAAGTACAAATTGGTTGTTAGACTGACAAACCTGAAAGGGAAGAGGGATTGGGGGATGGGCAGAAATAAACCAAAGAACTTATATGTATATATGCATAACCAATGGACACAGACACCAGTGTAGGGAAAGGCAGGAGGGGGGCGGGAATGGGGAGGAGGGGGTCAATGGGGGGAAAATGAGGAATATCTATAATACATTCAACAATAAAGATAAGTTAAGAAAATAAAATAAAAAAATTTTAAAAAATAAAAATTCTGAATAACCCACACAAAAGCATTATCAGAACTAATAAACAAATTCAGCACAATTGAGGAGTACAAGATGAACATGCAAAAATCAGCAGTATTTCTGTATGGTAGCAACTAACAACCTAAAAATGAAATTAAGATAATCTCATGTATGATAGCATCAAATATAATAAAATACAAATCATTTTAATGAAAGAGATTTAAGACATATACGCTAAAAACTACAAAGCACTGTGAAAGAAATTAAAGAATATCTAAAAAAAAATGCAAGAGCATCATGTACTAATGTTAGGCAATACTACCAAAAGCAATCTATAGATTCAATGCAATCAGTATTAAAAATTTTATTACATTTTAAATTGCATTAAAAAATCCAAATGGTGTTTTGTACAGAAATGCTAGAGTTGAGCCTAAAATTCATATGGAATTGTAAGGCTCCTTGAATTGCCAAAATAACCTTGAAAATAAATAAAAAGTTAGAGTACTCATACTTCCCTATTTTAACTTCCTACAAAGCTATAGTTATCAAAACAGGGTGATGCTGGTATTAATATAGACATATAGATCAATAGGATAAAATTTACACTCTGGAAATAAACCATTACATCTATGGTTAATTGATCTTTGACAAGAGTCTGAAGATTATTCAATGGGGAAAGAGTAGTTCATTCAACAAATGATGCTGGAACTGGGTATGTACTACACACAAAAATAAACTTGAAATACTACAATGGTCTAAATATAAGAGCTAAAGCATAAACCACTTAAAAGAAAACATGTAAGTAAATCTCCAGGACCTTGGATTTTGCAGTGGTTGATTAGCTATGAATCCAAAGCACAAGCAACAAATGAAAACTAGATAGATTGGATTTTAGCAAATTAAAATTTTTTGTGCATGAAAGAACACTATCAAAAAATTAAAAAGACAATCCACAGAATGGAACAAAACAGTACAATATACAGATGATGTATTATAGAATTGTATACCTGAAACCTGTATATTTATTAACCAATGTCACCCCAGTAAATACAATAAAAAGCATGGAGCATATATTTGCCAATCAAATATCTGATAATGATCTAGTATCCAGAATTTATCAATAACTTATACAACTCAACAACAACAAAAAGAAAAATTATCTAATTAAAAATGGTAAAAAATAAATTGAATAGATATTTCTCCAACGAATATAAAATGACCAACAAACACTTAAAAAATACTCAACATTTTTAGTCTATAGGGAAATTCAAATCAAAACCAGGAGGTGTTACAGCACACATACTATTATGCTCATAAGTTTGGTGGTTTTTTTTACAGAAAATAACAGATGGTGGTGAGAATGTAGAGAAATTGGAACCCTCTTACATTGCTGGTGGAATTGTAAAATGGCATAGTCACTGTGCAAAACAGTTTATGTTTTCTCAATACATTAAGCAAAATTACCATATGACCTAGCTATTCCACTGTTAGGTTTATACACAAAATAATTGAAAACAGATGTAAAAACAATACATATACATTTATGTTTATAGCAATATTATTCAAAATAGCCAAATGTGGAAACAGTACAAGTGTAGATCAAGTGTAAATATGGTATCTATACAGTGGAATGTTCCCCAGTCATAAAGAAAGAATGAAATACTGATATATGAACCTTGAAGCAAGATACAAAGCCTACATATTGTATGATTTTATTTATATGAAACATCCAAATAGGTAAATCTATAGAGACAGAAAGCAGATTAGTGGTTGCCAGGGGCTAGGGAAAATGAGTCATCTTGTTGGCAGTGAGAAGGGGCACCAGCTGTTATACTGGTAGAGTCAGACTGGACTTTGGTTCAGCAACCTTGGTACTTGAGTTCTGGCTGAGAAATAATTCAGAGCCAAGACAAACTATAAGACACATTTTATTTAGAAGTTGCAGAGGTAGAAATGAGTGGTAGAAGAAATGGGCTTAGGAGGTAACACGCTTGGGGCAAAGTGGAGGGGACGGAAAGGCAAGGCCTATTCCCAAGAGGGAGAGCCACTGGGTTCACCATCCAAAGGGCTTTTAAGGGAAGGCCCAGGGGAGGATCTCAATAGAATATTCATCAGCGTTCCAGATGTGTCCTTTCAGGGTCATGATTTCCACTGATTGCTTGGTGCCAGGGTGGGGCAGGAGGGTCATTAGTCAAGGCAGCTGGTCCTGAGGTAAGCCATGGCTTCACTTGTCTGGTTGTGCTGCTTTTCTGGGTCTGGAGCTGAAACACAACTGAGGCCTAGATGTATGTGATGTGGGTCAGAACCTAATTGTCCTGGGGACTTAAGGGTTATTCTGTGGCCTCGTTGTTTGTTTTCCCTTTAAGGGAGTCTACTGTATGACTAGCAACATGCCAGGGAGGAAAGGTCAGAGGAGGGTTCAAACTGCATGACCTTCGACATGAAAGGTCAGGAGTTCTAAACAGCACGACCAGTGATTTGGTAGGGGAGGAAAGATTACCTTGGGTTCGAGGTTCTTGTTTTCCCAGTTTTGCCTGTTGTTAAGCACCTGGGGCTTTCTGTCCTGGTGACCTTCTTTACCTGGCCCACTGTCCTTGCTCTGCTCATGTCTATCTAAACTCCCTACCACAATAAGAGTGACTATTTAATGGATATGGGACTTTCTTTAGGGGCGATGAAATAGTTCTAGAAATAGTGGTAATGTTCACATATTTTGAATGTACTAAATGTTACTTAAGGTGAATTTTATGCTATATGTATTTTTTAGAATAAAAGTGGTAATAAAAATTTTAGAAAAGAAAGGCAAACATTTGTTCAATGAACCAATAAATGGTGGCCTTGATTGATAAAACTTTATGCTAGAGGCATGGGATTTGACTTTGGCATGCAAGGATGGATGAAAGTTGGATACTTGGAGAAAACTGGTAGTGAGTCAGAAACACTTGAATTCAACACAAGCCACTCAAATACGTTATTAGTTCCCATGGCTATACCACTCCAAGCTTAAAACATAGTAAGCCAGAGACTAAAAAAGGGTTTAAAAGTAAGAAAGGGAGATAATATATTTTTGCAGTCAGAAACAACGTTCTTGTGGCTTATACTCAAACCCCAGGGGCTCTTTTGCTTAATAACAGTGTGACCCTGAACAACTTACTTAAGTTGGGCCTCTCTGGTCCTATTATCCTTATCTATGAAATGGGGACACTTACTTACCTCGCAAGATTGAAGGAATGATTGCATAAGACGATTCATAGTTTTGCTTATTAGCAGTGTGACCCTGAACAACTTACTTAAATTGGGCCTCTCTGATCCTATTATTCTTATTTATAAAATTGAGATACTTACTACTTCACAAGATTGAGGGAATGATTACATAAGATGATTCATAAACAGTGTTTACCACAATGCCTGGTGCATAGTACACACTCACCCCGAAAGGTGGCTTTTTTTTTCCTGCTTGCAGCCACACATCTAGATATTAAATATACAAAGCCTAAGAATGATGAAATGACATAGTTATGATCAGAATAAACACTAAATTTGAAAGTTTCCTGCAATTGTTTTATTTTATTTGTTGGTTTACCTGTAGAATTTGGTAAAATCTTCTTGAAAATGCCAGTGTATTTCCATCGTGCGGGAGGGAAAAAATAAGCGACATGGTTTTTGCCTATATTTAAGACAGAGCACTCGAGGCAAAACACTGTCTTCCAGCAAGATGTGTGTGCAGTTCTGCAAGAGGCAGGAAGCAAAGGGATAGAATCCCCAGGGGCCAAATGAGATTTAGAGGGATGGAATTAGGCTTCTTGTTTTTTGTGTTTTTTTGTTTTTTGTTTTTTTTCCTTTATTGATTTTAGAGAGAGAGGAAGTGAGAGGGAGAGATAGAAACATAGATGAGAGAGAACATTGATTGGCTGCCTCCTGCATGCCCCCCACTGGGGATCAGGCCCACAACCTGGGCTTGTGTCCTGACCGGGAATCGAACTGGCAACCTTTTGGTGCATGGGTCGATGCTCAACCACTGAACCACACCGGCCAGACCGAATTAGTCTTCTTGATCAGCTCAACCTCCTGCTAGGAAATTCACCTACCTGAACTATTCTCTCTTCAGACCTGGGAGGTACAAGGTTTTATTTATTTTGTCATCAGTCATTGTGCTACATACATGAGGGTGGGGACACAATTATATAAGTGTTTTATTGTTGTTTTTAACTTAGAAGTTGGGCTCACAAACTAGATCAGGTTTGAATTTTAGTTCTAAGTATTTCCTAGCTGTGTAATTTTGGGCAGTTTACCTAACCTCTCTGAGCCATTATTCCCTTATCTGTAAAGTAGAGATAATAACTGAATCTACTTCATAGAGTCATTGTGAGGATTAAACGAAAGAAAAGGGGCCACATGCTAACCTGACAAGCTCAGGGAAGGCCTGTGTGACAGCCTTGCAAACTCAAAGACCTAAAATAACCACAAGGGATAGTCTGAAATTTACTTTTTAACTAAAAGCAGATTATGGCAGGTAGTCATGTCCTAGGCCAGCATCTTCCCTGACAAAGGTCAATTTTCACCTTAATGGAGCCTATTGTCTTTTCGAATCTAAGATAACATACCTTTGGAATGTGACCTAACTTCCTTTTTTCCAGACCCCTCAGGGCACAACCTGTGCACCAGGGCGGAGACCACAAATCCCCTCATTGTTATTATTATCAGGTTAATTGTTGACTGTTAACTAAAAGAAGGATGTGTCTATCATTTTACTTATCACCCAATCCCAGAGGTCCCCCCCCTCCCCGCCTTAGCTTTCTCCCGCCTCCCTCATCTATCACCCTTGGATTTCATGGGACCCATTCATGCCTTCTCTTTTTATTGTAATGTATAAATTAAGGTGCAAAACTGCCATTCTCCAGAGCCTTACCTCAATCCCTTGAGGTTTTGCTTCCCGGCATTTGTCCACAGTTTGGCTCAAATAAACTCAGAACATTCTTCAGAGGTTTGAACATTTCTTACGTTGACAGATGAGTTAATGCACATATTGTAAAACATAGGTAAAAGTTACTGGTACATTCTAAATGCTTAGCAAACACTACACTACACTTTCCATTTACATGTTTCTGCTCAAACAGCTTTAATTAGCAGTTTATCTCTTGTGCCTAGCTTGGTATCTATCCCAAAGTAGACATTTACAAAATAAGTTTGTTAAATGAATTAATGAATGCTGATGGGTAAATAATTATAATGTAATAAGTGCTATAGCAGAAGTTAAGTACAAGGCACTTTACGGGGAAAGAGGGAGGATATGAATGTTTGAACAAATCAGGAAACTTCACTGAGAGGGGCCATTTCCTCAGAACAGGGAGGGGAGCTGTCAGTGCAAGTTCCGCATCCTGGAAACAAGGTCATGTGATGCTGGACAGCCACTAGGTGGCAACATTGCAGAAGAGATTCAAGCAGCAGAAGAAAACGTTAGAGTAAACCAGCTCCTTTCAGGCCAGAAAGTGTGTTTATATGCTTTCTCTCTTCTTTCCTCAGAACTTCAAGACATGATTTCCTCCCCTTTCTTTTCCCTGGTGTTGGACACTGACATCCCTGTTATAGGCTGTTCACTCAGGCCACTGTCGTTATCAGTCAGAAGAGAAAAACAGTACTGAGTATGTTTCTAGCTCTTCAGATAATAAGTTTCTAATTCCTATTCCACTGGCCTGCTGTTAACTTTGAAATGTCCCACCCCATGGAGAGGGATAAAAAGATAGGGAAGAAGCAAAACTAACATTTTTGAGGAGGTAGACACTGTATCTAGCATTTTATATAAAATCATTTCATTTAATTGCCACCAAAACCCTATAAATGGACAACGTAATTTTAAAAAGTCTATTACACAGTTTAAGCAAGTACTAACATATTCATGGCTGATCTCGTTTTAGTTATATTCTCATTCACTTCCTGATCTCACCACCACTGAAATATTTTGAGTCATATATCAGATGTCATTATTTCATTTATAAATGCTTTTTTTTTTTTTTTGCTTATCTTAAAGAGATGAGAAATTTAAAAAAAACATAACCACAGTACCATCATCACATCCAAAAAACAGATCAGTACTCAAATTATTAAACATTCTGTTGGTGTTTAAATTTCTCTGGCTTACTTATAAAAATAACTCATAATCGGTCTATTCAAATTAATATCTTAGCAAAATCTATACATTGCATTTGTTTGGTATGTGATAAAGAAGTTCTCATCATAATTTTACAAACAGAATCAGAAGATAATTTGTTCAGTATTTTAACAACAATATATTGCATCAGACATTATGACAGTTTAGTATACTAAGATTAGGAAGGCACAGCCCTGGCCCTCAATGGATTCATTCTCATGCTACTAAAAGTTCTTTGAATATTTCTATTACTGAATATATCAGACTATATTAAAATTATGTTATATGTGTGTCAACGTAAGAAACATTCAAACCCATAAAGAATTTTTGTGAGTTTATTTGAACCAAAATGTTGCCAATTTCCGGAAAGTAAAATCTCAGCCGATTGAGATAATCCTCCAGAGAATGGCAGTTTTGAACCTTATTTTATACATTACAATCAAAAGAGAAGACGCAAGTGGGTTACAAGAAATTTATCAGTGATAAATTTTAGGGAGGCAGGAGAAAGCAAAGCAGGGAAACCTCTGGGATTGAATAAAAAATAAAATGATAGACATTTCTTTTACATAGGTGGGTATTGGATAGTTAACAGTCAACAATTAACTCAATAACAATGAGAGGGTTTATGGTCTCCACTCTGGTGAAATACCTGTACTTTGAAGGGTCTGGATAAAGAAAATTACTTTGACATTCCAAAGGTGTGCAAAAAGACAGTAGACAGGCTTAATTAAGTTGAAAATTGACCTTTATCAGGGAAGATTCGAGCCTAGGACATGACTACCCACCATAAACTTATGCTTTTAGTTAAAAAGTTTTAATTTCAGACCATCCTTCTATGTTATGCCCCTTAAAGGCAGGGGCCATCTTGTGGTCAACATGTTATCCCTAATTCATAACATAATACTTGACACATAATAAGTATTTCATAGCTATGGGAAACTGTGAATAATTTTGCCTGACTGTACAATAGGAAACAGTGAAAAGTTTCAAGCAGGTCAGTACATGATAAGGTTTTCAATGTAGGTAGGTACTCAAGTTACCAGGTGGAGTGGAGGTATTATAGACTGTAGATAGGGAGACAAGGGAGAAGATTACTACGTACACCAAATCAAGACAGAGAAGTTGGGGACTAGAATCAGACCAGAGGCAGTGAGGATGGAGAGGAAACAGATTGCAGAGTTATTGAGGAGGTGAATTTGGTAGCACTTGTAATTTCTTAGATGTGGGGAGAGAGAGTGAAGACTTTCAGAATTCTGGCTTTGGTGGTGGTGTGGGTGATGGCTATACCACCAATTTTCAGATTAAAAAAATCTTTTCAGTCATTGTTTATCCCTCTTAATTTCTATAAAGCAGACTGTTGCCATTTTGAAAGGACATTGGGATGGCAAAAGTCCCACAATGAAGGGCTCCTTGTTGCAGAAGCAGAATGGACTTCATCCATGTGTACCACAATCTTTTTTTTTAACTTATCTTTATTGTTGAATGTATTACAGATGTTCCTCATTTTTCCCCCATTGCCCCCCTCCTCCCCACTCCCACCCCCCTCATGCCTTTCCCCACACTGTTGTCTGTGTCCATTGGTTATACATATATACATATAAGTTCTTTGGTTTATTTCTGCCCACCCCCCAACCCCCCTTCCCTTTGAGGTTTGTCAGTCTACAACCAATTTGTACTTCTTAATCCCTTCACCTTTTTCACCCATCCTCCCAGCCCCCACCCATCTGGTATCCAACAAAAGTTCTCTGTATCTATGAGAATGTTTCTGTTCAGCTTGTTCATTTTGTTTGTAGATTCAATTGTTGATAGATATGTATTTATTGCCATTTTATTTGTTCATATTTTTTTATCTTTTCCTTCAAGAAGACCCTTCAACATTTCATATATTATAATAACGGTTTGGTGGTGATGAACTCCTTTAGCTTTTCCTTGTCTGGGAAACTCTTTATATGGCCATCGATTCTAAATGACAGCTTTGCAGGATAGAGTAATCTTGGTTGTAGGTTCTTGCTTTTCATCACTCTGAATATGTCTTGCCACTCCCTTCTGGCCTGCAAAGTTTCTTTTGAGAAATCAGCTGACAGTCTGATAGGAACTCCCTTGTAGGTAACTAACTTCTTTTCTCTTGCTGCTTTTAAGATTCTCTCTTTGTCTTGAACCTTTTGCATTTTGATGATGATGTGTCTTGGTGTGGGCCTCTTGGGGTTCATTTTGTTTGGGACTCTCTGTGCTTCCTGGACTTGTATGTCTGTTTCCTTCACCAAGTTAGGGAAGTTTTCTGCCATTATTGTTTCAAATAGGTTTTCGAGTTCTTGTTCTCTCTCTTCTCCTTCTGGCACCCCCAAGATGCGAATGTTGACACGTTTGAAGTTGTCCCAGAGGCTCCTTACACTACCCTCATTTCTTTGGATTCTTTTTTCTTTTTGCTGTTCTGATCGGTGTTTTTTGCTTCCTTATATTCCAAATCGATGGTTTGCTTCTTGAATTTACCTACTCTACTATTGAAACTGTGTAAACTATTCTTTACTTCAGTTAGTGCCTCCTTCATTTCTAACTGGTCCTTTTTTATGCTCTTGAGGCCCTCTCTAAGTTCACTGAGGTTCTCACTAAGTCCATTGAGCATCCTTATAAGCAGTGTTTTGAACTCAGCATGTGTTAGGTTGCTTATCTCCATTTCACTTAGTTCTTTTCCTGGAGTTTTGTTCTGCTCTTTCATTTGGGACCTGTTTCTTTGTCTCCTCATTTTGGCTGCCTCCCTGTGTTTGTTTCTATGTATTACTTAGCGAGAGGTATGGGGCTAGCTGAGACCAGATGCTGCTTGTTTGAAAGAATTTAGGAAAAGCTGAAGCAGGATCCAAGACAGGGCAATCCTATGGTAAAGCAACTGGCAACAGCTTGGATGGGCCTGGAAGTTGCATGGGGCAGGGCCTCAGGGAATCACCAGGGCGGGGCAAACAGTGAGCCAGGTTGCTGGAGTCCCAGATATGGCGGAGTCTGCCGTCCCAGGGAAGGGCTCACCAAAGGAACAAAAGCCTCTGATAGCACGTCTGTCCAGGAGAAAGCTGCCTCTCCAGCCCTCGCTCCAATGCCAAACAATTCAGTTCTTCCCCATATGACTCTGGTGCCTTTCAAGCTGCCTCCCACACGCTGGAGCCTGGAGGATGGGAGCCTGAGTAAGTCCGTGCGCGGGCCCTTTAAGAGGAGCTGCCGGGGGCTCCAGCCGCCTCAGCCTCAGTTCCTGCTGGTTTTTCACCCAGAAGTTATGGGGACTTCTCTTCCTGGCACTGGAACCCAGAGCTTGGAGCCTGGTGTGGGACGGGGACCCCTCAGTCCTCAGGGAAGACCTTCCCAGCCGAGGTATCCTAATTTTTATCTGCCACACGTGGGTGTGGGACCAGCCCGTTGCGCCTCCGCCCCTCCTAGCAGTCCGAATGTGGCTTCTTCTTTAATTTCGTAGTTGTAGGACTTCCATTTAGCGTGATTTCAGGCGGTTTTGAATGATGGTTGTTCTGTAGTTTAGTTGTAACTTTGATGTGGTCGTGGGAGGACGCGATACCGCGTTTACCTACGCCGCCATCTTGACCGGAAGTCATCTTTTTTTCTTTATTGATTTTAGAGAGAGAGGAAGGGAGAGGGAGAGAGAGATAGAAACATCAATGAGAGAGAACATCGATTGGCCGCCTCCTGCATGCCCCCCACTGGGGATCAGGCCCACAACCTGGGCATGTGCCCTGACCAGGAATCAAACCAGCGACCTCTTGGTGCATGGGTCGATGCTCAACCACTGAGCCACACCAGCCGGGCCCTGTGTGCCATAATCTTTATAGATTCTGTTGCTGATGCTTTTGCATGAGTGTTAGCTAGGTCATTTCCCTAACATTCAGCCTTAGTCCTTTCAGTGTGAGCCTCAATCTTGATGACAGACAACATTTTATGTCAAGAAATATAAAACTTCCAGGAATTACACACAATTTCTGGAATACTTATAACATATATCTATACAGACAAAATACAAAGAAGATTTACTGTTACTTCTTATTTCACAATGCTTCCCATACAATTTCACATATCAAATAAGTATTTAGTTTAACATCTCTCTTTCTCTCTCTCTTTTTTTACATCTCTTTTTATAAGGAGAGAAACAAACCTTTGCGATTTCCCAGGAGCCCTCTGGGAAATCTCAAAGTTAGTTTGTGGTCAAAAAATATTTTTTTAGAATTTGACTTAGGAAAATTTTCCAAAAATATCAAAAATTTTGGGACTTGAAGAATTGGACCAGATATCATTCTGAAATAAGACTTCAAAAACAATGCTGAAGGTCACATGGTTCTGAGCACAACTTAGCTTTTTTTTTTTTTTAATATTCAGAAGACATGGCATTAAGAAATCAGAGATTTCCCAGCCAGTGTGGCTCAGTGGTTGAGCATTGACCCATGCACCAAGAGGTCACCAGTTTGACTCCCGGTCAGGGCACATGCCCAGGTTGTGGGCTCAATCCCCAGGAGGGGGCGTGCAGGAGGCAGCCAATCAATGTTTCTATCTCTCCCTCTCCCTTTCTCTCTCTCTAAAAAATCAATCAAACATTAAAAAAAAAAAGACATCAGAGATTGGTAAAGCACATTTTGTATGACTCAAAATATTTGCTATCCATACAGAGCACTTTTTACAATATTTTATCAGGAGCTGAATAGAGTCCAAGAAAACTTTGTCCTTTTAGCAGATTAAAGAAAATCAAGTGTTAGTTTTAGACATATGTACATTATTGTGGCTCAGGGGAGGCCTGTATGGTGGCCTTACAAACTCAGAGACCTACAGTAACCACATAGGATGGTCTGAAATTAAAAGTTTTAAAATAAAAGCAGTTTACGGTGGGTAGTCATGTTCTAGGCTAGAATCTTCCCTGAGAAAAGTCAATCTTTACTTTAGTTGGGCCTGTCTATTGTCTTTTTGCATCTACGATAACATATCTTTGGGATGTCAAAGTAAATTCCTTTTTCTGGACCCCTCAAAACACAAACAACATTCAAAACACAGGCACTGCAGAGTGGAGACCACAAATCCCCTTATTGTTGTCATGTCAGTTGTTGATTGTTAACTGTCCCGTACCCACTTATGTAAAAGATATGTATGTCTATCATTTTAATTTTTATCCAATCCCAGAGGTTTCCCCACTTTGCTTTCTCCAGTGTTTCTAATCTATCACTAATGGATTTCATGTAGCCCACTTATGTCTCCTCTTTTTATTGTAATGTATAAAATAGGGTGTAAAACTGCCATTTTTCAGCAAATTGAGATTTTGCTACTTGGCAATTGTTGTCAGTTTGGCTCAAATAAACTCACAAAAATTCTCTACAGGTTTGGATGTTTCTTACATTGACAATTGATATAAAAACTCATTAAAAACCCCTTATAATAAAAATTCAAGTTTTAGCCAACTTGTCTATATAAGGTTAAATTATCTCTCAACTTTTTATATACATTTAGTTTGTCCTTCAAAATGAGAAGTTCTAGTTTAGACGAAATTACTATAATTTTCCTTAAGAAAATGCATCTTTGTACCTTATGTTTTGTGTAAGTCAAAAATAAATTCTTCTTTCCTTGAATATAGAGTTGTTTCTCTTATTATTTCTAGTAACCTTAATTACATATACTAATTAAATTTTATAACCCTCAGAAAGCTTAGTTTCTAGGAAAATCTAAGTAAGCAATCATAAATTGTTCTTTACGTTAGCATTTTGTGACTTGATAGACAAATATTTTTTCTAATTTTTATTTTATTTTTTTAAATTTTTTTGTTTTTCAGATAGAGTGGGAGGGAGAGAGAGGAAGAGAGAGATAGAGAAACGTCGACATGAAAGGGACACATCGAGTGGCTGCCACCCACACACGAACCAGGGCCAGGGACAAACTGCAACCGAGGTACATGCCCTTAGCGGGAACCGAACCCGGGTCTCTCTGGACCGCAGGCCGACGATCCAACCGCTGAGCCAAATCGGCCAGGGCTTTTTTCTAATTTTTAGAAACGTGCTTTCTCGTAGAAAATATGTAAGCATGGCACAAGACATGTTTACTTATAGATCCAAATTGATCTTTAGTTTCTCTGCAGCAGAGCCAGAAGTAGATAAACCTGTTAAGTAATTGATGCTTTACTATTTTATTTAGAAATGATCTAGATATTTAATGGCTATCTATCATTGGATTTTAAATTTTAAATAAAGTTCAATTCTTTTTCCAATATTCTAATATTTTACAATATCTGAAAGCATTTTGAGAGGAATGGGTGAGTTTTGTGGGACTGGCAAATATGGCAATTGAACTTGGATCTTCAAGAGCCACATTTTTGCCCCACAGAAATTTGTAAGACAACGGCAGTTATTTGTATTTCCAAAAAAAAACTACATTTCAGCCACAGTGATAAAGAGATTGACCTGCCCTTTCAATGACAATTTCTCTAATTTACTTATTTTCTTTTGAGTACACAGTTTCATTTTAGCTTAAGAGAGAAAGCCTAAAAAACCCTATCAGTCTCTGAATATCAGCTTTCAATTTTGTTGCCGAACTAAAGGAGTCCATTTTCTGGAGTGCCTCAAAGACCAATAAGACACAAATAGTTGTTTGAAGCAAAGAAAGTGAAAGTGAGGGTTTATTTTTAGGATGTGCCCTATGGCTGGAGACACAGGTGGGCTAATGCTCAAAGACCTGGCTTTTCGGTAGCTTCCAGGGGATGGGTTAAATAGGGGGGAAATCATTAATCATGGTGACTAAGGAAGTTAGGGTCATGGTCAGGGTCATGGTCTCTACTGATTGGTAGGTGCTAGGGTAGGGAGTAGTTGATTAGTGCATCTGGTCCTGATATCAGCCATGTGTACAATTTATCTGGTTTTGCCACTTTTCTGGGTCTGGAGCTGAAACAACTGAGGCCTAGATGTTATCTTTAGTTTGATTGAAACTTTATCTCTGGGGTCAACCAAACCAAGGCTTTTTTCCCTAAGATGATTTGATGATGACCAGAACCTCATTGTCCTGAGCGCTTAATGATTAAGGAGGTGGTTATGCAAGGGTCGAAGAAGGCAGGTGAGTCAGAGTGTTGGCTGAGGCCAGCTTGAATCAAGGAAAGAAACAAGGAAAGGTCATATTAAAGAAATAAAGTCTTTGTGTAGTTACAATTTCGCCAAATTTCTGGCCATAGAGTTATTAAATGATTAATCCCATTAATTTAAAATTTAGTTTCCCTTCGGCTGTTTAAGGGGATAATATAGCAGTTTATTAGAAATTCCCTCAGAGTCCCCTCAACTTTGTGGAGGTTCACATATGGAGGCATTTAAGTTGATGCAAACAAATTTGCATAGAATCTTTGAGGACGCTCTTTTTCAGAGTCTCAGTTGATTACAATTAAGACATTGATTTCTGGAGCAATGTTTTGACAATGGGCCCCTAGAAGGGTACAGTGGGGGAAACCTTGAGATTATTTTGGTCCTCTGGCCTTGGAGCTGTTGTAGCTGTATAGCTAGTTATTAACTTGGTGGATTCTTGTTTGCTATATTGCTCCAGGTTCCTTTCAAAATGTTCAGTTATATTCATGAGCAGATTCATTCAGGTCTATGGCCTCCCATTCTCTTTTCTGCCTTTTTATTTTCTACTAATCTCAGGAGACAAATCCATTTACACAGAGGGTAGCTGAAAAGAGGCTGTATAGCCTTATTTATTATATGGAACCCAAATTATCTTTTAAAAAGAGCTTCCAAATGTGCTCTAAATTCTGCTGCAGATTCATCTTTCTTTTGTTTGCATGACTGAATAAGACCAATTAGTGTGAGCAGGGAAGACATTAGTAATGGCTTGTAAAAGGTTAGTTGGTATTTTGTGAGCCATTTTTAGTTAAGAATTTTGAATATTCAACTTGGGGGTTTGTCATTTTGTTTTCTGTATCCATTTTTGTTCTTCTCCAGGTCCTACCAACACATGTACAAGCAGATAAAGATCTAGCAGCCCAGGGTCATGGGACCCACCAATGACTCTAAATTACTCAAAGGGAAAAAAAAACTTCCTATGAAGATTTAGGAAACTTTTTAAAAAATTTATCTTTGTTGTTGAAAGTATTACAGATGTCCCCCCGCTTTTTCCCTCACTGGGTTTAGAAAACTTTTTGACTATAGCTCTCAGTTCAGACTTTGACCAAGGTGTAAAGCACATCTGAGGAGGCTTATTTAGAGCCTCCAGAGTATTTTCATTTTTTTATTGTTGACATTATTACAGATGTCCCTCATTTCCCCTCTTAAAAGCCAGTTAGAGAAATACAAAGATCACAGTGTTTTCTATTTAAATGGTACTTGTTTAGTAGTCTCTTCAGAGTAGAAAGATTGTTCAGAGAAACAATTAGTAAAATGTGAGTACTCAGGTAAAAAAAGAAAAAGGGGTACATTAGGAGTCATATCTGTAGTCAAGTGTGTCCTAATGTCTTTTGTTTCAAGTATGTTTTATATTTTTAATTTTTATTGGCCTTTGTAATGAGTCTTTGAGAGAATCTATTTTGAAATCTTGAAGCCTTTTGTAAGCTTCTGAATACCAATTAAAGTAAATGTCATAGTTTGTCTCTTCTATTTGGTTTTCCTTGCTCTCAAGTGCATTTCTTAAATAAGTAACTTTATTTCATTGGAACATTTTCCATAAAGGCCATTGTAATTCTAAGACATTTTTAGTAAAAATTTTGCCATTTTCTTGGATATCTGCAGCTTCTGGGAATATAGTTCTTAAACCTAAAATAAACAGGTTTTCCTGAAGGTGCAGCACTCAACTCTTTGGATTTAAAAGATTTCATTTCTTTCAGCTAGGGTTTCCTCAGAGCCAAAATAATACCTAAGCCCTTTGGCTTCTGAGATTCTTTATTTAGTAATTGCCTTTACCACAGGTGCACATTAACATAAACCAACTACCAAGAAAATGGAACTGTGGGTACCAGCAGTAACTAATGAACTCCTTAATGACAAAATTGAACTAACAGTCCTCAAAGAGTGGGGAGTGCAGACTGACTCCAAGTGAACGTAGAATTGCAGCTTCCACCAGCAGTTCCCAGTGTGGAATCCAGAGGCAAAAGCAAGGGCTGGATTTCAGACTTTACTGTGGACTAAATAGGACTCGGTCCTATTTCAGAACTAGACCAGTTAAGTCAGACCCACTCTAAACTAACTTCAGCCAATTCCACCAGCAATTCCCAGTGTAGACTAAACCAGAAAACTCCAATAAATGGAGATTGTGAGCTGGTACTGGGAAAGGACTAAACCAGCAAACTTCAGTGAATGGAAGTTATAGAATGGAACTTGCGAAGATAGCAAAGTGGGAATGCAGACTGAACCAGGGGCTAGAAACTTCAAGTTCCTGATGAAATCATCTGCCAGCTCCAAGTTGATTCAGTAAGTCCTGTAATGGAAACTCAATCAAATTGTGAGCTTGAATGCAAAAAGAGCAGAGTTCAAACCAAGAACTCACCAATGACCAGCAGAAACAGTGAGAAATATGGTGAATTTAAATGGGGTCACAGGTACCAAGAATGTGTTTCTCATTGTCCTTGAATTTCATCAATAGTTCACTTTGAATCTATTGTTGCCACCAACCTGGTAATAAAAAAAAAAATTAACTGAGTAAATTTGAAGACCTAGTTGGCTTTATTAAATGAATTATCAATCAAGCAAGGAGTTATGGAAGATGAAAGGCTTTTATAGAAAGCAAAGTTAGACAAGGAAGTCATCAACAAAAGTAAAATAAAAGTTCAATGGGGGAAAGTAAGTGTTCAGGTGGTGACAACATCTTATTGGCTGAGCTATAGAGTTTCCATTGGCTGGGATTGTTGCTGGACTACAAAAAAATATTTCTTCTGCTAGAGTAGTAAGTAGTTGCACTTTCTGTTTGGGAGTGCAAGGTACACCTCTTCCTCTTAGGGTCTATAACTGAATTAACAGGTGCTGTAATTGACACCTTCCAGTTTGGAGTAGTTGATGAGTGGTAGAGCATGACAGCTTCCTCCAAAGGCCTTTCAGACTATATTTTTATTTGAGGTTTTCTTTTTTAAAATTCTTTGTATTAAATTATAGATTACATTCAATATTACATTGTATTAGTTTCAGGTGTACAGCATAGTGGTTAGACAATCATATAGTTTACAAAGTGTTCCCACTAATATTTGCAGTACCCACCTGGCCCCATACAGAGTTATTACAATATTATTGACTATATTCCTCATGCTGTAGTTTATAGTCCTGTGACTATTTTAAAACTATTAATCTGTACTTCTAAATCCCTTCACCCCCCATCCCCTAACCCCCTCTCCTCTCTCAAACATCAGCTTGTTTTCTGTATCTATGAGTTTGTTTCTGATTTTTCAGTTTGTTTATATTGCTCTTTAGGTTCCATATATAAGTAAAATCATATGCTATTTGCCTTTATCTGACTGACTTATTTCACTTAGCATAATACTCTCTAGGCCCATCAATGCTATTGCAAATGGTAAGATTTTGTTTTTGTTTTTTATGGTGGAGTAATATTCCATTGTATATATGTATCACCACATTTTATCCACTGGTCTATTGATGGGCACTTGGGTGGCTTCCATACCTTGGCTATTGTAAATAACACTGCAATGAACATAGGAGTGCATATATTCTTTTGAATAAGTGTTTTGTGTTTCTTTGGACATATACCCAGAAGTGGAATCACTGGGTCAAAAGGCAGTTCCATTTTTAATTTTCTGAGAACCCTTCATATTGTTTTCCATAGTGGCTTCACCAATTTGCATTCCCACTAACAGTGAGAAGTGTTCCCTTTTCTCCACACCCTTGCCAACACTTGTTGTTTGTTGATTTATTGATGATAGCCATTCTAACAGGTGTGAGGTTATATCATTGTGGTTTTAATTTCCATCTCTTTGATGATTAGTGATGTTGAGCATTTTTTCCTATGTCTGTTGGCCATCTGTATGGTCCTCTTTGCATTTTTAAATTGGATTGTTTGGTTTTTTTGGTGTTGAGTTGTATGAGTTCTTCATAAATTTTGGATATTAACCCCTTATAAGATGTACCAATGGTGAATATATTCTCCCATTCAGTGGATTGTCTTTTTATTTTCTTGATAGGTTCCTTTGCTATGCAAAGACTTTTTAGTTTGAAATAGTCCCATTTGTTTATTTTTCTTTTGTTTCCATTTCCTGAGGAGACATATCAGAAAAAATAGATTACTAAGAGAAATGTCCAAGATTTTACTGCCGATTTTTCCTTCTAGATGTTTTATGGATTTGAGTCTTGTATTTAAGTCTTTACTCAATTTTGAGTTTATTCTTGTATATGGTGTAAGAAGGTATGGTGTAGTTTCATTTTGTGGTGTGTGTATCTGTGCTATTTTCCTAACATCACTTATTGAATGTACTGTCATTACCCCATTGTATGTTTTTGCCTCCTTTGTCAACTATTAATTGACCATATAGGAATGGGGTTATTTCTGGAATTTCTATTCTGTTCCATTGATCTGTATATCTGTTTTTATGCCGGTACCATGTTATTTTCGTTATCATAGACTGTGGTATAGTTTGATATCAGGTAGTGTGACACATCCAACTTTGTTCTTCTTTCTCAATATTGCCGTGGCTATTCAAGCAAGGTCTTTTGTGATTCCATATACATTTTTGGATTATTTGTTCTTGTTCTGTGAAATACATCTTTTTTTTTTTTTTTTTTTTTTTTTAGTCATTAGTATTTTGATAGGCATTGCATTAAATCTATAGATTACTTTGGGTAGTATGAACATTTTAATGATGTTAATTCTTCCTGTCCATGAGCACAGTACATGCTTCCACTTATTTGTATCTTCTTCAATTTCTTTCTTCAGTGTCTTATAATTTTCTGAATACAGGTCTTTTACATCTCTGGTTAAATTTATTCCTAGGTATTTTATTCTGCTTGAAGCAATTGCGAACGGGATTGTTTCCTTACTTTCCCATTCTGATAGTTCATTATTGGTGTATAAAAATGCAACTGATTTCTGGATATTTATTTTATATGCTGCTACTTTATTGAATTTGGTTATCATTTCTAGTAGATTTTTAATGGAATCTTTAGAGTTCTTTATGTACAATCTCATGTCATCTGCAAATAATGACAGCTTTACTTCTGCCTTTCCAATTTAGATGCCTTTTATTTCTTCTTGTTGTCTGATTGCTGTGGCTAGGACTTCCAGTACTATGTTGAATAAGAGTGGTGAAAGTGGACATCCCTGTCTTGTTTCTGATCTTATGGGAAACACTTTAATTTTTTCCCCCATTGAATATGATGTTAGCTATGAGCTTGTCATATATGGGCTTTATTATGTTGAGCTATGCTCCCTCTATTCCCATTTACTGAGAATTTTTTCATAAATGAGTGCTGAATTTAGTAAAATGCTTTTTCTACACCTAATGTTAAGATCATATGATTTTTATCCTTAGTTTCCTTTATGTGGTATATTACATTTTTGATTTGCAGATATTGCACCAACCTTGCATCCCAGGAATAAATCCCACTTGATCATGTTGTGTGATCTTTTTACTGCATTGCTGGATTCAGTTTGCTAATATACAGTTGAAGATTTTTGCATTTATATTCATAAGAAATATTTGCCTATAATTTTCTTGTTTTGTATTGTCTTAATCTGGTTCTGGAATTAGTATAATGCTGGCCTCACAAAATGAGCTTGGGAGCCTTCCCTCCTCTTGAATTTTTTGAGAAGTATCATCGGTGTTAGTTCTTTGAATGTTTTGTAAAATTCGCCTGTGAAGCCATCCAGTACAGGACTTTTGTTTGTTTGAAGTTTTTTGTTGTTGTTGTTTTGTTTTTACTGCTTTGATTTCATTAGTTGTAATTGGTCTGTTGAAATTTTCTGTTTTAAAAGATTGTATGTTTCTAGGAATTTATCCATTTCTCCCATTTTTCCAATTTGTTGGCATATGTTTTCTGTAATATTTTCTTACAATCTTTTGTATTTCTGTAGTATCAGTTGTTAATTGTCCTTTTTCATTTCTGATTTTATTTTAGGGGATTCTCTTTCTTTTTTCTTTGAATCTGGTTAAATATTTGTCAGTCTTGTTTATCTATTCAAAGAACAAGCTCATGATTTCATTGGTCTTTTGTATTGTATCTTTAGTCTCTATTTTGTTTATGTTCACTCTGATCTTTATTATTTCCTTTCTTTCAGTGCATAGGACAATGCCCAACCAACTGAGCCACACTGGCCAGGGCAGTATTATTTCCTTTCTTTTACTGACGTCTTTTTCTAGTTTCTTTTGGTGTAAATTTAGATTGTTTATTTGAGATTTTTCTTGTTGGTTTGTTTTTTTTTTGTTTGTTTGTTTTGAGGTAAGCTTCTAATATTATGAATTTACCTTTCAGGACTGCTTTCACTATGTCCCATAGATTTTGGGTTGTTGTGTTTCTATTTTTGTCTCAAGGTGTCTTTTGAGTTTTTTCCTTCATCTCATTGTTAACCCATTCATTGATTAGTAACATGTTAGTATGCCTCTATATGTTTATGTGTTTTTCAGGTTTTTTTTCTTTCTTATAATTGATGTCTAGTTTCATTCCATTGCAGTCAGAGAAGATACTTGGTATGATTTCAACCTTAAATTTATTGAGACTTGTGTTTTAGTCTTTGGTCTACCCTAGAAAATATTTTTTTGTGCACTTGGGTAGAAATGCTCTGAAAATATCAACTGCATCCATTTGGTCTACTGTGTCATTTAAAGCCCATGTTTCCTTGCTGATTTTCTGTCTGAAAGATCTATCCATTGCTGTCAATGGGGTGATAACATTTTCTATTAAGACCATATTACTGTCAATCTTTCTCTTTATGTTCATTAATATTTGCTTTATATTTTTAGGTGTTCCTATGTTGGTTGCATAAATGTTTATAAGGGTTATATTCTCTTGTTGGATTGATTCTTTATCTTTATGTACTGTCCTTCTTTGTGTCTTATTATAGACTTTGTCTTAAAGTCTATTTTGTCTGATAAAGGTATAGCTACCCTAGGTTCTTTTAATTTCCATTTGCATGAAATAATTTCTTTCCATCCCTTTACTTTCAGTCTGTGCATGTCTTTTATTCTGAGGTGACTCTCTTAGACATCTCTTAGGTCTTGTTTTCTTATCCATTGAGCTACTCTATGTCTTTTGATTTGAAGCCTTTAAGCCATTTACATTTAGTGATTATTGATAGGTATGTATTTATTTACATTTTATTTATTTTTTAAGCTTATTCCTGTATTTATTTAATATATTTGATAAAAAAAAGTTTTCCATGGATAATAGAAGAAAAGAAAAAGAAAAAAAACAATTTATAATTATGAAAACAAACCACATCCACCTACACCTAGTTTGAAATCCTTCTTTCTTACAGCTGCATAGTATGACATTGTGTAAATGTACCACAGCATTTTTATCCATTCATCTACTGATAAGCACTTGGAGTGTTTCCAGATCTTAGCTATTATAAATAATGCTGCTCTGAATATAGGGGTGCATATATTCTTTCTGATTGGTGTTTTGGGATTTTTATGATATATTCCCAGAAGTGGGATCTCTGGGTCAAACAGCAGTTCCATTTATAATTTTTTAAAGTAAATTACATACTATTTACAACAGTGGCTGCACCAATGTGCATTCCCACCAGCAGAGTACTAGCATTCCCTTTTCTTCACATTCTCGCCAGCACTTGTTGTTTGTTGATTATTTGATGTAGCCATTCTGGTGGGTATGAGGTGATATCTCATTATAGTTTCAATTCGCATCTCTCTGATGATTAGTGACTTTGAGCATTTTTTTCATATATCTATTGGCCATCTATATGTCCTCTTTGGAGAAATGCCTGTTCAGGCCCTGTACCCAAGTTTTAATTGGGTTGCTAGTCTTTCTGGTGTTGAGTTGTATAAGTTATTTATATATTTTGGAAATTAACCCCTTATCAGATGTGTCATTGGCAAATATTTTCTCCCATACAGTGGGTTCCCTTTTCATTTTGCTGATGGTTTCTTTGGCTGTGCAGAACCTTTTTAGTTTGATGTGTTTATTTTTTCCTTTGTTTCTCTTGCCCTTGGAGATGGATTGCTGAAAATTCTGCTACATGAGATGTCTGAGATTTTACTACCTATGTTTTCTTCAATGGATTTTTATGTTTTTGTGACTTACATTTAAGTCTTTTGTCCATGTAGGGTTTATTCTTGTGTATGGTATAAGTTGGTGGTCTAGTTTCATTTTTTACATTTACCTGTCCAATTTTCACAACACCATTTATTGAAGATACTGTCCTTACTTCATTGTATGTTCTTGCCTCCTTTCTGAATATTAATTGTTCATAATGAGGTGGGTCTATTTCTGGAGTTTTTGTTCTGTTCTATTGATCTATATGCCTATTCTGGTGCCAGTACCAGGTTGTTTTGATTGCAATGGCTTTGTAGTATAGTTTTATATCTGGAATTGTGACCCCTCCAACTTTGTTCTTCTTTCCCAAGATTGCTGCAACTATATAGGGTCTTTTTTGATTCCATATAAATTTTTGGAATATTTGTTCTAGATCTGTGGAATATGACATTGGTATTTTAATAGTAATTGTGTTGAATCTGTAGATTGTTTTGGTTAGTATGGACATTTTAATGATGTTAATTCTTCTAACCCATGAATATGGTGTATGTTTCCCTTGTATGTATCCTCCTCTATTTCTTTTTTCAATGTCCTGCTGTTGTCTGAGTACAGGGCTTTTACTTCCTTGGTTAAGTTTATTCCTAGGTATCTTATTATTTTGTGTTGCAACGATAAATTGGACTGTTTTTTTAGTTTCTCTTTCTAAGTGTTCATTATTGGTGTATAAAGATGCACCTGATTTCTGGATGTTGATTTTGTATCCTGCTATTTTGCTGAATTCATTTATTAAATATAGTATTTTTTTTGTGTGTGAAGTCTTTTGGGTTTTCTATGTACAATATGTCCTCTGAAAATAATGACAATTTTATTTCCACCTTCCCAATTTGGATACCTTTGATTTTTTCTTCTTGTCTAACTACTCTAGCTAGGACTTTCAGCACCATGTTGAATAAGAATGGTGAAAGCAGACATCCCTGTCTCATTCCTGTTCTTAAGGAAAATAATTTTCATTTTTTTCCATTGAGTATGATGTTGGCCATAGGTTTGTCATATATGGACTTCATTATGTTGAGGTATGATGCCTTTATTCCCGCTTTTTTGAGAGTTTTAATAAAAAATGAGTGCTGGATTTTGTTGAATGTTTTTTCTGCATCCACTGGTATAATCATGTGATGTTTGTCCTTTATTTTGTTTATGTGATGTATCACATTTATTGATTTGCAAATATTGTACCAGCCTTGCATCCTCAGTAAATCCCACTTGGTCATGGTATATGATCTTTTGAATGTGTTGCTGAATCTGATTTACTAATATTTTGGTATGGATTTTAGCATCTATGTTTATCAGGGATACTGGCAAAGATATTAAAGAAATACTATGTATCCTTTACCCAATTTCCCCAAATGTTTCATTTTGGATAACTATAGTACAATATCAAAATAAGAAAATTGATCTTGGTACATGTTCATGTCTCTGTTTAGAAATCTTGATTGATTTAGATAACTAACCATTGGACTGCTTGTTTTATCTTTTTGTCTGTGCTTTAATTCCTACTATTATATTTTAAACTAATCAATAAAGGGTGAACTCACAACACCCTAGTGCATCCACAACTCTTCTACACCAATGAAAGCAGAACCCCAGGCCCACAATTACTCAGTCTCTACCTGCAACTTCACTGTGTGACTCCAGGTGTGCCATATACCCTCCAGGATTTGTGAGTAATAAATCTTGTTCTTTTTTTCAAAGTTTTTAAATGGTTATTGCTGAGGGAATGAATCTTTCAATCATAATAAGAACCACAAGGGCCACCCTTTGGCTCCCAGCTGACCCAGAGGAGGTCAGTGTCTTCTGGGCAGCAATGTGGAGGCCTCCAGCAAGGACAGTTCCCCTTCTCTGTGCCTCTCCCCTCTTGCCCAGGAATCCCCTCTCCTGTTGGTCCTCTCAGATCTGATATCATGGGCTGAGATGAGAGCAGGCCCAGGGAGGATGATTACAGCGAAGGAGCTGCATTCATTGTTGACATGATAGAGGTACTTACAACAACTGACTTTCAGATACTGCTACACTAGCTGAATGCCCTGTTGGAACAGGAGCCGAAATGTCAGCCAAAGATCTGTGGCTTGAGACTCACTGAATCTGCACATGATAAAGCCTCAGGATGACTGCAAAAGTAAAGGACTTTGAAATAAAAGGTCTTAGTCTAACTCAGTTTCTTGGCTTCGACACAGAGACATTTTCTTTAGCTGTGAATTTACTAGACATATTCCTGTCAAAAATGAAGGTACAGCCCAAGAACCTTGGGTGTGTTGGACTAAGCTGCTTCTACCTGGCTGTAAAATCAATAGAAGAACAAAGAAATGTCCCATTGGCAAGTGACTTGATCTGAATAAGGCAGTATAGGTTCACAGTTTCAGACCTGATGAGAATGGAAAAGATTGTGCTGGAGAAGGTGTGTTAGAAAGTCAAAGCTACTACTGCTTTTCAATTTCTGAAACTCTGTTATTCACTCACTTAAGAGAATTTACCATTTGAAAGGAGGAATAGCCTTAATTTTGAAAGATTAGAAGCTCAACTTAAGGAATGCTGCTGCAGGATCCTATTTTCTAAAGCAAAGCTTCCGTGTTGGTATTGTCTATCATCGCATTGGAGATCCAAGCACAGAAGTGTGTAGAGTTAAGAGAAGGTGTAGAATGCCTTCAAAAACATTCCAAGATAAATGACAGAGATTTGACCTTCTGGCAAGAGCTTGTACCCAAGTGTTTAACTGAATATTCATCAAATAAATGCTCCAAACCAAATGTTCAAAAGTTGAAATGGAATGTTCCTGGGCAAACTATACAGCAATTGAAGCATAGTTACTACAGAATAACCTACCTTCCAACAATTCCTGAAACGATTCCTTAATTGCATTATTACAGCAACAAAATCTCTTCTCTAGAGCCTTTCTCTACAATCCTGAAATATGGACTCCATAATGTTATAGTGGATTTAACCTGTGAATCCCCAAAACATTACAAGTGGATTAGCATTGATGTTCTCAGGTTTGGAAAAACTGCCAAATTAACATTATGCTTTAGTGGAATTATGCTTAAAACTGAATTCACCTGAAGCATACACACAAAGTCAAAAACATAATGTGAAATGTCAATGATAAGTCTGGGAAAATAAATTGTAAATCTTCATTTCTAACATTGATCCAAGTTTCTATGTTGAGTCAGTATATTTAGATAGTATTAAAAATGATAACCTAATTAATTTAAATTTTAAATTATGAATTTTACATCAAAACCAATATTTTAAAAATGTACTTTTAAGACATTATAAGGGTCACTATTTTAGGCCGTGAACATGGTTTCTTAGCACCCATAATGTAAGTAATAGGTTATTCAGAAATGTGAACTTAATTGTTCCATGGGAAGTACATTTAAATTTGAGGGCATTTTATATAAAGCAAAACTACATACCTAGTAATTCTGGCATATTAATTTATCTTTAATATTTTTTTCTAGAAAACAGGTGATGTTTGTGTCCAGAAAAAAAGTTTTTATACAAAATCTGCTTCAATATAGTCCCATTAAGAAAATTAGTTTTATTGTACTAGTGACTCAAAGTATATTAACATCACTCTGAAAACTTGCTGATTTAACACTCCAGAAGTTTTTACTAAGGATCACTTTTATAAAATTGCCATAGCTTCTGATTTTGAATATTGTTTAAAATGAAGGGAATATATTTTCACTAATTTCCCCTACAGTGCCAACAGAAGATCTTAAATAATATGCATCTTCATAATCATGAGGTTGCTGAGAATAGTGTTCAGGATGTTCTATTAAGTCAATGAATATAAGGAGATCTACAGTGTTAAAAGTGTTATAAACAATTTGGTGCAACGTGTAGCCCAAGTCCATCCAAGATGACTGTACCAAATTTTAACATCATGTTATACATAAATATGCACTGGAAAATAAACCAAAGAACCACAGTAAAAAACAAACAAACAAACAAAAAAACACTACGTCAAACTTAAAACCTTCTGCACAGCAAAAGAAACCATCCTCAAAATGCAAAGGGAGCCCACGGTATGGGAGAATATATTTGCCAATGATACATCAGATATGGGGTTAATTTCTAAAATATACAAAGAACTCATATGACTCAACAAGAGGAAGACAAACAATCCAATTAAAAAATCGGCAGAGGACCTGAATAGACACTTCTTCAAAGAGGACGTACAAATGGCCAAGACACATAGGAAAAAAATGCTCAAAGACACTAATCATCAGAGAGATGCAAATTAAAACCATAATGAGGTATCACCTCATACCTGCTAGAATGGCTGCCATCAACAAATCAATAAATGACAAGTGCTGACAAGGATGTGCAGAAAAGGGAACCCTGGTACACTGCTGATGGGAATGTAGACTGATGCAGTCACTGTAGAAAATGGTATGGAAGTTCCTCAAAAAATTAAAAATGGAACTGCCATTTGACCCAATTATCCCACTTCTGGAAATATATCCTAAGAAGCCTGAAACACCGATTAGAAAGAATATATGCACCCCTATGTTCATAGCAGCATTATTTACAATAGATAAGATATGGAAACAGCCCAAGTACCCCTTAGTACACGAGTGGATAAAAAAGCTGTGGTACATTTACACAATGGAACACTATGCAGCTGTAAAAAAGAAGGATCCCTTACCGTTTGAGATGACATGGAAGGACCTTGAGAGTATTGTGCTAAGCAAAATAAGCCAGTCAGGGAAAGACAAGTATCACATGATCTCACTTATTTGTGGAATATAATGAACAAAATAAGCTGATAAACAAAATAGACCCAGAGACATGAAAGAAGGGAATAGACTGACAAACCCCAGAGGGAGGTGTGGTGGGAGGATGGGAAGAGATTAATCAAAGAACTTATATGCATATATGTATAGCCCATAGAGACAGACAGTAGATAGGTAGACTGGAGTGGGGTGGGATATGGGTGGAGGGGGGAAAATGGGGGACAGCTATGATACTCTCAATAATAAAATTACATTTTAAAAAAAAACTACAAGGGCCACTCCAGCCACAACATTGGTTATCGATAGAATGATACTGGCACAAAACACAGGTGATCCTCTCTGGCCCAGATAAGTCCCCAAAACATAGTCCCTTACAGACTTTCTGCCCTCAACAGCTCATGTTCACCATTCCCTAAAAAAAAAAAAAAAAAAAAATTATTGAGCACTTACTCTATACCAGGCATTGCATTAGGCCCAGGGGATATGGCAGTGTTTCTACTGTCATGGAGACTACATTTTAGTGAGGAGAGAAATATGAAAAACTAATAAACAAGCAGATAAAACATTAAGATTATGATAACTAGTATGAAGAAAATAAAATCAGGTAAATTAATAGAGTGATAGTAAAGAGAAAATACCACTGTAGAGAGAGGGACAAGGGAGAACCTCTCTGGGGAAGTGACTTTTCAGCTGAGTCCTAAAGGATGAAAAGAGCAAGTCATGGAAAGATATGGCACCAGATAATTCCAGACAGATGAGCAAGTGCAAAGGCACCAATAACCAACTTGGGTATTTGTTGGAAAGAAAGTAAATGTGGCTTGCGCATAGAGACATAGGGTGAGAGTGGTAGGAAATTGGCCTAAACGGGTAGACAAGAGTCAAATCATATAGGACTCTAAGGCCATTGACTTATTTTAAGTCTGCATTGCCCAATATGATAACCACTAGCCATATGTAGATAGTGAGCACATGATATGTAGCTAATCCAAAGAGAGATATATTCTGCAAGTGTGCAACAAAGACAGGAGTTTGAAGACTTAGTGTTAAAAGCAGAATGTAAAATACTGCAGTTTTTAAATATTTATGACATATTGAAAGTAATTATATACTTTATCTACTTTTTACATCTTTAATGTGGTTACTAGAAAATTCTAAATTATATATGAGGCATGTATTTGTGGCTCATATTTTATTTTTATTAGGCAGTGCTGTTTTAAATAAAATTGGAAGCCATTGGAGGATTTTGATAAGGGGAATATTATATGATTTATGTCTTTAAAAAAGATCACTCTGACTGCTGAATAAATGGTTAGTAGAGGGGGAAAGAGTAGGAGCAGGAAGATCAATAGGGAGGCTATTACCTGAAAGAGGTAATTGTGTCTTAAACTAGGGAGGGAGCAGTAGACATGAAGAGAAGTGGTCAGGATCTAGAACATTCTGAAGATAAAGGGGAATTGATTTTGTATGGAATGTGGGAATAAGAGGGAACTTAAAGTAAATATCTCACATTTATTTAACATATATGCTAAGTGGCTCTGTTAAGCACTTGATACAATTATTATTTCTACTTTACAGAAGAGAAAACAGACTCAGAGACATTAAGTGACTAGCACAAACTAGTAAGAGACCCAGACAATATTTGAGTTCCTTATCTGTCTAGATTAAAAGCAAAATTATTATTTTTTTAGATGCATAATTTTATTTTATTAAAAATATTTTAAACTTACTCATTTTATTTTTTTAGCTTATCTTTATTGTTGAATGTATTACAGATGTTCCTCCTTTTTCCCCTGTTGACCCCGTCCTCCCTGCTGCCACCCCCCTCCTGCCTTTCCCCACACTGTTGTCTGTGTCCATTGGTAAAAGCAGAATTCTTAACTAACAGTAACCAACACTAATACTCACTTACAGCACCACAATTCACTCCTGATCTGCTATCATTATCATTCCCAGGCTTTGGGACCTTACATCTATATTCACCAACCCCTTGCCCTATTTCTCTTTCTGCTCATTCGTGAATGTTAAGAGTCCTTGAGTCAACTGTATCCAATCATTTATATTTATTATTGTTGACATTATTATAGATGTCCCTCTTTGTCCTCCCTTTGCCCCCCTCCACTCTCCCGCCCACCCAGCCTTCACCATTGTTGTCTGTGTCTATGCATATATGTATACATATTCTTTGGCTAAACTCTTCCAGTCCCAACGCCCCTCTCTCCTCTGAAATCTGTCTGTCTGTTCCATGTATCCATGCCTCTGGTTCTATTTTGATCATCAGTTTATTTTGTTCATTAGATTTCACATATAAGTAAGATCATATGATATTTGTTTTTATCTGACTGGTTTATTTCACTTAACATAAGAATCTCCAGGTCCATCCATGTAAGTCACGAAAGCGTAAAAATCCTAGAAGAAAACATAGGTAGTAAAATCTCACACATATCTAGTAGTAATATTTTTGCTGATATATCTCCTAGGGCAAGAGAAACAAAGGAAAAAATTTAATAAATGGGACTACATCAAACTAAAAAGCTTCTGCACAGCAAAAGAAACCATCAACAAAATGAAAAGGAAATCCACTGTATGATAGAACATATTTGTCAATGATACATCTGATAAAGGACTAATTTCCCAAATATATAAAGAACTTACACAATTCAACACCAGGAAGATAAACAATCCAATTTTTAAAAATGGGCAAAGGACCTGAACAGACACTTCTCCAAAGATGACATACAGATAATCAATAGACATATGAAAAACTACTCAACGTCACTAATCATCAGAGAGATGTAAATTTAAACCATGATGAGTTATCACCTCACACCTGATAGAATGGCTATCATCAATAAATCCACAAACAACAAGTGCTGGTAAAGGGAAACCTAGTACACTGAGAATGCAGTCTGGTGCAGCCACTATGGAAAACAGTATGGAGTATCCAGTCCCTTTTTTTTGTTGTTGTTGTTGTATAAATTAACCCATTTATTATAGGCTAGCAATGTTTCCAACTGTGGAGCTTCTACTGGTCTTTCAATTCCTTCAGTCTTCTGATGGCAGACTTGACAGTGACGGCAGAAGTGGTGTTGTAGGTCCAGGTGCCACCAGCGACTGTATTCATGCAGGAACCACAGTGCCAGATCCCCACAGCCCGTCTCTTCATCTTGGTTTTGCCACAGAAGGAGCAAGTGTACTTGGCATGCTGGCTGATTTCAATTTTCTTCACCATTTTCCTGAGGGAGGCCCCATAACAGGGTCCGTATTTACCGACGATTCTGACCTTCTTGGTGCATTTAGCCATGTCGCCACTAACTAGGTTCGAACCCAAGAGCTCCAATCTCTTTTAGCATCCTCTGAGGGTGATAGGGTTGGCACCACAGGTCTTCTGCCACCATGGAACCAGGAAACTATTTTTATCCCTGACTTAAGACCTGCCTAGTGACACCAGGACTATGCAGAGGATACAGGTTCCCAGAGTTGCAATAACTGCTTCTCTCAACACTAAACCTTGGGAGATCCAGGAAATGAAGGTCTAGAGCTTTCTGGCTTTTTAGAAGTGGAGTTTTCTCCCTGAGAATTTTAGCATAACAGTTCAGTGTTGAAACATTGAACTATTGAATCGAACCAGTTGAAATAGTGTTGAAGCAGACTGTTCTTGACCTCAAGTAAGTCACTTACTGTGGGTATGGGTAGATACACATAAATACAAAATATACTGTCGTACTCTGAGATCACTGGGATAATGGTGTGCACAGGGTATCCCAGGAACATAGAAGAAAGGCTTCCAAATCATTCAGGTAGTGAGAATTGGGAGAGGGATCAAGGAGGAATCCCTGGAGGTTAGTCCTACTCAGTCTTGAGAGATTAGTAAGTACTTAGGCAAATAGCTGGGACAGATGACTAGGAAGAAGGAGCTGTTTTAGGTAGAAAACATATATTGAAAGCAAAGACTGGAGGTGGAAGTGTATGGGAGAGAAGCACTGCTTAAGTGTACAGTGTGAAGCCACAAGTGGTGAGACAAAAACTGGAGATGTTAGCAAGAGCAAGAGCTAGTCTTAGAAGGCTTCATGTGTTCTCCTAAGATAGATGAATCCTCTTTTGCAATTGATGGAGATCCCATTGAAGGGTTGAACATTAGAGAATACTGCAGTCAAATTTGTACTTAAGAATGATTCACAATTAATCCCATGACCATAACATTTATGGCTTATTATGGAAGGATCTTGGGACTTGAGATGAGGCTCCCAATAGCTTTCCAGAAATAGCTGTAGTTCCTAGCACATTAGTCAAGTTGTGATTCCTGAGGAGATTGAAGGCTATTCTCTCCACCGTTCCATTTAATCCAGAATAGAAAGGATTTGAACAGCTCCCATTTAAAGGGCCTCACCAAAAAGTTATCTCTTTGATACTTGTCCTCCATTTCTAATCACTGGTCTCTACTTGTTGTTTAAGCAGAGGGCATCTTAGTGACTTCCAGGGGTTCCTCAACCTGATGTGATTTGGCCTGTTTACTTTCAATCAGTTCCCATATTAGCCCGGGACCCTGATTTCCTTGTGTGTGTATGGCTCATTTCTCTTTCAGTTCTTGTTTTGCTCTACTTGCCTCTTAGGAAATTCATTGCTTTACTCTGAACCTCCCATCCCTCAACCCCATTGCTACCACTCTATTCCCATGTTGACTCTTTGAACCTTTGATAAGGAACTAAATTTCTTCGCTGAATGAGGAGCTGCATATATCCTGCTGTCATTAACCAATTTTTAATGTATTATAAAGATTAACATAGAAAAACACAACTCTACTGTATCATGAATTAGAAAGATAATAAGTACTGGCTATAGTTAATATTTATAAAGCATAATATTAACATTTTTAAAAGAATAAGATCCTTGATTGCAAGAACCATGTTTTATATATCTTAGTATTTCACACTCCTTCAAGTCTAGTTCCAGTCTCTATTTTCCACTATGTAGTCATATAATAAATGCTTCTGAGATGCATTTTCTTTGCCTGCTTCAACTGCTAAAGAGATTTAGGGAGATTATTTTGATGACTCAGTTATCACTAATAAGCTGTTCAAAAAACAATCATAGCCCTGACCAGTATGGCTCAGTGCTTACAGCGTTGCTCGCACACCAAAGGGTCATGAGTTTGAGTACTGGCCAAGGGCATGTACCTGGGTTGCAGGTTTGATCCCTAGCCTAGTCAGGGCATGTGTGGGAGGCAACCAGTAGATGTGTCTCTTTCACATTGATATTTCTCTCTCTCTCTCTCTCTCTCTCCCCCTCCCTCCCTCCCTCCCTTTCACTTTCTCTAAAAATCAATGAAAAAAATATCCTCTGATGAGGATTAACAACAACAAAATAAATATGCTCAAAGATGTATGCACAAGTTTTGTTCATTCTAGCACTATATATAAAAATATAAATTGAAAACAAATGTCAAACAATAAGAAATTGGTTTAATAAAATATGATGTGCCCCTTCTATAAAATACTTTGCAGGTACTGAAAATAATTTTGAGAACACTTAATAGCATAGATCAATATCATATTATATTATTAATTGAGAAAAGCAGATTACAAAATAGTGTCTCCACACACATTCATAATAAGAAATCTATAAGTATTTGTTAAATGACTATATCCAAATACATTGGGAGTACAACAAATTAAAAAAAATAATGGAGATCCTTGCATTATAATAAAATAATATACACTATGTTATGATTTGAGTAATTTTTTATTGTTGGCTTATGGGTGATTTTAACTTTATCCTTTATAATTTTCTATCTCCCAACATTTATAAAACTATAACATATTACTTATATCATTGATAATATTTAAACAAATACCTTTCCTGCCTCATGATAAACATTCTTGTGTCAAACAGAAAATTCACTCATTCCATTGACTTTGAAGCTGAATTCAAGACTGTAAATTTGAGTTGATGATGATGGTGTTTCTCTAACTAAAAAGCATTTTTTCAAAATAAAGGCTGACCCATAATTTCTCCCCTTCACTCCTTCTTATCAAGTTCTATTTGGTATCAGCTCAAAGAAAAGACATCAGGAAGCAGTAATTGACTACTATCATATTACTTTGAATGTCTCTAATAAGTCATAAAGGTGATTATAGTGTTATTATAAACTTCTTTTTAAAAAAGCTCCAAATGACAAGAAGCATAATTGGAATTCTAACCAGAGCTTGCTCTAAGACTTTCAAATGCAAGAAGACAAGGACAAAAAGTGAAAATGGGTGAAGCCAGAGGCATTTAAAATACAAAAGTTAAATAGGTATTGTTCTTGAGTACCACAAGGGAAAGATACAAGAGTTCCTGTATTTACCAAGGCACACCAAAAATAATGGGTTGCTTGAAGATTCCTCAGGAAGAAGCCATTTGACTTTTCTAATCAATCCTTGTAAACTCTCAGACTCAACCTTAAAATAAATATTCTATACCACAAATAAATCAGATTATGGCATTTGACCCTGACTTGCACACCACTTTTCAACCAGTTTTTTAAATTCAGAGCTCCTGTTTCAGTGATTCACTTAATAAATATTGATTGCTTAATTAGTATGTTATCAGTCACCTTTCTGGCTTTTCCCACCTTCAGATCTGATGTTCTGTACCCCCTCTTTCAGTCTGACTTTAGCTTTAGCTTTGCTTCCTTCCTCAATTGCAGCTAGGAAACTTTCCTTCCCTCTGGCTATGCAGCTCTAAGTAAATGCCCTATCTGTTCCATTTCAGTCCCTGATACCTTTGTGATGATATTCCAACTAGGTTTGCCCTAAGACACGCAGTAGGACCCAACAGCTGGAAAAGAAGTAAGAGGTATGAAAATTCATCCAGGAAGCCATTTCCATTCTGGAATAAGTTTGGCTATTTCATGCACTATGGTGTCTCAGAAGTTGTTTCCCCAAAAATGATGGTTTAGATGATGCCAAATTGTCAATGTGAGAGGAAAATTGTGTATGCATATACACACTTGTTATCACATATGAGCGTATTATAAGTCTCTTGTGGTACTTGTATTTATATATATTTCATTTCACTTAAGTTAACAGCAGCATCTCAAGTGTGGATAGGAAAAGTTCCATTTGAATATGTTTGCATTTATTCTTACAGGTAAAAGAGGCTGCAATAAGATTAATCTGTCAGGGTGTGGTCAACGAACAGTCTCAAGAGTCTTATCCTCAACTGACAAGATTGTATCTGTCACAGGGATATGGTGAAAATTTGGTTGAACTGAAAGGGGGTTCTGATCCACATTGTTGAACCTGATCCACATTGTTGTACTCCAAGTCACTGACCACATTACCCAGCTTGGGACAACAAAAAGAAGTACAGCATCACCACCACTTTGAAAATATGTTGGACCAAGGCAAAAATCTAGAAATTAGATTAACTAAATTAAAAAACTGAGCATTGGAGAAGAAGCTCCATGAAGGTTGCACTGGAATGAGTATTTTCTAAATTTTTTTTTTAATGGGAGATAATAGCAGTCAGAAGAGTTATTTTTATGAGCATGGAGTGTTGCTACTGGAATGCCAAAGGTGTTGATTCTTTACTCTCTTTTCTTTTTTAATTGCCCTTCTAAAGTGATGTTTGAAAATTATCAACATTCGAAAGTTTCTTCCCTATATCCATGAATTAACTAGACTGAGTATTTCCATGGAATTCCTGTAGAATCTATATCATCTGAAAAGTAATCTCTCATTTTTCCTCTATATCCTGCTTTAACTGAGACCACTTTTCCACTGTGAAAACTGTTTCCCCTACATTTATATTTTAGCTTCTGCAATGTGGTAGGTCCCTGGTTCACAGTTGTTCTTTGTACTTTTAGTATCACTATCCTCCTTAGTAACTTTAGCCTGAACAAAGATAATCCATTTTAATCTTAGCCTCATAAGGTAAATTATTTGACCTCAACTCCAATGGTCATAAACTCCACTTCACTTCAGACTTTCACAACTAAACCCACTACCTGGAACTTGCAATCACCCAAAAATATTACAACGTATCCAAATGTTTCAATACTATGGATTAAAAGGGGCCACATGCTAACCTGACAGGCTCAGGGAAGGCCTGGGTGACAGCTTTGCAAACTCAAAGACCTAAAGTAACCACAAAGAATGGTCTGAAATTTAAACTTCTTAAAAAATCTTTAAAAAAATTTTTTTCCTTTATTGATTTTAGAGAGAGAAGAAGGGAGAAAGAGATAGAAACATCAATTGGCCACCTCCTGCATATCCCTCACTAGGGACTGGGCCCACAACCTGGGCATGTGTCCTGACCAGGAATCAAACTAATGACCCCTGGGTGCATGGGTCGATGCTAAACCACTGAGCCATACCAGCCTGGCTGAAATTTAAACTTTTTAACTAAAGGCAGTTTATAACAAGTAGTCATGTCCCAGGCCAGCATTTTCCCTCACAAAGGTCAATTTTTACCTTGATGGAGACTACTGTCTTTTAGCATCTAAGATAACATACTTTTGGAATGTGGAGTAACTTTCTTTTTTTCCCAGATGCCCCAGGGCACAACCTATGCACCAGGGAGGAAACCACAAATTCCCTCATTGTTATTATTATCGTGTTAATTGTTGACTGTTAGCTATCCTGTACCCACCTTTGTACAAGAAGGATGTGTCTATCATTTTACTTTTTATCCAATCCCAGAGATTTCCCCTCTTTGCTTTCTCACGGCTCCCTAATCTATCACCAGTGGATTTCACGTAACCCACTTACGTCTTCTCTTTTGATTGTAATATATAAAATAAGGTTCAAAAGTGTCATTCTCTGGAGCATTAACTCAATCTGTTGACATTTTGCTTCCTGGCAATTGTCAACAGTTTGGCTCAAATAAACTCACAAAAATTCTTCACAGGTTTGAATTTTCTTAAGCTGACATCCATGATACTCCTGCTGGGCACAGTGCAGTGAGGGGGAAGGGAGAATGGCTCAGAAGTGGGACATTCAAAGTGTGAGACTCTTGGAGGCTATTGTCTGGGACTGGGACAAAGTGCTTAGCACCCTACTGCAGACTGGGGCAGCGTCATCTCCAACATGAGACTCCTTTATTCTATCCCCTTAAGAATGGGGTAGCAGAGCTTGCTTCTAAAGAGGGGCTGGCTGGCTGTACCCAACCTGAACCTGCAACTAGGCCCCCTCAGGGGGAACTAGAGTTGGAGCCTTTGGCACAGACTCTAGTTTTAGTCTTGGCTCTGAATTCATTCCTAGCCAGAACTCAAGTTCTGATCCAGGTCTAGTCTGATTCCACCAGTCTAACACCTAGGTCTGGTCTGCCACCACTGCCAACAAACCTAGATGCACAGAAGAAAAATGGACAGGACTTGCTTAGAGCAAAGATAAACCTTTTACTAAAGAAGTTATATGCTTGGGGTGTGACTACCCACCGTGATCTGCACAGTCATAAATTTATGATCAGATCACTTTGTGAGGTTACTTTCCATAGAACCCCTTAATTGCCATTATCCAGAGTATTATCTCAACCCCTTGAGGTTTTGCTTCTCGGCATTTGTTGACAGTTTGGCTCAAATAAACTCAAAATTCTTCACAGGTTTGAAAGTTTCTTACATTGACAATACCATCAGGACCTCCAGTCTCCAAAATCTTACATCTTTGCTCAGTCTACAAAGAAGGCCCTCCTTTGATATTTTCCCATCTATCTTTGATTCCATGGCTCACTACTTCAACCACTATCTTGTCAATATCATACTATTCTCTCTTTCTCATTCATCCATTGCACTCATCCCAAAAAACCTCAGGCTCAGATGACTCTGTCTTTCTTCTCCAATCCTGAACTCTGGCTGGAAAATTTTTCTTTTTTTCTTTTTTTTTTTTTTTGCACATTGGATCATTACAAATTAATGGCCATTGCCCTTAACTGAAATCTAAGCTCTAGACAACAATATTTCTACTTTTCACTAAGCAATTCTGTTTCCAATTCTAAGCAATTTTTTATTTCAAGCTTCACATAGGAAATGGAGACTACTAGCCAAAAATTCTGCCACTCCTCATCTTAAAATTATTTGCCTCTTCACCCATTTTTGCCTTTTCACCTCAAAATTCAGTAAAAAAAAAAAAAGGATGATCATCTTTTTGCCAGAGCACAATTTATTTTTATGTCTCCCTCATTTGTAGTCTGTAAGAGCAGGGACTAATGAATGTTTATCCAGTAAAGTTCCTATTTGCAAGCATCAAAATTTGCCTCATAAGTAAAATGGAAATTATTGGAAGGCTTTTGAGAGTGGAATGGGGACCTGAAAGAATTTACCTGTTTTTTGGTATGGGCAGACTCTAAGGGAACTCCAGAGGGCCAAGAAGCAGACAACATAGTAATTCCTTTATAGTCCAATCAAGCTGGATCAGACTTGCTGACTCTGCTGCTGTCATTGTGGTTATGAATGACAACCAATCATTTGCTACATTACATATTTTGATAACTATTTAAAGTCCCAGGAGGGAGCACCTGGTGGACATAAATTGAATTAACATTCCATACCCTGGTTACAAAGAAGCAGAAGGAAAACTTCTGATTTCTGTTAACTCCATAATGGACAACAGGTCTTGGAATAACCCTTCTGCCAAAACTACTGCAATGGTTGCTTTTTGTGGCAACTTGATTGAGACAGACAGTGCTTAGATATTTGGTTAAATTGTACTCGGGGTGTGTGGGAGGGTGTTTCTGGATGAGATTAACATTTGAAGTGGTTGACTGAGTAAAGCAAATTTCCCTCTTCATTGTGGGTGGGCCACATCTAATCCATTGGAGGCCTGAGTAAGGAGAATTCACTCTGTCTGCCTGAATGTTTTTGAGATGGGCCACCAGTCTTTTCCTGCAGTTGAAGTGGAACTTATATCATCAGTTTTCCTGGTTCTCGGGCCTTTGAATTCAGATCGGAACTATACTATAGATATCCTATTAGTTCTGTTTCTGTAGATAACACTAAGAAATCTACACACTTTCGAAGAGGAAGTAATTCTACCAAAAGAAAATCAGAGTTTTATTAGAAAGGAAGAGTAGATACTAAGTAGTCAAAAATAAAAAGCAAAGATCCACCCAGAATGAATGATTTATGGAATGACTTGATCTTTACTCTGTATCCTTTCACTTCCCCTCACACCTCCACTATTGCTTTCTTACAGAGCCCACTCCATTAGTCATATTCAAGCTCATATTTGCTTTCTTTGTTTTCTATCTCCTGTCAGCATTCAAATATGTTCAAATCTCTTTTTTATTTTTATTTATTTATTTATTTATTTATTTTGGTACGTGCCCCTAGTGGGAACCAAACCCGGGACTCTCTGGTCCGCAGGCCTACGCTCCAACTGCTGAGCCAAACCGGCCAGGGCTGTTCAAATCTCTTTTTAATTCTCTTTTTAATGTGTGTGTGTGTGTGTGTGTGTGTGTGTGTGTGTGTGTGTGTGTATGTGTGTGTGTGTGTGTCAAGAGTACACTCCCTGGGTTCAAATTCTAGATTAGGTGAATGTTAGCTGTGTTAAAATATAAACTGGGGCATATTAAAATTTTTGAGAGTATATTTGAGCATATATCAATTCAAATCAGGCAGTGACAAACCATAGGTGGTTAGAAGTGTTCTGCTGACAGGAGCTAGGGGAGAGGTTTTTATAGAGAAGATGCAGAAGCAAAGCATGGGAATTATTTAATTGATTAAAGCTAAAGAAGTTGCCTTATTTGGGAAAGCCTAGTTGGCTGCTTGTGATTAGTTGTTCTTAAGTTTTGTTTTCTCACCATTCAGTTGTGGCTTAGGTTTTGGTTTGCTTGCATAGGCTACCAAGGAGTTAGAGCCACACCAGTTTAATAGCTTTCTTGTATAATTACTTTAAGAACACTTCCTCTTTGGTTATTCTCTCATGCATAAGAGTTGGACCAAAAATGTGATATTAGCATCACTTTCTGTCACCATCAGGGCTAAGTTGTTCTTAACTTATGAAACACATAGGTTATGATGTCAGGTCCATGGAAGAATTGCTTTTCCTGTTTATTTTGTTGCCCATCTTGTTTCTGTTTCTCCAAGCACAGGAAGATTATCTGATATACTTCTGAAGAGTATAAACATGTATTTAAGATTTTTGAGAGAACATAGTGCACCAGAGAGACAACAGTGAGGACTACCAGGAGGACAATGCCCAGAAACTGAAGTATGCTCCTTAGCTAGAGCCTCCATGAACAACACAAGTTGGTATCAAATAAATTAAAATATGTACCTGAAGAAACTTCAACCTGTTTTGGCCATGTGGCTTATTTCTCATATTTGATTTTCTACTGTACCAGAGATATTGATCCAGGTACAGCACAAGGTAATTTTTATAGTGCAGATTTCTCCTTGTTCAGCCAACCTGTATTTTAAAACAATTTTATTATCTAAAACCACCTTATCAACTAAGAATAACCTTTATGTCAAAGAAGCATATTTTGGGGTGGCATGTTTTGGTGCCCTTCATTTTTCACATTTGACATTTCTCCAAGAAGTTGTATATTCTAAAACTTGGTATCTATGTAAGTAGTCTCTGGAGAGTGGTGCCTGTGCTTTGAGGGGTCTGGAAAAAAGGGAAATTATTTTGACATACCAAAGATTTGTTATTATAGATGCAAAAAGACAATAGTCAGGCTCAGTGAAGGTAAAGATTGATCTTTGTCAGAGAAGATACCAGCCTAAGACATGACTACCTAATATAAACTGCTTTTAGTTAAAATGTTTTAATTTCAGACCATCTTTTGTGATTACTTTAGGTCCTTGAGTTTGCAAGGCCACCAAGCAGGCCTTACCTGAACTCCTCAGATTAGCATGTGGCCCCTTTTTGTCCACAATACTCTATCTCTTAGTCTTGATAATAGGGCAGTTAAGTAGTTGTGTCTCATGTCAGGAGGCAGTGTTGCAGGTGGGTCCCAAAGTTAGCAAGTAATCAGGTATTAAACAATAGACCTATGAAAACAAACAGCAAACAAAAAACATAGGTTAATAGAGCAAAAGATACCAGTTGATAAGATTACTAGATGTTAGGCTCCTAGATATTCAAATCAAAGCATCTTTTGTAGTTTGAAAGTCTTTGTGATGTCATTGGATGTTTAGGTGAATTTCTTGCTAGGGGAAATAGGATTCTTCCACGGTATCACAGTAAATGCATTTCAAAGTTGCACACATAGGAGGATGAGGTGTGATGGCAAGATTTATTAGAGCAAAAACAAAGGACTGACCCCAGGTTCCTGATGTCTCATCCACGACCAGGTGGCTCAGCTCCATCTCGCTGAAGAAAACGTCCAGCCTCTCTGGCCACAAAGCTGCACTTGTCCTCACCAAGCCCAGAAGGAGGGCCAGGGCCCAGGGGTGCTGCACCATTTCTCTGGCATTGGCATCCACAAATTCGGTAGTCTAGCTTGGTCTTTGCTGCCGTCCATCTCACTTTTGGCACTGTGCTTTGGAACCCGCGGCTGCCACAGAGAGTGTGTAAAGGCACCCCTGGCCTTTGATAAATTTTATTATATTTCTGTAGGTTTGAGGAGGGCTAAACTTTCTTTCAAACGAACCAATCTCTTTCCTGGCTCTTCCAAGCTATGCTGGTGCCTCTCCCTATCCAATCCCTTTCCTGGATCTTCCGTGATTTTTTGCCCTTATCCTATTTGGTCTTTTTCTCAGACTAGACTCCTCCCCTTTGTGGTGTCCATTTTGGCTCTTACTGTGCATACCTCAAAGTTCTGCTTCATCATCTGGCTTCTACTGTGCAAGCGCTCAGCAAAGGAATTTCCCCTACTGTTTTATCTCCCCTCCCTACCCCACCCACGTTGTTCCCTGGGAAGATTGGAAAGCTGGTTCTTCCTGCCTGCTGTGGAGGGGCGATTAAGTTCCTTTGGGAGGCAGCTGTCCCCTGGAGAGTCTGTGAAGCTGTCCCTTTCTAGTTAATCAGGGCTTAATGTCTGATTCCATTTGCTCCCTTCCTTTGTTAATAACTATCTAGCTGCCTACACTAACAAACTTTCTAAATGTCTTACACAGCAACAACCACAAGCTTAACTGCACATGAGCCATTTGGTGGTTTCTCTAATGTTTATATCAAGTCATACAGCTTAGTTTATAGGACTTTAGGAAAGGCATTTTTTTGTTGTTGTTATTGTTCTCAGTGATTCCAAGTCAGAAGAATGAAAAAAAAATGGGAGTATTAGTTTGGGTAGTTGTAGCCAAATATTGGAGGAAACTAGAGAAATTTAGAATTTAGTTCAGTTTACAGGTACATAACAAAAATCTCAAAGACAATTAACAGGACTAGAATTCAATATTCACAAGGATGTGTTATAGTTTTCTACTGAAACATATATTTTCTCTCTACAACTACTCCAATTACTAGCAAAGATAATCACAGTAAGGCACATTTGTTGGCAAAATAAGTTTAGTTTTATTAAACTTGGCTTGATTATTTACATAAGTGCAGCAAAATTTTTAAATATATTTTAATATACAACATTCCAGTTAAAGCTTTAGTGACATCTAAAGACTTTACTGGCTCCATAAAGTCAACCACATAGTTTATCAGATTTTTAAAAGTCTGTTTAGGCTCAGAAGCCAATATAAGGACTAGCTCAATCGTGTCCTATTACAAGGATGACAGATTATTGTTGAATATATGCATTGTCATAGAAAATTAGAAAAAACAATAGCTTTTCTGAATTCTGAAGTGATCAGGTAGAGAGAAAATATATATATTCCATGTTTGCTCACAAAAGTATACTTTACCAAATTGTGGTGATATAGATAACTTAAAAGAGAGAATTAAAATGGTTCTTTAAATCCAAAAAAACAACACTGAAGAACCAGCAATGTTTTAAACAAAGTCATAAAATTATAATTATACTGGTCAGTTCATTCAGTCACATAATTAATTCTTGATTAATGCTTGATCTTGGATTAATAATTTAATTAATCCATCAGTTTAGAGTTCTGAAAAGTATTACCCAGTTCAGTGGTATGATCTTAAATTATCAGAAATCTGTAATTGTCAGACAGGGTCCTTTCCATTAATCTTTGAAGAGGAAGCACTTTTACAAATTGTCAGAATAAAATACTAACTGTCTGTAAATAAAAAAAAAGACTTAAAAGTAGCCATAGTTAAAGATCTGATGAGAGTTCATTATAATGCAATTGAGAACTTTTCATTTTTTTCTGTGACAAAATATTTTCAGGTAACTAAAAGTGAGACTGATAACATTTTTATTGTCATAATTAGATAGTTAATATTAATAAAGGAAAGAAAGCAAAAGGGAAGTCAGACATTGTAAGCATGGTCACCAGGGAAGCTTCACCAGGAAGCTACAGCTTCACACAGTATTGTTCCTCCAAGGGGATTAACTCCCCTCCCTTCTCCCATTTAGTACTGGATTGTTGGGGAGAGAAGGCTGAGACAGGCACATGCTCAGTAGAAATCAGGGTGGCACAGGGGAGGTGCTTGCCTGTCTGTAGCCTGTGAAACAATGGATTGGCTAGGGGTGGACCCCATCAGAAGCACATAAAATCTGAGAAAGTTAATTGGTTCATTTCAAGAAGCTCCTGGTTAAAATCCCTGGACAAAGAGTTCTCTCTTGCTCTGTGACCCACTCTTGCCCATGTGTTCATGAGTTCTCTTATAACCATGTGGCCTTTACAGCCACATACCCCATGGCCATGTGGACTCTACACACAAGATGCTGGACTGAACTGTACTTTAATATAGAGTAGAAACTATGGGCAGTGGCCTTTATTCTGGCCTTGCTGAAGACACGGTTGGACTTTTTCCATGGTGGGACAGAGAGAAATGGGACATTGAAAATCCAAGGGTTTATTTCTACCCCAATAAATATTACTCATCCTCCATGCAAGTCTCAGGAAATTCTTTTCCTTGAGAAATTGCAAGAACTCCACTTCCACTGATGACATCATTATACCAGGACATATCAGATATCTAGGAATTTTATTCAGTTTCTGGAAACACATATCCATAACATATAACCATACAAATATAACCCCAAAAAAGTTTAACATCACTTTTTTTTCTTTTTGAAACTTGTTTATGAACTATAATTGAAATTCTTTAAAGTATAAATTTTGAAAAGCTTAGACATGTTTACACCCATGAAACCATCACCACAATCAAGATAATAATCATATCAATTGTCCCCCAAGATGTTCTTTTGCCTCTTTGTAATCTCTCCCTCTTGAGTCATCCTCCAGAAACTGTTAATCTGCTTTTGTCACTATAGATTAATTTACACTTTCAATAACTTTATACAAATGCAGTCATACAGCATGGACTCTTGAGCCTGGATTCTTTCTCTCAACACAATGTTTTGAGACTCATTCATTTTAGGTGTATCAACAGTTTGTTTCTTTTTATTTATTTATTCTTTATTGATATTAGAGAGAGAGAGAAAGGGAGAGGGAGAGAGAGATAGAAACATCGATGAGAGAGAACATAGATTGGCTGCCTCCTGCACACCCTCTACTGGGGATTGGGTCCACAACCTGGGCATGTGCCCTTACCTGGAATCAAACCGGTGACCTCTTGGTGCATGGGTCGACACTCAACCACTGAGCCACACTGACCAGGGCTTGATTGATTGATTTTTAGATTCCACATACAAGTAAGATTATACAGTATTTGTCTTTCTCTGTCTTACATATTTCACTTAGCGCAATGCCCTCAAGGCTTATCTCTGTGCTCACAAATGGCAGCATTTTATTCTTTATAACAGATAAATAATATTCTATTGAATATTATGTTTACTAGTGCTGCAATGATCTTGGGCATGCAGATATATTTTTGAGTTAGTGATTTCATTTTCTTCAAATAAATACCCAGAAGTAGAACTGCTGGATTGTGTGGTAGTTCTCTTTTTAATTTTTTTAAGAACTTCTGTATTGTTTTCACTGAATCACATCACTTTACATTTTCTCCAACAATGGTTCCCTTTTCTCCAAATGCTCTCCAACACTTGCTATTTCTTATTTTCTTGATAATAACCGTTCTAACAGGTGTGAGGTCATATTACATTGTGGCTTTGGTAGTGATGCTGAGCACCTTTTCATCACCTATTGGCCACTCATATATATTCTTTAAAAAAAGTGTCTATTCAGGTCCTTTGCCCATTTTTAAATTGGATTTTTTCTTTTCTTTTTAAATTTTTATTTATTTATTTATTTATTTATTGCTATTGAGCTGTATAAGTTCTTTAAATATTTTGGATATTAACCACTTATTAGAGACATGTTTTTGTTTGGTGCTAAAACTTGGGAGGATACATATTTTTGTTTTGTTTTTTAATCTTCACCCAAAGATATTTTTCCACTGATTTATGTGAGAGAGACACATCGATTGGTTGCCTCCCACATGACCTGGACTGGGGCCAGGGATTGAACCCACAACCGAGGTATATGCATTTGATCAGGAATCAAACCCACAGTTCTTTGGTCCACAGGCTGATGCTCTAACCACTGAGCAAAACCAACCAGGGCAGATACATGGTTTTTAAATATTTTATCCCATTCCATGGTTGACATTTAACATTGTTGATGGTTTCCTTTGCTGTGCAGTCATTTTTTGTTTGATATAATCCCACTTGTTATGTTTTCTTCTGTTGCTTTTGCTTTGGTGTTAAATCCAGAAAATCATTGTCAAGACCAAAGTAAAGGAGGTTACCAATTATGTTTTCCATTTTCTGTTTTAAAAATATGTTTTTATTGATTTCAGAGAGAAGAAGGGAGAGAGATATAAAGACATCTATGAGAGAGAAACATCTATGAGCTAGCTGCCTCTGCATGCCCCTGACTGGGGATGGAGCCCGAAACCCATGCATGAGACTTGACCAGGAATTGAACCTGTGACCTCCTGGTGCATGGGACAATGCTCAACCAACTGAACCACACCAGCCAGGTCCAGTTATGTTTTCTTTAATGGGTTTTATGTTTCCAGGAATTACATTCAAGTCTTTAATGCATTTTGATTTAATTTTTATGTGTGGTGTACTATAGTGGTCCAGTCTTATTCTTTTGCATGTATCTGCATTTCCTACAACATTTACTGAAGAGACAATTCTTTCCCCATTGTATACTCTTGACTCCTTTTTTTTTGGTAAATTAATTGATCTTGTATGTGTGAGTTTATTACTGTGGGCTTTCTAGTCTGTTCTATTGATCTGTGTGTCATTTTTTATGCCAGTACCATATTCTTTTGTTTAATGTAGCTTTGTAAAGTAGTTTGAAATCAGGAAGCGTGATGCTTCCAGCTTTGTTCTTTTTCAAGATTTCTTTGGCTATACAGTGTATTTTGGGGTTCTGTAAAAATTTTATAATTATTTGTTCTATATCTGTGAACAATGCCATCAGGATTTTGATAGGGATTGCATTAAATCTATAGATGGCTTTGCATAGTAGAGGCATTTAAACAATATTAATTCTTCCAAGCCATGAACATGCAATATCTTCCCATTACTGGTGTATTATTCAGTTTCTTTCATCAATGTTTTATAGTTTTAAGTGTACAAGTCTTTCACCTCCTTGAATAAATGTATCCCTAATCATTTTATTTTATTTTTCTGTATGGTTAATGGGATTGTTGTCTTAATTTCAGTTTTTGATAGTTTGTTCTTAATGTATAGAAAAACAACTGATATTTATATTGGTTTTCTATCTAGCAATTTTAGTAAATTTGGTTATTAGTACTTAGCAGTTTGTTTTTTCATGAAGTCTTTAGGGTTTTCTGTATATAATATCATGCCATCAGCAAATAGTGACAGTTTTACTGCTTTCTTTCTGAATTGGATGTCTTTTATTTATTTATTTTTTTGCCTATTTGCTCTGGCTAGCACTTCTAATGCTATCTTGAATAAAAGCCATTAGAATGGTCATTCTTGTCTCCTTCCTGATCTAAGACGAAAAGCTTTCAGCTTTTCAAAATTGGGTATGATGTTAGCTGTGGGCTTGTCATACATGGTCTTTTTTATATTGTGGTATGTTCTGTCTATACCTACTTTGTTAAGAGATTTTATCACAAATGGATGTTGAAGTTCATTGAACGTTCTTCTGCATCTATTAAGTTGATTGTATGGTTTTATCCTTTGTTTCGTAAATGTAGTATCACATTAATCAATTTGCAGACGCTGAACCATATTTGTATCTTTGGAAAAAAATTCCACTTGGTTATGGTGTATTATCCTTTTAATGTACTGTTGAATTAGACTTGCTAATATTTTGTTGAGGAGTTTGTATCAGAGATATTGGCCTGTAACTTCATTTTATTGAGGTGTCCTCATTTGGTTTTGGAATTAGGGTGATGCTGTCTTCAAAAAATTAGTTTGAAAGTATTCCCTCCTCTTTTAATATTTTGGAAGAGTTTAAAAATAAGTATTAATTCTTTTTTAGATGTTTAGTAGAATTCATCTGTGAAGCCACCTAGTCCTGGACTTTTGTTTGTTAGGGTGTTTTTATTATTGATTCAATTTTCTTACTAGTAATCAATCTATTCAGATATTCTGTTTCTTTATGATTCAGTCTTCGTAGTGTGTATGTTTTTAGAAATTTACTCATTTCTTCAATTTGTTGGTATATAATTATTCTTAGTAGTCGTATATGATCCTTTCTTTGTTTTTCTGTGGTACCGGGTGTAACATCTTCTGTTTCTTTTCTGATTTTTATTTATTTTTTGGTGAGTCTAGATAATGGGTTGTCTATTTGTTTATCTTTTGTAAAATTTAGCTCTTAGTTTCACTGATCTTTTCTATTTTTCTTTTAATCTCCATTTTGTTTTTTAATCTGATCTTTTCTATTTTTCTTTTAATCTCTATTTCGTTTTTTCACTCTGATCTTTCTTTCCTTCTACTTTGTTCTTAGTTTTTCTTCTCTTTCTAGTTCTTTGATGTGTAAAGTTATGTTGTATATTTAAGATCATTTTTGTTTTTTTCATACAGGAATTTATCACTATGATCTTTTAGAGCTACTGTTGCTATATAAGTTTTGCATATTCTGTTTTCATTTTAATTTGTCTTAGTGTATTTTCATAATTTGTTCAGTAGCAGGTTTTTAAATCTCATTATTTGTGAGATTTCTGCTTTTCTTTTTGTAACTGATTTGGATTTCATTCCCTTGTGATTTTAAAAACATGCTTGATGTGATTTCAATCTTATTAAATTTATTAAGAATTGTTTTGTGGTCTAACAATTTTTCTTGGAGAATGTTTTATATATGCTTAAAAAGAATGTGAATTTAAAAAGAATGTGAATTCAGTTGATTTTGGATGGAATGTTCTGTATATGTCTGTTAAGGTCATATGAGTTAATGTGTAATTTAATGCCAATATTTTCTTATTAATTTGTTCCTGAATGCTCTATATATTGGTGAAAATGAACTATTAGGTCCCGTAGTGTTATTGTATTGTTGTTTATTTCTCCTTTTAGGTTTGTTAATATTTAATTTGTATATTCAGATGTTCTTATGTTTGGTGCACAAATATTTATAAATGTTATATTCTCTTCCTGGATTATTTCTTTATCATTATATAGTGACCTTTTTTATTTCAGTCGTTGTCCTAAAGTGTATTTTGTCTGATATAAGTATAGTCACCTCAGCTTTCTTTTGGTTTCAATTTGCATGTGATATCTTTTTCTATCACTTCACTTTCAGTCTGTGTCCCTATATCTGAAGTTAGTCTCTTGTTAGTAGCATATAGGTGGGTCTTGTTTCTTTATTCATTTAAGTCAATCAGTCTTTTGATTGGGAATAAAGTACATTTCCATTTTTTAAATATTTATAGGTATGTACTTATTGCCATTTTGTTAATTGTGGCCTGGTATCCTTATAATTATATTGTTCTTTTCTTCTCTTGCTCTCTTCCTCTGTGGTTTGATGTTTTTCTATAGTGTTATGCTTAGATTTCTTTCTCTTTATATGTGTGTATGTACTATCGGTTTTTGCTTTTTTTAAAAATATTTTTATTACTTTTTAGAGAGAGAGGGAGAAGGAGAGAGAGAGTGAAACATAGATGTGAGAGCTGAGAGCAAAACATCTATGAGTTGCTTTCAAGCCTGCAACCCATGCATGTGCCCTGACCAGGATCAACTGGCAAACTTTTGATGCACAGGATGATGCCTAACCAACCAAGGTAGTTTTTGCTTTTTAATATTTAAGGCAGTTTTTGCTTTTAACAGTCTATTTTAAGTTGATAACAACATAAGTCAGCACATTCTAATGCTCCATATTTTTACACCCTTCCAAGTTTTATTCTTTTGATATAACAATTTTAACTTCTTATGTTGTGTAACCATTAATAAATTATTATAGTTATACTTATTTAACTACTTTGGTCTTTTAAGCTTCATACTAACTTTATTAGTGATTAACCCATTACCTTTAAAACATCAGATTTTAATATATAATTAATTTTTTTTTCTTTATTGATTTTAGAGAGAGAGGAAAGGAGAGGGAGAGAGAGACAGAAACATTGGTGAGAGAGAGCATCGATTGGCCTCCTCCTGCATGCCCCCCATTGGGGATTTGGCCCACAACCTGGGCATGTGCCCCAAATGGGAATCAAACCAGCAACCTCTTGGTGCATGGGTCAACACTCAACCAGTGAGCCACACTGACCGGGCTAATATATAATTTATGTATTTTAATATATACATAAATAACAATTTCAATATTAATTTTATATAATGTATTAAATAATATATCATATAAAATGTATGCTATAAACTATATATATAGCCTTCCCAGTGAGATTTACATTTTCATATTACTTGTTAGTATCCTTCCATTTCAACTTAATGATGTCCTTTAAACATTTCTTAAAAAGCCAGTCTACTAGTGATAAAATCCTTCTACTTTCCTTGTTTCAAAAGTCTATTTTTCTGTCTGTTATGAATGACACCTTTGCTTGGTAGAGCATTCTGATTAGCAGGGCCTTTTTTTTTTTCTTTCACCACTCCTTCCCTAAAGAGTTTTTGTTTTAAAATATGCTGACATTCTTACTGGGGTTCTCTTGTACATAAAAAGCTGTTTTTCTCTTGCTGCATGAAAGATTCTCTACCTGTCTTAAATTTTTGACAATTTAATTATAATGTGTCTTGCTGTGTGTCTCTTTGGGTTCATCTTATTTGAAACCCTCTGAGCTTCTTGGTTCTGGATTTTATTTTCCTTACTAGTTATGAAAGTTTTTAGCCATTGTTTTTTCAAATACGTTGTCTGCTTCTTTCTCTCTCTACTAACCTTCTGAGATCTCTATAATATGAATCTTGGTGTGCTTGATGTTGCCCCATAAATTACTTAAGCTATCTGCACTCTTTTTTATCTTTTTCTTTTTCTGATGCTCTAATTGAATAATTTGCACTACCTTTTCTTAAAGTTCACTGATCATGTCTTCCACTTCTGTAGTCCACTGTTGAACCCCTCTGTTGTGTTTTTCAATGCAGTTATTGTAGTTTCAACTCTGTGACTTCTTTTTGGAACATTCTTATATTTTCTCTCTTTGTTGGAATTCTCACTTTGTAGATTCATTATTTTTCTGAATTTAGTGAGTCTCTTTATAACCATTATTTTGAACTCTTTATCAGGTAAATCACTTGTCTATGTTTCATTAACACCCTTTTTCTGAGGTTTTATCTTGTTTTATTTGGAGTATAATATTTTTAAAAAATTTTTACTTGACTTTATTTGTTGCTTTCTATATATTAGTTAAAAGAGTCACTCATCTTTGTCTTGAAGGAGTGGCTTTGTGTAGAATTTGAATCTTATCCTTCAACCCTGCCCTAGCTCTTGGTTGTCTTTCAACCCTTTGTAATTTTCCAAGAGCCTACTTTATTCTTCGTGGCTCCAAGTAGTTGAGCTTATGTCAAAACTTATCATTGTCCCAAAGGGGAGAAGTCAGTCAGCATCTACATTCAGGCTGATTGGAAAGCAGACGCTCAGGCAGAAGCTTTTAAAAGTATGAAAATATACCTCTTTCAAGAGAAGACTGGGAGCTGGGCATTTCTGTCTGCTCTTTCTGTACTGAGTCTAAGGGTTATTTACATTTAAAAACTGTTTCTTTGTTTGCTACTCTCTCACTGAACTAATGAGTACAAGCTCCACTGGCCACTAGAGCCAGATTATCTAGGAATATGTCCTCTGGGTGGCAGACACAAAAGCCAGGGTGTGAGACATATAGAAACAGGGAAGGGACAGGCTTCCTCCACTGTTGCATGAGAAGGGTGCTTATATGTCATTTGCCTTGCATTGGCCAACAAGCAAGACCTGCTGGCCATAGGACATCAGTGCCCACTCTAATTGATCTTCCTTTCTCTTTTCTATATGTAAGTATAGCCTTGTTCCATCCAGTGCTTGACTGTGCTGTGTGTTCCTTGATGACTTCCATTCCAAGATGCAATGTGTAAAAGTGTTAGTGTCCTCCACTGGGATTGGTAGCTGATGTACAGTACTTTATTCCCTTGGGATAATTCACAAAATGTAGGTGGCCTGTGAATTGCTTCCAGACATGTTTTTCTGTTTTTGTAAAGACTTAATTTGTAAGACAAGGCCAATTAGTTGTTTTCAATTTCTCAAACAATTCGAATGCAGGCTGAATGATATCAACAGGCTGACCTACCCATCCAACTACATTACCTTCAATTTTTCTCTTTATATAAGAGAGAATATTTCCAACTAAGATGTAATTCAAAAGATTTATATGTCCTATATTTAGAGTTGTGAGTCTTTGGAATGTTTTAAGAAATTGTTCCACAAAGGTTTCAGAATGTTTTATATTCCTCTGGATAAATAGTACAATTTTAGCTGAGAAAATAAAGCTTTTAAAAAGTTCCTGTCAGGCTCTGAATATCAGTCTCCAATTCAACCGACTTCTGACTATAGAGCTCCTTTTGAAGAAAAACAAATTCAAATATCTTATTATCAAGTTTCAACTGGAACAAATAGTAAATATTTCTCATAGTACTGAATTCTTTAAAGAGGAAATTTTTGACTTATTTAATATTAGAAGTTTCTAAATACCAACAATAAACACATTTCAATTTTGGAGATGTTTTTTTCCTTTTTTCCTTCTTGCACTCTTGTAAATGGATAAGCTTACCTAAGTTAAAACTTCCCCACTGTGGTCACTGTAATTCAAGGTTCTCTTTGAGAAAGTTAACCCACTGTTAGACAAAAATAGGTTATGGACCCAAAATTTGTATGCATAGAATTAGCTGGAGTCCTAGATGGAGGAGTCTCAGACTTTTTAGACTGGAAAGAACCCATTTTCTTCTTTACTATTCTTAAGACAAAAATTTACCTACCTCAGACCTTATATTGGACATAGTTTATTTTACAGTCAGTTGAACCTTATTGGATCAAGTCAGAGAGACCATAACATTTATGTTGGACCCAGTTCAATAAAAAGTGCGTGCTCAAATAAAGAAAATAGCTCATAACACAAAAGCTGTGGAGCTCAGATATTTAAGAGGGATTTACCTATGACTTTCAGGTGCAGTGAGAGAGCAGTAAGTGCAAAGGACTTAAGGGGTCCCTATCCCTGGTTGCTTGTTGCCCCTGTGGTTGTCCAGAGTCTCCTTCAGATACCATTTGTAACACCAAAACTGTTGAAAGGTAAACTAAGGCACATTAACATTTTCAAGAGTTTATTTGAGCACACATCAATCTGAATCAGGAAGCACAATACAAAAGGTGATTAGCAGTGCTCTACTATCAGGAGCTAGAAGGGAGGTTTTTATTTAAAAGAGATGCAAACAAAACGGAAATTATTTAATAATTTATTACTTAAGCAGTTGCCTTATTTGGGAAAGCTTAGTCAGTTGTTTGTGATTGGTGGTTCTTAAGTTTTATTTTCTTAGATTTGAGTGTATTCACTCTGGCCTACCATTGGTTTTCTTGTATACTCTACCAAGACATTAGAGCCACTTTAGTTTAATGGCTTACTTGTTTAATTTGCTCAACAGTTGTATGACCTTAGGCAAATTAGTAAAAGTCTAATTAGTTCCTCAGTGCCTTCTTTTGAAAAAATGGGAGCAATAATAGTCTTTATATTATAGGGTTATTATGACAATTAAAATAAGTTAATGCATATGAAACATTTAGAACAGTGACTTGTATTTAGTGTTATATAAATGCTGTGGTTGCCCATTGCTACAATGAAAACTACACTTTGTAGGCCCTTCAAAATTGAACCTCCATTGTTTTATGTTACGTGACTTTCTGTTTCTTCTGCCAACTGGGCTCAACCCCATGAAAGCATGCTTCCACTAACACATTGTGTTTTTCTGATCTCTGGGCCTTTGCACATGATATTTCACACATTCTAGGTCTGTTTAAACTTTAAAGTGCTTTTGTATTAAAAGAATATTGTCAGTGTTTATTGCATTGTTATGCTGTTTTAGACTTAAGTCTTGAAGTTTGTTTACATCCAGGCATGCTTTAACAAGAAGGTTAATGGATAATTATAATAGATATATGTACCTGTCAATAGAAAATAACTTTTTTTTTTTTTTTTTTTTTTGGTACATGCCCCTAGCGGGAACCGAGCCCAGGACTCTCTGGTCAATGTTCCAACTGCTGAGCCAAACCAGCCAGGGCTAGAAAATAACTTTTTGATGCATGTGACATTGTGGGGCACTTATAGTGGGGAAATACTTGTAAAATATGTTTGTTCAGGAGGGGGCTGTTATGTAGCAGGTATTACCATGATGACCTTTAAGCAAGGACAAGTCAGAGCTTGACTTGGGAACTCAGGTAAGGTTACTGTAAGGAAGGTCAGTCTTGAACCTTGATGGTAGCCATCTCTGATATTATATATAACAGAACAGACTTGGACGTCCTGGGCATAGGTTAGGGTGGAAGCTGGAAACTATTGGATCTGAGATTGGGAATTTGTTGTGTTTATATTTTGTTTTTTATTAATACAATGTATTCCTCCAATTTTTTCCTTTATCATATCCAAGAAAGATTAAAAATTTCCAAAAGACTACTGAGTATAAAGCATCAGAGCATACAAAGGGCATAGAGTACTTCTGGGACTCAGGGGTGATTATTGCAGTGATAATTCAAGCAAAAGATGCTTAAGGAATGGTAAATTCAGGGTGTCAAGGACAAACCACTTGGATAGCTACTCATCCCCATCAGGAAATTCTCCTACTGGGTTTAAACCTTAGAATTCTTACATTTGGTTTTGAGTGAGGCATCTTCATTGCTTTGGGCATTCTTGACTTGACCCGACAGGTTCTGAGAGTCTGTTACTCTTCCCACTGAGGTCCCAACATGCTTTTCTGGTTACTAACCAGCAGGTAGAGATTTGACTCTCTTGTGTTCTCATGGGCAAATTGTTTATCTCCTTTGCTAACCAGGATGCTTTTCCAAAGCAGAGATCAAAGGATTTGCTTCTAAGTTATACCTCTACTTCCATCCACTCCCACTTTAGTACCCATATGGTTAGCATATAGAAAGTTTCAATAGATGTTAACTTATACCCTGAGGACTAAGAAGGGCTCCAGGTGGCTAAATGGGCTCAAATAGTAAAAACAAACAAACAAAAAAAAACACAACAAACACAGAGCCTAGCAGTCATTTTCACACAGAAGCCTCTCATTCAAATTGCACTTCAGAGAGAAGCCTGCACGGAATTGTCTGTGCACTGAACTGCTTGCCTGCACTGCGTTTCTGCCATCTGAGCCAGCCCTTCTAAAGGAGTTCCTGGAGTCCTGTTCCAACCAATAGAACTGAGACTCCTCATCCAACCATAGCTGCATAGCTTTGGCCAATCAGAGTGGCTCTACTCTGACCAATCAGGACAGTGCCTTTTGGACCTATCAAACTGTTAGGATTTGGCATCCTTATTTGCATGAGGATGGACCAATCGGGAACCAGGGACAGGGACTCTGTCCATATAAACCATCTCCCCTCTAGCTCTGAGAGCAGTGTCCACTGAAGATTGCATTTCCCTGGCTAAAGCTGAAACCCACATGGAGTGGACCAGAGTGGAGCAGAGTAGAACAGAGCTACCTAGCTGCATACTGTTTTCACATCTGTGCTGTAGCACTATTGAGCTGTTCCACATCAGTGCTGTTTTCACAGCCAGGCTGTATCAATGTTTGCACTAAATAAAGTTTCCATCTTCACCACACCCCAAATTGAGGATTCCTGTTGGTGTTGAATTGGTTCCAACAATAATTGATTGACACTTATGGTAGGTACCATGGATCATAAATACACATTGATGTAAGCAACACCTCACCCTCGGTCAACCATATCCACTCATATAAGAAGAGCTTAGGATCCTTGCTGGGTAGCTCGGTTGGTTAGAGGGGTAGCTATGTTGGTTAGAGCATCCTCCTGATAGGCCAAGGTTGTAGGTTTGATCTCCAGTCAGGACACATGCAAGAGCCAACCAATGAATGTATAAATAAGTGGAACCAAAAAATCGATGTTTCTCTCTCTCTCTCTCAAAAATCAACAAAAAATAAAAAGAGATTAGAAATGCTTTAAACAAATATTTTTATTTAGTGTGTGAGTACATATATATTATAATCTACTCCCACCCACTACACTATCCCCTACCCTGTGGTCCCTCCCCAACCCAACCCAGAATCCACAAACATTAAATGAGGGTACAGAGGAATAGGGACATTAGTAGAGCATATTTAAAGCACAGTAATAAGAAAATAAGTAATGCAGGTATCCCTTTTGGGATCCCAAAATAGTGTCCATTCTTCTGTTGTAACAAGGTGAGACTTCCCTCATTCCCCTTTGCCAGGATATCCCATTGCAAATTGTCAATATCTCCAAAGGGAGCTTTATTTTTTTGTGCCATCTAAACACTGCTGCTGCAGCTTGTATACAGAAAATGTGGCAAACTCAGTCTTCTTCCCTGGGAGTCTTCAGTCCCACAGTCCATACCACAACTAGATATACACCATGTAGCTAGTGTGGGATATAATTGTGCACATATGCCTAGGATGTTTCCATCATTCCACAGAGCTTGTGAGTAAGGACAGAACAGTGGAAAAGACTGAAAAGCTGAAAGTCATTAAGGTATCATGTTCATTTTCATCTCACGGAGGGTCCAGGAAGCACTGCTTAGGCAGGCGCTGGAGTAGATAATAAGCTTCACTAACTACCCTATAAAGTCTAAAAGATCATTTTCTTTCTTTCTGGGTTATTTTATATTTTATTTTATTTGCATTTTAATTTTTATTTTATTGAGGGATTTTTTTATACTAAACTTTCCTACTTGAGTTCCAAGTTGCAGGTACAAAGGTCTTCACAAACATAACCTCTTGGTTAAAGCAACAAAGAGGGTATTCACAGTTTCCCAACTCTTAATGAAGGCTTTATACCACCTTAAGATCAGTGTTTTGAGTGGGTAAACCCTCTAGAGCAGCGGTTCTCAACCTGTGGGTCGCGACCCCTTTGGGGGTCGAACAACCCTTTCACAGGGGTCGCCTAAGTCATAACAGTAGCAAAATTACAGTTATAAAGTAGCAACGAAAATAACTTTATGGTTGGGGGTCACCACAACATGAGGAACTGTATTAAAGGGTCGCGGCATTAGGAAGGTTGAGAACCACTGCCTAGAGCAAAGGCCTTGTGGGTCAGCTTGATCTGTATCTCTCCTGGTGTCTTCTTAAACCATTTCATAAAAATACTCAAACCAATGATACCTTTATTTTGAATAGAATCTAATCCCAAAAGAATAGCTAGATTTATTCCTTAGTTTTAAAGTCTGCTACAACATTTCAACTAGTCTAGTTAACATATACTTATTTACACAAATGTAAATGTGGACACTTCCTTCAGAATCTGCATCTATTTTGTCACAAAATGTACTTCAAGCTAAAATGTACACTTTTTCCTCAGTACCCACCTTGGGCATCCAGATAAAGCAGTTTCCTTCAGCATCAAGCTTTCCCTAGGATATTAAAAAAAAAAAAAAAAAAAAAAGGTTCCTTTCCAAGCTGCAGAACAACAATACTTGATCCAGTGCTTTGCTGTTTTCAGAGCATATACCCATTCACCAGCATATTTGCAATGAAACCTGCAGTCTTATCCAGACCCCCTGACAGTCTTTAGTTTTTCAGTGTGGGGGAAAACATTGACAACAAACACGTTGAAAAACACCAAAAGGTCTTACTTTGAGAATCACAAAATCATCATCACATATAAAAGAGTTCTATTAATGTTACAAGGACGGGAACTTTGAACTAGACACAGAAAAGTCTCTGAACAAAAGTTATCAGAATAAACAACTTCACCCCCACTCTCAATCTGTCCAAACTGGGTCCATCTCTTTTCCTTCCTCATGTGGCCTTGAGGACAACTGTATCCATCCATGAGGCTTTGTCTCATAGTCTAGAGATGTCAACAGCCTTCAGCAATGACAAAGTAGGAAGCGGATGGTCCAAATTTGTAATTATGATTCTTGCTTATATTAAGGCATGTAACTTTCCTGTAGTAAAACTAACACTCAATCTTAAAAAATTCCTCACAAGGTAGGCAAAGGAATTTTAGCCTTCTGTCCTCCCTATATTATATATGCTAACAAGGGTCTGAGCCTACAGATCTCAATGTCTTCAAGAATTTCTAATTGTAATATAAAATTACAACTCAGGCATTTAACCTTTTCTTTGCTGGCATGGATCAGCAAGATTATTTTATGGTAAGGGTTTCTTGAAGCTCTGTATCTTTTTGTGTCTGTGTATATGTGTATGTTCTGTGTCCATTTTGTAATTTATCTGTGCATAAATTGTTTATGCTCATGTGTATTCAAGTTCCTAGTCTGAATTTCAGGGTTTGTTTTTATGTGTTTTCAAGCATAAAATTAAGTAGACGAATTTCCTTAGAATAATAAATATCCAATTAGTATTATTATATTCATTTGCTAGCAGGACACTTACAATGTTATAAGGCCAGAATTGTGCGTGCTACACAGATTTTAATAACTTAGTGTCAGCAACTACAACAATGTACAAAATAGTCATCTAATCATCCAGAGAAATGATGAAGGTATTGAAAATATCAGAGTTCATTTATTCAAACAGATTATTGACTGAAAGAAAGACTAAAAATTAAAATTTAGATTTCAAATATGCATTATGAAAAGACTTGGTCATGTTTGTTTTAAAATATAAATCTGTGTGTATATTTTTCTGTGTGCATGTATGTATGCTTGTATATGTGGGAGTATATGTGTGTCCACACATGTGCATCTGTGTAGGTGTGTATAGGTACATGTGTGTGTGTTTGTGTATATGTGTGAATGCATGCATATGTGTCAGTGAGTGTATGTGTGATTACAAACACAGATAACTACAGGAGGGGAGGGAATTCTCAATGAAAGAGGCCTTCAGCTCAGAACACCTAAGAGTGAATCCACATTACACATATGCAAGTGACTAACATAAAATTGATTACCAGTATCCCAGATATATGCATCAGGGGAATAATTCCTCTAGTCCAATCTGTCCCAGCTGCATGTAGATCTTAATCTCATCAAAACATTTCTTTAAATGTCCTAGATTATACCAAGATAAAGTTTCATGGCATTGGACAAAGGCTGGTATGTGCATTTGGATGTGTGAAAGAGGAGGGTTTGCCAACTTCTCCCATCCATCATTGCTGTAATTCTCTTTGTTCAACTATATATTTCAAAAATGATGTCCTTCTGACAAGATGACACTGTTAACACACTATCAATAGGCAATACACTTTGAACTGTTTCTTCAGAAGTGAAAATGAATTTTGCAGGGCTATTCAAAGACAGTTTTGTTGGGTCTTCCAAATGGCTGATAACCCATGTTCAGAAAAAGGCTGGCCAGGGTGAGTGGTGCAGTCTGTAAACAGACACACATGGGGTTTTGAAACCACAACCTCATAGTTCTTTAGCACCATGCTCAAACCCACAAAGCTGAATGGCTGCACATGGGTTAGAGCCTAAGACCTAGCACACATTAGCACCATGTTCCAATCAAATAAACCCCCCAGCCAGAAACTACTTACAATGGTAGCACCCCCAGACTTGGCTGGGTGTTGAGTTCAGATTAGTTGCTGCTGAAAAAAACTAAGCAAACCCCACAAAAAAATCAAACTACCAAGAGGCCAAATTCTTCAAGCATCCTGTCCATCACCAAAGCTGATGGGTAGGCAAAGTCGAGGCAGCAGCAAAAACTGAAGCTGGATCATCTGTCAATCATGGAACATTCCAGATCTCCAGCCTTATTGGGGGGGGGAGGGTATCTGAATCTTTGGAGGATAAAGGTGGGAATAGGGAGGGGTTTTCCTGGGAAAGAGAACATTAGGTGAACATACAATAGCACAATAGTCATTTAAATTACAATGACAGCTCTTATATCTGAATTTCTCCTAAGTCTAAGCAGGTAAAGGAGCATATCAGAGCAAGGTATAATTCCTCCAAGAAGCACTGGCTACCTCAGGGCAACTTCACTCTGCCCTCTCCTCAGGGGGAGGCAGTCTTAAGACAGTCAGCCTGATTGTCCTGGGATGTATCCATCCTGCCAAAAGGAGAATGAGAAAGATAACTCTGTCCTTAGAAGAATAAGGATTTACACAAGGAGGAAGAAAAAGATACCAGCAGAGCTCACCACTCACAAAGACTACTAATTTCAAAAACAGCTGAAGCTGAAAGGTGGATGTGCAATTTACAATGATGCCACCAGCAGATGTGGTCATCTACTTAGTCCAGGACTTCTTTAAATATTTAGTCCTGTACTTGTGTGAATATAGTTCTTTAAAAAAAAAATTGGGATTTTTTTTGGTTTTGTTTTGGTGGTGAGGGTAGGAAGGGAGAGAAGATAAAAGGTTCATTCATGAAAGTGAAAATAGAAAAAAGCAAAGATTAAACGACACCTCTTTCCCCTCAGATTGTTCTTGATCTAAAAAAGGGATGCAATACTTTAGCAAGCATGAAAAATTTTCATAGCTACCTGGAGTTCTGGTTTCAAAATATCCAATTTTTGTTTTCACCAGGTAGGATGACTAGTCAGAAGCTAAACTCCAGTTAATCTGCTTCATGCCTCTGGCTTGCCTTTTTCCAGAGGAAACTAGAGGATTCAAAGGATTTTGAATAATATGTACTTGATAAAAATACAATGATTAAGATGAGAAGAAAGGGAAGATGATTGAGGAGAACAGAGATGGAAGCAGAAGCACACATACACTCTAAAGAGATGATGATAACCTGTTCTCAGAACTGCTAGAGCCAATGGTTGTGGGCAGTCACTATGTAAGTTCACAGCAAATGGAGTAGTAAAACTCTGAAGCCAGTCAGCTGGGCCTGGGACTTCTAAGAATCTCCAGGGTTATTCTGTGATAGTAAAAGTCCATTGTTATTGTTGTTAGTTATTAGTTATTTTATATTTTTAAAAAGTTCTTTTGCTTCTTTAGGGGGGATGAATATAGGAAAAGGAGGCAGACAGGGAAATGAGCAATAGCTAAAATGCTGTGGAATAGAAAGTGTTTAATAAAATAAACAAACATGAGTGGCTAGAAAAGAAACCTTTCAAAACTGGAAACAATTCCTCCAAAGTAATCTAGGTCATGTTCTTGGGGGGGTCACTGAATGGTACTCACTTCCCAACAGACACAGAGGGTATGGCCTAAGTCTGGACCATTTCCTCCACAATCCTGCAGTGAGTCATCTTATCCCCCAGGAAGGCACAATGGGCAGCCACCTTCTGATAGTTAAATTAAATGAAAAAGGAATATAGAAGAGAAAAATGTTATCAGTGGCCACCAATCACTCTGACCACGACACATCCCTCACAAAGGCCTATGGAGCAAGTCAGAGATTGCAAAGTTTAAATCCAGAGGCTGCATTTTCCCAGATCCCCAGGCTTCCACTAGTAGAGAAGTCTGAATTCTGAAGAGAAGATAGAGGGAATTGATGAAAAATACCTAAAATGCAGTGAGAAAGCAGTAGTTTAAACTATACATCAGAGTTCAAAGAAGTGAAGGATGAACAGATAAATAATGGAGAACAAATGAAGAAAGAAGGAATAATTAGAGAAAGAGTGCTAAAGAAGGAAGAGACTAAGGAGGAATGAGGAAGCTGGAGATGGAAGAGGAGGGGCATTAAGAGGAATAAAGAGGAGAAAATGAAAAAGAATTAAGGGAAGGGAGAAGAAGTGAAGAGGGGAGATGGGCAGAAGTAGGGAGAAGAAAGGGAAAGAAGAAGGGAAGGGAAAAAAGGAGACATGGAAAGAAGGTAAGAAGAAGGAAGGAATTTGTAGGAGGAGGAACAGGAGAAGGAGGAAGAAGAGAAGGGTGGAACAGAAAAAATAGAGGAGAAGGTGCTGAGGAGAGGAGATAGAGGAAAGAAGGGGAGAAGGGAGATGAAAGGAGGAAGACAGGGTATGAGGAAGGGAATCAAGAGGAGGGGGAGAAAAAAAATCCCACCCTCATCTTGGCATCTTCCTGGCCCACACAGGTATACTCTTCAAAGAGCCTTAATAACATTGTCTCCACATGAAAGGCAGTGGCAGATAGTTATTTCCTCCTCATTTCTCTTGAGCTGAAATCCTCATAGGCTAGAGGGATGGAAACAAATCAACAGTGAACACATTACATTTCCTCTGTTTCCAGAAAAAGAAAGGCAGGACTAGACAGTACAAGTTAATGTTAGACAAGGTATGTTAAATGTAGAGTCAAGAAAGAGAGAATTTTTTGGATTTTGCAGTGCTAACTTGGGCACTTGAATTGTCACTGCATTTAAAGGAAAGCTATCATCAAATTATTGTATTTGCAATCTGGAGAAATAACCCAGGTGATGTGGAGTGAGCCATTTAACTGCCTTGTCTTTTTCTGTAAGATTTCTCATTCTCATTCTTGCATAAGGAGATAAGACTACTTGCATTCATAGGGAGTTCTAAGTTCCCAGAGAACCCAATTAAATTTCAGGAACTATGCATTTCTCTTCTGTCACTTCTCTGGGAGTATTTTGGACACAATATGGACATTGACCTCTTGCCCATCTAAATAAAATATAAATAATCTCTAGGGGCTCTTGCAGCTCCTGAGACAATGTCTAAGATGTCAGAAGACAAGTGCCATGGCCAGATGGGCACACAAAGAATGAAGAAGGGAATGGTCTCCAGAATCAGAGATGAAATTCAGGAGACCCAAGTCAGAGTGTAACTTTCCTTTGAGTTATATAAAAACATCTCTGATGAGCTTGGAGATGTAATAGCTTCCATTTACTTGTTATTGGGAGAAAGAAACAGGAAAAAGGACAGACAGAAGAAAATGAAAGAGAAAGTGACACATATATGGTGGCTCACATGGCCCCCATCCCTCAAGTTCCAAACCCTTCCTCCATTCCCCCCACCATGTAGAATGAATGAAACTTAATTGTTTTGGTCCCACCCTATCTGAGTTTTTGAGGATGGATAATCTATCGCGGTCTGGGCAGCTTAAACTCTAGGCACTGGTGGGTAGAAAAAGGAGGTTTCCACCTCTGGGGATGGAGGGGGACTGGGTAGCTCATCAAAATCTTTGAATCGTGGGAATTTGGGCACTCCAGGATTGGGATCCACCCTAGCAGGGTGGTGAGTGGGTGAGACAGAGCTCAGTTGGCGGTGCTCCCCTCTCAGGCGGCTGATTCCATCTAGCAGCATCTTCTGAATTTCCATGATGACCTTCTGAACTTCAATATGGAAGCTATCGCTGAGCCAGCAATAGATGTAAGGGTTGTAGCATGAGCTGCTAATTGCAAGCCAGTGGAGGAAGAAGTAGAGACCGTTGTGGCTTGAGATGGATTCACTGGATAGCAGCACCAGATAGAGGTTGAGAGGAAGCCAGCAGATCGTGTAGACAAGCACCACCATCATCAGCATCTTCAGGCTCTGCTTCTTCTTCCCACGCTGGCAAATGTAGGTGTGGATATTGATGTCATCAACAGCATTATGGATCCACAGCTTCTTGGCCACATGACCATAGACGACCATCAGCACCATCAATGGCAAGATGAAGAAGAGCAAAAAAGTGCTCAGGTCAAGGTATTTCCATGTGGATTTTGAAGTATAGGAGAAACTGGGGAGGCAGACAGTTTCTTCAGTTATGTTTCTAGGTTATAAGAAAGACAGAGAAATAGAAACATTAACTTAATTTTTCTTTTCCCTTAGCCCCACAGCCAGGTGTTACATGGCAGACAGGCCTTAAGGAAGAGACATATTTACTACTGTGTCTGTACTAGGATTGAAGACTAGAGTTATAAAGCAGGGAGTTTTAGTGTTCACCAATTCTGGACATATCATGATATATATGGAAACAATAGACCCCAAACTGAGAGTGATATGCCTGATAACCCATTGTCACGAGAGTTCTTGGGCACTCTTAATAAATTCCAGTTTAGAGAAATATTCCATGAGGCTTCCAAGGTCACAGGTTGTTGGAATCCAGACACTGGACATCCTGTGTTCCTCTTACCCAATCTCCACTTGATAAAGCTTTTGGTAAATGGCATGTGGCAAAGCAGCACAGGTGCTCACAATCCAGATGAGAATGATGCAAACATTGCCTTGCATTGGAGTAATTCGGGACTTCAGGGGATATAGCATTACCTGGAAGAAAAGACCCCAGCCCAATTTAACAATTCATATTAGGGTTACATACTAGTCATTCCTCAATTGACATTCTTTTGCAAAAGTGCAAAGACTTGATAGGTGGGTGGGTAATGTGCTTTGGGTACTACTTCTGTTGACCAATGAGTGGCATTTTTTTAAACGTTTTTTATTGATTTTAGAGAGAGAGGTAGGGAGAGGGGACAGAGATAGAAACATCCATGAGAGAGAAACATGAACATTGATTGGTTGCCTCCTGCCCACCCCCTGCTGGGGATGGAGCCCCCAGCTCAGGCATGTGCCCTGCCAGGGAATCAGATGTCAACCTCTTTGTGCATGGGTCAATGCTCAACCATTGAGCCACACCGGCCCGGCAGCATTTTGTTTTCCGAAAGAACAAAGTGGGTTAATATAGAGAGAAACATTTAAATGGGAAGTTAACAATCCAAGTGGACTGATTTCAGAGTTTCTGTCTCCCAGTTGGGACTTCAGTGAAGAGGGATGGATGTCCAGAAGTATAACTTATTTTTTCTTTATCATGTATTGATGGGTGAGCACTCCACATCCCTCTATCCTTTCCCCCACTTGGTTCCTTTTATGTTCCTATCTCTTATCCCTCCATCCCCTCTCATCTTGATCTTTCCATGGTCAATCTTTCCTCCTTCCCTTCCTCTCTCCTCCTTCCTTCCTTCCCTTCCTCCATGCCCTCTTCCATCTTCCTTCATCTCCTATTACCTAGATTTCCCTCCATCTGGTTCCAGCCACAACCCCTTTAATCCCTCCCAACTTCTCACCTCTGGCCCTATCTCCTTCTTTTTAAGTCACTTCCATCCCTCCCCTCAACTCCTTCTTCCTCAATCTCTCAATTTCTTTCTATTTCATTTGCTCAGCTCTCACTCACAGACTTCAAGCCCACCTCCCAGACTCAACCCATCACCAGCCCTGAAGCCACACCCTCCTCTGACTCATCCTTTCCCTCTTTCTTTCCTTAGCTGGTCCTGCAATGCAGCAAATAAAAAATGTTTTTCAAAGAAGAAGGAAGACACTTTTTTAAAATCATTTTCTTATTGCCGCATCTGTTTCCATAGCACCATATCAAAGATGATGATATTTTTATTATGTAAGATTTGGTATGGTGAAAGTCTATAATTCACATATTGCAATCCTCCTAAATTATATATATATATATATATCCCCCACATAGATTGTCTCAAGGAACTCAAAGAACATTTTAAATTATTTGTGTTCTTAGTTGCTTCCATCTCCTACCCCTTTATAAGACCTGAAGAGCGCTGGGAAACACATACCCGATGTCGGTCCAGGGAAATAGCAGCCATGGTCATCACAGTTACATAGGCACAAGAGTACTGAGCAAAACGACTGAGGTGGCATGTCATCTTCCCAAACACCAAGGAATTACACAGATAGCGCACCTGTGGGAAAAAAGACATGATGAGGCACCAGGACTCAGCCCTGGGTATTCCTCTCTTACAACCTCAAAAACAGAAGTAGAGAAGCCCCCTTGCCCCACCAAACTGCTGGTATTATTGTCTCAGAAAGCAAATATTTTCACTTTGCAATTCTCATGCCCTTCCCATCTATTTTCACAGAAACAGTCCAGCTTGAAGACGCAGACCTCAAATCACAAAAATTATTAGCCACTTTCCATTCCAAACACTGCATTTGAAAGATGGGGAAACTGAGGCCAGGCCTTTGCGACAAAGCTCACCCCAAACTGCCACCTCGCCCCCACCCCCCGCCCGTCCCCCCCCCTTCCTTAAGCCACATAAGTCTCTCAGCCTCTGCCAAGTCAGGAGATTAATTCAGCAACGCAATCACGATCATGCCTGTAGCTCCCCTCCCCCCAAGTTCCAAACCTTTTACAACATCTTTCAGTCATCCCTGTCTCTACGCACTTGCCGAATCAACTGTACCCATTTCAGCGCTCCTTCCCACTACGCAGCTCTCTCTGTTGCAAGTGCAAAGTTGTGTTTCTGCTCTCATGGCCTGAGCCCCCGGGTCGCCCTCCTCAGCACCCAGCTTACCATGGTGAAGGGAGAACTGAGAAAAGCCAGCATCATGTTGGTCACGGAGATGTTGACGACAAAGAGGCCAGTGGCAGTGTGCATCTTCTTGTACTTCAGAATCACATGGTTTAAGACCCAATTGCCTATTATGGCAGCAAATACCACTATGGTGTACCCTATTACTAGCCAGAACTGTACCCGCTCATCCTGGGACACCATCTCAGAAGCCATGGAACCTGACGTGTCAGCCAGGTTGCCCATGTTTGAGATATGGTCAGGTAGCTTATGAATCATGGAGAGCACGCTATCGCGGCCTGAGCTACCCGCCGCGGAAGCGGCATTAGAAATAGCCTGCAGCACCTGGGAGGCGGTGGAGGTGATCAGATCATCAAACCCGCTGGGCACACTCAGAGCTTCCGGGGTCAGTTCGTCCCCAAAGCTCATGGTGCTGGGGTTTGGGAAAGCCCCCTGGGGCGATTCGGTGGTGGTCGGGGCGTCCAGCTTGACGCCTTTGGAAAACCTCAAAATCCTTAAGCTACAGGGTCAGAGAGAGCCAGAGGAAGAGAGAAGGAGGGGTAGGGGGTCTCCACAGAGCGCTGGGAGAGGGCTGCTCAGCGTCCTGCAGCTCTGAGTGGAGAATGCGCTCTGCAAGGTGTGGGAGGGGGTGGATGGGAGGATAGCACGAAGGGGACGGGCAAGAAGGAAAGCAAAAAGACAACCGCTGAACCGGCTCGGAGTGGGCAAGTGCGCAGAGCTGAGCTGAGCTGAGCTGGGCAGTCGAGCGCGGGGCTGGCGAATGCGGCTGGCTCCAAACGTTCCGCAGCTTGGGATGCGCAGGCAGTGAGGGTTCCGAATTCCGGACAGCTCCAGGCGTTCCTCCAGCACCGTTCCTCCTTCGCGCAGTTGGGGGTCGTTGCGACTAAATTTCTGTCGCCTTGAATTCGTCTGCCTAAGGCCTGCAGGCGCTGTGCTCCGAGCCAGTGAGGGCAGCGCCTTCTGTAACCGCCCTTTATAGAAAGTCTGGGGGCTCGTCAGAGAGCCAATGGGGAGCCGCGGTTGAACCCCCGCCCTGTCCATGCCCGCCGGGGAGCCAAAGGGGTTGGCAAAGTCCGCTGCTATAGTCTCAAGCCCCCTCCTTTCGCTGTTCTTCCCTGGCTCTCCCTCCTCCCTCTTGCTGCAGCTGGAAACCCAGACTTAGGGGATCTTCTCTTGGCAACCCCCATGATTGGCCTTCTTCACCTCCTTTTCCCCTTACTCTCCTTTTTTTCTTCTGCACCAGTGCCCAAAATACCATCTGGGAGCTGTGGCACAGGGAACTCAGAGGGTGCTGCGGCGACCGCGGTGGCTACTGGACTGACAGCCTCGTGATCTCACTGACAAGCAGGATGCCTCATTCTGTACTAGAAACCTGGTGGCCTTCGAGGGACAGTGGTCGCCAGGAAGGATCTGCACAAATTTGGGGGTTGTGCAAGGAGAATGAGGCAGGGGACAGTTGGAGAATTGAGAGGGGACACTGTAGAGTCTCTGAGAACCCAAATGAGAGTGTCTGGAAGGGGTTGAACCCAGCATGATGCTGATGCTTTGCTTTCTCCAACACCCAACCAGTAGCTTCAAAAATGCAAAGACCCTGGGTTATGCGTCCAGCCTCCTAGGGGTAAACTGCATTTTTGTCCAACACCCAAGGAGTACCAGTTTGGGAACTGGATGTGGCAGGTTAGTAGGGAGACTGACCACAGTGCCCAAGGAAGGTTTAGGATTTGTCAAGCTTTTGCAAGTCAATTGATTATCCCACAGTCTGATGCTGCAGGAAGTGGGAGATGCAGAGTTCAGCCTTCAGAGTTGCAGGGGAAACTGGCTGGAGTTGAGGATTCACAGACTGCCTTTTCTCTTGAGAGTTTTAAGCTGCCTCCTGGAGACATTTGAATCACAACTAGAGCAACTGAACTTCCCCAGAGGTGCTTGGGAGAACACAACAGTGCCCTGAGCCTTTCAGAGTTCAAGAGTATTTTTTACCTTACAATTTCCACCCACTAATTTACAAATAGAGAAACAGAGGCTTGGGATGGAAAGAGCTCAAGGAAGGTCATAAAGATAATTATCTAAAGAACCAGGACTAAAAATGAGAAGTGTGGAGTTTGGCAGTCTAGGGCATTTTGCTCTGCAGTAAACTGTCACTGAGAAATCCTGGTGTGTGTTTCAACCGTAGTGTCAAGGCATCCTATCCACCACCACCCCCATTTTGAAGAGGCTGTGAAGAGAGCCAGCAGCTGCACCCCTCGTCTCCTAGAGGAGTCAGTAAGGGAACCACATGATATCAATAAGTACCTATTAAGGCATAAGCAGAAATTCATTATCAATCATTATCATCATCACCATCACCATCATCATCATCCAGGCATCAAAGATTATCTATCAGCCACAAAGGAGGCTAGCAAACTTCTGTAGTGTGTGTGTGTGTGTGTGTGTGTGTGTGTGTGTGTGTGCACGCATGTGCATGCGCCCTGGCTACATGCTGCTGTTTATGGGTTAAAGAACAGCTAAGGAAGAGATTGGAGGGTTTTGCAACCTATCTAGGGTGTACTCACTTGTGGGAAGAGAGTGGCTGACAGATTAACACAGCATGACTAATCAGAAAATCTAACTAAAGCTAGGTTTTGTGAATGGGAGCTGATCTTTCTGAATATAGACCTAGGATTGGAAAAATTACATGGTTACCAGGCAACTTCTTAGAAAAGAAAGAAAGAAAAAGACAAAAAAAAAAAAAAAGAGGAAATGAAAAAAATAAGCTGTCTTATTTGGGTGGCCCACAGAACAGAGACACAGAGACACACGAATAAACACATTGAAAGGAGTTTATAAATGTTGACTCTACCATATAGATGCACACAAGAGCTGGGAATCATTGATCTCTAATTTGATCCCTCTGCAGCAGTTTCTGAAGGAAGACCATGAAGAGATATCAGCTGAGCATTCAGGAGGCATTTTCTCTGTACCTGACCCTGGGCTGGCTTCCCAAGGGCCTCAAAGAGCTCCAGATTTGGTAAGGAATAAAGGGCATGTTGACCATGTAGTCAAATATAAGACTTTTCTCAACTCTCACTGGAGAAGTCAGAGGTTCTGTGGCAGGGGCTAGAGTGAGAGGATTAAATAGGCAGAGGCAGAACCCGAGAGCTGAGATACTGAAACATGGCCTTGGCCTCCATCAGGCTCTTAGCTATGCTCCTTACCATCTTTGTCCTCTCTGAGCCAGAGTTCCTGCATCTCTCAAAAGGGGTTGGCAATACCTAATTCCCAAAGAAGTGAGGGTTCCATGCAACAATATTGCTAGATTGGATTCAGTAAAGAGAAAAATGATGCAGATTATATCATACACCTTCAAACTTTTGACACCACTGCTGTCTTTCTGCAACCCAAGCACTGATGCATGTGAACTTCAAGAGCCCATGAGCTAACTAAAACCTAACTAACTAAAATCTTTAGTTAGTTACGGGACCAAGGGAAGACTGGGGCTAGTCAGCCCATCCATGCACCCACTTCATCAGTGGGAGAGGAGGCTGCCTGCCATCTTTGGGCCAGGTGACGTGGGGCATTGGAAGAAGAAAATTCAGCACAAGCTCTCTTCTTAAGCAGTTTACAATTACACACTAAGGAAAAGAATCCAAACTCAGAAAATAGTTAATTCCAGGCAGGCACAAAATATGCAGTCAATGTTAGAGGAGCAAGCAGTGTAAGTGTGGAGTGGGGGTTGAAAAAGTTTTGCAGTCCAGCTGGTGTGGCTCAGTGGTTGAGTGTCGACCCATGCACCAAGAGGTTGCTGGTTCGATTCCCGGTCAGGGCACATGCCCAGGTTGTGGGCCCAATCCCCAGTGGAGGGCATGCCGGAGGGGGCCAATCGATGTTCTCTCTCATTGATGTTTCTATCTCTCCCTCTCTCTTCCTCTGTCTAACATCAATAAAGAAAAACAAAAAGGAGAAGAAGAGGTTTTGCAGAAGAATTAGCATTTGAGCTGGGGTTTGAACTATCAGCTGAACAGAAATGAGCAGAGAGGAAAGAGAGAGGGTGGTGAAACTTGAGGCCTCAAAAAGCAGGAGCAAAGCCACAAAGAGGAGAAATTGCTCCTGTCTCATTCCAGGGACAGGGAGAGAACAGATTTTGAGTCAAGAGTTTAGTAGCTGCAGTTCTTACACATTTCTCTAGTATTGTAGGCTTTTCTAGGTATTTTCTGTGAAGATGAAGTAGCTGAAAGTTAAGGAAACTAGTTTTACTGTGACCAATGGGAGAAGGCAAGCTCCTTGGCATAGTAAGAGCCAGAATAGACATATTAATTCATGTTATCTTTTCAAGGTATCTGTCCATCTATCTTCTGACTTTGCTCAGGCAAAAACAACTCCCAGTTTTTACAGCTTTGCCCCTTTGCAGGCCATTCACTCAATGTACAGCTAATACATCTCACATCAAGTTTCCTCTTTTCTCTAAAATCACCACCACTCTCCCCCTCTAACTTCTAAGTTATAAAATTACAAAAACATTCATCCAGTCACACAAAAACCAAACACACATAAGGCATAAAGTATCTATGTCTTTCACCAGACCCTCAGTGACAGATCTAGCTTTGGTTTCTTGGCTCTCAGTGCAGTCCTCAGTTCTCCCCAGTGAATCCCTGAATGTTCAGTTCCTGCTCAAATCCTGACAAAGATACAAAAATGACAGAGCTCCTTTAGTCAATCTTAGCATTCAGTGGAGATTGAGTAAAGTTTTCCTTCCAAATCCAGGGTCCAGGGAGTCAGGAAGGACTGCTGTGGTCCTCCTTAGTCCCAACATCTGCTTAACCTCACTCAGACAAGAAAACCTGTGACACAAGGGTAAACCCTGGTGCAAGCATAATCTCTAATACTTATACACTTATCTTATCCATTACCATGTTTTACTTGTCTTTTTAAAAAGTGTTTTTAAAAAGTGTTTTTATTGATTTTTTTTTTTTTTTTTTTTTTTTAGAGAGAGAGGAAGGGTGGAAGAGATAGAAACATGGATGTGAGAGAGAAACATCCATTGGCTGTCTCCTGCATGCCCCCTACTAGGGATTGAGCCTGCAACCGAGGCATGTGACCTGACCAGGAATCAAACTGGGACCTCTCAGTCCAAGGGACAATGCTCAATCCACTGAGCCACACTGGCAGGGCAGATTTTTTCCTTTCTTAATCTAACCTTGATTTCATTACCTTATCTTCTATTGGCTATCCTGTTTTGGTCCAATTTCAATTCAGGCCTGGTGCCTGCTTGGATCTCTTATTTAATGTCTAAGTTCTTGCTACTTATCAATGGGGTTGCTTATGATGGTCAGCCCCTTCTTACTTCCAACAAGAATTCTCAACACTGGATTACCTACCAGGCTGGCCCCTGTGGTGCTGACAGATTGTAATGGACTCATGACAAAAAAAAAAGCATCTATGCCCTTTGGGTATTGTGCCAGCCCCATCAGGCTGTGCTACCATAGCTAGAAACTTCTACTGGGGACAGTACTCTCAGCAAATTGACTAACTCTTAGGCAAGAATCCCAAGACAGATACTAATTTCATCCCAATATCCCAACCTCCCTGCTGAAGCCACAAGCAGTCCATGATGCTTCACATCTAATTTCACAAGTTTCAAAGTTCAAAGGCTGTCTTTGCAACACAATTACCTAATTGAAAACAGTGGCAATATATTCTCCTGTACAGGAGGTCACAGATGACTATGCCAAGTTGTAGTCAATGTTGTTATGGTCATAGGCAGCTCTAGAAGGTTATCCCAGCTGGAGTCCTTGATCTAATGTACCAAGACTGGCTGGAAGACCTCTCTAGACAGGAGCTTCCAGCTCCAAGGGAGGAACAGAAGCCCCACTACCAGGAAGAGACAAACAATAGAAGGAAAAGTCTATGGTGACACTATTTAAACAAGGAGAGAGATTACCTTGTTGCTGCCAACTATTGGGGGCTGAGGGTAGAAGGACCTAATGGGACAATCAAAGGTGAATTCCTGAAATTAGGAGTTCCTTGGCTTTCAATTATGCCATCTCCAACCCAGTAAAGGTGTCCCATTTCCAAAAGGTTTTCTAGCCTCAGCTTTCAGCCCTCCAGGGAGAGGAGTTGGCATACCAAGGCTACCTGTTCTACTGCAAACTTGAGATGGTTCAGCTCTACACTGAGCCAAAACCTGCTTTCCAGTGACTTCATGTCTGTGACCTTACTTCAGCTCTCCAGGGCTACACAAAATTTATGTGATCACTCTTTCTTATGCCAACTTTTCAGATATTTAAGGACAGTGTTCATGTTTCCCCAGAGTCTCTTTTTGTTGAGGTTGTGAGGTAGAGGGAGCCTTGTAACTTAGAAGAAAATATAGTCATTGAGAACTAAGGGAGGAAAGAGTAAGATAGGTAGAAAGCAATGTAAGCAGTACCATAGTGCCTGTTTGGAAAAGAAATGTCATTTGGATGCCTCCTAGACTGCCATTTCCTCAGGGCAATTTCACTGAAATTCCAGTAAGAAAGGCTGGAAGGAGAAAGAGAAAAGACACCAGCTCATTTCTTTTTTTTTAATTATTTTAAAATTACAGTTGACATAAAATATTATATTAGTTTCAAGTATACAACCCCATGATTAGACATTTACGTCATTTATGAAGTGATCACCTCAATGAATCTAATACCCATCTGGCACCATACACAGTCAAATGTATTTCATCTCAAACAATTTGGTTCTCAACCAAGTTGTTCACAGAAAAAATATTTCAGTTGTCAAACAAAACTTCAGTTCTCGATCGGACAACTTTTTCATGCTGATACCTGTATGATCAGGCACATGTCTCTCAGGCAGCAAACAAAGGAGAGAACACGTGAGTATGAGTCAGTTTAACACTAAACCTTGCATTGTTAACATCTCAGGAAATTGTGCTGTGAATATTTTCATGGTTTTTTTCTTCTTTTGTTGCTGCTTATTATTATTACATATGTACAGTAAGTCACCATGGGTCCTAAGAAGGTCAGTGATAGCAGCAAAGTGAAAAGGAAAGTTGTAAGAACAATGATAGAGCTTAAAAAAGAAATAATTGCAAAGTATGATAGGGGTGTTCACATGTCTGATCTGGCTACTGAGTATGGCATGGCAAAATCAACAATTAGCACAATTTTAAAACATAAAGTGGCCATCAAGAGTGCCGATGTTGCTAAGGGTGTGAAAGTGCTCAAGAAACAACAATCACAGACAATTGAGAAAGGTTAAAACAGGAAATTATTTGTGGGCCTGAAATGCATTATTTCTAGTGGAAAAATAATGATTTGGTTTTCGAACAAACCACTTCTTAAACAGCCTTCCAGAATGAATTAAGTGTGAGAAACGAAGTTTTACTGTATAATTATTACAATATTGTTAACTATATTCCCCATGCTGTAGTTTACATCTCATGACTATTCTGTAACAACCAATTTGTAGTACTGAATCTCTTTATCTTGCCCACCCATCCCAACAACCTTCATTTCTTTTGGTCCTGAGAACTGAAGCTCTCAAATTGTGTCTTTTCATAGCTGAGATTTAGAGCAGTAACTTCTGAATCCTGTTATACCTGTAACTTGCAATGTAATCTTGGGTAAGCATTTCTCCTTTCTGGGACTCAGTTTTTCTAGTAGTACAATAAGGGGTTGGGTTCAATATTCTAGAGGCCCTACAAGATAAATTATCTTGTGATATTTATCACTATTATTATATACAAGATGCTATTTTTGACTTTTATATTTCAAACTGCACACAGGGTTTAGAAATAACTAAATATGTAGGAGATCATCTCTACCCTTAACCTATAAAAGTGCCCCTAAATTGGAGAGGCTGCTTAGAAGTACCTTGTGTCTAATAATAATACTTATAATAGTGCCTGAAACAATGATAATAGCAGCTGGAAGTAGCACTTCCCCATTCTTCTCTCTAATTTATTCCTGAAAACACAGCTCCTGTGTAGGATCACTTTTCAGAGGGTGCATAGAAGGTCAGAAATGCTAGAAAATGAAGGTGAGATCCAGTAACTTTGCAAACACATTACCTCCTTTTGGTCCTAAATGTGAGGGCCACATCATTTGCCAAACTTTCCAGACCAGGCCAGTGTGGCTTAGCAGTTGGAGCATTGGCCCTCAGACCAAAGTGTCTTGGGTTCATTTTGATCAAGGGCATGTACCTGGGTTGCAGGTTCATCAGATTCCCTGCCCAGGTCGAGGTCATGCAGGGTGGGGCAGGGAAGGGGACAGTGGATCGATGTGTCTCTCTCACATCGATGTTTCTCTCTCTCTCTCTCCCTCCCCCATCCCTCCCTCCCTTCCACTGTCTCTAAAAGATCCGTGGAGAAATATCTTTGGGTGAGGATTAATAAAAAAAAAATGTATCCACTATTTTTCAGGCAAAATTCAAGTCCCTTAAACCTAGCAATGAATAAGAAAGACAAAGTCTCTGTCTTCACAGAACTAACATTTCAGTGTGGGAAGGCTGATAACAGATAAGAAAACAGATAAATAAGATAATCATGAAAAGTCTCATCATAATATGTCTCATCATGGCGAGTGCTATGAACAAAATACAATAGATTGAAGTGATAAAGAAAAAGAGACTGGGGTGTGGGGTGTGTGTAACTCATTAGATTTGATGACATAGGCCTAGGCCTTTCAGGGAAGGTGATATTTGGGTAGAAACATAAATGATGAGTAGGAACCAACCACATAAAAGTCAGGGTTGGGGGAGCTATACCAGGCAGAGGGAAGAGCAAGTGTAAAGGCCCTGACATAGAAACAAGTGTGGAATGTTCAAGAAACAGAAAGAGGACTAGTATAGGGGCAGAATGTAATAAGCAAGGAGAAAAGTGTTTGATATAGTTCTTATTCTCAAAGGGTAAAAATAATCACAAAAATAGGCCCTTACCACTATAGAGCATCTTATAATCCTCCAAGTGCTTTCTTAATCATTACTTAAACTTTTTTTTATAATTTTTTTTTTCTTTATTGATTCTAGAGAGAGAGGAAAGGAGAGAGAGAGAGAGATAGAAACATCGATGAGAGAGAACATCGATTGGCTGCCTCCTGCATGCCCCCCACTGGGGATTGGGCCCACAACCTGGGCATGTGCCCTGACCAGGAATCGAACCGGCGACCTCTTGGTGCATGGGTCGACGCTCAACCACTGAGCCACACAGGCCGGGCAATCATTACTTCAACTTTTGATAGCAACCTTCCCAGTTATGTAAAATTATCCTCATTTTACTGACAAGGCAAGTGAGGCTCGAAAATGACATGCTCTTTTTCACACAGTCAGGATTTACCAAAATACAGAATCATTTGTTTTGTTTTGCTTTGCCTTCTGGTTCCATATTCTTTTTCACTGTAGACTGCCACATACCTCTACTCTGCTGCCTGTAATGTTGCACCATTTCCCCCCCTAAGTCTGACCAAGTAACAGGCAGGTGGGACTGGGAATTTGAAGCAGTCAGCAAGGCATAATGCACAGCCATACATTTCTGCATTAGCTGAGTGGTCTTTTTGTGTATACTAGGGTATCTAACCCCTATTGGTCTTGATGGTCCTTAAAACTGCAGGTAGGACACTGGCCACCAATACAGGTGAGGGAAATTGGCTGAAAAAAATATCATTAGAGATTCAGGTAGCATCCAGTGATGCTATCTGGAGAAGGCAGTGTGCTTGGCAGAAAGCCTCTCTCATCAAAGGCATATAATTTCAAACACCTTTAAAGACGTAATTCATATTCATTGCACAAGAGATCATTAAACAGCTCTCTGTCCATCATCTTCCCTTAGCTGGTGAATGAAGATTTAAATGTTATTATTTTTTATGTTTCTGTGTTTTTAAAAGGCAATGCTTACCAAATTTATATTGGGAACACTCTCCCTCCCTCTCTGTCTCACACTGCTGATAATCTCTTTGTTTAATGAAAAAAACATTTGTCTCTGCTGCCAGGAAACCAAGGATTTTGGTTCCCTCTCTGCTCCTAGCTCCCTTTATAAGCTCAGGCAGGTCACTGAGTATCTCTGAGTCTGTTTCTTCAGCTTTAAAAAGAGAATAATAATTTCTCTCTGGCTTTACTTATAGAATGCATGTGAGAATCATATAGGTTTATATATAAGAAAACACTGTTTGATGATATTATTGTACATTCACACCACTGCTTAGCATCTATCTAATACTTGCACCCTCTCTCAGCTGCTTACCTCCTTGCCATAAACATTTCAACTTTTGAATTCAGAAATGACTTCCTAAATAATCATTAGGAGCTGAGAGATAATGATCATGGAGATGGCTTTCCCATAAAATCAACTAAACTCTTTTCTCTTGATGTCCAAATGAAGGACAGTAAAAGACAGATGACTGACCATGGTAAACAAATGCAGTGAATAATTCCTTCTTCCCACTCCCATTTTACCTCAGGGACCAACCTGGCATATAACCACTAGCCCTTTGCAACTCAGTGTGATCCCTAGAGCAGTGGGATTCATATTACCTGGGGTCTCATTATTAATACAGAATCTCAGGCCCCACTAAAATTTTGCTGAATCAGAATCTGCATTTTAAGAAGATCTCAAGGTGATTGTTATGCACATAAAATTTGAGAAGCAGCACATTATCCAACAAGTCCAAATGTGGCATCCATGCTTTTTAAATGTTTGGTTTGATTGGAATGAATGGGAAGTCAACTACCCTTGAAAATCAACCAGCCCACTGTTTTGGAAACTTAGCCTCAATTGGAATTGCATAGCTAGATGTAAATAATACTGGTGGCTGCTACAAAGAAAGAAAATTGTAGGCTAATATCCCTGATGAACATAGGTGCAAAAATCCTCAACAGAATATTAGCAAACCAAATCCAGCAATACATTAAAAAAGCCATGCAACATGTACAATATTTGCAAATCAATAAACATGATACACCACATAAAAAAGGAAGAATTAAAATCAAATGATTATAATAATAAATACAGAAAAAACATTTGACAAAATCCAGTACTCATTTATAAAAACTATCAGCTGAGTGGGAATAGAGGAAACATACCTCAGCATAATAAAGGCCATATATGACAAACCCACAGCCAACATCATTCTCAACAGGACAAAACTAAAAAGTTTTTAAGATCAGCAGCAAGACAGAAATGTCTGCTTTCACCACTCTTATTTAACATAGTAATGGAAGTACTAGCCACAACAATCAGACAAGAAGAAAAAATTAAAGACATCCAAATTGGAAAGGAAGAAGTAAAACTGTGATTACTTGAAGATGACATGCTACTCTTTATAGAGAACCGTGAAGAGTTCATAAAAAAAAAAAAAAAAAAAAAAAAAAAAAAAAAAAAAAAAACTACTAGAACTAATGAATTCAATATAGTAGCAGGATACAAAATAATTAGTCAGAAATCAGTTGCATTAAAAAATTTTTTTTCTTTATTGATTTTATAGAGAGAGGAAGGGAGAGATAGAAACATCAATGAGAAAGAACATTGATTGGCTGCCTCCTGCATGCCCCCCACTGGGGATTTGGCCCACAACCTGGGCATGTGCCCTGACTAGGAATCTAACTGGTGACCTCTTGGCACATGGGTCGATGCTCAACCACTGAGCTACACTGGCTGGGCATCAGTTGCATTTTTATACACCAATAATGAAATATCAAAAATGGTATCTAAAAAAATAATTCCATTTACAACTGCATCAAAAAATAAAATACCAAGAAATACATTTCTTGGAGGTAAGAAACATGTACTCAGAAAAATTATATGATACTGAAGAAAGAAATTGAAGAAGATACAAATAAGTGAAAGCATATACCATGTTCATGAATAGAAAGCATTAATATCATTAAAATGTTTAAACTACCCAAAGCAATCTATAGATCCAATGCAATTTATATCAAATTGCACATGGTGTATTTCACAGAACTGGAACAGATGATCCAAAAATGTATATGGATCTACAAAAGACCTCAAATAGGCTCAGCAATCTTGAGACAGAAGAACAAAGTTGGGGATATCATGCTACCTGATATCAAACTATACTACAAGGCCATAGTAATCAAAACAGCATGGTACTGGCATAAAAACAGACATATAAACCAGTGAAACACAATAGAAAGCCCAGAAATAAATCCATGCCTGTATGGTCAATTAATATTTGAAAAAGGAAACAAGAATATAAAATGGGGTAAATACAGGCTATGCAATAAATGGTGCTGGGAAAATTGGATAGATACATGCAAAACATGAATATAGAGCACTTGCTTAAAACATATACAAGAATAAACTCAAAATGGATTAAAGACTTAAATATTAGATTCGAAAACATAAAACTACTAGAAGACAACATAGGCAGTAAAATCTCAGACATTTCTCTTAGCAATATTTTTTTCTGACATATCTCCATGGGCAAGGGAAGCTAAATAACAAATAAACAAATAGGACTACTACATCAAACTAAAAAGTTTTTGCACAGCAAAGGAAACCATCAACAAAACAAAAAGAATACCTACAGAATGGGGGAAGATATTCGCCAATGATACATCTGATAAGGGGTGATATCCAAAATTTGTAAAAAACTCATACAACTCAACACCAAACAACAAAAAAATCCCATTAAAAATAAGCAGAAGGCCTGAATAGACACTACTCCAAATAGGACATACAGATAACCAACAAACATATGAAAAATTGCTCAATGCCACTAATCATCAGGGAGATGCAAATTAAAACCACACTGAGATATCACCTCACACCTGTCAGAATAGCTGTCATCAATTAATCCACAAACAAGTGTTGATGAGGATGTGGAGAAAAGGGAACCCTCATTCACTGTTGGTGGAAATGTAGGCTGGTGCAGCCACTATGGAAACAGTGTGAAGTTTCCTCAAATAATTAAAAATAGAATTGCCTTATCATTCAGTAATTCCACTTCTGTGAAATATCTGAAGAAACCCAAAACACTAGTTCAAAAGAATATGTGCACTGCTATGTTCATTGCAAAGTCATTTACAATAGCCAATATTGGGAAGCAACCTAAGCGCCCATCAGTAGACACGTCAATAAAAAAGCCATGGTACATTTACACAACGGAACACTACTCATTTGTAAAAAAGGAGAAAATCTTTTGCAAAAGCATGGATGAACCTAGAGGATATTATACTAAGTGAAATAAGATAGAAAAAGATAAATGCCATATGATTTCACTTATATGTGGAGTTTAATGAACAAAATAAATAAACAAAATAGAAACAGACTCATAGGTATGGAGAACAGACTGACGGCTGTCAGAGAAGAAGGGGTTGCAGGGGGCTGGGTTAAAAATGTGAAGGGATTAAGCAGTACATATTGGTAGTTGCAGATAGCCCCAGAAATGGCGATTGCAGCATGGAGAATACAATAAATAATGTCAAGATAACAGGATATAGAATCAGGTGGGTACTTGCGGCAGTGGGAGTACCACTTTCTAGAGTGCATGATTTTATGGCCACTTTGCTGTCCATCTGAAACTGGTGCAGATGGTATTGAATGTGAACTCTAGTTGAAAAATAAAAATAAAATAAATTTTAATAAAAGAATGAAATCTTATCATTTGTGTCAGCATGGATGGACCTAGAAGGTATTATGCTGAGTGAAATAAGTCAGTCAGTGAAAGACAAATACAATAGCATTTCACTTATATGTGGAATCTAAAGAACAAAACAAGCAAAAATATTGAAACAGAGTCATTAATATAGTGAGCGGATTGGTGGTTGCCAGAGAGGAGGGTGGATGGGAGACGGGGTGAAAGAGGTGAAAGGATTAAGAAACACAAATTGATAGTTACAAAATAATTACTTGGATGTAAATTATAGCATAGAATATATAATCAATAATATTGCAATACATTTATATGGTGCCAGGTGGGTTCTGGAAATATTGAGGGAAACACTATGTAAAGTATATGATTGTCTAACTACTATCCTGTACACCTGAAACCAATACAAAATAATATGGAAAGTAAACTGTAATTGAACATTTAAAAATGTTTTTCTGTCTATTTGTTTTGTACATGTTAGCTCAGGCCAGAAAAAATAAATTATTTTGATGTCTGAGTCCAACCTTCTAAGGGTTTTATATAATTGGACTTTTGTGAGTTTGGGTTATGAGATTCTTAAAAGCTCCTCAAACAATTCTTTTCTCATGTGCCGCAAAGTTTGAGAACTGCACTGCTTAGGAACTGTTGTCTAAAAGTGGCCCATATGGGTATAAAAAATATTTGTTTTAGTTATAATAGTTAAATTGCTTTTGTTAGAATAAAGAGAAATAATTTTAGAATCATTAAGAGTAGAAAATGCATGAAAATAATCTGGATTCCAAGTAAAATTCCAGAAAGAGTACTTATTAAATGCAAACTAATTAAAATCTTCACAGCAGAATGTCTCTCTTTGGTTACTTAGTCCTTATTTATTCCTACATACGTATTTGAAAGTTAGGAATTATTCTCTGGCTTATAGAGGGTAATATAAATTGAGCAGAATTGATTAGTTAGGTGACTTACTGCTTGGGTCACTTTAATAGCCATAAGAAAGGCATTCTAGACCTTGAGTTAAATAGGTACACAGAGGCTCCTCTTCTATGGTGCCTAATGAACATTCTACCACCTGTCATTAATAGCCACGCACACCCAGATTTGACTCAGGTAACAGCATACTACGTGTACCTCCATTTATCACTTGCCTGTTTTATGTTAGCTACTTTATTTCAATTATGTCTCTACTAGTAGAATCTTAGTTCTTGGAGGGTAGAGCCTGGGTCTTCTTCAGCTCTGTACTGATGCTTCTCTGTGTTTTCACTGCTCTTGAAACATGCCCCTGATGAGACAAATGCTCAATATTTATCAAACTGCATTCAATTGAAATTGAAAGGAAATATAAAGCACAATCCTGTATTTTACCAGAATGCACTGTTCTGACTTATTCCCCATTGACTTCTAGGGAGGAATGCAGGCTGGCAAAGTCTATTCTTCTTTGCAACCTTGCATTAACTTCCCTGAGGCATTTCAATAGGATACCTATTGGTTCTGTCTCATTTTCATGTAGCTTGGTGGTCCTAGCTATATCCCTGTGTTATAGCAAGCCAGGAACTGTTTTGGCTTGCTATGCTATAATACAGGAACTAGAAGAAGAAAAGAAACAAAGTGAAAAATCGCTGGGAGGCTAAGCTCACTAATCAACATGGAAATAATGAAAGTTAATCAGTAAGTCTTTGAAATTATTATACCTTCCTAGGCCTGTCAATCATTTTGCCCAGGATCATTCCTCATAAAGAGCATTAGAGTTTCCCAAAATAGAAAGAAACTGATTGCGAAAGACAAAAGGTGCCTCAGTGATCACAGAGTGAGAGAACTGATGCCAAAAGAGCAGAAGAAACTTGAACAAAGTCACGAGTACAGAGGTTTAGGTCTAGAATTTTGTACATTAATACTTTCTAACTATGCATTAATTACTGCCTTTTATGAAGATATTTTAAGGAGATGGCAACAGAATAATAACACAAAGATTATCCTATTATGGGGATCCCCATTTATTGTTCTTTATTCAATAAGTAGTGCATCCTGTGTGATTTCATTGTGATGCTTAATATAAACTCTCCTATCTTCTAATAGTTGCAAGTGGATATCCTTTTTGCAGATAGTTTATAAGCTCCTTTAGTAACTTACTACGCTATATAGATTATTACCAGAAAATGAATTATCTCCTTGGTAATGACAGGTTTGTGGAAAAAATTGTGATGGGGGTCATATGAGCCATAACTTTCTGCTCTGCAGAAATCATAAATTCATGTATGTGAATGTGGTTTGTGAAATATAAAGTTTGATTTGCAGGAAACTGAGACTTTATTTCTCAATATCCAAAATATGATGTGTATGATATACTGAGTGACAGGAAATGTAAAGATTGGCCATAGATAGTAAAAAAAATCTTTGTGACACAGTGGATCCTACATAAATGGCCACACCAGCCTTGTTTCAAGCATTCAGTTCTGACCTTTGACTCCATTATTTCAAACCAGTGCTATTTCCTACCAGTGCTACTTCACCCAGGAAGCTACAGGGGTATTTCTTGCCCCACTTCTTTGGTTTTACTTCATTCCACAGGCTCCATAAAGGTTGATATTTCACTCCAAGGTCACCAGGAAAAGGTTTGAGTTGAATACCTTGCAACACATTAAACAAGTATTTTCCTGAGTCTTATGTGCTAGGCTCTGCTGTGCAGGATACAAGAGATGTTTATGGACTGTTAAGTAGAACCCAGTGAATGTATTCCACATTTCCCACCATTTGTTAATGGGCAGCAAAAGGGGTGAGCTTTCTTCCCAATGATGATTGGTCTGGCATCTATTTGCCATCTTTTGAGAGTAGTGGAATGCATGATCAGTTACTGCTGGGTGGAGCATCTGCATCAGCTTTAGCAGCACTCAAGCTCCAATAAAAGTGCTTATGCAATTTTGCTACAGGAGTTAAATGAATAGTCAATACTAGAATGACAGCTTACAGACTTTTCTCTAAATTAAGCCAAGATCCAAGAATTAATGCCTAAGATAGCAGAATGTTTACAGTTTTGGTTGGAGGCAACACTAGGAAAATAAAACAGTGAAGGAGACAGAGAAGCAGCAATCGAGATGATATTAGGAGTTGGGGATAATGTAATGTTACTGAGGTCAAAGAAGGAGGTACCTGGGTCTGTCTCAGTTTAAATTTGGAAGTTTTTGGCCAGTCAAGATTGTAAATGAAAGAAAATAAAGCCAGACACTACAAAGATAAAGGCAATTGGTCTTGGAAGTGGACAGGCTATTGAGGAGGATCAGGCTGGAATGAGAGCAGTTTGGGGGCAAAGAAATGCAGGGACAGACAAATAGAAACTGCAGGGGAAGAAATATGAACATGAAGACACAGTATAGACTCCATATTTATTTTTTTATACATACTCTTCCACACACACTCTAAATTTTATAGTCAGAGGTGTGGGATCCAAAATGACTATTTACTTGCAGACAGATTTGTTGTCTTGAAACAGAAACTCAGAGTAGGGGGAGATGGGGCGTAGGCTCACCACAGGAGAAGTGACTTATAGGGTTTAGGTGATAATCAGTTCAATGGGAGTCAGCTATGTGATGGGGCCACCAACAAAGCAAATGCCATGGAAATTACATTCATAGGAAATTAGTGTTCAGAACTAAAGGGGTAATGGCCCAGCTCTATTTTGGGCATCTCTAGCCTTAGCAGTAACACTATTGTCAGCTTCTGGCTCCATGCATGGAAAAGGACCTTAACAAATCAGAGCCTATTTATAAAAGAACAATCAGGGTGAGGAGTGGCCTAGAGCCCAGGTTCCATGAGGACCATTAGAAGGAGCTGGGGCTATTTAGCCTGGGAAAAACTTGTTGGGGGTGGAGGTTGAATATGGTCTCTATATTAAGACTTCTGAAAGACCACCACAGAGCAGAAGAAGCAGATAGGACCTGTGTGGTGTTAGGGGGAGATCAAGGACATCTGAGTAGAAGCCATAGAAAGAGAGATTTCAACTAAACACAAGGAAGTGTAACCAAAACCTAGATTCGGCTGCCCACTGCAATGAAAGCCAAATTCATGAGACAGGTGGCGGTGAGAAAAGAAAGAGGTTTATTCAACTGTCAGCAACCTGAGAAGATGGGGCGACTCTTGTCCAAAGCCCATCTCAACATCTCGGTGCAGGCAGAGGTTTGTATAAGGAGAGAGAGGGAAAGCAGAACAAAGAGATCAAGGGGAGGGAGTTGAAAAGTTATTTATGTGCAGACCAGCACAGCTCATTCCAACAAGGACCTCAAAACTGATCAAGTGATGGTCTGGTGTGTGTCATCCTGGTTTTCATCATTCTGGTTTTGCGTCATCCTGGTTTTATGGTTGAAGGTCAGCAATTCTCCTAGAGCTGGGATGACTGAAGGCCAGAGTCTGTATCTTCTGAAGTTAGTTCCTAGGATTATTATACAAATATGCAGTTTATCTACAGGCTGCATCCTAGTCAGAGTCAGCACTTACAGAAACAATGTCAAAAGAATGGGGTGGGTTACAATAACCCACTGTTACAATAACCCACTGTTACAGAATAACTTTCAAACAATTACAGCTATTCAAAGATGAAATTGGCTACCTCAGAAGATAGTGATTTGCCTCTCACTGGACAAGTCACGAACTCATAACTAGCTGTTGGGGATACATAAGCATCACTTGGAAAGAGGGTGTGTTCTCCAACACTAAGAAAATGTAAAAATGGTTGAATAAATCAGGAATTGTTTAGCCTAGAGAAGACTTGATTCAGGGGCCACAGTCTCAATCTTCAAACCTCTGAAAGGCTGTCACAGGGTTGAAAACCATATGTGTTCTTCCAGGGGGACAGAGATAGGAACCATGAGTGGAAGCTACACTTGAGACAAATTTTGGCTCAACTGGAGGAGAAATTTCAGGACAGGTAAAAATGGCCACAGATGGAGTGGACTGCCTTGGGATACTCACTATCTCCGTAGATATGCAACTAAGGGCTAGCAACTTATCTTTTATGGAATCCTGACTGTCCATTTGAATCACTTGGAAAGCTTAGCAAATACCAACCAATGTCTGGCTCCCATCCCCAGAGATTCTGAATTAATTGGTGTGGAGTGTCACATGGACACTGTTTTACCCCGTTTTTAAAGTTCCCCGGGTGATTATAATGTGTAATCAAGGCTGAGAACCACTACAGAGGGAATGCTTACAATGGTAGAATGTGTAGAAAGGGAGCTTGTGTGATGAGATGGGAAGTTAGAGCCTGATTGTAAGAAATAAAATAATTTCTAAGTTTCCATCTAGCCTTGAGATTCTAACACTGAATGAGCATGAATGTGTTTCCCCTTGCCAAAATAATTTGCATTTTAAAGAGATCATTAGTATTCAGACATTAGTTAATCCAAAATGAATGAGTTCCTAATGGTGAAATTGTAGATCCCATAGTGCCTAGTGAACAAGATAGTTTGGAATAACCTTTAAATAACACCATGTAGACCACAACCTATATTTTTCTGCCTCAACAATTGCCCAGGAGATGAGCATCCCTGTAATTCCATACAAAGTCCATATGGAAGTGTTTAATTCCTACTTTATTGGCAATGACCTGTGTTTTTTTAGGTTGAAGGCAAAGTCCCAAGAATTATGAGGATGGCTGTCAGGGGATTGTGAATAAGGATATGCAGTTATGGAGTAGGGGACAAAAAGACAGAGTCAAAGCTAATAAAGAAAAACAGAAAGAAGAGAGAGAAATGGAGAGACAGAGAAAGATACAGATGAAGAAACAGAAAGAGACTGACAGGGTCAGAGATAAACACTCACACATAGAAGGTGTGAGATAAGTGAGAACATTGGAAAGTAGTCCCCATCTTATTTGTCATCCAGACTTTTCCATAAAACAGCTCCCCTTTCTCCTTCAGAGGTTCAAGAATTTCAGACAAGATTATAGGACATAGAGTGTTCATCATTATATTTCTAACTAGAAAAACCACCACCCTCTCACCAAAGTCCCGATGTTTCCAGCACTCCCAGCAATTCCTACAACTGAATCAGTCTTCTAGGTCAAATCCGTTTAAACTATAAAACTTAGGTGGTTTTGGTTAAATCTACACTCCAAATGGGAACCTCAAGTACTACATCTTGACTTTTTTCTACCTAAGGAGGCTGAAGAATATACTATTTCTTCAGTGTTTTGGAGAGCAAAACCACCGGGGAAAGAACTTTCATCTATGGGGGCAAGGAGATATTATATGAATACTATTTCAAACATCATCTTCAGGCTAGTCTTGGGCTTTGGCTCCTTAAGAAGCAAAAAGCCTGGGTTAGGGGTAACTTGTCCCACCCAGGATTTCAATGGTATCTCATCTTTTCACCATTTTCTGTTGGTTGCTGACTTGTCTAAACATTTACCTGGCAGGCAGGGATTCTGGTTTTAAGCCTTTAGCTTCACTGAAGTTTTGTCTTCCAGACCCTTCCCATCTCCATGAATTTGCCCAGTATAGCCTGGGGCTGACTTTGGTTGTCTACTTATTTCTTGCAGCTTTGACTAGACTTCCAACATCTGAAGATCCATGGGCCACAGTTGCATCCCATCAGAATCTCTAGCAGGAAGAAAACATAAGGCTCTGAAATATAACCCTAGAATAGCCCACACCAGAAGTTCTTCGAAGGGTCACATTTTCTCTTTGATTTTGAATAATTTTTCTGGCCCTGCTATAATCTAGGGACTCTTGGAAACTTCCTCTGAAGCTATGCCTTCCAAGCTGCATCCCTACTCTCTCTACTGCACCTCAGTGGACACACAATGCAGTTAATTGGAGACTCCCTACCTATAGCACAAACATAGCAAAAGCTCAGTCAGCACACACCAGTATAAACTTACCTGTTATTTAGGGCTGGTGACAATTCTAAATAGTCATGGCATCTGTTCTGATTAGTTGGTGTCATTGCCACATCAAGTAATAAATATTTTGACCTCGTGCTGGTTACATATATCATGCCTCACAATATATAACTTAGCACATGCAAAAGCATTGGTGAAAGTTTCTCAGTCATTTGAGTTTTGCTTCCTGAAGTGTGTGTTCTACATTAATCCCAGACAGCTGAGGAGAATAATCTCCTCTATTTCTACTGCTCCTTGATGAGTGGTTTTCAGAGGCCAACTCCTTCAAGCTATCCCTATTTTAACACTTTTTTGTTTTGGCTCTAAAGTAGTACTTAATTACCATTTGCTTTACTCATTTTTTTAATTAATAACTTGAAAAAAGTTTTTATTTTTTTCACTTTTACTGTTTTTATTGTTGAAAGTATTACAGATGTCCCCCCTTTTCCCCATTGCCTCCTCCCTCCCATTCCCACTTCCTCCTGTCTTCCCCAACCTAATGTCCCCGTCAACTGGTCATGCATATATGCATATAAATTATTTGGTTTATCTCTTCCCACCCCTCCTTTTTAACAGCAGTTTTAGATTTTCTCCTGTGCTCTCAAACTGTAAATCTCTTTAAAGAATGCACTGTCATCCCACTCCCAATCTTTCATCCACATGTTTTAACCCTCTCCCTCATGGAGTCCCATTCAGGTTCTCTCTTTGTCATTATTAATTTTTAAGTTACAGAATCCTAAAGTGTCAGAGGTTCAGGGAATCTGAAAGTTAATCTAGTCCAAACTTTTCATGTTTGAGATGTGGAAAAAATGAGGCCCAGAACCAGGAAGGTTATTGTTTAAGATCCCAAACAAATTGTGTAAGTATTGAGTTTCATTTCTCTACATTAACACAGGCTTATACCTTTGTTTTGCTTTTTGTTTGTTTGTGCAAACAAATTTATTGAAATATAATCCACCCATTTAAAGTGTATAATTCAATAATTTGGGATGTATTATATTATTAATATTTTAATTATAGTAAAATATGTATAACAACATTTTGACATTTTAATCATTCCTAAGTGAATAAATAATTCTGTTGCATTAATTACATGTACAAGATTGTGCAACCATCACCATTATTCATTTCCAAAACTTTTTTATTACTCCAGAGAGAAACCATGTAACAATAACTCCCCAGGTCTCCACTCCCCCCAGATCTAGTAACCTCTAATCTACTTTTTCTATATATAAATTTTCTTATGCTAGTTGAATCATGCAATAATACAATATCTATATTTTTGTTTCTGGTTTATTTCACTTAGCATGATGTCTTCAAGGTTTCGCCATGTTTTAGAATGTGTCAAAACTGCATTCCTTTTAATGATTAAATAATATTCCATTTTATGTATATTCCACATTTTGTTTATTCATTAATCAATTGGGTTGTTTCCACCTTTTGACTACTGTGAGTAATACTGCATTTGGTATACAGTATCTCTTCGTGTTCCTGTTTTAAATCCCTCAGGGTATATATCTTAGAGTGGAACTGCTGAATTAGATAGTACTTCTGTGTTTAGCTTTTTGAGATACTGTTAACAGTGTTCTGTAGACACTGTACCATTTTGCATTGCCATCAGCAATGTACAAGAGTTCCAATTTCTCCACACCCTTACTAAATTTTTAAAAAGTTAATATCCATCTTAAAAGGTGTAAAGTGGTATCTCATCATGGTTTTAATTTGCATTTTCCATGATAAATGTTATTGAGTATCTTTTCATATGCTTGTCGGCCATTTTGGATTTTGTCACTGAGTAGTAAGAGTTCTTTATATACTCTGGATATTAAATCTTTATCAGATATGTGGCTTGTGAATATTTTCTCTCAATCTTTGGGTTGTCTTTTCACTTGAATGTGTCCTTTGATGCACCAAAGTTTTCAATTTTTATGAAGTCTTTCTTCTATTCCACATGCTTTCAGTTTTATATCTAACAAATCATTGCCAAATCAATGTTATGAACATTTCTATATATGCTTTCTTCTAAGGATTTTATTATTTTTTTCCTCTTTAGTTTAGATTTTTGACCCATTATGAGTAAATTTTTGTATACAGTGTAAGAAAAATATGCAACTTCATTCTTATGCTTATGGATATTCAGTTTTCCCAGCACCACTTAATGAAAAGAGTGTCCTTTCAACCACTGAATGGTCTTAGAAACTTTGTCAAACCTAGTTAGCCATATAGATGAGGGTTTATTTCTTGGCTCTCTATTCTATTTTCTTGACATATATGTCTGTCATTATGCCAGTACCACACTATTTTGATTACTGTGGCACTGTAGTAATTAATATTTTATATCAGGAAGTGTTAGACCTCCGACTTTGTTCTTCCTCAAAATAGTTTTGAGTAGTCAAAATCCCTCGAGAATACATATAAATTTTAGGATGATTTATTTTATTTGTGTAAAAACACCATTTGGATTTTGATAGAGATTGCATTGAATCTATAGATTGCTTTGGGTAGTATTGTCATCTTAACAAATTGACTATCTCAATCCATGACAATAGGATATCTTTATATTTATTTAGGCTCTCTTTAATTTCTTTCAGCAATGTTTTATAGTTTTCAGTGTACAAATTTTCACCTCTTTGGTTACATTTATTCTTAAGTATTTTATGCTATTATAAGTAAAGTTGTTTTTTAAAAAAAAAAACTTTAAAAAAATTGTTCCTGACAAGTCTATAGGAATACAACTGATTTTTTAATATCCTGCATTTTTTTTGTATTTATTTTTTTGCTTTAACAACTTTTTGTGAGTTCTTTAGACTTTTCATCATATGAGATATTATATGCAAAATAAGGTTAGTTTACTTCTTCTTTTCCAATGTGAATACCTTTAACTGCTTAAAAAAAATTTTTTTTTATTGATTAGAGAGAGAGGAAGGGAGAGGGAGAGGGAGAGGGAGAGAGAGATAGAAACATCGCTTAGAGAGAACATTGATTGGCTGCCTCCTGCATAACCCCCACTGGGGATTGGGCCCACAACCTGGGCATGTGCCCTGACCAGGAATTGAACCAGTGGCCTCTTGGTGCATGGGTTGATGCTCAACCCACTGAGCCACACCAGCTGGGCTAACTGCTTTTCTTTCTTTCTTTTTATTTTGCATCATAGTTCTGGTTAGAACTTCCAGTGCTATGTTAAATAGAATGGCAAAAGCAAGTATCCTTCCCTTGTTCCGGATCTTAGAGGGAAAATTTTCAGTCTTTTAGCATTTAGTATGATGTTAGTTGTGGTTTTCAAATATGACCTTTATCATGTTGATGAAGTTTCCTGGATCTAGTGTTTTTTTCTCTCTCTCTCTCTCTCTTTTATCATGAAAGGGTGTCAAATTTTGTCAAATGCCTTTTTTTTTAGTATCAATTGAGATAATCATGTAATTTCCTTCCCTTCTTGTATTAATGTTGTATATTACATTGATTGATTTTTGTATGTTGAAACATCCTTGCACCCAGGAATAAATCTCACTTGATCATAATATATGACCTTTTTTTAAAAAAAATATATTTTTATTAATTTTGAGAGAGAGAGGAAAGGAGAAGGAGAGAGAGAGAAAAACATCAATGTGAGAGCAAAACATCAATCAGCTGCCTCCTGCACACCCCATACTGAGGATCAAGCCTGCAACCCAGGCATGTGTCCTGACAGGGAATTGAACCAGCAACTTTACCATGCATGGGATGATGCCCAACTAACTGAGCCACACCAGCAGGGCTATAATCTTTACAGTAATCTATTTTCTTCTGTTTACAAGTATTCTGATGGAGATATTTACATCTATAGTACTAAGAGATATTGGTATGTAGTTTTGGAGGAGAGAATATTTCCCTCTATCTTCTTAAACTTTTTGGAAGAGTTTGAAAGATTGGTGTTAATTCCTTTTTAAGTGTTTGTTATTAGAATTCACCAGTGAAGCCATCTGATCTTAGGCTTTTCTGTGTTGAGAGGTTTTTACCCCTTCCTCTCTAACTTCATTGTTTCCAGTCTATGAAGATATAATTGACGTAAATTACAGTATAAGTTTAAGGTATACAGCATTTTGGTTTGATTTATATATATTGTGAAATGATTACTGCTATAAGTTTATTTAGCATCCATCATGTCATACAGATACAATAGAAAGAGAAAGCAAAAAATGAAAAGAAAAAAATTTCCTGTGATGAGAACTCTTAAAATGTACTCTCTTAACAATTTTAATGTCTATAATACAGCAGTATTAATTGTAGTCAGCATGCTGTATAATACATCCCTGTACTTATTGATCTTCCAACTGGATGCTTGTATTTTTTAACTACATTTTTCTCCCCCACCCCACCTCTGGTAACCATAAATCTGATCTTATTTTCTATGAGTTCCTTTTTTTTTAGATTATACATGTAAGTGAGATCATACAGTATTTGTCATTCTCTGTCTGACTTATTTTACTTATCAACTAAAGGCCTGTTGAGAGGTTTTGATTATTGATCAATCTCCTTATAGTTGTCAGCCTATTTAGATTTTCAACTTCCTTCTGTGTTAGTTTTGATATATTATGTGTTACTAGAAATTAGTCAATTTCATCTAAGTTATCTAAATTTTTGGAAGATAACTGCTTTTAATAACCTTCTATAATTATTTTTATTTTTATAAAGTTGGTATAATATCCCCAAATTTATGTCTGGTTTTAGTAATTTGAGTCTTCTCTCTTTTCTCTTTGACAATCTTGCTAAAGGTTTGCCAATTTTATCTTTAAAAAAAACAACATTGGTTGAAATAATTTTCTCTATTGTTTTTCTATCTCTATTTTATTTACTTCTACTCTAATGTTTATTCTTATTATTTTCTTCTCTTACCATTGGGTGTAGCTTGCTTTCCTTTTTCGAGTTCTGTAAGGATTTGGGATCTTTTTTCTTTATAATGCACACGTTTATACATTTCCCTCTTAGAACTGTTTTGCTGCATCCCATAAGTTTTTTTTTTTCACAGTTTTTATAATTTATTATTAATTTGTTTTTGTTACAGATGTTTTTCCTTTTTTTCCCCCCATTGACACCCTCCTCCCCCTCCCCTTCTCCTCCTCCCCATCCCTGTTGTCCATGTCCATTGGTTATGCACCCATGCACATAGGCTCTGTGATTTATCTCTTTCCCCCGCCTCCCCCCCCTCCTCTGAGGCCCGTCATCCCGTACTCCACCCTCCATGTCTCTGGGTCAATTTCGTTGTTCAGTTTGCTCAGTTCTCCTGTGTGTTGCCTGCTTCCTCCTTTGGTGGGGGGGTCGCCGGGCTCCCCCGCTCCGCCTGGGCTCCCCCGCGGTGGGGGCGTCTCCCGGCTCCCCCACTCCGCCTGGGTTCCCCCATGGTGGCGGGGTCGCGGCACCCCCGCTCCACCTGGGTTCCCCCGCAGTGGGGGCGTCTCCCGGCACCCCCGCTCCGCCTGGGTTCCCCCGCGGTGGGGTGGGTCACCTGGCACCCCCGCTCCACCTGGGCTCCCCCGCGGTGGGGGCGTCTCCTGGCTCCCCCACTCCACCTGGGCTCCCCCGCGGTGGGGGCGTCTCCCAGTACCCCAGTTCCGCCTGGGCTCCCCCGCGGTGGGGGCGTCTCCTGGCTCCCCCGCTCCACCTGGGCTCCCCCGCGGTGGGGTGGGTCACCTGGCACCCCCGCTCCACCTGGGCTCCCCCGCGGTGGGGGCGTCTCCTGGCTCCCCCACTCCACCTGGGCTCCCCCGCGGTGGGGGTGTCTCCCAGTACCCCCGTTCCGCCTGGGCTCCCCCGCGGTGGGGGCGTCTCCTGGCTCCCCCGCTCCACCTGGGTTCCCCCGCGGTGGGGGGTTCGCCCAGCACCCCCGCTCCGCCTGGGCTCCCCCACAGTGGGGGCGTCTCCTGGCTCCCCCGCTCCACCTGGGCTACCCCGCGGTGGGGGCGTCTCCTGGCTCCCCCGCTCCGCCTGGGCTCCCCCGCGGTGGGGGGTCTCCTGGCTCCCCCGCTCCACTTGGGTTCCCCCGCGGTGGGGGCGTCTCCTGGCTCCCCCGCTCCTGGGTTCCTCCGTGGTGGGGGGGTCGCTCAGCTTCCGCAGGCGCCCCCGGCTGCAGGATCATGTTTCCTTTCAGGCATCAAGGAGGGTCTTGGAGGGCAGTATGCCGTCTCCATTCTGCTGCTTCTTCAATTTCGTAGTTGCAGGGCTTCCATTCAGCCTGATTTCATGCAGTCTTTAAGTGATAGTTATTCTGTGATTTAGTTGTAACTTTGATGTGGTTGTGGGAGGACGCGGTTCCGCGTCCACCTAGATCGCCATCTTGACCGGAAGTCCTAAGCTATTCTTTATTTCAGTTAGTGCCTCCTTCATTTCTAACTGTGTATCCATCATTTCTGACTGGTCCCTTTTTATGCTCTTGAGGCCCTCACTAAGTTCACTAAGGTTCTCACTAAGTCCATTGAGCATCCTTATAAGCAGTATTTTGAACTCTGCATCCGTTAGGTTGCTTAACTCCATTTCACTTAGTTCTTTTCCTGGAGTTTTGTCTGTTCTTTCATTTGGGACCTGTTTCTTTGTCTCCTCATTGTGGCTGCCTCCCTGCGTTTGTTTCTATGTATTACTTAGCGAGAGGTATGGGGCTAGCTGAGACCAGATGCTGCTTGTTTGAAAGAATTTAGGAAAAGCTGAAGCAGGATCCAAGACAGGCCAATCCTATGGTAAAGCAACTGGCAACAGCTTGGGTGGGCCTGGAAGTTGGGTGGGGCGGGGCCTCAGGGAGTCACCAGGGCGGGGCCAACAGTGTGAGCCAGGTTGCTGGAGTCCCAGAAATGGCGGCGTCTACCGCCCCAGGGAAGGGCTCACCAAAGGAACAAAAGCCTCTGATAGCACGTTTGTCCAGGTCGGTCCAGGAAAACGCTGCCTCTCCAGCCCTCGCGCCAATGCCTAACAGCTCAGTTCTTCCCCACATGATTCTGGTGCCCCTCAGGCTGCCTCCCCCGCGCTGGAGCCCGGAGGGAGCAAGTCTGAGTAAGTCTGTGCGCGGGCCCTTTAAGAGGAGCTGCCGGCTCCAGCCGCTTCAGCCTCAGTTCCCGCTGGTTTCTCCAGCCAGAAGTTCTGGGGGCTTCTCTTCCTGGCACTGGAACCCTCAGCTGGGCGCCTGGTGTGGGACGGGGACCCCTCAGTCCTCAGGGAGGACCTTCCCAGCCGAGGTGCCCTCCTAATTTTTATCCGCCACACGTGGGTGTGGGACCAGCCCGTCATGCCTCCGCCCTCCTACCAGTCTCGATGCGGCTTCTTCTTTAATTTCGTAGTTGTCAGACTTCCATTCAGCTTGATTTCAGGTGGTTTTGAATGATGGTTGTTCTGTAGTTTAGTTGTAACTTTGATGTGGTTGTGGGAGGACGCGATACTGCGTCTACCTACGCCGCCATCTTGACCGGAAGTTCCCATAAGTTTTGATATGGTGTGTTTTTGTTTTTATTTTTCTCCATGTATTTTTAAATTACCATTGCAATTTCTTATTTAAACCATTGTTTGCTTAACATTGTGTTTCTTAATTTCCACAAACTATACATTTTCCACTTTTTCTTTTGTTACTCATTTGTAGTTTCATTTAATTATTCTGTATGACTTTAATATTAAAAAGAATTTTAAATAAGTATATATTATGAAATGATTACCACAATCAAACAAGTTAACATTTCCATCATCTCATATAGTTATCATATTTTTGTGTGGTGAGAATATTTAAGATATACTTTCTTACCAAATTTCAAGTATATAATACAGTGTTATTAACTATCACCATGCTGTGTATTAGATTTCCAGAACATACTCATCTTGTATAACTGAAATTTTGTACCCTTTAACCAAAATCTTCCCATTTCTGTCAACTCCCAGCCACACATCAACAGCCAGTATACTCTCTGCTTCCATGAATTTGAATTGTTTCAATTCCACCTATAAGTGTAATCATGCAGTATTTGTCTTTTAGTGCCAAGCTTCTTCAACTTAGTTTAATTTCCTTCAGGTTCACCCTTGTTGTCCCAAATGACAAGATTTCATACATTTTAAAGGCTGAGAAAAATACACATACCCACACAAACACACTACATTTAAAAAAATCATTCATGTATAAATGGACAGAGCTTGTTTCCATTTCTTGGATATTGTGAATAATGCTACAAAGAACACGAGAGTGCAGGTATCTCTTTGACATACTGATTTCCTTTCCTTTGGCTATATGCTTAGGATAGGGAGGAGGGTATCTGCAGGGAAAAAGGAGAAACATCTGTAACAAAAATAAATTAATTAATAAAAAATAAATTTATTTATTTATTTATTTATTTATTTATTTATTTATTTATTTATTTTAATTATTAATTTATTTTTGTTACAGAGGTTTCTCCTTTTCTCCCCATTGACACCCTCCTCCTCATCCCCCACCCCATCCCCAGCTTTGTTGTCCATGTCCATCAGTTATGCATACATGCGCATAAGTTCTGTGGTTTATCTCTTCCCTCCCCCCCACCCCCTCTTCTGAGGGGTGTCAGTCTATACCCTACTTCCACATCTCTGGGTCTACCCTGTTCCTCAGACTGTTATGTTCATTATATTCCACAAATAAGTGAGATCATGTGATATTTGTCTTTCTCTGCTTGGCTTGTTTCGCTTAGGATAATACTATCCAGGTCTCTCCATGTCATCTCAAAGGATAAGAGATCTTTCTTTCTTACAGCTGCATAGTACTCCATTGTGTATATGTACCTCAGCTTTTTTATCCATTCATCCACTGATGGACACTTGGGCTGTTTCCAGATCTTAGCTATTGTAAATGGTGCTGCTATGAATATGGGAGTACATGTATTCTTTCTGGTTGGTGTTTCAGGCTTCTTAGGGTATATTCCTAGAAGTGGGATCACTGGGTCAAATGGCAATTCAATTTTTAATTTTTTGAGGTAACACCATAGTGTTTTCCATAGTAGCTGCACCAGTTTGCATTCCCACCAGCAGTGTACTAGAGTCCCCATTTCTCCACACCCTCGCCAACACTTGTTGTTTGATGCTTTGTTGATGGCAGCCATTCTGACAGGTGTGAAATGATACCTCATAGTTGTTTTAATTCACATCTCTCTGATTATTAGTGATGTTGAGCATTTCTTCATATGCCTCTTGGTCATTTGTATGTCCTGCTTGGAGAGGTGTCTATTTAGCTCTTCTGCCCATTTTTTAATTGGGTTCTTTGTCTTTCTTTTGTTGAGTTGTATGAGCACTCTATATATTGTGGACATTAACCCCTTATTTGATGTATCATTGGCAATTATGCTCTCCCATACAGTGGGTTCCTTTTCTGTTTTGATGGTTGTTTCTTTTGCTGTGCAGAAGCTTTTGAGTTTGATGTACTCCCATGTGTTCATTTGTTCCTTTGTTTCTGTTGCCTTAGGTGATGTATCAGTGAAAATTCTGCTGTGTATGATGTCTGAAATTTTGTTGCCTACATTTTCATCTAGGATTTTTATGGATTCATGAGTCACATTTAAGTCTTTTATCCATTTTGAGATTATTCTTGTGTATGATGTAAGTTGATGGTCTAGTTTCATTTTTTGTATGTAGCTGTCCAATTTTCCCAACACCATTTATTAAAGAGGCTGTCTTTACTCCATTGTATGCTCTTGCCACCTTTGTCAAATATTAATTGAACATTATGTTTTGGGTCAATTTCTGGGTTCTCTGTTCTATTCCATTGATCTATGTGCCTGCTCTTGTGCCAGTACCAGGCTGTTTTGATTACAGTAGCTTTGTAGTATAACCTGATATCTGGTATTGTGATCCCACCTACTTTGTCCTTTTTTTTTCAAGATTGCTGTGGCTATTCGAGGCCTTTTTTGGTTCCATATGAACTTTTGAAATATTTGTTCTAGTTCTGTGAAATATGTCATTGGTATTTTGATGGGGATTGCATTGAATCTATAGATTGCTTTGGGGACTATGGACATTTTAATGGTGTTAATTCTTCCAATCCAGGAACAAGGTATGTGCTTCCACCTTTTTATATCTTCCTCTATTTCTTTTTTCAATGTTCTGCAGTTTTCTGCAAATAAGTCCTTTACTTCCTTGGTTAAGTTTATTCCTAGGTATCTTAATTCTTTTGCTGCGATGGTAAATGGGATTTTTTTTTTTTTTTTAGTTTCTCTTTCTGTGAGTTTATCATAGGTGTATAAGAATGCCGTCGATTTCTTGATGTTAATTTTGTATCTTGCTACTTTGCCAAATTCATTTATTAAGTCTAGTAGATTTTTGATGGAGTCTTTAGGGTTTTCTATGTATAATATCAAGTCATCTGTGAATAATGACAGTTTCAATCCTCCTTTCCAATTTGGATCCCTTTTATTTTTTCTTCATGTCTGATTGCTGTGGCTAAGACTTCCAGTACTATGTTAAATAAGAGTGGTGAAAGTAGGCATCCTTGTCTTGTTTCTGATTTTTGTTTTGTTTTGTTTTGTTTTTTTGTTTTTTTTTTGGTGTGTGCCCCTGGCGGGAACCGAACCTGGGACTCTCTGGTCCGCAGGCTGACGCTCCAACCGCTGAGCAAAACTGGCCAGGGCTTGTTTCTGTTTTTAAGGAAAATGTTTTTAGTTTTGTCCATTGAGTATGATGTTGGCTGTAGGTCTTTCATATATGGCCTTTATAATGTTGAGATATGATCCCTCTATGCCCAAATTGCTGAGTGTTTTTATCAGAAATGGGTGCTGGATTTTGGTGAATGCTTTTTCAGCATCTATTGATATGATCATATGCTTTTTATCTTTCATTTTGTTTGTGTGATGTATCACATTTATTGATTTGCGAATATTGTATCAGCCTTGCGTCCCTGAGATGAATCCCACTTGGTCATGGTAAATAACTTTTTGGATGTATTGCTGGATCCGATTTGCTAGTATTTTGTTCAGGATTTTGGCATCTATGTTCATCAGGGATATTGACCTGTAGTTTTCTTTCTCTGTAGTGTCTTTTTCTAGTTTTGAAATTAGAATTATGCTGGCCTCATAAAACGAGTTTGGAAGTCTTCCTTCTTCTTGAATTTTTAGGAATAGTTTGAGGAGAATGGGTGTTAGTTCTTCTTTGAATGCTCAGTAAAACTCCCCCGTGAAGCCGTCCAGGCCTGGGCTTTTGTTTGCTGGGAGGTTCTTGATTACATCTTCAATTTCCTTAGTTGTTATTGGTCTGTTCAAGTTTTCTATCTCTTCCCAGTTCAGTTTTGGGAGACTATGTGCTTCTAGAAATTTGTCTATTTCACTTAGATTGTCCAATTTGTTGCTGTATAATTGTTCATAGTATTTTGTAACGATCTTTTGTATTTCTGTGGTGTTAGTTCTTCTCCTCTTTCATTTCTGATTTTGTGTATTTGGGTTCTCTCTCTTTGTTTCTTGGTGAGTCTAGCTAAGGGTCCATCAATCTTGTCTATCTTTTCAAAAAACCAGCTCTTTGTTTCTTTGATCTTTGGAATTGTTTTTTTGGTCTCCATGTCGTTTACTTCTGCTCTGATCTTTACTATTTCCTTCCTTTTACTTGCTCTGGGGTTTTCTTTTTGTTTGCTTTCTAGTTCTTTAAGTTGTGAGATTAGATAGTCTATTAGAAATTTTTCTTGTTTCTTGAGGTGGGCCTGTAGTGCTATGAACTTCCCTCTCAGAACTGCTTTCGCTGCATCCCATAGATTTTGTGTTGTTGTGTGTTCATTTTCATTGGTGTCCAGGAAGTTTTTAATTTCTTCCTTGATCTCCTCGGTAACCCATTCGTTGTTTAATAACATGCTATTTAGCCTCCATGTGTTCAAATGTCTTTGCATGTTCTTGTTGCAATTGATTTCTAGTTTCATGCCATTGTGATCTGAGAAGATGCTTGATATGATTTCCATCTTCTTGAACTTGTAGAGACTTAGTTTGTGACCTAACATGTGGTCTATCTTTGAGAATGTCCCATGTGCCCTTGAGAAGAATGTGAATTCTGCAGTTTTGGGGTTTAATTCTCTGTAGATATCTATTAAATCCATTTGATCTAGTGCTTCATTTAGAGTCTCTGTTTCCTTGTTAATTTTTTGTCTAGATGATCTATCCAGTGATGTCAGCGGGGTGTTGAAATCTCCTGCTATGATTGTACTGCTGTCGATTTCTCCTTTGAAGTCCTCCAGAAGATTTTTAATATATTTTGGTGCTCCTATATTCGGTGCATATATGTTTACCAAGGTTATATCTTCCTGTTGGATAGATCCTTTCAATATTATGTAGTGGCCTTCTTTGTCTCTAGTTATGGCCTTCATTTTGAAATCTAAATGATCAGATATGAGTATTGCTACCCTAGCTTTTTTTTCCCTTTCCATTTGCTTGGAAGATTTTTTTCCATCCCTTTACTTTCAACCTATGTGAGTCTTTTGTTGTGAAGTGGGTCTCTTGTAAACAACATATATATGAGTCATGCTTTCTTATCCAGTCAGCTACTCTGTGTCTTTTTATCGGAGCTTTCAATACATTTACATTTAAGGTGAGTATTGATATGTACTTATTTATTGCCATTTTTGTTTAGTGTGGTTATATTTTTCTTCTTATTTCTTCTACTAATTACAGCAGTCCTTTTAACACTTCTTGCAGTGCTGGTTTGGTGCTAATGTATTCCCTTAGACTTTTTTTTTCTGGGAGGCTCTTTATCTGACCTTCTATTTTGAATGATAGCCTTGCTGGATAGAGTAGTCTTGGATTCAGATCCTTGTGTTTCATGACCTTGATTACTTCATGCCATTCCCTTCTGGCCTATAGTGTTTCTGTTGAGAAGTCAGCTTATAGCCTTATGGTGGTTCCTTTGTAGGTAACTTATTGCTTATCTCTTGCTGCCTTTAAGATTCTCTCTTTGTCTTTAATTTTTGGCATTTTAATTATTATGTGTCTTGGTGTGGGCCTGTTTGGGTTCTTCTTACTTGGGGCTCTCTGTGCTTCTTGAACTTCAATGCCTTCTTCCTTCACCAATTTAGGAAACTTTTCTGTCACTATTTCTTCAAATATATTCTCTAACCCTTGCTTATTTCCTTCTTCTTCGGGGACTCCTATGATGGGAATGTTATTACGTTTCCAGTTGTCGCACAGTTCTCTTCAGCAGTCTTCCTGTTTTTTCATTGTTTTTTTCTTTTTGTTTTCTAATTGGTTGATTTTTTCTATCCTGTCTTCTAATTCACTGATCCGGTCCTCAGCTTCCTCTACTCTGCTGTTTAGTCCTTCCAATGTGTTCTTTATTTCTGCTATGTCGTTCTTTATTTCCACTTGGTTGGTTTTCAATGTTTCTATATCTTTACTCATGGTGTTGATGTCCTTACTCATGCTGTTGAGCTTCCTCAAGATCATGGCTCTGAACTCTCCCTCTGATAACTTGCTAACTGCATTTCATTCATCTCATCTTCGGTAGAATTCTCCTGTTCTTTCATTTGGGATTTATTTCTTTGTTTCACCATTTTGGCTCTCTCAGTGGGTTTTGGAGCCTGCCAAATTTTCCCTGTGGGTGTTGGTGTTCTGCTGTTTGTGGCTCCCTCTACTGGGTTTGGATGAGCGTGGGATGGCCCGTGTTAACCACCACTGTCAAGTCTTACTTTCCTGGGTAGATTTGCAAGCTCAGGAAAAGTTCAGTTGTCCTCTAGCTTTTTGCCTGGAGGCTATTAGTCTCAGTTACTCAGGGCCTCAGAATGTAGCCCTCAGGTGTTCTGTATAAGAGGATTTCCAAATGGTGGGACACATGCTGGTTGTTAATGAGCCTCAATTTGCATTTCTTTGGCTCACCTGGATGGGGCTGAATCTCCGAGGGAGGGGCTGCTGCTTTTCCCCACAGCTCTGAGAAGGAGCAAGCTGGTCACCATCCTGTGTGGCCGGGAAGGAGCAAGCTGGCCACAGTCCTTTGTGGCTGCGACTCAGCAAAAACTCTGAGCCCCCTCCAAATCCCAGGTGTCCCCACAGAGTTCCAGTCCAGTCCACTCTCCCTCTGCCAGAGCCCAAGGTGAGTGTCTGTAGCCAATCTAGTGCTCTGTCCTGGCCCTCTGTGCTGTGGAGCTGGCTTGGGATTTTAACCCCGAAGGTGCTGCTCACAGCTAAGGCTGCTGCTGTCCATTGCCTCCCAGCCCGCCACCTTCTCTCACCTCCACAGATCCTACCTGTGTCCCTGGTTATATGGTCCTTTCCCGCTGCTTTTCTGTTGCCTTTTTCTGACGATTTGTCTTTATTTTAGTTGTAATTCCCATTTAGTCCTGGGAGATCGTCTGTGTAGCTTCCATTCACTCCACAGCCATTTTTTCTCTCCCTGTGTGCATTTTAAAATAATGTATAGTCCACTGTTATTGGATATATATGTCTCTCAGATCCATTTTTTAAAGATTTTTCATAGATTTTTTTAGAGAGAGATATTTTAATAGAAATTGCATTGAATCTATAGATTTCTTTGGGTATTATGGACATTTTAATGATATTAATTATTCCAATCTATAAACATGGTATATGCTTCCACTTGTTTATATCTTTCTCTATTTCTTTGTTCAATGTCCTGTAGTTTTCCAGCTGTAAGTCTTTACCTCCTTGTTTAAGTTTATTCCTAGGTATGTTATTTTTTTGTTGCAATGGTAAATGGGATTCTTTTTTAAGTTTCTCTTTCTGAGAGTTCATTATTGGTGTATAAAAGTGCCATTGATTTCTGGATTATATTAATTTTATATCTGCTACTCTGCCAAGTTCATTTATTAAATTTAGTAATATTTTGGTGGAGTCTTTATGGTTTTCTATGAACAATATCATGTCATCTGAAAATAATGACAGTTTTACTTCCTCCTTTCCAATTTGGATGCCGTTTCTTTTTTCTTATTGTCTGATTGCTGTGGCTGCATTTCCAGTACTATGTTGAGCAAGAGTAGTAAAAGCAGACTTTCCTGTCTTGTTCCTGATCTTAAGGAAAACACTTTTATTTTTTACCTATTGAGTATGATGTTGGCTGTATGTTTTTCATATATGGCCCTTATTATGGTGAGGTATGGTCCCTTGTACTCCCACTTTGCTGAGAGTTTTTATCACAAATGGCTGCTGGATTTATTAAATCCTCTTTCTACATCTATTGATATGGTCATGTGATTTTTGTCTTTCATTTGTTTACGTGGTATAGCACAACTATTTATTTGTGAATAGTGTACCAGTCTTGCATCCCTGGAATAAATCTCACTTAATAATGGCATATGATCTTTTTAATGTATTGCTGGACCCAATTTACTAATATTTTGTGGAAGATTTAGCATCTATGTTTATCAGGAACATTAGCCTGTTAATTTCTTTCTTTGGAGTGTTTTGAAATTAGCATAATGCTGGCCTCCTAAAAATAACTTTGAAGTCTACCCTTCGCTTGAATTTTTTGGAATAGTTTAAGGAGGATTGGTGTTATTATCTCTTTGAATGTTTGGTAAAATTCAGCTGTTAAGCCATCCAGTCCAGGACTTTTGTTTACTGGGAGTTCTTTTTATTACTGTTTAATGTAATTAGTTGTTATAGGTCTAGTCAGGTTTTCTGATTATTTCTGATTCAGTTTTGGAGGATTGTATGTTTCTAGGAATTTATTCATTTCTTTAAGGTTTTCCAATTTGTTGGCATATAGTTATTTATCATATTTTACATTTTTAAATTTCTGTGCAGTCAGTTGTTACTTCTCTTTTATTTCAGATTTTATTTATTTGGTCCTCCCTGTTTTTTTTGTTTGTTTGTTTTTTGTTTTTTTGTTTTCTTAATGAGTCTGGTTAAAGGTTCATCAATCTTGTTTATCTTTTCAAAGGACCAGATCTTGGTTTCATTGATCTTTTGTATTGGTTTTTAAGTCTCTATGTCATTTATTTCTGCTCTGATTTCCTTGTTTCTACTCACTCTGGGTTTTGTTTGTTGTTCTTTTTCTATTTATTTTAAGTGTGGGGTCAGACTGTTTATGTGAGATTTTTCTTGCTTCTTGAGATAGGCCTGTAATGCTATGACTTCCCTCTCAAGACTGCTTTTGCTGTGTCCCATGGATTTTAGGTTGTGTGTGTTTATTTTCATTTGTAATTTTTTGTTTTTTAATCCTCACCCAAGGATATTTTTTTTTTACTTATTTAAGAGAGAGGGCAAGGAAGAGAGAGAGAGAGAGAAACCAATGTATGAGAGAAACATTGATCAGTTGCCTCCTGTTTATGCCCCCCTCAGGAAATGAACTCACAACCTAAGCATGTGCCCTGACTAGTGATTAAACTTTTCAGTGCATGGGACCATGCTCCAACCAAGTGAACTCCACCAGCCTGAGTTGTTTCTGGTGATTTTCAAGTTCTTTCTTGATCTCATTGGTAATCCATTCATTGTTTAATAACATGCTATTTAGCCTCCATGTGTTTGAATGTTTCTGAGTTTTTTTTATTGTAGTTGATTTCTAGTTTCATGCCATTGTGATCTGAGAAGATGCTCAATATGATTTCAATTATCATGAATTTGTTAAGACTTATTTTGTGTCCTACCATGTGGTCTACTTTTTTAAAATTGATTTTTTTAGAGAAGAGGAAAGGAGAGGGAGAGAGAGAGACTCATCAATGTGAGAGGAAAACATCAGTCACTGCCTCCAGCATGACCCCCCAACCAGGGATCAAGCCCACAGCCCAGGCATTTTCCCTGACCTGGAATTGAACTGTCAACCTTTCGGTTCATGGAATGACACCCAACCAACTAAGCCACACCAGCCAGGGCCATGTGGTTTGTCTGCCATATGGTCTATCTTTGAAAATGTTCCATGTGCACTTGAGAAGAGTGTATATTCTGCTGCTTTGGGATGAAATGTTCTATAAATATCAATTAAATTAATCCAATGTAGTGTTTCTTTTAAGTTTGCTGTTTCCTCATTAATTTTTTGCCTGGGAGATCTATCCAGTGATAAGTGTAGGGCATTAAAGTCCCCTACTATGACTGTATTGCTATTGCTATCTCCTATAAGTCCACCAAGGTTTTAAAAAAATGTATTTAGGTGCATCTATATTGGGTACATGTATGTTTATCAGGTTATTTCCTTTCATTTATAAAAAGTTTCCAAGAGATGTTGAAGCTGCTGATGTAAAGGTCATACTTTGAATAGCTAGGATCCAACCAATTGGCTAGAGATTGTACAAGGTAGAATTAAATTAGTGCTATAATTGAAGTTGGACAAGGTGATGTGATAAATCAACAGCTGGATAGGACTAAATGAATATCACTGATAAGTGACATTTAAGTGCAACTGGTGGGCAAGATGTCCATACAATAGAGTGGAAAGAACTTTAGTGTAAGACTCAGGGAACCAATTTTCTAAGATCAATTCTGTCACCTATTCACTGTATGATCTTGGACAAATCTCTTTCTTTTTCTGGGCCTCACAATTGGAAAATGAAATAAATAGATGATCTCCAAAGCCCGTTACCTCTCTTGATATTTTGAGTAATGATTCGATAGATACTCTTACTAAAAGAAAAAAGTGGTACAAGAAAAGAGATTAGAAGACTGAACCTGAAGGAACAACATCATCTAAGGCATACATTTTGAGAGGTGACCCTTATATGTTACCTATATATTTATGAGTCACAAATTAATATCTCTGTATTTACTATATATACTAAATGTCTCCATTTAGGTGTCCAATAAACAATTCAAATTAACATGACTTTGATTGATGTATTGGTGTCTTTGTTGTCACAAAAGATTTCCTCCTTAATTCTTTAAAAAAAATTTTTTTAACCTTTATTGATTTTAGAAAGAGAGGAAGTGAGAGGGAGAGAGAGATAGAAACATCAATGAGCGAGAACATCGATTGGCCACCTCCTGCATGCCCCCCACTGGGGATCAGGCCCACAACCTAGGCATGTGTCCTGACCGGGAATCGAACTAGCGACCTCTTGGTGCATGGGTTGATGCTCAACCACTGAGCCACACCGGCCAGACATACCTCATTCTTTTTAATTTTAGGAGATCACTCTTGATTATTCTCTTTCTCCATAATGCACAAACCAATGGCAAATCATGTTGATACTACCTCCAGATGATACTTTAAATTTGTCTTCTGGCCTCCATTTTCACTGCTACAACCACAACACGAGCACTGTCATCTCCTGCACAGAATAGTACAAGTGTACTAACAGGTCTTTCTGTTTTACTCTTGTCTTCTACAATCTATTTTTTACAAAGCAGCCAGGGATATTTTTAAAGCAAACATAAAACTATGTTACTTCCCTCTCTATTTTTCTCACAGTACGATCTAAATTCATATGTTGTATTTATTTTATTTATTTATATTTTGTTAAATCCCACAAGAATAGGAGCCCATGAGAGCAGAGACATCATACGCACTGTTGAAAGTCTTTCCCCTTCTCTTGGTACTATGCCAGGCACAAGGCATTCAGTAAATATTTGTTAAATAAGTGAATCAAGAGACAGAGACTAACAAAAGCAAAGGAAGCCTTTAGAAGCAGACACCCCCACTATAGATCAACCTCATTATTTTCAAATCCAGATAGTGGCCAGAAAGATAATTATCATCTCCTGAATGCTTAATATGTGTCAGGTTCTATAATGGTAGGTAAGCCTACATTTTACAGATGAGGAAACTGGGGAGACCATATGATATTAAGTCAATTGTCCAGAGTTATACAGCTGCATGTGATTGAACCTGAATTTAAAACTTGATCTGCATTATCCCAAGGTTTGTGTTCTTTTTCCATTCCAACTTTTCCTCCTTTTTATCCATCCCCCCTGTTACCATTTACACCGTTCCCATTCCCCAGTCTCCAACACAAGAACGATGTTTGCAAGCGCAGAGCTCAACATGACTTCCCCCGTTTGATGTACCTTTGGGATGGTTTTGTTGTGCTGGTCTCCTTGGAAACCATGAAGCATCATTCTCTAGGGAAGGTACAGAAACCTGGCAGCCTGTTTGGAGCTGTCTGTTCCCAAACATTCTGGAGGTAGAGGGGACAGCAGCATAGTGGTTCAGAAGTATGCAGAGACCCAGGAGTTCTGGTTTAGCTCAGCCACTATCCAGCTATGTGAATTGGGTCAAGTCGGCTCCCCTCCTTTGGTTTTAGTTTTCCCATGCCTACTTTACCTGACACAGTAAAATCTGCATAAAAAGAGCACACATTTTGGATACTAATTTACAAAATATCTTTAAAATAATTTCCCATTTTTATTTTGAGCTTCACAACCCTGTGAAATAGTCAGAGCAGGGGCAAATAACCCCAATTCACTGGTGAGAAAAAAGAGATAGAATAGGGTAGAATTCAGAGAGTGAAAGCTTCAAGGAAGCCATATAGTACTTGTTTAATGAAAACACCTGAGGCTAGGAATCAGAATGCTTAAGTTTTAATCATGGCATGTTCAAGTTACTCTCTCTTTCAGATTTTAGTATTTTCGTGTGTCAAATATATCTTCCAACATTGGTTAGCAGACTTATGTAAACACAAAGCTACTCTCACATCCAAGGCCATTGTTATACAAGTTTATCTCCCAATATATTGAGTTCATCTTGACAGATGAATTTGTTATAGCTCTGGAGGTTAAGGTCTCAAAATTGTCCGTTATTCAATTGTGGCCTCTTGTTCTAGAAAATAAGGCCAAGAAGTCAAGCTTTACCTGATTTGAATATATGAGAATAAAGGGAACAATCATATATTGGCTATCCACTCTGTGCCTGACCCTTTGTACACTTTCATTCATTTATTCTTCACAGGAACACTGTGAGGTAGGTTTTATTATTTCCACTTGCTACAAACCACAGTTCATCAATAATAGAGTCAGGCTATCTGATTCCAAATTCCATGTTCTTTTCACTCTGCCATATCCTTGCTAGTCAGCTGTTGCTTATGTCTTTCTCATTTCAGCCAGATCCAAAACAGCTGACCTTCCCAACTCCAGAAAATCCCAGGGATCCTACAGAGCTGCTGGGTCAGTAATTAAATTTTGTTCACCTTAGTATACAAGTAACTGACATGCTTTACACATAACAAATGTTCAGTAAAAGTTTATCTAATTAATCTATCCATCTAACCATTTACGCATTCATTTACCCATATACTTAGCAACCCAAAATTCAGAGTGTAGTGGTTAAGGGCGTGGACTAGTAAATCAGATTATCTGAATTTGAACCTTGTATATTACTTTTACTATTGAGGTGAGCTGAAGCAATTTGTTTAACACTTCTCTGCCTTGATTTTTTCATCTGTTAAATGCAGATAATATTAACTTAGAGTTCTTAGCACAGTGCCAGGCATGTAGTAAGTGTTCAGTGAATGTTAATTCTTATTATTGATATGTGCCAGGGATTGTGTTAAACAAACTGGACGTACATTGATAAATAAAGCAAACAAGACTCCTGCCCTCTTGGAGTTTAAAGTTTAGTGAGGGAAAACATTAAACAAATAAATATGTAATTATAGGTTTCCATAAGCTGTAAGAAGTAGATAAACAGAACACAGTCATATAGAGTAATGGGAGATGGGGTGGGGGGAAGTATGGAATCTATAACAGCAGGCATAAAAGACCTCTTTGAGGAAATAAAACCTGAGCCTGAAGGAGGAGAAGGACCAAGCCATGTAATGAACTGGTGGTATAAAAGAGGCTTAAGGCATAAGTAGAATTATTATATTTTCTGCTTTATTTTTAAGGGAGTCTCTGTTTGACCCAGCATACTTATTGTAGCACCTTGTTTGAACAACAAATTATATAGTCATTTTAGGCATAAGGAACAGTGTATGTATAAACACTGAAAAGGGAAATAATTCTGTGTATTGAAAGACTATAAAAAGACAGGTGTAGTTAAGTGAATTTGAAGAGGTAGACAGAAACCAGAATTAATGTAAGGGAGGAAGGAAAAAAAGGAAGAGCAAAGGGGACTGGAAACCCTTAGCACTGGGTCAGTAAGATGGAAATCAGGAGCAGGAGGGTGATAATAGTGGAGTAAAAGCAAGAGGGGTGGGGACTGCTATTTTCAAGATTAAATCTATATGTAGCCAAGCATAGCAGAAATTCAAAGTGTTATTATAATTCATTTGTTTTCCAGATTTACCAGACATCAGCTGTGTTCATTTTGCTAGTTCAAAAAAATATCTGTGTTTTTTTTTTCTGTCATGTATTGAAACAAGCAAACCAGACAGAGACAGACTCCAAGTGAAGAATGACTCAGCCAATTAACTGCAAAAGGGCTCAGGCCCCAGTATTTATTAACAAGCACTGACTTTGCTTTCTGAGTGGGTGAAAATAGCAATGTATGCCTGAAGAGCTCCTGGGCTGTTGTATTCAAAAAGAACAGTGGCTCAGATGTGTTACTATGTCCACATACTGATGTGTCTACATGTCCTTGCACTGATCTACCTGGAAGAGGGTAGAGTTGAAAAGCAGAAACTCCTTCAGGGACGCATGTCAGGCTCTTCAGGTACTCCTTGAGGGTCTTTGAGTCCTAAACCAAGTACCTGCACCCTGTTTTCAGGTATAGGAAGTAAAATCCTTTGGAAGAGTGATATTGGAGAACTTGACACTGTTGAGGTTAAGATCAGATGGAATAGGGTGACAAATTCCAGCACTGACTTTCTGCTAGGCTACATGATTTTAGAAAAATATCTTTACTTCTCTGATCCTCATTTTCCTCATCTGTGAAATGGAGAGAAGTCAGGTCCATCACCTTAGTGAAGTTAAAATGAAAATAAACTATATAAAGCATCTAGCATAGTTTTTTCTACATAGAAAATACTCAATCAATTGTGGTCATTATTGATCATGATAATAATGAGTACCACCACTACCAAAAGCTACATGGTACAGTTCCAGTATTGTGCTGTCAGTCTATAGCCTACTTGTATACTTCAGCCACCATATTGTGTAGACTTTAACTATTTCTGATGAGGTGCTCCTCCCTCCCTTCTTGAATATCAACCTTTACCCTGCCTTTCCAAAGTTTTATTTCTCTTTAGAGTCTGTCTGAAACTTCCTTTTATCCAGGAATCCATTGTTACCTCCCAAGATAATACAAAGTACACTCTCTCCAGAGCTTCCACATATTAAAGTCTGTCAGCATCATTCATTTTGGCATCTAATCCCATGATGCCTGATATGATTTTATTATCTCATATGTATGCTGTCTCATCTTCCCAACTCATTGTAAACCTTTCACTGATCCTTTGTACTTAAATTGAAAACAAGGACACATCCCTTCTGCCTCCTCTTAACTCTCACTGCAAAGCAAGACAATAGTGAATTTCTGGCTAGACAGAATAAGTAGATATCACCCAGCCTGCCTTCTGGCATCATTAAAGAAAATATTATGGATAACCAACATATTTCCACACTGAGTCTGTCAGCACCCTCCATTTCCTTCATGCTTCTCACTATCTCTCTCTGACATAAGAAACCCAGCAAGAAGTTGTGCAGTGGTACCTTTAATTTCAAAAATAAAATTGACTACATAAAGCAGAGATATTTGACTGAGATGAGAGTGCTATGACAGAAAAGAAGAAATAACAACTTACAGGAAAATATTTCTGGCTGGAAATGAGGAAGAAAAGGGAGAAGAGGGCATACGTCAGTATTACTCCACCATTTTACCCCAAACTCATCTCCTGACATCTTCCAGCCTTCCATAACCCACCATCAACTGCATACATTTTTGCAAGCAGAGTCATGTGATGGGAGAAACAAAGGGAAAGAAAGATGGAAGACATGAAGTAGAGATGAAACCATATAAAAGAAATGGCGACCTTACAAAAGTTTTCCAGTTCAGTCTAATATTGTCATGGGAACATTTGCATGGCAAGTCACATGACTGGAGTTGAAAGCAGTGAATGGACTGAACAAAGAGTCAGAATCTAAGTTTTGTTTTCAAAGTAATACCATCTTATTTGTCTGAGGTGCAAAGCATAGTCTAAGGTTATTTATGTGAGGGAAGTAATGTGTGAAATGAGCTAAGTTAGAAACGTTACAATTCACAACAGGCTTTCAGCATATAATAATGTATACGACAGATTCAAATATTTTACAATAGAAAACATAATTTCTGAAGCCAGCAATTGAAGAGCTGTATAAGGCATGAAGTTCTTTCATAGAGTTCTCTAGATGTTGTGGCCAATCCTATGCTTTGGAAGCACTGTGGTGCAGTGGAAATATGACAAACTTGAGAGCCAGGTGAATCTGGGTTCAAATCCTATCTCCATCACTGCTGAACTTTGAACAGTTCCTTTTCCACTCTAGGTAGTCATTTCGTGCTTGTAGTTGCAGGGTTATTGTGAGGTGTAAATTAGATGCACAGCGTCAGGTACAGTGTATATGATCTTCCCTGCTATGAGCAACTATTATCCTATGAGTCAATGTAAACTAAACATGACCATACACTGTCCTTTTCTCCAATGTTCTTGTACATTTATTTTGTATTCTTTCCAAGAAATAGAGTAGAGGCTTTACTTTCTTCTCTTGGCTATAATTGAACTAGGTAAACAGTGTGTGCTCAATGCATACTATTGATTGAATAAATCCTTGACTTTAGCCTTTATTTTTAAAAAGTTCTGATTGCCATTTATGTCTATTCTAATCATGAGCAAGATCATTAGACTTCAATTTTATACCATTAATATTATCCTCAGACACTTACTGATACCAACACCTGTCAGCAAGAAGCTCCCAGCCTCTTTCCTCTAGGGCAGTGGTTCTCAACCTGTGGGTGGCAACCCCTTTGGGGGTCGAACAACTCTTTCACAGGGGTTGCCTAAGACATAACAGTAGCAAAATTACAGTTATGAAGTAGCAACAAAAATAATTTTATGGTTAGGGGTCACCACAACATGAGGAACTATATTAAAGGATCACGGCAGTAGGAAGGTTGAGAACCACTGCTCTAGGGGAAAGGGACAGAAGTATAAACAGACCATGCAGTTCTAAGGTCATTTGTAAAATTCTGCCTTTCAGAAAAAAAGAAAGGAAGACAGAATAAAAGAAATGTAAGAGAAGGACACTTTAGGGTCCTGACATTGTTCTTGGACTTTATCACTCACAATGTTGTACTCAACACAATCTTATGAGTTAAATTACTTCCATTTTACTCATGGAGAATTGATATTCAGAGAGTTTAAGTAAGTTGTCCGTCATCACACTGATGGTAATCTAATTTTAAGTGAACTGTATGAGTGTGCACACACAGCCTGCATTATTGGGGGAAAACCAGGTGAGGTGAAAGGCATCTTTACTGAAAATAGACCAAGCTGGAGAAATTGACAAGGGATGGTGGTGGTAAAGAACAATAATTTGGCACCATGAGTGTTTTGTGTTTTTTTGTGGGGGCTGAGGGGTTGTGGAGAGAACAAAACTTTAAGCTTCTAAGCAAAAAGGACTTATTTCTCAAAGGCTTCCACTCACTTATGTCAGCTTCATGATGGTTCCAGGGAGGCTAGACTTGCTGTCCCTCTGACAGGAAACTCAGCTTCCTCTCTTGCCCTCCCAAGCTGTGGAACATGAAACCCTGAGTTAAACATCAGCATTTATTTCTGCATGACAGCTGTTGGCTTAATGGGTGATTATCAGGGTCAAAATTAGAGGGTAGTGGGGAGGGGAGAAATCTGACCTTCTTTGTAACTTTACCTGCAACTATCATAGATGGTGATAACTCGTGCAGCTTTGAGTTGTGGAGTATTATTAAGCTGCTAAGAAAGTGTTTCCATAAAACTTTAGTATTAATATTGTATAAGGTACCTGCAGAGTTGATCCAGCTATCATTGCTGGTTGAGGGGGCTGGAATCACTGTAGTGTAATAATGATGACAACTGGGGTGATTAATAGGATTGATATCCAGTAAAAGAAGCTCCAGGATGATCCCCAGAGAAACAGGGCCACATAATTTATGCCACAGTCTGAGTGTTTTTGTAGAATTTAATGCCAAAAGTCAGAGATGCTGAAAAAGAGCAGACAAAAACCCCAGGAAGCCACTATTTTCCCTCAAATTTAATGTTCTGGGGGTGGTAATGAATAATGGATTGACATCAGAGTCATGCTCTTCTGACTGGTGAGGATGTCTAGGCCTAAGGTCTAATGCAGATTCAGCAGTGGATTGCATATCTTCTCTTCCATATCTTGTATTTCTTCCATTAAAAAGACATTAGGCTGAGCCCTTGGTCATTTTCCTAGGAGGTCTTGGTGATGCAACAGTTCTGTTCCAAGTTAGGACATCTCTCAAGGCATTGTGGAAGTAGATTCTACCAACACATCCCCAACAAATATTGAAAAGGAGGGCTATTAAAAAGATTTTTATGTCCACTCTTAAGGCTTTCAGCATTGACTAGAAGGCTGAATTCTTTTTCTTTTAATCTTTATTGTTGAAAGTATTACAGATGTTCCCCCTTTTTTCTCCCATTGATCCCCTCCTCCCCGCTCCCACTCCCTTCCTGCCTTCCCCACACTATTGTCTGTGTCCATTGGTTATGCATATATGCATATAAGTTCTCAAATAAGGTCTTTGGGAGCTATTTTTTGTTCCATCATCTTCAGAATCATATAGGCGAAACCCGACTATATGGAGGTGCTTTGGTAAAGAAGGTTTTGGGAAACATCAGTTGGTCAGTTTTGTTCACTCAAAGACCACTGAGATTTGGCAGAGCTGGCAAAAATAGCCCAACTATTAAAATGCAATAAAAATATATGGGGTTTGGTTTCAGATAGTCTTAGATCCAAATCCTATCTATGCTACATCTGCCATGTGATATTTAAGTCAAGTATTTTGATGCTCTGAGCCTCAGTTTCTTTACATGAAACATGAAGAACATACCTTCTATCTCACAAAGCCTTGGTGAAAATTAAATTGAATAATTTATATAAACTACCAGCACTGTGCCTAGCATACAGTAGGTTCTCATAAACACATTTCCTTAGTAACCTCTGTTCTCATTTCCATTTCATATCATTTTTTCTATGTATATCCTAATTCTGATTATGTTATAATTCAGTAAAGCAACAGAACTCTAGGGAGGCCAAGAGATATACTCAAGGATGCATAGTTAATGAATATCAGAGATAAGCATGGGCTAGAACACAAGTCAGGCATTGGCAGTTCTAGATTTTTTCCATTATGTTGGCTTTCTGTTTGTCAGCAGTAGCTGCTTCTCATAGAGATATATAACTGCTATTAATTCTTTCAGAAAATAGCAGGGTACTGACTAGATTGTGCAATTCCATTGGCTGGATGGCAGTCTCCAACCAACCTGCCTTTAAGAACCATGCAAAGAAGAGGAGCATCAGTTCCAAAAATCACTAATAGTCAGCTCCATGATGAGCTGGGTATGGAAAGCCCTAGATCTCATATTTTCCAAGCTAGGTACTATGTTGCCAACAGCTATCTCCAGGAACACAGTAGAAAGATTCAGTTAGCTATTGTCCCTCCATACAGTCAGGATCAAACAAGTGCTGAATTATATAATTGCCTTCCACTTGTATAAAATGAGAAATTACAGAAAACATCATGCCCCACTAGAATTATTGATTTTTCAAAAGAATTTTGAGAGGTTGTTGCTAAGAGCTACCTGAAAATACCAATAAATTAATTAAAAGAACCTGTCTCGGCTAACAAAATGAAATACAAGTTTTGAAAAGTTCCTTAAAAAAACAACTAAAAAACCCCAAAAATATATAGACAAATAAATACAATAACTAGCTAGAAAAGCATGCTTAAATTATTTGGATGGCTACATGATGGACAAACAGCTTCACCTCTTCTACCCTCAACAACACCACCAAGTATACACATGCATGATCCATACACATGAATACACACACACAAACAAAACCCCACATTCATAGTCCTCTAAAAATCCACAACCCTTTTTCAGGCGAGAGAAAGCCTCTGTTAAAAGCAATGTTGTCATAGCAACTATGATTTGGGCAGTCCCAACTACATCTCAGGCTGCCAATTTCTCCAGAAAGATCTCAGAAAACAGAAAAATTTTTTTTTTAATTACCCTGGAATCAGAGTCACTAATCACTTAGCTCATAAAATATTTCATTTGATTACTTCATTAATATAAAACTTATTAAGTACCTACTCTGTATCAGGCACTATATGAGATATAAGAAACACACCAAAATATAGTTTCTGTCCTTTAAGAATACATAGTTTATAAAAGACAGACCTGTAAACACATTTAACAAGACCAAGTAAAAACAAAACAAAAAACAATACCAGGCTCAGAGATGCAAGAGTGGTAGCATATTCCAGATATAGTTCATTATGGCTAGAACAGAAGTTACATGTAGACAGAAAAGTGGTTTGAGATCAAATCACAGAGGCCTGAAATACCACATTATAGAATTTTAACTATCTGATAGATCAGAGGGAGCCATTAAAATATTTGAAATGCCCAAGTGACATGGCCTGGTAAAATTTGAAAGATGAATGGTAACTCTGGATGAGAGAGGTGAGAGACAGGAGGCAGGAAAACAAGTTAGGATACTATTGCTGCTGTTCAAGGAAGAGATAAAAACATTGGATGAGAATTTTTAAAAAGGTGGCATAGAAAAAATTCCCATACTAACATAGGGAAAAGATACAAACAGGTGACTTTTAGAATAGTAGCATAGAGAGTTCCATTGACCTGCAGCTAAACAAGCATAACTGGTAAAAATTATTTAATTAAAAACTCACTTATCATTTTCAGTATATTTCCCAAGGACATACAGTCAATAGAGAAGTCTTTATTTAATAAAATCTCTAAATATTTGTAAAAGTGAAGTCTATGGCACTTAAAAGCCATGACCCATTCACTCCAGTATACCTCCCTACCAATTCAAGTTGACAGAAGCTCCATTCTGAGGGAGTGTGGCCAAAAAGACCGGGGCTCCAGCTTCTGCCTAGCTCCAAGACAAGTATCATAGTATCTCCTCAGGAGTGGAAGGTCAAAAGCATTTCTCTTTAGCCTGGTCTCTGTGTTGCAGAGTCTATATATCAGGAAGAGTTGCTGGAAAGTCAGGGGCTCTCTTCCTCTACCCACCCTCAACACACAGGATATAGGCTTTACCCCAGGTGTGGCAAGTTGAGAATAACAGGGCTTTGATTGTATGAGCCCCAGCTCCCATGTAGGGCAGAGGTTTCATATGTAAGGCAAGCTGAGAAGATCAGAGGCTACTACTACCTCATTCAGGACACTTCATAAATCAGAGATGTCCCTGCAAGAGAAGTGGGCCAGTACCCCTGCTCAGAGATTTTTCAGACTTTTAGAATGGCCTAATAGCAGCTGTAAAATTCTCCCCAAAGAAACTGACTTTATTTGGAAAAGGATGTAGAGAAGTTCAAATCTAAGTGTAAATTTAAAAATAACATAGAATTTCATAGTAAGCAAGTAAGAGGAGGATGGTAGCTCCATGAGAGCATAGCTCCATGAGAGCAACAAGCTAAACTAAAGATCAGCTGGTTCACCAGAAAAAAAAATAGAAAAAGAGCCAACTAATAAGAGCCCTTATGGGGTCAGAACAAAACTCAAAGGCTATAGTCAATAACCACCACTGCAGTGAGATCTGAATTTAATTGAATAAAACTGTGATAAGATTTGTGGCCCAGGGAAAGATTGAAAGCAATCAGAAAACAATTGTTGGAGGCTAACATCTGGACATGACACCATTAGAAACAGACATCTTAGAAGATAGATCAGGGAGGAGATAATCAAAGAGATTCCTGCTAAAACCACTGCAACTCCAAGGTAATTTTGTACATGCCCAAGGCTATGCCCTCCTAGAGAATACATCAGAGGATTCACACTGTAGGGAAAATATACATCACTAAAATAGTGCAGCAAGATAAACAAGTACAGCTAAATAAACACTAAACAAATAAACAAAGCATAGTAACAACAACAAATGCAGAAGTGGGCAGTATGCAGAGTTGCTATAAGGTCATATCTAAAATGCCCAGTTCTGAACAAAAAATAAGACATGTAAAAAAAAAAAAAGGGAAAATGTGACCCATAAAAAGAAAAATAAAAGACAACAGAAAATGCCTATGAGAGGATTAAATGTTGGATATAATAGATAAGTAATTCAAATTAGCAATTACAAATATGTTCAAAAACTAAAGAAAACTTTGCTTAATACAGAAAATGAAGGCATTCTGACAATATTTCATCAAGTAAAGAATATAAATTTAAAAAATAGAAATTATTAAAATAGATGAAATTCTATAGATAAAAAGTACAATAACTGAAATTAAAAATTCACTAGAGAAGGTTAATAATAGATTTCCACTGGTAGGAGAATCAGTGAATTTTAAGATAGATTGATAGATACTGTAAAATCTAAAAAAAAAAAAAAAGAAAAGAACAGAAAAAATTTAAAAAGTAACAGAGCCTCATAAAATTAGATACCATAAAGCACATAAAAATTCATGCAATGGCCTGGTCAGTGTGGCTCACTGGTTGAGCATTGACCTGTGCACCAGGAGATTGCTGGTTCAACTCCTGGTCAGGGTACATACCCAGGTTGTGTGCCCGATCCCCAGTGGGGGGCATGCAGGAGGCAGCCAATTGATGTTCTCTCTCATTGATGTTTCTATCTCTCCCTCCCTCTCCCTTCCTCTCTCTCTAAAATCAATACAGAAAAAATATAAAATAAATAAATAATAAAAATGCATGCAATGGAAGTACTATATAGAAAGGAGAGAAAGAGGCAGAAAAAATATTCAAAGTAATAATGGAAAAAAATTTTCTAATTTGATAAAAGTAATCCATCTACAATCAAAAAAGCTCAACAAATGTTAAGACAGATAAATGCAAAAGCATTCATACATGGAGACATAACAGTAAAAATAGGGGAAAACCAAATATAAAAATAAAAACTTGAAAGCAACAGTAAAACCATTCATCACATGCAAGGTAAGTCCAATAAGAATAATAGCTGATTTATCATTACAAATAGTTGAATCCAGAAAGCATTGGAAGGACATATTCAACATGCAGACAGAAAATAAAACCCTCCAACTAAAAATCTTACATCCAGCAAAACTGTCTTTCAGAGATGAAGACCAAAAAAAAAAAAAAAAAAAATTAAAAAATAAACAAAACTGAGATAATATTTTTGATAGTAGGCCTTTCTTGAAATAAATAATAAACAAACTTTTTCAGGCTGAAAGCAAGTGACACCAGACAATGATTTGGAAACATGAGAAAAAAAAAATCAAAGAGCACCAGCTCAAATATTGTGTAATTCCATTTATATAGTATATAAGAATAGAGGCAGGAAGTATATTGGGGATTTCTAGGAGGGAGAGAGAATGTAAAATTATTGCTTAATGAGTACAGGAAAGGAATAATTAAAAATTAACATGATGATAGTTTGCAACTTAGTGAATGTAATTAATGCCACTACACCTTACACTTAAAATAGTTAAAATGGCATATTTTATGTTATATAGAGTAGAGTTTACCATAATAAAATTAAAAGGAAAAAGTTCTCAAATCAATAGTAAAACCTTATACCTTATAAAACTGGAAAAAAGAGCAAACTAAGCCTTAAAAAAAGCACACTAATAATTAGAATAGAGATAAATAAAATAGAAAACAATAAAGAGAATCCATAAAACCAAAATTTGGCTTCATAAAAAATTCCACAAAATAATGCAAGCTTTATATAAACCTTAGACTGAGAAAAGACACAAGACTCAAATTAATAATATTAGAAATAAAAGCATGAGCATCAATTCTGACTTTGCACAAAAAAATGAATTCCAAGAGAATACTATGAATAACAGTAAGCCAACAAATTATATAACCTAGTTAAAAAGAAAAAATTCCTTGACAAAAACAACCAAAACTGACACAAAAAGAAATATGGAATTTGAATCTACCTATAACAAATACAGAGATTATATCAGTGATCAAAACCTTTCCACCTAAGAAAATAGTAAGACCAGATGGGTTCATGGTAAATGCTTTCAAACATAAAGAAAATTAATACCAATTTTTCACACATTCTGTCAAAAATACAAGCGGGAACACCTCTAACTCATGCTTGGAAGTCATATTTGGCCTGATACCAAGCCAGAAAAAGATATCACAAGATAAGAAAACTACAGGCCAATATTCTCTCTCTCTCTCTATCTCTCTCTCTCTCTCTATCTATCTATCTATCTATCTATATATATATATATATATATATAAATCTTCAACATACAAGCAAACCAAATTCATCAGAATACTAAAAGAGTCACAGATATTGCAGACTGTGACCAGGTGAGTTTTATGCCAGTGTTCCAACATACAAATATCAAAGTAATATACCCCATTAATAGAAAAATGGGGAAAAACAGATGATCAACTCACCTGATGCAGAAAAGGGATCTAAAATAATTTCATCATTAAAAATATCAACAAATTTGGAATAAGTTTAAAATCATATAACTCATGGAAGAAAACATAGAAGTTAATTTTCATGACATTTCATTAACAGATTTTTTTTAGATATGAGGTCAAGTACATGGAAGAAGGACAAATTAAATTTCATAAAAATTGAGAACATTTGTGATTCAAAAAACAACATAGAAAACATATAAAGCCAACCCACAGAAATGTAAATAATGTTTGCAAGTCATTTATCTGATAAGGGACTTTTGACCAGAACACATAAAGAATTATTCCAACTAAACAATAAAAATATAAATAACCTAATATAAATATAAATAAAAGACATATAGATATTTCTGTAAGGATATACAAATGTCTTATAAGTACAGAAAAGATGTTCAAAATTATTAGTCATCAAGGAAATATAAGTTAAAACCATAATGTGATACCACTTAATGCTCACTAGCATAAATTTGATAAGAAAATGGACAATGATGAATGTTGGTGGTAAGGATATGGATAAATCAGAACCCTCATACACTGCTGGTAATATTGTATGAGTGAATGTATGCTTTGCAAGAGTCTGTCAGTTCCACAAAAGGTTAAACATGGAGTTACCATATGACACTGTAAATATATATCCAAGAGAATTAATGACATGCATTCACACAAAAATTATACACTAATGTTCTAGCAGTATTATTCTTAAGAACCAAAAAGTGGAAGCCACCCAAATGACCATAAATTGATGAATAGTTTAATAAAATGTAGTATATCCATACACTTAAATATTATTCAGCAATATAATATTTTACTTTTTTTTTTTTTTTATCCTCACCCGAGGACATTTTTTCATTTTTTGTTCAGATAGAGTGGGAGGGAGAGAGAGGAAGAGAGAGAGAGAGAAACATCGATGTGAAAGTAACACATCGAGTGGCTGCCACCCGCACGACCAACCAGGGCCGGGGACAAACTGCAACCAAAGTACATGCCCTTAGTGGGAACCGAACCCGGGTCTCTCTGGACCGCAGGCCGACGCTCTAACCGCTGAGCCAAACCGGTCAGGGCTATTCAGCAATATAATAAATGAAGCACTGATGCATTCTACAACATGGCTGAACCTTGACATTTTTATTCTAAGTGAAAGAAATCAATAAAAAATGTCTACATATTGTATCATTCTGTTTATATGAAATGTTAAAATAGTTAAAACTGTAAAAAGAAAAGGATTGTTGGTTTTGTATGACTGAAGGATTGGGAAGAAAATGACAAGTGACTTCTAATGAATACAGGTATATTTTTTGGGGGTAATCAAAATGCTTTAAAACTGATTGTGATGATTGCACAACTCTGTAAATATTCAAAAATCTGTTGGATTGTACACTCTAAATATGAGGAATTATGTAAACTGTGTGTTGATGAATCTGTTATTAAAACAGCATCAAAACAATAAAAGGTTTAGGAATAAAATTGACAAAAGCACAAAATTCATACACTGAAAATTACAAAATATTGTTTAAAAAACTAAAAAAAAAACAAAACTGAATGACTGGGAGACAATGTTTTTAAGATGGCAATACTTCCCCAAATTGATCTGCATATTCACTGAAAATCTTATCAAAATCCCAGCCTAATTTTTGCAGAAATTCACAAGCTCTATCTAAAGTTGATAGGGAAAATCAAGGGGCCAAGAAGAGCCAAAACAACCCTGAAAAAGTAGAACAATGTTGGAATATCCATCCTTTCCAATTTCAAAACTAACTACCAGACAAAACTAGAAAGACAATGTGGTAATGATAAAACTATAGACACAGGTCATTGGAATAAAATTTAAAATCAAGTAATAAACCCTCAGAGTTATGGTCAATAGATTTTTTTTTGATTCTTTATCTATTTTCCTTTGAATTTATTGGGGTACAGGTTTCAAGCATTCAAGTCCATAAAACATCATCTACATACTGTACTGTGTGTCCATTGCCCTAAGCAAAATCTCTTTCCATCCCCATTTTCCTCCACTTTGCACACCTCCACCTACCCACCACCCTGCTTTCTCTCTGGCTATCACCATACTGTTGTCTGTGTCTATAATGTTTTTATCCTTAATTCCTTTATCTTCTTTACAACTCCCTCTTCTATGACAGTTGTCAGTCTGTTCCATATATATATGCACCCCTATGTTCATTGCAGTGTTATTTACAATGGCTAAGATCTGTTATTTACAATAGCTAAGTGTTCATCAGTAGATGAGTGGATAAAAAAGCTGTGGTACATTTACTCAAAGGAATACTATACAGCTATAAAAAGAGGTATTTCTTACCCTTTGAAACAGAATGGAGGGACCTGGAGAGTATTATACTAAGCAAAATAAGCCAGGCAGAGATAGACAAATATCACATGAGCTCACTTATATGTGGAATCTAATGAACAAAATAAGCTGATGAACAAAATAGATCCAGAGACATGGAAGCATGGAACCATCAAACAAATCTCAGAGGGAATGGGGGAGGTGGCAGGAGGAAATTAACCAAATAACATATATGCATATATGCATAACCCATAGACACAGACAATAGTGCGGTGAAGGTGTGGGGTGGGGCAAGAGCCAGGTGGGAGGGTGGCAATGAGGAAAAAAGGGGGAACATCTGTAATACTCTCAACAATAAAGATAATTTTTTAAAAAAATACAGAGAGAAATAAACAAAAGAAAAGAAAAGAAAGGTAATGGTAAGTTCTTTATATTTTTAAGCCATTACCATCTGTCCATTGTACCTTAGGAATGATGCTTAAAAAGAGTTGTGAGCACTTACCAAGCAGTTCTGAATTCTCCAGCCAATGATTAGTCCCAGACTGGTTTTGCAACTTGCCTCTCTTCACTTCATGACTGCTGATAGTAATGTAGTTGGAGTGCAAGGGCTCTGGCAAGACAACATAATGCATAAGGAAGAGCATAGTCATTGAAGCCAGGCAGCCATATGTTCAAATCCTGGTTTTGCTGCTCACTAGCTATTACCTAGACAAATTACCTAACCTCTTCAAATTTTATTTTTCATTTCTTTAAAATTTGAAGAACAGTGTGAGAATAAAATATTACAGTGAATTCAAACCACCTAGAAGAATGCATGACACATATTTGCCACTTTAGTAAATAGTTTCCTGACACCAGGGCCCTGTATATACCCTGGGAGCAAAGAACCTACACTATTTCTTCCTTTGCTCCCTCATACTTCCTTGTCCTGTGAACTAACAGTGGTAGTTAAACAGGGCTCTATTGATAAAGAAGACAGTCTGGCCAGCGTTGAGAATCAACCCATGCACCAAAAGGTCACTGGTTCAATTTCCAGTCAGGACACAGGCCCAGGTTGTGGGCCCAATCCCAGGGGGCGGTGTGCAGGAGGCAGCCAATTGATGTTCTCTCTCATCGATTTTTCTATCTCTCTCTCCCTCTTACTTTCTCTCTCTCAAATCAATAAAGGGAAAAAATTTAAAGAAAAAGACTCACAATATTGAAAATGAAAATATTTACAAATATATAGTTTATCACAGGAAAAATGTACAATTTAGCAACAGTATTGAAGTAGAATGTGCATCATAATAAAAATATGTCTCACAACAATAGGTCTATTGTATAGGCTTCTATTGTCCTCTCACTGTAAGGATGCTGACATAATGCATTTTCTCAGACCATGAACCACTGACATTTGAAATGAAACAGTGATCCCAAAATGACTAAAATTTTAAAATATTTTGCTGGTCACTAAGTCCTATTCCTGCTATATAACCAGTCCCAATAGCAGAGGTCTCCTAAAGTCTTACTAAGACCAGGTGCAAATCATCAATATCACTCATTAGTAAACAATACTGACAAGCCATTACAAACTACATTGATATTGTTTGGACCCATGATTACAAAGCAACACTATGAATCATTATGTTTCATGCCTTGATCAGGTATCAGTGCCACGCAGGAACTTTAGAAAATAGCTCAGATTCATTCCATGCTTGCTAGAATTAATTCTCGCAGTGCACTTCGAAAGTCATCAGAATTAGTTTTGACATTCTGACATGAGAGTAAAAAACAAGCCAATCCATTGTGTATGCCCAACCTTTCTAAGTTCTGTAAGCTATCAGCCATTCTCATAATGGTGAGGAATAAAACATTTTCCATCAAACAGCCCAGAGAACAGAGTTTGTGTCCACTCTTTTTTCTTCCATGGAACCCCAGGCCACCTGCCACTTCCAAGACTTTTCTCCTGTCCCTCTCTCATTTGTTTTTGTCAAAGCTCTTCATTTTCCACGCCTTTGAAGTCATTTTAGGTGCTAGGAGGGATAAGACAGCTTAAGTTTAGCCTTATGCCAGAAAATTTTCCAATCATTTCAAGGAGTAAGCACTGAAGCCCTTTCCTTATGCCAGTGCAAATAAACTGAAACAGCCCAGCACAACTGACACTGATCTCTCCAATAGCTCTGTCCCATTATCTATGTTTTTTTCTTTGTTAAGGACTAGATAAACCTTCCCAACCCTTTTCCCATCCTTAAGGCACCTGAATTTACTCCTATATCAAAAAAGAGAAAAATAATATCCTAAGGGAAGAAGTTAAAACGTTTGGTACAATCTGGAGCACTAGACTGGAAAACACAGACAGTGTGCTTCACAATGAAAATAACCACAGAAGGGTTTTGTCTAGATTTCTTGACATTAGTGCCTAGTCAACTGGGTAAGGCGGGGCTGACTTAGGGGAAAAGAAGAGGTGAGAGTACACTCTTCTCTCTTGTGTACCATTGTACCTGCAGAAACCACTACTTTTTAAAAATATATTTTTATTGATTTTAGAGAGAGAGGAAGGGAGAGGGAGAGAGAGAGAGAGAAATATTGATATGAGAGAGAAACATCAATCAGTTGCCTTCTATACACGCTTGACCCAGGACTGAACCCACAACACAGTCATGTGCCCTGATTGGGAATCAAACTGGCAACCTTTTGGTGCACAGGATGTCATCCAATCAACTGAGACACTCTGGCCAAGCCAGACTAATAATTTTGAAGACAGGAGATATAGGAATATTATTAAACTCTATCATTTACTAGTTGTGTGTCTTTGGGAGAGTCACTTTGATACCACTGTAATTAGCTAGTTATTAATAATAGGAAAAGAGCAAAGGAAAGGCCAGACACCATAAGCATGGCCATCTGGGCAGCTTCACAAGGGAGCTGCAACTTCACATTCCCCAGAGAACCACCAGTCCACACCATGCAGAACACAGGGGGAAAGGGGTATAACAAAGGGGGAGTTGGACACATGCTCAGCGAAGTTGGGGTGATGTAGAAAAGGTACTCGCCTGTCAATCTAGCCTGGGGACTCATGGATTGGCTAGAGGGCAGAGCCACTGCAAGCCTGCAAAAATTTGGGGATACATAATCTCAAGACAAAAGTATTCTCTTGCTCTTGGCTTTTGGCTCTTTTTTTCCTCTGGCTTTGTTCCTGCCCATGTTCCCTCCACAGCTATGTGGCCCTGCAGATCCCACATGCAATGGACTGATGGACTACAGCTGGGAACAAAAACTAAGCTAGGCTGATGCTGGACTGGACTGTGCAGACATGGAGCAGAAACTCTGGGCAATGGCTTTAATACTAGCTCTGTTGAAAGCAAAATGAGACTTCTTGCTTGGTGGGATGAAGGGAAAAGGGACCTTGGGAGCTCAGGGGTTTGATTCTCAGAAATAAACCTTTCTATAATATATCATCATTTCATGGGAGTGTCAGAAAATTACTTTTCTCATGACATCAGAAAAAGTCCACTTCCCCCCGGGAACAGGTGGGGACCAGGAGAGCTCCCCACTGATAACTTCACTTCTCAAACACTGAGATGCTTGGTATGAAGATAAAATAAAATGAAGGATATTAAAATGTAGACAGGGCTGTGTAATTTCCAGAGAAGCTAAAATTCAGTCTGTGGCTGAGGGCATGGAGAACAGAATACAGTTCCTGGGAAGGAATTCATATGGAAAAGGTAGGATTCCAAGTTACCAGCAAAGCAGACTGAAATTCAGAGCTACCCCCGAATCCCAGCAAGAGTCCAAGTGCTAACTATCTGTCACTGTAAAGACTCCAATCTCCTCTATGATTGGCCTTCTCAGCCAGAGTTCTGTGATTGCCCAGATCTGCAGCAGTCTTCTCCTACTCTGTTACCATAATATTTCATATTTACATATTACAAGGGCACTCTCAATACTGTACTATAATTTTCTTCTTTATCATTTTCTTCCACTAGACCATGAATGCATTGAGGAGAGAAATGATCTATTAATGGGCTCTTGGGCTGTTTCCAGATCTTAGCTATTTTATTTTAATTTTTAATACTTTATTTATTATTTTTTTTATTACAGATGTTCTTCCTTTTCCCCCCTTTGACACTCTGCTTCCGCTCCTGCCCCACCCCCCTTCCCTTTGTTCTTTGGTTTATCTCTTCCTGCTCCCCCACCTCCCTTCCCTCTGAGGTTTGTCAGTCTGTTCCCTACTTCCCTACTTCCATGTCTCTGGATTTATTTTGTTCATCAGCTTCTTTTGTTCGTTATCTTCCATGAGTAAGTGAGAACATGTTGAGATCTTAGCTATTTTAAATAATGATGCTATGAACACAGGGGTGCATATATTCTTTCTAATTGGTGTTTCAGGATTCTTAAGATATATTCCTAGTAGTGTGATTACTGGGTCAAACAACAGTTTCATTTTTAATTTTTTGAGGAAACGCCATACTGTTTTCCATAGTGGCTGCATCAGTCTGCATTCTCATCAGCAGTGTACTAGGGTTCCCTTTTCTCTGCATACTCACCAGCACATGTTGTTTGTTGATTTATTGATGGTAGCTCTTCTGGCAGGTATAAAGTGATACCTCATTGTAGTTTTAATTTGCATCTCTCTGATGATTAGTGACATTGAGCAGTTTTTCATATGTCTCTTGGCCACCTGTATGTCCTCTTTGAAAAAGTGTCTACTCAGGTCCTTTGTTCATTTTTAATTGGATTGTTTGTCTTCATTTTATTGAGTTGTATGAGTTCTTTATATATTTTGGAAATTAACTCCTAATCAAATGTGTCATTGGCAAATAAATATGTTCTCCCATACAGTGGGTTCCCTTTTTGTTTTGATGATGGTTTCTTTTGCTGTGCAGAAGCTTTTTAGTTTATTGTAGTCCCATGTGTTTATTTTTTCCTTTATTTCTCTTGCCCTAGGAGATATATCGGTGAAAATTCTGCTACATGAAATGTCCGAGATTTTGCTGCTTATGTTTTCTTCTAGGATTTTTATGGTTTCACGATTTACATTTAAGACTTTTATCCATTTTGAGTTTATTTTTATGTATAGTGTAATTTGGTGGTCTAGTTTCATTTTTTTGCATATACCTGTCCAGTTTTCACAACACCATTTATTGAAGAGACTATCTTTACTCCAGTGTATGTCCTTGCCTCCTTTGTCAAATATTAATTGAGCATAATGACGTGGGTTGATTTCTGGGCTCTCTGTTCTCTTCCATTGATCTATATGCCAGTTCTTGTGCCAGTATTGGGCTGCTTTGACTAAAATGGCTTTGTAGTATAACCTGATATCTGGTATTGTGATCCCTCCTACTTTGCTCTTCTTTCTCAAGATTGCTGTGGCTAGTCGGGGTCTTTTTTGGTTCCATATAAATTATTGGTATATCTGTTCTAGATCTGTGACATATGCCACTGGTATCTTAATAGGGATTGCGTTGAATCTTTAGATTGTTTTGGGTAGTGTGGACATTTTAATGATGTTAATTCTTCTAATTAATGAACATGGTATATGCTTCCACTTGTTCATATCTTCCTCTATTTCTTTTTCTAATGTCCTATAGTTTTCCAAGTATTATTGAGGTAAAATCAGTTAATGACATTATATAAGTTTCAGGTATACAACATTACAAATTAATATCCATATACATTGTAACATGATCACCAAAATCTAGTTTCTATCTACCATTGAACACCTTTACCCATTTTGCCCTCCCTCCATCATCCTTTCTGATAACCACCAATTTGTTTTCTGTACCTGTGAGGTTATTTGTTTTGTTGTTTTGTTCATTTAATTGTTTCATTTTTGTTTTAGATTCCACATGAGTGAAACTCTATTTTTTTTGGTCTTTTTCCATGTGACTTATTTCACTTAACATAATACTCTCACAATTCATACACGTTGTTGAAAATGAGAAAGAACATTGATTAGCTGCCTCCTGCATGCCCCCCAATGGGGATCGGGCCCACAACCTGGGCATGTGCCTTGACCGGGAATCGAACCAGCGACCTCTTGGTGCATAGGTCAACGCTCAACCACTGAGCCACACCGGCTGGGCTCTTGGGAGGTTTTTAAGTACTGTTACAATATCCTAACTAGTAATTAATCTATTCCAGTTTTCTATTTCTTCATGATTTAGTCCTGGAAGATTGTCTGATTTGAAAAATTTATCAGTTTTTTTCTAGATTGTCCAGTTTTGTGGTATATTGCTTTTCGTACCACTCTTTTACTATTCTTTTTATTTCTGTTGGTATCCACTGCAATTTCTCTTTTATTTATAAATACATTTATTTGAGTATTCTTTATTTTTTATTTAGTGGGTCTTGCTAAATATTTGTCAATTTTGTTCATCTTTTAAAAGAACTGGCTCTTATTTTTATTAATTTCTTCTATTGTCTTTTAGTCTCTATTTTATTTATTTCTACTGTGATTTTTATTATTTCCTCTTTTTTACTATATTTGTGTTTTATTTGTTCTTCATTTTCTAGTTGCTACAGGTGTAATATTAAATTTTTTATTTGATTTGTTTTGTTACCTTTTAAAAAATTTATTGTTGACAATTTTACATATGTCCCCCATTTTCCCCTCCTTTGCCCTCTCTACCCACCCTCTGCCCCATTCCAGGCCTTCCCTACACTATTGTCTGTGTCCATGGGCTATGCCTATATGCATGTATGTTCTTTGGTTAATCTCTTCCCATCCCCTCCACCCACCTCCCATCTGAGATCTGTCATTCTGTTCCATGCATCCATGCCTGTGACCTATTTTTTCATCAGCTTATTTTATTCATTAGATTCCACATATAAGTGAAATCATATGATATTTGTCTTTCTCTAACTGGCTTATTTGGCTTAGAATAATAATCTCCAGGTCCATTCATGCTATCACAAAGGGTAAGAGCTCATTCTTTTTTACAGCCACATAGCATTCCATTGTGTAAATGTACCACAGCTTTTTTATCCATTCATATACTGATGGGCATTTGGGCTCTTTCCAGATCTTAGCTTTTGTACATAGTGCTGCTATGAACATAGGAGTGCATATATTCTTTCTGATTGGTGTTTCAAGATTCTTAGGATATATTCCCAGAAGTGGGATTGCTTTGTCAAACGGAAGTTCCATTTTTATTTTTTTGAGGAGACTCTAGACTGTTTTCTATAGTGACTGCATCAGTCTGCATTTCCACCAGCAGTGTACTAAGGTTCCCTATTCTCCACATCCCTGTTGGCACTTTTGTATGTTGATTTATGGATGATAATTACCTTGGCAAGTGTAAGGTGATACTTCATTATAGTTTAAATTTGTATCTCTCTGATGATTAGTGACTTTTAGTATGTTTTCATATGTCTGTTGGCCATCTTATGTCCTCTTTGGAGAAGTGTCTATTCAGGTCCTTTGGTTATTTTTAAGTGGATTGTTTGTCTTCCTGGTTTTTAGTTGTATGAGTTCTTTGTATATTTTGGAAATTAACCCCTTATTAGATGTATCATTGGTGAATGTGTTCTCCCATAAAGTGGGTTCTCTTTTCATGTTGCTGGTTGTTTCCTTTGCTGTACAGAAGTTTTTTTAGTTTGATGTAGTCCCATTTGTTTAGTTTTTCCTTTGTTTCTTTTGCCCTAGGTTATGTGTCAGTGAAAATTCTGCTACATGAGATGTCTGAGATTTTACTGCCTTTATTTTCTCTAGAATTTTTATGGTTTTATGACTTACAATTAAGTATTTTATCCATTTTGAGTTTATTCTTGTGTATGGTGTAAGTTGGTGGTCTAATTTCATCTTTTTTCATATACCTGTCCAATTCTCACAACACCAGTTATTGAAGAGACCATCTTTACTCCAGTGTATGCTGTTGCCCCCTTTGTCAAATATTAATTGAGCATATTGGCATGGATTGATTTGTGGGCTCTCTGATCTTGTGCCAGTACCAGGCTGTTTTGATTACAATGTCTTTGTAGTGTTGTTTGATATCCAATAATGTGATTCCTTCAACTTTGTTTCTTCTCAAGATTGCTGAGGCTATTCAGGGTGTTTTCTGGTTCCACATAAGTTTTTGGTATATTTGTTCTAGATATGTGAAACATGTTGTTGGTATTTTAATAGGGATTGCATTGAATCTATAGATTGCTTTGGGCATTGTGGACATTTTAATGATGTTAATTCTTCTAATCCATGAACATGGTATATGGGTCCACTTGTTTGTATCCTCCTCTATTTACTTTTTCATTGTCTCATAGTTTTCCCAATACATGTCTTTCACCTCCTTTGCTAAGTTTATTTGCAGATATATTTTGTTGTTGTTGTTGTTGTTGCAATGGTAAATTGATTATTTTGTTTGTTTGTTTGTTTTGTTTTTTAGTTTCTCTTTGTGAGAGTTTATTATTGGTGTATAAAAATGCCATTAATTTCTGGTTGTTAATTTTATATCTTGCTACTTTGCCAAATTCATTTCTTAAATCTAGCTGTTTTTTTTTTTTTTTTGGTGGGGTCTTTAGGGATTCTATGTACAATATCACATCATCTTTGAATAATGACAGTTTTACTTTACTGCAACATTATTTACAATAACCAATACATGGAAACAACCTGAGTGTTTATTGAAATGAAACAGTTCTTAATGAGAGGACGAAGTCTTTCCCTTGGTTTAGCGCTCCTTCTCAAGAAGGCCCAGATCCATATTTGCCTTTCGAATTTAGCAGCATATTTGTCTAGGAATCAATTTTCCATTTTTTTATTTATCCATTAATTTATGTATTCAGCCATCATTTATTGAGCACCTGTGTTCTTAGTTTCCTTTTTCCAAGGGTTCTCAGTCTAGTCAAGAATCCAAGCAAGTATATGAACAGCCAAATTACCATGCTTCCAGATAATTGGTATAATCACTACATAAGCAGAGCTTAGAGACAAACCAACCTGGAATGTTTTGGAAGGTTTCATAGAGAGGAAATGATGGGATTGAATGTTGATGAATGAATAGGAGTTTTCCATTATTAAATGGGATATAAGCACACTTCAGGGAGAGAAAAAAGCATGTGCAAAATTATGGAGATAGAAAAGGGACTGCTGTGAGAAATTATGAAATGGTATTTAGAATGGTCTCTGGAATCAGACAAACCTAAATCTGGTTAATATATTCACTTTATTTTCTCATCTATAAAATGAAAGTAATAAATAACACCTTCTTCATAACTTGTGAAGTTAAATAAAATAATGCAGGCCAGTTGTTTAGCACAGTATTGAATGCATAGTAAACACTCAGAATGTTAGCCTTTATTATAATAATGTATCCATGGAACACCAAGAAGGTTATGAACCCCAACAAGAGCAAAATCTTTGTGGGGAGAGGAGTAGCAGATGTAGCTGTAGAAGCAGATTGGGACTTTCTTCTTGAGGGCATTCCCCTTTGGTGTTGAAGGGATTTTTTACATAATGCACTGCCTGATGTCTTCAAACCTCTTGCTCAATGAAAATATCTGTCAAATGAACCTACAGGCCCCAGTTTGCTCTCAGAACAGCTTAATGAATTATGCAGATGCTGTTTTGCTTTTAAATAAAAGAAAATTAATTTATCCCATGGAGACTATTTTGTTTTTCCTCACTCATAGGACCTCCATCTGTGCCTTTAGACAACATCACTAAGGAAAACAGGAACATAAATCACTTCTCAAGCTAGAAAGAATCACTCATTATTGATGTCTCCTGAATTTTAAAAAATATAAGATTTGCCTCCGGGAAAATTGGACATTTGCTGAGTAGCCTTCCATCTTCTAGGTATGAAGGTGAGGATGGGATCAGATGGTTGTGGTATCACAGTTCCAAGTTTGAATTTATACTAGCTACTTCCTGCACAATACTGAGAACCTGACATTATTTTCTTAAGTATGTGTGGGATAAAAATGCAGGAAAAATTTGAGTTGCAGAGACTCTTTCTAATCTCGTAGTTTATATTAGGAGAATAAAGATCCAAAAGTAGTAACACAGGCTTAGTCCTGGAAGCTGGAAGGGTAGAAAGAAGAAAGAATAAAGGAAGGAAGGGAGGAAGGAAGGAAGGAAGGAAGGAAGGAAGGAAGGAAGGAAGGAAGGAAGGAAGGGAGGGAGGAAGGAAGGAAGAGAAAAACAGGAAGGGCACATAAGTAGCCAGCCTAAGATTGAGAAGTGACTTTGAGGCTTATGCAGCCAAAGGGCAGGCTATCCCATCACCACCAACAACACCACCACCATTACCGTTACTATCTTATTTTCTAAGTGTCATGAACTAAGACAGCCAGATTTTCCCTTGCTTTCTGCCTCTAACATGTCACCAGTCAGTCCCTCCATTTTGTATAGATTAAATTTGAGCAGAAGGTTTTTTTCATTGCTCAAGCAAAAAAGCCTGAGCATCATATTCTTCACAGCCACACATCTAAGCCACAAGCAAGTTTTGTATATGCTGCTTCTAATACATACCCTGAATTCATTCACTTCTTACCTTCTCCACAGACACCACCCTGTTCTGAGTCACCATAATATATTTTTTTCAATTATAGTTGACATTCAATATTACTTTATATTAGCTTCAGGTGTATAGCATAGTGGATAGCCATTTATATAATTTATGAAGTGATATTTCTGATAGAAGTTGTAGTACATATACACAATGGAATATTACATGACCATAAAAAAATAAAGTCTTATCATTTGCAACAACATGGATAGACCTAGAGGGTATTTAGCTAAATGAAATAAGTCAGAGAAAGACAAAGACCATATAACTCATTCAGTTTTTTAATCTGTAAGTTCATGTCTTTAAAAAAATTTGGGATAGAGACTACTGGTCAAGATGGTAGGTAGATAAATGTGGTACTCACCTCCTCCCACAACCACATCAAAATTACAACTAAACTATAGAAAAAACATCTTTTAGAACCACCTGAAATTGAACTGAATGGAAGTCCTACAACTACGAAATTAAAGAAGAAGCCACATGGAGACTGGTAGGAGAGGCAGAGGTGCGGACACGCTGGTCCCACACCCACATGAGGAGGGTAAAAACCAGGAGGGACACCTTGGCTGTGAAGGTCCTCCCCAAGGAGTGAGGGGTCCCCGTCCCACACTAGGCCTCCAGCTTAAGTTTCCAGTGCCAGGAAGAGAAGTCCCCATAATTTCTGGCTGTAAAAACCAGCAGGAACTGAGGCTGAGGGAGGCTAAGGCTTCTAGAGTCCCAGGCAGTTCCTCTTAAAGGGCGCTGTGCATAGACTTACTCAGACTCATTCCCTCTGGGCTCCAGCTTGAAAGGCACCAGAGACATATGGGGAAGAACTGAATTGTTAGGTATCAGGGCGAGGGCTGGAGAGGCTGCTTTCTCCCAGACAGACATGCTGGCGGAAGCCACTGCTCCTTTGGTGAGCCCTTCCCCCACAAGGCCGGCAGAAGGGCGCCATATTTGGAACTCCAGCAACCTGGCTCACACTGTTTGCCCTGCCCTGGTGATTCCCTGAGGCCCTGTCCCACCCAACTTTGGGGCCCACCCAAGCTGTTTCTAGTGGCTTTACCATAGGATTGGCCTGTCCTGGCTCCTGCTTCAGATTTTCCTAAGTTGTCTCAAACAGGCAGCATGTGGCCTCAGCAAGCCACATACCTCTCGCTAAGTGGCCTCAGGCCTGGCACTAGAAGCTCCCAGCCTTGGTTCACAACTTGGCTTTTCCTCCAAGCCCAGCACAAGAAGTAGCCATCAGCAGATCACTTTGTAGCTTATGCCTCATGGCCCCAGTAGAACACAGGCAGTGGCTTACCTTGCCCCAGATCCAGCACACCCAGTGAATAGCTTCAGACCATGGCGAAGCACCACCACACAACCACCTCCACAAGTGACACACTCAAGGAGTGGACTCAGTAGGTACCAGAGCCCTGCATAAGTAAGTCTTGCTCTTTGTGGTGGGCCCCTGCACAGCTGATCGTCCACGGTAGTCAGAGGTCGGTGGTTAGTGGGCACAGCCAGTATTTGCAGCTAATCAGCCCAAGTAAAACCCTCCCATTGATGTGCCAACAACAATCAAGACTCAATTACAACAGAATGGCATAAAGTCCACATGAGGGGTGACCTCAAGGGCCCAGCTGGGTGACCAGGGAGACTGTGCCACTGGACCCTACAGGACACCTACTATAACAGGTCACCCTACCAAACCTAGGAGATATAGCAGCTCTACCTAATACAAAAAAACAAACACAGGGAGGCAGCCAAAATGAGGAGACAAAGAAACATGTCCCAAATGAAAGAATAGAACATAACTTCAGGAGAAGAACTAAACGAAATGGAGATAAGCAATCAATCAGATGCAGAGTTCAGAACACTGTTTATAAAGACACTCAATGAACTTAGTGCGAATTTCAAGGAATTTTGTGAGAACGTCAAGGAACTTAGTGAGGACATCAAGAGCATAATAAAGAACCAATCAGAAATGAAGGATGTACTAACTGAAATAAGGAATAATTTACAGGGAATCAACAGTACAGTAGATGAAACCAAGAAACAAGCCATTGATTTGGAATATAAGGAAGCAAAAAACACCCAGTCAGAACAGCAAAAAGAAAAAAGAATCCAAATGGATGAGAATAGTATAAGGAGCCTGTGGGACAACTTCAAACATACCAACATTCGCATCATGGGAGTGCCAGAAGGAGAAGAGAGAGGGCAAGAAATTGAAAACCCATTTGAAAAAGCAATGACAGAAAACTTCCCTAACTTGGTGAAGGAAACAGACATACAAGTCCAAGGAAGCACAGAGAGTCCCAAACAAGATGAACACAAAGAGGTCCACACCAAGACACATCATCATCAAAATGCAAAAGGTTAAAGACAAAGAGAGAATCTTAAAATTAGCAAGAGATAAGCAGTTAGTTACCTACAAGGGAGCTCCCATAAGGCTGTCAGCCAATTCCTCAAAAGAAACTCTGCAGACCAGAAGGGAGTGGCAAGAAATATTTAAAGTGATGAAAAGCACGGACCTACAACCAAGACTACTCTATCCTGCAAAGCTATCAATTAGAATCGATGTCCAAATAAAGAGTGTCCCAGGCAAGAAAAAGCTAAAGGAGTTCATCACCACTAAATCAGTATTATATGAAATGTTGATGGGTCTTCTTGAAGAAGAAGATAAAAAAATATGAACAATAAACCAGCAATAAATACATATCTATCAACAACTGAATCTACAAAAATGAGCAAGCAGATCAGAAACAGACTCATATATACAGAGAACTTTTTGTTGGTTGCCAGATGGGAGGGGAGTTGAGTGAAAAAGATGAAGGGAGTAAGAAGTACAAATTAGTTGTTAGACTGATGAACCTCAAAGGGAAGGAAGCGGTGGGGTGGGAAGGGAGAAACCAAAGAACTTATATGCATATATGCATAACCAATAGACACAGACAATAGTGTGGGGAAGACAGAAGGGGGGTGGGACTGGGGAGGAGGAGGTCAAGGGCAGAAAAAGGAGGGACATCTGTAATACATTCAACAATAAATATAAGTTTAAAAAAAAAGAAAGAAAGAAATTTGGGATATTTTCTAGCTATTATTTATTTGACTACCTTTTAAGTATTGCCCTCTTTCTCCTCTCCTTCCAGGACTCTGATGTCACAAATGTTAGGTTTTCTTGTTATACTCCCACAGGGGTCTGAGTCACTGTTCATATCTTCCCTTTATTTTCTCTCTGTTGTTCAGAATGTGTATTTTTTTCCAAAATATATTAGTTTCCTTTATTTTATTTCCCTAACTCCCTTTTCCCTGTTTTTTAAATTTAAAAAATTTAAAGTTGACATTATTGCAGGAGTCCCCCACACACACCTCTTTGCTCCCCCGCCTCCCCTTCCTTGGCCTTTACTAAAGTAGTGTCCATGTCCATGGGGTATGCATATATGTTCTTTAGCTGTTTCCTTCACCTTCTTTATGTAGTCACTCCCTCCTCTTGGGCCCCGACCACTCTGTTCCATGTATTCATGCTTCTAGTTCCATCTTGTTTGTCAGTTCATTTTGTTCATTAGATTACACATATTAGTGAGATCATATGGTATTTGTCTTTCTTTGACTGGCTTATTTAACTTAGCATAATACTCTCCAGGTCCCTCCATGATGACAAAAAGGGTACAACTTCCTTCTTTTTTATGGCTGCATAGTATTCCATTGAATGCGTATTTTATTATTTTATCTTCCTGTTTACTGATTTTATCAGTTCCACTCCACTGTTGATTTCATCCAGAGAGGTTTTTATTTGTTGTTGTTATTTTATTCTTCAGTTCTGTACTTATCATTTGCTCCTTTTGATAATGATTTTTTTGCCAAATTTTTTTATTTTCTTACATTTATTTTAAAAGATTTTACAGTTGCTTGTTGAAGCATTTTTATGATGGATGCTGTAAAATCCATGTCAAATAATCTCGGTTTTTATTTTTTTCATTGTTAGCATCTGTTGTCTTTTCTCATTCATTTTGTGATTATCCTGGTTCCTGGTATGATCAGTAATTTTCTATTGTATTTTAGACATTTTGGATATTGTATTATGAGATTTATAAATCTTTTTAATCTTCTCCTTTAGGAAGATATCCCTCTGTCAAGGTAGCATGAAAGTTGGATTGGTTTGTATGTTTAACTTTTTGCTTGGCTTAGTTGACATCAACCTAGCAAATGTGGGCACTGATTTACTGTACCTATTTGTAAATGGGTGGACTGAATGTTTAGATACCTCCTTAGCTCTACTGATATCTTGGTGAAAGCAGGGCACCAACTTCAGTTTCTCACTGTGTTCATGTGGAGGGTAAGCTCTTTTCTGAGCAGTGCTATCAGAAGGGAAGGGGGAAGTGAAATGATGATTCACACTACTTTGTTGTTGCAAGGCAGACGTAGAAACAGCTTCACACTGAACCCCAGTGATATGAGATTTAGCAGGAGGAACTTACCTTGCACTTCCAGGTTTAGTCATATTTCTTCTGGGAGGGAATAAAGACTGAGTTTCCTACTGGGTCTTGTTGACACCAGAGCTGGGAGAAAAGTGAAGTACTGATTTCACCCACCTATCCTAGCTGCATTGTCTTTTTTTCCTGAGAAGTAAATTAATGTATTTAATTTTGAATATGTATTGTTTTATTTTGAGTTTTATTTTAATATAGGCTACATATCAGAAAGTATGAGGTTAAGATTTTACTATGTTTGTTCTGGAACTTCTAACTGAAAGTTGGTCAAAGTTAATCTTTCTATAAGACTGACTCTTAAACCAATACTCATACACCTCTCTCTAGTGGTTGTGTTGACTTTTTTCAACTACAGTTTACCTTCAATATTATTTTGTATTAGTTTCAGGTATACAGTGTATTGGTTAAACAGTCATATACTTTACAGAATGGTCCTCCCAACTTTTCTATTACCCACCTTCATCATACATATTCATTATAATAGTATTGACTATATTCTCTATGCTGTAATTTGCAGCCCTGTAACTACCAATTTGTACTTCTTAATCCCTTCACATTTTTCACCCAAGCCACCAAACCCCTCCCTTCTGGCAACCATTAGTCTGTCTTCTACATATATGAATCTGCTTTTATTTTGTTTGTTTGCTTATTTTGTTCTTTAGATTCCATGTATAAGTGAATTATATGATATTTGTCTTTGCCTGACTTATTTTTCTTAGTATAATACCTTCTAGGTCCATCTATGCTGTTGCAAATGGTAAGATTTCATATTTTTATGGCCAAGTAATAGTCCATTGTATATATGTACCAAGGTTCTTTCATCCACTCATTTACTGATGGACACTTGTGTTGCTTCCATTTCTTGGCTATTGTAAATAACGCTGCAATGAACATAGAGTGCATATATTATTTTGAATTAGTGTTTTTGGTGTGTTTCTCATATATATATATATTCCCAGAAGTGGAATCACTGAGTCATAAGGTGACTTTTTTCTTTCTTTCTTTCTTTCTTTCTTTCTTTCTTTCTTTCTTTCTTTCTTTCTTTCTTTCTCTCTTTCTTTTTTTTTTTGAGGAAACTCCACATTGCTTTCCATAGTGGTTGCATCAATCTGCATTTCCACCAACAGTGCACGAGGGTTCCCTTTTCTCCACATCCTTGCCAACACTTGTTATTTGTTTATTTATTGATGATAGCCATTCTGACAGGTTTGAGATGGTATGTCATTGTGGTTTTGATTTGCATTTTTCTGATGATACGTGATGTTGAACAACTTTTCATGTCTATTGTCTATCTGTATTCCCTCTTTGGAGAAGTATCCATTCAGATCTGGCCACTTTTGAATTGGATTGTTTGTTTTCCTGATGTTGAGTTGTATGAGTTCTTTATAAATTTTAGATATTAACCTTTTATCAAATGTAAGATTGGTGAATATGTTCTCCCACTCAGTGGGTTGTTTCTTGTTTGTTTGTTTGTTTGTTTGTTTGTTGATGGTGTCTCTTGCTGTGCAAAAAAGTTTTAGTTTGATATAGAACCATTTGTTTACTTTTCTTTTGTTTCTCTTGCCCACGTGGATACGTCAGAAAAAAATTGTTGCTAAGAGAAAAGTCCAAGATTTTACTGCCTATGTTTTCTTCTAGGAGTATCATGGTTTCTCGTTTACATTTAGGTCTTTAATTCATTTTGAGTTTATTCTTGTTTATGGTGTAATAAACTGGTCTACTTTCATTTTTGCATGTACCTGTTCAATTGTTCTATCATAATTTATTGAATAGACTGTCTTTACCCCATTATAGCCATGTTAAGTCTTGTTGCTTACAGGTAGGCAAGGAAGCTCAGCCCCTTACTGATCTCCAATGAAATGATGATGAGTATGAAGCCTAGTGGTAACTAGCTTTATCTCACACCACCTCATTAATTCCTATTACTCCTGGGTAGGGATGGTGACTCAGCTTTTTGCTGGATTCTACTGCCATTACCATTTCAGGGGTAACACAGCATCATCTGCTTTTTCCTGGTGGGTGTGGAAGATCAGCTCAGCCTCACTGACACGGCCATGGCTCAATAATTGGAGGGCTGTCTATTTCTGGTGGGCAGGAAATAGAAGATCAATTGACTGTGTCATCTTCCGATACCACCAAGTGAGGGAATAAGTGTACTGCTTACTTCTCCATACTGGGGGTAGGAATGGGGCTACTCCACCTTGGCAGGACTGGAAATCTCTCCAGTTATTTTTAATTCATGTATTCACTAACTCATTTAAAATATTTATTGAGTACCTACTATCTACCAAGCAAAATGATAGTCACTAGGTATTGGTATAGTTTTGGCTTTCATGAATAATGCACCTTAATGGGAAAGAAAAAGACAATAAATACATGCACAAATAGGCAAACATTAATATTTTATATAGTGTTATGTTTTATGAAGGAATTAGAAAAGGTGTTGGGGTAGTGACTTTATTTGGGAATAGTGGCTACTTTAGATGGAGTTGCTTGTTAAAGCCTCTCCAAGAATATTACATTTTAGCTGGGAGTTGAGTAATAGGAAATGTCCAGCCATACTGAGATCTGGAAGAAGAGTGTTCCAGGCAGAGTGAACAGCACTTTTAAAGACCTTAAGGTGAAAATAAGTTTACAAGAATGAAGAACAGAAAGAAGGCCAATGTATTCATAAGGATATGAAAAATAAGTCAATAAGATAGGAAGAGGCAGATAATATAGTGGATGAACTAATTAATATGGAAAACAGAATTTAGACAACGTCTTATTTTTCTCTCAGTCACCACTGCCTGTGATGCTCTAGTTGCTCAGGGATCACTGAATGAATAAATGTCTCCTGTTCAGAACCTGCCAGTGGCTCTTAAGCTCAATCCCAATTAAATTCAAAACTCTTGCCATAACATAAAATGACCCTTGATATTTTTATGATATCATCTCCCACCACCATCTTCCTTACTCACTTCATTTGAGCCACACTGGCTTCTTTTCTGTTCTCCAAACACAGAAATAATACAACTATTACCCCCAGATATCGGCATGTATGTTTATATGGTTTTCTCCTCATCAGTTCAAGCCTCCACACAAATATAACCTCTTAATGAGAAGCCTTTCTTTCTTAGTACACCCCACCAATTTCATCTCATTCCCATTTATTTTGTTTTATTTTTCAAATCATATATTTGAGAGAGAAAACATAGAAATTTATTTATTAGTTTATTGTTTTACTCCCCTCACCCCACTAAACTAGGAGTTCTTAGAGGTCAGAAACTAGACTTGATTCTGAATTGCCTTCAAGCACAGAGTGGTTGATCATTTCATTTTATGTCCTTTTGTCTTTATCTTCTTTTCTCTTAATGTTTTCCATAGCAAAGTGACTGGAGGCAAAGATGTTGCCTGATCTCAATTTAGGTAATTTTATTCCCTTCTCAGTGTCTCCCAGCCTGTTCTATTCCCTTCACTATCTAAAAAGTATCTTTCCTTCTATTATGTTTTTTATGTCTTAAATCCAACTATTTCATTAACCAGAGCAACAATTCTCTTTCCAGTTGTCCTTAGGTAAACTCTAAACCAAATTCCAGGTTTGACTTTGTTCTTTCAACAAAAAAGGAGCCATCAGCACCAAGACCTCTGTCAAAGAAGGCAAAAGAGACAGATTGTGTTTATCCAAGTCACAGTACCTGATCAACATATGGCACCAAAAATCCATTCTCAAGTTCAGTCATAACCAGAGTCTCAGGATAATTTCATGGGCAAATGAATGTGAAATTGTTTCAGAAATGGTGAATTATTATTCATATGGAAGGAGCTTGGGGTACTAAAAAAGTCAAACTTCTCTTCATTTACCTCCATGATTGGCATTAATCCTCTCTGGATGCTGTTTTTCTAGTTCCTTCCCATGGGACAGTGAATGTGGCCATGGTTAGTGTTCATAGTAATCAATAATTAACCCAGGAATTACCTATCAAGTAGGTTGGCTCAGTAAAAAATGGTCAGAAAGGTGTTAATGGTATGCCACAACCTGCCCAGAATGTTTCTGGTCATAACCCAGGGAACTTTGCAATCTTGTGTATATCTACCATAGACCTGGAGAAGCCCATCAACATGAGGCTAGATTCAAGGGCAGAACTCTTGAGGCTGAAACCAGCTTTATTCTATTCAGCTAATCAAAGGCTTAAAATTGGAAAACATTTTATGGTATCTTAGGTATACCTGTTACTGCCCTTAAAAGAAGTCCAGCAAAACCTTTTGCTCTCATAACATTAGCCAGGACCATACCCACTATTAAATATAGATGAATGTAATTGATAGAAAAATGGAATTCAAGAAGAGGTAGGTAACCCTCTTACTCCTCTTTGTCCTGGTCAGGTCCCATCTGTGCTATGTATCCAGTTCTGCACCTTAGATATTGAAGCAACAACAAATCCCCTGAGGAATATTAAGAGGGGAATTAACAGGCCAGGGAGGGTGCTATAAATCACAAGAGAAATTATAGTAAGGGACCTGGAGTTGTTCTTTGGAGAAAAAGAAACAGACACAATCTCTGTGTTCAGACTACTAAGAATCTTGTAACAAGACAAAGGGAACATGCTTTTGATAGTAGAGCTTGAGCCTCTCTCAACTCAGGTAAGAATTATCTAAAACTCAGAGCTGCTAGAGTATAGAACAGGCTGCTTTGAGAGGAAATATATTCTCTGCCTTTGGATGTATGCAAGAAGAAGCTACTAGTCAGATAGATAGTACAGAAAGGAATCATGCATTAGATATAAAGGTTATGCTAAATGACCTTTCAGTCTCTTTCTAATACTAGGAATCTGCCACTGTCTACTTTCTCCATCATTGTTTTAATTGATGTGTAATTTACATAACATCATATTAGTTTCAGCTAAACAACATAACAATTCAATATTTGTGTATATTGTAAAATGATCACCACATAATTCTAGTTAACATCTGTCACTACTCTTTCCATCTTTGAAATTTCTTCTTCTGGCCTGTTGAAAGGCCTTAGATATGAGGAGGACTACAGAAAGTAGAGAGAGGGGAGAGAGAGAAATTATCAATACATGGCATATGAACCAAGAAGGACTTAACATTTCAATGACTCCCCCATAGCCAGAGAAATGCTCAGGTCTTTGACATGTGTCCAGGAAGCAATTTGTGCTATGATGCTAAAAGAGCTTTCTGTGGCTTTGGGATGTAGTCCATGATAAGGATGATTCAGGCCCTTTAGCCTCAAGCCAAGTATTTCCTAATGACCCTAGGCATTCTTTTTAGAGGCTCAGAGCCAAAAGTAAATCTCTCACCCTTTCTTGGAATAATCAGCTACCAGAAACCACAGGGATCACCATTCTGTTTCTGACCTATAGGGGTTGAGTTAGAGAAGATACAAGTCAAAAGGTGCCTCAGAGATCATCTAGTCCTGTTCCTTCCATCACATGGCATATATGGGAAGACTGGGGCCCACAGGGGTATACATTTTTGCCTAATGCCACACAGAGTGTTTGAGGCAGGGTAATATTTGGAATCAAGAACTCCTGATTCAGTAATTAACTAACTACATAGCTTTTCAGATTCTTGAGGGATCAATGGATTATCTTCCTCCTAAACCTGAACCTAACTCTTTCTGATACCTTCCCTCTCATCTGAGCTCATTCAAGTAGAAGGCATTACAGCTCAGAAGTTAAAAATGTGGGCTCCAAAATTTGCTTGTGTTCAATGTCTGAATTTGTCATTTATTTATAACCCTGGGTGAGGTACCTAATTTCTTTGACCCTCAATTTCCTAATTTCTAGAGTAGGTATCTTACCTCCTAGGATACTTGTGAATTGTAAATTTGTTAATACATGGGAAATACTTAGAAAAAAACCTGATAGTAAATACTCAATAAATGATGGATATTATTATTTATGCAACTGCTATCCACTATATGTCTTTGTATACCAAGGACTGGGAAACTGATGAACAACCAGAAAATTACAGCACATTATGGTAGTAATGGCTACAATAAGCTATGTCAGAGGCTATAATAATACAGACAAGTGGAAGAATGTAGTATAAGTCTTCTGTGGAAGTGATTCATCCTAATAGCTTGAAGTGAGGAGTATTCTTCCAGGCAGAGTGACCAGCAGGTTCAGAGGCTAAGGGTTAAAGAACACCACCTTGTTTCCCTTTTACCAATAGTCAAATGTTCCTTAATCCTAACCTAGTTCTGAGCTATGCCTGCCTCAGGTACACTCCACAGTTGCCCTCAATAGTTGCAATTGAGTGTTGAATTGTTGCAATTCTTCATATCTTCTGAGCTTGGGGCAAAATAGCAAGAGTATAATCTATATATGAGGGCCATGTGGGCAAAGGCATGCAGGTCAAAATATTTTCCTACTGCACATCAACACAATTGCAGTAAACTGTAAACTAACAAATAATCTAGAAATTTTACCTTAGTCAAGTACATAGTGCCTATTTGCAGATAGACTTGGTAGTTATAAATGAACCAGACCAGCCATAATCAAATGCAAAGAAATATCTCAAGACATCCTAAAAGTGTCAAAAATGTACCAAACATTTACTCTATGGTGGACACTAGAGTATAAAGTAAGTACTTTATACATAGTAACATATAATCCTCACAAAAATCCTATGAAGTTGTAACTAATATTTTCGTTTTTTTATAGATAGAGAAACTAAGGCATAAAGTGGTTAAGCAATTTTCCCAAGATCTCATAGCTAGGAAGTTCCTCAGATGAGATATGAACCTACCCAGTTTGAAACTAAGTCCAAGCTTCTAACCAAGACAACAATTATTTTATTTGCAAATAAGACAAATAACTCATTAGAATAACAATTAATGTTTTATATTATGATACTGCACTTCACACTTGTTATTTAATTGAATTCTCACAGACATTTGTAGGAATGACTTTAATATTTATTTGTATATATATGAGGAACCCAGAAAGGACTGAGAAGGTAAGTAATTGTCTACAAGTCATACACCTAGAACAGTGGTTCTCAACCTGTGGGTCGTGACCCCTTTGGAGGTCGAACGACCCTTTCACAGGGGTTGCCTAAGACCATCGGAAAACACATATTTCTGATGGTCTTAGGAACCGAGACACTGCTCCTCTATTCGTCTCCAGGTGGGTCCACCCACATGCAGATACACCCACATGCAACATGAGAAACTGTATTAAAGGCTTGTGGCATTAGGAAGGTTGAGGACCACTGACCTAGAAGGTAGCAAATTACAGACCCAGACCAGGTCTTTCAAAGTTGCCCCTAGATCTAGAGAGCCTTGATCATTGGTAGATGTGAGAAAAGGATAGAAAAACACTTGAAACGTGTGTAAATCATGGTTCTCAGTTACAAACAAGAGAAGGAATTTATTAGAGAATATTAAGCAGCTCACAGGATCTTTTGGGATATGAGTGGGCAGGGAGAGTACAGAGAGCCAGGTTGGGAGGCTACACGGCCATAAATAAGGCTGAGACCAAGCCACAAGACTGCTGAGAAAAAAACCCACTGGGAATAGAAACTGCAGGTCACATAATTGATGTCAGACTTCCCCCCACCACATGCTACTATTTCTACCCTCCCCATAAGGAGGATCCTGCTCACCATCTGCTTCCTCATAATGACCTTTTCCAAATAATATTTTCAATTGGGTACAGCTGATTAGTGGATTTTAAAGTATATGTTTCTGCACTAGCTGAAAGAGAGGTTAGGAAAGCAAGTTTCTGGCATATACATTGGGGAGGTAAGACTCATAAATGTGTAATATTTCCCTAATATAGGAAGATCTCAAATGTGTTGGAAAACCACAAAGCATGACATATATTTGTCACAGGAAAAATATGGAATAAGATGTGTGAGTATCAGATGGTATGGTTGGGGATAGAGGTAAGCATTAGATGATTTGTCCAAACCTAAGACCATGTGCCTGTGTGTGTTTAGTTTCTGCAGCTTCTCTCTGGCCCATATGCATCCAAATCCCCAGATTCCTTAACTCTGATAGCAAGTGCCTTATCCAGCAACTCCTCTATCCAGAAAACCAACAATATGTACAAAGTTAAGTAAAGAAATCAAGTGTCTTTGAGAATCTTCTCTCTTGTGTCCAGGCAAGACAAATCTCTAATTTGCTAAGAAATATTGAATAGACGCTATGTTCTCATGGAAATACATGGAAGTACAATATGTATCTGTCTTTAGGATGCAAATAAGGTATCACTCAATCCTCAAGAGACAATTATCCATATTGTCTAGCCTACATCTCTCATACTAAAATTAAAACTCATTATATTCCATATTTTCTAAGAAAAGAACTGATAGCCAATGTTTTCATTTTTCTTTGCACAACTCACTATGAAAAACTCACAGATGACCATGAAGTTACCTCCGTCTAAATGAGCCCAGTCTTATTCTATTGAAATAGTAAACCACAAGCCTGAAGATTTAGCATGAAAGTGTATTGCAGTATTATTTATGTAAGTAATAAACAAAATAACCTAAATGCCTGGAAATAGGGGAATTCTTGAATAAGTAAAAAAAAATAAAACATGAAAGATGAATAGGATGTGGCGAGGAAGTAGAAATTTAAGTTAGGGTGAGAAGTTAGGGCCTCGGGGATAAGATAGTATTTGAGTGAATAGTTGAAGGAGGCAAGAAAGTGAACTATGCAACTATCATGAAAAGAGCATTCTAGCCCAGGCTGGTATGGTTCAGTGGATTGAGCGTCATCTCATGGACTGAGAGGTCCCAGTCAGGGCACCTGCCCAGGTTGTGGGCTCGATCCCCAGTGGAGGATGTGTAGGAGGCAGCCGATGGGTATTCTCTCCCATCAATGTTTCTCTCTCTCCCACTCTCCCTTCCTCTCTCTCTAAAAAAAAAAAAAAATCAATAAAAATATATTTTTAAAAAAGAGCATTCTATATTAAGGGAAAAGTAAGTGCAATCTCTGAGAAAGAAGGTGCCTAGAATGTTAAAGTAACTGCATGGAAGTCAGTGTGGCTAGAGTAGAATAATCAGAGGTGAGAGTAATAGATGTCAGAAAGGTAATAGCACAGTGAAGAAAAACAAGAAAAGAAAAGGAAAAGACAACCTGCAGCATAGAAGATAATTAGCCAGTGATACATTCCATAAGTGGTTAATATCAAATATATTTAAAGAAGTCATACAATTTACCAAAAAACAAACAATCCAATTAAAAATGAGTAAAGACATTTTTCCAAAGAGGACATTTAGATGGTCAATAGACATATGAAGAGATGCTCAACACCATTAATCATCAGGGAAATGCAAATTAAAACCACAATGATATATTACCTCATACATGTCAGAACGGCTATCATCAATAAATCAACAAAAAACAAGTATTGGAGAGGATGTGGAGAAAAGGGAACCCTTGTACACAGTTGGTAGGATTATAAATTGGTGCAACAACTATGTAAAACAGTATGAAGTTTCTTCAAAAAATTAAAAATAGAACTACCATATTACCCAGAAATTCCATATATAAATGTTTATTAAAAGAAATAAAAAACAATAATTTGAAAAGATAGATGCACCCCTGATTTGTCATGGTGCATATTTCATAGCCATATCCACTTCCCTCCCACAAAAATCACTCCCCCTGCCCTGGCCTAACCACCGAGAATCACTAATCTGTTCTTCATTTCTATAATTCCCTGGAGGTTTTTCCAAGTAGTTTAATGAATTCCTTTTGTATTGCTGAGTAGTAACCATGGTACTGATGTACCAGTTTCTTAAACCATTCACACATAGAAGGGTATCTGAATTGTTTTCACTTTTGTACTATACCAAACAAAGCTGTTAGAAACATTCCTGTGTAGGTTTTTGGGTGAACATATTTTCATTTCTCTAGGATTATTGCCCAAGAATGTAAATATATAGTATTTGTATGCACAATTTATTAAGAAATTGCCAAACTGCTTTCCAGAGTCATTGTACAATTTATATTCCCACTAGCAATGTATGAGGAGCCAGAGAAATTGCATCCTTAGTAGCACTTGGTGTTATCACTACAATCCACACCCATGCCCCCCGCTGCCATTTGCCTACCTATACCCAATCTCCACCGGCTTCCCTCTGGCTAACACCACACTATTGTCTGAGTGTATGGGTTATGCATATATGTTCTTTGGCTAGCACATTCACATTCTTTCATCCAGTCCCCACCATCCCACCTCCTCTGGCCATCATCATACTGTTGTCTTTGCCTATGATTATTCATATATATATTCTTTGGCTAGTCTCTTCATCTTCTTTCATCCAGTACCCTCATACCCCCTGCCTTCTGACAGCTGTCAGTCTGTTTCATGTATCCATGGCCCTGTTTCTATTTTGTCTATTAGTTAATTTTGTTCATTCAATTCCACATATAAATGAGATCATATAGTATTTGTCTCTCTCTGACTGGTTTATTTTACTTAACATAATAATCACCAGGTCCATCTATGCTGTCGCAAAAGGTAAGAAAGAGTTCCTTCTTTTGTATGGCCGAGTAGTATTCTACTGGGTAAATGTACCACAGCTTTTTTATCCACTCATCTACTGATGGGCACTTGGGCTGTTTCCAGATCTTGGCTATTGTAAATAATACTGCTATGAGTCTAGGGGTATATATACCTTTTCAAATTGATGTTTTAGGATTCCTAAGATATAGTCCCAGCATTTGGATCAGTAGGGAAAAAAAGCAGATCCATTGTTAATTTTTTGAGAAGACTCCATACCGTTTTCCACAGTGGATGCACCAGTCTGCATTCCCATCGACAGTGCTCAAGGCTTCTATTTCTCCATGTACTCACCAGCACTGGTAGGTGTGAGGTGACACCTCATTGCAGTTTTAATTTGCATCTCTCATGATTAGTAACTTTGAGCATTTTTTCATATGTCTATTGGCAATCTGTATGTCCTCTTTTTTAAAAAATATGTTTTATTAATTTTTTTAGAGAGAGAGTTAGGGAGAGAAAGAGAGAGAAACATTGACCAGTTCCCTCCTGCATGGCCCCTACTGGTGATCGAGCCCACAACCCGGGCATGTGCTCTGACGTGGAATCAAACTGGTGACTCTTGTTGCGTGGGACAACGCTCACTCACTGATCCACGCCGGCCGGGCTGTATGTCCTCTTTGGAGAAGTGTCTATCCAGGTCCTTTGCCCATTTTTTAATTGTGTTGTTTGTCTTCCTTTTGTGGAGTTGTATAAGTTCTTTATATATTTTGTAAATTAACTCCTCATGAGATATATCATTGGCAAATATGTTTTCCCAAACCATAGCTTCCCTCTTCATTTTGTTGATATTTTCTTTTGCTGTGCAAAAGCTTTTTAGTTTGATGTAGTCCCATTTGTTTATTTTTTCCTTTGTTTTCCTTGACCAAGGAGATATGTTGTAGGGAAAGATATAGATTTTTACACCCATACATATGCAAAGAAAAATGTCTCCAGGGTTTGATAAAGTAGCTGGAAATTGGTAGATACCCAATAAAACATGTACTGAATATATTAACAAATAATTAAATCCATAAAATTAATTACCAAAATGTTAACATTAGTTTTCTGTAGATGGTAAAATTATGGGTGAACTTTTTGTAACATGTGTTTTCATTGTTTTGGAATTATATCTATTTTCTAATTTTTATACCATAAGCATAATTTACGTTTATAATAAGATAAAAGAAAGAAAAAATAAGTCTAATATTGTCAAATAGGCACAAAGCTGAGCCTAAAAACTGGCTGTCATACTATAAGAGATATGTAAGTTCCCTTTCTGAATCTAGTGCTTCTCAGAGGGGAAACATTTTTTATTTATTAAGCAAATATTTCTTTTGTTGCTATTATAAGTTAAGATTTCACTAAACAGTGAATCATTTTTTTCATATTTTATAGGTTAAAAAGCTATTTTGCATCTATTTTTTATCCTCACAATTCAGTAAGTGTTAATTTTAATTAATTAATAATCATAATACTAGCAGCTGCAATTAGTAAGGACCAACTGTGTACTGGGCATTTGATAAAGGTTATTTCAGCTCATTTTCATAACAACTTTAAAAAGCAAGAGATCATTAACTTGATTTCACAGATGATAAAACCAAAACGCAAAAAGTTTAAGTAAACTGTCAATGTTCCACAGCTAGGAAATTGTAGAGCTAAGATTAAAATTCGAGTTAATCTATTTCCAGTTTCCATGTTCTAGACCACTAAATTAAAGGTACTTATACGTAGTGAATATTTACATAAGGGATCAGCTGTCATTTCTTAACTGCAGGCTAAAGAGCAGAAATTTCTTTTTGTTTTATCCATTTCAAACCAAGGTTCTTGTCACACCTGGTTTTGAATGCAAAGTTTCTGGTATATGAAGGCAAGATGACAACTTGGTATCTTAGAAAAGTAAACCACTTATACCAAAATCAGCAGAGGAGTCTTCTGTAAATTCTCTTGCCAAAACTTCACTTTTACAAATGAAGAAACTAAGCTCCAAAGAGACTAAAAATGAAGAAACACAAACGAAATAAGCTGTCGACCAAAAGAGATCCAGAGTAACGAGAAGTAGGGAGCAGACTAACAAACCTCAGAGGGATGGGGGGTGAGAGGGGTGGGAAGAGATAAACCAAAGAATTTATATGCATATATGCACAACCAATCCACACGGACATTAGGTTGGGGAAAGCAGGAGGAGGGTGAGAGCAGGGAGGATGGGGTCAATGGGGAAAAAAGGGGGACATCTGTAATACTTTCAACAATAAAAAAAATAAAAAAAGAAACCAGTTTGTGGCAAAACTGGAATTCTGTATGACCTTTGGACAAATAGCTTCCGCTTGCTGATTCTCAGTTTCCCCATCAGGAAAATAAGGATGCCATTATTAAACTGTCCAAAATTGTTAGAAAAGGTAAAAAAGAAAGTACAAGTGAAAGCGTCTTTCTTCATGCCTTCCTCAAAGCAACTGCTCAATAAAGATGTAAGAAAATAGTAAAGATCAGTTTTCACTTCCTTAGTTAGTTTAGAAGCCCTTGTAGATCAGATAGATATTTTAAATTTATTTTTTCTTCCAATCACAAAGCCCCCTAATATCCTTATACAATTTCTACTATGAGGTTTATTACCACTTAAGGTGACACTTCATTTGACAGCAGCAGCCTCTGTGAAAAAAAAAATGTGTTAAGAGATTTGAGAGGCTACAATCTCCAGTTGAGTCATCAGTGAAAAGGAAGGAACTGCTATAAAAGCTAATATGATCTTATGTTGTGTTAATAGAAGCCTAATGTCTGCAGCAGAGGAGAGATATCAGAAAGGTTTGCAAGCTGCTTCAGGCAGAGATACACATGGCAGCAAGGGATGGGGCTTGGCTTCCCACAGCCTCAAATTCAATTTCTACAGTTCACTCCAAGTTGATCAATCTCAGAGTTACTGAGTCATGTTCACCAAAGTCACTGGCATTCAGTGCAGAGAGCACAGCCAATTTATTAATGGATCCTATGAGATATGGCTAGCTTGACCCCTAACATGAAATATTTACCCAGACTGCTTTGCTCTGAGGATAAGCCTGCTCAGAAGAGCAAACTCCAGCTAGGAAAGTAAAGCATTAAGGAAAAGGGTTTGGAAACACTTATGTATAATTTTTCCAAAGCCAAAGTATCTGAGTGAAAGGTATTTCCCAGTTTTAAGGAGTTTTCTGTCTCTGTGGTCTAAGTCTAAAAGGAGATTCAGTACCGTCTCAATCTGGCCAGACCCTATTCATGATGCATATTCTTTTATCTTATCTTTCCTAGTCCTCCACAAAGAACCCTTCTCCTTTCCCTCTATTACAACACAATAGTTAACACAGCCAACATTTAACACAACTCCATAACCTAGTTTTATAAATTTCTTTTTGGCTGAGCAGTAATTTAGACAGCAAGCAGAGAGTCTGCCTCTAATTCCCAGCTCTACCATTTGATGTGGCCTTGGGCAAGTAAGTAATATCATCTATCTAAATCTAAATTTTTTCTTCCATCAAATATGATTAACAATCCCTGGCTTACCTCTCTCTTATCATTGGAGTTAGGATCAATTCAGTTAAAAGATGGGAAAGGGCCTTGTAAATGGTGACAATTTATACTCATGTAAGGAACTGTTACTTTTGTCATTTACATTACAGGCTTGTAATTTACATTTCTTGAGTCTATACCATATGCTCTTTCATTTATTCATTCTAGACATATTTTTTGAGCTTATACTATGCATCAGACACTGTACTAATAACTGAAAATACAGTACTGAATTTCTGCCTTTGTTATGTTTTGTTAAGGAGTAGGTGATAAAAAAAAAACAAATTCATATGAATGAGACAATTTCAGATTTTAATAAGTTCTATGAATAAATATAAATGAGGACTTATGATAGAGAATGTATGAGTTGACTTAGGAAATGTTCATAACTATAGACCATTTTTATGACTTTATTTGAGCCAAACTGACAACATGCTGGGAAGCAAGATCTCAAATGCATTGGAGAATGACAGTTTTGCTCTTCTATTTATACATTTAGAATTTAGGAGGGAATATAAGTAAGATTATGTAAAGATAGGAGAAAGCATAGCAGGAAAATCTCTGATTGAATTAATCATAGAGATTAATTCCTATCAATCTTGTATATCCTGTTAATCTTATCAACAGGATAGTTGATAAGATTATCTGCTCCTTTGAGGGCAGTTATACCTCTGAGGGGAATGGAAAAGAGGAGTACTCCTAGCATTTTACAGGTGTGTTAAACTAGATGCACAAGAGCAATGAACAAGGATTGCTTAAGACAAATGAACTTTTTATAGGCCCGAGGCATGAGTACCCACCATAATCTGCCCAATTCAAAATTTATGATCAGATGCATATGACATTACTTTTGGTTACTGGGCTTCTCAAATTTATTATGTAGCCCCTTTTTTGTTCACATGTGGAATGTGGAAACTACTTTATATTCGGTGGTCAGAAAAAAACTCTGTAAAAAATGATATTTAATATGAGACCTGACTGAAAAGAAGGAGTCATCCATTTGAATTTCAAAAGGGAAAGATTGTCCTAAGAGTCAACAGCACGTGCCAACACCCTGAGTAGGGTATAAGCTTAGCATGTCTGGTGACTAGAAAAAAGGTTAGTGGACTTGGCATACACCAATTATACACAGAACATTTGAACAATACTCAAGCTAATTAAAATTTGTTGTGGTGAGTCGGAAGGCATTTTGATATCTTGTAGAATATCAGGGTTTATTGTGATACACTAGCTACTGGGACACAAGGCTGCAGGGAAAAAAATCATTCAGTATTTTTTTTTCTTTACTGATTTTAGAGAGAGAGGAAGGGAGCGGGAGAGAGGTAGAAACATCGATGAAAGAGAACATCAATTGGCCACCTCCTGCATGCCCCCCACTGGGGATCTGGCCCACAATCTAGGCATCTGCCCTGGCTGGGAATAGAGCCAGTGACCTCTTGGTGCATGGGTCGAAGCTCAACCACTGAGCCACACCAGCTGGGCATTCAGTTTTAATTCAGAAAATACTTTTTGGGTAGCAGGTACTGAGCTAGCCACCTCATAGTCGGGGCACAGAAAGAGGGAAACAAACTATAAATTCTTACTTCAAAAAGCTCACATTAAAAAAACAAAAACCTCACATTTTAACTAAGTATGCAGATAATTATTATTCAAGAGACACAGTATTGTATGCTATAAGAAAAACATAAAAAAAAGTCCCTTGGGGCACAGAGGCAAGTCTAGTGAAGTTTTAATTATGCCTGGAGGAATATCAGGAAGTTTTCATGGTTTAAGCTGGCTCTTCAGGTTAGAGTCAAATTTCTAAAGATGGAGAAGGAAAGAAGGACATTTTATACTAGAGGTTCAGTACAAATAAAGGCATAGAGAAAAAGAAGGATATATTGGTAGAACATTGACTTGTCAGCTACAGCTTTGTTTCCAAAGATAGGAAGGACATGGTAAACAAAGGAAAACAATAATAAAACTAGACTGGGGCCAAGTTAGTCACTGGCAGGCACTGACATCTGATGAGCATCTACTGAATGTCCCACTACAACATGTGGTCAGTACCTCATAATGTCATGCTAAGTATTTGGACAGGGCAGAGGTGAGCTATAGAAGGATTCTGAGCAGGTGAGTGACTTGATCTGAGCTGTGCTTGAGAAAGATGTCTCTGAAAGTTACATGAGGATTAAAAGGGAAGACTAAAGAATGGAAAATGTGGCAAGAGACTATTACAGTCACTGAAAGAAGCAGTGGAGTGGGTAATTAGTCTCATAGCTAATGTTTATAAACATTCTGTGCTGGTTTTCTTTTTCTTTTTCTTTTTTACCTCTCCAGGTCCATTTCCAACCCTTTTTTTTTTTTTCTGCTTTATGTCCTGGGAGGCTGACCTATATGGTATGAGTCACCCAGGCTTTCTTGCCTTCTGATTTTGGTTGTGTTCAGTCAGTGAGAGGCACTGGATCGAGGTTAGAGGGTGAGAGAAGAGAGAAGTCAGTATATGAATCCACTCCTTTTCATTATCTCCCTGCCATGCTGTAGTTCTGACAGTGGCTATATTCTTTTACCTACAGCCACAGCTACTGTTGGGCAGACCCTCTTCAATAATTAACATCTTTTTTTGGCTTCCAGTAACACCATGTCTTCCTCTTGCCCCTTCAGGTCTAAGAGTGGTAATGAGTTTCCAATGTTGTCAGAAAATGGATGTTTCACTATCCAGTTTATCTGTTATTGATTCCTTTAAATCTGCCCTCATCTCTGTAAATGCTCCCTTCATTAAATTGCCTTCAAAATATTTAGTTTACCTTCCTTTTTTTTTCTTTTTTATTTATTTATTTATTTATTTTTTATTAATTTATTTTTGTTACAGATGTTTCTCCTTTCCCCCCCATTGTCACCCTCCTCCCCCTCCCTCCCTGCCCCATCCCCAGTTTTGTTGTCCATGTCCGTTGGTTATGAGTACATGCGTACAAGTTCTGTGGTTCATCACTCCCCTCCCCGACCGCCTCTTCTGGCAATTGTCAGTCTGTACCCTACTTCCACATCTCTGGGACTACCCTGTTCCTCAGACTGTTATGTTTATTATATTCCAGAAATAAGTGAGATCATATGATATTTGTTTTTCTCTGCTTGGCTGGTTTCACTTAGGATAATAGTTTCCAGGTCCTCCCATGTCGTCGCAAAGGATAAGAGATCTTTCTTTCTTACAGCTGCATAGTACTCCATTGTGTATATGTACCACAGCTGTTTTATCCATTCGTCTACTGATGGACACTTGGGCTGTTTCCAGATCTTAGCGATTCTAAATAGTGCTTCTATGAACATGGGGGTACATATATTCTTTCTGTTTGGTGTTTCAGGCTTCTTAGGGTATATTCCTAGGAGTGGGATCACTGGGTCAAATGGTAATTCAATTTTTAATTTTTTGAGGTAACACCATAGTGTTTTCCATAGTGGCTGCACCAGTCTGCATTCCCACCAGCAGTGTACTAGAGTCCCCTTTTCTCCACACCCTCGCCAACACTTGTTGTTTGATGCTTTGTTGATGGCGGCTATTCTGACAGGTGTGAGGTGATACCTCATTGTTGTTTTAATTTGCATCTCTCTGATGATTAATGAAGTTGAGCATTTCTTCATATGCCTCTTGGCCATTTGTATGTCCTGTTTGGAGAGGTGTCTATTTAGTTCCTCTGCCCATTTTTTAATTGGGTTCTTTGTCTTCCTTTTGTTGAGATGTATGAGCACTCCATATATTTTGGAAATTAGTCCCTTATCTGATATATCATAGGCAGTTATGCTCTCCCATACAGTGGGTTGCCTTTCCACTTTGATGGTTGTTTCTTTTGCTGTGCAGAAGCTTTTTAGATTGATGTAGTCCCATGTGTTCATTTCTTCCTTTGTTTCTGTTGCCTTAAGTGATATATCAGTGAAAATTCTGCTGCGTATGATGTCTGAAATTTTGTTGCCTACATTTTCTTCTAGGATTTTTATGGATTCATGAGTCACATTTAAGATTGTCTCTAACTTGCTTATCTAATGCAAGTCCTATTCCCCTCTCATTTTCCCCTCATATACAATGGGAAGCTTTAACTAGATATTCTTTTAAGCTTCTTTTGACTCTAACATCCTAGAATTTTATGAATCATATCACCATGATATTCAATTAACTTAAAGGAATAATCTTGGCACCACAATTGGTCATCTTTGAGAAACTATAGAAAATGGAAGAGGTGCCAAATGACTGAAGCTTGGCAACTTTTATTTCTGTTTTCCAAAGGGAGAAAAATGATAATTTCAGAAGCTAAAGTCCAGTGAGTTTGATATTAATTGCCTGCAAAATGCCAGAACTGATTATTACACAGATGGTTTGCCAGCACTTAGAAAATCAGTAATCACTAGAGACAAATGTTTTCACTAGGAATAAGCCATGCCAAGAAATCAAATTTTCCTTGTTGGTGGGGTTTCTACACTGTTAAATAAGAGAAATGATGAACACTTTAAAGACTCTCTAGTTCAGGAAACCATATGACAAAGTTTTTTTTGTGGAAGGCTAGTGGGAAATCTCAAAGGTCAAGTGGACTGGACAGCAGTCCATTTCGATGAATTCTTATTCCTGTGGCGAACTCCAAAGGGTGTTGATTCATGACTTGCTGAATGGCACACAGTTTAGACTCAAGCTTAACCTATCTATAATTTTTATCAATTATTTGGATAACTACACTAAAGATTAACTGATCAAATTTGCATCTGACACAAAGCTGGGAGGGAGAGCTAATCTCAGAGATGACAAATTGGGATCAAAAGAGATCTTGACTAAAATAATTGACTAATTCTGACAAGATAAAATTTAATAAAAATAAAGTTAAAATCCTGTACTTCAATTTAAAAAATCAGCTGCACAAGTACAGATGGTCAAAGTATGGCTATGGTCAAGATGCTCATGTGAAAAAAGTCTTGGGATTTTAGTTGCCTGCAAAGCCTACCATGAGCCAAGGGTGACACACTTGCTAAAAAAAAAGGCTAATATTCTCTTAAACAATATTAATGGGAAAGAGTGAACAGTTCCTCTGCACTATGTACCTCTTAGTCTATACCCGGAGTCTGAGTTTAATTCAGCAATACAGATAAATGAAAGTTTATTAAGAGAAGAATAAATAGGAGTGGTGAGGAAGTTATAGTAGACAGTTAGTTAGACATTAACTTAAAGGAAGGGAGCAAATAGAACCAGCTGGATTAACTAAGAAAGGACAGCTTCACAGTCACTTTGAGCATCCCAGAAGTCAGGAAAGATGCTTTACAGTTATCCCAGGGAGTCCAGTCCACTAATGTGGGGAGGGAGAAATAGCGCAGAGGAAGTCCTTTTCAGTAAGCTCATACACAGTAGATGCCAAGGTGGTGATCAGAAAGGGGAGGAGACAAACTTGGGAAAATTTGGGGAAAACATTGTATAGGATAAGAACACAAGCCTAGGAAAAGCCAGGAAAGAGTTTGGGTAGTTTAAAAGAAAGCCTGTTCTCTCCCAAGCCCAAGGAAATGTAGAGGGACACAAGCAAAGGCCAGTCTCTGGGTGGCAGCCATGAAAGCTGGAGCGTAGTGCTGATCACCATCGAGCCTTGGTGGCAGATGTGCAGTTGGGGAATGAAGAACAAGAAAGTTAAGTAACTTCCCAAGGTCAGCATTGGGTACTGGGGTTGATGGTACTGCATCTCTGCGTCCTGACCCTCCTGGGCCTGGTGGGCCCAAGTGAAGGCCTGTGGTTCCACAAGCTGGCAGAGACTGAGTGGTTTGGCTTTGGAGCAGAGAGCATTTACCCCTCATTGAGTGCCTGACTGCATTATCCCCAAGTAGGGGACCCACTATCCCTGTCCTCCCGACCCCGGTTGCTTTGCCCTACCAAGCTCGAAACCTGTAGAAGGAGCTATGGATTACAGCTAGCCTGGCCTCATCCTAAAGTCTTTCTTCAGAATGCTCTGGAGAAAGACCAGGCAAACTCAGGGAGAGTCAGAGTAGCTGACAAGTGGAGATGGACATCAGGGAGCCTCAGTCCTTTTACAGATCTGCCCCCAGCTCCAAGCCGGAGGAAGCCAACTCTTTTACACAGAGTGGCCCCTCCCATGCACACCCAGGTCCAGTAGATGCAGACACAAAGAGAAGACCACATGGTAGCTCCAGACAGGTAACCCAAGGCCAGTTATACACAATGTCTGACATTGACCTGTACCTGAACACACCTCAAGTGTACCCAGAACCAATACAACCAGTGGTGGGCTTCAGACCACACCAGAGTTTAACCTTGTGAACCACACAAGTGGCACACCAAAAGAGGGATTCCGGCAGGAACAAACCCTGCTGGGAACAACTTCACCTTCAGGGGTCAGTCCCTACACAGAGTCTCATACACGGTGATCAAGGTTTACCCTTATAGTCACCCTGTCTGAAAGGTTAATTCCACCCACAAAAGGGCCAGCCTCTCCTATTGTAATTGGGTCTTGATTGTTGTTGTCTCATTCATGCCTCGGAGGATCTCCCCTCTGGCTGGCTGGCTGTGAGGTTTAACCCCGACCATATGACCATGTCCTGCAAGTAGCTGCACAGGTGCGGGCCCAGGGCTCTGTCTTCCTCCCCTGCATCTTCTCCCCTCCCTGACCCCTCTTCACTTTGTGTCTCCTCATCCAGGAGCCACTGCCACGTCCCTGTTGAGAGTTTTTGGTCATGAAAGGATGTTGAATTTTATCAAATGCTTTTTTAGAATCTATTGAGATGATCATATGTTTTTATTTGTATTTTGTTCTATTAATGTACTGCATTACTTATATTGATTAGTTGAATTACCCTTGTATCTCAAAAATGAATACCACTTGATCACGGTCTATAAACATTTTACAGTGATGTTCAATTAGCTAGAATTTCTTGATAATTATTGTATTTATATTCATCAGGGATATTAGCTAGTAGTTTTCTTTTTATTGTGTCCCTATCTGACTTTGGTATCAGAATAATGCTGGCCTTGTAAAATAATTTTGGGAGTATTCTCATCTCTTCATTTTTTGGAATAATTTGATAAGAATTAGGGTTACTTTTTAAATGTTTGTATAAATCACTCATAAAACAAGCTGGTACTGGGAATTTTTGCCATCCTTCAGATTGCTTTGTAGCTTATGCCTGGTGGCCCTGGGTAGAACATAGGCAGTGGCTGACCTTGCCCCAGAGCCAGCACACCCAGTGGACAGCTTCAGACCATGTCAAAGCACCACCACACAATCACCTCCGTAAGCGACACACTCAAGGAGTGGACTCAGTGGTTACCAGAGCCCTGCTGAAGTAAGTCTTGCTCTGTGTGGTGGGCCCCTACACAGCTGGTCCCCCAAGGTAGTCAGATGCCGCGACCTGCACAGCTAGTCGAACCAGACCTGAGGAGTGGCAACGGGAGACTAAGAAAGATACAGAGACATTATAGAGAGAAAAGCTGGGGCCAGGTGGGACACTGCTCTCTGATGGAAAAACAGTGACTCCAAACTAGCTCAGCAAGTTTATTATATAGCCAATTGGAGGGGGGGGGGTAGTTCAAAAGCTTCATTGTTCTCAAACGCCAAATGTGTCCATCAGCCTCTGAGCTCAAGGTCCAGACTGTCAATACATTCTTGCCCGCGGCTCAGGAGGCTCCTGTGTGGGCCTTGCCAGCACACAGGAACAACAAGAGATCTTGGGCAGGATGTTCTTGCGTGGGCCTTGCCAGCATGCAGGATCAACAAGTGGCCTTGGGACTAAAGACTCCTGGGCAAGACCATGCAAACACCACAGGGCCTCGTCCCTGGCACCGGAAGCTCCTGGGCGAGTCCGTGCAAACACCACAGGAGCAAGAGACCTTGGCTCAGCCACCCTCCACAGTCATAGTTCAGTGATCAGTAGGCACAGTCAGTTCTTGCATCTGATCAGCCTGAGTAAATCCCTCCCACTGACGTCCCAACAGCAATCAAAACTCAATTACAACAGAAGGGTATACAGTCCACACTAGGGGTGCACCTCGAGGGCCCAGCTGGGGTGATCAGGGAGGCTGTATCACTGGACCCTAGGATACCTACTACAACAGGCCACCCTATAAAGCCTAGGAGACATAGAAAATCTACCTAATACATTGAAACAAACACAGAGAGGTAGCTAAAAGGAGGAGACAAAGCAACATATCCCAAATGAAAGGACAGAACAAAACTCCAGGAAAAGAACTAAACAAAACAAAGATAAGTAATCTAACAGATGCAGAGTTCAAAACACTGGTTATCAGGATGCTCAATGAACTGAGTGAGAACCTCAAGAGCATAAAAAAGGACCAGTCAGAAATGAAGGATGCACAGTCAGAAATGAAGGATGCACTAACTGAAATAAAGAACAATTTACAGGGAGTCAATAGTACAGTAGGTGAACCCAAGAAGCAAACCATCGATTTAGAATATAAGGAAGTAAAACACAACCAGTTAGAACAACAGAAAGAAAAAGAATCCAAAAAATGGGAATAGTGTAAGGAGCCTCTGGGACAACTTCATACGTACCAACATTTGCATCATAGGGGTGCTGGAAGGAGAAGAGCAAGAGCAAGAAATTGAAAACCTATTTGAAAAAGTAATGACAGAAAACTTCTCTAACTTGGTGAAGGAAACAGACATACAAGTCCAGGAAGCACAGAGAGTCCCAAACAAGATGACCCAAAGAGGTCCACACCAAGACACATTATCATCAAAATGCAAAAGGTTCATGACAAAAAGAGAATCTTAAAATCAGCAAGAGAAAAGCAGTTAGTTTCCTACAAGGGAGCTCCCATAAGACTTTCAGTTGATTTCTCAAAAGAAACTTTGCAGGCCAGAAGGCAGTGGCAAGAAATAATTGAAGTGATGAAAAGCAACAACCTACAACCAAGATTTCTCTATCATTTAGAATTGATGATAGAGATGCAAAACTATCATTTAGAATTGATGAGCAAATAAAGATCTTCCCAAACAAGAATAAGCTAAAGGAGTTCATCACCACCAAAACAGTATTATATGAAATGTTGAAGGGTCTTCTTGAAGAAGATAAAAAATATGAACAATAAAATGGTAATAAATACATATCTATCAACAATTGAATCTATAAACAAAATGAACAAGAAGAACAGAAACAGACTTATAGATACAGAGAACTTTTTGTTGGTTTACAGATGGGAGGGGAGTTGGGAGGATGAGTGAAAAAGGTAAAGGGATCAAGAAGTATAAATTGGTTGTTAGGCTGATGAACCTCAAAGGGAAAGGGGAGGGCGCAGGAAGAGAGAAACCAAAGAACATATATGCATATATGCATAACCAATGGACACAGACATTAGTGTGGGGAAGGTAGGAGGGGTGTGGGAGCAGGGAAGAGGGGGTCAAGGGGGGAAGGGGGGACATTTGTAATACATTCAACAATGAAGATAATTTTTAAAAAATAAACTAATTAAAAAAATAATATATGATTTTCTTTAAAATGGTCTGTGTGCACTTAAGAAAATGATGTGTATTCTACTGTTCAATAGCATCTATGTGTTTGTTAGGTTTATTTGCTCTACATGTTGCTCAAATCCACTGTTTCCTCACTGATTATGTGTTTGCATAATCGATTCATTTTTGAGAGCGGAGTATTAAAATTCCCAAATATTATTGCATTGCTATTTATTTCTCCTTTTACATTTATTATCATTTGCTTTATATGTTTGGTGCTCTGATGTTGGGTGCATAAATATTTACAATTGTTGTACCTTCTTGATTAATTTACTTCTTTATTATTATATAATGACTTTTTTTGTTCTGTGACTATCTTTCATTTAAAGTCCAGTTTGTCCAATATATGTATAGTTATCACAACTTTTTTGGTTACCATTAGCTCAGAATGTCTTTTTACATCACTTCACTCTTAGACTTTGTGTGTTTTTAAAGCTCAAGTGAGACTCTTGTAGGCAGTATACCTATTCAGCCATTCTGTCTTTTGACTAGATAATTTAATCCATGCACTTTTAAAGTAATTATTGATAGGTAAGGACTTACTATTTTCATTTTGTTAATTATATTTTATTTAGTTTTTTAAAATTCTTTGTTCCTTGTTTCCTCTCATGCTAATTTTCATTGTAATTGAATGACTTTTAGTGGTGATATACTCTGAGCTTTTAATCATAATATTTGGTGTATATACTATAGATTTTTTCCTTTGTGATTGCCATAAGGCTTACATAAAATATGTCATTGTTATAAACAAGTTATTTTAATCTGAGAACAACTTAACTTCAATAGCTGACAGACACTTTATACTTTTATTTCCACCCCCTCACAGTTTAGGTATTTGATATTTAAAATATATGCATTTTTAATATTTTATATCCAATAACTAATTATTGTAGTTACAGTTATTGTTCATGTGTTTGTTTTTTAACCTTTCATCTAGAATTGTAAGTGATTTCTGCACTGTCATTATGATTTTAGAGATTCTAACTTTGACTATATATATTTTTACCAGTGACTTTTACACATTTATATGTTTTTACAATATTAATGAACATCCTTTTATTTCAGTTTGAAGAATGCCCTTTAATATTCCTTGTAAGGCAACTCCAGTGGTGATGTATTCTGCTGACTTTCTTTTTTTTTATAATCCTCACCCTGAGGATGTTTCATTGATTTTTTTTATTTTTATTTATTTATTTTTTTAGAGAGAGTGGAAAGAAGGGAGGGAGAGAGAGAGAAACATCAATGTGAGAGACACATTGCAATCAATGTATCCCTCCTGCATGACCCTAACCAGGGCCAGGGATCGAACCTGCAACCAAGGTACGTGCCCCCGACCAAGATTGAACTCGTGACCCTTCAGTCCACGAGCCAGTGCTCCAACCACTGAGCCAAACCGACCAGGGCTTTTGTTGTTTTTTGAAAAGTCTTTGTCTCACCTTTATTTCTGAAGGACAGATTTGCCATGTGTAGTAATATTCCTGGTTGACAGCTTTCTCTTTCAATATTTTGAATATATTGTCCCACTCTCTTGTCCTGCAAAGTTTCTGCTAAGAAATCCACTCATAGCCTTATAGGGTTCCTTTGTATGTGAAAAGTCACTTTTCTCTTGCTGCTTTAAAATTCTCTCTTTGTCTTTGACTTTTGACAATTTAATTATAACGAGTTTTGGTGCAACTCTTTTCTAGTCCAACCTATTTGTGGTCTTTTGTGCCTCATGAATATGGATGTTCATTTGTCTCTCCATGTTTGGAAAGTTTTCAGACATTATTGCTTTAAATTGATTTTCTGTTCCTTTATTTTTCTCCTCTCCTTTGTGAGTCCCATGATGTATATTTCATTTGTCTTCATGGTATCCCACCAGACCCATAGGCTTTCTTCACTCTTTTATTTTTTATTCTTTTTATGTGTTGCCCCTCTAACTGCATAATATCAAATGATATATCTTTAAGATTACCAATTCTATTATCTGCTTTGTTGTGTCTTCTTCTAAAGCCCTCTAAAAAAGAAAGCCCTCGAATTCTTCAGCACATACATTGTACTTTTTAGCTCTATGATTTCTGATTTTCTGTGGTTTCTATTTCTTTGTTGATTTTCTCATTTTGTTTATGCATTTTTTTAATGTTTTTATTGATTTTTTTAGAGAGAGAGGAAGGGGGAGAGAGATAAAAACACCGATGTGAGAGAGATACAGCAATTGGCTGCCTCCTGCATGCCCCTCACTGGGGATCAAGCCTGCAACCCAGACATGTACCCTGACCAGAAATCAAAGTAGGACCTCTCATTCCATGGGACAACACACAATCCACTGAGCCACACCGGCTGGGCTGCATTGTTGTTTAGATCTCAATTTCTTTAAGCTCCACTATGGGAGCTTTATTGATTTCCATTGATGGTGTCATTTTTACATGATTCTTTGTGGTCCTTGTATCTTTGCTTTTGTATTTGCACATTTAAGTAAGTAGTTTTCTTTTCTAGAATTTACAGCTTTACTTTATCAGGGGAAGAACTGCACCAGTCAGCTCTGCTTGGTTACTGCATGTGTCAGCTGGTAGTATCCACAGGGAGATGTGGCTTGCTATTAGTGGCCCTACTATGGTGATGCCACTGCCTGTTTTCTATGAGGAATTCCACTGTCTTGGCTTTTTAGTCAAGTGTGGTCATTAGCTGGGCTGTGTTTCAGGCTGTGTTTAGTAAGCAGACGGGACTGTAGGTTAGGCTCTGTGGATGACCAAAACTATAAGTAGGGTTGAAGGATGCACAGGGTTACTATTTAGGTTCCATGGTTATGCAGGGCAAGAGACTATACTCAATAGCTGAGCAGGGCTGTTGGCTGGCCTCCCAGTCTGAGAGGCTGAAAGATGGGCTCCTTGACTGCTCATGTTCTCTGTACAGGCAGAAATGGAGGCTATGTTAAGCAGTTGGATGGAGTTGTTAGTTTGCTTTCCTGCCCAGGAAAGCTCATAAAATAGGCTCTACTGCCAGTATTCCAGTTAACCAATTCAGGCAGAACTGCTTACAAAGCTCACTGGCCAGATAGGGATAACCCTTGGCTCTGCAGATGGGCAGAACTTCTGGCTGGGATCTTGTTAGACTGTTGCTGCAAATAGGAATATGATATATCAAAATTTAAGAGCTAGTTGCTATAAACCCTACCCCTTTTGTATATATATTTGATTCCTGGTGTTTACCTTCCATAGATTCCCCAGTGATCCCTATGAAGCCAGAGATGAGTAGGCCTTCTTGGCAGTACCTCCAAACTCGAGTAGCTAGATGTCCACCTGGGGCTTTCTTTCCCACTGGAAAAAACTATAGACACAGAGGTCCTTCTAAGTGTGGTGTTGTTCCAGCCTAAAGGAGGGGTGAATGGTCAAAGTGAATCCGTTCCTTTTACTCTTCTAATACAATCCTTCTCCATCTCTTTGGTACATTGTGTTGTTTTTGCCTCACCTCCAGCTTCTGGAATTCTACAATGGTGTCTTGTCAACAGATCATTTCTAGTTGGTCTTCTCGTGAGGATGACTGAAGTTGGAAAACCTATGTTGCCATCTTAATGATGTCACCTTCCATGGATGCAGGATTGGCAATGGTAATTCACTTCATTCTGATAATAGTGTTTTGTATCTTCTCTATTTTTATCTTTGTTACTGTTAGGTTTATCAATTTTATTTTATTGTTATTGATATTTTAAAGAACCATTTTGCTTCATTTGTTTATTGTTTTCCTGTTTTGAGTTTCATTGATTTCTGCTCTTAACTGTATGCTTTCCTTCCGTCCGCTTGCTTTAGGTTTATTTTCTCTTTTGTTTATAATTTCTTTATGTAGAAACTTAATTTATTAACAACACCATTTCAATATTCTAATGCATTTTAATTCTATAAAATTTCCTCCTAGCACTGCCATAGATGCATTCCAAAAAATTTTAAATGTTTTCTTTACATTTTCAATCAATTCTATTAATTTTAAAAAGTTTCCTTCGAGACATCTTTGATTCATGCTTATTTGGAAATGTGTCATTTAAAATCTGAGTGTTTAGATATTTTCTTCTGGGTATAACTTTCTAGTTTGGTTCCAGTGTCATCAGAAAACACACATTGTATGTATAATTTAATTTACTTAACTTGCTAATGTTTGTTTTTAAGGTCCAGTACATGATGTATCTTTATGAATATGGTTGTTTAAAAAAAAAAGTGTATTCTGCTGTTCTTGATAAAGTGTTTTACATATGGCAGCTAGATTCTTTTGATTGATTGTTTTTCTTTTTTAAATTATTTTTTCAATTACAGTTTGCATTCAATATTATTTTATATTAGTTTCAGGTGCACAGCATAGTGGTTGATTCATTGCTTTATTCAAAATTTTTATATCATTGTTAATCCCTACTTTTGCTTTTTCTATATTTATTCCTTTCTGATGTTGCAGAATTATTTCTTTCATCGTGTACTTTATGTTTGATCAACTCTATTTGAGCCATCCCTTAAGGTTGGCTCTGCTAGTAACAAATTCTCTTAGTTTTTCTTTGTCTGAGAATGTCTTTATGTTCCTGTCCTTACTGAAGGATAGTTTAAGTAGGTATAGAGTTTGAGGTTGATAGTCCTTTTCTTTTAGAAATTGAAAAATGCCATGCTACTATTTTCTGACCTCCAGAACTTTAAGAAGAAACCCAGTCATTTAAAATGATGTTCCTCTATAAGTAACATGTTGTTTATCTTTGGATGATTTTAAGATTCTATCTTTAGTATTTAGAAGTTAAATATACTATGTGTTGGTAAAGTTATTATTATTATTTTTGGCTTTTCCTATTTTGAGTTTATTCAGCATTTGTATCTTTAGACATATCTTTTGCCAAATTTAGAAAGTGGTCAACAATTATTTCTTTGAATATTCTTCTAGTCTCACGTTCTTTTCTATGAATCCTATGATATAAATGTTGGTTCAGTTTCTTTTGTTGTATCAACTCCTGGGATTCTGTTCACTCGGTCCATTTTCTCTATTTGCATTGAATACAGTCTACATAATTAATTTTATTTATTATATACTTTGCCATCTCTACTTTTAAGCTCAGCCAGTGTGGTTTTCCTCATTCTCTTTTCCTGTTCTATACTTTCCATGTATTCCCTTTTTATAATTTTTATTGCTTTGCTAAAGTTTTCTATTTTTACTTGACTCAGTAACATATGTTACTGCTTATTGCAGCATTTTATAATGATTGTTTTCAAGTCCTTTTCAGATATTTTAAACATCTGATTCATCTTAGTGTTTGTTCCCATAAACTTTCACTTCCCATTAAAGTTGTGATTTTCCTGGTTCTTGTTATAATGGAACACTGGACAATATTCAAACAATGTTTGTTTGTTTGTTTATTAGGGTGACATTGGTTCACAAAACTATACAGGTTTCAAGTGTACAACTCAATAAAACGTCATCTACACAATGCATTGTGCATCCATCCCCCCAAGCAAAGTTTTGTTCTATCCGCATTTTCCCCTTTTTTGCTCACCTCCACTTAGCCCCCACACCCTTTTCCCTCTGGCTACTATTGCACTTTTGTCTGAATCTATGTGATAGACAGATAGATAGGTAGATGATAGATAGATAGGTAGATGATAGATAGATAGATAGATAGATAGATAGATAGATAGATAGATAGATAGATAGATAGATAGATAGAGATGTAGAGATAGAGACAGAGACAGAGCCAGATACAGATACACATACAGATACAGATACAGATATAGATATAGATGATATAGCTATAGCTATAGATGATATAGATATATGTGTTCTTTGGCTAGTCTCTTCACCTTCTTTTATCCAGTCCCACTCACCCTCCACCCTTCTGAGATCTGTCAGTTTGTTGCATGTATCCATGTCTCTGGATCTGTTTTGTTCATCAGTTTATTTGTTCATTAGATTCCATATATATAAATAAGATCATATGGTATAGGTCTTTTCTTGACTGGCTTATTTTGCTTAGCAAAATAATCTCCAGGTCCATCCATGCTGTCTCAAAAGGTAAGATTTCCTTTTTGTTTCAGCTGCATAGTATTCCATTGTCTAATTGTATCACAGCTTTTTTATCCACTCGTCTACTGATGGGCACTTGGGCTGTATCCAGATCTTGATTATTGTAAATAATGCTGCAATAAACATAGGGGTGCATATATTCTTTTGAATTGGTGTGTTGGGATTTTTAGGCAATTCCCAGAAGTGGGGGCTCTGGGTCAAAAAGCAGTTCTATTTATTTATATATATTTTGGGGGAACTCCATACTCTTTTACACAGTGGCTGCACAAGTCTACATTCCCACTAGAAGTGTACTAGGGTTCTCTTTTTTCTACATCCTTGCCAGCACCTGTTGTTTGTTGATTTATTGATGATAGCCATTCTAGCATTCATATCATTGTGGTTTTTCCCTCTAATGATTTGTGACATTGAACATTTTTCCTTATGTATATAGAAAATCTGTATGTCTTCTTTGGAGAAGTGTCTATTCAGGTCTTTTGCCCATTTAGTAATTGGATTGTTTATCTTCCTGGTATTGAGTTATATAAGTTATTCGTATATTTTGGAAATTAACCCCTTGTCAGATGTAGCATTGGCAAATATGTTCTCCCATACAGTGGGTTCCCTTTTTATTTTGTTGATGTTTTTTCTTTGCTTTTTAGCAAATGCTTTTTAGTTTAATGGATTTCCATTTGTATATATTTTTCCTTTCTCTTGACTGAGGAGATATATCAGGAAAAATATTGCTATGAGAGATGTCTGATATTTTACTGCTTATGTATTCATCTAGGATTTTTATGGTTTCACAACTTACTTTTAAGTCTTTTATCTATTTTGAGTTCATTCTTGTGTATGGTATAGGTTAGTGTTCTAGTTTAATTTTTTGCATGTCCAAGTCCAGTTCTCCCAGTATCACTTATTGAAGAAATTGTCTTTACTCCATTGTAAGGTCTTGGTTCTCTGTCAAACATTTATTGACCACAAAGGTGTAAGTTGATTTCTAGGCTCTCTGTTCTGTTCCATTAATCTATAGGCTTGCTCTTATGCTAGTACCAGGCTGTTTTAATTACAAAGACCTTGTAGTACAGATTGATATCAGATATTGTGATACCTCAAACTTTGTTCTTCTTTCTCAAAGTTGCTGAGGCTTTTTAATGTCTTTTTTGATTTCATATTAATTTTTGAAATATTTGTTCTAGATCTGTGAAATATGCCATTGGTATTATAATAGAAATTTGATGGAATCTATAGATTGCTTTGGGTAGTATGGACATTTTGATGATGTTTATTCTTCTAATCCATTAACACGGAATATGCTTCCACTTATTTGTATCTTCCTCAATTACTTTCTTCAATGTCCTATATAGAGTTCTGTGTACAGGTTTTCTTTTTACCTACTTGGTTAAATTTATTCCTAGATACCATATTTTTTTGTTGCAATAGCAAATGGGATTTTTCTTAGTTTCTCATTCTGATACTTCATTATTGGTGTATAGAAATGTCACCAATTTCTGAATACTAATTTTGTATCCTGCTATTTTGCTGAGTTCATTAATTAGATCTAGTAGCTGTTTGGTGGAATATTTCAGGTTTTCTATGTACACACTCATGTCATCAGCAAATAATGACAGTTTCACTTCTTCCTTTCCAATTTGGATGCTTTTTATTTTTTTTCTTGTCTCATTGTTGTGGCTAGGATTTCCAGAACTATGTTGAATAATAGTAGTGAAAGCAGACACCCCTGTCTTGTTTTTAATCTTAAGAGAAATGATTTTAGTTTTTGTACATTGAGTATGATGCTGGCTGTGGGTTTGTCATATATGGCCTTTATTATGTTGAGGAATGTTCCCTCTCCTCCCACTTTACTGAGAGTTTTGTTTTGTTTTTGTCATAAATTTGTGCTGGATTTTATAAAATATTTTATCTGCATCTATTAATATGATCATGTAGTTTTTATATTCTATTTTGTCTATATGGTGCATCACATTCATTGATCTGAGTATATTGTATAAACCTTGTATCCCTGGAATAAATCCCACTTGATCATGGTGTATGATCATTTTAATGTATTGCTGGATCTAGTTTGCTAATATTTTGTTGAGGATTTTAGCATCTATAGTCATGAGAGATATTGCCTATAATTTTCTTTCTTTGTAGTGCATTTATCTGGTTTTTGAATTAGGATAATGCTGGCCTCATAAAAAGAGCTTGGGAGTTTGCTCTTCTCTTTAATTTTTTGGTATTATTTGAGAAGTATAGGTGTTACATCTTCTTTAAATGTTTGGTAAAATTTGGCTGTGAAGCCATCATTCCAGGACTTTTGTTTGCTGGGAGTTTTTGATTACTGCTTCATTTCATTAGTTGTAATCATTCTATTCAGGTTTTCTGATTCTTCCTGTTTCAGTTTTGGAAGAGTTTATGTTTCTAGGAATTAATCCATTTCACCTACGTTGTCCAATTTGTTCACATACAGATGTTCATAGTATTTTTTACAATACTTTTTATCTCTGTGATGTCAGCTGTTAATTCTATTTTTTCATTTCTGATTTTATTTATTTGGGTTCTCTCTCTCTCTCTCTCTCTCTCTCTCTCTCTCTCTCTCTGTCTCTCTCTTCTCTCTTTTTGATAAGTCTGGTTAAAAGTTTGTCAATTTTAATAATCTTTTCAAAGAACCAGTTCTTGGTTTCATTGATATTGTATATTGTGTTTTTAGTCTCTATGCTATTTATTTCCACTCTAATATTTATTATCTTCCATGTTCTTAATCTAGGCTTTGTTTTTTGTTATTTTTCCAGTTCTTTTAGGTGCAGTTAGATTGTATATTTAAGACTTTTCTTGCTTTTTGAGGTAGTTCTGTAAGGCTATGAGCTTCCCTCTCAGGACTCCTTTCTCTGTGTCCCATAGATTTTTTATGATGGTGTGTTCATTTTCATTTGTTTTCAGGTAATTTTTTATTTCTTCCTCAATCTCATTGGTAACCCATTCATTATTTAGTAACATGCTATTTAGCTTTCATATGTTTGAATGTTTTTCAATTTTTTAAATTGTAGTTGATTTCTAGTTTCATACTATTGTGGTCAGAGAAGATATTTGATATGATTTCAATCTTCTTTAATTTGTTAAGATTTATTTTGTATCCTAACATATGGTCTATCTTTGAGATTTTTTTCATGTCCACTCTGGAAGAATCTATATTCTGCTGCTTTGGGATGAAATGCTCTATAAATATCAATTAAATTTATCTGACCTAGTGTGTCACGCGAGGTCACTGTTGCCTTGTTTGCTTTTTTCTTTTTTTCTTTTTTTGGTCTAGGGTGTTAAAATCTGCTTCTATGCTTGTTTAACTGTCGATCACTCCCTTAATGTCCACCAAAATTTTCTTTATATATTTAGGTGCCCGCTGTTGGATGCATATATGCTTACAAGGGTTATATCCTCTTGTTGGATTGATCTCTATAGTATTATTAGTAACCTTTTTCTCTTCTTATGGTCTTTGTTTTGAAGTCTGTTTAGTCAGATGTAAGTATTGCTACCCCAGCTTTTTGTGCATTTCCATTTGTATGGAATATTTTTTCCTTCCTTTCCCTTTCAGCCTGTGTGTATTTTTTATTCTGATGTGGGTCTCTTGCAGAAAGCATATATATGGGTCATGTTTTCTTATCCATTCATCTACCCTATTAAATGATTGGAGCATTTAATTCATTTATATTTAAGGTTATTATTGATAGATAATTTTTATTACAATTTTCCTTTATAGCTATGTTTTTCTCTGTCTATTTCTTTGTAAAGCAGTCCCTTTAACATTTCTTATAATACTGGTTTGGTGGTAACTCCTTTAGTCTTTTTTTTTTTTTTTTTTTTTTGGTCTGAGAAGCTCTTTATTTTGTCTTCAATTTTAAATTATAGCCTTGCTGGATAGAGTAGTCTTGGTTCCAGGTCCTTGCTCTTCATCACTTTGAATACTTCATGCCAATTGCTCCTGGCCTGAAGTGTTTCTTTGAGAAATCAGCTGACAGCCTTATGGGAACTCCCTGGCAGCTAACTAACTCTCTTGCTGTCTTTAAGATTCCCTCTTTGTCTTTAACCTCTGTCATTTTAATTATGATGTGTCTTGGTGTGTGTCTCTTTGGGTTCATCTTGATTGGGACTCTTTGTGTTTCCTGAATTTGCATGACTTTTTCCTTCACCAGGTTAGGAAAGTTTTCACCCATTATTTCTTCAAATAGGTTCTCGACCCCTTGCTCACTCTCTTTTCCTTCTGGTAATACTATGAGGCAAATATTGTTATGCTTGATGTTGCCACAGAGGTCCTTTAGACTTTCTTCATTTTTTAAAATTATCTTTTCTTTTTCATGCTCTGTTTGGGTGCTTACTGTTATCCTGTTCTCTAAATTGCCGATTTTATCCTCTGCTTCATCTAATCTGCTATTGATTTTTTTCTAGTGTATTCTTCATTTCAGATATTGTAGTCTTTATTTTTTTACTGATTCTTTTTCATGGTTTCTATGTCCTTTTTTATTATTTATTATCTTTTTGTTTAAGTTCTCACTGAGATCATCCATTTTTCTTCTAAGGTCCTTCAGCATTATTATAACCATTGTTTTAAACTCTACATCTGGTATTTTGGTTGCTTCCATTTAATTTAATTTTTTTACTGCGGATTTCTCTTGTTCTTTTATTTGGGGCATATTTCTTTATCACCCCATTTTGTCTCTGTGTATTAGGTAGATCTGATATGACTCCAAAATTTGTTATAATGGCTTTATGATGAAAGTATCTTATTAGGCTCAGTGGCACAAACTTCCAGATCACCTGAGCACACTGCTCCAGGAATGTTTTCTGTGAGTTATGTGCACCCTTCTTGTATAGTTAACTCTTGAATGCTGCTGGCCCTTTTGTCATTGGAGTTAACCCTTCAGTCTGGCTGACTGACTATATGGGTAAACTTTGATCACCATATGTGAGTTGCTGTGCAGGGTCTGCCCTTGAGGCAGAGTTGTTGCCAGCATAATCTGGTGCTTGCCAGAATTTATTTTTGGGTGTGCCACTTGTGTGGCTAGTTGCATCAAGCTCTGTGTCATCTGAAGCACAGCACTGGTTGTGTTGGCTCTGGATCCACTTGAGCAATATTCAGATACAGGTTGATTTCAGACATTGTGTTTTAACCAGCTTTGAGCTACCTCACTGAAGCTACCATGCTGTTCACTGTTTGAGGCTGCATCTACCAGGCTTGGGTGTGTGTGGGAGAGGCCAATCTGTGTATTAGGGTCAGCTTTCTCCAGCTTATAGCTGAGAGCATATCTGTAAAAGGACTGAGGCTCCCTGAGGTCCATCTCCACCTGAAAGATACTTCTCCCTGTGAGTTTGCCTTTTCTTCTTCCAGACCTTTCCAAAAAAAGACTGTAGAGTGGTCCTAGGCTGGCCATGAACCACAGCCTCTTCCACAGGTTTCAAGTTCAGTAGGGTGGGACAACTAAGCTCAGGAGGACAGGTCTTGTGGGTCCCCTACTTGGGGGCCACACAGTCAGGTAGTCAATGAGGGGAAAGTGACCCCTACTCTAGAGCCAAATCACTCAGTCTCTGCCAAAGTCTCCAACTCTAGTTCCCCCTAGGGGGGCTCACTGCAGGCTCAGCTTTGATACAGCCATCTGCAGTCCCCTCTGCAGGAGAAAGCTCAACAGGACAGAGCCACCAGGATTCAGGAGGATGGATCAAAAGAGTCTTCAATTGGGGTGAGGCTGGCCCAGCCTGAAGGAGGGGGCTAAGCACTTCACCCCAGTCCCAGTCAATAGCCTCTGAGGGACTAACACTTTGAATGTCCCAGCTCTGATCTGCTCTCTCTTCCCCTTGTGTAACTGAGCCCATCTTGGTGGATTATCTGAGACTTGGCAGGGCTGATACAAATAGTCTCCCATTGCGAGTGGCATCTTCAAACCTGTAAAAGGGGGTGAGCATTTCTTCCCCTTCCCAGTGTAGTGAGGGCTAAGCTTTCAGGGGAGAGAGGAGTGCCACACACTCCAGCACCCACCTCTCTGATTCTCAGACAAAAATTTCCCCAGGAGACATACTCCGAAAGTTTCAGCTCTGTGCAACACTCTGGTCCCCCTTTGTAGCTGAACTCAAATTGCTGAATCACAGGGCTGGCCAATCAACAGGTGGGGGGATGGGTACCAGCTGTGTGCTCAAGGTGGGGGAGACCAGCCATTTTTCCAAAGCCAAACAGTTTAGTCACTGTCTGAGTCTCTGCCAAAAGCCTCCCCCAGAAAAAGAGGGTTCCCAAAGTCACTGCTGGGTGCAGCCAGAACACCTTTCCACAGGACCAGAGTATTGCAGAGTGGTCTTGCCAGCAGTTGGGGACCCAGCAGTGCACTTCCCAGGTTGGTGTTGTAGCAACAGGCATGCTTGTCCCTGGGAAGGTTGCATCTGGGTCTCCCAGGCAATCTGAATCCCCACTAACTTTCATCACCATATGTTATGCGGGAACTTCTTACTATCTCTGTTCCTCTGGGTTGGGGATCCCTGCATGGGGCTGAGATCCCATGCTTCTAGGGAAAGGGAGTTTTGCAGCTGCAATATCCCTGGATTTGGTAGCTAGTCCGTTCTGCATTTCTGCCCTTTTTTTTTTTATCAGTCTCTATGTGGCTTCTTTTGTAAATCCTTGATTTTAATATTTCAGTTCAGCTAGCCTTTGGTTGAATATTCAGGTTAATTGCTCTATAATTTAGCTGTATATCCGGTTTGAGGCCAGGAGCAGGTAAGTGTAGCTTTCATCTACTCTGAAGCCATCTTGGAATCTCCCAAACAATCTATTTTAGGAGACAGTCACCTTGTTTAAGTTTAGCACACAGGTTCTGGCATAATTTTGACAATGTAATTGTCAGTGTCTTTGTTGTACTTTTTTGTTTTGCTTGGTTTTTCTGATGTCTCTGGGGTTCCTGTTGATCCTTGCCAGAGCCACTTATTACTTCTGGGTAGGAAAAATATACTCTAGCTTGCAGACATGAAGAATGTTTTCTGGGATGAGCAGCTTACTGTGTTGAAATCTCCCTTGGGATAGAGGAGTCTCTGGCTTGCAGACATAAAGAGCATCTTTTCTGGCCACTTGGTGTCAGGAGGGCTCCTCCTTAAATCCTCTTTCCATTGCCTCCAGGCCACCCTGGGGTTGTCACTAGGACTTATCTTTGATCTTTGGCTGCACTCTGCTTGGTTGGGTGTTGGAAAGATACCCAATTGCTCTGTTGCTTTTTCTCTAGAATGCATACCTCTTTCTATATTTTTGAGTCCTTCTATTGTTTCCCTTTTCATTATTTCTGGGGTATATATTATCTCCAGGGAGAGGTGAGTTTATGGAATCTCATCTGAATTGTAAGCCTAATTTATATTTAAAAAAACATCACTTTTCTGCATGGAGAATCCATGGTAGGGGTGTAGAGTGAATGTGAGGAAAGTAAGTAGGAGGCTACAACACTAGTCCAGGCAACAGATAGCTGTGTTTTAGACTGGGATAGCAATGAAGATAGAAGCAAATGAATCAAAGATATTTTTGAGATAAAACAAACAAGAATCACTGATGTGTTGACTTTGGGGATTTCTGGCTTGAGCAATTAAGTGGCTACAAGTGTTTCTTAATTGTCAAAAACTTTTCCTACATCCTTATTGGGAGCAAACCCTCCACAAAAAGAAACACATTTCTTTATGAAATGCATGGGCTTGAGTTTACATTCCCCAATCTGGACCAGTATTACATACTCAGAAAAATGTATCCCCATCTCATTTACCTCTCTTTTTCTCAGATTCATGACCAAGCTAACAATCTTCCAATTGAATGCAAATTATAACTATTATTGACTGGAGTCCCCAGAGTGCACTGGGTTTTCAAAAACCTCCATATAAATAATGAGTCTAAAGAATTCTGGTGTTAAGTACATTGATTATGCAATGGCTTAAAAAGTTGAACAGTTGATTTTAAAACTAGCAATCCAAACCTTCCCCCACCTCCACTTCCTGTTATGTTCCTGATTTCCAGTAAAGCTCTCTAGGAAGCCACTGACCACGGTAAATCAAGATCAATGATAGGCTCTGGCCTGTGTTTTTCTCTTAAAACTTCAACATTATATGGCAAACACCAGCCTTGTGGGTTTCTGTATTTGATGTGCAAGGGGTTGACTCAGAAGACAAAAAAATTAGAGTCAATGTGGACACAAAGGATGTAGATTAGAAGAGATTTTGTGTATGCAACAGGTATTTGGAGTCAGATAGATAAAAGCTTGAATTCCTGCTCAACTTCTAGCTGAATGTCCTTAAGTAAAATTACTTACTCTCTCCGATCCTTTGTTTACTCAAATGTAAAACATAATAGCACCCCTATAAAACTCAGGTAAGTCAAATGCAATCAAGTATTAGATGCTTTGTAAAGTGTAAAGCGCTGTATATTTCAGGTATCATCTTCACTGTCCCTGATGCCTCTTCTGTTCTCCACTTGCCATGTATAATATTAATATGGATACTGTAGTGAGGGTGGGCCATCTTAAACTACCCTTACTCTCTTGTCTGTAGTCTCTTACCAAATTTTTGATAGGCTTGATCTTGCAGGTGACAAAGGAATGTTGTTTCAAGGTGCCAGAGGGAAGGACTTTGTATTTTGTAAAGGCCCCCAAAATTGCAACTAGACCTCTTATATCCCTAACTACCAAAAGAACCCATGAAATCTGTATCCTTCCTTTCCTTGCCAAGTGGACAGGTTTGAGCCTCGTCTCAGCCCTCTATTTTCTTCTGGCAACATTTCTTGGCATTCAGAAGACTTTGGCACCTATGGGCCAAAAGATGGTAGCCGCCATTCTGACTTTGAGGCTTCCTCTGGGACAGCATTTTCATTTCCAAAACACAAGCTTGAAGGCTCCACAAAAGATAGGCAGACCCATTCTATACCCACTTCTCCCCTCACCACAGAGTGCCCCTTCTTTCAATCACAGTCACAACTTTCCAGAGGCAAGAAGAAACATTAAAATCATCAAGTTCACTCTGATAGTGTTCTAACAAGCACTTTAATGTACAGGAATTTCTATCTAAAATATGGAGAAGACACTTAACATTCCCTCTGGTGTGATTGTGCTGGGAAATTGGAGGATTGGCTTTCTGAGGAGCTTCAGGGTTCAGAAGTTAAAGGTGCTCATGGAAACCACCATCCACCCACTTTTTCAAAATAGTTTCCTTCCAAGGAGAATCAAAATACAGTTTGGATCTTCATATCTTGCCCTATTCATTCCCCCATCATGCCCATGTTCTTAGTTCTTAGTTTCGATGCATATATCTTTACAGCTCACTTAGCCTTGGTTCAGAGTCAGTTAGCCTAGGTCCTGGAAAGAAGTAGAAACCTATTCAATGTGTTTTACTCTTGATATGCACTTTGTGAGAAGAATCCATTTTTAGGAATTTCCAGGTCTTCCAAGTGTCAGTGAGTGATAGAATCTAGCCATTGAAATTTGTGATATATAATACTAGGGGATTCACCTGGTCTCACATTCCCAAATTGAGCAAAGAAACTTAAAGAAAAAGAGAAAATATAGCATTCCTATGTAAATAAATAAGTGAAAAAAAAAAAAAACAGACAAGTTTGATTCCCTCCTATACATATCTACCACCCATGCCCCTTTACAGTGGGATCAGCTGCTAAGTCCATGGCCTGCTAATAGAGCATTCCAGATGTACAGTGCCAAGATCCAGCTGTTAGTTCTTGAGGGACAGAAGCTTAAAGTTGTCATCCAGGATCGACCTCCTGTTGCGCCGTAGTTTTTTTTGACGATGTTGGTACCAGACCACACCAGTAAGAGCTAGAGCAATGAGCAGGAGAATGACACCGGTGGCAATTAAGACAGAAGCTAGAATCTCGACATCCTTTACAGGGATCTCCATGCCCAGCATCCTCACATTGCCTTCTACAAAGTCTCTGGAGATTGCTGCTGAAATGGAACAAGAGGAAAAATGGACACCTTGGGCTGGAGCTTACTTTAAAGGGGCACTTGTAATCTACTCCTAGAAAAGAAAAGAAAAATTCTATCCAAATACAACAGAGAAACTGTCCCTATCCCTAAAAATACCAGCTGATGAAAACAGACTCAGAGGTTACAGTGACTTGGAATAACAAAATGTCACAGCTAAGAAAGCCCTTAGGAATCATTGAGACCACAATCCCCCTATGGAAAGAGCTAAGACTCAGAGTGGGAAGAGCCCTGATATATTTCTTCAAATATACCAAGGCTTATGATGTAAATAGAAATAATTGGATTTGGTTTGCATGGTTCCAGAAGGTAGACTTAAAAACAATAAGTAGAAACTCCAGGGAAGAAGTTTGACTCACTTTATCAACGCTCACTTTGACCATTGGAGCATGACAACGGCTGTCTGGTCTCTCTCACCTCTTTGAGTCATGATAACATTTATGTCACATTGATCTTCTTAGGTGAAATATTTAATTGTCTCAGTTCCTGGCATGCAAACTTTTAATGATCTCCACTAAACCTATGGAGTAAAGCTAAGACTCAAGTCAGGCATTCCAGCTTTCACAATCAGGCACTAACCTACTTTTCTAGGTTTATCTACTACTCTTCAGCTACAACAACTAATTCTTTGTTCCCCAGAATAAATGATCCTCTTTCAGACCTCCAAGACTTTCTCATCCTGCTTCTTTTGCTTAAAAACCTTTCTTCCTCCCCAACTTTCTATCCCAAGTTTAAATGTTACAGGTCACTGTAAAGCTTTCATCAATTTAGCTGGACATTTAAAGTTCTTTTCTTCTGTGTTCTCAAAGTATCTGTACTGTTTATACTCCCACAATTTACTTGCTTGGGCCAAGTTACCTAATCCTCCCTCATTTCTGCACTTCAGTCACCTTCTTTTTTATAAGGGGGATAATAACTATACTTAATTCAGAGGTTTATTCTAAGGTTTAAATGAGTTAGTATTTAAGTGAGTTAATATTTAGTATAGCACCTGGAAGATAGGAAATGCACAATAACTAACAGCTGTTACTACTGTTTGCCTTTTTTTTTTTTTTACAACATATATCATCTAATACTGCAACTTGGTTTCTCTGTCTCATTCCATTTTTAGACATAAATCTCTTGAAAAGTAGTATCTATGTCTTATTTATTTTGGTGTCCCTGACACTCAGAACCTGTTCAATGAATGTTTAAATTGGATGAAAGAATATTCTTACAGAAGTGAAACAAGATGAAATACATACGTATACATACATATGTATGTATGGTGCTCCACTCTCTTAGCCTCACCTTACCTCTTCACAACCCCTCCAGGATATATCATAGTTCTCTGGTCATCCGTTTATAACATACATAGGCAGATCATTAGAAATTTTCAAAGCACAGCTAAAAACCTCCAGACTAAACTGATAATTTCTAATGTTCTGTCTAGCTCTCATAATTTTTGAATCTTTCTGAATCTTAGTTCAGATACAAATGGGGTGGAGAATAAAAGCACTATCTGGGCACTGGCCGGTTTGGCTCAGCAGTTAGAGCGTCAGCCCATGGTCAGGGGCACGTACCTCAGTTGCAGTTAGGTCCCTGACCCTGGTCAGGGTTGTGTGGGAGGCTACCGACCAACGTGTCTCTCTCACATCGATGTTTCTCTCTCCTCTCTCTCTCTCTCTCTCTCTCTCTCTCTCTCTCTCTCTCTCTCTCTCTCTCTCTCCCCCTCCCACTCTATCTGAAGATAAATGGAAAAAAAATATTCTCAGGTGAGGATTTTTTTTTAAAAAAAAAAAACAACTTTATTTGGACCTAGGCTAGGTAGAAAAAGAATCTGGATTTTCTTAAAAGAAAGAAATAACTGGTTCTAAAGAATCAACTGTAAAAATACCTTGTGCAGACTCAATGGTATTTGTTCTAGTTTTTTATACTGTCCCTATGAGGAATTAATGAGTGTGGTACAGCTTCTTCATGCCCAACTCAGCAAGACTTTGAATTTCCTTACCACTTCTACATTCATTATGTGGTAGGCTAAGATATCAGCCTTCAACTCAGGAGGTTGGGGGTGGGGCCAGAGAGAATAAACCTACTGAGGGAAGCTGAACCTGGGATCCCTAGTTTCTGAAGTTTTGCCGAAATCTCAGAATTCTTTTTGCTAGTATTTTCATTCATCTTTCAGTCATGTGACTCCCATATATTAGAGATACACACCTTCCCACAAATGCACACTGTATATAACTACCCAGTCTGCACATCACTCTTCCTACCTTTTCCAATCTCATTGGTGATGGTGGTGATAATGCTTAAGTGTTCTAGAGAGAAAAAAAAAACAAGAGGTTAGTCATGTTATTCTTCCTATCAATTTACAGGCTCATTGTGGGAGGTTGGCATTGGTTAGAGAAATCTCTGTGGTATAATAACCAAAAATGAAGGTACCTGGAATTAACTAACTTACGGTCAAAGTCAATATTGGTATGTACATTTGATTTCGAGTAGTAACACAAAATTTGAACAAGTGCATAAACTTAGGAGTCCAAAAGGTAAGCCCTCCCTCTGCATTTACATATTTATTGGCACTTGCTCCATAATTATTATTGTTCTTTTTGCCACCCTTTCCACCTTCTCTTAGGAAGCTCCTACATATTCAGCCTACATCCCTACATATTCAACCTCTTCTCAGAATACTTACTTCTTCCTCTCATTGCTTTAATGAGGCTGAGTTCTCAGCCTCATTGCTTCCTTTACATCTTCTCAATAGTGCTTTGAGATTATTGTTTCTCTCCTTTTTGTAAAGACCTATCTCTTTTGAGGCTCATATTATTTGGCTAGAAAAACCATACCACTTCTTGTCACTGTTACCTAGCAGTTCTTTTCATTCATGGAAGTCTTTAGTACCTGGCTCACTCTTCCTCTTCCTCAGTTCTCACCATGGGTGTTGACGCACCATCCAACCCTCAAGCCTCATCATTTCTGGGCCTCTTAACTCCAACAACTTTTTCACATCTGCTCCAATTCTATCAACTACTCCAGTGGTCACACTGGATTTTTTATGCAATACTGCTCCATCTCAAAAATCTAAAATCTAACAACAGCCTTCTATCCTTTTTGCGCTCTAACATTATTTATTCCATTTCACTTGTTATTTCCTTCTCATGAAGACTTCAAGTCCTGGGTCTTTCCACTTTTTTCCTAACCTGCCAGCTTTATCCTGTCTTTTCTTCTGTTCTTAGTCAGGCTAGAATCCATATTCTGTCACCTCAACTACAAACTTACAAGGAGTGTTATAATAATCTTTAAAAAAGTAATTATAATTTCCTTTTATTTTGTCTGATGTGCTAAATGCTGGTGGAGAAAAATCACACAAGTACATTATAAAGATCAGTATTCTTTGTGTCCAACTTTAACTAAGCCCTCAATGCTGCCTGGCAATAATAATTAATTTCCCGTTGCTCAGAGTAAACTTTTATTTCCCATTTCCCAGAGTGGTTATTTCTAACATTTGGCCACTGTCCTCAAGTACCTTACCAGACCACCTTATCCTTCAATCTCAGCATTTTGATAACACATGAATTTATCACTTGACTTAGGTTCTAAGGACTGACAGAACACAGCAAAGAATTGTGTGCTTATCTGGGTGCTGGGAAATAGTACTAGAGTAGTATTTGGAAGCCACATTCTAGCAGTATGGGTTACTAGAGAACAAAGCTTTTCAAACATATAGGAAATCATAGTGTACAATTATTTGTCCACCCCAGTAGGGGTGGGGGACAGTAAATAGCAGAGTTGTAATCCCTACTCTGGTTTTCTAAGTCTGTTTGAAAGCCTGAAGTCTTTCTTCCACTTTATATTCCTGCTGACAGAGTGCCAATGGCTGGCAATCCCAGAATATCTACCTTAATACCACCATTTTCCAAAACCATATGACACTTATAAAAAGAGAAAGCACAGAACAAAAATTTTTCTGGATTCCTGTGGGCCCTAGGAAATTTTATATGGCCTTTTGGAAGGGACATAATGCTAAGGATTGAACTCGGGTCAAAAAGCTTAAGAAACGAGAGACTTAACCCTTTAATGTCCCAAAGGCATAAAATCCAACACAGCCTAACCTTCCACATTCTTGGCAACTAACAAAGATTTATTGGTAAAGAAACTACCCCAGCTATTCTCTCTCCATATTAAAAAATGATAAGAAAAATAACAAACTTGTTTTTGCTCTTGGTGGCAACTCTGTCTGGGACAAGCTGTAATCAAAGGCCATTATTTCTTTCTAGCCTTGGACAGAGTTGTTCCAGGACAGAAAGAACTGCCTTTCACAATCCCCACAAAGAGAATCAATTAAGGGGTGATTATTAGAATTATGTTTCTTATTTTATAAACTGGACTCATTAGAAAAATTCCTTGAAATAAATTTATATACAAAAATAAATATAATTCAGAGTAAGAAAATCTACACTAAGCATCAGTGCCTAGAACCCAAGCAGTTTCATGCTGTTTCAATTGATGAGTTCAACGGGTGTCAAAAAAATTAGGAGGCAGGAGCAAGGGGCAATGGAGAATAAGAAATATTGGATGGGAGAACACCTGGGGGACATGCTCTGTCTTAAGTTGTGGTTCTTCTGGGGTCAGAAGGACAGGTGAGACTTTTTAGGATTATCTGGTTTCAGTAGGCTAGACACGTGCCAGAAGATGGCAAAGCTTGGGTAATTAGTCCTTACCTCTTTGGGACAAGACAGTGAAGAGAGTCTCCATGCCAGCATGGACATGGTCAGTAACATGGCAGTGAATCAGCCATGTCCCAGGGTTGCTGACCACCATCTCTACAACCTCAAAGGTCCCTGGGAACAGATCCACCACATCTGCCCGGTAGCTCTCTCCATTCTGCAAGAGAGATTGGGGGTGAAGAGGGAGTGAATGGTATAGAGATCACCTCACAGTTAATAAAACCAAAAGGCTTGGAAGTTCATTTCAGGTACATGGGACTCCAATTCATAGACCAGAGAGCAGTTTAAAAAGTCCACCTTATTTATCTTCCCAATGAACCCACCCAAACGAACTAAATCAATAGAGGGAATTCTCTCTCCTCCTACTTATTCTTAAAGTATCCCAAAACAAAAGGCAATACAGCTACATCTAAGAGGCTAAAAACTAGTTAGTCTCCATATTTTTTAGTAGGCTGAATGAAATCTGGGGAATTTGGCTTAAGCCTTGGCCTTTGGGAAGGAGCCACATAATTTCTTTAGCAATGAAATTCAAAATAGTTTATCCTTCATATCATCACCTTTCTCAGCACTTCTAGATCTTTACGCCTATATCAATACCTCCAACTCTATCCCTTTTCCTAAGACTAAATCTTCTTCAAAACCTACATGTTTTCTTATGTAGTGTCTTAATTGAAATTCTTCTTATAATATGAAGTACTTTCAGATTCTGAGACAACACTCTGAAATTTCTAGATCTTTGAATAACTGCTCACTGAGTTTCAAGTCTTTGACTGAGACCCAATTACATTAATTCCTTCAATCTCTTTACTCCATAAATGAGCCACTTATTTCTTCTATATCAGAGTGGAAAGCTAAGGCCTGGAGAGAAGTGACACTGGGATACACAGTCAAACTAGAATTTCCAGCTCAATGTTCCATGTACAAGACATCTCCTCTTTAAAGTAATTATTATCTTTTTCTTTGTTATTCCCTTCTTCCTCAATGGCTGTTAAAGCACTCCACTAATCACTCTTGAGGGACTCAGCATTCTTTCTAGCTCACCCGATAGAAGAAGCTCTCTGCATGGAAGTGGACAGTGTGCAGGTCAATATCTTGGCCCATGGCTAGCATGTACCAGGCCACTCGTTCTCCTTTGTACATGGTAAGACCCTTGAGGTTGGCATAGAGCTTTCCATTAATGGCTGTAAAAGAATACAAAGTCATATATTTCTCATTTTGACTTGCCACTGCCCTAGTGCTAGTCCCTATTATCTCTGATGATAACCATAGCCTCCCAACTGCTCTGATCTCTATTCCATCTGTTCCCCTCCAGTCTATCTTCCACACTGGTATTATAAAAATGGTCTTCTAAATAACTAATATGACCATTTCATTCTGTTGCTTACAGTACTTTAATACCCTCCTCCAGCCCAAAAGATCAAGTCCATGGCTCCTTAACTCAACCAACATGGTCCTTCAAAATATAGCCTCAAAACATTTTCCCAGACTCATCTCCCATTATTCAACACATTTATTTCAATTAGGGTAATTTATTCACCATCCATCATATGTCCCAATATGCATATTCTTTGTGTCCTTTCTCATGTTTTTTATCTTACCTCCCAAAAACCCTGCCTCCTATTTGTCTGTTCAAAGCCTAATCAAACCTTCACCTCCTCTAAGAACACTTCTTTGATTAGCTCCTCTCAGTACCTCTCATTCTCTGCACCCCTTTCATCTTTGAATGTCTACATTAGTATCTGTTCTGCTTTATGGAACTCACCAGAAATTGCCTCTATATTTACTTATCTTTTAATTTGTAGAAGCTCATGTCTCCAACTAGACTCTAGGTTTCTAGTAAGTAGGAAATGATAGTAATATAGTACTATTGTTCCCTTATATTCCTCAGAATGCCCAGCAGACACCTGAGCTTATAATAAATATTTTTAAAAGATTTCACATTTTTGGAATTAATAATGATATTAATGCATGAGCTTCATCATCTGCTTCTTCCTAGGCTACATTCTTTACACTACAGACAATAAACGACTCATTGCCATGTTAATGAACACTGCAAGGACTATGCCTAAGATACATTCCTCCACTTCTCATGTTCTCAGAGAGGGAAGGTAATTTTCACTCTACACCTCAAGAGGGAAAATAATGAAAGAAACATTTATAACCATCTCTGTTTTAACCCCCAACCAAACTGAATTTGAGGGGAAAGAAAAAAACTAAACATGCTCAACTCAGCCTTTTCTGAATCTACTCTCTCTTGAATCTGTCTGACCATAGAAAGGGGTGCAAACAGATTTACTATTCCATTGTGGAAAAGATTCTGCCCCTGAAAAGGAAGATGGCTAGTGTTGGTCACCTATGTCAATGATAGGACAGAAAACTTATCTACTACAGGAGGAGTATTAGCAAGCCCATTTAATTGAAGAACTAAATTCAGTTTTCCCATTAGCTTTCTCAGTAAGCTCACATTTGATCTCAAACACCTCTTTCTCTTTCTCAACTGGTTCATGACTCTGAAAGGGTAGGGAATAATATTATCTATTTGCCTTCAGACCCCAACATTATTTAACTTTATCTCCAATGTCAGCACTCAAAAAGTGTTCATCCAATACCTGATAGACAGATAGGTAGATCGATTGATACCTGAAGGCTTTGGATAAATGAACATATAAACAAGCAGATGGAAATGGGCATTAGCCCAACCCCTGCACTAGTAAGATCTAACTGTGCTTACTTCCTTTTTGTCCTGGGCAATTTATTTATTTGATTTGACAGGAGATAAAGTTTACTTTGTAGTTTGTGAAACATCTGTTCCAATGTGAATTGTTCATATATCCATCAAGGAGAAATAACTAGAATCTGCGTAACAATGACATACTACTTTTGAATTTCATTAGAGTCACTACCAAAGCTACACCTTATGCTCAGGTCAAAGGAATATTACATTGGAAGGGATAGTGAGAAATCATTGCATCTATTTCATTGCACCTAAGTTCTCCCTCTTGTTTGGGATTTTTCTCTTGTTTTTGAAGAAATACATATATTTCTAGAACAATGGAAGGCTTGAATGCACAATGTCCCTCCAAAATTCACTTAGGCATCAAAAACTTTTCCTTGCATGTAATATAAACCAAGTATGTTACGCTCTGAGGCTCTCCCCACCAATTCTTCTATCTGTAAATTGAAGTTTTTTTTAAAAAAATAGACTAAAAGGCAAGCTGTCCATCTGTCTATATTGTAAAAGCAGATATCAGATCCAGAGTGGTAAATAAATAAGATGATATTGAGAGACTAAATTCAAGATTTTGAAGCAGAGGAACCCTCAGCAGCCAGCTCACAAAATATATTGTCATAAATGTCTCTCTTGACTTCTGCAATATGTTCAAATGTGCTGGTGTCACCACAGAAACTTTACAGTGTCAGTTTCCTGCTTTCTGAGCACCTGATCTAATATAGACCACACATCAGCTTTGTGTACGTAATTGTAAAATAGTAGGAGACATTTCTTCCAATTTGTCCCTATTCAACCTTCCTACCTTCCTATCTTTTCAAGAATTATGCTTCCTTAGATAGTAATGTATCTATCAGATACCCCTATATAATCAGTGGGGACTTCTATGGAAGAAGTGTAAGTTATTTTCTACAGACCATGCATTTTATTACTCTCCAAGAAAGTGTCATCCTGTAGGTTAACACGGTCTGGCTCCTGGGGCCCATGGGTTGCCACATTCTCATCCAGATACCAAGACTGGTTCTCATCAAAAATCAAGAATAACAAGGCAAATTCCCGGTCCATGTCATTCCGTCCTCCATGGGGTTCCAGAATTCCCTTTCTGCAGATGACCAAGGGCCCCACCAAGCCACTATACATGTCCTGAAAATGACAGGGAGAGAGAGTGAAAGATATGAGGTTGTTCCTGAGTGGAAGTGCTGTACAGGAAGGCAGGCTGACATTCAAGCCCCCTCTACCCTCAGAACTTCATCATAATGTCTTACATTTATAATCATCTTCACTATGTTATCTGAATGTATCCTCATAACTATCTTGGGACACAGGTAAGATGTGCTATATAATCTTTGTTTTAACTAGGCTAGATTATTCATTTATCTTCAAACCCACCAAGAACTTTCAAAACCCAATGTTTCTTCTCATGCTGTCTCTTCTTTCTGAAATGTCCTCCCCTCTGCCATATCCCTTATCATATGGCATATTGCCATTCACCTTTCAAGACTCAAAGTACATGCAACTACCATTCATTGTGAAGCCTTCTCCAGCTTCCCTCTCATCCATCCCCTCTTCCAAGCAGAAGTAATCACTGTCTTGTGGACCCACATATAACTATTACATGGTTTTAAAGATATATATATCATTATAGTTTATAATAATTTGTCTCCCCAGCTAGATAATACTTTTTGAATATAGAACTCTATCTTATTCTTTATCATTCAAAGCACCAAGTAAAATGTCAAAAATTCAGTAGTCTCTCAGTAAATGATTGCTGAGATCTGGCTGTGGATGGGTGGCTAGACACATAAACCCATTTTCCAGATGTGGACACAGAAGCAGAATGACTTATCTAAAGTCACTCTAAAGGTAAGATTAAACAAAAGTTGAGACTATAACCCAATCTCTTGACAAACAATCTCAGACTTTTTAAATGAAAGAGTATAAACTCCAAGAAGATGAATCAAGAAAGAAAATTCTCAGAGCAAACATGTGATGTTACCTATTTTCTTAATTCCTCCTCCTGTCTATTAAAATAGGCCAAGTATTTAAGGAATTTCCCCCCAAACCATGGGCTTTAGTATTTCAGGGATGGGCTTCTTACTATACCTATTTAATAGCTTCTTTTTGCCAGTCAGTTTACCCATTTGTGAGACTCACCTTCAGGAAACCAACATTGTATTTACCTTGATGGGATCTACTGCAGAATAATACATCCAGGAAACACAAGCAGAATCATTAGGTCCAGGGCCAGATCTTTCTGGGATGTTCCATTTATAAGTGAGAACCTCACCTAGGAAGGAAAATATGGACCTCTAGTTGGACTAGGTCAGAAATTTCTCACAATTCCCTAGTCTTCCTAAGAGGCTATGGTGGGTGAGTTACAAAACCTTTAAGATTATTCTCTGTCATTTTCATTCCAGCCTCCATTTTATTTCATGTGACTTTGCGCTTCTCCTTCATGGAACAACCTCAGCCTCAATTTAAAGTACACAATTCAGTGGTCTTTATATTCACAGAATTTTGTAACCATCACTACAATTAATGTTAAAAAATTCATTGTCACAAAAAATATCCCTATACCCCTTAGCCATCATTCTCTAATCCATCCACTCACCCATCCCCTAAGCAACTATTAATCTACTTTATGTTCCTATAGATTGTCCCATTCTGGGGGAATGTCATAGCCCCACACTCTGAAATCCCTATCACACCACCCTGTAGAGCTCATGCTCTAGGGAGGAATCAGCTGCCTGGACCTGGGGTGTTGAGGTCCGTGCAGACTCAGGGGGTGGTCCATGACTGAGTTGTGTGGCTCTGGAATGGGGGCCATTTCCCCTACCTTCCCATGAGCCTGACCAGTGCCTGCCCCCTCAGGGTAGGTCCACTAGCCCCACCATCCTGATTCCTGGAAGCATCGAACTGCTGAGCTAGAGCTTTCTGGGAGGTACAGGGAGAATCAAGGACAGACTGAGTTGTATGGCTCAAGGATGGGGGCTGTATTTCCCCCACACACCGACTAGAGCAGAGCCCTCCCTTCACATGGCCAGATCTTGGCTGGTTTGGGCCTAAAGAACTCTGCTAGCTTCACACTGACGACTCCCTAAAACCCAGCCCTACCACAAAGATATGTGGGCACCTGGCAGGTGGCAGATAGCCTTGGTGTACCCTGGAACTTTTGCTGAATGGCCTCAGGCCCAGAACTGGCACTGAGTTTGAACCTGTATTAATCTAGTGAGCACCACTTACCCCTACCTGGTGAATCACTGAGAACCTACCTCATGCAACTCAAATACTGACAGAGGCTCTTTCAGTGACTGAGCCTAACAGGCAGCCAATAGGCAGAGGCAGGCAAAGGCAGATCTCAGCGTGCCTTGGGCCTTTTGCTAACCTGTCCCCCTCCCCCCCAGTTCAGTGCTGGTGTTAGCCAATCTTGGTACAGAGCTTAATCCTTCCCATGCACACATAGGCCCAGAGGAGGCACTCACAAATTGTGGATCAATTTATAGCTCCAAACAAGTTGCCCAGGGATAATCACAGGCAGCTTTGAGATTGACTTGCACCAGATTCCCTCCCAAGAGGCCCCAGAACCAGCAGACTTAGTGGTGAGCATCAGACAACATCAAAGTAGGACACAATTAGCTTCACAAGCGGTGCACGCAAAGGGAGATATTGGCAGGCATCAGACACTGCTGAAGAAAATTTTGCTGTGTGTGGTCAGCACCTGCACAGCAGCATGTACACTGGGGTTGAGGTATTTACACTGGGGTTGGGGTATTTTTTTCCATTGATTTTTAGACAGAGTGGAAGAGAGGGAGGGAGAGGGCGAGAGAGACAGAGAGAGAGAGAGAGAGATCTTTGCCAAGGTCACCAGTGACCTCAATGGTACAAATCTTCGTTAGTTTCCTATTGCTGTGGTTACATATTACCATAAATTTTGTGGCTTAAAACAATGCAAATTTATATTCTTACAGTTCTGGAAGCCAAAAGTACAAAATTGGTCATACTAGGCTAATATTAAGGTGTTTGCAAGGCTATGTTCCTTTCAGGAGTCTCTGAGGAATATCCATTTCCTTGCCTTTTCTAGTTTCTAGAGGTTGTGCCCATTTCCTCCATATTCAAAGCCAGCAACAGCCAGTCATGTATTCGTACTACATTCTGACCTCCTCTTCTTCCTCTTTCTTCCACTTATAAGGACACTTGTGCTTACAGTGGATCCATTGAACACTCTAGGATATACTTTCCCTATCGACAATTAGCTGATTAGAGACCATAATTCCATCTGAAAGTTTAATTCCTCATTTCCATATAACCTAACATTCCCAGGTTTCAGGGATTAAGATGCAGATATAATTGAGAAGCAACTTTTTCCTATCACACAATCCAACGATCACGTTTTCTTTTCCCAAACTCCTAACAGTTTTCAGCCACATATGACACAGGTGACAACAACCTCATTTTCAAAACACTTGTTTTTCTCTTTTAAATCAAACTCTCCTGGATTCTTTCCAACTTCTAGTCACCTTCCCTGCTCAACATGTAAATGCTACAGTTCTCCAGAACTCAGTTATGGACCCTTGGTGCTCCACATACTTCCCTCAGTTAAGTTAATTTAGCCCCATGGCTGTAAATATAATCTATATTTGTTAACTTCCAAATATATATCGCCAGGCCAAACCTCTCTCACTTGCTTGCTTCAGATATATATGTGTATTTGACTCCTTACTCCAAGCAAATATCTTATAGATATCTCAAATTCAACTTTGTTCACAAATCTCTTGTTTTCCCCTGCAAGCCTGGTCTGCCACTAACCCCTTCCTATTCCCATTTCAGTGAATGCCATCATACATTATTTACTTGCTCTAAAAAAAAAAAAAATCTAGAAGTCACTGTGGATATACACTAATAAAAGAAAGAATAATGCAAAAAGATATAACCATTATAAATATATATGCACCCAATAGTATAGGTTCAAAATATATGAAGCAACACCTGACAGGACTTTAGGAAGTAAAAATTAAAACAAGAGTGATAGCTGGGTATTTTAATACACCCCTTTCTGAAACTGCTATATCAAGCAGAACCCAAATAAGGCAACATATCAAAGTTCTGAAAAGTGACATTTATAACCTTAAATTTGAGATCAATATGTACTTGATATCTGAACTATCACCATCAGAGTATTGCTCTAAATACTTGCAAAAATATATTATAATTTAAAATTGAAGGAGAAATAAAGAGCTTCCCAGACAAGAAAAAGCTGAAGGAATTTATTACCACCTAACCAGTATTACAAGAACTGTTAAAGGGACTTCTTTAAGAAGTAGAGAAAAGAAGAAGAAGGAGAAGGAGAAGGAGGAGAAGGAAAAGGAAGAACAAGAAGAAGAAGAAGAAGAAGAAGAAGAAGGAGAAGGAGGAGGAGGAGGAGGAGGAGGAGGAGGAGGAGGAGGAGGAGGAGGAGGAGGAGGAGGAGGAGGAGGAGGAGGAGGAGGAGGAGGAGGAGGAGAAGGAGAAGGAGAAGGAGAAGGAGAAGGAGAAGAAGAAGAAGAAGAAGAAGAAGAAGAAGAAGAAGAAGAAGAAGAAGAAGAAGAAGGAGAAGAAGAAGGAGAAAAACAAAACAAAACAAAACAAACAAGTAACATACGACCCTGAATAACCTCAGCAATCTTGAGAAAGAAAAACAAAGTTGGAGGAATCACACTACCTGATATCAAAATATACTACAAGGCCAGAGTAATCAAAACAGCATGGTACTGGCATAAAAACAGACATACAGATCAATGAAACAGAATGGAGAGCCAAGAAATAAACCCATGACTTTATAGTCAATTAATATTTGACAAAGGAGGCAAAATCATTCAGTGGGGTAAAGATAGTCTATTCAATAAAAGGTGGTGGGTAAATTGGATACATGCAAAAAAAGAAACTAGGCCGCATTCTTACAACACACACACACAAATAAACTCAAAATGGATTAAAGATTTAATGTAAGACTCAAAACCATAAAAATTTAAGAAAGAAACATAGGCAATAAAATCTCAGATATCTGTTGTAGCAATATTTTTTCTAACATATTGCCATGAATAAGGAAAACATAGAAAACAATAAACAAATGGGACTACATCAAACTAAAAAGCTTCTGTACAGCTAAAAAACAAACACCCTTCAAAAAAAGAAAAAAAAGAAAAGGGGACCCACTGTATGTGAGAACATATTTGTCAGTAATACATCTGCTGAGGGGTTAATTTCCAAAATATATAAAGAACTTATAAAACTCAATACTAAGAAGACAAACAACTCAATTAAAAAATAGGCAAAATCCTGGCTAGTTTGGTTCAGCAGTTAGAGTGTCATCCCTTGGATCAAAGGGTCTCGGGTTTGATTCCCAATCAAGGGCATGTACCTGGGTTGCAGTTTTGATCCATGGCCCTAGTCAGGGTCGTGTGGGAGGTAGTCAATCGATGTGTCTCTCTCACATCAATGTTTCTTTCTCTCCCCTCCCCTTCCACTCTATTTAAGAATTAATGAGAAAATATCCTCGAGTGAGGATTAACAAACAACAACAAAAAGTAGGCAAAGGATCTGAATAGACACTTCTCCAAAGAGGACATACAAATGGCCAATATACATATGAAAAGACGTTCAACATCACTAATCATCAGAGAAATGCACATTAAAACCACAAAAAAAATTACCTAACACATGTCATCATGGTTATCATCAATGAATCAACAAACAACAAGTGTTGGTCAGGATGTGGAGAAAAGGGAACCCTACTGCACTCTTGGTGGTAATGCAGATAGGTGCAGCCACTGTGGAAAGCATTATGGAGTTTCCTCAAAAATTAAAAATGGAACTGCTGAATGACCCAGCAATTCCACTTCTAGGAATATATCAAAAGAAACCTAAAACATTAATTTAAAAGAGTATATGCACCCCTATATTTATTGCAGTGTTATTTACAATAGCCAAGATTTAGAAGCAGCCCAACTGCCCATCAGTACATGAGTGGATAAAAATGGTATGGTACATTTATACAATGTAATACTTCTCAGCCATAAATAAGAAGGGAATCTTACCTGTGTGACAGTATGGATGGACCTGGAGAGTATTATGCTAAGTGAAATAAGCCAGCCAGAGAAAGACAAAATACTACCTGATCTCACTTATATGTGGAATCTAATGATCAAAATAAACTAATAAACAGTGTGGAGACAGTTTCATGGATACAGAGAACAGACTGACAACTGTCAGAAGGGAGGGGTTTGAGTGAGAAGGGTGAAGGGATTAAGCAAAGAAAAATAAGAAAGACTCATGGGCACAAACAAGAGTATGGTGATTGCTAGAGGGAAGCAGGGTGGGAGGTAGAAGAGAATAAAGAGGGGAAAATGGTGATGGAAGGAGACTTGACTTGGGGTGGTGAATGCACAATACAATATACAGATAATGTATTGTAGAATTGTATACCTGAAACCTACATAATTTTATTAACCAATGTCACCTCAATAAATTCAATAAAAATTTTTGCAAAAATGTGTACCCAAAATTCACTCTCCAAATCAAAGCCCCATTATAATTTACTTGTGTGTGGCAGTAAAAAAAGCTTAATTTTATTCTACTTCCATAAATATATAGATTGTACTATAAGCATAGCTCAGCTTTTCTGATAAGATCACATCTCAAGTTCTTATTGTTTAAATTTGTGGTGCATTTTCTCTACCCTATTTCCCACTCCTTTTCATAATTTAGCACTATCCAATAGGACATTCTATGATAATGAAAATGTTTTATATCTGCACTGTTCAATACAGTAGTCACTAGCCACATCTGACTACGCAGTACATGAAATGTAGTCAGTGTGTTGAGGAAATTTTTTTTATTTTATTTAATTTCAATTAATTTAAATTTAGATATACATATTACACATGTCTACCATATTGGATAGTAAATATCTAAATGTTTAGCTCTTTATGAACTCCTGTATTTGCTTCTGCCATGTGCCTGAAGGCACTACCAAACTCTTATTTAATTCAGATAAAATCTTTAACATATGTGTCTTACATTACAGAACTTGATTTATCTTACATTATAGCTCTTGATTGTTACAAGCTCATTGAGTTATGCAAACAAACATAATTCTACTAGTAAGTTTACTAAGTGTTAAATAGGTAATTCTATTACACAGAAGTCCTTGGAGGGTTGCTATAGTGGAAATTCATCATTTTACCCATTTTAAATAATGAAATATAGATTTTCATCATCATAAAATTCATTCTTTCACGTTTTTAAAAAATGAATTAAACCCAAGTAACAAATTGTATTTGTATATAAAACTATAGCTCCTTAAAACAAAATGTACAATTTATTTAAAAGCACATGAGGACATACGTGAAGATAAACTATGTAAAAAAAAAAATACCATAAAGAAATTCTTAATAAATTCCAAAAGATCAAAAACATACAGACCATAATATAATAAAACTAGAAAATAATTACAAAAGGATTGCTTTTAAAGTCTCAAAATAAATAATAAAGGGAGAACATCATTTTATAATTCTTAATGAAATAATGGATTCAAGGAGCAATTAACCAATGTATAAAGAATTTTAACAATACATAATCCCACCAAACAATATAACACCATTAAAAATGTGACACCCGCCAAAATGTGACGCCTAGATGTTATATGCCTCCAGAATTAATGCAAAGAAAGTATAAATAACTACATATGAAATATTTCTGATAAAAAATTAAGCCCCTAAACTCAACAGCAACTTATAGGAACATAGGAAACAAAATATAATTTAAAGGGACACAACAAATGGTGCTGTAATAACTGGATATCCATCTAGACACAGACTCCACACAAAAATTAATTCAAAATAGATAACATACCTAAATATAAAACACAAAACTGTAAAACTTCTGGAAGATAACATAGGGAAAAATTTGGATGAAGTTGAGGTTTGCAATGACATTTTAGATTCAATACCAAAGGTGTAACATATAAAAGAAATAGACAAGCTAAAATTTAAAACTACTACTCTTTGAAGACTATCAAGAAAATGAGAAGACAAGCCATAGACCAGGAGGCAATCTTTGCCAAAGACATATTTGATAAAGGATTGCTATCCTAAATATTTTAAAAAGCTCTTAAAAATCAATAATAAAGAAATGAACAATCTGATTTTTTTTAATGGGCAAGATACCTGAACCCGACATTTCACCTTGAAGATATATAGATGGCAACAAAATGTATGAATAGATGTTCAACATTCTATGTCCTTAGGGAAATGTAAATTAAAACCATGGATTTCCACTACCATGGAATTCAGTATTAGAATAGTGAAAGTCCTAAACACTGACAACACTAAATGCTGGTTAGGATGTGGAGCAATAGGGATTCTCATTCATTGTTGGTGAGAAGGCAAAATATTATAGCCACTTTGGAAGACAGTTTGGAAGTTTCTCACAAATTTAAACATACTCTTACATTGAATAAACAATTTTCCTCCTTGGTATTTACCACATGAGTTGAAAACTTATACCCTCATAAAAACCTGCACATGAATGTTTATAGCAGCATATTCATAATTGTTAAAACTTGGAAGTAATGAAGATGTCCTTCAGTAGTTGAACAAATACATAAATTGTTATACATTCAGAAAATGGAATGTTGTTTAGTTCTAAAGAGAAATAAAGTATCAACCTATAAAAAGACATGAAAGAACTTTAAAGAAGCCAATCTGGAACGTCTACATAGTAAATGATTTTAAATATATGAAATTCTAGAAAAGCAAAATATGGATATAGTAAAAAGATCAGTGGTTGCTGGAGATAATAAGGGAGGGATAGTTTGAGTTGGAACACAAGATTTTTAAGTCAGGGAAACTATTTTGTATGATAGTATAATGGTGGAAAAAGTCATTATACATTCATGAAAACACATAGTCTGCACAACGCCTAGAGAGTACCCTAATATAAATTATGGACTTCGGGTGATAATGACGTATCAATGTGGGTTTATCAATTGTAACAAATGTACTATTCTGGTGTGGGATATTGATAGTGTGGAAAGCTATGCATGTTTGGGGGCAAGGCATATATGGTAATTCCCTGTACTTTTCTACTCAGTTTTGCTGTGAATCTAAAACTGCTCTAAAATTAATGTCTGTCAAAAATTACAGATGGGGGAAATAATTGCAAATATATTTAATGAATGATGTTTCTATAATATATTTTTAAATTCTCCTTTAAAATAAAGTTAGCAAAACAACAACAACAAAAACAAAAAGGAATTTCACAGATGCTACCACGTTTCCATTTTGGATGAATTCAGAATGGCATAGTCAAAAATAGGGGAAAAATAGCCTTAAAAAAAGGAAAGAAAAGGAAAATGTGCTCAACTTCAATAGTAATCAGGGAAACGCAAATTACAGCAAAGTGAGGTACCAGTTTTCACCCATCAAATTGGCAAGTATTAAAACAATCAGTGACATTCAGTGCTGCCAAGGATCTGGAAAAAGAAAGACTCTCATCAAGAGTTTCTGGAAATGTAAACTACAGTCTTTTTGGAAGGCAGTTTGTCAGTTCCTGTGAAAAGTTAAACTGTATAATCCACAACCATCAATTCAATTTCTAGTATTTATCCTATAAAATACATGCTCACCAAGAGGCCTTTTTAAAGTTTTTCCCTAAAGCTTGTAATAAAAGAGAGAGAGAGAGAGAACAAGTTAAGCATCCATCAATGTGGAAATGCTTAAATACAATATGGTAAATCTATCCTACAGAGTACCACACAGTATTTATAAATAAATGTACATGCATGGAAATGGCAACATTGCCAAGACATATTTTTAAGATGGAAATAACAAGTTGTAGAAATACCTGTATGGTACAATTTCCATGTTATAAAAAACAAAAAGAATATGTTAGTATATGTATAGATGGATATAAACACATTAGAAATAACTGTAAGATATACTCCGAAATTAAATTATTAAGAGATATTAAATTCTTATGAAAAGCAAAAGAAGACATCATGAAGGTGCATTTAGGCAAGTCCAAAGTCTACAGCATAAATGACTTATTTCTTCAACAAATATATGCCACAAAAAAAAAGTGCAAGATGAGGAGTCATCAACATAAAGGTGGAGTAAGCATCTCCAAGTTCCTATCTCTCCAAAAACAAAAACAAAAAAACATTTAAAAACAAGCATAAAATATAAAAAACAACTATGTCAGAATGCTGGAATACAGTTAATGATTTATAATAACCTTGTGAATGCTAAATCAAGAAGGATTTAGGTTAAGAAAGCTGGGTGGAAATATTTTCTTACTTTGTCCCGACCCTCCCTGGTGTGGTAACAGTCTTGAAGAGTTCAGCCCACGTGCTCAGTATGGGAACCTAGTCCCTGGCTCTGGCAAATTTTTTTTTTTGCAAATTTTTACAAGTCTTTATTATTATTATTATTAGTAGTAGTAGTAGTAGTACGTGCTCCTAGCGGGAACTGAACCCGGGACTCTCTGGTCCCCAGGCTGACACTCCAACCACTGAGCCAAACTGGCCAGGGCTTTATAAGTCTTTATAGCAATATTTTGATGGCAATAGCAAGTACCTATCTACTAGCTTGAGATTCTCAATGTCACTTTTCAGACCTTTGATATATTGGCTTATTTTTGTTCTGTTTGATACAGCAGTTTCAGAGAAGGGTGTATTAAAATTTCTGACTAATTCTTTTTTTTTTATTTTTTTACTTCTTGAAATCCTGTCAGGTGTTGCTTCATATATTCTGCACCTGTGTTATTGGGTGCATATATGTTTATAATGGCTCTATCTTCTTGTCCTATTCTTCATTTTCCTAGTATATACCCACAGTTTTTATTCAAAAATCCTGTGTATGTCTGTGCTAACCTGTCTGTGGTTGCCTGAAGAACAGATACAAGGTGCTTGTCTGTTTACCTAACTCTGAACTCATCCAGGATGGAAAAGTGGTAGGCATTGTTTAAATATACTGTAAAGTTGGTGAATAACCCAGAGACACCTAGAACAAAAAAATATGGTTAAGACATACAACAGACCTTCAGTCTAAGAGAAAAAGCTTGGGAGACAGTTCTTTTGGCAATTATGGCAATCAAACTCACCTGTGTATGTGGGGGGATTTAGAGAGCCCAGGGCAAGATACATACTCAAAAAATACCCAAGAATACCCTGTGATCCCTAGTTTTAAAAAAGCCTGGCTAAATTTTGAAATATGACCCTCACACCGAGTAAATCTGAAAAGACTAGAAGAGTTGTTCTGATTTTTCTCTCTCTTTTAGTTCTGAAGCTGGGACTTCAAAACTAGTTTATAGTGCTCATACACAACAAAGAATACAGTCTCTATAAAAATATTTGAGCAAAGTCACTAAACATTTGGACTACTAAAGCCTTTAGCAATCAAAACAAATGCACACACACAAGAGTAAACCCTTCAAAAGGGGAAGTAATCTGATTTCCACAGTTAACCCATTATATTAAAACACCTAAATTTCAACAAAAATTCACAAGGTATGCAAATAAATAGGAATATATAGCCCATTCAATGGAACAAAATAAATTTTCAGAAACTACTCTAAAGAAGTTGAAACATAGAAAAAACTAGACATATACTTTATAGGAGTTGTTTAAATATGCCCAAGAAGCTGAAGAAAAACATGGACAAAAACTAAATAATTTTATTTAAAGTATGTATGAACAAAATTAGAATATTAAGAAATGGATAGAAAGTAAAAGGTATCAAACATAAATTCTGGAGTTGAAAAGTACAATAACAAATTAAAAATTCAATGAACTAAAAATGTTCAATGGTAGGTTTGAGTAGGCAGAAGACAAAATCACCAAACTTGATGATTGTAGAATTGAATATATCTAGGATGAGGAACAGAAGGAAAAAGAATAAAGTAAATAGAACATAAGGGGCCTTTAGGACAACAGCAAGCAGACTTACATATACATTTTGAGAGTCCAAAGTAAAAGAGAGAGACAGAGAAAGGGGCAGAAAGAACATCTGAAGAAATAATAGCTGAAAAATTCCCCAAATTGATGTAACATATGAATCTACACTTCAAAAAGCTCAATTAACTCCAAATATAATAAAATCAAAGTAATTCACACCAAGATACAATAAAACTATACCAAAATAAAGACAGAATATAAAAAGCTACAAGAGACAAAGACTTGTCACCTAGAAAAGATACTAAAGATTAATGGTTGATTTCTCATCCAGGACAATGGAAACCAGAAAGAATTGGGTTAACAATTAAAATGCTCAAAGGAAAAAAAAAACTGTCTGACAGCAATAGATAGATTTTCCAGAAAGAAAATCAGCAAGGAAGCAGGAGCTTTAAATGACACAGGTCATATGGATTTAATTGATATCTTCAGAGAAGTTCATCCCAAAGCAGCAGAATATACATTCTTTTCAAGTGCATGTGGAACATTTTCTAGGACAGAACACATTAGGACACAAAACAATTCCCAATAAATTTAAAAAGATTGAAATCATATCACACATCTTCTCTGACCATAACAGCATGAAACTAGAAATCAATCACATAAAACACACACACACACACACACACACACACACACACTCACAACTTTGAAAGCTAAATAACATGTTACTAAACAATGAATGAGTTTACAATAAGATCAAGGGGAAAAAATCAAAAGATCCTTTGAAACAAGTGAAAATGAAACTCAACAACCCAAAATCTATGGGACACAGAGAAAGCACTTCTAAGAGGAAAGTTCATAGTATTACAGGCCTACCTGAAGAAACAAGAAAAATCTCAAATAAACAATCTAACTTTGCACTTAAAGGAACCAGAAAAAGGACAATAAACAAAGCCCAAAGTGAGTAGAAGAAAGGAAATAATAAATATCAGAGTAGAAAGAAATGAAACAGAGTCTAAAAAAAATACAAAAGATAAATGAAACTAAGAGCTAGTTCTTTCAAAAGATAAATAAGTTTGATAAATCTTTAACCAGACTCATCAAGAAAAAAAGAGAAAGGACCCAAATAAATAAAATCAGAAATGAAAGAGGAGAAGTAACAACTGATACCACAGAAACACAAAAGATTGTAAGAAAATATTACAAACAACTATATGCCAACAAATTGCACAATCTGAACAGAATGGATAAATTCTTAGAAACACACAATTTTCAAAAACTGTATCAGGAAGAACCAGAAATTCTGAACAGATCAATTATAACTAATAAAATTTAAGCAGTAATAAAAATAAAAAATGAACTCCCAACAAACAAAAGTCCCGGACCAGATGGCCTCAAAGGTAAATTTTACCAAACATTCAAAGAACTAACGCCTGTCCTTCTCAAACTATTCCAAAAAAAATCAAAAGGTAAAAAGACTCCCAAGCTTATTTAACAAAGCCAGCATTATACTAACGCTAGAACCAGATAAAGACACCACAAAGAAAGAAAATTATAAGCCAATATCCCTGCTGAACATAGATGCTAAGATCCTCAAAAAAAAAAAAAAAAAAAAAAGTTAGCAAACTGGATCCAGCAATACATTAAAAAGGGCATACATCATGATTAAGTAGGATTTATTCTCGAGATGCAAGGTTGGTACAACATCCACAAATCAGTAAATGTGATAAAACACATAAAGAAAATAAAGGATAGAAAAATCACATGATCATATCAATAGATGCAGAAAAAGCATTTGATAAAATGCAGCATCCATTTATGATAAAAACTCTCAGAAAAGTGGGAATAGAGGGAACATTTTTCAACATAATAAATGCCATATATGAAAACCCACAGCCAACATTATACTCAATAGGCAAAAACTAACAGCATTTCAATAAATAGTATTGGGAAAATTAAACAGATACATGAAAAAAAGTGAAAATAGAACACTTTCTTTTACCATACACAAGACTAAGCCCAAATGGATTAAGGACTTAAATGTAAGACTCAAAACCATAAAAAATCTTTGAAGAAAACATAGACATTATAATCTCGGACATTTCTCGTAGCAGTATTTTTTCTGATATATCTCCTAGAGCAAGGAAAATAAAAGAAATAAATAAACAAATGGGGCTACATTCAACTAAAAAGTTTTGCACAGCAAAGGAAACCATCAACAAAATGAAAAAACAAAAACCCCACTGAATGGGAGAACATATTTGCCAAAGATAAATCTGATGGGGGTTTAATATCCAAAATTTACAAAGAAGTTATACAACTCAACACCCCCCCCCAAAAAAAAAAAAAAAAAAAACAATCCAATGAAAAAATGGCCAACAGACCTGAATAGACATTTCTCCAAAGAGGATATACAAATGCCCAACAGACATATGAAAAGATGCTCAATGTAACTGATCATCAGAGAGGTGCAAATTAAAACCACACTGAGATATCACCTCACACCTGTCAAAATGGCTATTATCAGTATATCAACAAACATCAAGTGCTGGTGAGAAAGTGGAGAAAAGGGAAACCTTGTGCATTGTTTGTGGGAATCCAGATTGGTGCAGCCACTGTGGAAAGCAGTATGAAGTTTCCTCAAAAAATTAAAAAAGGAACTGCCTTATGACTCAGTGATTCCACTTCTGAGACTATATCTGAAGAAACTAATTTAAAAGTATATATGCACTCCTATGTTGATTGCAGCATTATTTACAATAGCCAAGATCTCAAGCAGCCCAAATGTCCATCACTAGATGAGTGGATAAAAAAGCAGTGGTATATTTACACTATGAAATACTACTTGGCAATAAAAAGGAAGGAAATCATACCTTGTGCGACAGTACGAATACACCTGGACAGTATTATGCTAAGTGAAATGAGCCAGTCAGAAAAAGACAAACACTGTATGATTTCACTTACATGTGGTATCTAATGAACAAAATAAACAAAATAGAAGCAGATTCACAGATACAGAAAATTGACTGACAGCTGTTAGAGGGAAAGGGGATTGGGGGGCTGGAAGAAAAGGTGAAGGAATTAATTAAAAAAATAAACTCATAGAGACAACAGTATGGTGATCCCAGAGGGAAATGGGGATGAGAGGGGTAGAAAAGGGTAAAGGGGGGATAAATGGTGATTGAAGAAGACTTGACTTTGGTTGGTGAACATACAAAACAATGTATAGATGATGTATTATAGAATGGTACAGCTGAAACCTATATAATTATATTAACCAATGCCACCCCAATAAATTCAATAAAAAAGAAAATGAAATATTAGAAATAATAATAATAGAAAAGTCACCTCATTAACATCACAAAGTCACCTTTATCCCTGTCATCACTGGAAATTCCAAGGGATTTAGGAGCTCTGTGCTAGGAATGTGGCAGGATAGTAAGAAGCTAGGAAAATTCCTTGACAAGTGGAATAAGGAAAAAAAAAGACAAAATAATTAAACAAGGCCTAACAATCTGAGCAATTTAGAGTCAACTAATGAATTGTAAGGTTTTATCTTCCCTAAGCAAGGACACTTAGGAGCAAATGGTTTACACATTCCAGACCCTCCTGGAACAGAGCCTCCCCTGAGACCTCTTCTAGGATTTCAGCTGGGCAAAGAAAGATAAAAAGCCTCAAGACAAAGGACTCATACCAAGCTCTCAATAGAGCACACCCATGCTGTGTACCTATGCTCTCTTTCTTTATGTGTTCCCAGGAGACTTGCAACCAGGGGAGCAATGGGCAGCAACAGCTCGTCCTGGGCTTACCTTCTGAACCTGTCTCCAAGGCCCCCTTTCCCTCTGATTTCCCAGTGAGCTCACTTTTGTCACTGTGACTTTTATTTCTCAGTGAACCAAAGCAGCCCTGCCTAGGCACTCTCTTGTTGTTTCTTCTACCTTAAGCCCTTCCTTTGTTTCACTGTCCGCAGCTTTAATAAATATACTCCTAAAATCACCTGGACTCATATTTTGAAATCTTTACTACACAAAGTCAAGAACCCACATACTACCAGCGAACCCAAGGCAGACCTGTTCCAGTCCAGACCCCATATGGTAACAGGAACAGGAAAAAAGACCAAATATATATTTCTCATTATAAATCACAATATCACAGTTTTTAAAACTGTCAATTAAAAATTCAATATCTGGCAATACAGTCCTTTAAAAATGAGGGCAAAATTAAGACAGTACTAGTTAAACAGAAGTTCAGGGAATTCATTACCACTGGACCCCTCTAGCAAGAAATGGTAAAAGGATATATAAGTTTGAAATGAATAAGGAAATAAAGACCTCTTTTAAATGCAAATATACAAGGCCATATATTAAAAACCCACAGCCAACATCACACTTAATGGGCAAAAACTAAAAGAGTTTCCCTTAAGATCAGGAATAACTCAGAAATGTTTGCTTTCACCATTCTTATTCAACATAGTACTGAAAGTGCTAGCCACAGTGATCAGACAAGAAAAAAAAAATAAAAGGCATCCAAGCTGGTAAGGAGGAAGTGAAACTGTCATTATTCACAGATGACATGATACTGTATATAGAAAACCCTAAAGACTCCACCAAAAAAACAATTAGATCAAATAAATGAATTTGGAAAAGTAGCAGGATACAAAATTAATATTCAGAAATTGGTGGCATTTTTATCACCAATAATGAACTATCAGAAAGAGAAACAAAGAAAACAATCCCATTTACCACTGCAACAACAACAAAAAAAGAGGTGCCTAGGAATAAACTTAACCAAGGAGGTAAAAGACCTGTTCTCAGAAAACTGTAAGAAATTGAAAAAAGAAATAGAGAAAGATACAAACAAGTGGAAGCATATACCATGTTCATAGATTGGAAGAAATAACATCATTAAAATGTCCATACTACCCAAAGCAATCTATAGATTCAACACAATTACTATTAAAATAACAATGGCATGGCATAGGTCACAGATCTAGAACAAATATTCCAAAAATTTATATGGAACCACAAAAGATGCTGAATAGCTTCAACAATCTTGAGAAAAAAGAACAAAGTTGGAGGTATCACACTACCTGATATCAAATTATACTACAAGGCCATAGTAATCAAAACAGCCACGTATTGGCACAAGAATAGACATATAGACCAATGGAACAAAACAGAGAGCCTAGAAATCAATCCACACCTTTATGGTCATTTACTATTTGACAAAGGACACAAGAACATACAATGGGGTAAAGACAGTCTCTTCAACAAATGGTGCTGGGAAAATTGGAGAGATATATGGGAAAAAAGAATGTAGACCACTAACTTACACCATATACAAGAATAAATACCATATAATCTCACTTACATGTGGAATCTAATGAACAAAATAAATTGATGAACAAAATAGAAACAGAGGCATGTATACATGGAACAGACTGACAGCTGCAGAGGAGAGGGGGTTGGAGGGCTGGATGAAAGAAGGTGAAGAGAATAAGCAAAAAACAAAACAAAACCCACATATATACACACACAGATAGATACAGACAACAGTGTGGTAATAGCAAAAAAAAAAAAAAAAGGAGGGGGGATGGAGGTGGAGGTGGCCAAAGGGGAGATCAATGGGGACAGAAAGAGACTGCTTGGGGTGATGGGCACACGATGCAGTATACAGATTATGTTTTGTTGAGTTGTATACTTGAAACCTGTATGGCTTTGTGAACCAATGCCACCCTAATAAATTAAATAAAAATAAATAAATATAAATATACATAGGCAAATATAAAAGTAATTATGACTGCATTTCGGATGTAACTCCCCTTTTGATTTCCTATGTGACTTGAAAGGCAAATGGATAAAATAATTATAGCTCTATTTTATTAGGCACACAAGTTATAAATATGTAATTTGTGAAAGAAACAGCCTAAAGGTGAAGGGTTATGCATATATGCATAACCAATGGACATAGACAACAATGCTGGCGGGGGCAGGATCGGGAGGAGGGCGTCTAGGGGTGAAAAAGGAGAAACATCTGTAACAAAAATAAATAAATAAAAATTGCAAAGTGAAACAAGCCAAGCAGAGAAAGACAAATATCATATGATCTCACTTATTTCTGGAATATAATGAACATAACAGTGTGAGGAACAGGGTAGTCCCAGAGACGTGGAAGTAGGGTACAGACTGACATTTGCCAGAAGAGGGGGGAGGAGGGGAGCGATGAACACAGAACTTGTACGCATGTACTCATAACCAATGGACATGGACAACAAAAATGGGGATGGGGCAGGGAGGGAGGGGGAGGAGGGTGTCAATGGGGGGAAAAAGGAGAAACATCTGTAACAAAAGTAAATTAATAAAAAATAATAAAAAAATAAATAAAAATAAATTGCAAAAAAAAAAAAATATATATATATATATATATATATATATATAAATAAAAATGAACACACACCATACCAAACCTGATTGGATGCAGCACAGAAAATGTTAAAAGTAAAATTTACAGCTGTAAATGTCTACATTAAGATAGAAAAAAGATCTCATATCAACCATCTAACTTTATACTCTAAGGAACTAGAAAATGAAGAGCAAACTAAGCCCAAATCTAGCAGAAGGAAACAATGTAGAGTGAAGATAAGTAAAATAGGGAACAGAAAAACAAGAGAACCAATAAAAACATAAGCTAATTCTTTGTATAAACCAAATTGATCAAACTGAAAATCCTTTAGCCAAATGAAACAGAAAAAATAAGTAGAATCACAAATGTACATGGGGACATTACTACCAACCTTGCAGAAATAAAAATAATTATCTGAGAATACCAAAAACAAGTGCCAACAAATTACATAATCTAGATAAAATGAACAAATTCCTATAAATACACAAAGTACCTTTCCATTCTATCAGTTTTTGTTTCCATGTATGTTGGAGTTCTGTTGTTTAATGCAAGCACATTTAAGACCTTTTTTGTTTTGTTTTTGAGAATTGATTTATTGTCTTGTAGTGTCCCTTTTTATGCCAAATTCCTTAGTCTGAGGTCTACTTTTCCTGATAGTAGTATTAGTCATGTTAGTGTTTGCATTGTAAATCTTTGTCCATTCTTTTACTTTTATCTCATTTATGCCTTTATGTTTACGTGGGTTTCTTTTAGACAGCATATAGTTGGGTCATATTTTAAACCAATTGGCACTGCATTATTTATTAGTACCCCCAAACTTTTTTCATGTTGTGTTAGACATCTGTAATTCTTCCTTCATAAATTTCCTGTTACCTACTTACTTATTTTTCTTTTGAAATGGCCAGTCTTTTTTAAAAAAGAACCCCTCATATAGTAATAATATTGTTACACATTCTTTTAGGTACTCATCTTTTGCTTTTAAAATTAGAAAAACATATCCGCACCCGAGTCCAGATAAATATTAACTTGTATTGTCTTTTATTTATTTTATTTTACTTATTGTATTTTAAACTATTAGAATGTGTTTTTAATTTATTTTAGCATGTGTTAGAGATCTAATTTTGTTTATTTAGTTGGGATAATGACTTGTCCTAAAACCACATATTAGTCATTTTTCCCCTGAAATGTTAGATTTTTATAATATTAAACTTTTATATATACTCATTGCAGAGGCAAAAGTCAAGATTTCAATGTTATTGTGATAGTATTAATCCAGGAGCATAAGAAAGCCTGGTTCTTGTTACTCCTATCATTGAAACTCCTGACTAAGGGAACTATAAAGAGTAGTAGCCAAATGAGAATTAAAGTACCACTTCTTTAATACTGGGCCAGTATCCAGAAACCCATATTGCAGAACTCATATAAAACAGATGAGTTGAAAAACAAAGTTTTATCCCCCATCCCCACCTCCAGGCCATCAGCTGCTGGAGGCAGTGAGAGACAAGCTCCCCAACCCCCACTTTCTCCACCTCTAGCCTCACACCTGCTTCCTGTTGCTAAATTACTCCCAGCTGCCAGCAGACCAAGCTGCTAATTTTAAAGGACTTGGGAAACCTGCCTGGGGAGCACTTAGCTGAGATTTATAGCAAAAGGGACTGATGTGTGTTTGTGTGTTGGGGAGAGATTCGGGAGGGAAGAGCTGGGGGGGGGGGGTTAGGCAGGGAGGAGGAAAGAAGGGCATTAGCTCCAGGCAGTAAACCAAATGATGGGGCCTCCTTGAGCTGAGCAGTCAGCAGAGGGGAAAGGGCTTTGGAGCAAGGCAGGCATGCCCTGGGTCTGAGAGCTCTGTCCCCCACAAGCTGAGTAAACTTAAGACAGAGCTGAGGCTTCAACATGGGTTCTCATGGAAAAACAAAAACCAAAGCTTTGGCTTAAAGGCCTAAGCAAGGCTTCCTTGAAACTAAATTCACTAGATCTGTAGTACAGGCATTTTCCTAATTCACGTAACCAGTTCATCCAGTTGCAGGCACAAGACAACTTAAAACTTGGAAGCAGGCAGTGCAATAGGGAGTTCTGAGATGAAAGAAACAGTAACCCTGCCCACCAGCAAAGCGTTGTTCAACAAACAGCCTGTGCTCTGACCAATAAGATTAATAGAAGCTCCCTGGTGAGGAGCTATAAGGAGGGAGGTAGAAGAAAGAAGTGTGGGCTAGTAGTGGAGTACTTCTATTTTCAGTGCTATCAACAACGGCATAAGTTTGGGTATATTTCAGGGATTTTTATTTTTCCTTGTTGGTCTTTTTGTTTTTACAGTATCATGTTGCATTAATTATTGTACCTTTGTAATATGCTATACAGTAAAACCTTGATATAACAGACTAATTTAGGCAAGGGGGTGTCCATTAAAACCGAAAGTTTGTTATTTAATAAAGTAGATTTTCCAAATACATATGTTAAAAAATTGACAAATTAGTTTACCTGTTTTTACTTATGTAGACACGTTTGTGTAATTAAAATGATATATGTATGAAAAGTTTAATTTCACAGAAAAATGTTCTATATGTATTACAGTAATTTTAAATGTATACTGAATAGGTCTAATAAATGCGTGCATTCACCAGTCACCATGAGTAAACAATTGTACATGGCTGGGGTGTAGCTTGGAACATGTGGAAACATCCAACAAAACATTCAACAGCACAGGTTAAAACTACTGCAGAAAGTCAGGCACACAACAACAGAAGCAACTACCTATAGCGTGATGTGGTGTGTGATGTGGTGTGAACACGTGCTAATCGTTCCATGAACATTGTTTATGAGCAGTGACTCTTGGATTTAAATATGTAGAATATACTTGTAGATATGTAATATTCATTTATGTCGGCAAAATTACTACAGTGTTTTTTCCAACATGTGGCTTATTTGCTAAATTTTGTTAAAAATAAAAGTGAATTAATAACAAAAAATAACCTATTAATTTAATTATAAGCAAATCTTGGTTAAAAGGATTTTAAAATTAACAGAAATTTTGTTCGTTAATCTGAAGTCCATTAAATCCAAAGTCCGTTAAATGGAGGTCCACAAAATTGAAGGTTTACTGTACTACAGAGTTTGCTAGTATTCGCTCATTAATATTTTTTAATTGACTATTCTTGTCCACGTATTCTTTTTTCTTCCAAATTAACTATATATATAATCAGTTATTTTAAGTACAAAAATTTCCAATTATGATTTTGATTAGAACTAGTTTAAACCAATAAATTATTTTAAGTTAGATCACCTCCTCTTAAATGATGATATTTTTCAAAGTTTCATTCTCAACTCAAGTTATTGTCACTCTACATGTTATCTAATTGGGTAATTTCATACATAATCATGATTTTAACTATCATCTATTGTAGTTACTAATGACTGCTAAATTGCTATATGTATTCCAGGTGTCTCTTCCAAATTACAGATGCATACTCAGATTGAGTATAACCTCGTATACTTATAAGCACTCTCATTTCCACCTGGATATCTTACAGGTACCTCATATTCAAGTTATTAAGAAATAAATAATATATTTCCCTTCTAAGCAAACAAAAACAACCCCTGCTTCCTGCATTTTTCTTCTTTGTCAATGGTACCAGTATCCAGGAGCTTAAGCCAAACATTTGTTATCCTTAACTCCACCATCTTCCTTATCACCTAAACATTTGTTCATTTATTATATCCTATGGATTATCCTTTAACATCTCTCAGACCTATCTAATTCTCCCCATCCTCATGTTCTACCACCTGTGTTAAAGTTATTATCATTACTTGTACAGATTACTAAAATCTTCTAACTGGTTTCCCTACTGCCAAAGTATCCTTTCTCTCCTTTTAGAAATTTATTTATATTTAGTACCTGGATCACCATCTTCCTTTCCATCCCAGTCTTCTCTGTTTTTCTGAGTGACTTTAAAGTCTATCTGGATGACTCATCAAACACTGTATCCTATCAGTGCCATGATTTCAGTTCTAGTGTCATTTACCTCCACTTTACTTTAGCCTTTGGTCTAACTCCAGACCTTATCACCTGAAATTATTCTCCCCAAGTCTTATAATTAAACCACACTCACTGTTTCTACTCCCACATCTCCTAATTATCTTTTTTAAGGTTACCTTTTCAAAAAAATGTTTAAAAATTTGATTACAGTTGACATCCAATATTATATTATAGTATATTAGTTTCAGGTGTACAGCATACCACCCTCCAATCTGGCAACCATCAGTTTGTTTCTGCATCTATAAGTTTGTTTATTTGTTTGCTTGTTTATTTTGTTCTTTAGACTCCACATATAAGTGAAATTAGATGGTATTTATCTTCCTCTGTCAGATTTATTTCACTTAGCATAATACGCTCCAGGTCCATCCATGTTGTCACAAATGGTGAGGTTTCATTCTTCTGGTTATTTAAAGAAATAAAAAAACACTACTTGACAAAATATATGCACCCCTATGTTCCTTGCAGCATTATTTACAGTGACCAAGATATGGAAGCAACGTAAGTGCCTATCAATAGATGATTGGATAAAGAAGATGTAGAACATATATACATCTCAGCCATAAAAATTTATGCAATATTACTCAGCCATAAAAAAAAGAATGAAATCTTACCCAACCACTCTTTAGTCCATTCTGATCTGGCTTCTATTAAAAACTCCAGCCATACCACTGTTGCTATATCCAATGAGAAATTTCTGTTCTGATCTTATTTAACTTCTCTGAAGCAGCTGAAACTATTGACCTGTTAATTCTTGAAATGATCTGCTTATTTACATTTGGAAGAATCGACATAGTTAAAATGTCCATATTACTCAAAGGAATATGTAGATTTCATGCAATTCCCATCAAAATCCCTATGACATCTTTAAAAAGAAATATAAATTAGTAATCAGTTTGGCCCTGGCTGGGTTGCTCAGTTGGTTGGAGTGCCATCCTGTACACCAAAAGGTTTTGGGTTCAATCCCCTGTCAGGGCACCTACCTAGGTTTTGGGTTTGATCCCAAGTTGAGGGGTGGGGAAGCTGTATGGGGACAATCAATCAATGTTTCTCTCTCACATTGATGTTTCTCTCTCTCTCTCTCTCCCTTTCTCTCTCTCAAATCAATTAAAAAAAAAACATATCCTTGGGCATGGATTTAAAATAAATCATCAGTTTGTATGGAACCACAAAAGACCTCAAATAGCCAAAACAATCCTGAGAAAAAAGAACAAAGCCAGAGGTATCATGCTCCCTGACTTCAAATTATAGTACAAAGCAATGATAATCAAAACTGCATGGTATTGATAGAAAAAAAGACACACAGACCAATGGAACAGAACTGAGAACCCAGAAACAAACCCACATGTATATGGGAAAATCATTTTCAACAAAAGAGTCAAAAACATACAATGGAGAAAAGAAAGCCTCTTCAGTAAATGGTGCTGGAAAAATTGGAAAGCCACCTGCAAAAGAATGAAACTATACTATAGTTTGTCCCCATATACAAAACTTACTAAAAAATGGATCAAAAACCTAAATATAAGACCTGAAACAGTAAATTACATAGAAGAAAACATAGGTACTACACTTATGGACCTAGGTCTTATAGAGGATTTTATGAATTTGACCCCAAAGGCAAGGGAAATAAAGGCAAAAATAAATGAATGGGACTCTATCAAACTAAAAAGCTTCTGCACAGCAAAGGAAACTGCCAAGAAAACAAAAAGGCAACCAACCAAATTTGAGGAGATATTTGCAAACAACTCTAACAAGGAGTTAATATCCAAAATATATAAAAAACACATACAACTCAAAACCAAACAAAATAATCCAATTAAAATGAGCAGAGGATGTGAACAAATACTTCTCCCAAGACAACATATAAATAGCCAACAGATATATGATATGATGCTCAACCTCACTAGCTGTTAGGAAAATAGCTGGTACAGCCACTATGGAAAACAGTATAGAGGCTCCTCAAAAAATTAAGAATAGAGTTATCATATGACCCAGCAACCCATCTTCTGGGTATCTACCTGAAAATTTTGAAAACATTTATTTGCAAAGATATATGCAATCCTATGTTCATTGTAGCATTATTCACGGTGGCCAAAACATGGAAATAACTAGTGTCCTTCAATAGATGACTGGATAAAGGAAATGTGATACATATATACCATGGAATACTACTCAGCCAAAAGAAAAGATGAAATACTGCCATTTGCTGTAACATGAATGAATCTTAATGATATGCTAAGCAAAATAATTCAGACAGAAAAAGTTAAGAACCATATTATTTTACTCATATGTGGGATATAAAACTGAAAGCAAAAGATGAACAAACAAGGGGGAAAAAAAATTCATAGACACAGACAACATTATGGTTGTTACCAGAGGAAAAGGAAGTAGTAAAGGGTAAAGGGTATTAAATATATGGTGACAGAAAAAGACTTGACTTTGGGTGGTGGGCACACAGTGCAATATACAGATCATGTATCATAGAAATCTACATTTAAAACCTATATAATTTACTAACAAATGTCAGTCCAATAAATTTAATTTAAAATTAAATAAATACATAAACCATGATTTTCCTACTGAACTGAAATTTTCCTTTCATGTAACAAGCAAACATTTACTTAGAAATTTTTTAAAAATTCTGATATCATTTTCTCCTGGTTTTATTTCTAACATCTTGCTTGCTTTTTCTCAGGCTTACTTTTAATAAGTACATTCTCTTAAAAATTAGTCTTCCTCAGGTTGTTATCCTAGGATTCTTATTGTCTCATTTAATATACTCTTCCAGGATGACGGTGTTAATTTCTTTGCCTTCAGTTACTACTTAAATGTTGATGCCTCTCACATAACTCCTTTAGATCATACCTTTCTCCTGAGCTCCAGCGCTTTATGTTTTTTAGACATCTCAAATCAACAAACTCAAAAGCAAACTCATCATCATCCAATCTCCTCCATTTAACTCATGTTTCCTGCCTACTCCCATGTACCCTATCTTGGTGAATAGTATCAGTATTTACCTGGCTGTCCAAGCCAAAAACTTGGATACCACTTCAGAATTTTCCTCCAAAAACATGGATTTTATTCAAGAATCCTTCTCTTTCTCACCTTCAATATCCAATTAATCACCAAATCTTACTTATTCTACCTCATTGGTCTTTTTAGAACCTATCCCCTTTCCTCAGCTCAAATTGTCATCTTTCTTATGACTGGGTCTTTACACACTGCATTTCCTACATCTGGAACTTCATTTTCCCGCCTTTTCTTCCACACTGTCCCTTTAACCATATGCTTCTTCCTCAACCTTTAGATCAGTGGTTCTCAAAGTATAAGTTCCTGATCCAACAATATCAAAATCACTTGGAAATTTGTTTGAAATAGCAAATTCTTGAGCCCCATCCCACACCTACCGAATAAGAACCTCTGGGGGTTGATCCCAGAAATCTATTGTTTAACAAGCCTTCCAGGTGATTCTGATGCATGCTAAAATTTGAGAACTAATAATTTAGATCTCAGCTGAGATATCACCTACTCTAGGAAGACATCTTTGACCATTCAAACATTATATCAGGTACCCTCTTTTACACCTCCTTACCACACTTTAAAAATCCCTATTTAATACTTAAAACAATGCATTATAATTACCAGTTTATTTGTCTCTCTGTGTTAATAGCCCGAATTTTTTAAGAGTAGGAACAAGTATGATTTCCCTCTGCAGTCATACCTTCTACAATTGTTCCTGCACCCAGTAGGATAAGTGGAAGAAACAAGTGGAAGAAAATGTGGTCAAGATTATGGTTACCCTACATTTAGTATCAAGAGCTTAGTATGTGCCTGGGGTTATGATTCAGTCTTTATTAAGGCGACAAAAACTTTACCTATGGCTTTGGTTAAGGATTAATTTGTGATCTGAGACAGGTAACTACCCATAATTAGAAGCTCACAGTATGGACAAGCTTAAGTTCAGATCTAGAGACGGTTAGAAGCCCAATCTGCATTCAGAGTTAAGGCTAGTATAAGTCTCCACGTGTAACCAGTGTTAAGGGTAACTTTGATGAAACAAAAAACCTAAGGTAGTCTGTTCTAAGACTAAAAGAATGATTATTTCATAGAGACAAACTCAGGCTATGGTTTAGTCCTGGCTAATATTTCTTTTTCAGTTCTCTAAGAACATATTTTTAAAAGGAGCAAGACAGAGGCCTGAAGAAGTGCTGCACATCCTTTTTTCGTTCACTAAGTGTTCCCACTTACCAGGCTCAGCAGCCAGTGGCCAGCCAGTACTAGATTCTAGCACTCCATGGGCATACACAGAGTAGGGGCGGCTTGCATTATTCTTGAATACAATAGTTAGGATATCACCAACCTCTCCTCTGAGAAGTGGACCTAATATATTAAAAAGAAGGAAAAATCTCATTAGTGGAGTAGTGGAACAGGAACATTAAAGGCAGTTAAATAAAGGGATATACAGTACATAGGAGCTCCCCAGAATTAGGATTTTTCCCTAAAAAAAGGATCCTTCTGAGACTGAAAGCCATGACTGCTGGCTTCATTTTTTAATTCAGAAGCTCTTAAACTGATACTGCTATCCACAGGATGAGAGTACTTCATCAACAGGGTTGTGCCTCCAATTACCCCCACTTTTCCCACCCCAACTGTCTCTAAATAATACTCCAAGTTTTTAGAGAATCAGGGCTCTGTGTAATCATTGTTAATTAGGAGTGAGAGTTTGATGTAGAGTACAGAATTGCTGGGCTCTCTTAAAGGGCCAGTGGATCCCTTCTGTGCAAGGACAAGAATGAGGAAACTCATTGGCCCCCACAAAAGTGAAGAAACTGCAGCAATAATTAAACCAGGGTACAAGACTAATACTGGTTTCCTGTACCATTTTTTCCTACTCTTTGATGTCCTGCATTCCCCTGCCTTTAGCATGAAATAAAAAATCTATCACCTTCGAAGATCTCTAAATATAGAGACCTGAAAAAACCTGGTTCAGGTTGCAGCAGAAATTCGTGAATTCCCCCCCCCTTTAATTGCTTATTTTCATTCTTGATTTATAAAATATGACTATAGTTCTAGTACATCATAAGGAAAAACTGATAATGGGGAATGGGAGGCCTTCCCCACGTGACATAGCCCCTCTAGGAGCAGCACAGTCTTCCAGACACTAGGAGAAAGGTGGAATTCTCTTACCTAAGATTCCCAAGTGCTCCTCTGGTCCAGTCCTTGGCTTAGGGATCCTGAATGTACCATCAGTGTACTCCCTAAATACAGCTTTCTTGTATCTGGAACCCAGTAGCCCATCCTTGTTGCTCAGAAAGACGTGACCGTAACTAGAGGAATCCAAAGAGTGGTATCAGCACCTGGCCCTCAATCCCTCAAGCCCATAGGAAAGCTAGGTCAGACCCATGTTCATGTCACAGATAGAAGAAGGAGGGGATCCATTTCTTCTAATGTCAGATTCCTCACCACATTGGCTGCATACATACAATTATAGATCATAGATTTCAATATCTATTTATGTTCTCTTGTTTGCCATCATCCAGATAGGAATTTGTAGTAAAATTTATATGACAAGAACACTGAGATAACAATCAGAAGCCCTGATCTCTAGCTCTAGCCTTGATGATGTCTTAGGTGGAATTCATTTGGCAGGAAAGGACTAACTGCTTCTGCTACTGGAGGGTAAGGGATGAGGAGAAGTAGAAATCTGACAGATTTATCCTTATACAATGCTTTCCTGTTTACAAAGATATTTATTATTCATTTTATCATTTGACATTACCAATAGGCTAATGAGGTATGTATGTTCTAGAGGTGGATTCAGTGGTCCAGAGATAGAATATATCTTCATTGATTCTGTCAGCCAGAAAGGGAGCCAGAACTTGGATTCAAGTTTGCTGCTCCTTCCCTACTTCCTTCCAGTCAAGTTCTTTCAAGTATACCACATCACTTTAAAGATGAGTAAACCAAGGCTCAGAAAAGGAAAGTCACTTTTTTTAGGTTGTAGAACAAGTTAGCAAATAGGTTTCAACCTTTAATAAGCAACATAACAAGCAATAATTGGCAAGGGGTAGGTAGAAAGAGTATCAAAAATAACTGCATTGGAAATTGCTAAACTGTACCTCTGTTTCTATTCTCCTCTTCTTCCTTTATAGTAATAGAATCACCTAGATTTTAGCTGAGCACATGGCTGCCAATCCAGAGATTTCACTTCCCAAACTTTCTTGCAGCTGGGTATGGCCATATAAATAAGTTCAGGATAATGGAGTATGAGAGAAAGTGATGTACACAATGTCCAGGTCATCACCTTACAGATAATGCTGCTTTCCTTGGACTTCTTTCTCCTTATATAATATCTGGGGATGATTATAACTGGAACAGGCATCTTAATTCCAGATATGAAAGCATGTGTTATATGTGACTAGTTCATCTACTGGCTCTGGACTGCTCATTATTATACTATTGTGTAAGAAATAAAATTCTAACTTATTTAAGCCACTCTATTTTTTCCTGCTATATAGCTTAGCCTGTACTTTAATGACATTTTGTCAAGGAACAGCTTAACTTGGGGTATTCAGTTCCTTGAGTAAGTTCTATATAAAATTTAAGTCCCAATAGAGGTGCTTCTGGCTAACCAGAGGAAAGAAGGCGAAGATTAAAAACACGAGGGTGTGGGTAAGATCTTTTACTTCAGTGCCACAGTATAGCAATATAGAAGAAACAATGAGTTCTACTTTACCTGCATTTTAATCCCTGCACCAGATTTGTTGGTATGTTATTAGGTGACTTTAGATAAGTGTTTCCTTCCTTCAGAATTTCAGTATCCTCCTTATCTGTAAAATGGTCCAGAGTCTCTAAAGTATGACTTCTTTTCTGAAGACTTACCTGTCCTCCTCAGACTGGTTGTGCCATTCCAGTTCCCAGCTCCTGTCAGGGCAATAGTCCCACTCAACCTCTTCTGCCATGATATAGTAGGTTCTTGCAGCCTGGTAGTGTTGGCGAGGGGTGGCTTGGCGGCCAGGACACTGGGAGACATTGTAGATTGCCCTCATCCCTGCTTCTCTATGGCTGCCTGCCTGGCAGTAAATCTCAAATATCCCTGAGAAAGGAAGAAAGAGCAAAACCTGAATCAGAATACCCCTATGAAGTGTCTGGAGGATTCCCTGCCTCTCTTTAGGCATACTGCAGAGAATGGGTAAATTCAGATAAGATTAACCTATGCATTACATTAAAAAAGTATTACAAGTGTATTGAGAGCAATGAGCACAGAGGTTAAGAGTTCTAGCTCCAAACACTGTCTGGATTTAAAACTAAACTCTACCACTATGATGACCAACTCCTCCCTGTTTATCCAAGGCTTTCCAAGGTATAGTCCTAAGTCTCATATCCCTGGAAACTCTTCAGTTCTTAGCAAACTAAGATGTTTGGTCACTTTATCTGATACATTAGCTATATAACCTTGAGGCAATTTTTAAGCCTCTGTATGTTTCAGTTCCTTTATGGCAAAATCGGTATAATTTTAGTTTCTTCATTGGGTTGTTATAGGATTAAACACACTAATATGTACACATTGCTTAGCACAGTATACAGTAAACATTCAATAAGTGAAGCTATAAATAAGTAAATAAAGCTATAATCATTATCATTCCAAGGAAGGCATTGACCAACTAGTTGTCTGCCTTTTCTACCAAATAGCAAAGAAATAAATATGGGTTTAAATAGATATATAAAAAATGAACTTCTTGCTAAGTGAAATAAATCAGATGGAAAGGGCAAGAACCATATCATTTTATTCATATGTGAGATATAAAACAAAAAGCAACAAACAAACAAGCAAAACAAACATGCAAATTCATAGACACAGACAATATTATGGTGGTTACTAGAGGGGAAAGAAGATCAAGGAAAGATGAAGAGGGTAAAGGGGATCAAATATATGGTGAGGAGGGAGACTAGACTGTGGGTGGTGAGCACAGAAGGGAGTACACAGATAGTGTATTACAAAATTGTACACCTGAAACTTATATAATGTAATTAACCAATGTTACACCAATAAATTTAATTAAAATAAAAAGGAACTTCTTGATCACAAGGATACCTACACCATAGATTTGAAGTGGCCTTCCCTGGGTATTTACAATGAAATGTTTGATAAAAGTCTTACGTGTCTGAGTTGTGGAGCTGCCTGAACCTGATTTCAAGCCCCAGGTTTCTATGTCAAGGACACTAAGGCTCATAGAATGCTAATCAGAAAAAGCTAACTTTCTTAGACTATTTTTCATCATTCCCTTGTTGCCCACTGCCTATCTTATCACTACAAACTCTTCTTCCTGACTTGTAAGGGCCTCTGTGAGCTGACTCCAAACTATAAACCCAATCCCACTTCCCATTCTGTTCCAAATTCAACTAGGGCTCCAACTAAATCTGTCTCTGACTTCCTCTCTCACATATCTTGTTCCTTTGTTGGAATTTTCACTTGCGTTGTTATTCCCCTTCTGGAATATATCTACCTATACCCTCAACAAATATCGCTGAGATCTCACTCATTCTCTAAGACCAAATTCATCTTTCATCTCTTCCAGGAAGCCCTCCCTGGCTATTCTGACCCACACTGACCTCTATATCATTGGCCTCTCTACTCCTAACATTCTTTACATCTAAACCACATGGTTGAGCACTCCTCTCTTTTTTTCTATATATTTTTATTGAAGTATAGTTGATATATAATATTATATTAATTATATTAGTTTCAGGTATACAATAGAGTGATTTGCCATTTTGTCATTATAATTCTATTAATCTATTAATTCTATTAATCTGTCACCATGCAGACTTATAATATTATTGACTATATTTCCTTTTACCTTTTTCACCCATCCTCCACCCTTTAGGCAACCATATCTTGGTTTCTGTTCCTGAGTCTATTTTTGTTTTGGTTGTTTTGTTTTGTTTTGTTTTGTTTAGATCCCACATAAATAGTCTTTTCCACTAATTTAAAAATTCTCAAATGAAAGAATATATATTTTTTTCATTCCATATCTACTCCCAACTCTTCTATTTCCCTTACTTTCACATCTACACATTTATTTAATCAGTAAATCAATCAGCTCTTCCATCACAATTATCTTTTCATTTTCACTCTCATTTCCCTAGTCAAAGCCACCATCACCTCTCACAAGGAATACTTCGATAGTCTCCCAGTTGTCCACTCTGCTTCTTCTCCTTCCCTCTTCAACAATTCTCCACATAGGATCCAGTATCATCTTTAACAAATGTAATCCAGAGCAAATTGCTCCCTTGCTTAAAACGCTCCATTCATACTCAGAATACAATCCAAATTTTTAAAAATGGTCTACAAGGCCCTACAACCCCTTGGCAAGGCTCTTGCCAACCTCTATGACCTCATATCATGTAAGTCTTCTCCTAACTTACTACGCTCCAAACATACTGGCCTTCTTTCTGACCCTTAAGCCATGCATTTCCCCACTTTTGTACATTTGTACTTGCTGGTCTCTCCATTTGGAATGTTCTGCTCAGATATCTTCATATAGCTCCTTTCTCCTCATCATTTAAATCTCAGGGTAAGTGTTACATTCTCAAAGAGGCCTTCCCTCAACACCCTCTCTAAAGTAGTAATTTTATCATTTCATTGTATTTTATTTCCTTCATGACATAGATCATGATCTGAAATTATCTTTTTATTTTATGTATGCATTTTACATGTTTATTGCAGATCTCCCCTCACAGTAAAGAGTATGTCTATCTTTTTACCCCTGTGCCCTAGACCTAGTACATGAATGATGTGCAATAAATGTGTTGCATGAATAAATGTTTTTGCAAATGAATGCCTATATACACTGTCCAAAAGTCATACCTGAAGAGTTGGTGTGGAGAAGAAAGACTGATTATCATTGGAGGGGATGGGAGCAAATAGAAGACATTCTGGGAAAGGAATGTGACCTTGGACTAGTACATCATCTGAGTTTTTTCATATGGACATTTTTGTCCAAGCCACTTCTTTTTTTTAAACACTCTTCTGCCTTGGTGTCTGAGTCTCCTCCTACCTGTTTGACCCATTATTTTCTGTCTCCTTATTCTGGCTTCTTTTTTCCCTCCTACCTCTTAAATGTGTATTTTTGCCTTAAGTTTTCTTTCCTATCATTTTACATGTATATGTACTTGAACTATGAGAACACCCAAATTGCTCTTTATAGCCTGGACTTGTCCTCAAGGCTTTACATTTCTACACACAACTACCTACTGTGAAATCTACATCACCTGAATTTCACCAGGAACTTAAAACTCAGCATACCACCAAATGAGCACTTTCCACCCAAATCTTACTACCTTGTTCATGCTTCTGTATTTGCTCACTTTGTTAATAACACTACATCTCGTGCACAAGCTAGAAACCTCAGACATCCTTTCTTCCTGTGCAGCACCTCAGCAAAGTCTTGTTATCTCTCTCAAATATCCCTTAATTCTGCCTCTGCTTACCATCCCTATTGCTTCCACCCATCAGCGGGGCTCTCATTTCCTCTTGCAAGAGCCTAATGTCCTGCCTCCCCTTAAACCTTACTTCTCAGTATTCCTCAACACAGCAGCTATTACAATTTTGCATGAGATTATTCTTCATTGCTTAAGACTATCCTACATATTACAGAAAGTTTTAGCATCTCTGACTCCCACCCTCTAAATGGCAGTATAACCATCTCCAAATTCCCAGTTATGTAAGAACTAAAAGTACCTCCACACATCTCCAAATACCTTTTAGCATACTACCTTGAGTTGAGAGACATTGAATCAAATCAGTCCATGCAACATTCTCTAGGTAGACACCGTTTCCAAGCCACTGCCCATATGGCTTATACTGCCTATAATGCCCTCCTCACACCCATCCCCCTTTTTTGCCTGGTGACAGTTTACTCACCCTTAAAAGTTCTATTTGAATGTCTGCTTTCCCAGGAAAGCTTCACTCCACAAGTCAGGCAGGATTTGTTATAGCTTCTTGTGCATTACCATAGCTCCTGGCAGATATCATCATCATAGCTTTATGAATATTGTTTACGTACCTATCTCCCTTTCACATGAACTGTTAGCTGCCTTATTCATCCTTACATCCCTAGTATCCAGACCAATAAGTGGAAGAAAACAGATGTTTAATATGTTTTGGGAAAAATATAATTGTAATAGAAAAGAAAAATTTTAAAAATGAAGGAAAAATGGAAAGACAAGGAGAAAGAAAAGATACATATTGAAGAAAAAGAGAAAAACAAAAGAAAACAGGAGAAAGGGGAAAGGAAAAGAAAAAAAGAGAAAGGAAGATGAACAAAAATAAAGAATGGGAATGAAAAAGAAGAAAAGACAAAGGTCAAGATGGGATAAAAATGTATGAAAGAAAAAGATGGAAAGAAAAAAGCAAAGGAGAGGAAAAAAAGAACAGAGGTATAAAAAAAGAAAGAAAAAAAACAAAAAGAGGAAAAAGAAAAATGAGACGAGGAAAAATGAGAAATCACATTGCTCTACCCTTTTTATCTGCCAGTTTTCCTGGCTATTAAAGCTCTACTATCAATACCTCTGTTGGAAGAGTTGATGTATATTATGCAGTATGATATTTTTAAATACAATATGTCACTTCTGTTAAATGAAATATAAGCTTATTAAAATTTAAAGCAGAGCAAGAAGAGGATAAAAAATTACCAACAGACCCACACAACTGAAACAATGTTTTAAGAACATTATACTAAGTGAAATAAGCCAGTCAGAGAAAGACAAGTACAATATGACTTCATTCATATGTGGATTTAATGAAACACTGAACATTTTCCTGATTTTTTTCTGGGCATTTGTTTCTCTATTTTGTTAAATATAATTGTGAGTCTCCAGCATACAGTATGTTGAATCTGCCTGGTGATGTTTTTAAACTTAAAACATCTGTAAAGCTGCTCAATTACATATGTATATTTACCAATCTCCATCAGTACTCCTTTCTCCAGAATTCCAAAGCCAGATTCTGGTCCTGGCTTTTCCATTAACTTAGTATTTTTGCCCTGTCTGTGGAGAGCTACTCACAATGGTCTCTCTCAGTCTTAATCAGAGAGCAAGCCTCCAGGGGTAGAATAAAGGAGACTTCAGATTCAAGATATCATCTAGAAGGAAGAATTAATAGTTGACGGAGAATGGGCAAGAGGAAAAAGAAGAAAAATAGAGCCAACATGTCTAACCTGATCAAAGCATTTTCCCATTTCAAGTATCTGTCTCTTCTTCCTATTAGCAAAATAAGTGAATTGAGATTATCTCAAAGGGCTTCTGTCATTTCTAACATTCTAGTACTTGAGAACTCTTCAGAAAGAAGAAAGAGTTTGAAAGGTCTGGAAAATGCAAAGGTAAGATGAATTTGGGCTTTTGCTGGAAAGAAAACTCAGGAATCTTGAAGAAGAGTAACCTTTCAAGCCTTTACTCCTATAAACTCATTCACACCTTCTTCACCCCCTAACAGATAAGAATGTTTTCAAGCCATCCAAAACCATCTTCCTTAGGCCTCAGTGTGGCACAAAAATAATTTCATTCATCCAAACTAAGAGTGAGCCCTGGAGTGGCACAGAGACATGGCTGGAGAACCTGGCTAATTTTGCAGGAAGGAGATTAAGCCTAGGATTTGGCTTTGGGATCAAGGATAGAGAGAAAGTTCTTCCTATTCAGAAGTTCTCCCATCCCAGGCCTCACTAAAAGCACTTGTTTCCGTTGTTCCTTTCAGCTCTATTAACTATTGTTTCTAATTTGCTAACAACTCTCCCAGATCAAAATAGTATCCCAGGTAGATGGGCAAAAATGAGGATCCAGATTTCTGTGGGGACCAGCTTTATGTCAAATGTTTGTTAAACCCAGTGCCAGGATGAAATTACTAAATTATCAAGGAGACTTGTTTTGCTTAGAGAATTTTTTCCCAAATATGAATGGAATTTACAGAACTAAAATAAAGTTTAATGGGAAATGCATGGAATTGACAAATTTTCCCTACTAACACTATTGCCATCTACTGCCTAGAAAAAGTATATATCCTAGGAACTGCAAAGAAAAATTACTGCTGCATATGAAATGTTAGACATAGATAGAACCTGAAGAAACATTCTAGTCAACTTTCTTAATGAAAGAAAGACAGAGAGAAGGAGAGGGAGAGGCAGAGGGAGGGAGAGAAAAAGAAGGCAGAGAGGGAGAAAAAGAGGAAAAAAGGGGAAAGAGGGAGGGAGAGATGGAGAAGGATGGACAGAGAAAGAAAATAAGAAATCCAGCCAGAGAGAGGGAGTGATTAGACCAAATTTAAACAGCAAGTTACTGAAAGAACCTAGACTAGAAGGTCCTATGTTCCGATTCTTGGGCTAAAACTCTTACAGCACATCCCCACCACACTTCTACCAGAGTTTGCAGAAATCCTCACAGAATATCAGAGTTGGAAGTGCTTATAGGTACAGCTCATGGACCTCTCTTCCCCCACCACCCCAAAGCAAGAACTGCATCTATGGAATCTCTGTGTGTCCAAGGGGCTACATGGCCAAGTCCACCCTCTGCCTATATAAAAATTGCCCTAACCCTCGGCAGCATCTTTATTTCTCTCCTGTTGTTCCAGAAAGAGCGTCCTCAGCTTTTTACTCTAATTTGCCTACAGATAAGACAATACAAATAACCAAAACATGGAGTGTACATTGAGAAGAAAGAAGACAAATGTGTTTTGAAAATTTCCCAAATACCCTCCACATGACTCTTCTTTTCTCTTCACCAGCCCCACCCCTCACCCAACCTCTTGCCCAACAAAGCCTCTCAGCCTAGGGCCAGCTGGTAAGGCACTTACCGGCGTTGTCGGGCTGCATGACGGCCATGGCAAAAGTGTGAGGAAAGAGCATGGCTGTACTCTTTCTCATGCCCTGAAGCTGCACATTATTGCCCTGGAACATGACACTGTGCACGTCAGTCTCTGTACCCAGGCCGAGCAGATGCCAGGCCACTGTGTCACCCTTGCACATGTCCAGCCTGGGCAGGTTAGAGAATAGAAACCCGTTAATGGCTGGAAAACAAAAACACAAGACAGGATGGGGAGATGAAACCAGACTACTTGGACACTGGCCAGAAGCATGGCATTAGTTCTATGCTATGGTTTCCTACAACTTTAAATGTATGAGTCATCCTCGACTCCTCTGCCTTCTTCCTTAAGCCAGGTTAGTTCTACTTATGAAGATCTACCCCTTTAGGATGAGGGCCCAACCAGTCTTTCTGGCCTCACCTACTGCCCCTTCTCTATCACACTTCACATCCTTCAAATCACAACTGTTTCACACATACACAAAAGTACCAACCTCTCCTATTCCCACACTCCTGAAACTCTTCTCCCTTGGCACCACATTTACAATCTGTAGCACCACATTTTCCTGGTTCTCTTACAACCTCTTCGATTACTCCTCTTCCATCTTTTTCTCATTCTCCATCCCTCTGTAAAGTTTTGTGATTCCCCAAGGTTCCATACTCAGTTTTCAAACTGTCTGTTCCTCTTCATCCTGACTGCCACTGTCCTGGCTCTAACCCTTATCATCTTTGGCCTGAACTCCTGCAAAAGCTTCCTTCACGGTACCCCTACCTGCAGTCTATCCCCCCATGCCCTCTCACACAAACACACACCATTATTCTGTGAGCTCTATTTGCCTCTTCATGCCCAAAGCCTTAAACAAGGTAGGTGCTTATAATACGCTTGTTGACTTCACATGCTGTTATCTCTGCCTGTGATATATTTCCCTCTGGTTTCTCTCTATAGCAAACTGCTACTCATCCATCCATCATGCTCTAATTCAAATGTCACCTCCTCAGTGAAGCAGAATTATTATTCTATCTCTGGATTCTATGAAACTTTCCCCTCAAAATTCTTCCATATCACTTACCACAGAATCCAGTGATTTGCATATAGATCTATCTCCCACACTAGAATTACCTAAGAGGAAGGACATTATTTTTTCTGTATCTGTGTTTGACTGCCTAAGCACCTGACATGTCATCTAATATTAATCAAGTGCTCCATAAATTCAAACTAAAATGAATTTGGTTTTTAGGACTGTCTCATTTTTTCAGCTGATGTAACTGACCAGTAATGAGAACAAGAGATGGAGCCAAAGACAAGATACTTGTTCTTGACTCCCTTGCAAATTCTATACTCCCCTCAAAAATACAGGGAGGCCTACTTGAAACCGTCCCCTTTTTAATGTTCCCACATCCACTGGAACTAGCTCAAGCACTACCTTCTTCCAGAAATCCTTTAATTGGATTATTCCTCATTAATATTCTCTTCCTTTGAACTCTAGTCACTTAAAGTCTGTTCTACACAATTTAGCATTTAATTATAGTATGTCTTGGATTGTTCTATAATTGTTTCATAGGTGTTATTAGTCTCAACTCATTGAAAATGCTGGGAATTCCTTGCAAGCTGGGGCCATGCCTTTCCATTCATTCACTCACCTGCCCACCTACTCATTAATTGGTAGTTCACTAGTTCATATACATTTACTATTTATTAGTGTAGAGGATACAGAGATAAGCAACAAATAATACTTACAGTTTTGCAACAGCATGGATGGATCTGGAGATTATTATGCTAAGTGAAATAATCCATTCAGAGAAAGACAAAGACCATATGATCTCACTAATATGTGGACTCTAATGAACAATATAAACTGACTGAACAAAATAGAACCTGAGGCATGGATACATGGAACAGACTGACAAATGTCAGTGGGGAGGGGAAGGGGTTACTGGATAAAGAAGGTGAGGAGATTAGCTAAAGAACATATGTACATAGCCCATGGACACAGACAACAGTGTGGTGAGGGCCAAAGGAGGGGGTTGGGAGCTGGGTGGAGGTGGGCAAAGGGAGCGGGTGGTGGACACCTGCAATAGTGTCAAAAATTTAAAAATAAAGCAATTAAATAATTACAGAAGCATATGTAGCTATCATGTAATAAACATTTAATAAAATATATTTAATGACAAAAATACGGTTAAGGAGAATACACTTTAACAGAAGTCAAAAGCAATGTAACAATTAACTAAAATATTGGGGAGTATATAAAACTTCCTTTTAAAATAATCTGATAAATATGCAATAGTAGTTCAGAAGAGGGAGTTAGCTTTTGAGTAGGGCCTTAGAGAATGGAAAAAAATTCCTCCAGGCTGGGGACAAAGATATAAGGAAGTGGATTTCAAGTGGAGGGCAAAGCACTGCAAAAGCATGAAGTTAGAAAAGTATGAGGTACATCTATATAGAGAAAACTAGCCCTATTGGGCTGAAGTATGGAGTTGTGGAGCAAAGGCAGTGGGTGATAAGGGAGAAGGGGAGAAGCCTGGAAAGGTGTCATCCCAGCTTACTCTTCTCAGCCTATAGTGAATTCCTTGTGTGCAATCCTCATTTCACAGTACCTTTATCCAGTACACCTGATAGTGTTTAATACGGGAAACAGCACAGAAGTTGCTAAGTATAAGCTCTGTCGTCAAGTTTAATCCCTCAGTCTAGCTCATCTCTTGGGCATAGCTGACCAGTAGAATCAGTGTTTTCAGGGATGGGTTATAATTAAGTTAAGGTTAGATTTTACTTATAACCTCTCATTTGTAGCTCAGGACAAAACCATGCACTCCTCATACCATGCATCCGATTGGAATCTTGGAAACCTATGACATCCTCTGAGAGTAGTCGGGAATCCAACATAGCAGTTGCTTGATTGGTATTGCTGTACCAGCTCTTGTTCTCATCCAACACAGTAAAAAGGAGAAAGAATTCTTTATCCACCCCTTTCTGTAGGCCCAGTGGGAGAGAAGAGAGGGAGAAATGACAACAGTTTTAGCAGTTGTAGACTCTGATGCTTCAGACCCAATGATCACTGATTCTTCCCCATTTCCTTTTCCAGACACAGAGCCAAGCTCATATCTCCTGCCTAGATCTGCAGTTGTTGTTAGGCAGTTTTTCCTCAGGTAACCTCAAATCACAGGTAGGTGAAGGAGGCAAGAATAAAGTCACAAGACTGGAGGAGTGGAATGTAGAAAAGGGAGCAGGGAAGAAGCACAAGATGTGGATTGTGGATAAAAGGTACAAATTGTGAGAGAAGACAGCCTAGAGTCACCTGGGGAGGACTGGAGAAAGGTGACTAGAAAATCAGGGGAGGACTCTGGGGGCAGTTAGAAAATAAGAAAAAAATAATTATAATTAATATGCTATTAATTATTATTATTACTGCCAACATTTACTGAGGGTTTACTATGTACTAGACACTGTGTCAAGCACTTTATATGGATTATTTTAATTAATTCTTGCAGGAACCCAAGATACATTCTTCCATTGTTAACCTTTTCCTATAGATGAGGAATCTGAAGCAAAGAGAGGTTAAGGAACTTGCCCAAGGTTACATAGCTAGAAATGGTGGGCTAGATATGAAAGAAGATAAGTAAGGGTTAGGGAGGGGCTACTGAGGCTAAAAAAATAAAGGAAAAAAGACTAAAGATGATGTGTGTTTGTGGGTGAAAGAATAACATGTAAGATAGCATGAAGTCACCAAATATTAATGTCTGATTCAATTGCTTGGTTATTTTTTCTATTCTCTCACTTCTAGAACCCAGTTCCATGCTTAACTCCTATTCAGTGACCCAGCCTCATCCTCCTGCCAGAAACCCAGACAATACCTGTTTGCTATCTGCATCCAAGGCACCAGCCTTGCACACCAGCAGGGGGCCCACCAGACCAGAATTTGTATCTTTTTTGGGATCCACAGCAGAAAAGTACATCCAAGTGAGACAGGCAGGATCCTGAGCAGTGGGGCCTGCGTGGGGGGGTACTGTCCAGAGATATGTTACTTTCTCAAAGGGCTTGGCCACCAAGCCAGAGTGGGATAAGCCTGCAGAGAAAACATGGGACTCATTACTCACATTGGCTAGAGTAAAGATGATCAGCTCCAAATAGTGGGGTAAAGATCATAAACTACAAAGGCATTTGAAGCAGTAGTAGGAACAGCAGTAACATGAAATTTTGAATATTTAAAAGAATCCTGGGTAGGAGTCAAGACACTAAAGTTTAGTTCCTAGTTCTGCCACACCTTGTTATATGAACAGAAGTTTAAACTTCTCCAAACTTTTCAAAACTCATAAGACCTAAGGAATAAAAGGCTGTTGAAAACTTATTTGGAATACCCCTCACTTGAAAACATACACTTATCTGCTCTCATAGCCCTACCTCTGCTTAAAAATCTCCAGAGTTGGGAGATTCACTACCTGTCATCACAGCCTGTTTCACCTTTGAACAGTTCTGATTGTTTAACACTTTTTCCTTTCTATATGTATGTATGTACATGTGGATGGATGGATGCTACGTATGTGTGTATATATACATATATATAAGAAGAACATAGAGTGGAGAACAACCAGAAGAATTTTGAATTTAAAAATAATTCCAAACATTTTCCTTTATATTATCAATGCTGTGGTATAGTCTTAGAATATTAAAAGGTTGAAAACTGTGTATTTTTGTTCACTTCTGTTCAACCCATTTGTGTGGTGTCATGTAACATTTGAATATTCAGCATTCATCAAGGGTGTTTTAGATATGATACTGTTCCTCAAGGGAAGTGGGGATATTTTGTACAACAGCCATGCAGAATAAAAAGTGTACCATCCTTGGGAACTAAGAATGTCTCACATGAAGTTTAAGACCCAGGCATTCAGGTCCCTAACTTTTCTGATTTGAGCCAAAACCCAGGGGCAGAAAGAGAGGGAAATGAAGTACCATTGCTAAACGGATATTAAGTTTTGATTATGCAATCTGAGTAAGTTTGAGAGGCCTGCTGAACAACATTATGCCTGTAATTGACAATACTGTATTGTGTACTGAGATTTTGGTAAGAGGGTAAATTTCATGGTGTGTGTGTGTGTGTGTGTGTGTGTTTTACCACAATAAAACAAAAATGTAAAAAAAAAAAAAGTGGCCCCGGCCAGTTTGGCTCAGCTGTTAGAGTGTCGGCCCACGGACCGGAGAATCCTGGGTTTGGTTCCCGCTAAGGGCATGTACCTGGGTTTCAGTTTGTCCCCGGCCCCGGTTGGGGTCGTGTGGGTGGCAACCAGTCAATGTGTCTCTCTGACATTGATGTTTCTTTCTCTCTCTTCCCACCTCTCTCCCTCCTGCTCTATCTGAAGATAAATTCACAAATGTCCTCAGGTGAGGATAAAAAAAAAAAAAAAAAGTGTACTGTGGGGAAAAAAAGAAAGAAAGAAAAACAGTATGGAAGTTCCTCAAAAAATAAAAAATAGAACTACCATATGACCCAGCAATTTCACTTCTAGGCATTTATCCAAAGAAGTCCTAAACACTAATTTGAAAAGATATATGAACCCCTATTTCATCACAGTATTATTTACAATAACCAAGATATGGAAGCAACCTAACTGCCCATTACTAGAAAATTGAATAAAGAAGATGTGGTACATATATACAATGGACTATTACTTGGCCACAAAAATTGAAATCTTACCATTTGCAACAACATGGATGGACCTAGAAGGTATTATACTGAGTGAAATAAGTCAGACAGAGAAAGACAAATACCATATGATTTCACTTACATGAGGAATCTAAAGAAAAAATAAACAAACAAAACAGAAACAGACTCATAGATGCAGAGAACAAACTGATGGTTGCAAGATAGGAGGGAGTTGGGAGGATGGAAGAAAAAGGTGAAAGGCTTAAGAAATACAAATTGGTAGTTACAAAACAGTCATGGGAATGTGAAGTACAGCATAGGGAATATAGTCAATAATATTTAATAACTATGTATGGTGCCAGGTGGGTACTACACTTATTGGGGGAATTAAATCATAAATATCTAAATCTCTAATCATTATGCTGTACACCTGAAACTAATATAAAATAATACTGAATGTCAACTGTAATAGAAAAGAAACACAAAGACTGTAATTTCTTAAATGGACACGTCATTGTCAAGCAATGCACAGAAATTTTATTTTAAATTTTCAAATCTACTGTAATCAAAGAAGTAAAAAAAATAGATAAATTTTTGCCTGTTAAATTAGCAAGATTTTACAAATTAAAATAATCAGTTCAGCCCTGGCCAAGTGGCTCAGTTGGTTAAAGTGTTGCCCCGTGCACCAAAAGTTTGCTGGTTCAATTCACAGTCAGGGCACATACTTGGGTTGTGGGTTCAATCTGTGGTTGGGGTGTGTACAGGAAGCAACTGATCAATGTTTCTCTCTCACATCAATGTTTCTCTCTCTCTCTCTCTCTCTCTCTTACTCACTCTTGCTCTTTCTGCCTTCCTCTAAAATCAACAAAAACATATCCTTGAGCAAGGAATAATCGTCATCATCATCATCAGCATTATCATCATAGGCATCAATTCAGATAGCTCTTACCTCTCTCACTCACCTATAAAGAGGGTAAATGAGAATTGCCCTTCTGGGGGAAAAAAGTTGCTAAATTGTGTAAACAGCCTTAAAAAAAGATTCATGGCCACAAAAACTGCAAGATATTCAAAAATATTAAAAAGAATGTACAATCTAATGCAAATAAAAACAACCGTGAGTTTCGTTGTTGTTTGCCTACAAGACTGACATTTTGACAAAGGTTAAAATGGCTGCTCTGTGCTGGTGAGGATGTAAAAAAAAATGGGTCTTCACTCTCAGTCACTGTTATGGAATTCAAAGTTGATGGGACTGAAAATTTTTTCAGAAAGCAATTTGGATATAGGTACCAAAACTTTTTATGTGTGTATCATCAGGCACAGAAATGCCACATCATGAAAATATATCCTGAAGAAATAATAATATAAATGTGCAAAGAAACATACACAAGGATATTTTCAGTATAACCTATAACAGGATGGTATAATTTAGGATGGTATTAACTTAATCTTTTCTTACTCATTGTTCCCAACTCTTTAAATTTTCAAACATACAGAAAAATGTAAAGGTTAGTACAATACCACCTGGAGTTGATTTTTAATATTTCATAATCTTTAATTCATCTGTATTTATGTTTATGTATATCTACACACACATACATACACACACAGTTTTTGTTTATCTGCTTTTGTTAAATCATTTGTAAGTAAAATGCAAGCATCATGACATTTTATTTCTAAATGATGAGTAAGCATCTGCTATTTTACCAAAATAACATTACCACACCTGAAAAATACCCTAACATCACTAATATCATTTAATGTCCAGTCTATAACAAAAAATTTACAACTATCTCCAAAATGTCCCTTAAGGCTACTTTTTTATAAACAGGATCAGACAAGGTTTGCATGTTGCACTTGGTGTTGTCTCTTTAATTTTTTTGCTATGGCATTGCCTTCCTAAAGGGACTAGACCAGTTGCCTTGTAGGATGTTCTTGTAGTCTAAATTTGCCTGCGACTTTGCCCTTTTTGATTTTATTATTTTTTATATTTTTGGCCTGGGATTAGCATGTGTTAATATTATTTCAGAGAAAGCAAGAAATTAATTACCAAATAATCTCACTTCTAGGATTCCCTCCTGAAATAGTAATGCAAACCATATGTATGTATTGATTTAATGCATTCAATGATTTACAATATTCTAAAATAAAATTTAAAAATACATGTACAAACAATAAGGGATAAGGTAAATAAGTTATGGCAAATCCATGTAATAGAGTATTATATAGTCATTAAAATATGTATAACATTATTATGGAATGGGAAAATGGACAAAATATAATGGTAAGTGAAAATAATATAACATAAAACATATGATCACAAATCTATAAATATATACATTTTTATAAGCACAGAAAAATATTTAAAGGTGTATCAAAATGTAATGGCAATTTATGAATTATTTTATTTATTTTATAACTTTTCACAATTCTATAATACATACACCAGTTTTATAATCAGAAAATATTTAAAACATGTCTCTCATTGAGTCCAACTCTGCTTGCTATAATATCCTACATTCATTCAACTAGGTCCACACATGGCTATTAATTCTGTCTTCTTCTCCCTCCTTCACTTCCTATTTATTTTTCCTATAGAGCTACCTACTATTACCTACAGCCCACATTAGTTGGAGACCCTGCCTGCTTACCATCATTGTATACAGTTCCCTCATAGTCTTTCTCATAAAAGACCCCGTGAGGCTGTATACTGAATGGGTGGGAGGCACGGTTGTAGAAGACCACCTGGATGGTGTCACCCACCTCAGCCCGGATCACTGGCCCTGTTAAATGGGAAGGAGAGACAATAGAAATTAAAACAGGCATGACAATGGAGAATAGAAACAGGGGAAAAGGGAGGGAAAGAAAAAGGATGTGAAAAAGACAAAGAACTCTGTTTGCAATAATAAGAATAAATCCTTTCAAATATATTGAAATTTATAGTTATAAAAAGCACATTAAAATCCATTATCTCAATTTGATCTTCAAATATAATTCTCAGGGCAGGGGGAATCTTCATTTTATAGATGAGGAAACTGTAGCTTAGAGAGGTGGACTTGATCTCAAAATTAAATGACTGATTAGGAACAGAGGCTATATCTAAAGTTATGGCTTTCTCCCACCCCACTGTCAAATCCAATTCCACTTCCCCTGCCTTTATTGCCCCAGTTTCCACAGTTGCATTTCCTTGTAAGACCATCTAAATATCTGAGCTTGACTCAGTTGTAAATAAAATTTGAGTATACAAAATTATTATATCCTCTATCAAGACCCTGGACTAACTACTCTTGTCACGACAAGTGGATTTCTTTGCTCCACTATCCACCATCTCTAACCTAGCTTAGGTCACTTTTGAGATCAACCAGGAATAGCAAGATGATAACTTGAGGATTTATGCTGACTCTAACCCTAATTCAGAGTTTTTGGTATGGATTCTACTCAATGTCCACACCTAATGCCTCACCTCTAATCAACAGATACCCCACTCATAATAATGGATAAAACAACCAGACAGAAAATGAGTTAAAAAATAAGAGACTTAAATGACATAATAAACCAACTACATCTAACATATCCATCAACAACAGAATATATATTCCTCTCTAGTGCATATGGGACATTTTCCAAGATAGACCATATGTTAGGCCAAAAATTAAGCTTCAATAGATTTCAAAAGATACTATACAAATTATCTTCTCCAACCACAATGGAATGAAGTTACAAACCAATAAAAGGAAAAATGGACAATTTACAAAATTGTTGAAATTAAACAACACACTTTAAAAAAAAACCAATGGATCAAAGAAAAAAAAAAATCACACAAAAAATTAGAAAATAGCCCAGCCGGTGTTGCTCAGTGGTTGAGCATCGACTCATGCACTAAAAGGTCGCCTGTTTGATTTCCAGTCTGGGCACATGCCCAGGTTGTGGGCCCAATCCCCAGTGGGGGGCATGCAGGAGGTGGCCAATCGATGTTCTCTCTCATCATTGTTTCTATCTCTCTCTCCCTCTCCCTTCCTCTCTCTCTAAAAATCAATAAAGAAAAAAATTTTTTAATTAGAAAATACTTAGAGGCAGATGAAAATAAAAATGCAACATATCAAAACATGAGATTCAGTCAAAGTGGTGCTAAGGAGTAAATTTATAGCTATGAACACTTACATTAAAAAAAGAAAGATCTTAAATCAACAACCTAACTTTACAAGAAAACAGGAAAAGAAAAACAAACTAAACCAAAAGCTACTAAAAAGAAGAAAATATATTAATGATAGATGGAATAGAGAATAATAAAATAAAGATAATCAATAAAACTAATAGTTGGTTTTTCAAAAATATCAACAAAATTGACAATCTTTACCTAGATGGACTAAGAAAAAAAGAGAGAAGACTCAAATTACTAAAATCAGAAATGAAAGTGAGGATATTACTACCAATCCTGCAGAAATAAAAGATTATAAGAGAGTACTATGAGCAATTGTACACCAACAAATTGAATAACCTAGATGAAACAGGCACATTCCCAAAACATAAAATCTATCAAGACTAAATCATAAAGAAAAAGAAAATCTGAATAGACCTGCAATTAGTAAGGACATTGAATCAGTAGTCAAAAATCTTCCAAAATAGAAAATCCCTGGATTTGATGGCTTCACTTGTGATTTCTACTAAACATTTAAAAAACTAATGCCAATCTTTCTCAAACTCTTCCAAAAAATTGAAGAGGAGGGAATACTTTTCAATTCAGTCCACCAAGCCAACATTACCATATTATCAAAGCCAGACAAAAACGCTACAAGGGAAAAAAAATAACAACAACTGTACATCAATATCCCTTACAAACATTGATGCTGCCCAGCCAGTGTGGCTCAGTGGATTGAGTGCCATCCCATGGACTGAGAGGTCCGGGCACATGCCTGGGTTGCAGGATCCATCCCCAGTAGGGAGCATACAGGAGACAGCCGATTGATGTTTCTCTCTCACATCAATGTTTTTATCTCTCCTTTCCTCTCTCTCTCAAAAAAAAAAAATCAATAAAAACATAATTTAAAAAAACATTGATTCAAAAATACTTAACAAAATAAGGCAAAATCAGCAGCATATAAAAAGGACTATACACCATGACAAGGTGGAATTTATTCCTGAAATGCAAGGATGGTTCAACATACAAAAATTGATCAATGTAATACATCGTATTAACAGAATAAAAGAGAAAACACATGATCATCATAACTGATGTAGAAAAAGCACCTAACAAAATTCAGCACCCTCTCATGATAAAAAAATATTTTTAAAAACACTAGAAACAGAAGAGGACTTGACTTCTCACCATAATAAAATCCATACATGAAAAACCCACAGCAAGCACCATACTCAGTGGTGAAAGACTGAAAGCTTTTCCTCTGAGATCAGGAACAAGGCAATGTTGCCTGTTTTCACCACTTCTGTTTAACATATAATTGGTAATTCTAGTCAGAGCAATTAGTCAAGAAATAATAAATAAAATATATCTAAATTGTAAAGGAAAAAGTAAAATTATCTCTGTTGCAGATGATATGATCTTATATGTAGAAAACCCTAAAGAGTACACAAAAACAGAAACTGCTAGAACTAGTAAGTAAATTTTGCAAAGTAGCAGGATACAAAGTCAACACATGACAGTCACTTGCATTTTTATATACTAACAATGAGCAATATAAAAAAGAAATTACAAAAATAATTCTATATATAATGCATCATTAAGAATAAAATACTTAGGAATTATTTTAACCAAAGATGTGAAATACCTGTATAATAAAAACTATAAAACATTGTTGAAATAAATTAAATATGACATAAATAAATGTAAACATATCCCATGATTATAGGTTAGAAGACTTAATATGTTAAAATGTCAATATTACTCAAAGAAATCTATAGATTCATTACAATCCATACCAAATTCCCAATGATAATTTTGCAGAAATAGAAAAACTATTCATAAAATTCATATGGAATCTCAAGAGATCCCAAATAGCCAAAATAATCTTGAAAACAAAGAACAAAACTGGGAGACTCACACTTCCTCATTTTAAAACTTACTAAAAAGCTACAGTAATCAAAACAGTGTGGTACTGGCATAAGGATAGACATACAGACAAATGGAATACACTAGAATACCCAGAAATAAACCCTCACATATATAGGGACAATCTTTTAAACAAATGGTGTAAGGAAAAGTGGATTTTCATAGCAAAGTAATGAAGTTGAACCCTTACCTAACACCATATACAAAATTAATTCAAAATAGATCAAAGACCTCCATATAACACCTAAACCAATACAACTCATAAGAAAACATAAGGAAAAATCTTCATGACATTGGATTTGGCAATGATATTTTGGATATCACACCAAAGGTACAGATAACAACAACAAAAAACCCATACTGGACTTCATAAAAATGTTTGAAAACTGTATATCAAAAAGACACTATCAACAGAGTAAAAAGGCCAACCTATAGAATGGGAAAATATTTTCAAATTATATATCTGATAAAGGATTAACATCTAGAATATAAGATAACTCCTAAAACTCAACAACAAAAATAAACAACACAATTAAAAATGAGAAGAGGACATGAGTAAACATTTATCCAAAGAATATATACAAATGGCCAACAGGCACATAGAAAGATTCTAAACATTACTGATCATTAGGGAAATGCAAATCAGAATGACAATGAGATACCATTAGGATGGCTACTGTAAAAAAAAAAAAAAAAAAAAAAAAAAAAAAAAAAAAAAACTAGTGTTAGCAAGGATGTGGAGAAATTAGAACCCTTGTACACTGTTGCTGGTAATTTAGAATAATACAGCCACTGTGAAAAACAGTATGGTGGTCCTTCAAAAATTTAAAAATAGAATTAATATGATTCAGTAATTCCATTCTGTATATACCCAAAATAATTGAAATCATGTCTCAAAGACATATTTATTTGCACACCCATATTTATAGTAGCTTTATTCCCAAGAGCTAAAATGTAGAAGCAACCCAAGTGTCCATCGATGAATGAATGGATAAACAAAATATAGTATGTACATATAATGGAATGTTATTCTGCCTTATTAAAGGAAGAAATTATGTAACATGCTACAACCTGAATGATATTTGAGGCCACAGCCACTCACAAGAAGACAAATGTTGTACAATTCCACTTATATGAGATACTTAGAGTAGTCAAAAACAAAGACACAGAAAGTATAACGGTGGTTCCCAGGACCTAGGGGAGGGGAGAATGAGTAGTTATTGTTTAATGAGTAATGAATTTCAGTTTTACAAGATGAAAGAGTTGGGATAGATGGTGGTGATAGTTACACAACATTATTAATGCATTTAATACCACTGAACTGTACATTTAAACGGTTGCTATGGTAAAGTTTATTGTGTGCATATTTTACCACAATAAAAAAGTGAAGAAAAAAGACTGAAGACCCATACTGAACACAAGCTAATGAGAACTCCTTAATACTCACTGTCCATCCTCTTTTCCAAGGTATGTTTCTATTCCATATATCTCCCTTTTTATTTGATGTAAGCTCTACTGTGCATGCTCAGATCTCCTAAAATCAACTGGCACACATCTAACCCCAGAATATAGTTCATCAATTTCATTTCCAAAGTTTTCTCCCATCGGATATATTTTATTTTCTGGCTTCATTAAGTGACGAAACCACACCCAACACTGTTATACTGTTTTAATGCTGTGCTTTAGGACTTCTGGATAATTTCTCTATGTCAGGCTCTAAGCTTTGTTTTGCATTCCTCACTATAGCAAGCATGTCTGCATGCCATGTCAATCTGCTCCTGTTCCCATATTGCCAGGAACCTGCACAGTCTTACTGCTTTATATATAGCCCTTCAGAAATACACCTAGGGGAACACTTTAAAAAGTGTGATCTGAACAACAGTACTACGAGAAGGTGTTTACTGAAAAAAGTTCTGTAGTAAAGTATAAGAAATGCTACATATTCTATTTCCATTTTGGAGGTTCATGCTAAAAATAAATCCAAAGTTCTGAGAAACTCTGCAGCAAAGAACACTATTTGATTATGTTTTACTTGACTATGTTTAATTTAGTATTTTGCAGACACATTCAGACCCACAACCCTTTTGCACAAAACACTCATCTGTTGGTACTCATTTTGGGACATGCTGGTCTAGAGTGTGTCTCTGAGCTTCCCCCAGGCTCCAGTTTCTAAGTCTTCCCCAGTTCTCATGGCTCTAGTCAATTAATTTCATAAGTTAAGGATTCCTCACCCAGGATTCCAAGATGCTCATCTTCCTCCATCTGTACCTTTTCCTGGAATGTTTCATCTTGGAAGGCTTCATATCGGACTTTCCAGTAAGTGCCCCCAATTCGGCTGGAGCTCTTCTGGAAGAATTTTTCTGAGCCACTGGCATATAAGGAGGCAAATATTACATGATTTAATTATGTATCAAATAGACTCCCATATCACCCTTCGTCTTCTCAAGTTATGGATCATTATGACTAAGAAAGACCTCAGAGATCATCCAGGTGAGCTTTTACTCAGTGAAGGTGACACCACTAATAAATAATATGCAGCTTCTGCTTCAGCCTTTCCAAGGTCAGGGAACTCATTTTCAGAGAAAGCAATCCTTCTTACTGTTGGATAGTTTTAATGATTAGACTTATTTTGTATAATAGGCTAAAATCTTCTTGCTTGTAAGTTCCAGACACTAGTACCAGTCCTTCCTTCTTGAGTTATGTACACTTACATCTGTCCTTAATTATCTTTAGGTACTCAAGATTTTTTCTCCCCTTAATAAAGAATATCCTTAATTCCAAAATGAAAACCCACTAACTTAGCAAACCCAGTTAGAGATTCTAGAAGTCATGCTGAGACCCAAGTGCTTATTTTCCTATGTTTTCTGCACATTCATTCCATTATTTTTTGCTGGAAAAATAAACATGATGGGTGCCTTAGGATATTGCCCCAAACTCTCTTAGTCATCTGTCAAGTGGCTCTTCTGTGAAAGACCTGGAATCACTGATAGGCCAGTGAATATGCATAATTTAAGGCCTAGTTACTGAATAGGGAACTAACCTGTTCTATCTTGCCCAATATGATTCATGAATGAAGCAGGAGAATTTAGATAAATTCCTCCAAAATGATGGTTATGGAATGGCCATAAGGCAAGTTGTTTCCCCTTCTTCCTACATTTCTCAGAATGCTTTTTACACTTCTGCTTAAATGCCTCATCAGACTATGAAAAAGAAAGGAAGGTGCAAGGAGGTAAATAATGGATAAAATAAAGATGAGTTGGATAAATGACATTTCAACTGATCTGGTCCCATTGGGTCTCCTTTTCTGAGGGTGGCTTGCAGGAACAATCTCAAACACTGCTAGAACCCTTTGCTAGGGATATGCCATAATCATACAAAATGCTTGGTGGCTCCCCAAGAGCAAGCTGTTCAGGGGTCAAAAGAATTTGGTTAACAGTTGTGTCATATAACTCCAGTCAGACAATGATTGTAACCCTCAAGTGAAAGTGAGAGATTTCTGAGAGGGAGTAATAGTGTTTGGGGCCAAAACCAGGAGTAGAGAGAGGAAGTCTACTACCTCTTACCTGCCTGGATCCCTCAGATTCTTCCCAGTACTTCCATCATGACCCGTTGGGCCATAGTCCCATCGAATCTCATGGGCCTCAATGAAGTACTGCCGGACTTTTCCTGTTAGTAGGTTCATGGGAGGGGCCATGGAGCAAGACTTGACATTGTAGAGTGCTTGCATGCCACCTGGAGGAAGAGCATCATGACTGGCCCTATTTCAACTAACAAGTCTTCTACCCAGACAATCCACCTTCTTACTTCTCTTAAGGTCTCCCCCTCCCACCTTCCACTAGGCTCTTTACCCCTACCTCCATATGAGCCATTTTCTCTCACTCCTCAAGAGCCTGGCTGAAAGAGAGGGAGCCCAGATGGGAATTCAAGTACCTGCATTTGCTCACCACCACTGCCTCATTTACCAGGTGTTCATTTCTTTGCAAAAGATTTACATTGTACAAATGTCACAGAGCTTGGAGTCCGAATACCTGAGAACAAGTCCAAGCCTTATCACTATCTGTAGGACCTTAGGCAAGTCAATTCCTAGATCTAAAATGTAACCCCTGTTTTGTAAATGAGGAGAATAGGAAATCTGTCACACAGGGCTAGTGGAAGCATGAAATTAAAAAAGAGTAAGTAATTTGTAAAGAGGGAATCTCCCCAAATAATGGACCATCTCCTTTACATGGGGATGGAGCTTCATATTTAGGACTGTCATGAAAATGTAGATTCTAAGTAGTGTCTCCAAAATGTGCAAAATATTACATTGAGGTATAGTGGTAATTGATGATACTGCCTTATTTTTGCTTGGCATCTTATAGAGGTCATTCAGATCATTATCTCATTTGAGTCTCACAAAATTCCAAGGAGATCTGAAATTATAAATTAGAAATCTGAGATATAAAAAAGGATGAGGAAAGGTCTCAACATTTTCCTAGTCTTTAAGATTCAAAATCACATTATCTCTCTAAAACCCCTTTACAACTTTATGAGGTAGGAATCATTATTGCAATAATCAGATAAGGAAACAGAGTCTCAGAGAAGTGACATTACCTACCAAAGCTAACTAAGCAAATGGTGGAACAGGATTTGAATCTAGGCTTTTCTGGCTCTAAGGATCCTGCTTGTTCTACTATTGTGCTGCATCCCTAACCTCCATCTGGATTCATACTCATTTACCCAGACACTTTTGGGACCAAGGCCAGAACCTGGATGATGGAGCAAAGGTAATTGGCCCCTATTAGAAAAAACCTACCACCCCAGACTCATTATCTTACCAGTCTATAACTTCTCGCTTACTCAAATCCATTTTCATATACTCACATATCACTTTCCTGACATCCATCTAATTTACAATATATCAAATAATTCTAGAAAATGAGAGCTGAATAGGCTCTTAGAGACTATTTAAACCAAATCTCCCATTTTATAAATGTGGCAAATGAGGCCTAGAAATGAAAAGGGACTTTTCCAAAGTTATTACATAGAGCTGAGACAAACACTGAAACCATCTAATCATTTATCTACTACTCTTTCCATTGCCTCATATGTTCCTCCTCTCTTCTGATGCTCCTCAATGCATTGTGCCATTACTTCAACCATTCTCCCTCTGAAAACCAAACCTTCTACCCCTATTTCTGTTGGGTCCCAACTAAAAAGTGTCATCACTTGCCCACAATGTTACGTGATCTCCTGCAGAAACATTATGCTTTTAAAATCAATGTTTCATTTACTTCCTTTTCAATCATCTGCAAAACCTCCAGGTCTTAATTCCTTAGGACTCTGAGAAAAAAATGACTTAAAAGATCACTTAACGCCCTGGCCGGTTTGGCTCAGCGGTTGGAGCGTCAGCCTGTGGACCAGAGAGTCCCAGGTTTGGTTCCCGCTAGGGGCACGTACCAAAAAAAAAAAAAAAAAATCACTTAACAATCCCTATAACATCTTATGTTACAGATGAAGAAGATGAAACCCAGAGAGATGTACCTGAGGTAACCTTGAAAGTTAATAGCTGAGCCAGGAAAGAATGTGGGTCCTCAGAATTCTAGTCCAGTGTTTCATTCTTTATTCCTAGCTGTCTCACCTGAAAGACCTATCTTATGGCTCCAGACCAGAAGCCCAGGCTCCTGATGACCATATTGCCACCTTCATCTCATACATCAAGGGTCAGAGATGCTGGATCTTACCTTGCAAGTGACTATTAACTTGACAGCTTATTAACCAGGTGCCAAGTTTCTGGGGCACCATCTCAGCAGTCACAAAGGTGGCTGGAAAGATGTGAGCCACATCAGTGCGGTGGCCTCGGATGGTCAGCATCTGTCCATGGAAGTAAGCTGTGTGGACATCTACTTCGTTGCCCATGCCAAACAAGTGCCAGGCTACACGCTTCTGTGTACACATGTTCAACTCTGGTAAGTTCCCAAATACAAAGCCATTGATTGCTATAAAAGAAAATGTCAAAGTTAGAAAAGGACAGTCCAATGCCTTACCATCTGACAATAATATTAAGTAATATTTAGATGAGGTTTTATTTTTTATTAAATTTACTGGGGTGACATTGGTTAATAGGGTCACATAGGTTTCAAATGTACATTACTATAATACATGATCTGTATATTGCATTGTGTGCCCAACACTCAAAGTCAAATCATCTTCTGTCACCATGTATTTGGCCCCCTTTACCCTTTACTCCCACCTCAACTCTCTTCCCTCTGATAACCACTATATTGTTGTCTATCTGGATCTCTAATTTTCAGTTTTATATTCCACATAATGAGTGAAATTATATGGTTCTTAGCTTTTTCTGACTGACTTGCTTTGCTTAGCTTAATATTCTCAAGGTCCACCCATATTGTCACAAATGGCAGTATTTCATCTTTTCTTATGGCTGAGAAATAATCATAGTACATATGGTACATACAGATGAGGTTTTAAAGAGCACACTGTGCTGACAATATGTATTATAACATTTAAATCTCACAAACAACCCTAGGAAATAGGTAAATATCAATGGTCTCATGCAAAAGTGAGAAAACCAAGGCTCAGAGAGGTAAAGTTACTTTCTCCCAAGGCCTCAGAGCTATTAAATGGTAGAGCCAAGATTCCAACCCAGCAATCTGAGGAAGCTTTTTAAGGAATGTGGTTTATTTTGTAAGCTATTCTTTCCTTCCAAGCCAATTTCCTTCTAAAATTTCCATAGGACAATTGTCAAGTTAGCTGACTAATTACCATGGTTATTATAAGCAATTGATATAAAACCCAAGTTATCCAAGCCATCCCTTACACCTTCCCTCTGAGTTTTCACTTCCCCATGGGACAGTCTGGCTTTGAGCCCACCTTTGTAACTAAAAGTAGCCACTCCCTTAATTAAACAAAAGCAAAAGTAACTTGTTTCACTTCCTAAAAATCACTTCTCTGCCCATACCTCAGCGCTTTTGTGCCTTTACTTAGTTTTAAATTTAATTAAGATGATGGATTCACCATAGACAACCATTTTTCTTCACAAAGTGGGTAATTCTTACACCTCATATCCTTTATAGAACAAAGAAAGGTTACTTTATATCAGTGGACAGCCCTCACCAAAGTGACTGAACGTGTATATGAGTTTGGAATCAACACCCTGGGTTATTCCACACTCAGGAGGCAAGGTACCCAATGGCAAGAGCACAATATTCAGTCAGATAGATTAGAGTTGGAATTTTAGCTGTGCTGTTTATCTGCTGTGTAATCCTCAGTTTCCTCATAGGTAAAAACAAGGTAAAGCTACTTACTGCTCCTGGTCCCTCTAAGGATTAAAAAGGACCAGGTATGTGAAAGCACCCAACAAATGGTAGGCCCAGTATAGACCTTTCATCAGTGTCTACTATCACAGTGTGGCCACCGCTCCCCAGCTCACCATGCATTCTATTACTCTCTTGAAAGGCCTCATCTTCTTTGTCCACTGAAGCAGGGTCTGAGCAGTAAGTGGCAATGTTCTCATTGATATGCCAGCTAAGATTCTCATCTACCACACTGAAGAGCAGGAAGAAAGAATTGTCCACGTCTTGCCGCCGAGGAGGGGAGTTCCTATCCAGGGTTCCTAGTACAAGTAAGAAAGTGTCCTTGAGAACCGTCCATCCTTAGTAACAAGGGGTACTCATAAGAAAGAAATAGGAAGAGAGGTAGTCTTAAGAGTCTATCAGCAACAGAAAAGTAGATGGAGAGTTATTCAACCAGGGCCTTAAACTCACCACGTTCTTGCAGCACCTAGGTCTTCAGGCCTGACTCTACTTTAAACATACCCTGTTTCCAACCACATCCATGATCCTTCCCAAATCTTGATGGCTACACTTTCAAACTTAAACTCTTATCACATACCTTACTTTTATGTGACCGGACTCCCATCATTAGTAATTCAAGTTTTTTAAGTGATTAGAAAAAAAATTTTTAAGTAAAAATGGATTTTTTGTTAGGAAAAGAATGTAATAAAATAGAAAAAAAAAAGAATAGTGAAAATGGAGTTTGGCATTGTTTATTCCTGCTGATAAACGATGGTTCTGAATTATCACTCCTTAGGCTGCTGCTTTATATGTAGGTGGTTCATCTAGATTACTACTTCCTATAGATATCCAAAACTGCATCTCATAGCTCACTCTTGGGGCCTGTACCTCTTTTACAGGTGATAAGCGGTCCAATGAGGCCAGTTGCAATATCTCGTGGAGCATCTACATGAGAATGGTAGATCCAGGTGAGGCATGCTGGATCAGCATCAGTGGGTGCATGGCTTTCTGGAATGGTCCAGTTGTAGATATGGTTGCCTCCCGGGGGAACAGAGTCATCAGCTTTCAGCTGACCAGAGGAGCCATCTGGGTATAGGGAGCCTAGAAAATGACATTGCACATGCTTAGTCCCAGGGTGTGTGAGATGGAGCCTGGCAGGTATAGAAGCGAAGAGAAGGTTGACATACAAGACACCAAGATCCAGTCCTATGGAAAAAGTAAAGTTCTAAGGTCCAGCACAGTGTTCCTCACAACCTGAGGAGGGCACAGATTCAGGTAATATTAAGCCAAAGGACCCCAGATCTTACATCAACAGAGGGTGGAGAGGTTGCAGCCATTGGGGAAGGATCTGTGGCCACAAAAACTGCTCCACAGCCTGATCTAGTAGTGCCCTCATGCAAAGTCAGTGGCTTGGAATCATAGGAGAAGACAGATTTCCACCCTTTGAGCACTCAGTTTGGAAAACAATCACAGAATTTTATTTTAAAGGCAACTTAATGATCAGTTTGTCCACTTCCCCATTTTATGGAAGAGAAAACTGAGGAAAAGTGACTTGCCAAAGGTCATACAGAGAGAACCAGTGGCCAAGTCAGGACCTTCTGACTTCGCTCTCTATTCTCCTCAGTCATTGTTGTGTCTGTATTAAAGGCCGCTGAGCTTGGGATATGAGAGATACAAATGAGTAAACTGAACTCCCTCTTAAGAAAAAAAAAAAGTGGACATTTTGGAAGACTGTGACTCTAGAATAATATTCCCTTATATTCAGAGCACACTCTTCTCTTTTCAAAGCACAAATATTTTATGTAAACATAATTTTAATTCTTTGTGATAAAAGGTAGATTTTTAAATTTTGAAAAAAAATTGCAATTACAGTTGACATTCAATGTTATGCTAGTTTCAGTTACATAGCCTAGTGGTTTGAAATTTATATAACTTACAAAGTGATTCCTCCTACCCCTAATATTTCCAGTACCTACCTGATACCATACATAGTTATTACAATATAATTGACTATATTCCATATACTATACTTTACATCCTTGTGACTATTTTGTAACTGCCAACTTGTACTTCTTAATCCCTTCACCTTTTTCACCCAGTCCCCCAACCTCCTTCCATCTGGCAACCATCAGTTTGTTCTCTGTATCTATCATAGGAAAAAAAAAAAAAAAAAAAACAGAAACAAACTCATAAAGGGCAGATTGAATCTCCATATTTCTAATGAAAAATCTGAGGAGAGGGACAATGACTTGCCCAAAGTCACACATATGAATAGCAGAACCCAGTCATGTTTTCAGTACCCAGTCATGTTTTCTCTGAGAAGAGCCCCTGCTACCTCATATCAATAAGGAAGAAAAGACTGTTCTTGTTCCTAGCTGCTCCCTTTCATATGGCAGAGAAGGAAAAGTGATAGTTGTTATGAACAGGAGACAGAAAGGGTGGGCTGATTTACCTTCTGAGTCCTTCTCATAGAAAACACCATGGGGGTGGATAGTATAGGGACGAGTGGCAAAATTCTTCAGGTGAATAAGGATGACATCTCCCACCTCAGCCTGCAACACTGGCCCCAGGAAGCCCAACCAGGCAGGCTGGGCCATTTCATGCATGTAAGAGCCATCACTGTATTCTTTGTAGATGGTCTTCTTGTAGCTGCTTCCTATCCGGTTCTTGTCAGACTTTAGGAAGCTGGAAGCTACTCTGCAAAAAAAGAGTCACAATTTTGCCACAATTTTCAAACCTCTGGAGGGTTAATTTCCAGAAGATGCTGACAAAAAAGTGTCCATCTTTGTTTAGGGCAAAACAAGAGGAAATGGGATATACTGAACAAAACATGAAAGCTTTAAGTTAGTTTAATTGTTTGACAATGGGAAGTATTAAGTGAAAGCATATGAAATTGCTATTTGACCACTTTTAAGCTACAAAAAAAAAAAAAAAAAAAAAAGACAATTTCACATAGTTCAGTCTAATATATAGTAATGAGGAAACAATCAAGGACTGGTTCTTTTTAAGTGATCAACTCCCTACCTCTGTTGCCTGATTTAGCATCGCCTTGCTATATATGGGAGGTTTTATAGCATAGTGGTTAAGTTCTCAAGTTCTAGAGCTGGGATGGCTCAAATAAATGTCGATATTGCCACTTCCAAATCTGTGGGACTTTGAGCAAATTACTTGACTTCCCTGTGCACAATTTCCCCATCTGCAAAATGTACCAAACTTTGACAGGTGTTGCTGGTAACCAAAATAATTAAAATACATAAAGAGCTTAAGACAGTGCCTGGAAAATAATAAAAGCTTAATAAATATTAACTATTACTTCAAACTATCGGTAATAGAAGATAACAAAGTTATCCCTCAAGGACAATTTTAAAACAAAGACTCTGTGACTTCAAAACTAGATGGATAGAAAAATGGCTTGTCAAAACAGACAGCTGTTTTTCTTACTCTAATTCATCCTAGAGAGCTCTGAGATGTTAAAGTCAACTTTGGAAAATTCTGAGGCTTTGGAGAGACAAAGTGATTCATGATCAGAAAAGATTCTTTAATACATTAATTCATCTTTAAAAACAGATATTTGTGGAGCATCTGCAAGTTTCTAAAATCAAGAAGGGTTAATCCTGTGGGATCTGTGACAGGCAAAAAGGCGAGAAGAGTACCAGTTTTGCATCTACATTACCAGGTTCAAATCCTATCTCTTCCATTTACTAGCTGTGGGCCTTGAGCAAGTTATTTGATGTCCCTGGCCCTCAGTTTTCTCATCTAAAAGATGAAGATATTTACACCTACCTCCTAGAACTTTTTGTAAGAATTAGGTGAGACTAAGTATGTAAATTTCTAGTATGATCCCTGTCACAGGCAGAGTATTATATAAGTGATAGCTATTACTGTTCTTTCTTTGATTCTAAGACTTACCTTATTTTTTGTCATTTTTACATATCTGAAATTAGTACAGTTCTATTGAACTATGGAAGATTAGTTCTACCACACACAATGTTACAAACACTGTTTATACTTCATGTTTCTTTTTTTTTATCAATTTATTTGTGTTACAGATGTTTCTTTTTTTATTTTATTTTTTATTTATTTTTTAAATTTTTTTATTAATTTATTTTTGTTACAGATGTTTCTCCTTTTTTCCCCACTGACACCCTCCTCCCCATCCCCCCACCCCGTCCCCAGCTTTGTTGTCCATGTCCATCGGTTATGCATACATGCATATAAGTTCTGTGGTTTATCTCTTCCCTCCCCCCACCCCCTCTTCTGAGGGTTGTCAGTCTTTACCCTACTTCCACATCTCTGGGTCTACCCTGTTCCTCAGACTGTTATGTTCATTATATTCCACAAATAAGTGAGATCATGTGATATTTTCCTTTCTCTGCTTGGCTTGTTTCGCTTAGGATAATACTCTCCAGGTCCCTCCATGTCGTCTGAAAGGATAAGAGATCGTTCTTTCTTACAGCTGCATAGTATTCCATTGTGTATATGTATCACAACTTTTTTATCTATTCGTCTACTGATGGATACTTGGGCTGTTTCCAGATCTTAGCTATTGTAAATAGTGCTGCTATGAACATGGGGGTACATATATTCTTTCTGATTGATGTTTCAGGCTTCTGTTATTAAAACAATATTGTGGATACCATCTTAGCCTCAAGGGAATATGGAATTACCATTAGGACCCTAAAAATACTAAGGAAAAGCAGACTCCATATGGAATGCTGGCTCTTGAGTCAACTAGCCCTATTCTCAGCAAACATGTCACTAGGTGTATGGTTCAGAGTGATGAGGAGCTGCTGCTACCACGCCCTGATAAAAGGTCTTCAAGAGGCTACCGTATGACTCTCAAGGGTTTCCCCTCCCCAATACAAGCTCTAATTTTACAAGAGATTAAACCTACGTGTCACTGTCCAGAGGCTGGTTCGTGATGACATTCCTTCCCTTGGGAGCATAGTTCCACTGCACGTCCTGGATGCCCAAGTAGTAGACTCGAGTGGTCCCTTCAGTCAGCTGGGGCCACAAGGATTGCATCAAGAGCAGAGCCCAGAGGAAATGGCCTGGCTCCATGGCCCACTTTACTCTGGGAAACAGGCAAATGAATAGCTGCTGGTATGAAAGAAAGAGAACAAAGGGGCTTTGCATGTGTCTGGAAAACTAAAGAGGCAAGAGCCAGACATAGTAACTGAGAAAGCAAGAAAGAATTACCCCAGAATCTATAGCTTACCTGATTACTTTCAGTTCAACAACTATTCAATGATCTCTACACATTGAACTTTGGAGGGCAAAGTTAAACAGTCACTCATACTGATAATTATGCATCACTTCCTTCAGAAGAGAAATCTGGATCCAGTTCCTTCAGCTATGTAGAAGGCAGAATTACTCTGGCTCAAGAATCAGGAAACAGGCACCAAAACCAATTGTTTCACTAAATCCTCGTACCACTGACTCACTCAGTACCTGAATTAAGTAACTAATGCTCTCTGTGCCTCTGTTTTCATTGTTGCTATCCTCCATCCCCTATGTATTGTGTTTAAAAACAAATGAGAATTCACCAAAAGACATTTACTAGAATGTTAATAGACCCAAAATGGAAATAGCCAAAATGTCCAAGAACACTAGAATGAATGAGTAAATTGTATTTTATTTATACAATGGAATTTTATATAACAATGATAATGAACAAACTACAATTACATATGAAAATATAGATGCCTCTCATGAGCATAATGTTGCAGAAATAAATCAGATACAAAAGAATACATACTCTATTATTTGATTTATATAAAGTACAAAATCAAACAAAACTAATCTATGCTGTTAGAAGCCAAGATAGAGTTTGCCCTTGAGGTAGGGGTCAGTGACTGGGAAGGGAAGAGGAGGAATGCTTCTAGGTGATGTTCTGTTTCTTGATCTACATACTGATTACATGGGTGCATTCAGTTTGTGAAAATATATTGAGCTATGAACTTAGCATTTGTGTGCCTTCTGCATGTCAATAGCAAAAAGTAAAAAAATAAAACAAAAGAAATGAGAATATGTGAGGGAAATATTAACTTATAAAAAATGTTCTCTGCCGGTTCTCTGCTATGCACAAATTCATTTCACGGGTCCAATCCTGAGTCAGAGTCAGAACTAAGCCTCCAGCCTCTTATTCCAGTACACCAGCCAGGAGGTTAGACTTCTTGGGGCTGGGATAAAGCATTCAGTCATACAGTACAGAGCTACAGTCAAACTTAGAAACACAGACAACATAACATAAACACACATATACATACAGTTGCATACACAAAGGTACATGCAATCTTATCAAAAAGCAGAGCTGTACACACTTGAATCCACATATAGAACTACACTGTCACACAGAGCCTTTGTCACTTTCAGAATAATAACAATAATAATAATAAATCAACACTTATTGTATGTGCATAGCATGCCAGACCCTTTTATAAGTGTTTTACATAGATTAAATCACTTAATCTTCAGAGCCACACTGTGAAGAAGATGTCATTATAATCCCCATATTACAGAAGGAAAAATGGCAGAACAGAAATGTAAAGTTATTTGCCCAAGGTCACCTAGTTAACAATCAGTAGAGTTGGGTTGTGAGTCCAGGATGTATGGCTCTAGTGTGTATGTTCTTCATTACCATGCCATACTACCTTCCACAAAACATACTTGCACACTCACATGAATATACACAGAAAACATGTATTATCAATAATTATAACTATATCTAGGAAAACCCCATATACTCTGAAACATGCAATCACATGTAGTTGTGATCACTTCTAGAAACAGATACATATGCTCATATAGACAAAGATATATCTAATCAATATCATTCATAATGATGATAATAATGGTGGTAGTTACCATTCATTGAGAGATTACTATATACTAAACACAATGTTCAATGGTTTATATAAATTGTTTCACTAAATCCTCGTCCTAAGCACATGAGATCGGGACAATTCATCAAAAATACAAAATCAAAGATATGCACAGACTTACATATAAATAGGAAATCCCCAGGTATTCACCTTAGCTGGGCCTAGATATTGACCTTAATGAATAAACAGACCTATAGAATTTCCTACAAAATCTCAGGCCCTTTTACACACAGCAGTAGTGCAAGTGTTAAATCTTCAATCTCCATATGACATTTGTCATGAAAGCTCTTGATATAGGGAAGAACCTGTTCTTGGGTTCCTCTTTCCAAAACTTGGATCTCCCACTGACCACTTGTGTAGATGTAGGTAATACTTAACTACTCCGAACCTGTTTTCTTATCTGTAAAGTATGTATAATAATATCACAGAAATAAATTAGAAAACTTACATAAAAGGGACACAATTCAATTAATGCTTAGAACATAATAGACAGTAATTGCTGGTGTCTTTTGTCTCCCTTTTCCCTCCTGGCTACTGTCTCCCACATACACAACATTATATATTTCTACTCTAAAGGCTTACTTAAATCTTAATTTCCCCACAAGGTTCCCACTAGCCTTTTCATATCACTTTCTTCTGAAGGAATACTTATTCTGTATACCACCTCATTTCATTAAATCAGACTTTGTATTATTTTTACTTTCTGCCACATGAACAGTCTTTATTTTCCAGATTGAACTATAAACTCCTTGAGGATGGGTGTCATGTGTGAGAAATATTTGTGCCTCTATTGCCAGACAGGGTGATGGGGGCCCTGTAGGTATACCATAAACAAGTACTGCTAAAGTGACATGAAGTGACACAAACATATATTTTCCCACCAGTTGGTTCTAGTTCAAGTTTTCCACTGGTTCACAGAGTGACTTTAAGGAAATTATTTTACCTTAGTGAGCCTCAGTTTACCCATATATTAAATAATAGAGCTGGACTATATAGTTCTTACCTTTTTGGGGTCATGGATGTTTGAGGACATAATGAAATGCAAAAACGTGGAACCACAAAAATGTTTTATGGAAAGAGTTTTCAAAGAGTCTTCCTAGTTCTTATACTTTATCAGAACTGCCACTCACTGATGAAACACAGGTGCATTCACATGCACCTACATATAGTACCACATATGGTCAAAAAAATAGCCATGCCTTGGAACCTTCAATATGGAGTGAGTGTCCTTGGTTCAATGGAAGTCTGAATGCAACATGGACCTCCTTCAAGCTTCTTTCTCAGGGATGTGCCAGCAAGGCTATTGTACCTTAAACTCACTTACCTAAAGAGATAACTGTCCCAGGTAAGAATCTCACAATTGGAGATGCACATGATAAGCTTGGAAATATTCCCAGAAGAAACTGGTACATATCTTCAGCATACAATGAATAAGCATTCAAAAGCCGTGACTAATGACCAAAAGAACTAGACAATAGAACCTGTGAAAAAAGTGCTACCTAGCAGTTGCCTATTACATTCCACTTTACAGTATGTTTTTCATATTTGCCATCTTATTTAATTCTCAAACTTTTGTGAGATAAGGATTGTCTTCCCCATTTTGCATTTAGGGCACAGGCTTTGGAATCAGACTACCTAAACAAATCCTGACTGTACTTTTCCTAGCTGTGTGATTTGGTAAATTGCTTCACTTCTCTAGCCATAGAGTTTTCATCTTTGAAATGGAATTAATGCTATTAGTTACACCTCAGGTAGTGCAAGGATTAAATGAATTAAGATCTATATGTGATCAAGTGCACAAATAAATGATCAAAAAGTATTAGTGACTATTATTATTACAGATGAGAAAATAGGTTTAGAAATGAAACTTGCCAGGATGCCAAAGCTTTAACATTTTATGTATAGCCACAACATGTACACACTCAAAAGTTCCTATATACAGTAATACATATTAAGTATACAAGCACATGTATATGGCTGAGATTAGTCTCTTTGGAAGCAATATTGTATAATGAAAGGAACCAGAACGTTTGAGTCAGATTAACTTAATTTGGAGTACTGTTTTCAGTTGTGTTTGAAAGGGAGACTTAGTAGGCACCTGGTAAATATTAGTTTTCTTTCCTTCTAATTACTGTTTTTTTTTTTTCTTCCCAACGCTGCACTTGCTGTTACTATCGTTGCTGTTTAAAATTTTTGATTTTATCATAAATTTTTAAAACAGAAGAAAGAGAAAACCCATAAATTTCCTTTATAATCATTTAGATATTTCATGATAAATGTGAAAGACTTCAGATCCTAGAAAAATTGATTCTAGTTCTGGATGCCTCATTTATTAGTTGATTGACATTGAGCAAGTCACCTAATTTCCTGAGCCTTGGTTTCCTCATCTCGTAAATGAAGATTATCTCTGCTTTGGGCTATTCATTAGTTTACTATGAAGATCAAATTAAATGAAGGATGTGAAAGCCCTATGTAAACTTTCTCTCAGCTGAGTCCACAAGAGGAAGTCTTAGAGAGAGGCCAGATTAAGGAAGACAAATAAAAGGGAAAGGTAAAAAGATAAATGAAATAGGTAAGGTGAGCAGCCAGAATCCTGGAACAAAGTAAAAACAGAGAGGGGAAAAAAGAAGAGGGCAGAAAAAAGAGGAAGAGGGAAAGGGAGAAGGAGGGAGAGGGAGAGGGAGAGAGAGAGGAAGAGAGAGAGAGAGAGAGAGAGAGAGAGAGAGAGAGAGAGAGAGAGAGAGAATATGAATGAATTTCTGCTCTACTTGGAATTAGACATAGTATAGTTAATATGCCCTGAGATTAGCCCCGGGAGAAGGTAAGCCAACAAAAAAGCAAGCCTCCCCTACCTTTACCTTACCTTACCTTCCTGTCATCCTAACATCACCTGGGCTTGGTAACCATCATCCATGACAATTTGCATCACTGTTTTCCCTATAATTTGCAAGTTATTCCTTTAATGTGATAATGCTCTTTTCTCTCCCTCCATCTCCCTTTCTGAGTTGGGTTAGACTGAGATGGACAGGTTCATACTAAACAAAGGATCTTTCAACTGAACACAGGAATGGTGAGCTATGTTTTGGGCCCTGTCTCTAATCTCAACATAATAAAACTCTCCATTCATTTTGGTCCTCTGCTTTCTTAATGCTTTTTGGCTCTTTCTTCGCATTGTGATTCAAAATATGTTCCAAGTTGGGAGTTTTTCACCTTTGTTGGGTATAGGTCTTTCTTTACTAGGAGAAAAATTAGTGTTAAAAGCCTCACGGGTTTCCAGATAATACAAGTAAAATTTATATCATTGTTTAATCAGTATTACTGCAACCTAACAGTCAGAGGTGATGCAATTGAGACCTAGAGAGAAACGGACTCACCTGAAATCCTGAAAGTTAGTGCTGGAACATAAGACTCCTGATCCTCCAGCCTGGCAATCATGTCCAGCATATCAGCACTATACCATTCTGGGACAATATAATTTCACTACATGTTTTCCACTTGTATTAATGAGGCTGCTTTATTTCCACACACTCCAGTTGAAGCATACTAATTTGAAATGAGAAGACCTGAATTCAAATCCTATCTCTTGCCTGTAATAGCCATGTGATCTCTGAAAAAGTCACTTTCATCTATTTGAGCCTCACTTTTTTATCCTAAAATGAGGATGATATTTATCTCACAGGATTGTTTTGAGGCTCAAAAAATGGATATTTGAAACCTAAGCAAAGAGTTGAAGGCAATAGATGTTCAGTAAAAAATTGAAAGCATCATAGATTCATATATCCATAAAGACCTTTAGAAACTATATTTTTTTCAACCCCTTGATATGAAGTACAAAAAACTGTGGCCAGAGAGGTAAAGGGATTTACTCAAAGTCAAGCAGCCAGTTAATGACAAAGCCAGAATTTGAACCCATGTTTCAAACATATTTTTGCTATTTAGACACTAAGTGTGAGAAACAATTTAGACTTTAAGCTAATAGCTTAGTTCACCTATCATTTATTTGTTTACTCTATGCCAATTTGGATCTTAAATTATGAAACCAAATGGCTCTTTTTAAGTGTCTGAACCTATTATTTATGTAGTACTCAGATACATCACCTGAACAAACCCTTCAACCTGTGAGATGGAAGATCAGCACATTATTTCAACAGAAAATTAACTACTCTCTACAACTCCAAGATTGTCTCTGAAGCAGTCAAGCCAGTTTGGTCCTGGACATTTTGGAAAGAGGAACAAAAGAAGCCTATTGTTCACTTTAAATTCCATGTACACCCAGCCAAGCTTACTCTAACTTTTCAGCAACTGAATTTCTCTCCCAGTGGCCCAGGACTCCACTAAACCCAGATGAATAAAGGATTTTACAAAGAAAGGAAGGTGAGGTAGGCTTTGGAAAGAGAGGAAAGAAAGCTTACCTTTGCTACAGAAAACCCTTCTATATTCATGTCAGCAGCCTAGTGATGCTGAACTGCAGACCCCAGCGTGAGTCTGCCAGCTCTGCTCAGTCAATATCCTGGGTTACAGGGCCTTTCTCATAAATTAAGTCCAGGGCTGCAATCTGGCGAGTGCTACTGGGGTGGGGTGAATGGAGGAGGGGGTAATGCTGGGTGCTGTCCTTTTCAGAAACTAAACTATTGGAATGTCTTGTTCCGGTCTGGTTTGGTACAAAACCCGGGACGGTTCTTTGACCACATCCGGGTGTTTTCCAAATCCTGGTTAGGATCTCAGGGGGTGGGCTGCATTTCTGTCATCGCAGCTTGTTAGTGGGCCTTTGCTGAGAGGGGGAGGAGAATGCACTGTCAGTGTGGCCAGTCAAAGCTCACAGACGGATTCCAACAGCCCAGTTTATGAAATGGGGTCCTTTGTAACTGTTATTAGATTTAAGAAGAGCCCCCCCACACATCAATATTTTCCTTTTTGCTGTGAAGCAATTATCAGCCCTGCCTGTTATCCTGAGGCCATGGTTGCTTGGTAATAAAAAAAATAAAAATAAAACAAAGAACTTTCTACATACCAAGGCCTATGTTAACCACTTTACATGCATTCTCTAATTTAAGTCTCCTAATACCCTGTGAAATGGACTCCAATTCTCTTTATTTTACAACTGAAAAAAAAAGGAAGCAGGCTCTAAAAGAGAAGATAACTTGTTCAAGGTCACACAATTTGCAGGTAAAAGGGGGAATTTTACTGGGTCTGTCTAGACTCAGCCACCACACTACCACACTGTGCTGCTTAGGAAAGAAACAGGGAGCCCTTTGGAGATAAAGGAAGTGACTTGACAATTATCGAGTGCCTGTCACTGCTAGATTTTTTTCATGAGTATTACCTCTGCTTCTGCCATTTCTAGCAGCTCCTAGAGTGAAACCTCAGGGCTGTATTACTAACAGTTTCCATAGGGAAGACTGGATACAACTAGAAGATAGCCTGGACTAGTATAGGTCAGCATCCTAAAAACAAAGAATATCCAAATGATAAATTGGAAATATTAATTTTTTTTAAAAATAGCAAACTGAAATACAAAAGCAATGTCCTTGTTTCTGCTGTCAAGTGACCTAGGTTCAAGTGCCAGCTTACTCTGCCAGTAATCAGCTATGTTAACTTGACCCAAGCTCTTCTCTTCTTCAGGCCACAGCCATTCTGTTTTTTCAAGGGCCTTGAGCTAACTACAGACCCTCCCAGCTCCATAAATTTACATATCTAGCATTCCATTAAGAAGGCACATTCTTGATATTAACACTGGAAGACAAAGAGGTTTCAAAGATACAAAGTATAAGGAAAGAATGAGTACAAAGTAAATAGTAGAGAAAAGATGGAGAACTTCATACCTCCTTGGAAAGAACTACATCTACTCACCAGACGCACATATAGAAAAGAGACAGGTATAATGGTGGTTCCACCACCTAGTATCCTTACTTTATGATGAGGAGATCGTGGCTTGGAGGAGATGCTGTTCCCTAGGCAGGCTCAACACATTTTTCTTTCCTGGATTTAAAGTGTCTGGGGCAGGGTCCAGGGAGGAGGACTTTCAAAGACTGCGCTGGTGGGGCAAAGTCTGTGTCATAAACCACTGGAGGTGGTTAAAGGTTCCTAGACACTTAGGAGCTGCCCTACAAACTGTACCCCAAGCCAAGCCAAGTAGAAGCATCAATAAGGAGAAGGGAGAAGCCACAAGCCTCAGCTGTCTCAGAAATGCTCAGTGATCAAGGGAAGCTAGATCAGGACACAGCAGTTGCTGGCGTTATCTGCCTCTTCCCCCACTTGGCACATATGTGGACCTTGAAGCTAGAAGGGGAAGGAGGGAACCAAACCCATTAAGTTGAGATCCAAGTCCAGGCTCTAAGGCATTTATGACAGGGAGGGGATGGGATAAGGTCTCTGCTCTGACTCATGAAAGACAACAAGGAGCAGGTCATATAGACACACTTGAGTCAACACAGTAAAAGCTGCAGGAAGCCAGCTAGGCCAGGTCTCAGAGCTTATATTATTCATTCAGCAATTCACTGAGTGGGCACACAGTGTCTTCCTCTTCTGCAAATCCTGGATATATTTCTGGTGCCTTTCATCAAGTGTCACCTAAAAAAGAGTTTAATTTGACACCTATAGACCAGGGACTGGTAAAATACTTCAGTAAAGGGCCAGTCAGTAAATATTTTATTTGCAGAACATGCAGTCTCTGCATAACTACTAAAATAGCCCAGTGTAGCATGTTGGTCATATCTATGTACCAATAAGAGTTGATTTACAAAAACAAGCAGCAGGCCAGATTAGACCCAGGATCTGTAGTTTGAAAACCACCACTATAAAATGTTTTGCAATATAGACATTTGCAATATGGAAATGTTATTTAAGAGCATGGAAACGTTATTTAAGAGCATGAAAACTACATTCAGACATCCTAGATTAAAATACCAACTCTGTCATTTTCTGATTCTGTGACCTCGGAAAATTCATTCAATCCTTCTAAATCTCAGTTTTGCCTCTGTAAAATGGGGATAATTATAGTACCTATTTCATAAGGCTATTATGAAGAATGAAATAAAAGTATATATATGAACTATTTAGCACAGTGACTACCACATAGTAAGTGCCCCAAAATGAATTATCACTTTAAAATTTTCAATAGAAAAAATAAATAAAATAAATATAAATTCTTCTTTCTTCTTGTTAGAAAATAAGTTGTATTAATTCATGGCAAAAAAGAATGTTTGTAGAATCCTGGCTTTAAGTTCTAATTATGCTACTAAAGAAAACAGAGTGCCCTGGCTGGTGTGGCTTAGTTGGTTGAGCATCATCCTGTACACCAAGAGGTCACTGGTTCAATTCCCAGTCCCAGCACATGTCTTGGTTGTGGGCTCTATCCCCAGTGGGGGGCATGCAGGAGGGGGCCAATTAATGATTCTCTCTCCCATTAATGTTTCTCTCTTTCTCCCTCTCCCTTCCTCTCTCTCTCTCCACACATCAATTTTCAAAGTATTTTTAAAAAACACACAAGAAAACAAAGTAATCCTGGACAAGTCAGTTTTCCTTTGTGGGACTTTGTTCCCTCCCCTGTAAAATGGAGAGATGTTCTAGATTTCTCATTTTTCAAAAATTTGGCAGCAGAACTCCTTCCCCAAACAAAAGCTTTCAGTACACACCCACTATGTATGGAAGATGAAAGCAGAGCTCTTCTGGTAAGGCTAAGAGAGAGAAAGGAAATGGGCAGGGCCAAGGGGATCCAGGGACCTGTTCCTTTGTATGCCTGCCCACCAAAACAATGTGTTTAACCCTGGTGCACCAGCAAGAAACGTCAATGGCACTGAAAGCACATTTGTTTGAGAAGCACAGAATGGACTTAAGAGTCAAGACAAATTCTGTCCCTAACCCCTCTCTTTATTTATTCATTTACTCAATCAATATTTTAAAGTTAATTGTGCATGGACAACCACAACGGTATGGCTTTGGAATGGCTACAAAGATGAGAGGATCACAGGAACCTTCATGTTTGGGGCAACATTATCTAGTGTGAGAAATGTGGGGTTTGGAGTCAGAAAGACCAGCTTTGAATCCTGGCTTGCTCCTTCTGAACTGTGTGACCTTGGGCAACTCACTTAAGCTTGCTGAGCTTCTGGTTTCTCATCTGTAAAATAGGAACAACAGTAGTTCTGTGAATAGAATATTGTGAAAATTAAATAGGCTGCCATTTCCATTAATACTTAGGACAGTGTGCAACACCTTGGGGACCTTCAACTAATGTTTCTTTCCTTCACATCTTTCTCACAGTGAAATTTAGTGACAGTGTCAGGTACCTAGTGAAAATAAAAAGCTGTGGGCAGGGCCCTAGCATAGCCAGTCTACTGGCTTTATCTCAAGACCCTTCTTAGCAGTTCTTAAAAAGAAGGCCTCTGGGAAAGGGTGGAGGGGTGCAGCGAACAAGAGATTGTCACCTAGAGACCACACCTCTGAAGCTACTGCCCTCCCTTTTCATTTCCCACCACCACTTCTGATCACTAGGCTTCATCATGCTTTGCAAAGATTGATATACACTGCTGTGATGTATGATTATCCTAGGCTCACTCAGAGGACACTGTCTGGTTCTTGAACTCCAGTTCTTAATTCTACTTGCTGCATACTTCCATCATCCAAGGCAGTGGGTGTCATACTTGTGCATGCACCAGAATGCCTTGGGTGGTTTGTTAAGACACTGAGTCTCTGCTTCAATAAATATGGGGTGAGGCCTGGTAATTCACAGTTATAACAAGTTCCCAGGTGATGCGGGTGGTGCTGGTCTGAGGAGCACACTTTGAAAACCACTGTTTAAGCCTAAGGGATTCTTGTTCTGAAGCTTAGCCCCTGCCAGCCAACTAGTTTTTGAAGACTAATCCTTGAACTCTCGCCACCCTTTGTCTCCAAGTATACAGTCTTTGGCCCCAGGTCAAAAGTATATTTCTTTCAGTCTCCTGGTACCTCATTTATGCGGAGTCTTCCTGAGTGTCCTCCCAACACCTATTTGCCCATTCCCTTTGCCCCAGACCCTTCCTGCCAGTCTGTGTGAACCTCCGTCTGCCCTCCATGCTCATTTAACATGTCTTGTTTTTTGGCTGCCTTCCTTGCACAACTCTATGAATGGCATCAGCTCCTCCTGCCAACTCTCCTCTACATTCTCATGCAGCTTCCTGATTGTGGGCTCTGGGCATAGGCAATCCTGGTTGAATCTTGGCTCTGCCTCTCTCTAAAGTGTGTAATCTTAGGAAAGTCACTTGACTTCTCCAAGATTCAGTTTGTCATCTGTAAAATCAGGCTGTGGAAATAAAATGGAAGAGTGTCTGTAAAAAGGCCTAGTGCAGCACCTATTACATAGTAAGCGATCAGTAAATGTTAGTGTCTTTTTCCTAACTTCCTCTACTTTCTTCACACCTACCTACCTTCACACTTAGTACTAAGGAGCTGGCAGAAAATAAGAATGGTATCACAATGTAGGAATAAAGTTTTTCACTAGTATGAAAAGGCATGGTAAATGAGAGAAAGTGATATAACATTTAAGAGAAGGGAGAGGTCATTCTCAATTGGTGGGTGTCAGGATCAGCTTCAGGAATGACTAAAGGATATCATTTTCTCTCCCATTCCCTTTTCTCGAGCCACAAACCTGAATGTCCTCCAAGATCCCTGCCTTCTTTCTTATTCCTCACATCCATTTCATCAGTAAATTCTGTCATATTTATTTTCTATATACCTTTTTAATCCACCCCCCTTTTCTCCATCTTCACTGCCATAGCCTTGGTCTGAGCCATGCTCGTCTCTTAACTGGATCGTTGTAATAAGCACCTCACTGTTCTTTTTGCCTTCATTCTTGACCCCACAATCTGTTTTTCAAAAAACAGCCAAAACTATTTCTTCTAAACACACAAAGGTGATTATATCTCCCCCTTACTCAAAACCCTCCAGCTGTGCAGTTTTATTGACTGAAATCGGAGTAATATGGAGATTAGTAGGACCCCTGTGTAAGGATGACATTCAAACTGATGAAATGTTCGTGTGTGTGTGTGTGTGTGAATGCATATATAGAAATATCTCCAAGATATATTATGTTAAAGGCAAAGTACAGAAAAGTGAACATCTTATATTTGCTTCATACACACACACACACTCTCTCTCTCTCTCTCTCTCTCTCTCTCTCTCTCTCTCTCTTATGTATATACTTATATGAGAGGATTTTATTTTCTTCTGGAAATCATCACAAAAATATTTTCAACAGTGGTTTCCTTTAGGGAAAGTAACCTAGTGGGGAGGAGGGTGACTTTCATTTTTCATTTTGAAGTGTTTGAATTTTCAAACCTCAAATTTTTTTTAAAGCTTATCTGGGAAGTGCATATGAACTCGCTTTTATTTCTTTCTTTCTATTTCTATGCATGATAAGAAGCATATAACTGTTACATTTAAAAATTAATGACATGTCATTGTCACTAGGATAAAAGTCAAACTCTTTAACATGGCCTATATGGCCCTTTGTGATCTGCGCCCTCGTAATCTTTCTAGCTCATAGCTTGCCCTTCACCTCATATTCTATGCTCCACTCATACCATAGTTTTGTCAGTTGTTAGTTTTCCAGGGTACTATGTGCTTTTTATTTTTTCTAATTTTTTTTTTAGCTCCAGCCCTTATATGTTGTTCTATCCAGCTCAAACACCTTTTTTTTGTAATTGCTCATTTTTATTTTTTTTAGAAACAGTCATTTACTTATTTATTCATTAATTTATTTTTGTTACAGATTTTTTTCCTTTTTTCCCCATTGACACCCTCCTCTCCATGCGCCCCACCCCGTCCCCAGCTTTGTTGTCCATGTCCATCAGTTATGCGTACATGCATATAAGTTCTGTGGTTTAGCTCGTCCCTCTTCCCCCACCCCCTCTTCTGAGGATTGTCAGTCTGTACCCTACTTCTACATCTCTGGGTCTACCCTGTTCCTCAGACTGTTATGTTCATTATATTCCACAAATAAGTGTGTGTGATATTTGTCTTTCTCTGCTTGGCTTGTTTCACTTAGGATAATACTCTCCAGGTCCCTCCATGTCGACTCAAAGGATAAGAGATCTTTCTTTCTTACAGCTGAATAGTACTCCATTGTGTATATGTACCACCGCTTTTTTATCCATTCTTCTACTGATGGACACTTGGGCTGTTTCCAGATCTTAGCTATTGTAAATAGTGCTGCTATGAACATAAGGGTACATATATTCTTTCTGATTGGGGTTTCAGGCTTCTTAGGGTATATTCCTCGAAGTGGGATCACTGGGTCAAATGGCAATTCAATTTTTAATTTTTTGAAGTAACACCATAGTGTTTTCCATAGTGGCTGCACCACTCTGCATTCCCACCAGCAGTGTACTAGAGTCCCCTTTTCTCCACACCCTCGCCAACACTTGTTTGATGATTTGTTGATGGCGGCCATTCCGACAGGTGTGAGGTGATACCTCATTGTTGTTTTAATTTGCATCTCTCTGATGATTAGTGATGTCGAGCATTTCTTCATATGTCTCTTAGCCATTTGTATGTCCTGTTTGCATAGGTGTCTATTTAGTTCCTCTGCCCATTTTTTTTTATCCTCACCTGAGGACAATTTTTTCATTCTTTGTTCAGATAGAGTGGGAGGGAGAGAGAGGAAGAGAGAGAGAGAGAAACTTCGATGTGAAAGGGACACATCGAGTGGCTGCCACCCGCACGACCAGCCAGGGCCGGGGACAAACTGCAACCGAAGTACATGCCCTTAGCGGGAACCAAACCCAGGTCTCTCTGGACTGCAGGCCGACGCTCTAACCGCTGAGCCAAACCGGCCAGGGCTCTGCCCATTTTTTAATTGGGTTCTTTGTCTTCCTTTTGATGAGTTGTATGAGCACTCTATATATTGGGGAGATTAACCCCTTATTTGATGTATCATTGGCAATTATGCTCTCCCATACAGTGGGTTCCGTTTCCGTTTTGATGGTTATTTCTTTTGCTGTGCAGAAGCTTTTGAGTTTGATGTAGTCCCATGTGTTTATTTTTTCCTTTGTTTCTGTTGCCTTAGGTGATGTATCAGTGAAGATTCTGCTGCATATGATGTCCGAAATTTTGTTGCCTACATTTTCTTCTAGGATTTTATGGATTCACGAATCACATTTAAGTCTTTTATCCATTTTGAGTTTATTCTTGCATATGGTGTAAGTTGACGGTCTAGTGTCATTTTTTTACATGTAGCTGTCCAATTTTCCCAACACCATTTATTAAAGAGGCTGTCTTTACTCCATTGCATGCTCTTGCCACCTTTGTCAAATATTAATTGAACATAATGTCTTGGGTCAATTTCCGGATTCTCTGTTCTGTTCCACTGGTCTATATGCCTGTTCTTGTGCCAGGACCAGGCTCTTTTGATTCCAGTAGCTTTGTAATATAACCTGATATCCGGTATTGTGATCCCACCTACTTTGTCATTCTTTTTCAAGATTGTGGCTATTTGGGGTCTTTTTGGTTCCATATGAACTTTTGACATATTTGTTCCAGTTCTGTGGAATATGTCGTTGGTATTTTGATGGGGATTGCATTGAATCTATAGATTGCTTTGGGTAGTATGGACATTTTAATGATGTTAATTCTTCCAATCCATGAACATGGTATGTGCTTCCACTTTTTTATATCTTCCTCAATTTCTTTTTTCAATGTCCTGTAGTTTTCTGAAAATAGGTCCTTTACTTCTTTGGTAAAGTTTATTCTTAGGTATCTTAATTTTTTTACAACAATCGTAATTGGGATTTTTTTAAGTTTCATTTTCTGTGAGTTCCTCATTGGTGTATAAGAATGCAGGCAATTTCTTGACGTTAATTTTGTATCCTGCTACTTTGCCAAATTCATTTATTAAGTCTAGTAGATTTTTGATGGAGTCTTTAGGGTTTTCTATGTATAATATCATGTCATCTGCAAATAATGACAGTTTCACTTCCTCCTTTCCAATTTGGATCCTTTTTATTTTTTCTTCATGTCTGATTGCTGTGGCTAAGACTTCCAGTACTATGTTAAATAGGAGTGGCAAAAGTGGGCATCCTTGTCTTGTTCCTGTTCTTAAGGGAAATGTTTTAGTTTTTGCCCATTGAGTATGATGTTCACTGTAGGTCCTTCATATATGGCCTTTATAATGTTCAGATATGATCCCTCTATTCCCAAATTGCTGAGCTTTTTTATCAGAAATGGGTGCTGGATTTTGTCGAATGCTTTTTCAGCATCTATTGATATGATCATGTGGTTTTTATCTTTCATTTTGTTTATGTGGTGTATCACATTTATTTATTTGCAAATATTGAACCAGCCTTGCATCCCTGGGATGAATCCCACTTGGTCATGGTGAATAATTATTTGATGTATTGCTGGATCCAATTTGCTAGTATTTTGTTCAGGATTTTGGCATCTATGTTCATCAGGGATATTGGCCTGTAGTTTTCTGTCTTTGTAGTGTCTTTTTTTGGTTTTGGAATTAGAATTATGCTGGCCTCATAAAACGAGTTTGGAAGTCTTCCTTCTTGAATTTTTTGAAATAGTTTGAGGAGAATTGGTGTTAGTTCTTCTTTGAATGTTTGGTAAAACTCCCCCGTGAAGCCGTCCGGGCCTGGGCTTTTGTTTGCTGGCAGAGACTTGATTATATCTTCAGTTTCTTTAGGTCTGTTCAAGTTTTCTATCTCTTCCCAGTGCAGTTTTTGGAGACTATGTGTTTCTAGAAATTTGTCCATTTCGCTTAGATTGTCGAATTTGTTGCCATATAAGTGTTCATAGTTTTTGTTAACGATCCTTTATATTTCTGTGGTGTCAGGTGTTACTTCTCCTCTTTCATTTCTGATTTTGTGTATTTGGGTTCTCTCTCTTTGTTTTTTGGTGAGTCTAGCTAAGGGTCCATCAATCTTGTTTATCTTTTCAAAAAACCAGCTCTTTGTTTCATTGATCCATTGAACTGTTTTTCTGGTCTCTATGTCATTTATTTCTGCTCTGATCTTTACTATTTCCTTCCTTCTACTTGCTCTGGGGTTTTCTTTTTGTTTACTTTATAGTTCTTTAAGTTGTGAGGTTAGATAGTCTATTAGAAATTTTTCTTGTTTCTTAAGGTAGGCCTGGAGTGCTATGAACTTCCCTCTCAGAACTGCTTTCGCTGCATCCCATAGATTTTGTGTTGTTGTGTGTTCATTTTCATTGGTTTCCAGGAAGTTTTTAATTTCTTCCTTGATCTCCTCGGTGACCAATTCATTGTTTAATAACATGCTATTTAGCCTCCATGTGTTCAAATGTCTTTGCATGTTCTTGTTGCAATTGATGTCTAGTTTCATGCCATTGTGATCTGCGAAGATGCTTGATATGATTTCCATCTTCTTGAACTTGTAGAGACTTAGTTTAGTCTATCTTTGAGAATGTCCCATGTGCACTTGAGAAGAATGTGAATTCTGTAGTTTTGGGGTGTAATTCTCTGTAGATATCTATTAAATCCATTTGGTCTAGTGCTTCATTTAGAGTCTCTGTGTCCTTGTTAAGTTTTTTGTCTGGAGGATCTATCCAGTGATGTCAACAGGGTGTTGAAGTCCCCTGCTATGATTGTGTTGCTGTCAATTTCTCCTTTGAAGTCCTCCAGAAGATTTTTAATATATTTTGGTGCTCCTCTATTGGGTGCATATATGTTTACCAAGGTTATATCTTCCTGTTGGATAGATCCTTTCAATATTATGCAGTGACCTTCTTTGTCTCTAGTTATGGCCTTCATTTTGAAATCTATTTTATCAGATATGAGTATTGCTACCCCAGCTTTTTTTTCCTTTCCGTTTGCTTGAAAGATTTTTTTCTATCCCTTCACTTTCAACCTATGTGAGTCTTATGTTGTGAGTTAGGTCTCTTGTAAACAACATATATATGAATCATGCTTTCTTATCCAATCAGCTACTCTGTGTCTTTTTATCGGAGCATTCAATCCATTTACATTTGAGGTGATTATTGATATGTACTTATTTATTGCCATTTTTGTTTAGTGTGGTTCTATTTTTCTTCCTATTTCTTCTACTAATTACAGCAGTCCTTTTAACATTTCTTGCAGTGCTGGTTTGGTGCTAATGTATTCCTTTAGTTTTTTTTTTTTTTTTGTCTGGGAAGCTCTTTGTTTGACCTTCCACTTTGAATGATAGCCTTGCTGGGTAGAGTAGTCTTGGATTCAGATCCTTGTGTTTCATGACCTTGATTACTTCATGCCATTCCCTTCTGGCCTGTAGTGTTTCTGTTGAGAAGTCAGCTGATAGCTTATGGCGGTTCCTTTGTAGGTAACCTGTTGCTTATCTCTTGCTGCCTTTAGGATTCTCTCTTTGTCTTTAATTTTTGGCATTTTAATTACTATGTGTCTTGGTGTGGGCCTTTGGGTTCTTCTTACTTGGGGCTCTCTGTGCTTCTTGAACTTGAATGCCTTCTTCCTTCACCAAATTAAGGAAGTTTTCTGTCACTATTTCTTCAAATATATTCTCTAACCCTTGCTCATTTTCTTCTTCTTCGGGAACTCCTATGATGCGAATATTATTACATTTCCAATTATCTCACAGTTCTCTTAAGCTGTCTTCCTGTTTTTTCATTGTTTTTCCTTTTGGTTTTCTGATTGGTTGATTTTTTTCTACCCTGTCTTCTAATTCACTGATCCGGTCCTCAGCTTCCTCTACTCTGCTGTTTAGTCTTTCCAATGTGTTCTTCATTTCTGCTATGTCATTCTTCTTTTCTTCTTGGTGCTTCTTCATTTCCACTTTGTTGGTTTTCAATGTTTCTATGTCTTTACTCATGGTGTTGATGTCCTTACTCATGCTGTTGAGCTTCCTGAAGATCATGGCTCTGAATTCCAGCTCTGTTAACTTGCTTAACTGCATTTCATTTATCTCATCTTTGGTGGAGGTCTCTTGTTCTTTCATTTGGGATTTGTTTCTTTGTTTCACCATTTTGCCTATCTCAGTGGGTTTCAGAGCCTGCCAAATTTTCCCTGTGGATGTTGGTGTTCTGCTATTTGTGGTTCCCTCTACTGGGTTTGAATGAGCATGGAAGGACCCACATTAAATACCACTGTCAAGTCTTACTTTCCTGGGTAGATTTGCAAGAGCAAGAAAGGTTCAGTTATCCTCCGGCTTTTTGCCTAGAAGCTATTAGTCGTGGTACTTGAAGATCCTTGGGTTCTCAGTTGAATTGAAACCTCCCTCAGGTGTTCAGCATAAAAGGATTTCCTGAGGGTGGGGTAGACGCTGGTTGTTAATGGGCCTCAATTTGCATTTCAATGCCTACCTGAGTGGGGTTGAATATCCGAGGGAGGGGCTGCCGCCTCTCCCCAGAGCCTGAGAGGGAGTAAGATGGCCACCATCCTGTGTGGCCTTAACTGAGCAAAAGCTCTGAGCACCCTCCAAATCCCGAGTGTCCCCACACAGTTCCAGTCCAGTCTGCCCTCTCTCTGCCGGAGCCCAAGGTGAGTGGCTTTGGCTATTTTAGCACTCTGTCCCAGCCCTCTGTGCCTTGGAGCGGGCTTGGGAATTTAACCCCAAGGTCGCTGCTCACAGCTAAGACCGCTGCTGTCCGTGGGCTCCCAGCCCCCCTTTCGCGTCTCCGCAATCCTACCAGGATCGATTCAGTGTCCCTGGTTATATGGTCCTCGCAAGCTGCTTTTCTGTTGCTTTTTCCTGACGATTTGTCTTTATTTTAGTTGCAGCTCAAACACTTTTATCCCTATATTTCCTTTCACTCATTATTGGGTCTCAGTTTAGAATTTCTTTCCTCCAAGACATTTTCCTTGACTTCCTGTGTTTCTGAGTTAGTTACTCCTGCCATGTCCTCTCAGTGGACTCTGTATATTTAATAACAGTTTAATGAAATTCCTTGTTTAACTGCCTGTCTTTATAGTTTATAATGGAAGCTCTGAGGTCAGGGATAACATCTTTCTTGCTTCCTATTGTAGCTTCAGAACCTAGCATAACACTTAATATAGACTTGCTGTTCAATAAATATTTGTTAGATGAATGAATGCATACATGATGAACAAAAGAAAGAATAAGACAACCTTTGAGCTGGGCTTCATAGTCAGCAAAATTCTACTATAAAACAGCTGCATTTATAATCTTCATGTTTGGAAGATTACTTAAGTGAGACTTCTCAGTTTTAAGGTTAACTTAGTTGTACCTGATGATTTCACTGTTTAACCAACAAGCCTGTTCCCAAAGGACCTGTGTGTCTGTAACTGCCAGCACTTCTGCTATTCTAATTGACCCATTATCACAGGCCCAGCCCTGTTCCTCCTCTAAGCATCTGACCCTCAAACCTTCCTGGATTATGAGCAAAATGAAACCTCAGAAGGCATGGAGGGTGTTTGCTTCCAGGATAAGTTGCCTCACATGGCTCTAAAGAGGTGCATTTACCTGTTTTATATTCTGGATTAAGCAACCATGTATTCTTTTATTTGAAGAAAAAGTCCTTGACAAAATAAATGGGAATCCTCCCAATACAGCTTTCTTTACTAATGGCTATACAAACTCTGTTTGAATGCCTCCAATAACTGAGTGTTCACGATCTCCCAAGGCAACTCTGGGTGACACTGTTTTATATTAAATAACCAAATATCTGCCTTCTCCTAACTTCTGTTCAGTGATTCCTTTTTATACTGAATTCAAGACTCTGAGCAAAAATCTAGTCAATACCATCTCACCCATTTTTAATAGGAAAAGAACCAGCTCTCTTGTAGAAAGTGCTTACTCCTCCTAGGATGGTTCCTAAGATATATATATATATATTTGTTCTGATTCCAATTTTTTTTTTTTTCCATTCTCAAGGAACTGTGGTAGAAAATGCCACAATGGTTGCTGGCTTAACCACTGGCTGGAAGAAGTGGTCATCTACATAATATGATTTAAGGGACTCAAAAAACCCTTCTCTGCCTCCAAAAATGACAGCTTACTTTGGTGAAATTAGACTCAGTGGTGAGGACGACATTACAATTCTCACCATGCCACAATCCCATGTGTGACCTGCAATTAACTATTTTACCTCTTTAGCCTCAGTTGTAAAATGAGAGCTTTGTATTAGCAGGTCTTTGATGTCCTTTCCAACTCTCACATCCTATATTTCTATGATTCAGGCTTTTGGATTCGATCCCACCAGCATCCAGAAAGCATGTGCAGATGTCTGAACACAGCTACTCTGTGTTTGCATGAATGACTTTATGACAAGTTCACCATTTGGGAAAATGAATTGTGTACAGTTTCAAACCTTGGATCTCTATTAACATGTAGAAAACATAGGCATTCTCACAATACAACTGCTCTTCCACTAAATGAGAACATAATTAGAGCTCAGGGTATAACCCAAGCTGTAGCACATGGGTCTCTTCTCAGTCTTATTTTCTAAACCAGTTGATCTATTCCTTTGGATACTTGTTATTCTGTTACAGTGGAAAGACAGTAGATTGGGGGTGAGGTAGATAGAATAATGCTTCCCCCAAAGATGTTTTATGTCTTAGTTATCAGAACCTGATAATATGTTACATTACATAACAAAGAAGAATTAAGGTTGCAGATGAAATGAAGGTTGCTAATTAGCTATTTTAAAAATGAGATTATTCTGAATCATCGAGTGGGCCCAATGTTATCATAAGAGTCTTTTGAATTGGAAGATTTTGAAAGCAGAGGAAAAGGTCAGAGTGATGAAGTGAGAGGACTCGACTGGCTGTTGCTGGTTTTGAAGATGGAGAAAGGGAGCCATGCGCCAGGGAATTCAGGTCTCTAGAAATTGGCAAAGGCAAGTAAATGGATTGTCTTATACAGCCTCCAGAAGAAATGCAGCCCTGTTGACACTTTTATTTTTGTCCAGTGAAACCCATATACAACTGCATAAATGACATACTATCATAGAAGATATTCCATTTATGTACAACGTGTGTGTGTGTGCGCGCACACACACACACACACACACACACACACAGAGAAAAATAAAATCCAGCAATAACCTCGGGGGTAGAAGACAGTGTGTGTACACCAAGATTGAGGTGATGGTCAAGGAGATATTTGCCTAATCTGTAAATGCTTTAATATTTTACAAAATTTATGTTATAAAAAATCACTTAAAGAACAAAAAACAATATTTAAATATAAATAAATTTTATGTATTTTCATTTTCCCCATTTAGGACTTAAGCTATCTATGGCAGGCATAAACTTTACTTATTACTTTTTACCACAGAGCTTTCCCTAAAGGATCCTCTCTCTTCTTGGGACCTAACACTTTGTCTCTAGCCCTCAGAAAACTAAAGCACTCTTGTCAAACCTATGAAGTGATTAAGTGTGAAGACTCGGAGACAGCCAACCTCGGATTAAATCTTTCAATTTCACTTCAATTCTCTTTCACTTCCTAGATGTGGACTTTAGGTAGGTTAGTTAAACATCATTATGCTTCAGTTCTATCATCTATAAAACAGAGATAATAATACCTCACAGGGTGGTTGTGAGAATTACATGAATAAAAATATGGTAATCATGCAGAATAGCTCCTAGCACATAAAAGATTCCCATTAAAATGTTGCCAGTATTACCTGTGAAATCTGCATAATTTCGACTAATATTCCTCACTGCTATATTTTAGTGAAAGGAAGTAATCATTCCTGCTCCTCTGAGTCATCTGAATTTTTTTTTATTATCTTTATTGTTTGGAGTATTACAGATGTCCCCCCTTCTTTTTCTCCCATTGCCCCCCTCCACTGGGCCTTCACACCCTATTGTCTGTGTCCATGGGTAATGCATATATGCATATAAATTCTTTGGTTAATCTCTTCCTGCCCCTCCAGCCCCCCTTCCCTCTGAGGTTCCTTAGTCTCTTCCATGTTTCCATGTCTCTGGTTTTATTTTATTCATGAGTTTCTTTTGTTCGTTAGATTCCACATAAAAGTGAGATCATGTAATATTTGTCTTTCTCTGGTTTATTTTGCTTAGCATAATACTCTCCAGGTCCCTTCATGTCATCTCAAAGGGTAAGAGATCTTTCTTTCTTACAGCTGCATAGTGTTCCACTGTGTAAATGTACAACAGCTTTTTTTTATCTACTCATCTACTGATGGGCACTTGGGCTGTTTCCAGATCTTAGCTATTGTAAATAGTGCAGCTATGAACATAGGGGTACATATATTCTTCCTGATTGGTGTTTTGAGATCCTCAGGATATATTCCTAGAAGTGGTATCACTGGGTCATATGGTTGTTTCATTTTTAATTGTTTTGAGGAAACTTCATATTGTTTTCCATAGTGACTGCACCAGTCTGCATTCCTACCAGCAGCATACTAGAGTCCTCTTATCTCCACACCCTCGCCAACATTTGTTGTTTGATGATTTGTTGATGCCAGCCATTCTGGCAGGTGTGAGGTGATACCTCATAGTCATTTTAATTTGCATCTTTCTGATTAGTGACATTGAGCATTTTTTCATATGTCTCTTGGCCATTTGTATGTCCTGTTTAGAGAAGTGTCTATTCAGGTCCTCTGCCTATTTTTTAATTGGATTGTTTGTTTCCTTTTGTTGAGTTGTATGAATACTTTATATATTTTGGAAATTAACCCCTTATGAGATGTATCACTGGCAAATATGTTCTCCCATACAGTGGGTTCTCTTTCCATTTTAATGCTGGTTTCTTTTGCTGTGCAGAAGCTTTATAGTTTGGTGTAGAATTTTCACCAATACGTTGCCTGTCCCTAAGGTACGAGAAACAAAGGGGGGAAAAATGGAACTACATCAACCTAAAAAGCTTCTGCACAGCAAGAGTCATTTGAATTTTATAAGAAATTTAAAGAGACTTTCCTTTCTCAGGCAATGTCTACGCATAAAATTAGTATAGGGCAAAAATGTTATAGATGGCAAAAGGCATTATCAGTTTATAACTAGAGCCTAGTTTAGGAGTACAAACACGTTTGACCTCTCACACCTCACCTGAAATGTTCTTGCTCTCAGTACCTACAGATTCAAATTATTTCGATCCTTCAAAGAAAAGTTGAAATCCCACTTGCCCACTTGTCTCTGGCTTTCATGAATTGCTTCATCCTCCGAATTCCTAGAGTACTTTTAGTTGGTTCCAAGCAGCATAACTTTCAGTCCAATATTATTTATCATTCTCTAATAATTTACTATGGGAGTTTTGTCTTAGTTATGAGAGTAAGATATGCATCACCTCCCTTATCACCAAGACTCCTGGTGATGGAAAGAAATGTAGTGGGCATTGCAGACACAGAGTGGTCTAATTGCCATGCCATATGTGGATGAAAATGTGAGAGTATTGTTTAAAAAGTGAGTTTTCTAGGAATATACCCTAAGAAACCTGAAACACCAATCAGAAAGAATACATGTACTCCCATGTTCATAGCAGCACTATTTACAATAGCTAAGATCTGGAAACAGCCCAAGTGCCCATCAGTGGATGAATGGATAAAAAAACTGTGGTACATATACACAATGGAGTACTATGCAGCTGTAAGAAAGAAAGATCTCTTATCCTTTGAGACGGCATGGAGGGACCTCGAGAGTATTATCCTAAGTGAAACAAACCAAGCAGAGAAAGACAAATATCACATGATCTCACTCATTTGTGGAATATAATAAACATAACAGTCCAGGGAACAGGGTAGACCCAGAGATGTGAAAGTAGGGTACAGACTGACAACCCTCAGAAGAGGGGGTGGGGGGGAGGGAATAGATAAACCACAGAACTTATATGCATGTATGCATAACTGATGGACATGGACAACAAAGCTGGGGAAGGGGTGGAGGGATGGGGAGGAGGGTGTCAATGGGGAAAAAAGGAGAAACATCTGTAACAAAAATAAATTAATAAAAATGTCCTAGTTAAAAAAAAAGAAGTGAGTTTTCTAGAGTTATTACTGGGATCTCTTAAAGTCTACCATGATTTTCAGCACATAATAAATATCTGTTGAGACGATACATCAAGGAACAATAATGATGGCACACACTACAAAAATATAAACTGGAGCCACTCTAATATATTAATCTAATAAGTACTGAGATTAGAATGGCAAAAGGCAGTTTCAGGGAAGCAACTACTTTGCTTCAATTTTTAAAAATAAAAATTTCTACTGGATAAATCTTGATAAAGAGAGATTTTTTTTTTTTTTTTTTGGTAGAATTCGCCTGTGAAGCTATCTTGTCCTAGGCTTCTCTTTGTTTGGAGATTTTGGTTACTGATTCAATCTCCTTGTTTGTTTGTTATTGGTCAATTCACATTTTCTATATTTCAAAATTCTGTCTTGGTAAGTTGTGTTCTGGTAGGAATTTATCCATTTCTTCTACATTATTTAATTTATTGGCATATAATAGCTCATAGTAGTCTCATAATTAATTCTTTGTATCTCTGTGGTATTAGTTGTAATGTTTCCTTTTTCATTTATAATTTTATCAATTTGTCATCTCTCTTTTTATTTTAGTCTAGCTAAGATTTGCCAAATTTGTTTCTTTTCATAAAACCAAGTGCTAAATTTGTCAATATTCTCTACTGTCTTTCTAGTTTCTAATTCATTTATTTCTGCTGTAATCTTTATCATGTCCTTCCTTCTGCTAAGTGAAAAAGTCAGACAGAGAAAGAAAAAAAATGATATGATATCACTTACATGGAGAATTTTTAAAAAGCTGATAACCAAGTGACTAATAAGTGACTAATGAGCAGGTAGTGCATACAGTGTGGATCCATTGGACAAAGGGATGATTCATGTTTGGTCACAGTGGAATGGGACAGCATGAAATTTCTTCATGATACTCAGAACAGCACATAACTTAAAACTTATGAATTGTTTATTTCTAGAATTTTTTATTTAATATTTTCAGATCATGGATGACCACGGGTTACTGAAACTGTTGAAAGTGATGCCGTGGATAAGGGGGGGGGTATTGTATATGTAACTATGACTTGCATTTGTATACAAATTTCTTTACAAGACTCCTGTAAATTTACTTTTTCTGTCAGAGTAATTAGCTAGAAAAGAAAAAGGGAAAAGGATATAAACTCTTGGAACATTAAATAGATCATTTCTGTGATATCATAATGTGTTTGAGGGACTTTGTAATTTTTAAATTAAATTTATTGGAGTAACTGGTTAATATTATTATGTAATAACATTATACGAGTTTCAGGTGTATAATTTTATAATACATTGTGTGATCACTACTCAAAGTCTAGTCTCCTTCTGTCATTATATATTTGACCCCTTTTACCCTCTTCCTTTCCCCACACCTCTGCCCCTCCAGTAACCACCTTATTAATATCTCTGTCCATAAGTTTGTTTGTTTTGTTTGTTTGCTTCTTGCTTTCTGTCTTGTATCCAACATATAAGAGAATCATATGGTTCTGGTACTTTTCCATTGGACATATTTCACTCAGCATCATACTTTCATGATCCATCCATGTTGTCACAAAAGGAAATATTTCATCTTTTTTTTTTTTTTTTTTTTGCTAATTAGTATTCCATTGTACATATATAGTACCACAGCTTTTTTATACAATCATTAGCCAAAAGAAACTTAGGTTCTTTCCAAGTCTTAGCTATTGTGAATAATGCAGCAATGAACATAGGGATACATAGATCTTTACATATCTGTCTTTTCCATTTTTTTTTTCAGGTAGATACCCAGAAGAGGGATTTCTGGGCCGTATGGTAGCTCTATTCTTAATTTTTTGAAAAACTTCCATACTGTTTTCCATAGAGGCTGCACCAATTATATTCACCAACAGTATAAAAAAATTCCCTTTTCTCCATATCATCTCAAGCACTTGTTATTTCTTGTCTTATTGGTAATAGCCATTCTAACAGGTGTGAGGTGTTATTTCATGTGGTCTTGATTTGCAATTCTCCTATATCTAGTGAAGTTAAGCATATTTTCATATACCTGTTGGCCATCTTTATGTCTTCTTGGGAAAAGTGCCTGTTCAGGTCCTCTTCACATTTTTAATTAGATGTTATATTGTTGAGTTGTATGAATTATTCAAATATTTTGCATATTAGCTCCTTATTGGAGCTGTTGTTTACAAATATCTTCTCCCATTCTGTTGGTTGCCTTTTTGTTTTGCTGTCTGTTTCTTTTGCTGTGGAGGAACTATTTAGTTTGATGTACTCACATTCATTCATTTTTTACTTTACTTCCCCTTGTCTTTAGGGTCAAGTTCATAAAAATACCTCTGAGACCAAAGGCTATAAGTTTAGTACCATTTTTTTCATGTATTTTATTTTTTTAAGACCTTATATTCAAGTCTTTAATCTATGAGTTAATTTTTGTGTATGATATCAGATAGCAGTCTAGTTTCATTTATTGAAAAAGCTTTTTATCCATTGTTATGTTTTGGGCTCTTTTGTCGAAAATTAGTTTCCCATATACATGTGGGTTTACTTCTGTGTCTGTTTTTCTGCCAATACTATCCTGTTTTGATTATTGTAGATTGTAGTATAATTTGAAGTCAGGGAATGTGATACTCCAGCTTTGTTCTTCTGTCTCAGGATTCTTTGGCTATTCAGGTTCTTTTGCACTTCCATATAAATTTTATAATTTTTGTTCTATTTTGATGAAAAATTCCATTTAGATTTTGATGTGAATTACATTAAATCAGTATATTGCTTTAGGTAATAAGGCATATTTAACTATGTTAATTCATCCACTCCATGAACATCGACTATTTTTCCATTTATTTGTGTCTTCTTCAAATTCTTTCAACAACATCCTGTAGTTTTCAGTGTATAGGTTCTTTATTGTCCTTTGTTAAGTTTATTTCAAGTTACTCTATCCTTTGTGTTGTAATTATAAATAGGATTATTTTCTCCATTTATTTTTCTTATATTTCATTGTCAGTATATAGAAATGCAACAAAATTTTGTAATTTAATTTTATATCCTGAAACTTTATTGTATTTTTTTATTATTTCTAATAGTTTTTTTTAGTGGAGACTTTAGTGTTTTCTATATAAAGAATCATGTCACCCAAACAGTGTGGCTCAGTGGTTGAGTCTTGACCCATGGACCAAGAGGTCACTGGATTGATTCCTGGTCAGGGTACATGCCCAGGTTGTGGGCTCAATCCCCAGTGGATGGCATGCAGGAGGCGGCTAATCGATGTGTCTCATCGATGTTTGTATCTTTCTCTCCCTCTAAAAAAAAAAATCATGTAATATGCAAAATGTGACAATTTTACTTCATCACCATTTCAAATGTCATTTATTTTTTATCTTGTCTAAATTTTCTGGCTAAGAACTTCAGTACTGTATTGAATAGCAGTGGTGAGAGTAGGCATCTTTGTCTTGTTCTTAATCTTAGATTAAAGCTTTCAGTTTTCCACCATTGGATATGATATTAGCTGAGGAATGTTCATCTATGGCCTTTATTATGGTGATGTACTTTTCTTTTATACCTACTTGATTATTTTAATTATAAATATATGTTGTATCTTTTCAAATGCTTTTTATTGTACCTATTAATATGATTATATGAGTTTTATATTTTATTTATTTTTAATGGGATTTATTGGGGTGACATTGACTAATAAAATGATATAGGCTTCACGTATACAATTCTATAATACATTATTTGTATATTGTATTTTGTTTTCATTCAAAGCCAAGTCTACTTCAATCAACATTTATCCTCCTTTTATCATCTTTTACATCCTCCACCTCTCTTCTCTGGTAAACACCATACTGTTGTTTGTCTCTATGAGGTTTTATTTTATTTTATTTTTTTGCTAATCCCTTTCTCTTTTATACCCAGCCCCCCAATTTCTCTCCCCTCTGACAGCTGTCAGACTGTTCTCTGCATCTGTCAGTCTGTTTCTATTTTTTTCTTAGTTTACTTTCTTCATCAGATTCCACATATCAGTGAGATCATATGGTACTTGTCTTTCTCTGACTGGCTTATTTCACTCAGCATAATACTCTCCAGGTCCATCCATGCTGTCACAAAGGTAAGATTTCCTTCTTTTTTATAGCCAAGTAGTATTCCATTGTGTAAATGTACCACAGCTTTTTTATCCACTCACCTACTTATGGGCACTTGAGCTACTTCCAAATATTGGTTAATATAAATAATACTGCAGTGAACATATGGAGTGCATATATTCTTTTGAATTAGTGTATCAGGCTTCTTCAGGTATATTCCCTGAAGTGGGATCACTAGGTCAAGATAAACAAATGGGATTACATCAAACTAAAAATGTTTGCACAACAAAGAAAACCATCAACAAAATGAAAAAAAAAGTCCCCTGAATGGGAGAACATATTCACCAATGATACATCTGATAGGGTGTTAATATCCAAAATTTATTAAAAAAACATATACAATTCTATAGCAAAAAAACAAAAACAAACCAAAAAAACCAATCCAATTTAAAAATAAGCAAAGAACCTGAACAGACACTTCTTCAAAGAGATCATGCAGATGGCCAATAGACATATGAAAAGTGCTCGACATCACCATTTATCAGAGAATGCAAATTAAAAATGATAATGTGATACAACCTCACAGCTGTAAGAATGGCTAATATCAATAAATCAGCAAACAAGTGCTAGAGAGGATGTGGAGTAAAGGGACCCCTCATGCACCATTGATGGGAATGCAGACTGGTGCAGCCACTGTGGAAAGCAGTATGGAGTTACCTCAAAAAATTAAAAATGGAACTGCCTCATGACCCACCAATTCCACTTCTGGGAATGTATCCAAAGGAATCCAAAACACTAATTCGAAAGAATATATGCACCCCTATGTTCATTGCAGTGTTATTTACAATAGCCAAGATTTGGAAGCAGCCCACATGCCCATCAGTAGATAAGTGGATAAAACAGCTATGGTACAATTACACAATGGAACACTACTCGGCTGTAAAAAGGAAGAAAAATTTACCATTTGCGACAGCATGGATGGACCTAGAGAATATTATGCTAAGTAAAATAAGCCAGTCAGAGAAAGACAAGTACCATATGATTTCACTCATATATGGAATTTAATGAACAAACAGAACTAACAAGCAAAATAGAGACAGACCCATAGATAGAGAGCAGGCAGACAGCTCTGGTTGTGGGTGTGTGTGTGTGTGGGGGGGGGGTTGTTAGAGTGGGTGGAAAAATTAAGCAAAAAAAAAAAAAAATAGAGAAAGGACTCATAAACATGGATAACAGTGTGGTGATTGCCGGGAGCGGGGGAGAGATAAAAGAGGGTATAGGGGGGATAAATGGTGATGGAGAAAATAATAAAGTAAAATAAAATAAACAAAAATAAAACAAAAGTATATAAAAATATAAGCAACCCAAGGAAATCCAAGTTGGTGGCAGAGTAGGTGGATGTTACACAACCTCCTCCCAGCATCAAACTGAAATTACAACTAAAATATAAACAATCTGAGTAACCAACTGAAGACTAGCTTAACAGAAATCTTATAATAACACATGTACAGAACAATCCACATTGAGACTGGTGGGAAGGGTGGAGGTGCGAAAAAATTCTGGCCTTGCTTCCATGGGCAGATGCTGAGATTCTTGAAGCATATCTCAGCTGCAAAGCTCCCTCCTGAGGAGCGTGGAGTCTCAAGCCCATGCCAAACTCCCCAGCCTAGAACGTGACAGCTGGGAAGAGGCACCCACATAACATCTGGCTGTGAAAATTAGCAGGAATTCTGTCTGCCAGAGAAAGACAGGAGTCTGTTAGGGACACAGGCACCCTCTTAAAGGGACAACACACAAAATCTTATCTGCAGACACTCACCCTGGGCTCTGGCAGAGGGAAGGTGGGGCAGACTAGAGTCTTATGAGAAATGACTGAAGTTCATGGCTCTAGGAAGAGAGCTGAAGGGAAAACTGCCTAAAGACCTGTGCTGGGTTCTTCTCCCACACAGAAAATGCCAACTTTCTTGGACATGGCATTGCCCTATTCATAGCATTAGCCTGAGGAAATGTAATAGCTCCACCTTCTGGATTCCCTGTCTTACCACCCTGATGAGTTTAGGCTCTGCTGAAGAGTCAGCTGCCTGGACTGGGGTGTAGAGGTCTAGGCAGATTCAGGGAGTATCAGTGACTGAGTGGTGGAGTTTTGAAGAAGGGCCATTCCCCCAATTTTCCATGAAAGTGACTGGTATCTCACCTCTCAAGGGATCTGCTAGCCTCACCTTCCATGCTCCCAATGACCCCATTCTCTCTACTCCTGGTGGCCCTGCCACGCTGAGGTCTGTTCAGAATCCTGGACAGACGGAGTTGTGTGGGTTTGTCATGGGGAACACTCCTCCCAGTTCCCTCAAGGCTGATTGGTACCCCCCACACACAAGAGATTCACTAGCTCACCCTTCTAACACCTGGTGACCCCTCCCTGTTGAGCTTGGTCTCCTGGAAGAATCTTGTACAGACTAAGTTTTGTGGCTCTAGGACAGGGGCCATTTTGCCCTCCCTTCATGCAACCAAATATTTGTCTGTTTGGGCCTAAGAAACTCTTCTGGTCTTACTGTAATGTCTCCCTGAGACCTCATACCACCACAAAGGTCTGTGGGCACCCAGCAGATGGCAGCTAGATTTGGTACACACTAGGATATTTGATGAGTGGCCTCAAATGCAGGACTGACAGTAAGTTTTAACTTGTGTCAATCTGGTAAACACCACTGTTCCCTACTTGGTGACTCACTGAGAATTTACCTCATGCAAATCAAGTACCCCCAGTGTGGTTCTTTCAGTGACTGAGTCTAATGAGCAGCTGTCAGGGTACATTGGGACTTTTGCTGACCTGCACCCAGGCCCAGCACTGGTAAAAGCTGGCCTTGGTACATAGCTTTTTCTGTGTACCAAGATACCCTGGCCCAGCAGAGGCAGCCACAAACTGTGGACCACTGTGTAACTCCAAAAAGATTTCTCAGTGCCAGTCACAGGCAGTACCTGACACTGGCCTGACCAGAGTCCCTTTCAAGAAGCCCCAAAACAAACACACCCAGAGGCCAGCTTCATACAACATCAGAGCATCATTCAATTAACTTCACAAAAGACATATCCAAGTAGAGACCTCCACAGGTACCACACAATTCTGAAGATAATTCCGCTTCATGTGGTTGGCACAAGCACAGCAGCTCATACACTGTGGTCAGGGTCAATCCTCAGTCAGCACCTGAGTGCTAAACCCATGTACAAATGGATTAATAGAAATCAAGGCTCAGTTACAAAAGGAGAGCCCACATAACACACAAGGGATATTCCTGGAGCACCAAGCTCAGGTGATCAAGGAGGCTGAGCCATTGGATCCCACAGGACACCTACTACATAAAGCCAACCTACCAAGACTGGAAGTCATAGAAGATCTACCTAAGACATAAAAACAAACACAAAGAGAAAGCCAAAATGTGGGGAAAAAGAAACATGCCCCAAATAAAAGAACAGGAGAAATCTCCAGAAAAAGAGCTAAATAAAATAGAGGCAAGCAATTTACCAGATTTAGAGTTCTTAAAAATGGTTATATGGATGCTCAAAGAACTTAATGAAAACTTCAACAAACAGGTAGAAAGCATAAAAACAAGAATATGTAAACTATTAAAAACAGTCAGAAATGAAGAATACAATATCTGAAATGAAGAATACCTTAGAAGGAATAAAGAGTAGGTTGGATAAAGCAGAGGATCAAATCAGTGATTTGGAAGACAAAGTAGAAGAAAACACCCAATCAGAGCAACAAAAAGAAAAAAAAAATAGTTTAATAATGAGGATAGTTTAAAGGACCTTTGGGACAATATGAAGCGTAAACAGCATCCACATAATTGGGGTACCAGAATGAGAAGAGAGAGATGAAGGGATCAAGAACCTATTTGTAGAAATAATGACTGAAAACTTTCCTAACATGTTAAAGGAAAAAAGGATACAGTCCAAGAAGCACAGAGCATCCCATACAAGATTAACCTAAACAGACCCACACCAAGACACTTCATAATTAAAATGACAAAAGTTAGAGACAAGTAAATAATCTTAAAAGCAGCAAGCAAAAGATAGTTACCTACAAGGGTGCTGCTATAAGACTGTCAGCTGATTTCTCAATAAAAACATTTCAGGCTGAAAGGGGCTGACATGAAATATTAAAAGTGATGAAAAGCAAGGACCTACAACCACGACTACTATCTCCAGCAGGACTAACGTTCAAACATGAAAAAAGAATAAAGAACATCCCAGACAAGAGAAAAATAAATAAGTTTATTATCACCAAACCAGTATTACAAGAAATATTATATGTCTTCTTTAACAAGAAGAAAAAAAACAGAGAGACATAGTTAAAAGAATAAAATGACAAAAATACATATCTATTAATAATCCTTTTGATGTAAATGGCTTAAATGCTCCAAACAAAAGAAATAGGGTAGGTGAATGGATAAAATAACAAGACCCATATATATGCTTTACATGAAAAACCCACCTTAGAATGAAAGATACACTCAGACTAAAAGTAAATGGATGGAAAACAATATTTCATGAAAATAAATGGGGCAGCAATACTTATATCAGACAAAATAGACTTGAAAACAAATGCCACAAGAAAAACAAAGAAGGATATTACATAGTGCTACAGGGATCAAATCAACAAGAAGATATAACCCTTGAAAACAGTTATTCACCCAACATAGGAACACCTAAATATATAAAGCAAATCTTGATAAACATAAAGGAAGAGATTGACAGAAATAGAGTCATAGTCAGAAATTTTAACACCACATTAACATCAATGGATAGATCTTCCAGACAGAAAACTAACAAGGAAATGGTGGCCTTAAATGACACATTAGATCAGATGGATTCAATTTATATCTTCAGATTATTTCACCACAAAGAAGCAGAATATACATTTTTTAAAGTGCACATGCAACATTTTCTAGCATAGACTGCATGTTAAGACACAAAACAAGTCTCAATAAGTAGATTGAAATCATATCAAGCATCATCTCTGACCATAATGGTATGAAACTAGAAATAAATCACAAGAAAAAAACTGAAAAATACACAAAACATGAACTCTAAATAACATTTTAATAAAAAAAATTAACAACAAGATCAAGAAAGAAACCACAAGACACTTTAAAACAAAAGAAAATGAGAACACAACTTAAGACCTATAGGACACAGCAAAATTAGTCCTAAGAGGGAAATTCATAGCATCACAGGCCTACCTCAAGAAATAAGAAAAATCTCAAATAAACTATCTAACTTTTCACTTAAAGAAATTAGAAAAAAAACAACACCAAAAAAATTCAAGGTGAGTAGAAGAAAGAAAATAATACAGATTGAAGTTGAAATAAATAAAATAGAGTAAAAAAATATATATACAAAAGATCAATGAAACCAAGAGCTGGTTCTTTGACAAGTTAAATGAGTTTGACACAACTTTAACCAGACACATCAGGTAAAAAAAATAAAAGGAGGACCCAAATAAATAAAATCAGAGATGAATGAGGAAAAGTAACAACTGACACCAACACACAGAAAGGATTGTAAGAAAATATTTTCAACAACTATATGCTAACAAATAGACGATCTGAACAAAATGGATCTAGACGACCAACTGTCATAATACACACAGATAAATTCAGAATAAAAAAAAAGACTTAAATGGAAGTCACAAAACCATAAAAAACCTAGAAAAAAAAAACATAGGAAGTAAAATCTCAGACATCTCTTGTAGCAGTGTAATTTTTAAATCCTCATACGAGGATATGTTTTTTGTTTTGTTTCTTTGATTGATTTTTTAAGAGAGTGGAAGGTAGAGAAAGAAAGAGAAATATCTATGTAAAAGAGAAACATTGGTTGCCTCCGTACATGACCCAACTGGGGATTGAACCAGCAACCTAGGTATGTGCCCTGACTGGGAATCAAACCCACAGCCTTTTGGTGTATAGGATGATGCTCCAACCAACTGAGCTACCTGGCCAGGGCCCTCATAGCAATATTTTTGCCCATATATCTCCTAGGACAAGAGAAACAAAAGAAAAAATAAACAGATGGGATTGCATCAAACTAAAATATTCTGCACAGCAAAAGAAACCATCAACAAAATGAAAAGGGAGCCCCACTGTATGGGAGAACATATTTGCCAATGGTACATCTCATAAGGGGTTAATTTCCAAAATATATAGCCCAGCTGGTGTGGCTCAGTGGTTGAGCATCAACCCATGCACCAAGAGGTCACCAGTTCAATTCCCAGTCAGGGCACATGCCCAGGTTGTGGGCCCAATCCCCAGTGGGGGGGGCATGCAGGAGGCAGCCAATTGATGTTCTCTCTCATTGATATTTGTATCTCTCTTCCTCTCCCTTCCTCTCTCTCTAAAATCAGTGAAGAAAAAAACTTTTTAAATATATAAAGAACACATACAACTTAACAAAAGAAAGACAAACAATCCAAATTAAAAATGGGCAAAGGACCTGAAAAGACACTTCTCCAAAGAAGACATACAGATGGCCAAGAGACATATGAAAAAGTGCTCAATCACTAATCATCAGAGATACAAATTAAAACTACAATGAGGTATCACCTCATACCTGCTAGAATGGCTGTCATCAATAAACAGCAAACAACAAGTGTTGGCAAGGATGTGGAGAAAAGGAAACCCTAGTACACTGCTGGTGGGAATGCAGACTGATGCAGCCACTGTGGAAAACAATATAGTGTTTCCTCAAAAAATTAAAAATGGAACTGCCATTTGACCCAGTGATCCCACTTCTAGGAATATACCCTAAGAAGCCTGAAACACCAATCAGAAAGAATATATGCACCCTATGTTCATAGCAGCATTATTTACAATAGCTAAGATCTGGAACAGCCCAAGTGCCCATCATTGATCAGTGGATAAAAGTGCTGTGGTACATTTACACAATGGAATACTATGCAGCTATAAAAAAGAAGGATCTCTTACCCTTTGCAACAGCATAGACGGACCTGGAGACCATTATGCTAAGTGAAATAAGCCAGTGGGACAAATATCATGTGATATCACTTATATGTGGAATCTAATGAACAAGGTAAACTGAAGAACAAAATAGGCCCAGAGGCATGGATGCATGGAACTGACTGACAGATTTCAGATGGGAGAGGTATGGGAGGGATGGGAAGAGATTAACCAAGGAACTTATATGCATATATGCATAGTCCAAGGACACATGGTGAAGGCCTGGGGTGGGGCGGGAGCTGGGTGGATGGGAGAAGTACGGGGGAAATAGTGGACATCTGTAATAATGTCAACAACAAAAAATAAATTTAAAAATTTTGTTTTAATAAAAATGACATAAGATAAGGAGAAAAAGAAATGATGAGTAGTTCTACAAGGTAGTAGTATAAATGATCAACACACAAAGAGAATCACCTCACCAAATGACAACATAGGTCATTGCCAAGTTCACTTCCCCTCACAGAAAGAACAACTAAAATTTATTCCTAAGCAAAAAATCACTGAAAAATTCTTGAACATGGGGATGATGATGAAGTTTCCCTCTGCACCAAGAGACCAAGAAAATGTTTATGTGAAGTGCAACAGATGTAGCTACATGTTTACCACATTGCCGCTCCCCAATGCCAATGCAGCACCACATGAAGATGCCTGTCCTTAGCCACTAGTTTCTTCAGTAGAAAAAGAGAACCCAGAGAGGACAAGCAGCAACCCCAGCATTGTGGCTCACTTTGTTGGAGCCCTTACTCTTATGTTACCCAACAAGAATTCAGAGAAATCTACAAGATTCAACTATTCAGAATCTGATTGTGATAAAGACGGTGGTGAGGTTTGCACCAACCAGCACAGACTTGTGCAGACCAAGTTCATACATACAGTGCTCAAATAGTAATTCCAAACAGTGGCTTTGGTTATCTGCAGAACCAAGTTGGTGGCAAACTGACCAGTGAACTCAGTGAAGGGAGGGGGGCAGATCTGCCTATTCAGAATCTCAAATGAATAGTTTTGCCTGCCCTAGATTGTCCATGCCCAGGAAAGAAGCTGAGTCACAGCCCCACCCACTGTGGAGAGTGTCTGTCAGCCACATCTGACCAAAGGTGCTGGCTGAAAAACAGGAAGCTGTGTAGTCCAGCAATGCTTGAGCCAACAGGCAGGTGGGCAGTGCTGATTTCCCCCACAGCAAAAGCTGTGCTGAGCATGCAGAGTTCCCCAGCTATGCATAGGCAGGGAAATTAATTTATAGCCAATGCTGAAGGTAGCCCCCAGTCCGTCTCAGCCAAAGAGCATGTTTGGGAAAGTGAAGAGTACCCTGGAGGATCCCCTTTCCATCCCCATGCAAAAGGACTGAAAAATAGCCCCACCTGCTGGTGAGAAAGTCTTCTGGCCCCATCTGACAAGAAAGGCTGGGGACAACTCCTGGAAGCTGTGCAGCCCAGCAACACTTGAGCCAAAAGAAGGGCAGGCAAATAGAGCCAATAGTTTGCAGAGCAAATCCAGTAGCCTTTTTTGGCCAGGAAACTTTGGGTGTTGGTTGGCTTGAGTTAAGACAATAAAGAGCTTTAGTGGCTTTAGAACTGCTTCTCCCACTGTGCCTGGATAAGAAAAATAAATTTTAGCTCCTTCATTGCTGAATACAGCCTCCAGACTGCCAGACCAGGGAACCTAATCAGAGCACATGGAAAGCTGCATAGCCCATCCAACAGCCCTTCTCACAGTGGAACTTGAGCAGAGCACACAGCCCATAGTTTTTTCCACTTACAGAGCAAAACTGGTTGTCTCACCTGACTAGGGAATTCATTATACACTCTTGTCTGATTCAGGTCACCAAATAATGTGCTTTGCAGGGCCTGTTTCCTACCTACTGCCCTGCCAGGGCAGAAAAAACTAATTCATAGCTCCGCCTAATACTGAATCTTACCAGAAAATCCAGGCAATCAAAAAGCCCACTCTACAGACTTATATAGGAAGGGAACCAAGACACCAGTTCTCTCCAGTTGTTTTCAGTGTGTGTACCCCCCTCCACATCCCAATCCCAGCAATGAAGTTGTACCCTCACTTAAAAATAGACTCTGACAAGTAAGCCACACCTGCCCAAGTACATTATCAGATGACAACTCCAGAAACCCAAAATAAATGGCTGGCAAAGAAGTGTCTTTCCAATGTGAATCTGTGAATTCTGGAAGAGAATACTACTGACTTAAATGCACAAGCACCAATATAAGAAATCAATAATCACAAAAAATCAGGTACACATGACACCACCAAAGGGTAATTAACCCAACAGAAATGGGGATCTATGAACTTCCAGACAGAGTTCAGAATATTTCTCTTAAAGAATTTTAGTGAAGTGCAAGAACATGCAGAAAGGCAACAAAACAAATTAGAAAAAGCAATGCATAAACAAAATGAGAAGTTCAACAAATAAATAGAAACCATCAAAAATAAGCAAACAAACAAACAGAAATCCCAGAGCTGTAAAATGCAATTACTGAACTAAAAACTTAATAGAGTGTTTCAAAAACAGACTTGATCATGCAGAAGAATGAATCTGTGATCTAGAAAGCAGGAAATTTGAAATTATCCAGTCAGATAAGCAAAAAGAAAAAAATAAAAGGATGAAAAAGAGCAAAGCAAGCATCTGAAACTTATGGAACACAATAAAAAGAAACAATATTGGCATTTTGGGAATTCCAATAAAGAAAAGAGGACAGAAAGAATATTTAAAGCTCCTGGCTGGTGTGGCTCACTGGTTGAACATTGACCCATGCACCAAGAGGTCACCAGTTCGATTCCCAGTCAGGGCACATGCCCAGGTTGTGGGCCAGATCCCCAGTGGGGGGCATGCAAGAGGCAGCCAATAGATGTTCTCTCTCATCGATGTTTCTCTCTCTCTCTCCCTCTCCCTTTCTCTCTCTCTAAAATCAATAAAGAAAAAAATTTTTTTAAAAAGAGTACTTAAAACAATAATGCCTAAAAATTTCCCAAATTTGGGGCAAATGAACATCCAGATCCATGAGGAACAAATTTCAAACAGGTTCAACCAAAATATGGTTACACTGTGGCACCTTAAAATTAAATTGATAAAAGACAAAGAGAAAATTTTGAAAGCAGCAAGAGTGAAGAGAGGTTACATACAAGGAAACTCCCATAAGAATATTGCTGGATTTCTCAACAAAAACTTTTCAGGCCAGGAGAGAATGGTGTGATATATTCAAAAGTATAAGAAGAAAACTTCCAACCAGAAATTCTATACATGGCAAAGCTATCCAGAAATGAAGGCGAAATAAACACTTGAAAAATACAACCTGAGGAAGTGCATCACTACTAGACCTGTCTTACAGGAAATGGTAAATGGAGTTGAGTAGAAGTCAAAGCACAGTAATCATCATAAAAAGCATAGTAATCATCACTGGTAATGGTGAATATATAGTCAAAGTCTGATTGTATATTAGGACAATAATAGTGTCTAATTCACTTTTGACTCTACTTTAATAGTCAAAAATATCTTGTATAATAACCATAACTACAAGAATCTGTTATTGGATACATAATATTAAAAAAAATCTTTAAACTGTAACGTTGATAACCTAAAATGTGAAGTAGAGGAGAAGTAAAGTGTAAAGTTTAGAAAAGTTACTAATGTTAAGTTGTTGTCAGTTTAAATAGGGCATTATAATTTTAAAATATTTTCTAAAACCTCATGGTTACCACAAGGGAAAACCTATAGTAATTATACAAAATAACATAATAAAGAGTTCAAAATATACTAAAACCAAAAAGAAGTCAAAACACAAAAACAATAGCACAATAAAAAGAAAGCAGGAATGAATCTATAAAACTCAGAAATAAACACAATCCAACAATAAGTCTTTATCTATCAATAATTACTTTAAAAATAAATGAATTGTTTTTCAATCAAAAGACAAGACTGGCTAAAAATCCAATATATGCTGCTTAGAACAGACTTACTTTAGTCTTAATGACACATACAAATTAAGACTGAAGAGATGGAAAACAGATATTTCAAGGAAACTGTAACAAAAAAGAAAAAGAAAGAAAGAAAGAGAGAGAGAGAGAGAGAGAGAGAGAGAGAAAGAAAGAGTAGTTATACTAGAAAAATAGATTTTAAATTAAAACCACTAAAAAGAGACAATAAATGTCATTATATAATGATAAAGGGGTCAATCTATCAAGAAAAAGATAACAATTATAGATATTTATGCACCCATCATTGGAGCACTTAAAACTATAAAGCACAATGTAACAGAGCTAAATGGAGAAAGAAACCACAATACAATAGTTGGAGACTTTAATACACCCCCCTCAACAATGGATAGATTATTCAGACAGAAAATCAATAAGGAACAGTGACAAATGGCAATGAAAATACATATAGTGATGGTGATTAGGAGAGAAAAAAGGGGTGGGGGAGGTAGAAGGAGATGTAATGGGGATTAATGGTGATGGAAGGAAACTTGACTTGGGGTGGTGAACACACAACACAAACTAGAAAGCTTTTATATAGCAACAACAAAAAATTCAGCAAAAGAAAAAGACAACCTATGGAATAGGAAAATAATGTTTGTGAACCATTTGAACCATTTATCTAATAAGTGGTTTTCCACATTTATCTGATAAGGAGTTTATATCCAGAATACATAAAAACTCACAGAACTGAATAGCCATAAATAAATAAATAATCAAAAAAATTTAAAATGGTAAAAAATTAAAAATTGAACTGCCATTTGACCCAGTGATCCCACTTCTAGGAATATATCCTAAGAAGCCTGAAAACCAATCAGAAAGAATATATGTACCCCTATGTTCATAGCAGCACTATTTACAATTGCTAAGATCTGGAAACAGCCCAAGTGTCCATTAATAGATGGACAATTAAGTGTCAATTAATAGTGGATAAAAAAGCTGTGGTACATATACACAATGGAACACTATGCAGCTATAAGAAAGAAAGATCTCTTATTCTTTGAGACGACATGGAGGGACCTGGAGAGTATTATGCTAAGCAAAATAAGCCAATCAGAAAAAGACAAATACCACATGATCTCACTTATTTGTGAAATATAATGAACAAAATAAGCTGATGAACAAAATAGACCAAGAGACATAGAAAGAAGTAGGGTTCAGACTGACAAATCTCAGAGGAGGAGGGAGGGAAGAGATAAACCAAAGAACTTATAAGCATAACCAATGCACATAGACAACAATGCTGTGGGGCGAGGGATGGAATCGGGAGAAGGGTGTTTATGGGGGGAAAAGGAGAAACATCTGTAACAAAAATAAATTAATTAATAAAATTAAAAATTAAAAAATGGTCAAAGGACCTATAGACATTTTCAAAAGAAGATATACAAAAGGCCAACAGGTACACAAATAGCTCCTCAATATTATTAATTATTAATTAAATGTAAACCAAACCACAATGAGATTGATATCACTACAGACCTGTTGAAATGGCTACAGTGAAAAAGACAAAAGTTGACAAATGCTGGCCAGGATATGGTGAAAAGGAAACCCATGTGCACTATTGATTGGATTATGCATTGATACAGCTACTATGGAAAACAGTATGGAAGATCCTCAAAACTTATTTTTTAAAATATATTTTATTGATTTTTAGAGAGAGAGGAAGGGAGAAGGAGAGATAGAAACATCGATGTGAGAGAGAAACATCGATGGGCTGCCTCTTGCACACCTCCTACTGGGAATCGAGCCCGCAACCCAGGCATGTGCCTGACTGGGAATCGAACCGGTGACCTCTTGGTTCATGGGTTGATGCTCAACCACTGAGCAACACCAGCTGGGCAGATACTCAAAATTTAAAAACATAACTACCATATAATGTAGCAATTCTACTTCTGTGTATATATCTCAAGGAAATAAAACCACTATGTCAAAAGATATCTGCACCCCCATGTTCATAGCATAGCAACATTATCTAAAATAGCCAAAATATGGGGAAAAAAACCCTAAGTGTCCTCTGAGAGATGAATGGATAATGAAGTTGTTATTATATATAAAATGTTACAGTATTCAACCATAAAAAGAATGAAATACTGCCATTTGCAATAATATGGATGAACCTTGAAATATCATGCTAAGTGGAATAAGTCAAACAAATGTAAATACTGTATAATCTCACCTATATGTAGAATCTAAAAAAAAACCACACACATATTCTTGCCCTGGCTGGGTGGCTCAGTTGGTTGAAGCACTGTACCATACACCAAAGGGGGGCAGGTTGATTCCTAGAGCATTGGCCTGCTGATTGCAGGTGTGATTCCTGGTCAAGGGCACATACCTGGGTTGCAGGTTCAATCCCCAGCCCCAGTCCAGGTCGTATGGGAAGCAACCAATCAATGTATCTCTCTCACATCAATGTTTCTCTCTCTCCGCCCCCTTCCACTCGCTCTAAAAAAAAAAAAAAAAAAAAAAAAAATCAGTGGAAAAAATATCCTCTGGTAAGGATTTTTTTTTTTTTAAGGATTTTTTTTAAAAGAAGAAGGAAATCTTAGTTTTTGCGACAGCATGGATGGACCTGGAGAGTATTATGCTAAGTGAAATAAGCTAGTCAAAGAAAGACAAATACCATATGATTTCACTTATATGTGGAATCTAATGAATAAAACAAACTAACAAACAAATTAGAAACAAAGGTATAGATACAGAGAACAAACTGACACCTGTCAGAGGGGAGGGGGTTTGGGAAGCTGGTGAAAAAGGTGAAGGGATTAAGAAAAAAAATCATAGACACAGACATCAGTATATTGATTGCCAGAGGGAAAGGGGGGTGGGGGTAAGTAGAAGAGGGTAAAGGGGGGATAACGGTGATGGAAGGAGAGGTGACTTGGGGTGGTGAACACACAATACAACATACAGATGAGAATTTATAGAATTGTACAGCTGAAACATCAAATTTTACTAACCAATGTTACCCCAATAAATTCAATAAAAAATAAAAAATAACCTCAGGTGCCCAGCTGGTGTGGCTCAGTTGGTTGAGCATCATCATATGCACCAGGAAGTCATGTTTTGATTCCCACTCAGGGCACATGCCTGAGGTTTTAGGCTCGATCCCCAGTAGGGGGAGTGCAGAAGGCAGCTGATGGATGTTTCTCTCTCACATCGATGTTTCTATCTCTCCCTCTCCCTTCCTTTCTCTGAAATCAATAAAAACATATTTTAAAAAATAATAACCTCAGGGAATTAAACCTTAAGATTCCTTCGAACTCTAACATTCTATGAATGTGTGCCTATAAGGTAACTAAAATCTAAGCAACCTATAAGTGATAAACTCCCACTGCTATTTTTATTATTACTATTTTTATTGTTAGCTCTATAAGAAAGAGAGTAACAAATTTCAGGACACAATTCAGCACAAGGGGATCCTAGAAGATTTAATTAAAGAGGAGGCACTCTAACCACTCGATGAAAAGGAAAACAAGAAAAGAAAACACTGTATTTTCTTACCGAAGTTTCCCTTTCATTGATCTTCTAATCCAGAACTATGAAGAAGTCTATATAGGGTGCAAAGATTTCATAAACACTATAATCACACATTTCCTAATGTTGAATTATTTTTATGTTTTATAAACAAGTGACAAACAAATTACCTATCTGATGTTATAGACAAGCTTCAGAAATCTCTACTTTATTTTATTTTATTTAAAAAAATTTTTTTCTTTTCCTTTATTGATTTTTTTTTTTTTTTTTTTTTGGTACATGCCCCTAGCGGGAACCGAACCCGGGACTCTCTGGTCCGCAGGCCGATGCTCCAACTGCTGAGCCAAACCGGCCAGGGCTCCTTTATTGATTTTTTAGAGTGAGAGGGAGAGAGAGATAGAAACATCGATGAGAGAGAACATTGATTGGTCGCCTCCTGCATGCCCCCCACTGGGGATTTGGCCCACAACCTGGGCATGTGCCCTGACTAGGAATCGAAAGTGCAACCTCTTGGTGCATGGGTCGATGCTCAACCACTGAGCCAACCGGCGGGACAGAAATCTCTGCTTTAGAAAAGCATTTGGTAAACACCATTTATTTTTCACAGTTTTGTTTCCTGAGAACTCACAGATATTAAGGAAACTGCTAATGATCATCCACTCTCAATTGGCTTAGCGTTGTTATTAGATTTTTTTTTCATTTTCTGTGTTCAATATGTTAGCAGGGGTTTTGGAATAAGACAATATACATTGAATTTCCTGATATAAACTTTTTCCTCTGAAATTCTATGGGAGTACTTTTATTCCTGTGGCAATTTACTTTTCTAGAAAGACAAGTCTGGGTTTTCTTGATTTGTAGATTTTGATATGAAGACATCTGATATATTCCCATCCACCCTGGAAATAATTTATTGTTTGCTCCTACATGTTCCCAAGCACTTGTCCTTGCCATTATTCTACTATTCAGCCTTCTTGTGTTGTCATAGTTGTGAATGTTTTTGTCTTCCATGTTAAACTGTTAGCTTCTTGCAGACAGGAATTTCATTTTACTGGACTATATATACTTCATAGAGCACAACCAACTATCTGACATGGAGTAAGTGTTCTATAATGTTTGCTAAATGTATGAATAATAGGAAAATTCAAAATTTTAGAGTGGAGTAGCCTGGTGTACGTGAGCTTGTTTGTTTGTGAATATATTCTAAGTGGAAAGGAGATACATCTTTCTTTTTAAAATATGGGCTCTCATTAAGAAAAATAAGAACCCCAAGTGATTAACTTTTATACTACTCACTTTAATAGAGGATGCAGGAATCAGAAATGAAAAGTTAAATCCCTCACCAAATAAGGAAGAAATTATTTCAGAAAGTAATTCCCCAAAGAAATATCTCCCCTTTTAAAATACATTCTGACAGTTCTCCCCCTTTATTAGATATACACTTGCAACTGCCCATATTTAACTCTTTTCCCCCCAAAAGGGTACTCAGGCTGAGTTTACTTGAATTTTATTTTTTGCCTGTGATACATATGCCATGAAACCCTCATGGATAGCTCTCATTTCAAAGCTAATGCTGATTTTCCTACACTAGAAAATTATTATGAAATTTATTAATCTTAGGAAATACCAGCAGGCTTCCTGGACTATGCATAACATGCCTTGCATGGAGCACAGATACCACCTAGAAATATACTTTGATAGTATACATAAATATACTTTATGTATACTAGCATAAGGGGAAACTGTAACACATACTAAGAAGGGTCCTGACTACCCTTTGGAAGTGTAGGATGCAGAAGAGATTGCAAGATCTCCTTATTTCCTATGGCAAAATGTAAGGGGTGTTTTGAGGAAAGGAGAATTCAAGAATTCAAAAGCTTTAATGAATACAGAGAAAATAATGGGGTTCATGGTTAAGGATAAAAGAGGGAAACTACAAAAAAAAAGAGTGGCACAGATCATAAAAAAAAGAGAGAGATAATGGAAAAATTGTGTTTTCCTTTTGGTTAAATTGTACTGCCTAGAAATGTACATAGAGATCTCTCATGAGAGACACTGAAGAACAAGATAAAGTTACTATCCTCTGACTGAAAATATTCTGATCCTTTTAATTAAGATATTTTGAAAGCTAGGAAAATAATAAATTATAAATATTAGTTATTCTTCAGACTGTGTTTCAATATAGAATAAGAAGCTTCCTTCTGCTACCTAGCAAAGCAGTTTTGAGTGAGTTTTTTTAAGCCCAAGAAGGAGGCTTACTATATCAAGTGCTGCTGTTGGACTATGATGATATAAGGGGTATACTTCACATCTTCAACAGAGCATTTAAAAAACACTGTTCATAAACTAAAGTGTCACAGTATCTCTCTAGATGTCTTTGGAAACTACTGCCTTCCAGGGGGAGGTACAAAGGGCAAATTAAACTTCTTAGTACATGAGAAAGGAGAAATGCCTCAGAAAGAACATTTTTATATATACATACTCTAGCTGACAGCTATAAGTATACTTTTCTCCTTTCTTTGCTTAGTTTTTGTGAACTATAAATTGTGTGTGTATGTGTTCATAAATCTAGATTCTTATCTGAGCTTAAATGAATGAGGTGGGTAAATCATATCTAGTTTCCACAAATAATCCAAAACCTCCCCTCCCCGGTTTTTAATCTTCATCCAAGGACACACTTAGAGGGGAAGGGGGAGAGAGAGAGAGAGAGAGAGAGAGAGAGAGAGAGAGAGAGAGAGAGAGAGAGAGAGAGAGAGAGAGAGAGAAACATCGTTCAGTTGCCTTTTGTACACTCCCTGACTGGGGATGGAACCCGAAACCCAGGTAAGTACCCTGACCGGGAATGGAACCAGCAATTTTTTTGTGCGCAGGACAAGGCTCAACTAAAGGAGCCACTCTGGCTGGTCTCTCCCCCTTTTTCATGCTACCTTCCTTTGAATCTTTTCCAAAGGGTGAGCAGGGCACTAAAAGGAAATGAAACTCAAATCAGTTCATTTTATTCCCACTCAATAATCCTTGGAAAAGATAAAGCGAATGTTGCAGAAATTTGACGTTATCGGTTAAAATAAGGCTTGAAGATTATATATAGATTTCAATTGTCCATGGTTTCCTACCAGTACCCTAGAGTAGCTTATAAATTCTAAAACAACAAAGTAAAATAAGCTATTGAGATCTCAGTCTCCAAGCTCGAAAATTACACTATTATTATGCACCAACATAGTAATGTGTAGCAGTCAAATATATTGCAGCATTTTTTATTTATGCTGATGATTTTCAACAATCCTGTCAAAGGTTATTTTAATACCTTTGTTTTTGTTTATTTTGCTTTGCTTTTTTTTGTTTTTTGTCTGTTTGTTTTTAGCAGATGGTTACAAAAAGGTGATTGCTTTGGAGAATGGAATGGCTGGCAGGAGAAGAAAGTAGCTATGGAATTTCAACACCTATTTTTCAGAAAGGGAGAAGGAAAGCCAACTTGCTGGGCAATATCAGGTACAATGTATGGGGACAATTGCCACAAGCTTTTCCATAGAATTTGGGGTTATAGACAGTCTTTCCTTGATCTAAACATTTTACAATTGCTATAAGTCTGAGGACTCAAGTTATTTGCACCTGAGATTTGCTCATTGAAAACTCATTTGCTAGGTACTTCTACTTATCTGGAAAGGTGAATTTTAGATATCAATTTATCCAAATACTGATGACCACTCTTTCCGAAGCATATTTTATTATCTTTGTTACTTTTATTATGCAGATGTGGGTATAACATTTTAGGAACTGGGCAGAGAAGACTAGAATACATTATGTAGTAATAAATTTATTTTGACAATTTTCTTAATGAGCAAAATATCTGCTGAACCTGTCTACTTACACACCAGAGCTGCTTACAAGTCAAGGCAGAATATAAAACAGTAGCACAGTTTTTTTTATTATTTATGAAATACCCATTTATCTTGATATTTGACATAAACATTATATACCGATGAAGTCTGTGCTCTAGAAGTTCAACACAAAAAGCAAAATCAGGAAGATCTGAAATATTCCTTAGATCAGCAGTTCTAAAGCATGAATTGTGAACCCTAGGAGTCTCCAAGACATTGGCAGGGGGAGTATGAAGTCAAAACTATTTTCATAATAATACCAAGGCAGTATTTGCTTTTTTCACTTTCATTTTCTCACAAGCACAGTGTAATTTTCTCAAGGATATATGGTGTCTGATTATGTCAACATGCTAATGTGTATAATGTCTATATGATTGTAATTTTAAAAGAAATTTATAAATATTAAAATTTGTTTCAGTTTTAAATTATAATATAGGAAATATTAGTTATAATACATATAGACAAAAGTTTGTTGGGTTCCTAAAAATCTTTTAAAACCCCTGATATAGTTCATTTTGTTCATTAAAGTCCACATATGAGTGAAATCATATGGCACTTGTCTTTCTCTGACTGGCTTATTTCACTTAGCATAATACTATCCAGGTCCATCCATGCTGTCACAAAAGGTAAGAGTCCCTTCTTTTTTACAGCTAGGTAGTATTCCATTGTGTAAATGTACCACAACTTTTTTTATCAACTCAAGCAAATAGAAGCAAACTCATAGAAAGCAAGATGACAGTTGGGATGGGGGTTGAGGGACTGGGGGGTGAAGGGATTCAGCAATAAAGAAAAAAAGAAAAAACTCATGGACATGGACAACAGCATGGTGATTGCTGGGGGACAGGGGAGTAGGGGGAGATGGAGGAGGGTATGGGGGGATAAATGGTGATGCAAGGAGACTTGACTTGGGGTGGTAAACACACAATACAGTGTACAGGTGATGTGTTGTGGAAGTGTGCACCTGAAACCTGTATAATTTGTTAACCAGTGTCACCCCAATAAATTCAATGAAAAGGAAAAAAAAATTATATAGACCAAACTCAGTTCACAGCACACTTTTTTCATAATACAAAAGAAATATGGTCTTTGTTTTAGTTGCGGTGGCCTTGGAATGGCCTCAATTATATAAACTAAGAGAATAAAGAAGAAAGCTAAACTAAGAGAAACTAGTCAGTATCCAATCCCCTTGAAAAAGGAGTCGTGTACAGATATTTCTGAGTCCACTTCATATTGTTGGTCTCATTTAGAGTAATATTTAGACATGAATTGAACAATATTTAATTTAATTTACATATTGGCAACAATGGCTGTCATATTCTGTTGGCGCAAGTGGTGATCTTGGCAGATTAAAAGGAATTATCAGCCCTGGCTGGTTTGACTCAGTGTTAAGAGCATCGAACCGCGGACCAAAGAGTTGCAGGTTCGATTCTAGTTAAAGGCGCATACTTCAGTTGTGGTTCAGTGTCCAGCCCTGGTCTGGGTCATGTGAGAGGCAGCCACTCGATGTGTCTCTCTCATGTCAATGTTTTGTTTTTTTTTCTCTCTCTCTCTCCCTCCCTCCCTCCCACTCTATCTGAAGATAAATGGAAAAATATCCTCAGGTGAAGAATTTTAAAAAAAAGGAATGATCAGATTTTCCTTCTAATTTTTTAAGGAAAGAAAACCAAAACGTCAACTGCTATGTTTTTAAATATTGTGTTGGCTTGTTAGATTTGTTTCCATTGGCTTGGTAAATATTTAAGCAAATAGTACATGCCACCTACAAAACAGGTGACCAGTTTCTGACCTAAAATGATGACAGACAATTTTATTATCACAGAATCAAAACAGTCATCTGGTTGATTGTTCCCTCTTCTGAATCCTGATAAAAATTTCTTATCTGTGCTGCTCATTCAGCATTTATCAGCTGCTGTTTTTCACAGCTAGTCATCTATTTTTTAATGTTTAGATATATAACCTACTTTCCTGATCTGTTAACTCCACAAGGGATTTTTAACAGATAAGCTCATTTCTTAAGTACCTTTACAGCAGGTAAAAACAAGTTTGGAAGTCCCTATTCACATTTCCCAAGTTTCAACTTGAGGGATATAGAGTCTGTAGTCCCTGGCTTGCTAGAATACAGGTTTATTCACATTAGAGGCACAATATAAAGCTTCATTTAGAGTAATTGATACTGTGATGTGTTCCTTTATTCTTTTAGTTTTATTTTTTTTTATCATTTCTCTTATCTGTATTAAATTTTTGAATGAAAAGTTTTGCTGTGTCCAAACTGTGAGATTCTGAGTAAATAACACTTATTTTTAAGATGTATTAAATATGGTGATAATACAACTTATAAGCATGCTAAAACAGTGCAGATTCAAATCATTAAAACATGTTTAGTTACCACCTATGGAAATGAATACAACATTGCTGTTCTAGACATTATTCTGCATTAAAATATTTTTAGAGCTTCATTTTATGAAACACCTAATTAAATATACTCTTATCCCACTGGACCTATAAAATGAAATTATAGTCTATTTTGGTTTATTTCTGAAAATTACCCACACTGTAGATTATCAATGAGATAAAGCCTCCTCCCTAACACTACTCATAATTACTTCCAATAAGAAAGAGCTGTGGGAAAGTCAGAGCTCAAGTCTGAACAGAATGAGACGTGTGTTTTGTGTGTGTGGAGGGGTGATATTTCTAAGTAAATATACTTCCTACATGTCCAAATCATATCTAAATGATTTTAGATTTTATATATTGAATTATGGTTATTTATAAACATATTATATTATCTTTGCAGGATATTTTATTAAATTTTTAGCAATAGAAACTGTGACTTATTTTTTTTATTTTAATTTAATTAAAAATTTTCCATCACCATTTATCCCCTCTATTTCTTCTTCCACCTCCACACCCCCTGCCCCACCACCATGATCACACTGTTGTCCATGTCCATGGAAACTGCGACTTATTTATCACTCTGTTCCCTTCACAGTTCTTAACGTGCAAAATATTTTTTAAAATGTATGCTGAATTCAGTAAATGTTAATTGAGGATCCATTATGTGTAAGATACTGTTCTAAAAACTTGGAGGAATGATGGGGTAAACTATAGTTCTAGTCTTTGAGGAATTCTCGAGTTAGTGGAAAAGATGAGAATGTATATAATAAATGTCATATGAAGCATTTTGTGCTTAGCGCAATAATAATAGAAGTACATTTGTTGAATTTAGTCTACTCTTTTAGATTAATTATGTCTATTTTCCCTTCCAGCAGTTCCCATAATGGAGAGTTGATGGTATGTAAAATTTTTAACCAACCTAACTGTACACTGTTTTCACATTAGGTGCCAACAATGAAAATTGAGGATGTCAGAATCTGCCCTGATGAGTTCCAGAGAATGATGGCTGAAGTGCAAGAGATGAGAGAGAAGCAGAGCCATACGAATGCCAGATTTACAGAACTGAAGAAGTGAGTGTTTATCAAGATTTCCAATGCTTGTTTCCAAGGTTTTTAAAGTTGATTGCCTCTGAGTTGAAAAACTGAACTCTTGTTTTCCATGGCATGTTAGTGAGGTTTCTTTTAAATAAAACCACAGCACTGAATCAAACACTTTAGTGTTTGCACTGCTGTTAAGAGTTCAGTGGCATGGATCATATAACTCTGGCTGACTAGCAGACCACTCTGTAAATCAGAAATAAAGGTACCAGCGTCCAAGACGACCATGCGGGCATGAGTAATATAGCAGATAGCAATTTCCATTTAACACTAGAGAAACAGAAAAAGATGTTAGATATATAGGTTCTGTATTTAAGTACTCTGAGCTACATTCTTGGCTTATTTGTTAATTCTTAGTGAGTCCAAGAATAATCTATGATTCCTTTATTTGGTCTATTTTTTTCCTTTGTCTATAAAATGGATACTTTAAGATATTTGTTGGTGCTCTATAAAGAACCACAGAGTGCACAATACAGCATATAATGGCTCTACTATTAGGGTATTTGTTCAGGCAGTAGTGTTCAAAGGCAAAATTCAAATGGTTAAACTATTATACAATAATACCTGTAAGAAAAGTTTATAATCCATTATTTACCTTAAAGAAATAATGTGCATATGTTCCAGCAAATGTTCATCCGATATTCAATATAAACTTGAACTTCACCACCAAACTTTCAGTAAAGTGCAAACATATTTTTAATTTCATCATTCTATCTTTTGTAATTAACTTAGTAAATTCAGCTTTTCGTGTCTGTCAAGGGAGAAAAAAAGAGGGAATCGGCAGGGAGGAGGTGGTGGAAGTATTTTTCTTGCCTTACCAACATTGAATTAAGCCAAGATTTCCGATTTCCGTTGACATTAACCATGAGTCAACACTTCATGTTAATTCTGGACTTCAGCCTTATTGTGGTGTGTGTGTGTGTGTGTGTGTGTGTGTGTGTGTGTGTGTATATATATATATATATATATATATATATATATATATATAGAGAGAGAGAGAGAGAGAGAGAGAGATTAATGATGCTCTAGTGGGTTTTTGGTTTTATACATAAATCAGATCAAAAGCTTTTGGGCAGCAGTGAACTAGATGGCCTTCTGAAGTTTCTTCTAGCCAAATATTTGTGGAACTTTCCCATTGTGGAATTTGGATTATATTAGATCACATTTAAACCTAATTCTATATGAGAAATTTGCGGTCTCTAAATCTGACACAAGTTGTCTCTTGTCATATTATTCATTGGAAGTACAGATGTGTTATTTTGGAGTAGACTCACTGGCTTACAGATTTAATTCTTCTTCCAGCCTCCTATAAAGTGTTTTCTACCCCTAGGAATGTCAGAAAGAAATTTGAATTAGTATCATCTTAGTTTGCAAGTCTAGAAAATTATTAAGGTAGTCTATGCTTTCAAAAATATTAGTATGGTAACTCTATAGACTAATTCACTGACTGAAAGATCAAAAGGAGTTAAATTTTAAGTCCAAAATATTCAGGAAGGGTAAGAAGGGAAGAATCCATATGAAGAATGTGGTAAATGCTGTTAATTCAAATAGTTCAATATATTATTACATATTATATCTTCAAAATTCCACAGACATTTTCTATCCTGCTTCATGTGTGGAATCTGTTCTGGCTTGAAATGACAAAACTAAAACAGAAATACTGTGGCCCTGGCCAGTTTGGCTCAGCAGTTAGAGCGTCAGTCCATGAACTGAAGGGTCATGGGTTTGATTCCCAGACCGGCACTGGGGATTGCAGGTTCAGTCCCCAGCGCTGGTCGCAGTCATGTGGGAGGCAACCAATCAATGTGTCTCTCTCACATCAATGTTTCTCCTTCTCTCTTCCCCTCCTTCCCTTTCATTCTAACTAAAAATCAATAGAAAAATGTCCTCAGGTGAGGAATACCAAAAAAAAAGAGAAAGAAATACTTTGAACAGCAGCTTTTAACATAGGTACCATTTGTGGGGGGAGTAGAAGAGGGTATAGGGATGGAAGGAGACTTGACTTGGGGTGATGAATACACACAGCAATATAGAGATGATGTGTTATAGAATTTTACACCTGAAACCTATATAATTTTGTTAACCAATGTCACTGCAATAAATTTTAAAAAGAGAAAAATAGATGCTTATCTTTACTTTTCTGTAAATTGTTGATTAGAAGATTCTTCAGCTTTTGTTGAGTTTGATGAGTGGAAACTACATGGAGACAAGAATAAGAAAAGTTCAATTTATTGACTCAAAGCTTTTTTTTTGGTTACAGAAGGCTCCTTTACTGTCGTGTCTCATCTGATAATTTTTCTCTTCCCAAGCTTACTCTTATCTTTCAAAGTCAGAGCAGTTAGTCAGCATGTATGAATTGTGTGTGACATACAGATAAAAAACACATACCTTTTAAGAAAACCTGTGGTTCAGAGAGAGAGGCAAGATAGCTGCAGTCTAGGGAATTTTTGTCCGTTTGTTCCCAGCACCAAACCAGGCTTGTGGCTAAACTACAGAACATTTGACTTGAAAAATCAGCTGAAAAATAGCTGATCTGAAATACTGTGAGCAGGGAGCAGGGAGAGGGAACAGGAGAAGACATGGTATAGGTGATCCATCTTGTGCAGCTGCACAACATGGCTGGGAAGCTGGAGGGGAGGAGCAACAATGCAGCCCCTGCCTCCTGGGAATGAGCCTTCTGTTGCTCACTAAACCAGAGCAACAGAAAAGTGAAAGGGAGCCCATGTAACATTGAGCAGTGGGAATCAGTGCTGACTCGGTCCACCTGGGAGACTAAGACTGCACTATCCCAGGCAAAAATCGATTGCTTGGTCACAGCACCAGCCTGATAAGTTCACCCCAATCAGTGTCTGTGGGAAGGGCCATGCAGCAAAACTCTGGACCAGCAGAGGGGTCTGAACAGTACACTTAGCAGTGAATCTGAGTGTCTGATTATTCTCCAAAAGATCTTTTGTCAGAGACCAGAATGGGGGCCAGACAGAGTGCCATGGGAAGGAGGAGTAATTCTCCCCACCTCAAACAAAGAGGAAGCACCCCTTCCCCCACCTGTGGAATAGCTCTGGGGTGGAAATCTGCACCCGTGCAGCTGGGCCTAGTGGCATGAGTGACTCAGATACCTGGCCTGGTGGGAGTCAGCAGAAGCCCCACCCAGTGAGAGCCATCCATGATGAAAGATTAGAGAGCCAAGCAGGGTTGGGTGTTTTATTTAATATCCCCTCCTTTGTTGGGGTGGCAACAAAAGGGTGCCAGTGACCCAGGAGGAGCTGAGGTATTGGAAGGAGGGAAAGTGCCCACCCACCCTTCCTACAAGCTACAGGCACCACTCCCAACACCAGTCTGTTTAAACCATTGTAACCAGGACCCAAATACACCCACAGAGCCCAGGTCCATGAGGAAAGAGAGAGCAGCTCAGAACAAGGATATTCAAGGTGTGAGTCCCAAGGCAGACCCAGTCTCTGGGTTAGGGAGACCCCACCCACCACACTACTTGGGGATCCACCCTGCAGGGCTTCAGTCAGGCTGCCCAGGACCAGGCAGGGAGGATGACTCACAGTGGTCTGCACCAGAGAATTTCCCAAGGGTCCAGATCCAACAATATCAGAGCAAAATCCAACGTGCTTCACAAAGAGCAGATACAAAGGTATTATTTGTTTGTTTTTATTTTGTTTTTTCTTTCTCTTTATTCTCTTTTTTCTTTCATATTCTCTTATTTCTACCTTTCATTTTAGTTTATTTTTCCTCTTTCTCCTTACTTTTTTAATTTTTTTAATTTAATTTTTCTTGCTATTTTCTTCTTTTTCTGTTTTTCTTTTCCTATTCTATATTTTATTTTATTCAGTATTATTACTTTTTAAAATTATTATTATTCCATATATTTTTTCCTTCTTTTATTTTTTATACTTATTCTATTCCTTCTCTCTTCCTTCTTTGCTTTCATATTCTCTTTTTTCATATGTTTTTTCCTCTAATTCTTTTTATTTTGTGTCTTTTATTATTCTTTTTCTGCATCTGTTTTCATTGTTAGTTTGTTTGTTTTTTAGTCTTTTTTTGGTTGTTTTTATTATTGTTGTTTTGATTTTTTTTGTGTTGTTTTCAGTTTGGTCTGGTTTTGTCTTATTTTGTTCTGTAAGGACCTGTATAATAGCTGGCATGATGTTGTTAGAATTAAGACTCACAGTCAATAAGCTTGAGGGCTGAGCCCACACATGAACAGGACAAGGGTAATCAACACCCAAATTCAACAAGAAAGCCCACATAACCCCACAAGGGACAGCCTTAGAGCACCTACCTCAGAAAATTGAAGGGACTGTACCACTGGGTCCATAAGAAGGCCACCCCACCAATACTGGGAGGCATAGCAGTCTTATCCAATACACAGAAACAAACAATAAAAGGAACAGTAAAAATCAGGAAACAAAGAAACAGGTTCTAAATGAAAGAACAAGAAGAATCTCCAGAAAGAGAGCTAAATAAAATGGAGAAAAGCAATGTTGCAGATACAGAGTTCAAACTAACAGTTATAAGAATGCTCAAACAACTAAGTGAGAACTACAAGGAACTTAACAAGAAATACAATGAACTTAGTGGGAACTACATCAGCATGAAAAGGGATATAGAAACTATGTATAAGAACCAGTTGGAAATGAAGAATGATATAGCTGATATTAAGAATAACCTGGAAGGAATAAACAGTAGATTAGAAGAAGCGGAGGACAAAATCAGTGAATTATAAGGCAAGGTAAAAATAATCACTCAATTAGAGCAGCTAAAAGAAAAATACTTAAAATGCATGAGGACAGTGTAAAGGAATTGTGGGGAAATGTGAAACAGAGCAACATCCACATCATAGGTGTACCAGAGGAAGAAGAAAGAGAAGAAGGGATAGAGGACCTACTTGAAGAAATATTGACAGAAATTTTCCTAACCTGGTGAAGGAAAAAGTAACAAAAGTTTAGGAAGCACAGAGAGTTTCAATCAAAATAAACACAAAGAGACCCACAGCAAGACACATCATAATTAAAATGTTAAACACTAAAGACAAAGAAAAAATTTTGAGTGCAGCTAGGAGACAGTCACTTACCTACAAGGGAGTTCCCATTAGGCTGTCAGCTGATTTCTCAACAGAAACACTACAGACCAGAAAGGAATGGCATGAATTATTGAAAGTAATGAAAAGCAAGGATCAAAAACCAAGACTACTCTATCCAACAAGACTATAATTCAAAATGGAAGGTGAAATAAAGAGCTTCCTAGACAATAAAAAGGCTAAAGAAGTTTATTACCACCAAACTAGCATTGCAAGAAATGTTAGACTGTTGTAAGAAGAAGAAGAAATAGAAAAAGAGAGAATAACTTAGGCATAGCAAATAAAAATGGTAAAAAAATAAGTACTTATCACTAATAACCTTAAATGTAAATGGAATAAATGCTCCAATCAAAAGACATAGGGAAGCTGATTGGATAAGAAAACATGACCTGTATGTATGCTATCCACATGAGACCCACCTCAGAACAAAAGATTCATACAGGATGAAAGTGAAGGGATGGAAATAAATATTCCATTCAATGGAATACAAAAAAAAGCTGGAGTAGATAGATAGATATAGATATAGATAGATATAGATATAGGTTTCAAAATAAATGCCACAACAAGCGACAAATAAGTCCAATACATAATACTAAAGAGGTTGATCCAACAAGAGGATATAACTCTGGTAAATATATATATATATATATCCAATATAGGAGAACCCAAATATATAAAAAGTTTTTAGTGGACTTTAAAGAAGAGATCAACAGCAATACAGTCATAGTAGGGGACTTTAACACCCCACTGACTTCACTGGATAGATCTTCTAGACAAAAATTCGACAAGAAAACAGTGGCCTTAAATGACACACTAGGTCAGCTGGATCTAATTGACATTTAATGAACATTCCATCCAAGAGCGGCAGAGTATACATTGTTTTCAAGTGAACACGGATCATTCTCAAACATAAATCATATGTTAGGATGCAAAATAAGCCTTAACAAATTCAAGAAAATTGAAATCTTATCAAGCATCTTCTCAGATCACAATGGCAAAAAACAAAACTAGAAATCAACTACATTAAAATAACTCAAACACATGGAGACTAAATAGCTTGTTATTAAATAATGACTTAATTTCCAATGAGATTAAAGCAGAAATAAAAAACTTCTTGGAAACAAATGAAAATGAACACAAAACAACCCAAAATCTATGGGACACAGTGAAAGCAGTTTTGAGAAGGAAGATAAAAGCATTACAGGCCTACCCCAAAATCAAGAAAAATCTTAAATAAACTGTCTGTCTGACAACTAAAAGAATTAAAAGGAGAACAAGAAAAGTGAAGAGTAAGTAAAAGGAAGGAAATAATGAAAATCAGAGTGTAAATAAATGACATAGAGACTAAAAAAAATACTACAAAAGATCAATGAAACCAAATTCTAGTTCTTTGAAAAGATAAACAAGGTTGATCAACCATTAGCCACAGTTATCAAGAAGCAAAGAGAGAGGACTCAAATAAATAAAATAAAAAATTAGAGAGGCAAAGTAACAACTAACGCCACAGAAATGAAAAAGATAGTAATGAAATATTTTGAACATTTATATGCCAATAAACTGGATAACCTGGACAAAATGGACAAATTCCTAGAAATATACAATCTGCCAAAACTCAATCAGGAAGTATCAGAAAACCTGAATTGGTCAATAACAAATAATGAAATTGAAGAAGTAATCAAAGAACTCCCAAGAAAAAAGTCCTGGACCTGATGGCTTCACAGCTGAGTTTTACCAAACATTCAAAGAAGAATTAACACCAGTCCTCCTCAAACTATTCCACAAAATTCAAGAGGAGGAAAGACTTCCAAGCTCTGTTTATGAGGCCAGCATAATCTTTATTCCAAAACCAGAAAAAAAGACACTACAGAGAAAGAAAATTACAGGTCAATATCCCTGATGAACACAGATGCCAAAATCCTCAACAAAATATTAGGAAATCAGATTCAGCAATATTTTGAAAAAAAAATTATTCACTATGACCAAGTGGGATTTATCCCAGGGATGCAAAGCTGGTACAATATTCACAAATCAATGAGTGTGATACACCACAAAAACAAAATGAAAGATAAAAATCATATGATCATACACATAGCTGCAGAAAAAGCATTTTACAAAATCCAGCACACATTTATGATAAAAAACTCTTAGCAAAGTGGAAATAGAGGCATCATACCTGAACATAATAAAATCCATATAGGACAAACCTACAGCCAACATCATACTCAATGGGCAAAAACTAAAATTGTTTCCCTTAAGAATAGGAACAAAAGAGGAATGTCTGCTTTTACCACTCTTATTCATTGTAGTACTGGAAGTTCTAACCACAGTGATTAGACAAGAGGAAAAAACAAAAGACATCCAAAAAGAAAAGGAGTAAGTAAAACTATCATCATTCATAGATGACATGATATTGTACGTAGAAAACCCTAAAGACCCCACCAAAAGTCTACTAGATTTAATTAATGAATTTGGCAAAATAGCAGGATACAAAATTAACATCCAGAAATCAATGACATTGTTATACACAAATAATGAACTCTTAGAAAGTGAAACTAAAAAAATAATAATAATTCCATTTACCATAGCAACAACAAACAATAAGATACTTAAGAATAAACTTAACCAAGAAGGTAAAAAACCTATATTCAGAAAACTATAGGACAATGAAAAAGGAAATAGAGGAACGTAGAAACAAGTGGAAGCATATACTGTGTTCATGGATTGAAAGAATTAACATCATTAAAATGTACAAGCTACCCAAAGCAATCTATAGGTTTAATGCAATCCCTATTAAAATACCATCAACAAATTTCACAGATCTAGGACAAATAGTCCAAAAATTTATATGGAACCAATAAGACCACAAAAGCCATAGCAATCTTGAGAAAGAAGAAAAAAGTTGAAGGGATCACAATACCAGATATCAAACTATACTACAAAGACATTACAATCAAATCAGACTAGTAGTGGCACAAGAACAAGCATATAGACCAATGGAACAGAACAGAGACCCCTCAGAAATCGACCCACACCATTATGGTCAACTAATATTTGACAAAGTAGTAAAGAACATACAATGGAGTAAAGACAGTCTCTTCAATAAATGGTGCTGGCGAAACTGTAAAGGCACATGCAAAAAGATGAAAATAGACCACCAACTTACACCATACACAAGAATAACAAAATGGATAAAATACTTAAATGTAGGTTGTGAAACCTAAAAATCCTAGAAGAAAATGTATGCAGAAAAATCGCAGACATTTCACATAGCAGAATTTTTGCTGATAAACCTACTAGGGTAAGAGAAACAAAGGGAGAAAAAATAAACAAATGGTACTACATCAAACTAAAAAGCTTCTGCACTGCAAAAGAAACCAGCATCAAAATGTAAGGGGAACACACTGCATGGGAAAACATATTTGCCGATGATACATCTCATAAGAGGTTAATTTCCAAAATATATAAGGTACTCATACAACTCAACAAAAGACAAACAATCCAATTTAAAAATGGGCAAAAATAAGATATCACCTCACACTTGTCAGAATGGCTGTCACCAACAAATCAACAAACAAGTACTGGTGAGAATGTAGAGAAAAGGGAACCCCAGTACACTGTTGGTGGTAATGCAGACTGGTGCAGTCACTGTGAAAAATAGTATGGAGTCTCCTCAAAAAATTAAAAATGGAACTGCCATTTGACCCACCAATCTAACTTCTGGGAATATATCCTAAACACCCAAAAGAGCAATCATAAAAAATATGTGCACCCCTATGTTCATAGCAGTATTATCTACAATAGCTAAGAATTGGAAAGAGTCCAAGTGTCCATCAGTAGATGAATGGATAAAAAAAGCTGTGACACATTTACACAATGGAATACTATGCAGCTATAAAAAGAAGGATCTCTTACACTTGAGACAACATGGATGAATCTCGAGATTATTATGCTAAGTGAAATAAGCCAATGTGAGAAAGACAAGTATCACATGATCTCACTTATTTGTGGAACCTAATTAACAAAATAAATTGACCAACAAAATAAATCCCAAGTCATGGAGGCATGGAAAAGACTGACATATCTCAGGGGCAGGGAGATGAGAAGAGATAAATCAAAGAACTTATATATTTATATGCATAGCCCATGGACACAGACAATAGTGTGGTGAAAGCCTCAGGGTAGGGGCTGGGAAGAGGGGTGTAAAGTGGGGAATGGGGGACATCTGTAATACTATCAACAATAAAAATATATAATTTTTTAAAAAAGAAATTCAACAGGAATAAAAATAACTCAATAGAAAGTTTCCTTTTTAACAATCAAAAATAAATAAATAAATAAATAAATAAATAAATAAATAAATAAATAAATAAAACTTCAATGAGATACCACCTTACACCTGTCAGAATGGCTACAGTCAATAAATCAATAAACAAGTGGTAGCAAGGATGTGGAGAAAAGGGAACTCTAGTATACTGCTGCTTGGAATGCAGATTGGTACAACCACTATGGAAACAGTATGGAGTTTCCTTGAAAAATTAAAAATGGAATTGCTGTTTGACCCAGCCATCCCACTTCTTGGAATATATCCTAAGAATCCTGAAACACCAATCAGAAAGAATATATTCACCCCTATGTTCATAGCAACATTATTTACAATAGCTAAGATCTGGAAACAGCCCAAGTGCCCATCAGTAGATAAATATATAAAAAAGCAGTGGTACATTTACACAAGGGAATTCTATGCAGTTGAAAAAGGAAGGATGGCTTACCCTTTGCAACAGCATGGATGGACCTGGAGACCATTATGCTAAGTGAAATAAGCCAGTCAGAGAAAAATAAATATCACATGATCTCACTTACATGTGGAATCTAATGAACAAGATAAATGAACAAACAAAGTAGGTCCAGAGACATGAATGCATGGAACAGATTGACAGATCTCACAGGGAATGGGGATGTGGGGGATGGGAAGAGATTAACCAAAGAACTTATATGCGTATATGCATAGCCCATGAGCACAGACAATAGTGGGGTGAAGACCTAGGTTGGTGTGGAGCTGGATGGGGGTAGCAGGAGTGGGGACAAAATAAGGGACATCTGTAATAATGTCAACAATAAAAAGTAAACTTAGAAAAAGGATAGCCAAACATATCATTAGTTCAGTATATATTGTTTTTCTTTTCTTTCATACTTTTAAGATGATACACACTAATTTGCCACTGCATGATCATGATAGGTGTACCCTAGTTGCTGGCTGTTGGTTGTAGTTTGCTTCTGTCTGTATCTTTAAAATAATAATTAAAGGGCCATTGATAACTAATGTAGGGCTAAGATGTACCAGTCATTCTAAGGCCTCTAGTCAAATCTTAGGAGCCAGATATCTCCCCTAAGATTCTCACAAAATAAATTGGAAGATATCCATAAACTTCACCCTGTTAAGGAGCCGTGGAACTACCACTGATGTTCTTTATACAAAGGCTTTATATAGATTTCATTTTCTTACATAACCACTGTATAGTTTCAAAATCAGGAAACTTTCATTGATTTAGTACTAATTTCTGATTTCCCAGTTTATACTCAAATTTCAACGGTTGTCTCACTGCTGTTCTTTGCAGCCAGCACCATCCCCTCTCCCTGCTCACAGTCTAGAATTCAACCCAGGGTCATATACTGCATTTAGATGTTACATCTCTTACTTCTCTTTTAATCTGGAAGAGTTTCTCAACCCTTATTTGTCTTCCATGATCTCAACATTTTTAAAGAGTGTCTGGTGTAATCTCACGAATAGAATCAGATTATGTGTTTTAGGCAGTAATAAAAGAAGAAATGTTATGTTCTCTTGGCGTGACATATCAGAGACAAACTGATGTCAGTTTGTTTCATTATTGGTAATGTTAACTTGAATCATTTTGTTAAGGTGAGATCTCCCAGGTTTCTCCACTTTTAAGTTACTATTTTAACCTTTGTAAATAATATGTAAATTGTAGGGAGACACTTTGAGTCTATACAAATACTGTTTTTTTGAATTTTTATCCATTAATTTTTAGCATCTATTGGTTATTCTTAACTGAATTATATATTACTGTGATGGCTATACAATTGTAAACTTCTAGTTCCATTATTCCTCTGTGTTTTTAGTTTGCATTTTACTATAAAGAAGAATTTTTACTTCTTCCCTGTTTATCTATTTATTTATATCACTATGTAAATATAGGTCCCAATTTTACTCAAAGGGTTATGATTCATTTTTATAGTATATCCATTGAGAGAGATAGCCTCACATTTTGAGTGTTTACTTTTGGCATAACAGAATATTGCAAGCTCAACTTACCCTTGGCCTGCCCCAACCCTAAAAGCAGGCATTGCTTCAAAGAGCCTGGTATTCCCTTTTGCTCTTTTCTTTAGTTTAATCTGACCAATGTGATTTTTTTTTAATCCAACATTTTAGGATGCCCTAATATAGTCACTCAGGAAGAAGCTAACATAACAGCGATAATATTCTTAATCGTTAATTCTTCTCAGCTACCCACCATTTAAATGTTCTGGATCTTTTCATTTTCCTGTTTTGCTGCTGAGATCCCAAAAGTTTATATCTGGTGGGAACCATTTTGATAAGATGATTTAGGTTCCATACAAAAGAGTTGGCTGACCATTGCAACATTCAGGTAGCTAATGACAATGGTATATGGGTCTCATTGCATGTTATTACCAGTTACATCTGGAGCTTCAGCTTCAAAATGTGGTCATCAATATTTCCATATTTCATCAGAGAAGAAGAAAGAAGCTATAAAATTCTGACACAAATGGTGAGGTAGGACAGTAAAAAAAAATTACTGTAGGTGAAATTTCCAATGTTTGTTGCTATTACTTCTAATACTGTTATTAAATACTATCAAAAGGAATAACATCAATATAAATTGAGAAAGACCAGATGTATAAACATAATCACTAATAAAGTCTCATTTCCTCTGCGCCTCCTATTTAGATGGAGGCATTTTTAAAAATGGTTACGCGCCCTGGCCAGTTTGGCTCAGAGGTTAGAGCATCAGCCCACGGACTAGAGTCCCGGGTTCGGTTCCACTAAGGGCACGTACCTCGGTTGCAGTTTGTCCCCGGCCCCAGTTGAGGTTGTATGGGTGGCAGCCAGTCGATGTGTCTCTCTCACATCGATGTTTCTCTCTCTCTCTCTCTCTCTCTCTCTCTCTCTCTCTCTCTCTCTCTCTCTCTCTCCCTCTCTCTCTTCCCCTCCCACTCTATCTGAAGATAAATGCAAAAAAAAATGGTTATGCACTTGTTGATGACAAAAAAAAAAGTCTCTTAGAAAGTGTCTTACCTACTTTGAAAGATGAATCCAAAAATTTAATGTCACCTCTGGATGAAGCAAGTGGAAATGATGGGTAAGCACCCTTGTGGGCAATGTATTGGTAGTGAAATATAATATGGACTGCAACTATGTTAAAATATGGGACATGTCTTATATTTTAAATGAACAAATAATTCTTGACTTCAGTTAAAAAATAACTCTGCTGACACTATGTCAATATATTATGAATTTGAGTTTGTTTCTTAACAGTGGTAATGGATATGTAGTGCTGTCCATGTTCTTGCTTAGTCCACCTAATGACCACCAAAACCTATTTGCAAAATAGCTGGATCGACCTGTATTTTGTGATATATATATACTAGTATGGCTGTTGAAGAAATAGTATATTAAAACATAGCTTCCTTAGTATAAAATATGTGTATACAATCAATACATTTGCTACATGTAAACAATAGAGAGTTAAAAATTTTATTGGAAAAAAACTTCTATTGACAAAAGCCAGAAGAATTAAATTAGCAAATTAAATTTACTAAAAAACATGGAGTGCCATTTGGAAAAGATGGTCTGCAGATTTGAGGTTTTATATACAAGCTAAAGAAAATAGGACAATAAACATTAGATATCATTTTAAGTGTGTTTTATAGATGGCATATCTGTGGATGTATGTGGGGGAGGATTATTTATTTAGACATCTAGGTCTCGATGATGCCTGTTTGGGTAGAAAAAAGAATAAAGTGGAGAACCATCAAGTCTAGTTGGGGAGGTGAGAATTTGTGAAGAGGATACCTGTCCTTTTTATTATAGCTATTCTGCGTGTAATGTCTTATTTTTTTTATATTAAATTAGGGTGATGAAATGGGTGATCTGTCACAATGCTTGGTCATTGCATTATATAATTTGTAAAAAAAAATGGAGGAAAAGGAGAAACATCTGGAACAAAAATAAATTAATAAAAAAAACATTATGCTCACTGAACACAGAAAAAAAATGGAGGAAGGGGTTGTTGACATATTAGAGGTTATTTGATCTAAATATTGTAAATATTTTGATATTATGTGACTAATGGGTATTCTTGCCCATGTTATTTGAGTAATTAAAAATATGTTGGAGTAATATTTTAGTGTGTTGACTATTTCTCAGGAAATACCCTGAAATGTCAATTCAGAATGTACCTATGAGTGAAGATTCACTGGCCATTGATTTGGATTTGCTCATGCCACATTTCCAAGAACTAATCACCAAGGAAACCTTTGGACAGGAAATTAAGCGTATTCCTTTGGAATCGGTGTCATCTCCTTTTTTTTTTTTTTTTTCTTTTTTCAGTTGTTTTCCAGAATATTTTAATCCTATTTTTTATTTTTTAATTACAGATTACATTCAACATTATTTTGTATTAATTTCAGGTATACAACATAGTGGTTAGACAATCACAAATTTACAAAGTGTTCACCCTGACATTTCTAGTACCCACCTGGCATCATACATAGTTATTACAATATCATTTTTAATAATATTTTGTATTAGTTTCAGTATACAGCACAGTAGTGAAACAATCATGCACTTCACAAAGTGCTCCCCCAGATATTTCCAATACCCACCTGGCACCATACATAATTATTGCAATATTATTGACTGTATTTCCTATTCTGTATTTTAAATCCCTGTGACTATTTTGTACTTCTTAAAACCTTCACCTTTTTCACCCTGTCCCTCAATCCTCCTCCCCTCTGGCAACCATCACGTCAGTCTGTTCTCTGTATCTATGAATCTGTTTTATATTGTTTGTTTGTTTATATTTGTTCTTTAGATTCCACATATAAGTGAAATTATATGGTATTTATCTTTCTCTGACTGGCTTATTTCACCTTGGATAGTATCCTCCAAGACCATCCATGCTATCGCAAATTGTAAGATTTCATGTTTTTTATGGCTGAGTAATATTGCATTGTATAAATGTACCACCACCTTTTTTAAAATTAAATTTATCTTTATTGTTGAAACTATTACAGATGTCCCCCCTTTTCTCCCTCATTGACCCCTCCACCCCAGTCCCGCACCCCCCGGCCTTCACTACACTATTGTCTATGTCCATGGGTTATGCATATATGCATATAAATTATTTGGTTAATCTCTTTCCACTCCCCTTCCCTCTGAGGTTTGTCAGTCTGTTCCTTGCTTGCATGCCTGTGGATCTATTTTGTTCATAAGTTTATTTTGTTCATTAGATTCCACATATAAGTGAGATCATGTGATATTTGTCTTTCTCTGACTGGCTTATTTCACTTAGCATAATACTTTCCAGGTCCATCCATGCTATCTCAAAGGGTAAAAAATCTTTCTTTTTTTACAGCTGCATAGTATTCGATTGTGTAAATGTACCACAGCTTTTATATCCAGTCATCTACTGAGGGGTACTTGGGCTGTTCCCAGTTCTTGGCTATTGTATATAGCGCTGCTATGAACACAGGAGTGCATATATTCTTTCTAGTTGGTGTTGCAGGATTCTTAGGATAAATTCCTACAAGTGGGATCACTGGATCAAAAGGCAGTTCCATTTTTAATTTTTTGAGGAAACTCCATACTACTTTCCATAGTGGCTGCACCAGTCTGCATTCCCATCAGCAGTTGTACCACCACTATTTTATACAATTATCTATTGATAGGCACTTGGGTTGCTTCCATAGCTTGCCATTTTAAATGAAGCTGCAATGAACATAGGGGTGCACATATTCTTTGGAATTAGTGTTTGAAGTTTGTTAGGATATACAGTCGTCCCTCGTTTATTGAGGTTAATCCATTCCAGACTCTGGCGTTTGCACCTGGCATTGAAGGATTCCTGGGGTGCTCGAATACATAGACCTACAGTCCATACGTACAGTAATTTTAATTTTAATTGTAATACAGGGGTGTATAATTGACTCAGACAACCCAGCACGTGCTGTATCATTTTCACTGTCTCGATCAACTTTTTAATGAATATAATAGAAAAAACCGCGATAGAGTGAAGTCGTGAAATCGAAGTGCAAAGTGGCGAGGGACAACTGTATACCCAAAGTTAAATCACTAAGTCATTAGGCATTTTTATTTTTTTTATTTATTGAGGACTCTCCATACTGTTTTACATAATGGCTGAACTCAGCTGCATTCCCACCAACAGTGCACAAGGGTTCCCTTTTCTCCACATCCTGGCCAACATTTGTTGTTTGTAGCCATTCTGACAGGTGTGAAGCGCTATCTCGTGGTTATAATTTGCATTTCTCAAATGATTACTGAGGTTCAGCATCTTTTCATATATCTATTGGCCATTTGTATATCCTCTTTGGAGAAGTGTCTATTCAGGTCTTCTGCTCATTTTTTAATTGGATTGTTTGTTTTCTTGGTGTTGCATTGTGTGAGTTCTTTATAAATTTTGGATATTAACCCCTTAGCAGATGTAACATTGCTGAATATCTTCACCCATTCAGTATGCTGTCTTTTTGTTTTGTTGATGGCTTCTTTGCTGTGCTAAAACATTTTTTTAGTTTGATATAGTCTCATTTGTTTATTTTTATTTTGTTTCCCTTCCTGAGGAGACATATCAGGAAAAAAAAATGCTATTAAGAGAGATGTTTGAGATTTTACTGCCTATGTTTTCTTTTAGGAGTTTTATGGTTTTGAGTCTTACATTTAAGTCTTGAATCTATTGTGTTTATTCTTGTATATGGTGTAAGAAGGTGGTCTAGTTTCATTTATCTGCATGTATCTGTCCAATTTCCCAACACCATGTATTGAATAGATTCTCTTTACCCTATTGTATGTTCTTGCATCCTTTGTCAAATATTTTTTACCCATTCGGTATTTTAATTTCATTTTTAAAGAAATTACATACCTCCCCACCCTTTCTTTTAAATTAGTGTGACAAAATGAGAAGCTTTGGTCAAGAATGGAATGAAATAGCAAAAACAAAAACCTCCCCCATCAAATGAAACCCAATCACTGCTGCTTTTAAAAAAAACACACTTTCACCAATGATATTCAAATAAAACCACACAAACAACATTTGTGGGATGTGTGTCCCTTTGTCAAACATTAATCAACAATATAGGCATGGGTTAATTTCTGAGCTCTCTATTCTGTTCCATACATCTATGTGCTATTTTTATGCCAGCACTATGCTGTTTTGATTACTATAACCTTGTAGTGCAGTTTGGTATAAGGTAGCATGATTGCTCCAACTTCTTTTTCAAGATTGTTGAACCTATTTGGGGTCCTTTGTGATTCCATATACATTTTTGAATTATTTGTTCTAGCTCTGTGAAATATGCCATTGGTATTTTTATAAAAATTGTGTTGAATCTATAGATTGTTTGGGTAGTATAGACATTTTAACGATGTTTGTTCTTCTTATCCAGGAGCACAGTATATGCTTCCATTTATATGTATCTACTTTAATTTATTTCTTCAATGTCTTATAATTTCTAGAGTACAGATCTTATACCTTCTTCATTAGATTTATGTTTTATTGTTTGATGCAATTGTAAATGAAATTGTTTTCTTAGTTTCTCTTTGTGATAGTTCATTATTGGTGTATAAAAATGCAACCAATTTATAATATTTATTTGGTACCCAGCTAATTTAATGAATTCATTTATCAGTTCTAGTAGCTTTGGGGTGGAATCTTTAGGATTCTCTATATACAGTATTATGTCATCTGCAAATAATGCTAGTTTTACTTCTGCCTTTCCAATTTGGATGCTTTTCTTCTTCTCTTCCTTCTCCTTCTCCTTCTCCTTCTCCTTCTCCTCCTTCTTCTTCTTCTTGTCTGCTTGCTGTGACTAAGATTTCCAGTACTATGTTGAGTAAGAGTGGTGAGAGTGGACATCCCTGTCTTGTTCCTAGTCTTAAAGGAAACACTTTTAGTTTTTCCCCATTGAGTATGATGTTGCCTGTGGATTTGTCATAGATGGCCTTTCTTATGTTGAGATACGTCCTTTCTATTTCCACTTTGCAGAGAGTTTCTATCATAAATGAGTGCTAGATTTTGTCAAATGCTTTTTCTACATCTACTGATATGATCATATGATTTTTTTCCTACAGTTTATTAATGTGGTGTATCATGTTATTTAATTGGTGGATATTGCACCAATCTTGAATTCCAGGAGTAAACTCCACTTGATCATGGTGTATGACCTTCTTAATGCATTGCTCAATTCAAGTTGTTAATATTTTATTGAGGATTTTTATATCTATGTTCATCAGGGATATTGGCCTATGATTTTCTTTCTTTGTACAGTCTTTATCTGGTTTTGGAATTAAGATAATACTGGTCTGACTGGTGTGGCTCAGTTGGTTGAACATCATTCCATGCACCAGGAAGTTGCAGGTTTGATTCCCAGTCAGGGCACATACTCGGGTTGCAGGCTTAATCCCCAGTAGGAGGTGGGGAGGAGGCAGCCGATTGATGTTTCTCTCTTGTCAATGTTTCTGTCTTTCTCTCCCTCTCCCTCCCTCTCTCTGACATCAATAAAAACATACTTAAAAGAAATACTGGCCTCATATAATGAGCTTGAGAGTCTTCCCTCCTTTTGAAATGTTTGGAATAGTTTCAGCAGGATAGGTGTTAGTTCATCTTTGAATGTTTGGTAAAGTTCACCTGTGAAGCTTTATGGTCCAGGACATTTTTGTTGGAAATTTTTGTTTACTATTTCAATTTCATTAGTTGTATGTGGTTGGTTCTGATTTTTTGTTTTTTTCTTTATTCAGTTTTGGAAGATTGTATGATTCTAGAAATGTATCTGTTTCTTTCAAATTGTCCAATTTCTGGGGACATGCTTCATGTTGTCCTAGAGGTGCCTTAAAGTATCCTCATATTTTTTCATTATTTTTTGTCTTTTTGCTGCTCTAATTGGATGTTTTTATCTATCTTGTCTCCAAATCACTGGTTCAATCCTCTGCTTCATCTACTGTGACGTTGATTTTTTAGTGCATTCTTCATTTCACATATTGTATTCTTCATCTGACTGTTTTTTATGGTTTCTATGTATTTTTTATGCTAGCTATCTTTTTGTTGAAATTCTCATTAAGTTCCTTGAGCATCCTTGTATCCATTGTTTTGAACTCAGTATCTAGTAGCTTGCCTCCATTTTATTTAGTTCTTTCACTGGGGAGTTCTCCTATTCTTTCATTTGCAGCATGTTTCTTTGTTCCCCATTTTGGCTGCCTGTCTGTATTTGTTTCTGTGTATTAGGTAGATCTACTATGTCTCCCACTCTTGGTATGGTGGCTTTATGTATTAGGTATCTTGTAGTGCTCAATGATTCAGTCTGTCTAATCACCTAAGCTAAGTGCTTCAGGGATATCTCTTGTGTGGGTCATGTGATCCCTCCTGTTGTAATTGAGTTTTGATTGCTCTTGGCCCATCCATGGGTGGGGTTGACCTTCAGGCTGGCTGACTATGACAACCAACCCTGAGAAATGTATACTAGCTGCTGTGTGAAGAGGCTGAGCACATGAAGCAGAATTTTCTCCAGCAGAGTCTGGTGCCTACCAAGATCTCCCTTTGGGTATGCTGCTTATGGAGCTTATTAGGTTGTTCTCTGAAATGATCTGAAGCTTGCCACTGGGTGTGTTGATTTTGCAGCCTCTTGGGAGGACTCTGGTGTAGGTCAATATCTGGTGCTGCCTGTAGCCCTGGTATAGAGCTACAAAGTGATCAATAGTTTGGGGCTGCCTCTACTGGTCCTGAGTGCATGTGTGGGAGCCCTAGCTGCATACTAAGGTCAACTTCCACCAGCACTGAATCTGAGGACATGTCAGCAAAAAGTCCAAAACACCCAAAGATCCACCTTTGCCTGCTGATTGCCTGTTAGGCTCATTCAATGAAAGAGCCTCTGGCAGTATGCAAGTTGTATGAGGTAGGTTCTCAGTGAGTAATCAGGTAGGGGTGAATGGTGTTCACTGGGTTGATACCAATTCAAACTCAACACCAGTGCTGGTTTTCAGACCACTCAGCAAAAGTTGCAGGATACACCAAGAGAAGCTCCCCTCTGCAAGGGGCCTATGGACATTTGTGGTGGGTCATGGTCACAGGGAGTCATCAGTGTGAGGCCAGCAGAGTCCATCAGGCCAAAACAGACCAAGATTTGGCCTTGTGGAGGGAGGGCTTTACATAGGAAAGGTGGCACTGATTGGACATATGAGGGAAAACTGGTCCCCACCCAAGAGCCACACAATTCATTTTCTCCACATTTGTTCCTGCTATGCCCTGAGTTCACTTAAGTGTCCTTGAGACTCTTCCCAGAAAATTTGCACAGTAGACCCAGGATGGCTGCAGCTAGCTGACTCCTCTACAGGGCTCATATTAAGTAAGGTGGTGCCACAGAGAGTCAGGAAGTTGGGGTTAGTGAATTTCCCCCAGCTGATGCATTATGGAGAGGCATGCTGGGCCCAGGAAAGATGATGTCTGTTGGCAGTATGGGAGAGGGATATGGCACAGGGAACTTTGTGGCTGTTCTTCTAGCCCTCTCCCCAGAGCCATACTATACAGTTTCTCCCTGTATGACTCCAGTCTGCTGAGAGCTACCTTCCCTCTGCCAGAGCCCAGGGTGAGTGGCCACAAACAAGATTTTGTACATTGGCCCTTTAAGAGGATGCCTGAGCCCAGCCGTGTGGCTCAGTGGATGAGTGTCGACCCATGGACCAAGAGGTTGCCAGGTCGATTCTCGGTCAGGGCACATGTCCAGGTTGCAGGCTTAATCCCCAGTGGGGGGCGTGCAGGAGGCAACCAACCAATATGTCTTTCTCATTGATGTTTCTGTCTCTCCCTCTCCCTTCCTCTCTCTCTAAAAATCAATAAAACATATTTTTTTAAAAAGAGGATACTTGAGTTTCCAGCAGTGTCCCATCTCTCCCTGGCAGACAGAATCCCCAGTGATTTTCACATCCAGATGTTATGTGAGCTCTTCTTTCCAGCTCTGGTGCTTCAGGCTCAGGATCCTGGTATGGGATTGAGCCCCCTCAATCCTCAGGTGGGGGCCTTTGCAGCTGAGCTATCCCTCCAGATTGTCAATTGCCACACATGGGTGCAGGCCGGCCCTTTCCACAGGGCCATATTTTTTCTCATCTCCACCTTTTCTACCAGGGTCAATGTGGCTATTTGTATAAATTCTTGGTTATAACACTTGTGTTCAGCTAGTCTTCAGTTGGTTATCTGGATTGGTTGTTCTTTAATTTAGTTGTAATTCCAGTTTGCTCCTGGGAGGATGTGAGTGTGACTTACACCTTCTTTGCTGCCATGTTGAATCTCTTCCTCTAGTATCATGTCCTTCTCAGGACAATGATCCAACCTTGATTAAAGACAAATCATACTTCCAATGTAACACTATAATGGACATGCAATCTCTTCCTTCTGTTTCATAGGAGGTCCTCCACTTGTTTTTAAAGATTTTTTTTTCATTTTAAAAATACTTTGAATAGGGCTGAAGAAAGGTAAGGATACAGCAACAATAATTTGTAGAGTCTGTAAGGATTACTTTTGCCCATTCTTTTCCTTTTTTTTTTTTTTTTCTGAGAAGCCCAAGAACATCATTTAGAATAGCAAAGGGGACTTGGAAATCCAAGTATATAGCTAATGAATCCCTGAATCTAGCTAAAAGGTAGCAAATTGTATGCTATACTTCTGGTTGAACAGATGAATAATGAATCTACACTAATTTTGAAACTTTTACAAATCAGGTTTTTTGGAGGTTTTTTTGTTTTGTTTTGTTTTGTTTTTAGAGGAAAACTGAGTTATGGTCAACTTATACCAGGATTTAGCTCTAACAAATGTTTTGTACTTCTGAGGCAATCAGGATATCGATTTTTCACACACATATTCTTCCAGGATTAGAAAATTACCTGTTAGCCCAAAAGGTAGTATTTATGGTTAGGGTAGCAAGATGTGACTAAGGAAACATTTGCCTTGCATCTCCACTCCCAAATATTATCCATGTTTTCCATAATACCATGGATTCACTCTTTGCTTCCCTCTCTGTTTGTTTTCTTCTAAAAACGAAAGCCAAACATTGAGAGTGCAAAATCCACCCTACATCTTATGTCTGAAATTAGCTTTATAAGTAGGGTGAAACTTCCTGTTTGGCAAAGAACTATAGGGAAAAACTGATGTTTTCATTTCCTGAAACTAGGAGATTGTGTGTGCTTCAGCAGAAATACTACTAAATTGGAGCCACAAAGGCACTATGGTCAGCAAATCTCTTCCTATGAAAATCTTGAGTGGCATGCAGAGCAGGAGTAACTGTCTAAGTTTCACCTTCATCAGCAGTGCTTACATTGTCTGTTTGTATGCTTTATCATTTTATATTTATGATATTCTTTGCTACTGACTCTCTTTTATTGCCCAACCCCAAGAAGAAAAAGGTCAGATATGGGCCTTGATAGCTCTTTGCACATAAATAGTTTCCTGAGAAACACACCCAAAAAGTGGCCCTGTGATATTTCTCAGCCCGATTCCAAGCTTCACTGTAGACCATACACTTAGACCTATACCAAAGGTACTACTCTAGTCAATGAAATGATCTTCATCCTTCAGGGCACTGGAGCTCATCAGAACATTAACTGATCATAGCAACTCTGTCAGTTGTTGATTTTTCTGAATAGCTTTAACACTAAGTGCCTGAGTAGGCCTCCGAAGCTGAGTTCAAGTTCTGCTAGATTGAGATTATGAATAAGATCAAAGGCTCCCTGTGTTGGTAGGCTATAAAAATCTAGCAGCATCTGGGCCTCCTGAAATCAAATTAAATTGTAATGTTTAACAGTAATACCACAAATGGTCCTAAGCATGCCTACTTTTCCTAACGAATATCACCATAAAATGTGCCATACGGTAAAGTCAAAATATGCAACTTTTTTATTCACTGAGAATTGATATATTGATGAGATTCAGAATGAATGGTGTTCATTGTGAGGAATTCAGTCATCTCAAAGCCTAAATTGCATGTGTACAGAATCATAGACAGGAGGTTATTTGAATTAAGCAGCTACATTGTTGCAGTACCTTGTACCTCTCTCTGTTCTGACTGGGGACAGTGAAGTGACTTACTGTCTTTACCTGGCACCACATGAACAAAAAGGCATCCTTTGGGCTAAGCTTTTTCCTCAGTTGAAGAGTACTTCTTATTCAGGACTCCTAGGATATAATCTAGACTAATGTGTTTTTTCTTCCCTCCTTCCTTTCTGGGCCTCTTCAGGTTACAAACTCTGGCATGTTACTTGGAAGAGGGCTACTCTGGCTGAATTATAACCGATGAATTATGTACTGAAATCTTATAAATAACAGTAGGCTTTATTGTCTGGAAGTGAAATATCTGTAACTGGAAAATGCCATATGGTTTGTGGTTTCTTGGTCTAGGACCTGCCACAATCTGTGAAATTTATTATGTTTGGGTTTTTTTCTGAAAGATTGACTCTGGTATTAGTCTCAGGGTTGTATGTCTCTTGGCAGTTAGACTACCATTTTTTCCATCCTGTTTGGCAGCAGAGTTTATTAATTTCCCACCCCTCCATTTGTCATTTAAGAGATGAGATGCACATACAATGTATTAAAGCTAATCTGGTGGAACAAAAATTATTGCTAGATAGGAAGAAAGTGAATTATGACCCTGATCATATCAGTGAGGTAAGCCTATTAATTTTTTTGAGACTTTACTGCATTTATGGGGGTTATTCAACAAAAAAGAGGATGATATATCACAACTGACACTGAGTATAATATTAGGTCTGGAAATTCAAACATATTTGAATTATTACCTTGGCTTTTTCATCAATTTAGTGTAAATGGTGTTTATATCTTGGTTTTATGAACTGAAAAATGAAGAAGCTGTTATAGCTTCTCTTCCTCATAGTAATACCATGAATTGTTTGTTATTATGTGGTGTGTGGTGTTTCTACTTGCTCTAACAACTTAAAAAGTCTATATGAAAGTATCTATTGTGTAGATTGTGATGCTTAAATAATAGTTTTTCATGTATCCAAAATTCCTCTTCTCACATTATCCTATTTTACACAAAACTATTGTGTAAAATAGTTTTTCTCTATTATAACTAAAAGTTAAAATACAAATAATTTTATTTAGAGAACTTTGTTTATAATTTTATTTTCAACCAGTCACTTCTGAACTTCCTACTTTGATAACAAATGAAACTAAAACAACTTAACATGGAAGTCAGGGAAAAAATAGAGGTAAGATATATTTCTTTACTTCTTTACATTGCTTTTTATATAATACCCAGCTATAAGGAGCTTTATTGCACCCATCTCAGTGAAGACTGCCATAATAGTAGGTTAAAAGCAGGAAAACTTTTCAGTTACTTGAATGAAGCAGGATGGCTTTAAGGCATGCCATCTATATCCTCTCACTGCCTTACTCATACTTTTTCTCCTTTGCCTTAATCTTTACTAATTACAGAAAATCCCAGTCTAAATTAGTAAATATTTTTAATACTTTATTGTTTTGATGTACATGCAAGACATATCAGAAATCAGTTTAGTGAAGTAGAAGTTCTTTATTCACACATTTGCAAATAGCTACTGATAAAAATAATTGACAAATTTTCTTAATAAAAGTGTCACTTTTCCTGGCAATTGTTTTCTTTATAAATTATACAAAGAGGAAGTTTATTTGATTGTCTATATAATCATAAACTGGCAAATATGTACTTCAACATGATTTTACTCTAGTTACCACATTGAATAACAGAACTTTCTGGAGTACTTGTCTCTTGTGGCCAAGGGGATTGTGGAAAGTATTTAAGGGAGTGTTCTGTCAGTCAGAAAAAAATATATACATGCATTTTAATCACTAGCATCAGCACATTGTCCATCTGGTGGGGCAAATGTCTTTGCTATCTAGAAAGGAAGTGATTTATGATCTTGATCATGTCAGTGAGGCAAGCCTATCAACTCATTTTAAGACCTTATTGCATTTATGTGGGTTGTTCAACAAAAAAGAGGGTGATATATGACAACTGGCACTGAGTATAATATTATGTCTGGAATTCAAAAATATTTTAATTCTCACCTTGGCTTTTTTAGAAATTTTGTATTTATTTCTTATCTTTAGCATTTTTAATACCTTAGGATATTCAGTCCATCTTTTTAACCATAAGTTTGTGGCCATGGGTGGCATCTTAATGAGAACATTTGACAAAAGAAGAAGCTGTGCATTTTATTTTATTTTTATTTTTAGAATTGTTATTTTTTAATGAACTCAGTTATGTTTTCTAATTGAATTTTTTGGGTGACATTGGAACCCTCTGAATGGGAGAACATATTTGCCAATGATACATCTGAAAAGGGGTTAATTTCCAAAATATACAAAGAACTTATGCAACTCAACACCAAAAAGACAAACAAATTAAAATTTGAGCAAAGGACCTGAATAGACACTTCTCCAAATAGGATATACAGATGGCCAATAGACATATGAGAAAAAATGCTCAACGTCATTAATCAGAGAGATGCAAATTAAACCCACAATAATAATCTGTACATTTTATACTGTGACATGGTTAAGTATCTAAATGGTAAATACACTGTATAAATATTGGATAGGTAAACAAATTTAAGCTATACAAAGAAATCATGCATTTGCCTGGACTAAGGCAGTAAATGGCCATAATTACAATGGAAATTGTAAGAGCAGAACATCTGCTTTTTAAAACTGCTTTTATTGAGCTCTTCCTCAACTTCCTGAAAATAGTAAGAAAATTTAATTCTTGGCAGGTACTTGTCTTTAATACTGTTCTTACAGGATTCTTTTTTTTTTTTTTTTTAATCGTCACCTGAGGACACTTTTTCATTTTTTGTTCAGATAGAGTGGGAGGGAGAGAGAGGAAGAGAGAGAGAGAGAAACATCGATGTGAAAGCGACACATCAAGTGGCTGCCACCCGCACGACCAACCAGGGCCGGGGACAAACTGCAACGGAAGTACATGCCCTTAGCGGGAACCGAACCTGGGCCTCTCGGGACCGCAGGCCGACGCTCTAACCGCTGAACCAAACCGGCCAGGGCACAGGATTCTTTCTCGTAGCTTAACAAAGTCTTATTTTTGTTTCTGTTTTGAGACAGAATAAAATAAAATAAAACTATTCCACTTTCTCATAATTGTTTTCTCCAGCTAGAGAAGATCTAAATGGAGCTATTTTTGTCATGAATAAGTAATGGAACTAGATCTTGATATGCATTGGTTCTTGCTGTATTACTTAACTAAGGTGACTGGACGGAAGTGTTATTTTCTTTCTGCTGGGCAGACTAGGTATCTTTGATACGTCTCATCATTCAGGTCCTAATTTTCAGCTTCAAATCCAATATTTACTATGTTTGCTTCTGTCTTGTCAGTTAAATATTGGTCAATATTAGTTCAAGCTAAGTGACAACTGGGCTCACATCCTACATTTGGCTGTCACTACACCATCAATTGATTCTCTCCATCCTGTCTAAAAAACAATTAGTAGAGAAAGCTACAATATTTAAAAATAAATAAATGAAAACATCTTCCCTCAGTTTTTTAATCTCTCAAGATATTAAATATTTTTACCCAAAGTATTTAGATATATCTTTCAAAGTTATTGGCTGATAAAGATACCAGTGCTTTTTCTTTCTATCTAGAATCTAAGTTTAATGAAAATTGACGGAGAGGTAGTCCCCTTGAAGCCAATGGGGAAAAAAAGGTATGAAAGCATACTTGAAGTAGGATCAGAAGATTTATGTCTTAGTTCTAGCCCCACCACTTACTACTTAGATGACTCTGGGCGAGTCATTTAACTTCTTTGAATCTGAGTTTACTCTTGTGCCAACTAAGTACAATAATAACTGCTTTTCTTGCTTCGTAAGCTCTTGTGAATATCAAATGACATAATGTATATTAAATATCCCTGAAAACTAATATATAAACTTAAGAAAAAATATATTATGATGTTTCTGAATTTAAAACAAATCATGAAAAAAAATTACCAAAGGGATATTCTGTAATGAATTTGGATTTTGCATATGTCATCCAAAGAAGTTATTTCTTAGAAAGTATCTCTTTTGTTGTTTACTAAGTCTAGCCCTCTACAGCCTTAGATTTTATGGGAAGTACATCCTGCAGGGATCTACATTTTAGTGGTTAGTGCTATTCTGAAATCACTGGATATTGAAATAGCTACATGAAAGATCTTTATTCTTCTCCTGTAAAAATATCAACAAGATTGAAATAATGCATATATTAGGAAAGCTGATGGTAGCTTCTAAAATCAGAGAAGAAAGTATATTATTCATGGTTGATGTGCCTCTCCAATAGGCAGTTTTGAGAGTATGACTCAGAAGAGTGAAAGAATAATCCTAATCCTGTGCTGTGACGCATTTAGCAGTATAAGACTTTTGAATTATATTTTGTTTTAATGCCATTTCTTTTGCATTATATATAACAAAGCACTGCTTTTTCTACAGACAAGCAGGTAGCACAGTACAGCATGAAAATTCCCTGCTTTCCCTGTTTGATGAGGTGCCATTAGTGACTTTGGAGAAAGATTTCAAAATTCTAATTACCTCCCTTTGGATAATCTGACGAATCTATCTAATGTCTTACCAAATTTACATGACCACAATTATATATCCCTGAATGTTTGTTCTCTTTAGAATATGTTGTAAATTTAATAGAAATGTTTAAACCCCAGTTATCTGCAAAAACCAGTGGTGGATTCAAGCTATTGCTTTAGATGTTTCTCAACCCTGTTGTCAATTTTATTGAAGAACTCACTAAAATTAAGCCTTCTACTTGAATGTATTTTGAGCTCCCTCTCAAATCTATCTTCCTGATGGAAAATACATAGGAATTCCACTACCTTTAGTTGTCTAATGTATTTCCCTACATTTCTTAAATGCTGTAATTTAAAAATGTAGTTCAAATTGATATTGCCTGGAACTTAAGCAAGATTTAACATCTAGGATGAAATTCAGACCACACAGAAAAGAAGGGGAATACATTAATGTTTGGGGGGATTAAAAAAAAGATTTTTAAGTTCTGAATATTCTACCAATATCTAGAATAGAAATTTGTGTTAAATACCCCAAAGCATGGCAGTTTTCTAAATAATTACCAAATCCATGTAGTTTGATTCTACTTAACGCAAAAGAGTTGTCATTCCAGGGTTTGACATAGATCTGTTTTTTGAAAGCAGGATGTTTTTTACTAATGTTAAAAGATAGGACTAAAGTTTTTTCCCAAAATTATCATATACATTTATTTTAGTTTTTTATAATTACATCTAGTTGTATTATTTATACAATATTTATTTCCTATAGAACATTTACTTTTCAGTGGAGTGGAGGCTGGGTGGAGGTAGGCAAAGCAGGGGTAAATGGGGAACATCTGTAATACTGTCAATAATAATTTTAAAAAAAGATAGTAGAAACAGCACAGATCCTGATATAATCAGTAATGGGCATTTAAAAAATAAACAAATATTATTTAAAAAACAAGCTTAAAAACCAACAATGTCATACTGAGTATACAGATAACTTTATTTTAAAGGAGCAAATATACTTAATTTAATAATTCCAAAAAATGAAAGAAAATTTAATTTTCAACATAAAATGTTACTTTTATGTACCAGTGGCCATGTGCTGCTCCAAAGAGTTCTCTTTACTCGATGCCTTGAATTCAACTTAAAGCCTTGTGCAATATCCCCAAGTCATATTGTAACCAAGTTTTCCCCTAAAGTATAAAGAAATACAAAAACAAGTAGCTTATTAGAAAAAAAAATGCCACATTCACAGTCAACAATTTCTCTACTGTATCTCCCATCTCCACAGTCTCTATAGTTGCTTTAAGTACACTCTGATATATGTAATTCCATTAAAATTAATTATGTTTCAGAAATATTGTGGTATTTTTCATCAATGTGAAACAATTTTCTTTTTTTTTTTAATATGATAGTTAATCTCTTTAAAAATTTTTTTTTCTTTACTGATTTTAGAGAGAGGAAGGTAAAGGGAGAGAGAGATAGAAACATTGATGAGAGAGAACATCGATTGGCCACCTCCTGCATGCCCTCCACTGGGGATCGGGCCCACAACCTGGGCATGTGCCCTGACCAGGAATCGAACCTGCGACCTGGTGGTGTATGGGTTGATGCTCAACCACTGAGCCACACCAGCTGGGCAATGTGGAACAATTTTAATATAAACTTACCTTACATCAGCATTCATATTTGTGCAACCAGTGTGCACCACCACACATAGAATCTAGATCATCTATTTGGTAAAGAGAGCATTTAAAACATTGTAGTTGTTCAACATGAATATGAAAACTTCAAGCTAAACTTAAGAAATAAATTTCTATCACTTTCTTTCTCTTTTCCTCTCATCTTTTAAACTGCTCTTATAGATTTATTTACTTTATGCTCCTTTTCTTTTACAAAGTTCTACATGTACTTTCATATCCTCTCCAATGAAGTCCATTTCAAAGGAAAGGAAGGATTTTGTCATTGTCTTCAGTCACTATATCTTATAAGGAGCATGTTTGTTTAATGAAATGTAATGGTTTACACAATTTTTAAAATTCTTTTTTGTTTGGTTTTATTACTTTATTTTTGTTACAGATGTTTCTCCTTTTTTCCCCATTGATATCCTCCTCTCCATGCGCCCCACCCCGTCCCCAGCTTTGTTGTCCATGTCCATCAGTTATGCATACATGCATATAAGTTCTGTGGTTTAGCTCGTCCCTCTTCCCCCACCCCCTCTTCTGAGGATTGTCAGTCTGTACCCTACTTCCACATCTCTGGGTCTACCCTGTTCCTCAGACTGTTATGTTCATTATATTCCACAAATAAGTGAGATCATGTGATATTTGTCTTTCTCTGCTTGGCTTGTTTCACGTAGGATAATGTTCTCCAGGTCCCTCCATGTTGTCTCAAAGGATAAGAGATCTTTCTTTTTTACAGCTGCATAGTACTCCATTATGTATATGTACCACCGCTTTTTTATCCATTCGTCCACTGATGGGCACTTGGGCTGTTTCCAGATCTTAGCTATGGTAAATAGTGCTGCTATGAACATGGGGGTACATATATTCTTTCTGATTGGTGTTTCAGGCTTCTTAGGGTATATCCTTAGACGTGGGATCACTGGGTCAAATGGCAATTCAATTTTTAATTTTTTGAAGTAACACCATAGTGTTTTCCATAGTGGCTGCACCAGTCTGCATTCCCACCAGCAGTGTACTAGAGTCCCCTTTTCTCCACACCCTTGCCAACACTTGTTGTTTGATGATTTGTTGATGGTGGCCATTCTGACAGGTGTGAGGTGATACCTCATTGTTGTTTTAATTTGCATCTCTCTGATAGTTAGTGATGTTGAGCATTTCTTCATATGTCTCTTAGCCATTTGTATATCCTGTTTGCAGAGGTGTCTAGTTCCTCTGCCCATTTTTTAGTTGGGTTCTTTGTCTTCCTTTTGTTGAGTTGTATGAGTACTCTATATATTTTGGAGATTAACCCCTTATCTGATGTATCATTGGCAGTTATGCTCTCCCATACAGTGGGTTGCCTTTCCACGTTGATGGTTGTTTCTTTTGCTGTGCAGAAGCTTGTGAGTTTGATGTAGTCCCATGTGTTCATTTTTTCCTTTCTTTCTGTTGCCTTAGGTGATGTATCAGTGAAGATTCTGCTGCGTATGATGTCCGAAATTTTGTTGCCTACATTTTCTTCTAAGATTTTTATGGATTCACGAGTCACATTTAAGTCTTTTATCCATTTTGAGTTTATTCTTGTGTATGGTGTAAGTTGATGGTCTAGTTTCATATTTTTTTACATGTAGCTGTCCAATTTTCCCAACACCATTTATTAAAGGGGCTGTCTGTACTCCATTGTATGCTCTTGTCACCTTTGTCAAATATTAATTGAGCATTATGTCTTGGGTCAATTTCCGCATTCTCTGTTCTGTTCCACTGGTCTATATGCCTGTTCTTGTGCCACTACCAGGCTGTTTTGATTACAGTAGCTTTGTAGTATAACCTGATATCTGGTATTGTGATCCCACCTACTTTGTCATTCTTTTTCAAGATTGCTGTGGCTATTTGGGGTCATTTTTGGTTCCACATGAACTTTTGAAGTATTTGTTCTAGTTCTGTGAAATATGTCATTGGTATTTTGATGGGAATTGCATTGAATCTATAGATTGCTTTGGGTAATATGGACATTTTAATGAGGTTAATTCTTCCAATCCATGAACAAGGTACGTGCTTCCACTTTTTTATATCTTCCTCTATGTCTTTTTTCCATGTCCTGTAGATTTCTGAAAATAGGTCCTTTACTTCTTTGGTTAAGTTTATTCCTAGGTATCTTAATTTTTTTGCCGTGATGGTAAATGGGTGTTTTTTTCTTTTTTTTAGTTTCTCTTTCTGTGAGTTCCTCATTGGTGTATAAGAATGCCATCGATTTCTTGACGTTAATTTTGTATCCTGCTACTTTGCCAAATTCATTTATTAAGTCTAGTAGATTTTTGATGAAGTCTTTAGGGTTTTCTATGTATAATATCATGTCATCTGCAAATACTGACAGGTTCACTTCCTCCTTTCCAATTTGGATACCTTTTATCTTTTCTTCATGTCTGATTGCTGTGGCTAAGACTTCCAGTACTATGTTAAATAAGAGTGGCGAAAGTGGGCATCCCTGTCTTGTTCCTATTATTAAGGGAAATGCTTTTAGTTTTTGCCCATTGAGTATGATGTTGGCTGTAGGTCTTTCATATATGGCCTTTATTATATCAAGATATGATCCCTCTATTCCCAAATTGTTGAGTGTTTTTATCAGAAATGGGTGCTGGATTTTGTCAAATGCTTTTTCAGCATCTATTGATATGATAATGTGGTTTTTATCTTTCATTTTGTTTATATGGTGTATCACATTTATTGATTTGCGAATATTGAACCATCCTTACATCCCTGGGATGAATCCCACTTGGTCATGGTGAATAATTTTTTTGATGTATTGCTGGATCCGATTTGCTAGTATTTTCTTCAGGATTTTGGCATCTATGTTCATCAAGGATATTAGCCTGTAGTTTTCTTTCTTTGTAGTGTCTTCTTCTGGTTTTGGAATTAGAATTATGCTGGCCTCATAAAACGAGTTTGGAAGTCTTCCTTCTTCTTGAATTTTTTGAAATAGTTTGAAGAGAATGGGTGTTAGTTCTTTGAATGTTCAGTAAAACTCCCCCGTGAAGCCGTCCGGGCCTGGGCTTTTGTTTGCTGGCAGAGTCTTGATTACATCTTCAGTTTCCTTAGTTGTTATTGGTCTGTTCAAGTTTTCTATCTCTTCCCGGTGCAGTTTTGGGAGACTATGTGTTTCTAGAAATTTGTCCATTTCACATAGATTGTCGAATTTGTTGTCATATAAATGTTCATAGTTTTTGTTAACGATCCTTTGTATTTCTGTGGTGTCAGTTGTTACTTCTCCTCTTTCATTTCTGATTTTGGGTATTTGGGTTCTCTCTCTTTGTTTTTTGGTGAGTCTAGCTAAGGGTCCATCAATCTTGTTTATCTTTTCAAAAAACCAGCTCTTTGTTTCATTGATCCTTTGAATTGTTTTTCTGGTCTCTATGTCATTTATTTCTGCTCTGATCTTTACTATTTCCTTCCTTCTACTTGCTCTGGGGTTTTCTTTTTGTTTGCTTTCTAGTTCTTTAAGTTGTGAGGTTAGATAGTCTATTAGAAATTTTTCTTGTTTCTTGAGGTAGGCCTGTAGTGCTATGAACTTCCCTCTCAGAACTGCTTTCACTACATCCCATAGATTTTGTGTTGTTGTGTTTTCATTTTCATTGGTTTCCAGGAAGTTTTTAATTTCTTCCTTGATCTCCTGGTTAACCCATTCATTGTTTAATAACATGCTATTTAGCCTCCATGTGTTCAAATGTCTTTGCATGTTCCTGTTGCAATTGATTTCTAGTTTCATGCCATTGTGATCTGCGAAGATGCTTGATATGATTTCAATCTTCTTGAACTTGTAGAGACTTAGTTTGTGTCCTAACATGTAGTCTATCTTTGAGAATGTCCCATGTGCACTTGAGAAGAATGTGAATTCTGTAGTTTTGGGGTGTAATTCTCTGTAGATATCTATTAAATCCATTTGGTCTAGTGCTTCACTTAGAGTCTCTGTGTCCTTGTTAAGTTTTTTGTCTGGAGGATCTATCCAGTGATGTCAGCAGGGTGTTGAAGTTCCCTGCTATGATTGTATTGCTGTCAATTTCTCCTTTGAAGTCCTCCAGAAGATTTTTAATATATTTTGTTGCTCCTATATTGGGTGCATATATGTTTACTAAGGTTATATCTTCCTGTTGGATAGATCCTTTCAATATTATGTAGTGACCTTCTTTGTCTCTAGTGATGGCCTTCATTTTGAAATCTATTTTATCAGATATGAGTATTGCTACCCCAGCTTTTTTTTCCTTTCCGTTTTCTTGGAAGATTTTTTTCCATCCCTTCACTTTCAACCTATGTGAGTCTTTTGTTGTGAAGTGGGTCTCTTGTAAACAACATATATATGGGTCATGCTTTCTTATCCAATCAGCTACTCTGTGTCTTTTTATCGGAGCATTCAATCCATTTACATTTGAGGTGATTATTGATATGTACTTATTTATTGCCATTTTTGTTTAGTGTGGTTCTATTTTCCTTCCTATTTCTTCTACTAATTACAGCTGTCCTTTTAACATTTCTTGTAGTGCTGGCTTGGTGCTAATGTATTCCCTTAGCCTTTTTTTTTTTTTTTTTTTTTCTGTCTGGGAAGCTCTTTATTTGACTTTCCATTTTGAATGATAGCCTTGCTGGGTAGAGTAGTCTTGGATTCAGATCCTTGTGTTTCATGACCTTGATTACGTCATGCCATTCCCTTCTGGCCTGTAGTGTTTCTGTTGAGAATTCAGCTGATAGCCTTATGGGGGTTCCTTTGTAAGTAACCTGTTGCTTATCTCTTGCTTCCTTTAGGATTCTCTCTTTGTCTTTAATTTTTGGCATTTTAATTACTATGTATCTTGGTGTGGGCCTTTGGGTTCTTCTTACTCGGGGCTCTCTGTGCTTCTTGAACTTGAATGCCTTCTTCCTTCACCAAATTAGGGAAGTTTTCTCTCACTATTTCTTCAAATATATTCTCTAACCCTTGCTCATTTTATTCTTCTTTAGGGACTCCTATGATGCGAATATTATTACGTTTCCAGTTGTCCCACAGTTTTCTTAAGCTGTCTTCCTGTTTTTTCATTGTTTTTTCCTTTTGGTTTTCTGATTGGCTGATTTTTTTCTACCCTGTCTTCTAATTCACTGATCTAGTCCTCAGCTTCCTCTACTCTGCTGTTTAGTCCTTCCAATGTGTTCTTTATATCTGCTATGTCATTCTTCATTTCTTCTTGGTGCCTCTTCATTTCCACTTTGTTGGTTTTCAATGTTTCTATGTCTTTACTCATGGTGTTGATGTCCTTACTCATGCTGTTGAGCTTCATCAAGATCATGGCTCTGAATTCTAGCTCTGTTAACTTGCTTAACTCCATTTCATTTATGTCATCTTTGGTAGAGGTCTCTTGTTCTTTCATTTGGGATTTGTTTCTTTATTTCACCATTTTGCCTATCTCAGTGGGTTTTGGAGCCTGCCCAATTTTCCCTGTGGATGTTGGTGTTCTGCTGTTTGTGGCTCCCTCTACTGGGTTTGGGTGAGCGTGGGAGGACCCACGTTAAACACCACTGTCGAGTCTTACTTTCCTGGGTAGATTTGCAAGTCCAGAAAAGGTTAAGTTATCCTCTATCTTTTTGCCTAGAGGCTATTAGGCGTGGTTACTTGAAGAGCCTTGGGTTCTCAGTTGAATGAAAACCTCCCTCAGGTGGTCAGGGTAAGAGGATTTCTGTTGGATGGGGCAGATGCTGGTAGTTAATGATCCTCAATTTGCATTTCAATGGCCCACGTGGGTGGGGCTGAATCTCCGAGGGAGGGGCTGCTGCCTCTCCCCAGAGCCCTGGGAAGGAGTAAGATGGCCACTGTCCTGCATGGCCGAAACTCAGCAAAGCTCTGAGCACCCTCCAAATCCCGAGTGTCCCCACACAGTTCCAGTCCAGTCCGCCCTCCCTCTGCCAGAGCCCAAGGTGAGTGTCTGTGGCTATTTTAGAGCTCTGTCCTGGCCCTCTGTGCTGTGGAGCCAGGTTGGGCTTTAACCCCCAGGGGGCTGCTCACAGCTAAGACTGCTGCTGTCCGTGGGCTCCCAGCCCCCTCTCATGCTTCCGAAATCCTACCAGGATCAATTCAGTGTCCCTGGTTGTATGGTCCTCTCCAGCTGCTTTTCTGTTGCTTTTCCCTGACAATTTGTCTTTATTTTCGTTGTAATACCGGTTTGGTCCTGGGAGATGGTCTGTGTAGCTTCTATTCACTCTGCCGCCATTTTGGAATCACTAAGAAATGTGTTCTTATTATTGGAAAACTCCCAGTAGAGGGCTCCTGGTGACCTACTGCATGTTGTGAGATCAGGGTTTCTGTCAATTTTTAAAATTCTTAAGGCCAGTCTTCGTTTTATTCAGGACTGAATTTTTGATATATAAGAGTAAATCTAGCATATTTCACAAATTGAAAAAAATTGTGTTGACACTGTAATGTTGTTCCAAATAATGTAATTAATAAAGAATTTTGTATGTATTTCATAGTGTCTTCTTCTTGGGGTAGGCTGGGTTCTATGGCAAAAAACGGTACAGCTTCTAGACTTGTGTGCATATAGGTATGAATGGTAAATTATGAGTATATATGAATTTATATTTGAACCACTTTTTCTGTTTCAAAAAAATGTAGATAGAGTACCCTTCAATTGTGTTGCTCTATGCAAGGTAAAAAAACATCCCAGAGTCATATGTATCACAAAGCAACATGAGCAAAAGTGAGCTGGATTGATAGGCACAGTATACTGTGTTAACTGCATAGGTAGACCTAAGGTTTAGTGTTTTGTTTTTTTTAGGCTTAGTTTTTAAAGGCTGCTGAGACTTTTAAAGAAGTAATAGAAGGAAGTGAACATGAAATAGCTGGGACAGAAATTACAAATAGGAACAAAGAGGTGAATAAATTAGGCAAAATAAGGCAGTGTTCCCAAATTCATAGTTCATGAGATTATATTTTTCAATGATAAGCAATAGGAAGCAACCAAGATGATCTGAGAAGATGAGATGAAATTGGCATGCTCTATGAATAAACTGGTTGTACTTTGCATAACTTTAACAATAAAATATTCATAAGTCTATTAAATGTTTTCTGTTTTCCCAAGGTCCACAGCTCATATTAAATAGGTAATAAAATAGTCAACATACTTTGCTGCTAGCCTAAAACAAAAGACCAAATTACTGAGAGGTCTTAATAGTTACTAAGAAAATATTAAACTGTTTTTTGGTTTGTTTGTTTATGTTGGTAAGACTTTTTTAAATCTATCAATGCATTGCTTTGGAAAGCCTATAGAAGACAAAACAAACAAACTAAAACCATTGTGCTGAATGTTATGACCACCACAATGTAATCTGGGAGAATTTTCCTGATACCAGATTACTAAATGAATTCCAAGAATGTGGGCGTTCCTTCTCTTCTCACTTAAAGAGTCATGGTACCTTTTCCAGGCCAGGCAAATGCCTAAATGCTTTCATGGACACTCCTATAAGGGCAGCTGAGGACTGGAAAGCATGAAAAGGGTTCTCTCATACAATGGAAAGCTTCCTAACAAGTGCCTTAGCTTATTTTACTTTGTGTGTGCTCAGGGCATTGTCCTTCAGAAATGGGAACTAGTAGTTCTGATTTTAGAACAATGGAGGAAGATCTCTGTTGCCTCTCCTCAAGGGCCTTATCAAGATAGAATCTTTAGGCAAAGATAAGCCTTTGCTGACTGTTTGACTATTGTGCTATTGACAATGACAGAGTAAAATAAACATAGTAAAACTCATCAATTAAAAAGGTGATAAACCACCACCTGCTTTTCTATTGCTATGAGTTTTTTAATTTAACAAATATTATTGAGTGCCTACTGGGTGCCAAGAACTGGAGATATAGTGGTGAGCAAGACAGGGCTCCAGACCTCATGGAGCTAAGTCTATTAGCAGAGTCATATTAATCACAAAAACATGTAATTGTGTCAAATGCAAAGAGGAAAAGTGGAAACAAAATTTATTTTATTTGTTTACAAAGTTGACTAGAAAATAAATTCCTTAAAATAAAAATTTAAGTAACATTGGTTTCCATTAAAGAAATAAATTATAAAAGGAAATCATAGAGTAGGAAACTTACCAAATAATGGGTTAATATTGTTGTATCCCTTTACATACAGGATAGTATTATATAATAGTAATACCAGGATCTGTTGTGGTGGGAGGGTATTTGGCATGTGTTATCTAATTCCTGGATCTTCCCTTACCCTTTATTTTATTTATCTGCTTTCTCAAATCATAGACTCCCTTCCATGCCTGGTGAACCCCCGACTCTACATTTTGATCACATGCTCACCGAGGGTAGTACTTAGTTTGATTTCACAAGATAGTGTTTCTTATCTGTGCCCATACCAAAAAGGAGGAAGAAAGAAGACAGTAAACCCTGGAAATCTTGCTAGTTATATCTGTCATCACAGTAATTCAAATTACATTTGGATTTACACAATGATTACTCTAATGCAGTGGTTCTCAACTTTGGCTACACACAGGAATCAGCTGGGGAGCTTTACAAAATACTGATATCTAGGACCCACTCCTAAAGATTTCAATTTAATTTGTCTGAAGTAATATCTGGGCATTGGGGGGTTTTAAAGTCTTCCAGATGATTTTAAAGTATAATAAAAACTGATAAACACTGGTTTATCTATTTGATTAATTTGACACTATTTGCTTAATAGTGACTCCCTGGATTCATAAAGTTAAGAATTTACCCTGAAGTAATTGGAACCAAATCAACCTTTGAAGATCCTTCAACAAGCCACAGCATAGATATATGTCCCAAGATAGTGCAAGGAGTATACTTTTCTTCCTAGTACCTAAAAGATATAAAATGTTTATCAAGCCTTTGGAAAAATAAAGTGCTCTTGAAAATACCCTTTTTATATTTCTGTGATATATAACTCTCACTTTGAGAGACTATAACAATTAAATGGAGACAACAGATGGAAATATCGTTAACTGCAAGGCTCTGAGATATTTCCTTGCAATAGCTTCCAAAGTAGAGATGGGAAAGAACTGTGTTTGAGTTGTGTAATCCATGCATATTGAAGAAAGTAGCATCTACTGTTGGAAACTTTCTACCCTCTCACACGACACAAAACCAATACAGTTCCGTTGAGCCAGTTTTGACAGTTAGCTTGACATTTACATCTACCTGTTCATGACTATTCTTTAGTAGTGTGCCAGCCAGGAACAGTGTTACAAAGTAGAATACTGATAAATTTAATATTACCACTCTTCATCTAGGTGAAAGTGACCAAATCAATCAAGGAAATGCACTTGGTAGTGACCTCTGCAACTCTGGGCATTCTGGTGATTTCTTTTAAATCTGTCTTGGTTGTTTCTTTCACCTGCTGTGTCTGTCCCCCAGTTTCACCCTATTGCTACATCTTCCTAGTTGTTCCATTCTCTATGGGGTGGAGGCCTGATTTCACTATTTTGTCATCAAGGATATTTCTCCATCTCTGAGGATGCTTTAATTTCCCAACTTCCCAGTCATGAGGTTGACTATCACAGCTTGCTAAAATAGCCATTAGGAAGAAAACTCAATAAGGACTCTCAAAATGTGATCAAGGTCATGAGACCATGATCTTTGAAGCAGGCTAATGGAACTGGAATTATAGATTATAGAGAACAAAGGGCTGGGAGAAGGAGTATTAATGGAAGGGGCATCCTTGCTAGCAGTCGTGGGAGCTATGCTAAAAAGCATCTGACAATTTTCTGCTAATACTTTAATGGGCGTAAGCTGCCACAGGAAAGATATACTATATTAGTATTTAAGGAGCTAATAAAAGTGATATTAAAAGACAGATTTAAAAATGATCTCTCCTCTTTCTGCTTCTGGACTATTTAGTGTAGGTAACATGGCACTTATTATATGCAGCCTAGAAGTCTGGTTAGTTGCTTTGTATCTAGGTCCCACTATGGATTCTAGGTTCCCTGCAAGCAAGAATATTTTGTACTCAGTTTTGTACTTCTGGCAGAAGCTCAGGGTCAGGCACATAGTAGGCACTCAGCAACTGAATGAATGAGTACAGAACAAAATAATAAATTCTAGTAGTGATTAGTATTCAAAACTGGAAATATTTTTTGAGAAAAGATGTAGAGTTTTACTTCTTAGAATGTAAGACCTGTAAGTTTTAGAGGCAGGTTTGCTTCTTATTTGAGCACTAGAAAGAAAGTGAATGAAATACAAGATCTTAAAATGTTCATTCATTCATTTAACAAATATTTACTGAGCTCCTTATAGCTTCCAAGCAATGTTCTAGGCACTTGTGAAATATATATAAAAAAAAAACATAATATATAAAATTCCTCCATCAGGTTGCTCACATTCCAGCAGACAAAAAAAAAGTAAGTTATATTTGTGTTTCCCACTCTTATCTGCCCTTTGCTAGAATATCTGGGATATTTAAGTCCAGGTTTATGGACTTGGGTGATAAAGCCAGATGATGAGGAAGAGTTGGAAGAGTTTTGAGGACTGAGAAAAGATGGTCAACATAGAATGTTTAGTGTAAATTTAAAGATAAATCTGAGATAGCTAGGTCAATGAGGAAAAGCTTTTACTAGTCCAGCTATAAACTATACAAAACCTCAACAATCAAACAACAAGTGTTGGCGAGGGTGTGGAGAAAAGGGGACTCTAGTACACTGCTGGTGGGAATGTAGACTGGTGCAGCCACTATGGAAAACAATATGGTGTTACCTCAAAAAATTAAAAATTGAATTGCCATTTGACCCAGTGATCCCACTTCTAGGAATATACCCTAAGAAGCCTGAAACCCCAATCAGAAAGAATATATGTACCCCCATGTTCATAACAGCACTATTTACAATAGCTAAGATCTAGAAACAGCCCAAGTGTCCATCAGTGGATGAGTAGATAAAAAAACTGTGGTACATATACACAATGGAGTACTATGCAGCTGTAAGAAAGAAAGATCTCCTATCCTTTGAGACGACATGGAGGGACCTCGAGAGTATTATCCTAAGCGAAACAAGCCAAGCAGAGAAAGACAAATATCACATGATCTCACTTATTTGTGGAATATAATAAACATAACAGTCTGAGGAACAGGGTAGACCCAGAGATGTGGAAGTAGGGTACAGACTGACAACCCTCAGAAGAGGGGTTGGGGGGGAGGGAAGAGATAAACCACAGAACTTATATGCATGTACGTATAACTGATGGACATGGACAACAAAGTTGGGGACGGGGTGGGGGGATGGGGAGGAGGGTGTCAATGGGGAAACAAGAGAAACATCTGTAACAAAAATAAATTAATTAAAAAAAAAGTAAAAAGAAATTTGACTATGAGGATAAAGAGAAGAGAGTCACACAATGAGGAACCTGAAAGAAGAGAGGCAAAAGAAAGGAAGCATACTTAGCACCTCTAAGATTAAGGATACTGTAGGAGAAAGTATAAGAATAAGAGCAGAATTAAGTTTAGAACATTTATATGTGGCATATTTATGAGGGAATATTATTTGTGCTCATTTCTATATCCCTGTTTCAGCTGAGCTTGGTCAGCTTTTGCCACTTCTGCTTTGCTCCCAAACCAGTGAGATGGAAGAGTTTGGTTTGCTCAAGGGTTCTCAATCTCTGTGGTCAGTGAAAGCCATGACCTAACAGGACACACAGCTATTCTTGGCTGAATCAGGAAATGCCTCAGAACAGAACATAGAGGAGTTCCACTTCTGCATTCCAGTCACTAAAGAAATAGTCTAGGTGTGTGAAAGGTAATAGCTGTGCAAAGGACTTATGGAATGCACCAAGGAATGTTTGCTCACTCTCCACTTGAATTAATCTAGATGTTGTGCAGTCTGAAGGAGCACAAACTTGGAATCACACAGAACAGGGTAAGATTCCTGGTTCTACTAAGTGTGACCCTGAGCAAATTACTTAACTTCAGAGCCTGTATTTCACCTATAGAGTGATGATAATAACTGATAGAGTTGGAATAATGCATGTAAAATACTTTTTATCTCTAAGAACAGAGTATAAAGCTTTCCCATCCAGAGAACTCCTTTACAGGTTCCTAGATATTCTGCTCCCCATAGAAAGGGTTTATGTATACAATTTCTGCTGACCTTACTTGCTGCTCTGACAAAGTCATCAAATCATTATCTAAATGTGAATTGTCTATTTTTTCAAATTTTATTTTTATTTTTGATACTATAACCGATGTCTTCATCCTCTCCTTTTGCCCACCTCTACCCAGCCCCTGCCCCCCTTCCCTCTGGCCATCACCACACTGTTGTCTGTGCCTATGAGTTATGCATATATGTTCTTTGGCTAATCCCTTCACCTTCTTTCATCTAGTCCCCCCTCTCCCCTTCCCCTCTGACAGCTTTCAGTCTGTTCCATGCATCCATGCCTCTGTTTCTATTTTGTTCATACTATTCTACATATAAGTGAGATCATGTGGAATTTGTCTTTCTCTGACTGGCTTATTTCACTTAGCATAATAATCTCAAGATCCATCCATGCTGCCGCAAAAGGTAATATTTCCTTCATTTTTATAGCCATGTAGTATTCCATTGTGTAAATGTACCACAGCTTTTTCATCCACTCATCTACTGATGGGCACTTGGGCTGTTTCCATATCTTGGCTATTGTAAATAACGCTGCTATGAGCATAGGAGTGCATGTATTTTTTCAAATTAGTGTTTCAGGATTCTTAGTATATATTCCTAGAAGTGGGATCACTGGGTCAAAAGACAGTTCCATTTTTTATTTTTTTGTGGAAGCTCCATACTGTTTTCCACAGTAGCTGCACCAGTCTGCATTTCTACCAAAATTGTAGGGTTCCCTTTTTTTCACATCCTCACCAGCACTTGTTTGTTGATTTATTTATGATAGCCATTCTGACAGGCGTGAGGTAATATCTCATTGTGGTTTTTATTGGCATCTCTCTGATGATTTAGTGACACTTAGCTTTTTTTTTCATATATCTTTTTGCCATCTGTATGTCCTCTTTGGAAAAGTGTCTATTCAGGTGATTTGTCAAAATTTTAATTGAATTATTTGTCTTCCTGGTGTTGAGTTGTATAAGATCTTTATATATTTTGGAAATGAACCTTTTAATGGATGTATCATTGGCAAATATAGTCACCCATACAATGGGTTCTCTTTTCATTTTGTTGATGGTTTCTTTTGATGTTCAAAAGCTTTTTTAGTTTATTGTAGTCCCATTTGTTTATTTTTTCCTTTGTTTCCCTTGCCCTAAAATATATACCAACAAAAAACTATTGCTATGAGAGATGTCTGAGATTTTACTGTCTATGTTTTCTTCTAGGATTTTTATGGTTTTGAGACTTACTCTTAAGTCTTTTATGCATTTTGAGTTTATTCTTGTGTATGGTGTAAGTTGGTGGTCTAGTTTCTTTCTCTTTTTTTGCATGTACCTGTGCAATTTTCCCAGCACCATTTATTGAAGAGACTGTCTTTATTTCATTGTATGCTCTTGCCTCCTTTGTCAAATATTAATTGACCATAAAAGCATGGGTTTATTTCTGGGCTCTCTTCTGTTCCATTGATGTATATGCCTGTTCTTATGCCAGTACCAGGCTGTTTTGAGTACAGTGGTCTTATAGTATAGTTTGATATCCAGTGTTGTGCTACCTCCAACTTAGTTCTTCTTTTTCAAGATTGTTGAGGCTATTCAGGGTCTTTTTGAGTTACATATAAATTATTGTAATTTTTGTTCTAGATTTGTGAAATATACCATTGGTGTTTTAATAAGAATTGTGTTGACTCTTTAGACTGCTTTGGCTAGTATGAACATTTTAATGATGTTAATTCTTCCAATCCATGAACACAGTACATGCTTCCACTTATTTGTATCTTCCTCAATTTCTTTCTTCTATGTCCTTTAGTTTTCTGAGTACAGGTCTTTTACCTCCTTGGTTAAATTTATTCCTAAGTACCTTATTTTTTTGTTGTTGCAATAGTAAATGGGATTGTTTTCTTAGTTTCTCTTTCTGATAGTTTATGATTGGTGTATAAAAATGCCACCAGCCTTGGCCAGTGTGGCTCAGTTTGTTGGGTGTTGTCCCATGCACCAAAAGTTTGCCTATTTGATTCCTGGTCAGGGCATATGCTCAGATTGTGGGCTCGATCCCTAGTAGGGGGCATGCAGGAGTCAACCAATGGATGTTTTGCTCTCACATCGATGTTTCTCTCTCTCTCACTCTCCCCATTCCTCTCTCTCTCTAAAAATCAATTTTAAAATATTTTTTAAATGCTGATTTTTGAATATTAATTTTGTATCCTGCTACTTTGCCAAATTCATTTACTTGATCTAGTAGCTTATGGGTGGAGTCTTTAGGGTTTTCTATATATAATATCATGTCATCTGCAAATAATGACAGTTTTACTTCCTCCTTTCCAGTTTGGATGCCTCTTATTTCTTCTTCTTGTCTGATCACTGTGGCTAGGATTACCAGTACTATGTTGAATAAGAGTAGTAAAAGCAGACATCCCTGTCTTGTTCCTGATCTTAAGGGAAATTATTTTAGTTTTTTCCCATTGAGTATGATGTTGGCTGTTGGTTTGTCATATATGGCCTTTATTATGTTGAGGTATGTTCTCTCTATCCCACTTTGCTGAGAGTTTTTATCATAAATGGGTGCTGGATTTTATCAAATGTTTTTCTGCATCTATTGATATTATCATGTGGTTTTTATCCTTCATTTTGTTTATGTGGTGGATCATGTTTACTAATTTGGGAATATTGTACCAACCTTCCATCCTGAGAGTAAATCCCACTTGATCCTGGTGTATGGTCTTTTTAATGTATTGCTGGATTCAATTTGCCAATATTTTGTTGAGGATTTTAGCATCTATATTCATCAAGGATATGGGCCTATAATTTTCTTTTATTGTAGTGTCTTTATCTGGTTTTGGAATCAGAATAATGCTGGCCTTGTAAAATGGGCTTGGGAGTTTTTCGCCTTCTTGAAATTTTTGTAATAGTTTGAGAATGATAGGTGTTAGTTCTTCTTAGAATGTTTGGTAAAATTCACCTGCGAAGCCATCTAGTCTAAGACTTGTATTTATTGGGAGTTTTCTGAGTACTGCTTAAATTTTATTAGTTATAATCTATTCAGATTATCTCATTATTTTTATTTAGTTTTAGAAGATTGTATGTTTCTAGGAATTTATTAGTTTCTTCAGAATGTCCAGTTTGTTGACATATAGTTATTTATATTTTGTTACAATCCTTTGTATTATTTTGGTGTTAGTTGTTATTTCTTTTCTTTCATTTCTGATTTTATTTGGGTCCTCTCCCTTTTTTTTCCTGATGCGTCTGGTTAAAGGTTTGTAAATCTTGTTTATCTTTACAAAGAACCAGCTCATGATTTCACTGATCTTTTGTATTGTGTTTCTAGACTCTATTTTGTTTATTTCTGCTGTGATCTTTATTTTTTTTTTCTTCTACTCACTTTGGGATTTGTTTGTGTTTGTGCGTGTGCGTGTGTGTGTGTGTGTGTGTGTGTGTGTGTTATCCAAGTTCCTTTAAGTGTAAAGTTATATTGTTTATTTGAGACTTTTCTTGTTTCCTGAGGTAGGCCTGTATTTCCCTCTTAAGACTGCTTTCACTTTGTCCCATAGATTTTAGGTTGCTGTATTCTCATTTTCATTTGCTTCAAGGTATCTTTTGATTTCTTCCTTGATCTCATTGTTAAGCCATACATGCATTTTAATTTTATTATCAAGACAACCCCATGAAATGTGTATATTTACAAATGAGTAAACTGAGCCTAGAGAGATAAAATAACTTATATGAGGTCCCATGCCTTAATAAGTAGCAAATGTAGGATTGATATCCAATCCGCTTCATTAAGAGAAAGTGAAAGTCCTCCATAAATTCACCCCATAAATTACAGTTTGTCATTTGCCCTGCATAAAGTTGTACTATGCATATATTAACCTATTTTGTTTTTGTTTTTTAAACGGACTCATATTATGCATTCTCTTTTAAAAATTGCTTTCTTCAATTAAGAATGTGTTATAAACATCTTTATCTGTACATATATATTTACCTCATCCTTTTCAATAGCTCTTTAGTATTCTTTATTATATTGATGAACTATACTTTATTTAAATAATTCTAAATTATAGTTCAGATCTATGGACATATTCACTTCCATATTGATGGACATTTAGGTTACTTCTAATTTTTGTCTATTATAATCAATGATGAACTACGTATTCTTGTTTGCATTTCATTGTACACTTGTCTAAATGTTTCTATAGAAAGAATAATATTCTAAAACTTCAATAACACAGTAAATCTGTTTATCTTTATAAATATTGCTAAATTGCCTTCCAAAATGTTGGTACCAGTCTTATACTCTGGCCATCCTCATGAGAAAGTGACCCTTTCCTCATACCTCTACCAACAATGGGCAGTATTCATTATTTTCATCTTTCTTCTATTATAAGCAAGGTTTTGTTTATTTTCTTGTATTTACTAACTAAATGTATTATTTCTCATACAAGTTGTCACCTAATTATTGCTCATTTGTTATTTTTAATTATTTTATTTATTCATAGATGCTATAATATACAATTAATATTTTATAGTGTTTTCAAATGTTTTAGTTTTGTCTGAATATTAAAATAACCAAACAAGTATTATATGAAATGTTAAGGGTCTTCTTTAGGAAGAAGAAAAAGATAAAAATATGAACAATAAAGTAGCAATAAATACATATCTATCAACAAATGAATCTAAAAAGTAAAATAAATGAAGAAGCAGAACAGAAACAGACTCATACAGAGAACATTTTGATGGTTGCCAGATGGGAGGGGGGTTGAGAAAATGGGTGAAAAAAGGTGAAGGCATTAAGAAGTACAAATTGGTTGTTACAGAATAGGCAATGGGGATGTAAAGTACAGCATAAGTAATATAGTCAATAATATTCTAGTAACTGTGTATGGTGTCATATGGGTGTGAGATTTATTGGAATATCACTTAGTAAGTTATATAATGTCTAATCACTGAGGTGTACACCTGAAACTAATATAATAATGTTTGCCAACTGTAATTGAAAAATAAAAATGACTTGAAAAAATTCACTGTCCAGAAAATATAAAATAATAAATTTTGATTGTAGGAAACTGGAAAATTATGAAAAATAACAAGTACAGATTCGAGGGATAGAAGATGGCGACGGGCAGGACCGGAGCATGGGTGAGTGTGTGAGAGTGTGAGAGAGTGTGAGAGTATGAGTGAATGTGACGTGGAAGACCAACCTTGAGCAGTGCAGAGACACAAGGCAGAAGGTTCCTGTGCTGTGGAGGAAAGCAGAAGGCTACGTGGTAAGTGGCAGGCCAGCGAACTTTCCCCAGTGCAGTTGGGAGGCCCTGCCATTTTGGAGGATCCTGGGTCTTCCTTGGGAGGAGGAAATGGGGAGCGGCTGGGGCCCAGTGACCTGAGTCCACTAGAGCACCCTGCACCATCCGTCCAGTGAACTCAGCTGTGTTGGCACGGTCAGCACACAGGAGGTACCTACAGCAGTAGCCGAAACAGCCAGGAGCCAGAGCCCCACCCCCAACAGCAGCGTGCAGGCTCCAGGCTCCAGACTCCAGGCCCATGGCAGCACACAGGTTCCAGACTCCAGGCCTCCGGCAGTGCACAGGGTCCAGACTCCAGGCCCACTGTGGCTGCAGGCTCCAGACTCCAGGACCGCGGTGGCATGCAGCCAGCCCAGGCCCCAGGCTCCAGGCCTGCAGCAGCCCGCCCAAGCTCAAGGCAGCTTGTCCAGGCTCGAGGGGGCACTAGCACCAGCTTGGGAGCCTGGCACCTCCCCCCACAGCAACAGTGACTGGGTGCGAGTAGAGCCCACCCCCAACAGGCATTAGCAACTCAGTCTGGCAGCTGAAACCATCCCCAGCAGCATCAGCAAAGACTGACCAAGAGCGCTGCCCCAGACCAAGCAGCAGGGCTAGGGCAGCTGAGACCTGCCCCAGACAACTGCAGCAGCGGAGTTGGAGTGGAGCCCCTCACCCCAGCAGCAGCAAAATCCCAGGTGCAGAGCACTCTCATTCCCCAACAGCAGTAAAGGATTGGGACCTGAGAGCACCCCCTGGCGGCAGCAGTAGCAGCAGCAGTAGCAGTGCGAACTGGGAGCTGACACTCGCCCCCAGCAGTGACTGATTAGGAGCTGAGCCACACCAGGCAGCAGGGTCACCCAACAGCACACCAGCAAGACCCACACACCCCAGCAGCATACCAGAGGGACCCACGAACCCCAGAAGCATGCCAGTGGAACCCACATACCCCAACAGTGTACTAGTGGAAACCCACACACCCCAGCAACATGCCAGCGGGTCCCCCACACCCCAGCAAGGCACCAGACGAACCCACATACCCCTGGCGGCAGCAGCACATATCGGCAGCTAAGACCCATCCCCAGCAGCATCAGTAGAAGCCGATCAAGAGCGGTGCCCCAGCCCAAGCAGCGGCGAGTCTTGGGGAGCCGAGACCTGCATGACAGACCAATTCCAGCCGCCAGGTGTCAACCCTCCAGGACCCACAGCAGACAAGAGGAGCCATACACCAAAACAGGCTGGGAGGCACAGCAGCCTTAATTGATACACACTGACCTGCCTACACATTCCAACATCCCTCACTGGGTTTAGAACTACCAGGTTGCTAAAATGGTGAGACAAAGAAACAACACCCAAATGAAAAAAAAAAAAAAAAAAGAGGAATCACCAGAAATGGAACTACAGGAACTAGAAGAAAGCAACTTGTCAGACAAAGAATTTAAAGCAATAATTATAAGGGTGCTCAAACAATTTGGTGAGAACGCCAAGCAACTTAATAAGAATTATGAAGAGCTCACTGGGAACTACTTCAGCTTAAAAAAAGAAGTAGAAGAAATGCATAAAGAGGTAGAAGCTATACATAAAAATCAAGAGGAAATAAAGAATGACATAGCTGATATGAAAAATATCATAGAAGGGTTCAATAGTAGACTAGAAGAAGCTGAAGACCGAATCAGTGACTTGGAAGACAAGGTAGATAAAAACACCCAAAAAGAGCAGCAAATGGAAAAGAAGTTTAAAAAGCAGAAGGAGAGTTTAAAGGAGCTGTGGGATAATACAAAACATAACAACATTTGCATTATAGGGGTACTGGAAGGAGAAGAATCAGAGAAAGGAATAGAGAACCTGTTTGAAGAAATAATGGCAGAAAACTTCCCTAAACTGGTGAAGGAAAAAGTCACACAAGTCCGGGAAACATAGACAGTCCCAAGCAAGATGAACCCCAGAAGACCCACAGCTAGACACATCATAATAAAAATGGCAAACATTAAAGACAAAGGAAGAATCTTAAAGGAAGCAAGAGAGAGACAGAAAGTTACCTACAAGGGAGCTCCCATTAGACTGTCAGTTGATTTCTCAATAGAAACGCTGCAGGCCAGGAAGGAGTGGCATGAAGTGTACAAAGTAATGCAAGGCAAGGGTCTGAATCCAAGACTACTCTATCCAGCAAGGCTATCATTCAAAATTGAAGGAGAAATAAAGAGCTTCACAGATTTAAAAAAAAAAAAAAAAAAAAAGCTAAAGGAATTTACCATCACCAAACCAGCACTGCAAGAAATGCTGAAGGGACTGTTTTAAGAAGAAGAAGAAGAAACAGAGAGAGAAAGAAGAACACAGGCATAAAATAAAAATGGCAACTAACAACTATCTATCAATAATAACCTTAAATGTAAATGGCTTAAATGCTCCAATCAAAAGACATAGGGTAGCTGATTGGATAAGAAAGCATGACCCATATATATGCTGTCTACAAGAAACTCACCTCACAACAAAAGACTCACACAGGATGAAAGTGAAGGGATGGAAAAAATTTACCAACCAAACGGAAATGAAAAAAAAGCTAGTGTAGCAATACTCATATCTGACAATATAGACTTCAAAACGAGGGCCATAATAAGAGGCAAAGAAGGTCACTACATAATATTAAAAGGATCAATCCGACAAAAGAGTATAACCCTGGTAAACATATACGCACCAAATATGGGAGCTCCAAAATATATTTTAAAACTTCTGGAGGACTTCAAGGGAGAGATCAGTAGCAATACGATCTTAGTGGGTGATTTTAACACCCCACTTACACCACTGGATAGATCTTTTAGACAAAAACTTAACAAGAACATAGAGTCCTTAAAAGACGACCTAGATCAGTTGGACTTAATTGATATTTACAGAACATTTCACCCCAAAGCTGCAGAATATACATTCTTTGCAAGTGCACACGGGACATTCTCAAAGATAGGCCACATGTGAGGACACAAAGTAAGTCTTAACAAATTCAAAAAGATTGAAATCATATCAAGCATCTTCTCAGATCACAAAGACGTGAGACTAGAAATCAACTACAATAAAAAAAATTCAAAAACATTCAAACACATGGAGGCTAAATAGCATGTTATTAAAAAAATGAGCGGTTACCAATGAGATCAAGGATGAAATAAAAAATTAACTGGAAACAAATGAAAATGAACACACAACAAAACAAAATATATGGGACACAGCAAAAGTAGTCCTGAGAGAGAAGTTCATAGCATCACAGGCCTACCTCAAGAAGCATGAAAAATATTAAGTAAACAATTTTCAAGATTGCTGTGGCTATTCTTTCTGATTCATGTTTCAGGCTTCTTAAGATGTATTCCTAGAAGTGGGATCACTGGGTCAAATGGCAGTTCAATTTTTAATTTTTTGAGGAAACACCATAGTGTTTTCCATAGTGGCTGCACCGGTCTGCATTCCCACCAGCAGTGTACTAGAGTCCCCTTTTCTCCACACCCTTGCCAGCACTTGTTGTTTGATGATTTGTTGATGGCAGCCACTCTGGCAAGTGTGAGGTGATACTTCATAGTTGTTTTAATTTGCATCTCTCTGATAATTAGTGACGCTGAGCATTTTTTCATATGTCTCTTGGCCATTTCTACATCCTGTTTGGAGAGGTGTTTATTTAGCTTTATATTTTAGAGAGAGAAACCATGGCCTAGTAAAGACAAAGCAGCTCCACTCTGCACAGGGACTTTTTCCAAATACATTTCCAAGGATGGTTGAGCAGAATCTGTAAAATTAGGGGATGTAGCAGCATAAGTGGCAGTGTGATGTATTTAAAATTAATCTGAGTTCTAGTCCTTCCTACGACACTAACTTTCACTATGTAGCCTTGAATAAATTCCATTTTCTGTCTAGGCTTCAGTTTTGCTCACATGCACAAATGAGGCAAAGTAAGACCCATGGTGATCTCAAAGGGTTCTCTAGACTTTAAACCCTGTGATTCTATGTATGGGTCTGGAATTGGTGGCAAAGGAGGAAGTAGGGTATCTTATAGGAACACTCACTTCTCCATCGTTGGCTCTCTAATTCTTTCACCACTCTCCTCTCTTCAGTGTATGCCAAGCTCCCATAGGTTTATCATTACCTCACTCTAAATGATTGTCAAAGATTTCCATCTAGCCATGACCTCTTTTCTGAGCTCCAGTCCCTACCACATTCTCCCTAGGAAGATATCTCAATGCAGAAGTCCCATCACTTCTATTCTCATTTGGCTGGTCCCAAATTCTCTTCTGCTAAAAAATAGCCTCTTCCCTTCAGCATTTCTTGAATTTTATTTGTGGACTTATTGTTGCCCAGGCCATCTAGATCTACCACATAAGCAGAATCTGTGCTTTTCATTTAGCCATGATTCACTCTGGCACATAGCCAAGTCCTAGCCACTCTTCTTTCCCCAGTCTCTTGTATTTACTTCTTCTACTCTGATTTATCTGCCACCATCCTATATTTACTCATTTGTTGCAAAAGCATCCAGACTTGTCTCCCTGCTTCTACCCTTGCTTCTCTGGAGTTTATTATAGAGAATCCAGTAAAATCCTTTTAAAACACAAATCAGATCATTCCATCCCTACGTTCAGATTCCTCTAATCATTCCTTATCTCAGAGTAAAAGCTAAAAATCTTTTAAATAACCTACAAGACCCTACATGATATATTTCCCCTCAACCATACCCTTTCCCATCACGTCCTCTACCAATTCTCCACTTGACTCACTCTGTCAGCCATGCTCCCTCCTCAGGATCTTTCTACTTACAGACATTCATTCCTGGAATTATCTTTCCCCAGATATCTCCCAAGCTTGCTCCTTCACTTTATTCAAGTGTCTATTCAAATATCACTTCCCCAGAGAGTGCATGCCACCTTAGTACTCTCTGTATTAGTTTTATATCATTGCCATAACAGATTATCACAAATTTAGTAGTTTAAAAGAACACAAGTTTACTATCTCACTGTTCTAGAGTTCAGAAGTCTGAGGTAAAATCAAGATTTCAGCAGGGTTACTTTCCTTTCTGGAGGGTCTAGGGGATAATCCAAGTTTCCCCTTCTCAACTTCTAGAGTCCTCCTTCCTCCATCTTTAAAGCCAGCAATGTTGTACCTCTGTGTTTTTTCCACAGTTAATATTTTCTTCTTACCCTGCCTCTTATTCCTTCCTCTTCCATTTTTAAGAATTTTTGTGATTACATTGATATGACTTATATAATCCAAATTAATCTCTATGTTAAGGCCAGTTGAGTAGCAACTTTTATTACATCTGTAAATTTACTTATCCTTTGCTATGTAAACTAATATATCCACAGGGAATCAGCATGTGAACATTTTGGGGAGTCCAGTATTCTGCTGACCACACTTTCTGTCCTATGGCACTGCTTTATTTTAAGTTCATGGTACTCATCACCACCTGACATATACTATACACATTTTTCTAGCTAAACATGTATATAATCAAAGCAATAAAATAGATTTGTGATTTTTGTTAAAACATTTCCCCTTCTTCAGAGACAAGCATTTCAAACTTTTCAACTTTTGGGGGAGGGGGAATCCATAACACTAAATTACATACTTATATTTTAATCCTTCATCTGTGTTCTATATCAGATGAGAATCTAGCTCTCATTTGCTCCCACAGCCCCATTCATCTTAATCCTGCACATGACCACTCATGAATATGTTTTGTCTTCCCATTCTCCCAATAAGTTCATAGATAATTTTGGTGGTGAGAACAAGATTCAATGTTCTTATTGCTGGGACTTTATGGCTGAGCCGTATCATATATTCTTTTTACATACATATATATATATATATATATATATATATATATATATATATATATATATATATATATATATATTTCCATACATATCTGTTTGTCTTTTTGTTTAATAACTATTACTTTTCATTAGAAAGTAATCTAGCCAGGCCCATGTGGCTCAGTGGATTGAGCATCATCCCATGGACTAAGAGGTCTCGGTTCAATTCCCTGTCAGAGCACATGCCTGGGTTGCAGTTTCGATCCCCAGTAGGGGGCATGCAGGAAGCAGCCTAACGATGTATCTCTCTCAGATCAATGTTTCTATCTCTCTCTCCCTTCCTCTCTCTCTAAAAAAAATCAATAAAAATGTATTTTTTAAAAAGAAAGTAATTTACATGTCTGTTTAGCTCACTAGTATATCCCCAGTGCCTGGAACAGTGTCAGAAATATTGAAGGTACATACTATGTATTTGTTCAGTACCTACTATGTGCCTAGACTCATGCCTGCACTCTTGTACCAGAACCTTGCAAAGTCAGACTTAGCAAGGCCTTTAAGAATAAGCAAAGTCTATGATTTTCAAATCATTCAAGTCATAGACCCTTTTCAGGAAAATCCCAGGTTAGATCCCAATAGGTCTAGCAGATAAAATCAGAGTTGTTCTGCTTAATGTGAGTTTGGAGAGTTGAAACTAGTAGTATGTGGGTGAATGTTTAAAAATAGAATAATGTCAAAAATAAAAATAAATTTTAAAAGATATCTAAGAACTTAGAAACATCATTCTCTCACTACTGTGTAAAAATAAATACAATAAATATGTATTTGTCTAATATTTACTCCATTGTGTCATTTCCAAAAACTGACAAGTGGTAAAGTCTAACTGATTTTCTCCCATTTCACCAGAAGTTTTCTTGCTGGTGATACCTCTGGGCATGGGCTTTCAGATCTTCATTGTATAAAGGGAAAAGTGTGCATGTGTGTGTGTGTCTGTGTCTGTGTGTGTGTGTGTGTGTGTGTGTGTGTGTGTGTGTGTGTGTGTGTAGATGTATGGTGGTAGTGGCAGTAGGGTATTGGTTGGAAAATACAAAAGGATGGTTCTCCAAATTTCAGGGTTCCCTGAGTGAGGACCCAAGGGGAAAGAATGACTAAAAGTTCCAGAGAGGTGGCCTGAATGAAATAACCAAAAAGCAAGGGACAGCAAGACAAGGGAGATTTAATCTGGGAAGCAGAGGGGTTTGACAGAATTCCATGTGATAATGGCAAGGCCTAAAATGCTGGAATCTCCTCTTAGCCCTTGCAGAGTCCCCAGTCATGTGTATGTAACAATCCCTTGGCAAGCTTATATAGAGGAAATAATGTCTCTCTGTGGAGTCTCACTCTACCTCGTTGCAAAGCTCACCCCTCCTCCAAACAAGGCCTCTCTTATTCCTCTAATTAAAAAGAAAGCTGAGATTATATGTTACTTAGAAGTCAGTATGAATTTGTTGAATGCATTTCTCCTTTTCAACATGTTTATATTTTCAAAGCTTAGTAGACTGTGGGCAGTGCCAAACCTAGCCATAGACTGTTGGTGGACTTACAGTCACTCTAGGGCCTATGAAGAGAAGCAATTAAGCTTCCTGAGAGGCTTAATGTCATTCTCTTGAAAGCCAGGGATCTTTATCAATTGAAAATCATTGAAAATTTCAACCTAATAGACTTAACATTCCTTTAAAAAATAAATAAAGATTCCTTATAGACACTAATGGGAACCCTTCCCACCAAAGACATGTAGCTGTAAGACAAAGTGGTTCATAAAGGGTATTACACTAAGTGAAATAAGTCAGACAGAGAAAGACAAATACCATATGATTTCACTTATATGTGGAATCTAAAGAACAAAATAATCAAACAAACAGAGCAGAAACAGACTCATAGATACAGAGAACAAACTAATGGTTACCAGAGGAGAGGGAGGTTGAGGGACTGGGTGAAAAAAGTGATTAAGAAGTATAAATTGGTAGTTACAAAATAGTCATAGGGATGAAAAGTACAACATAGGGAATATAGTCAATTATATTTTAATAACTATGTATGGTGCCAAGTGGGTACTGAGAATATCAGGGACACAATTTGTAAAGTATATGATTGTCTAACCACTATGCTGTACACCTGAAATTAATACAAAACAATATTGAATGTAAACTATAATTGAAGTATATTTTTATATGAGATATCGGGGTATATTTCCCCATGACAGCTTTATCCAGCTGAGCAGGCAGGAGTTAACAGTGTGATGCTGAATATCACATAGGACAGCAAAGTTGATCTCTTCTCCCTAGGCCCACCAGAAGTGAAACACCTCCATACTGGAGGGAGAAGACTCATCCAAAAAGTTACCTCCCAACTTCTAAGTCTTGTGGAGGAAACCCAAAATAAACACATCCTGGGAGATAGAAGACCAAAGAGGCCTATTGGCTCCAGAGAAAGTCAGGTCAATACCCTAATGGGGAGAAATTGCTTTGCTCACCATCAAACCTCCAACCCCAGGCAAGGGAGGGAGGGGGTGTTCATGTGACCTGTGGTAAAATAGGGAAGGAAGGGAAATGTGAGATGGGAGTGGGAGTCTAAATAAGAGATATAGTGAAGGAAGGGAAGTGAGCAGGCACAGACAGTGACAGCCATCAGGAGTTCAAGCCTCTTTGACAGCAGGAGACTGAAAGAAAGGACAGAAGTGGCTCTGGCCATGATGAAGCTCTTACTGGGCCTGCTGCTCCTGGGCCACCTAATGGTGGTCACCCATGGTAAGACTGAAAATCATGGCCTGTATGCCACTGCTGGCACAGGCAAAAGCCTCGGGGGCGAGGAGTGGGATTGAATATCTACTGAGCAGGTGAGTTTCTCAGCCAGTGCTGCAGACTCTCTCAGCTTTGGGCAGAAGAGAGGGAGGTTGTTAAAGGCTGGCGAAGAAGCCAGGAGGTAAGTTTGCGTAGAAATTGAAAAGGATCCTCTCTTGAAAAATATCCACATAATTTTATAATACTTGTTTTTATCTCTGGGATATGCAGAAGGTGCCCAATGCTACCCAAATCCCTCTTCCATCTGCTGTCTTTCAACTGAATTTCTACCATTATAACTTCAGGCTTTTATCCCTGTTAATATATATATCTCCCAAAGAAGGAATGTTGTTGAAAAACTAGATGGGACCTTAAAAGTAACCTTGATCCACCCTTCAGTTATCTGTTCACATGCTTCCAGTGATTGCTAGTTTACTACTTTTCCAGGCCACCTAGTTTATCCAGGGGCATCTCCAACTGTAGAAAGTTCTTCCTCATGTGGAACTAAATTCACTTCCTTGAGGCTTCTATCCAAAGTTCCCGACTCTGTTTCTTGGAGACACACAGATCATATCTACTCCCTCTATACTGTGACAGCCCTTCACATTTCTGAGAACAGACATCATATCTTCTTGATTCATTTCTTCTTCAATCTAAACAGCCCCAGATCCTTCAACTTGTCTTCACAGAACTTAGTTTCTTACCACCTTCTGAGGTAACTCACTTCCCTGTGGACATGGCCCAGTTTGTCTAGGGTAACTGTAGGAGATTAATGCTGGACATATATTCTAAAAGAGGTCTGACTATCCCATAGTAACATTATTTCCTTGGGTCTTCCTCCATATTCATTTATATCCCTGAGAACGAAATACCCTTTTAAGATACTAAGACTGAATAATAGCTAAATGCAGCCCATAATAGGTCAAAGGGGTTCTTGCTGCACCCCTGCTTGTTCCATATTCTTAGAAGGAAAGGCTGGATGGTGTTAGCTTGGTATCCTTTGCATGGTCAGAAAGAATCCAGCTTACCATTGCTGACTCAGCTTAGGCTATCCTATCCTGGGGCTCTGTGATCCATCAAATTCTAGAACTTCAAGCTAGAATTAAGTCACCTAAAAGGGAAAAGCATTAGTGGCAGAATTAATGCTCTTAAAAATAGTATTCTTTCTAGAACTACAATGTATTCATTTTCTAACACATTTTAGAGTACACTTCCCTACCTTTCTTTAAATATGTTGATTTGAGGTGGGACTTATAGAGGCAGGGTTGGGGCTCACAGAAACATTTTATAAATGTTAATTTTAAATCATATGTTGGCATGCATGTGAGAGTTCATATGTTTATTATGTCATCCCTAGACTCAAATCCTCCAAACCTGGGAGCAGGACTTTCATTTCAGTGGAGGGTCTTACACCATAGACCTGAGATTCAGGACATACTGAATGGCTAATAACGCCTTTCCTCTCCCTGGATCTTAGTGTCCCCAGCTCATCTGTACAGTGAGGAGATCAGCTTGGCTGGCCTAAAAGGACCCTCCCAGCTGGAGCTCTTTAAGACTGTGGCTTCCCTTCTAAAAAGCCTCTAGGGGCCTGAATCAGCTGTTAAGTCTAAGACACATGTTGAAATAATCATAATAAAAATAAATCCTAACATTTGCATTTTATAAACATTATAACATTTTATAAACATCTATTATCTAAGTTAATCCTCTATCTAGGAGGCAGCCCAAAAGAGGGAGAGTGGCCAGACACAGGAATGTGGGGTCATGGGAAGATCTCACCCTTGGTGTAATGGTGGGAGGAAAAATATTTAAAAAAGAACCTAGACTGAATTCTGTAAAGGGTCCTACACCCAAAAAACTAGGTCTTTTCTTTGTTTAAGACCATTACATAGGCCCCAGACTTTTGCTTTCATAAGTCCAGGTCCCGGACTAGAATGGGCCCCAGTACTGTTCCCTCTTTCTCAACTTAAACCCTTTTCCAACAAAGCCTCTTAAGTCAATTCCCAGCTCTGGTCTTTCTCTTGAGGGGGGATAATGTTTTAATAAAATTAATTATTTCCTAAGAGAAAAGAGCAAGGCTCTAGAGTTCTAGGAAAGGCTTTTTAGAAAGTAGCCAGCAGATGAGAGAATTTTTTTCCAGGCAGTCAGGGGATATTATCTAGCCCTAGGATAGCATCACTTTAAACCACATCAAGTAGGCCTAGGGAAGGGGGTTGCTGGCTTCAGCCACAACAGAAGCCAGAAACCCTTTAATAAGTTTAATAAGTTAAGAAGGTAAGAAGGCAGTACAGCTTCTGAAGGCTTTTATTCTAGGCCTTCAGGCCCAGCTCTGCTCCTGTTATCTGTGTAAGTTTGGATAAGAATCTTTCTCTCTCTGGGTCTCAGCCTTGCCCATATGTACCATGAGGGAATATGACTAAATGGTTTCTAAAAGCCCTTAGATCTATGCCATCCTAGAAATTTCTGGCCATGGCTGGTTTGGCTCAGCTGTTAGAGCATCGGCCTGCAAACCAGAGAGTCCTGGGTTCGATTCCCACTAAGGGCATGTACCTCGGTCGCAGTTTGTCCCCTGCCCCAGTTGAGGTCGTGTGGTGTCAACCACTCGATGTGTCTCTCTCACATCGATGTTTCTCTTTCTCTCTTCCTCCCTTTCTCCCTCCCGCTCTACCTGAAGATAAATGAAAAAAAAAAATGTCCTCAGGTGAGGATTAAAATAAATATAGAAATTTCTGAAATACCATCGTGCCTGGTCCCTCAAGACCTTTTGTACCAAGTACCTAGCCATTTGGTGGTTTTCATGGATCCATAATGGGCAGTGCATCCCCTCAGTTGTTGAGGCTTTCCTGAAATAGATTTTCCCTACCCAATCTTCCAGGAAAGTCAGGAGTATTGCTTAATTTGGCCAACATTTCTCATTGACTGCCATGCCAGCTGTTTTTGGAGGTACAGGCTACTGTGTGCTCTTTGGCTGCCCTACAACCCAGGGATGGCCTATTACCTGCCCATAACTTGGTAGGTTCCATCAGGCTGGGAAAGGTAACTTTCTTACCTGCTCATGTCTTAACTTCTCCTTCAGGTCATTATTAAGGCTGACCAGGATCCAATCTAATTAATCTATCCACCTTGAGGAAAACATAGTGAAGACTTCTATGGTATAAGATGAATCAAGACAAATATGAGAAGTTTCTTTTGAGGCATGGTACAGGACTGGCATTTATCCAACAACTACTGAATGCCAACCACTATGCTAGGTACTTTCACACTTATGAGCTCATTTTATCTTCACAATAACCCTCCATGTAAGGTTTATTATCACCTCCATTTTATTGATAATGACCTAGAACTCAGACAGGTTTAGCAATTTACCCAAGGTCACACAGAGAGATATATGGTAGAGCAGACCTTGGATTTATATTGGTATTATTATTCTTATTCAGCATGCAGTTTTTCACTACCCTCCTGATTTCACTAGGTGCTCCTAGTCAACATTTCTTTAGATTCTCTGAGTACTACAGGGATTGCTGGAAGGTATGTCAGTGCTATTGAGGTTACCTTCAATTTGGAGATCAGAGTACATGAGGAATATTATAATGTTACCTTTCTTTTTTAAAAAAAATATGTTTTTGTTCAGTTTGTTTGTTTGTTTGTTTGTTTGTTTGTTTTAGAGAGAGAGAGGAAGGGACACGGAGAGAGAGACTGAAACATCAATGAGAGAGACACATTGATCAGCTGCCTTCTACACACCCCTTACTGGGGATTGAGCCTGCAACACAAGCATGTGCCCTGACTGGGAATTGAACTGGCAACCTCTTGGTGCCTTGGACAATCCTCAACCAACTGGGCCATACTGGCCAGGCAAATGTTACCTTTCTTGTGATGCCCTGTGCCTACCATATACTCTCTCTTTATGGTGCTAGTGAAGAAGTAGGGAGAAGAAGAGAAAAGAACAAGAAAAAGGAGAATGAAGAGGAAAAAGATAAAATGATAGGTGGAATAAAGGAGAGGGGAAGAACAAATGTAAAAAGGGAATAAAACATGTGATTATTAGAAATCTGGTTACTAACTCTGTCCCATAAACCTATTCTGATGTGGAAGAGTCATGTTTGACCTAATTCTAGAAGTGACTTTCAGGATTGGGAAATTGGGACTGGCTGTCCATGTTTTTGACAGACCAGAGTGAGCTATGTGAGAATCCTCAGCAAGTTCCCAGAGAGGGTAATGTGAGCCAGGCTCTGCAGTTCCCCCAAGGTTAGAAGGAAGCCATACATATGCATAGACAAAGGCATTTTTAGCAGCTCCAGACGTCCTCACAGCAGAATGCTGATTTGGTCCCCAGGAGGGGAATGTGAGAATGCTTTCAAGAAAAGGGGAGGGAGATTTTGAAGGGTTAGAGGAAGATTAGTGGAAAAGAGTCACCCTAGCTCCCAGGTGGGTATGCCATCTATGTCTGCATTCTTCCTCTGTTGCCCATCTTCAGGCCATCCCATCCTTGAAGCACCTAAGACGGTAACAGGGCCTTGGAAAGGAGATGTGAATATTCCTTGCACCTATAGTCCTCTGAAAGGCTACACCCAAGTCTTGGTAAGGTGGTTGGTAGAACGTGACTCAGGCCCAGTCACCATCTTCCTACGTGACTCCTCTGGAGATCACATTCAGCAAGCGAAGTACCGGGGCCGCCTGCTTATTAACCATGAGGTTCTAGGGGATGTGTCCCTCCAACTGAAGACCCTGGAGATGGATGACAAGAGCCACTACACTTGTGAAGTCACTTGGCAGACCCTTGATGGCAACGAACTGGTGAGAGATGAGATCATCGAGCTCCGTGTCCAGAAACGTAAGTCACTGTAGGGTTAGGAAAGCACTGATAGGAAAAGACCTGATAGAGGACTATAACCATAGAAAACCCTGAGAAACCTAGAGACATCTGTGCTAATCAGAGGAAATGGACAGGCAGAGTATCTTCAGGGCCATCACTTTCATGGCATAATTTAAAAATTGTTGTGCAGTGTCCCTGGCCTTCAAATCTCTACCCCTTCAAGTGTCCTAGAAATTCTAGTATCTAAAGCCTTGTTGTTGTGCTTGGGCTCTGGGTCTTAAAACTCATGAAAATGAGTATACCTTATCAGGATATTGGAGAGAGAATTGGTGCTGACAGAGAAGCTCTGGGGAAAGAGATGCAGGCCTCAGCCAAGATGAATTTTGTTGGTTTGACAATTTTACAAATATCTGCCCCTGTAATCCAATAATTGTAAATAATCCCAAAACTCTACTTGAGTTTTAAAAACCAATATTATCTTTTCACAGTCAGTTGATTTTTAACTCTAGGTTATCCAAAACCCAGATAATACAAAACAGAACTTAATCTTCTAAAGGAAGCTATTTTTATTTACATTTCCTATTTGCTTCTTCTCTCCAAAGTCAAAAGCCCCCTTTAATTCCCTTTGCAGATATATACATACCCTTATACCCAGAAAAGATGATTCAGCCTTGTATTCCCATATCCTTAAAACTTACTAGAGTCTCCTCTCTTGTCTTCCCTTTGCAGTCCCTGTTTCCAAGCCCACAGTGACGACTGGCAGTGGCTATGGCTTCACAGTGCTGCAGGGAATGAGGATTAGCCTTCAATGCCAGGCTCATGGTTCTCCTCCCATCAGTTATGTTTGGTACAAGGAACAGACTGACAACCCAGAACCCACCAAAGTAGCAAACTTGAGTACCTTACTCTTCAAGCCTGCAGTGCTGGCTGACACAGGCTCCTACTTCTGTACTGCTAAGGGCCGGGTAGGCTCTGAACAGCGCAGCGATACTGTGAAGTTTGTGGTCAAAGGTGAGCAACCCTCTCTCCTGGTGAGCATCTCCATAGACAACCTGATTCCAGATATACCACAGTAGAGTGCCTTTATTCCAGAAAAGAGAGATTGGTGTGTGTGTGTGTGTGTGTGTGGATTAAAGCTGGAGGGGTACTGGGTTGTAAAATCACAAAGAAAGTAAAATTCTGGACTAGGGAAACTAGAGCTGGAGATAATGCCTGTCATATTGTAGGTTAAGTAGATAAACAAGGTAAAAGGAAAAGTGACATTTACTAGGTACATAGTTTCTTTCAATTTCCCTCACTTTTTCCTAAAGACAACTATAAGTTCTAGTTGAGGTGTCAATGAAGACTGACTTTGGTTTATCAAGGTCTGGCTATTTATTATAGCATTATCCTGGGAGCACTACAAACTGTATATATAAAGACTGTAGGCAGGGGTTTAAATGAACAGCCCAGCAGTGATATGCCTCAATGAATCTTGCTGTCTTCCAACAAATCTCCTTGGAAGGGAAAACATGTATTCCCACAAGCCTGCCATTGCTCAAAACATTTTGGGAACAAACTGCTTTTAGGGAATCATCCTCAGAACCACCTGAAAATTACTATCCTCTGAGGATAGCTCTGTATAAGGAAAGTCAGCAAATTGACTCTCATACATTGTGTTAGGAGACTGATGTTAGTTTGAGACTCCTGTGTTTGACTGAAGAGATTTGTTTCCCAAGTTGAGCTGCAGTGACAATGTGCATGCTGTAGATTTTGGTCTGTTAGTTTTGGGGGGAACAAGGACTGTCTCACTCTGAGATAATTATATGAATACTGGCCCAGTTGTCTGAGAGTTTACAATCTGGTCAGGTAGAGAGAGCAGGGAATGTCCACAAAATCCAAGAATGTGTACTTCATAGAGAAACAAGTTGAACATTTTCACCTTTCTGTAAGTTAGTTCCTAGCCCATCTGGTCGAGACTTTGCTCACAGCCAATCAATTCGTCTATTTCTTATCACAGTTTGTGCTTACAGGCAACAAAGCAATGCTCATGATTGCCCCTACTGACAGATAAGGAAACTGAGGGTCAGAGAAATTATTCTCAACCTTCCACCATTTCTGTTCTCTGAGCCAAACTTCTCTCTCTTGGATTTTTTTTCTTTTTACCTGCCTCCTTCTCCACTTAAATCTTGTCCCATGAGTCTGGTCCCCTGTTTCATGTCTGCCCTACATAGTTCTCAGCCTCTCATCCCTCTGCCTCACCTACTGTATTGTTTCTCAGTTCTGGGATGGCTCTATAGACCATGTCTTTGCTCACGCTCTTGGACTGCTAAGCTCTACTCACAAAAAATACAGATATGCATTGCCCACGAGTTGGTTTTGCTCTGTGACATCCACTTCTTGTCCCCATGTTGTATGCCAATAAATTTATTCATCTTTGTCCTACTCCTAATAGCAGTTATTCATCTTCTCCTTATCTAAGAAGATCAAGAACCCCCTCAGATGTGAATTCTATCAACCACCTTCTCTACCTTAACATTTCCCTACCCATTACCTCTGGGCCTAAAAGTAAGATGTGCCTTTCTTGTCTCCACAGCAAACCCTCTACCTGAGGTCTTAACCTCAGCTACTACAACTCCCTGTTCCACCCATTATCCTCTACCTAACCCTAATGTGTGTGTGTGTGAAAGACCTAAGATATTTATGTAAATAACATATATATGATTATTTTACATTCAATATTATTTTGTATTAGTTTCAGATGAACAGCATAGTGGTTAAACAATCATATACTTTACAAAGTGATCCCCTGAATATTTCAAGTACCCACCTAGCACCATACATAGATATTATAATATTGATTATATTCCCTATACTGTACTTTACATTCCCGTGACTATTTTGTATCTACTAATTAGTACTTCTTAATCCCTTCACCTTTTTTTATCGAACCCACCAAACCTCCTCCCTTCTGGCAACCATCAGTCTGTTCTCTGTATCTATAATACTTGTTTTTTATCTATTGTGTTTGCTTGTTTATTTAGTTCTTTAAATTCAACATATAAGTGAAATCATATGGTATTTGTCTTTCTCTGATTGACTTAGTTCACTTAGCATAACACCCTCTGGGTATATCCATGCTGTCACAAATAGTAAGATTTCATTCTTTTTATGGCTCAGTAATGTTCCATTATATACATGTACCACCACTTTCTTATCCATTTATCTATTGATGGACACTTAGGTTGCTTCCATATCTTGGCTATTTTAAATAATGCTGCAATGAATATAGGGGTGTGTGTATACTTTCAAATTAGTGTTTTGAGTTTCTTTGGTTATATAGCCAGGGGTGGAATTGCTGGGTCATAAGGCAGTTCTATTTTTATTTTTATTTTTATTTATTTATTTTTAAATCCTCATTTGAGGCTATTTTTCCATTTATCTTCAGATAGAATGGGAGGGAGGGAGAGAGAGAAACATCAATGTGAGAGAGACACATCAACTGATTGCCTCCCACACAACCTCTACCAAGGCCAGGGACTGAACCGCAACCAAGGAACATGCCCTTGACCAGAATCAAACCCGCGACTCTTTGGTCCGCAGGCTGACGCTCTAACCACTGAGCCAAACCAACCAGGGCTATTTTTATTTTTTTTTGAGGAACGTCCATATTCTCCATAGTGGCTGAACCAATCTGCATTTCCACCAACACTGTATGAGGGTTCTTGTTTCTCCACATCCTCAGCAACACTTCTTGTTTATTGATTTATTGATGATAGCCATTCTGACAGGTGTGAGGTGATATCTCATGTTATATTTAAATGTGTAATACCCTATTCTGAATAAAGTTTGCAATTCCTGCTTCTATCTGTCTGTTAGTCAACTTACTGATAGCTTTGTATCATTTTTGTCTTTTTATTTCAGGTAAAAGAAAACTTTTCAGCATTTCTTTTAATGCAGATCTTGTGGTGGTAAATTCCCTCAGTTTCTGTATGTCTGGAAAAGTATTTATTTCTTCTTCTGTCTAAAGGTTAACTTTGCTGGATATATTATTATTGGCCAGTGATTTCTCTCTCTTTTAATAATTTGAATATTTGATTCCATTCTCTCCTAGCCCATATGGTCTCTACTGAAAAACCTGATGATGATGTGTAATTGTGTTTCCTTAATAGGTTACCTTCTTCTTTTTCCTGGCTGCCTTGAGAATTCTTTCTTTGCCATTACTTTTTGACAGTTATAATATAATGTGTCTTGGAGAAGGCCTTTTTTTGATTGAGATAATAAGTATTCTGTTAGCTTCTTGGATTTGAAGATCCAGTTCTTTCCATAGGTTTGGAAAGTTCTTGTCAATTACTTGTTTGAATAGTCTCTCTGTTTCCTTCTCCCACTCTTCTCCTTCTGGCATAATCATTGTTATTATATTACTCTTTCTAGTGGAGTGAGATAATTTTCATAGAGTTCTTTTATTTTTTTACTCTCAATTCTGTCTCTCCTTCCACTGAGTCATTTCTAGATTTCTATCTTCTATATCACTAACTCGTTCCTCCATCTGGTCTGCTTTTTTCCCTAAGCTTTCTAGTTCATTCTTTTTTTTTTTTTTTATCCTTACCCGAGGACATTTTTGCATTTATCTTCAGATAGAGCAGGAGGGAGAGAAGGAGGAAGAGAGAGAGAAACATCGATGTGAGAGAGACACATCAACTGGTTGCCACCCACATGACCCTAACCGGGGCCGGGGACAAATTGCAATCGAGGTACGTGCCCTTAGCAGGAACCGAACCCAGGATTCTCTGGTCCGCAGGCTGACACTCTAACCACTAAGCCAAACTGGCCAGGGCCATTCTTCATCTCATAACTGAGTTCTTCAGCTCCAGAACTTCTGGGATATTTTTTATAGTTTCATTATCTTGGATGAAGTACTCCTTTTGCTCTTTGATTTTATTTCTGAGCTTGTTGGGTTGCTCTTCTGGATTTTCTTGTATGTCAGTGAATTTTTCAGAACTGTAATCTTGAATTCTTTGTCATTTAAATCACAATCGTCCATGCCTTTATGTTTATTTTCTGGATACTTTTTCTTTTTCTGAATTCCTTTGTTACCTTAGTTATTCATTATGCTTGGTAGATTATTTCTCTTTCTGGGCATTTATGGGAATAAAACTTCTTTTTAAAAATTATTCAACATTTTAATGTTTAGCAGGTTAATATGTATAGGTCTTTCTTTTGTTTACCAGTAGGTGGTGCTAAAGCACAAGTGTTTATTTTCTCTTACCTGCACTGCTAAGGCTTCTGGGAGTTCTATGGGATGGTGTCTTCTCATCCCTGGAAAACATTCCATATTACCCAAGGACGTGGGGGTCCCCTTTACAAACCACTTGCCTGGGTCTCAGGGCACCACTTAGTGGATTAGATGTAATGGGCTATGTGTCTCCTGTGTGTTCCTGGTGCAAACTTTCTGTAGCCAGAAGCTGCCAGTGAGCTGCTCTGTCAGAGTTTACACAGCTGCCTCTGCCAGGTTGAGCTGCAATGGTCGGGGATGGGAAGGAAAGCAGGGGAGCAGGTTTGTGCATCAGTGTCTTTGTTATCTTCAGTGGGTTTCTAATGAGTACAGAACACTTAGGTTAAAACGTTTTTTCCAGTCCTTTCATGAGTATTTTATTATCAGGTGGGCCACAGGGGGTTGATGGTCAGGTTCCTGCATCTGCAGAATGCTTTGGTACTGATGAGCCTTGGAATGTTGGAACCTTTTGCACTGCTTCTCTGCTCCTGACTCTATGCCTAGCCTCAACATATGACAGCCACCATGGCCTGATTACTGTCTCTGCCCCTTTAGTTTCCTCAGTGGGATTTAAACCTGGACCCCTCATTGTTATCACATCTGCTGGGGCTGCCACAAGCACTGTAAGCACCTTACTGTGGTGGCTTCTGTCTTTGACCCTCTTACTATCCTGTCACCACCCACTTTGCTCATATGCACCCACTTTCAGATATCTCAATGTAGGGAAATCTCACACATGTTTGTGTGTTGAGCAGAGAATCTTTTGTTCAATTATAGCTCTCTAACTTGTTGTAAATTCAAGGGGAGGGACCTGGAGGTGCTTCTACACCACCATGCTGCTGACTTAACATTCAAAGTGTTTTCTAATTTCATGATGATTTTTCATTTAACCTATTGGTTACTTAGGAGTGTGTTGTTTAATATCCACATAATAGTTAATTTTCTTAATTTACATCTGTTATTTATTTCTAATTTCATTTTATTACGGTTGGAGAACATATTTTGCATGATTTTAACTGTTTCAAATTTACTGAGGCTTATTTTATTGCCTAACATACAGTCTAGTCTAGATAATGTTCCATATGTGCTAAAGAAGAACTGATGTGTATTCTGCTGTTGTTGAGTAGACTGTTCTACATATGTCAGCCAGTTCCATTTGTTCAACAGCGTTGTTCAGGTCTTCAGTTTCCTTGCTGATTATGTCTAGTTGTTTTATCCAAAACTGATATTGGAGTACTGAAGCCTCAAACTATTATTGTAAAATTGTCTGTTTCTCCCTAAAATTGCCAGTTTGTGCTTTATGTATTTGGGGGCTCTGTTGTTAGGAGCATATATGTTTATAATTGTAGTGTCTTCCTGATAGATTGATGCTTTTACTTGGTTTTCAGTAACAATTTTTGTCCTTAAGTCTATTTTATTGGATATTAGTATAGCTAATACTACTTTATTTTGGTTCTGGTTTGCAAGGCATTTTTTTCCATCCTTTAGTTTCAAACAATTTGTGTTTTTAAAACATAAATATATATGGAATGTAATTGGATTGTGTTCTTTTATTTATTTTATCAATCTCTGCTTTTAAAGTTAAGAATTTAATCTGTTTACATTTAATGTAATTGCTGAAAAGGTAAGATTTATGTTTGAAATTAGTTATTTTTCATATCTTGTCTTTATTATTTCTCTCCTTTTTTCATTACTGCTCTCTTTGGTGTTAAATAGATATTTTCTAGTGTACCTTGTCATTTCTTTTCTTTTGTTTCTCCTACTATGTATATTTAGTTATTTTCTTTTTTTTTTCAATTTGTTTCTTTATTGATTTTTAGAGAGAGAGGAAGAGAGAAGGAGAGATAGAAACATCGATGAGAGAGAACATCAATTGGCCGCCTCCTGCATGCTCCGCACTGGGGATTTGGCCCACAACCTGGGCATGTGCCCTGACTAGGAATTGAACCTGCGACCTCTTGGTGCATGGGTGGATGCTCAACCACTGAGCCACACCAGCTGGGCTTAGTTATTTTCTTGATGGTTGACTTAGGGACTACCATTAATTCTTAATTTACTATAATCTAGTTTGGGTTATATCAATTTAATTTCAATAGTATATAAAATTTTTGTTTCTATATAGCTATATTCTTCCTCTTTCTATGCTGTTATTGTAACAAATTACATTTCAATGCATCACATCAACATAGATTTATAATTATTGCTTTAAATAGTTATCTTTTAAAACAGGTAGAAAAAAGGTGTTACAAACAAAAATATATTTATGATTTCTTTATACTTATTCGGTTATCTTTACTGGTGCTTTATTTCTTCACATTGATTCAAGTAACTATCTAGTGTCCCTTGATTTCAGCCTGAAGAACTTCCTTTCAAATTTTTCATAAGGCAGATCTGGTGACGAAAAAACGGTCCCAGTTATTGTTTATCTTAGTATGCCTTAATATCTTCTTTGGTTTTACAGGGTTGTTTTGCTAAATATAGAATTCTTGATGGATAGGTTTTTTGTTTGTTTGTTTCAGTATTTTGAATATGTCATCCCACTGCCTTATGGCCTCTTTAATTTCCAATGAGAAATGAGCAATTAATCTTATTGAGAATCCCTTTATATAATGACTTGCTTCTCTTTTGCTGCTTTGAATATATTTTCTTTGGCTTTGACTTTATATTATATCTAGGTGTGGATTTTTTTTCCTACCTGGAGTTCATTGAGCTTCTTTATTTGCAATTTAAATGTTTTTATAAAATTTTGATTTTTTGACATTTTAAAAAATATTATGCCTGCCACCCGACTGGTGTGGCTCACTGGTTGAGCATCGACCCATGCACCAAGAGGTCACTGGTTCAATTCCCAGTCAGGGCACATGCCCAGGTTGTGGGCCTGATCCCCAGTGGGAGGCATGCAGGAGGCAGCCAATCGATGTTCTCTCTCATCAATGTTTCTATCCCTCTCTCCCTCTCCCTTCCTCTCTCTCTCAAATCAATAAAGAAAAAAAAATATGTTGTGCCTGCCATTTTTATCTTGTATTTCTGGAACTGCTGTTACCTGTATTTTGGCATACTTGGTGATGTTCTATAGATCTCTGAGGTGTTGCTCATTTTCTTTTCTTTTTCTTTTTTTTAATATATACTTTTTACTGTTGACAGTATTACAGATGTCCCCCATTTCCCCTCCCTTTTTATCCCCCTCCACCCAGCCCCTGCCCCACCCCAGGCTTTCACCACCCTATTGTCTGTGTCCATGGGCTATGCATATATGTACATAAGTTCTTCGGTTAATCTCTTCTCATCCCCCCCCCCCCCCGAGATCTGTCAGTCTGTTCCATGCATCAATGCCTCTGGACTTGTTTGTCAGTTTATTTGGTTCATTTTCCTTCATTCAGTTTTTTTCTTTTTTTTTTTTTAACTTATCTTTATTGTTGAATGTATTACAGATGTTCCTCATTTTTCCCCCATTGACCCCCTCCTCCCCATTCCCACCTCTCTCCTGCCTTTCCCCACACTGTTGTCTATGTCCATTGGTTATGCATACATACATATAAATTCTTTGGTTTATTTCTTCCCACCCCCCAAACCCCCTTCCCTTTGAGGTTTGTCAGTCTAACAACCAATTTGTACTTCTTAATCCCTTCACCTTCTTCACCCATTTACCCAACCCCCCTCCCATCTGGTAACCAACAAAAGTTCTCTGTATCTATGAGAATGTTTCTGTTCTGCTTGTTCATTTTGTTTGTAGATTCAATTGTTGATAGATATGTATTTATTGCCATTTTGTTTGTTCATATTTTTTATCTTTTTCTTCAAGAAGACCCTTCAACATTTCATATAACAATGGTTTGGTGGTGATGAACTCCTTTAGCTTTTCCTTGTCTGGGAAACTCTTTGTATGGCCATCTATTCTAAATGACAGCTTTGCAGGATAGAGTAATCTTGGTTGTAGGTTCTTGCTTTTCATCACCCTGAATATTTCTTGCCACTCCCTTCTGGCCTGTAAAGTTTCTTTTGAGAAATCAGCTGACAGTCTTATGGGAACTCCCTTGTAGGTAACTAACTGCTTTTCTCTTGCTGCTTTTAAGATTCTCTCTTTGTCTTGAAGCTTTTGCATTTTGATGATGATGATGTGTCTTGGTGTGGGCCTCTTGGAGTTCATCTTGTTTGGGACTCTCTGTGCTTCCTGGACTTGTATGTCTGTTTCCTTCACCAAGTTAGGGAAGTTTTCTGCCATTATTGTTTCAAATAGGTTTTCGATTTCTTGTTCTCTCTCTTCTCCTTCTGGCACCCCCAAGATGCGAATGTTGACACGCTTGAAGTTGTCCCAGAGGCTCCTTACACTATCCTCATTTTTTTGGATTCTTTTTTTCTTTTTGCCATTCTGATTGGGTGTTTTTTGCTTCCTTATATTCCAAATCAATGGTTTGCTTCTTGGCTTTACCTACTCTATTATTGAATCTGTGTAAACTATTCTTTATTTCAGTTAGTGCCTCCTTCATTTCTAACTGTGCATTTTTCATTTCTGACTGGTCCTTTTTTATGCTCTTCAGGCCCTCACTAAGTTCACTGAGGTTCTCACTAAGTCCATTGAGCATCCTTATAAGCAGTGTTTTGAACCCAGCATCTGTTAGGTTGCTTAACTCCATTTCACTTAGTTCTTTTCCTGGAGTTTTGTTCTGTTCTTTCATTTGGGACCTGTTTCTTTGTCTCCTCATTTTGGCTACCTCCCTGTGTTTGTTTCTATGTATTACTTAGTGAGAGGTATGGGGCTAGCTGAGACCAGATGCTGCTTGTTTGAAAGAATTTAGGAAAAGCTGAAGCAGGATCCAAGACAGGCCAATCCTATGGTAAAGCAACTGGCAACAGCTTGGGTGGGCCTGAAAGTTGGGTGGGGTGGGGCAAACAGTGCAAGCCAGGTTGCTGGAGTCCCAGATATGGCGGCATCTGCTGGCCCAGGGAAGGGCTCACCAAAGGAACAAAAGCCTCTGATAGCACATCTGTCCAGGAGAAAGCTGCCTCTCCAGCCCTCTCTCCAATGCCAAACAGCTCAGTTCTTCCCCATATGACTCTGGTGCCTTTCAAGCTGCCTCCCGCATGCTGGAGCCTGGAGGGTGCAAGTCCGAGTAAGTCCCAGCACAGGCCCTTTAAGAGGAGCTGCCAGGGGCTCCAGCCGCCTCAGCCTCAGTTCCCGCTGTTTTTTCCAACCAGAAGTTATGGGGACTTCTCTTCCTGGCACTGGAACCCTGAGCTGGGCACCTGGTGTGGGACAAGGACCCCTCAGTCCTCAGGGAGGACCTTCCCAGTCGAGGTGTCCTCCTAATTTTTATCCGCCACACGTGGGTGTGGGACCAGCCCGTCGCACCTCCGCCCCTCCTACCAGTCTCGATGGGGCTTCTTTTTTAATTTCGTAGTTGTAGGACTTCCATTCAGCTTGATTTCAGGCAGTTTTGAATGATGGTTATTCTGTAGTTTAGTTGTAACTTTGATGTGGTTGTGGGAAGACGTGATACCGCGTTTACCTACACCGCCATCTTGACCGGAAGTCTTTCATTCAGTTTTTTTCATTATTTGAAGTGGCTCATTTCAATTGGCATATCTTCAAAGTTTACTGATTTTTTTCTTCTGCCTGTTAAAATTTGCTCTAGTACTTTTTTCTCCCTACTAGTAATTTTTTTTCCTTTCCATTATTGTGGTTTTCAACTCCAGTATTTCTAGATGGTTGCTGTTTGGTAATTTCGGTCTCTTTATTGATATTCTCTATTTAGTTTGAATTGTTCTGATTCTCTTAGTTCTTTATACATAGTTCCCTTTAGTTTTTTAAACATATTTAAAATAATTTTTAAAATATATTTTCCTAGTACATCCAATATCTGTGTTTCCTCAGGGACAGTTTCTATTCATTTTATTTCCCTTTTGATGAGCTATACGTTCCAGTTTCTTTGCATAGCTCACATTTTGTTTGAAAACTGGACGTCCTAATATAATGTGGCAACCCTGAAGATCTGATGTTTTTCTCTCTCTTACCAGGGCTTCTTTTTGACACTACTTTTGTACTAGTTGTTGTTTTGTTTGTTTCATGACTTTTCTGAACTTTATTTAAAATTTGTTTTTCTTAGTGATTTTAGAGAGACAGGAAGGGAGAGGGAGAGAGAGAGAGAAACATCAATGAGAGAGAACATCGACTGGCTGCCTCCTGCATGCCCCCCACTGGGGATTGGGCCCACAACCTGGGCATGTGCCGTGACCGGGAATCGAACTGGCAACCTCTTGGTGCATGGGTCGACGCTCAACCACTGAGCAACACTGGCCGGGCTTATTTTTTATAGTATTCTATATTCTTTGTCATGAATGGCCACTAAAGTCTTTACTGGGTTACCCTAATGGTCAGCTGATTATTGAATAAAGACTTCCTTAAATACCTAGAACCAATAAATCTCCAGGTCTTCACTGAATGTCTCTATACCTGTTAAAATGCCTTGAACACTCACCTAGGAAGTATATAACTGTCCCATAGCCTTCATTTCCTGTTTTTCAGATCCTCAAGGCTAGCCAGAGGTAAAAACTTATGGCCTTCACATGTCTTTCCTGCATATGTACACAGTTCTATGCATGTGTGTGGCCTTCCAGATTCCTAGAAAAGAGTCAGAACTTTGCAAAGTCCCTATGGACATCTCATTCCTCAGTTTTTCCTTTTAGTTTTGTTTTGTTTTGTTTTTTTAGTTAAGCTCTTGTTTCTGTGAACTGTTTTTCGTTACCTTAAGCAGCTGTGTGACAAATTCTTCCGCTCCCTGGGGAGAGTTTTAGCACTGAATGACCAATAAAGACAAGCCTTTTGAATTAGGTCTTTCAGGAAAGTGCCACACAAGTCAAATAATGACAATTGTTTGGGAATTAAATCTGTTCTGTTTACTCCAGCACCTGGAATTGGGTTTAATTTCAAGGCTACTGCTGGACTGTTGACAGGTAATAGGGCTAGCGTAAGTTAAAATAGCATGAAAGGTGCAAGTTCTTAACAAAACTGGGGTGTTTTTCTTCCATAAATGCTCCTTGGGTTGATGCAAACCTTTGGTTAATTTCTTAAATTCTAAAAAAGTTGATTATAAAAATCTTGCCTGTTATTTTATTTCTTTTGTGAATAGGTAAATATCCACAAAGCATGACTCTACCGTTTCTACTGACATCACCCACAGCCACCTTCTTTGTGATATGTCCTAAATCTCTCTCAAGAGAATGAACAGCAAAAGATTAGTTGAAAGTTAGGGAAAACAAAATATGTTTTTCCCATTCAAGTTGAAAAGACCCAATGGGCTCTAGCTATACATTTCTTGTATGTCTATGAAGCCTGGGTTAATAATGCTGCCTTAGAATGATTTTAAGTATAAACAGGTAACACAGCTTTCTACCATCATGAGAGAAGTGTTGAGACAGGTCCAAGTATATACCTTACTGGCCTTTACTTACTTCCCAATTTTTCTAGGTCTTTCAGCTGTCCACTCAAGAGTGCCAGGAACCTTATCTGAGCTCCTTTTTCTTTTCAGACTCCTCAAAGCCACACAAAACCAACACTGAGGCACCAACAACTATGCAATCTCCTTTGGAAAGTAAGTTTTACTAAGATTCTTTTGCATTGATAGAGGTCTGAAATGGTGTCATTGAAGCCAAAGAAGAAGGCCTAATGCCATTAGATGGGCAAATAAGAGGTCACTGGGTTCCTCAGAGAGAACATGGTAATAGTGTAATGGAAATAAAAGACAGCAGGATTTAAGGGTTATAAAGAAGTGGAACCATGAATATATATAGTGAACTCATCCTGGGACTGGAACACTGAATCAAATTGTTACCTTGGGGAGACCAGTGCTGGGCCAGGTAAGAGCAATGTCACAACTTCTATCCTTTCTTTTTGGCTCTAAACTTTGTAACTGACACTTTTTACAATATACATTGTTCTATGGCATTCAACTCTGCAACTACTGCTATGGTCCAGACAATAATCAAAGACCCTGGAGATGAAGAGGGTAGTGGGATGGAGAGGGAGAAATATATATCCAGGGATGAGAAAAATCAGCATGGGGTTAAAGAAAGTGGTAGATGTATTCTTAGCTGGTTCTTTGTTGCCATGCTTCACAAACATTATAAGCAAGAATAGAAATGTGTCCATGACCACCTTAGTCAGCTCTCCTAAAGAGATGGGAATTGAGACAGGTAGGGGTAATGGCAGGACCTCACTACTGGAGTTCTTCACCAGGGTTCACCAAGTAGCTTGCAACTGACTTCTGATTCATCCAACGTTTCAAGAATCCTTAAGTCATGGTCTCAGAGGTCCAAATCCCAATGAGAAGCTTTTTTGTGTTTCACCTGGAGCTGATAGTAAGCTGGTATGCACTAATATGACTTAATTGATTGTTAAAATAATAAAATTATTTTATACTAGTTGATAATTTAATGCGTCCCTTAATGCTGAGCTCCCCATTATCACCTGGGCTTCCCTGGTCTATTTCTCAGAACGCTTCAGACCACCCCATGGTCCTTCAACAAAAATGATGATGCCTAGTATTGCAGGGGACCTCTAAGACTCCAGTTCTATAGTAGGCATCAGTTTTGATTGATTGGTGCTAAATAGTTTGATGACTATTACTCCTGATCTCATCCTCTGGCTGCCTGTAATTAATGGTGGACTTCTTAATGCTCCTATACTTCTCCACTCCCAGTTGCAGAGCTTCTTGGATGTCTCTGGACATAGCCCAAACCTGTTTGGTGTGCCACCTTTGCATTACCACCTTTGGCTTGAAGGCTTTCATAACTCCATGCCTTTCCCAGGGAAACATCCAATGGGAAAAGGGAGATTAGAAGATACCTCTTAGAGAGTTGGTTTGGGAAAATGAGACAATAACTCTGGGAAAAATAAGAATTCTCAGATGTTGGGTCTGGGCTTTACATCCTCTATCAAGTTTTTCACTACTTAACTCCCTCTAAGGGGGAATCCTCCTTTTATATGTATCAGTTTATAGCTTGGGGTTTCTCACCTCCAACCAGAGCTATGAGGACAACAAATACCACATTTCTAAGACAGAATATTTTGGGGTCTTGTAAAAACAAAGCCAGTTTCAGCAGCAAATTCTAAGGACATTGGGATTACTTTACCTATTCTTTGTCTTTTGATGTTGCCCCCTAGATTCAGAATATTGTAGATATAGTACATTAGACATCATCCAGTCTTTTCATTGAAATTATGGGAAAATTAAGGCCTAGTCAAGAATTTGACTAAAGTTACTGTATTTATTTTTCTATGACTGCTAAAAAATTACCCCAAACTTAGGGCCTTAAAATAACATAAATATATTATCCTACAATTATGGAGATCAGAAGTCTGACACAGTTGGCTAAAATCAAGGTGTCAACAGGGCTGTGTTCTTTCTGGAGACTTTGGGGGAGAATCAGTTTCTTTGCCCTGTCCAGCTTCTAAAGGCTACCCATATTCCTTGGCTCTTGGTCCCCTCACACCATTTTCAAAAACAGCAATGTTGCATCTTTATTTATTTATTTTTTATTAATTTATTTTTGTTACAGATGTTTCTCCTTTTTCCCCACAGACACCCTCCTCCCTATCCTACCCCCTGCCAAGCATTGTTGTCTATGTCCATTGGTTATGCATACATGCATATAAGTTCTTTGGTTTATCTCATCCCCCCACCCCTCTCCTCTGAGGTTTGCCAGTCTGAACCATACTCTTTTCTGTGTCTCCGGGTCTGTTTTGTTCATCATCTTTTTCTGTTCATTATATTCCATAAATAAGTGAGATCATGTGGTATTTGTCTTTCTCTGATTGGCTTATTTCGCTTAGCATAATACTCTCCAGGTCCCTCCATGTAGTCTCAAAGGATAAGAGATCTTTTTTTCTTACAGCTGGATAGTATTCCATTGTGTATATGTACCACAGCTCTTTTATCCACTCATCTATTGATGGACACTTGGGCTGCTTCCAGATCTTAGCAATTGTAAATAGTGCTGCTATGAACATAGGAATACATATATTCTTTCTGATTGGTGTTTCGGGCTTCTTAGGCTATATTCCTAAAAGTGGGATCACTGGGTCAAATGGCAGTTCAATTTTTAATTTTTTGAGGTAACACCATATTGTTGCATCTTTAAATCTCTCTGACTCTTACCTCCTCTTCTCTATCCTTCTTTCAGTTTTACAAAACCCTTGTGATTACATTGAGCCCATCCAGATAATTCAAGATAATATTTCCATCTTAATGGCAACTAATTAGCAACCTTAAATTAATCTGCATCCTTAACTCCTCCTTACAATGTAAACTAACATACGGATTCTGGGAATTTGGCTGTGAACATCTTTGGAGAACTAATATTCTGCCCCCCACAACAATACAACAAGTAAATAACAGATCCAGGACTGGAAGCCCAGTCTAGTTGTTTCCTTCAGCTTGTAGACATCATTGGAATAGGTAACCCAGGGGACTCAGTGACAATATGTTTTCAGGAAAAAGAAACTTGAGTACTTGGCCAGAGAGTGTGAAGGAAAGAATTTTGTGGTTAGAAGTAATTAATAAGAATCCCAATAAGGTAGTATTTTTATGAAGCTGGTAAGTCAGTGTACTACTTTCTCCTCTTTTAGAGAAGGTGAAAACCTCTTGTCTTGGCCCCATGGAAAGCATGGAGGACTAGTTAAATGCTCAAGCCTATCAGCCATCAACCAGTGGGTTTGAAAGAACTTGCTTATACATTGGGTCTCTAGCCTCTCTAAAGTCTTTGTCATGGGCCTGGGATTTTGTCTTTCTGACCAGCTAAGGAATTTAGGACAAGATGGAAAAGAAAGAGGTGTGGACTAGTCTGGGCTGATCATTTGGGTCTCTGTTTCTGGGCAAATTTTTAACCAGATATCACTTGGTCTTATTTTGCCTTGTAGGAAAGAGCCTGCCTATCTTTGCCATCATTCTCATCATCTTCCTGTGCTGTATGGTGGTCTGCATCATGGTTTATATCATGCTCTACAGAAAGACATCCCAACAAGGTGAGTGATGAGTATGACTGGGTGACTTTTGGTCATTCATTCATTTTAGCAGTATAGTTGAGCATAAACTCTGTATCTGGCTATGTGTTAGGTACCTCAAAGAGTTCCCAGCTTAGTTTGGGAGTGAGGCTAGGGGTAAATAAAGTCACACATGCAAGACAACAATAATAATAATACAACTTATGAAATTAATTTACAAAACTTTGGTACCCAGACTAGTACAGCCATCTCTGTAATGGATTATCTAATGAGGACACAAGAGAAGGAGAAGTCACAATCTTTGGTCTCAACTTGCTTACAATTTATTTAGGGGATTTAATATAGAAGCATAGAGTTTATCATAACAATGAATAGAAATAAAGGCTATGGACTCAAAGCCTGGAGTTCAATACAATAAATCCTAGAGGGATCCAGAGAGGGAGAGAGTCAGTTAGGGCTAGAGTAACTAGCAAGGACTTTCAGAAGACGGTGGGACTATGACCAGGCCTTGGAGAATGTAAACAATTGGGAAAGGGGTAGTATTCCAGGAAGGAGAAATTATATGAATAAAGATCTAAAGGTTTAAAAGATAACTGTTAGTGGGGTTATCAATAAAGAAAATTCATGTAGCTGAGCAATGAGAAAATATAGGGAAAAGGGAAAGTTAATTCCCGATACAGGACTTGAATGACAGGTTAAGGAATTTGGACTTTCTTCTCTAGGCCTTGCAAAGGCAATAAAAGACACCAATTTTTTTTTTTTTAAAGCAAAGGAGTGACATGATGAAGGTGCAGTTGTCAGGGGAATTTTACAACCGTAAGCCAACAGAGAAAGAAACAGAGAATTTAGATGTTAATTTCTAAGTAAAATCTAGCTACACCTCAATACCTGCTACACTAGCTGTTTTACCTATCAATTATGTGTCTATTCCACTGTAGCAGCTCCAACTCCCAAACAGCCTGGTTTGCACATAGTTCTCTCCAATCAAAGAAGAGAAGGGAGCCTTGGGTATCTTCTTTTTCTGATCTTAAGTATCAGCTTTGGTCCTAGCCAGTTAGCATGGCTATTAACCATGAGACTAAACTTGGAAGTGGAGATATCTCAAGTGACCACAAATCCCAGCAGTACCTTAAGTAAAACATTCATCATAGTCTCAATGAGACTGGTTATAAACTGTAAAAATATCAGATTGTTTACCTCCCAGAAATCTTCCAGGTCTCCTCATGGCCCAGGGAATAGAGGTCAAAATGTAGCATTTCATTAAAGGCCCTCTGTAACATGGCTGTAACTTATCTTCTCTACTCCCACTACTTCCTTAGACCAAGTTTCATTTCCAGTCACTGAGGTCAACCAGGCAAATAGGCGGTACACTTCACACCTTAATACTTTATCCCTTCCTGGATTGCCTTCCCAGAATTCTTGATTTTTACCTCTCTATAAGGGAGACAATTTGGGGGCATCAAATTGATTCAACATGCAGTTAGTTATTCGTTGCCTATCATTGCCTAACAATGTGCCAGGCACTAGACATATAAAAATGTAATAGACATAACTCTTGAAGTATGGAAGCTATCAGGCCAATGGAGGAGGTAAGATGGAAATACAAGGCTCTATCACAAGACAGAATACCTACTGCAGCACGCCACTTTTAATTTGTTGTGATGTAATGCATGCATTCCCAGTTGCATCCCTGAAAGATTTTAAGCCCCTAGAAGACAGTACCAAGAGACATTCATCTTTGTACCAGGATATAGAGCCTTTAAACCTGTGTGGAATATAGATGTTTCTCCTAGGGGGTCTATTTCAGGACCCTTCTTGTGTGCAGGGTCGGGATGAATGCATATGGGAATGGCTTAGGCCATGGTTCCTGACGTCAGACTAATTCAGCCCCTGCTGTCTAGGCTCTGGCCTGGCTGCCAACTTTCCTACAAGAACTCCCTGGGGCTCTTCAGCAAGATTCCTGGGTAGGAAGTGGATTCAGTTCCAATGTCCCTCTCCTCATCACACTAAGCAACTGCTCCAGCTCAATGCTAAAGAGGACAGTTACTAACTGTGCTTCCTTCTCCTTTCCCTGAGAAATCTATATCCTTGTGTTTCAACTCACCTTCCTAATACTTCTCAGTTTTTTAGAAAGCTGAAATTATTGCAATCCCCTTCTATGTCTCCTCTTCCTTCATGTTTTGACTGATACTCAAGGTCCATGCTTGGCCTTTGTCCACTCCCCATGGAGACTTCTGACCTGATTTCTCCTTCTTTTCTAGAGCATGTCTATGAAGTGGCCAGGTAAGACAGCCTCTCCTCTTCTATCTTCTAACTCTTTCCCTGCCCTCAATTCTGTAGGTTACTGGCATGGAGGAAATGGGGTTTGGCACAGTCACAATCCTAAGCTCCAAGGTCTTCAGGGTCAGGGCGAAAATTTCTTCCCTCTCTGAAGCACCTCCTGTTATTCTGTTGTGGCCCACCAAACACACAGGATAATTCAGGTCCACCAGCCCTCTGTTCCCAGAGGGTAATAGTCTGAGGGTCCGTTGACAAGGATTGGGACAGAAGGGTGGGAAATCAGAGTCCCAACCTCAAGTCCCTTCTTAATGAGTGGTGGGCTCTTGGGCCACAGGGTGCATGCCAGTGAGGCCAAAATCTCTGGTGAAACCATGAGGATGGCCATCTTCGAAAGTGGCTGCTCCAGTGAAGAGCCAGCTACCCAGACTCTAGGCAACGACTCCTCTGGTGAACCCTGCCTGGACCAGCAGTACCAGATCATCGCCCAGATAAATGGTGACTACACTCGACTGCTACACACAGTTCCCCCAGATTATAAGCTCCTGACCATCGAGGGCAAGAGTGTCTGTTAAAACTGCCCTACTAGTTTGCTGACATAATTGCCTTTTAGCCCCTGCTTTCTGCATGTCCCCCTTCTCTTCCTGGATAGCCCAAAATGTCTTACCTGCCAACATTGGGATCCCTAAGTGTGTGTGGCTTTGCCTAAGAAGTTGCCATGTGCACACAAGCAAGCCTGCTTCTGAGTTTGGGCCCCAAGTCCTTTTAGTATTCCTGCCTGGGGCTTCTGCTACTTCTCTCCAAGCACCAGAGGGAAGTTCCCATAGCATTAAGATACCAATTAACTTTGGCCTCTTGTCACCATAAGACCAGAGAGAGGCTCAGCTCTGCCAGCTCAGGGGATCAGTTGTGTCCAATGCCAGAGTGTTCTTAATTGAGGTTGTCATATAAGAGTCCAGGGTTCAGTTCTGCTCTTACACTGTGAGTCTAGTACTCTCATATTCTTTTGGTGCTCAATAAATATCTAATCATAATAGCAACCTTGATTGTATTGGTCTTCTCTCAAGTACCTACTGAGAGTTATTAAAGTGAGACTAGAGATGGTTGGAGCCCTGGGAGTATAAATAGCACCTTTGTTTTTTTTGCCCCCCCCCCATACCACCCTTACCTCACTTCAAAGGTGGGCCCAGCTAGAACACAATAAATTAATAAATTTTTGGTAAAATACTACTTAACTGCCTTCCATTATTCCCTTCTAGTTCCACCTGGATGACTCTTCCGAGGTCAATTTAAAACCAATGAGCTCTTATCCTGTCTCAGAAGACTGTGAATGCAGAGATAAAGGGTTTTCCTTCTTTCCAAAGTATGAATGTACCACCCTCAAGGAGTTTCACCTCTGGAATATTAAAAATTTTGGAATAGTTGTATTCTTCATAGGTCATCCCTATCTCCTGGTCCCTTCTTACAATGTCTTATAATGTGGAGTGGGCTTCAGAGAAAAGAAGTCTTTCTCCTCAAACAGGAGTAGAGAATAAAAGAGAGAGAGAGAAAGAGAGAGAGAGAGAGAGAGAGAGAGAGAGAGAGAGAGAGAGAGAGAGTGTGTGTGTGTGTGTGTGCATACACACATGCATATACCCTTAAATCAGTCTCTTCTGTGAGGACCTGTTCTGGGACAGGTCAACACTGCTTTCCCTCCCTCATGTAATTCATAGAAGCTGACATGTTGCCACTTTTGTTTCCAACACAACCTCAAGGTCTGCTCAGGTTTCACCAGGAGCTGCTCTCCTTTGGGATGAGTACAGAAGTCAAAATATCACACAAAAGTGAACAAGGAGTCCTCCACTTCATCACCACTAACCTGCCAAGTCCATGGTAAAAATCTCAACATTTTCCTCATCCCCGATGCCAGCTTTACATAGCTTGTGAAAGGAGCAACTTTTTCTTCCCCATCATGCTTGCAATCCTCTAAAACAGGGCCCCCACCCAGTGGAAACCTCATCTTCCTTCATGAAACAGCTATGTGTCCAGACCCCACAGCCTTTGAAAACAGCCATTATTTATTCCTACTACCTTTAGAGAAAGGAATTACTGAGGTTGAGAAGAGAATCCTAGTTGCACATCCCTTGTTAAAAGGAGCCCCAAATCCAGGGACTACCCCCTCCACAGAAGCTATGGACACCCAGGGATATCTCAGAGTCTCTTGTCTTAGAGAGCTTAGAGATTGTTGATTCTAACTTTCCCATGATACAAATAAGGAAATGGAGCCCCCCCCCCCAAAAAAAAAAGAGTGACTTGTCTTAAATCGAACACATCAAGTAAATGGTAGAACAGAGGCCGGATTCAGATCTGTGAACTGCTAGGAGAACATATTCATTGCAGCAGAGAGATTTCTGGAGATCAGCTGTGTTCCCAAACTGATATTTTGTTGTTTCATACAAGACAAGCCAGTAAAAGAGTCCTAGGTATAGGGCTACCCCAAAACTACAGGATGAGGATAAACAAAAATGGGGTGATAACATAGGACCTGTATTAGGTAGGTGGCTGGTCAGGGGAAAAGTAGAGGAGTAAAAAGAGAAGATCTCCAGAAGAGAGGGAAAGTATGAAGTTCCTCTAGGGCAGTTTTTCAAATTTTGTTCCATGGAATAGTAGATCCAGGAGATGGCCCACAGGAAAAAAATCACAATCAGATAGGTATGGGAAATGTTTCATTCTATAGCTCTCTCTTGGAGATTTCTAAAGCAAAGTTAGAATATTAAAGGCTCTATAATATCCTGCAATAAAGCACCTGTATAACTGTGTATTACCAAGTAATTCCAAAACACATTTGCCCTCTGAACCTTTTTTTTTTTTACCCCCTCCTACAGCCTTTGATCCAATCTATCAGGAAGAAAACCCATTCATGTTGGCTATACCTTGCATGCCGTATAGCATTGTAGTGACCATACTTTATTTTTTTCTTCATAAAATGGTTGGGTGGTATGTGTCCCAAAGGCCAACAACTAGTGAACTAATAGAAAGTCAATCAGTCAGTAAACATTTATTGAGTGTTTTCTGTAATCACAACCCTGGGGGTAGGGATGGAATGGAGAGACAGCAATCAAGGAAACACAATCTTGTTCTCTAGAAGTACGCAACCTAGTAGGGAATTGAAAAGTATCTTCCGGAAAAGTTCACTAACAATTCAAGCAATGTCATTGGGCAGTAGGAGATAAAAGGGTACATACAAGGACCCAGGCAAGAAGTGATTTGAGAATGAAGAAGGAAAAGTGTAGGTTGACTTTCAAAAGTCCCTGGAGAGACTAGACTTTGCCTGGGCCAGGAAATATGGGAAGAAATTGGATAGGCAGAAAGAAATGGAGATGCTGTTCTCACAAGGAGAAAAGGCATGAGAAAAAGAAGAGAGATAGGTAAGGTCAAAGTGCATTCAGAGCCAAGGCTGAGTGTCAGAAAAATGGGTTTCTAAGCCCTGCCATGATGGTTGTGTGAGACTTCTGCTGTCCTTGCTGGGAGACTCTGGAAGGGAAAAGTGAAGGGAAAAAAAAGTAATGAATCAGGTAGCATTTCATCCCTGGGGCCTGGATACCTTTTCAAGACTACTGTGCCCCCCTCAGGCTCCTACAATATATGTACATAACCCAGGGCTGTGGCTCCCAGGGCTGTCTGACTTTTCCGCTAGTAACCTCAGATACAATGCTTACATTATCTCAAAGTTACCTAAAATAACTTGTGAGAGCTTAGTTGGTATTTGTCATGTGTTCTTTTATCCAGTTGATAGTGTTTGTTGTATCCCAACTGCCCTGGCCTGGAGCTGCTAGGCATGTGCCGCACTTGGGGTATTTGACAAACTGACACTCTACCACATGGAGTGTCCAACTCAGCTTGTCAAATACACGGAGCGTGGCACTGCAGGAGGCCGGGCCAGGGGCTTCAATGGGGAGGCGAGATCTTCTTGAGAGATGTGGTCCTAGAGAGAAAGAGAGAAAAGAGTCACACCCTGAACCTCAGGGAAACTGCACAGGCTGTAGGGAGTAGCCAAAGCACCAGAATAAGGGAAGTGAACAAAATAGGCATAAGGCTCCTATCAAAAGAGGATCCTGAGGTTAGGTAAGGAACACTGAGTTGAGACTGCAGGTGAGTCCCCCATGCTCAGCTGGGGATTCCTCAAGCCTCAGTCTTGTAGCTATGGCATTTTGGGGGTCCCAAGCTTTAGTGGGATCCTCCATGTAGCATAGAGAGAACAATTTGGTTATCATCCTGCCTCCCTAACCTCAGGAAGGGGCCAGGCTCCAGAGTCAGTGTCAGTGCCCCCCTTCCCTTCCCAACCGTCCCAGACAACGGTCTAGAGTGTTATGGATGTGAACTTAAGCATTGAAGCTAAACATGACCTTAAGTCCTGGCTCTGCCATTAATTAGCTGGAAAATCTTAGATAAATCATTTCATGTCTCTGAACTTCAGTTTTCTACATTCCTCAAATGGGTATAAGTATAGTATGTACCTAATAAGTTATAGTGAGAATGAAATGAGATAATGTACATAAAATTCTCAGTTCATTATTTGATATACAACAAATGCTCAAAAACAATGGTGGTTGTGCTGCCAGAAGAAAAGCAAGAGCCAGTGACAATTTATTTAACAGGGTCAGGACAAATGAAACAAATTTCTGATAGCCTCAGCCTTACCTAACAATGTTTCCTTGTATCATCAGGACTCAAGAACTGCAACTATAAAACAACTAGCATCTAGTTTCACCTACTCATGTTATAAATTATTAAATGAAGGCTCATTTTGAGGAAGAAAGTTGCTAAAGGTCATACAAGTTGTTCACAGTTTGGAGTTGTGCCATATATTAACCCATTGTGCCTTCCAGCTTTCCTCATCACTCCTCTTACCTCCTTGCTGTACTTATCTCTCTGGGAAAAGGGAAACATATCAACAAGGAAGGCAAAAGACAGGCAGTGGTCTTGGCAGTGAGGCGCTGGAATCCTTCAACCCACAGCCATCAGGGAAACAAGGAAGCTGCCAGAAGCATTGTCAGGCCTGAAACTTCCGGGAGAATTCCCTTGGCAACACCCAGATCCTGTTGTTAAATATTCCAGGATGTCTGTGTCAAATTCACCCCCTTCCTAGCAGTGGCAGTTTATCTGTTAGAAAGTAGTTGACTTATATTAAATACTGACATGAAAAATGGCACAATAGAAAACTGTCCCATGAGGCCAGAAGGCCCTGTCTCAGCGAAAACAAGGCAGAATACTTGTCTTTTTTTTTAAGTTTTTTAATATTAACTGTTTTAATTTAATGTATGTTGGTAAGAGGGTGGCATGCCCCTCTAATTTAAGATATTGTAGTGACTTCAAACCTAAAGATTTAAAATGTATTTCTCATTCTTTCATTTTCCTCTCTACATACCCAATCCATCCCAAGCCACCCAGAAGTGTGTCTTTTTCAGCCAAAGCAACCAATATGACAGAGTATAAAGAATCAGACAATCTTGGAACCTAATGCTGCTTTGGGCACCAACTAGCCAATTATGGCATTGAGAAAGTCTTTCTTTTACCCTCAGTTTTCTTCTCTGGCAATGCGCACAAGAAGTCTTACCTGGCAGAGTTGTTAGAAAAGTGTTCAATGAGTGTTTCAGGGCCTCCCAAAAGTAGTCCACTGGTACCTTAACTCAGTCCTTGGAGCTGTGACTGGAGGGCAACCAAGGAAGCTGATTAATAAAATTTAAATTCAGGGTGGCAGGGGAGAGACAACTGGTGATTTAATCTATCATCGCCCTCATTGGCTACAGCCCCAGTGAGAAGACCTAGATAAACTGGAGGTGTCCACAGCTTCCTGAACATCTTTTCTGACTTCATCAAAAAGGAAAAGAAATATAAGGGAGCTAAAGATTCCTTCTCAGTATACCAGAAGTTGAAGAGCTTTATAAACCATATTGACCCAGTATTAATGTAAGGGATTGGTGGCTGAGCTGAAAGTAGTGTTATTTCCACCCTTGATGTTCTAGTCCATGCCTCTCCAATACAGTGTATATAAGAAAAGCAGGTTCAGTTGAGAAAGGCTGACCAGACCCATAGGGAAAAGAGGTGGACATCTACATGAAGTAATATTCAGGAATTCTGAAAGCTCTTCTCTATCTGTCATGCTACATAAAATATCATCATCTGTCCACTGCTCTATTCTGGAAGGGCTAACACACCAAGCAGCAGGACCTACCCTACAACTGACTCAGTTGGGTCTTCCCATACTAGGGGCAATCTGGATTTTTTTCAAACATGGTTCAGCGCCCTGTTCAGCCCCACCCAGAGATATTTACTCAGCATCATTTTCATGCCCTTTCTCAACAGAGAGCTGACAACCATCCTTCCTCTCTGAACTCAAAGTGAGTCATAGAATGGAGAAAGGACTTGCTCAAAGCTACACAGTGGATAAATGCCAAAACCAGGACTGCTACTCAAATACCTTGACTCCTGATTTCAGAGAACATTCCACTTCCATATGTCTATCTCCTAAACAGCATATTTTTGGAGGAAATATCATTTTCCCTTCTCATTATTAGAAGCTCCACGATAAAAGGCCAATGGGAACCTTCTTCTCCCCCACCCTTAACCCAAGATCCCTGAGGAGGGTTCAAGGAGACTGAGATGGGCAGGTCCAAGCCACTTTTGGTAGCCATGGACACTACTCTAGCTTGGGAATCCAAGCAGAGAGGACAAATGGATACTATACCTGTTACTGGAGTGGTGCCTTGATCTCAGAGGAGTCACAGGTTCCCTGGTGATGAGCCAACCTGCAGAGGCCAGAGGGAACTGGGCTTTATGCCGTGAGCTGGAACATCGTGTGTTTTGAAGGGCCCTTGGTGTCTTCAAGAGGAAACAGAAATGAGGAAGATAAGGCTGAGGTTAGCCAACGGAAATCTGGGTGCAAAATGACAAAACAGTGCTGTTGTGAAAGGGTCCACTAGTGCAGCAACAATCCCCACTGCCATGCATCCGCCCACTCCCAGACAACCTCTAACAGATACTGGCTCGCTGAGCTGCAGAGTCAGAGCAAAAAAGCCCCTGGCTACCCTAGCTCTGCCTAGGGGCCAAGGAGGTTCCCCAGAGCTACTGAGGGAATCCTGAACTATCAGAGATGAGGTTTTATCAAATGAAAATCCCCAATACCAAATTGAGAAATTGAGCCTCTGAGAGATGAAAGAAAATGTCTGATAGCAAAAAGAGAATTAGTGGCATAGCTGGAATTTGAATCCTTTTCTATCAACTCCAAATTGTGTGTTCTCTCACTCTGTAAGAATGCCTTCTAAACCTGAAATAGTCTTTTTACTTCCCCTGTCACAGTTACTCCCCTGGCACAGCTACATAATTTCCAAGGTCCAGTCCAAAATGCAGTGAGGGGCTCCTTGTAAAAAAAATAATAATAAGACTTTCAAGATGGCAACAGCAGAACATTAAGCCAAGTGTGGGGTCTTTCTAAGCATGGGCCCTATGAAAGTTTACAGCTCACATGCTTATAAAACTGGCTCTACTGGCACAGCTCTGACCACAGGTCACATTCAAGCATCCAAGAGCCTTACAAAAGAAAATAAAGAAGGAAATGTATATGTATTAAATAACTTTGTATATGCTTTACATGCATTATCTCATTTAATCAACAATCCTATAGTATGGTTTTTTCATTATCCTTATTTATAGGTGAGGAAGCTGAGGCACATGGAAGTATAAAGGGCCTTGCTTAAAGACAAAAAAACTAGGAAATAATCAAGAAAGGAGGATCCACACGCAGGTCTTTCTGACTCCAAATGTTTGGCTTTTTCAACTCTCTCACATTGGCTACAAGGAGAGGGGAGAAAAGTAGTTGACCTTGAGAAGAAAGAGGTGGTGCCAAACGCTTAATTGTGACCTTCAGACTTTATAAGAGACATGAAATGTATGAGAAGAAAGTAAATGGCTTCCTAGCATCTTGGGTTTGCGATCTTTGGGCAATCCCCATTCAAGGTCAGGAAAATGCTTGATTCCCATTATGCAGTGCTCTACATCATGAATCCTGATGACATGGCAGATGGGAAATACAATTACTGCAATGCTTTCAAGATATACTTGGGATCACCTTCAATGATTGCAGTGCCCAAGTCCCAGTCCTTAGTCTATATAGCAAAAGTAGGATCCAGGGAAGTACTCAATCCCCAGTGAATACTCTATCCACGCTACATACAATCTTATAAATCCAGGTTCAAGAGAAAAGACCATATCCCAGGAACCAGCAGTTCTGTACCTTAGCTCCAGATCTGCTAACTGTGTTCCTTCCCTTAGCCATGATTTTTCCATTTAACCAACAGAAGTTGAACTAGATGGTCTTGGTGGCCTCTTCAACTCAAACATTCCCTGGTTTCTTTATAAACCCCTCCATCTCTGCCACCCCTCACAGTGGGCTTTCCTGTGAGGGCCTAGAGGCTCTAAGGACAGCCTGGAATAGAGATTCACTTACACTCACACTACTTGGAAGAAAACTTCCTTCTTCCAGAATAATGTAGTGGCTTAGTTCTCGTGACCTGTTTCCCCAGATCTTGCATCTAGAAAGATTCAGTTCCTTTTTCTTTTTGGTTTCTGACTAAAGCTTGGGGTGGGGGCAGGATTGCCCTGTGGGCACTTTCTTAGGGAAGGACCCCCTTCTTCCTACTCACAACATAGTGATTAAGTTCATCTACAAGCTTTTTCTTATTTTCTCACCTATCAATTAAGGTACTCTACTGTTGCTGTTACTGTTTTGTTTTTAAACAGGAGCCTTCTGGAGACATTGTCTTCACCTAAAGTAGTAATTAACAGTGGCCACTTTGGACACCACAGTGGGTCCATAAAAGAGAGCATTAGGAGCCAGGAGGACCTGCAAATCATGCCACCTATGCAGAAGACCTGAATTAGTGCAAATGGGCATTGGGTTCCTCAAAGTTCTTCTTTACCTTACAAACACAAAACATGCTAAAAAGGGCAAAGTGTGCAGCAATAGCACAAAGGGTTTTCCTTTAGGTCTGTTGTCCACCCAAAAGACACAGAATCCTCACTGTTTGGATGTTCTCTGAGTTGGCTATGCTTATAAAGGGGGATGAGGGAGAAAAGAGTTGGATGGGGGCTCAGGCAGGCAGTGCTGAGATCCCACACTGTAGACACATTCCTTTATTAACTCATTGCTGGAATAAAAAGAACACTGAATTTTGATTCAGAGTCCCTGTATCTTAGAACCTAGGTTATACACCCTGGCTTTTAGACCCAGCTCTGTAACTCACTAACTAAATTCCCTTTAAAAACCATACACAGCCTGCCCAGCCGGCATAGCTAAGTGGTTGAGCATTGACCCATGGACCAAGAGGTCACCAGTTCAATTCTCAATCAGGGCACATGCCAGGGTTGCAGGCTCGATCCCCTGTGTAGGGGGTTTGCAGGAGGCAGCCAATCGATGTGTCTCTCTCATCAGTGTTTCTATCTCTATCTCCTTTCCTCTCTCTAAAAATCAATGAAAACATATATTTTTTTAAATTCATGCACAGCCTGTCTGAGCCTCAGCCATCACATCATATTGAGGGATTCTTGGGCTAGAGGGGAGAGGGACACAGGAGGCACCCAAGAAACTATGTATTTCTACAGTGTGAGAGAAGTTATTTGACACAGATATGAAGTACTATAAAAAAAATGTGGGTAAGAAAGGTGTGACTCTTCTGAGGTAGAGAGTGAAAAGGTGGTGGTGTTTAGAAAAGTTCTTAGGGAAGTGAATTTTAGCTAGATCTTAAAAAATGGAGAGAGAAAACAACAATGTTCAGTGTCTCCGGAAAACCTTCTCTGACTATCCCTCTCTCAGCAAAATTAGTTGCTCCCTGCTTTTCCCACCTCTAGTCTTAAAAACCTGTCCACTCTGCAGACTTTTGTGTTTGTCTCCCAAAGGAGACCAAGAACTTCCCAAAGTAGTGACTGTGCCTGATCCCTTCCTTTTTTCACAGGGCCAGGAAAAAATAGTTGCCCCAGACTGAGTTGAATAAACGGATGTGTCAGTGAATAAGCAAATGAAGGAGAACTCCTTAGCCCAAGTTTCCCATATTCCTTAGCTTACCTAACCTTCGTGAAGGAACTCAGAAGGCCCCCCTTCAACTCTGAGTTCATCTCCCTGCTCATCTACCCCCACCTCCTATCGGAAGTCTGTAAAGAAAAGGCCCCAGGGACAATTGCAAAGCTGAGACCACTTCCTGTGCAAGAGCCTGGTGTCCACATATTCTACCTCAACCCTGGTTATTGCTGTGCACATGATTGCACTGGAGCTTCCTCTGAAAGGAAACTCAAAGCCTGATGCAATGTATAGGGCACCCCCAGGCCAGGGTTGAAGAACTTCAGGTACATCTGGGCCTGGGGACAGAGAGTTCACTGTGAGGTTCCCCACAAACCCAGTGATATGGACAAGGTAGTTGGCAGCAATTAACCTACCAAGTACAGCTCAACTTCATTCAACAAGAGTGTATTGAGTACTTACTGGCTACAAAGTTTTATGCTTGGCACTAATGGAAAAAATAAATATACAACAGAGCAGTAATATACAGGTAATAGAAATATAAAATGTGAGCCATAAATTTTCTAATAGCCATATTAAAATTTTGAAAACCAAATAGGTGAAAGTAATTTTGATGATATATTTTATTTAATACAATGCATCTAAAATGTTATCTTAACCTGTTAGCAATGTAAACATATTTAATGAGATATTTTACATGCTTTGAAATGTGGTGTATATTTGATGCTTACAGTATATTGAATTTTGGACTAGCCATGTTTCCAACGTTCAGTTGCCACATGTAGCTAGAGCTACCACATTGGACAACATAGGCATAAGATGTTACCCTTGCCCTGGCTGCATGACTCAGTTGGTTGGAGCATCATCCCATATACCAAAAGCTTGTGGGTTCAATTCCTGGTCACAGTACATACCTAGGTTGTGGGTTCAATCCTAGGTCAAGGCGCATACAGGAGGCAACTGATCGATGTTTCTCTCTCACATTGATGTTTCTCTCTCTTTCTCTCCCTTCCCCTCTCTCTAAAATCAATAAAAACATATCCTTGGGTGAGGATCAAAAAAAAAAAAAAAAAAAAAAGGTGTGACCTCTGCCCTCAAAGAATTCACAGCCTAGTCCAGGAGCCAGACTAATACATCAGCATGTACAAGAAACAAGTAATATAGTGGAGCTGCATGTATGGAAAAGAGCACTGTATTACAAGTCAGGAGACCTGGGCTTCAGTCTTTTCTCTGTCACTAATTCTCTGTGTGACCTCGAGTAAATCCCTTTCTCTCTATGGGACTCCATATTTCCATCTCCACAGTGAGGCTGGACTATAATTATTTACTCAACAAATACATGTTAAATACTTTCTAAGTATTAGGCATGGTAGGAGGCACTCAGGATAGTGAGATGAACAAGACACATAAGATGCCTGCCTTCTTGACACTTACAGTGTGATGGAAAATAGGTATTAAATAATTCAGGTAAATATGACAAAAAACAGGAAAGCACACAGACCTGGGAGAACACATAATAAGGGAACTTAATCCACCAGGCCTGAATATGGGCAAGAAAACCTCTCAGAGGAAGTAACATTTGAAGTGAGACTGAAGAATGAGGAGTGAACCAAGTAGATAATTGGTGAAAAGCCATTCCAGACAGAAAAATAACAGCAGGTGTACAGGCTCCAGGAAGATAAGGAGGTTAATGTGGCCTATAATAGAGTGAGCAAAGGAAAAGCAAGGTAGGAGAGGTAAACAGGGGGTCCTAACAGAGGAAGGCCTAGTATACTAGATTGAGAGTTTGAAACTTATCCAATGAGATATGAGAAACCAGAGGAAGTATATGGAAGCTATGCACTTCCATATCTAAGCCAAATAATTTTGGAGTCTAGGCCGTGGAAAAAGTTAACTTTAACTGTGTAAACTAGACACTTCACAGAATTGGTAACATTTTAAAAGACCCTTGAAGGATAATAAGGTAAAAGAAGGGCATTCCAGGCAGGGGGATGAATGTGTGTAAAAATACAGAGGTAGGAAAGAACACAGTGAACTTTTGTGAATGGAGGGACCACTGATGCAACAGGGTAAATACAAGCCTAAGAATATCTTTGAATATCTATAGATATTCATACACACTGAATGTGTTATTAGAAAACCAAAGACCTTGGACCTACCAAGAGATTCATTTTGCACTGTAATGATAATAATAAACACATATTGTGAACTTACTAAGTGCCAGGCACTGTCTCAAGCCCTTTACATGTATTAGCCTATGTAATATCCTCATGACAACCTTATGAGGGAGATACTATAATTAGCCCCATTTGACAGATGAAGATCTGAGGTTCAAGGAGGTCATGTCACTTGCCTAAAGTTAAACAGCTAATAAACAGCAGAGGCAGGAGTCAAATGTCATGCAATAATTTATGAAGGGTGGGGCTTTTGAAGCAATCTACAAAAATATATATTATGGCTCTGGCTAAGAAATACCAAACTCAAGCCAGTTATCATCTCATTCTACAAGGGCAGTTTTATCCAAAAAAAAAACCTGAATTAATTTCCAATTTATTGTCATTAGACAGGCTGAGCTGAAGAGGACCTTTGCTTAGCTTCTTCTAGCAAGCAATGTAAATAAGATAGGAATACCAGAGAGTTGTTTAAAGACTAAGAAAAGCACACTGGTTCCACTTTTCACTTCCTATACCTATTCCCAGTCACAGTCCTTCAGAAGCTTTCAACTATGACAAAAATAACTGAAGTGACCCTAACCAATCTTTCTTATCTATTTCCTACAACGTTCCACCTAATCCCCTAGGCTACAGTTTTGAATATACGAGGAAGGAAGGAAGGACGAACCAACTTATGATAGCTCATTGCATATATTTGGAAGAAACAAAACTGCATTTCTTTAAAATATATACTCTCTAATTCAGACTGGGGTGGACGTCCCTGGAATCACTGATTTGGCATAACAGAGCATTTCACCTTTCTCGTGTTTTCTCTGACTAAAGCAAGATCAAAGATGGTGCATTCTGTGAGGACAAAATATAATTTAGGCTAAACCCTTGAGCTTATGCCACAGCTAAACATCTTCTAGAACTAGGATGCTAGAATTTGGTTTAGCATTGATTTAGGAGGCAATCAATTCCTACATTCTTCTCTCTAGGGTTAGTCATCAGGAAACTTCTCCTTAATTTTCCTGTCCTATATTTGCATGTGTCAGTTTCCATAGGCTCACCTAAAGAGAGTCGATCATCACAATTCGTGTGGCAATAGTTAAGAATTTCCAATGTATAACTTGAACTTTTCTAACCCTAAAACAGATGCTATGGTGTAGATGGCCAAAAGTCTCTTACTGTTCAAGAGTGTTAGAACCAGTTCTTGACTGATGACAGGTATTGGAGGTTGTCAAGTGAGGCCTGTGTTATCATGACAAGAGCATTGAGCTTGAAGTTCAAAAACCTGGATTTGAATTCCAGTTTGCCACTTTCTAGCCATGAGGCCTTGGGTAAATTAATAATATTTCTCACTATCCATTTCCCCATCTCAAAATTAAGCTAATAAATAGGTACTTTATAAGATTTCAGGAAAGTGGTATACTTGATAGCGCCTGTCAAGGCCAGAAAATACAAGGTTAAAAAGCTATATATTGGCACAAAAAGGGGTTCTGCTCCTCTATTCTAGGTTCTGGTGGAATGAAAAGTGGAAAAGAAAAGAAAAAAAAGTTTCATTGAATGTTTGTTATGTACCATGTACTCTCAGGTCTATTATATCACTTATTCGTCTCAACAACCCTGTAGAATAAGAATTAGTCTTATTTCACAAATGAAGACACTGAAGCTCAAAGAAATTAAATAATTCCCTTCAAAGTTATATATTTAGTAAGTGGCAGAGCTGAGGTTCACACATTTATCAGTTGTTCCCCTAATAAGGCACGAAAGCAAAGACATGTTTCAGAGCCTGAGAGTTTCTCTAACTACATATTAAGCCCACTTCTCTGATCCACTGGTGCTATCAGACATCCAGGAAGCTCCCTGGCTTGTCTCAATGCTTGGCAATGGAAGTGGGTGAAGAGGTGCATTGCAGGCCTCTCTGGTCAGTTTGACTCTATCCAGGAGAAGGTCCGCTCTTGGACACTGTGGCATGTATTCCCAAAATCCACACATTTTCCCACCTTCTTATTATCTATTAAAAATCAACAGGGGAAAGAAAGGGGGGCATGGGCATCTGGAGACTCCTGTACACTGTGTTCATAGGACTAAAAAAACAGAAGTGGGGGAAGAGAGCCAAGAGTTGATTAATGGCTACTATGTCCTGGGCACTGTGCTGGATGCTTTAGGCACATCATCTTATGTAATTTTCACAACCATTCTAGGAGGTTGAAGTTGTTCTCTGCTTTCAAAAGATGAAGACAATGAAGTTCAGATGGCTCAAATGACTTACTTCAAATCACTCAGTAAGCAGCTGTGCTGGAGTACAAACCAACTTTCCTTTCTTCTGTACCACATGCCACCTGGAAGAGTTATTTTAGTACCTTCCACTGCCTCCAGGCTGGACCATACCAATTTTTATTCCAGAGCAGAGGTAGAATTGTTTGTAATTTGGAGGGAATTGCAAATATAGAGATTCTCTCACTTCTCCTGCCATGAGTTATGTTCCTCTGGCAGGAAGTTGATCCTCTCATCTAATCTGAACCATGCCTGTTGTGGTTTAAATCAACTTCCCCTCCCCTTATCCTACTTCTCCTCCAAACATTTTTCCCTGAGTTGCAATTTGCAGCCTCCAACCTCTAGTACATATGTTGAACCTCCCACTTTGACCCCTAAGACAAGCAAAGGGGTTTCAGAACTGAGTTTAGGGCCATTCCCACCTCACCTGCTTCCACTACTACACTGGCTATGCTGTCACAAAGTTCACCAATCCAATGGCCTCTTCTCAAAAATCATCCTATGTGTTCCTTCATCTGTTGATCTCTTGGCCTATTGGCATAATCAAGTCACAACCAAATCTTTCCAGTGCCCATTCAACATGACCTTCTTGGAAAAAAAAGTAGTTTCTTTTCTTTTTTAAAAATTTTTTTCTTTACTGATTTTGGAGACAGAGGAAGGGAGAGGGAAAGAGAGATAGAAACATCAGTGAGAGCCCAGCTGGTGTGGCTCAGTGGTTGAGCATAGATCCATGCACCAAGAGGTCGCCAGTTCAATTCCCAGTCAAGGCACATGCCCAGGTTGTGGGCCAAATCCCCAGTGGGGGGCATGCAGGAGGCAGTCAATTGATGTTCTCTCTCATCGATGTTTCTATCTCTCTCTCCCTCTCCCTTCCTCTCTCTCTGAAATCAATAAAGAAAAAAATAAGTAAGTAAAAAAGAAACATCAGTGAGAGAGAACATCGATTGGCTGCCTCCTGCATGCCTCCCACTGGGGATTTGGCTCACAACCCGGGCATGTGCCCTGACCGGGAATTAAACCAATGACCTCTTGGTGCATGGGTCAATGCTCAACCACTGAGCCACACTGGCTGGACAAAAAAGTAGTTTCTAAAGGTTTCCTCACTGTTTAACCTCCTAATCCACTATAATTTAGCTTTTTATTTGTTCTGTATCTCAGTTTCTTCTCTGGCCCTGCTATCTAGTGTCACCAAATTACCATGAACTCTTAATCAATAAAGCCAAAAGCCTCTCTACTGGCTCTCATTTCCCTCAGCATCTGCCAGAGGTGTCTCTGTCAGCCATTCTTTCTTTTTTAAAGCCCTGTCATCAACTGGTTTAGAGGATATCCTCTCTCTTCAGACTGAATTATATCATTAGAAGCCACACAAGCATGGTTCACGTGAGATTAAAGATCAACTTCCTGCCAGATAATCAAAGCTCATGGCAGGGACCATCTTTGTCATTTGTTTCCCTAGTGTCTAAACCACCACCTGATCCAGAGTAGTGTTCAGTGTAAATTGTTGAATTTGTTTACCTATAGTCCTGTGATTCACCCATCTTTCTGATCAGACTCCTTGGTGTTCTCCATAAGCTCTTCTTTCTTTTTCTGCTTCTTATTATGTGTTATTGTTTTCCAGGGCTCTATTTTTATCTTTTTGTGTATGTGCATGTGTCTGCATGCTTTCTCAGACTGTCTCACATTTGCAGATCAGTAGATTCAATTGAATATTGAACATATACACCTGAATGTCTAAGTCCTCACGTCCATGATCCTACACCTCAAACAGACCTGCTCATCATCCTGGAGGGAATCCATATTTCCATGGAGGGAATCCAAGATAGAAAGATCAGTTACCTTAACCACAATTATATATGTTTATTAATATGATTAATATTAATATGATCATTATCAACACTTATTAAAACACTACCTTATAACACGATATTTTATGCCCCTGCCTTTCCCTTGTTACAGTCTGGAATTGCCTCAAGGACAAGGATCTCTGTCTAAATTAATTTCTGTATCCTCAGTTTTTTATACAGAGTAAGTTACTGTTTAGAAAATGTTAGCTAAATGAGTGAAGAGTAACAATGTCAGCTCCCAGAATGCCTGCATTAAGAGAACAATCTTGTTCCTAATGATTAAGATGAAAAAAATTTTAATGAATATGACGCTTAATTTTCAGTCAGCACTCTTTTTCCTTAAAGTTTGGTGTTTATTGTCAGGATGATCTTTTAATATCACAGCTCTGGTGGTATCACTCCACTGCTTAAAAAGGATCATTGGCTCTCCATTGCACAAAGCTAAAAGTCAAAGTTCCTCAGCAAGTGGTCAGTACCCTTTACAACCTGTCCACAACCTATGTTTTTATCCTTCTCCACCTATACTATATTTCAACTACAACATGCTCTATACTCTAGTACACTTCTGACCTTTCCACATGCCTCTCTGTAGACCGGAAAAGTTTCTTGGTCCCATCACATCTGTTGTGCCAGGAGATCGTGTATTTGTTCTTCAGGCCCAGCTCAGTTATCACCTCCTCTGAGAAACCTCTCCTGGACAAAGTGTCCTGTACTTTGTGTGTACCTCAATTATGGCCGGATCACATTGCATTTAAGTTATATCTGTTTATATAGCTAGAAGGGGAGTTACATCAGGCAGGGGCCTTGATTTACTTGTTATTGGATTCCCAGAACTAAAAAAGTTCTAGGATGAAGCAGCCTTTCTGTAAATTCTTGTTAAATCAGATTAAAATACTTATTGAAAGATTAATTCCATACATATTCAGTCCTTAACTCCAGTCTTACTCCATTCCAAATCTCTTTACATGGCAGTGGTCTCTATTTTCTTAGGCTTCATACCTAGCATACAGTAGGCTCTTAGTGAAATAACTAGAATCAGGATCTGGCTAGAGGTGAATATAGAATGGCACAGCAAGTGGGTTGTCTTCAAAACCTCTACTTTCTTCCCATGGACATACAGCGGCAAAATATGAAAAGAAACAAACACAGTTTCAATCAGGGTTACATTCCTGCCACTTTAGGTAAGGAAGAGGAGGCAATGAAAATCAGAGAGAAGGAGAAAAGGGTGGGGGTCCTGGAAGGAGGAAATCTGTCATCTTAATTCAAAAGGCAAAGCTGTGAACAAACCTTAGTCCCTTGGGAAGTTACTGGAAAAGTAACTAGGCTCAATTAACTTAATGACTATGTTTCTGAGAATTTACAGAACTCCTTATCCTGAATTAGGAGCTAATAGGCAGATTGCAGACTGCAGACACAGAATGTTGTAGGACAAAAGCCAAGGTCTGGCAAGGCTATGACATAGGCTTAGATCCTGGCTTTGCCACTGACCCACTTGGGCAAGTTTCTTCCCCTCTCTGGGCTTCAGTGTCCCCATCTGCAAAATAATGAGATTGGCTCTTTAATTTTACAGCGTGAGACAGAAATGCCTTTTAAGGGTATGTGCTTACTTGTTAAGCAGAGATCTCTCACCCTGGGACACATTCCATTTTTGAGAAGACACCTGAAGTCTACCTGATCATATTCCATGAACTCACAGGAAGCAGATGTAATACAGAGGGTTTTGTTTTATTTCGTTAGTTTTTGTTTAATTCCAGAGAAATATAACCCCCAAACAGCTGGGGATTCTCATGTTGGCTGAACAACAATTTCTGTCTTACTCGGAAAAATCTATTCTGAGAGCCAAATTAATCAGAAAGTTGCTTGATGAGAACACAGACAGAACAAAAGAGATTAGATGAGCTTAATTAATTCTTCCCTTCCCCAAACTTCCTCAACTAAGATGGAGTGAAAAGAAGGTTCAGAGTCACCTATTTATTTTCTGTGTCCCCTAGACACTACCATGGATACAATGACCACATTCAGCTCTTGGTGTTCTTTTTTTTTTCCCAGTGTTCATGTAGAACCCCCACCCACCCTTCTGCATCATTTTTGCAGATAAATTAATCCTGTTGATGAGGCTTCTGTAACGTCTTTAACATTCAGTCAGACCACTTGAGCTTACACCTTAATTAGATTTCTGATTTCTGTGAAGTCCTGTTCTTTCCTAATTTGATTAGTGTGAGTTCTTGTCCCCTTAAGGACTTTTCCAGGTGGCTAATCTGTTGCATGCTAATTTTACTGGGTGAAAACTCAGAAGAATCTTTTACTTTGGGTGGAAAGGAGCAGGAAGATCTCACATTGCCCTTATTACTATGTACAAAGAGCTCTGCCCTCTCCCCTGGTGGAAATAAGGAATGGGCTTGAGGGACTCTGGAAGATTCAGTGGATTTGCAGACACACTTTATTTCTGTTGACATTATTGATGTAAGGAACTTGGTGACTACAGTGCTGGGTTCTTATCAAGGTCAAAAATTATTCCATGGGAAAAGACCTAAGCCCTGGAGAAGTTGCTTCTGTAGTAAGGCAGGATTGTTGAACCTACTAGTCAAAGAGAGGATGTTATATTTTCTTTTACCCCTACTCTTCTCTCTTCACCTTCCCTTCTTCTACTCATTCCTGTCTTATCTCCTCTTCCTTCTTTATTTTTTTCTCCTCCCCTCCTTTACCTTCTCCTGTTCTATACTTCAAGCTGGGACATATATTTGAACAAATGTTGGGATAAACCTGAGCCTGGGGTTATAACTGGATGTATCCACTATGAGCACTTTGAGTTGCAGAGGAAAGAAGGAGGGGGAGGAGGGAATGGAGGTGAGGCAGAAAGAGGGGGAAGGGGAGGGAAAGGAAGAGAAAAGGAGGTTATTGGAAGTAAATGGAAATGCATATGGAACCCTAGGTTCCCTTAAAGGAAAGCACATAGACTTGGAGCCTTATATCTAACCCAATTCCAAGGCCTCTACCCTGACCAGGATAAGTCTTATCCACCCAAAACATTGTGCTGCAGTTTCTGCTCTGCCTGGAAATATGTGCTGCTAAGTAAAACTTTGCTAGCATCCAAAGGCACAACATACTGTCAGAGGTTCACAAGACGACTTCCTCCCTTTGCATCCAAGATGGAGTACCTCATCCACACCTTCTTTCTAGGCAGTACCAAGAGTCTGGTGTGTCCATTTAATTTTTAGTTCAGATGGGACTGTTTCAGCCCTACCCAAGTAAATTATGCCTCAAGTTGAAGAGGGATGTACTTATCTATTGGACAGCCTGAGGCAAAATCACTTCATCTTCCAGAGCTTCAGCTTTCTAACTGAAAGATGGGGTCATAGATTGAACTAGTTTATCTCTCTAAGCTATAAGGGCCCTCAGGGACCAGATATTCTCACCTCCTTGTTATATAGATAAAAATGCTAAGACTGAAGAAAATTTTTTTAAAAATTAAAAAACATGGGAAAGGGACAAGCTCGCTCCTGTCACATAGTATACATTCAGTAAATGCCGGTTCTTTTCTGCTCCATTAAAGAACTCTGAACAGGAATGGGTCTAAAAGCAAGGGGATTTCTAAGGTTACATCCAGGGCCATTTTTGCATACTTCACTGCCTCTAGCTGGCTATCAACCCTTGTCAGCCAGACTATGTATACCTCTGGCTCTTTCTTATCTCTGGGTCTTTAGACTTCCCTTGGCTGTCTCCTTCTCATCCTTCACTTCTTAGCTTAAAAGATCTTCATGAATGACCTCTCTGTGGTTGAAATCCTAACTAAAGTAGCTCTCCTTACCCCTTTTCCTTCACGTACTCAGCACCCTACTGATTTCCTTCATAGTACTTCTTATCATTTGGGATAATTTCTTTTTTGGTCAATGTACATGTTTATTTCTGGCGACCTTCCTGGTTTTGGACAATGCATTTTGTGATTGGTAACTCTGTGAAATAAGCAGAAACTGTGTTTTATTCATTGATGTATTGGCTAGTGCTTAGCATGTAGTACCTGGCACATGGCAGGAGATATTAAATAACATAGTGGCCCAGCTGCTGTGGCTCAGTGGTTGAGCGTCGACCCATGCACCAAGAGGTCGCCAGTTCAATTCCTGGTCAGGGCACATGCCCAGGTTGTGGGCCCGATCCCCAGTGGGGGGCATACAGGAGGCAGCCAATTGATGTTCTTTCTCATAGATGTTTCTATCTCTCTCTCCCTCTCCCTCCCTCTCTAAAATCAATAAAGAAAAGAAATTTATAAAATAAATAAATAACATAATGGATAAATGACTAGTGCCCCTGATACAACATAAACCAGGATGAGAGGAGTTGATATTACTTGGGTCAATGTTATGATTAGGTTGAAATGGAGAAATCAAAGGCATAAAAAGGTTAAAGAACTGTAAGGTTGGATGGACATGAGGCTCCAGCAAGTGCAGAGCTCAGGCACTGGGCATGGAAAGACGATTGGGTAAGGGAAGTTGAAGAGTTGAGTATGGGAAAGGTTGCCTTATGGCCCACTTCTCTGGGCCCTGACACTTTCAAGTGTAAAACAGGTCATAATATTTTCCCTACATACCTTACAGGACTGTTGTGAGGTCTGATGTAATAATAGATGTGAAGGAGAAAAGTAGGATGGGGAGGGAACTCATGAGTGAGTGGCTTATCTGCCACCACCCCTAGGCCAGCCTTGCCCTGAGATGGCCTCTGTAACCGCCTCCCCAGCCTCTAGACTGCAGAGTCATTGTGAAAGAGAAGTCCCAGAAGCAACAGTCTGGACTTCTAGCCCTTACCTCCTCAGTTGCTCAAGAATGACAGTTAGCTTTTGCATCAGTCTCTCTGCACCATTCTGCCCCCCACCCAACATACTATCTCCTAAATCATACTAAAGCCTATGTGTGGCAATTTCCAGACTAGCATTTCACCACCACTGTGGCAATGTTTTGGTCTCCCAGTCTCCGGGACCCCAGGGTGGTGATGGTAGTGGCAGAAACCAGGTTTCCTGGACCCCTTAACATGACACCTGGTCTTTCTGAGAACATGTCTGTAAGGCTATCCTGCCCTCCCCCCAACTGCTTATAACTTTGGGAGTTTAGGTTAATTTGACAAATTGGGTTGGTTTTCTTAAAGCCCAGCACTGAAAAGTAAGCTTAGATAAGGTTGGATCCAATAACTGGTAAACAGTCATCTTTGGCAATGTCTTTTTCCCATTATTTCATTTATTTGAAAAACACATGAGTACTTACTCTAATCTAGGTACTTGTGTAGTGAGGAATATAGCTAAATAAACAGCGTTGCCAATTAGCCCAATGTACTCATCACTATGCTATGTCCAAGCATAATACACAATATAATATGTATAAGCTACAGTGGCAAAACAGATCAGCTTTCTGGGGAGGGCAGGAAAGTTTCACACAGAAGATTTTAACTGAGAGTTGAAAGATAAATAAGATGATAGTGGTCAGTTTAAAGGTACTTGTGGGAAGGAGGGCATCATAGACATTCTAGAAGAGTATCCTAAAATAGTATGTGCAAATATGTGGATATATGAAGCATACAGGTAAGTTTGGGTGACTAAAAATCTTTATGGTTTGAGTGTAAGATATGTTGAGGCATAGAGGAGGTGAAACTGAAGTCTGCATCACTGAGAACCTTGAATGTCAGGCTGACTTTAGAATTTGTTCCCAGAACATTGAAAAGTTATTGAAGGAAATACTAAACTCCATTTAGCACCTCACCAAAGTATATCTTTAGATACATTTTGTATACAAAGTATATTTTCAAAGTAAACCCAGATTCACACAACCAATCTGACAAATGTGCATGTAGTTATGGGAGCAACAGGACCAAATCTTTGGAACTGAAGCTATGTTGGGAAATGTAAAATCTATGTCAACCATACTTATGATTACCACTACCTAAAAATATAATTGTACATTTCTGGATCAAGATATATAAACACAGACCAGCTTTATTTTCCATATCTGTTTCTAGAAAGTCAAGAGCCCAAACTTTTCTGAAAGGATTGAATATTGGTGAAGAGAAAAGAGACAGTTCAGCAGCAAAACCAAGATTGTGCTAGCAAGGTTGCCAAGCAATCCTGAAATTCTAGGCCTGCTTGATGTAAAGGAACTGGAACTTGGGGAGAAGAAGTGCAGATACTAGATGGCAATTAATATCTTGACCCATACCACCCCACATTCTTCATCTCAAAATTATCTTCTTTATGTGTCTCTTTATGCAGCTGTTCTCTAGTTATTTCAATCAAAAAAGTGGATACATTTCAGCCTAAGCCCTGAGGAAGAGGGGGCAGTATTATGAGCTGAATTGTACCCCCCCCAATACGTATGTTGAAGACCCCAGTGCCTTAGAATATGATTGTATTTAGAGATAGAGCCTTTAAAGAGGTGATTATGTTTAAATGTGACCATCAGGATGAGCCTGGTGTCCTTGTAGGAAGAGGAAATTGGTACACAAGAACACACCAGGGATGTATGCATGCTGAGGAAAGGCCATGTGAGGCCAGTGGGAAGGTGGCCATTAACAAGCCCAGAGAGAGACCTCAGACCAAACCTGTGGACACCTTAATCTTGAAGTTCAAGTGTTCAGAACTGTAAGAAAATAAATTTATTTTTAAAGCCACCTAGTCTGTGGTATTTTCTTATGACAGCCCTAAAAATCTTATAGGCAGAGACCATTATTTTAGTCCACTGTTCACTGATCCTTCTCTCAAGATACCATGAGTCCCTGGCAAAGGGAGGCCTTCTTAGTAGTCTGGAAAGGTCTCTCTCTTCCTCTTTAACCACTATGACCAGGTCATCTCATGGGAAGCAGAGCCTAAGCAATGAGGCCAGCTTTCTGTGTCTTCCACTTTAGGTCTAGACAAGGTGCCAAGTGATTTTTCACTGGCATATTTTGTCCCTTTTTTCAGGTCCCCAGAAATAGTCAAAGACAGGATAGCCTTGGAAGGAGTACAATAGGTGGGAGGTCCCAGAAACTGTTAGGTAAAGCCAGTGGAAAGGCAGAAAATTCCTGGATTTTGAGTCAAGAGACCTTCTGTGTTCATCTCTGCTAGTAACTAGTTGTGTAACTCTTTAAAAAATTTTTAGTCTCTCTAAACCTTGGCTTTCACATCAATAAACAGGTGACAATGTGTATCTCACTGTCTCTTATAATGACTAAATGGAATGATGTGTAAAAGCTGATTATTATAAATTCTGAAGGAGTTGAACCTGGGATAGTTATTATGAAGGTGTGCCAAATCCCACAAGAGGCACACCCTTTATCCAATCCCAGCTCCTCTACTTGCTCATGAAGAGGCCAAGTTAGAACAAACTTGATTCTTTTTGGAAACTGACCCAAACAGAATCAACAAGAAACATATGAGCTCAGCCCTTTGCAAAAAAAAGTTGAGCCTGAAAAAAGAATTTGGACATACATTACTGATGTGACAGGAATCGGATGTGTCCCAAGTCTCCATCAAGGGACCAGGTCATGTTCCAAGTCCAATCTTTAGGAAGACATAGCAGGAATGGAATTTGGTATACAGAAAACAGTAACCTACTCAATTATGTTGTAACTTGGCTGAAGTTACTGTTGTGTTGTCATAACAGAGAGAAGGTTTGGGTGGTGGGGAGTGATGGTCTCCATGGAGGCTAAAATAAGAGGAGACAAAAACAAAAGAATATGTCAATGTAGCACTGACACTGTCCAACAAGAGGGACCACTGAGTCTATGGATCAAGCTGTGCCACAGAGTCACTAATCTCCCCAAATCTGGAGAGACCAATTTATCCAGCTACCCTGGCTCCAGGGGTGTGTCCCAGAATGGTGTCCAAGTCCTTTTGCCTTAATCCTCTTTTCTTCAAAGCCCCCTTTTGCACTTCTGTTTGCTGTCCTGATTGGACTCACCCTAGGTCAGAACAACTTGGATATGTAGCAGGTTGGGGTTATTCCGTTTTGTTTATGGAGAATGGAAATTAGTTCCCCCATGCTTGATCAACTCTGGATGAGGTTTCTAATCTCACCAAGCTAAATTGAGACTCTGAACCCATGGTGACCCCTCTCTGTAGCCTGCTCTTTGCCAGAAGTCTCTCTTGGTAGTAGCACTTGATTAATTGGTGAGGCCTTGTTTGCATCAGTTCTTACCCAGTTCTGAATTCTGTCCTCTATTCTCCCCAGGCTTGCTTCACACACACACACACACACACACACACACACACACACACACACACACACGTTCAGGATGGAGGACATGTGGTTTAGAAGCAACATGTGTAGTATAGCTTAAGGATTTGGGTGGACAGTGAGCTCAGTGTGTTCATTTTGAGATGTGGCAGCCAAAAACTAATGCCAGCTTTGACTGCATTGACAAATATGCAGTGTCTAGAACCAGGGAGGTGCCAGTCTTGCTCTACTTAGCACTGGTCAGACCACAAAATGTTTTCCTTTATGGGCACCACACTCTGAGAGGAACGTTGATAAATTGGGACAGCTTCAAACCCCACATTTCCCTAAAGATGGCTGTGGGTTCAAACCTCCCCCTGGAGCAGACCTAGCCTCCAAGCTCACCGCAGCCCAGCCCTTCCCACAGCCTAACCTCAAGCCATATTGGGAAGCTCTCATCATCCAGAGAGCCACGAGTCCTGGAGAATTTGGGGTTTTATATTCTGCCTCTCAAGCTTTAGGGCCTTAAAAGTATGAATCTATTCAAGTGAAGGTCATTCTATTTTGTTACAAAACATCATACATAGTAACCTTTTAGGCCACTATCACCACCATAGCCCAAACTGTCTTCTGTCTTTGGAAGACATTTTTATATCTCACAATCAAGCATGGAAGGGATGGAAATGTGCGTAACAGGAGTTACAGAACAGTGAAATGGATCACTTCCCAAAATTCTTTGGACTCATCCTCATACAGTTGTTTGGAGCAGTTCTTGCTGGTAGTATGATTTTCCTCATGGTGGATGGTGTCTCTCCAGTGGATCATTGAAGTATGATGGATCACACTCTGAGCCACACTTTACCCTCCATTTCATGTCTTGAGGCTGGAGGTGGGTACTCACTGTAGAGCATGGCAGATGGCAAGCATCCTTGAGCATGCTGTTACTGTCTTCTTTAAAAGAGTAGGTACAAAAAGTCTGAGGTGCCCTTGTCATCCCTGTCTTTATATTGCTTGTTGTTATTGATGTTCTTGCTTTTATTGATGTTGTTGCTCTGTCATTATAGATCTTGATATTCTTGCTATTGCTCTGAGTTTTGCCATTACTAATATTGTTGGTGTCACTGGTGTTGATAGTACTATATGGAGTGCAGAATCCTACTAGAATTCCCCAAGTTACAGTTTTCCTAGTTTCTTCAGAACACACTTGGTCTATCCATCACACATTTTTACTGGCTTTCCTAGAAGGATTCTGGCAGTGAGCTTGTCCAGGGGCTACAGAGAATAGTCTCTACCTCATTGTTAGCTAAAGATTAATATTGAAATGCTATGTCACCCATTCGACCAGTGCTTTTATAGCCAACTTTATTTCATAAAGGAATAACTTTCAAGCAAATTGTGACCCTAAAGCTAATTAGAGTCAGCCTTAGCAGGTGAGAGTTTTCGGGAGATGAAAGATCCTCTCCTATTGGTGCTGGCCCTTTGTTTTGTTTGTTTGTTTGTTTGTTCTGTTTTGTTAATCCTCACCTGAGGATATTTTTCCATTGATTTTTTTTTTAGATAAAGTAGAATGGAGGAGGGGGGAGAGAGAGAGAGAGAGAGAGAGAAACATCAATGTAAGAGAGACATCAATTGGTTGCCTCACACAGGACCCCGACCAGGGCCAGGATCAAACCTGCAATCCAGGTACATGCCCTTGACCAGAATTGAACCTATGACCCTTCGGTCTGTGGGTCAATGCTCTAACCACTGAGCCAAACCGACCAGGGCAGTTCTGGCCCTTTGAATAGTAGCAACTGCTACTCACTCTTTTTCTGTTTCAGCCTACCCAATGGTTCACCAGCCTGACCACCTCAAGCCTTTTGATTAAGGTATTTTTATTTTATAACACAAAATTATTTGTAACTATATATTTATATGTGTGGTCATTTAATTTTCTGTCTCGCACACTTAGATGATAATAATTTTCATGGGGGCAGGGATTATCTCTTTTTTATTCAACGCTATATACTCTGGAGTCTGGAAGATTGCAGGTATTCAACAAATAGGTGAATAAAAGAATCAATGGATGCTAATAGAAGTCCACTTGCCTCTTGACATTCAAAGCACTAATACAAGCTAATGCTGTGTGTATTTATTTAGTGGCATTTCATTTATAAACATCTAATGTGATTCAAAAAAGACAAATCAAAATGGAAAAATTGGCAAAGGATTTGAACAGGCATTTCACAGAAGGGGAAAACCAATGGTTGTTAAAACTATAAAAAGATGCCCAATTTCACTGCTAATCAGAGATGTGAGAATTAAAACAATAAAAACATTATTTCTAATTAGCAAGATTTTAAAGTTAAATAATTCCAACTTTGGCAAAGGAATTGAAAATCAGTAATCTCAAACACTGCTGGTGGAAATATAAATTGGTCTAGCCATTTTGGAGGCAATTTTTCAGCATATACTAAATTTTAAAAATATGCATCCAAATGATATGATTTGCTTTAAACTAATCCAATGTGTATTGAGGGGTGGAGTATAGATGAAACAAGGTTGGTCATGTGTTGATAATTATTGAAGATGAGTGTTATGCATCCCATGTAAGACCTACCAATTTCTCTGTTGATACCTATCGTAAAGGAGCATTCCTATACAAGTGCACAAAGAGACCTCCCAAGCATCTTTTTTAGTGCTGTTTGTAAGAGTGGAATTTGAGCCCGGCTGGTGTGGCTCAGTGGTTGAGCATTGACCAATGCACCAAGATGTTGCCGGTTCAATTCGCGATCAGGGCACATGCCCAGGTTGTGGGCCAAATCCCCAGTTGGGGGGCATGCAGGAGGCGGCCAATCGTGTTTCTATCTCTCTCTTCCTCTCCCTTCCTCTCTCTCTAAAAATCAATAAAAAAAAATAAAAAATAAAAAAAGAGTGAAATTGGAAAACAACTTAAATCTACATCAATAGCGACATAGTTGAATTAAAAAAATGGTACATCAGTACTATATAATACCATGCACCACTTAAATAGAACAAAATATGTCTAGATACCTAACTCAAATTTTTGAGAAAATAAAAGTGCAGATGAATGTGTACAGTATGACCATTTGTATAAAAAATAAACATTATGCATAACATCCAAAATATATTCTATAAAAATGTGTGTGTGTGTGTGTGTGTGTGTGTGTATGAAAATCCTTAGAGAACCACCTCTACCTGTAAGAATACACGCCAAATGATAATAGTGATTTTTTCTGAGGAATAGGGAAAAGGACTGGGACTAGGCTACAGGTGGGGCTGGTGGTTAAAGAAGATATCAATTTTATCTGTATATTTTATATATTTCAATTTCTACAAAGGGAATATATTAAAATATTATTTTAGTACTTAATTTTTTCAAATATCCCAAAATAAAAACATTTTATAACCTGGAAAGATGTTTATATTAAATTGTTAAATGAAAAGAAATAGGTTACAAAACAATCTAATCACATTACAAGAATAAATATTCACACAGAAAAATGTCTGGAAGGATGTACACCAAAATGTTTACAAGGTTATCTTAAGGTGGTGTTGGTAAAATTGTAGGTAATATTTTTTTGTATTTGCTTATCTGTGATTTTGCAGTTTTCTGTAATAAATATGTAATATTTGTATAATCACAAACAAGCAAAAATAAAGTATAAGCATCACTGAATTTGACTATATGAGTAGCCTCTATTTGAAGAAATCCAGGGAGCCCTGGCTATTGTGGCTTAGTTGGTTGAACCTCATCCTATGCATCCAAGGGTCGATGGTTCCATGCCCAGTCAGGGCACAAGCCAGGTTGCAGGTTCAATCCCCAGTCAGGGTGTGTACGGAAGGCAACCAATCAACCGATCAATGTTTCTCTCTCACATTGATGTTTCTCTCTCTCTCTCTCTCTCTCCCTTCGTCTTTCTCTAAAAATCAATAGAAAAGTATTTTTAAAAAATTAAAAATTCGCCCTGGCCGGTTTGGCTCAGCGGTTAGAGCGTCGGCCTGCGGTCCAGAGAGACCCGGGTTCGGTTCCCGCTAAGGGCATGTACCTCGGTTGCAGTTTGTCCCCGGCCCTGGTTGGTCGTGCAGGTGGCAGCCACTCGATGTGTCCCTTTCACGTCGATGTTTCTCTCTCTCTCTCTCCCTCCCACTGTTATCTGAACAGAAATGAAAAAATGTCCTCGGGTGAGGATAAAAAAAAAAAATTAAAAATTCAGTGAAGCAGAGGAAAAACCTAGATGAAAATCAATAAGTAGAAGGGTCTCTGTCTTTTTGCCATTCAAAGCTCTGATCAACAAACACTGAAACACTGAGCACTTTATTCTGTGTTAGTCCCTGTTCAAGATATAGGAGTGGGGTGGAAGTGAAAGAACTGAAACCAAATTCATGCCCTAAAATTGAATTTGTGCTTGAGGATTTTTCACTGCACTTGTCTTTGTACTTTCCACTGTTATCACCTTGCCCAGACACTGGCTCCATCTCCTCAAACCCTCACCTTTATAGAACATACAAACAGAAAATTTGCTTCCAATATACCCATTTTAGTCTCTAAATTCCTTCTGAAAAGCAAAAGAAGGAGACCCAATTCTTCTAAATAGCTACTTCCAGTTTTCAATGGGCTACTCTAACATTGGTTGAATTTTTTTTATTTTCGTTATCTCCCATTTGTGTTCTACCCCCACGCCCAAGCAAATATACACATATAAACCTTCTTTTTTCTAAAATACATGTTTTCTTTGCTATTAGAGATGTAAAACATGCTCAGACTAGAAACTTTAACAGTAACTAGAACAAAATATATGTAAAGGGAAAATATCCACAATCCTACAACCAAGAGGTAACCACAGTTAACATTTTTGCTGCATTTTTTTCCAGTCCTTTTTCTAAGTGTGTGTGTGTGTTCTGTTTGTTTTTCTTAATTGGGATCGTAGTCTTCATACTGTGTGTTTAGCCCTCCTTTATTCATTTAATACCATAGAATTGACATTTCCCCATGTTGCTAAATATTCTTTGCAATTATGATTATTAATAGCTGCACAATATCTCTTACAGTTAGACCATATTTATTTAGCCACTCCCTATAACATTTAATGTGGTCCATTATTGATATCTATATCTATAGATATCTATCTATATATCTATTTGTTTTTTATATCCATCTATCTCTACATATCTATCTACATCCGGTATATATCTCACTAAATTTATAAGCATATATATACAGAAGCATAAGTTTATTTTTATAATTCAACTTAATTTTTATTTCCAGTCTATAGCTGCTAAATTTGCAAAAATGTAACCTCTGCAGCAATGAATATCCTTGTACATACATCTTAGTCAGAATATCTGATTATTTCCTTAGGATAGGTTCTTAGAGGTGGAAATATTGAGTCAAAGGATATAAACATATTAAAGCTCTGATTAAATTTTTTTTTTTAATTTAAGGCTTTTGCTAGTTTCACATTAAAAGGATTTCCCTAAGGCCCTCATTTTACCTTGTTCTAATTTATAATAAGGGATAAGTTTAGTCTGCAGCCATTTAGGAAGAGAGGGGCTCAAACTCATTTTACTTCTACACTGAGAGAATTCAATTGTGCCCTGCTTGGGAGAGCTCTCATTAAAGATTGATCCTCTTGAGACCCTCCTCCATGAAAAGTGTCCTGACATGTAACAATGCTTTTGCATGCAAATCATAAGGATTAGCTCATTCTGTAAATTGGAAGTTATTCTCAAAACTGCTGTGAGAGTTATATGAAAAGAGTAGATAATATTACCCAGTGTTTGGCATGTAGTAGGCATTCACTACCTTAGCTCAATCTGCTGATAACATTCTGGTAAGCATGAGGTAGTTAACCGATAAGGCAATTGATTATTTAATTGAACACTGGTCCAATTATTTATTGCAAAAGCTAAAACCTACCCTGTGGACTGGAATTATTTATTCCAGATTCAAGTAACTTAACCTGTTGTCAACTAGCATTTATTTAGATCTGGAAAATGGGTTCAGAAGTAGTATATAGCTAGGTGTGCTAAAGCTACATGAGTGTTACCCAAAAAATGTGTCTGACTTGAAATTAAATGGAATTAAAAAGATATCTATCACTGAATATTAAGAGACCAATGAGCCCTGGCCTGTGTGGTTCAGTTGGTTGAGCATCATCTTATGCACTGAAAGGTCACTGGTTCAATTCCCAGTCAGGACACATGCCCAGGTTGTGGGTTTGGTCCCCAGTTAGGGTGCATACAGGAGGTAACAGATCAAAGTTTCTCTCACACCTTGAAGTTTCTATCTATCTATCTATCTATCTATCTATCTATCTATCTATCTATCTCCCTCCCTCTACTTTCTCTCTTTAAAATCAATAAAAACATATTTTTAAAAAAGAGACCAATGAAAAGACATCCAAATAATCCATGCTAACGGCATTCAAATTGTTAGATATCCTAGAGTGTTTAAGGAAAGTTTTGTGGAAAACATAAGACTTTGAATTAAACCTCTAAATACATGTATAGGTACAGAGAAATAGAAAGAGGATGGTGGGGAGAACAACATAAACCAAGACATAAAGGTTGGAATAAACCTTGTGCATTGGGATAATTGAGTGGGACAAGGAATAAAAGCAAGAGGTTAGAGACCCTGATGCTGAAATTAAAGCAAGACAAAAGGTATGGTGCTTTAGTGTACAGGCTCTAGAATCAGACTACTTGGGTTCAAATCTTGTACTCTTCAGTTTTGTTAGTGGCAAAACATCATCAGAATGTTACCGGCCATTAGACCTCAGTCCACCAACCTCGGTAGCTGAGTTCTGGCTGGCAAAGAATTCACAGTCAAGACTCAAATACAAGCAAAAATGTATTTATAAAGTCACAGAGGTAGAACAAGTGAGCCATGGGAGAAGTGAGCTAGCTGGGCTGCATGGGCTCAGGAAACAAGTTACAGAGACCAAAAAAAAAAAAAACCTTAGGAGAAAGAAAGCAAAGATATATGTGCCTAAGGGAAGGAGAGGGGGAAAGGCTCAGGTGTGCTTAGAGAGAGAGAGGAACACTGTCTTCCATCCTGAGGGTTTTTATCCCCTCTCTAAAGGTGGGGATTTTAGGGGAGGCTCTCAATAGAATATTCATCAGCTTTCCAGGTGTGTCCTTTCAGTGTCATGGTTTCTACTGATTGGTCGGCATCAGGGCAGGGGGTCATTAGTCATTGCAGCTGGTCCTGATATTGGCCATGGCACTGCCCTGCCTGGTTTCGCTGCTTCTCTGAGCCTGGAACTGAACCACAACAGAAGCCTAGATGTTATCTCTAGTGTGTCCAAAACTCTGTCTCTGTGGTCAACAGACCGAGGCTTTGTTCCTAAGATTATTTAATATGGGTCAGAACCTCATTGTCTTAAGGGTTTAATGTTTAAGGGAGTGACTGTGCAAGGGCTTGTATGGGAGTCCTATGTGGCTATTCTCCAGCCCCCTTGTTCCTCCTCTAAGAGTGTCTACCACATGATTGGCGACATGGCAGGGGAGAAAAGGTCATGGGAGTGTCCGAACCGCATCGCTAGCAATATGAAAAGTCAGAGGTTCTAAATTGAATGACCTACACTGTACTAGGGAGTCTAAACCACATGGCCAGTGATATGTCAGGGAAGTAAAGCTCACCCTGGGGGTGAGGTCCCACCCTATAACTGCCCATGGCTAGGCACCTGGAGCTTTCCTTCCTGGATGACCTTCTGTACCTGGCCTATAGCCCTTGCTCTGTTCATGCCTGTTTAACTGTCTACTACAGTTTGACTTTGGACAAATAATTTAACCTCTCTAGGCCTCAGTTTCCTTACCTGTTAAAAAAAAATGGGTAGCCTTGGTTAGGTGGCTCAGTTGGTTGGAGCATTTTCCTGCACAACAAAAAGTGTGGGTTCAATTCCCACTCAGGGCACATACCTAGGTTTTGCTGTCTATCCCTGGTCAGGGTGCATAAAGGATTGATGTTTCTCTCTCTCTCCCTTCCTCTCTTTCTAAAATAAATAAAAACCTATCCTTGGGTAAGGATTTAAAAAGGGGTACTAATGCTAATGGTGTTTTGTGAGGATCTAAAAGAAATTATATGGCTTGGTACCATATAAGGTCATGTGGGAGTTTCAGCACACAAGAGATAAGATCTCTTAGAAACAGTCATATACACAGAGAGTGATAGAAACACAAGACACACAGCCCAGCCGGTGTGGCTCAGTGGTTGAGCATCGACCCATGCACCAAGAGGTCGCCAGTTCACTTCCTGGTCAGGGCACATACCCAGGTTGTGGGCCTGATCCCCAGTGGGGGGCATGCTGGAGGCAGCCAATCGATGTTCTCTCTCATCGATGTTTCTATCTCTCTCTCCCTCTCCTTTCCTCTCTCTAAAATCAGTAAAGAAAAAAAATGTTTAAAAATAAAAGGAAACACAAGACACACAAAGAAAGAGCATTTAGAGAAGAACAGTGGCAGATCTTTGAGCCTCATCTCTGAGGTTGGGAGATACAAACAAAGAAAGGCAGTTATCAAAGAGAAGCAGCCAAAGGTAGAAGAATACCTTAATGTCATTGAACAACTCAGGATGGCAAGGGCTGTTTTATCTGGTGGGGGAAAATAAATCAATTATTTGGTACATTTCTAGTTCCTGGAGCCCTGGGCATAAATGCTGCTCGATTGGCCTTGTACTTCTGAGAGGCTTCTCTTCCCCTGAAGAGCCCAATTTGCTGAGTACAATTGACTTCTGTTGATATTTTGGATCAAAATGTAAATGTGTCACACTTGTCTAAGCAATGGTTCAGTGTGACTCCTCCAGGTTTTAGGACCCTGAATCTGGAGAAAATGGACCAAAAATGAGTATTAACTGTGAGGTATTTTTAATGAAAGTGTGGTTAATGAGTCTTCAAAAAGCTTGAGGCTTTAGTGTTCCTTTAATTACATTTCCTCACAGGAACTGGATGGATGGCAACACTACTGAACTTTGAGTTTTGCTCTGCATTCTTCCCTTAGCTGAGGTGGGGGGAGGTCCATTTCTGAACTTTTGTTTCCTCTTCTGCAAAACAAGGAACTGAGTTCACCTCTTAACTTTCCTCCTAGGGTTTTTGAAACTCTCCATGGTGTGAGAGGACTTTGTTCGTGGGAAGCCCCATACACGTGAGGAAGTGGAGCTGTAAGGCTAATAATTATTATTACATTCACCCAGATAAAACATAGGGATCGAATGAGTACTATTTGAATAAATATGAAAAGTCTTGTGTGGTTTGAGGCTAATATGTTGTGGCCTGTATGTTTTCAGTGGAACTGCAACCAACTCTGAAAATATTCTGGAGGTCAGTGGATACATATGCTTTGGTGAACAAACATTTTCTTCCCACCCAATCTCTAGGCCTGGAGGTAAAGTAAAAGCCAAAGCAAACAGTACATAGTCTGCATATTGATTTACCTGAGGCTGGTCCAGATGTCTGGAATCTGTCTCATTTTTAAGTCACTTTCTCCACATCAACCCCCTACCCTCGATTTTAATCAACATCAGGAGACCTAGAAGGCAGGGGACCAGAGTTTGGACCCTATTAAGCCTGGGTTCATATTGTGCATCTGGGCAAGTTTAAAAATAATTTGTTTTGTTATTTTTGGTCTGCCTGACAAATAAACGAAACAGTTTAGTTAGTGTGGGGGGTGAGAGAGGAGCAATGATAGCCTAGATAATGTATTTGCTTATAAACTTTAGGAATTGTGTAAATAGAGAGAGGTTAAAATCCAAAGTACTCTGCCTGGCACACAAAAGCTGCCACAATCTGGATTCAGGCCTTACTCCCTCCTCCATCCCTTACCCTTTCTCTAAAAATGCCATGTCCTTTCCCCAAATCTATGTCTTAATACTTGCTGGTACCTAGGCCTGAAACTCTCTCCCCTTTTCCCCTCTCTCTGGCAGGTAAATTATCCTATATCCTTGCTGACCCAGCAATTTCAATATGACTATCAATGCTCTAATAGCATTGGGTTATAATTATCATGTTTGTCTGTAATGTGAGCACCCTCTAAAACAGGATCTATTCATCACCAGGTCTTAACAGTGTCTGTGGCACAGAATAATCACTTGGCATTTGTAGAAAGAAAGAAGGGAAAAGAGAGAGGGTATAAAGAGAGAAAGGAGGAAAGAAAGCTACCTGGAAAGAACCTAGAATTCTAAACTAAGTGATAAGGTTTGAATTCCAATACAGCCACTTTGTAACTGAGTGATATAGAACAAATCACTTCACCTTTCTAAGCCTCAGATTCCTTATCTGTAATATGGAGCGAATTATCTCTAAGTCTGTCTGATTCACTCACTTACTCCACCATGAAATAAAGAAGGGGAAGAAAAGAGGGAGAGGTGAAAGAAAAAAACAGAGACATAAAAAAACTGCCCTTTGTGAGGAAGGGGATCCGTTTAAGGTTGTGGTTAAGTGCACCCCTGATTGTAGGAAGAACAATGACCACTAGAGGACAGTATTACAGCAGGAAAAATTTCCCTGGTAGCATAAGGAACAGCCCACAGCTGGATGGGCCAAGTCACATAGGAGCCAGTACTGCTGGAGGCTCAGTCAGAACTTACAGTTCCCTGTTAAGTTTGGTACATCATATCCCAGGTAACTGATGCTACATGTATGGTTCACAACTGTGTAGTGTTCACAGCTGGAAAGAATGATTCATTATTTATTTGTTAGAAATAAGGCCACCTTTCATAAGATTGTTGGTGTCTATCACTAAATTATGATGTGTTTGAGTTCTCACAAACATGCTAGAATGCCACTGTTGTGCCATCTCATAACACAACAGTTATGAGATGGGTTTGTCTTCCTGTCCCTGAGGCTGTCTCACATCACTTCCCAAACACTCAGTCCCTCCTCAACCCCACTCCCATATTCTTCCACAAAGCACACCCTAGTTTATGGTACTTACCTGCTCAAAAACCACCAGTAACTCTTCATTGCCTACAGAAGAAAGTAAAAAAGCCTTAGCCTGGTACTCAAGGTTTACTGTAATCTGCTTCCAAAGAAACTTTGCCTGTCTCCCTCCTCGTCTTTGCATCAACCTTCATGGAATGGCCAAGCTGGACTGTTCCCCAGTCTCTGAACATACGTACCCCTTCCCTGCATAGTTCTGTTGGCTTGACTTGGCTCCCTCCATTGGAATCTTCCACAAGATGAAACTCAATAACCTTTAATGACACAGTTACATAACACTTTTTCCCATACAAGCCTCCCTAATTCCACTAGCTCCAAGTTACCAGAAGCTAGAGACATCTCTGGGATTTATATAAACTTCTCATTTATATTAGATTTGTTTCATTCACTTATTTTTTTTTTGCTTACCATGCATTAATTAAGCATTTATTATGTGCCGGGTACCATGTAAAGAAATGGCCAAGGCTTTGTCATGCCCCTCCAGGAACTAAGTATACACATGGAGAATGGCAGATATGTCATACCATATTAGTTGTGCACATGTTGTGTGATAAGAGAGGTATAGGGGTACACAAAAGGACTGAGAAAACTAGGTTAGAGTCAGCCAGGAATGCCAGATAAAAAAGTTCGGATATGAAGACAGAGTGTGTTTCTTTGGATTAACGTTCTTCAAATACTTAGCATGTCAACATATATTTGGTGAATCACTCAATCCAAAATAAAATGGCTCATTTGAAGGAATTTTTTAATTGAAGAGAGGGCTGAGGATTTGTGAGTTAGGCCAAGGATTCCAGATGAGGTGAGAAGGACAATTACAGTAAACATTCATTTCCCTTACTATATGTGAAATTGTTTGGAAGAAACAATTATGCCTTATTCAAGTATGTCTTGTAGCACCTGCAATCGGGTATTTATTATTAGAAGTTTATGCATTTGTAGAGTTTCAGTGTTGAAGGGGACCTTGAGGAGTATCTAACCCTTGTTCTGAAAATGAGGAAAAGGAAACTGTAAGAAATGAAGTGATTTGGTCAGAGTCATCCAGCTTATTAGTGTAAAAGTTAAGACTGGGAACTCAAAGTTCAGTGCTCTTTTAACTCCTCTATATCTCATATTTCAAAATATTCAACAGTCCTCATTGTAGCTGAGATCCCCCAGCAGTAAAGATCTGACGTATGTCCAGCATGTTGGTTTCAGAAGGAACTCTAAGGAAGATCCAGATATTGCATGCATGGGGAGACGGAGACCCATAGAGGAGAAGTGACTGGCTCAAGATCCCAGATCTGGAGCCAGATCTGGGGCCAGAACTCATTAGATATTTGTTGAATGTAATTGAACAAATTCCCTCTAATCAAGGCATCATGTCTTACATCAGCTAACAAGTGATTACCTTTCACTTAGAGAATAAACAGGACCCCAATTGACATCATTTGTCATTTAGTCTTAATCTCGAACATGTATACTTTTGCAAAAGTCTTCTCATAGCCTGGAATATTTGCCTTAGCAACAAGCATAATAACCAATGAGCTGCTCTAAGACATTTAAATAATTTGTAACTACCCAGAGAAAATTTTCCTCACTCCCTCTCCTTGGCTCTTCTTCTTCCCTACTACCGCCAAAGGGAAAAAGAAAAGAAAAGAAAACATATATAATAATTTCCAGACAGTGGTTTTCTTTGTGGAAGTTGAAAGACTGTTTTCACAAGTTATGGGAGCAGAGGGCTTCGAAGCTGAGCTGGGCAAAGGGAGAGCAGCTAGGCACCAGAACCTATCAGGCCTGGATATTCAGACATTGGGTAGGAGTAGAAATGGACGTGTTTGGAAGAACAGGATTTGGGGCACCAGGTGCTATACAAGGCCCTAGAACTAAAAATACATTTTTGGTTTTTAATAAACTCTGAACCAAATTCTCATTACACTTTGACATAAGCATCAGAGACTGAGTTATTCCAGCCAAAGTGATAAAAGCTCCCTATGGTCTCTAAAAGTGAATAAAATGTGAGCAAGTTTTATAAGCAAGGTCCTCCTTATATGGTAGATATGGTAGTTCTAAAATCACACAAAGTTCAATTTATAAGGGACCTTGGAAATCCCATTATTACAAGCATGAAACTGAGAGTCAGAGTGGTGAACAAGATGTATCCAAGCTCTTACTATTGTGTTTCAGAGAAAATACTAAAAATTGGGTTCTGATTCCAACCTGAGCGCCCTTGATGCACCTTTCATTCAGTGACTTCTTAGAGGCAACCCTCATTCTGAGTTCAATTACCATAGATTAGTTTTGCCTGTTGTTCATATAACAAATGAATATATAATACATGAACTTTATATAAATGTGATCATACAACATGTATACTTTTGTGTCTGGTTCCTTTCACTAAGCATGTTTTTAAAATCATTTCATATTGTTCCATTGTATTAGCCATCTATGGCTCTGTAATGGTATTAGCAGTTTAAAATAAAACACATTTATTATTTCATAATTTATGTGGGTCAGGAGTCTATGCATGACTTTTTTTGGGTCCTTTGCATCAAGGTCTCATAAAGCTAAAATCAAGATGTTGACCACGGCTGGCAGTCTCAATTGGAGCTTGACCAGAAAAATATTTACTTCCAAGCTCACATGGTTATTGGCGGCATTAGGTTACTTGTAGGCTGCTGGACCAAGGGCCTTAGTTTATTGCTGGCTATTAGAAACATATTATCAATAAAGCTATAAGCATCTGCTTCTATTGAGTTATTTCCAGGAGTAGAAACTCTTGTTTATATAGCACACATAGCCCAGCCAGAGTGGTTCAGTTGGTTGAGCATTGTCCTGTGCACTGAAAGGTTACAGGTTTGATTCCTGGTCAGGGCACATACCTGGGTTGTGGGATGAGATCAATCCCCAGTGGGGCATGTACAGAAGGTAACCAATTGATGTTTCTCTCTCACATCGATGTTTCTCCCTCTCTCCCTCCCTCTCCCTCCCGCTCTCTCTCTCTCTCTTTCTCTCTCAGCATGTCTTCAGGTGAGGATTAAAAATAAATGAATAAATAAATAAACAGCACACATAATTCTAGCTTTAGTAGATACTTATAAATGATTATTCTCAATCCTCAGTAGGGAGGTAGCTAGCACTATCCTTATTTTATAATGAGAAATCAGAAGCTTAGAGAGGGAAGGTGACTTGACCAACGCCCCAAGATAGTAGGAATCATCCAAGTCAATATTCAAACTAAGGTCTTGCTAGTTCCAAGACCCTTCATACCACAGCAGCATTTCACAGACTTCAGCCATTTGTATACCTTCATGATTTCTACGAGATCCTAAGCAATAACAGTCCATGAAGTTACTGTTTTCATCTGCTAGAAAATTTTTTCCTAATACACACACACACACACATATATACATACATATATAACTATTAAAATTAAAAGCAAGTATCCATGTACCACCTAAATTATCTTACATACCACAGATCAGTGGTAGTTGTACAATTTGAGGAATACTTGTCCGGCTATATATTGCAGCTGGGTATTGCATTCTTCTTCTTCTGGCACTATCACCAATTTCTGATGTCCTTAGACAAGTTCTTTCCCCTTTCTGGGCTCTACTTTTCCCTATATGTACAGTGACAGATTTGGAATAAATCATTTAGAGGCCCTTTTAGGTCTCCCTTGTTTTCTGTGTCAGAGATAGCAATAAACAGAAACAGATGACACACTGGTATACATCAATAGAAGGATGGGGATGTTTAAGTCCATCCATGTCTCTCTCTTATACAATGGTAAAGGCCCTGCTTTCTGTCATCCACATCTGTGTGCACATTTGCTCTTTTGGACATAGAGTATGCACATGCATACACATTTTTCTGCTTAGTACATGACACTCCTTTCCATCATCCACTGCATCTACAATGCCTCCAGTTCCCCAGCTTGCCACATTATTTCAGCCTTTCAGTTATTTATATTCAAAGAGTAGAACTATTGCTTGTTGTTATTTGTCTTCTCAGCAAAACTTCCTTGTGAATGCAGAAGTTTAGGGACCCAAACATGGCCATGAAGTAAGACCTCCTTCTCAATGTGGTATCGGTTGTGCAAAATTGTTACTATTGTTTAGAAAATAACACAAAGGGTCATAATTTTCAGTTCCAGATTCAATTAATTTCAATTAGTTGTTGTTATGATGATCTTTCTCCCCATGCCAACAACTCACAGTCCCAGAACCAAGATGGTGGAAAAATAAATGGAAGGTACACTCACCTCATCCCAGGACAAAATGGGAATTACAACTAAATTATAGAACAGTCATCCTGAATAACCAACTGAACACTAGCTAAAGAGAAGTCTTATAATCAAGGATTTACAGAAACCACATCGAGACTGGTAGGAAGGGCAGAAACGCAAATAGAGCTGGCCTCATTCCCACAGGCAGTATCTGAAATTCCAGAGAAATATCTCAGCTACGGAGGTGCTCCCTGAGAAATTTGAAGTCTCAACCTCAAGCCGGGCTTCCCAACCCAGACCACCAGAGCCAGGAAGAGGCACCCACATAACATCTGGCTGTGAAAATCAGCAGGGATTCTGTTCACCAAGGAGCCTGCTAAAAACACAGGTGCTGAACTTCCAGTCAAGATGGCAGGTAGGTAAACATGGTACTCACCTCCTCTCACAACCACATCAAAATGACAACTAAACTACAGAACAACCACCATTCACCTTTGGTGAGCCCTTCCCCCCCACAGGGCCCACAGACAGGCGCCATATCTGGGACTCCAGAAACCTGGCTAACACTGTTTGCTCCATCCTGGTGATTTCCCTGAAGCCCTGCCCCAACCAACTTTCAGGCCCACCCAAGCTGTTTCCAGTGTCTTTATCATAGGATTGGCCTGTCTTGGCTCCTGCTTCAGATTTTCCTAAGTTCCCTCCAATAGGCAGCATCTGGCCTCAGCAAACCCTATACCTCTTGCTAAGTGGCCCCAGCCCTGGCACTAGAAGCAGCCAGCCTTGGTTCACAGCTTGGGTTTGCCTGAGCACCTCCAAGCCCAGCACAAGAAGTAGCCATCTACGATCACTTTGTAACTTATGCCTCGTGGCTCTGGTTAGAACACAGGCAGTGGCTGACCTTGCCCCAGAGCCAGCACACCCAGTGGACAGCTTCAGACCATGTTGAAACACCACCATCCAACTACCTCTACAAGCAACACACACAAGTGGACTCAGTGGGTACCAGAGTCCTGCTGAAGTAAGTCTTATTGTTTGTTTGTTTTAGCACATAAATTATCTTTTATTTTTTTATTTGTATTTATTTTTTAATTAATTTATTTTTGTTACAGATGTTTCTCCTTTTTCTCCCATTGATACCCTCCTCCCGATCCTCTCCCCCCCCCTCCCGCCGTCCCCAGCATTGTTGTCTATGTCCATGGTTACGCATACATGCATATAAGTGCTGTGGTTTATCTCTTCCCTCCCTGAAGTAAGTCTTGCTCTGTGTGGTGGCCCCTGCACAGCTGATCCTCCAAAGTAGTCAGAGGTCAGTGGTCAGTGGGCACATCCAGTCCTTGCAGCTGATCAACCTGAGTAAATCTCTCCCACTGATGTGCCAACAGCAATCAAAATACAATTATGATAGAATGGTGTACAGTTCACACCAGGGGTGCACCTCGAGGGCCCAGCTGGAGTTATCAGGGAGGCTGTGCCACTGGGCCTTACAGGACACCTACTACAACAGGCCACCCTAGGAAGCCTAGGAGATATAGCAATTCTACCTAATACATAAAAACAAACACAAGGAGGCAGCCAAAATGGGGAGACAAAGAAACATGTCCCAAATGAAAGAAGAGAACAAAACTCCAAGAAAATAATTAAATGAAATGGAGATAAGCAATTTAACAGATTCAGAGTTTAAAACACTGGTTATAAGGATATTCATGGAACTTAGTGAGAACTTCAAGGAACTTAGTCAGAACTTTAAGGAACTTAGTGAGAACATCAACAACATAAAAAAGGACCAATCAGAAATAAAGGATGCACTAACTGAAATAAAGAATAATTTACAGGAAATCAATAGTAGAGTAGGTGAAGCCAAGAAGCAAACTAGTGATTTGAAATATAAGGAAGCAAAACACACCCAATAAAAACAGCAAAAAGAAAACAGATTCCAAAAAAATGAGGATAGTGCAAGGAGCCTCTGGGACAACTTCAAGCATACCAACATTCGCATAATGGGGTTGCCAGAAGAAGAGCAAGAACAAGAAATTGAAAACCTATTTGAAAAAATACTGACAGAAAATTTCCTTAACTTGGTGAAGGAAACAGACATACAAGTCCAGGAAGCACAGAGAGTCCCAAACAAGATGAACCCCAAGAGGTCCACACCAAGACACATCATCATCAAAATGCAAAAGGTTAAGGACAAAGAGAGAATCTTAAAAGCAGCAAGAGAAAAGCAGTTAGTTATCTACAAGGGTGCTCCCATAAGACTGTCAACCAATTTCTCGAAAGAAATTTTGCAAGAAGGAAGACTTCCAAACTCCTTTTATGAAGCCAGCATAATTCTAATTCCAAAACCAGAAAAAGACACTACAAAGACAGAAAACTACAGGCCAATATCCCTGATGAACATAGATGCCAAAATCCTGAACAAAATACTAGCAATACATCCAAAAAATTATTCACCATGACCAAGTGGGATTCATCCCAGGGATGCAAGGCTGGTTCAATATTTGCAAATCAATAAATGTGATACACCACATAAACAAAATGAAAGATAAAAACCGTATGATCATATCAATAGATGCTGAAAAAGCATTTGACAAAATCCAGCACCCATTTCTGATTAAAAACGCTCAGCAATTTGGGAATAGAGGGATCATATCTCAACATTATAAAGGCCATATATGAAAGACCTACAGCCAACATCATACTCAATGGACAAAAACCAAAAGCATTTCCCTTAAGAACAGGAACAAGACAAGGATATCCACTTTCACCACTCTTATTTAACATAGTACTGGACGTCTTAGCCACAGCAATCAGACATGAAGAAAAAATAAAAAGGATCCAAATTGGAAAGGAGGAAGTGAACCTGTCAGTATTCGCAGATGACATGATATTATACATAGAAAATCCTTGGCCCTTCCATCATATGAGGACACAACATAAGAAGGTGCTGTTATGAACAAGGAATCAGGCACTCATCAGACCCTAAATATGTTGGCACCTTGATTTTGGATACTTTGGCTTCCAGAATGACTGACATCAAATCTCTAGAGCCAGACTCCGGATAACATATCCAGTGGACCATGTCTTAACACTTTTGCACCATGCATTCTCAAAAAACTGTATGCTAAAAATGGCGGACGCAGGGGGCATGGAAGGATTGAGCAAAAAAGAACACAAAGATTGAGAAAGAACTCATGGACACAGAAAACAACGTGGTGATGGCCAGGGGGAGGGGTGTGGGTGGAGGTAGAAGAGAATATAGGGGGCATAAATGGTGATGGAAATAAACAAATAAAAAAGAAAACCCTAAAGACTCCATCAAAAATCTACTGAACTTAATAAATGAATTTGGGAAAGTAGCAGGATACAAAATTAAAGTCAAGAAATCGACGTCATTCTTATACACCAATGAGGAACTCACAGAAAGAGAAACTAAAAAAACAATCCCATTTACCATCGTGGCAAAAAAATTAAGATACCTAGGAATAAACTTAACCAAAGAAGTAAAGGACCTATTTGCAGAAAACTACAGGACATTGAAAAAAAATAGAGGAAGATATAAAAAAGTGGAAGCACATACCTTGTTCATGGATTGGAAGAATTAACATCATTAAAATGTCCATACTACCCAAAGCAATCTATAGATTCAATGCAATCCCCATCAAAATACCAACGACATATTTCTCAGAACTGGAACAAATACTTCAAAAGTTCATATGGAACCAAAAAAGACCCCGAATAGCCACAGCAATCTTGAAAAAGAAGAACAAAGTAGGTGGGATCACAATACCAGTTATCAAGTTATACTACAAAGCTACTGTAATCAAAACAGCCTAGTACTGGCACAAGAACAGGCATATAGACCAGTGGAACAGAACAGAGAATCCGGAAATTGACCCAAGACATTATGCTCAATTAATATTTGACAAAGGTGGCAAGAGCATACAATGGAGTAAAGACAGCCTCTTTAATAAATGATGTTGGGAAAATTGGACAGCTACATGCAAAAAAATGAAACTAGACCATCAACTTACACCATACACAAGAATAAACTCAAAATGGATAAAAGACTTAAATGTGACTCGTGAATCCATAAAAATCCTAGAAGAAAATGTAGGCAACAAAATTTCGGACATCATACGCAGCAGAATCTTCACTGATACATCACCTAAAGCAACAGAAACAAAGGAAAAAATGAACACATAGGACTACATCAAACTAAAAAGCTTCTGCACAGCAAAAGAAACAACCATCAGAACAGACAGGGAACCCACTGTATGGGAGAGCATAATTGCCAATGATACATCAGATAAGGGGTTAATCTCCAAAATATATAGAGTGCTCATACAACTCAACAAAAGGAAAACAAAGAACCCAATTAAAAAATGGGCAGAGGAACTAAATAAACACCTCTCCAAACAGGACATACAAATGGCTAAGAGACATATGAAGAAATGCTCATATCACTAATCATCAGAGATGCAAATTAAAACAACAATGAGGTATCACTTCACACCTATCAGAATGGCCGCCATCAACAAATCATCAAACAACAAGTGTTGGCGAGGGTGTGGAGAAAAGGGGACTCTAGTACACTGCTGGTGGGAATGCAGCCTGGTGCAGCCACTATGGAAAACACTATGGTGTTACCTCAAAAAATTAAAAATTGAATTACCATTTGACCCAGTGATCCTACTCCTAGGAATATACCCTAAGAAGCCTGAAACACCAATCAGAAAGAATATATGTACCCCCATGTTCATAGAAGCACTATTTACAATAGCTAAGATCTGGAAACAGCCCAAGTGCCCATCAGTGGACGAATGGATAAAAAAGCTGTGGTACATATACACAATGGAGTACTATGCAGCTGTAAGAAAGAAAGATCTCTTATCCTTTGAGATGACATGGAGGGACCTGGAGAGTATTATCCTAAGCGAAACAAGCCAAGAAGAGAAAGACAAATATCACATGATCTCACTTATTTGTGGAATATAATGAACATAACAGTCTGAGGAACAAGGTAGACCCAGAGATGTGGAAGTAGGGTACAGACTGACAACCCTCAGAAGAGGGGGTTGGGGGGCAGGAAGAGATAAACCACAGAACTTATATGCATGTACGTACGCATAACCAATGGACATGGACAACAAAGCTGGGGACAGGGTGGGGGGGATGGGGAGGAAGGTGTCAATGGGGAAAAAAGGAGAAGCATCTGTAACAAAAATAAATTAATAAAAGTAAAAAAAAAAGAATCTTCGCGGAAATTCATTTATCACAGTAGAGTCTGGAGCTGATTAACTGTGATAAATGAGGGCCGACTGTAATACAATATCTGAAATGAAGAATACCTTGGAAAGAATAAACAATAGGTTAGATAAAGTAGAGAATCAAATCAGCGATTTGGAAGGCAGAAAACAAGCCCAAATAGAGCAGCAAAAGGAAAGAATTTAAAAGAATGAGGTTAATTCAAAGGACCTTTGGGGCAATATGAAGAGTCACAACATCCAAACCATAGGGGTACCAGAAAGAGAAGGGATCAAGAACCTATTTAAAGAAATAATGACCAAAACTTCCTTAATTCGGTGAAGAAAAAAGACATACAAGTCCAGGAAGCACAGAGAGTCTCAAAAAAGTGAACCCAAAGAGGCCTACACCAAAACACATCATAATTAAATGAGAAAATTAAAGACAAACAGAAAATCTTTAAAGCAGCAAAAGAAATACAATTAGTTTACCTACAAGGGAGCCCCCACAAGACTGTCAGCTGATTTCTCAACAGTAATATTTCAGGCCAGAAAGGATTGGCATGAAATATTGAAAGTGATAAAAAGCAAGGACCTACAACCAAGACAACTTAACAAGGCTATCATTTAAAATTGAAGGAGAAATAAAAAGCTTCCCAGACAAGTAAAAACAAATGGAGTTTATTATCACTAAACCAGTATTACAAGAAATGTTCAAGTGCCGTCTTTAAGAGAATAAGAAGTAAAAGAAGAAGGAGAAGGAGAAGAAAGAGAAGAAGAAAGGGAATAATAAGGAGAAGGAGGAGAAGGAAGAGAGGGGAACATAGTTAAAATAATAAAATGGCAATAAATACATATGGATCAACAATCACTTTAAATGTAAATGGCTTAAGTGCTTCAATTAAAAGACATAGAGTAGCTGAATGGATAAGAAAACAAGAGACCCACATCAGAACAGAAGATACCCACAGACTATAATTTTAAAAATGGAAAAAGATATTCTATGAAAATAGAAAGGAAAAAAAAAAGCTGGAGTAGCAATACTTATGTCTGACAAAATAGATTTTAAAACAAAAGCTATATCAAGAGACAAAGGACACTACATAATGATAAAGGGAACAATCCAACCAAAGGATATAACCCTTGTAAACACTTGTGTACCCAATGTAGGGTACACAAGAAGAGGGGGTGGGGGGGACTTAAATATGTACTTAAATATGTAAAGAAAATATGTAAATATGTAAAGCAAATCTTGGTGGTCATGAAGGGAGAGATTTACAGTAATGCAGTCAGAATAGGGGATTTTAACATCCCATTAATATCAATGGATTAATCTTCCAGACAGAAATGGACAAAATTGGCAGGCTTCAATGACATACCAGATCAGATGGATTAAATTGATATCCAAAGCAACAGAATATACATTTTTTCCCTAGTGCACATGGAACATTTTCTAGGATAGACCACGTGTTAAGACACAAAACAAGTCTCAATAAATTTAAGAAGACTGAAAATATATCAAGCATCTTCTCTGACCATAATGGTATGGACAAGAAATAAATTTAAAAAAAAAAAAAAAAAAACCCGAAAAACACATACGAACATGGAGGCGAAATAAGATGTTCCCAAACAATGAATGTGTTAACAATGAGATCAAGGAAGAAATCAAAAGACACTTTGAAACAAGTGAAAATGAGAACAAACAACCCAAATTTATGGAACAAAGAGAAAACAGTTCTAAGAGGAAAATTCATAGCATTATAGGCCTACCTAAAGAAACAAGAAATATCCCAAATAAACAATCTAACTTTACACTTAAAGGTTCTACAAAAAGAACAACAGCCCTGGCCCGTTTGGCTCAGCGGTTAGAGCGTCGGCCTGCGGTACAGAGAGACCCGGGTTCGGTTCCCGCTAAGGGCATGTGCCTCGGCTGCAGTTTGTCCCCGCCCCTGGTTGGTCATGCGGGTGGCAGCCACTCGATGTGTCCCTTTCACGTCGATGTTTCTCTCTCTCTTCCTCTCTCTCCCTCCCACTCTATCTGAACAAAAAATGAAAAAATGTCCTCAGGTGAGGATAAAAAAAAAAAAAAAAAAAGAACAACAAACAAAGCCCAAAGTGAGTAGTAGAAAGGAAATAATAAAGATCAGAACAGAATTAAACAAAATATTCTTTAAAAATACAAAAGATCAATAAACCCAAAAACTGGTTCTTTCAAAAGATACACAAGATGGAAAAACCTTTAACCAGACTCATCAAAACAAAAGAGAAAGGACCCAAATAAATAAAATTAGAAATGAAAGAGAATAAGTAAAAACTTTAACTAAAGAATTTCAAAGGATTGTAAGAAAATATTATGAGCCTGGCCAGTGTGGCTCGGTGGATTGAGCGTTGTCCTGTGGACTGGAAGGTTCCAGTTTGATTCCGGTCAGGGCACATGCCCGGGTTGAGGGTGGTGGGCTTGATCCCCAGTAGGGGGCATGCAGGAGGAAGCCGATCAATGTTTCTTTCTCACATCGATGTTTCTATCTCTCTCTCCCTTCCTCTCTCTCTAAAAAATCAATAAAAACATAGTTTAAAAAAGAAAAGGAAAATATTATGAACAACTATATGCCAACAAATTGGAAAATCTGAATAAAATGGTTAATTACTAGAAACATACCATCTTCTAAAACTGAATCAGAAGAAATCAGAGGATCTGGACAGATAGATTCCAACTAGTAAACTTGAAGCAGTTGTAGTTGTCCTTACCAGGGAGGGGCAAAGAGAATGTCATCTTGTCTGGTTTATTCCATTTTGTTTGGACCAGAAGTCTTAGGAGAGTATTTTTATACCATGTCAAGTAAGGCATTCTTCCATATGGGGCTTCCTAGGGCTCCATCCCAATGCAGCCATTCTACCATACCAAGGATTGAGATAGAAAAGGGTGGGAAAATAACTGATACTCCAAAAAGGTGGACATTTCTAGGCATTTTAATGTGTGATGGACATGTTTTTAAGGCTCTGAGGCTGGGTCTATGTCCTCATAGTCTGAGTTACCATTCATGCCTGTGAACTTTTTCTTCTATGGAAAGGCTAAAAAGGCTCTCATCCTGACTGCCTCAGGTTTACTTTGTGTCTGCAAGTTAGGGCTCTGGATTTTTAGCCATTATATGGCCTTTAAACCACCAGACTGGGATTCCAGGTCTCTGAATAAAAGTGTGGGAAACAGTTTCAGGCCAAGGTTTTTCATATGTGGACAACTTGGGGCTAAGAGGCTTTACTGTAGCACAAAAGATAAGTTATTTGGCCCATGCATCCCTACCATAAAGCCAGGCTTCATTCTCCATTTGAATTTACTATTGTGTCTTAGACAGAACCATGGAATTTTCTAGCTGAGAGAGTATTGACAAGTCATAGAGGCTGTCTTTCTCAACATTACTGGGGAAACTGAGGCACATAGAAGAGAAGAGGCCTACATGAAATCACCCAGTGAAGCAATGACAGAGCTGGGATGAAGATGTAGGGTTCTTGACTTTCAAGGCTCTTCCAACTGAGCTAAATATTAGTAGCCACACAGATTTTTGGTGTTGGACTCAGTGTGAGATTTCATAGTGACATGGACAAACTGGAGTATGTCCAAAAGTTAGCAAAGAGTCTGCAGAAAGGGTTTCTAATAAGGACCATGAGGAACCTTTGAAGGACTCAAACCTATTTAGTCTGGAGGACAGTTTAGGGAGACATGTTCTCTGCTTTTAGATCTTTAAAGGACTATCAGGGGAAAAGGGAGCATATGGAGTCTGGGTGGTGCCACGCAGGCCCTAGTTGCTAAAGCTAGAGCCTGTGGGTGGAAGCCACAGAAAGATATATTTCAGTTTAACAGATAAATAAATAAATAAATAAATAAATAAATAAATAAATAATGGGTAGAGTTGTTCAGAGATGAGATGGGCTATCTTAGAAAGGAGCAAGCTTCCTGTCTTGCTGGGTTGTGACTGAACTAGAAAACCATTTGTATGCATTGCAGTATGAGAAATTCAAGGCTTAAATGGGTGAAAATTGAACCAAAAGATCTTTAAGGAGACCTCCAATTATAAGTGTCTGTGTATCTGTCATCCTGACTAAGTTGTCTACTTACGTAATCTGAAGCAAATCATCTGACTATTTGTGATTCTGTCCCACCATCGTATTCCCAACGACAAAGAAGACAACTGCATCAGGAGAAAATAATTCACTATCTCAGAAAGAGAAAAATGTTTTCACTGTGTGTGTGTGTGTGTGTGTGTGTGTGTGTGTGTGTGTGTGTATATATATATATATATATATATATATATATATATATATATATATATATATGTTTCTTTTGAGGATTCTGACTTGTCTTCAAGAACTTGACTGAATTTGAGGTCACAACTTGAGCCCTGAATTTACTGAAATTCTGGCAGTAGCAGATAGACCACAAACAGATGTCACTTTGTGCAAGCTAAATCCATACTTCTGGGAATTCAAAGGTGCTTCTACAGAATGCAGAAGCATTCCCCAGGGTTGAAGGGGCATAGGTAGAATGATTCATCCCACTATTGAGACTGGCACATTGATACTCAAAGGACTGGTCATTTCAGGCTTAACATTACATATAATCTCCCTTCTAGAATCTGATCCCAGTTTATCTTTGCAATTTATCTCCTACTACCTCTTAATCCCATGTATTTATAACAGTGAAGTGCTCCTTTCTTGACTTCTCCCTCTGCTGGCCTGACTGAAACCTGCAGGAAAGCAGAGACAAGCTTTTTCATCCCTGCATTTCTCCCATGACCAAGCACATAGTGAATAGGGCTTTGATTGAATGTCTTGTCTTACCTCAGGGGTTATACATTTAGGCATACCCCTGCGCACACAGCTTGGTATCAGGACACATTCCTGATCCCAGTTGAATTTAGTTATCCTGAGTTCTCCATCCTGAGTTCTCCATTCTGTTGAGTGAAAAGAGCTAACACTGAGCTTTACTGAATATTTCCTATGTGCTAGACACCACTCTGAGCACTTATCATGCAGCAACTCATGATAATATTCCTCAAATAATCTCCATTTGACATATGAGAAAAATGAGGCATAGAGAGGTGAAATGACTTGTCCTAGGTCATGCAGCTAAGAAGCTGGCAGTGTTTATCTTTGAACTGGGGCAACTGGCTCCATAAGCCACAAGGCATAAAGGCCTGGAAGTAGGAGTTAGGGGCTGAAGTGGAGAGAATAAGTTAGTGTAAGCTTTAGAATCCATGCTAAAGAGATAGTTTGGCTTGAATAATGGGGAAACAGAGAAAAACAATAAAACAAGTGTACTATTTGATCAGATCTGCCCAAACAGGAACATTTTTAAACATTTATTTTCCAAATCACCCCACCCATGATATTTTAATACCACAATTTTACTGTTTATCTGTTCATATACTGTGACACTTTGTAGGGCCACAAACTAGTGTTATAGCTAAAAAATTCCCCCTCAAACCCTCAAAAGCCAACTTTCACCTGTTTGGGGGCTATCTGACTTGAGAACACATACTAACAGCTTGCTATTCAAAGTGTGGTCCTAAATCAATGACATTGGCCTCACTTGGAATTTGATAGAAATGCAAAATCTCAAGCATATCCCAGACCTACTGAATCTGAGTCTACATTTTTAAAAGATTTCCAGCTCGGCTGGTGTGGCTCAGTGGCTGAGTGCCATCCCATGCACCAAGAGGTCACTGCTTCAATTCACGGTCACGGCACATGCCCAGGTTGTGGGCTCCATCCTCAGTAGGGGGTGTGCAGGAGGCAGCTGATGGACACAGACAACAGTGTGGTAATTGTTGAGGGGAGGGGGTGGGTGGAGGTGGAAGAGGGTATATGGGAATAAATGGTGATGGAAAAAATTAAATTAAATTAAATTAAATTTTAAAAAGAAAACTTTTAATAATAAAGTTGGGGGTGACTCCACTTCTAGGAATATATCCTAAGAAGCCTGAAACAACAATCAGAAAGAATATATGCACCCCTATGTTCATAAAGCGCTATTTACAATAGCTAAGATCTGGAAACAGCCCAAGTGTCCATCAGTAGATGAGTGGATAAAAAAGCTGTGGTACATATACACAATGGAGTACTATGCAGCTGTAAGAAAGAAAGATCTCTTATCCTTTGAGATGACATGGAGGGACCTGGGGATTATTATGCTAAGTGAAATAAGCCAGTCAGAGAAAGACAAGTACCACATGATCTCACTTATTTATGGAGTATCATGAACAAAATGAGCTGTCGATCCAAATAGATCCAGAATCATGGAAGTAGGGAACAGACTGACAAACCTCAGAGGGATGGGGGTGGGGGGGCAGTGGGAAGAGATAAACCAAAGAATTTATATGCATATATGGACAACCAATGGACACAGACAATAGTTTGGAGAAAACAGGAGGAGGTGGGAGTGGGGAGGAGGGAGTCAATGGGGGAAAAAGGGAGAACATCTCTAATACTTTCAACAATAAAAATAAATAAATAAATATGAAGAGAACTAGGGGAAAAAAAGAAAATCCAACAGTTGTGAAAAATAGTTTTAACCAGAAAGTAAAGGAGCGAAGAAAAAGACTGAAAACTCTAAGAAAGGAGGAAGGTTAGGATTTTTCTGGATGGCCTTTGAATGAAAGAGCAACAGTGGATAAAGAAGTGATTAAAACATTAACCTTATTTCAGTTCAACACAAAAATCATTTTAGGGTACATCTACTGTGTACCAGGCAAAGTGCTACAACTGAGAATACAGTGATGAAAAAGATATGACCCTTGACCTGGAGAAGCTCTAGGTCTAACATGACAAACAGATATAAATAGATAATTTGACTATAATATTGTATATGCATAAAGATAAAAAAAATAAGAATGACAGACCTCAGAGGAGGGGGTTTGGGGGATGGATGAGATAAACCAAAGAACTTATATGCATGTATGCATAACCAGTGGACATAGACAACAATGCTGGAGGGGGAGGGGCGGGATGGGGAGGAGGGTGTCTAGGGGGGGGGAAGGAGAAACATCTATAACAAAAATAAATTAATAAAAATTGGAAAAAAAGATAAAATAATTTTTAAATAATATGGTATTTTCTATTTTATACTGCTGTTGCTGTAAGAAAATTAAAATGTGAAAAGAATTATTTTAGATAAGAGTGAGCTTAAACTACAGTAAAATGATAATTGAAATTTTATTTACTAGAACTCACAGAAAAGTGCTAATGCTCTACATAAACTTGCTTAAATTTTCACATGACTTGTCTCATGAAAAACCAGCAAAAGTGATTCTAAAGCCACTGATTGTGTAATTCACTTCATTTGGAGACTCTCATGACACCTGAGCAAGATGAAAACAAGAAAGAAAACATAATTCAGATAATTCTTCAGGTGAAATATAGTTCTCTCAAAACTTTCTTAGGTTTGGGCCCTGGCCGGTTTGGCTCAGTGGTTAGAGCGTCGGCCTGCGGTCCAGAGAGACCCGGGTTCGGTTCCCGCTAAGGGCATGTACTTCGGTTGCAGTTTGTCCCCGGCCCTGGTTGGTCGTGTGGGTGGCAGCCACTCGATGTGTCCCTTTCACGTCGATGTTTCTCTCTCTCTCTCTCTTCCTCTCTCTCCCTCCCACTCTATCTGAACAAAAAATGAAAAAATGTCCTCGGGTGAGGATAAAAAAAAATAATAATAAAAAAAAAAAAAACTTTCTTAGGTTTGGTACATAAGTCTCCCTAAAACAGAAATATTTTTGAAATATGATCCATTTTGGTCATTCATTAACAGAAAATATAATAATGTGTCAAGTGGTAAACATTCATTATGTACTAGACAGTGCTCCCTCTGTGTATGGGTCTTTTTTTTATTATTTATTTTTTTTTATCCTCACCTGAGGACATTTTTTCATTTTTTGTCCAGATAGAGTGGGAAGCAGAGAGAGGAAGAGAGAGAGAGAGAAACATCGACGTGAAAGGGACACATCGAGTGGCTGCCACCCACACGACCAACCAGGGCCGGGGACAAACTGCAACCGAAGTACATGCCCTTAGCGGGAACCGAACCCGGGTCTCTCTGGACTGCAGGCCGACGCTCTAACCGCTGAGCCAAACCGGCCAGGGCACAATGCTATTATTCATTCTGCACTTGGAGAAATCTTTTGCTAAGGAAGTCATAGGCCTGGGGCTTGGCTATCCACCGTAACCTGTCAACTTATAAATTTATGATCAAATTCTCCTTCTAGGTTACTTTTAATCACTGATTTTTGTGAGATTTACTACATAGCCCCTCTTTCGTTCACAAGGCATATACAAAATAGGCAAATATGAGCCATGCACTAGAAAAAAGATCATGTTACAGAAGCTGCATATGAGAGGAACCACATGTTGGATTTATTAGTGAAATACTTTAAAGTAGGGCTTCTGGTCCAAGATAGCAGTGTTGGAAGACTCTGAACTCACTTCTTCCCATGAGCACATCGAGTTTACAACCAACAGACAGAGCAATGTCCCCTGAAGAACTGAGGGCTGACCGAACAACGTCTGCACAACAAACGAGAGAGAGAGAGAGTCAGAAAGAGAGAGAGAGAGAGAGAGAGAGAGAGAGAGAGAGAGAGAGAGAGACTACATGGAAACAGGCAAGGGAGACAAAGACAGTATTATGGGAACCTCACCCCCAGTGCAGAGACCTACAAACCTGCAGTAGGAAGGGTCACTGAAAAGCCTATGTTCAGACGAGGCTGCCCTGGGGCACAGCAAAAACAAACAAACAAACTGTGGTTTAAAGGGCACCTGCAATATACAGAAAGGAAATCCATTTACTAATCCTAGAGCATCTGTCAAATGTCAGAATTCTCCCCAGAGTCAAAAGCACCAGAGTGCCCATTTATTGTGCTCCTCCTTCACCTTGATCACATGGGAAGGAGCATAATCCAGGCATTCTAGCCAGCCAGAAAACGGCTGTCCTGGTGCGCCCCAAGACACAGATCCATGGCTTATCCTGGGACTCCCCCCTGCCCACACCTTCTCTAGACCCAGCTCCAAGCCCTAGAAAGACTTGTCTCTTGGATGTCCCTCAGCCCACATCCAGTTCAAATACAGCTCCAGACCCTGGTACAGCTTGTGCCAGTCTTGTCATGGTTTGCTCCAGCTCCAGCTTCTAGCCAGCCTGCTAAGGCAGCCCCAGTTTGGTTTGCCCCTGGAACACCGCATGGCTCATACCCACTCTAGCTACAGCTCCCATCACAATGAAACTTGTCTCTGAGACTTTCAGACCAAGCCATCTCCAGCTACAGCTTCAGGCTCTAGCATTGCTTGCCCTTGGGATTCCCCATAGCCTGAGCCCACTCCAACTCCAAGTCCAACCAGCCTGCCAAGGTGGTCTCAGTGAGGCTTGCCTCCACGACTCCCTTTGACTCACACCCACTCCAGGCACAGCTCCAGACCCCAGAACAATTTTCTTATGGGATTCCACACACCCTGAACCTACTCTGACTACAGCTCCAACTGGCCTGCCTAGGTGGTCCCGCTGTGGCCTGCCCCTTGAACTCACTGCTGCTCACACCTGCTTCAACTAAAGTTCCAGGACCTGGTGTGGCTTGATCCTGGGAATGGTCATGGCCTCAGCGCACTCCAATTACAGCTCCAACTGGACTGCCAAATCAGCCCTAGTGTGGCTTGTCCTTGAGTTTCCTGCTGTCTGTGCCTGCTAGAGCTACACCTTCAGCCAGCCTACAGTTGGGCCCAGCATAACTTGCCCAGCTACGGCTCTGGGTATCAAAACATCTTACCCCCAGGGACTCCCCATGGGCTGAGCCAGCTCTAATCAAAGTTCTAGCCAGCTTTAAAAGGTGACTCCAGCATGACTTGACTCAGGACACCCCAGGGTCTAAGCCAGCTCCAAGTACAACTCCAGACTGCCCATGAAGGAGGCCCCAGCAAAACTTGTCCCTGGGACACCCCACGGTCTGCACTCACTCAAGCTTTAGCTCAAACCAGCCTGCCAAGGTGGCCCCAGTGTGGCTTGTCCCCCAGGCTCTCTGTGGCCCATGCCCACTCTAACATCAGCTTCAGTTGGTCTGCCAAAGAGATCTTGCACACGAAGTCTACAAAGAGAAAGTGCCTATACAAGGCCTCCTCTTCAAAACAATGAGAGATTGCTCTTTGGCCTATTTCATAGAAACAAACACAGAGAGATGGCCAAAATGAGGAGACAGAAATATGTTTCCAATGAAAGAATGTGACAACATACCATAAAAAGAACTAAATGAAATGGAAACAAGCAATCTACTAAATAGAGAGTCCTAAAAACAGTTATAAAGTTTCTTAATAAACTCCAGAGAAAAATGGGTGAACTCAATGAACAATTCAACAAAGAAAAATGAGACTTGATTAATACAATAACTGAAATGAAAAATATAGAGTGGCCCAGGCCAGTGTGGCTCAGTGGTTAGAGCATTGGCCAATGCACCGAAGGGTCACGGGTTTGATTCCCAGTCAAGAACATATACCTGGGTTGTAGGTTCTATCCGTGGCCCTGGTTGGGGCACGTGCAGGAGGCAACCAATCAATGTGTCTCTCTCACACCAATCTCTCTCTCTCCCCCCACCCTCCCTTCCTCCTGTTTAGACAGCCAACCACAGATGCAGCCCTGAAGCTGGGAAGTGGCAGCCAGCTGGGCCTAGAGATGGGAGTAAGCTGGTGGTAGCAAGCACTTCCCTTGGCGGGAAGAACAGAGTCTCGGTGGGCACTCCAGCAGGGTGAGCAGTGCAAACAGTGGCTTAGTCAGCTGAAAGACTGGGGCAAAGACATAGCTCAGGGGTTTTGCCAAAGCTGTCCACTGCCAGGAGGACTGTGCTCCAAACAAAGACATGGAACCACAGGGCCCTGACACTACTTGGACTCCCAAAGCTCACCTCCCATTGCCCTTGGTGTCAGGTCGAGGAGCACATTATCTGTAAACTGAGCTATTGAAGTAGAATTGCTGATTCCCTCTGTGATTGATCCTCAGGTGGGGCACGTAGGAAGGGAAACCCCACGGAGGTCCAGGGTCACCATTACAGTGAGGGCAAAACATACCCCACCCCTAAGCAGTGCAACTGTACTCTCTGAAGGAAGCCATGGAAATCACCTCTGGGAGGTCACAGAGGTAAAAATCTTGTGATTCAGCGCCATCTACTGGAAAATAGTAGAAAGATCTCTTTATAGAAAGCAGCCAGAGAAAGGCCAATCATACAAACATACATGCCTAGACAGAGGAGACCAGCAAATACCATGAATAACCATGATAAGGAAGAAGCTTAGAGAGAAAACCAAAAATCCCCAGAAAGCAAACTGAAACACATGGAAATATGTGATATAAATGACAGAGAATTCAAGACTGCTGTTTTGAAAATACTCAATGAGGTGTGAGAAAATACAGAAAAGCAATGCAATGCACTCAGTAAACAAATTAATGAACAAAACAAGTACTTTACCGAAGAGATTGAAACTTTAAAAAGAACCCATCAGAAATCATGGAAATGAAACATGCAATGAAGGAGATTAGGAGTGAACTACTAAACTTAGGAAACAGAGCAGACCAGATGGAAGAAAGAATTAGTGATATCAAAGATAAGAATCTAGAAATGATGCAGAGGGAAAAAGAGAGAGAGACCTGAGTAGAAAAAAAGAAAAAGAAAGAGCTCTATGAGAACTATCTGACTCCATCAGAAAAAGCAATATAAGAATAATAGGCATACCAGAAGAAGAAGAGAGGGAGAAAAGAACGGAGAGCCTATTCAAACAAAGAGTTGATGAGAATTTCCCAAACCTATGAAAACAACTAGATCCTCGAATCCAAGAAGCAAACAGAACACCTAGTTATCTCAATCCAAAGAGGCCCTCTCCAAGCCACGTTGTATTAAAACTTTGTCATAATTAATGACAAAGAAAAAATTCTCAAAGCAGCCAGGGAAAAGAGGAAAGTGACCTACAAAGGAAAACCCATCAGACTACCATTGGACTTCACAGTAGAAAATCTATAAACCAGAAGAGAATGGAACCAAATATTCAAATGACTGAAAGAGAGAAATTACCAGCCAAGAATAATATATCCAGCAATGTTATCCTTTAAATATGAAGAAGAAATAAAGACTTTCCCAGACATATATAAGCTGAGAGAATTTGTCACCAGAAAACCTCAATTGTAAGAATACTCAAGAGTTATTCTACCTGAAACAATGAGCATAAGGTCACAATACTATGAGTAAGATCACCAACAAACTTACAGCATAAACAGGGATAAGTTGTGACAACAAAAACAGAAAAGAGGAGGGGGTAAAGGTCTGAACTGGCAAAGGAGGATGGAGATCAGATGCACTCAAAAGAAGAAAAAAACTACTGTATATATGCAACATTATTTTTCATAAACCTAATGGTAACCACACACACACACAAAAAAAAACCCAATTATGACATATAGCTTATGAAAAGAGGAAACAGAGGAAAAAAGTATGGAATACCACCAAACAAAAACAACACACAGAAACACAAAAGAAAAGAACCAATGGAGACACAGAGCTGCCAGAAAACAAAAGATAAAATGTCTATAGCAAATCCTCATATATCAATAATTACCCTAAATGTAAACGGATTAAACTCACCAATAAAAAGGCACAGAGTAGCAGATTGAATCAAAAAATAAAACCCAACTATATGCTACCTTCAAGAGACATATCTAAGCTGCAAAGACAAAGGTAGATTCAAAGTGAATGGGTGGGCCCTGGCTGGTTTGGCTCAGTGGGTAGAGCTTCGGCCCGCAGACCGGAGAGTCCTGGGTTCGGTTCCCGCTAAGGGCACATACTTCGGTTGCAGTTTTTCCCCGGCCTTATGGGGTTGTGTGGGTGGTGGCCAGTCGATGGCCTTATGGGGTTGTGTGGGTGGCGGCCAGTCGATGTATCTCTCTGACATCGATATTCCTCTCTCTCTTCCTCCCTCTCTCCTTCCCGCTCTATCTGAAGATAAATGCAAAAATGTCCTCGAGTGAGGATAAAAAAACAAAAACAAAAAAAACCAAAGTGAATGGGTGGGAAATGATTCTCCAAGCAAATAACATCCACAGAAAAGTAGGTGTATCCATACTTATATCTGACAAAACAGATTTCAAGCTAGCAAAGGCAACAAGAGACAAAGGTGGACTTTTTTTTTTTTTTTTTTTGGTTAATCCTCGCCTAAGGATATTTTTCCATTGATTTTTTTTTTTTTTTTTTTTTTTTAGATAGAGTAGAAGGGAAGGAGTGAGACAGAGAGAAAAACATTGATGTGAGAGATACACATCAATTGGCCGCCTCCTGCACGACCCCAAATGGGGCTGGAGATCAAACCTGCAACCTAGGTACAAGTCCTTGACTGGGAATCGAACCCATGATCCTCAGTCCACAGGCCAGTGCTCTAACTGTTCAGCCAAACTGGCCAGGGCAAATATGGACATTTTATAATGATAAAGGGGACACTATATCAAGAAGACATAACAATTCTTAATAAATACGCTCCTAATCAGGGAGCACAGAAATATATAAAGCAACTGCTCACAGAACTAAAGGGAAAAACAGATCAAAACACAATCATAATTGGGGACCTTAATACTCCATTGACAGCTCTAGGTAGATCATCCAAACAGAAAATCAATAAAGAAATACTGACCTTAAATGACACATTAGACCAAATGGACATAACTGACATATACAGAGCTTTTCATCCCAGAACATCAGATTATACATTCTTCTCCAGTGTACATGGAACATTCTCAAGGATAGACCATACGTTGGATCATAAAGCCAGTGTCAACAAATTCAAGAAGACTGAAATTATACCAAGCATATTCTCTCACCATGTTGCCTTGAACTTAGAAATCAACTGCAAAAGGGAAGTAAAGAAATTCACAAACATGTGGAGATTAAACATATTACTAAAAATGACTGGGTCAAAAAAATAAAAGGTGAGATCAAAAGATACATATAGACAGCTTTTTCGCAACAGGTTTGCCGCCAGAACACAAGTGTCATGAAAACCACCACTAAATCAAACCCAAAATGGGAAAAGGAAAGACTCATATCAACATTGTCATCATTGGACATGTAGATTCCGGCAAGTCTACCACTACTGGCCATCTGATCTACAAATGTGATGGGATCAACAAAAGAACCATCGAAAAATTTGAGAAGGAGGCTGCTGAGATGGGGAAGGGCTCCTTCACGTATGCCTGGGTCTTGGATACACTGAAAGCTGAACGTGAGCGAGGTATCACCATTGATATCTCCCTGTGGAAATTTGAGACCAGCAAATGTTAAGTGACCATCATTGATGCCCCAGGACACAGAGACGTCATCAAAAACATGATTACAGGCACATCTCAGGCTGACTGTGCTGTCCCGATAGTTGCTGCTGGTGTTGGTGGATTTGAAGCAGGCATCTCCAGGAATAGGCAGACCCGTGAGCATGCCCTTCTGGCTGACACACTGGGTGTTCAACAATTAATTATTGGTGTCAACAAAACGGATTCCACTAAGCCGCCCTACAGCCAGAAGAGATACAAGGAAATCGTTAAAGAAGTCAGCACCTATATTAAGAAAATTGGCTACAACCCTGACACAGAAGCATTTGTGCCAATTTCTGTTGGAATGGTGACAATATGCTGGAGCCAAGTGCTAACATGCCTTGGTTCAGGGATGGAAAGGCACCCATAAAGATGACAATGCCAGTGGAACCACACTGCTTGAAGCTCTAGATTGCATCCTACCACCAAGTCGTCCAACTGACAAGCCCCTGCATCTGCCCCTCCAGGTTGTCTACAAAATTGGTGGCATTGGTGCTGTCCCTGTGGGCAGAGTGCAGACTGGTGTTCTCAAACCCAGCATGGTGGTCACCTTTGCTCCAGTCAGTGTTACAAGTAATGTAAAATCTGTTGAAATGCACCATGAAGCTTTGAATGAAGCTCTTCCTGGGGACAACGTGGGCTTCAATGTCAAGAACGTGTCTGTCAAAGATGTTCTTCGTGGCAGTGTGGCTGGTGACAGCAAAAATGACCCACCAATGGAAGCAGCTGGCTTCGCAGCTCAGGTGATTATCCTGAACCATCCAGGCCAAATCAGTGCTGGCTATCACCTGTGCCGGACTGTCACACGGCTCACACTGCTTGCAAACTGGCTGAGCTGAAGGAGAAGATTGACCTTCGTTCTGGGGAAAAGCTGGAAGATGGCCCAATGTATTTGAAATCTGGTGATGCTGCCATCGTCGAGATGGTTCCTGGCAAGCCCGTGTGTGTTGAGAGCAGCTCTGACTACCCCCTTCTGGGCCGCTTTGCTGTTCGTGACATGAGACAGACAGTTGCTGTGGGTGTCATCAAAGCAGTGGACAAGAAGGCAGCTGGAGCTGGCAAAGTCACCAAGTCTGCCCAGAAAGCTCAGAAGGCTAAATTGTTCCCAGTACCTGCCACCCCAGTCTTAATCAGTGGTGGAAGAACGGTCTCAGAACTGTTTGTCTCAATTGGCCATTTAAGTTTAATAGTAAAAGACTGGTTAATGATTACAATGCACCATAAAACCTTCAGAAGGAAAGGAGAATGTTTTGTGGACCATTTGTTTTTTTGTGTGTGCGTGGCAGTTTCTAAGTTATTAGTTTTTAAAATCAGTACTTATCTGTCACAGAACTTTGAGACCTATTAGAACAAAGTTTAATGAGAAAGAAAAAAAAGATATATATAGACAAATGAGAATGAAAATACAATGTATCAAAACTTCTGGGATGCAGTTAAAGCAGTAACAAGAGGGAAGTTTACAATGGGGGGAAAAGGAGGGACATCTGTAATACTTTCAACAATAAAGATAACTTTTTTAAAAGAGGGAAGTTTATATTATTACAGGCCTATCTCAAGACACACGAGAAATTCCAAGTAAACAACTTGACGTTACATCTTAAAGTACTAGAAAAAGAACAAAAGCAACCCAAAGTCAGCAGAAGAAAGGAAATAATAAAAATCAGAACAGAATCAAATGAAATAGAGAACAAAATGACTTTACAAAATATTTAAAATAACAATGAGCTGGTTCTTTGAAAAGTAATAAAATTGACAAACCCCTGGATAGACTCACTAAGGAAAAATAGAGAAGACCCATATAAACAAAATCAGAAATGAAAGAGAAGTCACCACAAACATAATAGATATACAAAGCATCATACTAGAATATTATGAAAGACTATATGCCACCAAATTCAATAACCTAAGAAGAAATGGATAAGTTCCTAGAAATATATAACCTTCCTGTACTAAATAATGAAGAACTGGAAAATCTAAATAGACCGATCAGCAGCAAGGAAATTGAAACAACCATCAAAAACCTCCTAAAAAATAAAAGTCAAGGACCAGGTGCTTCACCAGTGAATTGTACCAAGCGTTCAAAGAAGATTTAAAACCTATCCTTCTCAAACTTTTTTTAAAAAATTGAAGAGACACTACTTCCTAATACATTTTGAGTCCAAAATAACCCTGATACCAAAACTTGGCAAAGATAACACAAAAAAAGAAAACTACAGACTAATATCTCTGAGGAATACAGATGCAAAAATCCCAAACAAAATACTACCAAATCAAATACCACAATACATCAAAAAAAATAATAAACCACAATCAAGAACGATCCATTCCAGGGGCACAAGGATGGTACAACATATGCAGATAAATCAATGTAATACCTCACATTAACAAGAGAAAGGATAAAAGTTATATGATCTTATCAATAGACACAGAAAAAGCATTTGCTAAGATACAACATTTATCTGCCACTCTGCCCCCAGCACCCAGTCCGGCCTTCAGCCCTTGGAGTCCTAGGGGCCTGCATGGGTGAGGGGGCTGAGGCTGGGGCCCAGGGGTGGAGGGCCAGAGAGGCAGAAGATAAGGATGAAAATGAGGAGGAGCTGCTGTGGAGAAAATCTTTGCTGCCAGGCCCAGCACCTGTGTTCGGTTCACCTTGAGGTCAAGTGGGGACCAGGAAGCCACAGCTGACTCCAGATGTCCCAGAGTGAGGGACCACAGGTGGGGCTTCAAGATAGGGAAATGAGGGGGTGGGGCTTCCAGGCTGGAACGCTAGGTAGAGAGCTGTGGGTGTGGGGCTTTAAAGGCTGGACCTCATAGGGCGGGACTTTGGGGAGCAGGTATGCAGAGGGCTGAACTAATAGGATGGGAAGCCTAGGGGGCTGGGCTTTGGGGAGTAGAACACAGGACCGGGAGCTGACTATGGGGTTTCCATGGCTGAACTTATAGGGAGGGCTTCAGGAGGTGAGAAAGCTGAGAGCTGAACACATAAGGTGGAGAGCTGAGGGGTGGGGCTTCCATGAATGTACTTCATAGGGCGGGACTTCAGGGGACGGAGACACCAAAGGCAGGACACACAGGGCTGGAATTCTTAGGGCGGGGGGGGGGGGTGCCCAGTGGTCCGTTTGGGGGGGTTGGAGCTCAGGTCAGGGACTGCCAATGGAGTGACTTCCAGGGTTAGTCTTAATAAGGTGTGTAGCTGAGGGGCGGAGCTTTTGGGGGTGGAACTCCAAATGCCAAAACATGGAAAAATAATAATAAGTCCCCAGGCCAGTGTGGCTCAGTGGATTGAGCCTTGTCCCATGGACTGAGAGATTCCAGTTCAATTCCTGGTCAGGGCGCATGCCCAGGTTACAGGCTCCATCCCCAGTAAGGGGCATACAGGAGGCAGCCGACCGATGTTTCTCTCTCACATCAATGTTTCTATCTCTCTCTCCCTTCCTCTCTCTCTAAAAAATCAATAAAAATAATAATTATAAGCCTAGAAGGAGTGAGTAAAAATGTGCAGAGCTTTTAGAATGTATTTGAACATAAGCAACCATCAACTTAAAATAGACTATTATAAACATAGCTTATTATATGTGAATCTCATGATAACCAAAAACCTATAATAAATACACAAAAAATAAAGAAAAATAAACCCAAACAAATAACTAAATAAGTTATCAATGTACAAGAAAAAAGCAAGAAGAAAAAATAGACAATAACTACAAAACAACCACAAAACAATTAATAAAATGGCAATAAGTACATACTTATCCATAGTTATTTTTAATGTAAATAGATTAAATGTTTGCATTAAAAAAATAGAGTGGCTGAAGGTATAAATACAAACAAGACACCGGCGCCCTGGCCGGTTTGGCTCAGCGGTTGGAGCTCAGCCTGCGGACCAGAGAGTCCTGGGTTCGGTTCCCGCTAGGGGCACATACCAAAAAAAAAAAAAAACAACAACAACAACAAACAAGACACAGGCATATGCTGCCTACAAGGAACTCACATGAGACTGAAGACACAGAGACTGAAAATGAAGTGATGAAAAAGGATATTTCATGTCAATGGGGAAAAAAGAAAGCTGGGGTAGCAATACTTAGACAAAATAGAATCTAAAACAAAGACTGTAACAAGAGATGATGGAAGATATTACATAATGATAAAGGAATCAATCCAACATGAAAATATAACATTTGTAAACATCTACACACACTACAAACGAGCACCTAAAACATACAGTAAATATTAACAGACATAAGGCAGAGATGGACAGTATACAATAATAGTAGGAACCTTAACACCCACTTACATCAAATCATACAGATAGGAAACCAACAAGAAAACAGTGGTCTTAAATAACACATTAGACCAGGTGGACATAATAGATATTAAGCAAACATTTGACCCAAAGCAGAACACATTTTGAAGTGCACATAGACATTTTGCAAGATAGACCATACGCTGGGCCACAAAAGAATTCTCAGTAAATTTTAAAAGATTGAAGTAGTATGTTGCATCTTCTCCAATCACAATGGTATCAAACCAGAAATCAGTTACAAGAAAAATACTGGAAAAGTACAAACATCTAGAGGCTAAACATGTTACTTAGCAATCCATGGGTCAATGAAGAAATCAAGGTAGAAATAAAAGGTACCTTGAGACAAATGAAAATGGATACATAACAATCTAAAATTTGTGGGACACAACAGAAGTAATTCCAAAAGAAAAATTTATAGGAATACAGGCCTACCTCAAGTAACAACAAAAAAATCTCAAATAAACAGGATGAACTTATACATAAATGAACTAGAAAAAGACATATTTTGGATATGCCTTCTCGAGCAAGTTCAACAAGAGAAAAAATAAACATGGAACTCCATCAAACTAAAAAGGTTTTGCACAATGAAGAAGATAATCAACAAAATAAAAACACCACTTACTGAATAAGAGAAGGTATTCATATATGATACATCCAATAAGAGGTTAATATCCAAAACATATAAAGAACTCATACAAATCGACACCCAAAACACAAACAATCCAATTAAGTAATGGGAAGAGAACCTGTATAGACACTTCTCTAAGAGGACATACAGGTAGGTGGCCAAAATACATGTGGAAAGATACTCAACATCACTAATCAATAGGGAAATGTAGATCAAAACCACAATGAGATATCACCTCAAACCTGTCAGAATGGCTATTATCAAACAATCAACAAATAACAAGTGCTAGTAAGAATGTGGAAAAGGGGATCCTCTAACACTATTAGTGGGATTGTAAATTGGTGCAGCCACTATGAAATACAATATTGAGATTCCTCAAAAAATTTAAAGTAGAGCTACTATATGACCAAGAATTTCCACTTTGCGGTATTTATCTGAAGAAAAAAACACTAATTTGAAAAGATATATGTACCTCCACGTTCATTGCAGCATTACTTACAATACCCAAGATATGGAAGCAACCTAGAGACAAATTAATAAAGAAGTTTTGATATTTATATATAATGGAATATTACTAGGCAATAAAGTTGAATAAAGCCTTGCCATTTTCAACAACATGGATGGACCTACCCTTTGCAACAGCATAGATGGACCTAGAGACCATTATGCTAAGTGAGGTAAAAAAAAAAAAATGGAACTGCCATTTGACCCAGCGATCCCACTTCTGGGATATGTCAATATGTCCTAAGAATCCCGAAACACCAATCAGAAAGAATATATGCATCCCTATGTTCATAGCAGCATTATTTACAATAGCTAAGATCTGGAAGCGGCCCATGTGCCCATCAGTAGATGAGTGGATTAAAAAGCTGTAGTACATTTACACAATGGAATGCTATGCAGCTGTAAAGAAGAAAGATCTCTTACCCTTTGAGACGACATGGAGAGACCTGGAGAGTATTATGCTAAGTGAAATAAGCCAATCAGATAAATACATATATCACATGATCTCACTTACATGTGGAATCTAATGAAGAAAGTAAACTGGTTAACAAAATAGGTCCAGAGACATGAAAGCATGCAGACTGACAGATCTCAGAAGCAATGGGGGCAGGGAATGGGAAGACATTAAATAAAGAACTTATATGCATATATGCATAGCCCATGGACACAGACGATAGTGCAGTGAAGGCCTGGGGTAAGGCATGATCTGGGTGTAGGGTTCAAAGAGGTGAAAATGGGAGACAGCTGTAGTACTCTCAACAATAAAAATAAATTTTAAAATAGTAATAATAATAATAAAGTCAAAATTGAAAGAAAACTCAGTAGTTTAAAAAGGAAAAGTAGAATAAACCCAAGGAAACTAGAACGAAGGACTAACATGCACATCATTTCTTGAAGAAATGACAAATTGTTCTCCAGTTTATACTCCCATAAGTAATGCCCCAGTATTCCTATTTACACACATGCTCATCAATACTTGATATTTTCTTGCTCACTAATTTTTGTCACATTTATGTGTATAATGTGGTGGTTCATTATTTTATCTGTTTACCAGATAAATTAATGTTTTTTCATATACTAATGAGCTATTCAGGCTTGTATTTTTTGAGTTATTTTATTCTACAAGTTTCCATTTTTCTATTATATTTTGAGAGATATTCAAAAATCAGAAGCACATGCCTGGTGGCTGGATGTGGGGCATTAGAGAGAAGGAGGAGCCCAGGATAAGAATATCTATTTGGATTTCTCTGAGTCATCACTACTCACCAAACAGCCCTGATTCTACCACTCTCCATGGTATCTTCACTCTTATGGTATCCAGCTCCTTCATAATTGGACTTTTTGTCTTCTGAACTAGTTCTAATTAGGTAATAGCCTTCCAAAAGTGTAAATCCCACAGGTGGACAAAGCTCTGCAGGTTACTTTCTCACTACAGATTTCTATAAATTCAGATTTTTATATAGCTATACCATGAATTTGAATTAATAAAGCAACTAGAACCTACCAGTAATGAAATGGTAGGACTTTCTGTATTTGAGGTCTGTGGTATTTCTTTTTTCACAAACTGATCTTGAGTTCCTTTAGGGATATGTATAACATCAGCCACTCTTAAAATCTCTAGTTTCTGCAGCAGCTTGCCATTAATTCCACTAATATTTTCTGAGGCATACAGTCTGGGTTAGGAGTAGAGCACCAATTAGTGAGACCAGAGAATGGATTACATCTTCCTAGGAAGCAGGTAGATTTCAACAGAGAGAATTTGGTTCCCCAAACAGTGATTGCACTTCTCTCTATGCATCTATTTCAAAGTTGTTTGCCATTAGTCATAATGCACTGCTGTTTATGTAGTCCATTCCTTGAGATGTAAGTCAAATCACATGCTCTACACATGATGAGTCAAAAGAATCCTTCAAGAAATAGTATACAGCAGTAATTATAAGCCCAGGCTGTGAAGTCAGCCAGACATCTGGATTTCAATCCTGTCTCCATAACGTGCTATCTGTGAAATCTTGGGTGAATTATATAATGTCTCTGAGCCTCAGTTTCCTCATCTGGAAAATAGCACCTATTTCTTTGGGATGCTGTGAAGATTAAAAGGGGCAATGCATGTGTCAAGACCTTTGAACACAGTCCTCCATGAACAGTAACAATTGTATACTATTGCTATTCATTGATATAATGGATAATGACCATAAAGCAGAATTAAATTGCACAAGAAGCGTAATATAGTAAAAGGGACACTGGTCTGGAGTTAGTAGATCTGGGTTCAAGTCCTGACTCCACCACTACTACTAAATATAGAATCATAGATAAGAAGGACATTTTTAAAGAAGGATGAATGGTAAAGAATATATCTGGGGCATAGGTTTTGTGAAAGAATGTGGTAGAATAGTGCTCTCCTAAAGGTTATTGAATACCAAATTTGGGACTTTTAAGGAGTAAGGATATGACTAGCTTTGTACTTTAGGATTTTATTCTGGAAGCAAAGTGGAGGCTGAATCTGCATCCAAGATTCTTTGCCTTGTCGACGTTTCTACAGATTATTTTAGTTTTTAATGTGTCTAGTTACTCACCATTTTAGCCAACTGTGCATTTGTGCCTTCAGGCCCAATACAGTCTTCTTCCTTTTTTTCTGTAGAAGAAACTCTAATTCTTAGCCAGATCCACTCATGTTGGTACAACTTTCCCAGGCTTGATTAAATCAATAAGTGCCAAAGTTATAGTCAGTTCCTTCATATTCTAGAAAGATTCTGTATCTTATTAGTGTTTGACCCTGGCTGCCTTATTCTGCCCTGAGTTGCACCTGTCATTTTCTACCTCTATCTGATCAGGGCCCAGAACATCTCATAAATAAGATCCTAGATACTAGATTTTTTCATACTGAAATATTTGGTTCTGTTATCACAGTGTGTCGTTGATTTCTCATGTCTGTTGCCACCTTCCCATGTAAAGAGAAATAGAGAAGGAAAGGGACACTGGGGAGTACTACTCCCCAAGTAGGCATGGAAAGTCCAACCCAGGGAAATTTCCCAGAAAATTCCTACTACCTTTCATTTTATTTAATGTAGTTTTTAATAAGAAAAACTTTTTAAATTTCTGTCACATTCTTTTACATTTTTATTCCAGTGGAACTATCAGGGCCCCAAAGAGGTCCAAGGATACAGAAGTGATACCCACAGCAACCAGTCCCCTCACTGGCTGCCAAGGACTGGCTCCTGCTCTTAAGAGACTCTTAGAACATAACTGGTGCCATTTTGGGAATTGAACTTAATTTCAAAGAGGCACCATGGGCCTGTGAGAAGAGTTGTTAACCAGGAGTCTCAGATACGATATTGACAATTTGTGGAACTCTTGGTCCAGACTCTCATTGGGCCTGAGTCTCTCCATCTGACAAATGATAAGAGGAGAAATTGAACTGAGTGATCTCTGAGATCCCTTCAAACTTTGATGTTTTCTGAGTCAATCCTCTCTCATCACTACCCCTTCATCCTGAGGTTAGTTTTGGTGTTCAAACAGCAATGAGAAAGGAGAACACCAAATCAGCCCCTCCCTCACATAGACAGTGTGTATATTTCCACCTCTGATATGCATTTTTACCCCTTCAAATAAACTAACATTCTGTTCTTTGTAGTCCATGGTGAATAAGAACAACACAGGTAAATGACCCATGGGGGGAGCTGAATTGGGTCTGTTGGCCTCAATAATGAGGTGTGCCAGTCAAGTGAGCTAATCTGCTATACACTAATAAAGCAGCTTAGTGGACTTATCTGAACCTCCCAAGGGAAGATATCAGGAAGAAAGAAGTTCTAAAATAGTTAGTTTTCCCTTGAAAAAGGAAGAGTGAAAGGAAGGAAACTAACACTTCTACATCAGCCACTGAGCTACTACATCAGCCACTGAGCTTATTATACACCTTCTCATACATTACCTCATTCTGCTATGAGGGGTTTTTAGATACCGTATCTGTCACCCCATTGATCTCCTCCCCAAGGTTGACTCCTCCTTATTCCTTGCCATCCCCTGTGTGTCATTCTCCCTTGGTTGAAGGGGGTGACTTATTCACATAGAACAGGACCATTATTTTGCCAAAGATTTAAGAGTAACTGCCCCTGCTAGAATCTTTATTATCCTATTTAATCCTCTTAAGGGCCTCAAAAGGTCTAGATATTCTTGCCCCCAGGTAAGACAGATGATAAAACCAAAGTTCTGTGAACTGAAATGATTTACCAAAGGTCATACCCCAGCAAGTGTCCGAACTGGAATTGGAATCCACGACTTCTGATACCATGCCCAGTCTTGTTTCTACTGTCTCTTGTAGGTGCACTTAGATTCCTCCATTTGGGAGGACTAGCAATAGCAGAACAGGGGTAAACCTCAGGAACACTGAATGGGCAACTCAGAAAAGTTGTGAGCTATGGTTTCCAAAAGATGTTTCAAACTGGGAGAGCCTCCCACCTTTAAGTGCTGAAAAAGTACCAAAGCCAGCAAAGTAGCTTAGAAAGCTGCTGAATTAATTATATTTTTATTTAAAGGAAACCACATTGTGAGATCAGTGAGACATCAGTACAGCCTGAGTTGGCTCTAGTCCCCTCCTTCAGTCACAACACCTTCTGTGTCATTAAAATATTCTTATCTTCTCTGGCCCTTGCCTATTGCTCCTTGGAGAAGAAAAAAAGCCTCAAAACTGACAAGAAGTTCCCTAGAGCCCCCAGTCTGCCTACACTCCATGAGATAAAATCCTGGGTCTGGGCCTATGGCCAATGGTATCACAGCTTCATGAACTCACAACAAAGAGGAAAGGAAGGAGTGGGAAGAGCCCAGTAAGGTGGCAAAAGCTAAATTGCATTTTTTTCCACAATGAAATAAATTCATGGCAACAGTGCCCTCAACAACTTTTTTCCTCTGGTTCTGGCCAAATCATCTGACAAAGAGTCGAGCCATAAGTTTATACCTACACACACCTAATACTTTCCACATGCATGGTCTTTCCACCTGGTACTAAATCTTATACCAGGTACACTAAGTAACTTTATTGCATTAGCTCCTCTAAACAACCCTGAAGAATGAGGGTAATAATAGCTAATGTTCATTGAGTGCTTACTACATTTCTGGATGTGTTCTCTAAGCTTTGCATATGTTAACTCATTTAATCATCACAACAACAAATCTATGAGGGAAGTGTACTGTATTATATCATTTTTTAGATACACTTTTTAAAACATTAACATCATTAAAATCTAGATGTACTGTGTTTTCTTTTAACACCTTGTGTGTTCTTTTTTCACAGCAATTATCACATATTATACATTTGCTTGTGATTACATCTCTCACTAAGCTTTGAGCTGTTTGAGGGCAGAACACTTTGAACTTCTTTGACCTTTGTTTTTTCTTTATTGATTCCAGAGAGGAAGGGAGAGGGTGAGAGATAGAAATATCGATGAGAGAGAACATCGATTGGCCGCTTTCTGCATGCTCCCCACTGGGGATCGGGCCCACAACCCAGGCATGTGCCCTGACCAGGAGTCAAATTGGCAACCTCCTGGTGCATGGGTCGATGCTCAACCACTGAGCCACACCAGCTGGGCCTTTGACCTTCTTACTCACTATCTTATCACGAGCACTCAGCACACAGCCTAATGCATAGTAAGTACTCAGAAAATATTGAATTAATTATTCACACAAGTAACAAGTAGACACCTCAAATTGGAAAGGTGACTGGAATTATCTAAACCATCCTTTTTCTCCTAGGCAGAAATATTTGCAAAATTTACCCACATTAATAAGGCCTTCTTGACTACTTTTTCTATGCTGTACTTTTTATCCCTATGACTATTCTGTAACTACCAATCTGTATATCTTAATCGCTTCACCTTTTTCACCCAATCCTCCCACCCTCCTCCCCTCTGGCAACCATCAGTCTGTATCTATGAGTCTGTTTCCGTTTTGTTTGTTCATTTATATTGTTCTTTAGATTCCAAATATAAGTGAAATCATATGGTATTTGTCTTTCTCTGACTAACTTATTTCACTTAGCATAATACCCTCTAGTGCTATCTAGTTGAGTACTTGAAATATCAGAGGGAACACTTTGTAGAGTACATGATTGTCTAACCACTATACTGTACACCTGAAACTAATAGAAAATAATATTGAATATAAACTGTAATTGAAATAAATTAAAAATATAATTTAATTAAATAATATATAAAACCTTCTTTAGGAAATTTGATTCAACATCAATTGCTTTGGAAACTTTTCATACCTCCGTCTTCCTTCCATCCAATCTGGCCCCTCCTGCTCTTCTCATAATTGCCTTAATTGTCACCTCATCAGAGAAGACATACCTGATTTCCTCATTAGATTCCCACCTTGTTATTCTCTATGACAAAAACTTGTTTAGATTTTCCACAAAAGTTATAGTCTTTAGTTATTTCATTTAATTATTTGTTTACTTAGTCTTTGTATGCTACTCCCATGAAAACATAAGGTTCATGTTATCAGGACCTTATTTATCTTGTTCATCACTATATCTCTGTGGTGCATGCATGGGGGGAAACAGACAATAAATCATAAGTTTATTATATTTCAAATAAAGTAAAATGTTATGAAGAAATATAAAGTGAGGTAAGATTGATACCGGGTAGTTAAATGGCATAAATTGGGGTTAGGAGGTTTGAAGGAAGTCATATAGGGGTACAGATGAGGAGGGTACTCAGCAGGTTTGGAGGCAGGAAACAGTGTAGTAGAAGCTAATGGGGTTGTGAGAAGAAGTGGGATACCCCCAGGGGAGTCTGGTAAGGACCCTTTTCTGTGTTCCTTTTTTGTCAGGTGGGAGAAAAACAGAAGCTAGGGCCTCTACCCAGCTGAATTTCCTAAGCTCTGACCAGCAGCAAGGGACTCAAGCTAGCCAGCAATAACTCCTAAACCAGAGACCCATGAGAAACCTCTTAGGCCTTTTAAGACTTAGCATTTCCACTGATGGGCTGTGTAACAGGCAAATTTTTGCTGCTCTCTGATCTGTGCCTTTCACATCTGTAACATGTGGGCTTTGGATTATCTGGTATGTAAGGGTTCTTTTGAACAAAACATTCTACAATTCTATGAAACCTGAACAGGTCTACTTCCTGGCCCTGTTCCTTGGGATCCTTGACCTTGGGCTCTCTCTACTTCACCTCTGTCTAGAAAGAAAGCCCTGTTCTTATATACCATCCTCTGTCTACATAGAATCAGGCCTCCCAGCTCTGGCTGGAAGGATGTGGAGGGAGTGGGGGAGGGGCCATCCCATGAAGAGATAACAGGCGTTTTCCATGAAATGACAATAAAAGGGAAAAATTGACAGGCGATAGAAATACTCTTGTTTGCTACTGACCATACCTTAGGTCCCTTTCAAGGTTTAGGGGGAAGGAGGAGGAATGGGAGCCAGAACAAGGGGTGCAAAACAGTTCTGAGGATGAACTCCTGTCATAGTGACTCTGAAATTTTGGGGAAAATCTGGGGAACAGACTTTTTAAGTGGTCTTTATCCTTTCATACAATATCTACAGGATACCCTAGGCTCCACAAAGCTGCAAAGACAAGTTCTTGCCATAAGGTTAGTGCTGACTTCAGGTAAAAGCAGCCAAATATTTTCGGCATTGCAAAGGTCTTGTCATCCTTTATTTTACCAGGTTCCTGCTATTAGCATTCCTGATGAATTAAAATAACAATTACAACCCCCCATAGTTTACAGTGGAAGAACTGAGGCTCAGGAAAGAGAAGTAATTTTCCCAAGTTCTGTAACAGGGGCTGGGCTTTAGTTTCACCTTCCAATACACTATACTGCTAATGGGCCCCAAGCCAGCCAACCTTATCTCTTCCTTTTAGTCTTCCTTAGTCACCAGTGTGTCACCACTATCTAAGGCCTCAAGCCACAAGACTTTATAGGTGAGAGGTTCTCAAGCGCAATAAGAACATCACTGAATTTAGAATGTGCAAGCTGGAAAGTTGCCTAGAGACCATCTAGCCAGGTATTCTTATAAACTCTTCAACACATCTAAGGGGATTCATCATATTTCCAGCAGTGACAGGAGGGAACTGGTGGGACCAGAGTACAGGGTCAATGATTTTCAATGAGTAATAAATACATCAGAATCACATGACGAAGTGGAGAAAAACAGTGCAGTTGCATGCTAGGTGGAATTGACAGAATTTGGATTCTGGAGTCAGCATGTAAAAGAAAAATTGAGATTGGTCAAAATCCCCCTTAAAAATCCTTTCAATCACCAGGAACTTAGTGGGCACTTTGAAGCTCAAAAGGCAAGATTTTTGCTTGTTTGTTTCACTGTATATTTCGGCTGTGGCCTCTCTTCCCTCCTGCTGTCAGTGAAAACCAGTTTAAATTGGGGACAGCATGACAGAGTAAATAAAGCACCCTCTCCCTTTGCCAAATAACATACAACTAAATGCCCATGCATCCAATGTGTGTACAATGCAACACCACTGTATGAAGGGAAATTGCTCCCCATATTCCACCTCTACATATGCTGGCCCTGACCACAGCCTTCCCTGGGATTGCCCCAACTAGAATAGGCCCCAATATTGTGCACATGCCCTTCACTTCTACTCTCACTTCCCTTGTTACCTACCACAATCAACCACATATGCAGCTTATTGTGCCTGTGCTTGGTCCTGGCCCAAGATTTCATGAAATTTGTATTTTGCCCTAGCTGGGTAGCTCAGTAGGTTGGCGAGTCATCCCATACACCAAAAGGTTGTGGGTTTGATTCTTGGCCAGGGCACACACATAGGTTGTGCGTGTGATCCCCGGTACAGGAGGGAAACAATAGGATATTTCTCTCACATCGATACTTCTCCCTCTCTCTGTCTCTGTCTCTCTCTGTCTCTCTCTCTCACCCTTCCTCTCTCTAAACATGTTCTCGGGTAAGGATTTTTTAAAATTGTATCTCACAATAGCTCTGTAGGGTAGCCAGATCATGACTCCTTACCCCCATTTTTAAAAGGAAAAGACTGAAGCCAAAGTCACAAAGTGCCAGTGGCAGAGCTGTTCTGGATTTCAGTGCTTTTTACTATACCATTCTCTTTCTGGACATGTAGAAGAAGAACAATAGCTGCAATTTATGGAGCACTTATTCTTTGTCAACCTGTGTGCTAAGCAATTTACATTTCTTAACTGAATTGAGAAGATGGCTGGTGATGTATGCAGAATGAATTGGAGGGAAGGTTGGGGGAGGACATCAGATCGAAAGCTATTGAAATCGGTTACATGGAATAAGAGCACATACTAGGAAACTGATGGTGACAATGGAAAGGAAAAGAGAAGTGGGAGGGAAATACATGAGTTTTTATGGAGAAAAAGAGAAATAAATGTATTTTCTAAAGAAAGGTGCTGTCTAGATTGCTATCCAACATCAGTGAAGCTAGCTAATTTCTTTTTTTTTGAAACAAATGGAGAGTTTATTTTAAGCTAGCTAATTTCTGAAAGAATCCCAGCCTAGTGTAGACACACTTCAGTCACCATGGTCTTATCTACTCCTTTCCAAAGATGAAACTTCTCTCAGATATGGATATTCATTGGTACTTTAAATGCATCTCACTCCCTCCATGTGCTGGCAATTAATCCTGCTCCACCCACAGTCCCCAAAATGCCATCAGCTTTCACCTCTGCATTGGATGTTTCTAAGGAAAGGAAAGGATTGGCAGGATCTCACACAGGATTCTGGGTCTTAATAATCAAAGTGAGTAAGCTCACTATTGTGTCCAGCTCCATTATATTTTTCCAAATAAAAAGATCTACCTACATCTCAAATTCAACATGATATGTTTTTGTTTCTATAGGTAGTCTCTCTATTCTCCTATCCCAAAGACTTTAAGTTTTGAAATCATCCCAGACTTCTCTCTCCCGTTGCCCTCCCTTACATCAGATAGTCAATCACAGAGTCCTGTCAATTTTCCTGCTGCAGCAGAGATGACATCAGTGTGTGTCTTTTTATCTGTACTACCCAAATTAAAGCTTTTATTACCAGTGATATGGATTATTGTAATAACTGTTCCTCCTGCCTCCTCTCTCTTACTCCTCTGATATATCCTGTACCAAACACCCATCTCCTTAATAAGCCCTTTTGATAGCCTGTACACTGGACTCATCATAAAGACACAGAGAAAACAATAACTTTGCCCTTAAGAACCCCGTCATCTAGTTAAGGAATAAAGGTAAAAAATTAATGAAAAAAAACTCTGACAAGTGGTAAGTTATAAGCAATGAAAGGCTGTAGAAACATAAAAAGGGAATAAATGTAGTATTTTGTTGTGGTTGTTGAGGAAAAATTTTGAAAGGAAAGCTTCACAGAGCAGGTGACACTTGAGTAGGATCTTAAAGGTTAAATAGTTGACCTGGTGGAGAAGGGGGAGGAAAAGCATTGTATACAGAGGCAAGGGCATGTGTGATAATATGAGGTGGTAAGACCAGGCCTTTTGAGCAGCCTAAGTGGTCTATATACAGAGGCATAGTCAGTAAGGCAGAGGATAGGGCTCAGCCAAAGGAGGCAGGAACCAAAACCCCTCTTGGAGGAAGTGGGAATGGGGAGAGGACTACACAGCTACCTCAGAGAGAATTCTGGCTCAGGGGGCTGTCCAAATGTGGACTTGTTTCTTGGCAACAGGAGAAAGCTGAAAAACGTGTCCAGGGGGTCTGCCAGAGCAGGACTATCATTCAGCAGCCAGCTCCTTCTGACCCCATTTAAATAGTGAGCCTAGTTCATTGTGCCTTGCTCTTTCCCCCAGGGGCACAGTCGGGATTGGCTCCAGTCATCTTCCTGCCAAGCTGTAACATTAGCTAGCCCTGCTTAACTTTCTATCAGCATCTCCAGAACCTCTTTATCCCTATCAAGTACTTCCCCGTACCTGTCTATGCTTTTCCTGAGGGAACATCTGGCCCTTAACACATTTTTCTCCAGGCCTTATCAGCATTTGGCAGGGTATAGGTCTGGAGCACTCTGAATTCTTTGCTTTTGCTCTCTTATCCCAAAGTACTCTCCCTCAGCTGAACTGCTCAGACTTGCTGGCATACTCTTCAGTAAGTGTGTGTGTGTGATGTGATATTTCCACTAACTGCTTCAGAACAGGGGCTGTCTGTGCTTTGGCCACTTGTGGACTCCCCGTAGCAATCAGTGCCAAGTCTTGAAGCTTGGAAAGATCCAGTGATGTTTGTCAGTGAATGAGAATGGCACTAAACTCTAAATCCAAATCATTGTTTCTTGCCCTTCCCCATGTCCTTGGATCATAATTCCTGTCACTGCAAATTGGCCAAAAATCTCCCCAAACTTGCCAACCTGTGCCCTTATCTTTCAGTCATTCCGTCCCTCATTCCCCACTCTTTTCATGATCACTTATCTAGAGGTCTTTTCTTGCCTTGGCCTCTCCTCTCTTCTCAGGATCCCTAGCCCCTGTCTGTCTTCTCTGGGGCGCTCTAACCCAGGCCTTTCTCAGTCTCTACAGTGGCTCCAACCCCTCTCGTCTCTCTTTCCTGGCTGCCTCCCTAATCCTTACTTTGAAGCCCAGTTCTGTAGAGCTTTTTCTGCAGCCCCCACCCCCACCCCCACCACACCCAGGTTACTGAGCGGTTGGAACAACAGCCAACTCTTCCTCTCCCCTTCGCAGTTCTCCTGTAGCCCCTCCCAGGGCAGTCTTAGGGCAAGAGGCTCTCTCTAAACCAACCCGATCCAATCCATTCCAGTCAGGTCCCACCCATCCTGGTGACTAACGCCCTTATTTAGCAAGCAAGGAGGAGCCTAGTTAGGTGGTTGAGGAGCAGGCTACCAGGAGGTTCGAAACCCTCCAGCACAGCCAGCTGGAAGACCACACAGCCTCTGCTCACTGAGCTGCTCCAACCCTTCGAACCAGAGGGGCTGTGCTCTATTCTTGTATGAGCTCTCTCTCTCTCTCTCTCTCTCTCTCTCTCTCTCTCTCTCTCTCTCCCTCCCTCCCTTCCTCTCTCTCCCTCCCTTCCTCTCTCTCCCTTTCTCCCTCTCTCTCCTTCCCTCCATCCTCATTCCCCAGCCCTCTGTGCACCCCTACGTCGGGGGGGCAGTAGGGAGGGGGGCGGAGTATTGCCAAGAACAGCTTCGCTACTGTGGCAGCCCCTTCACCGCTACCTGCCCCCTCCGCTGCCCTGCTAGTGATGGGGTTTTCACAGGCTAGGACTGCAACCCCAGGGCCCACGCCTCCTCCATCCCTCAGGGGAGGGCAGTGAAAGACAAGCCCCACCACTGGCCACCCACACGCTAGATCCAGCCAGTCTTGGTCGGCCCTTTGTCCTCCGTGCCTGGGCACCCGCAATGAGGATCAGAGCAAGGAAGGTAAGTAGTTGGGGCAGCAGGGAAGGAACAAATGGCCAGTTGTGTTCTAAGGGTGGCCAGGCTGTCCACCAGAGGATGCATGCGGGGGGGGGGGGAGGGTGCTGTTAGGGGCTCATGGCTGAGGGAGGGGGCTCCCCAACGCCCGCTGACTCCACCTCTGGTGGCTTTGACTCCCCGCCAAAGCCCTGCTCTCCCACCCCAAACTTGGAAGTATGGACATCAGCTCCACTTCCTTCTTCCCTGATCTGCCAGGATTACCCGCAGTCAGACCCTTAGGAGCTAGAGTGTAAGGGAGCTTTTGCAGGGTTGGCTTCACAACAGTCCAAGAAGTGCAGCATGAGCAGAAGCCAGCCTCTTCCCTACACTGCAGTTGCTGATTCCTCACCCCTACCCAGCACTCAGAGAGTGTGGGGAGCTCAGAGAGTGTGGGGAGCTCAGAGAGTGTGGGGACGGCGCTGTTTTGTTCTAACTCCAGAAGCTTTTCTCCACTGAGCTACAGTATATCCATCTGTTAAATGGAGCTAACAAAGTCCGCTTAGAGCGCTGCTGTGAGGATCTCAGGAGGTAATGTATGTGAAAGAGCACAACACAGCTCTTGACACACAGTTGCCACTCACTTTTACTTCTCTTTTCTCTTGACTCTTCAACTTTTGCATGATAGAAATCCAGCACATTTCATATGGGGTCAGACTTTTGACCCCATAGGCACAAATCATGCTGAATTAGTTACCTGAGGGACAGGGACTGGAGAGACAAGTGGAAATGAGCAGGAAATGTCCAGAAGAAAAGGGGAACCTGCCAGTGAGAGGAGAAATTCGGGTGACTAAAGCATTCCAAGGAGAATTGCTGGGAAAGTAGGAGGAGATGCCAGCAGGGAGGTAGAATCTGAGAAAGAGGTGGGGTCTCAGGGATTTGAACAGGGGGACCCCAGGAAAAATTAGACCCTGAAAAAAGGATGAAGCCTCGGGGAATTAGAGAAGATGCTGGGATGTGAGGGTGGGGGGATGTGGTACCACAGAGACATAGGGGACCAAGAAATTCCAGAAATACAGAAGGATAAAATTACAGAAAGTTGTTGGAGGCCTGAGGATGGCAGAGGGAGATCACAGGAGAGAGACAGGTCAGCAGAAAATAGGTGGGGCCTCAGTGATGCCTGGAAGAGTCTGTAAGAAACAGAACTGCAGGAAAGAGGTGGAATCAGGTGGAGAGAGATAAGGGTTCCTAAAAGAGAGAAAGCCTGTTGAAAGAACAGTAGAAAAGGCATAGTGCCATGGATTTGGGGAAGAGAACATTAAGAGAGAGAAAAGTCAAGAAACATAAGTATAGGTGGTCCTTGGAAGAGATAAGACTCCAGAAAAAATGATGAAGCCTCAAGGAGAGATGAAGGAGTGGAGGTCCAGATAAAATTAGGACCCAAAGAGGGTTGGGACTATAAAGGGGGGGGGGGAATTCTAGGAGTGAGATAGGATCTTTCAAAAGAGTGGCCTTTATACTGGAAGGACAACAGAAAAGGGAAGTAGATCCAGGAATTTGAGTTAGGGATGCCAGAAGAAAGGACTAAAGTAAAGGGGTGGAATTACAGAGATGCAGGGAGAGGACACCAGAAAAGTGGTATAGCCCCAAGATGTGGGAATACCCTGAGAAGACCCCCACAGCAGATACAGCTTCAAAGATGTAAGGTTAAGCCCTGGCCGGTTTGGCTCAGCGGCTGGAGCGTTGGCCTGTGGACCAGAGAGTCCCGGGTTTGGTTCCTGCTAGGGGCACGTACCAAAAAAAAAAAAAAAAGATGTAAGGTTAAGAGTCCCCAGGAGAGGGATAAGGTGAAGCTCCCAGGGATATAGAGAGCAAATCCTAGGACAAAGTTTGGAATCTATAAAAGTGGAAGATGACAGCTAACAAATATGGGGTTTATTTCAAGGGCGATGAGACGCTTCTACAAGTGATTATTATGGAGGTAGTTACACAGTTCTTTGACTATGCTAAAAATATTGACGTGTACACTTTAAATGGGTTAATTTTATGGAATCTGAATGATATCTTAATTGAGATATTATATATGTATATATACATATGAATGTGTGTATGTGTATACATATATAGAGAAAGAAAGAAAGAAAGAAAGAAAGAAAGAAAGAAAGAAAGAAAGAAAGAAAGAAAGAAAGAAAGAAAGGAAGGAAAGAAGGAAGGGAAGAAGGAAGGGAAGAAGGAAGGAAGGACTAACTTAGGGACCTGGGAAGGAGAGCTGCAGAAAGAATCTGGACTCACAAAATGGACAGCCCTAGATACAGAATAAGGAGACACCAGGAGGGATATAGAACCCTAGAAAAATTGGACACACACAAAAAAAGAGGTAACTGCAGTAATTTTGAGCAAGTTAGTTGAAGAAAGGACTGCAGAAAATGGGTGAAGTCACAGTGTTGTAGGGAGAGATTTCTAGGCAAGAAACAAAACTGCCTAAAAGTAGGGTAGTCCCAAGCCTGCAGGGAGGGGACCTTAGGAGAGAGAGAGAATTTCCAATAAAAGTGTCCACTTAATAAAAGTTCAAACCTGTGGAAAATTTTTACAAACGTTTATTTGAGCCAAAATGATAACATTACCAGGAAGCAAGATCTTAAATGCTCCTGAGAATGACAGTTTGCAGCTTCTTTTATGCATTTGGAATTAAAGCAGGAATGTAAGAAAGATCACACGAAGGAGGGAGAAAGCAAGAAGGGGATGGTATAACAGGATACTTAACAAGATTATGTGCTCTTTTGAGCATCTGAAAAGGCATTTCAAAGGGGCATTAACCTAAGGTGCCCAGAAACAATGGATATGGCTTGCTTAAGCCAAAGATAAACCTTTTAGTGAAGAAGTTATTTGCCTGGGGTGTGACTACCTACCATTACCTGCCCAGTTAGGGATTTATGATCAGATCACCCTGTGAAATTACTTTCATTAGATTTATCACAGCACCCCTTTTTCATCCTCAGTTTAAACCCAGGTAATTTGGGAATGAAACACCAGTTGCGAGGATGAACCCCAGAAACTTGAGGACCATGACTCCAAGGTCATAGGACTTCAGAAAATACTACAGCACTGGAAATTGGTTAAAAGTATTGTTAAAAAAAAAAAAGAGAGGGGTAAAACACATAAAAGGCATAGTGCTTAAAGAGCTTAAGAGACTCAGGACAAGAAGAGACACCTCATAAAAATTTGGGATACCAGGGACTTGGGGAAGAAAACAACTTCATAAGAGAGATTCATACCCAGAACATACGGTGGATCCCTAGGAGATCAAGAGAAAAGGGTCCCCAGGGACATAGGGATGGAGACATCCCAGGAAAACAGGGTCCCCAGGGACATAGGGATGGAGACATCCCAGGAGAACAGTGTGGCCGTTGGAGAAGGAGCTTTCAGGGAAGGAGTTTCACCCCAGGAGAGGTCTGAAACCCCAGCCTGGCCTCCATTTTTTACCTTTTTTTGTGTCCCAGCAGCCTGGGTTGAGATGTCTGTGTTTAACAGTGTGATAGATAAGGGAATCCTCAAGAAGGGGATTGGGCGGCTACTCCACCATCTCCAGCCTCAGTCTTACTTAAAACCTTTCCTGCGCTCACTTCCTCTTTTTCCTTACTTCAGGCACACACCCTGGCCTTAATCTTAACAGATTTACAGACCACTATGTTTTAAGTGATATTTGAGCATAGGGGCCTTCTTTTTCACCCCCTAGACTTCTGCTGTTTAGCCTGAGGGATTTTTTTAATCCCTTCTCATTTAAGGCTCTTTTTATTTGTTTTCACTATTTTGTTAATGTGTCATTATTATCATTACAATCACTGTTGTCAGCACACTCTCAAAAATACAAACCTACTAAGTGACATCATGTAATAAGATAATGTTTAAAAAATGGCATATTATCTAGTTCTGTGTTGTACTTGGGTGTGCTGGAATAATTCACTTTTCCCCTCTGGGCCTCAGTTTCTTTGTCTGAAATATTCTGTCATTCTGTGATTCTATAAACCAGTTTCTTAGCAGCACATTTACTCATCCACCCCAGGGTGCAACTGCTGGCACTCAGGGCAGCCTATTCCTCCTAGTAGAGTCCTAAGAGCTCCCCAGGTAGTCTCATTGTCAAATCATACTAGCAGTCCTAGCTGGGCCACCAGGGGCTCCTGGGAATCCAAGGTTTGGTGCAGGTGGAAGAAAATTCTGCTTTTGCATGGGGCTTGGCGGTCTGACAGTCACTGATGCCTACACCCTGTATTAAGTCAGTGAGTGAGACAAGTGACTGTTTGATTGCTTATGCCTGCTGATCACCGCTCAGAAGAAATATCGTGTGTCTGAGAGGCAGACTCTGGGGATTCTTGGGCACCCTGTTATCTTCAATCCTGAGCTCATAGCCAAGTGCCTTTAGGTAGGGCACCAGGAGAACTCCAAGGATCTTCAATCAGTATTCCAAGCAAAAGTCTCTGAAGGATTACACTGCTCCCACAGAGTGCAATGACCTCTCAGTTGCTCCCATCCCACAGGAATCCTAAGTTCTTTAACTGATCAACTCGGCCATAATTGTTTCCGGAGGATACTGCGTAAATTCCATCTCCCCTTGTTCTTTCGCTGCCTTACCCAGAATCTCTGCATTTAGGGGTAACAGCCAAGGAGTAGGAGGCCCTGTCGGGGACTGCATTGCTGTTGCTGACACAAACCCAGGGAGAGAGACCCAGAACTACGGTTTGTTGGTGTATTTTATTGGAGACCTAAAAGTCTAGGAATTATGTGGGTAACATTTTAAAACTAGCACTGCTGTTTAGTTTATGTAGGTACCCTGTGTAAATTATGGACATTCGTAGCTTGACTAGTCCCTAGGCACACTTTTTAGCCACTAATAACAAAGCGCTCAAACATTACCCCATGAACATGTCCCCTATGGCTTCTCAGCTCCAACCAAGGCCAAACAGAGTAAACCCCCTGTGTCTCTGGTATCTTTCTCCTTCCCATGCCCTCAGCTGAAATGAAGGGTGCCTGCTCTACCCAAAATTTCATGGTGATGGGAGTAAACCATTCCTCTCCCAGTCTTTCCCTCCCAAGGAAAACACCATCGGGGTAAAGTAGAGTCTACCCAGCCTTCCTAAGGAGAATAATTAATATTTAGTCTTCAACTTTCCCCTACCCACCCTACATTTAGTTAGGGTGAGTCAAAACATAATACCTTCACTGATGTCAAGGCTGGAAGGTAACTAGACTGTCATCCTCATTTTACAGGTGGGAAATTGAGACTCAGAAAGAAGATATTTTCTCAGTTACACTGTTAGTGTCAGAGTAGGGTGTATAACCAGTATTGCCATTTCCTTTCTTCTCAGCACCACCCCTCCCACCCACCCCTCCACACAACTCTGAGGCCTCTACAGTGTTGGACCAATTCACTCCAGGTGCATTACATAAAAAGAGGACCTCAGGACAAGGCTATTCTTAACCAAAGTAATAAACCTACCAGATACTGTCCAGGGTATCTGGTATCTGGTATCAATAATAGGCTGAGAGAGATTGGAGTTGGGGGAGTGAAGTGGGGCAGAGTGGGAGGGGGCCCAAAGAAAAAAAAAAAAAACATGGACCATGTCTTCATTATGACTTAGATTTATAAATCCCTTCCTGCTGGTGTATGATACAGGCAGTAAACTCTGTGTATCACCCCTCCCTGCAAAGCCCTTCTCCTGAAACCAGCCCTAAGACAGCTACCTCAGATAGGAGTAAAATGATAAAAGGCCAAGGCAAACACTCATACTATTTTATGCATCACTTACCACTTAGAAGCCCCAGACCATCCTTGGTTATCTGAAGCTTTTATTATGGAAGCTGGGGTTTTCAACCAGTTTCTATTTTATCACTTTCCTTGACCACTGGACTGAATTTTCTTCCTGGAAAACAGTTCCTTTTTCTCTAGGGTTATGGTACTGTGAGCTGCCCACATAGCCTTCCTTATAAGGCTTAGGGCTGGACAAAGATATAAGCAATAAAGCTATGAAATTTCTGAGGTTTTTTATTTTATTTTTTTAGAGGAAGAGGGGTTGTATGTGCATAGGGGATTTATTTATAGATACTGATTTTTCAGAATCACCTCTAGTCCCTTAGTTCTGGTCCATTGTGCATGTTGTCTTGGCAATCCTTTATCCTGGGAACAGCAATAAGGAGGCAAATACTTACCTTTATTGCTATAGTGTGACTTCCACATAAATTATGCAAATAAGTGGCAATGTGTGTTCATGGATATGAGAGTGGTAAGTTTCATAGGTCAGTTGTACAAGTTTGTGTGTTCATATTTCAGCTAAAACTAGTATAGTTTATATTGCTGGTTAACATTGACATGAATGAAAACAAACTTCCAAGGACTAAAATGATATGGAACAACATTCATTTATTCTAACTTCCCTAAATACTACAGAAGACGTCTGTGCATATCAGCCTTATCAGCCTTGCAGACACACACACACAGCAGCAGCAGCAGCAGCAGCAGCACTAGAGAGGATATTACTGTAGGGACACTACAGCTATTTACTTGACATGGTGGCTTTTGGAGTAGAAACAAAGTCTAAGATTAAAGACTAGATCCTTGAAAATGCCTGGAGCCAACTGGCTGCTTAGGAAGCTTAGTTCTTGTTTTGGCTCTTACAACAACTTACTATGTGAGGTTTCTCGGAGCTCTTCAACTCTCCAAGTCTTTGTTCCCCATCTGTAAACTTTGGTTAATGGTCCTAGCCTTCCTTTTTTCACAGTTTGGGAGCTGGGGAGGCAAAATATCCAACACAATACCTGACGGAGTAAGGACTCAGTATATAGCACTAGTTCTGTGCAGGGCAAGGACTATGCCCTCTATTTGCCTTCATGTCCCCTGTCCAGCTTCCTCTCCGGATTCAGGGCAGCTCTTGTCAAAATGACCAGGGTGGGTGGTAGGTAGATAGACTGGCTGGTAAAATCACTTTGAGTCCAAAAAGCCTTGTCTCCACCAAATTCAGAGCAGGAAGAATTGGCATCAGCCCATTTGCGCTTGGACCTCCCCAAGCGCACATGGAGTGATGTTATTCCTTTCTGCTTGCTTCCTTGTGGTGGTTAGGGCCTCCTTCAGGACCACCAGGCCCCCACCCCGAGCTTCTACTTCCTTCATCGTCTAGCCATACACGTTTATCTGCTTACTGATAAACGGCAGATACCAACTGGCAAGGCCAACCCTCCATGGGGATGAAGTGGTCACTGCCTCTTTTCAGTTTCAGGGGTACTAAGTAAGGTTCTGTGACCTAAAAAAGTATTCTCCTGGATGCTGCTCCTATCTTAACTTTTTTAGTCCTAAATACTTCAGTGAGAATAACTTTATTAGGAGAGAAGAGGGCATGGTTATGCCCTTAGGCAAATTGTTTCTTTTTGCTTTTATTCATTTGCAAAATGGAGCACATCATTCCCACCTTGATTGCCTTACAAGGTCTCATGAGGATCAAATGAGACAGCATGGTCTTTGTTAACCAAAAAAGCATAGACCAAATGTTCATTCTCAAGTCAAAGAAATAAAAATCAATCAACACAAATGAGGGATGGGCTGGGGACAAAGACATACAATTGTGTGCCCCTTAACAATATTTCAGTCAATGACAGACTATACATGTGAATGTGGTCCCATAAGATTATAATGGAGCAAAAAACTTCTTATCACTTTGTGACATTGTAGCCATTGTCATAGCACAATGCATTACTGACATTTTTGTGGTGATGCTGATGTAAACAAACCTACTGTGTTACTAGTCATATAAAAACATAGCCCATACAATAATGTACAGTACATATTACTTGATTATGATAATAAATGACTATGTTACTGGTTTATTTGTTTGCTATACTATAATTTCTATTGTTATTTTAGAGTATACTCTTTTTACTTATAAAAGAAATGTTTATTGTAAAACAGTATGCAGTGTTATACAGGCAGTATCATTATTCATCTCTTGTCTACCACATCTCCTGATTGCATCATTTTCTCTTGGGCTTGGTTTAATCATGTGTTATTTTATAAATTGAGTGTAGCTTAAGTGTACAATGTTTATAAAGTTTACAATAGTGTAATGTCCTAGCCCTACACATTCAATAACCACTCACTCACAGAGTCATCCAGATAAACTTCCAGTCCTGTAAGCTCCATGCATCATAAGTGCTTTATACTTATCACTTATACTGTATTTTTACTGTACTTTTTTTGTGTTTAGATATCTTTAAATACACAAATATTTACCATTGTGTTACAATTGCCTACAGTATTCAATACAGTAACATGATGTACAGATTTGTAGCTTAGGAGCAATAGACTGTATCACATAGCCTAAATATTTAGTAGGCTGTACTATCTAGGTTTGTGTAAGTGCACTATGTTCACACAATGACAAAATCAATTAATGATGCATTTCTCAGAACATCTCCCTGTCATTAATGGGCACATGACTGTAAATCAAATATGAAAGTTAGCTCAAATATTGTTTCTGGTGCCACTGAAAATAACAAGAAAGAAGATGGAACAGAAGGAGGGACGTATGAACATCAGTAAAAGATGTCTAACTTTCCCTCCTGAGTTTGATCACCAACTGAAATTCAGCCACCTGCCCTGTTCTGCATATTTTTACTTTTCGTTTCTGTTTTTATTTCTTTTCAGGTGATTTCAGTGTGGAACATATGGGGATTAAGAGAGTAGGGTAAGATGTAGGGACAACCAGGGCAAAGCCCTGACAGACAGTGGGCAGTTTCTTTCTTCTACACCACAGTGTAAGGACTGGGCCTCTTCATTTCTGGAGGAGCCTTCTCTTGTGGTGCAAATGGTTTGAGGGCCTGCAACTTTGGTAGCCCAGAACCATCCTGGCCTCTGATCCTGTGCCCATGGACAAGTGACTCCAAATTTACCCTCATTGTCCAGGCCACAGAGCTGTCCACACAGGTTGCTTGGTTGCTGTTTTGGTGGAAGCCATCCTACCTCCAGCAAGGTGACTCCTCAGGGACCAATAGACATTTGAGAGTGGTGGGGAAGGGGTACAGGTGGAAGAGACCCAGAATTCTTTCTAGGGACAGAAGAACAACTAGGGGTGGAGGTTTTGAACAAGTTTACTTCTAAGCCTGTCTAATTTTCCCCATTCTCTTTGAGAGAAGCACTGCCTCTTTAGGGATAGATTTGGAAGTCAGCTGATAAGGCTGGAGAGAACCAAGAGATGCAGACCCGATCTTCTCTGATGTTGCTCACGAGCCAAGTAACCTGAGTCCAGGGTCCCTAGCTGGGCCCTATGCCCCCTCAATGTACCTCACAGGGTTGTTGTAAGAATGCCACAAGATCATGTACATAACACACAGGGCTCCATAAATGTCTCTTGAACAGATCCATACATATGATAATGGTTTGCAAACTATAAAGCTCCTGCCAAATGGTAAAGAAAGTCAGGAGTTGTGCAGCCACATAAAGGAAATTATTTTTGCTACCTGTTCTCACTCTAGACTCAAGATTGAGTCATGGAGTAAAATGAAGAGATGAGGAGAAGTTTGACACAGTAAATAAAGGAGTAAGAGAACGGTAAATTAAAGAAGGACCTAGAGCCAGATGACTCCAGGGGCCAATATGTATTTGAGAGTGGCAGTGAGGGTGCAGGCAGGAGAGGCTCAGAGCTCTTTCTGGGGACAAAAAAAAGTTCAAATGGACCTTAGATATTTACTTCAAGGCCTCACCTTGCACACCTGCAATAATGGGTAACTGTTTTCCTCCTGAGGCCTCTTGGTCTAATCATAACCAGCTCTATCAGAAAGTGTTTCCTTATGTTAAGCTGATATCTGCTTCCCTGTAGTTTTATATTCTACCTCTTGGTGCCATATAGAGAAGGGCTAATACCTTGCTTGACACCAACTGAGCATTTAGTACATGTCTGTTGAATAATATATTGGCAAGTGCTAGGGAGGAGTAGAATATTCTCCTTTTGTATTTGCAGGAGCCAGTCAGCACAGCCTTAGATTTACTGAAGGCTCAATAAGTATGTGTTGAATAAATGAATGATCACTCCAGAGTAGGCATGACTGCTACAAGCTCTTGGGCTGAAATACTCTCTTAAAGATCATCTCAATCTATCAACCTACCTCTCAAGAAACTCTAAGCCATCCCATAGGATTCTGAGTCTTCATTATAACCACCTATTTGTTCAGTACCTTTTGGGCCAACTTACAATCATATAGTGGGAAGAATAATCTATTGATCCACCCTCATTCTCTTCCATATCCCAAGGCTGATGGGAGGCAAAATGCAATGAGAACTGATGGTCTAGGGTATGAGTTAAAACTTAAATCCAATGTTTGACAAATGTTCAGAGGGTGCTATGGGAGCACAGAGGTAGGAGTACTTGAGTTCATTTGATTGGGAGGGGCTGTAGGAGAAGATTCTAAAGCTTAGTCTTGAAAAATAGAGGAACTTCGTAAACAAATGAGGTTGAAGGAGTGGATGTAAAGGGGGAAGGAAGTCTAGACAGAGGGAACTTTGTGGGTCCTGAACATGCTTTCGTGAAAAATGACAGGAGTTTGCAAAATGCCTAAGGCTTCCTAAATGGGGTCCCGCAATTTGGATGGAGAAGGAGCAATTAATCACTCCCACTTCAGTTTGATTTTGAAGGTGAACTAGAGTTTGGCAAGAAGCTGAACCATGATTAATCATCATAGCTACTGTGATTAGCACTGTTTTTCACCACTCTCATCTCACCTGTCACCAACACAATCGCTGCTGGCATCATCACGGCTGTCAGAATTGCCATTGTTGTTCCCTGAAGTGTCACCTTAATTGCCACTTTTCCAGTACACCATTACATCACTCATGCCCTTCATTATTGACACCCACTGTCCCTCTTGCCATAGCTCTCTAAATCAGTGTTTCTCTAATACCCCAAGAAGCTGAAGAAGTGTTCTGTCCTTCTGGGGGTTCCTGGGGATGCAACCCAAAACAGCTAACTACAAGCCACATTTTCTTTGAAATTTTATGTAGTGTACTAAACATTCATGTAAGTTTTTGTTTTCTTTGATATAGCCATGTTTGTTTTAAGATAAAACCAATGCTATTTTAAATTATTTTATCCTCTCCAAATCTATAAGTAAAACATGTCTCATGAAGGCATTTGGTGTTTATCCTGCCAATTTGAACATCCTTTAGCACATGATCTTTTTCCTTGTTCCATTCCCCCAAGTAAATTATATATATATATATATATATATATATATATATATATATATTATATATACACACACACACACACACACACACACACACACACACACATACACACACACACATATACATACATATATAAAATCTCCCAAATATGAAGATTATTTCAAGGGTAGCCAAGCACAACAGTTAAGAGTGTGGGTCCCAATGTCAAAGAGCATGAGTTTGAATACTATCATAATATAGTATGACCTTGGGAAAATTAATTAACCTTTCTCATTACGTTTTCTCATCTATAAAACAAAACTAGTAATAGTACCTATCACATAAGATTGTTGTAAGAAACCAATGAGTTAGTGCATGTAAAGTGCTTAACACAATGTTTTTTATTGATTTGAGAGAGAGAGGGAAAAGATAGATAGAAACATTGATGAGAGAGAGACATCAACATTTCCCAAGAAAACATACAAATGGCCAACAGATTATGAAAAGATGCTCAACTTAACTAGGTATAAGAAAAATGCAAATCAAAACCACAATGAGCCCTGGCTGGTTCGTCTCAGTGGTTAGAGCACTGGCCCATGGATTGAAAGGTCTAGGTTTGATTCCCAGTCAAGGGCACGTACCTGGGTTGCAGGTTTGGTCCTCGGCCCCAGCCGGGATAGTGCAGGAGGCAACCAATTGATGTGTCTCTCTCACATTGATGTTTCTCTCTCTCCTTCCCTCCTTCCACTCTAAAAATCAATCGAAATATATCCTTGGGTGAAGATTAACAAAAAATAAAAACACAATGAGATATCACCTAATACCTGTTAGAATTACTGTTATGAATAAGACAAGAAATAACATGTGTTACAGAGAATGTGGAGAAAAAGGAACCCTCATATACTGTTGGTGAGAATGTAAATTGGTACAGCCACTATGGAAAACAGTATGGAGCTTCTTCAAAAGTAAGAATAATGCTACCATATGACCCAGCAATCCTTCTTTTGGGTATTTACAAAAAATTTTTGAGAACATTTATTCACAAAGATATATGCACCCCTGTGTTCATTGCAGAATTATTAACAGTGGCCAAGACATGGCAACAACCTAAGTGTCCTTTGATTAATTATTGGGTAAAGAAGATGCAGTACATACATGCAATGGAATACTCCTCAGTCTTAAGAAAGGATTAAATGCAGCCTTTTGCAACATCACAGATGGATCTTGAGAATATCATACTAAGCATAAGTCAGATCGAAAAGGACAAGAGCTATATGATTTTACTCATATGTGGGATATAAGACAGAAATCAACAAATGAACAAACACATAGACACAGATAACAGAAGGGTGGTTACCATAGAGCAAAGGGGGAGGGTGGAGGAAGATTAGGGTAAAGGGCATCAAATATATGGTCACAGAGGAAGACTACACTTTGGGTGGTGATCACACAGTGCAATATACAGATGATGTATTATAGAATTGTACACTTGAGTTGTATATAATGTTCTTAGCCAATTTTAAAGAATAACTGAAATAGCCCAGTCGGTGTGGCTCAGTGGTTGAGCATCGACCCATGAACCAAGAGGTCGCCGGTTCGATTCCTGGTCAGGGCACATGCCCAGGTTGTGGGCCGAATCCCCAGTGGGGGCATGCAGGAGGCAGCCAATTGATATTCTCTCTCATCGATGTTTCTATCTCTCTCTCCCTCTCACTTCCTCTCTCTCTAAAAAAAAAAATCAATAAAGAAAAAACATTTTTTAAAAATTACTGAAATAAGTTCACTAAAGTTGCATAACACTGAATGTAAACTGGCAATAAAAGAGTAAGAAACTTAAAAATAGACTAATGTATATTATTTAATACAAAGAACAATGAGAAATAAAGAAGAAAAATAATCAGTCTCAGAAAAATGTGGGACACCATTAAGCCACCAACTTACAACTTACAACTGCCAAAGAGAACAGAGAGAAAAGAGCCAGAAAAGTATTTGAAGAAATAATGACAAAAAAGTTGCCAAATCTAATGATAAAGGATTAATCTATGCATCCAACAATCTCAACAAACTCTAGGTAGGACAAATGCACACACACACACACACACCATTGTAAAAATGCTGAAAGACAAAGAGAAAATCTTGAAAGCAGCAATGTAAATTCTACTTGTCACATACAAAGGAAGTTTAATACAATTAACAGCTGACCTCTCATCAGAAACAGTACAGGCTAGAAGGTAGTAGGATAACATATTCAAGGTGCTACAAAAAAAATTTTTTTAACTGTCAACCAAGAATCTTATATCTTCTAAAACTGCCTTTCAAAAATTAATGCTGGCAAGGATGTGAAGTAACAGAGGGACTCTCATACATTGCAGGTAGGAATGCAAAGTTGTCCAGCCACTTTGGAAGACAGTTTGGCACTCTCATAAAATTAAACATAATCTTACCATATGATCTAGCAATAACACTTCTTGGTATTTACCAAAAGAGTTGAAACTTATCTCTACACAAAAACCTGCACACAGATGTTTAAAGCAGCTTTATTCATAATTGCCAAGTCTTGAAAGCAACCAAGATGGCCTTTAGTAAGTGAATGGATAAATTAACTGGTATATCCAGACATCAAAATGTTGTTTTGCACTAAAAAGAAATGAACTACCAAGCAATGAAAAGACATAAAGGAACATTAAATGCATATTACTAAGTAAAAGAAGCCAATCTGAAAAGGCTACATACTGTATAATTCCAACTGCATGACATTCTGGAAAAGGCAAAACAATGGCGACAATAAAATGATCAATGGTTTCCAAGAGTAAGGCAAGGTAATAATGAATAGCCAGAGCATAGAAGATTTGTAGGGCAGGAAAAAATGCTCTGTATGATAAGGATGGATACATGTTGGTATAGAATGTAAAACACCAAGAGTGTATTCCAGGGTAATTTGGGTGATTATGATGGGCCATTGTAGGTTTATTCTTGGTAAATAATGTATCATTCTGGTGAGTGATATTGATAATGAGAGAGGCTATGCATGTGTGGGGCAGGAGTATATTAGAAATCTCTGTACCTTCCTGATAATTTTTTCAGAAAGTGACAACTGCTCTATAAAAAAAAAAAAAAAAAAAGTTTTTAAAGAGGTGAAATAAAGATATCCTCATATAAACAAAAACTTAGAGAATGTATACTAGATGGGTTCACCTTAGAAGAAATCTTAAAGTTCTCCATGCTGAAAGAAAATTACTCTAGACAGTATATACATAGAAAAAAAAGGCACTTGCAAAATGAATTATATAGTAAAAGATCATATAAATGCATATTTCTTCTCATTTATCCTCTTAACTTATTTAAAAGGAAACTGTTTAAAACTCTATGTGTATGGTTTTATTGTTGGGCCTATGATGTTTAGAAATGTAACATATTTCACATATTTGACAGTGTACTGTCAACCCAAAGCGGGTTGGAAAGGAGCAAAATTGTATTAGAGTAAAGAAAAAAAACAGATGGTAGTTTGGATGCAAATGAATAAATGAAAAATTTATGAAGCTGTCTAAATTTTAGATAATTTATCACAGGCTTATTTTATTTGGAAAAGATTAAATTCTGCTACTGATAACAAGTCCCCTATCCTCCCTTCCATTCAGGAATACAGAGCTGTGTTGAAGAGTCTTTCACTTGCCTAAGAACAGCAAATTAAGTGACAGTTCAACCATCTTTCTGCGAGGTTTTTCTATTTACATAGACCTAAAATCCACCCAAGATATCCCTGGACCAAAGAGGATAAGGAAGAAAGTTGAGCTAACAGAGAAAGGCAAGGCAAGGGGCTTCAGTTAAGCTACAAGTTTCCCTGGAGGGGGTCAATAAACATGGAGTAATAGTGGGTGGAATTAACACTTCCTAAATGCTTCTGACAAGGTGCGAACCAAGAACTCTAAGAAAAATTATGTTATCCTGGAATTAGGAGACTTTCTTCTATGGATGAATGAATGCACTGGCTGGAAGATAGAAAACAAAAAGTCAGAAAAACAATGCTTTTTGACAGTAAATGATACCAGAGCATTTACATTTATAAAGCGTGAGTCTGTAATTTTGCATGGTTATAAATGTTCTTAAGAGCCAGGTAATGAATTTAGTAAAATTGAGTGGCTAATTCATACAGCAAGTATCTATGTAGAAACTATGTACTAAGCTTGGTCTGGCAATAGAAGATTCCAAGATGAGAAAGACATGGCCCCTGTCTGGAGGAATATAAACAAGGGCCACTAAGTGTAATATTAGTCATGAGCTGGAGTCAGGGGAGGAGCAGACAATATAGTACAGGAGCGAGGAGGGGAGGGCAGACAGTAGGCTTCTGAAGGAAAGTGAAACTGAAGCTGGTCCTGGAAGATTGGATGTTGGAATTGATGGGGCTCTGGACATGCTATCCCAAAATATGCAACTTGGCATATTAAATCTATTAAACTGAAATAAAAATTTAAATGGCAGATGCAGAAAACTTACTCTGATGTCCTTCCTCTTCTTCCCTGAAACAAGTCATAAAACTCCCAAGTAAAAATACCCTCCCTGTGTCAGGGGGAAGAAAGACAGTCTTATCACCAGAGAGAGGTAATTTGGGGCCTAGAAATCTGTATAAACAAACCTTGTTAATCTGACCCTTATGTTCCTAGTCACTTCACCATTTGCTACACCTAGCCAAACCCCTTTGTCTGGTCAATTCTTCACAAATGTATTGTTTGTCTAAAAGATATAAAAGCTTTCTGTTCTGGTCATTTCTTCGGGTCTTCTCTTGTGAAGGCTCCCATGTACATCTAAAAACCAATAAATTGGTATGCTTTTCTCCTGTTAATCTGTCCGTTTAATATTTAGAACCATCCAGGAACTCTTATAGGGTCAACTAAAATATTTTCTTCCCCTCTAGAATTCAGAAAGAAAAGGAGAGATCATCCCAGTTAAAAAAAGCCACACATTCCCAGTGAGGAGCCATACAGTCATTCAATAAACCTTGAGTGCCTATTATATGTCAGGCATTATCAGAGGATACAGCTGTGAACAAGAGCCTCTGCCTTTGTGAAGCTCATATTCTAGTTGGTCAAGACAGGTAATAAACTAATCATCAAGAAATAGATTAGCCCAGCCAGTGTGGCTCAGTGGTTGAGCATCAACCCATGCACCAAAAGGTCACCAGTTCGATTCCCAGTCAGGGCACATGCCCAGAGTGTGGGCCAAATCCCCAGTGTGGGGCATGCAGAAGGCAGCCAATCAATGTTCTCTCTCATCGATGTTTCTATCTCTCTCTCCCTCTCCCTTCCTCTCTCTCTAAAATCAATAAAGAAAAAAATTTAAAGAAATAGATTAGATCATTTCAGTTAATAAGACATGTCATGAAAAAATTAAAACAGGATAAATGACATAGAGAATGGGTTCAAATCATGGCTCAGCCGCTTACGACTGTGCAACTTTAGGAAAGTTGATTAACTTCTCTGTATCTTAGTTCCCTTCATTTATAATATGGGTAATAACAGTATTTATCTCATAGAAGCATAGTGAAGATGATTTAATATATAAAGATCTAAGAACAGTATCTGACACATAAAACCGTGTTAGTTATTATAGGTATATATGTGTGTTGGGAGGTAGGAACTACTTTAGACAGGGTGGTAGGGGAAGGCCTCTGAGTTGGGACCTGAATGATGAGGAGCCTGCCACTGGACAATTAAAGGTCCTGATACTGGAATGAGCATGAGATCTTAATGGAACAGAAATAGGAAGCAGGACTGACCTGGTAGGAAAAGCTGAGAAAAGAAGATGAGAAGGGTGTAGGATTTTCTGGCAGGTGACTGGAAGCAGAAAGTAGAAAGACAAACTGGCAATCCAGTGAGAACACAGCAATGGTCCCAGCAGCAGAGGAAGAGTAAGTATATGTGGCATTAAAAAGCTATTTAGGGAGCAGAATGGAGGCAGGATTGGAAACAGGGACAGAGCGAGGAGAGAGTGAGTTGCTAAGGAAAAATATTCTGGTTCCAACTTCGGGAAAAAGAGTGTCACATGAGAGGTGGACATAAGAGGATGAGTAGAGTAGGTTGAGAACAGAGAAGATATATTTGCTTATTAGAGTTTATGAGTTTAACACACCAAGAAATATTCAAATCTTGCCTCTGTCACTCCAAGCTGTGTAACCTTGGGCAAGTTACATATCCTCTCTGTGTCTTGGTTTCCACATCTGTAATAACTGCCCTTGCCTCAGAGATGCTGTGAAGATAACATGAGGTAATAACTGTAAATCCCACTGAATAGTGTCTGGCATAGAGTAAGCACTTAGTAAATGTTAATTATAATTTTATTACAAGGGCATGTAGGCATGAGTAAGTCTGAGATGTTGAAGTGCTGGCAATGTTCTTCTATACCTGGAATGAAAAGTGCCAGGGGGAGATAGATAATGATGAATAGTGAAAGATAAGACAAATCAAATTGTGAAGAGCCATGAATGCTTTTTATGCTCAAGAAGGGAATGGATGTTCTCAGAGAGCTGCAGACTCAGACTCCTCCATTTCAGCTCTAGAAAGGGAGCTAAAAGCAGTGTGGCCTGTTTCCTTAGGATCTTGACTAAAAGCTTCAAGAATCATCACTTGTGCACAGATATGTAAATGGTAGGGTGGAGCTTTCTTTGGGAAGAGGATTGGAAGCAAAGCATCTGAGACACTAAGGGTGCCCCACGGTAGACTGTGTATAGGTCCGAGGCAAGGCAGGAAATAGTTCAAGGTCAAATCCTGCCATTGTGACTGTGGACAAGTGCCTTTGATTCTTTGGTCTCAATTTCTTACTCTATAAAATGAGGAAAGATTAGAACCAGGAATCTCTCTGAGTCCTTCCTGCTCAGGCCTCATAATAAGGGATACAGTCTGCCCTCATTTATCGCTGTTAATCAGTTCCAGACTCTACCGCGATAAATGAATTTCCGCGAAGTAGGATTCTTTATATATATTTTGGGAAAAAAAAATGCGATAGGGTGAAGCCACAAACGTTGAAGCACGAAGTGGCGAGGGACGACTGTATAGGAAAACAGGCAAAGGAGCACTAATCCTGGATAGCAGAGAAGACCCATGTTAAAGTCAGAAAGCAAGTTCTAGACCCATATCTGCCTGACTGCTTGTATGACCTTAGACAAGTCCCTTCTTTCTCTGAGACTCCATCTGTACCAGAGAAGTGTTGGTTACTCTATACTCCAGAGCAGTGGCTTTCCAAGTGTGGTCCTTGGAACAGAAGCATCAGTACCCCCTGGAAACTTTTGAGAAAGGCAAATTCTCAGGCTCCACTTCAGGCCAACTGAATCAGAGACTCTGGAGGTGGAGCCCAGTAATCTATTTTAAGAAGTCCACAGTAATTCTGATACACACTAAAATTTGAGAACTGTTGTTCTAGATATTTTCAAACTTTTGCAGTGAGGGAGCCACACGTTTTTTCTTTTCTAATCAAGTTGTAATTTACATACAACTAGATAATGCTTTTTACAAGTGTATACCCTGTAACCACCACACAAACCAAGACCATTTCCATGACCCCGGAAGGTTGCCTTATACCCGTTTCCAGTCCATTCCTCCCACTCTAGTTCCAGACAACCATGCCTGCTCTAGAATTTTATATAACTGGAATTATACAATGTTTTCTTTTGTGTGTATCCTTTTTTATGTACAACATAATGCCCATGAGATTAATCTGTATTGTTGTTGTATGCATCAGTAGTTCATTTATTTCTATTGCTGAGCAATATATCATTGTATGAATATACTGTAATTTTGTTCATCCTCTAGTTGATGGGTATTTTGTTGTTTCAAGATTGGAGCTACTGTAAGTAGTACTGCTATTTCTTTTGGTGCACAGAAGCATTCATTGCACTTGGATATATATCCTGGATCACCTTCCCTTTTTTAAATTAAAAAAAAAATTTAGATCATTGTTGACTCACATGAAGTTATAAGAAATAATACAGAGAGATCTCATGTACCCTTTACTGTTTTCCCCAGTGGTAACATCTTGCAAACTATTCTACAATATTACAACCAAGATATTGACATTGATACAGTCAAGATACGAGTATCACGACAAGGATCCCTCACGTTGTGCTCTTACCGCCACACCAATTTTTCACACCTTACCCCCCTTCCTTAACTACTGGCAACCTGTTCTCTTCTCCATTTTTATAACATTGTCATTTCAAAAATGGAGAACTTTGATAAGTGGATAACAGTATTATAGTAGCTTAAAACAACACACATTTATTTATTACCTTACAATTCTAGAGGTCAGATAGAAGTCCAAATTAGGTTAAATTTTGGCTTAAACAAAGATTTGGCAGTGCTCTGTTCCTTCTGGAGATTCTAGGGGAGAATCTGTTTCCTTGCCTTTCCCAGTTTGTAAAGGCTACCTGTATTTTTGGCTTATGGCCTCCTCCTTCATCTTCAAAGCCAGCAGCATAGCATCTTCAAATCTGATTCTGACCCTCTCCCATCATTTAAGGACCCCTGTGATTGCATGGGGCCCACCTGGATAATCTAGCATCATCATCTCCGTATCTTAAAATCCTTAATCACATCCCCAAGTCCCTTTTGTCACATAAAGTAATACATTCACAAGTTCCATGAATTAGAACATGGATACCTTTGTAGGGCCATTATCCTGCTTATCACATCCATCTTCCTGGAAGCAGAAAGCCCCTCTGTCTTCTGCTTTAAAAAATAATTAATTATACATATAAAGCCCAACATACAAAGCATACAAAAGACATCCTCTGGTTAAAGTCAGAAGGCACCTAGAGCTTCTTCATTCCCCAATACAACAGTTGGGACCATCATTAGCAGAAATTCCTAAGCCCCCCTACTACACCAATGTTCTAGGGCCTTAGAATTCTATTTGCTACATTACAGTTCACATATATCCTATTCCTAGTACATGCATATCTTCTGGTGAGAATTAGGTTTAATTTGGGAGAAAATATAGCATAGTGTTTAGGAGCACAGGCTCATGAACTAGATTGCCTGTGTTCATCTCCTGACTCTACTACTTCTAATCTCTATGACCTTGGACAAATTAATTCACCTAAGTTTCTCCACCTGTAAAATGTGTTCAGAGCAGTGGTTCCCAAGTTTTTCTACACAAAATACTATACAGATGCCTGTGTGCCACTACTAGAGATTATAATTTGATCTGATGACATGATCTGGGCTTCAAAATCTTTAAGATTCTAATGTGAAGTCAAATTTGGGAGCCACTACCGCAAATGGTTATTGTAAGAATTTAAGGCTCAAAGAATATGCAACTTACTTTTCCTTGCAAGTATTGGCCCACCCAAAAGGGAGCTGGTGAGAGAGTGTGCCAGATTCAAAATGGCCTGGAAGGCTTATATGAGTCTCAATTTCCTCATCTGTAAAATTGGTATAATCACATCTAGGCTACAAAAATTGACAGGTTTTATAAACCATAAATATTGCCCAGTAGCTGTTGTACATATATAATGATCCATCCTCACTTTATATCCCACTCTCCACCGCCCTTTGCAAAATGGCTCAGAGTAATTTATCTGACCTTCATTGTCACTTCAATAAATGAGGGTAGCCCTGGCCGGTTTGGCTCAGCAGTTAGAGCGTCGGCCTGCGGTCCAGAGAGACACAGGTTCGGTTCCCGCTAAGGGCATGTACCTCGGTTGCGATTTGTCCCCGGCCCTGGTTGGTCCTGCGGGAGGCAGCCACTCGATGTGTCTCTTTCACGTCGATGTTTCTCTCTCTCTCTCTCTCCCTCGCATTCTATCTGAACAAAAAAAAAAAAGGAAAAATGTCCTCGGGTGAGGATAAAAAAAAAAAAAATAATAAATAAATGAGGGTAGTAGGAGGTGGGCAAGCCTAGAGGCCTTGGTGACAAGAAGGCAGGACAGGGCATGACCACATGAGGAGGAGTTCAGAGATACAAACCACCTCCTCACACCAGTCCCAAAGCCCAAGGAACATCACATTGACCATGTGCTGGGCTCACCTACACTGGAAAAGTTGGTCTAGTGCTATGAAAAGGACATAGGTATTAAGTCAGACAGTCTTGCCCTTGGGCAGTAATTCTACTTCTTCATGTCCATCCCCTCCTCTATAAAATGAGGATAGTCATATCCACTGCCTATAGGACTGACGTGAGAATGAAATGAGACCAGGGAGTGTGGTCTACAGAGTGAAAACTACTATGAAGGACCTTACAACCACCCACTCATGCCAGAAAGAAACATCAAGTCGCAGTGAAGTCTTCCTAAATTTTATTGGCACTGAAATAGAACATGGGTTGAGCATAAACCCCTCCAAAAAAACAAATTTTAAAAATCCCAAAAATACACACACAAAAACCTGAATACAAAATCTAACTTTTCTCCCCAGCCTCCCTGGGGGTGGGTTACTGCTCTTAAGGCAGCTAGAGTGCCTCGCAATTCCAGGTTTAAATTTAGCCAATATACGGCATATCACCAAGAAAGTGTCAACATAATTCACAGCAATGCACATAAAACTCCCCAAGGTCAGGCGGGGGTGGGGAAGAGGGGGGGATCGAAGCCATGGGCTCTGGGCTAGGGGCACTGCATGCAGGGACAGCATAGCCCCTTGTGGACTGAACTCTGGGGAGAAGGCAAAAAAGGGAACAATAAAACCAAATGCCAAGTACTTTATGAATGGTTTGTATGACCTATAGTGACAAGTGATATCACTAATAATGAAAGCATCTTACATTAATATTTCTGGCAAAATATTCTTTTATAATATACTATATGCTTCCCAGGTATGGGAATGGTAAGAGAATTTGGCCAAGATGACTCTGCTCCAAGACTAATATCTTCTAAGGGTGAATTAGCAAGACATGCAGAAATCAATATTGAGTTAGATGCCACTAGAATATATAATACTGGTAGAGAAAAAAAAAAGAACACACATGCAACAAAGAGGAGGAAGAGGCTGCTCCTGAGTTGAGAGCAAGGGGTAGGGCTGTGGAAGGGACCGGGCCAGAGCCCCCAATAGTTCTCTGGTTTATAGCTCCAAGGGACAGCACAGCTGGTGGCAAAATCTGGGTTAGAGGTTTGTCAAACATAGGCAGGTCCCAGTCACCAGCTTGGAGGTAGGTGACGGGAAGGGGCTATTAGGCACATGATGGAGTCAAGTAAACTGGGGTTCAGGCCATGGACTTCTCTTATCACACTCAGCTTCTTCTGTCCATTCACCAATTGAGCCAACTGGCCCGAAGATCCAGGGCTCACCATACCAAGGCCTGGATGGCCCTGAAGCAAGAGCTGTGGCCCAAGTAGCTCTAATAAGAGAAGTGGCCTGGGACCCATGGCAGGGAAAATACAGAAGCCAGGTGTGAACATTTTCTCCCTCTGGCAAGAGTCCTGGGTGGGGCTGGTGGAGTTTTGGGGTAACCATCCCTACTGTTCTAGCAGGAAGAGATTTGGGGATTGGAATGAGGAGGAGAAAATCCCAAGAAGGATGGAGGAACCCAGAATAATAAGAGATACTTCTGCCCAGAGAGCTAACTTGAAACAGGCCTAGGCTCCCATAAGACATGAAGGGAAGGATCTTCTACCCAGGCTTGCCGGAATTCAAGGGTGAATGGCCTTCTGAAATGTTGGTAAAGCCTCTTGAAGGCACTGTCTTCCCCATCTCAACCTGGGGAGCAACTGAGTCCCTGAAGTCAAGGACAAGGCTTATTGGGATTGAGTTTGGAACAGGCCCAATCTGGGAGGTAGAGAGAATGACAACATATTTTTAGCCTCCAATCATTACAAAGCCTAAATAACTCTAGAAGGAATGGGCAGTTGACATCCTAGAGCACATAACCAGGGGCCTGCCTGCCTCCTTCCCAAAATCCTGTGATGTTCCAATTCTTCAAATCACAAGACCCTGAAGAGGAAGGCAGTGGTGGGGGCTAGTTTTCAACCTACTCCACACTTGACACCTACAGGACAACAGTAAATGTAGAGATGTTTCCCAAATCAAGTGGGAAGTGCCTCTGAGCTGTAGAAGTAGTCTGTTCTAGCGAGACAGATAGAATGGGACAGAGAAGGAAAAGAAGGTCCCATTGGCACCAAAATGAACCATTTCTCTGCCCAGGAATGTGAGTGAGGGCCGAGGGGCTAGGTTTGGTTCCATGGCTACAATGAACACTTAGCATGACTCCAGGGCTGCTCTAGTTAGTGGCTCCAGCAGAGTGTGAGTTAGGCGAGGGCATAGGAGTCTGGGGGCAAGGAAGAAGGGAGGAGGGGTCCCTAGAGGCTGGGTGCCCATTACATGGACTCAAACTCATCTATGCGCTGCTTGGTGTTGCCCTGCCTGATTTGGCGCAGGGTCTTGTATTTGTCTCGGCCCAGTCGCATGTTCTCGGCATGGATCATGTCATTGGCTGTCTTCTTGGTCTCATCGAGGGCATTGGCCAGCTCTGAAGTGAGGGCCTGTGAGGATGCATGGGAATGAGAGGTTAATGGCTTCCTCTCATTTTACCTCCCTTTATTTAACCAGTTTTTGCCCCTTCTCCCCCTCCCTCCCACCCTCCTGTCTTCCCTCTTTGTCCCCATTTTTACACACACACAGACACAAACACACAGATTTTTGAGAGCCTTTTTCAGCCCTGTTAGGATTGCAGTGGGGCAAGAATAAAACACACACACACACACACACAAACTTAGGGGACCAATTGTAATCGATAACAAGTATTCCCTGAGAGTAGAATGATGTACCGAAGATTCAGGTAGAAATTGTGTCAGCTAAGTACTTCTTGAAAGTAACAGGTAAGTGGAGTATGGGTGGAAGATTAGGCAAAAATAAATAAATAAATAAAGTGGCTTGGGGTCTGATTAATAAATAATCAGGAGCCTCTCATTAAAGTTCTCACTTGAGAAAGGCTCAGGCTCCACCCCCAACCCATGATGACCTAGGGAAGGCCATGGGCTACTAAATCAATGCACAAGGTCTCCTTGACCCTTTCGCCCTGCCCAGATACCTTCAGGTGCTTCTGCACACGCTCATTCTTCTCCGCTTCAGTGGTACGTTCCTCCTCACTGCGGTCCTTGGCCATGGCGTCAGCCCGCAGGTCAGCACTGGCCTCTGCTCCATTCTCATCCTGCTCATCCTGATCATTTTCAGCAGGCTCTGCCACATGAGGAGTACTCATGGCAGTCTTCAGCTCGGCACGGGTCTTCTCCAAGTCTTCTTGTACCATCTGAGCCTATCCAGTAACAGAGGGAGAGAAGGACAAGCAATCAGAACAGGCTAACTTGCAGCATCCTACACGTGCCTAGAATGGCCCAGCAGAAGGCAGGCACCAGGTAGGCCAAGTCACTTTGTCTGCCTGATCTTTTTTGTTGTTGTTGTTAATCCTCACCCGAGGATATTGAGTTTTAGAGTAGAAGGGAGGGAGACAGAGAAACATCAATGTGAGAGACACATCGATTGGTTGCATACTACATGACCCTGACCAGGGCTGGGGATCAAATCAACAACCCAGGTACCTGCCCTTGACCGGGAATCGAACCTGAGACCCTTCGGTCCTCAGGCCGATGCTCTAACCACTGAGCCAAACTGGCCAGGGCTGTCTGCCTGATTTTTAGTTTATTCAGTTATATAACAGGAGCTTTTATACCAATTTCTTTGGAGTATTGAAGAATTCTGGGAAGTTATTTGAGAAAGCCTTGAGCTCCTTCTCCCTTCCTTGACCTGCTGTCAAGGAAGGATTGAAAGGGGGAAAGGGGAAGGAACCCAAACCTAAGGAATCTATGGAACTGGAACCTCTGCATGTGGTACCCCTTCCCACAATGCTTTGCTCTGGGCAAGGTGTCTTACCTTCTGCTGCCATTCTACAGCCTCACTCTCTTTCTTCTGTCGGGCCATCTCCAGCTGGGAGATCCGAGCTGTCAACTCTGCCATTTCCAAGGCCTATGGATAAATTGGAAGCTTGTGATAGCTCGGCTTTCTTGTCCTTAGGGCCCAGGTGTCTTCAACCCCAGTTCTCCTGGGGAATCAATGGGGAACCTCCTGCTACACCTGCACTTGCTTGCTGTCCTGGAGGCTCTTTTTACCACACTTTCTCCAGGAAGCCCAGAATACCACTCCAATTCTCAGTCTACTACGTACCCTATTAACTTCAAACCATTTCCTTATAAGTCAGAACTCCCCACCTAGACCTCCTAAAAACAAATAGCATATCATCTCTGTCTCTTCTTCACCTCTCCAGCTCTCCCTTTCCTTCCCATCCCTCAGCCCTCCCCCTCTCTGTATTGCCCACTGCACAGTGCAGCTAGGGCTTTAGAGATCACTGTATCACTGCCTGAATTGGCAGGCCCTTCCTTGTTATCCTAGAATGCCCAGGGCTCCACTAAGACTCTTCCCAGGTCAACCATAGGAAAGACACTCAAGTGTCACAAGGTGATATGAACAAGGGAAAAAAAACTTATGTATACCATCACACCTTGAAAAGATCTCCCAGAGGAAGCTTCCCCCTGAGAATTAGGTCTTAGTTCCCTGCACTCCCACTGCAAATAGCACAATGAACACCATATATAAAGGAATTTGGGCCACAGGTTCCTAACTTCTGAGTCACAGAACCCTTGGAAATTATGATGAAAGTATGCATGCTCACCTTCCTCCCCTAAAAAAATGTACAGGCACATAGTTTTACGTATGATTTTAGGAAGCAAACCCTTCAGAGAGGCAGAAATGGGTTCTCATACTCAGTCACATCTGTGTGACCTTTGGCAAGTCTCTTAAACCTCTCTGAGCCCTAATTTCCTTATCTGGACATATAGTCCAATATGGGTTAATGCCACAGGGTTCTTTGAAAGAGGAAATAAGAAAATTAAAAAGGGGAAGGTTGCTATCATAGCTTGTAACACACAGTAGGTAGTCAATCAAGTGTGAATCCCTCACTTCTTTCTTCCTCCCTCCCTTTCCTTTGTCAGGTCATCAGCTCAGATCCCCAAGGGCTAAGAAAATAGAATAAAAGTAAGGGTTAGGGAAGATTGCTTGCAAAGGTTTCTGGTCCACACCAGTGACTTCTCAGCTTGCTTCTGAATGAACTATTTGCTGGAGGCCCTGCTGAAAAGGGCCAGTCCTGCAGGCAGAGATAACTGAATAGGTAGTCAGAGAGGGAAGAAAACTCAGGTCCTTCAATCCCAGCCCATTTTGTAGTTTTACCAGCTGTTCCTGGGTCTTCTTCTGGTCCCGAGAGGCCTGCAGCAGAGCCAGCTTGGCCTCTTCAGCTTCTTGACGCTCTTTGGCCAGTTTTTCAGCCTCACTCTGGGCACGTTTCCGCTCCTGTTCAAGTTCCAGAGCCCTACGGGTCTGTTCTTCCAGTTCTGGGAAGAGAAGGTGGGGAAAAGGAGGTGAAGAGTACAGAGATAAAGAGGCATCTAGTTTTTTTTCCTAGAAATGTTTCATACCAGGGCACAGCTGGCAGAGAGTTCTGGGCACTATTTTTCTTGTCCCATCCTTTGTCTATTCTGTAGCCACATCTAGATTATGTGGCCTGAGTCTGCAGCTCAGGCAGAAGGTTCTCCAGCTCACAGAGTTAGGCTGTAAAAAACCCACTCTCCAAGGTGACACCAGCCTCACCTTGCTGAGCCTTCTTAGTCTGTTCCTCAATCTGCTTCAGCTTCTCCATCAGCTCCTCCTTCTCTCGTTCAATCTTCTCTTTCTCCTTTTCTGCCATCTCACGCTTCTTCTTCTCATTTTCCAGCAGAGCACTAGGAAACAAGAAAGAAGGGATTAAACAGGATAGCAAGGCCACATTGAAAGCATTGCGATCCTCAAGGCTCCTGGCCCTGGACCCTTAGTCCCCACCCATATAACACACCCAGAGCTTGTGAGTTGGGATCACTCTTCCTTCTCTCCACATCCTTGTCCTTTCATCATAGCTCCACATGGGCCAGAGCACTCAAGGTCCAATCAGTTTGTCCAAGACTCAGGAGATCCAACCTGGACTTCCAGCTCTGCCACTAACTCGTTGGTAACCAGTGGATAACCTTAGCCATGTCACTTCTTTGCACCTTCTCTCAGTACCCCTATATGTACAATGGCCTATTAAGTTCTGCCCTGGCAACTTCATGGAGTTATAAGGAGACAAATTTTTGCTCTGCTGGGATGCTGTGCTTCAAGTCTGGTGATCTCCGTGGCTAGGGCATCAGTCCTCAGGTCTAACTCTGCCAGCTCTCTGAAGCCCACTCTAGATTCCTTTTCCCCAGAACTTGTTGCAAATCTAGAATAAGTATTTTATTTTTCTTGCCTCAGCACCTGTTCAGAAGACCTTCTTTCTCCCTCGGCTACATGTCTTTTCTCTCTCTGAGGCCTCAACATACTTGGATTATTTTTTTTTCCCATCCCTCCTCCCTCTTATTTTTCTCCACAGCATTTCTTACTGTGAAAATGAACAGACAGAAACCTCACTGAAAATGGAGTCAGGAGGCTAGAGGAGAGAACTCCCACACACTTGTCACTCAGTACACACTACTGACCCCAACAGGAAGAGACATACCTTGCATCTCCTATAGGAAGTGACAGTACTTTACTACATCGGAAGGAAGAATAAAAGATTCCACCTGGCCCAGTAACAGCTCAGCCAATGGGAGACTGCCATAATTCAGCCAGTGAAAAATCATTCTTCTTCAAACTTGCAGTTTCCTCCAATGGACTCTTTGTTTACAACAGCCTCTCCATAAAAGAACATTCCTCCTCTTTGTTTCTCTGGACTTGCACACGCTTCACCATTAGACTGCATGTCCTAAATTGCAATTCTTTATTGTTTCCACATAAACCCATTTTGCTGGAGAAATATCTGGCTGTCTATTTAAGGTCAATATTGCCATTCCACATACTGTATAATTTTATTTGTTCTGTTTCTTCCCACTAGAATGACAGCTTCATAAGAGCAGGGATTTTTGTCTGTTTTTTTTTTTTCACTGCTAAATAAATATTTATCAAGTGAATGAATGACACAGCATTTGTGCCTTGAACAGTCAGATATATACTGTTTTTCCTCTTTCTCCTATTAGACTGTGAGGTCCTTGGGAGCAGGTTTCTGCCAAATCCAGCTCTGTAAACTGCCTCCAATCTCAGCAGTTTTTTAATGAATAAATGTAAACCTTGGTGTTTGACTTCTCATACATGGTGTCCTTTTCCAGCCTACTGGATTAGAAGTTTCCTGAATTTCCAACCTCTTTAGGAAATGCATAGGAATCACCTGGGATCTTAATTTTTAAATAACTTACTAAGGTAAAATTAACATAATATAAAATTAACCATTTTAAATCAAACAATTCAGTGACATTTAGTACATTCACAATGCTACCAGCTCTATCTAATTCCAAAATATTTTCATCACTCCAAAGTAAAAACCCACAGACATTAAGTAGTTTCTCCTCATCTCCCCTCCCACAACCCCTGACAACCACCAATCTGTATTCTATCTCTATAGATTTAACTATTCTGGATATTTCACATAAATTTGAATCATACAATATGTGACATTTTGTGTCTGGTTTCTTTTACTTAGCATAATGTTTTAGAGGTTCATCTACATTATTGTTTGTATCAGTACTTCGTGCCTTTATATAGCTGAATAATATTCCACTGTATGGATACATAATTTTTCCATTCATCCATTGATAGACATTTGGGCTGTTTCCACCTTCTGGCTAGTATAAATAATACTACTATGAACACATAGGGCCTGTAGTTGTTTGAATACCTGTTTTCAATTCTTTTGAGTATATACCTAGAAGTGGAATGGTGGGATTAAACGGTAATTCTATGTTTAACTTATTGAGAAACCACCAAACTCTTTTTCACAGCAGCTGAACCATTTTACATTCCCACCAGCAATGTACATGAGTTCCAGTTTCTCTACATCCTTGCCAATAGCTGTAATCTTCTGTTTTTATTTATTATATCCATATTAGAAGTGGTACCTCACTGTGGCTTTGATTTACGATTCCCTAATGACTAAAGATGTTTTCATGCACCTATTGGCCATTTTCCTATTTTCATTGGACAAATGATTACCTAGGATCTTAAGATACAGATTCTGAATCAATAGGTCTGGGATAAAGTCTCACATTCTGCCTTTCTAACAAGTTCTCAATTTGATGCTGATGGTGCTGAGCCCTGCTGCACCTTGAGTAGCAAGGGCCTCCAGTGCATAGGGGCTTTGTAGGGAAAATTCTGATGGCTCTGCCCAATTCCACTTTAAAAAAAAAAAAAACCTACATAGTCTAAGTTTAAATGTGCATGGAGCCTTCTGCTATTGCCACTATACTGGTCAGACAGCCTGGAACAGCCCAGAGTCTGCCTAGAAGAGCAATGACATGAGGATCATAGACAATGGGGAGCCATGAAATGACCCTCCTTCCTATAAGGCTGTGAAATCCTAAGCTTCTGATGCCTGCTTCCCAGAGGGGGTGTCATTGCTGTACAGTACAGCTCACTCTTCCACTCTTCTGTTTCTCTCTCTCTCCTTCTCTCTCTCTCTCTCTCTCTCTCTCTCTCTCTCTCTCTCTCTCTCTCTCTCTCTCTCCCCCCACCCCTACCCCCAAGTCCCAGGATGGCTTCATGTCCTGCTTTTCGCAGACTTGGCAACTTGGAGAGGTTTCCTTGCCCTGGTCCTGGTCCCACTCCAGCTCCACATCACCTACCGCTCCATCTGCTTCTGGTGCTTCTCCTCCCGGGCCTGTGCCTTCATCTGCTGCACCTCGATGGTGTCTGGCTTGCGACGGCGCATGTATAGCTCGTGGTTCCCCATGCACAGGGCCAAGATCCGTTTGTTAATCCGCAGCCGGGGAGCATAGAAGACAAAGTCCTGGTGGGAAAACAGCAATTAGAAAAAGTTTGGAGGGGTTGATGAAGGTCCAAAACTTCTCTAAGTCCAAAAGCACTGAAAAGATCATTTAACTGAATTTTGTATTACATATGGGGAGGCTAATTATGAGAGTGGTGAAGTTACTTGCCCAGGGTCAAATGGCAGGTTAGTGGCAGACCCAGGACTACAACCCAGGCTTGACTCTGAAATCAGTGCTCTTTGGACTAAACCACAATATCTTTTAACTACTGCATCCTAAAAAATACCCTCAATCCACTTGAAAGTTAGGAATTGATTTTTTCTACTAATTAGGGATCCTTCTGGGTCTCAGACGCCTCTCTTCGAGGCCCATTAATCCCCACATAATACCCTGATGAGTGCAGTATGAGTGGCTGGACTGTTTCTGTAATCTTCTAAAAGCATATCCTAGACCTAGTTGCTTAAATCCTTTTTGGAATAACACAGATTGTAAATATATACATGAATACATAAACCTCCTGAGCATCCACTGTCCTGGCTGTTATTGTTTGTGTCGGCCTGCAGACCGAAGCATTGTGGGTTCAGTTCCCAGTCAAAGGCATGTACCTGGATTTCAGGTTCGATCCCCAGCCCTGGTCAGGGTCGTGTGGGAGGCAACCAATCGATGTGTCTCTCACATCAGTGTTTCTATCTCTCTCTCTCTTTCCCTCCCTCTTTCCCTTTCACTCCATCTAAAAATCAATTGAAAAATATCCTCAGGTGGATTAACAAAAAATAAAATAAATAAGCCCTTGCTCTCAGCTGGCTTTGTTACTTACCTTTTTCTGATGAAAGCAGTAAACACACACACACACTCACATACACACACAAAAGAAAATCCAGTGAGTTTGAGTTTATTACCACAAATACCACTGGACCAAGCTGATAAACTAACCACCAGGTCCTCTGCCCCTGAACCTAAACTGCTACCATCTCACATAGCCTGGTGTGCAGTAAAAGGAGTATAAGTTCTAGAGGTCAATGACCCAGGCACAAATCACAGCTCTACCATTTTTAGCTGTGTGACCTTGAACAAATCACTCCATCTCTCTGGTCTCAATTTCATCCATTATAAAATGGGTATGCTACTGTCTACCTGACAATGGTGTTAAGGGTTTAAGGAGACAACATACTGTATTATAAAGTGCCTAGCAGTATAAGTTCAGAGACCTCAAGGCTAGAGAAGAATAGCTGAGGCCTCATGAGAAGGGTCTTGCTTAGCATGACCACTGGCCTTTATTGAACACAAGGTATACCAGAAGGGGAGACCCTCATCTCAGTTTTTTACCCTACTCCCAATCACCAACTTTCCAGTCTTGTCAGCCACAGGCAACTGAAGTAGGTGAGAAGTGTGTGACAAGCATGTTAGAGAAATGACTGGATGGATGTAAAGCACTTTCTTATTCTTAGGTTGCTCTGGAGAGAAGTCTTGAGAGGACAGCAGCAAAGTTATATAAAAAGCAAGTTTGGAGGATCATCTTTGGATCTGGACTTCTCCTGGCTCTGTCCTTTCTCCACAATTAATGATAAATCAAGTACAGGGTGAGACAAAAGTAGGTTTACAGTTGTGAGTATGCAAAACAAAGAGTTTATTCTTGAATTATTATTGTATTATTTTTCATATGAATAGTTTCCACTTTCTTGGGCCTAGAGGCTTTAAAAGAAGACAGATGTACTAATGTTTCCGCCCCAGAGACCCAGGGCAGTAGAAGACAGTGGCTAAGAGGCAACACTTAGATTGCCAGTGACTCTCCCTCACCCATGCTTCTCCTGAGACATAGGTAGCAGGGTGGCACAAGGCACAGGATGCCTCCTAGCCATTTCTTGGCATCAACATCCCTTTCCATCACCAATCTCCTTTTGTGCCTCCTGTACACACACATACACACACACACACACACACACACACACACACACACACACACACACCAGAAAAGGGAGAGTAAACTATAATTACATGATTGCTTCTAGCATTATCCAGGCCTTGGCAAGGACTTGTCTTGGCCAGTGGGAGGAATCGCTTACCGGGGCTTTTTTGTCAATGGGCTTGATGACAAATTTCTTGTCATTGAAAGAGATGTTCCTGATTTCACTCCAAGGGAAGCCTATCTTGGGAGTCAGTCTGTAGAAATGGAAAGCAAGACATCAGGACAAGGGCAAAACCAGAAGAACACAGAGGGTTGGTGCCTTGCCCTCCACCCCCACCAACTTCTCCTTTCAGGAGGTAGATTCATTGCCAGTGTCATCACATGACACCAGGTCAGTTTGCCAGCATTGAGGCTGCACAAAGGACCTCCTGATACTACAATCAACACATCACTCTTTGTCCCAATCTCTTAGATTTGTTTTGTTATATTTTGTGTGGCATGGACCTCGTAACAGTCTCTCATAAAATCCCAACTCCTATTTAACTGGGACTCTTCCACCCAAGGTTATAAAAGTTGGGGAGAAAGTAAATAATGAGCTCCAAGATTCAGAAGTTACGTAGAACAATAATCTATTCATCTGTATTCTCTCTCACCAAGAGCAGACCAAGGGGAAAAAAATAAGCAAATGAGATAAGGTTCTAGCAAGAGAGTTTATAGGCCAAAAGGCACTTAATCATCATAGAGGAGTTGGATTCATTACAAATCCTGACAAAGTAGGTTTTGGCCAGTGTTGTCAAATAGAAATATAATAAGAGCCACACATGTAATTTTAAATTTTCTAGTAGCCACATAAAAATAAATAAGAACAAATAGGTGAAATTAACTGTTATAACACTTCATTAACACAGTATATCTAAAATACTATCATTTGCACATGAAGTCAATATTTCAAAAAATATTAACAAGACATTTTACATTCTGCTTTGCATACTAAGTCTGCAACGTCTGGTATGGTTTATACTTACAGCACATCTCAGTTCAGAGTAGCCACATTTCAAGTGCTCAGTAGCCACATTTAGCTAGTACTACCATAGTGAATAATGCAGGTCTAGTCAGTGCAAGATTTAGATGCCTGTCGGAGGTTATGTAATTATCTGGGCTGGTCTAAACTAGGTAGAAAAATAACTACCGAGGTGGGACCCAGAAGGTACAGTCTTATCCAATGGTGAACTCTAAGCGCCAGAGTGGCCCAAATAATCTAAGAGACCTCTGAAATATACCTGTCATTCTGCTCATAGATGTTGAGACCTAGGGCATCCACTCCCAGCCAAAGTTCTGAGCCTTTCTTGTTTTTGATGCTGAAGTAGTTCACACCATACATCTCCAGGTCCTGGGCAATCTTCAGATACTCCAGAACAGCATCCTCCCTAAACAACAGAGTGGGCGTTACAGAGGGAAGCCTGTGAATCAGACCTAGGGAAAGAGAAAGCCTATCTGCTCTGCACTTCTGACAAGTATCTTGCCATTAGGGGTGTGAAAGGGGATGGAAGGTAAGCAGATTATGGTGCACAGAGCACATGAAGCCTGAGGTCTGAAGTTCCCAAGGGAAATAAGGGTGGGCTGACCCTCGCTGTCTTCTAGCATGTTAGCTGCCATAGAAACCTCTTTTATAGGCACATTCTTAACAGAGCCCAGATGGGATGGTGATGGCAAAATAACAAGATGTGTTCTTCAACTAGAGAGCTCCCAAATGGTTTGCCATGAGAGAGCGCATTCCATGTTTCTTTCTTGGGGAGGAGCCCCTGGTGGCCCCCATGCTCCCTAGGGATCCCAAGGGCCCCTCCATTTTGTTATGGTCAAAACTGTTTGGGTTATCAGTTGCTATCATTCACAAAAATTATAGCTTTACATTGGTTCTGATTAACCTTCTATCTCTAAATTTCCCTGAACAGTGCATTTCTGTTTCTCTCTCTCTCTCTCCAACATCCTCTAGTGTTCCCAGTCCTCTGCCTCTTATCTCCCCAGAGCCAGTCTCATTCTCCCTGCAAGGGCAGTGCAAGCCCACAGTTGCTAGGTCAGGCTTACCTGAGCATGCCCCGATGCTCCTCATGCCATACCTGGATCCGTTCCTCCCACTGGTCCTTGTTGAGCTTGTGTTGCTCCAGGACCCTGGAAAGACAGTGGGTAGTGAGTAACTTTAGAGCACAAAGCCACAATTGCAGGGATGAAGGAAAGCCCACTTGGGATTGACGCAAAGAGGTTATAGAGTCAGCCCAGTGAGGTCACACTGGAAGCAGACTGAAATTACAGCAGGAGGGATTAATTAGACATAGGGAACTACCTGAGAGGTAGAAAAGATACAAAAAATAAGTGACCAAGAAAAACAGTGGGAACACTTTGCTTTATACCTTTAACCAGAAAATCCAATAATGTGCTGTGGTCCCCAAGCAGAGCAGTAATGTATCAAGAGTCTGTGCTGATCTGTAGGGCTAAGAGTAGGGATGGGCCTCACAGGTGTGCACACTCTCTTCTAGATCCTTGTGGAACCAACAGTTTGTGTTTGTGAGAATACTGCTCAGGGATGAGATTACAGCCTGTGGCTATAGAATAGAGAACTGAGACCAAATGGCTTTGAGAAAAAAAAAAAAACTAAAAGGCTCAACCTCTCAGATCTACTAGATCATAAACAAGGCTTGTTTCAAATATACCATCTCAGACATCATGGCAGCGACTCAGGTGGAGTCCCAGGATACAGCCACTGTCCCTAATACCTTCAGGTGAATTGTGCATCTGCCACAGTTCAAATGGGATGGAGGCTCCCAGAATGAAGCAGAACTCTCCTTCCAACCCAAAAAAATGCCTATGAACATGGTCATTGAATGCAGTTGCAAAAACCCAGGGTTCAAACCTCAAATGAGCCGTGAGACATCAAGCAAGTCAGAGCGAGTACCCCTGCACCTCTGTTTCCTTAGCCAGGAAATAAGAATAAGGCCTGCCTTATTTTGTGTGTCGTTGTGATGCTAGAACAAGAATAATGAGTGTTTTAGAGGGTTCAACTTTGAAGTTTACAAAAGCAGAAAGCTCTGGATATTGGTTATCAATATTAAAAGACTGAGCTACCATGTCCCTGGCTTGCGTCTCTCTCTCTCCCCTGTGAACCTCTGATATAAAAGGTCTAAATCGGTGAAAAGGATTGAGAAAAATGGAACCAGGGAGAACAGAAAATCAATCCATCTCTGGTTCTCAATATAAGAACCTATTTCCTGGGTAATGAATTTCTATAATTAGGCAAACAGTGTTGGGGGGGTGGTGCTTTTCATTTTGAGAGCCCGGGCTTTTTATTTTGAGTGCCATCTTCAGACAGACCCTAGTAGGGAGGAACAGATCTGGCAGCCCCTGTGTAATAGGAATTGGTCAGCCTTGGGCCACAGGCCCTCTGGCCAGGGCAGACAGCCAGGCACAACCTTACCTTTGTGGAAGCAACTTGTCCCCTGCCAAGTAGCCAGACTTGTGGACTTCCTTATTAAAGTCGCCATACTTGGATTGGACAGCATAGGAGGCCAGCAGCACAGCAGTCTCAGGTGGGCAGTAAATATCATCATTGAGAATGCCCTCCTTCACTTGCAGGAAGAATAGGCGCTGTGTGATATCCTGGATCAATTCCTCAGATACATCCTCAGGGTAGAACTTGGCCCGGAACTTGAAGAGCAGGGGGCTTTCCTTCCGCACATCCTGGGCAGTCACCTGGGAGCAGCAAGGAGTTATGGGTTCTCAAAAAACAAACTTTGGGGTCAGAGAGTAGCTGTAAGGTGGGGAGAAGACACTGAAAGGTCATAAATTTGGGTAATCCCAAAGAGCCAGGGGGCAACTCTCCTGGTAATTCAGAAAAGAGACACATTATTTTCATTGGGGACCCAATCCCATGTCCACAATTGCTTTCTGGGGATTTGTTCCTGAAATGAAGGTGGTCATAAGCCCCAAAGGCACCATCATCTGACAATATATCCAACTGCTTTCAAATTCTAAGAGGAAGCTTAAGAAGCTCCTCTTTTAAGGCTCGCCCAACTCTGTAAAGCAAAGTAAAAACCAGGATGCATGACTAAGGACTGGGAATTGACTAGGTAAGAGAACAAACGAGGTTGCCTTTTAAAGCCTGAAATTGGTTCCTAAAGGTTCCACAGTTGTCCAGCAAAAGTCTCCACTCTTGCCCAGCCGGTGTGACTCAGTGGATTAAGTGTCATCCCATTAACTGAGAGGTCCCAGTTCGATTCCTGGTCAGGGCACATGCCCAGGTTGCGGGCTCGATCCCCAATGCGGGGCATGTAGGAGGCAGCCAATCAATGTCTCTCTCTCACATCGATGTTTCTATCTCTCTCTCTCTTCCTCTCTCGCTAAAAAAAACCCCAAAAAACGTATCTTTAAAAGAAAGTCTCCACTTTTTGGGAAAACAAGACACTGGCAGCATAAGTTGAGGCATCTATCCCTGGACACAATCAGGGAAACAAGTCACAGGACAGAATGGAGACCTCTAAGGACAAAGGCAGACAGTTTGAGGATATTGATATGAAGGACTGCCATGTTCCTGCAGGGATGCCACTTTGAGGTGAAGAGCTTGAATGGACCTATACTCAGATCATCCCATTTGGAGAACAATTGAGATCAAAAATGAAGAAAGAACATCTGCATGGGATTCAGATATCAGTTGACAGGTTGGGGAATAGACAAGATAAGGTTATAAGACCTTTGAGATTCCAGTTCAAGAGTATATGACTCTCTTTTTAACAAATCTTCTAAAGCCCTTGACTTTGGGGTGGGGGGTGGGCGGGGGGAGGATACCAATCTCCTCCTGAAGAACAACTAATGGTTATGGTCTAAAACAAGTCAAAGTTTAAGACAGAGCTCCCAGTAGGAAGGGAAATATACCTTCCTCCTTGGACCCTGGCCATTCTTGCTGTGAGAAGTCAAAGTAGAAATAGCACAAGAGCTTTACCTTGGCTGAGCCCTCTGCCCTTATTCTGATCTACTGGTCAACAGCCCGCCCAGTGAAAAACACTGCCCTAGGTGCCCTGGATTTGCCAGCTTGCACATGTTACACCCCTGACCAAGACCTGGAAAAGGAAAGAATTCCAAACCCAAGAGTAGGGTAAGCAGTTACCTTCTTATTGAGTTTCAGCCAAGTGGAGAAACCCTTAGTATCCTGGTATTGCAGGCCAAAGAACCAAACTTCCCTCAGGCCAATAGTTTTCACCACCTGGAAGAGAAAACACAAAACAACCACTGATTGAATCCCTAGCCTGTATCAGACACAGAAGACACAAAAGTGGAGCCCACTTGATCCTTAACCTTAAAGGACATAAGGTGCCCAGGGTCTGGCAAGAAAATATACTTGAGCAGCAGTCAAGAAGTGATGTCAGCATCTCTTTGCACAAAATACTTCTGAGGTAGGGAATGGATCTATTATTTATGAGTAGTATCACACACCAATAACTTTATATTTATTATCTCTAATTTTCACAAGAGCCCTATGCTATAATTACATTTAGACCAATTTCACAGATAGTGAAAGTAAAGTTCAGAAAAGTAAAGGTTCAGTTGGTTATTAGCGGAGTCAGGTCTGTTTGACTCCAAAGCTACTCAAATCTACTGCTTTCTGCCATTTCCCTCCTCCTATTATGCCATGTAGCTTCCCATTCCCAGGGTGGATTAAAAACTGAAGGTAGATTGTTGGCTTAACTCCTACAACTTGTTCCCCGGGGTTGATCTTCTATCTTTAGCAACTAGGAATAATGCCCACACCCTTCAGACTGAGTCCAATTTGCAGTGCCCCAAGAAAGAATGTTTGAAGAGACAGAGCAGGAACTGTGGTATCTATACACCCGAAAGCTGTGCTGTGTCTGGGGGCTTGAGATGCTTCTTTCCAGCCCTGATTAGAGCCCAGTCATGATTTCCAATACCACTCACACAGTTTAAGAGTGGGAATGAGGGTGGAAACAGGGTGAGTGCCTCAGTGTAGTGGCTGAGGGGCCCCCTGATGTTCTGGGCCTCTTGGCTGAGCAGTGGGAAGGAAAGGGAGGTCAGCCAGGAGAAGACAGATGGGATCTGTTTTCTAGTCCCTGACATTAGCATGTTAATGGTTCTGGCTGGCGGCTGCACCCCAGCATGCTTTCCACTGGGGATGAAGGCAATGAAGCTGAGCCATATCCCAATGAGGTCATGCTGGCATCAGGCAGTCTTCTTTATCTTTTTTTTTTTTTTTTTTTTTTTTTTGGCGGGGGGCAGGGGGAGAATGGAAAGCGGTAGAGATGGAGAGGTGAGATGAAGAAATTTACCTGGAGATAGAAATGGGAACAAGGACACAGTGTTGCTGACATCCTTCACTGTGAATAAATCACAATTGTCCCTCAAAACACACACACACACACACACACACACACCCCTCCACTGTATCCACAAAGCTTCTACTATGCATCCAAAGCCAGGTCCCACAGTCACTCTCAGACCTTACAATCTAGAGCTTCAGAGGTCCCAAGGAAAAAGCAGCTCATGTGTATTAAGTACCTATTATGTGCCAGGTGCTGAACACTGAAAAACCCTGAGATAGCTATTATCTCCATTTTATAAATGAAGAAGCTGAGGTTTAGAGAGGAAATCTTTCTAAATCCGTAGAGCCTAGACTAGAATCCTGATATGTATGACTCCAAAACCTGTACCCTTTCTTCTCTAGTATGCTTTCTCCTGATGCCGAAGGCTCACAGGGATTTAGGAGCCCTAGGATTCTCAAGTGCCTTAACTGCTTTGTCTCTGGTTTTAGTCCAGATATCCCAGCCAGATAATGAAATCTGACCACCTCTGCATCTAGATGTGGTTTCTGGCTTCCCCACTAGGTTCAGTCAACAACCACTTTGGAGAGAAGTCATATTCCCAAGTCATCGCCCTTCACTCCTCACTGGGGCAGTGAAGGTTGATGACCTTACCCTTCGTATCTTTTTTTTTTTTCTTTATTGATTTGAGAGAGAGAGGAAGGGACAGGAAGAGAGAGATAGAAACATCAATGAGAGAGAACATCGATTGGCCACCTCCTGCACACCCCCCACTGGGGATCGGGCCCACAACCTAGGCATGTGCCCTGACCGGAATGGAACCGGCGACCTCTTAGTGCATGGGTCGATGCTCAACCACTGAGCCACATCAGCCAGGCCCCTTTCATTTCTTAAATCAGGTATCAGGAAACCTGAAAGTCTCACTTCTATCTCCACTTTGCTGTGTGATCTCAAGGCAGCACATTTCCCTCTCTGGCCTCGGCTTCCCCATCTATCCTGGGCCCCCATCTACTACAAGTGGCTTAAATGGCCTCTTTCTTCTCTTGAGTTTATCATTCTATTAATTAGGTCTTTTTGGTTAATCCTCACCCGAGGATATTTTTCCATTGATTTTTAGATAGAGTGGAAGGGAGGGAGGACGAGAGAGAGAGAAACATTGATGTGAGAGACACATCAATTGGTTGCCTCCTGAACGACCTGGACCAGGGCTGAGGATCAGACTTGCAACCCAGATATGTGCCTTTGACCGCAAATCAAGCCCTCAACCCTTTGGTCCACAGACCGATGCTCTAACCGCTGAGCCAAACAAGCCAGGGCTTAATTAGGTTTTTATAAATGACTGAGAAATACAATCCCATTTCCCATCTACCTCTTGCTGACTTGGGTAACTAGGAACATGTTTAGAAAAGATAAATTGGGAGTGGGGGTATGAGGAAGAATCAAAAGACGTCCAGGATTCAATGGCAAGGTGAGTTCCTCAGTCTAGTCAATGAGCAGTAAGAACTGCCAGCAGGTTTTAGATGAAGAATATAAAATGTTCATGTTGAAATGTGACATTGGCTATTTTTTTGCAGAGGACAGATGGATAGTATGTGCACAGGAAAGACTGTTTGAAACACCTCTTATCTCACCCTAGGTATAACATAGGGACCAATTAACAGTTCTAATGGTTTTCCACAGCGTTGCAGAACAATAGTGTGTCCAGATACAATCAGTGAGAAGAAGTTCCAAGAAACAATTCAGCCCCAGGAGAGAAAGAAACCCACCAAAGATGCTGAAGATCAACAAACAGGACCAGGATACTAGGTCAGGGAGCAGATTGGGAACAAAACTGGTAAAGCAGCAACTAGCCTTTGCCTGTGTCAACAGCCCCACTGTAGATGCTCAGAGACCCCAGAACTAAAAGGAAGTGTGGCAGGCACAGACTATACAACCAGCTCCAGAGGTCCCAAGAGTGAGCTTTATAACATCTTTTTGCATCAGGTTGTCTGGTTTACTAGTGAGATGGGTAAAAGTGTGATGAGAGGCAGATTATGGGTACCAAAATAGTTCCAGGATCTGCAGTATCTCTGAGGAAAACTTGGACAAAGTAATAGCTAAAGTGCTATCACAATAGATTTCAGAATCAGTACAGAATTTTAATCTCTCTAAGCTGTATCTCCCCTTATGAACACAGAGAAATCAGATGCATATAAATTTTCCACTTCCTTAGGCTTCAGCGCTCAGAGAGATGAGCAATGTCTCTCAGCCTGCTGAAGTCCCAAAGCGAGGACATAAGGGGCGGGGGCAGGCAGGGAATATGGTCTGAAATCAGAATTGAGACTGAAAAAATAACAAAGGATAAAACAGATGACCCCTGGACCGCAGGCTACAAGGAAATCTCAAGAGTTGGAAATGGGGCCAAGCTTTGTTTCCAGGTGAGACGTCCACTCCAGAAGAAAGAGCAACCTCATTTTCTAGTGGGAGAGCATATCTAGATCCCGGTTCCAGAAACAGTTCTCTGTGGCCCCAGTGACTAGGATCCTATGCTTCTACTCTGAGAAATGGCTCTACCCTCGAGGAAAAAATTCTTTCTTGGCTCCCTTTGACCCCAGACTGCCAGCTCATCTGGCCCGAGCTAGTATTTCTCAAAGATGCCACAAGAAGGGAGCAAGGGGGGAGGGATAATACAAGTAGACGGCTGCAAGCCAGGATTTCTTTGAAGCCTCAGGTTTAGTCTTAATCATTTATGGAAATTTTACATTCTACTCTTTAAATCACTGTTTTAATAATGCAATAGATAGCATCTACAAGTAAAATTGATGCTCCCAGATACTAAATCCCATTCATCCCACAGCAATGTGTACCTCCTAGAGCCTGACACATACACTTACAGGGACTACGGCTTCAGTTTGTGTAAGACACTGGCTATGAATTCTATTCAGCTCCACAATGAAAAACCCCAAAACAGATTCTGGAGCACTACAGGATTCAAACAGCATAAACTAGAAAACTGGGATCCTGTGAGGGAAAGAGATTTGCCTCTGAGAAAATCCTCCCTAATTACCAGAAGAATTTGGATGTAAGAAAGAACCCCCTTTGCCTCTCTTTTGCATGTGAAGGCTGCCTATATCTGAGGTCTGTGGAGGAAAGGGGAGATCAGGTCAGTTCTGAACCCCAGAGCACCTCCTCCCTATATATCCAGTGCATCTATCTGAGTAAACAAACTAATGATGTAATCAGCCACTTCAGAACCCCAGAACAAGATCAGAAAGCAAGGCTGACGCCTTAAGAAGAAAAGTGCATGAGGAATTATGTGCAGAACTGCGTCAATGCCCAAACACCTGAGGCCCATTGAGATCCCATTACAGGCTTGGCAGCAAATCAATGCACAACTGTAAAGTTCCAGGAGGGGCTACTGCCATTACTACTTCTACTCCATGCTGCCTGTGGTCAAGTGGTCACCTGCTCTATAGCACAGAACACACTCAGCTAGAGTTCTAAGTTTAGGGACCAAACTTTCCTCCACTCACAATGGCAACAGGCAAAGAAAAGGGAGGTCACAGCTCTGGCTGACATGGTTCAGTGGTTAGAACGTCGGCCATTCGCCAAAGGGTCTTGGGTTTAATTCCTGATCAAGGGCTCATACTTGGGTTGCAGGTTCAATCCTTGACCCCAGCCCCCAGTCAGGGCCTTGCAGCAGGCAACCAATCAATGTGTCTCTCTCACATCAATGTTTCTGTTTCTGTTTCTCTCCCTCTCTCCTTTTCCCCTCTCTCTAAAAATCAGTGGGAAAAATGTCAAGTGAGGATTAACACACACACAAAAAAAATAAATAAATAAATAAATAAATAAACAGAAAGAAAGAAAGAAAAGAAAAGAGAGGACACAGCTGACAAAAGGCACTGGGAAACTGGAAATGGTATATGGCTTAATTCAAGGCATTATACTACTTCCTAGCTATATGACGTTAAACAGGTCTTTTTCCCTCTCTAAGTCTCTGTTGTAATAATAGATATCAGTTATTTTATAAAATAAAATGCAAGAAAAAGAAAAAAGGGCTTCTGTCTTCAATGCGGATACCTCAAATCTTAAGGACTTCACTGAGCCAGAAAAGCTACCTGATTTCATGGCTCACTTATCTGAACTTCCAGGGCAATTTCCACCTACTTATTTAGCCCTTAATAAGAATAACCAACATCAGAATGCTTGCTATGCACTAGGTACTTTGCTTATTTTGGGATTAAATAAAACCACAAAAATCTCTGAGATTACCATTTTACTGAGGAAAGTAAAGTCCTAAGAGGTAAAATGAGCCATCCAAGTTCACACAGCTAAATAGAACAGCAATCTTCAACCAGTATGCTGCAAGAATTTTTAAAATATACAATACCTGACTATTTGGTCAGGGGCACTGACCTCTTTTCCCTTAGATTGTCCAATTAAAAAAAAAAAAAAAAAGACAATAGCCAACACAACCATAGCCGTCCAGTGTGAATGAATCAAAACTACACCTATTTTTTTTTTTTGCCAGATTGGCAAAAAATATAATATATTTTTGGTGTGCCACAGAATTTTAGCAATTAGTTAATATTTGCCATGAGATGAAAAAGGTTGAAAATCACTGAAATAGAGGAACAGAATTTGAACCCAAGGCCAACATCAAATCCCATGCTCTAATACACCACCTCTATATACAACCTGAGCCTCAAAGGTGTTTCTTTCATTCTACATGGGAGGAGAGTTCCATGTACTTTCCTTAAGGGCACAGATGGTGTTTGATGGATCTAGAGATCCTTCCTGAGACACAGGAGACCTTCAGTCAATATTGAGTTGAGTCAGTCAATGAATCAATGAATGAATGGATGCTCTGAGATTTCACCTCTTTTTAAGAGCTGAAAACCTTGAGGGAAGGGGTCAGGTAAAGTTAAACTAGAGGTAGAGCTACAGCCCCTGGCTGGGAAGGAGCCAAGCAGAAGTTTCTCAAAGTGGAATTTATGGTGGTGGCATTGTCACCTAGTGTCATCCAGGTAATCAAAAGCCATCTGAAGAATCCCAGACTTTAGAAGTGGAGGTGACAGGACACTGTTCTAAAACATGTTCTCACAATGCTGGTTTGGTAGTACACTGCTGGTGGGAATGCAGACTGGTGTAGCCACTATGGAAAACAATATGGTGTTTCCTCAAAAAATTAAAAATGGAACTGCCATTTGACTCAGTGATCCCACTTCTAGGAATATATCGTAAGAATCCTGAAACACCAATCAGAAGGAATATATGTACCCCTATGTTCATTGCAGAGTTATTTACAATAGCTAAGATCTAGAAACAGCCCAAGTGTCCATCAGTAGATGAGTGGATAAAAAAGCTGTGGTACATTCACACAATGGAATACTATGCAGCTGTAAGAAAGAAAGATCTCTTACCATTTGAGATGACATGGAGGGACCTGGAGAGTATTATGCTAAGTGAAATAAGCCAATCAGAGAAAGACAAATATCACATGATCTCACTTATTTATGGAATATAATGAACAAATTAAACTGATGAACAAATAGATCCAGAGACATGGAAGCAGGGAACAGACTGACAAACCTCAGAGGGAACAGGGGTGGGCAGGAAGAAAGAAACCAAAGAACTTATATGCATGTATGCATAACCAATGGACACAGACAACAGTGCGGTGAAGGAGGGGGGAGCAGGGAGGAGAATGTTAATGGGGGGGAAAAGGAGGGACATCTGTAATACTTTCAACAATAAAGATAAATTTTAAAAAAAGAAAATGATGAAGAAAAAAATTAAGCATGTTCTCTCCCCTCCCTACCTGTGAGCACACTCATAAGAAGAAACAAAGGTCAAGTGGAGGAACTATGGGCCTCAGTTCCGTTTCCCATCAGTCATTGGGCCTCCTCAAGCTATGGCTCCCCATCATTGCCTGTTATTTATTGCTGGTACCAACAAGGGTGCTTCCTCTCCAGTTGGCTTCCTCTCTGGTCATCAGCCAGATAACTGGCTGGTTCCAGGTTGACCCCAGAGCTTTTGTCAATTCCTCCCAAGGAGTCCAGCTCCTTCCTCCAGTTCCATAGGGAGGGCCTCCTTGAATGATAGGTCTCAAAGGCCAGACAGACGAACTTCCTTCCTTATGCCTCCTCAATTTAGTGGGAAGAGATTATACACCCTCAACAGCCTGTGAACACATACTTCTGTGGATTCCTGTCTAGAATTGCCTTGGCCCCAAAAGTGCCAGATGCTCAATTCCTTCTCTGAGTTCAAATATTTTTTCCCTGTAGATTTTTAAATTGATTTTAGAGAGAGGAAGAGAGGGAGAGAGGGGAGAGAGGGGGGAGAGGGGGGAGGGAGAGGGAGAAGAGAGAGAGAGAGAGATACAGAGAGAGAGAGAGATACAGATAGAGATAGAGATAGAGATAGAAACAGAGATACAGATACAGATACAGATAGAGAGAGAGACACAGATAGAGATAGAGATACAGATAGAGACAGAGATACAGATAGAAGTATCGATGTGAGAAAGAAACATTGCCACACCAGCCAGGGCTTCCCTGTAGTTTTCACCTACTCTGTCCATTCTGATCTCACGGAACTACTGCCCCCTCCTTCCTATGACAGCCCCTCAGAGACCCCAACACAGAGAACACATCTCCTCTTAAGTGTTCTCCAAGCTAAATAGCCTCATTTACCCTAAGCAGAGTAGTACAGTGGAGAAAAGCATAGTATTGTAATCAAAGCTTTATTTTTACAACTCCGTATCACAACTAAACTGACTACATGACCTAGAGTGTGTTTTTTTTTTTTCCTTCTCATAGGAAAGATCAATGTGAGAATTAAAGCACTTAGTCAGGGTTACTCCATAGTAGGTGCTCAATAAATGATATTTCTCAAAACAACACTGATCTTCCAGATGGGAAGTCATGAACTTCCTGGTTTTCTGCTTTTCCTTTCCTCAACCAGCATTAAAGATTCAAGTCTCTCAAGGGCTTTATTTGGAAAGTAGTAGCTTTCAGAACTAGCATACCAATCTAGCCAGGGCTCCTTACCATCTGGGCTTCCCTCAGAACCACACCCATAGTACAGAAACCAAACCAACACTAACAAAGAATTACTAGGCCTTGTGGCTTTTTGAAATTAATAAATTTCTTTGTTCAAGGATTTTTGTGCCCTAGGCTCTAAAATTATGCCTTCCTCACCCTCCACAGCTATCCCTCTCCAATGCAAATGAACAAAGCCCCCAGTGTTGAGGGCAAGCGATGGCGTCATTTGGCTGGAGAGGAGTAGGGTGTAAAACAGGGCTCTGGGAAGGAGTCTGGGTAGAGCCTGAAGAAGCCTCTGGTTCCCAGCTGCACTATAAAACCCACTCTGGCTGACACTCTCCCCCTCTATACCTGCTGCCCGGAATGATATTGCCTTCTGAAGCAAAGGGCCAACAGCCTTCATAGCTTATGAACACCTTCTCCCTTTTGTCCCAGAGACATTAAGAAGCCTGCCCAGGAGGAGATAATGTCCCACATGCCAGGGAGCTTCCCCTCCCCCACACATATGTCAACTGCTAATCATACTCAAGTGAGGCATTTCCCTCCTTTTTATAGAAAGGGGTCATATGAACTCCAAACAGTGGGTTAGAAACGGGAAAGAGATATGGAATGCAGAAACAAATGCTGGAGATAAATTTTTGAAAGATACTCAGACTTGAGAGATCAGTTAGACATTGTACAGATGGGTAAACTAAGGCCCAAAGAAGAAAAAGGTTTGTGTAAGGTATCAGAATTAGCAGTAGAGCCAGCCCTAGGGCCCAAGATGTCTCACTTTCTATCCAGTGCCCTTTCAATTTCACCAGGTTGTTCCTTTAAAAGCTCTCCAATAGAAAACCTGCATACAAAGGGAGAATGCAAACCTTAATATAATCAAAATGCATTCAATCATTCCAGACTAGCACTGTAATTACTTGTGAGCTATGTGAATGTCAGCTTATTACTTTAATTGTAGTAGATGTGTGTTTAAATGTTCCTCTGACTAGTTTGTACTTTCACAAATTAAATATTAATGATTACCCCTTGCTATTCAAAATAAAACAAACTCCAGAGAAGAAGCAAGTTCCAGCTATATTCAAAGTTAAATACTCTGAGGATCTTCAAGCCTATATCCCAACTCTATGTGATAAATAAGACAAGAGGTAGCATGGCATTTGGGACCTATCACTTATTACATTTCTACTAAACCCTGGATGCTTCACATAACACTTGCTTCCTGGCCCTGGCTAGGTAGCTTGGCTGGTTAGAGCATCATCTGGATACACTAAGTATGCAGGTTCGATCCCTGGTCGGAGCACATACAAGAATCAACCAATGACTGATTTATGACCAAAAGGGGGACATGTGGACAAAAAGGGGCCACATACTAAACCTGACAAGCTCAGGGGAGGCCTGCATGACAGCCTTGCAAACTCAGACCTAAAATAACCACAAAGAATGGTCTGAAATTAAAACGTTTTAACTAAAAGCAGTTTATGGCAATAGTCATGTCCTAGGCCAGCATCTTCCCTGACAAAGGTCAATCTTTACCTTCACTGAGCCTGTCTATTGTCTTTTTGCACCTACCATAACATATCTTTGAAATGTCAAAGTAATTTCCCTTTTTCCGGACCCCTCAAAGCACAGGCACCACTCGGCAGAGACCACAAATCCCCTCGTTGTTATTGAGTTAATTGTTGATGGTTAACCATCCTGTACCCCCCTATGTAAAAGATGTATGTGTCTATCATTTTACTTTTCATCCAATCCCAGAGGTTCCCCAATGTGCTTTCTCCTGCCTCCTTAATCTGTCACCAGTGGATTTCATGTAACCCACACTGAGGTCTCCTCTTTTGATTGTAATGTATGAAATAAGGTGCAAAACTGTCATTCTCCGGAGCATTATCTCAATCCATTGAGATTTTGCTTCTCGGCAATTGTTGACAGTTTGACTCAAATAAACTCACAAAAATTCTTAAAGCAACAACAACAAAAAAAAGAATCAACCAATGAATGCATAAATAAGGAGAACAACAAACACCCCCCCCCTTTCTCCCTGTCTCTCTCTCTAAAATCAATAAATAATTTTTAAAACACTTGCTTCTCTATTTGTATCGTCTTATTGTCTTTCTCACCTATTTCTAATTTATCCTTTTGAATTTTATGTATCATTATAAAACACTATGACAAGTCTTTTGCATAACAAGTGAGATATAAATAATATACTCTTTCATAACCTCAAATAAAAGCCTGTGAGTTTGGTATTAGACCAACTTTTTTTTTTGGATGAAAATACCAACCAGGAGAGGTTCAATAATTTTCACAAGGCCTAGATAGGAAAATGAAGATTCTGTTTCCTCATCTGTAAAATGAGGCCAGTACTAATTTCTACACTCAAGGGCTTTGTGATACTCAAATGATATGGTACACAAAATGTGCCTGTCACAGTAGCTGGCATACAGTAAGCCCTGGACACACGTTATCTCTCATCTGTATTAGCCATAAACTATAATTTTCTCAGTCTACCATGTGACATCAGGGACTCAGAGGGGCATGCCCAACCAAGCTTTCCTCAGATTTCTAGCCATCCCTTCCTTCCTTTTACAGAGCGATCTGGATAGAAAACAGCCCCTTACCATCATCATCCTCACCTTGTCTTTTTCCCCTCACCAGTCAGAGGTATTCGTAGGAATTATCTCATTTAAATATAGCATATTTTGTCTTTCTTCCTATCCCTTCCCAACTCTAGGGAAGTTCTCAGACTGTAGAGGGACTCTGAGGGCAAAGGAGAAAGGGAAGCAAGAGTGCCTAGAAAATCCATCAAGGTAATATGCAGTCCTAACATCCTGGACAATGTCAGACCCCCACCTCACCAGAGGCTGGTGGGGAAAAGGAATAATGGCCCATCTGGAAGAATCCCAGCCACTGGAAATAGGAACCACATTTTTACTCCTGAAAGTCTGGTCACAGATGGGATATTCCTTTGGCCTCTGGAGAGTCTTTGAATGCTGAAAGATTCTGTGGCCCCCATCTGGCTATTATATAGCATATCCCTTCTGATAATGATGATTTGCAGCGAAGGAATACCCCTTGGGTTTGAGACAGGAATAACCACGTCAATATCATCTCCATGGCAAGACTACAGGAGATGAAACACCCTCCTATTGCATTTATCATCATCAGTGGTGTCCTAAGTACCAATATTCCTTTGAGGGAAATGTACACAGCGCACACAACCTCAGGGACAATAAGCCAGTTTCTGTGTACTAGAAAACAACAACAAAAATGTGACAGAAGCCATGTGGTACAGACAATAATGTGGGGTTTAAATCCCAGCCAGATACCAGCTGGATGCAATTAACTTATTTAATTTCTAAGCTTCATCATTAAAATGGAGAAGAGATCACTTATATCCTTCAGAGTTGAAAGGAAGGCTCTGTGTGCTAACATATTTCTTTTCTTAATTTTATTTTTCAATTATACTTTACATTCAATATTATTTTGTATTAGTTTAAAATGTACAACATAGTAGTTAGACAATCATATATTTTACAAAATGCTCCCCTGATATTTCAAGTACCCACCTGGCACCATACATAGTTATTATAATATTATTGACTATATTCCCTATTCTGTACTTTACATCCCAGTAACTATTTTGTAATTACCACTTTCTATTTCTTCATCCCTTCACCTTTTTCACCCAGTGCCCCCAAACCCCGTCCCCTCCTTTTTAGAGCATCTGGCACAGAATAATAACCCACTCACTTCTCTTTTCTGCCATGTTCATGAACAAGGATAGAATTAACCAGAGCCATCCAAGGTGCAGGTTGCCAAAGTTAACTTTGCCTCCTTTGTAATTAAGGCTAGGGTCAGCCTTTGTCTTGACCTATCTGAGAGGAGCAAGTAGGAAAAGAAATTCCCAATAAGCAGGCATTGTGGTGGGAGCAACTGGGAGAAGTGAAAGAGGCTAAGGGGCAACGAGTCCATCCCTTACTTACCTGGTCAAACAGCTGCTTGCCGGTGGTGTTGGGCTGGATGGCAAACTCCAGTTCTGCGTCCATGGTGGTCACACGTACATTGATCTAGGATTAAATCAAAGGAGGCAAGTTAGTTGTCTGGCTCCATGCTCAGCAGAACCTGGGACAAGTATCTCTGCTCAACCACAAAAGAAGGAACTAGGTGCTAAGAATCTGAGCAACTTAGATATGGGTGGCAATGGAGGGAGACTATTGGAGCAAACAAATAATAATCCAGCCCCTGCTTCCAATCAGCTTACTACTGAAGATTTTTTTTAATCCCAGCAACAGAACACTGCTTACCAAGGGGCAAACAAATGAATGCAAATCAGCTTACTATCAAGAGAAAGCAAGTGCTGACTGTACTTCTTCCAGGAAGCCTTTCTCACCTACTCCAGCCACCTAAGTCCATAGCGCTCTCTTTCCACCTCTGATTTACAGCCTGGGTTATCTGAAGTAATGGTCTTTGCAAAGCCAACTTAAGGACAGGATAAAGAGCACTGTGTTCCAAGACCAGCACTATAACTGACTCAATTTACAACCTTGGATAAGTCTTATTCCCTTCTTTGACCTTACTTCTCATCTGTTCTAGGGGTGGAAGTCAGTCAATTATACTAGGTGATATCCAAGGATCATTTTGGTACTGATGTCTATGGCTCTATATACTAACTTGCATTGTTAATGCTTCTTGTATTTATGTCTCATTGGCCTCCTTAGGCACAAGAGAGGAAAGAAGTCTCAGCAGACAAAGGTGTAGGTATCATAGGGCACTACCAAAGCCAAGTCAACAGAGGGAAAAGGAACAGAGAGAGGCCCAGATTTTTTTTAAAAGACAAAAATCAGATAGCCACACACAGGTTTTCATAGGCACTAGCAAAAGTACCCTCTACCTTTATGAATAGATCGCCTAGCCCAAGTCAATGACAGCTGAAATTTCATCAGTACAGATTTGTTCCTTTGGCTGAAACTTGGTAGTTTTCAGGTGGTAATAGTAATAATAGCAACAATAAGCAGCAGCTTTCGTGTATGGAGACTTACTAGTCAGTATGAGCTTCATCTGTACACCCAACAAATATCAACAATCACCCTGTGAAGTAGAGACTATCATCTCCACATTGAGGGTGAAGAAGTAGATATCTGTGTAAAGTCACATCAGTAGTGAGGAAGACATGGTACGGATTTAGATCTAAATCCAAAACTCAAATTTAAGCCAATATGCTAAACACCTCTTATATCAAAGAGTAAAATGTCTCCCATTAAAAGAAATCAAAGAGCCCTGGCCGGTTTGGCTCAGCGGTTAGAGCGTCGGCCTGTGGTCCAGAGAGACCTGGGTTCGGTTCCCGCTAGGGGCGTGTACCTCGGTTGCGATTTGTCCCCGGCCCTGGTTGGTCGTGCGGGAGGCAGCCACTTGATGTGTCCCTTTCACGTCGATGTCTCTCTCTCTCTCTCTTCCTCTCTCTCCCTCCCACTCTATCTGAATAAAAAATGGAAAATGTCCTCAGGTGAGGATAAAAAAAAAAAGAAATCAAAGATATTTTAAATTATTGAACATTTTACTTAAGTAATCTATACGGTACAGCCACAAGATAGCTTGTTATATGATCATACAAAATGTTTATGAAGAGTATTTCATGCCCAGGGGAAAAGCCTCAGTAATATGAAGTGAGGAACAGTAAGGAACAAGATTGCATGAACTCAATTTTGAAAAACTATGTATAGAGAGATGATTGAAATCATGCCCAAGTGTTAGTTCAGCTTGGTTTTGGGGTAGTGATCTTATGAGTGTCTTCTACACTTTCTAGGATACTGACATACTACTTATACTACTGGGGGGGGGGACTAAAAATAGAATTGTCCAATATGCAAATCCACATGGAATGGGTAAAACATTAAGCCTTATCGGTCTTTGACACCTCTGGGTCTTTCCTGAGCACAGGGGTCAGTTAGCGGGGAAGAGGAGGCCAGACAGCCATTTTGCTAGCTAAACAATTCGGATGAGGACCAGGCCTAGGGAATAACTTTGTAAATAAATCTCACCAGGGAGCCAGGGAGGAAATCTATTTCAGGACTGACAATGGGACAGGAAAGGCCCTGAAGGCAGGAACAAGTAAGGCAAGTACCCCAGTGGGAGGCAATGGGCAAGGTTAGCCACCTAGACGGTGTTACCCTAGGCTTCCTGCCAACCCAGTGACCTCCGTATAATAGGGCCTCATAAGGTAGGGAGAATAAGGCCCAATGGGTTGGAATTTGGCCTCAACATCTAGCCTCAAATCACTACTGAGCTGGGTCAGGAGAGACGTCAAAACACCAATGACTGAGGGAATAGGAAAAAGCGGAATGGGACAGTAAGTCTTTTAGTACATTGGACCTCATTCTTACCTCCAGGTTTCTGTCTTACTTAGAGTTACCGCTCCAATACCCAAGACTGTGTACACACAAGATGCTGGCTAAGTGAACCGTGCTAAGCTGGGGGATATGAGAGACAGATATAGAACAGAATACAGATTCAGAAGTGGGAACATTTTACATCTTGACCTTTTTTTTTTGTGCCATGGACCCTCCTGGGCAGTCTGGTGAAGTCTATGGGTCCCTTCTCAGAATATTTGTAAATACATGAAATAGAGTAGGTAAAAAGAAGCCAATTATATTGAAATAGTTATCAAAATTCAGTATATGCTTTATTATAATTTTAAGTAATTACCTAGCACTGGGTATTATTAGTTATTACTACTATAATTTCAGCTTTGTGTTGAACATAAACAACATTTTGAGAAATCTATAATAACTAAATTGTGATATAAAAGTACCTTTGATGTCCACTGGTGACAAAGTCACAGATATTGACATTACTACTTCTTTTTTTTTTTTTTAATCCTCACCCGAGGACATTTTTGTATTTATCTTCAGATAGAGTGGAAGGGAGAGAGGGAGGAAGAGAGAGAGAGAGAGAAACATCGATGTGAGAGAGATGCATCGACTGGTTGCCACCCACACAACCCCAACCGGGGCCGGGGACTCTAGGGCATTTACTGAATAAAACTGCAACCGAGGTACGTGCCCTTAGCGGGAACCGAACCTGGGTCTCTCTGGTCCGCAGGCCGATGCTCTAACCGCTGAGCCAAACCGGCCAGGGCAACATTACTACTTCTTATTGGCCTACATTCATAATTGAAAGAAGGGCTAAATTTCAGAGAGGTTAGTGAAAACCAATATGCAATTTTCCTCCATCCAAGTATATCCTTCACACTTCAAATTATATCCATGGATCCCATGAAGAACCAAGGGCCCAGGTTAAGGAGCTTCCTATAAATTTCAGTTCACACAGTATTAATGGAACACTATGTCTAAGAAACTATGGGTTAGAGTATAGATGTAAGACCAGTTCCTGACTCTAGGGCATTTACTGAATAAAAGAAAACTGTGAGGGGGAGAGAGAGAGAGAGAGAGACCCTGAGAGAGAGAGAGAGAGAGAGAGAGAGAGAGAGAGAGAGACCCTGAGAAGTGCTGTAGTGGGGGGAAAAAAACTTGTGGAAATAAAATTTTTTAAAAACCCACAGTTCAGTGGTATCTACACTAGTCTCTAAGGATAAGCTGGATTCTGAAAAAGACTGTGGTAAGACCAGCCAAATGTCCTACGTAAAGGATTGTGATGGCCCAGAGGAGACAGAGATGCAGGTGGCCTGCTTAGAGACAAGCATGCAGCCCTACTCCAGGGTGAATGAGGCTGGCAGAGTGAAGAGTAGGTCAGAAGCAAGAAGCTGGGAGGGTAACTAGGTAGAGGGCCTTAAAGGCTATGCTAGCAAGCTTGGCATTAATCCTGTTAGCAGTGGCCAACCAGCCTGGAGGTCCTGAGCAGGGTGGGGCCGAATATGAATAGGGTTTTTTGGAAGAAAGCTCCCAGGGAAGAAACTGAGGACAGGGATAGGACTCCAGGGCCACATTCCACAGCTGAGGAGTTCCCTTTAATTCACACTATTGGAAAGATTTGTCAAAGGAAATAAGCTAGTGTCTCTTGCATATCATGTCAATCACATATGTCAATTTAGCATCGTCAAAGTTTAGCCTACAGGTCCAAATAATGAACTCAAATATGTGTTAAAGAAAAGGGATTAAGAAGTACAAATTGGCTGTGACAAGATAGTCATGGGGATGTAAAGTACAACATAGGGAATCAAGTCAATAATACTGTAATGACTGTATTATAATAATTGTATGTATGGTGCCAGGTGGGCACTAGATTTATTGGAGGGGGGTTCACCTGTAAGTTACATTAATGTCTAACCACTATGCTATACACCTAAACTAATATAATAAAGGACTCAGCCTAGGTTAGGAATAAGCATGTCAGCGAGGCTAATGTTGTTCACATGTCCTCCCTCAGAACAAGGGCTCCTCTAAAGTTCTCAGCAGAGAACTAAATCTGAAGATGTCCAGCTGAAACTAAACTGGAACATACTTCCCCAGCATCCCTGCTCAGGGTTTCTGCCATTCCACTGTGGCTGCTTCTCCAGGGAGAGCAGCCTGGGATTTCCTGAATTTCACTGTGGAGACAAATAATCTTACATTAAAAAAAAAAAAAAACAGAAAGAAAAGCAAACACAAAGGAACATCTATTCTTGCCACCACTTAAGTCAAAAGAAAATGTGAGTCATGAGGACAGGGTCATGGGTCTGTTCTCCCCGGTTTTCTGTGTGTCTGAGATAGGGAGAGTGAAGGTAATAACATAACTGGAGCCTGAAGGTGATAGATAGGGCAGAAGTCTTGATCAAAGAAGATCCCTTGTTCTCCCTTAGAGTAATTTGGGACCCAAGTGTGTAAGATGAGCTGCAGGCCACACTGGGCCCACTGGATGCTCACTTGAGTGGGAACCTACTAACCTTTTGGGCCTGGCCTCTGCAATCTCAAGGAGAACAGGGTGGTCTAGTTTGGGAGGCAAAAACCTGCAAATAAAGCCTCTGAAGTCAGCAGAAGTTTTCAGCAGCCCCTCAGCTTGTTAAAAGTGGAGGAGCTGGACTCAGTGGGGTAGCATTTCAAAATAGTCCCCAGCAGAGAACTTAATCCCTGCCTAAGCCTGTCCCTGAAGACCTAGCCACAGACTGAGGTTAAAGACTGTCTCTGGAGAACATTAAGGGTTTAAGGAACCAAAAAATAAAGTCTGGGTGTGGTCATGGGGGGGTGTCACCCTCTCAAACACACTGCGCCCTCCCACCCCCAGCCCAAGAACAATAAATCCACTGTTATTTATTGAACAATTGAACAAAGACACTTCCCACACCAAGCCCTTCACTGGACTAACAAGTCCATCTCAGTAATTTGCCATCCAAAGTTCTCAAAAAACTGGGATCTCTCCTGTATCCCCAGTTGTCTGGCCTGAGAAACAAAAATAATCAGACCAGATGCTACCTCTCCCTTGGCTGCAGCAGCTGGGGTACTTTGGCCCATGGCCTGAACAGCTTCAAATAATGGACCCTCTCTTTCCCTAGAGTTAAGAACACCTAGAGTGAAGAACACCAGGCCACAGTGAGAAGATCAGGGCAATGTTTCCCGTCATTTGCCCCATGTCACTAAACTTCAGGATGGCTCTTTCCTGAAGAAGAGTTTGGGCAAGACAGAGGAGAAAGCAGAGGGAGAGTTGAGTAATCAATCACAAGTAACCTGCCTGAAGCATGGGACCTGTGAGCCAGAGAGAACTGGCATTACTGGTGCCATTTCATGGGTGAGGAAACTGAAGTACATAGAGGCAGGTGACATAAGGATGGAAATGAACACTTACTGAATATCAACTAGGTGCCAAGTCCCATCACCCACTGTCTCACTTAACATCACTGAAGCCACGTTTACTCAAACAGCAAGCAGTGAAGACAGGTCTTCTGGACATTCCTGGAGCTCCTTCCATGACTCCACCCACCTCTCTGGTCATGTGGATTTCACTGCAGTCTGCAGACGCTGCCTTGGCAGCTATTTTGGACAAAGCCCAAACACTTTGACATAGGAAGCCTGGGCACATCTGGGAAGCACTGCTTGGGAAGGCCGCCTCGCCAGAGCAGAGCTTATGAGTCAGCCCAGTTGGATGTGAGCTCAATGACCTCACCCCCTCATCTGCCACCTCCCCATTCTCCCTGAAGGCCCACCAGTTCTGGGCTTTCAGTGGAGCGCTGGTATGAAGAAAGCAAATGTAAGTGGGGGAGGAGAGCCAGAGACAGGAGGAGCCCTACCAGGGCAATCTCAAAACTTCAGTCTCTTCACTGGACAGAGTAGTCACCACAGTGTCATCCAAACTGCCTATCCCAATTATTCAGGCTCCAGCACCCACCATTTCCTGCTACCAGAACTGGGGCAGGGCAGGGCCTGGTCTGTCTTGCCTCTTGGGATGACGGCACTGCCTCAACCAGCTGTTTTCCATAAGGGGAAAAAACAAGGGTTGCTTTGAATCTCTAGCCTAGGAGACATTCTCCCCCTCCCCCTCCCTCTTCCCCTCCTCCTCTTCCACTGACTCACTCACTTCCCAGCAACTCAGCCTCTTCCTTTTGACTTGGAAGTGGTACCTGGTACAATAGTTATCTGTTCTGACCTCTTCCTACCCATTTCCAGGCCCTGACAACTAGAAAGACCTGCCTGGGATTAACTCTTTCTAGGCCTGTGCCTTTGCCCAGTAGTTTCTAAAAAGGAGAACCACATCCAACCCAACTTACAGCCATACCTTAATGGGTCAGCAATATATTCAACCACTCCAACTGCTGCAAAGGGCATGGGAGACAAGGGTCCCCTTTCATTTGTTTTAGCCCAGTCCTGCCCTCCAAAAGCTCTCTAAGAACCATTTCAACTGGAAGACAAAGGCATATTGGAGACTTGAGTGTTACTCCTCCAGTTACCATATATTTAAGGGAGTAACCCCAAACATAACTAACCCCTCTTAGCAATGAGATCATAACTACCTTGTCATTGTGAGAGAAAAGCGTAGAGCAGAGGACAAAGCTGTAAGGTCAGAAAGAGTGAGGTTATCTGTAGCTTCCCCCTTAACCCAACCTTAACTGCATGACCTTTCGCTCACTCTCAGACCAAGGTAGGTTCCCACTCTTCCTCTCAACACGTGAAGGTCAGGAAGGAAATTGGCTCCTCATCATTTGTATCTTAACTGTAGGACTTACTTTCAAAATCAGCTCAGCCAAACCACACCCCAGGTGCAAACAACATCCACTCCCGTACTCCGCCTGCAAGCTCATCGCTCCTTTCTAGGCACAGGAGCTGCCCCACCACCTCCTTAGTACAATCATTCCTCCTCTATATACTTCTTCAAGATTTCAATCCACTCATCCTAGACTCTCATCTGGCTCCTCCAAAATAATACCCTTCTGAACTTCTCATCCCTATTCTCCAAGAGAATAAACAGTCCAGAATCCCAAACTGTCAGATCTGAAAAGGACCTCCTAGATCATTTGATTCAAACTCTGCAATATACTGCAAAAGAAACTGAGGCACACAGAAAGATAGGCACTAGTCTAAGATCACACAACTGTTAGGCAGTGTGAGAGCAGGGGTGACAAACTTGGCTCTTGATCAACTGGCCTATTTGATAAGCCATAGACTCTCCCTGGCACTTAGAAAACGGTAGACATTTCAGGCTAACTACTGTTGATCTGGAAAGACTATGTGGAAGAGGCTGGATCAGCTTGCTTCCATGAAAAACTCCAAGCTAACACTGCTTGGAAATCTAGCCTTCAACAAAGAGCAAGCCTAACTTTTAGGCTCTGAGACATTCACCGCCACCCATTCTAGGGAGACTAAACCTTTCATAATAACATAGAAGGAAACTCAAAAATCTCGTTTCTAGGACAGCTTCTTTTGACAAAACTTGGGTAGCGACTGATTGGAAAGGTCCAAGGTAGCAGACAGGTAACAAGCTGGAGGTTGAGGAAGGTTGGTGGGGGGGGGGGGGAGAAGAAGGAGCATAGCAGCAAAAGAGTCAGGGAATTTGAGGAACAGATTTATATCCAGGTAGCCAAGAACAGATTCTTCAATTCCCATAAAAATTTGAAGCTGCTTAAAAAAAAAAAAAAAAAAATTTGAAGCTGCTGAAATAAAAGGGAAGAGGGCCCATCATTAAAGTAAGTCTCCCATGCCCCACCAGTGTGGCTCAGTGGATTGAGTGTCGTCCCATGGACTGAGAGGTCCAGGTTCGATTCCCGGTCAGGGCACATGCCCGGGTTGTGGGCTGGATTCCCAGTAGGGGACCTGTGGAAGGCAGCCAATCGATGTGTCTCTCTCACATTGATCTCTCTCCCTTCCGATCTCCCTAAAAAAATTAATAAAAACATATTTAAAAAAACATTTTTTTAAAAAAGTCTCCCAAATGGTTGAAACCTCTCAGGGGCCACACCCAGCTGGGCTTCAGTCTCTCACATCAGTTTCCTGCTTGACCCAGCTTCCTGCTTGCAAGTTTCACAGGAAGTATTTGTAGACTGGAAACAGACCATTTATAGCTGCCTGAAGAGGCCAGTTCTGTCTAGAGCACCAGAAGAGGGCTCTGTTCTCTCTGCTCAGTAACATAGCACAGCAACCTCCAGCATCACAGCTCTGAAGCGCACTGGAGTTGATCCAAGCCTCGGGTTGGGTTCCGTCCACTGTTCGTGGGACTTCTGCCCTGTCCTGTGCTCCTGGGTGTTAAAATTGCTGAAGCCATGATCAGTCAAGTAGGCAGGGGCAGGGAGGGGCTTCCAGACCAAGTCAAGAAGCTCTGTTTTCAACCCCAGAGCTAGGCTAAGGACAGCTTCCTGCCAACCTTGCTGGTCAGCCAACAGCCAAACCCAGTATCTGAGGAACCCACAAAACTGGAGCTCTCATCCCAGAAATAATGATCTCTGCTCTTTGAGGAGCAAATAATGGTATAGTAGAAAGAAGATTTGGAGCCTCTTTGAGTTTGAGTTTCTTTTTGAAACTCAGTTTCCTAATGTATAAAATGGGTCTAATAATATCAACCTTATAATAGGGTTATTGAGAAATTTAAGTTAAAATAATAGGCATGAAGGTACTTGGCACATCATAAGTAGAATGTGATGACTGCTAACCCCTCTTTTTCCCACCATATTACTAAAATATCCTACCTCTCAGGAATTATTTATAACAAAAACCTGTTCCACTGCAGAGAGGGCTAAGGGCTGTCCAAGAAGACCTCCAGAGATCCCTTCTAGCATAAAGGACTCATTTTCTTTGAGGGAAAACTCTAAGATGTAGTTGCAATTCTAGTTGTTTAGACCATGACCATCAAGTAGACAGACATATACCCTTACAGTATTTTAAGTGCATTCTCTCTTGAGAGGGATGGGGATTTTTCCCAAGAAGCAGAGCCCTGAAGGGAGGCAGAACAGAGCACCTATGCTACTTTGTCCTTTTTCAAAGCTGCCTGGTCTTCTTTCCTTATTGTGGGCTCTGCCTTGCCATTTTCTCCAATCATGTCTTATCAATATACACAAGCCCCCACCCTCTCAACACAACCCACCAAGACCTCCAAATTCCTTCAGCTGGTATTCAGAAAAATCACAAACTGGGTCTGCAAACTGGTTCATCAGATTCACCTGGAGAAATTTTTAAAATAGAGATCCGTTGGCCTCACTCTCAAAGATTCTGATTTATCATATAAAAAGCAAGGCCCAGGCATCAGAAGTTAAGAGCTTCAGATAATTAATTCTAAGATCCAGCCAGATTTGGGAACCTCAGGCACAGAACATAGGCCCCTGAACCAACCAGCCTGTCATGGGCTAGTATTCATATAGGTAAAAGGGATGCTTGTTGGAAGGGAAACAGAAAATAGAGAGCAACTGCGGAGACATTTGAGCTGCTGGGCCTAGAAAAATAGCTCTCCAAAGTTGAACACAGTCAACCTCCACAAAAGATCAGGAATGCAATCAGTTCTGCTACTTCCCCCAAACCCCTCTGCAATCTAATCCCCCTATTTGTAAAGTAGAGCAAGGATTATCCTTGTCCCTCCCTGCCTAGCATCATCACTCCCACCACTGCAGATATTACTGTACACTAAAGCACTTTCTCTGTTGTAGAAGAAACATAACTTTGTATTCTGAAAACATGAGTGTAAGGCCCAGCTTCACCAATAAAAAGCCATGAGCTCTCAACCTTCCCACCTGTGAAATGGGCATAATGATGCCAACATGGCAGAATGCTGTGCAGTGCCAATGCAGTGTTTTCCAAACTTAAGAATCATTTGGGGCACTAGTTAAAAAACCCAGATTCCTGAACCCCAATCCAAACTTACTGAAACAGGTTTTCCAGAGGAGAAGCTTGGGGACTAGTAGTTTTGCCCCAGGTGATTCTTATCCTCTGGGAAGTTTAAAGAAACATCACCTAGCACAGATGCTGCTGAGATGAGAAAAGGGGTAGGACCAGAGGTCTGGCCCTCTAAAATGCTTTCTGGCATACAGAGCCTCATTACAGGGACCTTGAGATTAGGGCCCAGCAGAGTGGGCTCTGCAAGTGGGAAGGGGAGAAGACTTTGCAATTCCAATCAGAAAGCTAGCCCTGGCCGGTTTGGCTCAGCGGTTAGAGCGTCAGCCTGCAGTCCAGAGAGACCCAGGTTCGGTTCCCGCTAGGGGCACGTATCTCAGCTGCAGTTTGTCCCCGGCCAACCGGCCCTGGTTGGTCGTGAGGGAGGCAGCCACTCGATGTGTCCCTTTCACGTCGATGTTTCTCTCTCTCTTCCTCTCTCTCCTTCCCACTCTATATATTAAAAAAAAAAAAAAGAAAGCTAACTGCTTTCAGGAATGGCCAAACCCTCAGGCCATTGTCCAGAGCCTTCCACTATCCTCCCACCTAGTTAAGGATCAGACAGTCAAAGGAAACAGCCAGTATAGATACCTCAGCAGCCAAAACACATTGATCAAAAGGTTCTAATTAGGGCCCCAATCAAAGCCTCCTTGAGTTTTCTACCCATTAAACACTCCACATTCACTCCTTCCTGGGAGACAAGGAACAGAGTTTCAATGACATTCTCCCTTTCCTGGATGCTCTGGGAACTTGGGGAAGAGAAGAGACATGGTGAGAGGGTCCTGCATTTGCATACAGATGTGAGCAGGTTGGGGTGGGGGTGATGATGGAAGTCTAAAATAGGTGTGGTTAATAATGGTGCACTGAAACCAGTTCACACTGGAGCTGATCACGTGCATCTCTTCACAACTCCTCCTTCAAAGATGTATTGGTAGGAGCTTCCAAGTTGGTGAACATGTGGAGATTTGGGGAGAGTGGTGTGCTTGGAGAGGACATGGAATCCTAATCCCCACACCCCTTCCCACATATCTAAACAGGTGATAATAGTTTAACTATAGATCAACACATCATCTTTCATCTCATGGGTTCTATGAATTTTTAAATTGGTTTGATAAAAGAGCATGGTATCCACTAGGAAGAATAGTAGGTGGTACTGTTTACCCAGGGTTGATGATAACAGCTGGCCTTATCCATTGGATTTTAAATACATTGAACATAACAGTTCACATAAGAGATGCATGTGTGTTCCTTGCACCAACTTTTAGCAGCCTTACATCTATATCTACTTTCCTGCTTACCAGAGAACTTTGGAACCAAGGAGCAGGACTTCTAGCTGCTTGTTTTATTGCTATTGTACCAGGTTACATTTCTCGGTCAGTAGCTGGATCCTTTGATAACAAAGGCATCGCTATTTTTGCACTTCAGGTCACATACTACTTATGGCTAGTACTTCCAGTACGATATTGAAAAGTGGTGAGAAAGGACATCCTTGCCTTGTTCCTGATCTCAGTGGGAAAGCTTCAAGTGTCTCACTATTAACTATGATGTAGCCAGAAATTTTTAAAATATATATTATTATCAAGTTGAGGAAATTCTACTCTTGTTAGTTTGCTAAGACATTTTATCATGAATGGATGTTGAGTTTTATCAGATGCTTTTTTCTGTACCTATTAATACAATTACATTATCTTTTTCTTTTGACCTTTTGATGTCATGAATTACATTAATCACTTTTCAAATGTTGAACCAGATTTTTATATACTTCTTAATATACATTGTTAGATTTGATTTGCTAATATTGTATTGAGGATTTTTGCATTTGTGTTCATAAGAGGTATTGGTCTCGAGTTTTTTTGTAATGTCTTTGGTTTGGGGATTAGGATAATGCTGGCCTCATAGAATGAGTTAGGAAGTATTCCCTTTGTTTCTGTTTTCTGAAAGAGATTGTAGAGAATTGGTATAATTTCTTCCTTAAATTTTTGGTAGAATTCACCAGTGAACCCACTTTGGCCTGGTGCTTTCTGTTTTAGAAGGTTATTAATTATTGATTCAATTTTAAAATAGATATAGACCTATCCAGATTGTCTATTTTCTTGCATGAATTTTGGCATATTTTTTCTTTCAGGAATTGGTTTGTTTCATTTAGGTTATCAAATTTTTGGACATCGAGTTTTTCATAGTATTCTTTTATCCTTTAAATAAAATGTTCATGGGATCTGTGGTGATATTCTTTTCTTTCATTTCTGATATTAGTATTTGAGTCCTTTATCTTAAAAAAAAAAAAAAAAAAGATGTATTGGTAGCTTGAAATCAGCCATGATGAGAGTATTTATACCACAGGGATCAGTAATAGTACAAACCATGGCTTCACCAGAGAATTTGTTGTTAAATATTTACCAGCACATGAGACACATGTGGGGTAAGCATCCTTAGGCCCATTTTACAAATGAGAAAACTGAATCTCAATAAAGGGAAGCAACTGCCATCTTCTGGTTGCATGATCTTGGCCAAGAGCCAACTCTGTATCAGCTCTCTAGGGGAGTAGGAAGCCCCTCTTGTCAAGGAAAAAGTGGCTGACCCAAAGGGCTCCTCCATCAACTAAAGGCAAAGCAAGGGCAGCTGGTGTGCCTGGTGTATCACCAAAGAAAGCTGGAAGTACAGACCTGAACTGAGGCATGAAGGCCACAAGACATAAAGGTAACATCCCCACCAGAAGAGAGAGGCTGAAGTGGGGCAAGGAATGGTTTAGAAAGCCCCAGTGGAAACTACAGCACATTCTTAAGATCTTCTTAAGATCTCTTCACAAATATGTCACAGAGATTGCGGGCTCTGGAGGGAAGCCCTGGGGCACTCCATGACCTAGAGCTCCTGAAGCCTCAGTTTCCCTACAAGTAAAGTGGGAGTAACAATGCCTACCTCACAAGATTATTGTGAGGACAACCTTAGTTTTACTTATAGAAAGGACCTACCTTGACACCTAGCATGTATTAGATGTTTGATAAATTTTCGTTCTTTTCTCCTGCAACCTCATTATCCAACTCAGATGCTTGCAGAGCCTCTGGCTTAACCTCATACAATAATAATCCTAGCCTCATGTGCACTGTTCTTTACAGTTTAATAGGTATTTGTCCACATGCATTTTCTCACTAAATTCAGTTTTGTATGAAAGGCAAGGCAGAGACAAGCGCCATTTTATAGAAAGGATAACTAGAGTCTCAATGAGGTAAACCGCAAATTGTTGGAGTGTAAAGGAGACAAGACTAGAACCCAGGTC